>CM022405.1:39061858-42045706 GCA_011833715.1 Carcinoscorpius rotundicauda
CTTTATCACGCCGTTTGTCCCTCGCTGAGACTGTGGTAAGTTTTACAAAATTAATAGGTTTTTCAGCATTAGGCGTGAAATATTCTTCAGTCTTTACTATAAATACAATTTGGGAATTTATACCTTAATGCTCATATGGCCTATTTTCATTATTTCCACATGAATCTGTTATTGAATGATTAAAAAAAACGTATTTATTAGATACGTACGAATAACGTACTTTTACCACAAAGGAGAAAACTCATACATTCCAACTCCTGGTTTTGCGATATTTTTTTTTACGTTTTCGAGCTTTGTTGATTTTGGAATATACGAGAAATATACACAAAGAAATGGAAACGTCAAGAGAAACTGCAGAAAACGGAGACCACATATTATTTCATCTTATGTATTTATCTCAACGTCAAGAAATGACCAAAACATGGAAGATAGATTACTCATTTTCAATGTAAAATATATAGGGGCTCCACGTGGTAATTACTTGAATAAATTACAATATGGATGGTAATTTACATTTGTTTATGTGTGTGTGTAATACATAGAGACCCACCTCAAGCCATTGGAAGAATAACACGTTCATTGCATTAACGTTAAAAAGTTTCATAATTGAAGAATAAGATCATAACTTAATATGCATAATTAATCAACAAACACGAAAACAAAGCAATCTTTAAGACCTTCATAATATCACCATCTGATATACGGAATGCTCACTATAGAATATGAAAACAACGCAATCTTCAAAACCTTCATAATATCACCATTTGATATACGGAATACTTACTATAGAATATGAAAACAACGCAATCTTCAAGCCCTTCATAATATCACCATTTGATATCTGTAATGCTTACCACAAACTATGGATTTGTTTTTTTTTGTTTGTTTTGAATTAAGCACAAAGCTATACGATGGGCTATCTGTGCTTTGCCCACCACGGGTATCGAAATTCGAATTTTAGCGTGTAAGTCCGCAGACATACAGCTGAGCCACTGGGGGCAAACTATGGAAATAACGCAATCTTCAAGGCAAAGTTAAGAAGTACATGTAATATGTTTATCTGCTTCAGTAGCTTCATCAAATCAACGTTTGAAAGTTTCACTTAGATTAAGCAGTCTTTAACTAATTACTCGACAGAGCAATAAATACTTGGCAGAAGTTCTGAAAATTTGGAATATGTTGTTTTTTTATGTTGATTATTTAATTACGCTTTTACCAAGGAATCTTCAAACTGCACAAATTTTCTAAAGAGTTCCCCTTTAATACTTGTTACTATAATTAGAAGTGACTTAACTTGAATTTGAAAATTTGAGCCTGCATCGGTTGCGTTGTGTAAACGTTACTGAATTATAGCAGAAATTTAGGTATGAATGATAAAAATTGTGAAGTTAAGCCAGAACAATGGACGAATTCATAAAATATTGTTTCTATAGTTTCAGTTTTAGCATATAATAAGTAGAAAAGGACGTTTAGTGGCATTACGATTGATTGCATCAAATGTTTCTTTTGTCTAAGCAGCTATTTAATAAAAATCCGAACAATTTTTCCAGTGCGTTGTTATTTGTAAAGAAACAGAATTTATATATTTTTTATATTTTTGATTTTTGTTTGTGTGTTTTTAAATGTCACGTAAAGCTACACGACGGCTATCTGCGCTAGCCATCCCTAATTTAGCATTTCAAGACTAGAAGGAAGAGAGCTAGTCATTACCACCCACTGCTAACTCTAGAGCTACTCTTTCACCAACGAATAGTAGGATTGACCAAATTTTATAACGCCCCTATGGCTAAAAGGGCGAGTTTGTTTGGTGTGACTGCGATTCGAGCCACGGGCCCTCAGATTCCGAGTTGAGCACCCTAACCACCCGGCCATGCCGGGCCAATATATATTTTTCAGTATTTTATTTTAAAGTAATATGAAGATGTTAATATAATTCATATATATGTGCGATAAGTTCTTAAGAAAAATATTATTTTTTATACCGAAAATGATTTTTTCTTGGCTCAATACCTTTGTCATACCTTTTGTCACTATAAACCGTTACAAACTACCGAGCCAAAATAAACGTACAGGAATGAAGCTTTGTAGTTTAAACTTTTTAATATTTGTTGCCGTAAAATGTTGTCTCTATAGAGATAAAGACCAGAAAACAATCATTTTTTGGAGGAAAACTGAACTTGAGTAACGACTATACGGATATAGATGGTTTAACATATTTAAACAAATGATACAAACTTCCGACGAACTTTTAATATCAGTTCCACACCAGCGTGAAAACGAAAATACTATATCAGTATATCCATGCAACGATGGTGTCACAAACCTTGAACCATCCATGCTGCGTTGACTTTATGGTAAATTCCAGAAAATGTCACGCTCTTAACTAAAAATTTCAACCTTCCAGTGATTTTCCACGTATAGTGGTGTGAGGTTTCGCAAGGACACATGGGTATTCACATAAAATTTGTTTATAATAAAGAATCTCTAAAAGCATTCCGTTTGCAGTTGATTCCACCAGTGCAATTTGTACAGTTCAGCCAAATGAGAAAAAAAGTATTTAAAGCGAAGACTTGCAGAGTCGGCTGTCTCATGATACAAACCTACAATATTATTACCTAATATACTTACTATTAATCATAAAATACGTTCATTCATGTCTTAATATCATCTTGTTTGCACATTCATTTCAAACATAAGCAGTTGGCCATTCATTATAAATGCTCTCTAAACGAATACCGGACTAACAATCATTGAAGCTAGAAGAAGATCAGAGCCTAACTTTAAGGAGCCACCAAATTTTTTTGGATGTATTGTTGTGTGTGGCAGACGATATTGTCAAGGAACAGAGCAACAAGTAACAACCGTTTGTCAGAGACAGGTGGGAGAGCTCTCTGGTCAATAATAAAATTATTGATTTGCTTGTAGTTTTTCACTCAGAAATTCTCTATTAATGAAGAACACCTGTCCATCATCAAGCTCTTTGTCACCTCAAAACTGTTTATACATTTGTTTGGACCTCGAGTAGTAACTAGGGTTGGAGTATGGTGAGCTGATGAATATGAATTACGTCAAGGCAGTCTGTAAGAAGTATCTTTGAGATACGGGCTTCTCTTTAGTTAGGATCTTTGCGTGCTGAACGGTATACTTGTCTACAACGAAATTACTTCTGACTTCTTTTAACTGCATCTTGGTGAGCAATATGATGTGTTTCTGTATTTCAAATAATCGAATTTGTTCCAGACTTTTACTCGCTGGATTTCTCCACATAACTTAGATAACTTAGTGAGTAAACCTATATCTTTATTTGTGTAACTTGTATATAGAGATTTCATAAATCACTTTGCCCTCTGGAATTTTTGACAAAATGATTTTTGATGTTTTTTATCACGTTGTACTCATACTGAAGTAAAAACATACTTGTGTGACTTTAGAAGATCGAGATGCTACAAGCAGGCTTGTATATAACAAACTTTATACAAAGAACTTACGATTCCTTCTGTCACAAAACAATTCAACTCATAGTGTACGTACTCTTAAATTCTCCAACATAAAAAGTCACTTTTCTTTTGAACTATAAAAATGATTCTCCAATAGGAAGATTCACTTTAAAATTCTGCATTAAACTCACTTTACCACAATTTTAGAAGTTTTATTTAAATACTAATTTTGTTGATAATAATAACAATAAATGCATAAAAATTATTGTATATCATTTAATAGGAAAGAAAAAGAATTTCTCCATTGATAATAAGATTTCTAAAACAATGTAATAAAATAAGGTCCTATTATTTTTTAACTTGGCGAAGGACTATTTTATAAAAAAAAAATCATTTTGGTGCGATATAAAGCAGTTATTAATTTATTTCTTGAAATTAAGAAATTGGACACATGTGCCAAATAATTTGTATTTTCTATAAGAGGCTCACTTGTCATGAAACATTGTTAGGAATTTCCCTTCATAATGTTGAAAAATCATGCAAGGTCTCATCCAAATCGAACTTAACCTGTGGGAGGAGTTATGCGGGCAGACGGACATTAACCTTTTATATGTATAAATGAATTGAAAACTATTATTTTACAGGTCCAGCACGTATCTGCAGTAAAGAAAATAATACATCACAAACAGCCTGTTGATAAGTGCAGTGCAAAAACATAGTTTATTAAAATTATAAGCGATTGAACATACTTGGTTAAAATCAAGATTTGGAATTATAACTTACACATGTGTTACGTGTGTGTCTGTTTTTTGTAGCAAAGCCACATCAGAATATCTATTGAGTCTAGCGAAGGGAATCGAACCCACTGATTTTAGCGTTTTAAATCCGTAGACTTACCACTCTACCAGCGTGGAGCATGTTTTACCTTAAACTTTTAAACACCTTAAAGTAAAGTAATTAAATAGAAGACATATGTCAAGTTGATACAACTTTGCCTTCTACTAATATTAAAAACTGCTTTTGGAAACTATGACATATTTAGAAGTTCTCAGAGGTTGTTTCAATCTTAAAGGAGTTCATTTGATGCTAACACTTTCAATATGCAATTGAACAATATACATTACTACCTATAGCATAATGTTCATTTGTCATCTGGAAAGAAAAACAAACCTAGTTTGTAGATATGAGGCTATATAAACGTATCTGTATAATATTTGTGAAAATTTAAAATGATTTGAGAAATCTTGTTTAATATTAATTTCCAATTTGTGATGTTACATACTACATTAAAGTGGTCAAAAGATGGCGCTAAAGTCTGTACGATCATTCTGAACCGTGTAAATGACAATTGCTGCAAGAAGAAACAAACTTGAATCTAACACACTTCTCTACTTGAAACACTGGACTTTTCGTTGTAGGTTTACAGATATCCGACAAATATGAAGTTTTTGTTTCTCTTTGCCTTTCGTGATATTTAATAATTCACTGACTAAACCTAGAAAAACTTGTAGTAAAAAAAAGTGAATGTTAAATTACCTTTGAGCAGCTTACAAGATTCATACGAATTTTACTTAATTTGTTAATAATACTGGACTCTGTTCTGTGGTTTATAGGTTATTCTTCTTGTTATGGTGATCTTATATTCAGAATTAAAAAAATAAGGTTTTAAACTTAATGTATGTAGGAAATAACAAAATAATGGCGCAACATATATTGTTATTGATAAGTGTGTGTGTGTGTGTGTGTGTGTGTATGTTTTCTTATAGTGGGCTATCTGCTCAGCCCACCGAAGGGAATCGAACCCCTGATTTTAGCCTTGTAAATCCTTAGACATACCGCTGTACTAGCAGGGGGCATATTGATAAGTAAATGGGTGAAATGTTTGTAAAATTTATAAGAAAAAAACATAAAGTTTATGTTTTCTAATGGGGATTGTTGATACATATGTAGCAGTTGGACATTGAAAAAACAGTCTGTTGTTGTGATAAGTTCATTTTGGGAAACCAAACTTTTGTTGTGAGAACAAGTGACTTTTTATACATAAATACTATTCAGTCACTGCGGGCAATCAAACCTCAAGTTTTTGTGTTGTGATCCCGTAAGCCTACTACCGACCCATTGAAAAATGGATACAGGTTTTGTTTTTTAAATAAATTGTTTTAGAAGCTTGACTTATTTTACAAGTTAACACTTTTTATTGAAGTAGTAGTGATGGTGTTAACGAATTTGAACTCATTAAGGTTTGTAATATTCTGTTCCTTTGAGAATTTCTTTGAAATTACATACCCAAATGGAAAAAAGTGTAATTTGTGCATATCCACTTCTAATATTAAAGTGATGGATAAAGAAAAGACAGCTAGTGCATAACATCCACCGCCAACTTTTGTTTACTGCTTTCTAACCGACAATATAGAACGAGTTCTAGGGTAAGTGGCCATGAACTTTATCCTTCATATTGACCGTCCAAATACGTTAAAATATAGGCCATACTTGGCCTCTTCTATCAAGAAATAAGTATAGAATGGAAGTGTTACGTTAAGTTTGTCAACATTTGTGAAACACTTCATACTTGTTAGGAACTATGCTATTATAGCGCCCTCTATAACACTACAAAACTAGAAATCCACAAAGACACGTATTTAACTTTGGAGATGAGCCAAACAGTTAAAAATATCTATAAATGAATTTGTAATGTGTAATTTATTGGGAGGGGGAGAAAACGTTAACTAAAGAAATGGCTAAGATGTGGTATTTTGGCATCTTGAAGTTTATTAGTAGCAAAAAAGCCTAATTGTATTATATATTTCATTGTATATATAAAGCTAGTGTGAAATTTAGTTGTGTCACTACATAATTAAATATTTCCTGAGCTACTGTACCGAGTTATGAATACAAACATCAACTTAAAAAAATTCATATCATATATATTATCTCCTATTGACATGCAGCACAGTTCATCAAACTATGATAAAAGTTCTCATGCATATGATATTCCTTATCAACATGTAGAGCGAATTTGATAATGATAATACAATGACCGACTTTTGAGCGCGTTTAAAATACTTTATCTGAATATGATATGGGTACAATAGTAGTCATGAGGTTTAACAATACAACTTTGCTTAAGTTTAGGTAATGTGTTTTAAAATGCCTTCTTATCGTTTATCGAACTTTGATGTTTTATATTTTGGGTGATTTATTTGCTGTTGTTGTCTTTTTTAATTATAAGAATGACTATAAAGAAATATGATCAGAGCGAGTGAAAAATAACATGAACACATTATAAATTTAATGCATTTCACCAAGTTGACCATACAGGACGTGTAAAATGAAAAAGTTGGGTTAAGCTTACTCTTGGCATGACCAGATGGTTAAGGCGTTTGACTCATAATTTGATGGTCGTGGGTTCGAACCCCTGTCACACTTAACATACTCGATCTTCATTCGTGGAGTGTTATAATATGACGGTCAATAACGTGTGTTCCTCAAGAGTTGACGGTGGAGTTTTGTAGTCTTACGCTTCTTTAATAGCTTTGCGCGAAAATTTAGAATAAACTAAGCTTACCAAGTACTTTATTGAAAAGCTAAATATCCACAAGCTCAGAAATTTTTAGTGAAAATGCGAATTTTAAAACAAAATTACAAAGTATTAATCTTGATAACTTATAGCATTAACAAGACTAGTTTAAAAATTAATAAATATGTAATTAATATTGCTATAAAACACATGTGTAACACATGCAAAAACAACAAGCTAATATTGTGGTGTAATTTTGAAAATCTGTTTAAACACTCTGAGAAAGAAACTGCCTTAAGATATAAAAATGCATAAGCTAAAATACGCTTTACAGTTAAGCAGGAACACATTTAAACATTGAACAAAGATGTAACAATATGAATGTTATCACTGCCTCATTTTCTTCCTAGTTAAATTAAAAGTAACGGTCACTTTTATTGTCAATGGTATTATTTTACATTCTGGAGATTTGTACACTTTCACCACTTGCGCATTCAACAGTTGGAGAAGGGATAATGCGTCATGTGCTAATACCGGATTGTGTAACAACAAAGACAATTTTTCAGCTGATATCTTAGCTGGCATGCAGCTTTAAGGCAAAGGTAACCTTCTGTAACACCCGAAAAGAGGCTTTTTAAAAAAAAATTAGCTAAAGTGACAACAAACGAGATTGAACTTGTTTGTTTCACGATATCATGCAAAGTCACATAAAGGTTAGTCTTCCTATAGCCGTTTCTAATTTTAAATCGATAGATTAGAAGGAAGATAGGGGGTCAACATTGCACACCGCCAACTCTTTTGCTGTTTTGTCTGGTTGAATAGTGGGATTTAACCTGTTCTAAAGTTCTGAGTACATTTTTGCTACAACGAGTTTCGAATCGTTTTTCCTCTAATTAAGAGTCTGAGCACGTTTATCATCAGACACACTCGGTCCTGAACTTATTCGAATGGATATCAAGAAATTATTTACCTAATAATACCTAGATTTACGTTGTTGTTTTTGAATTAAGCACAAAGCTACACAATGGGCTATCTGTGCTCTGCCCACCACGGGTATCGAAACCCGGATTTTAGCGTGTAAGTCCGCAAACATACCGCTGAGCCACTGGGGGAGCCTAGATTTACGTATATATAATATAATCTCCGAAATAAAACTCGCTAGATGAATAACACCACAAAGTAAGAACAAGGATAATCTACTTTATATTAGAATCTGATCTTATTTAAAGGTTTATGTTTATAGTACAAAATAATTCGACACTTTATCTTTCACTACATGGTTAACTTGTCTTTTGCACTTAGGTAAGCTTGTATTCATATTATTTAGATACTTAAGGCGTAAACTATTTAAGACTAGATTTTCAAAAGAAGTTTTTTTTCTATCTGAAACTTCTCATTGGTTAATTTTTAAATCATTTTCAGGAATATGTATAACATTTTTGCACATCTTTATTATGATATAATAATGATATATAAAAAGTAAAAACAACCTTATTTTGATCTCTACTAGTTGGCGCTAACGCATAATTCATCACATTAGTAAATAATTCACTGCTTTCTTTTTGCATATTTATTTATTCTATACTTTAACGCTTGTGATTATCACCAATAACACTACAAACAAAATAAAACACTGAAACACTACAAATCGAGCTAGAGCTGAGTTTTCACATTGTAACTTATAACATTGTCATAAAAATAAATACACAAGAAGTAAGATCTACTAAATTCTAGATTTGCGGATAATGTCTCGTCCGGAAACTGAGCGCCACCTATCAATGACCGATTTGTCAGGTCAACAAGGTGTGTGCAGTGACGTCTAAAGACGTCAGCAATTCCAGTTTAGCTGCACAGGCGCTTAACCTGTGTTTCATTTACGTCATGTAATTATATTCAATGCTATTTCTAACAACTATTATCCTATTTATAAGTAATAGTAGGAGTTTTTGCTGTATACGTGGGCGAATTTAACCCTATAATTAAAGTTTGTTTACGTTATGACAGCAGTTTAACTACGCATGTGCACAATAATCGCTAAACGTAAAACCAAAGTCATTTAAAAACACTGATAATTAACTTTATAATTCTTTCTAATTTAACATTAGTAAATAATTCACTGCTTTCTTTTTGCATATTTATTTATTCTATACTTTAACGCTTGTGATTATCACCAATAACACTACAAACAAAATAAAACACTGAAACACTACAAATCGAGCTAGAGCTGAGTTTTCACATTGTAACTTATAACATTGTCATAAAAATAAATACACAAACATTTTAAGTAAATATAAAATTCAATAAATATTTAAGCCCAATAAAATAACCAGTATTAACCCCAACTTAGCCTATAGGCGTATTATGATATTGTTAACGCTAAATACAGAAAGTATTGAAAGGTAACCCAGTACGGAAAAACATTTTCAGAGCATCAATGTTGCAGTTTGGACTGATTTAGGCATTCCTAGCGCATAAAAATTACTTGGTATTTTTAATAATATTCCATAGGTGGGCTAAACCAACCAGATCTTTTTTCTGTTAATGCTGGGACAGTTTTTGTAATGAGGGAACTTGAAATCGAAGAACAAAATTGTAATTCCTGTATATACGGAAACAATGCATACTCTTAAAACATGATAATAAAGCGGAATAAAAACCACCATGTATTTATCTAGCTAAGTAAAAACAAAACGCTTGAATCATAGATCACATGTAGACTTATCTTCCTCTTTATAAAACACTGAACAAAAATATAAACGCCCCAGGTCAGACTTTTTAGTTTTTATTAACATTAGGGACATGCAATATATGAAATCAACCACAATTCATTTTGTACTGAATAATCTTCAAAGCACTGTCCGTTACATTGGCATATGAACAGGACTGTCACTCCTTCAAACATGGTAGGGGTCAGGCTGAAGAAATTACTGTTCAGTATCTTTTGTGTCCATCATTTGCTTCTGTCATAAGGCCAGCATGTCCAAGCGTGTTAACGTGCGACTCGTAATCTGAGTGTCGCGGGTTCGCATCCGCGTCGCGCCAAACATGCTTGCCCTCCCAGCCGTGGGGGCGTTATAATGTACAGTCAATCCCACTATTCGTTGGTAAAAGAGTAACCCAAGAGTTGGTGTGGGTGGTCTAGCTGCCTTCCCTCTAGTCTTACACTACTAAATTAGGGACGGCTAGCACAGATCGCCCTCCAGTAGCTTTGTGCGAAATTCCAAAACAAACAAACTTCTGTCAGACATCCTTTGCATGGAGTTCACCAGGTTGTCTATGGTGGCCTGTGGGATGTTATTCCATTCTTGCTGGAGTGCCACACGGAGCTGACGCACATTATCCGGAACTGGAACACGGTCGCGAACACGTCGATCCAGAACATCCCAAAGTTGCTCTATGATCGACATGTTTGGCGAACACGGGCCAGTCCAGAACTAAAATGTGCTTAGTTTCAAGGAACTGGGAGCAGATCCTGGCAACATGTGGTCGGGCGTTGTCTTGTTGGAAGGTGACATTATGCTGCCGGACAAACGGCACTACAATGGGGTTGAGAATCTCGCAAGCGGTTAGGACGCGGCGTTTGCGTGTGTGATGCGTCTATTGTGCAGACCAGAGGTTTCATCTGCTGTCTGTGTCGCTGGTCTTAGACGGTCCAGCAAGTAAACAAGCCAGATGTGACGATCCTTTGCTGGGGTTGTCACACGTGGCCGACGTGGAAGAGGTCAATTTGCAGTACTGCCCGTCTGCTGAAAATGAACTCTCAAACGTCCTTTCGTCCGATAGTGAACATTCAGTTGCACAGCGACCCCTATGGTGGACATTCCTGCTTCCAACATGCCAATGGCACGTTCCCACATGACTGGAGTCATCTCAGGCATTTGCTTATTTTGTCACAATTTGACATTTTAGGGTGGCCTTTTACCGTCCCCGGCATAAGGAGTGTCTGAGTACTGCTCATTCTGTTTGAGCAGCATCTGGATATATCACACCCATGCACTCAGTGACATTAACGCGTCACTGAGCAAATGCTCACAGGCAGTGGTAGACTCAAATTTGGGACACTAATCAAGAGAAATATTGATTTTGTATAAGTAGAAGGAGTATACACTAACTTTGAGTGATACTCTTCATGTGATACCAATATTTCACATGGGGCGTTTATATTTTTGTTCAGTGTATTTCTTTGTTGTTCTTGCTTTTTGCCCCGAATGTTAACGAAATGTTGACCCCAGTGGTTTTAGAGCAGGCGATTTTTTCATTCTGGCAAATGGTAGGTCATTTATGCTTGTAATTAGCCATGACACTTTTATCTTCTTTCCAGAATGCAGGCAGACTGTACCCAGGAAGAGATGTTTTGGAAAGAATGGCGGTTGGTGTAGGTTTAAATACATGTATAAAAAATCCATTACTACAAGATACTGAAACCGGACTGGACTTCACACACTGGAGAACTGAAATAGCTCACAAAAACTTGATTTTTTAGTTAAAAACTCGGGAAGCAAAGTTAGTGAGATTTATCAATACTCTCTTCTTTAACACTACTTTCAAGACGCATCAGTATACTCGTATTTTACTTTCTTCCATTGCGGTAAAATTGTTTTTTTCTTATTTACATGTAACATATGTGATTTGGAGTTTAAAATGTGTTAAAGATTCAAGTAATTTAAAATAATATATTATTCTTAATAAGAAACACCAGAAACTGCTATAATTTCAAGATTGACGCTTCTTTACATGTTATCCCAGTGCATTGATATTTCTTTGCATGTTATACTAGTAGATTTTTTAACTCGCAAGAACATTCATGTGGCGATTTCTCTGCTATTTGTTAAGTTCAATTGCTCATAGGTATAAAGAACATTGAAACTGAAAACGAAATACGTGGACTTTCAAATAAAGATTACAAGCATTTAAGAATAATACAAATTGGTATTTTTCAATGAGTATTTTACAGATGTGCAAGAGGAGGTCTACATCTTCGGTTATGACAAACGTGTCCAGACTATATTGTTAATATACATGAATATTTGTCACAGATAATCCTTTTTATTTGAGTGACAATTCATGTAGACCTTGACAACGTGTGGCTAGTGTGCTTGGTTTGTGAATCTAAAGTTTCTGGGTTTGCGGTCATTTGCCCTATAAACATGTATCTCTTTTGTGGTCATAGGTGCGTCATAAATATTACGGTCAAATCCTAATTTCATCACACAAAAGTAGATTAACAGTTGAGTGGTGGGTGGTGTTGATTAGCTGCCTTCACTAAAGTGTATTAATTCAAACTAAGGAACGTCCACGCGTGGATATCCTTTTGTGTAAGAATTGTAAAACAAAGAAACATTAATCTTAAATCAACGTTATTTGTGTGTGGTGTACATAATATATGCATACATATATTAATTTAAAATCCTGAAAATTATCCTTATGACATGATTTTCGTAAAATATACCACAATCAATGAAAGCCCGCGTTAATATTCCAGAACTTTCGCAAAACCCGAAAAACTAATTAAATTTTCTGCCACACTTTCTGTATTATGATTCATAAATAAATTTTCGTGCGAAGTACACCACTCTTGTGTTAGTTCATTCTAAAGTAATTTATTTATTTATTTTTGTTTTTTTTCCACTGAAAGAGGAAGCTACACTTACATTAAAAGTGTACAAGAAAAACCGGAACCTTTTACGTTATGAAACGTCAGGCCTACGTATGAAAGATGTTAGCGTAGTATGCGTAGGCGCAAATTGTCTCTTTGACGTCAACACTGACCCTTACGTAAAATGACTATGGGTGACGTACGTTTAAAATTAAGATAAAGCTGTGTTCCAGGATGTAGTAATATTTTAATATGGTTTGGCAGGTAGCACCCTATTAATTTTTTAATACTCGGATATCTTCTTGGGAAGTTACGGAATTTAAAATGTTATTCGAAACAAGAAAAGGTTCAAGCCAATGTTGAAGCTCATTTGAAATATTTACAAAATAATTTGATAATATATTAATCAATTATTAGAGTTAAAATACCATATTATATACACTTTTTGTCCGAGTTGTTTATATATAGCTAATGGTGATTATGTTACGTGCACCATTAGGGAAGTATTGTAAAGTAAGTTCTTTAGTCTGGAAATAATTTTAAACCTACAACAACTCGTTTTGTTGAGTCTTCTGTTGAATAGCAAATATTAAAATATGTTGAATGTTAAGTACATATTCTTTATTTATATTCTTAAACTCCATGTTTTAACTCATTTACTGTAGTACGTATTGAGTTTGGAATTCTTTGGTACTAGCTGTAGTGAGTTTATGTGTGTAACAAATAACACTATGTAACAAATTTTTTATTCTTTCTTGTTCTTTGCAAAAAGTATTATTTCTTAATTGCTTATGCCTAAAGTAAATGGAAAAGACCTATTTTTTTTCTTCAAACTTTGCTTTTATGACCTGGGAGCGTATAACGAAAACATGAAGTAATGATTATTTATCTTATTTATTTGTTTATCCTTTTTGAACACCAAACCGTAAATTTCATTGAAGAAAAGATGATGCAGAGGCCTAACTTATTCTCTACATTCGCTGCAACAGACTAGATTCGCCGAAATGACAGTTCGTCAGTAGCTCTCTTGGAGGTTGTGTTCTTAAGTAAAATTCTTAGTATGACTTAAAGTTCCAAAGCTTTAAAAATTCTGGACGTCAAGCTATTTTTTGTTACTTTAATCTTAGTTATTTATATGGATTTAGTTGATTGTCATTTGCATGTACACAGCCTTAGTTGTTATTATTCTGAAAGTTTGTTTTTTTCTGTGATCAGTATATAGTAATGTTCTAATAATATTTCTAGAGATCCCACAATTAACAGGCGAGGGTTGGCTCTGTGGTAATTCGAATCCATGCAGTACAACAAAATATTCTCCGTAAAATAATGCGTAGTGGGGTGTTGTTAACTGGCTGCCTTCCATCTGGTCAGAGATTCATACTTAAGTGTGACGTTAGATAGCTTTCGTAGCATTGCCATAGATACAAGCACACGTAGAAACTGTTGTTCATCAGCTTAAGAAAAAAGCGAAGCATAGCAAGAGCTGTTTGGCATTTTTTAACTCTACAATTACAGATATGTTTACATACTGTAGTACTGCTGGGATCCACATACTGGGTCATGTTTGTTGAGTAATTTTACATTTTCCCCTGTGCAAAACATTTTTACCAAATAAATTAACTTGAATCCCTTATTTCTAATGAAAAACATAAGAAACTCTATCACTGCCGAAATAAAACTAACAAAGTCATGGATGCACAAGGAATTTCTTGCATAAATAGTTAAACGAAATGTATTCTAAAATCTAATATGGTCCATATGGACCACAGTAGTACTACTAGATGTGAATATCCAAATTATATGATTAGCACGACTATTGGCCAACTACTAAATCCCTTTTAAACAAATAGATTCAATTCGGTATTTGTCACCATGTAGAACCAACAAAAGTGAATTGAGAGTGGAATCTGTATATTGTTACACCCTCCAACTCACAGTATATATATATATTAGCAAACCACCAGGTGACTTCAAACTAGTGGGCATGTTCTCTTTTAGCAAAGTCACATCAGGCTATCTGCTAAGTCCACCGTGGGGTTTCGAACCCCTTATTTTAGAGATGTAAATTCGTAAACTTACCGCTGTACGAGCGAGGGGAAAACTTCAAATTAGTACAATTTAAATTCAATAAGGCTACAAATTTTCTATTGGTTTATCAAAAGTCATTGACGAATTATAAATTGTATAAAAAGAGTAATGTAAACTTTATACTTTATTGTTTTGCAAGTTTATACCAATGAGAGATAAAAACAGAATATTTGCAAATATTAATATTAGTATATTTATCAGGTTGTTACAAACTATTTAAGTATTATTATAAACAATGTACAACGTAATTAGCAGGTAATATGATATCTATAGTAATCATTTCTGTATCTTGCCGAGTAGATATGACAGAATCTCTTGTGGTATTTAAATTGAAGAACTCAAGCGCAAGTGTCGTCAAAGATTGACTGTCTTTCTTCTAAGGGTTTGTTTGAATTTCGCGCAAAGCTACACGAGGACTATTTGCGCTAGCTGTCCCTAATTTAGAAGTGTAAGACCTAGAGGATTTTGTTTTTTTGTTTGTTTTTTGATTTCGCACAAAGCTACTCGAGGGCTATCTGTGCTAGCCGTCCCTAATTTAAAAGTGTAAGACTAGAGGGAAGACAGCTAGTCAAAACCACCCACTGTCAGCTCTTGGGCTGCTCTTTCACCATCACATTATAATGCCCCCACGGCTGTAAGGGCGAGCATGTTTAGTGTGACGAGGAATCGAATTCGTGACCCTAATATTACGAGTCGAGTGTCCTTCTAAGGGAGTTACGTTATGAGACTTTTCAACGAAATGCTGCTGTATTCCACAGATATAAAGTAATGCAAGTCAGGGATATATTTTGTTTTGTAGTGTGTCGCTCAAATAATAATAATAAAAAACAACAACATGTTTCCAATTTAGAAAAATAGGTTATTCCAAGATCAGCTATTAGCAGGGTACTAGAAGTAGTAATAAAAGTTATACGCTTATCATCTGAAGTAACTTAAAAACACATCTATTACAACTAAAACTAGTAACTTCCCTTAAAGCTACAAACAGAAATTTTCGCACAGATTTGATCGTGGCCAGAAAATATAAGCTCTTTTCACAAACTTCTTCCAAATCCTGTAAACGAACAGCAGACTAGCTGTCAAAAGTTGTAAGATTAATATCCATAATATTACAAAAGGAAGTATGTTCTCACGTTGGACGAAGCATATATCTACTTAATTAGGCATAACAAAATTTGGGTCCGTTGCAACTTTTCAAACATTGTACAGAGTAAGTTGCAAAAGATCTTCAGGGAATGTTTTTACAGTGATTTGAGTATACAGTTATCATAGTGGATTGAATGTTCCGAGAATAGAGAAAAATACAGCTGTGTGTATACCAACGTGCTGTCATCATTATGTCGAAAAGATATACTATTCTCCTATGAACTAAATGTGAATTTGTTAAAGCATCATTGAGACACAGAATTCAGTAAGAGAAAAATAGAATTCCTGTTATATGGTTCGCAGACACACTACTTACATCATAAAATACATTTCTTCAGGACTTCTCTATCTTTAAGTTGCTTAAACTAGGCCTCCAGGAGTCGTTCAGTTGATTGGTTATGGAAAGTATAAAGTTAGTAACAAGTGAAACTGATTTTAGTGCATTGCGCAAAAGCCTTGTGTAATAGATATTGTTATGTGATGTAAAAATCCATAATCAGGCCTATCACACAGAACTTCATCTGTACTGAAAAGAAATTATGAGAAACTCACCCTTCTATAGTAACCTTAGATCATCAAAGTCTGTTTGTTTATCACGAGAACATTTTAATGACCTACTAACGATATTTTGATGGATAAAAGTTGTTGTTTGTGTTTTACATTATAAACCCACAGACTTTTCACTGTGGGACACGAATGTGAATTTTAAAAGTAATTTTTAATTTTATGTAATATCCTTTGATATTTAGATCTTTTTCCTAGAGAAATTAGAATATGTAAGTTTTTTTTAATAAGATGTGTCATCAAAAGTTTCTAAACAATTAATAATAACATAATGCAAATTTGCACAAAGAAGTAGTCCCAAAGAAAACTAAACTGACGTGAAAAATGAATGTGTTATTATTTCATTTTAATAAAAAATAATGAGTTGAATGTATTTATACCGAAGCGTATTGAATGTATTCATACTGTGGGTGCGTCTTTCGTTTGGTTGTTTTCTTTCAAAGTAGAGAATGCTGGATTAAATTCGAACAAAATCTTAGTGCTAAACGAACTGGACTATAAAAAATTATGTTGTGGTAAGCGTCCTTGTTGGACTTTCTTTTTTGTGGCTGCTACTGAAATTCAGCAAATGCTTCTCATGTCTCTCCAGCAATCACGCTCTGTGTCTCTGTTTATTTCTTTACTTGCTTTCCAAACTATCTTTCCATCTATAAGTTTGGAGATATTTTGAAATTATTTCGTATGAAGGTAAAGTCTAAGACATGTATTCTGATATAATCAGCGTATTAGCTATTTTGACGGTATGTTCAATGAAGTTTCTCTGAGTTCAATCCTACGTATTTAAATAGAGATCATATTTTCAAATACTAAATTAAAATGTGAGCGAATTTACAAACTGTATATATTAAAGCAACCTGAATACCTACAAACAACGCTTTCTAATGTCATGATGTTTCGTCTTATTTATGTTTAACAGTCTTTCTTGATCACATTAGGCGTCTACTGAGATCCTAACTAGATCTACATTTTTACATGAGTTGATTGTTCTACTGTAAAAATATACATGTTTATATAAGTGTACTCTATCACGACATAATCTTATTTTACCATTTCATAATGCCACTAGTCCAAACATAATTCGACTCTACCGCTATAAACGTCCATTATTTCACCAAATTCTGTTTTATCAGCAAATTCAGTTCTTCTTTCGCCCTCTTAAAAACTGGGGCGAACATTTTATAAAACAAATTTGAAACAGTTTACGACTGTACTAACATTTACTTTTTATCAAGCCTCCTTATTAACGGCTTTATTTTTTCATTGTTTTGACTTTAGGACTATTCAAATTTAATGTTCTGTGTCTTGCCTTAAGGAAGGCATTATCTGTAGGTAATGTTTATCACTAAGTACACCTTTAGCATGAAAATAATTCAATTGTTGATGGTGTTTTTACTTTTAATTATTAGTTAGCTTGTGTTCTATTTCAAATTTTGATATTTTCTAATTTTAAAAACAAAGTTGAGTTGAAATTTCTGCATTATCTTGTAGTTTAAATGTTCCCGAGTTATAGATATTAATAAATCATATAAATTTTCAGTAGGTTGAAAGCGAATTGTAGTTTCAACTTTACAGCACTGTACAATTTTATATATGCACAACAAATACAAATATATTGATAAATATATTCAAACAATATACATGAAAAGCACGGCTTGTCACGATGCTATTCAACGTCGGAGAGTAGAAACAGACCAATAAAAATAAATATGATGTAAAGAAGTTGAGCTCCATTTTCTCGAGAATTCAGCCACAAAACTTAACAAAGAGTTGCCTAACAAACAGCCTTGACCAACATGGACGCTCTCCAGTGGTGATTATTCTAGGCATTTCAACAAAAGCGCAGCTTGGTGAGTTGGCTTGCTTAGCAAGTCAAGGAGAAGGTGTACGTGGATTACAAAAAAAAGAGAGAGAGAGAGAAAAAAAAGTGTAACTCAGACTCAAATACTATATTTTGACAGCTGGTTATTAATATACAATTTCTTTTTTAATTTTTAGTTTTAGTTCTATCTGTGCTTAAAGTCCACTATATGGTCATGGTCAAATAGTTTCTTCTACACATACATTTTCTTTTATTTTTATTTGTTGTTTGAAATATCAACATAGAATTATGATGTCCATTCTTTTAGCAACATATGTAAGGTACTGCAAAGTAAACTAAGGTATTAGACGTCTTGCGAGCTTGACTTGTCATATATAAGCATAATATATATATATTATTTTCCTACTTTTTCTGTCGACTAAGCCTGAGACAGTCTAGGCTTAGACCGCGACACTGTTGATTTTATTTATTTTAACTAAGAAAACATTAAGAATATCTGTATATGGTTATAGTTCTAGTATGGCAAGACTTGCAATCTGAGGATTGCGGATTCAAATACTTTACCCTCGGTGGACTCAGCAGATAGCCCGATACGGCTATGCTATAACAAAACACACACATACACCCTAAAATACTTTCCCCAAACATGCCCCCCATTTCAGCCATGGGGGATTATAATTTAACGGTCAATCCCACTATTTGTTGGTAAAAAGTAGCCTAAGAGTCGGCGGTGGGTGGTGATGACTTCCTTCTAGGCTTATACTGCTAAATTAGGGGCGACTAACGCAGATAGTGCTCAAGTAGCTTTGCGCGAAATTGAAAAATAAACAATCAAATTTTCTTTAAATATTTTAACCACCAAAAAACAACAACAACTGAATATTTGTCTGACTTGTGGGCCATACAAGTTTTTCTGAAATTTGTTGTACCAATTTCTCTGAGATTTGCTATTTTTAAAACAAAGAAGATCACACGTTTAATGTAAACTATGAATAATTTGCAAGTATTCAAGGAGTCCTAAACCTTTAAACTACATAAAAATTGGTAAAAGTAAAATGAAACAATTTGTTAAACGTTTTATTAACATTATTTGTCTTCTGCTATAAGTTGTAAATGTTCTTTATATATTTTTCTTTTGTCTAGTTTTTCCTGGCTTAACATGCCTAAAGTGGTAAATATTAAAATTGGAAAGAAACCAGAAAAAGTATACTTGATGTGAAGATGACGTATATCGACTTAACTTTTTTTTTTAAAATCAGAATTCAATGTTTGTTCTTCATTCTGAGATATGACAGCTTTAACCTGCAGCAAACTAAGTAGTTTTAGTGGAGTCTGGTAATTAATTAATACTTCAAAGTGTTAAGTGTTTCCAATTTTTTGACAACAACTTAACCTCTTTCCAGTATTTCAGCGTCAAGTCCAGTGTTATAACGCTTTCAGATTGTGATACTCGTGGCGGACATAACACCGATAGGTCATCGAGTAGCTTTGCGCTGAACAACAAAACAGACAAATCAACGACTTCTGCATCTATGGGCATACCTAAGCAATTTGGTCCCAGAAGGGTATTTTTCCTTTTTCATTCCCCCGTAAATAATTTTAAAATTTAAATACACAGAAAAATATACTATGTTTACAAGTAGATTTTTAAACAGCAGAGTACTGTCATAAGCAAATTAGAAATAAGAAAAATACAGGAAATTAAAAAAATTCAGTGAACAGGTGATACTGCATTTTATTTTATATAAAAATTCGGGAAATACAGTCTCAACGCTCAACCTATTATTTTAAAGATAAGTTGAGAGGATTCACAGTCACTATTTTTGAACCTTAATTTCTGCAAATTAATCATTTACCTTATTTGCACATTCACTTTCACTTGAAAGTAAAGACAGATTTGTCAATCTTGTTTGACTCACAGTCTAGCGAAAGAAATTTGTTATCAATTTCAGTTTTGAAAAACTTTTTATCATAAATCAACAGAAACGCAAGCGGTCAAATAAGAATCTCAAACACAGTGACAAGTTTGGCAGAGATTCACAAAAATCCCATGTCAAACTGTCAATGATTATTTTCTTTTTTTCGGGGGGTGAGGGTTAAGTGCAAACATGACTGCTTTGAGCAATATTTACAAATAACTAGACCACTGAAAAAAACGAAAATTAACAGTATAACCAGTAAATAAATAATTAAAAATATACTACAACAGAAAAGCTTTTAACAGGTGGTTCTCAATTTTTTCTAACCAGATACCTGTTACATTATCAGATTATTGACCTAGACAGGCAGAGACAATAATTATCATTGCCATTGGTTTTTTGTTTGTTTGTTTGTTTTGGAATTTCGCACAAAGCTACTCGAGGGCTATCTGTGCTAGCCGTCCCTAATTTAGCAGTGTAAGACTAGAGGGAAGGCAGCTAGTCATCACCACCCACCGCCAACTCTTGGGCTACTCTTTTACCAACGAAAAGTGGGATTGACCGTCACATTATAACGCCCCCACGGCTGGGAGGGCGAGCATGTTTAGCGCGAAGCGGGCCCGAACCCGCGACCCTCGCATTACGAGTGCACGCCTTAACGCGCTCGGCCATGCCAGGCCCATTGCCATTGGATTGACACTGATTCAGTTTGGTATGGTATAACGTTATCTATTATAATTGATATCATTGTTTATTAACCAGTAAGCATTAACAACATATTAAATATACAATGATACCACATTAGACATTGTAAATTTGCCGAAACTAAGATGATTTGGCTAAGTAAATAAAATATTAGTACTAATTCAATATAGATTAGAACTGTACTCATTGATGTAAACCTGAACCGGTGTTTACTACATGAAGCATGTTAGCTTTAACACATTTTCATGAAGTCACATCATCACTCTGTCTTAATATCACAATGTAGTTGCATTAAAAAACATGCAGTGACATCACCACCACCATCGTAAGATCACGAAACAGTTATCACAAAAAACTCACCCAATCATACACATCATCGTTACTTCAGTAGTTATGGTTGTTGGAAAAAGTCTAAAGTTTAGTGCAAAGTGTGACTTTCTGTGTATTTTTACTAATAGTCCTTCGAAAAAGTTTCGATTTCGAATCATTTCGTTGAATGTTGAACCAACAAAACAAACTGTGTTATTCGAAGTTTGATTTTCTGTTGTAATTATTTGTGTGTGAATAATAAAAAGACTAAACCTTTAAACTTTCCTTCACTTCACGTAACAGTTAAAAGTCAAGACAATCCAAAATAACGTTAAGAGAAAATTAGGACAAGGGTAAGGATCTTGTAAATATTGTCTTAGTCAATAAGAGCTACTGTTTTAAGCTTCAGGTTAACCTTACGTGAATGCTTTGGTTTTCTTATTGAAAAGAAAAACTGTTATGGCACCTTCTTGTGTTTTTGTGTTGTCAAAAGCGTTTATTGGATGAGATATTAATTCTTCGTAGTTTAGCGCTATCACAACTACTGTATAGTTTACCAGAATGCACTAGCATTACAAAATGATTCAAATTAGAACTACCTTATCTTAAAACAATGAAAGCATAAATAAGTAATTTAATCATCATATTGGATACAGATATTACATTATGTATCTTTCATCATCAATCAAAGGGATTAATTCACTAATTACTGACTAGAAGCTTTCTTATGTCATAGTGAAGATAGATTAATTTGGAAAGCATTTTTGACGTGTTTTGTTATGATCATTGCTTTATAATATTGTTTTAAAATTTATTAACCAACGTGCACATGTTTGTTTATGTCGAATTTCACAGAAATACCAACAACTTTAAAGTATCACCACATGTGTGACACGCATTAACTCGAAATAAAATATACTGAATTTGTGTGCATTTCTACTAGTTGTTCTTAGTTCTGTACCGTATCACACGGAACGTATTTTTACTAAAGCTTGATTCATTGTACGGAAGAACAATCATACAGAAGTGTTTTGAAAGATTGGTGTATATTATCAACAACTGCCTTTACAAAACCAATGCATTTAGGTTATTCTTTGGTGGTGGTGTATATGTTTGTTTTGGAATTTCGCACAAAACTACACGAAGGCTATCTGAGCTAGTCATCCCTACTTTAACAGTGTAAGACTAGAGGGAAGGCAGCTAGTTATCACTATCCACCGCCAACTCTTGGGCTACTCTTTTATCAACTAATTGTGGATTGACCGTCACTTTTTAACGCTCCCACGGCTGAAAGGACAAGCATATTTGGTGTAACGGAGATTCGAACCCAGGATCCTTGGATTATGAGTCGAATGCATTAACCATCTGGCCATGCTGGGCCCTTTGGTGGTGCTAAAACAATGATTGTTTTTGCTTCCTTTTTTTCATTTTGTACGAACAGCGACAATAAAGAACGAAAACTATTATCGTAAACTGAAACACCAAAACATTCATTCATTGTATTTGTTTTGTTAATTAAAAAAGATGCATAAGGCTGTTTCTGTTATGTCCACTACAGGGAGCGAACCTCGAATTTCTGTTTTATAATCCGTTAGACTTACCGCTAAGGGCTTTATTTATGATAGAACCTATGATATTATGATATACACTGCTGAAAATATAAATGATATCAAGATAATTACTGTTCAATGTAGAGGTAGAAATTATAATAGTAAAATATCCATAACAATTACAGAAACTACTGAAGGCAGAAAATATAATATCAAGAAATTCACTGCGTAAAATATAAAAGAGAACAGCAGTAACTACAGTGTTGTGTTGATGGTGCGACAAAACAAGACTGCAACTTTTCTTTTTTCAGGGTTTTGAAATTGACAATTAACAAAAATAACGTGTTAGAAAACTTACTTGTTATGTTTTAATAACAATCTTACTATTCTTATTGAATATATATTCGTTTCACAGTTGTATTTTTTTCTTACATGTTACTATATATGACAGTGTATGTATATATATATTTTTTTTTTTGCTTTTGTATTGCGCGTAACTTACTGACCGATTGTAATATAATTTTCTTTCTCCCCTCCAATGGTTCAAGGGTACGTCTGAGGCCTTATCATAAATCAAATTTTTATATTCCCAACAAGCAAAGCATGACTAGTGCACAGTGTAGTTTTGTATTTAGTTACATAGACAAAAACCAACAACGAAATATTATGCCACAAAATTACTGCGTATCAAAATGTGACGTTTTTGTAATGGTGCTAATTATATTTAGTGCATTTTTCTTTTTCATTCATTGTTAACGTTTGTTTTCCTGTAAAGATACTGACTGAATATAGCAATATAACTTTTTCTGTCATGGTACTAACTAAATATAGCAGTGTAACTTTTCTGTCAAGATACAGGATAGATATAACAATATAACCTTTTCTGTTACAACACTAACTAAATATAACACGCTAATTGTCAGTTTCCGTCATGATATTAGATCAATATAACTCTGTTATTTCTTTTATATTTCATGAGATTGTTTATTTGCTTTTGAATTTTCCCCAAAGCTACACGAGGGCTATCTTTGCTAGCCGTCCCTAATTTTGCAGTTTTAAACTAGAGGGAAGGCAGCTAGTCATCACTACCCATCGTCCACTCTTGAAATACTATTTTTACTAAAGAATAGTGGGAATGGCCATGGAATCACAAATTTCTATGGCTGAAAGGGCAAGCATGTTTGGTGTGAGTCTTCGGATGATGAATCAAGCTCCTTAACCACCTGGCCATGCCAGGCCTATTCATGGGACGTGTTAAGAAAACATTATAAAGAAAATAAAATTTATTGGTTTTAAGTATTGAGTTTCTGTAATACTAAAAAACCAAAGTCCGAAATGTTGAATATTTCATATATTGTGTCTATTCTCAGAAATGTTCTCCAGTACTTTGTATTTCACATTAAACACTTCTGATAAGATGTGAATTTTCGGTATTAAATGAATGACAGAAATAAAGTGCAAACACCCTTGTCTCTTTGTTAGACGATAAAGATCATATTGTGCGACCTCTAGCGATTCACACGTGATATACTAAAGCGTCTTAGTTGCCACTAAGTTAATAAAGCAAGTTCATAGTATTTTTTTTAGTAAGAAAATATCCATATGTTCTTCAAACTGGCATCTCCAAATGAACAGAGTCGTGCGTGGCCTAGTGGCTAGTTAGCATGCTTCGACAATGAGAGTTCATGGTTCTCTTTGGTCGCTGCAGAACCGTGCTCTATTATTTGGGGTTATGTGTGACTGTCAAATCCCAAGATGAGGTATTATAAAAATTGGCGACAGGTGCTGCTGAATATTTGCCCGCTTTCCAATCTATCAGATAAAACATAGGGGTACTTATGCCCAGAAAACCAAAAATTTTAAAGTAACATAAGAAATTAGCATGCGAAATCTGGTGTCTGTTATCAAAACTAGGGCGCCGCTACATATTGTTTACTATTTTAAAAAAACATAAAAATAACATCACTTCACTTTGCTTTCATTTATTTTGTCTAGAATTACTCGAATATGTTTGCTATTTATTTTTATTATGAATAGCTGTTATGTAAAAAGCGTTCCAATAAAAATTGGATAGAAAACAAAAAAATTCTTTGACAAAGACTTCAGTAGTTTGTACCAAAAAAAATGAATAAAATGAAATAAAACATACACTCAAATGTCAGACTTGAGATACGCAGTGGAAATTCAGAAATCATTAAGAAAAATTGTGCATTTAATTAGAAAACGTTAATGTCGTTATAGAACACCTTTTTTAACGTTCTTGTTATAGAGCATTTTAAAAAAATTTATACACCGTTATGATCGAGTGAGGGTTAGTGGCAAATTTGCCTCGGTTTTGAATCCGAGGGTACCTAGTTCCAATCTCGTTGCCGCAAAAATGCAATCCGCACTTTTGGAAATGTGGGTATACTATAAAAACGACTATAAAATTCCAATATTAGATCAAACAAGACTATACCAAGAATTTGAAGTGAGTTCTATTAAGTAACTGTGTTCCTTCTAGTCTATCAGTTGAAAATTAGGAGAACTTAACAGCCGTTATGCAGTTTTACTGGAAAGTTCTGAAAATAATAATAAAAAACAACAACAACTGAAGTAAATCCTTAGTATTTCGGAAAATTTTAAAGGTGATAATATATAGCTATGGATCATTTAAAGCATTATTGAATATGATGAAGAGTTTGTTTATTTCATCATCTATTTCAGTTGAGCATCATAATTTATTTTTTCCATTTGTTCTTTCTTGTTAACAAGTTGGGCTAGGTTTATGGGGCTAAACAAGAAGTATGATAAATTGAAAATGTGGACATCGCATTATTTAAAAGAGCGAGATGAAGTTTAAAAAACGAAAGATAGTCTCCAGAAAATAAGCTAAACGTGAATCAAATTAATATATTTTATAGGAGTTACTTTACAGACAAAAAATACAAAAAACAAAAACAAAATTAGCTTATAAAGCAGCATGAAAGGTAAGAACTTGATTAACTGATTGAAACAGATATAAAAAGAAATTTCGTGACCAGCCTTCTACCTTATGTAGGCTAAAAGAGATCCGAAAAAGGTGGAAACATAAAGATAAGCAAATAATTCGATAGACAGAAATTTCTCTTAAATATCCAAGAAAAATGATAATTATCTTCGAGGATAGAAAACTTCATTGGATACAAAGTGAAGATAAAATAACCCATGTAACAAAATCCCCTCAAAGCACACGTGCGTTAAATGCTCTGACTCGTTAAGTAAATTGATTTCACGGTAATTAGTATGCCACTGTAATATTATCACAAAGTGAATAATGCGATCGATATCTAAGTATTCTTTTGTGAATCTGGCCCGGCATGGCCAACTGGTCAAGGCATTCGACTCTTAATCTGAGGGTCGCGGGTTCAAATCCCCGTTACACCAAAGAGGCTCGCCCTTTACCCGTGAGGGCGTTATAATGTTATGTTCAATCCCACTGTTCGTTAGTAAAAGAGCAGCCCAAGAGTTGGCAGTGGGTGGTGGTGACTAGTTACTTTCCCTCTGGTCTTATACTGCTAATTTAGGGACGACTCGTGCAGATAGCCCTCGAGTAGTTTTGCGAGAAATTTAAAACAAACCAAACCATAATTTTGAGAAAGAAACAAACAAAACAAGTCGCATCAAAGGTTAAAGATTTTACTTTGGTCTGTCAGTTTTCTATTTGGAACTCATCAGCCAATCGTATTACATGGTACATGCTCTAATCAACGAGTAACGAAAAGGCACTACGCAGTTTAACCCAAAGTCGTTGTTGGTTTTTCTTCTTATATACATTTATAAATAACGTTTACATCAAATTCGTGTTACATTTAAGCATATTATTACAGTTATGCTATCAAAGCATGGAGTGCAATAATGATTTATCACTTATTATACGTCGGAAAGATTCAAAAGCAGGTACAGGAAAGTTGGGTGTATACTGAACACGAGGAAGTTCAATGTGATTATATTAGTACAAGGTCTTCCGCTTCACGTCTGTCTTAAGCCTAGCTTCATAAAAGGTCATTTTCGCATACATTATGTGACAGCTAAAAATTTAAACAGCCTTGAATATTACTCAAGTTAGTGGTTTAATTAAATATATAATTATTATCTAAAGTAATAGAGGTTAAAACTGTCCAATTACTTGTTGATTCTCTGGGGATAGAGAATCAGACATCTATACAATATTATAGTGAAACTAGAATAAAATCACTTAGTCAGGCAACAAGAAGAGAGGGACGTAGATAAAACTTTAGGGAAACAGAAGAATTGAAGATAATTAATTAAAAAAGAAGCAGACAAGTTAAAACAAAACAAGCAAAAATATCAGCAAAATAAAAGTGGTAAGTGAGAAAACAAAAGGTAAGGATGGTTACTAATAGATGTACGTAGAAAAAGAGAAAAAAAAAGATGAAAAAGAACGAAGATACATTCAACTAGAAGAAATATGAGAAAATATTGAGTTAAATGAGGACACATACAAGACCAGCGAGAATGGTAAAAAAAATTAATAAGGAAGAGAACTAAGTTCTGGGGAAGTTTCAATAATGAATTTGAAAGCAGAGAAAAAGTGCAAGGAAGTTAAATATATGTGTTTAACAATTATCAAGCACATGGAAAGCAAATACACACCAAGACCAGAGTAATGGTGTTGAGAACCGGGCCAAGGAAACGTTGAAGTCAACATCGTTTTAGGCTAAACAATAGTTTTCAGGTATGAAAGGTTTCAACGAATGTTTATATTGGGATGTCACCTGGAGTTCTTTAAGAGGGTTAAAGTTGTCTTAAGGAAAAAAAAACGCTTTTACTTGTTTAAGAGAGATACCTACCTCTAACTTGGACAAACTTTTCTATGAAGTTATGTGGAAGAGAAATGAGGGAGCTTGTTTTATTTGTAATTAGGACATTCAAAATACAAACGTTGGAATGTCGTTTTTTTCATCTATGGCATGTTGATATAGGATTTATGCATGAAACATGGACACATCATAGAACTAAATACGTTGTATTCTGTTATAGAACCAATAACTATACTTTAGTTTAAAAAACACAACCTACTGTTTACTTGGTAATAGTTCCTTTGAATCTCAGCCTGTTATAGCTCGATGAACTCTTCTACAGAACAAAACGCTTCCTCCACAGTGACTTACAGGCAAAATATATCTTTGGAATATTATTTGGGAATACACTGGTTTGTTTACAGCGCACAGATACTCAATGGGCTAGTTGCACTCTGTTAACCGCAAGAAATGTAACCGCCGTTTTTAGTTAGCATGACAAACCCTAAACTTCAGACTCACGAACACCTCGCTTGATTATTATTATAAAAAATAATATTAATAAAAATAAACTGATGAGCAAACTAGAGAGCTACATAATACATGTGACGGTCGCGGGTTCGAATCCCGTCATACCAAACATTCTCGCTTTTTCAGTCGTGGAGACGTTATATTGAGACGATCAATCTCACTATTCGTTGGTAAAAAGTAGCGTAAGAGTTGGCGGTGATGACTATGCGTCTTCCCTCTAGTCTTACACTGCTAGATTATGGACGGCTAGCTTAGATAGCTTTCGTGCATTTCTTCTATAAGCCTATAAGCTTATAGGCTAAACAGTGCTAGGCTTACTGAATCCCAGCTCTATTTTGAAAGGGTTTTATATGTAAAAACAATATTATGTATGTGTGTGTGTGTAACTGCTAAGTAGAACTGTATTGTGAACACGGACTATTAGAGTGATCACGAATAAAAGAAAATATACGAATTAATATTGCTCTGTGAATTGGACGTGACAAGAAAAGGGCAAATTAATTAAAACTTCGAAAAACAGACAAAATTTAACATACTGTGAGTAATGTAACAACATAACAAGGGTTATTACCTCTTACAATGAAAACAAAATAACAGGTCCTGTGAGGGAAGAAAATGTCAACGGCCAACTTGACCCTTCCAGATCCATAACACGGAAGAAACCTTGATGAAGAAGAAGAGCCCTAGACTTAACATTACCCTACCAGATCACACTAGAAACCTGCTAAAACACCATTATGGTTAGATAATATCAATCTTTTTATTAAAACAACTATTTACAACTGTATACTAAAAAGATCATTCTGGTGTAATAGCTTTGGTTGTCTTAACAGAACCGTTATTTGTAACTGCGTATTATACGAATCATTACGATTCAACTATTTCGGTTTTTTGAACAAACCTAATATTTGTAACTGTGAATTAAAAAGACAAGTTGTTTGTAACTGCACGTTAAAAAGACTACCTAAATTCGACAACTTCTTATGAAACCCTCTTGCTGCTTCCAACTATATTATTTGTACTATTGTGGTTCGAAAATCTCGGTCTTCTTAAGAAATCCGCGTGACGTAACTTTGTGATATTACGATTCGAGCACTTTTGTCTTCTTAGAAAGCTCCGTATTTGTAATTGTATAACACATACATACATCAAACGGAAAAACATATGATTCGAACACTTCAGTCTTCTTAGGACACGATTATTTACAACTGTCTGTTAAAAACCTCATTATGGTTCGAACACAAAATTCTGAGTACCGACAGCCGTGGTTGGTCATTTTTTGCTTCAAAACAAGGAAATGTAATTACAAGGTCCTTCTTAAAAATCTTCTTAATGTGCTCAACATTCCTATCTGTGCGTTAAAAAAAAATCAAATTTGGTTGAACAGCTTCGATCTTCTTGAGAAGTCCTATATCTAACTTTATGTTAAAAAAGAGCTTTCGAATGGAGTACTTAAATCTTTTATTTGTAAATATATGTTAAAAAATTACCATTACGGTTTCGACACTTCAGCCTTCTTATGAAAGGTGTTGTTTGTAACCATGTTTAAAGAAGACCATTATGGTTCAAATACATCGATTTTTTTTAAAAAAGGTAGTATTTTTAGTTTTGTGTTAAAACAAAAAACCCTTAATGTTCAAACCCTTCGAACTACTTAAAAAGATGCTATTTGAAACTTTTTTTTAAAAAGACCATTATGGTTCGAGCACTTCGAAGAATTCTGTTATTCGTAACATTTTGTTTTAAAAAAAGACAGTTAAGGTTATACACTTCGGCCTTCTTAAGAAAGGTGCTATTTGAAACTTTATGTTTTAAAAAAAGACCATTATGGTTCAAACACTTTGATCTTTTTTTAAAAAAAGATGCTATTTTTAACTTCATGTTAAAAAAAAGACCATTGTGGCTCGAGTACTTCGGCCTTCATGAGAAAGGTATTCTTTGTAACTTTATATTAAAAAAAGGCCGTTATAGTTCTAACAGTTCGGTTTTCTTAAGTCAGATGCTATATTTAATTTCATGTTAAAAAAAAGAACACTTTAGGGTTACAGTCCTTCGGTCTTCTAAAGAAATCTGCTATTTGTAGCTTTACGTTAAAAAACACTATCATGGTTTGAGTATTTATGCCTTTTTAGAAACCTGTTATTTGCAACCTTATGCTAAAACATTATGGTTTGGATACTTTAGTCTTCTTAGGTCGAACGCTGGTACAGCGGGAAGTCTTCGGATTTACAACCCTGCAACCAATGGTTCGATTTCCCCTCGGTGGACTCAGCATATAGCCAAATGCGACTTTGATTTTAGAAACACACGCACCCGGTAATCTTAGAAACCTGCTAGTTGGAACTTCATGCTAAAAGAAAAGATTACTATGGTTTGAACACATTCCGTTCTTTTTAAGAAATCCGTTATTTATAACTCTACGTTAAGAAGACCATTACTGCTAGAACACTTCTGTCTTCTTAAGAAATCTGTTATTTGTAACTTTATGTTATAAAAATGTTATTATAGTTTGAATATTTTGGTCTTCTTGCAAACCTGCTATCTTTAATTTTTATGTTAAAGAAGACTACTATGGCTCCAACACTTCGGTTTTCTTACAAACCCACTATTTGTAACTCTTTGTTAGAAAAAGTCCATTATGGTTCGAGTACTTCTGTCTCCTTAGAAACCTGCTGTTTATAAATTCATGTTAAAAGAGACCGTTATGGTTCTAGCATGAACTTCTTAAAAAATATGTTATTTTTAACTTTATGTTGAAAATATACCATTATGGTTCGAACATTTCGAGCTAAGAAACGCTATTAGTAGCTTTACGTTAAAAAGAGCGTTATGGTTGGAGTATTTCTGTTTTCTTACAAACCTACTATTTTAAACTTTTCTTTAAAGAAAGATCATTATTGCTCAAACACTTCGCTCTTCTTAAGAAACTCTGTTTTTAACTGTAATTCAAAATTTCATTATATTTGGAGCATTTCTGCCTTCTTAATGGCCCGGCATGGCCAAGCGTGCTCGCCCTTTCAGCCGTGGGGGCGTTATAATGTTACGGTCAATCCCACTATTCGTTGGTAAAAGAGTAGCCCAAGAGTTAGCGGTGGGTGGTGATGACTAGCTGCCTTCCCTCTAGTTTTACACTGCTAAATTAGGGACGACTAGCACAGATAGCTCTCGAGTAGCTTTGTGCGAAATTCAAAAACAAACAAGCCTTCTTAAGAAAGGTGTTATTTATAAGTTTACGTTAAACAGAAAAGACCATTATGGTTCGAGCACTTTCGTCTACTTAAGAAATCCTTTATCCGTAACTTTATGTCATAAAAAGACTGTTATAGTTCAAACACTTCGACCTTATTAATAAACCCGACATGCATCCAACATTTGTAATTGTACGTTAAAAAATCCAAAAAAACATTTTGGTTAAACAATTCTGATTACTTAAGAATCCTTTAAATGAAAGAAAAAAATCCATTATGGTTCAAGGATTTAGGTTTACTTAAGTTAAGTATTTTAAGTACAATCAAATTCTAACAGTGTCATTTTAATCCTAATCTATGCCCGTTTGGTACCAGAAGTGTTTACTACTATCGCCAGAGAGTCACATCGTGCACAGACGAGCTTGGTAAATGTCTTTCAGAAAACTTACTTTGCCATTCTAGGCTTGTTTTTATTTTACACCTAAGTAAACAGAGGTAGAACGTGTGTTAATATGAGAAAAGTATGAAGTTTTAGCGAGCTTTACATACAATAACTCGATAATTCGATTTGCAAATATATATATATATATATATATATATATACATAAAGTTCTGAATGTAGTATTATACGAGAGTAATTATACGCTATAGAAACTATACAAGAACTTCTAGAACAGCAATAGTTTTATTGTGTCATATTTGCAAGGATCTATTGGTCAAAAAAACGTAAACCATCAGTTATAATGAAACCGACGATATCAAGATAAGCTTCCAGCCTGAAATTTCATAACCCTGTGTGGTAATTGATAAAGTATATACTGCAAGAGACACATATATTTATTAATCCTTACATATTCATATTTAATACATATTTCTATCTAAAATTAATGTTTTAATACAGTATATACAGCAGTACATATTTTTTTACTGAAATTATTATATCCAAATGAAGCCAAATGAATAAACAAAATCATGACGAAGGACTACGTTAAAAACAGAAAATCTCAACCTCTGATTAATTGTATTATAACCATACATTTTAAAGTCATGAACAAAACACATTAACATGAAACAAAATACGTTGCATATTTCTAAAAAGGAACCTAGGACACAAGCTACAACGTGGGATTTAAAAATGTCTCCCAGGTTTTGAAGATGACTGCGGAAGTAGGATCCTTCCCAAAAAAGACTGATAGACGGTGTATTCCTACCACAACGTGGGTCCTACTTCTTAAGTTCCCTCCAGAACCCAGGATATGATATATTTTATAATTCTACGTTGTAGCTTGTACCTTAGGATTTTAAAATATATATATGCAGCGTATTTTGTTTCATGTTAATGTGTTTTGTTTATGGTTTTAAAATTTATGGTTATAATACTGCAGTACATGTATATATTTATAAGCTCTCCACTTTATTTAGTAATACAGTGCCTTCCAATGGCACAATGGGATGTCTGTGGATTCACATTGCTAAAAAAAAACTGGGTTTCCATACCTGTGGTGGGCAGATAGTTTGTTGTGTAGCTGTACAATGAAAAGTGGTTCAGCTTGTATGTTATCGTTTAATATAAATGGCTATCTAAAAGTAACATTTATTAATTCAGCATATACATAGTATGTATATATTTATAATTCCTTTTCATTCAGAAGTACAACTTATATGTTCTTATTTAATATGAATGACTTTCTGAAATTAATGTTTGAAAAGTTTTAAGATGTTTAACAAAATATATTAATGATTTTAAAATGAAGACAACTAAATGCTATATAATGGGCATATAACAAGAAAACGGAGTTATATTGTCGCAGTTTGTCTGTTTTTATTCAAGAAACTTCTAATGGTCTGACGTAGCATGATGGCGTAACAACTAGAATTTTTCCACAGTTTAAAAACGACATATGCAATATAAAACAAGAACAAATGTAGAGAATGTGATTTTTGAATATATTAGTAAATTGTATTGAGTTTGTTAGAATGAATTAATTTGTAGAGTTATATAGTTTGCTGGTCAGTTCAGTACTATCAAGAATGAGTTTAAGTTCTCGACGCAGTAATAAGAGGAAAACCGCATATAGAAAAAATCATTAAATGAAAGTGTTCTATTGGTGACCATTAGTTAAGCTAACCGAATATATTGTAATAAAATAAATGAAATGTTTTATTCTCGTTAGGTGAGTTGAACTTTGCATTATTTCAAATTACCGAACAACCCACAAGAATCTACCCAACATCAAAAAACCATTACCACAGCATCTCCTGAATGCGTTCTGATTCCTAGTTTTACAAAATATGTTAAATAAGATGTAGCCCAATATCGTATGAAAAAAACAACTAAAAAACTTCAAGTTTTAAGCCTAATTAAATCAAAGTCTCTTGTATTGTGTAGATTATAATTAATTACAATTTAAAAGAGAATGATTTTTTATTTCGTCTTGTCTTAGTCAGGCGCAGTCTTGTGTTATACTTTATTTATTGAAGCAGAGAAACTGCTACATTTATAAGGAACAAAATTGGTGCCTGGTGTTTTACGCAGACTGTATAGCGTTAACCTGATTATCACCTCCGGTTTGTGGTATGAGTCAACCACCGGATGTAACAGGGTTCATAACGCTAATTTGTTTACCATTTCCGTGTTTCAATCAGTTTGTTCTATTTTGTCTGTGTATTAAAACGAAAAAAGGAAAAGTTTAGAAAGAGTTGAGTTATTTGTCAATTAAAGTAGTCATAACATGTATATTGAAACTAAAAAGCTGTACATGAAGGGGAATGTTGGTTGTACGACCATAATAAATATATATTCGTATTAAACTAGTTTTCATAACCCATAATGTTTCGAGAACGTTATGGTGTACATGAATGTTTATAAAGAGTTACTTAGACTAAGCCTACACTACATTTATCTCATGTACGAAGTATTCAGGATATTAAATGTTAGGCCCGCTGTAAACATTACTGCTAAAAATGTTATTACACAGCTACAGATAGGACACAACATGTGTCATGAAATATTTAACGGTTTGAAACAACCCCTTTAAATCGTGGGTTGATCAAACTAATGCCTTCGTGAGTTAGTTCTATCATGTAAGTTCTTGTTAATCTATACTTCTCCACAAGTCTCTTTCCTTCAATTATTTCCCTTCTTCGACTCCTCTTATACGTTAACCACTCCATTCATCTTCCATTTCATATTTTGTTTGATCATTTTCCACGTGATTACCACATTCGCTGTCACAATGGGTCCACACATATCAAGTAATCTTCTAACACTTTCAAGTCGTTTATGGTTTTTATGTTTTTCTTTTCAGAACTTAACAACTTCATAATTTCTATAATCTGTCTTACACTTTGTCCGATAAATTTAGCCATAAGTTATTTCATCGCCTCATTCACAAATCAGCTCTCAAGTCCAAACTTAGGGACCGTTGCATTACATTACATAAGAGTGTGTGTTTTTTTACAGCAAAGCCACGTCGGGCTATCTGGTGAGCTCACCGAGGGGAATTGAACCCTTAATTTTGCGTTGTAAATCCGAAGACATACCGCTGTACTAGCGGGGGGCATTGCATAAGCTTCTTTAATAATCCTAAAATGGATTGAATGTTACCTCTCATCGTAAAAACGTTTGCCCTGCTTTAAAATAAGTTGTTGCAACGACACTTTCATTTTACATTTGTTAGAAACTTTAGCATTTTACTAATTCACGAGCTGTAATTCCATATCTAGACCTATACGTTCTTGTGACCAAAACGTTAAGGGATCACCTGACGAAAGAATAATATTGTCGATATAAGAAAATGATTTTTAATATTTCAGAAATGAAAACTGATATTATCAAGTCTTTCAAAATCACTCTTTCTTCTCAAATTGAAATTTTGTTTGACATCCGTCTCTTTTTTATTACTTATTCTGTAGTAACATTTATCTGAATGTTACACAGGAAGAGTAGAACGTTTCGTAAAATAAACAAGGAAGAACAAGACAGTATCGGCAAAGGTAGTGGAATAACAAGTTGTATTCCTATTAAATACAATAAACAAACTGATGTTTCTGATAATTTAAGCACAGGGGAATTTTATTTGTTTGTAGTTAAACGCAAACCTACACAATGAAATGTCCATGTTGGGCCTACCACAAGTATCGAATCCCGGTTTTTAGCGTCATAATTCTTCACACTTACCACTGTGCCATTGGAATGTATAGTATAGAGAAGACTGAGGAAAATAACTTATCTAGTCGGAGTTTCATAGAGTGAGTTTCATAAAACTTCAGTAAAGAAAATGAAAGCGAAAAGCACTATCGATTCAACAGTGCTGACAAGAGAATTGCGTAGGATATATATATATATGCCAACAGACTCAGACTATTTTATCACAAAGTACAAGTTTGAATATTTTACTTAAGCATCCCGGTAATATTATCACAAAAAACGGCTCACTTGGAAATGGTAATCTGTGGGAGAAGAAGAGAAGGGTAGGAAACATCTCTCATGTAAAATGGCCTACCAAGTTTTGGCTCTTAATCCATCGGACTAATAACAACCAACTATGGATTTTACATAATTCATTTGAAAAAAAATAGTTTCAAAACACGTATAGTTGAGTTAACAGCATAAATTATTCAGTCATCGTCTAGTTATTTGTAATATTGTTGTTTTGAATTAAGCACAAAGCTACACAATGGGCTATCTGTGCTCTGCCCACCACGGGTATCGAAACCCGGATTTTAGCGTGTAAGTCCGCAGACATACCGCTGAGCCACTGGGGGGCTATTTGTAATAATTAAATATTATATATCTGAGTATAATTAAAAATGAATAGATATTTAAGAATGTTCTAATAAATCTATTTCACATCTTTAAATAATACAAAATCGAGAAAAATGACCTGGATTATGTTAGTATTTTTGCTTCGTTTTAAGCCCTAAAGACGGTTGTTTTATTGAATTTAGCTAGACAACCTATTGTGCAGCTTTGCTTCAAATCAGTGTTTTCTTTTAACCGCATTAACTTTCTATGAGAAACTTGTTCATTCGTATTCAGCAGGCATTTTGTTTTAAAAAATGTTAATGACAATAAAACTATTATTTCCCAGTTGTGTAAGTCATACCAGTAATGTATGAAAAATACAAGGTGAAAAATGTTCGACCAAGTACGTTTTGTACACGTGCAGTATGTAATAGAATGGCTGCAGGGATAATCTTGATTCGAATTCAGAAAGCTATCTATATCTATACACATTGTAAATCTGTAAAAGTAACACCGTCTAGTGCCTTCCTTTGATGGCCCGGCATGGCCAAACGTGTTGAGGCGTGCGACTCGTAATCTGAGGGTCGCGGTTTCACATCCCCGTCGCGCCAAATATGCTCGTCTTTTCAGCTGTGGGGGCGTTATAAAGTGACGGTCAATCTCACTATTCGTTGGTAAAAGAGTAGCCCAAGAGTTGGCGGTAGGTAGTAATGACTAGCTGCCTTCCCTCTAGTCTTACACTGCTAAATTAGGGACGGCTACCACAGATAGCCCTCGAGTAGCTTTGTGCGAAATTCAAAAACAAACAGCCTTCCTTCGTGATCGCCAATTTAACCTTAATTTTACCGGTAAAACGTTGTTAATACTTAAAAATACAGTCTAATTTGTTAGAGTGTTTTGAACTATATTTCAAACTTTCATTAGCAATTGGACTGTGAACGCCTTATTTTGTAAAAGCCTGACAACGCCAGGGCATGCCAGTTGTATTGTCTAATTAAACTATTTAATAGAGGGACTTAAAAATTAAAATTATTTAATTTTTGGATCGTTCAACCATAGTTTTAACTCCACTGTACGTGGGTTAATCTTGTATAACCGAATATTTGAGTTTCACTGTAATATTTTCAGTACATCCATGATCACAAATTGCAACGCTTATTTAAGCGACAACGGGATGTGAGCCATGAATCCTCATCCGGATCCGTTAATCACTCAGGCTACGCCGCGCATTGCCTATGTTATATATAATAAACATCACAGGTATTGTATACAATTATGTTAATGTGTATAATCGGCTCGACAGGTTTGTTACAATTCTCCAGCGAAGTTATATGCAATTTTTCGAGCCATCCAAAAATGCTCAACATTTAACACCCCTTGAAAACAGTTAGCTCTCATATAACTAACTGTTGTTTTGCAGAATGTGTTTACTGTAACCATGGTGACAAACTCTTTCTGACTCCTCTTGTCTTAGTATATTTTCATCCCTGTTCTAAGAAGACATTCTGTGCGAGACAGAACAAGAGAAACAGGTGTTCACGGAATGATAACATACTTGTTAGTTTTTATATCACGCAAACAAATACATGACATTCACAAATAATTCGGATACACTGAAACTTTGAATTATTTTTTAAAACATTTGAATAACATAACTTCCAAATTATCTCCTTAGAAACTCAGAAAAATAAATTAGAAACGCTACTGTTACACATTCTTCACGGCCTACATACACGCTGTGGCGACTGAAACACATCTAAAAACAGCATACATATAACATACCTTCTGACTATAGAGAAGGATACTTCTCAGGCTGTGGAGCAGTTAATTAACCTGTTTACGTTGCAGGTTACTTACCAAATCCCAGTGTTTAGACAAACTGCAAATGAACAATTTTAACTCTTTTGTTTTCCTTTGCTTAATAACTGTTACAGTCTAAAATCATAAGCACAATAAAAACGGCGAATCTCCTATAATGCAAGTTTCTGGCCTATAAATTTATTTCTGAAAACTGCCTCTAATGATTACAGAGATTATTAACACTTATTTATTGCAAAGTTTGTTATACAAACCTTAAACTGGCGATGCATATCTTTAGTTTTAACAACATTTAAGGGAAATAAATGTTTAGCATATTAAGTACAAATATATTAGCACTGAATCTTTATATTAAAATCATCTGACTATCCTTCATTTGATTGATAAGAGTAACTAAAAGGAGATATTTTTCTTTATAAAGCTGTCTCAGTGGACTGCAGTAGAAAAAAACCATAATTCTATTTATAATATACGTTATTATTAGGCTTAATTATATATCGTGGGTAATTTTTAAAATATTTCTTTGAGTAAACACGAATCTCTGCAAACCCATTGAACATTTCTTAAATTCTAATTCTACACTCAACATAGAAAAATTCAAGGATTAGTGTACATACATAAAAACGAATTCCAAACCACATTTAGCATATAATTATATTTTAAAAGAACTTCGGTAATAGTGCAAATCTTAAAATGGAATACTTAAACAAAAAATATGTACACTATCTCTATCACAAATATACCATGGTGAATACACGGTCTGCACAGTCTCTACCACAAGGGCACCGTCATTAAAACACAGTCTACATGATCTCTACCACAAAGGTACCATAGTGAACACACCGTATATATAATCTCTACCACAAAGGTAGCATGACGAACAGACAGTCTGCATAATATGTACTACAAAGGTACCATGGTGAATACGAAGTATACATAATCTCTACCACTAAGGTATCATCGTGAGTATACACTATACATAATCTCTAGTATGAAAGAACTGTCGGGAACACACATTATACATAATATATGGTAGAAAGTTACTGTCGTAAACACACATTATACATACTATATAGTAAAAAGTTACTCTCGTGAACACACATTAAACATAATCTCTCTCAAAAAGGTAACATGGTCAATACACAGTCTACATAGCCTCTACCACAAAGGTATCATCGTTAAAATATAGTCTATATAATCTCCACCACAAGTCTTAGTGTTAATGGTGAATAGACAGTCTACATAATTTCTTCCACAAATGTATTATCGTGAGCACACACAATACGTAATTTCTAGAACAAAGGTACTGTTCTGAACACACTGTATACGTAATTTCTAGTACAAAGGAAGTCATGAATACAAAGGATAGCTGTGTACATTTATCTAAAACGTTTAAAAATATTGTTATTTATTGTACCAGACACGTTGTATATATATCATATCAGGTGTTTTATTTCTCCTAATTTAATATATTTCCGATAAACTTGAAAACCTAAAATGATTACCTGTTTGTACCTGCTGCAAAACTTCGTATGCATTTTACTATAATATACGTCTAGCAAATCTAAAGGCTTTATACTTCGATTGCTTTGAAAAATAAAGTACTGAAAGTTGTAAAACAACCAAAAAACTTTAAAAAAAGCTCTTGAAGAAGATTGATATTCATTCACTAAAGATTGCTTTTAAAAACATGTAAGTATTCTACAAGAAAAACGGGCGTTTTAAGGGTCTGAATTTTACGTACTGCATGAGATATCCGAAAGCTGAAACCAACAGTAATCAAATAAGAATTATTCTGTTAAGCTTTAAAAAATCAGAGAATAATTTTCATTTCAAGAAAATACATACATAATGTTTTAAAATGAGATGAAAGCGATCATGGTCAGCAAGTATGTCTATTATAATAACTTGAAACATCTGAGGGAAATTTTCACAAAACGATTCTAATGAGGGAAACAGCTTACGGGAAAGGTATTGTGATAAACATTTCTTACAGTAGCAAGAGTGGTGAGAATCTCAATAAAAACTGAACAGTTTTGTATGTTTTATAATAAGACATGTTCAAATGGAATAGTCAAAACTGAACGACGTCCCTTTCTTAGTTTTTGATCAACTCTTGAAACATGATATTTTAACTGAAGCCTTTTAAATGAGCAGTTATTTACATAACGAGAAACTGACACCACGTCACACACAAACACTTAAAGATTTCATTCACGACAAAATTACACGTTTTTAAAATTATTGAAACTAAGAAAGCTTTCTGTCATTGTCATAACAGACTTACTTGAACTGTCTCTTCTCGTGCCAGCTCCGGTGACACAATGTTTGCTTAGAGTATGCACAGTGTGTATTCTCAGATCTCGTGCACTGACTATAAGCTTGTGTCTCTGACTCACACGCTCCTCGCACTACGTAAGTAAAGTTACTTCTTCCTTTTCCTGGACCAATGCTCAGCCATTTTACCCTACACCATTTTATATGAAGGGCGGGAAGGAATGATGTCACACTGCTTCTCTGTTATTGGTCAGTAGTTAACGGAGCGTCTTAACTATTGGGTAGATGGCAAGATGGAATACAAACTAGCATGGTAATGGATCAAGGACTTCTCTATCGGACGGTTTCATCCAGTGAAACTGTTACTGTAGAAAAACTCCTCAATGAAAAATATATGAGTGAAGGCGCCCTTGCCCCTGGGAGGTGTTTTCTTTTTTTATTAATCCAGAAGTATGCGTGCTTTATTCCTAGTTTAACTTTGATATATGTGCTACAGGCAATACAGTAAGTCAGCTACTGGGTCTATTTTCTATTGTTTATTATACGATATTAATTCGCGTACGTTTTCTCAAGTATATTTTGTTACAGAAACAAGCTGTAAAACAGTTGTCTGTATATCACCTTATAGAAGCTCCTGTTAATACTTTATGTTTCATCTTTAGTTCAAATTATAAGCGATGCAAAGAACACTGTAGTTGTGGAAAACACGTGGATAAGTAAATAGTTTTGGTAGAGGGAGCGGCTTGGTAGGCATAATACGGGAAATGATAAATGCCATATCCTCCAAATACGATATTATTCAATTGAGAAGTGATAACCACCTTAGTTCCCAAAAGAAAATAACAAACGTCACGATACACAGTTCGAAGGTGGGCAAACGCCATGTTCTCCAGACGAAAATTGGTAATCGCACTTATCCATTTTTACAGTTGAGTTCAACACCGTTAGCACAATACACAAGTGGATTAATGACTCTTTTCACGCCTTCTTTTTTTTATTCACAATCATTTTACATTCTGAAATGTCATTAGATAAATTATTGATAACATATTATTATTTGTAGCACCAATAGATTTTTTCGGTTTTCAAACTCAGCATAATTTCCCAAAAGGTATCTCATGGATTGCTAGATATTATGTATTACTCCTAATACTCCATATTTTATTTAATATTTGGCTACTGTATCGATTAGTATTAAAGTGATAGTTAGTGGTTCAACCCAATATAGTGGGTTTCTCACTAAACTTTTCATCAGTAATAACGTGAGTCAAATTATGTTAGAAATTTTGCTAGTAATCTTAAAAACAAGTGGCAGTCCAGTCGCACAAGAATATTGTATAAAAATGTCATTAGAGAAAACTAGTTCACAAATACCATTTTAAACGAAGCACGATGTGACTATAACTCGAAGTAAATAAAATGTTACAGAGACCAATGAGAATCCAAATGTTCACCACTTTTTCAAAATCAAAACGATACAGATTTAAACTTGACACCTACTGCTTAAAAAGTTAAATTAACATAGCATAAACGTATGAGAACTTCTTCTTAACAATCGCCTCTGTTATGTAATAAACCTGGTGTTAAATTACGATTACTATCGCTTAAAGTGCTTCAATAAATCTAATGTTAATTTAGGACAAACACCGTTTAACGCTCTGTATTAAACCTGATGTTAATATATGACAATCACCACTTAAGGCATTATAATAAACCTGTTGTTAAAGTACGACAACCATTATTAAAGTGCTACAATAACTCTGGTGTTTATGTACGACAGTCACTGCTTAACGCATTGCAATAAACCTTGTGTTAATGTACAACAATCACCACTTAAGGCACTGTAATTGACCTGGTGTGAAGGTGTTTCAGATGATTCACATGATAAAATAAATTGCAATGTAAGCATATGCATTACATTTGAAATGTAACTTGGATAATTTTTGGTCATTATAAAATACCACACATAATGGTGTCTTGTGACCAATGATATTTTGTTCTTCATGTTGTCATAATGACAAGGCCAAGTGTGGTCCAGTGGTTATGGTGCTGGACTATGGGTCTGTGGGTCCATCTTACGTGTCCTATTACTGCAAGAAGATTTGTTTGTTTGTTTTGGAATTTCGCACAAAGCTACTCGAGGGCTATCTGTGCTAGCCGTCCCTAATTTAGCAGTGTAAGACTAGAGGGAAGGCAGCTAGTCATCACCACCCACCGCCAACTCTTGAGCTACTCTTTTACCAACGAATAGTGGGATTGACTGTCACATTATACACCCCCACGGCTGGGAAGGCGAGCATGTTTAGCGCGACGCGGGCGCGAACCCGCGACCGTCGGATTACGAGCGCATGCCTTAACGCGCTCGGCCATGCCAGGCCTCTTGCAAGAAGAAAAATAAATAATTGAGCTCTGTAGTTTGAGATCATGGTTGCTTTATACATATGAAAAACAAATTTCACTATTAAATCAAACAAAGAGTGTTCCAAAAGTTGATGGTGAATGTTTTTAACTAACTGCTCTTTATCAGTCCAGAATTATAGGGGCCCACAGTGAAATTCCTTGAGTACCTTTTTGCGAATATTAGAAAACACACAAACAACAATAGGGGAATTTATGATAGGCTACTTTTGATGTTACTTTAGACCACTCTATTTTCATGATGACATTTTACAGACACGTTGGTAACACCTTCACATCATTAAGATTTACAAGAATAAATGTTTTATCAATAATAGACACTGATGGTGATATCATCATGAGTAAGAGCGGTATAAATTCATTAAGAGGCACTGGTAGCAATTTCATGTTATCATAACATTATATCTTCATGTGACACAATGAGAGTGGTATCTATATAATTAAAATAGTAACGTGTACGCTTGCGTGGGAAGTTTTTAAACTTCTTTAAACTACGACAAATTAAAATAAAGATTAGGTAAGTATGAACGACTTTACCATAGACGTCAGGGAGAGGTAGGTTAAATAATACGTTTGTTTGTTTGTTTTTTGAATTTCGCATAAAGCTACTCGAGGGCTATCTGTAGTAACCGTCTTTAATTTAGCAGTGTAAGACTAAAGGGAAGGCAGCTAGTGATCACCACCCACCGCTGACTCTTGGGCTACTCTTTTACCAACGAATAGTGGGATTGACCGTACCATTATAACGCTCCCACGGCTGGAAGGGTAAGCATGTTTGATGCGACGGGGATGCGAAGCCGCGACTCTCAGATTACGAGTCGCACGCCTTAACACGCTTGGCTATCCCGAGCCCATAAATAATACTGTGTATTCCAAGAGGATAGATAATTAGTAAATGGATATGTCAGAGTTCCATCTCAGACATCAGTGTTTATGTGTTAAAGCTATGTGTGTGAATATAACCAGTATCATCACCCTTTTGAAATTTAATACTTGTCTTGAAAGCGTCGCGTGAATTGGTGTGTCTTATTAAACAAGTCAATCGGTTTATCATTTTTAATTACACCATTCGGCTCAAAGTGTCTTTTGTACTAGAGGTGTTTTGTGGGTATCACGTGTTGTGGAACAAGTTTATTCTCGAAGTCACTGAAACGTCCCGCACACCCATCAGATTCATTTATAACTATGCATACCTGACCTCTCATGCATTTCACTTAACTGTTTTAATTACTTTAGATATACAATATTACAGTACACAGTGCATTGAAATACAAATTATCATAACCAAAAACGTTTCGTACGCAAAGCACGAGTTTACAGTCTGGTAATTTAATTGAGAGACACTATAAGTGATATACCTAATTACCAGACATTGGTATTGGGAAAAAAAAAATGGAATTATCATCTTATTAAGAGACGTCAGTAGTGATGTCATTTCATCAAAGAAACGCACGGAATTATGTTATTTCATTAATAGATGTTAGTAGTAATGTCACTCACTAAATATAAGCAGGGAATTATGTTATTTCGTTAGAAAAACACAGAAAATGATGTCATATAATTAAGAGACGATAGTGATTATACCATTTCATTATAGAAGTACAGGAAATGATGTCATCTCATCAAGAGACTATAGTAGATGCCATTTCATCAGAGAAACGCACGGAATTATGTCATTTCGTAAAGAGACAATAGCTGTTAGTTATGCATTTAATTAACACGTATTTGTAATGATACCATATCTTTAAGATACGCTGATAGTAATATCATTTCATTAAGATACGCTAGAGGTGATGTCAATGTGTTGAGGAAATGTTGAGAACAATGTCATCTCATTAGGTGACACAAGTAGTAATGCTATTTTATTAACACCTTCTTGTAATGATATTAAATCGTAAGGAGAAGTTATAAGTAAATCTTGTTATTAGGACACATGAACTTGTGACACATAATTAAAACACACAGGTGTTGTGATTGATGTGCAGTGTTGTTTGGTGACTAACGTTTCTATAACGGACCACCTACAGAATGTACATGGAAAATACAAAGACCTGCAAATAACATGCAGAGATTTCTATGTGTAACTTGACAAACAAAATACAGCATATGCCCTGATACACATTTTAAAAAAACATGTGAATCATCGATATATCTTAAATGTTCTAGTACTTGGAGTTTTAGTTTTCACTCCTTAACTAAGGTGAGGGTGTTACAATCGAAACCAAAATTTAATCACCTCTTTCTAATCTTCTTTATTATATTTAATAACTAATGACAGATTCGAACCCTGCTAAGTAACGCGGTAGCATAACTGTAAGCTTGAGAAATTAAGAAACTAAAATTCTGGACCCGATTCCTCTATGGACACAGTGCTGATAACCCATTGTACATCTTTGCTCTTAAATAAGCTCGCCTTTGTAAGCGATTCACTTCTTTTAAATAATTTATTATTTTTTCTGATCTCAAATAATTGTTTTCAGTATTCCTCAACTGAGTTCAAGAGATGACATGTTTATCTGTGTACAATCAGCAATTAGCATAAAAAGGTACATCGTGATATAGTGATTAAAAGAAACACGAAAAGTCTAAATATAAAAGTGTATGAGAGTAGGTTTTTTTTAAATAAATTGCGTGTTTCCCTTCAATTAACGAAAATGAAATGTAAATAGAAAAACACAATGAAATAAATAATTCCAATTCTGTGGTTCGTGATGATGAGAAACCCATTTGAAGTAAAAAATGTATCTCAGATCGGCTAGTATGGGTATTAACAGTCATCCTCAGATAGAATTACATTTCTGATTCAGAAGAGCTTTTACGAATTTCAAACAAAGAGTATCGTTTTAAAAAAAAATTATGTCATTTATGTATATATATCATTATATATATAGGCACACTCTCGTAACCAGTACTTCATGTATGCTGACATACCCGCAATTAGTCCTCATACTTTTAAAATGTCTGAACTACGTTCCCGGTCACACCAAACATGCTCATCTTTACAGCCGTGGGGGCGTTATAATGTGACAGTCAATCCTACTATACGTTGGTAAAAGGGCAACTTAAGAGTTGGCGGTAGGTGTTAATGACCCAGCTACCCTCCCTCTAGTCTCACACTGCTAAATTAGGGACGGCTAATGCAGATAGCCTTCATGTAGTTTTGCGAGAAATTCAGTAAACCAAACCAAATCAATTCTAAACTTCGTAACATGTATAAATATGTTTTGTATCAGGAATGGTCATTTTAATTGCGTTCCAGTTAAAATTTATATTTTTATTTTACGAAAGTATGATTCTGAATACTTTGTGAACAACGAGGTACAGAAACTCCTTTTATTTTTTTATTAGTGATATGAGTGCATTACGGTCCAGCGTTTCATATCAATTAAATAAAAATTAATCATTAAATTATTAGCGACGGACGAGTGGCTCATAGAATGGTTCTGATTTTTTTTTTGACGTACAGACATTTAGTTCATAGCTCTGTCATCTCTTTACCGATCTGAGATGTAATTACAGATTTCGACTCAGGAGGTCGCACCCTCTCGATTGATGTATTTAACCACGCTCAAGTTTTCATAGATTTATATACTGTAATCCTGTCTAAAATAATTTCATTATGAAGTTAGGCTTATAGAGGTTTCAATCAGTAATAAAATCAAAATGGGTATACGCGCGTATCCACGCTTGGTTTTGTTGGCCTAAAGAATACAACTGATAGAGGTGGAATTAAAAGTCTTATAGATTAATCTTCTCTAATACTGCCTAAAAGAAAATCAAATGTAGCGGCTATCGAGGATTACCTCTATTCTTTAACACAACACACATATAACACACAAAACAGTGAAAAGAAGCAAAATGTACATCATGTTCACAACATACTGTTGTTACATTTAGATGTCCTGTGAGGTTATCGCTCTTTTCTCAGGTGTAGGTCTTTGGACAAAAAATATATCTGTAAAAACGGCTCGTTTGGCTAGGAAAAGTTTTTACGTAGAGGAGCAAACAACGTTTCGACCTTCTTCGATCATTGTCAGGTTCACAAAGGACGAGTTTTATAGGTTGTCTGAGAAAGGTTTCTTCTAATGATATATCACCTTTACCATCGTTGTCTCACTTGTCTGTTGTTATTACTGAAACGGTCTCATTTTTCTTTTCAACGTCATATAAATATATTATCTTACACTGGTAGTAAAAAAAATGCGAATATAAGTATCCAAATTATCGTTCCCCAGTGATACTGCGGTATGTCTGCGAACTTATAACGCTAGAAACCAGATTTTGATACCCGTAATGGGCACAGCACAGATAGTCCATTGTGTAGTTTGTTCTTAACCGCAAACAAACATACACAAATCATCATGAGGCACAACGTGAAAAGGCCCGCATGGCCAAGTGGGTTAAGGCATTCTACTCGTAATCTGAGGGTCGCGGGCTCGAATTCCGGTCGTACCAAACATGCTCGCTCTTTCAGCCGTGGGAGCGTTAAAAAGTAACGGTCAATCTCACTATTCGTTGGTAAAAGAGTAGCCCAAGAGTTGGCGGTAGGTAGTAATGACTAGCTGCCTTCCCTCTAGTCTTACACTGCTAAATTAGGGACGGCTAGTGCACATAGCCTTTGAGTTGCTTTGCACGAAATTCAGAAACAAACAAACAACGTGAAAATAAAAACTGAAACTTTAAATATTTGGTTTTTACTGATTTTATGAAAAAATTACCGTTACAAGAATATATATGAAAGAAAACTGATATGTTAAAATAACAGATGTGTTGCGTAGCTTTGTGTTAAGAGTTTTCTGGTCTTACATCTTTTCAAGAGAAAACATCTTATTTCACTTATATTTGTCTCCCAGTGGCTCAGCAGAAGACTTAGGACTAATAACGCTACAAGTCGCGTTAGCATAGATTAAATGTCTCCACTTTGTAGTTTTACGCTCAATAACAAAGAAGTTTAGTCCTGGTGATTCAGTTTTACACTCTCTATCAGCAATTATACAATTACAAAATATGCTGTAATGCATGTATGTACAGTTTTAAGTACAACCCACATAACTGTTGTTGTTTAGTTCATCTTGATTGGTACTTTTATTTCTTCTAGTTCCATAAATCTGTATTAGTTTGTTCTTTTTAAAGATAAACTGTTTTCCAGTAGCAACTGAAAGGACTATATACTTACCATATGGTATCCGTTTCATCAGTTCCACCTACTCATAAAGTTTTAAAACGTTTCCACGAACTCAGTGAAACGGGTGATATTGTTTTTTCAAGGTCTGCAAATTTCCAAAAATGGTCACTTTACTGTGAAGTAATACCCAGTCTCAGTTCCGCTTAAATTATATTTGTAAGTACGATTAACAAAAGAGACGTAGTTTCTCTGTGTTAAGTATTTCATATTCCACTCTATTTGTTTTGCGTACAGGAAATTGTTGATATCTTTCTTGGGGGTTTCAAAGAATTATAGTTGAATTCCTTCCAATAATAAGTTTTAATTTAGCGCCCTCTAGTAGGATTTAATTTATAAATGTTATTTGTAATCAAATAAATTATCATAGTTTTAAGATTTATATCGAACTTAAAGTATAGTACTAAGGTAATTAAAAATACCCAACGATAATAGATTATTGGCTACAGTGTTGCATCTGCCTTTTAATATTAATTTTCTGATAAACGTAAAAAAACACCGTAACTAAATTAAACATAACTGAGTCTGCTACTTGAAATTAAACTGATTTTTTTTAACAATAGGACAATGTGTAGTGTTGAGTGACTACAGAAATATGAGTGCATTATATCAAAATGAATTTTAATATATTGATTAGCAAGTCGCAGTGAGAACACCATGTATTAAAGCTACATTTTTCCCTTGTTTGACATTTCATAGGTAATGTGATACCACCACAAACTGATCGCTTTGGGGAATAGTGTTTTGCAGCTATTTCTGGCCGTTTCATAGAGTCAGATCATAAAGGTGTATTTAGACTGGGATTTAAAATTTCAACTACAGACATACAGATTGTACTTAATCTCAAAGGAATGTGAATCATCCTGGGGTACCAGGACCATTGAAAAAGAGACCTATAACACCTTTCACCAGACCCACAGTAAGCAAAGAGTGGTGTTTTGTACGTGGTGAAAATCCACAAATACAAATGTCAGTGGTAAAAACCATCCACGTACCCCAGGAAGTAGTACTTAGCATAATCTTTGTCTGGAGAAGCAACAGGATTATTGTCACTTGGAAAATGCATGATGGAACATGGGGACTTGATATAGTGACGGTATTACCAGCCGTGAAACATGGGGACTTGATATAGTGACGGGACTACCAACCGTGAAACATGGGGACTTGATATAGTGACGGTATTACCAACCGTGAATAAATATTTGGACAGTCAGTACAAAAATATACTTTTTAACTTAAATAGCCAAAAATGTTTTTATTTGAATAATGCTAGTAAAAATTACAATGACAGTATGAAGGACGACTGTATGTCAATAAAAACAAAACTGTAAGTTTGACAACCTTGGAAGTGAGACTCTCAAGTCATTTTAATACAACACACTTAACTTTTGTTTACCAGACAGGAAATAGTTAAATATTTTTATAGTATTGTTATGAAGATACTGTTTTCTGATAAACAAAGTTATTACGTGGGAGATTTCTATAAACAATAGAGGTAGAGCCAGCATCATACGTTTTTGTATGTGTTTCATAAAAATAGTTTGAAAAAAGTCCTTCAGTATGACGTATTTTGTTGTTGTTTCGCCCAATAAAATTACAAAAATAATCTGTCTAACTCACGGACTCCCATTTTATTATCCAATAAGAAGTTTCATATAGAGATGCTAAAGAATATATCTAATTGTCAATCAATAATATTCTAAAAAAATACGTGTTGCAGTTTCTTCATGTATAAAATAAAAAAAATTATCAGAATTCAACAAAACCTGTATATGTTGGTCGGTCTGCTTATGATATGTTCCTTTATGAATATCATGTGTGTCCAGAGGTAGATATACGATTCCTAAAATAGAAAAGTTAACAAAACAACCTCAGTTAATTAGTTTGTTTTAATTTTATGCAAAACTGCTCGGGGTGGGGGTGGGGTGGACTATATAATATAGTATTTTCTAATTTTTAAATGATAGATAAAACAAAAGGTATCTATTGAATGCCATACACCGACAACTACTGGGCTAAAGTTTACTAATGAAATTGATCGTGACATAAAACATACCCTAGGTTGAAAGGATGAGCATGATTAGTGAGGGGGTTCTACAGGGTGTTCGGAAAGGTACTATGCAGTTTTGAAAGCAGCAATAACAGCATTCATTCAGTCTACTTTGAGCCAGCAACTAGTAGCGGTGTTTAGAAACAAAATAAGAAGGACCCAGGCCCGTATTGATGCCAACGAGGGTCACTTTCAACATTGTTTATAATTGTCATTCATATTTACCTCCTGTATTCTACATTGAAACATGTCTGTTAATAAATATATAAGTGCACACTGGCTTCTCGAACAGCCTGTATATGCAACGAACTTAATCTGAGCAATGAATTCATCCTGAGCAGATTATACAAAGAACATAATCTGAAAAATAAATCTACCTAAAGCAGAACATTTAAGAATCTTAATCTGGTCAATAAATTTATCCTAAACTGCACCATACGAGGAACTTAATCTGACAATAAAACTCATTTTGAAAAGGTTTTGCAACGAAATTAATATGGTCAATAAATTTATTCTAATTAGACATAAGTTTAATTCAGAAAATATAAAAATTGTGATTACTTTATCAGTTTAGAATACATTATAAGAAAAGTCTAATCTCGATCCAAAACATATTGGACAACAATTTTAATTTGGTCGATTCTTCATCCAGACAGAAGTTTAGCCTGTCTACAATTTCAGTCGTTCCTTTCTACCGTAGAACATAAATCTACGCACTATTCTTAAAAGCACATTTTCACGCCCCTGCACGTTCGGGAATTTTCGTGTGCTATTAAATGAGAAGCATTTCACGGTTTTTCACTGATCTGTAATTTATCTTTATAACACCTATTGTTTCACTCAGTAGAACCTGCCGCAAGATTTCTAGTTATTAACAAGTTTCCTGAATATGTCGCTATCTGTATTGCTTAGCGAGAAATGCCTACGTTTGGCGTTTTTAACGTTACTTGTCGTGGTGTTTGTAGGATATCAGTCATGATTACCCCTAAGCTTCAGAAAACTTGACAATTATTTTATTTTTTTTATATATACGCTCCTGTATTGGTTAATTCTTTCAACTAAAATTCTACCTGGCGTGTGGGAACAAAGCATTTTGTTAGCTGCTAGTAACTTGAGATCATCACCTGTTTTATATATAGGAACATTCCACGAGACACAAAAACAACAAGGTTATACAAATATCGACCTTGAAGCTTGAAAATTGAGCCTCACAACTGATACATTTTAACCACAGTGTGTCCTAATTGTCTCTATCTGTTAATAGCTTTCGTTCTTCTGCATAATTTAAAATTTCAATAAAGTTATGATCTTCTTGCCTTACGTATTAGAGGGTTGTAATTACCGCAAAAAAGAAAAAAAAAGTTCCTAACCACACGTGGCTTCAGCGCTGATTCTGGAAGGTTAAACTGAATTATGCTGTATGTGGCCTTGTTCCTAAAGTTGATTACTTGGTACGGAATTACCATTAATTTTCTAAAAACGATTCATAAATAAAGTTGGCCACTGTTTATGTTGAGGATGAATGGTTTCGTGAAGAGTAGGTGATGTTTTTTGTTGATTTTTTGTCAAAGTTCAAGGTCGTATTTAGCAATTTCGAATAGCGCTGGGAGGATATGTTTAGTTAAAACTCGATTCTACATGGAAATATTCGGGTATTTAAACCTAACAACACGATCCGACCATAGCTAAAAATCCCAAGGTCATACAGATTGGAGTGAAGGTTATTTTTAGGGTAACCCCATTAGTTTAATGGTTCCTTGTTTATCGCTGCGTTTATTGAAAATAACTGTGCAAATAGATTCTTCTCGATAAATACAACTGTTGCCTTCTTAATGTGGCTCACAATCTTCATTACTGCATGTGCCTATGTACTAGGAACGTGACTTTCCACTGTCATCATTATACCTTATATGAATTGAACCGTTTAATTGAAGACTACTCTATATTATAATTGTGACACTAATAAAAAAATATTACATGTTGATACCGGCTGTTTTAAAATTGTTATCACCTGACTATATACGTTCATCTTCCCAATATTATTTCCAGTTAGTCCTAAAAGAGAAAGGTGCTCGAACCATAAATCCTAAGGCTTAGTGTGCGCGATGCGGTGCTGCTAAAATGCGTCCTGCACTTTTGAACCGTGGTCGCGCTGTAAGATTGATTATCAAAGCCTAATGCTCAGTTATACAAGACTAGCCTACAACTTGGCAGTGAAGGTGTGCTTTTTTGTTTTGGTATATTAGTTCAAAATTGGGATGACTAACGGAAATAATCGTTTGTACAGTTTTTATGAAAGTTCTGAAATGAAAAACAAATTATTACAAAAGACAGTAAACAGACACACTGAAGCTAAACATAGTTGAATTGTATATTTAAATCTCCGCTCATAAATAGTGTGGATTATTAACACACTGTAATAGAGTTGATTTTAAATCATAGCTCTGTTACCAGCAAGCTATAATTAAAAAAACATATCTCACAGTATCTTAATATTATTATGCCTGATGAGCAGGTGGTTACTCGTAATCCAAGAGTCTCTGGTTCGAATTGCCGTCACCCAATATGCTCTCTCTCTCAGCTGTGGAGGCATCATAAAATGTTATGGTCAATCCCACTATTTGTTGGTAAAAGAATATCTCAAAAGTTGGCGATGGGTTGTGATGACTCGCTGCCTTCCCTCTAATTTTTGCCCCCCAGTGGCTCAGCGGTATGTCTGCGGACTTACACGCTAAAATCCGGGTTTCGATACCCGTGGTGGGCAGAGCACAGATAGCCCATTGTGTAGCTTTGTGCCTAATTCAAAATAACAACAACCCTCTAATTTTTACACCACTGAATAAGAAACGGCTCGTGCAGTTAGCCCTCGTGTAGCTTTGCATAAAATTCGAAAAACAAACAAAACTTAATATTATTAGAAAATTTAAGATCAATATTTTTTATTTTATTTCTTAAGTGTTATTTATTTAATTCTGATGTAATTATTTATGTGACTAATTCATCCTACATTGGCATAGTCTTTCAATGACGTTGCGTACGTGGGCCAATGCAAATCTTTAGTACTGGGCATATGAGATGTGCAATTTCTGCGTCATAAAATGACCTTCACAGAAAAGAAGTAGTGTCGTTTTTATTTGTGGACTAAAGCTTACTCTCTAGTCCAGATCATGCTAGTTAAATTTTGTTTTAGAATGTGGTTAACAGAGATGTGCGTGACTGCAATGGTTTCACTAGACAGGTATTTTAACAACTCTGGAGAATGGTAAGCCTTTCTTAAGATATATAAACAACTACTTCAGTCCTTGTATTTTTGTACACAACATATATTAGTATAATTGTTGTTCCACTTTACTATTACACCATTCTTTTGTAAAACTAGCAGAAAATGCTCACACTCTGCTGTGGCATTTGGAAAACCTAGATATACTGATCAAACTCTTTCATTATTCCCAATTATTTATATGTATAGTTAAATCCAAGGAGTCCGTATCCAAAAACAAATCTCCTTAGTAAGGACAAGGAAACTAGGGGTCCTGAAGGTGCAACAACACCCATGGCTTACCATAGTTCCTATCATGTACGTTAGTTTCTATTGTCTTCAGTGGTTTTAAACGCCATCACTACAAACATTATTCCAATGCCAATGCCTATTAGAACACCTGCACAAGGTACTTTAGCGGGTGTGTCACAACTGTTCACATTAGTTTTAGTGTGGTGTATGCACACTGTTTTAAACCTAAGATCCAGAGAGGGGTTATTTAAACACAGGTTGTGAATAGGCACAACAGTTGTTCAAAATTCTATACAGTAAATTAAACAAATCATTTTAAACTGTTACTAGCGGTATTATACTCTTCAAAAAAAGAAACGCAAAAGGGATATTTTTGTTATTTTAAAGAGAAATATATGTAATAACGTTACAAGCTCAGAGTATGTGATGTTACACGTGTTAAGGCACTGAATGTCAGACCAAAATGACAATAAAAGTTGTGCACTTTGAAAACGGAGGAAAACAACGGATTTTTCGCCAAAACGTATTCATGTCCAATAAATTTGTTTGAGAGATCTGCATGTTCTGCAAGTGCAACATGTGCAAAATCCCTATAAAAGTGATGGGTTCTCGGTTTCCATAGCTCAGTGTTAAGCCACCGACACGCAATACAGTTACGCCAAGACTGACTGAAGTACAACGCAACAACGCCATTGGTCGCTTGGAAGCAGGTTAATCTCAATCAGATGTTGCCAGAGCTGTGAATGTCCACCCAAGCACCATCACAAGGCTATGGAATCGTCACCAACAACATGGATCACTCGTGACCGTCCATGATCTGGCAGAACTCGTGTGACAACGCCCGCACAAGATCGCTACATCAGGTTATGTCACCTTTGGGATAGGACCACCACTGCGACGTCTACTGCCTCAACCATACCAGGGCTGCGTAGGATTTCCGATCAGACTGTACGCAACCGTCGACGAGATTCTTAGACCCCATGTTTCATCATGGTGAGCGTCAACGACGTTTTTCAACATGACATCACCCGTCCTAACACAGCCCGACTCACCACTGTCTTCTTGAGACACCACAACATCAACGTTCTTCCCTGGCCCTCCAGATCCCCAGATTTAAATCCCATCGAACATCTTTGGGACGAGTTGGGCCGACGTCTGCGGCGGTGATAACCTCAACCGCAGACTCTACCTCAGCTTGCAGCAGCTTTGCAGGCTGAGTGGACAGCCATTCCACAGGATGCGATTCGTCATCTCGTCGCTTCCGCCCCCCAGTGGCTCAGCGGTATGTCTGCTGACTTACACGCTAAAATCCGGGTTTCGATACCCGTGGTGGGCAGAGCACAGATAGCCCATTGTGTAGCTTTGTGCTTAATTCAAAACAACAACAACAACAACTCGTCGCTTCCATGGACAGGAGATGTCAAACAGTTATTGATGCTCACGGGGGGCATACTGGTTATTGACGTTAAACTTCAACTAGTGAGCATGGACTTCGCCTTTGCAAACTTTGGATGTTCAGCAGTGAATGTGCAAAGTTTCACTCATGTCATACAAAACTACTCGGAATAAACTTGTTAACAATTTGTCTCAAATTTTGCCTTTTGCGTTTCTTTTTTGAAGAGTGTATTTCTTTATAAATCATCATGGCGTTTCCTTCGAAAAAAATTCTAAAACGATTTTGATTTTTTATTCAACTACTCATATGAATGCATCACCACTTTTGTGGAAAAAATATAATTTTATGAATACTGATTGACTCGTGTTTTACTATAACCAATGTCTAGTACAACCAGGTGGTTAGGGTGCTTGATTCGCAATCTGAGGTTTGCTCATTCGAATCTTCGTCCCACCAGACGTGCTCGCCCTTTCAGCGGTAAGGAAATTATAATGTGATGGTCGGTCCTTCTATTCATTGACTAAAAGAGTAGCCCAAGAGCTGACGGTGGGTAGTGTTGATTAGTTGCCTTCTCGCTACGCTTTCATTGCTAAGTTAGAAATGGGTAGCGCAAAGTCTCCCGTGTAGCTTTTTGCAAAGTACAAAACCATAACTGAATTAAAGTTGTAATATCGATCTTCTTAACCCTAGATTTTCTTATTTGTTTTTGCATTGTTTACTACCAATGGAGTTCAGATATTCGATCCTATTTTTGTTGTTGTTGTTTAGAATTAAGCACAAAGCTACTCAATGGGCTATCTGTGCTCTGCCCACCACGGGTATCGAAACCCGGTTTTTAGTGTGTAAGTCCGCAGACATACCACTGTGCCACTGGGGGGCTCGATCCTATTAAGTAATGTTGCATTTTTACCTGTCCAAGCAATATGCCTCCCAGTGGCATAATGGTATGTCGACGGACTTGTACTTATAGAAACGAAGTCTCGATGCCTGTAGTGGACAGAGCACAGATAGCCCATGGTGTAACTTTGTGCTTAACTACAAAACAAACCAAGTAGTATATCTAGAAAGACTGAGCTGTACCTTAAAGGAGTGCATTTGGTCAAACTGACCTGTGTATTAATTTTGCCGTGAATCGGGTGCATGCTTAAAGAAGTTGATGTACACTATGACTCCCAGTAAAACTTATAGTTTGTCTACGTAGTAAACTTGATCTATGGCATGTTACTGTGTACGAATGCATTTAGTAAACTAACCTGAGTGCACCTAATTTAAACAAATATTTGACCCCAATGACATAACCTGAATAAAACCTTCTCCGAACTTTTTACGAGAAAAAAATGTTTCAAATACAAGTTTTGTTTAAAATAAAAGCAATTTTCTATTTCTGGACAAAACATGAAAGTTATCATCAGAAATGACAATTTTTAACACTACTGTTGAATTGAAATAGGTAAAAGAAACAAAATGTGTAAAACTATTTTATTTTATATTAGTTTTTTCTAGATATTGTAAAAATACATTTTTGTTGAAATCATCATTCAGTGTCTAATTCGTTGATATTATTAATCATAGGCCCGGCATGGCCAAGTGTGTTAAGGCGTTCGACTCGTAATCCGAAGGTTGCGGGTTCGAATCCAGGTCGCACCAAAAATGCCCGCCCTTTCAGCCGTGGTGGTGTTATAATGTAACGGTCAATCCCCCTATTCGTTGTATTAGTAGTATTAGAAGTATTACATTATTCGTTGGTAAAAGAGTAGCCCAAGAGTTGGCGGTGGGTGGTAATGGTCTTCCCTCTAGTCTTACACTACTAAATTAGGGACGGCAAGTGCAGATAGCCCTCGAGTAGCTTTGCGCGAAATTTCAAAAACAAACAAACAATTATTAATCATGCTTAATTTTACTGTATACTTATTAACGTAACAATATTTATGGTGAACATACAACTTGTTATGTCTTTTATGTTGTAACTATTAGTAGAGCCTTGTGAGAGAAAGTTGTGTGTGATGGATGATGTATCAAACACATTACATATCATATATCCAGTACGTTTCGTCCGATATCAAGGCTTTTGTAAGAATATAACTTTGGTCTAACTTGTTTGTTCGTTTTTTTTTCTTTTTTCTGATGAACATTACTTTGTAATGCTATTGTTTTTTACCGGTTAAAATTGTTATTGAACCAAATATATTGTTAAAGTTTAAGATATTCTGAACGCTAGCACTCACTGAAAAAATAAATAATCTCAAAATCTCATTCATTACTATGAGTGTATCATTCAAAATTACATCGTATTATACTTTTTTTTTTCTATTACTGACGCGTCCGCAGCTGATACAGAGGTAAGTTTACGTATTTACAATGGTGAAATCAGCGCTTCGACTCACCTCGGTAAACTCAGCAGACAGCCCGATGGGGCTTTGCTATTAGGTAAACACACAAACTAATACTGATGCAAGTTACACTAGAAAAGTGTTTTAGGAATTCAACTTTTTCAAAAGAACAATTAAATAAATAAAATAATTTAACCGCAATATTGATGCACATGTATAATTATATTGTTCATATAAGTATAAAAACTTCTCGTTAGATGGCGATAGCTACGGCAGACAACGAGTCAACAAGTCTGATTATCATATTGATTTTGACCTTAACCTTTTCAACTGAATCAAGTTGGCTTTCATTGTAATAAGTGTTTTTTTTATAAATTTTCATTTACAAGTTAAATGTTTAGTGTCGTCAACTTGATCGCAGATTGATAAAACTTGTTTTGCTAGATAAGTGACCGCTACTCACGATTAGGAGGATATTTTTGCGTAGGTCGACGGATTACGCCAGGCATTGCCATGATCACATTATTTGATGTTAACCTTGGGTAGCCTACTTGTATATATTACATGTTGTTTTTTTTTGTATTTTAGTACAATCACTTTAAGACACTATCGCTGTAACAACGCCTTCTCGCTGCACGTAATACTGATATATTAACTTTTTGTGCCACGTGCTGCTGCGTGGGCGAGTTGGCATTTCGCCAATCCAGTGTAGAATGCACGAATCAATATCTCCGAAGTTCAAATTTCTGTATTTAAATAATATCTTAGATTGGTCAAATCAGCGTGTACGCCTCTTAAGTTCTCAATAACGTTAATGTTTATTTTACTGTTTAGTCAATAACTGAAAATATTTAAGTCTAAACACCTTATTTAATAAGGAAAATAACATCTAATTTATAACGTTCTTCGTAAAGTAATGGAGGTATTTTCATTGTGATGTGGTTTAAATTTTACATTCTACTTGTATTAAAAATACAGCCATACTATCTTCAGACGGAGTACGTTTTGCGTAAGACAAGTTACAAGATTTGGTTCGATTACTCGCGCAAAGTTACATAAGGGCCATCTGCGTTATCCATAAACAGAAGAGCCAGTCATCAGCTCCTATCGCCAGCCTGAATTTTCTTTTCATCCAACGAAAAATGAAATTCATCGTCATATTACGTTATACCCCCACAGCTGAAAGATCTATTATAATCGGTAATGAGATTTGAACTCGCGAAACAAAGGCTGAGAGTCGAGAGCCCTAACTACCAGCTAGCGAAACATTACCCTTGACAATTTAAGAACGTTAGCCGCCAGTCCACAGTCACACATGAAGACTGAGTATGGTAAACATGTTTAAGAAATGTAAAAATATGTACACTTATCATTACAAGAAGAAGAGAATTACTTCTACAATTAAACTTCTCAATGTTGTGGGTTTTTTGTGTGTGTTTTCTTTCGATATTTAATTGCGTACTCAACGTTTCGCTTTACAGTTTCTTCAGGAGTATGTCACGAAAACTCAAATTTTAACTGACAATATAAAATTAAACTGGTTAAAATAATAAATCATAAACAAATTTGTAATGTACGTTTCTAAACGGTGTGTAAAGCTTATTGTTGAAAATTTAAATTAATTAAAATAATATATCTTTTATACCTCAATATGCACTATAGAAATAAAATAATAATAAGAAAAAAAAACATTTAAGTATTTGATTCAAGTTTATTTTGTAATATAAGGTTATTTTATGAATAAGAATGTTTGTTTAACGACTGTTGGAATCTGAAAGACTTTAAAAGTATGTTTTAAAACTGTAGTAGAAACTGTAGAAAACCATTTAGTTTCAGGTTGTATCAAATGATAGTTATTACTTCAATAGTATTCAGTAACTTAAAGTCAAATTAAACAAGTAAATAATTTTAAAGCAGATTTGCTGCAGTTTGTTTACTAGTTGTTTATAGATTTCTGTAAACTTTAAGTTTTTTGAAATTCGTCGTCCTTCTAAACAAAAATGGTGATAGTCAGTATGAATAACAGTTTTCAACGTAACTAAACATACAGTAGTTATACGTTATAACAAAACTCCAAGATTTAAAATAGTAAATAAAAATAATAAAATATCTGTTTTTAACACTTTAAGGAAAAAATATTCTAATACAAAAAATCGAACACCTCTGGTGCACTTTGTTTTATTCATTTATATCAATATCTATTTATAAAATAACTTGTTTTTGTTATACTTCTCTTTGAACTTTCATTGTGTTTCCTGTTAAAAGAATGATAAATTTTAGGCCATATGAGAGTGTAACAAACCTTATGTAAAGAGATATCATCTTACCAAATTTATCGATTTGTTTAAATCTCTGCAATTTTTTTATTGTTAGTTTTAATTTTGTATAATACTTGATTCACATATTTCAGATTGATTTGTAAATTATTTGAAAATAAAGCTATTAGTTAATGATGTCCATATTGTCACTTAATTTAATGTGATGATATTTGGTCAAATTCAACATTAAATACTACACAGAGGACCAACTGTTTAATGGTAGTGTGTATCTATATATATATAAAAGGATTTCTTTTCTCTTTATGTTTACCATAGATTAAATTGAAAAAAGTAACATAGTAAAATAGATATAAACTCCGCATAGCCACCAGGTGGGTTAAGGCGTTCGACTCGTAATCTGAGGGGCCCGGGTTCGAATCCCCATCACACTAAACATACTCACCCTTTTAGCCGTGCGGGCATTATAATGTGACGGTCAATCCCCCTATTCGTTGGTAAAAGAGTAGCCCAAGAGTTGGCGGTGGGTGGTGATGACTAGCTGCCTTCCCTCTAGTCTTACACTGCTAAATTAGGGACGACTAGTGCAGAGAGCCTTCAAGTAACTTTAGGTGACAAAAAAATCAACCATAATTAAACTCCGATAGATATTATATACACTTCACCATCATAAGAGGTTTAATGGTATTTTTTTTATATTTTGCTAGCGCAAGATGCGCTGGTGAGCCTTGAATAGGCGAAATGCAGTCCATGGCAGAGGATATGGCAAATCTGAGAATGCACCAGGCCTATACCTGACCAGATGCTCTCTGGAGTAAAAGAAAAGTATTTAACATATATATATATATATACTGAGATATAACTATATTGCTTGTTTATTATTTTCTCGTTGACAATATAAGCTGCACTAGTTATATATATTGAATGCTATTAATTTTTATTTTGATTTATTGTTTATCATTATACCTTTAACTACAGAGACTACTAGCTTAAAACTTGTTTTTTGAACGACCCTAAATTTCCTAAGGTAAACGAAACCTTATGAGATATATTGGGATAAAGCCGAAAGCATTGTTAACAAGTAAAAGTACCAGCCCTCATTGACGGGAACGTTTAAGTTAACATTTCACTTTAAATTGTTTTCTGGACTGTAGAATGGTTAATTATGTTGTACTCCTGGTTTCACACAGAGCCAAAGTTCTGAACTACTTATAACGTCACCACTAAACAAGAACATGCAACAGATCTACATTTTTATTTTTTAAGTTATGACACATTTTGAAAAGTGAATAACAGTATGATTAATTTTAAAAAGTTAGGATAAATTATCCTGCTTACGAAATAAGATCTAGCATCAACGTTATTCATACCTGTTTTTCGATCATTTCAAAAGTGAATGTTGAGCTTTGCCTACATACACTGCTTTTCAAATACAACTGGAAAGTGAAGAACACTCGGACAGAAACCATGGTTCCCAATCTTACTATAATAGATGTAACGTGTATGTCAGTATATATGTATGTAACTAAAACTCCTGTAACAACTACTAACTGGTAACGCAAACAAATATCTGTAAAAAAGTACTTTGGGTATTTAAGATTCAGACGATTAAAAAAATAACTGTGGTATAATTGAACAAAAATGCAAAATAAAAGAGTTCTCTTCACAATGATAACAAAACGTGAGGGTTTGATTATATCTTTGTTGATGTATTTTTCAATGAAGGACTGAAAAAAATTGTAGTTTCTGCTAGTATATAAAACATAGCTAAGGGTACTGAATTTACAAAACAATACGGCAAATTAAATAATGTCGTAGTCGTTCGCATAACGAATTTTATTTTCAATAACTTCTTTGGTGTAAATAAATTTAAAATAAAATCATGCAATAGTTGGTCCATTTTATAAAACTGATTAATAAATTAGGAGCAATGCCAAAATATTATTCACACACTTACTACATAGAGAATTAAAACGGGCTCAAAAACCTTATGAAACAATGCATTTTAATCTTTATAAGTAGAAACTAAGTAACGTATATTTTATTAGATATATATTTATCAGGTTGAGTTTTAGTTTCATTTTAAATAAACATCCCAATATAACTGATAATTATTATTATTTTACAATATTTCATAATTTACTTGTTAATATATAATTTCATTACACATGACAGTTAATAATTCTTCTTCTTTGGAAAAGCTATATCTAAAAGCAGTAGTTCTCAAACTTTTTGTCCCTGCATGGCCTTGACTCGTAATCAATTGTCTCGCTAAACGTGCTCGCCTTTTCAGCCGTGGAGACGTTATTATGTGACAAACAGTTACACTATTCTTTGGTAAAAGAATATCCCGAGAGTTGACATTCGGTGGTGATGACTAAGTTGCCTTCCTTCCAGTCTTTCACTGTTAAGTTGTGGACGACTAGCGCGAACCTTAATCTTGTTAGATCGTGGAATCTTTCGCCTACATCACTTTAGTCCACCTGGCGAAAAAGAAATGATCAGACCTCGCACTTACGTAATTTCCACTTTAGTCAAAAACCTTGTGTTTGTATATATGTTGATTCTACTGCGTTTAATATTGTCGTGTTATTTATTGCAACAAGTTGTTTTTTTCTTGACTTTTCTAATGGATCCTAACCCTTCACGATGTTTTACGCACTATCTAGGAAGCGAACACTCAGTTTGAAAATCACTGATCAAGAATACATAAATGAACAGTTTGGGTACGCAACACAGGATAACTAGACAAATGTAAACATACGATTTAATTTCAAAAACGATTGTTGGAAATGTTAAGAAGCGTTTTGATTTTCACATAAATGCATATGAATTCCTGATGGATAACTGCTGTTTAGATAATTACAGTAAAATGTTAGTAAACCTGATACATAGAAGGTGTGTATTAAATACCAAGTTTTGAACATCATTAGCTATGAACCAACTTAATAAGATGACAATAATACTTGATGTATTCGTCACTGAAGGAGGCAAAGAAGTATTATCGTTAACTTGAAAATGGAAATCGTATAGAGTACAGTACGTAAGATTGCAATCTGTAATTTCGGTTATTTAGGTAAGTGTCGAAAAGTTGACCCATTTTAATAGTTTACGGAGCTCATCTTGGCAACTCTATAAAAAGAAATAAAGAACGAAAGAAGAAAGAGTTTCAGTTTCAAATAACAACACAGCTTTCATTGTTTTTAATATGTTTCATAAAAATAATTTTCAAATACATTTAAAAAAAGTTTTAAATATGGTGTCGCTAGGTGTTTAAAGAATTCAGGGACCGTGGCCATAAGAGCGGGAAATTTCGACATTTCTGCACGATATCAATCATGCTTTTTCTCTTCTGATTTTTAAGAGACCAACTAGGGATTCGGGGCACTGTTAAACAGAATCGGGACCAGGGCCCTTGTGTCTGTGCTTTTACTACGTAGAACGAAATTCTCAGTCTATTAGGGCGTACAAGCTGACACTACAGAGGAATAATAATGTCGTGTTACGTCGGTATATTAAAATACGAAATTCTTGCTCTTCTCAGAATTCTTTGAACACAAGTTATATTGTCATAATAATAATCACGATTACGTCTCATTACGGTCCTGAATGAGATGCTCTCTTCGTCTGTCAGATCTATTTATTCAGTACTTCTGTCTTTATTTTTCGATTCACGAACGACAGTTTGAGAACCTGGCTTCTAATATAAAGTACGATTATAAATTGCCCTTGAACCCTTGATTGTACAAAGCAAGTGTATATTCGAGATATGTATTATCAAGTGACTTTATACAATGGCCCAGCATGGCCAGGTGGTTAAGGCGTTCGACTAGTAATCTGAGGGTCGCCAATTCGAATACGCGTCACACCAAATATGCTCGGGCTTTCAGCCGTGGGGGTATTACAATGTAACGATCAATCCCCCTATTCGTTGGTAAAAGAGTAGACCAAGAGTTTGTTTGGTTTTGAATCTCGCGCAAAGCTACACAAGGGCTATATGTGTTAGTCGTCTCTAATTTAGCAGTGTAAGACTAGAGGGAAGGTAGGTAGTCATCAACACCCACCGTCAACTCTTGGGCTACTCTTAAGGCGTGCGAGTCCTAAACTGAAGGTCGCGGGTTCGCATCCCGGTCGCGCCAAACATGCTCGTCTTTTCAGCCGTGGGACATTATAATGTGACGGTCAATCTCACTATTCGTTGATAAAAGAGTAGCCCAAGAGTTGGCGGTGAGCGGAGATGACTAGCTTCCTTCCCTCTAGTCTTACACTGCTATTTTAGTGACGGCTAGCACAGATAGCTCTCGAGTAGCTTTGCGCGAAATTCAAAAACAAAACAAACAAGGCACCCTGCCCACACATTGACGACACAGTATGAAGTATACTAGAATCCTAATATATATGTGATTTGGAAGATATTACGACACAGAAATTTAGGGAAAGAAAGTTCGTGAAAACATTACAAGTATTCCTCAAAAGTAAGATTTATTTATATTTTAAGCAAAGTCAAAACTATTTGAATAAAAGAAGTATTTTATGAAATAAATATTTTATCGATAATACCATGAGTTCCAGTAATATATTATTCCATAGTGTTTCTTATCTCTAAAGGTATATATGTATATATCCTACAAGTGGCATACAATTAATTTGAAGACCAAAACCGTATCTTAATGAATAATTATCTATTTCAATATACAATGCTCTTTCTTATCTCTTCGCAGTTGAAAACACGCTGATCGTAATGTCTACGTACTATATATTAGTATGTGGTTAAGTCCAGTTTTGACACACTGAACTTAATATTTACTCTACATGCTAGTAGGACATAAGTATAAAGATAAACTTGGTTATCACTTACATTCATATGCCATAAGACACTGACGTTAATCTCTATATGCTAGACACAAGTGTACAGCAAAGCCCGGTGTTGACACATTGAACTTAATACTATTTAATCCTCACTCTACCTGCTAGTAGAATACAAGTGTGAAGATAAACCTGGTTTTGTCTTCCATTTAAACGTCATGACTCATTGATCATAATGTTTATTCTGTATACTGCATGGAAGAGTAAATAAAAGTTTTTATCGTGTCCGTCCAAACACCATGATATAATACATAGTTTTAATATCTACTGATATAATGCATAGTTTTAATATCTACTGATATAATGCATAGTTTTAATATCTACTGATATAATACGTAGTTTTAATATCTACTGATATAATACGGTTTTAATATCTACTGATATAATACGTAGTTTTAATATCTACTGATATAATACGTAGTTTTAATATCTACTGATATAATACGTAGTTTTAATATCTACTGATATAATACGGTTTTAATATCTACTGATATAATACGTAGTTTTAATATCTACTGATATAATACATAGTTTTAATATCTATTTATGCAGGTGATTTCCAAACTGTTTGTCGCGACACACCAGTGAGTTGAGGCAAGTTGCTAAAGTGTCGCTATAAGTTCAACAAACGAAAAATAACTAAGATTATAAAACAAACAACAAGAGATACTACATATGGTACCAAGAGTGTCGCACAAATCAAGGTGAGTTTGGGTGTCGTCACAGTGAAACGTTTGATAATCACTACTCTACGCATTAGATGTAATTTCGCAGGTTCCCAGAAAGTGTTCTGTTTCAAGAGTAATCAAAACCAAAATTAAGAGCAACAAATTGTTTTGTTTCTTCCTTTTGAAGTTCGCATATTATATTGTGTTGAGGCCTATACAGTTCACAATTCTTCTCATGATTCATGACATGCGAACATTTTACTGGCGTCTTAAGAGTACAAACTTCAATATTAAGCGTCCCTTACGTTGTATTATTTCAGTCTCTATCAACTGACTGACTGACAACACATTATTCCGTCAATGAGTGTTGTGAAAAATTCAGTTCTCTCTTGGTCACACTATAATACGAGGCTTGGCATGGTCAGCTGGTTAAGGCACTCGAATCGTAATTCGAGGGTCTCGGGTTCGAATCCCCGTTACACAAGACATGTTCGCCCTTTCAGCCGTAGGGACATTATAATATAACGAGTGCTATTTGCGCTAGCCATTCCTAATTTAGCAGTGTAAGACAAGAGGGAAGGCAGCTAGTCAATACCACCAACCGCCAAGTCTTGGGCTACTATTTTACCAACGAATAGTGGGATTGACTGTTATATTATCACGCAACTATGGCTGAAAGGGATAGCATGTTTGGTGCGCAGGTTGAAAGTATCAAATACTATTATAAAACTAGCTTTTGAATAACAATAACTATACAAATTTGCTAGTAACAATCAAGCATCTTCAGTTAGCTTGTGGTAATTATCATGCATTATCTCTAAAAAGTTTGTTTCCTTATTATAACTATACTACTACAGTTTAGTTTATATTAAACAGATCCCCTACAGTTAGTTAGTGTTAAAGACGAACCATATTGCCTTGCTTATCTGACAAATCTCCTATGTCTGTGATCACAATTATTCATATCTTTTACCTAAAATGATTCTCGTATATGTAAGTAAAGCGGTCGATGGGCTGCTTTGGACACATAATTAGATTTGAGGATAGGTTGGCACACAAATGTATAGCTAATAAAACGGAAATAAACAATTAAATAATAAAAAAAATATTTGTATAGACACGTAGGGATCAATATATACGTAACCTAGATAGCTACAGTAATACAGCAAGAGTTAATACTAGAAAACGTATTAAAAAAGAAAGTCGAAACTACGAGAACTGAGTTACTTAAAGTAAGAAAAGAAACAACTTTCGCTCAAGCTAACATAACTACAGTGGTCTGCAAAGGTTGGGATAATTATTTAAATTTTAAATTTCTCGTTTTTTGTAGTTTTAATAATTTTGTCTCAATACTTTTTATAACATAAAATCTTTTTATTTCACTATAATTAATTAGGTTATGTATTTATATCTAACCATCCTTGTTTATATAAAGTTCATATTTTTATTACATGAGTTGGCCGGTGGGCATCCCGGATGGCGTGCCCGGCGGGTCACAAATCCTCTCCGCCTTGATCCCTTCGGTCTATAGGAGGTTGAGTGTACTTCTGCTAATGTTGCCGGTGATCAGCTGATTCCTGTGACATTTTTCTGGGCCTTTGTTTTGACTATCACGAGAGATGCCAAAGGAGGTTCTGAAGCTGAGAATTCTATCTCCCTCTTCTGAGTGCATGAGAGATTCTTTAATGCTCTGATGTGCTGATTGTTGGCACAAGTGTTATATCTTGAGGAAAGAGTGACATCTTGTCTGTTGGTCCTGCTGCTGCTGCAAGTCGGTCAGCCTTCTCATTGTACCTGACACTAGAGTGGTCTAGAACATACCCAAAGATGGGAGATTTATCATGGAGATAAGGTGTAGCCTCTCTCTACTCATCAGGTAGCCAGTCACTCTGGATTCTCTGCAATGCTGTCATGGAATCGGAGGCAAACAAAACTGTTCCTGGAACATTTCCTGGCATGCCGGCTCCATTGCACCTTGAGGCCACTTTCTACAGTCTCTATTGAACTTCACAGTCACTGCAGATTGGCACGGCCATTTCTCTTCTGCAGACCAAAGCCATGAGAGTTGGTTGGAAAGAAAATATGAATTGCAGATCTTCTTGCAAGCCAGTGCAGCTACTTCAAGCCACGACTTCCTCTTTAGATGAGATCTAGGTGCTACTTCAAGTCTTGTGTGGCATGGAGGACGTCTTTGTTGGTTGGATGGTTCAGCAATGAAAGAGTACTTCCTTGTAAGAATGTAAAGTCCATGCCTTGGATTTTGCCAAGCCTTGGCAAACGGTATGGCTCTTTATGATATTTGCCTGCCCTCGATACTTGGGGATCCAGTGAGATGACAAAGTACTGGCACTGAAGTTAATTTGGTGTAACCTGCAATGATCCTGAGACATGCCTTCTGCAGCCTTTCCAGCCTTTCTAGTTGGTTTTCACTGAGTTGTGCCAGGAGCAGTGCTTAATCAACAACTGAAAGGACAAGGCTTCAGTACAGCATGTTCAAGTGACATTTCTTAGCATGCCTGCCAGCTGCAGCACGAAGCGCATTCATTCCTTTTGCGGCCCTGACATCCACAAGTTTGGAGAAGTTGAATTGCCTGTCAAACACAATGTCCAGATAGCACAATGAGCCCTTCTGTGCAATTTCTGTGCCTCTGAAAGTTGGAATGGGAATATCTGATATGTCAGCACAGTTGTTGAGAGTAAGTAACAGTGCATTGGCCTTTTCTGGATTAATCAACATGCCATTATCTTTACACCAGTCTCTTATGTAGTCCAGCCTGGGTTGAATACTACTTGTGATAATATCTGTATTGGTATGAACCAAGATGTCGTCATAAAAGGTTTGGATTCTGATGTCAGGTCAATCCAGCCTTGCTAGATCAAGAGTGTAAATGTTAAAAAGGACAGGTGACAGAGTTGAACTCTGTGGGAGGCCATTCACCATGTTTCATGATGACATGGCGGTGGTTGAGGGCTGACATAACCCATCTTATACACAAAGTTGGGAGTCTGAAGTGCAACATCTTATCAGCGAGGAGAAGAAGTCGTACCCTATTGTAGGCATCTTCAAGATAGAACGTTTTCAATCCATTCAAATACAGACCACATTACTGCTGTGAAGCTGGCGGCATTGATCTAAGTTTCACGTTGAAGCCTTCATCCTCCAAGACCATCAGAAAGCAGGTGCTCAATCTGTTTGATGTAGCGAGCAACAACTCTCTTAGGGATCTTTCCAATAAAGTGCTGTACCACAATGATACGATATCCCTTGAGGCTTTTGTGTTCTTTTTTTCCTGGCTTTGGCACAGCACTTATGAAAGTATCTGTCCAGACTTCTGGGATGACTCTTGACTTCCAGCTCTGCTCATAAGCCTTTGCTAAGCTTTGAATCATCTCTGCTGGCAGGTCTTTAACATTCTTGACAGTGATGCCATCTGATCTGGGTACTCCTTCCTTATTGATCCTGATAGCATCCTTCACACTTTCCATGTTGAAACACTGCACCGGCTCACTTACCTTAGCCATCTCTTCAATTTGATTCCTGATCACTGTCCTGTGATCCTCGTCATTGTGTCTACTTTGATTAATGAATCTGGCAAGAAAGGCTTTTCCCTGATCCTCATCGGTAAGTAGTACTTTTCTAGAGTCATTGTACAAAGTAGTTTTTCCAGAAGAACTCCGAGCTTTCAGCTTGTTATGAAACTTCCAAAACTCCCTGATGTTGTGATTGGACTTATCACGTAGCCTATCTCATTGTGACCTGATGGTTCTAGCTGCAGTTCTCTTGACCCTTGAGTAGCATGGTTATGTTAGCGGTGCCCCTGAGCTGCTAAAACTCTCTTTTCTTTCTTTTCTTTTCAGACTGCATCCACGTCAGGATTCCACCAGTTTGGAGCAATCTTAGTGTTATTATGGTCCTTGGGGGTTTCTCTTTCCTGATTCTGTCCTTGATAGTAGCCCAAACCCCAGTTTTGTGCTTCTGACTGTACAAGGCCTTCTTCCTTGAAGGAATGACATGATGGAGCTGGTAAAACAAGCGTACCTCACGCAGGAAGTGGACACTCCCAACCTAGTAGCTTCTTCTCCCAATGACCAAATCCATGGCATCCTCATTCATCAGGACCAGGTCAATCACTGTGTCAAGGTCCTCATATCTTTCCGTAAACGTTGTAGGTTCTCCAGTGTTGAGGGTGCAAATCTTTAACTCAGCAAGTGCCTCAAAAAATCCTAGGCCATTCCTGTTGCAGCCCTGGAATCCCAGCTGGTTTGGCGTAAATTGAAGTCTCCCACAATGAGAATTGAGCTATAACTGAAGCTCAGGTCCTGAAGGAATTTCCACTCTTTAGCAGTGGGTGCACTATCACAAGCCATATTAAGGTTGGCCATGGTGAATGGGCTGGGTATTCTCGGGACGGACACTCTTACTAAGTGGATCTTCCTGTTATGGGTGTTGTATGCTTGGTAATCCAGATGTTCCACTCTGATAGTGCTATCTATCCTGCTAGCGATGGCTAGTCCACTATTGTCTAGCAGTCTATCCAAAGTCCATACTTCAAGATTGAATTCAGCATTCTTCAAGATAAGTCTGCTTCCTCTTATCCCTCTGATGTTGCAGTTTGCAACCATGAGATGTTTCCTTCTCAATCTTTTACACTTTCCAATGAGTCGTCTCTTTCTAGCTCTTTTCTCGGGCCTTTTCTTCCTAGGACCTCTTTTCCTCCTCTTACTCCTATCAACTCTTTTCATGTTGACCATTTGGGTCATCTGCCCAGGCACATGCACACCTTAACTGCGGCCAGCACCCGCATGGGCGCTAATTGTCGAGTTTGTTGAATTTTTAGGTAACAAGTTACTGTCTACTTGTTGGGGGAGCACTACCCCTAAGCCCCATACGCCCAATGAAGCAGGTAGACAGCGACGAGTCAATGCCTGTTGCCCCTGGGCTGGTTGGATTAGGCGGGAAGCGACTAACCATTGGCGACAAATAGTACCTAAGACTGAGTCCTGAAATACCCCACTTGTACATTAATTCAGTTTGATTGAGCTCCATTTATAATAACCCTCGGATTTTTTCATTCAACCACTCTTTTATCCAATTTATTAACTTATCCCCATTAATAGAGTTCATTTTTAGAAGTCCTTTATATGGTACCCTACCAAATATTTTCTGTAAATCCATATACATCAAACCTACACGCTTACCATAACCTAAATAAGCAGCAACGTTTTCAATGAATTTCAAAAGATTTGTAAGGTAATACACAGGGTGGTCGCTAGAAAAGCGAAAAATTTGAGGGTCAGATGAGATCATGAATAAAATGCGTGCTTACTCATTTCTATTTTGATTTCTTTACATCATGAATAAAATGCATGATTTTAATATCATTTTGAGCATCTATGAGTGTAATATAACATATGCCTTTAAAAAACTTTGTAAAAGTTATTCTTTGTAAAAATAAATAGCTGTTTAACAAATTTTCCGCTTTTCTAGCGACCACCCCGTATTTCCCTTAGTGAAACCATGTTAATCTTCCAAGGAAATTCTAAACCTTGTTAAACGACGTTGAAAGTATCTATTACCAGACTTTTCAAAACTGCCCCAAGAGTGATGTAAGACTAATAGATCTATAAATACTGTATGATAATATAATGTAACTAGTAGATACTTATAGATACAAAATTTTTTTGAATAATATAACATTAAAGAGTGATTCAAAGATACAAAAGAGTGAGTATTTAACATTTTAAGCATCTTCACTATATATTGTCATAAGCCACGTGCCAGTTTGTTTACTTGTCTAAACAAAGTATTCAAGTCTGGCCGACGAACCGTGTCTCCAAATGTTATTAGTTGTGATAAGAACTGAAAAGCTGTACTGATGTTAGGTCTGAATGCTATTCATTAAATTCGTATAGTGACTTGAATCTATGCTAACCTAACTTAAAATTTAGATCCCAGCTTTAGCTTATTTTAATTTTAATATGTCAAACAGATTTTTTTGTTATAAAGAAGTTGCTTAACCATAACCTATATCAGTCATAATGTAATATGCGTCATATGGAAGACTAAGGCCTACCAATACCTTAACTACCAAAATATTTATTATTAGGCCTATATCTAATATTAATGAATTAGTTCTACGGGATATATAACAGGACAGTAATTAAAACTCAGTCTAGGATTTTCACGTACAATTTTAACAGATTTAAGTCTTAGGTGTTGCCTTTTATTTATAGTTATAATTTGTCCTTACTAACTGTCGTTAAATTAATAATAGGGATATATTAAGTCCATCTTCTTTTAATATCAATAATAAACCAGATAAAACAAACTAGTGGATTAATTTAGGCCTATTTTCTCAAAAGATAAGAACTTAATCTATGCTTATTATTAACATAATCACTTTTAAGTTCATGGATTTAACGCATTAGAAAAGTCTTGGCAAAGCGTAAAATGTTTTATTTTAGACCTACATTTTTGGGCAATTTTCAACCAAAATATTTCCCTCGATCGTGCCGTTATAAATTTAAAAAATGTTACAGTAAAACTTTTTTCTTCTATAATTTTATAGACGTCGCTGAATTTTCCAATAGCCTTTACAAGCGTCTTAATAGTGATTTTATTAAGCCTACATTTTCAAAGACTGCAGCATAATAGTAAGTTAATTGATTGAGATATGTTACGGTAAAACAATGTGGATAATATTTATTGTTATGGTTTCTATCAAGTTATTAATGGTTAATTTAATACCGAGTCTGAAAGTAAAGCTAATTATTAGCTTTGTGTATGTCATTCAGATGTTTCTTCTTTTTTTTTTACATATCTAAATATTGCCACAAAAATCTGATTAATGTACATGGCTGCTCGATATATTTAGTTAGCCCAGCAGTAACAGTCTATGATTTTATTAAATGTGTTTTGTCTGAAATTTGTCTCCTTTATACGTTAATTTTCTTCACATTTAGGCAGGGAGGGGGAAAAATTCTTTAATTTTATTATTAAAATATTTGCGAACTGCTTCCGTTTTTTAGGTACTTGTGGCAGAAGATTTGTATTACATACAACCAATCCAGCTTTTTTAAGGATTAAACTCCAATATACACGCAATGTTTTTAAATCAGTCAACATGCTTTCAGTGTTGCTCATTTCAGTATCTCTGGTAGACTTGCTGGTCTGCATTAGTTGATTGCGCGAATCGATTATCACAAGTATCTTTAACTAGATCCCAATTATCAAGATTAATGAACACAACTGTACATATACGGTTATACATTCGATTTCAGCTCTTGTTTGAGACGTATGACTGATTTCTATAATTTCTAATAGCCCATCCAGAATCACAGGACGATGAACTGCAATAGGTCTGACACTATCCATTCTGTTTATCCACCATACTCCCGAAAGTGATTGAGGAGAACAGCCCATATTGGTTGTTTGTAGCTCAGCACAAAGCTACACAACGGGCTATATGTTCTGTACCCACAGTTTTGAAAATTGTAAGTAAGCAGACATACCGCTGTGCCATTGGGGTCTGCCCATATTCTTGCGAAGATTGTAAAGATTTTGAACTATATCAAAGAATGTCTAAGCCTCTGTGCAACTTTCTGTTACATGTGTTTAACAAAGACTGAAACTATGTCAAGCACACAGTGAAAATCTAGACAGGGGATTTAACTTTTATTAAGAGAACTTAAGCATTATTACACTCGCCAGACTTAAGTTTGTCTTTGGGCCGTGCGACCGATAACAATTCACTTAAGCAGAGTGAGTGACCTTATGTTCAAAACAACATTGTATTTGTGTTACGTAATTGTAATTTATTCTATACTAGTCTCCGGTTTATTACGTTACGCATGCTAATGTATTACAATTTCAAATAACCGGAACTTTTAGTTTAGGTATCAGTAGAATGTTGATATTATCAAATTTACGATATTTGTCAACGAGATTGATACACATAATTTCTTTCTTCACTCAAATATCATTTTAATATACAAACAACGATACAATTTATAATAACGGTTGTTACAAATAATGATATATGTATAAAAGTTTTACAAAGAAACACTAACGAGTCTTCTATCTTGTTTGGAACTAAAAATGTTATTGAACGTTCACAATAAGCGAATTAATTCTATGTTGATGTACTTCACTTGATGGGAAGCCAGCTAGCTTCTTCAATTAAACATTTGTAATTTTTGTAATCTATAAACCTTCCTGATCAAATATCTGTAGTTTTCTGATTAATAAGTGTTTATCCCACCTATACCTTCCGAGGTTTGTAGTATACTGACTGCAACAAACCAAAAATATTCTAAAAACCGCCTCTTGTCATGTCGATTTATAAACTTTAGATGGTGCTCTCGAAAGTTCAGTTGGCAACAATGTAAAACGTGCATTTCTCATTCTTACACTCGAGAATCTTTTACAAATTTAGAGAACAGGCGGGACTTTTGCAATACACATTTAACAATTATCTCTATATGTATATTAAACTGAAACAAATGTATGAATTATAATAAATATATGATATTAAATTAGTTATAATGAGGCGAAGAAAAAACTTCTTATCGAAAGGTTTATTTGTATTACGGAATGGCTTTACTACAGAGGAAAGATGCGTAAACTTCTCTGTGTAGTTATTTTTATGAATCAGTGAATGGGCGTTAAAAGAGATTTTATTGTTATTGAAGGATAGTATCTCAACAGTAGATGAGTTAGTCAGATAACTGTGTTAGCTAACATGGAAATGGAGGGTTGTTCGAACAGTTAATCACATGTTTGTTTGAACTGGTATAATTAATTCAAATTCAATCGCTTGTCAGTAAGGAATTTATGTTTAACAGCTATATCCGTCAGTTAAACTTCTGAGCACACCAAGCTATATCACTACCTTTATTGCTTTGTTCATGTCATTTTGTCTGAGAGTCAGGGGTGTCGGGAAAAGCCCAACAAACTCTCATGGAATTAGCTCATAATTTTGAAACTTATGATTCACGAATCCTAATAACAATAACAGTGGGTCCAACAAGACCAGGTGGTTAAGACGCTCGACTCGTAATCCCGAGGGTCTCGGGTTCGAATCCATGTTACACCAAACACTCGCCTTTTCAGCCATGGGACATCATAGTGTTACGGTCCATTCCATTATTCGTTGCTAAAAGAATAGCCCAAGAGTTGGTGGTGGGCAGTGATGACTAGCCGCCTTCCCTCTAGTCTTACACTTCTAAATTAGGGACAGGTAGCACAGATAACCCTCCTGCAGCTTTGCACAAAATTCAAATTCAAACTCTCAGAAGAAAGGTGTCAATCTTTGAAGACAATTGCGTTTGAGTTTTTCAAATTAAATACAACAAGAGGTTCAGTCGTTTCTCCTAGGCAAGATCCAGAAATGGTTACTATAGATTTCATATTATCTTCTAATTAAGGTGTATATTGTTTGTAATAACACTTAAATCTTTTGGTACAATCTAATAAATATACTAATAATAAAATTTGCAAATATTTTGTTTTTATCTCTCATTGGTTTAAACTTGCAAAACTATAAAACATAAAGTTTACATTACTCTTTTTTACAAAAATTATAATTCGTCAATGACTTTTGATTAACCAAAATTTTAAAATTCAAAAAAACAAACAAACCAGTTAGTGATGCATTTAATTAGTTTTGACAGAATGTTGATTCTGAAACTTTTTCAAACTTGTTTGTACGTAGCGAAGACCTCAGTAACAAATTTTTCGACCAGATTTCACATTATTTTCATCTCTTGAGAATTCCTTCGTTACTTTCCTGTTTTGTGTCATTTTATTAAGGACAAGTTAGTATGATGTGGAAACCATTCGTTACACAATTTTATGTATATATATATGAAACCGCGATTATGGAAGTTTATTATATTTGACTTTTTTCTTTTACCTTGTGCTTTAGGTCCCTTCAAGTCAATATTTCTTTTTGTGGAGTTAATGCTTTATAATAAGTTTTAAAGTGTAGTTTTAAGCAAGAGTTCTACAAAACGTCCTTATTCCTCGTTGGTCTGATTCGAGTAATTATTTTAGACCAGTTACTTTCAATAATTAATTATCTTTCCGTTTTATTATCAAACTAGAGGCTTTTTTTTCCTTGCACCTTTGCATAATTTGAAGTGTCACACGTTATAATTTACAAAAAACGTAATATAGACAGACAGGTGTTTGAAGGGTGCGTCTTAACTGATATAATCTTTACGTATATTATTTCAACCAACTGAAGTGTTTGCTCTTTGCATGAGTAAAGAACATTGATAAAACTGGATAACGGCATATGGAGTTAAGAATCTTTCAAGTCACATTCTTGTTTTATCAGCTACTGTGAATTGCTTGCTAGAACTAAAGTGTTCATAGTAAAGTACGAGTTTTTCATTTGTTTTTTTCTAATACACTGTTGTACGTTTTAGCCGATTAGTTTTAATGATAATTCTAGTGTGGCATCCCATTTAAGGAGTTCTGTTTCATCAGAACATTTTTTCATCAGGTAAGAGTTTAAATAGAAGATTAAAACATAACTTTTTTCTTTTATGCTGAAAGACTCGTTTAAAACAAACTGTCAAATTTATTTGACATGTTAATTTTAGTTTTCTCGATATGAATTGTATGTTACTATAATTCACAATATGGACGTTAAATGTAAAGGGCATGCTAAAATTAGGACTGAAGTGATCTTTTTCTGATATCATTGCAAAAAGTAAGCTTTTTTATATATTTAATGTAGTCCGTTTTACACAGGTCTACAAAATCAGTATCGTAAAAATTACAATCATTGTATTAAGTGTTAGTTGCATTAACAAAAGGAAAGTGAAGTAAGATTACTTCCTTAACTTTCAATATGTTTTTTCGGTATTTATGAAGAATGTCATGAAAGATAAGAACGTTTTGAAATTAACTTGTTTTACTTAAATATAATGTTTAGTTAAAGCAAATATCAGACATGTACCCTTTTTTTAGATATTGAAAATTGCCTTTCTCGTGGTTAGGAACAGTTTTACCCATGAGGGAAGTTAAAACGGCCCTCTAAGATGGGATAAAATAGCCCAATCTATTTCATAACCCCTGTAGTTTCAAATAGTTGAATTTAGCAGCTACATTTCGGTCACTGTTCCATGTACTAAAAAAGGAAGGGCCTCCCGCTAGTACAGCGGTATGTCTCCGGATTTACAACGCTGAAATCAGGGGTTCGATTCCACTCGATTGGTTGAGCAGATAGCCCTTTGTGGCTTTGCTATACGTAAAACACACACATAAAAATGAAGGCCCGACGTAAGTTGCGCAGTATCTAAAAAAATGACGCAAAGAAACGAGGATCTTAATACCTCAGCATATCATGTGAAATGGGCCAAATCTCAGTCAAACAATCATTTATTTGGTAGAATTTATATAGATTTACAAGTGTAACAAATATTTTAATGAAAAATTGGGAAGTAGGTATGGGAGCACCAAAATGTAAGGAAACAAGGTAAGAATGGATGGGCTAACATCGACATGGTTTTATTATATGAGTAGGATGGGATTTTGTACAGTAGGTGCTATAACTTGCTGATGACACATTCGAAAAATAAGCGAATAATACACAATCAACTTGTTTTAAAATAATATGTTAGAAACAAGTCAAACATATGTACAAAAAATCTTTACCCTATAGGATATTAAAACTTTTATTTAAAACTCTAAATAGTTATCTTTTCTTGTCAAAAGTTCACACACATGTTGACTTAATTACTTTACAATCCAACCGATAAGAAGAATTATTTTTCTATACTCTTATCACAAAAGTATCAGTAAATAATTCGCTTAAATACCTCAAGGTTTATCACGGTTGTGGCCCCCCGCTAGTACAGCTGTATGTCTCCGGAATTACAACGCTAAAATCAGGGATTCGATTCCCCTCGTAATCTGAGGGTCGCGGGTTTGCATCCCCGTGGCGCCAAACATTCTCGTCCTTTCAGTCGTGGGGGTTTTATAATGTTACGGTCAATCCCACTATTGGTTAGTAAAAGAATAGCCCGAGAGTTGGCGGTAGGTGGTGATGCCTAGCTGCCTTCACTTTAGTCTTACACTGCTAAATTAGGGACGGCTAACGCAGATAGCCTTCTAATAGCTTTGTGCGAAATAAAAAACAAAACAAATGAACCCAGAGAACCAATGTAGTCCACGTTTTCTTATTTACTCGATACAGCTGTAGGCTGATTAGGTAGTGCATGCACATACGTAATCATGCACTCGTACGTGATATGATGGCGGTTTGTGACTCACAACTCACAGTTACAGAATGTAACTACTTGTGTATTTATTGTTTGCTCGTTAGTGTTTTTGCAAAATGGTTATTGTTATTACTTGTTGTATAATTTGCTTTTAAGTAAGGTAACGTAATTTATTCATATGTCTTTAGATTTGCATAAGATGAAGGCGGGAAATAGATATACCTTCCCAACAACAAATCTACGTTTTGTGAATTTTTTGTTTTTACTTTACCGACTTTCTCAAGTGCTTTGGTAGCTAGATACTCTACAGTTGATTTGCCTACTATTCCACATTGTGTGATTTGGTTTATTCTACATTTCGCTCAAAGCAACACGAAGGCTATCTGTGATAGCCGTCCCTAATTTAGCAGTGTAAGACTAGAGGGAAGGGAGCTAGTCATCACCCCCCTACTATCTACTCTTTTACCAACGAACAGTGAGATTGACCGTGACATTATGACGCCCCCACGGCTTAAAGACCGAGCATGTTTCGTGTGACGAGAATTTGAATCCCGACACTCAGATTACAAGCTAAGCGCCCTAACCGTTTAGCCATGCCGGGTCCAACAGGGTGTGTAAAGTACTTAATAAAATTTTGTGTACATGCTGGTTTTAGTGTTTTAGATTTTTTATTTACACTGAGTGGACCCATTAACGCTGTGAGTACTACTGTGTTTATGATAACGCCTATGATGACAAAGTGTGGTTGTTAATTTGTGCAATATAAAGTCACAGTAACACTGATGATAATCATCATTAAATCTATATTTTACACGTTGCCGACATACGATGTTATACCATAATTATTAGCATCTTGTATATGACTAATATAAATAGCATTTGACCGATTATTTGTGTGTTTCAGTCTAGTCTACGTCACGATGACCCCGAAATACGTATGTTGGTTTTAAAAAATATATGATCATAAATTTTACTATGTTTAGTCGACAAAATAAAATATATTAGCTAGTTCAACTGTAAGTACTTTTCCTTTTCTACAGAGCATTTAAAGTGACGTTAGAGTTTTAAAAAATTCATAACGTGTCTACGAAATATAAATTATTAGAAAATATGCCAGTAATGCGTTTTGTTTGTCTATTTCGTGCAAAGATACACAAGAGCTAATTGCGCTAATTATCTCTACTTTGAACTAATATACAACAGTACTCATCGTTAATTCGGCACAGATAGCCTAGTTGCTTTGCGCCATGAAACGCCAAACCTACCTACCCACCAATTAATTCTTGAACTATGCTAATCGAATAGTGGGATTGGACTGTCACACTTATAACGCGCCACTGCCCAAAGTGCGGAACAAATTTTTAAGCAGTAGAATCAAACTATGAAGCCTCATGTTCAGGGTCAAGCACGAAAACTACCAGGTTATATTCGGCCTTAGTAATTAATGTAAAAGAAATAAAATATAAACAACAACCGATCTTAAGGGATAAAATATCGTAAGCTATTGTATGTTTGTTGTTTTTATTTTACATAGGAAATCCTTTTAAGCGGGTCTATTTCTTTCTTCATCCAGCAGATAAAGTATAAAAAATCAACTTCGTTAATTCGTATTACTGTGACGCGTGGTGAATGATTACATAACTTATATAACGTATTATTTCAGATGAAAATTTAGTTAAAAGTAAAAACCAACTTATTTATGACGGTTTTAGCAACTATCTTATTGAATAATAGTAATAAAAACGTTACCATTCATAAATGTTTTTGTTCTTTCCCTTCCTTAATTCAACCTTAAATGGGTGTTAAGAATTTTAACCAGCATCTAGAGCATTAGATTAAATTACGGACTTAAAATGCTATAATCTGAGACTCGATTCTTTCATGCAGTGGAACAAATAGCCCAACATGACTTTGTTCTCAAAGTAAACAAACTTTTCAGTTTCTATTATTTTTATAAGTATTTTTACTAGAGTTATTGAATGAGATATAGTTGAAAAGTATTATTCTGTTTCTGAATATTCAATAATTTAACAATTGCAATTCAAGCACTGGTGTCATGACATATCATTTTATTATTCTAAATTCGTTTGATGCGCATGCATATAAAAATATTGTTTAGTTTTGTGAGATTCTGAGCATACATTATATGAATTGATTGAGTTATGACGTTTACAACTTCTTATTTTTATTTTTAGATTTAGTTCATAGCTTCTTAAAGTATGTTCTCATTAAAATTTCTGTATGAAAATCCAATCGGCGCTCTGATCACCAAGCACAGATCAAGAAAAGGACAAGTTGTGTGTGCCAGTAAGTGTCTGCCATCCATTAGTGATCCTCTGTGGGAGTCTTACGTTCGATCAATACCGCAAGCTCAGTTTTATCGTAATATATTGATGCAAGGATATTTTGTGCCTCCATCCATCTTGGAAGGACTAGAAAATTTTGAAATAAGGCCTCATGACGTGTTTATTATCACTTATCCAAAGTCTGGTAAGAAACGTTGGATTGCCGTTCATTACTTGATGTCTTGAAAGGAATATTACCATTATATATTTCTTGTACATTAAACAAAGACAAAAAGGGAAGGATAAAACTCAGAAGTGACAAATTCAGAATTAGGTGTTTCTACATTTATTTAGGGGTTTGAACACTTGGTAGTCCGCTACATTTTAATTGTATCTCTGATTTTCAGTCAAAATATTGTTGTTTGTTTTTTTACGAAGTAACATCCAAATTACAGTTAAATTAGACTTTAAGTCCTTTTGAGTTTTGTTTACAAAAGAGCTAATTAGGTACTGCCATGCATAAATGAAACATAAAGTGATTCGGTAATTACAAATATATATAAAGTAAGCAATATATATCCTAATTGTACAAAGATTAATTTTCCTTGGACTTTCAAAAAACTCACTTACCTGCGGTATACTAAGATTCCTGTCACTGTGAACATTTACCCAACTGTTTTATTCTGTTTTGTACATATGACATAACTTCAGGTAGTCAAAATGATGTTCATTCATGTCATTTTATTTATGAACGAAACTTCTTTTTCAAAAGAATACATCATACATTTTTTCGCAAAAGAAAAGAAAAATATCACAAATTATAATTTAATGTAGAAATAAAAGTTTCTTCTAACTGCGTGCGGACTCACCAAAAACCTTGTTTTGTTTGAAGCATGTTATTAATTTTCTTTCACAGCGGTATGTTTGAGGACGTACAATGCTAGAAACGGGTTTTCTATAACTGTGGTGGGAAAAGCACAGATATATCATTATATAGCTTTTTGGTTAACTACAAACAAACACACTATTTTCTTTATTTAAGTGAAATTTTATACAACTGTATACGTTTACTTTGTTGCATATTATATCAGGAGTGGTCAAACCTCGGCTCGCGATCCACATGCAGCTCTTTGACATATAATGTGCGGCTCACGGAAATATGTTGGCTGAGCTCATTTTTGCCTCACATTTAATGTACAAGGTAATAAAAATATTGAAAACTTTATAATTATTTACCGGGTATAAGCGGTGAGTCCACTGGATTAAAACGCAAGTTTAATGTTTATGGTGAGTAAATATATTTAATAATTTAAATCCTAATTTTAATGCTAAATTTGAGTTAGAGATTAAATAAATTTTGGATCAGCAAGGATTACAGAGGAATTGTGGTGGAGAATCAGTAATCTTACAAGCTGGTGCTGACAATGTTAGTTTTAGTGGGCATGGCTTGCGATCGCTTGATTGTGGCGTGTGTGGCTGTGTTAGTGAAGTATTAGTGAGATACTAAACGCTGTAGAGTTTGATTGCGTTGCGCTTATTGTTTCTTTTCACTTTAATAATTTTTAGAAGTGCCTGTGAAAATTTTGTGGAGGAAGATGGCATAATCAAATTGAAAGAAGCGAAAGTATGAAAATGAAAACAGAAATTTTAAGCCAGAGTGGGAGAAATATTTTGCATTCACCGTTACCGGAGGTAAACTTTTGTTTTATCTGCAATGTGCTACTCAGTCATTACAAAGCCAATAACTTGAAACGACACCATGAAACAATTCACAAAAAACTTTTCGTGTGATTATCCACCGAAGTCAGAATTACGGTAAAACAAGTTAACTATGTTAAAATCATCACTAAGTAGCCGACAGACACTATTGGCAATGTTCAATAAGGAAGTTGACACAACGACTGAATCTAGTTCTGCTATATCATGAAATATTGCTCGTACTAAACGCCTACATTCTGATGGTAAATTTATTAAGGAGAATATAGCTGAAATTGTTGCAGTGCTAGATCAAATTAATACAAAACTTCAGCAACTAACAACACAATCACCAGCTTCACGCCCCACTACAGAGAGACGTATCTCCCAAATCAGTGCTGATGTTCCAGGCAAAATGCAAAATTATTTAAAGAATTTTCTTGCATTCAGCTTAGCCCTTGACGAATCTACAGACATAAAAGACAACCCACAACTGGCGGTATTTGTTCGTTATGTTTCGTCTAATGTAAGTATCAAAGAAGAGATGTTGGACTTAATGGTACTTAAAGAAACAATTCGTGATGTTGACATTAAAAATGCACTTGACAGAGCCTTAACAAATACTGATATTCCATTGGATAAACTCGTCGGTGTTGCAGCAGACGGAACACCTGCAATGTTGGGTAAAAGTGCAGGATTAATTGCACTTATGAAAAGTAATCCCAGTTTTCCAGAGTTTCTCCCTGTTCATTGCATTATTCATTGTGAACACCAGGCAGCCAGATACTTCAAGTATGAAAATGTTATAAAATTTGTTCTTGAAATTGTCAGTTTCATACGCTTAAATGGGAAGACCCACCGATAGTTTAAAAAGGTTATTGAAAAACTGGAGCTTGAAGATAAACCCAGTGATGTCTCTTTTTACTGCATTTTGAGATGGCTGTTAACCAGCAATGTCTTAAATAGATTTGTGGATCTGTTGGAGCCAACTATTACTTTTCTTAAAGAAAAGAAAAGATTCTATCCTCAACTGGGAAATGATGAATGGATGCAAGATTTAATGTTCCTTACTGATATAATGAATCGTCTACAAACTCTCAACTTGGCACTCCAGGGGAAGGGTAAGATTGTTTCTGATCGTACTCAACTTTCAGAATAAAATAAGACTTTTTCAAAGAGACATATTGTTAAGAAACTTCATTTACTTTTCCAATTTCAAAAGGAGAGCAAATACTTTTCCTGATGTTAAAATAAAATACCACAAACTAGAAGAATACAAAGATAAATTACAAGGACTGCTTGATAATTCCTAGACAGGTTGGAGGACTTGCAAAAGTAAAGCCCTGCTTCGTCTTTCTTGTAAATCCATTCATGGTTGATGTGATTAATAATGGTTGTCCAATTCTCGAACCTCTGGTTACTGAATCATGTGCTGTGGAACTAATAGAACTACAGGAGGATCTGGGTCTGAAGATGATCCATAAATCCCATTTCACAATTGAGTTCTGGAAGCGTGTTCCAGAAATAAAATATCTTAAACTGAAGGAAACCAATGTGCGACTTATCTTAATTTTCAGCATAACAACTGCTGTGAATCACTGTACTCAGTAATGAAGTTTGTGAAGTCGAAGCATCGTGCAATCCTTACAAATCAGCACCTGACGGAGCTAATTCGTACAGCCTTGACAACATATTAGCCGGAATTTCAACGACTCACAACCAAGATGGAAACTCAAAAGACCGCTCTCTACCAGCAGTAAATAGCCTGATAATTGTATCAATGTCTGTTTGTGTCAAAAAAATATTATGATAAGACTGAAATTTTATAAGGTGGAATCTAAGTAAATTATCTCTAATTATATTATTTTACATATTTTCCTTCACATTTTAACCAGATATTTACTATGACAAATAAAAATTAAAAATCATTAAAAATATCTCTTTTCACCCTTTTTATTTTTAGCAGTCTCATTGAACTTTTCTGAAAAGCAAATTTGCATAATTTTCTTAGATGTTTCCGTAGTTCATTGTCGTATTAAGTACGCTTAATATAGTTAAAATAATAATCAGCCAGGATTTTGAAAGCTTTTGTTATGTATGTGTACTTTGTGATTATTGAAACTAATACAAATTAACAGTTTGAAAACTACATACATGAATAAATATTATTAAGCATATGTATTTATTAATATTTATATAAAATTTATGTTACGAAATGTATTTGTATTGTTTTTTGTTTGTTTGGGAATTTCGCACAAAGCTATTTGAGGGCGATCTGTGCTAGCCATCCCTAATTTAGCAGTGTAAGACTAGAAGGAAGGCAGCTAGTCATCACCACCCACCGCCAACTCTTGAGCTACTCTTTTACCAACGAATAGTGGGATTGATCGTCACATTGTAACGCCCCCACGGCTGGGAGAGCGAGCATGTTTGGCGCGACCAGGATGCGAATCCGCGACCCTTAGTTACAAGTCGCACGTCTTAACACGCTTGGCCATGCCGGGCCAATATGAATGTAACAATAAACACGTGTGTGTAATATTTGTTTATGTCTTGTGGCTCTCAAACATCTGAAGTTTATTGTATATGGCTCTTACATTAAGCAAGTTTGGCCACCCCTATACTCTGATATATCTTGAAGGGCCCTATTATATTAACTGTTATCAAATCATCTTATCAATCATGGCAATATTCGTTGCAACAATTTTGCAATTTAAATTGTACGTATCTTAATCACTAGAAAACTAATGAAATACATTTTCACAATATCCTTACCACTAATACAAATGCTTACCACTAACTAATAATAAATACATTATATAAATACTACTCCGTAGTTTCCTCATTCTCAAGCTCCTCATCGCGTTTGTAAATTTGGTTCTCTAGTGTTTTATTCCTTTAATTACTGTCCCCCCAATGGCTCAGCGGTATGTCTGCGGACTTACTACGCTAAAAACTGGGTTTCAATATCTGTGGTGGGCAGAGCACAGATAGCCCATTGTGTAGCTTTGTGCTTAAATCAAAACAACAAGCTTTAATTGTTGTAATTACTGTTGCTTTCATTAACCCGATCAAACAACGATTTTCATTTACTACACAGCTACACCTGGCCTTTGAAGGTGGTAGTCACCTGAACAATTTTGGTTGGAGCTATTGACTTTTCAACTGATAACAAGTCTTTGTCAATAAGTTTCGCTCCCATCCAAACTCAGTTTGGTCAAGATCTTGGGAATCTTTGTTTAGTGTTGCCATTTAATTACATGTTTGAAAATGAGCTCTTTTGGCATTTTAAGCAAAGACTTCTGATGTGGGTGAGAAAGATTTTAGCTTTGTACCAGTCTTCATTACTTTAGAAGTTTTCAAGTGTCATAGCGTATGTCAGACAGGTTGGTATGAATCAGCTTACTTCCCGCAGCTACAAATGACCTCATTCATTTCTGCATTAGAAGTTTCAAAATTATTATTTTTGTAACCTGCTGACAGTATTTTACCAGTAGTTTCTTTAACTATTCCCTCACATGTATGAAGTGGGATCACACCCAAAAGTTTCACGAACATTTAGAGGATACTTTGAAATCTGTGTGTATTTACGCGTAGTTAGCCCACTGAAGGTGACTGTGCGCTATTCATGAATTGGCGTTACAATAACTTATGCTAATAAGTGGTATTTTGTTATTAGCAACACTGAGCACGATTTATTGATTTGGGATTCAAAAGCTAGACTATAATGCGCGATATAACGCTTATTGGCCTATATATTATCTCACTAAAATGATAATGATGGTCAAAAACAAGACTGGAACAAATTTTCTGATAAAAATACAGTAAAACCATTGACGCAGTCTTGCACTGTACCAGTGGATGATCAATGTATTACTCACGTAAGGGCACACCCGTATAGAATGACAGCTTTTGGTAAAGGCACAGTGCAATTTGAGTGCTTAACCTATTGTTTTATCTTTAGGATTGGCTTCGTTTGAGTGTTTCTTTTTGCCCATCATCGTCAAACATTAATGTTAGGATAGGCCATGTTCGTACATAAAACGTTTTTTGACGTCATTGTAATGTGAATCTGCCAAGCCTATTACTTTGGTGTATATAAAGTCAGTGGCACAAGCTGTTACAGAATCAACTTTGGCACTTTTTCGACCTGCTGACATTGTCAATATTTTTACTTTTGTGGGTTTATAGAAACATTCGTGTAAGCCTGTCTTACACTTTGACATATGCTGCTTGCCAATTCCAATCATTTGGTTAACACACATTTCATCAGGACTTATTCAATCAGTGACAATGTTTATCTGTCCAGCAGGATGATTCGATAATTTAAAAGGATGAATGCGTGTTTACAACTTTGTTCTAATTACTTTTCTGTCATTGTTGCCAGATGCAATGCGTGATAACGTTTCCTCCTGTGAAATGATCACCTCTACAGACTGGGCACTTTCATCTTTCGTTTTCAAAAGGTTATTTACTAAGTAGTTGCGCATGTGTAAGCCGAGGTTCAATTGTTTCGTGGTATTCTGTGCCTGTATTCGCTGGTTAGTTTGAAGGTTGCTCTTTCTTAGCAATAACATTGTGAAAAATAAACAACAGTCAAAATATACACGGATAATACTCGCTGGTAAATTTGATGGTTGAAGAATATTAGTGAGATTAAATATAGCAAATGACTAAGTTACAAAATACTACTGTAAAATGTCACCAAAAAATATGAATATGACCATACAGGGCGCTAGGTCAAGTGAGAGCTCAGGCTGTCCAATTTATTAACAATGCGAATTAATGGTTTAGATTGGAAGACATTGAATGTATATGTCGCACAAGGCGCCGTCAAAAATCAGCATGACACTGAATACGAAAAACACTGTCTTTAATGTTAAAAGAAAGTAAATTCGTCAAATTGCTAAACAGTCAAGACCATCATACACTACATATACCTGTACATGTATTAGTCCATGCAAAAAATGTTCATGTTATCTCAGATTAATAACCAGTAGCTAATGCTACGTCGGTTATATGATAAAGACCTGTCTACGTTAACTTCTGTTAACCTCAAATGTTTAGCAACTAGAGACTATACTCCACACAGACTTTATTTAACAAGAATGTAGGCCTATTTAGCCTATAAATAGACTTCCTGCAGTGATTTTACCCTCAAGCGCACATATTTATTGGAAATAATTTAATTACCTTACATGGTACTGCTAATAATACTATTTATAATAGAAACAAAGAGTAATTTAATTTTAAAATGTTCAACCTCAAGGGCATAAATTTCAATGTTTTGGCCATCTTAGTCGCTGCAATGGATTTATGATCATTTCGGGAACAAAATGATAGGAAATTTAAATCATGGCACTCAAAAACTTAAGAAGGTTCATATTTTATTGTAATACTTCCAATAAAAGCAAATATATAGTCAAACTTGTGTTAAGGCAAGTATCTTGGATATTTCTAAACGCTTAGGGATGCCAAAGTGGCATTAGTCATTTTCCGAATCAGCACACCTGAACTGTGGAAGAACCATCAAAAACATCTGCTAAATGCCAGTTTTAGGTCGAAGTCTAAATTGTGTCTTGTTATATCATGTTATTGATTCGTCTGCTTTTCTACGTTAAAAAATATCAAAGTGAAATTTTATAATTAAAGCAGTTGATAAATGCTATTAAGTTGAGTCTTAGGTATGATTTTTGCTTTCAAAAATAATGTTTGTGGATGATTGATTGGTTGATAAAGAAAAACTGACATGCAAAGACAAAGAGAGCATTTAGTTTAAAAAGTGCCATATTTAGTTTATGGAAACAAATACATTTTGTCCTAGTGTTTTATCCCATCTTAAGTAATAGCTGTTAAAGAATATTCAGATATTTCAAACTGAATTTGACTTCATTGAGTGATTTTTTCAATACTTTTTATCATTGTAGAATGACTACATTAATGTAAATTATCGTTCAGCTAAATAAGTGTTTCGTTGCAATTCAAATTTATTTGTGATTTATTTTTAGCGTTTGTGGGGTGTATTTTATCAATGATGAACCAGTACTTTAACATTATATCAAATGATCATAAAAGATTTTCATTTATGGAAATATTTGATGTTGTTCTTTGTTGAATTTTACAAAAACAATCTCCAAACAATTTTTTCATCGAAACCATTACATGTAATTGTGCTTGTTTGTTTTTTAAACTAATTCGCAATAATAACGGCACATTATGTGCGTCTGGAATAAACAACTTGCTTATAGACCTCTACGGATCATATACAATTGTCCTTAAATTTGATTAATAGGAGGGCAGCCAATCAACTGCACCTGTTGCCACAGATGCTTCGCTCTGGTCTTTGAACCAAATGACAGTATTGGCTCAATTTTTTGACGCGTCTTATCTCAAAATGCAGAGTAAATTCAAAGGAAGTAAATCCCGAGCCTTTATTAATTTTTCGACCCAAAAAACCAATATGCCACGTCTGGTCCATACGTTATCATATAGTGTGCTGCGGATTTCCCCTCATTCTGCAATGAACCAAACCTCTCGAAGTTCTACACAAGTGACTTGTTTCTAAAATTGCGACAGAAAGTAACTCATTTGTCAAAAATTCACAATGAAAACATTTTTATGAAAATTAGCGCTTTATGAGTGATTTTTCAATACTTTTTATCATTGCAGAATGACTACATTATTGTGAATTATCGTTCAGCTAAATAAGTGTTTCGTTGCAATTCATAAAAAAACCTTTTTTGTTTCATATTAACGAGCTGAGTTTAACTATCAATTATTTTAAACATGCTTGAAAAGAAATCTCTTGTTTATAAAAATATATATTATTAATTCTTATTAGTAAATTTTTAGTAGTAACCATATAATTTGCAGAGCCTACATAGACAACTTTGAACTGCTGTAAAACATACCTGAAATAAAAGCAGTACGTGGTTGTTTTTAGTAAGTTTTTTAAAACATACTGACCATAAACATGATAGTTAAAAATTTTTGTTTTCATTAGTTTATCGTTTTGGCCAGCATATAATTAAGTTAAATGATCAAAGAGCAAAATATGCCCTCTTGCAGGCACGACATGGACCGAAGAGATTGTGTCTCTTATTTATAACGGTGGGGATACAAAGAAGGTGCAAAAGAAGTTGTTGATTTTTCGTGTGCATCATTTAGAAGTAGGACGACCTATTGGCCATCTTCGTTTTCTACGAAAACTTAGATCACCTCGTTTGATGGCCACTCATCTTCCCTTTGAGTTAATTCCAAAACAGTTACAGGAAGCGAAGTGTAAAGTACGTCTACTTTGTTAGTTAGTGTATAGCAGTGATAGTTGTAATAATATTAGATATTATTTTTCTTCTTTATTTCAACAATTACTTTAAACTACGTAATGAAAAAAAATCATATTTTCGTAGCATCTATTTTATTTTATATAAAGCAAGGAATAAATGTGTCATTTCCACCATTTATAGCTAGCAGATTAGTAATTAAAATTTCATAGTTTTATCATTTTTATTGATTTTTTTCTTTAACTGTTTGTAATTTCTTCTTAAAATAATAAGAAGCCGATAGAATAATATAAAGCCGAACTGTTACACAAATATCACTTTACCGAGTAGTTGCCACCTTTTTTATTTATTTAAAGCTTATGTATCTGTTTTGTAGGTTATATATGTGATGAGAAATCCAAAGGATAATGCTGTATCTTGCTATCATCATCATCAGATTTCCACTTCTCTTGGAAATTACACTGGTTCTTGGAACGACTTTCTTACCTTGTTTTTAAAGGGACACTGTAAGTATATGGTACTTTTTCCTTTGAATTATTTTATTATCATTTTTCGTAGGCGTAGTAAATTTAAGATTTGTTTATGATGTAAAATTTAAGGATTAATCTAATTTTGTATAATCAAAGATTTTTAACATTTTAATTCTAAGTTGAATCAAGTGGATGAAATTAACGTGCAAGGGTTGCATGATACTGTACAAAACAACATTCGTTTTTATTTTATGTAAACATTATTAGATCAAATATATACACATAAAACAACTTTTTAAAGACTATATAAACTAACAAAGAACGTTTTTATGTATTACCATGCACAATAATGTTATTCTGTTACATGTATTTACTTAGATGATAGGTTTTGCATATATTTTTACAGTATTATATTATTAACAGTTTGATCCCCTGGTTACTAAATTTCTGTGCTTGGTCTTTGTAATGGACACAGTACAGATAGCCTATTATGCACTTGACAACCAAACAAATAAACATTTAATATTTTGGGCGAAAGCGACATCGTTTCTAGTGTTTTGAACAATAAAATATAATCTAACCATCAATATTAAAGAAATTACCTAATTTTCGCAAAACACGAAATTAAGTAAAATAAGATAAGCAGTGTAGGAGGAGAATATTAGATAAGATTTTAATGTTTCTCTGAAAGTCTTAGTGGATCAGGAAAAGTAGTGGATTTAGAACGTTTGTTCTTTATAATGAAAGTTGTACCGCTTGAAAGCACTTGGAGTAAAAGAGTTTCATATTGTTATCTTTTCATAAGAAGATAATGGTACTTTCAATTTGGATTTGTACTGAAAAAAACCCCAAAAAGAAAACAAAGTACATTTACTTATAAGCAACTATAGGTTTACAATTTTCCCAACTTAAATTCAATTTTGGGTCTAAAATAGTGACCCAATACAAACACATGAACATTGTAAAATAGATTTGGTAGCCGGAAACAACAGTTGGAAAAGATAAAGGTTAAGGCTTTTAATAAAACGTCATGGAAGTAAATCATTTGGCCAGGTGGTTAAGACACTCGACTGTTAATCCGAGGATCGCTGGTTCGAATCCCTCTCACACCAAACGTGCTCGCCCTTTCAGTTGTGGGGGCGTATATGTGACGGTCAACCCCACTATTCATTGGTAAAAGAGTAGCCCAAGAGTTGGCGTTTAGGTGGTGATGACCAGCTGCTCTCCCTCTAGTCTTAGGCCCGACATGGCCAAGTGTTTTAAGTCATTCGACTTGCAGGTTCGAATTAAGATCGCACCAAACATGCTTGCCCTTTCAGACGTGGGGGCGTTATAATATGATGGTCAATCCCATTAATTCGTTGGCGGTGGGTGATGATGACTAGTTGCCTTCCCTTTAGTCTTACACTGCTAAATTAGCGACGGCTAGCACAGAAAACCCTTGAGTAGCTATGCACGAAATTCAAAAAACAAACAAGCCCTCTAGTCTAACGTTGCTAAATCAGGAACGGCTAATGCAGATAGCCTTCGTGTAGCTTTACGCGAAATTCAAAACAAAAAAGTAAATCACTCAACAATTTATTTTCACATTTGTTTTGCTTGTATTTCCCCGACCATCTACGCGTCTTCTTATTCTCTAGTTTTCACCTGCCTTCGACGGGTGCACTTCTGACAATTTTGATCCACTTTTACGTATACATACACCGTGTTAATATTAAATTATGCAAAGAGCGCGGATTTTCAAAATTGCAATATACCGTAAATTTATCACTCGTATAATATTGAAGGCTTTTGGTGAAATATGCAGAGAACTGTTTTTTAAACGTCAACATTTGTTTGTCGGATGGAACATTTCATTTATATGAACAGTAAATAGACTGTGTATAAGTCATGTATTTAGTGCTTCAAAATTAACTTCGTGTGCCCTTCAATTTGCATCTTAACGAAAGCCAATATTAACGTAGTAGTTAACGTGCTAGACCGTTGGACCTGAGAGACCCATATTTCTTTTTCTATTTTGAGGCCTTGGTTGCGTTATTAGGATGACGGAAAAACTATATAATATTTTAAGAAAAATTACTCAAAAGTTAGTAATTGGTATTGTTGGCTACCAACCTTTTTCTAGCTTATAAGTTCAAAATTACGAACTGTTAGGGGTAGATGGCTCTTGAATGGATTTGCGTGAATTTCTGAAAACATACGTAAAGAATACGAAATAGGTTTTAATTGTGATTATTATAATATATATATATATATATATATAAGTCTAAAATTGGAAACCTTGAACGTGGAGCATATTTTATCCTAATTGCGCAATTTCGGTAATAGTGGATGTATTTTGTGATATTTGAAAATAATGTACTTGATAATGAAATATTTTTAACCTCTGCATTTATCGGTAAGTCACATGAGTACAATAAAAGTACGATCTTTATCAAAGAGTGTGCAAAGTGCCATGTACTTTAATGCAGCTGTCATCAAGTATCCTAGCAACAATCATCTTCGACAAATGTTGTGCATTGAATAAACTTTTGTAGTTGACTTAGAACAGAAATAGCAACGAAAAAACATGAAAAACATATTTTTTAGTTACAATAAATTATTATAACTGTTTGGTGTTGTAATTCTTTGTTTCACAACATCATCATAAAGTATTTTTATGAACACAGACGAAACACTTAACCTTGTCGCTAAGTAGAGTTGGTTGTAGAGGTAAAAACAAGCAGAGGTGGTTCGTGAAGCACAGAACGCCCACTCTAGAATCGACCTTACAATTAGAAATTCTTGTCGATTTTACACGGACAGGGGCACCGAATACAAAGTTCGCACTAACCAAAATTTTGCCTAAGACCAGCTCTGAACATAAGTAAAAATTCGGCAATCGTTCTATTTGTTTGTGTGCTTGTCTTGCATTTTTATTAAACTGTTGATATTGCCCTAATTAAAGTATGTTTTTACGAGTTTTTAGTCACTTGGTCTCTAAATTGTGTTATATAATAAATAGGAGTCATGATGCTATCCCTTAATATGGGATTAAATATCAGAAACACCTATTTCATTTTTTAAATTTATTAGTTTTACAGATATTTTCTGACGCATATCAATAGTAAATATGACTAAAAATAAATGCAAAGTAATTTTCAGTTATTTTCTAGTGTATCTAATATGATGGCTTGTGATAATGCAAATATATAATGTTGCTCTGTTTCTAGTCAATATTTCATTACAAATATGCAAGGAATTTATTGTTAATTGAGGAGCAGTGTTTAGAAAATATAACACTCCAACTCAGATCAGATAAAAATAAACAAAGCAGATAAACGTTTTCATATTATAGCACATAAGCTAATTGTAAAATATCTTAAGCATTTCTTTTTCCGACAGTAAATGTGTGTGTGTATTTTTGAATTTCGTAAATGATTATATTACAAAGGATTGAGTACGTTATATTAAAACTATTTTGAATATGCAGATCAGTAAGTCACGTGACAACAACAACCGATATACAGTTAGTGTAACGTTGTATATCGGCATTACGTTTTGATATTCATTGGCATTTCGTAGTTAGTGTGATGCCATCAAAAACCAGTCGCTTTTGGACAAGGTATGTAACAGCTTTTTCCGACGCAGTTTATTTATACACTCAGGACATAAAGACCTGAGATTTACAGTTTCAAAGATGGAGAAATCCTTGTTGTTTAATGTTTTTGAAAACTAAGTAATGTAGATTAATTTGGAATACAAGAATAACCCAGAAAGAGATCAGGAACAAGTTGTACCCTAGTCATGGTAAGCAAAGCGCGACTTATAAAAAGTGAGAATCCATGGGCGCAAACACCATCTAAATGCCCCAGGAAACAGCAAGCAATAAAGAATCTACATTACATCTCGAAATGTTTACAAGTTTTTTCATCACATACCTGATCAACTGTTACATACAATAAGTAGCTGAAAAATTAAAAGGTTATTAATGCTATTTCATACTAAGACATATTGGTAAAATCGCTTTATTTAGCGCCTATAAGTTTCTGTGCAATCGGACAATTGAAATAAGCACCTGAAGACCGTCATCCTCATGCAATAAGTACGTTATGGAAAGCAGCAGGGAAGAGTGATGTGTTTGGGACATAACATCCTTACAACGAAGTCTTTTGGAATAGAAATTACACACCATAACTTTTTTCAAAGTACGTCAAACGAAGTATAACCGGATGTAGTCACTTGAATTGTAACGACGTGGTTAATCTCGAAAATGGTTTTAATATAAAAAATACTCAACCTCTGGATAAACGAATCAATATCAGACTCAAAATGAAAAAAATATGTACTTAAACTGGTCATTTATTTCTAGACATATTTACATGTAAACTTTGTTGTATTTCTTTAATTCCAAAGTGGTTTATGGCTCTTGGTTTGATCACGTTCTTTCCTACTGGAAGTTTCACCAGCAACATCCAGACAAAGTCCTTTTTATATCTTATGAAGAGCTGAAAATGGTAAATATACCATAAAACTGATTTTGTAAGTACAGTAAGAATGTTCAAGTTTTAAAGAAAGATATAAAAAGATACACTTTAAAATACCTTATACGCCCTTATCGTGTAAAGAAATTAACATATACTTTAATTAATGGCACTATGCATCAGATTAATATTTTATTTCTAAATTATGTATCATTTTTTCGTGCTACGTAGAGGGGAATATTGCACGCAAAATTAGGTATAATTAATCATGGATTTTTTTTACAAATAAAAATAAACCATGGGCGTCAGCGGGATTTTCTAAGGATATTGTTTCTGTTCATGTTGCATGTATTAAGACGAGAAATCGATAATGTTGCATTAAGTTGTGTTGAAATAAATATTCATGTAAATTTTCACAATAAACTTGATACTGTTTATGGCGATGAATGGGATGAATAAATCTTTCATTATTCATTGAGCGTATCTATATGAATTTTTTTTATTAAATTCACAATTTCATACTACTTTCTCCACTACCTCCGTGAAACTTTAATCAGGCACCGTGGTGTGGGCAGACAGAGCTGTCTGAAACATATTTTGTTGCCTTAGCATCAATGAAGACATGAAGAGTTTATCCTGGTCAGTACATAGTTTCACTATATGTCATTTGTCTAGTTAGTACGGTACACGCCCGGCATGGCCAGGTGATTAAAGCACTTGACACATAATCTGAAAGTCGGGGGTTTGAATCTCCGTCACACCAAACATGCTCGCCACTCCCATTATTCGTTAGTAAAAGAGTAGCGCAAGAGTAGACTGTGGGTGGTGATGACTAGCTGCCTTCCTTTTGGTCTTACACTGGTAAATTAGGGACGACTAGCGCAGATAACCCTCGCGTAGCTTTGTACGAAACTCAAAAATAAACAAACAAACGGTACTGTACAACGCCGTACGGTACTTGCCAGCTCATATTATACTGAGAAACTGGTTCACTGGCTATTAATACACCTGTACAAGATGGGTACTGAACTTATTGGTTTCGCTGTTAGCCTGCATCTTGATATGGAAACTCATGGAATTTAATGTTTATTTACGAACCATAAAGGGGGGTTCTATCGCATCCACTACCCTTTTCCTCTTTCACAATACCCCTTTAAATATTATATATCAAATGGGTAGGATATGTGATAAAATATTTTAACATGAAGAGTTAGTTGTATGTGTAACTAATGGAACCTTTAACTTTGATATAGTCATGTATAATTGGTATTTTTGTTTCATTTCAAAACTCTTTTGACGTAGTAACTCTGTATTAATAAATGTGACTGTTTACATTCTTGTAGGACTTAGAAGGTATGATAGAGCACATAGCTAATTTTCTAGATCGGTCGTTACGTCCAGAAGCCGTAAAAAATATAGCCTACCATTGTAGTTTCGACCAAATGAAAAATAACAACATGGTAAATCGTGAACAACTTCCTGTCACAGATTTTTTCAACATGTCACACACAAAATTCATGAGAAAAGGTAAAACTGGTCCTGGCCTTGTCATACTTTAAGATTAGTTTTATCACTGCAATGATATTTTTACATTAAAAACTAGTTACTTTAGAACCACCATAAATGAGAAGTTTTATTATCGAGTGTTATTATTACAATATGACTTAACTCTTATTATTAGTATTATGGTTTTTAATTAACCGTTATTAAGTTCTCCGAATAAACTTGATATCATGTTTTTGTTGTAAATATACTTAAATTCTGATGTCACGAAGTATTAACATTTTGGGATAAATTCCTGTTGTAGATTTGGAGACTTCAACCCATTGTTAAGGAAAAGATTGTGTTTTCTTGAATTGTTTAAGTTGGTATTTTGAATTACGTACTTAGTATTACTGCGTGGTGTGATTATATATATATATACACACACACACATAAACTCGCTTTGCGCTCTAGATCCTTGAGTCAAACTCTATGATTTGATTTGAATATCCCTTGAAGTGGTGGTACGTGGACTTCACTCTAGTCTAGTGTCTCTCAAAAGGTGGATGGCGAGCAGGTTTCCTGACTAGTCACGAGCTACACTACATGGCTGAACGTATGTGGACACCCATATGTGCTTGTTACACATCTCATTCTGAAACCATGGGCATTAATATGGAGTTGATCATCCCCTTTGCTGCTATAACAGCCTCAACTCTTCTGGGAAGGTTTTGCACTAGATTTTGAAACATGACTGCGGAGTTTCGCTCCTATTCAGCAACAATAATATTGGTGAGATCGGGCACTGATGTCGGACGAGGAGGTCTGGTTCGCAGTCGGTGTTCCAATTCATTCCAAAGATGTTCGATGGGATTAAGGTCAGGGCTCTGTGCAGGCCAGTCAAGTTCTTGTAAACCAACCTCGGTAAACCATGTCTTTAAGGACTTTGCTTTGTGCACGGGGACATTGTCATCCTGAAACAAAAAAGGGCCTTCCCCAAACTATTGCCACAAAGTTGGAAGCACACACTTCTCTAAAATGTTATTGTATGCTATAGCATTAAGATTTCCCTTCACTGGAACTAAAGAGCCCAGCCTAAAGCAGGACAAACAGCCCCAGACCATTGATATTCCTCCACAAAACTTTACAGTTGGCACTATGAATTCAGGCAGGTAGCGTTCTCTAGGCATCCACCAAACCATGATTCGTCCGTCAGACTGCCAGATAGTGAAGTGTATTCATCACTCCAGAGAACGCGTTTCCACTGCTTCAAGTCGTATGGCTGTGTGCTCCATACCACTCCAGCCGACGCTTGGCATTTCTCATGGTGATTTTAGGCTTGTGTTCGGCTACTCGGCCATGAAAAACTATTTCATGATGCTCCTGACGAACAGTTCTTGTCTTTTAGTGTTTGTCTGTTTGTCAAGCTATATGCTTGATTTTATTCACTTGTTAGCAATGGATGTGGCTGAAATAGCCGAACCCATTAATTAGAATGGGTGTCCACATACTTTTGGCCATGTAGTGAATCTGCGCCAAGCCAACTTTTTTTTATCATAGATGCCCAACTAATAAATTAACAATTTGAGTAGAACAACTACTAATTCTTGAAAACGTGTATTTTATTCTTTCGGTCATTTCATTTTTACAACTTATGCAAAAGCGGTTTTTAACGTTGAAGTAAATTCATAATTAAATTAAAAGGCCACTTGCGAATGAGCAGTAACAATAAAGTGCTCAATAATTGTTTTTATTCTTCTTTTTTCTGTTAAATAATGATTATTTAAGGAAATTTAATACTTTAAAAAACATTCTGCATTTCAACAAAATGCGCTTCAGAATGCATGACGTATAATTTCCGTTGGAAAAAATGTTTTGCTGACAAGCGTCTTGCCTTAAACTTTATACGTTATTATATTATTTTGAGATGAATTTATAATTTTCTTATTATTTCTATGCACTGTATGTTTGTTTTTCATATAGCAAGGCCACATTGGTCTATCTGCTGAGTCCGTTGTTATGCACTGTAATAATATAATTCTACATATGAAAATGTTATAAATATTTTTTTCAGTATTATTATCAATGTAATTTTTGTTGTTTTCCTTCATTAGGAATTATTGGAGACTGGAAAAATTATTTCACTCCGGAACAAAACGAAGCATTTGAAAGAGTGTGTGAAGAGAAGATGGCTGGTTCAGGCTTACGCTTCGTATTCGAACCTGGTGATGCCAACAAACGAATGCGTACGTACGGTCGCATAATTGATTCTCCAAATAGAAGCTCTGAGGGACTAGATTCAATTTCAGATCATTACTACAACGAACTAGAAAGTGAAAACAAACTATCTAATTCGTGTGCTACATATACTTACGCACGACATACAAACACAAATTTACCAGAAATTGAGCAAAATACAAAATGCAGCGATGTTTTAGAAATCGATATTAATGAATGTCTTGAGAATGGGGAATCTGAAGAAAACATGAACTTATACGAAAGCATTCAAGAAACTTCAAATGCTGGTTTTTCCGGAAATGTTTCTGTAAGCAAAGGCTGTAAATCACAAAAATCTGAAGAATACAATGATCGGTGCACCAATGACATAATTGATTACACAGATAATTCAGTATATGGCCAGATTTGAGAAATTGGTAAGACTGTGAAGGAAATTATTAGCCTTTATGTTTCACATTGTTCGGAGTTGGTAAAACATAAAACCTCGAATCAACAAGGCATGCCAAACAGCTGGTAAAATAAACAGTTTTTAAATATGTCTATAACAAAAGGTACAAAATCTTCCACATTCTTTTAAGCAAAGTAACTTACACACAGGTAACATTGTACACAGTATGTTTATAATCTAGGCATATTTTGTAGTTGTTACTGAGCGCAATGTTATCATTTTAGTCAAGTTCCTAACCAAGATAGCTGTTCAGGTTCCGAATATGGTTGTTTCAAAACAGTTAATAAAACGTAGATATTCACTACATTACATTTTATTTTAAAAAAACGTAGATGGAGGAATTTGATTCATCAAAGATTAAACACTGTATTTGGTAATTGATAACGATTTTACTTATTACTTTACAAAATTAAACATGCACATATAAAACCGATCTTTCCTGTCGATGGTTATCTTTCGTAAAAGAATAACGTTATGTAAAATAGTCCTGTACGTGAATAAAATATCTATCAATTAAAATATGTTCTTATATGAATGTGCATCTATAGTTCAGCAAAAAATGTGCAAAGAAAAAAAGGCCCAGCATGGCCAGGTGGATTAAGGGGTTCAATTCGTAATCTGAGGGTCGCGGGTTCGAATCCCTATCGCACCAAACATGCTCGCCCTTTCAGCTGTGGGGGCGTTATAATGTTAAAGTCAATCCCACTATTCGTTGGTAAAAGAGTAGCCCAAGAGTTGGCGGTAGGTGGTGATGACTAGCTGCCTTCCCTCTAGTCTTATGCTATTAAATTGGAAACGGATAGCGCAGATAGCCCTCGTGTAGCTTTACGCGAAATTCTAAAATCAACAAACAAACCGAAGAAAAAAAAACTTAAATAGATGTTTATAATAACATAGTTCGAAATACTTGAAGATGGTTTTATTGTGTACAATGTAATAATAGACTTATTAGACTTTGTGCACTGTGTACGTTTTCCTTGTATTTCGTTTGAATTAGCCAGAGTGTACGATACAAACAGCGTTTAAATATTAGAACTGATCCTGGTGGTTAGGGCACTTTACCCGAAATCTGCAAATTCGAATTTCCTTCGCCACACATGCTCGCTCTTTTAGCTGTAGAAGGTTTATAATGTGACGGTTAATCTCAGTATTTGTTGGCGATGGATGGTGTTAACTAGCCGTCTTCCTTCTGGACTGTCACTAATAAATTATGATCGGTTAAATCAGCTACCAGGAAGTTCAAAACAAACAAAATATCGGAACGTATCTCATTATTATTATTATTAGTGAAATACATAATTTATTCTCATCAGAAAACAAATAAGCACTAACTGTAATGCCGAGAAAAAATATTCATTATATCATGAGTAATTGTTTAAAGTTAAGCACAAAGCTACTCAATGGACTATCTGCATTCTGATCACCACGTGTATCGAAACCCAGTTTCTGGTGCTTTAAGTCCGCACACATACCGTTGTGACATTGGGTAGGGGACATGACATGAATAAATGATGACAATGCGTCTTGTTAGTTTAACCGTTCTGATTGTGATATTTATATATATATGTATATATATATATACCTTCTTGTAGATTATCTTCATGTTTTCGATAGCCGGGAACACTGTACGAATTTACGAATCGAGAACCTCAACCCACCTGGCCATTTGGCCCGGATTGCGTAATCTGAGGGTCGCAGGTTCGAATCCCCGTTGCACCAAACATGCTCGCCCTTTCAGCCGTGGGGGCTTTATAATGTGAGAGTCAATCCCACTATTTGTTAAGAAAAGAGTAGCCCAAGAGTTGGCTGTGGGTGGTGATGACTAGCTGCCTTCCCTCAAGTCATATACTACTAAATTAGGGAGGGCTAGCGCAAATAGCCCTCGTGTAGCTTTGCGCGAAATTCAAAAACAAAAAAATTACCATGATTAACCCTATCTTGACTCGTATCTCGTAGCATAATTAAAACTCACAGTTCAAACACTTGACAAGATCTCAGATCACTAGATCTGAAATTACCAACCCATTACAAAATGTTTCAAAACAATCTGTTTTCATGTAGTATAAATAGCGTATTTTTTCTCATTTTGCTTTTAAAATGTGGTTTCTGAAAACGTTTTTTATACAAAGTATCAAGCGCGATTTTTAATTTTTTTTTTACGGCAACTGACCACTTGGCGTTTAAAAATAGGCCTCTTTTGTGATTTACTAATTTAAGTATTAACACAGAGAATGAATGCATAAACGAGAAAAACAAATCACCCTATAAAAAGATATTATTGAACAATATTTGCTTAAAATGTATTTTTAAAAGGGTTTGCTTGAAATGCGACTCTATGAAAGTTATTTAAATTAGATGATTTTTTGCCTATTTATTCTGTAGTTTTGGTTATCTTCTACAGATCTTACAAACACCTGAATGCTACTGATGTTATACTATTTATAACAATGGTGTGAATTTTGCGTGAACACCTGCACATTTAATACTAACTTAACGACTCACAAGTGTGATTATCTGTTACATTTATCAGAATGAAGTTCATTCTATTTTACTAATCTTGAATAGTACAATATTTGCTAATTTTAGCTAGAGCGTCGTTTTGTACCACAAACACTACCATCCTTTTTTTTAGCCAATGCAAATATTATAGTTTTCAAATGTGACAACTTTGATTTGCTGGTAGCTAAGTAATCATTGTTAGTATAAATATTTTTAAGACTTATCAATAAAATACTATCATTTACCAATTGTATGCGAGCATTTTTTATTGTTAGTATAAGTGCTACTGTGGTTTTCTTATAAAAGTCTTGTTGCAATATATTGTTATGAAGACTACAGATAAGTGTTCACAATCCCTGGTGATAGCACATGGATGATTATCTGATATTTACTTCTTCCACCTTTACTGGTGTTCTATCAACATGGTGCCTCTGGTTATGTTCTACTGCAGTTTCTACTTCAGAAACCTTTTATGAAACAAGTAAGGTCAGTGTTAATCCACTTTCTATTTTAACCTTATAAAGGACCATTAGTACTAATGCACACACGATGACTTTTAATGGTCTATTTAAATAACCCAAAGGTACTGAATTCAGTGAAAAATGCACCTGATAATATAACTGGCATATCTACAAGTAGTGCAACATGAATTTCCATGGACTCTTATATCTTGTGGAGGAACTGATCTGGTAACTTGGATGTGTGGCTAAGTAAAAAATAAAGTTCACCTAGGTATTACTCTTGATTCTCCAGATGTGTAATTCAACACAGTAGCGATAAACTACAGTCACCATAGGAATTTCTTGGAAAAACCTTTTGTGGCATGCTCTGTATCATATTTCACATGTATTACCACCAGCAAGATGATTATGATAAATCATTTAAGAAGACATGTACTTCTTCCAATGCAATGGCACATTTTCATTCCTCACATGCTAAATTCTGCTCCTACAGTTTTGTCTTCTTTTTGAATAGGGGCTTTGGAAGAAGCTTGTGAACAAAGCTTTATGTCACTTTTATAGGCCTAAATTTACAGAAATTATCTTATTTATAGTTTAATAGAAGGCTTCTACTGTAACTGAAATGGACCACAGTGTTGAATTACTTTGGTTACAATATGCATTAATTTCTTCACTACCACTAGTATGTAGGTGGATGCTAGTTATTTGATAGTATGATTTTTCTTTGCTAAAATCATGCCTTCCTAAGCCTTTTCATTATGACTTAATATTCAGATATCTGTTTTCTGTGAAATGCTATAAATTCGTGCCTACTTTTATAATCTCAGGATACGTGAAACTTACATCAGAAAGTCAGTCATATAAGGTAACCTTCCAGAAGGGATTCAATATCGGATGCTACTTGTGCCTAAAATACATCACACACACTTTAAATTAATTTCAGAAAACACAAGGCATCTGACCTGCATATACAAAGGTCACAAGGATGGAAAAAGGCAAGATAAGCAGATAATAAAAGTTGTTACCATAGATCATGAAGAGCCTTACATCTAATAGCTTCTAGTGTGTAGTACATAATGTATTTTACAGATCAAAATTTGAGTAGTTTATCATGGCTTTAGGAGAAAATATAGTTCCAGTGTACAAAATTATTAATATTTGTGAAGTAACCTTTAAAGTTCAGAAGCTAACAAATAACATTATTTGTGTTAAATAGATGTACTTTACTTTTTGTGATAGTATATTTGATCTATAATTTAAATTAAAACAAGAAATGCACATTTAAAGCATCATACATTTTTCAGTTTTTTATGAAGAAATGAACCATGACCACATAAATGAACTAGAAAATACAACTAATATACAAGTACTAAATGAAAATGAGTTATTTCTGCATGATACTTAACAAGTGTGGTTTGTTTATGAAAACAGCATATTACATATATTAAACAAAAACTACTAAATGAGATTAGTTCATTTGTTAACTGATTACGTATTAAACTTCATAATTCATCTAATTTTAATCTTGCACTGTTTTCAATCTCTAATAAATAAATTTCTTTCAGGTTTGTCCGTCATTATAACACATCTGTTCCAACAAATCTGCTTTTAGGCTTTTATGTAAAAATCAGTTGTTTAACTGTTACAAGTTTCAAAACTATGTTTAATATAAGTGTTTCCTTCAAACGTTCTAAAGCTAGATGATTTATATACAAAATTTATCTTTCAACAATGTATTCATTTACACAAAACTACTGGCTGAGAAAAAATTAATTTTGTTCCATATGTAATGAAACTCATTTACACCAGTAAATATGGACTTAATTCATAATTATCTTTTATTTTTGTCTTCCATCAGATTCAAATTAAGTTCAGACTTTGGCTCGTATTGTGATAATATTTTTAGGTACAATAAACCACCTAATCTTATCAGATGGCAAGAAATATATAATATGCTAAATTCTGATGCAAACCTGAAAGTTGAGAATTTTGTATGCTGAAAATGTATTTCTGATATATTCTTACCTAGACAAAACCACTCATGAAGACAGAGTGCTGGAATGGAGGATGTAATAAGCCAGATTGAGGTTGTCTGAGGACAGTGAATGAGAGAGGAAGAGGCAAGGGAGGTACCAGTAGGAGTAGGCACAGAAGTGGAAACCACAGCTGTGCTGGCCAAAGTGGTGCCACCAGGAAGATATGTCAAAGAGTGGTTTGACTGATGAAGAAGAAATAAGGAACAAGATGGATGAGAGGCATATAGGTAAATTCTCCCCAATTCTGACTAAGGGCTTCTATAGCTACAGCTAAAAGATGTGAAATTGAGGACCAAAATGTGGGAAGCTTGGAAGGTAGGTGGAACATGCTTTCAGTTCTGGAGTACTTCACTGCCAATACAGCTGTGGGTCACAGAACCACTCCACAAAAAGAATCTTGCTGGAACATGATAAACAACCTACAACCAGAGATTCAGGGAATCCAATATATGAAAAGCAAATGTGATAGCTATGGACCCAAAAAATGATGTCCAATGTGTGGGAGCAAAGAAAACTCTACCACATGCTATCTTTCCAAGTGATGTACAATACAACTACTGAAATGTCACAAAAGATCATAAATAACTGTTTCTGGAGAAATGGAAAGAAGTAAAACCAAAACTCAATGGACAGTGAGCAGTTCTAAGAGATTGATATGCAGAGACAGACAGACAAACAGCCAAAAATATCTTGTTTTTAGATATGCATCCTAATTCAAAAGTGCTCATGAAGGAATGCACCTCTGGACAGGAGGAGGAAGAGGAACACCCACTGTGGTGTTATCTTTGCTCAATCATGATACAGCATCCATATGAAAGAAAGGAGGGGCATTCAAGGGATACTAAATGAGGTTCTACTGATCTTGTAAAGCCCTTTGCAAAGGCCCCATGTGAGCTTGACTGAGGGTAATTAGGGTCTCAAAAGAAGTCCACATCTCCAGAAAAAAATAAAACCTCTCATGTAGTTGTTTGAGGAGGAGGAGAAGAAATGGTCTAAACCAAAAGCTCCATTGATAGTAAGTAAATGGCAGAATAGTGAGCCAAGCCAGAATATAAATGTAATCCATTTAAAGTTCTCATAACAAAACAAAGGAATGGATTGCAATTCTATAAAGTAAAGCTAGAGTTGAAAATAAGTCCTAAACATGAGTGTTAATCAAGAAGTTAATTTGAGCTGAGCTGCATAAAAGCTATCATGTGCCTATCTTTAGGTGAGGGTAGGTGGGAGTATCAAGTACAGCTATTCAGTAAGGGAAGGGTAGAAAGATATTGTATTGGAAGCTGATTTTCTCATTATAACATGAAAATTAAAGAGAAAGTACATATATATATAAAATGTGCACATTAATTGACAAAGGAATGTATTAAAAGATTCAACTAAAATACATTTTTCATAAAACACCTTACTGTTAAACTATAAAAAAAATACATTAACTATAAATAAACATGTGCCATTTAATGGACAACTTCATGTAATTAGAAAAAGGTTAAATACAATGAATTCAATTTATAATCCTCAAGAAAATTAAATTATCATTTAATTCAAATTATAAAGTATTACAAGCATGATGGATCCAAATTAAAATATAGTTCCCATTTGTCATTCTTGTCACAACTAATTGTAAGAAAAATTTAAATAAAAGCAAGAACTTTAGCAGTGCAAGTATGTAAACAAATACCTCTTAAATCAACACTAATTTGAAATTCTATAATGCAACCATATTAACAATAAAAATCTCTCATACACTCTAGTAATAAGTACACATTCACCAGTGGGATATATGGTTGTCCATGGGGATAATGTCCACTAAACCAAATTCAAACGTATAATGTAATCAAGTGCAATACACAGAACTACCCATTCAATGTATTATGCATTAAACATGTCTTTATTTTTTTTCATTACATTTTGGACATCCATACTCATAAATCAGAATTCATTAGGGACACATGCACAGGATGTACAAAACAAAATCACTAAGTGACTTTTATTATTATGCGTAATTACACATAATGTACCAGAAACATTCATCAAAATGATGCTCTCTATATATAAACCATATTTTCAAATCTCCAAACAAAATAGATAACTACTCACGTAACATTACAATGAAGGTTCTATGCTTAATCCTTGTTAAAATACAGAACTAAATTTAATTTATAGTATAAATATGTTTGCAAGACATACTAAGTTTGCATGGAATGCAAAACTAACAATCACTCTTACAACTGCTGAGTAATCAAAATTCTAAACACAAACCACAAGCTTAAGTAGCCTTTCAGGCTTTTATTGCAATTTAATCATATTTGTGTTAAAAAAATTTTTGGACTATCACCACATTTTTAGTTTTTTTTTAATGCACAACCTTTCAGCTCAATTTCCTAAGCCTTCTTTCTATAGGTGCAAGAAATTTAAGATCCTATTGTTTACTAAAAATAAGGCTTATGTAATTCACTGAAAAGCTTGTGCATACAAATTATTTCTAAACCTCTTAAGAATTGGATAAATATACGTCTGGTTTGTTCTGAATTTTCCATAAAATGACACAAGGGCTATCTGCACTAGACATTCCTAATTTAGTAGTAAAAGAGTAGAAGGAAAGCAGCTAGTTATCACCACCCACTGCTAACTCTTGGGAAACCCTTTTACCAATAAAAGTGGGATTGACCATGACATTATAATGCTCCCACAACTGAAAGGGTAAACACATTTAGTGAGATAGGGGTTCAAAACCCATGACCCTCAGATTATGAGCTGAGCACCCTCACCATCTAGACATGCTGGGCCATTTTTTGTGAGAAAGAGACTGAACACAATGTAAAACATAACGAAAACAATCTTTAATTGACACTTATGCTCTACTAAAATCAACATGTACACAATGCAAAATATTGCCTTTACTGGATAATTAACACGTTTGTGATCATGCTCTCCTTCAGTTAACTCTTTATTAAACCAAAGAGGGAATTTTTCTAGTGAACCAAAAATCTTAATCTTTAAATTAGCAAAGGACTGAGAGAGCATAATATTTTATACAAAATTTTATAATACCATGTCTCTCAATAAGTATACACTACTTACATTACTCTTGATTTTTGACCAAATGTAAATGATGATATTTTCTCAAAGTATCCCCTGATCTACTAATGAAAAAGACTGCTAATAACCTTCAAGTATATTGCTCTATTTCACAGCATCTTTTCCATATGAAGGTTCACATTATATCATAAGGGAATAAATCAGAACAACAGGTAATAGGATGACAGGAACTTCATAGTTTCGACCAATATTTTATTTTTAAACATACATCACAAATTTTTTCATGAACTTTAATAAGTGTTCATTTTACTAAATAAAGGATATGAAAAACATCTAGTATGCCTGCATACTACAATGATACATTAAAGTGTTATTGTAGAAAGTTAATAATAAATTAAAGACTACATATTTATGAAAACCTAGTATGAACTGTTTCATATAAATTCATGCATGACTAAACATGTACTTTATATGAATAACATATGGCTATTGCTCATATAGGGAAAGTACCATTACAAATTGTAATTTGCATGCTCCTATTCCAAACCTAATACTATGCTCTTATCAATATTTTTTGAATTTTCTAAGTGATGTACAGTGTCTTTTCTCTTGTTTTTTGAACTGGTTTATATGCTATAATGTACACTTAGCCATTACAAAATGTGTCAACAAAGTTATTTCTGTGTGGCATAAAACACTACTGTACAGTTTTTTTTCATATGACCTTTTACCATCAGCAATATACATTAATTCAAGTTATTTTATTACTTGTTTTTTTCAGAAAATCATGTTAAAAATTATCCATTTTGACAGTTTTCTAAATTATTCTAAATAAGTAATATTGAAACAATTACTCAATTAATTAATGGTTTTCTTTATGTAAGCTTATTTACAAATATTAATAACTTAAAACCAATGGTACCTAACTATTTACATTTAGGTACTTGTAAACTATTTGTTAAATTTTTTACACCTATGAAACATTAGTTTCAAATTCAGTGCAAATATGTACAAGATTTTTTGCAAATACCAGAAGTGTCTTCTCATATTTTGCCTCATGACAGTTATTTTTAAAGTTTTCAAATTATTGTCAAATGGCTAACTTCATACACATTACATACTTCCACAATTCAGAGAAACAAAACCACTAACTAAACAGTGCAAACTAAACTGTATCAGATGTTAAATGTTTATATAAATGAGGCAATTATGAATTTCCCTTAAAAAAAGTTAGTCAAATCAAACATAGAGCATAAATTTTGAAAGTTTTACTAAACTCAGAGTAAGATCAAGTTTATATTTTCAATTGAGACAATTCTAATAAAAATGGCAACTGAAAATCATCCCTAAAGGTAAAAAAAAAGTTTAAATTACAATTTAAATTTCTTCCTTACCACCTGTTATTTACAATTTTCATTTCACTACTATTCATTTTAGTAAATTTCAACATTTATTCTTTTGAAGAGTATTATATACAATGAGTCAAAATTAATTAATGGAATGTTACCTAGTGACTACAATAAGTAGTAGTATTGAGGATGCAAAGTTAAATGGTAATTGTCATATACAAATAATTTATGACTCTTAAATAGTTTTCTTAATTTTACCTGAAACAAAAATTAATGAAGCAATTCTAAGTTTGTGATTCAATAAATGAGTCAAGGAAATAATTTTGGTCGAAAACTAAAATTATCAAAACTAGATTATTACTAATGCAAATCATTTATAAGTACTCATTAATATTATGTATAAATTACTCACATCAATTATATATACGTTTTTCTAACTACAATCTTCTCATCAAATGTTATGGTTACTTTCAGGTTTTTTGTTGCTTTTTTTTTTATACAAAAAAACAGGAGTTTCTTCAGCATTATCTCTATATATGACAAAATTATTAAGTTCAGATAAACTAAATGTCTTTACCTTGAAAACTGTTTGTGGGTTAAAACAAGTCATTTTGACCTTATAGAAAACTTCACATCACAACTGCCCACCATGTTTTAAATTTTAAAGTCTAGATATTTTGCCTGTTAAATTAAAAAGAATACAATAAAATATTACATTGAACATAAAAAAATTGAATTGAATATTGTTTCAACAAAAGTAATCAAACTTCAAACTTCCATTGGAAGGTCGGAATTTATAGCTGTCTTAGAAGACAACCACAACTTTTCTTGTCCATATAATTCTGATTTTTTGAGTCAGAAATAAAATATATTTGATGTGGATTCTTTTTTCCGCATATAAGGAGCAAAGTCTGAAAATAAATTACATTACATATTCACATTATTATAAGTTAAATTCACAAAGTTTGTTTTATTTACATTCTAACCACAATATGATTTAAATTGCGAATGTAAATACCTGTTTAAATTCTGAAACCTTTAAAGTATTTAAGTATATTTCTTAGAGTACCAAAAAGCATGAAAAAGTATAGTTAAATAATAAATAGCATGAACTACTGAACATAGAATGAAGCAAAAAACTATTCAAGATCATGGGGTGTAAGATTTTCATTTTAATGTGACTGTGAAAACAAGTAAAAAAATTTATGTTTAATTATTTCAAATTATTTTTAACAATTTTAGAATACTTTCTTGCTGCAATGAAAGAATAAACATGCTTTATATCAACAAGTGATTTTTAAAAATCAGTTCATATGGAGAAACAAAACAAATATTTATGTATATAAACTAATTAGAGCAAAGCTGTGTATGAAAACAATACATAATCTGTACATCCATATAGAAAGATTAATCCTGCAAATATCTAGTCTAAAATACAACATCTGATCCTTAAAAGTGAAAGCATTATGAAAAAGAACAATATACAGTTTATGGATCTGAATCATTTGTGAAGTTTAAAAATCAGTTACTTTTCAAGTTCATAAATTAGCTATACTGAACTAATAATTTTTCACATGAAACTTGGATTGTTGGAGTATTTGCAAATAATAACCACCTGAAACACTGACTTCAATGCTCCTGAGTTGTGACACTAATAAATTAAGCTAAATTTTCTCAAATTAATCAAAAATAATCAACAGAAATCATAACGGCAATACTTCAATTAGTTAGATAATTGGGATGATCAGAAAGAGTAATAACGAGAAACACTAATTTTGATTAGTTTATTATTTTTGTGACAACAGTTCATTTAATCATAATTTTAATTAATTGATTATTTTATGTTACAATAACTGGTATATATTCAATGTGCACAGATGATTAATTACACCAGTAATCACCCAACTCCAGTTTACAATACTGATTGAAATTATAAGCACGAACTAGCTACCACAGGCTATAACGGCCAAACACAGCAAAATATAAAAATAGTGACAAACACAAACCTCCTCAGTAGAAGAAATAAAATATTTTAAGTAGAATTTATTTTTGATATTTTTTACATGAAATAACGCTTCAATCAAAGTTGAATGCAAAAATATTTTATCATAATTTATTAATAATGCTCTAATGTATTTAAGAATTATCTGCAAATACTAAATCGAATTGTCAAGGTTAGAGTTTCTATAATCCTGTAATCGCGCACCAACCATGTTGCTTCGAGTGAATGAGAAACGTGCCGCCCTCTATTATATTAGATTAACATTTAAGCAACAATTAAATTCATCCATGTCAATGTGTGTTTGTGCCTGAAAATGCTGGAGTAACTTTTTGTTGTTCTTAAAATTGACTATAGCCAAAGTTTCGAAGAAAGTTAAAGATACTTATGTAAGTTGAAGATCAGGCCACATTCTGAAAAACTGAATTTGTGGTAATGAACTAACAAGTTATGTTTAGCGGATGAGACATTACGTAAAACTCTCTATTAGCTTTATATGTGAAACGCTGGTAAGATTTGTAGAACAGATTTTTCACAGTCTAACTGTAATTTGATGCCACACCAAACACTAATCTGTGCACCATGTTTCTCAGGCATAAGGTGTATATCTTAATGATAAATTATTCAGATATAATTATTCAGTGATACTTACAATCATACAGAGCAAACAATTCACCACGTAAACTCCCATGTGTTAAGATACTGTGGCCTCATTGACTACTTGGCATCTTCATCAGATAGAGACTATCCTCCTCAGCCAACGTTAAATATAAGATAATAGGGGAAGCTGCTGAGAATAATGGCTGTAATACGTTTTGAGGTGTGAGAGAGATGAATTTGAAATAATTGCAGTTGTAGATTATAATGTTTTGCTTGAGAATGTAAGAACATTTTAGTATTACTAAATTTGAGTAGTTCCCTTAGTGTATTTCAGTTTCGTAACTTATGATTGGACGATGTTTTATTTCTGCATTTATTATCAAACCTAAAGCTTTAACCTTATGATTAATACTGTTATCACTAGGCTTAACTTATTGTTGTTCAAGGTAAAAAGAGCTAGGTTATGAAATGTTAGGAATTAGTAAGATGAACTTTATAGAGAGACTTAGATGTTAAGATTGGGTTATGTCTGAAAGTTATAATTTTTTCTACACCAAAAATATATTTACAACAGGTACTTACCCTCACATACATAGCTCTTCTCATTTAGTGCTCCCCTCTATTTGCTACACTTGTTGTATGTTCTAATTAATCCAGGCACATGACAAACCTCCACCAACAGATGCTCTTCCCCATTGGATACATACATTTGTGATTCTATTGACTTCCTCTGTACTATTTATGCTATTCTACCTAATTATCACATCGGGTTTAACCAGAAACTCAAGCATCAGTGGACCGTGAGGAGAAAATGTGGGAAGTGTGAACGGCATTAAGTACATGTTGGAAATATATTTTCATTGTAGGTTTCAAATCATAGCTTCTGACCTTACTTCCACTCACATACATAACTAGAATCTCATATTGAATGGGTGGAGAGACGGGTGCAATGAAAAAATAAAGAGCATTCTTCAAAAGTATCTGAAGGATACATTCATGAGGGAACCCTCTAATAAGAGGCTGTTACGTCGGATACCACACCACTTCTGTACCAAGTATACTCTTCGTCCAAATGTGGAAAAGGTAAAACAGATCTTGGTGAAAAAATCTGAAAAGCGTATCACAATAAATGGCAAAGAAAACCAATAATGATGTTAAACACAATATATAATGATTTCAATCTCCACAATAAACAAAATATGGGTAAATGAAAAGAAGTGCTGACTGCACGTAGGATAAAAATTCTCAGTAAAATTGTGATCTGCATATATGCCAACACATTACATGTGTAAATACATCTGGTCAGGTGGTTCAACTGTGAATAAAAAATTCATTTGTCATGAACCAACATCCATGTCGTGATAGATAAGGGATCCCAAATGCCTGACATATGTGATGACATTGTGATTGGTTCGGCTTTAAATCCAAAATTCAACTACAGAAAAACAACATGCATGCGAAAGAGGGATTCCAATTGTACTACATGTGTGACGACAAGATGAGGGATTCCATTCATCTTAAGATGATGACTCATTCCAAAATTAAAACATTGCCTCTGAAAAAGCTCTTGTAGAGATGGCAAATCGTCTTGAAGGATTTCCATCAACTACATCAACAGAGCCCCATCTCCCTACAATCAACTGAATGGATTATTCCTTATTTATACTGTATACCTCTCATTCAGGAGGATACCTCCATGGTCCATCATCAGAATCGCTTGAAATTGAAAAATAGTAAGGATTCTCTTACAGCACTGTAAGAAATGGGGGAAGAAAAAGCGGAAAAATTCTCAAAGAACGTATACATCAGCGATAGTGTAATGGGTTACTACAAAACCCTATTTTGAAAAGTATGCCAAACCCAGTATGGTAAATATCATATTATAATTACCTACAAGTCATCAACCAATCTTCAGTACATGTAATAGTAAACAACAGTGGTCACAATAATTATGAAGGTAAAATCAACATGGTCTTGCAGTGCAGAATTGAGAACAAATCTAAGTAACTGAGGTATACCTGTGCAGGCACCACTCGCCACAGAACAGGATCCAGATGGAAACGTAAAAGAGAACCATGAAAAAGATAAATAATAAAAGTTATAATATTTTGAAAATGAGATCCAAAACTGGAGCGTTTTTGAATAGTTCATTATTATTCTTCAAGAGAATAATAACCCTTTATTCTCCTAAAGAAGAACAGTCAACTATTTGAAAATGTTCGTATTTGGAGTCTCGTTTTGAAAATATTACAACTATTGTAAGTGCTTGTGTGCTAACTATCTATCCAGGATTTAATGAAAGTTGTAATTACACCAAAGTCTGTAAATAGAAACAGACAATAAGCCAACGAGAAAGAAACAGAAATACAATGCAGATAGTGAGTGACGAAATCATATATGGAAAGGTCCATATACCCACTTGAAGAATTTCCTCCAAAGGACGACACAAATAAGACGAAAATGAAAATTGCCAAATCTGATGGAAAAGATACCTGTAATAAATTACAGGAAAAAGGAGACGAAGAAGAACCAATCAAATTGAAAGCCGAACTCAATTGGTAAGGTTGAAGGAGGTAGTTCATGAACAGTGGATAGTTGCCAAGGTATGAATAGATGGGAATGGTTATAATAGTAGGAAGCCACATAGGGGATGTAACAACAAAGAACACAAACCGGGCATAGAAGTCTATCCACATCAGACCTCGATAAAAGATGAGAAATGTAAATGTTGATGCCAAACGAATGTGATCAATGATGTCCGCAGACTAAAAGGAGGAATAAATACATCTTAAGAGATAAATGTAACATGAAACAAGAAGACAAAGGTCTAAATAGAGATAGTGCAACACCACATTGACATTTAAGTCTCGAAGAGCTGCAAACCATAAAAGACGACTAATTTAAAAAGAACGTATTGGTTTGTTTTGAATTTCGCGCAAAGCTACACGAGGGCTATGTGCGCTAGCCGTCCCTAATTTTGCAGTATAAAACTAGAGGAAAGGCAGGTAGTCATCACCATCCACCGCTAACTCCTGGGCTATTCTTTTACAAATGAATAGTGAGATTGGCCGTCCCATTATAACGCCCCCACAGCTGAAAGAGCAATCATATTGATGTGACATGGATTCAAACCCGCGACCCTTGAATTATGAGTCGAGTGCCTTAATCACTTTGCTGTGTCGGCCAGAAGGAATGTAACAGGAATGAGAAGGTATGAGATGCAAATACTTTAAGATATTGGGAAAAAATGTGGAATAAATTTGTTCACTTATTTACAATAAAGGAGAATAAAACAAGCAGAGAGCACCCACAACCCATGGAAGGAAGTCAGACTGAACTTATAAACAATGAATATACTTGTAGTGAAAAACTGGATTTCCTTAATACAGGTGAAAAAATAAAGGGGGAACGAAGCAATAAACTATGTGGGATTAATTCTTCTGTATAAAGGATGAAGTATTGGAAACAGACAAATGTAGAACAACTTGATCTGAAGCAGCCACAGAAACAATGGCTAGGCTTGTCAATGAGGGGAATCAGAAGGAATTAAGATGGAATGGAGTAGATGATAGAAATCGCTCTAAAAAGTCAGATAGAAGAATATATAAAAATTAATTTGAATTTACAATTCTGAATGAATGCTCGAGAATAAGATAAAGTAAATGAAGCAATAGAAACCAAAGTTGTGGTAACTTAGTATTGAGGATAGTGACAAAAGCATGTAGGTGCAAAGTAACGACCCGAATGCACAATCACTGAAAAACCTAGGGATTTAGAGACCACTCTATCAGATATACCTTTTTCAAGCGAGCTAAATGATCTGCAACTAGATTGAAAGTACCAGGAACATGATATGAACGTAGATAAAACATCGCCAAAGTGTGAGCTTTGTCCACCCATTAATGCAGATCATTTACAAGGGAAACAGGGATATTCAAGTTATCATGTGCAAAGCTTCATTGATTGTGAAGAATAAAATGAAGGGATCTTGTATGAGCATGACTCATTGGATAAGTGCCAATATACTGGACCACATTCTCAAAAGAGATAGGATCTTACAAGCAGTAATAGAGGGTAGTGATGACTGTCAATTCAATCAAATGGGATCAAAGAGAAGAAGATTGGCCATGGCTGTGGTGAGTGTGGAAGAAAACATTCAGACAAATAAGATACTAGATATGAATAAGGAAGGATTTCTCCAGTTTCATCAACTAACCAAACAATATGACTCATGTAATGGTGGAAGCACAACCCTCGAAATGCATAAATCCAGTAAAAGCCTTGATCACCTGACATAAGGCGTATGGTGCCATAGCAAGCCCTAAAAGAAAAAAAACAGAAATCGATGAACCCATGATGAACAAGTCAAAGGTAGTGTCTCGACAACTGCCACATGGGAATATGGAGATAAGTATTCTAGACGTTGACCTTGGTCATTCATAAGCATGGAGTATGAGTATGAGTATGAGTATGAAAAGCGAGGTAACATCAAGAAGTGATTAAGGTGTGACAGATTGATTTCAGGTTGGCAGTCTCCAGTTTGTCAAGAACAACAAAAAGTATGGAATAAAAACCCGAAGAAGAATGAACTATAGATTAAATGGCAGTCTGAAAGAAAATACCCTGGCGTGCTTTGGACAAACATGACCAATTTAAAGAAAATGGGTATCTGAGACAGTGGAAGAAGGGAGAGAAAATGGATGACATGTCTCTCAAATAAAACCTGAAGGACTCATATATCTCTGGTGAAGTCTCACCATAGATAAGCAAACAAGGATAAAAGAACACCCACCAGCAAGTAGTCCACAGGATAGTCACTGATGCTGTTGATGGCGTAACACTCATCATCCTATAAAACGACGAGTAGTTAAGATTGGGATGAAGGGTAGAAATAGGGGCTGGTCTAAACTATATGCACGATGATTCATCAACTAAGGAGGAAAGAGTCTTACAGATTCCACTACGTATTCCAAAATCGCTGGAATATCTCCAAACACAAATTGATGAAGAAAAGAAGTCAGGCTTAAGTTCTTAAGAATGTGGAGAAAAAACCATGGATTTTCCCCAAAAATTCACACAACATAAAAATAATTTGTTTGAAAAAAAGAGTCCAAATCTACAAATTTCTCAAAAAGGATGTAATTGGGGCAAATCTATCCCCCAAACTCTTAGGATCTTGAGTGGATTGCCTCGCAGAGGAGGTGAATGCTAAACAAGTACTGTAAGATAGAAGTAAGGGTAAGACAAAGGTGCAAAAATCTGATTTCTCGTTCCTTAATTTTCATCAAATAGAATCCATTTCAACTGTTTGAGGACAAATTAAGCAAATTGATACCAGTTTCTATACATTTTGGTGATATAATTGTTAGGTCATATATAATTCTAACAGTTATGTTTTAAATGTTTCAGCATCTCAATACTTCTGCCAAAATGATAGGATGAAACTGAATAGTATTTTCTAAAAGTTCTTACCAAAAATCTACGAAAAGGACAAATACTCCTGTGATTTGCCATTCAAAACTTTTATAAACAGATAATAGAATTAGGTTAACTTCAAACATCAAGCTAAAATTTTCAGCCTTTTATCAGTAGTATAATAATGTCTTCTCTCTTTTTTTTGTCTTTTTCCTAAAGAACTTTTCTCTCACACAAAAAGAAAGTTTTATTTCAAATTTTAACATTCCAGGCAGCAATCAGATTGAATAATGCCTATTACAATCATTACCATTCCAAAAGAAGTAACTACATAGCATGGGTAACCATTAAACATATATTTATATTTAAAATTTCAAAACAATCATAACATTATTTGAAGTTTATAAGTTTTGCCCTGTTTTAGATATAAGAAAAATAAAACTGATATTAATGAAAGTTTAATAATATTCTCTATTTCTTAAGAAGTGAACAGTTTTATTAGGCTTTCTGGACGAAAATTTACTGAACTGAGAGTAACAGTGATACACTTTTCAAACTCAGGTGGAAAAAGCAACTGATGCCTTTTAGTTTCAGTCTTCAAAGTTTGTAATCTGAAGTATAATTTTTAAAGCAACATTACACAAAAAAATGAAATTTTGTTTTATATTGTATTGTATATCGCTCTGACGTATTATAATTAGAATATAAGAATATAATAGGCTATCACCAAATTATCTACTATCTATTCTCCTTTAAAAATCACATATACATGATATAGGTACACAGACACTGCCCAATGTTACCCGAATTATAAGCTATAACAATAAGGGGTGCTGGATGTTTTCAAGACTAGTCTTTTAACTCTGAGCTAGAGTAAGAATGGTATCATTATCAACACTACAACTACTAGTTTTAGTACTGGTATACAGTATATTACTGTATGAGTGTATAAGTTGCAGTTACTTACTGTAGTTTGTGATTACATTAAACTTTGAAGAGATAACCTAGAACTGGTAGAACTACTATGTGGTTGAGTAACACGAAGAGGAAAATTTCTCTGTGGTGTTGTTGAAGTCAAAAGCTGAGACCAAGTCTGTATATCTGTATATGTAATGGCGAATCATGCTGTTTAGGCTGAAATGAAGAAACTGCAACTGACACTGAAGTTGTTGAAAGTGTTGTTCTTCAGTCGTATCAGGATGACCTCCAAACGACAGTAGTATTCTCATATTTAAACTAAATTCAGGGCTCGAAATATCCATCTTGTTGTCAAGTTTTATATATTTCTCGCCCGCATGTGCATATTCTTAGTTTCAACACACTTGACAAAACCGCAATCACACTCACACGTTCTGTTGTTGTAAAACGAATTACTTATACTTAGCCTTTGGACCAGCAGCAAATGAAAACGAGTTTGTGAAGAAAGTGCAGAAAAGCACTGTCTTCTGGATAACGTTTCGTAAATTAACGTTAATCACTTATAGCAGTTCTATTAAAAACAAATTAACTTTTAATTTACAATTAAAATAACTGTTGTGTCTTCAAAAGAATCAGTGTTACTGCATCTCAAAAATTACTTATTACAGATTTTTATCATTATTTTGCAAATGTTTAAAATCATTCGTGTAAAACTCGAATATTTAACACTCTCAAGGAAGACATGCTGGAAAATTGTTCTGTGTAGGCTTTTTCTTCCAATTTGGAAGAATTTGTACAATCTTGGTACACGAGCAGCAATATAGAAATTTATTTCGAAAATTGAAAACTTTTAAGACGTGCACTTGAGATAGGAAACTTTGAGTAAAATATGGACATTTGTCTTGTACAATATCCGTTTATTTTGGTTTGGAACTTTTGATAACAATTAATTCAAATAACTTTTTTAAAGATTCAAAATTTCAAGATATTTTTAAATAATAATAATCGACCTATTCTAATCAAAATATGAAAAATGCTTTAAAAGTTGTTAAAATATATTTTAAGTGCGCAAATGATTTTAAGTTTTCTTTGTAAAACTTTGTATTAAGAATAATTGAAAACAACTGCATAAACAAATCTATGTAGTTGAATATTATCTCTATAAACAGGCCTGGCATGGCCGAACGCGTAAGGCTTGAGACTCGTAATCCGAGGGTCGCGTCGCGCTAAACATGCTCGCCCTCCCAGCCGTGGGGGTGTATAATGTGATGGTCAATCCCACTATTCGTTAGTAAAAGAGTAGCCCAAGAGTTGGCGGTGGGTGGTGATGACTAGCTGCCTTCCCTCTAGTCTTACACTGCTAAATTAGGGACGGCTAGCACAGATAGCCCTCGAGTAGCTTTGTGCGAAATTCAAAAACAAACAAATCTCTATAAATGGTGATTATTCACTTTTATTGGTATTATGTTACACTTGTTCAAATCCATTTGTTACGTTTTTATGTTTTAAGAACGGAACAGAAAGACACAGATAACAGCTTGTATAATTTATTACAATAAGCTATTATATATATAACAGATATAACATAAATTATATAATAACAATGACAGATATTAAGTTTAAACCTTCAAAATTAATTACAACACAAAATGGTACTGGCCTGTATCTAATATAATGATCTAGAATGAAAGTCCAAAAGTTCAGATCAGAAATCCAAAATTCCGGTCTAGGGTGTGGATTTGGTCCCACGAAGAAATACCGAAGTTTGAAATGGAGAATGACGAAGTTCTTTTTACGGTGTTTCTTGATGAACGTCTCATATTTGCCGCCTTCCAATTTTCCCAGTCTCCCCGAGTCTCAGCACAACCAGTAATTCGAATGAATCGCAAAGATTGACGAGACAAAATCACAGCTTCTGTAGATCTAGCTCTGGTCACAAATCCAAGTTGAATAAAATCACAGCAAACACTTAAACTTTCTCAAACGAATGACTGACTCCTCTTTTCTTCGAATAAAAACTGATGACTCTTTTTATTTCTCGCGTCTCCGTCTGTTTATATATTAGTAGGCCTAGGCTTCTCGAACAATCGCGTAACTTCTACAGAACTCCAGAGCAATACGCGCATGTCCGTTCTTGCACGAGACTTGTCGTCTAGACACTAGGCCGCCACATTTCATTTATAGTCAATTGATTGATCTACCTAATTCTAGAAATTACTAAACGTTATTTTAAATGAATAACAACCTATTTTTTAATTGGTCTAAACTTTGAAACAATAATAGAAATGAAAATTTAAATACAACACGACATGTTGTCGTTTACGAAACATTTACATAACACCATTGTTGATAAAATTAAAATTATCATAAATTAAATATTGATAAACACAGCGCTCATATCAAAATGGAACGCCATTCTTCAATTTAATTTGATAGACAGAATACCGTTTTGGCACTTTTTTTAAAGTTCTTGGCAATAATTAACAATTAATTGTGTTAGAATTTAGCTATAAACAGAAGTGAAAATAATCAAAGGATACTGATGTCGCTTAATAATTGGATGTCAGAACAGCAAACTCACATTGCTTGATAACATAGACGTGCAGGCCGAAGGTAGTCGCTCTCCCAAAATTGTTTTCTCAGATTCAGGCAAAATATGAAAACAATAATTTTATTTTGAGTTATCAAGAATCATGCATACTTCCATACCAGTGTAGATGAAAAAATTAAGCTTAATAGTACAATTAGTGAATGTACTTCATTTTCATTTTAACATTTATTCATCTTTCAAAAGTATTAAAACTCATATTTTGTACAGAAATTACGCTTCAAGTCTATCTTTATGATTATAATTGATTGTTGATAAAAGCTAGTAAAATTCGTAAAATACCTGCGAAATTTATCTAGTGATAATTAGCGATACCAAATTTAATTATTAGTATATATATAGCCTATTCATCCCATTGAATTTCACTTTACATGCATTTACTATCACGACACTAACGGCTGCGCTTTTTAATTTCAAATTCTTGGAAACCACGGTTTCACTAAAATGTCATAATAGTTTTATTTCAAAGAGTCGCGAAACCGACACTTCCGGCAGCATGTCGTATGCAAAGAGTTCGGGAAGGAAATTGTCTCGAACTATAAAGAAACTCGTGTGAAAAAAATCCACAGGGACGAAAAAGTCGAATTCAATGCAGTAGTCGACGCAAACCATTTACAACTCAATTACTTTTAAACTGGGAGTGAGAAGCATGAAAATCTGGAACCTGTCGTGTATCGATCAAGCAGAAGTCGTGACAGTGTTTTTGCGAATCCCTCAGCAAACAACAATCGAGCAGAATAAATAGTTCATTTGAAGAAGAGGTCGGCCCATCCAGAAAAAGGATTACAAGAGATCGTCGTTGCTGAGTACATAAGTGAATCAAACTTTGCTATGGAGAATGTTACCCGCTACGAATTATAATTTATCTCGGTAGAGTGTTCGATTTATTATATTTCGTATACTAAGTATTAAGATTTCAAATAACAGGAAATTTTAATGTAGAGCCTAATTGACTGTTAACATGTATCAAGGCCTGGCATGGCCGAGCGCGTTAAGGCGTGCGCTCGTAATCCGAGGGTCGCGGGTTCGCGCCCGCATCGCGCTAAACATGCTCGCCCTCCCAGCCGTGAGGGTGTATAATGTGACGGTCAATCCCACTATTCGTTGGTAAAAGAGTAGCCCAAGAGTTGGCGGTGGGTGGTGATGACTAGCTGCCTTCCCTCTAGTCTTACAGTGCTAAATTAGGGACGGCTAGCACAGATAGCCCTCGAGTAGCTTTGTGCGAAATTCCAAAACAAACAAACAAACAAACAAAACATGTATCAAATGTATGATATTTACCAACAATGATGATGCACACTATTTTCTTTCTTAACATAGACATATTTTAATATGCAAACAACAATACAAGTTATAGTAACGATTATTACAAATAATAATTTATATATAACAGTTTTACAAACTTAAAGGCAATACTGAGTCTTATATCTGGTCTAGAACTGAATATTTTATTGATAATCTAGATCCATATTGTTGATATTGTTACAACTCACTTAAGCTAGCTCACTTTGTTGGCCTCACGACACTGAATTTTAATGCTCATGGAGAAATAATAATGTTCTAAGTTAATTCGCAGAAGTTAAGCGGTTTATAATGTTCGAAATCTATAAATGTTCCTGGTCAAATTTTGTATTTTTCCAATGGAGAAAAATAACTTCGTCATTGAATAACATAACACCTGTTTCAGTTTTTGGTGTTATCATTTATTAAAGAGTGATGCTACTTTCGATTTGTCCTTGGAGATACCTTAACGATCCCAGAACTAGTCAATAAAAATATTTGCAACTGACCTTCTGCCTGGATTAAATTCTACGTTTTTAGAGGTAATTTGCATAACTTTCTATTCATCATAGTTTTTAATAATTAACGTTTTGCTGCTAACATAAGAGAAGAGCTCATCATGAATGCTTCTCTTTTACTTTTAGAAATGTGTCCATATATTTTTTTAAATAATAATGTGGATATTTTAGGAAATGATGACTTTCATAAATTTGCATTATCTTGTAACCACATTTGACTGCTTTTTTTCACTTTTCGAATAATTTGTGTGCTGATAAATGCTCTCTAGTCATTAAAATTATTACATGGGTGCGGTATCCTTAAATCAGCACATGTGTTACACAGAGAAAAAGGTCATTGTCTTTACTTTTCAGATGTAAAACAGAATGATAAAGTTTCCTTAGGAATAGAATTTTGCACTTAATGAAACAAAAATCATTATGTATATCTGTAACATTTTTTGTAATGACTACAGAATGGACAATTGAATACTAACAACACTTATTATACAAGAATGTAAAATCAATAGACTTGATCTTTCATCTTCCTTCACATCATCCAAAAGTCTAATGCCATTAACTATACCACCACTGAAACTGTCCCTTATATCCAAGTGAGGTTCTTAAGAATTATAACTAAACTTGTGTCAGTGGATTTCATACAATTAAATTAATATTCCCAGATTGAAACATCTTTTTATTTCTAAGCTTCTAGTTTATGTTGTCTATCTAATGTTAATTTTCTAACAGATCTCATGGGTTTATTTAGAAAAAATATTCATTGTCATACTCATGACATAAACTACACCTATGATACAAACCCTCCTAAAATTCATTTATAGTGTTAGTCTCCTTATCAAAATCATCAACAATATAATTTATGATTTTAACCACGCCATCTTTATGGGCATGTTGAATATTGACAACTTCAGACTGACGCATGTGGTCTAACCACTGTATACTTACATGACTTGTTTGTGGTATTGTATCCATGGTTAGGCTGTTGTTGTTGTTGTTGTTTAGAATTAAGCACAAAGCTACACAATGGGCTATCTGTGCTCTGCCCACCACGGGTATCGAAACCCAGATTTTAGCGTGTAAGTCTGCAGACATACCGTTGAGCCACTGGATGGCCCATGGTTAGGCACAAGAGCTATAGTCTTTTATGGTAGAAACTTAATTTTGCATATGGCCATGCCTACAGAAACAGTATTCTTATACCAAAAAGGATTAATGCTATAGGTGGGAAGAAATTCTTCTCTGAACTGCAGACAGTACTGATGAAGTATCTTAAAGTCTGATCGACAGTATCTAATGAGATAAAATAAATAATGTATATGTTTGAATAAACTTTAATAAAATTTCCTCATTGCATTTCACAACATATTGACACAACTACAAAACTATGTATCTTTCGATTTTTAAGAATATAACTATAAAAAAAAATTAAATGTTATTTGTGCGTTTCATCTTGAAAGTCGTAAATGTACCCTTTTTATTGGTGCTGTTGGTAATAGATTAGAAATTTCTCTTTTACGAGAGTTGCTATGGGGTCATGTGAGCGAAAGTTCATGTCGGGTATAAGGCTTTGATACGTTTGTTTTAACTTCGTGTTAAAAAGATGAGGAAAATATCTTCTCTGCAATTCTGATAAGCTAAAAGTTTTATGGAATGATGGCAATGACATGGGGATAAAGTTGAATCTATCTATTATTCTAATTTTAAAGGGTTTGACAGTTTTGGTCATTATCATTCTGTCCTTAAAGTTAAAATCATGTGGGGTTTTATGTCTTGGTAGATAATATAATTTAAAATGAAATAATCGTCAAACTTTTCATTTTATGAGCAGTGTCTGTGTTATTCTTATGTTCTCCGGAAAATAAGAACTCATAAAACTCACCGCATGAATTGAATTCTCTAAATACTGTCGCTTTACCATTACAATCGTGACTCACACAGTAATTTCCTTGGTGAGTTACCGTTGCTTGATCAGTCTCAATATAAAAAAAAACAAATGATTTTAGATGAGACGTTAACGTCTTTTGAATGGAAAAAACATAGTTGTATAGAGGGTATAACAAGTTTTTTAAATCGTACACAAAGTGTGTCACCTCATTTGTAGAATTCATTACAACGTTTAATCCTGTCAATGATAATGGAATACATTTCACATTAAATTAAATTTGTTACTTGATAAAACTTTCTGCATGCCGCTAATTTATTTGTATCAAATATAACAATCTATTGATTTACAAAATCTGTTAGAATCAGCACAAACAAGAGTATGATCGCTTATGAAAAGGTTACTGTAATAAATGTTACAATAATTCACACAGTAATGTTTATTTAAGTTACAGAACCCCTTATCATAATCAAAACAATAATATGAAATACCGAGGAAACTCTTTATTGATGCAGGAGTAAACTGTTGAAAAACATATAACATTAAACTGAACGCATTGCACCTATCTATTATCCACAAAATGAGTAAAACCTGTCAGTTTAGAAATGCGAATAAGAATCGTTCATAATGTTTGAAAATAAGTTGGATTAAAATCCAAAGATTATATTTTCAAGCCCACAACTACGGACTCTAAAAGTAAGTTAACAAACAAGGCTAAAATAGCGTCTACATTATTTTCTAAAGCTAAAAATCTCTAGTTTGGTAAAAACTAGTTGGATAAATGCAGTTAACATGGAATCAAAATGGAGGTTTGCAACTTGAGAAAATATTAAAAATACTACTTCCAGCCTAGTTTTTCATATTTTTTAAAGTAACTAGTTATAAGCCTGAAAAGTACAATCTTTGCATGTTGATTCAACTCTTTTTTGTACTTTTCAGTCATCTGCTGAGACAGTAGTAAATATACGGATTTACAGTGCTAAAATCAGAGGTTTGATTTCCCTTGATGTGCATAGCAGATAGCTTAACTTAAGTTCTGTAAAAACACACACCATCTTATAATTGACAATTTTATATTAATCTTTTATATAGATGGTCAAAAAATCAACTCCTCGTTTGCTTTTAATGGAGTAACCATTAAATCTTAAAGAACAAATAAAGTAAGCGATGTAAAACAGAAATATTGACACCATGTTTGAACTTTATGTGAATTAAACGTTGAAACAGTGTCATACATATGCCTTGTACACACACAAACACAAGTGTATATATTTATACTGAAGGAGACAGAGACATTGGTATTGATTTGAACAGTAGTTGATAGTCAAATTTAAAAAGTAATCCAAATTTCTTTTTGCGTTGTATTTATTAAATCAACAGTTTAAATGCCAGTACAATACCTTTTAAAAATCAATAAAAAAAATTTTTGAAATTTTAAATTGACATATACCTATAAGAAACTGTCTTTGGTTTAAATAAGTTTCCCGCTAGGATAGCGGTAAATATACGAATTTTCAACGTTAAAATTCAGGGTTCGATTTCCCTCAGTGAACACAGCTGATAGCCTGTTATAAGAAAACACACACACATAATTTAAGTTTTTTCTAAATATTCTTTTAAAAATATTACTTTGAGAGATTTGGTGTTTTTACTTCTTACTCTAATGAAAATTTTGAATTTTTGTACTCAACATTATTGTTTCGATTTGATGCAAAGTTTAGCAATGTTGGTTAAACTTGTATCCTACTATCTTCTAGAAATAATCAGTCTTCAATGTACGTTGCAGATTATAACCATATTAAATTAAGGTAGAGTGTTACATGCACACGAAAATGTTTATTTTCACTCAGCCAAAATCAAAAAGTTATCCCTTCTTCTTTTGCTTCTGTCATCTAGTGCCAAGTTAAGAAATAAAAATTAAACAATAAATTTATCTCAAAAATGTATTTGCTTATATCACATTTTAAAATATGTAACAAAACTTAAAGATTTAATTACATCATCTGTTCTCATTCATTTGGCATTGAATCTGTTTCTTCAACCCTGACAATATTTTACCAATATTTTCTGAAAAGAGTTGTTTGTTTTTTGTTTTTTTGGAATTTCGCGCAAAGCTACACGAGGGCTATTTGTGCTAGCGGTCCCTAATTTAACAGTGTAAGACTATAGGGAAGGCAGCTAGTCATCACCACCCACCACCAACTCTTGGGTTACTCTTTTACCAGCGAATAGTGGGATTGATCGTCACATTATAACGCCTCTACAGCTGAAAGGGCGAGTATGTTTGGTGCGACGGGGATTCGACGGTTATTTTGAATTATTCAATAAAAATGTTTCAAAATTCAGTTCATAAGTAACGCTAATCACTTATTTAACTTCTTTTTTGTACTCATTTGAAACAAACTCCAAAATTTACAAGGCTGAATAAATATACATCTCTCTAACACACACAACAACTCGTTAGTCAATTAAAAAACTCTATCCTACTTTAATTAACACTTTTACATCTCATGAAAATTTCAGGTGTATCCAGCTTTGCTTCACTTCAAAACTTCTACAGACGATACAAACGTCTAAGTATAAATATTAAAAACATATATCTTACAATAATACATATATACATGTATATGTGTATACTTTGAATGCTTCCTCAGGCTTCAGTGATTTATCCGTTCAAAAGACGTTGTGGACTTGAGTATCCATATCTGTTCTCAGGTTTAATTTCTTACACATGCGAGATTTGTAAATAAAAGGTTACATCAAACAGAAAGTGTATTCCTACTATTGTATGAGCTATACAGTTAGGATAGATATCCCTCTTACTACGTATCACTCGTTAGAATAACAGTAAGTTTACAGATTTTATATTGCTAAAATCCGGGGTTCGACTCCCCGCAGTAGACACAGCCGATAGCCCAATGAGGATTTGGTTTATAAAATGCAAACAAAAAACAGTTACTACGGTACGTCTTGCTATTCTAATTTTATAATTTGGGTCTTTTATATGAGAAACCTTCTATTTCTCTGCATTGTCTCAATAGCTGCATAAAAATATCTTTCCTTTATATGCTAAAATTAACATAATATTTGTGCAATCATTATAAACAAATAAATATTGATATGTATATATTTTCTGGTGTAACAACTAGCATCTTTGACACATCATCATTAATTATTTTGTTAACATTGATTTACTGACGAGAAAGATCTCGTTAAAAATTGCATAATACAATTCATTGTTCACTATGCACATGTAATTGAATTTTATGTGTACAGGTATATATGCATCTCAATTAATGAATCCATATTATTACGACCTAAGTTGACAATAGAGGGCTTACGACTTAACACTTCACCCGGTATTGATATTAAATTAAGCTTCACACGTTGTCTTCTTTTGATTTTCATTTATGTGAATTGGTCATTTATCCATAGGCTTAATAGTGTTGATTTATCAATGTTTGAGGTAATATTTAAGAAATATATTTATATCTTTATCTTGCTGATGATGTGCATTAAACGTTATTTCTCTTTGTGTTCTACTGTAGAAAAAGTTTAGTTGAATAATTCTTAGCTGTTACTTGTACAAGCGTAAGTTAGTCCAATACTATTAATAGTACTATACCGTACGACATTGATAATAATGAGTTCATCAAATAGTTGCGGTGGTTTGTATTATGACTTTGAGAATGAAATGTGAATAACACTGATAGTAAGCTAAGGACAGAGTACTTATCTTTAACAGCTTAAGCAGGTAGGTTAACTAAGTAGTAGTAAATTGCACGGCACTGAGGTGAAGTACAATATCAGTTGTTAGATTGTTTAAATCATAATAATACTATAACTTAAAGTTTAAATTAAACTATTTTTTTATTTTAGGATTGAAGAAAATTTAAATTGGATCTTGCTTTAAACTGGTCTGTTACTTGGATGTTACATATTTAATGTGTAAGTTCAAAGTACGTATATACGGTTTTGTTCGATTATTTACACTTAAAGTGTGGTTAAATTATTGATGAAAAATTACGTCATGTAAAACAACTCTAGTAATGATAAAAATTTCACACACACACACACACAAGTTACCATCATGATGGAAAGCTGATATTAATTAAGTAAAGGATTAGTGCTAGGTTGGTTTGCAAGAATTGGAATTTATTAACTTGAAGACTGGCATTAATAGTAATATGATTCTAAAATTAATCATTTCTTTAACAGATGCTTGTTCTAACTCTGCTTTTGTATTTTCATCATGCTGTACTTTATATTTTGCTCACCTTTAAATCCAGCAATCGTGCTTTTAATTTGTCTAGAATTGCTGCTCATACATCACAGTTTTTGTGTTACACTTAGCTATAACATGGAGCATGTTGAAATTGTGAGATTACTGAAAAAAAAGTGTGTAATTGTTTTGAAGAACTGTTATTAGAGTCAATAAACTCCAGACTTTTGTGGGAGAATTAATGTTGGTTTGACATGGAAGTTTATGAGAATTTTTTAATAAAAAAAGTGCAGTTTAAGAACTGTAAACATGAAAAGTTTAACATTTTTTATGAAAATATTTTTTCTTGTACAGAAAAATATTACATTATGATTTTCATCAAAAGAAAGCAATGTAGAATGAAGGAATATCTAACAGTAAAAAAAAAGTGAATTATATAATACTGTTAACATTTAGTAACATCTATAAATCCATTGAGGACTTTGTGTTAAATTTTGGGAACTTGTACACGAGGGTTTAAAATTAAATATTGTGATCAGCTTTGTAATTATCAAACATCATTTCAAGTATATTAAAGAGCATACATCTCCAATTAACTTTTTATTAATATTAAATCTAGCTTTGCTAAAATATTTGTTCTTGTGATAAATATAAGAATCAAATATAAACTTTTTGGAAGTGATATAAGGTATTCTTTCGAAAAGTTGAACAATAACAGCAATTTATACCACTGGAATGTAGATTAGAAGTTTTTTTGTGTTTTGATATATCCAAATTATGCTGAAAATCATACTACTAATATGCTCAAAGTACAATTTGTATGCTGTTAATAGAAGCCAAACATTGTTATTCATTTGAAGTTTTTGAAAAGCATACAGAATTAGTTGACATCTCTTGTGTTTAGTAACTGAAGTTTCTTAGATCATAGAATTTGAGAATTATATTTCTAGATGTTAAGATTTTTGTTGAAAATATAGGTATTATTAAAAATGTACCATTTTAGTCGTAAAATAATTTTGGAGAATACAAGTAAACCTTGTTTTTATAGACATAAATCACTTCAAATGCCCCATATGACATACAATCCTTCTCTGTAAAAAACATTTCTGCTTATTTGGATTGAACATGTTTACATTTCTATAGAAAACTTGAATCAAACTGACTGCACATTTGAAAAGTTACTAAAGTAACAAATTAATCACATTTGAAATCTATAAATGCTTTGTGAAGATTTTTAACATTCTTTTTACTTTAACATTAATTTTACAGCAATGAAAATGTTACTGTTGCTTTCTGTACTTACTACACTGTCTCTTGTTGTGGGTGTAGACAAAGGAAACTTTAAAACATGTGAGCAAAGTGGATTCTGCAGGTAAGTTGAAAAAAAATTGTGGATTTATTGTGTATATATTCAAAAAATAAACCAGAGTTTTGTATAAAACTGGCATTAATTCCCAAATTATTTTATTTTATTCAGAAATGTCAGTACTTTCCAGAACAGGACTTATTTTTAATATCCCAACTTTGTTTTAATTTTGTTATATTATTCAAAGACATTTTTATGCATTAACTTGTTGGCTCCCAAGCCTATTTTGCCAATACTTTGCAAGATCTCACTAATCATTTTACAGTTATTTTTTCAGGAAGTGTATATGTAGGTGTTGTGGTCCTTTAAAAGGAAAGTATAGTGCAACTCACTGGGGGGTTGTGTGGGAGCCAACATATTAACATGCAGTTGAAGTTTAACCTCATAATTAGTGCTGTCATTAATTTTATTAGTCGATGTACTTGATTATCTGATTCTTAAATACATTGATCAGTGTCACATGAAATAATTATCAACTAATGTTTTTGATTACTACTGCTTTTGATTATTTGAACTAGTTAGTAATTGAAATTGGTGTTACAATTATTCCAGCTATCCAATAATTTGAATATTGATATTATTATGAGTGTTAATTATAACATTTTAACTAATCTTAAGTTTGAGTTAACCATTTAGTGTCACAACTCATGACAACTATTACTGAAAGAAAGTTGCGATGCAACCATACAGGGATGAATGACTTGTCACTTTAATTCTGGACTCATATTTGATTGGAAAATCTTTCTACTAGTCGTGCTAAATCAGTTAACATTCAGATAGGGAGTTGAAGTTATGTGGTTCACATCCCATTAGAAGTAAAAAGTTAGTTGCTACATTATACACATTTATCTGTTTCTAGCAGTTCTTCAGTAAATAACTTCAACATATTTTAATTACATTTATTTCTTATCCTTTATTTATTGTAGTCCCCCTGATGGGATAGCAGTAAATCTACGGACTTACAATTCTAAAATCCAGTGTTTGATTCCCTGAAGTGGATGCTGCAGATGCCCTTGTGGCTTTGCTGTAATACAAACAAATTAATAATTTGATTTATCTCTTCTCTCCTCATAAAGTTAAATGTTGTTGAAGTACGTGAAAAAAACATAGATAATAAGAAATTACCAGGTCATTGATTCTCAACTGATATTTATCATAATGAGTGAATTCATGATATTTGAAATACTCTAGGCCTTGGCAAATTTTTATTAAACAGAAAAGTGCACTTATATATTCCATCATGTTTGTGATTTACCTTAAACATTGTAAACTTGAGGTTACACAACTAAAGTGTACACCATGTAAAAAAAAGTCGCAGATTTTCTTGGAGCAAAATGGATGGAGATGACAATTCTTAACACTCATCAAGTTGCTGCTCAGACTTGTAAATGTAAAGGACATTTGGCAAACCCAGGTTTCAGTGTATTGAACCTTGGTGGTGAATGATTATTAAGGGGATGCTCAAGAGGTAAGTGAAAACCTTTGAAACTTAATATTTAAATGAATTAAATCTTATAAATACAACAGTCAACAAGTATCTTATCCACTGTTTAACAGTAGAAACTTAGTTTTATTCTAATTCTAGCTATTATGTAGTTATGTATAAATGAAATATTTTGCTTCCTGAATAGACGCAACAGAAATATGCAGCCAGGAGAATCCCCATACTATTTGCTTATGAATAATTTGAAGGTTTCACCAACAAAAATAGAAAGCCGTCTTGCTAATGCAAAAACAGGTGTTCTGTATACACTGGAAATTAGTGCCTTGATGGATGGAATGTTGCGAATGAAAATTAATGAAGCAAATCCGGTCAGGCAAAGGTTTGAGGCAACTGAAGCACTAAATGGAGAACCTAAAGAAACCAGGTGAAGTTTAATTATTAAATTAAATTTTGTTTAAAGAGAGGAAATATCTTACCACAAGTTGATAAAAATTGTTCATTTTTATAACACTGAGTTGCATACTAAGAAATGCTGTTTTAAGAGGAAATGAAAACCAAGTAAAAATATTGGGTAATGTATTTAAGAATGGTTGTCTGTAAGAGTCAATATTTGAATGTTAAAACAACTAAAAGCATACATACTAATATTTTACATCCAAAATAATTAACATATTTTTAAGAAACTTTTCATGCTTTCTAGCAGCACTGTTTTTAAGGTCTATGTGTGAAGAAACCTTCTTGGTATTTATATTGGTCTCAGGTTTTCACTTTAGTTATCTATCACCAATTTAAAACTTCATGAAATTACTAAATCCGTTGAAATTTTTTGGGCTAAAACATTTGAAATGTATGTTTCATTTTGGTTGTGTACACTTATGTGCAGTACTTATAGGATTTGTATTAGTTCTGAGAAATTTTGAAGTTCTAGAAATTTGAAAATCGAGCAAACTGGCCCCCTTTAACTTCTCTTGCAGAACTTGATCCTACTACCATTTGTAAGCCATTAATAGATGACTGTGTAGCATTGGTATATGACTGTATTATACAAGTGGCTCTTCAATGTATTTCTAAAACCTCCACATGTTTTCCACGATATACTTGTTTGTAATGGAATCCTGCTTGCCACATGGCATGGAAAGCTCAAAAACTGCCCTGGGATACTTTTCATAGGTATCCCACACTCTTGCACCACATTGCTTTCCAGCAGGCCTGTGCACATGCTTGTTGGGTAAGATGTCTAAGCCAGAAGAAATCTTGGATTAAGTTCTCAACCAGCATCTCTTCTACCCCCAGTTCTAAAGTCATATGGGACAAAATGTGAAAGGTCAGTGGGCAATATAATTTCTGTCCCCTCTTGATCTTGCTTTCTGATGGCCAAGTAGTAGCTGATACATGGAGCATTGCTGATACTCTAGGTGAAAGCTTTTGCTGGGTATCTAGCACTTCTGCTTCTTCTTCCACCTTCTTAACCATCAAGACTCGGGCAGAGCAGTCACCTTTCCTTTTGAGCTGATTGTCTTCATGACTATAATCATTCTTTTACAGTGGTGGAACTCAAACTGGCTCTTCATTGGTCTGGCAGTACATCAGTTGGACCTGATGATGTACACTGAAATGCTGCACCCTCTATCTCCTGTTTCTCTTGCTGTTTTTCTGATTGTTTTTAACTAGATCTGGCAGGAGAATGTTTTTCCCGATGCCTGGTGCCAATCTATTGTTCTACGTTTTTCTGAGCCTGAGAAGGATCCCAAGATTTTTTTTAACTGCCATCCTATTGCCTGGACAAGCTATCTCTGTAAGACCTTAGAAAGGATGGTTAATGCTTGTCTTGTGTGGTTCTTTGAATCAAACAACCTCTTCTTGTTCATCCAGTGTGGGTCCTGATAACAGCAATCCACACTGGACCACCTGATTTGGCTTAAAATGTCGAAGTCTTTCTCAAAGGACAACATTTTGTATCAATATTCTTTGACATTTAGAAGGCTCATGATACAATATGGAGGTATGACATTTTGTGAGATTTCCATATACACGAGGTTACGTAGTCATTTGCCCATTTTTATCAATCTTTTAATGGACAGGAAATTTTAAGTTTGTGTGAGTTCTACACTTTCCTGTTCTTTTCTACAGGAACTTGGAGTCCCTCTAGGCTATATTTTGAGTGTCACACTTTTCAGTATAAAGATTAATGCCATCACTGAACAACTGACATATGTGAAAGTCATCAACATATAGCCCATTTGCAACAATAAGAAGTTATCGAACATGAGGTATATTGAGCAGCAGCTACAGAGTGCCCTCAGTCGTTTAATGAAGTGGACCACAACAAATGGTTTTAACTTCTCTCTCTCTCTCTGAAACTGATTGCCTGCACTTTTGTTGCCAATGGGGTATTCATCCTGATCCTGAACTCTGTATTGGTGAATTTGTGCTGCCTGTGGTGCCTGAAACAAAGTTCTTGGGACCTATCTTTGACTGTAAGCTGCTTTTTACACCACACATCAAGTAGTTACTGGCCAAATGTACAAGAGCACTGAATTTCCTTCATGTCCTCTTCCACCACTTGGGGAGTTACGTATTTTTTATGTTTTATGTTCTTCGTAGACTAAACGCAACAGAAAAACACAGATAACAGCTTGTATAATTTATTACACTAAACTATTAACAAATATAACAGATATAACATAAATTATATAATAACAGTGACAGATATTAAGTTACAACATTCGAAATTAATTACAAAACAAAATAATACTAGTTTCAAACTTCAGAATTAGTCACAATACAAAATGGTGCTGGCCTGTATCTAATATAATGATATAAAATGAAAGTCTCAAATTCCAGTCTAGGGTGTGAATTTGGTCCCACGAAGAAATTCCGAAGCTTAAATCAAAAAGTTCAGAAACGGTTCACAGTTCAATAAATTCGCCGACTCTCAGCACAAGCATTAATTCAGATGAATCGTAGAGATTGACGAAATAAAATCACAGCTTCCGTTGATCTAACTTCAGTCACAAATCCAAGTTGAATAATCACAGCAAACACTTAATCTTTCTTAAATAACTGACTCTCCTCTCTTTCTTCTAATAAAAACTGATGTCTGAATCTCCTTGTCTCTCTCGCATCTTCGTCTGTTTATATATTGTAGGCCTAGACCCCTCGAATAATCGAGAACTTTCTACAGATCTCCAGAGCAATCCGCGCATGTCCATTCTTGCACGAGACTAATAGTCTAGACACGAAGTCGCCAGCACTTCATTTACAAACATATGATTGGTCTACTTAATTCAAGAAAATTCTAAATGTTACCCTAAATGAATAACAACATATTTTATCAGTTTAAACTTCGAAACAATAATATAAATATGGAAACATAGATAATAGAAATGAAAATCCAAACACAACACGACATGTTGTCGTTTACAAAATATTTACACGACATTTACATAACACTCTCCCCCTTAAAAGTAAAAAAAAAAAAAGTTTGAACTTGTGAAAACTCTTTTTTTTGTTTTGTTTGTTTGTTTTTTTAAACCAACTTAAAAGGATTAAATCCAGTAGATTCTGAAATAACCTCATGAACTTCAAACAATAACAAAGGAACACCCTCATCCCAGTTCTTTGAGTGTTCGTGGCAGTAATTTGGTGGAAAAGATCACGGATACCTTGTGATTCAGGATGGCATGCACTGGATGAAACTTGATGAATTTTTAGTTCATGCATGGCTTGTTGAAATATCTTGGACATAAAAGTTGAGCCTTGATTTGATTGCACAACTTTTGGAATCCCGAACATGGTAAAGAATTTGACAAGAGCCTTGACAATGTTGGGAGCAGTGATTTTTCTCAAAGGGATTGCCTCAGGGAAACGTGTAGAAGTACACATGATCGTCAAGAGGTATTCATTTCCTGCTTTGCTTTTTGGCATCGGGCCAACACAGTCGATAATGACCCTTGAGAACGGTTCTTCAAAGGCAGGAATAGGCTGCAGTGGTGCTTTTGGAATCCTCTAATTTGGTTTTCCTGTCATTTGGCAAGAATGGCATGTCTTACAAAAGTTAACCACATCTTGGCGCATCTTTGGCCAATAGAAATGTCGTCGGATACGATCTAGGGTCTTTCTTACACCTAAGTGTCCTGACAACACATGATCATGAGCAAGACTAAGAATATCATTCCGATAGCATTTTGGAATGATGATTTGGTGAATAAGATTCCACTCTTCAGCAGCAGCAACGTCAGAAGGTCTGTATTTTCTCATTAACACACCTGACTTCTGGTAGTAACAAATAGGGACAGTTCCTATTTCATTTTCATCAACGGCCAGTTGTAGAAGAGAATGAGTTTCAGGATCATTGTCCTGTTCCTCAACAAGTTTGTTTCGATGAAGAGAGTTGAAAAATGACTTAAAGTCATCAGTAGAACTTAAAGTTGAGTCAGAAATCTCATCGATGTTAGACATGAACGTATCAGATAAAGAGAAATCCTCTTTGGACTCCTGAGAATGTGTCTGAGAACGAGTAACAGCACAGGCGGGAAAAACATCAGGAAACTCTTCAACAAGTTGCTCTGTACTGGGGCTAATAACAGGTGCTTCAACAACACGAACCTCTGGTACCACCTTACTACCAGCCAAATCATACCACAAAAGCATAGACACACCTTCAACAGGCAATGAAGATTTAATACCCACAGTCACTGGGCCTGAAACTAAGTCCGAATGTAAATCTAATCTATGAAGAGGAATAGAAACGACGCCACCTTCTACACCAGAAATGAGCACACTGGCCCCAGCGGATGACTTTTCAGAAAACCGAAGTACACTTTCCAAAATCAGACTCTGAAAAGCTCCAGTATCCCGCAGGATTTTAATTGGTTGTAGACGTGAATCGCCAACAAAAGAAACAAAACCTTCAGTGATGAAAGGCTTAAATTTGTCCTCAACAAGATTTTCAGGTACATCAATAATATTGGGCTCAGAATCCACAGTGGACTGGACAGGGTCAAAATCATTGGGAACCAATGATGTATCCAACGAGGGCAAAATGAAACTATGGGGTGATTGCTTGTTTTTTACCTTATAGCACTCAGAAATCAGATGGCCAGGTTTCTTACAATAAGCACATGTTTTGGATGAGAATGACACGTTTTGGGTAGATGATGAGCTTTGAGAGTAAGATGGAGTCTTCGTTTGAGAATTAGAAGTTTGCTCTTTTTTGTCTCTGTCGACATTTGCATAATATATGAATGAGTCATTGGGTTTCTTTGCTGTGTGATTTGTTTTGCTTTTGTATGAGAAATCTTTGTGAGTCAAAGCATACTCGTCTGCCAAGACAGCAGCATCATGAATTTTGGAAGCTTTTTGTTCATCAATATAAGTTTTGAGCTCTACAGGAATACATCTTTTAAACTCTTCAACTAACATGAGTTCTCTGAGTTTTCTATAATCATCATTGATTTCTTTGGAATCACACCACCTGTCGAACAGAGTTTCTTTTTCACGAGCAAATTCGACATAAGTTTGGCTGTCAAACTTTTTGTAACCACAAAATTTTTGTCTATATGCCTCTGGCACCAATTCATAAGCATTCAAAACGCATTTTTTGACGTGCTCGTAATCATAACTTTGTTCGGCCGTGAGTTTGGAAAATACTTCCTGGGCTTTACCCTTGAGAACACTCTGAAGTAATACTGTCAAATATTCGGTTGGCCATTTTAGCCTAAGGGCCAATTTTTCAAATTGCTGAAAATATTTATCTACAGCTTTTTCATTGAATGGAGGTACTAAACGAATTTGTTTGGAAGCATCAAAATTATCCGACTGCATTTGGACAACCTTTTCTTTTGTCTGTGACTTTCTCATACTGATTTCCTTATCAGCTCTAATGCATTCTTTTTGTATTTCGGCATCAAGGCGTTTGCTTTTCTGTTCTGCCTCAATACGTTTGGTTTCTATTTCTAAACGAAATTCCATTTCCATTTTTTTTAATTCGAAATCTGGGTCAAAATGAGCGACAGGCAATTGTTGTGCAACTTTTTGAGGTAATACTTTTTGGCTGACCAAATGTTCAACAATAATTTGTTTAATATCTGCTTTCTTCATTGATTGCTTCACTTCTAAATTAAAATGTTTACCAACATCAAGCAATTCAGATTTTTTTTAATTCACTGATTAATTCGAAAGAGGGATTCTGATTAAATTCGTTTATAAAATCTTCAAGTTGGAATGCCATTTTGAATATACAAGCTGTCTATCTGTATAGAATATAAATCTAATTTTATAATAAAATTAAATTGTTTGTTCAATATCCCGGACGGGCTCCCAATTTTCTGTTACGTATTTTTTATGTTTTATGTTCTTCGTAGACTAAACGCAACAGAAAAACACAGATAACAGCTTGTATAATTTATTACACTAAACTATTAACAAATATAACAGATATAACATAAATTATATAATTACAGTGACAGATATTAAGTTACAACATTCGAAATTAATTACAAAACAAAATAATACTAGTTTCAAACTTCAAAATTAGTCACAATACAAAATGGTGCTGGCCTGTATCTAATATAATGATATAAAATGAAAGTCTCGAATTCCAGTCTAGGGTGTGAATTTGGTCCCACGAAGAAATTCCGAAGCTTAAATCAAAAAGTTCAGAAACGGTTCACAGTTCAATAAATTCGCCGACTCTCAGCACAAGCATTAATTCAGATGAATCGTAGAGATTGACGAAATAAAATCACAGCTTCCGTTGATCTAACTTCAGTCACAAATCCAAGTTGAATAATCACAGCAAACACTTAATCTTTCTTAAATAACTGACTCTCCTCTCTTTCTTCTAATAAAAACTGATGTCTGAATCTCCTTGTCTCTCTCGCATCTTCATCTGTTTATATATTGTAGGCCTAGACCCCTCGAATAATCGAGAACTTTCTACAGATCTCCAGAGCAATCCGCGCATGTCCATTCTTGCACGAGACTAATAGTCTAGACACGAAGTCGCCAGCACTTCATTTACAAACATATGATTGGTCTTCTTAATTCAAGAAAATTCTAAATGTTACCCTAAATGAATAACAACATATTTTATTAGTTTAAACTTCGAAACAATAATATAAATATGGAAACAGATAATAGAAATGAAAATCCAAACACAACACGACATTTACATAACATATGCTAAAAATATATTTTGTTTTTATTCAATCGAAACTCGACTGTGGATGACTGATCTTTGGCTCTTCCAGGACATCAGCCTTAAAGATGCTGGACCCTATTCATCATCAAGGACTTTGGCTCTGCACTGGGGCTTTTTGCACTTCCCCAGTTCACAGCTTAAACATAGTCTCGTGAACCTTCTTTGCACTTTCATTTTGCCAACTGTCTTTACTCCATGCTTTGAAACTTCATTCCTTACAAAGCATTCCACCTGGAGTTGTGTTTTCCTTTCTTGGTGGGTGATACTTTTTCAGAACAGATGATCTGCCATTGCTTCTTTTGGCATTTGTATCCAGGTGCAGTTTGATGAAATGGTTCTGTCATTGGATAACACTGCTGAATCCACTGGTCAGTCCATCCATTCTAGAAAGCATGCTGAACGTAATATTGCAACAAAAACTTAAGATATTTTTCCCCTTGGTGTGGATTCCTGTATGTGGTGAGGAGGCCTCCCAGAGAAGGTTGTTCTTTCAGTTTACCTCCTCTGGGATCTAAACATCCACCCACGTGTTTGCCATATGTGGTGACCTGTGAAAGAGAGGAGAGAATCCTGGTGGTTGAGGGGTCCAACCCTAACACACCACTTTGGCCCTGAATTCCTCTAGACGGGCAGCCTTTGGATGGTCTCCCTTGGGTCAATTGGCTGGTCCAATTGGGCTAGAGCCAACCAAGTACCAGTGTTGGAAGTTCTCAACGGGTGTTGTGGACATTGTGCCTGATGCTGGTGTCTGGGTATAGTGCTCACGAAACCCTGGCATTGCTGCATTGTCCTTGCATGACTTTGTAGTGGGTGGGGTCAGTGGGTACTGAAATTTTCCTTTTTTCCTATGGATCCTCCAACAAAAAATTTAAATAAAATAGTGAAAAAACAGTTAATAGATTAACAATGACATCTAGAAGACTCTGAGCAGTAACCTTCAACATCTACAACAGACAAATATCATTTTCTTATATTGCATTCTCTCTCAGAAAATCCTTTATGGCAAATGTCCCCCTTTTTTATTCAGAAGGGAATAGAGGGACTTGCAGGCTCTCCAGAATCTTTAAAGAAGCTTCAATCTGTAGACATTGGTTGAAACATCCACATCCCAACTCAGTGAACTCGTCTTGAATTCAAAGGCAATGAGGGATGTACTTATATAGGTTACCCCTCATGCTACCTTGAATTCATCACGAGGAGTTATTGATGAAAGGGATTTGAAGAACTTCCCCAAGTCAGAGATTCTTGCTGGTCTCTCCACTCAAGGAGTTTCAGCAGTGAGGTGCAAAAACGGAGTTACACTACTGACAAATATCCTCGTTTTCCTATTTACATCAACACGTGCACCTGCCACCAGAAAGGCAGTTTATCTAATTTGCAGAGTACGGTTGTACATTCCAAATTGTCTTTGATGTTGTCAGAGGCTCGGCCACTCAAGGACGTCCTGTTGTGGTTCTCTGACATGTGCTGACTGTAGTGGCAAGGACCACAATGCCTATGAATGTGACATGGACCCACATTGTGTCAACTTCAATGGTTCTCCCCCTTCCTACTTTTATTCTTTCCCAAAATGGTTGTAAGAAAAAGAGGTGCAGCATTTGAAAATGACTCATAACATTAATTATTCTGAGGCTCAGAAATTTCTGTCCAGCACCCTTCTTGGACATATGCTGCTGCACTCCATTCCACAACTACAGTGAGAGTGCAGAGAGATTTCTCTCTGCCTTTATGGTTAAAAAGGTTGAATTGACTTCTACACCCATCTCTGTTCCTCCCATACATTCCAGCAAACCCCAAGATCCATATCCTTTGGTTTCAAATACAGGCATTTCTTCAGATACATTTTTTCTTCCACCCCAAAATGCAAAACAATCATTCATTCATGTCCTCAGTCACTGGAATCCCCTTACAACAACAAAGACCTGTTCAATCGACTCAGGGCAGGAAACATGGAGGTCAACAGACCTCCTCTGAACAAGGACAGTAAGGACAAAAAATGTGGTCATAAACAGAAGGGTTCTCCGGCTACTTCGCCAACCCATCATTAAAAATGGTCACCTTAATACTATGGAACTGTCAAGAATTACACTCTAATCTGGACGACATCAAATTGCTGATTGCTTTCTACCTTCCTATATGTCTTTCCTAACAAGAAACATTTTTGAAACCTGCTGATACAGTCACCTTTCAGCAGTTTTCTCTGTACAGAAGTAACAGGCTGTGTGATGGTCAAGTGTATGGTGGGGTGGCACTGTTGGTTGATCAGCATGTGCCCACCCTGTCTTTGCCATTCCACACACCCTTGAAGGTTGTAGCCATCCATGTTTCCTTGGGTCATACCATCACTGTTCGTTCTCTCTACCTTTCCCCAGGAGAGACATTGATGCTCTCGTTGAATAATTGCCATCTCCCTTTCTAATCCTGGGGGACTTGAATGGACATCATCCCCTGCATGGAATTCTGCTTGCCACATGGCATGGAAGGCTCAAAAATGGGCCTGGGATACTTTCCGTAGATTTCCCACACTTTTGAACTGCATCACTTTCCAACGGGACCATGCACATGCTAAGTGGGTAAGACATTAAAGCCAGAAGGAATCTTAGATTAAGTTCACAACCAGCATATCTTTTACCACCAGTTCCAAGGTCATATGGGACAGGATTCAAAAGGTTAGTGGGCACCACAATTCTCTCCCCCTCTCTTGATCTTTCTTTCTGATGGCCAAGAGGTAGCCTATGTCCAGAATATTGCCAGTACTCTAGGTGAAAGCTTTTGCTAGGTATCTAGCACTTCTGCTTGTTCCTCCATCTTCTTGGCCATCAAGACTTGGGCAGAGCATTCACTTCTTTCCTTTTCAACTGACTGTCTCTATCACTATAATTGTCCCTTTACATTGGTAGAACTGAAAATGGCCCTTCATCAGTCTGGACCTGATGATGTACGCTATGACATTCTGTTCTATCTCTCTCCTACTTCTCTTGATATTCTTCTACTTGTTTTTAACCAGATCTGGCAGGAGAATGTTTTTCCTAATGCCTTGCACCTCCCAATCTGGACAAAATTCCTTGAAACTACCATCCAATTGCTTTGACAAACTGTCTCTATAAAACCTTAGAGAGGATGGTTAATGCTCATCTTGTTTGGTTCCTCGAATCAAACAACCTCCTCTCGTCCATCCAGTGTGGGTTCCGATGACAGCACTCCACCATGGACCATCTAAATCAAACTGAAACATCAATCAGAGAACCCTTTCTCAAAGGACAACAACTTATATCAATATTCCTTGACATTGAGAAGACTTATGACACAACATGGAGGTATGGCATTTTGTGAGACCTCCATATATATGGGTTATGTGGCTATTTACCCATATTTATTAAAAATATTTTAATGGACAGGAGATTCCAAGTTTGTGTGAATTCGACACTCCCATTCATTTGTACAAGAAGTTGAGGGTCCCTCATGGCTGTGTTTTGAGTGTCACACTTTTCAGTCTAAAAATAGATGCCATCACTGAACAAATCCCTCTCACTGTTGCAAACAGACTCTTATGTCAACGACTTTCACATCTCGTGTCAGTCGTCGAACATGAGGTATATTGAATGGCACTACAAACTGCCCTCAATCACGTACTGAAGTGGATCAAGGCTAATGGCTTTAATTTCTCTCTCTCTAAAACCGTTTGCATGCAACTTTACTACCAATGGGGTATCCACCCTGATCCTGAATTTTGTATCAGTGAAGTTTTGCTGCCAGTGATTCCCGAGACCAAGTTCTTGGGGCTTATCTTTGACCATAAGCTGACCTTTATACCACACTTAACGCAGCTATGAGTCAAATGCACAAGAGCACTGAACATCCTCTGTGTCCTTTCTACTACCAGTTGGGAAGCGGATTGATGTTCTATGTTAAAGATATATCGTGCTCTTATTCGATCGAAACTCGACTATAGATCAATGGTCTATGGCTTTGCCAGACCCTCGGTCTTAAAGATGCTGGACCCAATTTATCATCAAGGACTTTGACTCTGCACTGGAACTTTCTGCATCTCCCCAGTAAAAAACATATACATAGAATCCCATGAACCTTCTCTGCACCTTTACCGTTTACCAAATCATCCTGCCTGGAGATGTGTTCTCCTTCCTCAGTGGGCCATACTTTCTCAAAACAGATGATCTGCCATTGCTCTTTTTGGCATTCACATCCAAGTGCAATTGGATGAATTGGGTATGTCCTAGGTAACAGAATCGATTGGTCAGCCTATCCCATCATAGCTTATTACAGTCCCCAAATGTGACCTTTCTTTAAGCCATCTGAGAAAAGCAGATACTCTTGATTGGAAGTACTGTCTTTTATTTACTGAACATCCTTCAAACAACCTCTCCATTCCAATTTATATGGATGGTTCCAAATCAGGTAACTCTGTGGGCTTTGATATGGTCTGTTGCGATTCAGTGGTTGTGCACAGAATCCCCTTTACAGCTTCTATGCTCACTGTTGAACTGTATGCCATATCTCTTACCCTGGATCATATTGAAGCTAAGCAGTACTCACTGCCCTATTTATACTGATTCTCTTAGTTCTCTACTGGCCTTGGAATGGCTTTATGTTGGCTCACACCCTGTTCTCGCTGATATTCAAAACTGACTGGCCCATTTTTCTTTAACATCTACTTCTAACCACTTTTTCTGGATACCAGGCCACATTGGTATTCGTGGGAACGAGCTTGCAGACATGATACTGAAATCCATCTGCCCTGGCATTATCACCACTGTGCCTATTCTGTACATGGACTATGGTCCTGTATTCAAAGCTCGGCTCCATGCCATCTGGCAGTCCACTTGGAGTGAGCAACATGACAACAGGCTTTTTCAAATAAAAAAACTATATTGGATTTGGCTGTCTAGCTTCCATAAGGTTTGGAAAGAGGAAGCTGTTCTTACTAGACTATGCATTGGTCACAATTATTTAACTCATCGTTTTCTTTTATCTGGAACTGTTGCTTCAGTGTGCAGTTTGTGTAACACTCAAATCACTGTAAGCCACATTTTACTTTTTTGCCATCATTAAGACTCTATAATAGCACTATTTTAAACATGTGTCCCAAGGTTTGTCCATAACATTAGACAGTGTTATTGGTGAGGTGGCACTGTCCACCTTGATAAAGTTTTTAAGTTTTTTAATGGCCATTAGCCTTTTTAATGTCATTTTAGAGTTTGATATTTATTCTTTACACCTTTTTTAATTGTGGTTCCCTTTTAAGAGTTTCAATATCTAGTTTGATTTGAAATTGAAAAATGACCATAACATTAAGTAACTTGACACCAGGACAGGAAAGGCCAACTTCAGATGACTAATGCCGCTGTTTTAACTATTCATTTGAACTTCCCATTAGTTGTCCTGGTTAGTTGTTATTACAGTTTTGCTGCATGTCTTTTAACACTTTTATAACTTTCCTTTTTGATACTGGCCTTAATGATTCATAACCTGGAACCAGGACTCGAAAGGCTAACTTTAGGTGACTGACAGTGGTTCTTGTACTTACCTGTTAGCCTTCCTGGTGGGTTATGATCATTACTATTATATTACAGAACATTTTTTACAATTTCTCTTACTCTGCTTTTTCTCTTAATGTTGTAGACTATGGGTCAACATTGGTTTTATGTTTATTCTGTTTTGTTTTACCTTCATTTCCTTTTATGTACTTTACCACATTTAATTTATTTTTAGCTTTTTACCAGATGTTTGACACAGATAGCCTAGCTGCTTTGTGCCATAAAACACGAAATCAACTAGCCAACCAACCTATGACCTAGCATGGCCATGTGGTTAAGGCACTTGACTGTATCGTGAAAGCACATGCAGATATATACGTATTGGCTAGGTCAAGCAAACTAGATTAGCAACTTCTTACTCAAGTTTTCAAAATAAATTATTGGTTGATGGTTATTATTCATTATATTTTGCCAGCTTTAAGCTCAAATTTGCTAATTTTTATGAAATTCACCTGTATTGAAGAGCTTCTGGTATCACCTTATAAGCTTAAACAATTAGCATGGGTAATAAATAATGCTTAATACAGCTGTACAGAGTGGTGCAAGTGGTAACAAAAAAACTGTTAATCTAGTTACATGATGCTACTATAAAGAAATTGCAGACTGTTTCAGAGGAAAAACTACCAACATGTATTTTAAAGAATTTAGTTGGTTCTGTAAAGTGTAGGTCTGTTCTATATAATCTGATATTGGTTACTATCAAGGATCACTGTTGTGATTTGTTGGTGTGTATTGAGAAAGTCATGATATTTAATCAAAAACACCTTGGTTGTGAAAAGAAGGTGCAGCCAAGAAAGATTTGAGTGTGTGACTTAAAGAAATGAAATCAAAATTGGTGGCCAAACTGGTAACTACATTTGTTGCATTGATAAGAATTTTACTACAAGTATGAATTGGTTAGCCAGGATGCATTTTTTGTTCAACTTTGGGCATGATGAAATAAGCTACATTTTTTTTTTTTAACAGAATGATTCTAACAGTTTAAGATTGCATGATATGTGAATGTGAACAGAGTAATGTGGAGAGTGAATTAATGAAACAAAAACTGCTTTTTGGAGCTTTAGGTATATTGAATTGTTTAAAATTATGTCTTAGAACAGTTTTAGATATCTGCTTTATGTAATCAAATAACATTTCACAGAAGAGTACCTTTAAAAAAATCATGACATATTATTGTTCTTTTCAGTTTAAAGCTTGTTTCTCAGAACTCTGAAGGATTGACAATAGAGTTTGGAAAACACAAAGCTATTATTCATGCTAATCCATTTCGTTTGGATGTTTACTCTGGAGACCAGCATGTTATTAGTGCTAATACTAGGGGTTTGATGAAATTTGAACATTACAGGACAAAAGAGCAGCTGTAAGTACTTTTCTTGGTCAGATTGTTTGTTTTTAATGGTGTCAGGACAGTCATTATTCATTTTATATGTATTGTTACAGGTAGTAAATATCTGTATTTAAGTTACACAAACACATTGAATAAAGTTTTCAGACCCTCGGTGTCAAAAACTGACCTAAATTTAGGAAAAAAAATTTTAGAACCAAAAAAATGTATTGGAGGTGCCAGACTGTGTAATCCAAGAAAACAATCTTAAAAACTTACTTCTGATCAACAAAAACGTATTTTTGTAAATGAAATTTGTGAAATGCTTCCATTTGGATTCACAGTCAAATAAAGTAAATTATATTAACTGGAAGCAAAGAAATGATTCTGAAAGTGGAGAAGGAATAGTAGTAGGTAAGGACAAGTACCCTGAGATTAAAAGAAAGCAAGGTATATGATATGCATTCTGGAGAAGATGAGAAGGCTTAAGCCTTTAAAACATGTGTACGGACTTTCAATGCTAAAAACCAGGTTTCAATACTTGTGGTGGGCAGAGCACAGATAGCCCATTGTGTAGCTTTGTGCTTAATTCAAAATCAACAATAGCCATTAAAACAAATCCTGCTATATACATATGTATCTTTTTTACACTTCATGGCTTTGAAATGTGAAAAATTCTGAATAGTATAGTCAAGTAGTTTGTCTTTCAGTTGGTACCTTCTGAGACAATATTTCAAAATTTAGAGGACCAAGAAAGTGCTTTTGGTACATATTTAGATGACTGACCTGTGACTTCCTAATTACATCACACAATAACAAGAGGTTTAGACATGTTAACTGAAATAGATAAAAACGTCAGCTGAAGTTTCAAGTCTCAACTCTGGTGCTGTTTTGTTTAAGACAATCTGAACTTCCTTTCTAAATTGATTATGAGTACTATATTATGTTCAGAAAAAAATGGGGAAATTCACAAACACTCATCTTTTTGTTTGGAGCTCAATTAAATCAACCAAAAGTTAAAAATGTTTTTTAAAAAAAAATGAAAGTACAAAATTAACTTCATTGAATGTATTAAAACTTTTAAACATTTTAAAAAAGGTAATGTTTACAATTTTCAGAATTTTTAATTTTTCAATGGTGTAATTTTGTCTTTAAAGTTGGTGATGGTTTCTGTTATTAAACAAAGTTGCATTATGGACTGTTTTGTGCTCTGCCCACAAGGATATCAAAACTTGATTTCTAGCAGAATAAGTCCACAGGCATACTCTTGTCCCACTTTTCTTTTTCACAGATTGAGTAGTATTCATGTCACTTATAAACCCAATGACACTACATAGCTAAAGTGGACCAATTATGACTATTTCATTAATAGCACTGTTTATTTCAAAACTTCTTACGAAGCAAAGAAATTTCAACATCTGACATAGTATTTATAACTTATAATCATATTTGAAGAAAAAATAAATAAATCCTCAGGTCATTGCACTTGTTAATCAAAACAAATTTTTAACATTTTGCCAACATTGTATTTGACAATGAAATCTTGAATGTTTTTAATTATTGTATTTTTATTTCTTTTAGTTTCATTTTACATATGTTCATGCATTTCTAAATTTACCAAGATTTTCATGAGTAATTTTTAAATATAAATATTTAAGATATTTTGACCCACTTGTAAGTTTTTAAATGTGATTAAACTGATGACCAAGTTAAAACCAAAATCATAAATAATTTTACTCTTGTGTTTTGGGAATTTGAATGATTTACATTTGTATGTTGTTTTGTGGCTAATAGATGGAGCCCTGTTAAGTTAACATATAAATTGTTAGCCCTATTTATAACACTTAAACCTTGACAAACTCAGTCTATTCTTGAGCTGTATAAAACTAGAACAAAAATTAAATGCCTTTTTTTTAATGTTTTCAAAGTTATTACTAGTTTAAAATCACATTAATACTTAAATAATTTGATTCCTTTCTTCTTATAGAAAACCAGAGAATCAAGAACAAGACGCTCCTTCCAATCAGGTTATGTTCATATAATTCTTAGATTTTGTGTAATCAACATTCTGTGCTTTGATTTTATAGCATGTTGGTAATCTTTCTTGAAATCAAAGAATGTTATTTTTATTCCAGTACTTATGATTAACTTTTGTTGATAAAAAAACAACAACAACAACTTAAGTACATAATTTTAAGGTATGTTATCAAATATGTTGTAAAAATTAATGTAATTGTGTCTTAGCTACTAAAACTTCTAAAATTCTGAATATAAAAAATTTTATTTATTAGGTTTTTCAGAGTGTGTCAGATGCTTTGGTTTTCACTAGTTTGGTTCTGTCAAACAAATTGAAAGAGATGAAATATTTGAGTCAGTGATTTATTTGAGCTTGTAAATTTGCTAATTTGGATTTAATGTCTATATTCCAAGAAAAAAAAAATACATAAAGGAGTGTATACTTGAAATAGGAGTAAAGGATAATATTCTAATCAGATAGTGTTTGTTCTCTCCAGGTGGAAGAAGAAAAGCCTGCTGCTGAAGTGGAAGATATGGATGGAGCATGGGAAGAACACTTTAAAAGTCATGCAGACTCCAAGCCATTTGGTAGTATTTTATAATTTAAAAAGATTTTTTTATCTGTAATCTAAATTAATTTCAATCTACTTTTTAACTACAACTTTGTGAACTGTTGTCAGGTGTCATATGATCAGGCAGTTTTCTTTAAACATCAAATTCTAAATGCTGATTTCATGTTACACACACACACACACACACATTGAATGGCCTTTGTTTTCAGCTCAGTTGGTCACATAACTTGCTTTTAATGTCTTACATTCAAAATGTTAGTTATACAAGTTCATGTGGCGTAAGCCCTCAGCTAATAATATGTATTTTAGTGTAAGTTTTTAGTTCTTAACATTTTTAAAAATCCTAAACTTCCCCTATTGTTACATAGTAACACATTTTCTCTAAGCATCTTCTCTCTATCCACCACCCTTTCAAAATGCTCAAAATTAAACATAAATTGCTCCCTATCATAGTTATTCAAACAAACCATAATGTGTATAGTCTTAAATTTTGTTTCGTTACAAATCTATAAAAAGAAAATTGTACCCCTCCCACACCTACCTGTCATATCCTTCTTCAGGTTTTATTAATACTTCTTTTTTGCAGTTCATTAAATATTATCCTATAACCAATGGAAAGTCAAGATTTACATATATTAAATGATGTATAAATGGTATTTATATCAATAAGCATCAGTTTCTTTCAGAGTACAAGTTTCATTCCTTTGGGAAAGTTAACAACTAATTTTGGTGAATTTGTAATGGCTTTTGTCTTATATTTAGCAAAACATGAGTTTTGACAATTAAGGGAAATTGTCTGCTTTTAGCATGTTGTTAGCTTGTTTTTGGTGCATTATTTAATACACTATAATCAAAAGTATAAAATATCTTGGATTAAACATAATCGACAGCAGGAAAAAAGAAGATTGAGTAAGTAATTTACTTCTTGTTTTTTTATGTATATTTTTATTTATTATTATAGATGTAACCAAGTAAAAATAGGGAGCTTTTCAGGTTAGTTAAGATTAAATTGTGTAAAGTAAATGTTAATAGTGTTTCCTGATGCATGCACACAAGCTGCACATGCCATGGATGATTTACAACTTATTAATGTGCAGATAGTAATCAAACACATTAAAAGAGTAATAAAACATTTAATTAGAAATAGATGTACACTGTTATGAGTTAAAGCTGGGAAATGAAGATAAATTATGCTATTTTGTTGTCTAGAATGACTATATATTATAACACACATACAAATATTTAGTCTTAGTAGCTTAACTCTCATAACAGTATATATTCATTATATTGACATTCCAGTCATGTCTGCTAATATTAGAGAACTTGCATTGATGTGATGCACGTGTTAGCATATCCAATAATATAAAACTGATGTTTAGTCTTTAGAAAGTAACCATGTCTTGGCTGTAATTTAATGAATTAGTATTTTGTAATATGCAGTCACATTTCAGTTATATATTATGTATATAGATTATTTCTATTTAGAAATAAGTTATTAAACTTCTTTAAATGTAAAACAGTAAATATATTATAAAGAACAATTACATCTTCTAGCTATGACAACCTTTGTACTCATTTGCTGGATGCTATAGGTTTCTAAGCCTTTTCAAATTTCACATGTGAGGATATGAACCAAAATATGCTTTTAGGTTTTGCGTATGTATACAGCTTAACCAAAAAATCAAACTATTATGTCAATACCATAGAATCTCACAATAATTTATCAAGCTTAGTAACCAAGCTACACTTAGGTCTAAAAAAACATTAAACTTCTATCAGACTAAAGACCTTGAAATATTGGTTGAAAAATATGGTAGTCTTTTAACAAATTAAAATGGCTGAGAAAACTGGCGATATTCTAAGCTGTCATATATTGAAATAAGTATATATACATAGAAGGGAGTGTTTCTAAAATGGAAAGTGGTGAATGGAGCCACTATTTTTGATTCAGTACATGAGTCATATCTCAGCAAAATAAAGACACAAGGTTCTTATTTTATATTCTAGCTTGTTAATGTTGGTAATTTTTGAGTTCATAATTCATGCAAAACTATAGACTTAGAATTGTGGCATTGCAGATATCCAATTTGAACCAATGCTACATTAAACATACAATGGGACTCAAAATTTGATATTTAATTTTTTTTTAAATAAGAAATTTACTCTCATATATAAAAAATTTTAAATTATAATTTACAATTTCATACAAAACTTATTCATCTACCATGTTGTGATTCTATGTGAATAATATTTTGATTGCAAGTCAACAAACTCGAAGTCCTGACCTTTGTTTCATGGCCGGTTGCAAAAAGTTTAAAGTTAAAATGAAAATTATTGTTCTACACCATTTTTATTTATATTGAAAGCTATAAAAGGTAAAAATATAAATTATGATATTATACATTGACCTCTATCAGTGGTATAAAAAGACATCTAACTTGATGGTCAGGATTTTGCAAATTTAACATGAAGGACAGGAAATAAGACAATAGTGCAGATCTTTATTTTTGTTGGTGCCTTTCACTCAGCATTAATTACAGATTTTGCTGTATTCTTGAAATACCTTAAACCTGTTCCATATTTATTACTTTATTGTGAAACCATGGAAATAATACTAAAATCAAATTATTTTGTTAACATTTGCCTTGTATTAATTTCCATACAGTTGTAATATGGATGTCCAACTTTATATACTGTCAACTTCATTAATAAAACTAATCCCATCATTAGGAATTGCATTTACTTAGTCATTGTTAGATATCCAGTTTTTTGCTTTTTTTCCACAAAAGTAGAAATTTGGTCATAATATTTTTCAAACAACTTTAGTAGTAGAGGGCAAATATAAAAATGTTTACATTATTAGAACTGAATACAATTTTTTTGAGTAAAATCAACATTGATAGTTTTTTGTGTAACTATATCATACTTTAATAATGTTGCAGGTCCATCCTCAGTTGGAATGGACTTTTCTTTTGTTGGATTCAAACATGTTTATGGAATTCCTGAGCATGCTGATGCATTATCTTTAAAACAAACAAAGTAAGTTATTTAAAATGAATATTACCATCAAATATTGAGTAATAGTCATTTTAAGAAATGGGTGTATAAAATATCCTTGACTGTCATTTCACATGCATATTTATCATGCAATGTACTAGTTATTAATTAGTATAGGTTTAAAGGTGTTCCTTTATATTAGTTTAATTTTGGTTTTAGTTGTATAAGTAGGGCTTTTTTGATTTTGCTTTTGTTTATATTTATATTCAGTGAATCACAATTACCTACAAATAAATGACCTAAGTGTTGGAAATCCTGTGTTACTAGTTCTAGGCAACATTTTTATGACACAGATTGAATTTCAAGCAATCAATTCAACCTTACACCAACCACTATATTGGTACAGGTATGTTGATGATACAATTGCAGGATTTGCATTTACAGAACGCATTTAGTTTTTTCAATCAAATTAACTTAATACTCCACAACATTAAATTCCCTCTTGAACATGAAAAAACTTGATGATGAAACCCCACTTGAAGTAAAAATGTATCTCATAATGGCTGGTATTGGTATTAACACTTATTGATAATCAGAGAATAACGTTTCAATCCTCCTTGGTCATCTTCAGGTTAAGAAAGAAAGTGTTTGTAAGTGACTGTTGCTGGATGCATCTTAGGAACGAGAGTATAGATGGATGTGGAATTGTAGGGGATGTTACAGTTGGTTGTTAGGTTAATAATTATTATAGGTGTAAAGGTGTCCCTTTATTTTGGTTTTAGTTGCTGTATACTTATATGTTTGTGTATATTTGTTTCCCTACTTAATATCTGGGTGTTCTCTATGGTTATGTTGTGTTTATTTGATTTTCAGAAACGTGACAGTGTTTTATTTATGTTCTTTGAATCCAGTTTCCATTTTTCTGCTTGTTTTTCCAATATAGAAGTCATGGCAATTGTTCCATTGTATTTTATAAATTATAGGAAAAACTAACCAAATTGCATTTCTTAACCTCAAGATCACCAGAATTGATACACAACTCAAAACAGAAATCTACAGAAAAAATCACCCATACTGAATTATTCATTCCCTGGGACTCAGCACATGAAACAAAACAAAAACTCAACATATTAATAAAAAATAAACATAGCTAGAAAAATTTGCTCACCTGATAAAATTAATGATGAAATCAACAAAATAAAACACTTCATCAACATTGACAAATTTTCTCAAAAACCATAGGAAAAATTATCTGCACACATTTAGACCAACAACAAACAAACAGTAAGTCCCAAGACACAACAAACTAAAAAACCTTATACTGCTACATACTATATGGTTTTGAAATCAGCAAAAAAAATAACCAACATTTTGGAAAAACAACATTCCAGTAAACGCCAAATTTATTCAGAAACCAGGTACAAAACTGAAGTCCATATTATGTAAAAACTACACTGACAAACATAACACCAACTTAATTTATAAAATACAATGCAACAACTGCCGATCGATGTTCTATGCTAAAGATGTATCGTGCTCTTATTTGATGGAAACTCAGTTATGGATCTGCCAGGACCTCGGTCTTAAAGATGTTGGATCCCATTCATCATCAAGGACTTTGGCTCTGCACTGGAACTTTCTGCTCTTCCCCAGTTCAGAGTTTATACATAGTCTCATGAACCTTCTTTACATTTTCACCATTTGCAACTGTCTTTACTCCATGCTTTGAAGCTTCATTCCTTACCAAAGCATTCCACCTGGGGTTGTGTTTCCCTTCGTTGGTGGGCCATACTCTTTGAGAACAGATGATTTGCCATTGCTCTTTTTGGAGTTTTGTATCCAGGTGCAGTTGGATGAATTGGGTCTGTCCTTGGATAAAATTGGTGTATCCACTGGTCAGTCCATTCCACCATGACTTCTTACAGTCCCCAAATGTGACCAATCTTTAAGTCATCTTAGAAAAGCACTCTCAATTGGAAATACTGTCTGTTATTTGTTGAAGTCTTTCAAACCATCCTTCCATTTTTATTTATGCAGATGGTTTGAAATGAGGTGACTGTGTGGGCTACCATGGTTTGTTGTGGCTCAGTAGTTGTGTGCAGAATCCCTTCTACAGCTTCTGTGTTCACTGCTGAATTATATGCCATTTCTCTTACCCTGGATCACATAGAAACAAAGCAGTACTCAAATTGCCCTATTTATACTGACTCACTTCATTCTCTACTGGCCCTGGAATTGTTTCATGTTAGTTCATACCCTGTTCCCACCAATATTCAAAACCGACTGGCCCATTTCTCTTTAACATCTACTTCTATCCAGTTTTTCTGGATACCAGGTCATGTTAGTATCACTGCTGTGCCTGTTTCATACATGGACTATGGACCTGAATTCAAGGCTTGGCTTCATACCAGTTGGCAGACGACTTGGAGTAAGCAATGTGAAAACGATCTTTTCCAAATAAAACCTTATATTGGACCTTGACCATCTTGCATTTGTAAGAACCAGATAAAGGAAGTTGTATTAACTAGACTACATGTTGGTTACAGTTTTTTAGCTCATTGCTTTCTTTTAACTGGAACTGATGCACCAATGTGTTGTACGTGTGACACTCAGGTCACAATAAGCCATATTTTACTGTCTTACTGTTGTTACAACTCTCAATGATGGCACCATTTTAAACATGTTCTGTCCTAAGGTTTTATCCATGATGTTAAACAGTGTTATTGGTGATGGTGACACTGTCCACCTTGGAAATGTTTTTAGTTTCTTAAAGGCCATTAATCTTTTTAGTGATATCATTGTAGTAAAGAGCATTACATTTAAATGTTGGTGTGTTGATATCAAAATAGTTTATTATAACTAACTGTTAAAAATAGAAAATATTGTTAATTAAAGAGGGGAATTCATGCATCTTTGTTAAACAGAAATTTTAGGTTATTGAACTTCAAATCCTTATACAACTGTGAATGAATGTGATTTGCAAGAAGAGGTATTACTTATTTCAGAAATTGCAATTTCATTTGACCCATCTTATTTAATTTTAAGAAAACTCTGCAGGAACTTACCTGTTGTTGAAAGAAACTTGAGAATTTTGCAACGCTTGTATAAAATGTAGTTATTAAGCACAAGTGTTTTGTGTTTAAATTATGATTTTAGATTTTCTGTTGCACAATTAACACTGAAAACCTTGCTGGTAATACCTTAAAGTTTTTTTTCCTACACCAAAGCCATGAAAAAACAAACTTTTTTTAGGTTTAAAATTTTGTAGTAGGGGAATGATGTACTTTATTTTTAACATTTAGACCAGTGGCTCCCAACCTTTTTCATGCCTAAAATTTTTAATATGTTCTCACACTGCTCACAATAATTACCTAAGAATAAAGGTGAAGGTGGCCAAACCAAATTTTTATAATTAGTTTTTAATTACATATAAACAAAAATGAAACATTTGGAAAAGAAAAACTTGTTACAACCAACTAAAAGTTGCATAAACTGAAATGTTATTTTGCACCCCCAAGGGGTGTGAGCACCCCTGGTTAAGAACCATTGATTTAGATTATTCAAAACATACTTCCCTAAATTTAGGATTTTCCAAAAATCATAAAAATCTTGTATTTCTTAAAATTATGATCATTGTGATTGTTATACAATAATGTTATTAATTGATTCTTGAATATAACTATCCTTTTTGTAAAGTTAAAGGCTAGAATTAATTGTTACTAGAATCTTTGTTTTACACTTTTAGAGAAATGACAGATTTGAATAATTTCTGTCCAGTAGTATAACAATTGAAGTGTGTATGGAGTGTACATGTGGAGCTCTTTTCAATCTATTTTTATTATCAGTCTGGGTAATGTGAAATGATTATCCATTTTAATGACAATTAGTATTAAAATTAGTAGTTTTTCTAATGATAATACTGTTCTCCTTGCATCTTTAGAGGATCCACAGATCCATATCGACTTTACAACCTGGATGTATTTCAGTTTGAGGTTAATAATCCGATGGCTCTTTATGGATCAATACCATTTATGGTTGCTCACAGGTATATTTATCATTTTTAACCCACAGCATTTTATTTAGCATTTTAGTATTTTCTTTTTCTGAAATTCAATTGTTACTAAACTATTTTATGTTTTTGAGAAGAAAAAATATTATTGGTAAGATATGTATTTTCAGAATTATGTAGTAAATGCTAAATAATAGTGTAACTTCTATAATGTTTTTTAGTATTTCACCTCTTACATTCTAATGAGAAAAAATGCTAACCACCATGAACAAGCTTAAAATAGAGTTAAAAGTGTTACATAATTTGAAGTTTAATAGGCACATACCTATCCATGTACATATTTATCATATTTGCAATTGTATTACTTTCTTCAGTGGTAATTTCTTAAAATATGACTGATAATTTCCATTACAGAAAGTTTCTAATAATATACTTAAGTAGATTTTCAATACTACCTCATGAGATTTTTTTGTTTTTACCTTAGATTCAGAACATCAGTTGTACTTGTGACTAGGGCCCAGCATGGCTAGGTGGGTTAAGGGGTCCGACTCATCTGAGGGTTACGAGTTTGAATCCCTGTTGCACCAAATATGCTTGCTGTTTTAGCTGTGGGGGCATTATAATGTGTTGGTCAATCTCACTATTAGTTGGTAAAAGAGGAGCCCAAAAGTTGGCAGTGAGTGGTAATGACTAGCTGACTTCCCTCTAGTCTTACACTGCTAAATTAGGTACAGCTAATGCAGATAGCCCTTGTGTAGCTTTGCACGAAATTCAAAAAAAAACTTGTGACTAGAAGTTTGAGTTTATTTTTATTAGGGCTGTATTAATCTCTTGTCCTTCTATGAGTTTGTTTTTATCTTTGATTCACCAATTTATATCTGGCTATATATAAATTTATTGTTAAAACATTTTTCCTGTGGTTGTAGTGATAAAAGAACAGTAGGACTTTTCTGGCTGAATGCAGCTGAAACATGGATTGACATAGAACCTGCTACTCAACAGGTATAGTTAATTTATCACTAAGTTATTATCACCTTGATATAAAATTGGTTTTAAATATTTAATTGATCCTTTAATTAAATCAAGATTAATCCTGTTTTCATTTTATTAAATTAAAGCAAAAGGGATTTACCAAAAGGAAACTTGTTGTGCATATTCCTGTCATTACAGAGTGTTGTTTCATCTATTGTTGACTTTGTGAAGGGCAGTACTCAGTTGCCACAGACTGATACCCACTGGTTCTCTGAAAGTGGAATCATCGATGTCTTCTTTCTCCCAGGACCAGATCCAAAAGATGTGATGAAACAGAATGCTATTCTATCAGGAACTACACCACTGCCTCCAGTAAGATTATATTTTTGAAGTTATGAGTTATTCATAGAACTTTTATTTATGCATTAGGCCTACAAGGTAAATTATGTTAACACAATATTATTTATCCCATTACTGCAAAGTTTTTTGTTTGTTTTTTTGCTGGATATATAATTAAGATGACATAATCCAAAAATACTTTAAGTTACATGTAATATTTACTTATAGGCCATGTAGTTGAAATAATGCGAGTGCACACGCACACTCCATTTTTGGCCCATGCCAAGCTTGCCCAAAACATTTTACCTGTACCTGTTGCTTAGTCCACACCCCTGCTAAAATCTACTGTGAATGTTCTCATTTTTTCTTTTTCATTGTTGTTGTTTTTCTAAATATTCTGATTAAATAAGCCACCATGGGGTCAAAGAAGGATGATGAAAGCAGCAAACCAAAAAAAAAAAGTTGTTAGAGCTACATTAGAGGTGAAAAAATCTCGTAGCAAAGTATGAGAGTGGTGTTGGCGTGTCTGATCTTGCTACACAGTTTGGTATGGCGAAGTCTACAGTCTGCCCCATACTGAAAAATAAAGAGGTCACCAAAGGAACTGATGTTGCAAAAAGGAGTGACAGTGCTTACGAAATAAAGATCACAAACAATGGAAGAGGTAGAAAACTGTTGTTGATTTGGGTAAACAAAAAACATTTCTGAGACCATAATTTGTTAGAAAGCAAAGCAATTGCATGCTGACTACCTGAAAAACACCCCTGGAACGAGTGCTGATACAAGTGATTCCTTTAAGGCTAGTATGGAGTGGTTTGAAAAATTTAGGAAGAGAAGTGGCATGCATCGTGTGGTGAGACATGGGAAGGGTGCCAATTCTAACAAAGATGCTACTGATAAATTTGTTAGGGAATTTAAGGATTATGTAGAAGCTGAGGGTTTTATTCCCCAACAAATGTTCAGCTGTGATTAGACAGGCCTCTTTTGGAAGAAAATACCAATGAGGACCTACATCACCAAGGAGGAGAAATTACTGCTAGGACACAAGCCAATGAAGGACAGGCTAGCTCTATTGTTATGTAGTAAAACAAGTGGAGACTTAAAACTTAATTAAGCCTTTGTTTGTGTACCATTCTGAGAATCTGAGAGTTTTTAAGAAAAGTAATGTTCTGAAAAGTAAACTAAATGTCATGTGGAGGGCTAATAGTAAAGCATGGATAACCAGGCAATTTTTATGGAGTGGGTCTATGAAGTCTTTGCCCCAAGTGTAAAGAATTACCTCATGGAAAACAGTTGCCACCCACCTGCTCACCCACCAAGCTTGGAGGACAGGTTGGTAGAGGAGTACAATTTCATTATGGTGAAGATCTTGCCCCCTAACAACACTCCTCTCATTCAACCCATGGACCAGCAGGTCATATCAAACTTTAAGAAACTCTACACCAAAACACTGTTTCAAAGGTGCTTTGAAGTGACCTCTGACACAGAGTTAACCCTCAGAGAGAATCTGGAAAAATCACTTCAGTATCCTCCATTGCTTGAAGATCACAGAGAAAGCCTGGATGGAAGTGTCTTTTGAGGACCATGGACTCATCGTTGAAGAAATTATGGCCAGACTCAGTAGCAGATAGACTTTGAAGGCTTTGAAGCTGAGCCTGTTGTTGAAAATATTGTCTCACTAGGCAAGTGTATGGGCTTGAATGTGAGTGGTGATGATGTGGAGGAGTTGGTGGAAGACCACAACACTGAGCTCACCACGGAAGAACCCCAAGACCTTCAGAAGGAGCAGCAACAGAAGGCAACTGAGGAAGTATCTTCAGATGAGGAGGAGGGAAGGGAGGATGTTCCTAGTTCACTAATCAAGGAAATGTGTGGAAAATAGGGAGAAGTGCAAAGTTTTGTGGAAAAATTTCATCCTGACAAAGCTGTAGCAAATTGCAGCATAAACCTTTTCAATGACAATGCCATGTCTTACTTCAGAAACATTTTAAAATGCAGGCAGAAACAAATCTCACTAGACAAGTTTTTAGTGAGAAATAAATCCAGTGAGTCTCAAGCAGGTTGTAGCAGTGCAAAGAGACGAAAGAGAGAAAGAACCTCAGAAGGAGAGTTACCTGATGTTTTTTATCGAAGGCAACTCCACTTTCAAACAATAATAACTCTCCTACTCACCACTTTTCACTTGTGCCATCAGCTCTCCTTAGCACAGGTAAAGTGCAGTTAAATTTTTATTTATTGTTTTTGTATTGTGTTTATAGTTTTTGTGGTTGACTTTATGCATGTAAGTGTTATACAAGTATAAATAAGCAATATTTTTACTGAAAACACTTCATAATGAGTAATTTTTGGAGGTATTTTATGGATTAATTTAATTTACAGTATATCTTATGGTTTTCGAACAGCCTTCTGGAACAGATTAAGTTAAGAATCGAGGTACCACTGTATTTTGAGTTATGAAGCTTTGCAATGTTTTTAATGTTGCTTCTTTTGTAAATATATATCTTTTATTGCCAAAATATTACTTGGGAATTAAAACCACCAAGCAAACACTGAAATGATTAATTGTGCATGTAATATAATAATTCTGGATTTAAGCCACTTAGTCAGTTTTTGCATAATACTTTTCCATTGCTTGCCACAATGCTGTTGGAAATATTGATACAGTTGAAATACCACAATGCTGTTGGAAATATTGATACAGTTGAAATACCACAATGCTGTTGGAAATATTGATACAGTTGAAATACAACAATGCTGTTGGAAATATTGTTACAGTTGAAATACCACATTTTTTTTTTCCTGAGTAAGTTTAACAGTTGCTTATATCATGTCTTCATAGGCAATTTTAGACAAGGTTTTAAGAAATTGTCCATTTGAAATGTTTTTAAACTTTTCATTGCCATAGGATTATTTTTTAGTGTTTAGTCACCAGCATATGAACTAGTGAGAAACAATACAAACAAAATAACTATTGTAAGTTGAGAAAGAAAATGTAAAGATTTTGGACAGATCACTTCATATATTAAATTGATTTATTCAAGTTATGATTACAGCTACTTTCTTGTAGCTGGTATCTTTTGATTTTATATTTACAGATGTCGGAATTTCGTGACTTCAGTTTGTTTGTTTTTAAGTGTTTTATCTAATGCAAGCTAACAGATGATAAATGACGAATGTTTTTCTTTTAAAAAAAGTTTCAGACATTTTGTGTAGATTTTGATTAGCTTCCTACAGACTCTCCCTGGTTATTGTGTAATTTTGGACTTTTCTGAAATCATCAGAGTGAGAATTATCCCCATAACCACAGACTAGATATAGGAGTGAGTCATGGGAAGTTGTTCAAAGTAATACATTTTTAATTTTTTTGTTTTTATATTGTTCCCATATATGTTACAGGATTTTTTAAACACAGTTTTAAACATTCCATTTATACAATCAACAGATGTGCTAGACTGAGAAAAATATTTATTTTTAAAAGGAAGTAGTCTGGTGTCAACAAGGTGATGTGTTTGAGGTACAATATTTTTGTTGTATCCTATAATTTTTTTTCAAATTAAGTTTAACAGGAGTTTGCATTATGTACTAAAATCTGTCTTGTTTTTCTGTAGTACTTTTCCATTGCTTATCACCAATGTCGTTGGAATTATAATGACCAGGAAGATGTCAGAAACGTTGATGCTAATTTTGATGATCATGACATACCCTATGATGTAATTTGGTTAGATATTGAACATACAGACGGGAAAAAGTGAGTTTTTGTCATCTTGTACAATATTGTAAATGTCAGTTTAATGCAAAGTAATATCTACAAAGAGAAAGCTATTTTAGGACATGTTTTAATTTTAAAGAAATATTTGAAAGTTTGTATAATTATAAATTTTAATTGCCCTCTGATCCTTTTTGTAATAAGCTTTTCTTGCAAGCTTTCAGTAAGGATTAAGTCTTCTCTAAGACAAATAAATCAGAATTAAGTATTTTTAAAAACTAAAATTTTGTCCATAATTATATGGTATCAGTGTTGACTGCTCCAAGTGCAAAGTGATTTTCATTTTAATACTGAAACTACTTTTCCTTCACGTGAAAATTTTCAAATCTCATTTGCAGAACTTGTAAAACCTTGTTTTTGTTGTTTTTTTTGTATTATAAACTTTTTTGTTTGATTTAAATTATTTCATAACCACTGTAAAAGAAAAATTAGAAAAAAATCTAAACTAACCCTTATATTTCCACTGGAGTGACTGCTGAGTGTAACAGGAAACCAAAATTTAGTCATCAGTAGCTTAAAACTTGTAACCATATACATCTCAGCAAACACAGCTCATTTAACTTTATGGAGTTATGTGACATATGAGCTACTTCTGAGCATACCTCAAAGAATTTTTGTTAGTATTATCATTTATCTTGCCTAATCTAACTATATCTAACCTAATAAGTTCATAATTATTGCACTTCATAATAATAAATAATATGATGAAAAAGAAATATATACTTGGGCCTTCTTTTTCTTCACTGTTGACTGTCAGTGAAATGGTAAACCTACTCTTATACCATATAGTGCTACTACACTAAATAATGTTTTATTTAATTAAATGCTACACCTAAGAACACAGAAAAAAGCAGAAAATGTCTTACAAATGTAATTTTTCTAGCTATCTAACTATTTTGAAGAGAACCATTAAAATATTTAACTTAGTCCTTTGATGTACTTTCTGTGAGAAAGTGTAAACTGAAAGTGAAATAGCCAGTTCTCTGTGCAGAAACTAGCATTAGTCATTTGATAGATTGAACTTTGGTTTTCTATCGGTTATAAATAATAGTGTTTAACATCATAGATAACTATTGGTAATTTGTGAAAAAGGGTGTTGCAAGAAGACTGAAGACCTTATGGCTCTGTAACCAAATAAGATTAAAGGCTGTAAATTATACTTTTCCTTAGCAATAACTCTTATAATGAGTAATTTACATCAAATTAAATACATTTTTAAGGGGGTTGTAATTAAAGGGAAGAACTAGAGTAAATGTCACAATTTGTGTGCTAAGAGAGGCTTAAGAAGTTTTTAATATTTATTTATAAAATTAAAAGCTTAAAACTTGTATTAAAATTTGATTTATTAGCTACATTTTGAGGCCAAGTTTATTTGTATACATTGACATTAGAGTAGTTTAGGCTTTGAGTGTAATTCTAAAAGATTGTGACATCCTCTGTCTTTGTTAACCTGAAAAGGACTTAAGAAGGTCAAAATATTCTCTACTTTATTTCAATATATTTGGTACTCATACCAACAGTCTTGAGATACATTGTGACATGCAGCTTGACCTATTTGGTGCAAGAGTGTTAAAGTACATTGGAATTACTTGTGTAAAGCTTTTCTCACAGGGTAATCTTTATTAAACCATAAATTTGAAATACGTCTGTAGTTATTTTAATATTGTTATTATAGTAAAGACATTCTCTGTAAAAAAGATAAATAATTTTGAGATTTTTGTAATTATGTATTTAGATACTTCACATGGGACACCCATAAATTTCCAAACCCTGAAGAAATGATTAATAACATTACTGCTAAAGGTCGTAAAATGGTTACAATTATTGATCCTCATATTAAGCGAGACAGTGGTTACCATATCCACAGTGAAGCAACAAGTAAGGGTTACTATGTCAAAAATAAAGATGGACATGATTATGATGGCTGGTGTTGGCCTGGATCATCTGGTTATCTAGACTTTGTGAATCCAGAGGTTCGTGATTGGTGGGCCAGCAAATTTGGGCTTGACCACTACAAGGGATCAACTCTTCAGCTTTTTACCTGGAATGATATGAATGAACCTTCTGTATTCAATGGTCCAGAAGTTACCATGCATAAAGATGCCAAACATTATGGAGGCTGGGAACATCGTGATTTACACAACATGTATGGAATACTCATGGTAAGATACCAGTAGGTTTTAAAACTTAATGGCAGGTTTAAACTTTGTTCTGTCATATAAAATATCTTTTATTTCGGAGAAGTAATGAGAACTTACTCCTACAGGTCACTTCCATCGTCTTGTGTAGTTAGATATTCAGTCCTTATTCACTATTATTCCACTACAATTAAATATTAAACAGTTAATCTCAAACAAAAATGATGTGCACTCTAACTTTACCAACAATACAATATTTCAAAGAGCTTTTATAATTATGGCAATTGAATCCCCTCTGCATCCAACCCATGCATATTTTTCTGTTATTGCATCATCAATAACTGCATAATTGTCCCCTTTATTACAAACCAGTATCATATAGAAGATATATTGATGATGCTTTTCTACTCTTTCACAACATTAATCACTTTAAGAAGTTTTAAAATACATAAATAAATGTATATAAATTTTATGTGTGAGATGGAAGAAAATAAACAAAATAAACAACCTTTACCCCACCTGTTTATCATACGAGAAAACATCATTGGTGTTTATATTCATTTTGACAGTTTTACACCAGTATCCTTCAAATATAATCTTGTTCTAAATCTTCTAAACAATGTATATTATTTATTCTACCTACTTCTGTCTTCATTCTGAAATTTCAGAAATTCATAACATATTACAAAGTAAAGGCTATCCTTTTAATTTCATACATGCTATCACACAAATTAACACAATAAAACCTGCCAAAAAGTTGTACTGTCTCAAATAACCCACTAGTTCTTGTCACTTTTTTCATTGGCAAACAAAGTTTTAAACTTAGGCCCTAAATTCAAACAATAATCAGAACATACTACCTACAAATGAAGTTATAAACATTTAGAGCTAATGTTTAAGACTAAAGCCATTATCCATTTTTCTGCACATTGGCTGAATATAAATAGAATTATAGAAACTGTAAAGCTGCTTGTATTGCTAAAACTACACCTACAAATATGTGCATACAAGCATATGAGTTTCAGCTAGAAATTGATATAAGTTAACTAATCCACTCAAGTCTTGTATCTGATTGCACAGTAAGAATAACAACCACCCCTATCTTTGAGAAAACTAAAATTCTTGACTACAGAACCACAGATTGTGAACTCTATTAAAGATAGCTAATGTTTGACCAGCCTTCTGGGTGAGAAAAGTGCATTCTGATTTTCTGTACTCTCATTAGCATTGGTTTATATTGTACAATAAATATCACAACTTACTGCATTTTATGATATTTGGTTACTGTTTTTGCCTCAGTTGGGAAATTCTGATGTACTCTTGTATTACACATCTGAACTTTCCCTTAGCTTATTGCAGTTACTGTTTTCACCTGAATAGGATAACAATATTTCAAAATACTACAATTGTTCTTGCTATATACCTTTTAAGTTGGGAAATTTGATAAACATTTCCTTAAGAATTGAATTAAAAATTTGTGCTTTATTGAAGGATACGAATTATTTTGTGAAGAAAAACCTTTTCTTTTGCAGACAATGTCAACTTACAAAGGGCATTTACAGAGGTCAAATGGTCATCTGCGGTCATTTCTGCTTTCTCGTGCCTTTTTTGTAGGGTCACAAAGATATGGTAAGATAATCTGTTGTTAATGTTGATGTTAATTTCTTTACTTTTTCTGAAATAGGCAGGCTATAATGTGTACAGAAACAAATTGTGAATGACATAGAAATATCTAGGAATAGCCACTTCTTCTGAACTCTGCTAACTGTAGTCATGGCACCCATAGTATTGTAACTCTAGCAACTGGATATTGCATCCACAATTTAATGTAAGTGTTGACTTGACATCCTCAGTGACAGTTTCCATATGCCACAATGAGTTCTTAAGTTTGTGAGATGTCTCTTGATTGTGGAGTTTAGACATGACAGTTTAATATTGGTCTTAGATTTATAAATGTAAAATGAAAAGAGCTTACCAGTTTACTTTTAATATCAATTCTAAGAACTTAATGGTGAAAGTAAAGCAGAATATATAAGTATGCAAACTACACTATCTGCTATATCTCGTAGTAGTGAAGCCTTTTGACCAATATCAGGGCTTCTCAGGCTTGCTGGGATATAAAAAATAGTAGTAGTTTTTAGAAAATTATTTAAATTATAAAATTATGTGAAACAACAACTGTGGTATGAATTATATTAAGCTGTTGAAGTGTAATTTTTTCTATTAATCTTGAGTTAAGAGAGCAGGTAGGGTAAGGATTCATATTGCATTGTTTTAACACTAACTGTTTATTTTTAAGTTTAGTTAAATTAACTCAAAGAACCAACAGCTTGGTAAGCAAGAGCATACTTGTCAAGACTTAGTATTTAAATTTCATTAAAACTTTATATTAAATCTTAAACTCTTAGTTAAAGCTAAAATATTTTTCTTTATTTTATATCATTGCCCCTAGCCAGTCTTATTTAATTGTTTATGACTTCAGTTTTTAACTATGAATAATGCATGTAGAAGTATACAATTCTCAAATTAGCCAAATATGTAGTCATAAAAAATTTGAGTGGGGAAATTTTTTATTTCTACACTGTTTGTAATTAGTTCCATACAGGTTGCCAAGTTAAAAAAAAATGTAACACTTTAAGATCAGTTTATTATGGTCAAATAACAGCAGAAACATGATCATAATAGAGAAGGCCTTTTTGAGATATGTATGCCAAAACACTAGATGATTGATTAAAGTGAGGGCTATATGCGACTTAATGATTAGACTGGACATATCCAAGGCTTCATCATACAGGAAGTGTTCTGCTAAAATTTAACCTACACTTTGGGGCTGTGGGTGTATTATAGAACTTGTGATTCAGACCCATTATTCAATCAGAATAGCCTAGTAGTTGATTGTAGCCTTTAGTATGTTTGTTTAAAATTAGGGATAACTGTATATGGATAGCCACAGTGTATCTTTTTATGAAAAATTTAAACATACAAGGTGAATACATGTTGATATACCTTGTTTTCTAGACTGTTACTAATTATGAAATGCAGCTGCAAAACTGGAGATACACAAGAATCGTTATTTAGTATGTTGTAAATATCATGTAAATGTTATGTAAACGACAACCATGTCAAGAGTGTTATGTAAATGTTGTGTAAATGACAACCATGTCGAGAGTGTTATGTAAATGTTGTGTAAACGACAACCATGTCATGTCGTGTTTGCATTCCCATATCTATTATATTTCCATATTTATATTATTTTTTCGAAGTTTAAACCAAAAAAATATGTTATTCATTTAAAATAATATTTAGAATTAATTAGAATTCATTTAGAATTATTCATGTAGAAATTTCTAGAACTAGGTAGATTGATCACTTGTATTGGCCTGGTGTTTGTACTGTGGCATTCTGGGAAGTTACGCGATTGGTATATAAACAGACGGCGATTCGAGGGAAAGAGTCATATATTTTTACTCGGGTCAAGAAGTGAGTCATCCGTTTTTACTCGGGTCAAGAAGTTGGTTTCGTTTGAGAAAGTTTAAACGTTTGCCGTGTGATTATTCAAATTGAATTTGTGAATAGTGCTAGATCAACTAAAGCGGTGAATTTATTTTATTCCGTTAATCTTTACAATTCAGTCAGATTATGGATTATACCGAAAGTCAATACAAATTGGACTGTGAATTTTTTTTTTATATATATGTACCCATTTAAACTTCGAAAATTTCTTCTTGGGACTAAATTCCCTGCCTAGATTGGAACTTTGGATTTCGGATTTGGACACTCATTCTGGATCATATTATTAAGCACAGGCCAGTACCTTTTTGTATTATAAGTGGTTTTGAAGGTTGAAACTGGATATCTGTTATTGCTATTGGATAATTTATTTTGTGTCTATCACATAAGTAGATCATTGTAATAAATTATACAAGCTGCTATCTGTGTCTTTCTGTTGCGTTCAGTTCACATAAAAAACGTAACACTGGAAATACACAGGAATTGTTATTTAGTGTGCTGTATGTATTGTCAAGCAACCATCAAGTTGCCTGTTTGTACGTCATAGGTGCAGTGTGGACGGGAGACAATACTGCTGATTGGGATCATCTTCGAATCACTGTCCCAATGCTCCTATCCATGAGTATCTCGGGAATCACATTCTGTGGGGCTGATGTTGGAGGCTTTTTTATGAACCCTGATGTTGAGCTGTTAGTGAGATGGTACCAAGTAAGTTGATTAATAACATTAAATAGAAAAATCCCTTTAGACTGTTATTAGGTTGTAAATATAACCTTTACTGCATTTAAACATGGATGTTAAACTAATTTTTCTGAAAGAAATGTGTTAGAAATTACAAATACGTTGTCATATAAAATACTTTTTTAATGTAGGTGATGTTATTTATTGTGTTTATAATTTGTTGAAGTTGAGGCTATGGAAAAATGTTTAGAACTCCTTAGTGGTAGGAGTAAAAACAACTGCAACCAGACAAGTGAAAACAGGGTTAAAATAAATTGAGGTGAAAGAGAATTTTGGTTAGAGAAAGTTAAGAAACAACTGAATTCTAAAGCAATTGAATTGGCCTAAATGGACTTCTGACAGGAAGAAGAGAACTATATAGTGTTTAAGATACAATTGATTTCCATAGCCTCAATAATTTTGTGAATATATTTAACTTATTTTGATAGTGTATATATTAAATTACATGCTGTTTATTTATTGTGAGATTTGCTGTTAACATTTCAGACACTTACTATAGAAAAATCCTTACACTAGCACATCCATATGTTTACTGTGCATACTGCTAAAAAGTAAATGTCTAGCATTTGGCAGGCCAGTCAGGATTATACAGTGGTAGAAGAAAATGTGAGCAGTAGCAGAAAGAGGTAGGGCTTGTGTATGCAAAACTGTAGCAGGTAGTGCAAATAATGTGAAAATTACCATCATGTTATACTACCATGTTAAATTTTGATAAATGGTGAGAAAAAGGAGACTGTCTCTTATAAAAAGATCGTGAACTACATGAGTTTCTTAAAGAATGACAAGAACCAAAGAGAGATGGGAAGTGAGATTGAATGGAAAAAAAGACTAGATATAGAATAAGATTACAAATTTAATCTGCAAAGCTTGTTCATCTGACCCAGGCTACCCAAGTTTGAACAAAAAGATGACAGATGGTTTCCTGGAGCAATATGAAAGACTTGTCAAATTCAGAACTGGAACAAAGGCAACTGTCTCACTTCTCACAGATAAAAGCCTACTATTATATGCAGGCATGACATCAGAAGATGTTGTGTACTATGTCAAATTAAAATTAGCTTTGCTGAAAAGTGTTTTCAGTGAAAGTTCAAAAGTCAAACCTGAAACTGAAGAAACTATATTTAACTTTGTGGAATATCTATAGCAGTACCTCAGCAGATGAACTAACATGGCCAAGGCTGAAAATAGTTTTGAGGGACTGACAGATCTACTAATATGAGAACAGTTTGTGATCATGTGTTCAATTGACATGCCGCTGTTTTTAAAGGAGAGAGCATCAAAAGATGAAGAAATTATCAAGCTGGCAGAATAGTATATTGAAGCTCATGAAGGGAGTATAAATAGCAAGTCCATAAAACCACTGATGGCTGATCAGAAGTAGGAATCTTCCAAGGGTGACAGGAGATTAATAAACCAAAAGTAGAAGCAATGCTGTTTGTTATGAAAAGGGACACACTGAAAAGGAATGCAAATTTGTTACTAGCTAATAACAGCAGAAATCTCAACATAAAGCAGGTGAAGCTATTTACAGAAACAGTACTGGTTAGAAAAAAAAGTGACTGGCACCATGTATGCTACTGTCAGAAGAAACAACATCAAGAAAACACATCAGATTCGTTAGAAAGAAGTTTTATAGTTTCATAATTTATCACTACAAGAATAATTATTGACTTAAATTAGCAAATTGATTAACAGTGCCAGGTAGTGATCAGAGCATGTGACAAAAATTGAGAGGATACAAAATTACAGGGTCCAGTAGTGCAGCAGTAAGAACCAGACTGGTATCTAAGACAGGCAAAGTACATCTTTGTGTGCTAATTGATAGGACAGCAAGGAAATTTCCCTTTGCAAAGATAAAGGTGGATACTTCATATCATGCAAACCTTGAAGAATGTATGAAGACACCAATATATAACTTGGTGTTTGGAAATGTACCAGGTAGTGAAATTTGGAGAAACTGCATACAGAGAAGATTGAAACATCTCCAGTCATCATGAAAGCTCAAGACACCCAGCCCCTACAAGTGTCAAAAGGTAATCTCAAACATAGGTTTGCAGGAACTGAAGGAAGAGCAGAAGAAATAGAGTTTATTGCAAAAACTTTGGGACAATGCTCAGGAGAAAGTTGAACACAAGACAGAAAGGAAAGGTACTTGTGGAGAACTGGAGAGAAGTGCAACACCAGATATATCAAGGCAGTTATACCAGGGAAGTTAAATAAATCATAACATCAAAATACTGGACTCAAGTAATGAATTTGGCTCATGAATTAATTGTACAAAAACACCTAGAACAAAAAAGGTGGCAAACAGAATCATCAGTAACTTCGATATTTGCTGGGAGTCATTGGAGGTGTGAATAGGTTCTGCAATTTATGTGACATCTGTCAAAGGACAATACTGAGGGAAGGTAGCCAAGTTGTCATCGAGGGAGGTACCTCTCAGAGAAGAGCCATTTAGATCAGTAATTGTGGATTTGATTAAACCACTAGCACCTGTTTCTAACAAGGACTACCTGTAGCTATTTGGCACTGTCCTGACATGAAACTTTAAATATTATCAATTAATTTATTTTGTGAATTAATTTTTTTTGTATTATGAGTTAAAAGCAGATGATTATTGGAAGTTGTGCTTGTAACTTGTTGAATATTTAGCAAACCTACAATTAAGTAATAAACATGCGAATAGTGTGAAATGAGGGAGAAAATACAAAAAGGCAATAGCAGAAAAAAGTTGTATCAAAATAAAAGTTTGAAATGAAGTTTATTGTCATAGAAGTGATAGGCCTAACCTTTAATATGTTAGAGGGCAACTAATAGTTCTAAAAGAGATAAGTATAGGTTGTTTCATCAAGGTGAGTTTTAATGTAATTGAACTGGCCTGAGTGCACTTTTTACAAAAGGAACAGATTATATCTAAAGTATGAGAGCTGCATAACTACTGGAAGAGTAGTACTATTAACACTTACCACAATTGTAAGTGAATTACACTATGTAACACAAATTGTGTTCCTGCATAGCATGTGTTATTTCTTAATTGCTTATGTTGTAAAATTACAGAAAATGGTCATTATTACCTTCAAACTTTGCTTTTGTGACCTGAATAATGAAATTTAGAAATTAACCTATTTTATGTGTAAAAATGGGCAAATTTGCACATTTTCAGTTACATAAGGTCTGAATAAAATAACATAAATCAAGATTTACATGTATTTATACTAAAGTTATACACAAATGTTTAGAATGAGTGGTTTTAAGATTTGTGATTAATGTAAATCAATTTCATGTAGCTCCCAAATATAGTCTCCCATCATGTTTTCGTAATATGCTCCGTGGTTGTAACGTTTAAAGTCCAGTGTATTTTAGTGGAAGCATTCATCTAACTCCTATGAGTATGCTCCCATGTCCTCCTTGAATTTATAAAGATGAGTGTCAAGGATATGGTCTTTCAGGGACATCCTGCAGCCCATATTGCTGTAGTTCTTCACCAGATCCTCATACAGTTTCGTGTACTTTTTGGCCTTGTGATTGCTCAAGAAGCCCCAAACCACTACAACAAAGCTACCCCAAGGTTTTTCTTCCTTCCTACTAAGCTTCTTTGGGAATTTTGTGCACTCCAGGATCTTCTTTATTTTTGGTCTAATGAAGACCAAAAAGCTTTGATCTTTGTCTCAGACAGCTTAGGGAAGTCTTGAAGGTACTTGAAGGCAGCACACTCCGTATCAAGAGCTGTGAAAAATTGTTTTATAAAACCCAATTTTATGATAATGGTGAGAACAACACCTTCTAGAAGCCCACTAATGGCTCACACTTGACATTATGCCTCTTCACAGAACTAGGTCTGTTGTGGCCAGTGCTTCCTGCTGTAGTATGCTGCTGTGTTCTGCTGTTCCGAAGGCAAAAATAACCTCCTAGCCATATTACTATGTGTATTACTATGGAAAGTTATGGAAAATTGTTAAATGTTCTTAAAAATTCTCATAAGTTTTACAACATTCTAGAGAGTTCTTAAATTCTTTTAAGTTTGAGAAAATTCTCTATATGGCTACTCAGTACTGAATCCACCTGGAATGTTCCTGAAAATGGGTAAATTTGAAAATTTCACTACCCAGGTCACAAAAGTAAAGTTTAAAGGGAAAAAATAGGTCTTTTTCATTTACTTTAGGCATAAACAATTGGGAAATAACACTTTTCTCCTAGGAACAAGAAAAAGTAAAAATTTGTTACATAGTTTTATACATGAAATGCTAGTGTGACAGAAACACAAAGGTAATTCAACTTTTTAACTTCTGAAATAATTGAATATGCCTGTGTGAAGTTTCAACAGGAAGGAAAGAACTATATAGTTTTCATTTTTCATCTATAATCTCTACAATGTAAAGAAGTTGTAGCAGATATATTTGTTTTCAAAACATAGATATTCAAAACTAGTTAGAGTGGGTGCTGTTTGTTGAATTATGAGTTTATTACCAACAAGTCAGACATCTACTATAAAAGAATTCTAAGCCAAATAACAACACACTTACTTCATTACTACCCAGAAAGTTAGTTCCTGACAAACATATTATCTGGAAGCCACAACACTGGCAAAGACAGAGATCAGCAGTATTCCTCCTGGAGATATTTTGCAGAGTAGGATGATTTCCTAGAGAAATCCAAAGTGACAGAGGGACCCAGTTTACTTGAGAAATGATAAAGGGAGTATGGAAACTTATCAGTGCTTGGCTGCTTCTTACCACCCTGCACAATCTAGATTGGAGTTTTAAAGAACATGATAAAGAACACAACATGTGAAGGTAACAAGTGCTTGCAGACAGTATTATTTGCTTGATATACTGTAAGCAAGTACAGGATTTCCACCTTTAAGTTATTGAATGGAAGAACAGTACAAGGTTCAGCTTAAATATCGAAAAAGCCATGGATGGGGGGAAGAATGAAAAGTAAGGAACCTGTATCAGTATGTGTTAGTCTCAAAAACTGACAAGAAGAAACTTGTTAACTTACTCAACAGAGCTTGTATGAAACTGAAGGCAGTCAAAAGCATCTCTTTGACAAGGATTGATGTTTCAGGATCAAACAGAAGATCTTAGTCCTTCTGCCTGCAGCTCATAGAAAACTTACCCTGCAGTGGAAGGGGCTTCTTGAAATAAAGTACTCCAGAAAAATGGACTACAAGGTGAATGAGAATGGGTAAACCAAGATCTACCATGCTAATCTGTTCAAGTGTTTTGGGAGGGAAGACCTAATGGATACACTGTTGGTACAAAAATGGATGTTGCAGGTGATATAGCTGTCATAGGTGCCAGAAAAAGAACAAGACAGTGACTATCTTAGAAGATGTGAACTCACTAGACCTCAGACCATTGGATGTTGATGAGACATACAAAGATTTCAACATCAGTGAAAAACTGACTGGCAAACAGAAAAATATCTACTGTGCCAGTATACAGATATCTTTACAGATAAATCAAGAAAGACAGACTTTGTACAGCACAAGATCAAGACCTTATGTAGTGAGAGATATTATGCAGCAGAATGTTCAGGCAATGTTGGAAGTGGCATCATTAAGCCTAGTGTTCACTAGTTGTAATTGTAAAGTAAAGGGATGGATCAGACTACTTCTGTTCAGACTTCTGGAATCAGTCTTGTGGCAAATTTCAAATCTGAATTTATGTGCTGTCATAGCAAAAGTTTTTTTTCAGAAATAGAACTCAGTAAAGGTTATTGTCAAATTCTGATGGAAACAAGATCTAAATAGAAGACAATATTTTGACACCAGGCAAATGTTACCAATGTAAATGTATGGCATTTGTGTTAGTCAACTCAGTAGTAACATTCAACTGCATGATGATGATGTTAAACACCCCCAATATTGAGCAGCATGTGGATGACATTCTGACGCACGCACGCACGCACTGCTACTGTTTCTAGTACTAAAATACAAGTTACTAAATATTTTTGTAGTGAATATTTTCACCATTGTGCATCATTTAGTTTAATTCTTGTTTCATGAAATGCATTACAAATATTGTTCCCAACATTACTGTGCAGGGCATTTTTTAAGTTTTGTATATGACTAATAACATCAACCATGTTTTAATATTATTCAGTCACTTTTATCTAGGTATTAACAGAAGTTTTCATGTCTCAAGACTGAATAGGTTAGATATTTTATAGAAGGATGGTGAACTTTATAAAAATAAGTTCAATGAACTGTTATTTTGGTAATGTCATTTTGTCACAGGTGAATCTTCTTATTTTATAACATTTTTTTTAAAATACTGGTATTTTAATTTTATTGCCAAAACGATTCTGAAGTTATTTTCCATTTTAAGCTTTGAAACAATGTTGTATTTGTTGTTTTATCTACAAGATGAGTTATCCAAAATCATTTGGCATTACAGGCTGGAGCTTATCAACCATTTTTCCGGGCCCACTCACATTTAGAAACAAAACGAAGAGAACCTTGGCTGTTTGATGCAGAAACAAAGCAGTTAATCCGTTCAGCAATTCAAAAACGCTACTCTCTTCTCCCTTACTGGTACACCTTGTTTATGGAAAACGAACAAAATGGAATGCCCCCAATGCGACCTTTGTGGATGGAATTTCCATCGGATCAAAAAACATTTGATATGGATAATGAATATATGATTGGTAGTCTTTTTTTTTCTCTTACATATTTTTATAAGTAATATGACTTCAGATCTTGAAAATGAGTTTCAGCATGTAAAATTACTATCATTTAAAATTACCTTTTATAAAATCTTTCATTGTTAATATGATCCAACTTTAACACTAAATTTTAAGTTATACCAAATAATTTTGGTCCTTAACTCAAGGAAACTCACTAGCAAAACTAAGATTAGGTAATGTGTATTCCAGGATGGGAAAATGTAAGTATTGATGCTTTTAAGCTATTCTGTTAGTTAAATAAGGTGGGACTAATCCTCCATTTGTAAATGATGCTCTTAGCTTCCTATCTTGCTTCAGTAGTAGTTTTATATTAAACCACCTTCCCTCGCTAAGCATTACTTCTCTCTTCTGTGACTCCAGTGCAGAAGTGTTATTAAAATATACCCCCTTTCACTTTTTTGTTTCAGTATTGGAATTGTATATTGTAAGTGTTGCTCTTCACTTCCCAAGGCTTGACCTATTACCTCACATCTTGTTGCATTTGTGTTGCATGTTTTTTTTTGGCTTAACTTGTTGGTAGAGTTTTGAAGCATATTATTAAATTTTATTAGTAGAAACTATTTCCCAATCTAATTGGCTGAACAACAGATTTAAGTTTTATTACTTTAATGTAACTGATTTCTGATGCATATTTCATGATAAACATTTTTTCCCACCATTTATTAATTTTAAGCAAACAAGGTTAAAGGTACCAAGCTATCATACTTAGATTGAAAATTACTTTTTCACTTTTCATAATTTAACTTATTTATTTCAAAGTTTAATTTACATTTCCCTTCAAGTTCTGTATCATAACTGTAAATAAGTGTCTTCATTCTTGTTTAGGTTCTTCTATTTTGGTACATCCTGTCATGGAATCTAAAGCAACAAATGTAGAGGTTTATTTCCCAGGAGAAAATCAGGTAACCTTCATTCTATATTTGGTGTATAAGATGATTCCACATGTAAGACAACCTTAGATTTATTTTAGCAAATTAACCATTTCTTTGCAGCTTGGGTGTAAGACGGTCTTTATTGTCAAACAAGTCTAGGATGCTATTTTTTCAAGAAAGTCTTAGAAGTTATTAAACTAACCTGTGCTGTGGGGTAGTCAGTGCAAGAACAAGTGTGGTGTTTTATTTGTGCTCTTCAAATGTACAAACAGCTCAATGCAGCATAACTTAAGTCAGAAGTTTGTAATAAACAACTTTACAAAGTTTCAAAGTTGAACTAGTTTTCAATTTTAATAAACTCTTAACCTCAAGATATATCAATATACTTTAAAAAACATGTTTACAAAATTAGAGTACCAAACAAATTTTTATATATTAGCAATATTTTAGTGTAAGAGATGAAATTAATATATTTTAATGCAACTAGCATGCGAGATTAACTTCTAGTTATAAATAATTGAGACAAATAATAGTTAAATATCTTATTGTATTGCAGTAGGTAGTATGATGTCATTGCATTTGCTTAAAAGCCAGCCAGAATAAAAGAAACAACATAGTTCTGGTTAAATATGCTATTAACCAGAAAGTTCATGCTGGAACTCTGTTTTTGATCTTTGAACCTTTGTATAAGATGAAGGATCAAATCAGGCATTGTTTTAGGAATAAAAATATTGTCTTATGCACCAAAAAAATAAGGTATCTTAACTTTGTCTCATTTTGCTTCATTGGGTGTGCCTTAATATTCATATTAAAACAGAAAAAAAAAATTACTCTTCTGAATTTATTCAAATCTTGAAATTAAATTTAAACTTCTTATGCTGTTGGTAAGTCACTTGTGCTCTTATGTTTGCAGGTTCAAAGATCATAGTTAATGCATAGTATTTAAAAAGTACTTATTTTTAATTTACTACTAGATGGAGAAATGGGTTCTAGTGAAACTATTGTTTGTAGGTTAATATTAAATCCTATTACATACACAAATAAAAAGCAGAGAACACAATGATTGCCATTCATAACTTTATCTTGAATATTTTTTGAAACTATAAATTCTGAATAGTTAATCGGATACATTATTGGTTATAATAATGTTATGTTGAATGCTCATTTACTAGTTTCAAACATGATAAATATTTATATATGTGGTGGTAATCAATTTAATGAATTTGTTTGGATAGTAAAACTTAAATGCTAAAAATTTAAGATGAAGTAAGGTATTGTTACTAGAAGATGAATTCTTCACAAGTTTATTTCTCTCTCTTTTTGCATTTAATGATTTTCATTTCTATTGAAGTCAGTTCCAATGCATCAAAATAGATGTAAATTAATGCATTTATTACAATTCACTTTGAAAACTAGGAAACAAATCTCTAATATTTGTATGATTTCATGTGACAAAATATGAGCTTCTTTGTCAATTGATAAAAGTTTAACTACATTCCCATGAAAATAGAATAATTTAGCTAAGTATTCTCTGTGTGTGTATATATTACAGAACTTTTTTGACACCTTTTTAACATGCAGACTAGAAAATATTTAATTTGATTTGGATTATGACAAAATTTTATTACTAATGCAAGATGTGTGTATTTTAATGGAGATGTGACTTTAATAAACAGATCAACAAATATATTAAACCAAAGGATGTAAAATAAAAATTAAATAATTATTCAATAAGTCTTTATAATCTTAATGTTTGTTTAGATCTAATGAGTCTCAGTAAACATGACCCTCAAGAAGTAAAGTATCTGGGTCGCACAGTCCACTAATAAATTGTGTTAATGGATATTGCTTTTGTATGTTAAGTGTGTAATTGCTATTTTTAGAAGTTAAACATCACATTTTGTTGGAAATAAAAAGAAGACTGCATTTTAATTTTAAATGCTATTTTTAATTAATCAGTACAGGCTTTGTATAGTTACTTGTCTTGTTTGTGCTCAGGGTGGCAGTGGAATTGAGACAAGACTGTTTCAGTAATAAGTTTTCTTGTTGGAAAGTATGGCACCAGTTACTTGTTTCTGTGGGATTTGCTATGTAGGAATGCCATCGCTAATCATTGGTTTTTGTTAAGTAGGTAATAACAAAGTAATATGGATAATGCAGTTGTTCTATCATATATGTAAAAAAAAAAATTATCCAATTACCCATATTAACTATTCCTATTTATATATGGTAAGAAAGTTCTAAATGTGAATATCTTGTGCATATAGTAACTGTGAGTAAATTTTAACCAGTTATTACATTTGTGTTTTTTTTTGTGCTGTGTAAAAACTTAGGTAACAAAGATTAAATATGTATTAATTTCACTACTTTTTTAGGTGTGGTATGATGTAGATAATTACCAGAAATTCAATGGACTAGAATCTTCTATGATTCCTGTAACTGTAAGCAAAGTAAGTTATTTTGTTCTCAATTTTTATTATTTTTATTTACTGTGTAAAGATTTTACTTAAAATGGAAGAGCCAGTTTAGTTTTTTTATCAATTAGTTTAACTATGTGAAGGTAAAAACAAAGTGGTGCATTAATCAATTGCTTCATGAAGTAATTAATAAAACTTTTAACTAGCATCAAACTAACATGAATTGTTGCAAGTTACGCAGGCTTTATTTACAAGACAAAGCTTTTGCATAAATTAGACTTACCATGCCTGAATGTGATGTATATTTGCCATTTTTACTTTTCACTTTTTTTCGAGTTTTTGTATTAAAATCAATACATCGTTCTGTTATCAATGCTCAAGGCTATTTATGACCCAATCTAATAAACTGAAACTTTATAAACTGGAATATAAATCAATAATTCGAATAAGTGCAATTTGCTAAATGTTTGAAAAAAAAAGAAAATTGTGTAAATAATTCCTAATATTACAGTTTGCTACAAGAAGCAAGGGTAACTGAATAAGCATAGTTAATATTCTCCTAACATTCTATGTACTATATAAATTGTTAATTTATTCTGGCAAACTGCACTGTATATTAAATAAAATTAATTTGTAAAATTGATAACAGTCTGTACAATTTTCCTGTCAATAGATTTACAAACATTCACACAAATATTACATGTATTTGCTAAGAGTTTAACTCGTAACATAGATTTATTTCTCTGGACAAACAGTACTGGGTTGTTGACTGTAGGAACTAATTTTATACCATAGATTCCTGTGTTCCAACGAGGAGGAACAATTATTCCAAAAAGAGAGAGAATGCGTCGTAGCTCATCTTTATCTCATGATGATCCTTATACGCTTGTGGTTGCTTTAGATAAAACAGTGAGATTTATTACACTTTTATTAAAATAACTTTTACCTACTACAGAAATTCTTTTCTTAGTTTTATAATATTATCTTTATTGTCCATAACTTATAACCTTTTAATTATATAATGCTTCATGAATGTTTGGGCTTACTTTGTGTTATTACAACTTTCTCAAATTAATGAATATCAAAATTTAATGCTACCTAACTTCCAGAAATAAACAAGTTTACATCAAATTTACTTTATTTTGTTTGTTTTATTTGAGTGCTCAGTATTTTGCTTTACTGAGGAGGGTCATATTAAAACAAGCTATAGCTGACAGAACAAAGCTTCTGTTGGATTAAGAAATTAAAATTGATGTTATAGCTTGCATTTTTACAACGTGAATTTGAAACTATAATACTAAAGCTTATTGTGGAAAATTGATGAAGCTACTGAAAATGTCTGTTTAAATAAAAACTTAAAAAAAGCCAACTAAATTTGATAACTATTTTGGAATATAAATGTCTTTTATATTCCAGTATACACTGCAGAAATTAAATATTTAATGTTATTCTGTTTGTTTGTTTTTTATATTAGTGCAATAAGGTTAATGTTTATAGAACAGATATTGTTTTGAACTTGTGTATTGTTCTTATTTTTAAATTTTATCTCACTACTTGAAGAAACTTTAAACATGAAATGCTACTTTTTTTGCAATTGTTTAAATCAATAAATGTAGTAATGGTATTATGGAAAGTCTGCTAATTATTTATCAGTTTCTGTTATGAATTAATACATCTGTTCTTATAGATAAATCTGATACTAAACCGTAAATTAAACTGGTTTCTATTAGGGGGAGTTTGCCAATGGTAGTCTTTACATTGATGATGGACATACATTCCAGTATAAACAAGGAGAATATATTTATCAAGGGTTTTCATTTAAAAAAGACACTCTTACAAACAAGTAAGTAGATTTTTAAATTTATATTAACCATGCTTAACCTAAACCTATGTCCTGTCACCTGGTGACAGCATTTCTGAAACATTTAGATCCCTGTGTCTTTGTTTTTGTAATGATATATAAACCTTGTAGAAGAAGAAAAGACCTAGGTTCTTTTAAAACAAATAGTATGTTCCACCATCAATAAAACGTTTATTTATGCTTAAAAGTCACTGTTTATCTACCTATTATTATATTACCATAATATGCTTCTTACTCAGATTTGAGTTAGTAATTTCAAAGAAACTCTATGACGCCAGATTTCTCTTAAACAGTTATGTACGCTTATTAAAGAGTACACTTATACCTAGCAGATGAAATGCAGTCTAAATACAGATAACAAAGTTTTAGGACAACATGGGAACCATTGATATGTCTCATTTGTTCTGCACATGAATTCAATCTCATTATTATTATCTTTAATATCATCAACTTTAACAGGATGTAGCTCATGTTTTACATGTAAAGCCACTCCTCCCCTTTAATAATTCTCTATCTTTACTGAATAGCATTTGATATAATAGGCATAAATGAAACATAATCCTCCATTCCTTCCAGTGCTCTAAAGTTTTGTCTTGTTTCTAATACTTTTGGCATTACAATAGTAACAATTAAGTTTTCTTACAATTACTTCTGTACTCATTTCCTATGATTAACATTTCTCTGCCTCTTATTGTTTTTGCATTTAGTTTATCCTGGCCCTCACCACTGTTTAATTCTTGTTTAAAGCTCTCTTACAACTGAGTTAATAGCCTCAACAACAATCAAGTCATTCCATAACCTATTTAAATGTAAACCATCTATTCGAAAAAGCTCTTTTCTTTTACTAAACTGATTTTGCAAGTCCAACCAGCCTATCAGCTCATCCTTACATACTAAATGAAGCATAGCATTTAGTCAATGACCTACTTATAACTTCATCCACACAGTTAATTCTGGACAGTATCCCAGATAAAATAAAGTTGTGACTTTTTACTTTAAATACCTTTATCAACCTTTTGTATGTATTACTTAGATCCTCTGACCTACCATTCACATGGTTAACCCCCTTCATACTCCACCAAAACTGCATCTCTACCTGTCTTTATTGTATTGCCTGTTCTTCCAGTTATATCTTTTATCTGTGCCTCTGAATAGCATAATCTGCTTTTCTTCCTATTTACCCCACAGACAATCCTATCCATGTGTGTTATTTTGGAATCACCCACAACTGTAATCTCCTTATCATTCACATCCTTCTTTGACACTTTTCTTTTCTTTTCGTCCAGTAATTCCTCATCTGCAGAAACCAAGGGCTGAAACTTATTGCTCAACAAAATAGGCTCATTATAACTAAATTCATAACTTTTTACTCTAATAGAACTGATTATAACTTCCTGAAAGTCATTGTTAGCTGATGTCTATCTCTTGCATGTACACACTTGTTTCTCTTGAAATCCTGCTTTCATTTCTAACAGTTTGTGCTTCTCTTTATCTATTGCTTCTATTGTAAATAAGATAACCTCCAACCAACAAACTCTACATGAAAAATTGCACATCTTCATTAATAACTGGCTTAAAAGTATGTGCCAGTCCTAAGTTCCCAAATAAAAACCACTCATTACACCCAACAAACTTTGTATTTTGTAAAAGAATGTAATCCAAACCATGCTCAAATTTATTTTAGAATAACCAACGTATTACTTGATGTTTATTTTTTTCTTGTTTTATTTTGGTCCTTCCAAAAAGGCAGTGGCCATTGTTATACAAGGTTCTAAGTCTAAGAACAATGTAAGTGGTATATTGGATCTACTCATTAATCCTGACAAGACCTAGTAAAATTAAACATTTAACTGCAACACTGATTTATTATAAAACATTACTTCTAATAAAATAAAAGTGGTCATTTAAGAGTATTGTAGATGTATGGACATACTTATAACAAAACTAAATCTCAACATTAAGTTTATTTTACAGTTTAAAAAATTAACGTACTAGCAATATCAACAGTTATTGAATGTTTTAATTTCCATTCAACAATTTGATAACCAGATGTTAAGTAACTAATCAATAATTTATTGATGCTTTTCTCATACTGAAAATTATAAAACTCTGCAGTAGTTTATATTTTATATTCTTTTTTAATTAGTAACTTTCAAAATTAAATGTGTTTATTTTCATGAAGTTTGCATTGACATTTATCACCTTTTAAAGAAAAATGCTGCTGTTTTCCAGTGCTCTTCAAGGTTCAGAGAAGTTTGAAACAAAAGCTTGGTTAGAAAAAGTGATTATTATTGGCTTATTAGCAGAGCCAAAACAAGTGCAAGTGGAAAGCCATGGTAAGCTAATTATAAACAATGTTGTGACGTAGTACTCATTTGAAAACTTCACTTGATCAGAAGGTGTTAAAATTGTCGTTTTCTTCAAGAACAAAACTTCATAAATACTTTGACTTCTATTTTAGTTTTGAAACTAAGGGTGCTTAGTTGATGTTGTATTAATGTTTTTCATGATTTTTTTTCTGTTGTATACCCATCTGTTGAATATTAATTTTTACTTTCAGATTTTGGTAAAAAAGATCTTCTCTTCATCTACAAAAGTAACATTCAGCTTTTAACAGTTCGAAAGCCAGCAGTAAACATTGAAGCAGAATGGAGTATTAAACTACTTTTTTAATGATTCTCTGGCACTTAAAGTATAACTAATTCATCATACACAATTTTGAGTGAATCTGTACTGAAATTGATGCTTATTTTGTCTGATTTTTTTTTATGTGTATAAAATTCTTTTTTTTTTATATATGTGCACTAATGCTTTGTATCGGAGTATTTGAATAAGGAAGATGTTTCTCTTTAGGGAATTCTTTAGTTTAATTTAATGTTTTATTCTTTTAATAAGGGGTCAGTAACTGTTGAATTATTGTATTAGAATTTGGTTTAAAAGCTAGTTGATCTGGAAAGGAATGTGTATAATAGAAAAACAGTTCAGTGTGATATGTGTATATATCAAAAGTATTGTGTACATGCAGTAAGAAGGTTTGTTTAGAGAACTTTGTATCCTATTTTATAGCACTTAAAAATTGTTGTGGGACAGGGCAAGTAATTGAGTTTATATATTTTGCTTCATACTGTATGTTTATTCATGTTACATTTCAGTTGGGGGAAAATTTTATCAATTTTACTATTTCTTATAATAAAACAAAATCATTAATATGTTATTTCAAAACAGCTGCAATTTGTTTCAAATCTCAACCAAATTACTTAGATATTTACAGAACAGAAAGTCATAAATATGTAGATTTTAGTGGTATGTCTAAATAAGTTAAAACTAAAATGTATCTGTTATTCTAAAATTCCAGTCACAAATTTTGATAAAATATTAAATATCAAACCTGTGTATTAAATGTGTTGTTATTGGTTTATTAACAAAAATCAAAAACTATATAATTTTTGTTTCAAGTGTTTTTCATTTAACATTTAAATCTGTAATTTATTACTTTCAGTACTGTTAAACAATTGGTAAGCACTTATTTGGCTAAGATTTTAGTGTGTTACACATTAACACATAAGCTTGTGCAAAAGAAAAAAAATTATAATCTGAAATGAAAGTAACTAGCTGTTTGGAATGTTTTTAACTTCTGATTTAACTGTGAACAATTCATATCAGATTTGACAGTACTTTCCACATCAGTGTGACACATTACTTAAACTCTAAAATTCGTTGTTGATTTTTAAACTTAGAATATCGTTTATAAACCTGTAAATCATTTTCTTTCTGTTATGCTATTGTTTTCTTAATCAAATATTTATTGCTGCACAGGATGGACTTTCCAAGTTATCACATTTTTTTAACATGTTTTGTCCATTTTTAAAAATGTCCAAAATTTGAATAAGATAGTTTGTTAAAAGTGACATTAATATTAGATACAACATACAGAATCAAAACGTAATCATTTTGTTCAAACTCTCACTTTTTATTCTAGCGTTTTATAAAACCACACAATTGTCAGTATTATAAAAAATTGTATTAACTTAAGGTCAGGTTGTGTCATTTAGAAATCTTAACACTGAAAATGATTATTTCACATACTGACACAATTTGCATTTCTTGCCATGAGAACAGTTCCTCTTATCCATCAATTTTATTTTTACTGAATATATTTAATTTAGTGGGCACTTTCAACAAGGTAATATTATAGGCACATTTCTAAAGAGTAACTTATTTTTTTTCTTTACGGTAAGGATTACCTGTTCACTTACATGTGAAACGTAATTTTAAAAAAATCGCAATGGAAACTAGGTATGCATTGACAAAATTGTTTTCAATAATTAGATTACTTTGTTTTAATGAAGTGTTGCAAGGATTCCTCCACTACTAGTACTTTTTCATCTAATTTGTTGGACATTTCATGGTCCGGCATGGCTAAGCGCATTAAGGCGTGCGACTCGTAATTTGAGGGTTGCGGGTTCGCATCCCCTGCGCCAAACACGCTCGCACTTTCAGCGGTGGGGCGTTATAATGTGACGTTCAATCCCACTATTAGTTGGTAAAAGAGTAGCCCAAGAGTTGACGGTGGGTGGTGATGACTAGCTGCCTTCCCTCTAGTCTTACACTGCAAAATTAGGGATGGCTAGCACAGATAACCCTCGAGTAGCTCTGTGCGAAATTCAAAAGCAAATTGTTGGACATTTCAGTCACAAAATAAGTTACAGTACATATACTCTAAAAGTTGTTGGCTCCACTCGTGCAATGATTTAGTTTTGGATTCAAACTTAAACCACAGAAGTAACTTTGTGATGTAGATATAGTAGTCGATTTCAGCTTGTTTTCAGTTAAAACGCGTTTACTCACTGAATACATTTGTAACTACAATAAAAACGTAATGTTATTTTACCTGTAAATATAAGACGTATTTTTTATTTCACCCGGTTTTGAACATGTAATACACGAAATCTTGACACATTTTAACCGAACAAGGAGAGTTAAGATTAACTATAGTTTCATAGATTTGATAATAGTATCATCAATATGTTAAATAATTAATTATCCATTAAATCTGACTAGCAATAGGAATATTTCAATGGCAAGATTTGTTATTAAAACTGAAAATCGACAGTACTGGCCTAGTTAAAGTGGAGGCTCTTGAATATCTAGAAATAATAGCTGACGTTTGTCCTAAATGCCATTGTACTCATCATTTAACGGCTTAAAAACAAATATTTGGAAACACAAAAATATGTTACATACGACGGAATAAAATTGTTTAGAGATACGTAAGTGTCAACGATTACGATTGCTCTACAAGCGTCTGGTTTGATGGGATGAAATAAATACCAGTTCAGAGGTTTAGCTTTCTTCTCTCACGTAAGTGAAACCTGAATAACTTAAATATTTATTGTATTGCTCTACTTATAATTTCAGTTAGATATGACTTCGTTATTCGAGGGATTTTGTACAAATTTTGAAGTTATGTTAGTGAATTTTCCACAACGTATCCATTCCGTTATTGTGGGATGTATATTTGTTACTTCTCAAAAGTTCGTTTTGTGCTTTAAAATAAAGCTGTTTTACATTGGAGGACTTATGTAATTTTTTTTTACATGGAGAAGAAATGCTGGAGTTTTATATGGTTGATTCTTGTTGTAGTCATCTTCAGAAGAACTTAATGTTTCTAAATTATGCATTTTTCTAGAGACATGCATGAAGGACTGTTTTGTTTTGTTTTAAGTAAAAGATTATAGTATATTTTTCTTCCCGTACTTATGACGCAAATATTCTGTGTTGAATCTGTATAGGCCCATTACATAGCTTTGCGCTTAGCAATAAATACGTTTCAGTTGTTTCACCTTTTATTTTTTTAATCATCAATGACATTTCATTGACGAATTGTGACGACAATTTATTTAACTGGTGGTTTTCTACTTGAAAGGAGGGTGGAGTATGAATTAATTTTTTTTTTAAATCTGCCCAGTAGATTAGATCCAAATTTACAGATGGAGTCCGTACGTGTGTTAAACGCATTTTACTACATTATTTGACACCAAATTACTCGCTACTTCACGTAAGTCACGAATACAGTCAGTTTTGCCATTACTGTATTTAATTCTGTGTATTATTTACAGGAAATGCATGATTTCAATGTTTTTTTGTTTCAATTCAATGCCGTGAGCGAATAAGAGATACGTTACTCTATATGTGAACCCCTCTGGTAGTGAATGATGTTAAAAAAAAAACAACTGATAATTTCAGGGTTAAACTGAGCTTCTTCTGTGCGAAATGTAATTTTACAATTCTGAATATTTCGATGGTTATTGGAACTAAAAATGTAGATACTTGCACATCGTGAAAGGCTGTTTCTAAGTAAGCTATACTTTTACTGTAAAATACAGTATACTGCGAGTAAACGTAAATATATCCACGAAGATAATGAGTAAGTGACTTTACATTACAATCCAAAGAGTGGTATGACATCATAACAGGATGATCGCATTATCTCGCTGCGTCTCCGAACTTAATTTTTTAAACAAGATATAATAAACTTTGATCAAGGTCGTAGATCATACGCCGATGTGTATAAAACACGAAAACTGGCTGGTGTGCTTCCTTACGATGATTTTCGATCTGTTTAAAACGTTAGACTAGGAAGTGGAATTACTTATTGAAGTCAGAAAGGCGATGTTTTACAGTAAGTTGAAGTTTCAATGCTTCAAAAAAAAACATTTTCGTACTCTTGGGCGTTTGTGTGTGTGACGTCAAAGTAGTCCATTGCGAGTACTTCGTATTTTATCTGAGGTAATGAATCTAAGTCTAAAGTAGGTTATGCCTGCACTATTGTTAACTTCCTGGCAAATTTCATTTATTTGCAAATCCTTCTCAAGAAGGCGCTGGTGGGTGCTTTCACCGCAAAACTTAAAGCAGGAATATACAGGGTGTTTGGAAAGTCACTGTGCACTTGTATATTTATTAACAGACATGTTAATGTATAGAATACAGGAGGTAAATATGAATGACAATTATTAACAATGTTGAAAGTGACCCCCGTTGATATCAATACAAACTTGGATCCTTCTTATTTTCTTTCTAAACACCGCTATCAGTTGCTGGCTTGAAATAGACTGAATGAATGTTGTTATCGCTGCTTTTAAAAACTGCACAGTGACTTTCTGAACACCCTGTAGTTTTTATCATTGGCACTGATCGAAGTGGTGTTTATAAACTTTGTTTTCAACTTTCCATATTTCGGTAAAACCATTTTGTAATAATAAAATGACAACATATTAACATGGTTTTCAACTTAGTTAAAATTATAATAATACTGATAAAAAGGAATTTCTGGGAATCAAGACAAAAATGGTAAAAACTACATTTCTCACTCATAGGTTTTGCAGTAAAGTTAAACATCGGATGGTTTTAGTTACGTATTAGTAACATTGCTTGGTTTGATCTATAACGTGCATATTGCACAGTCGGCCTTTGTTCGCTCTCAGATTATTGACTTATTTTTATGCCGTTTACTGCCGATACGGTTCAAATAAGGGTAGATTTATGTTTTTGTTTGTGCAACTTTGAATGTAGAGAATTAAAGTACAACGTTGTCATAAATGATTCGTACAGAAAATGCACTAAAAACGGTTGTAATTAATGCAATTGTTATATTTTCTTACTATCTTAGTTTAAATATTGTGTGTTATCTGCACATTATTATAGTCACGAGTCCGAGATGCACAATAAGTTTAGGGAAAAAAAAAGTTTAGCGGTTCACACATGTAATTCTTGGGTTTAATGAACTATAGAAAGAAACACCATAGTTAAAACCGTATAGGTGACAAAGGTATCAAAATTAAATGCCAGGGTAAACAATCGCAAAGATCTGACAAAGAGCGCTATTTCGAAATATTATCCTTCCTTAAAAGTAAAATAATTTTGCGATTGTTCACCTCAACATTAATTTTTAATGAATGTATAAACGACCGAACAAAAAATCCAGGTAGGAACCGTCAACCCGAAAGCTATCATCCGAGTATCGATGTTTTCATTTTTTCGTAATCTGAGAAAAATTTAGACTTTGTGATACATGAGCAAAATATGTGGCGCTCTCACAGGTGTTGAACCAATTTATTCTGACCACTACTAAGACTATCGATAACACTATATAACACAAATTTTGTTCCTGGATAGTATGTATTTCTTAATTGCTTATGTTGTAAAAGTAGAGAAAGTGACCATTATTTCCTTCAAACTTTGCTTTTGTGACCTGGCTAATGAAATTTAGAAATTAACCTATTCTCTATGTAAAAATGAGCAAATTTGCGCATTTTTATTTATATAAGGTATGAATAAAACAACATATGAATCAATATTTACATGTATTTATACTAACGTTATACAAAAATGTTTCGAAGTGAGTAATTTTTCGAGATTTGCGACTGTAATGTAAATCATTTTCACGTATCAGCCCCCAAATATAGTCTTCCCATCATGCCTTCGTTATACACTCCTAAGTGACAAAAGCAAAGTTTGAAAAGAAAAATTGTTTTTTTTTCCATTTACTTTAGACATATGCATTTGAGAATTAACATTTTCCGCCTAGGAACAAGAAAAAGTAGAAAGTTTGTTACATAGTGTTATTTTCAACGACTAATTACGATAAGGGTTTAACTGTAACTCTCGTAATGCGTCCATAGGTATATCTGTGTTATCGTGTGGTTTAGAAGCCGCTTCACCAGATACGAAGAACAGAGCTTCACCACTGGATCATCCTATGCCCCACTTCAGTACAAACACCATGGGCTGAGAACACAATAAGGGCAACTTGTTTATACATCATTGTGATAGCATTATAGAGGTGTAAGAAGTAAATTACAAGCGGGTATGTCTATGTTGTTGTTTCAAAAAAAGGTTTGTTTGTTTGTTTTGGAATTTCGCACAAAGCTACTCGAGAGCTATCTGTGCTAGCCGTCCCTAATTTAGCAGTGTAAGACTAGAGGGAAGGCAGCTAGTCATCACCACCCACCGCCAACTCTTGGGCTACTCTTTTATCAACGAATAGTGGGATTGACCGTCACATTATACACCCCCACGGCTGGGAGGGCGAGCATGTTTAGCGCGACCTCAGGATTACGAGTCGCACGCCTTACGCGCTCGACCATGCCAGGCCTATTAACAAAATGAACGGGGAGCACGTATTACGGCTGGATTTTAGGGATCGTCTTAGGAGCCCAGAACGTTTTGGTTCTCAATCAAAGTTCTATATATGATCCTGCTTTTTTTCAAAGTAATTTTCCTAATTCAGTTGTATGTTTACTTAGAAATATTGAAAATTAAGTCTCCACGAGCTTCCTACGTCACCGCGTTGAAAAACTTAAATATTACTGAATGCAAATTCGTTTGATCATGGTAACTTTTATCCACTCCACCTAATGGCTCGACATTAATTCTGAAAACTTGCAACTCTAAATGCCTGGTTTCAATACCTTTAATTGGAGAAGCATCGTTAGTCCATTCTGTTATTAACAGTAACAACGCTGCTGTAACTTTACTATGATTTTTCTCTCACATTTAGTGAAAATATGAAACGTCAAACTGTAAATAAGTAATTTGAAGTGTTTAAAGAAGTAAGTTACTCGGACCAGCATGATTAAGTAGGTTAAGGCGTTCGACTTGTAATCTTAGGGTCGCAGGTTCGAATCCCCGTGGAGGCATTATAATGTTACAGTCAATCCCACTATTCGTTCGTAAAAGAGTAGCCTTAGAGTTGGCGGTGGATGGTGATGACTAGTTGCCCTCCCTCTAGCTTTACACTGCTAAATTAGGGACGGCTAGCGCAGATAGCCCTTGAGTAGCTTTGCGCGAGATTCAAAAAACAAACAAACAAGTAAGTTACCGCTTATTGGCAGGTTGCCAAAAGGGAAAATGTGGATAAAACATAACGGAAAGCAGTACAAGTCATGTGAAAGACAAAGTAAGAAGGTTTTTTGTCGTAAACCTGATGACCTCGTGCTGTGTTTAAATTGTATTGTGAGAATTCAAAGGTTTTAAGGCTGCTCAAGGATAGTAACGAATTTTTTAAGACCAAAAGGACATTTCTAGAATAACAAAAGAAACGTTCCACGCGTATGATGTAAACAGTGAACTTAAAAATGAAACAAATATGTATATTTTTTCAATATCCCCTTATAATTTAACTATCGTTAGTTTTATGCCGGTTGTATAAGGAGAACCTAAAGACATTTTTACAATGGTTGCATCGGCGTGACTACAAAAGTCCCTCCACCCGCATTAAAAAGTAATTCGCTCTACCTGTATTTCCATGTAAGTGTAGTTACGACTTGGGATGCCTTTCAGGCTCGTCCCCCTCCCCTCACTTTGCAGTTGCGGGGATCATGCTTACGCCGCTGAATGGTCGAGTTTCTTCTGGAACGCGCTTAAAGACATCGTTTTTGTTTAGAAAATAACCTGTACAAGAGTGAAGAAAGCAAGGAGTAAAATACATCGACTTTGATTAGGGTTTTAATATTCTTCTAAAAACAAATGAGACGTAACAACTCTCAGTGTGGTACATAAACTTTTTATTAATGGAACATAAATATCAACCCTTACTTACATCTTCTTGAAACGTTTGTTAAAATTATATTACTAATATTAAAGGTAAACGGAATCACCCATGTAAACGATTTTTGTGGGGATGTGTAAGAGATACACTTACAGATTGATAAAGCTAACTCAAAGATATTAGTGATGTCTATAAGTACTTAGATTACATTGATTGCCAGTGAATAGCCCTTGTCCATCGGTGGGACAACGATAAGTTCACAGAATTACAATCTAAAATCCGTGTTTTTCTTACATGTTAGAATTTATATTATACTTGTGTTCTTACAACATACCAAATCCGATAAATAAAAATATCCCAAGTCGCCCATTTCCTCAAGTTTACTAAAGTCACTACCAGTGGCTGCGCCAAGTGAGAGGGGCTTGTGCCCCTCAAAATGAGCCAAGCCCCCTCAGCTCCCAATAGTGTTACCTGCATATATTCATAAAATATGGAAAACACAATCGTCGTTGTTGCTTAACAATTAACATAAAAGAGACATAAATCTGTAGAATTCAACGTCTTCATTAAAACAGAAGTATGTGTCATGCGTCCCGTAGCAACGTACTGAATGCACTGAAACTCATGCGCTGTATTGCCGCTCCCTGTGTAATGCCATTCTATCTTGAGCTTTGACGAAGATTAGACAACCAAGTTACAACAGATCATCAGGGATTTCACTTGATAAACCAAAGGTTTCACAAGTATTTATTCATTAATTTCATTTATCTTTTATTGAAAAGTAAAACACAGCATGCATGTATAAGTGTATTGTGTATAGGTCAAAACTATGAAGCATTTAGCCGGTGTTGTGTCCTCTGTGAGATCATTTTGCATTGTGTATCAGCCATCCAAAATTGTACTGATGATTGTGGCATACACTTAAAATTGTGACTTACAATTCAATTAATGTTATAATTAGATAGTAACCTTACATGTTAACTAACCAAATAACATTTCTAAACAATTCTATAATGAATTTTGAAATTTTCATTGGGCTATTTAGAAGTATCTAATTTAATGTAATGTAGTAATTACATTATTGTAACAGGTGCTTGTCACACTTATGATAATAAGAACAATAACACAATCACAGTTAAGCCTGTATAAATAATGTGAACTTATGAAAAAACCAGCCTTTCTGTGAAGGTCAACTGCATTTCAAACATTTTGTTTTGGTGTTACAGTGTTCCCTCGCTACTTCGCGGGCTCGGCCGACCCCCATATATATATATATATATATATATAAAATAATAAATATTAAATCTAAAATATAGCATTAAATACCATTAAAATATTAAAAATAAATATAATTAATAGTGTAAAGAAAAAACAAGTATATTTTGAGATATAAACATATATTTGAGTTTATAACAGCGTAAAAATGGAAACAGAACCAACTGGAAAGGCTATAGATATACGCATTGTGCGTCTGCGAAGGCTGCGCGAGATCAGCTGAAGATATGTAATTTTTAATTTTAAGGCTTAATATCTTAATAATTGCTCTTATTATTTCAGCAATAATGAGCAGTATTGTAATGGGAGGGTTAAGTAGTTGTACAGGGAGGGTTGTAAAAGTCTAAATGCACATAAATATATAGGTAAAAATCGGCGATCCCACTTCGCGGAAAATCTATCGTGGGGGGGTTTTGGAACGCATCTACAGCGATACACGAGGGAACATTCAATATCCAGGCCACGGGTTTGCTTTGTTTGAGCAGACGATTCCTGCCTTGAACGCCTTAAGCGTATGGTCACCGAGCTGCTGACCATGGTGTACGCTCTACGTACAGCTAACGATTGGCTCAGCCCGATTGAGATCTAGATGCCAGCCGCACGCCACACACACACTCTCGCTCACTCCCATTAGCTGCCCACAGTTTTACAACATGCCCTATCAAAGCTGTGTTTGTGTACCCTAATTAGCCCTGTAATTTTACATTATCACTGCCGTCTAATTAAGTACCTGTGCTATATGGTTAAAGATAAACACTTTATCTAACAGTATTTCACGGATGTGTTCTGGATCTTCCTGTGCTATTAATATAATTTGGCGATTCCAATGCCTCAGAGTAGTTGTTCGTAATGTTGAACTGTGTTTCATTGTTATTTGTTCCTTATTCATGAAATGACCCAATGGTATGTATATCTTTTTCCTTATATTTCGATGTTTAAAATTAATACCCTTTGTAAGGCCTAATGCCAATATAAGGAGAGAAATTTCCATTCGTTTCATATAAACTAACACAACTTGGAAGTAAGAAGTGGTACTAGCAATCAGCCCCCCCACACTTTACCTCAGCCGCCCCCAACGAAAATATCCTGACGCCGCTACTGGTCACTACTACCTTAAGTTAAGAAGTGGTAATCTAATACAATTAGTTTCGTAGTTTATGTACATTGTAAACCTGGAAATATCTGTGTGGAATATTTTAACATTTTAATAAATAAATAATTCGCTTCAAGAGAGGTGTATTCATAAGGTGGTTAATCAAGTGTCATTGTGAAATTATTTTGAGTTTCTACATACGAACTTTTTTCTGTAATCATTTTACTTTAGTTTCTTTGTGAAATGTTAATTTTTTTAGAAATCTTCATATAATAATATTGAAGATACAAATACGATCTTTCATCTTGTATTCCTTTATAGTCTGATATGACTTGATGGTTAGGATGTTCGATTTGTAATCTGACGGTCGTTGATTTGAATACAGTTTATCGAACATGCTTGCTCTTTCAACCGTCTAGTTGCTTTGCGCCATGAAACAATAAACCAACCAACCAACTTTCAACCGTGAGAGCATTAAATTATGACAGTCAAGAGCAGGTTGTGGTAGGTGTTGACTAGCTGCCTAATATATATGTTCAAAATAAGAAGTGATTCGAGCAGCTTTGATTGAAATTCAGCAAACATAGTGTACTCATATATTAAATAATGTTCACACAACCGTGTTGCATCATGTCTCATGTGATTCAGCATGACTATGTCATAACCCATACCTAGTGTTTATTGCATTTTAAAACTTAAACAAAGTGGTTTCAACAACTGAAAAAATTCATATTTACCCTTATTAAATTACATCTGCTTGACATGTCTAAAACTTTAAATTAATTCATCGATGGATATTAATTTTCGTGAAGTCAGTAAAACAAATTTAATTTAGTTTAAAAAGGACAGAGCGTGATCTTTGTGGTTAGTGTACTTGTATTGTGCATTTGTTGTTGTGGTGTTGGGGCCTCTATAAGTACTATGGCACCGTGATTGCGTTATAAGAGTGAGATTCCAATATACCGTCAAACAAGAGCTGGATGGGTGCTGTCGTCTGGCTATTTTCGATGTGATCTATCAGTTTCACATTAGGGATGACTGTTTAGAGCTAGTCCTTTTGAGACTTTGCAAGAATTTTTTAAATAAAATTAATTCCTTAAATTCATCAAATATTGGGCGAACAAAGAAAACTTAAAGCAAGCATTAATAAGCTTGTATACTTTTATTATCAAAATCACTAATGTTTTTATTACTAATTGTATTTTGTACTATAAATTCTTTAACTAAATCTTGCACTTTGAATTGGTAGTCTAGTATTGTTCAAGTTAAAGGAGATAATGATTTTTCTCGGCAGTTTTAACTTTATTTATCACATAAGTAGGAGCCATTTATTTAAACCATGTCTATCTTTAGCTTCTTAAACGAGCATGTTCTTGGCAGTGTTCGTTATAGTGGTGGGTTCATAGGGTTATATCACCTTTGAAAATGTCTTCTTTTTTTTTACATTCTATTTGTAAAACTTCAGTCTTGGTTGTCACTAAGAGGCTGAACGTTGATCAAGTTGGAACTAAATGTTATCGTTTGGATTCTCTCATTGTCCATTCGAAAATTGCAGCGTTTCTGGTACAGTTTAAAGTATCTATTTAAATTCAACTTTGTACTAAGGGCAAGCAGCAAGTTAAAAACAAGCTTTCAAATTTAACACTAAAACTTTCAGAGCTAACTATGTTTTTGGAAGAAATAACCGAGAGTTGTGATAAGAACGAACAACGTAAGTTGTTTGCACGAAATAAACCGAGCATTTATGATCCAGAGTATTGGGCTACTAAGCATAGTTCTGAAGAGTCGGGAGTTTTTGAATGGATTCCTCGAATGCCTCCTGTGAGTAGGGTTAGCGCTTACAATACTGGGATATTTTCCACACAGTTTAGCCGTAAAGAAAGATGGTGGAAACAGTTTGTTGAAGGAAGTGAACGTCAAGACAAAGGCACATTCCAGTCTATCTGCAGAACCTTGAAAGGTCAAATCGCAAATACAGAAACATTGAGCTACTTTAGGAGTTATTTTACGGTAAGTACTTTACAATGACTATTTTACGGGGAGGACAAAAAAGTGTCCCACCCCGAAAATGTTATTAATTTATTTTATATATTATTACATGATAGAAAAATATCTAAAACTATATATTTTTAGAATGCACTTGTCGAGATCTGTTCAAATATAATCTCAAATCCTAATTTTAACACTGGGTTTCATAAATACATGAACTTTTCATTATTCTAGCTACATTTTCTCATAAAGAGTGTTGTGTACCTGCTGTAATTTCTACTAAAAATATTACAAATTAATTTTCTCGAGGGGGATCATTTTTATCCTCGCCCTGTAATTTAGAAAATAAAGAATTTCTGAAAAAAAATTTTTAAAAAATGAGCCATTCTCAAATGATTATAGGTTCTATTCTGATGTCGTATTTCTTTTATCAACGTTACAACAGTTGGAAGAGCCATGTTAATGCTTAAAAACAATATGTTTACAGAACTATAGTGTTCTTTATTTCAGTTATTACATTTATTAATAGATAAAAGGAAAAATATTACGTCATAACTATCGTACCCCATCCTTAAAAATTGAGTGTCTATAGCTGTGGTGGGCGCAATACAGATAAACTCTTGTGTAGCTTTGTGCTTAATAACAAATTAATAAAAGTAGTTACAAACAAGTCCATTTTAAAATGTGATAACATTGATCTAGACTTGTATTATCGAAGACTGGAATTTAGACTTCAATTATGTGGTTGAACACTTGTTATTCGTCATATACAAATTATACACATTAGTCTTGGATCCTGATATGCTGTGGTAAGGTAATTAGCAAGGCTGTGTTCGAATAGTCTTTTACTAGTCAGGAATTCAAGCTGGTTCGTCACTTGTATCCTCCAGTGGCTTACCACTATGTCTGCAGCTTTACAACGTCAGCAACCGGCGTTCGATACCTGCAGTGAATAGGCTTTGCGCTAAATTATAATGAAATAACATGATCAGATGGTATTCAATTAACATAATATTTTTATTTTCTAAAGAGAAACGTTGGAATATTAACCACACATTTAACAAAACGCACAAAATATTGAATGTATAAGACTTGGGAGAAGTGTTATTGTAAAATAAATATGAAAAATTGAGAACAACCAGAGTTACGACGGTCAAATCATATAAACCAGCGGTGCTGTATGTGATATGGATAGTATTGTTGACAACCATATACTGTGTCAACCAGAACGATCATTCCTCTTTTAATATGCAGTTTGAAATAATCTTAGGTCATAGGTTGAAAACAAGCAGTATCTGCCACATAGTAGAAGAGTTAAATCGCCAAACTGAAGCAAAAATGTACTTGTATAACTGATACTTGAAACTATGGGTATATGATTACAGAACTAAGAAAAAATAAGACAATTATATGTTTTACAAATATATCATTTATTACGATCATAGTTTCGTCAGTAAAATCTGTACCTGACAATGCTTTCACTGACGAATCCATGATGTATTTGTGAAACGTGCAATTGTCTTGTTTTTCCTCACTTCTGCAAAAGTATATTTCTTCTTCTTTTTCTGTCATGGTTTTTAAAACAAATACAGTGAATTTAAATTAACACATTTACATACACAACGTGGAACTTTCTATGATATTTCATTTATGAAGAACAAACAAAGAAAATTATACCTCAATGACAAAATAAGCCGGGAGACGAGTAGTTCTCTACAATGCATTGTGACTTAAACTACCAGGTTACAGTTGCAAACAAGATACATGTTTCTAAACGTGGATCCTAACAGCTGCCTCATGTTTGGAGAGAAAGCCGAAAATTATTCTTTCCCGAAAAATTGAGCAGTTGCAGCTACACACACGAAATATATTCTGTCTACAACAACAGCTAAAACCAGTACAGTATTGTAAGTACTGTGCTAAAGAGAAAGAAACGACAGTATTGTCAGTAATAAAAGCATTGTGAATGTGAAAAAACTACAAATTATAAAAAAAACAGCGAAAAAAAGTGCAGATATCAGACACACATAAGCTAAGTTAGAAGAAACATGAGGCAACATTGTTATGTACTATTACCACACTAGAGTAGGGTGGGCCGGAAAACAATGTTTGTTTGTTTGTTTGTTTTGGAATTTCGCACAAAGCTACTCGAGGGCTATCTGTGCTAGCCGTCCCTAATTTTGCAGTGTAAGACTAGAGGGAAGGCAGCTAGTCATCACCACCCACCGCCAACTCTTGGGCTACTCTTTTACAAACGAATAGTGGGATTGACCGTCACATTATACACCCCCACGGCTGGGAGGGCGAGCATATTTAGCGCGACGTGGGCGCGAACCCGCGACCCTCGGATTACGAGTGCACGCCTTAACGCGCTCGGCCATGCCAGGCCTGCCGGAAAACAAAACAAAAACTGTTGCCGCATTCAATTTACTGCACTATGATAGTTACAAATAATTGCCGGAGTTTAGTTATAAACTTATTTGAGTTTCTAACTGCCATTATTGAGTGATTCACAGATTGTGAGACTCCCAGTATTACTGAAAAGAACCAAAGTTTTCATCTTTTTTTTTCTTCCCCACGCTAGTAAAAAAAAAAAGTGAAGTTTTCGTGATGGCTTTAGTACGAGAGAATATAATTTTAAAAGCACCTGGGAACAAACTATCACAAAGTACAATAGTGCTTAGTATAAGCTTATAAAAAACATAATTCTATTGTGAACAATGTTATCATTACTCCGTGAAGTGTTTCTTTAAAAAGCTTAAGTTCAGGATAGAACAAAAATTACCACCAAATGACAGATGAACATCAAATAGCTGTGACATGTGGAATATTCAGTCCTTGTACGCCATACAATCGGCGTCTTTAGGGAGCTATCTCTTAAATGACATGCATGCCCTCCATGAATATTGAAACCTTATATTTATTGTTATAAGCTTTCAGACTTTTCCTGTGAGGCGCGGGAGACTTTGGCTATGTAAAATTAAAGAGCATTATATGTACCATGTTGTCCTATAATGTCTATTATTCAAAATACATTAAGGCTGAGAAGTTATATTAAATAATAAATATTAAGTTTCAATTGTAAGAGTTTTGAAAATACATTGTTTGAAAGATTGATGGGTATTTATTTTATTCAGTTTAGTGCTTTAACTCCATCTAGATACATCAGATATGCGCATAACAAAACAGTTCCATGACAATAGTTTATGTTTTGCTAAAAGGATTCTGATGTTAATTTTTACAAATCAGTAACCGCCTACTGAATTCTTTCTCTAACTGTGTACATCGCTGGTACAGCTGTACGTCTACGGATTTACAATACTAAAATCAAGAGTTCGATTCTTCTCTGTGGACTCAGTAAATAGCTCGACGTGGTTTTCCTGTAAGAAAACACACACACACACACACACTATAACTCCTATAACTGTAACAGTTCTTGTGTGTGCTTCGTATTACTATTAAAAACAGTTTTAGTGTTAGCAGCATTCTCACTATTCTAAGAGGGGTTACTTCAGTGAAAATAAAATAAAACTTGGTTGAAATTTATAATGAAAACCTTAACATGAAGGAAAAATGACAATTTGTTGAAAACTGTAAAATTACAGAAAGAAACAATGGGCATTAAGAACAAATCAAGAACAGGAAGACAGAATTAAAAACACGAGGAAACAAATAGAAAATCAATAGAAGACGAAGAAAAAATCAAAGAAGATAGAGGTAAAATATGGAAATTTAAGAGAAGAGTTAAAAGAGAAAAACATATTTAAGGAGAATTAAGAACAAAAATTAAGGTGGTGGAAAATAAGATTTATAAAAATTTATAAAGCTATTGCAGTTGAACAGAAGGATTACAAAGACAGAATTGAAGAAATACAAATATGCAACAACACAGTTAAAAGCAAAGTAAAAAGATGACATTTGTGATGTACAGAAAAACTACAACGACGAAAATGTAGTGCATAAGAATTATAACAATAAGATATTTGAGCTAAAAAACGGCGTCAATGCACTTACCAAAATATTCCAACCTAAAACGTCACTTACTATAAAAATATGAGGTAGGAGGTCTTATTTGGTTAACAACTGTTACCATTAATGCTGTACCATTTGTAACTGCCAAATCAAATTCAACAGTTTAACACTCAATACGAACAAAAGTGTCCAAGCAAAAAACTCTAATGAACTGTAAGGAAAAGTGCCATTAGATCCATATTAGATTTAGTTCAAAATTATTTCCACAGTGAATGAATGGAGAAGTAAACATCAAGTTATTGTTCTTTCAGCTCATTTAAAAGAACCAGCTTTAACAACATTAAGTAATATTACACATGAGAACTTTATTAAATTATCAAACATTGGCAGTTAACATAAGAAGGAAGTTCAAAAGCAAAGTTCTGAAGCAAGGCCTAGAGGAAAGGAAGGGTCTTAACTAATCTTGTGGAAGGTTTATAAAGGCTTGCCCAGTTATTATATCCAGATGATCGACGTGAATGATGGATTGTTGATACATGACCAATTTCTAGATGCCATAGCAAATAAGAATATAAAAATGGGGCCGAGTCAGATAAATTGGAACTTGAATATGTTAAAATCGTAGCTAAACCACTAATGGCATCATTTAAGGTTGTAGGATTATCAGCTCATATAGTTTTGAAGTATCAACTCTCTTCGCTTGCTCTCCCAGCCGTAGGCGCGTTATAATGTTACGGTCAATCCCACTTTTCGTTGGTAAAAGAGTAGCCCAAGAGTTGGCGGTGGGTGGTGATGACTAGCTGCCTTCCCTCTAGTCTTACACTGCTAAATTAGGGACGGCTAGCACAGATAGCTCTCGAGTAGCTTTGTGCGAAATTCCAAAAAAAACATCAACTCTCTTCTAATAATAGTTTCGAAAAGTTGAAAGAAGGAGATGACTATTTAATTAGAACGAAAAATAAAAGACTACAGATATTTCTACTGTATCTTGATAGAACATACTGCAAGAAACTGTAGGCAAAAGTTTATTCCAAATAACAACTCCTTCCAAAGGATTTCAGTGAAAACTAATTGTTATAATTGTGGGAAATATGGCCAATATGGTAGAGAGAGTGGGGAATCTACAACTGATAATACATCAAGGATCCTAAGGATGAATGTTCGAGTTCATTCAGACTAAAATAATAAAAAGTTAACTTTTAACATTGTGGATCACCCCGGGTGGAAACATTAAAGTGCTAGTGCATTAAGCCAAAGACTCTGTATTAAAAAGGAATGTAAACATTTTGAAAAGAGGAAAGCACGAGATAACAAAGAATACCAACTTAAAATATGGTGCAATAGGGGACATTCCCAAATCATGATGATGAACAAATATTGTCCAAAAGCCGATTGAAACTCACTCAGACAAAAGACACGAGTTTGAAATAGCTTATCCTGTGGATCACGTACAATGCAGAAAACTCCTCATGGTAAACAGTTCGAAGACAAAGATGTACTAAGAATGGAAGGATTCATTATACCTATAAGAGGTTCTGTTATGTTAGAAATGTGAATAATACCAGTATAAATAAACAACTACAGTTGGTACTTCAGTAACATCTCATTCCAAAGTGCCATATCATCTCCACAACTTTCAAATATCTGGATATTTAGATGTTACGAAAACGCTAGAAAGAGTAAAAACGTGCTTCTGTTGTGTTGGATGCTGAGAACCAGGCAATAACTGATGTAAATCATAAGAACTATGTTATGAGTGAATAGTTGAGGGAGTTACCTTAGATGTGGTTGGTTCTCTGCCACAGAGTAGTAACGGGAATAAATACATCATGGTTGTGATGGACTGTTTTAACAAATCTCAAGAAGCATATGCTGTTTCTAACGGAAACGTAAAAACTCTAGCAAAGAAACTTGTAAATGAATTTGATTTAAGATTTGGATTACTTTAGAAATTCAGTCAAATCAGGGTTGAAACTTTGAGCCAGTATTGTTTTCAGAAACGTGCAAGATCCTTGGAATCAAAATGAATGGGACAATAACCCTTCATCAGTTTCCCAATATCATGATGGAAAGATACAACCACACACTTTCACATAATTAGTGGTTTATTTGAATGAATATCATAAAATGTGAAACCCAGATCTTTCACTGCTACTTATGATAACAACAGTGCATAAAGCTACAGATGATATACCATGGTTACTGTTGTTTGAGAAAGCACTTAATTAAAGTGCCATGGGATCTTCTAATTTTACATCTGGAGACTTGTCATTTAGCAGAATCTAACAAACAGTATGCAGAAATACTAGCAACACCCGTTACACATGACTTTACATATATTTTACTAAAAGAATATCAACATTGTTGTTTACTAAATCCAATAGGACAGATGGTCCAAGCCAAAGACCTTCCTCCAAGATAATCATTAAATAAACTGCCAACTGAGTAATTTGATAAAATAATTTGCCAACGGAAATTCAACATGCTTAAGATTTCAGAGTTGTTATTTTTTTACGAGTTCACCTTCGAGTTTTACCAAGGATGAAGATACCAGAGGATTCACTCAATCACTTACCTAAAGAGAACTTCTCCACTTACAGGGAAACAATAAAGGGTAAGAGGCCATCTCATCTGCATACCATTACCCTCAAAAAAGAAAACCAACAAACAAGACATAATGAATAGACATCTCATGCTGTTTTATTTGTGTATTAAGGTTGTTCAAAGAACTTTACAATTCAGAAATGGGCAGTGTTGTAAGTTATATTTTTTATTCAAATTTAGATGGGGGGTTTTCTAATGGGCGTATTATGTCATCTAGAAATTTCATGAAACTTAAAAATCTCTTAGTTTTGTGTATTTAATACAAAATGAGTAATGGTGTACAAAGTTCTGTGCAAACTAGTAAAATATTTAAAGAATCAGTAAGATATTTTGTTCGGTGTTGGCACTGGGTTAGACAGTGACAAGTTAAGAAATTCTGCAAGTAAATATATTTATGAACTATGTATGTACTATTATATTCAAAATTTCTGTTGAAAAATTGTCTGTGAAGTTAGGTCAGTGGACGTAACATGTAGGGTAATAAACGTGATACAACAATAAATTAATTCATTATAGTTACTTGGAATGAGCCTGACATTGTTTTTATCAAATAATCCAAAAGAAACTCCATCCCAATTATAAAGTATGTTACAACAGAGTTAATGAATTTTATTAGATCACAGGTATACGAACAAAATGAAGAGAAAGTTGCAGTTATTGGATGCCGATTGAGTTCTAGATTCGGTCACATTGATAATAAAGTGAATAAAGTAGTGTTAGTCTTGTAGATTTTTATATGCAAGTTTAACGTATGTTTAGCATCCCAGGTTTGCAGAATTTAACTTGAAGCGACCTCATTTAATTCTAGAAATATATATATATATTAAGTTGATATTGAAAAAGTGGATAACCGATACTGATGAACCTGTAAATCTAATTGTAGCGTTTACATGAACTTAAGATAAAACATTATTATCATTTGAAAAACTCGACATAGCCAGGTGGTTAAGGCGGATTCGAATCCTCATCACACCAAACATGCTCGCCCTTTCAGCTGTGGGGGCGTTGTAATGTTACGGTCAATTCAACTATTCATTGGTAAAAGAGTAAACCAAGAGTTAGCAGTGGGCGGTGATGGCTAACTGCCTGCCCTGTAGTCTTACACTGATAAATAAGGAACGGCTAGTACAGATAGTCCTCGTGTGGCTTTGCGCGAAATTCAAACAGACAAGCATTTGAAATTTAGAATAACTCGACTGAGTCTTTAGAATTTAAAATAATATCATATACATATTTAAAATTAAATTGCTGAAAATAATAAATAACCCTATATTAATTCGTGTGATTTGTTTGTTTGTCCGCAAACTTCTAGCAAGACGAAACTTGACAGGCTACGTGTAGTAGCTCTTCTATCACAGAGAGCTAAAACATACCTGAATGGTAACACAAGAATGGTGGTGTCTAGAACGTGGTTTCAGGGTCGCACTTCTCTGATACCACGGGTTCTAACAGCTGTTATTAATGTTTTGGGTACAGAAGCAATTGAGGGTAATATAGGATCTTAAATGGTATAATAGGTGAGTTTGGTTTGTTTTGAATTTCGCGCAAAGCTAAACGAGGGCTATCTTCGCTAGCCGTCCCTAATTTAGCAGTGTAGGACTAGAGGGAAGGAAGCTAGTCATCACCACCCACCGCCAACTCTTAAACTACTCTTTTACCAACGAATAGTGGGATTTACCGTCACATTATAACGTCCCCATGACTGAAAGGACGAGCATATTTGGTGCGACGGGAACGTTTACAGTAAATTAAATAGAATTAAACTACTTTAGATGTTTAATAACCATTCTTTAATTTTCATAAGTACACACGAGAAAAAGATACTCTATGTTATAACAATACTTTGCATCCTTGAAAGTTTCTTACTACAACATACCGGAAAATATGAACACAGCTGTCAGATAACGCTTCAGGGCTACGGCAACTGGATCAACTGGCTGAAACCAAGTGTTCAGGTGCACAAGCACATGGCTCGAAATGTACTACGTCATCACGAATCGTACCTGGTTTTCTTGCTTATACCAAGCAAGATATATGTTTTGTTCAAGGAAACACTGTTTTTATGAACAGATGTATTGTTTATTTTCTGGGTTATTTTGTGCAATATACCTACAGAAAGCAGTTTATACTAGACATATTTTGCAACAGCTCTTCTCATATCAATTAAAAGTGCCACGTTTCTACACATAATGACGACAGCGATAACAAACAGTCTCTGTCTCTAACTCTTGATACCATATTTCCCATAATGGCTTGGTACTACACTAGAAGAACCTATCATCATTTTTCTATTTATCGGGTAAGTTATTTATTGTTCCGAAATAATCCCAATAATTTCACTGTTTCAGTTTGTTGAAGTTTAAATAGCGAGATTTACGTAAGCTAGAACTTCGATATTATAATTCCTAAACAGTAAATCTAAGCTTGTAGCATCAGTACATAGAATAAAATGAATTTTTAGTTTGAACAACAACATATATATGTATATACGTGTTACCATGTACATTAAACTGAGTTTTGCCATATACACTGAGTTGGGGTTTTGACATATATACTGCAGTTGGTTTTGACATTGACTGGTATATGAATCCAATCAAATTAAGGAAGACTGTATATATATAAGGCTTTGAGAAATTGAAGATATTACCTGTAAATCTCACCTAATGTCACTGATATAAATGTGCAACACACTATAAATTTATCACGTCATCAGAAATGTTTAAAGTAACTAGTTATATCACAGGTAAATATGGTTAATTTAAAACAATTTTGCTTAAACATTTTATCAGGGAAACCAGGCATTGTGTTTACTAAGCGATTTAAGAGATAACCAAATATTTTGGTAGTGTTAGCAAAAATTTAGACATGAATGCCATAATATAGATATGTTATCACAAACGCCCGATAATGTGTAACAGTTGAAAAAGATCAAGTGAGGAATGTTTTCGTAAATAGTGTTAGCTCCCTCTGTTGGATAAAATATGAAATAAGTATAGAGCAATAGAGTAATTTGTGTTTCGGTCTACCATGCCCTTCTGTGGGTCACAAGTTCGGATTTCCATCAGACCAAACAAGCTATTCTTTTCAACAGTGGGCGTACTATAATGTGACGGTCATTCTAACTATTGGTTGATAAAAGAGTAACCCAAACGATGGTGGTGGGTGGTGATTATTAGCTGCCTTCCTTCGAGTATTTCACTGCTAAATTAGGTTTGTTTTAGAAGTAAGCACAAAGCTACACAGTGGGCTATCTGTGCTCTGCCTACCACGGGCATCGAAACCCAATTTTTAGTGTGTAAGTCTGCAGACATACCATTGTGCCATTGGGGGCGCTAAGTTAGGGAAGGCTAACGCAGATAGTCCTCGTGTATCTTTGCGCGACATTCGAAAATAATCAAACATTGTGTGTTTCGGGTTCCACGAAGGTTGTGCTTTAAAATGCAGGAACACTATGTTCATTTATGCACGTATGACGTAAACAAAAGTATATGCACATGTTCCAATAATATTTTATTTTAGGAAACAAAAGTCAAATCGACTATTATTTTAGAACCACTTCAGAAAGTTGATAACCACGTATACAGATAGTTCATTTGATTGGTTCTGGTTAAATAAAATTTAGTATTTGTCTTTTCTTTTCTCGAGAAGATGTTTTTATTGTTTTGATTTAATCATAAAGCTACACAATGGCCTATCTGTGCTCTGCCCACCACAGGTATAGAAACCAGATTTTTAGCGTTCTAAGTCCGCATACACACCGGTGAGCCACTGGGGGTCATTTTCTAGAAGAAAAATTATAATATTCAAACAAAAGTATGCACTTTTTGAAACATCTATTATTTGTCGAGTATCCCAACTATTACTTAAAAATATCATTATATTAAAATTAACGAAATTTCAAAGTGCAAGACCTAACTAATATATATTTTTGCCTTTGTTTATGTGGAGGAGTTACCTTTCTCTTGGCTGAAGTGATGCATCATTACTTGTATTGTTTCTACGCCCTATTGTTAAGTAACAGATGTTTGTGATTTGAAGACATATAAGTATACTAATTAATAACATCAACCAATATTAATCAGTCAGCTTTGAAATATGTATACATAGTCCTAACTCACGCGATTTATCAATATTTACCTTTCTCTTCTTTTCAATCCAAGTAGGTTCTTACAATCATGTGATTATATGAATGTGCTGTGTATTTTTAGGTGTAGTTTTGATATGTTTCTTTATTGCTGTACACGGCACAGGTTCAGTGACAAGCTTTAATATTGCTACCAGTTCTTCCCGTATCTCTCTCTTTTTATCAGAACATGACTCTCTATAAATTGTTAAAGTGGTTTTCTTTTTTTCAAGAGAAGTCTCTTGAAAATACTGGAAGTTTAATTTATTTTAATACTGAACTTTCCCAATGGGAACGCTTTATGTTCGGAAACTATTATATTAGTGTACAGTTTCATTTCCTGTGTATAATAACGGAAGGATATTTATTCAGGCTACGATTTGTAAGGATCATACAAGTACTGCATGGTGTTACTCATTAGAGAGAGAGAGGGGTCCAATGTTTGGCAAAATGGTAAGTTTGAAAGCTAATAGCGCTAAATTCGGAGTTCGATCTCTGGAGCGGGAACAGTGTTGATAAATCGTTGTGCAACTTTCCATTAAAATAAACATAATAATCTTGAGACGAGAAGGAGGAGATATCTCTTGGAATTTGGTGGTGTAACTTAGAGGTTTTCACTGAGCAGATAGCAATGATATTAATACACTATGTTACGTTAACTGACTTATTGGTGAACATTTGGTGTAAATTATCTATGTTTTAGCTTTTAAAGAGATACATTTCGCAAAGTTATACTAACACCAATAAACATTGTAATCCAATAAACCAAAGGTGAAGACAAACAGAAAGCGATTTTAAGTTAAATTTTTTTTCCGCTTCCTTTCGTCGCTCTCTCTTCTGTGAAAGTATCGTTTCCTCAAATAATTTAGCGCTTTCCACATTAAAATACTCTAAGGTGATTTACATTCTGGCTATGAACATGGATATAATATGATTAATTTTAAATTAAAAAACTAAAAATTAAGAAAACGTTATTACTAGATGTAACTGGAAATTTGGACAACTTGGAAATCACTCTGAATAAAAAGGTTGCAAAAATTTACCAATTTTGTTAACATAGGAAACGAAACTGTGAACGGTAGACAGATTAAAGGAGAACTGTGGAAGTAGGTGCTGAAAAACAAAACAAAAGTTTCTGCGAATGTGTGCACACTTAGCTCAGACAGAAATAGTAGCATCTGTGACGTCTCAAAGACGGTGGGAGACAAAACAAAACAAAACTGGAATGACTCCAATATCAACCCAGCCGCTAACATCTATCAGTTCTTTTTAGGGCACATGGGAGTCAGTTCTCTCATCAAGCAAGACTTTTCCCGAGAACTAATGGTAATAACATTGGACGAGACTGTATGTATCAAGCTAATTTACGGAGAGGCCTCATTTCTTTCTAGTTTCTATTTCGTTATTTGATACTGTATCGCACTGTTTATTCTTTTCTCTATGTATACACTACTTACGCTTCTAAATAAATCAAAAAGAAAAGCTTTCTCAATCATGTAGTGTTTGGCAAACAGAGATTTAAAATAAAGATGAATCAAACTTTGGCCTTCTTCTATTTGGGTACTTCTCAAGGTCAATAGATCTCGAGTTAGAAACCTTGAAAAATTCGAAGATAATCATTGTAAGGAGACTAATAAAGTAAAAAACACTTTAAACTTGTAACAGTTTGTGCTATCTTTGCTAAAGACCTACAATCATTTGTTTGTTTACGTATTTCGCGTAAAGCTACACGAGGGCTATCTGCGCTAGCCGTCCCTAATTTAGCAGTGTAAGACTAAAGGGAAGGCAGCTAGTCATCACCATCCACCGCCAACTCTTGGGCTACTCTTTTACCAACGAATAGTAGGATTTACCGTAGCATTATAACGCCCCCACAACTGAAAGGGCGAGCATGTTTGGCGCGACGGGGATGCGAACCCGCGACCCTCAGATTACGAGTAGAACGTCATAACCTACCTGACCCTGCCCATAATCGTTTGTATTTCCATCTACAAAAACACAATTAGTATTCCAAACCTCAACTGCGAACGAATCAGCCTTTACTCGAAGAAATATGCATTCATTTTCATATATCTTGTAAGCAAAACTCAACGTAATTTCTATTTTTCTATTATGTGTGTATGTATATATGTATATATATATATACCCATCCACTTCCAGTCTTATACAAGAAATTTTATTTTACAATTTTTATTAATACTATTTAGTCATTTTCAAAGTTTTCTTTCCTCTTATACAAATAAAATAAAACTAGTTTGATCCTTTCGTCAACGATATACAGTCGTCATTCTCATTTGTTAGATAATTTTCATTTGCCATATTCCTTGTCTACGAAATATCAAGTGTTTTTTTTATTTTCCATCATCAGCATGTTTTTTTTTAAAGGGCTTATATTGAGTTCACAAGCATTTGAAAAAAGAACTGCTTTATGGGTAATTAATTACTCAAAGTAACTTAGCACAAGTAATATACACCATTGTACAACTGCTACTGAACCCAACCCAAAAGGAATTAAAGTTTCTTTTTTACTCCCTTGAAAAAGTAAAGACGTATCCTCGTTCAAAACACACTATAGATTTAATGCAGCTGCTCCAACAATGGCTCAGCGGTAAATCTGGAGACTTAACGCTAAAAACCGGGTTTCGATACTAGTGATGGACACAACACTGATGGCCCAATGTGTAGCTCTGCACTTAATAGCAAACAAACAACTCATATAGCTGGGATACATAGGCATACTATCTCACATCGTCATTTGCTGATACAATTCGAAGCACTAAGTTTGTTAATTAGGTGACACATAAACCTGCTAGTCATTAGCTAACAGCTACAATATCTCTAGCAGACTCTTTGAAATAACATAAACATGTAATAAACAGTTTACATAAACATAATGAAGTATATCATGCATCCGTGATGAACATTCATCAACACACCTATCTCTCTCCTTCTACATCTGTTTCTAGCTGTCTTCATTCATCACATGTAAATATGTTTCTATACGTGATTAGAAATGTAGTGTAAGCATAAGACAAAGTAAAACGCATCTCCTGGCACGCGCGGAACAAAAATCGTTGTAAGTGTGTATGTGTGGTAACTCCTGTTTTGTTGTCACAACAATGCGAGGGCATGATGTGTATTTACCATAACATTAAGCACTTTATAATTTTAAAATTTTAGTTATTTATATGGGTACATAAATAAGTTTACGTGTAATAGTGAAATTGTGTGTAATAATAGTGATAAAAAAGGTATTTGGTTAAGTTGTTTTGAAACTTGCACTGTTAAGTTGTTATTACAATAATTTAATATATTTTAGCACCCCTGTACATATCGATATCATTGTTTATTTTATATTAGTATCAAACAACTTATAAGTTTGGAAGTTATCTGAATAATATCACAATATATAGGTAATTTATTCTTATCCAAAGTATAGCAAGAATAGATGTACAATATTCACTTTTATCATAATAAATAAATGTTTAATTACTACAATACTAAATGCATAATCTAAGCATTTGAAGTAATTTCAAACTATATCTTTTCAAGATGTCAAGGGCCTGGCATGGCCAAGTGGGTTACGGCATTCGACTCGTAATCTGAAGGTTGCGGGTACGAATCTCGGTCGCACCACACATGTTCGCCCTTTCAGCCGTGGGGGCGTTATAATGTGACGGTCAATCCCACTATTCGTTGGTAAAAGAGTAGTCCAAGAGTTGGCAGTAAGTGGTGATAACTAGCTGCCTTTCCTCTAGCCTCACACTACTAAATTACGGACGGCTAGCGCAGATATCCCTCTCGTACCTTTGCACGAAATTAAAAAGATAAACAAACAAATAACCAAGATGTCAAATATAATAAAAATAGTCAAGATGATGTGTTTTAAATAACTAATATATTCTATATATCTACTTTTGATATTTTTTGCAGATGAAAGAAGAAAAGTAGGGAATCTTACATTAACTAATCTACTGATAATTTTACCTGAGGCATTTATTTATAAGTATCTCAGGTCAACATTTATTGGTGCTAATCAGACTAAGTAACATAGCAATCGTGACCTTGTGTTAAATCACGATTTAAACGTGAATCCGTGAGATACATCTTCATTGAAATAAGGATGTAAACGAAAAAAGAAATTCGAGCAACATTTAAAGACTAAGAAAGTTTTGAAACGTTCTGTTATTCGAATTTCATTAATTTCTACAAAGTGAAAACAATTTATGGCTGATAACTTTAAAAGTTGCTTAGGTAAGTAACCTGGAGTAAAATTGTGATTACTCAAACGTTAGATTCCAAAACTAAAAAAAGGTCGAAATTTATATCTTTCATACCAAAAAGTTAGATTTTACTTTCATAGCCACTTCTTTTGTAATCCTCACTGAAAAAGCTAGATGGTAAAGAAATTATGCTTTAACAGATTAACTGATCTGTTTTTTAGCTCAGCTTAAGTAATATTTTACTAAGTCCGGCGCAGACACAGTGGCTAAATCAAGTGATACACCCCTCTCCAAAAAATTCGTTAACTTCTTCTTTAGTTTCAGATATAAATCTAAATGCAACTCTTGAAGAAAGAGATAATTTATTCATTCAAATAGTTACAGAAAAATAAAATATTTCTGTTATAAAATATGCACCTATTGGTGCTCCTAAATTTTTATCATACTAACACCAGAAGCACTAAAAATATACATCTGGTAAATGAATAAGGGTCCAACGTGTTTAGTATTTAGTGAGTTAAACTCTGATCGAAGGGCCTGAGGTTCGAGACGCGATGCTTCTTAACACGCTCTACATTTTCCAGTATGGGCGCATTAGAATAGTAACAGTCAATTCCTTTATTCGGTTCAAACATCAAAGAAAGTCTTTATATTAGTGGATAGTACTAGCCGTACGAAACATACGATGTCACCTAAACTGAAAATTTCAATACCAATAAACGATTAAGCAGTACTAAATTTCTAGTCGTTCATCAAAATTATTCACAAAAGAACGAAGCTGATGGTTAGTTGTACTTTATAAAATTGCTATTTTGTTGTCTCATCCCTTACTGCCCTAAGAATTGCTTCACCTGTTGTCAGTCTCGCTTAATATGATGGTAAAGTTTTGCAACAATGTTTACACCAAAATTTCCAGTATAACAAGTTCCTGCGAAAAGCAACGGAGTCAATGTTAAATCACATATCGATACAAACTTTCCACTATAAATGAATGTTAGTTTCCAATACAACTATTAAGAATACCAAAATGGTAAAAATCCACTGGATTTTCTTGGAAGTATCGAAAGCTATGTGATCAAATGGTATTGCCGTAATCACAAATTCTTCTGGTATATTTCCCACGAAAACAACTCTTGTTTTCAAGGTGTAACCAGAAACCTTTGAGATTTCATGAACTTCAAACTTGTCTTCAATAACTTTTAAAACGGTGCTAGTATGTTCTTGTTTCATAACCATAGGCTTTATTTATAAATGAGAGCGCTACTCTATGTTGACTTGAGATGTAGTCTCGGAAACTGTTGCTAGTTTTAAACATTCTGATATTAGTTTTTCTAGTCCTGGAGAACTAAGCAGGCCAATTCGAAATGTTAAATTCTTTAGCTCTAAATCATTCAACAATCTTGTTATACGAATATCTTTTTTCCCAATGTTCGGAAAGTTATTATTCTCACAAAAGAATACTTGAGACATCTTTGGACTGTTGCCTTTTCAGTTATTTGTCGTGAACTTAATCAGCGGTCATGCACCGTTGCATTAGCTATATAATACAGACATTTTCCGACCATAACTTTATCCGTGGTTTTATTTAACGCGAACCAAATACAAAGGTGTTAAAAGTGTTAACAGCATCAGCAGTTACGTATCATTGTGCAAATATTTGTTATAATGTATGATTATAATGTTTTGTTTGTTTTTGTGTGTGCGAAAATATTTGTCTTTAGAAATGTATAGAAGCTAGGCATTCATAAATAAATAAGTTCGTTTACTTGAATGATTCCTAAAAACTCCAAGTAAACGTAAACACTGTATGTCAAGGAAACATAGAGTTAATTCTATGTGGAAAAAAGTTGTAGAATCACATTAATAAAAAAAATTATATGTGGAGTAGTATTATACGCTGCTGGCCTAAATCTTAAGGCCAATGAACATAAAGAAAAAATATGCATTTTGCGTTGCTAGACTCAACCACTTATTTGAGTAAAGTTTCGAAGGATGAAAATAAAAATAAAAAACTTTTTAGCATTTAATATGGAAAATGTGAACACTATGAAATTAGCCTAAATACTAGCTGGTCAGAAGTTTAAGACCACACTGAAACGAAGCGTTAATCGGTAAACACGTAACGAAATTTAGTCATTTGTGTTCAAGCATTAGCGTTGTCAACACCTCTCACTGACATATCCTGTGTTACATTGTGTAAAAACGTGGCAAATGCTAAAATATTGACAGAGTTTGAACGTGGCAGAATTGTCTAGCTACAAAAGCAAGTTCTTCTCAAAGTGCCATCACTGGTGAGTTTGGGCAAAGTAAAACTGCTGTTGCAAATTTCTTAAATGACCCTGAGGGATACGGAATGAGAATTTCAAACGGTCAAGAAAATTTCCCGGCGTTGAGAAGAGGATTCGACGGGTTGTCCGGCAAGACACCAGCCGATCGTGGGAACCAGATTAAGGCCCTTACGGACAAAATACAGCTCAAGAACAATAATACGCATCTACGAGAAAAATGCTGTAAAACCGTAACATCTTCACAAGCCACACCTCTTTCCACACCACGAAACAGCTCGGTTAAATTTTGCTGAAAAGCATCAAACATTGGACATAGAAAAGTGGAGGAAGGTTTTGTTCTCTGATGAGACAAATTTAACTGGATGGTCTAGATGGCTTCCAACGTTACTGGAACAATAAGGATATCCCACCAGAGTCATTTTCTACACGACACAGTGGAGGAGGTTCCATCATGATCAGGGGTGCTTTCTCCTTCCATGGAACAATTGAGCTTTAGGTTATACAGGCGTCAAAGCAGCTGGCTACATTGGCGTGTTGGAGAGAGCATCCTTATTAACTGAAAGCCCTCGCTTGTGTGAAAATGACTGGATCTTTCAGCAGCACAATGCTGCAACCCACAATGCCTGCAGAACAAAGGACTTTTTCATAGCGAATAACGTGATTCTTTTGAGCCATCCAGCGTGTTTGCTCAAATTGAACCTCATTGAAAATGTTTGGAAGTAGATGGTAAAGGAAGTCTACAGAAATGGACGCCAGTTTCAAACAGTTCATGATCTTCGTGAAATCGTCTTCAATCGCTTGGAATAATATTCCAGCCAGCTCTCTGCAAACACTTATATCGACCATACCAAACCGAATGTTTGAAGTTATTCGCAGTGACTGCTGTGCAACTCACTACTAAGACCTCTTGTTGGGCATTTCCTACCCTGTTTAGGACTTCTTTTTTTGGTATGCTCTTAAACTTTTGACCAGATAGTATTTAGGCTAATTTCATAGTGTTCACATTTGCAATATTAAATGCTAAAAATGTTTTATTTTTCCTTTTCTTATTTTTTACCTTTCGAAGCTCTACTCAAATAAGTGGTTGAGTCTAACAACGCAAAATGCATATTTTTTTATTATGTTAATTGGCTTTTAGATTTTGGCCAGTACTGTATTTCATTTTCTCTATAAAACTGGACCCGGCATAGCCAGGTGGGTTAAGGCGTTCGAATCCCCGTCAGACTAAACAAGCTCGTCCTCTCAGCCGTGGTGGCGTTATAATGTAACGATCAATCCCACTGTTCGTTAGTAAAAGAGTAGCCCAAAAGTTGGCGGTGGGTGGTGTTGACTAGCTGTCTTCTCTCTAGTCTTACAGTGCTAAATTAGGGACGGCTAGCACAGATAGCCCTCGAGTAACTTTATGCGAAATTTAACAAAAAATCTGTGAGCACGCAAATATATTGTTAAAGCTCAAAACAACTCAGTATCAAATGATTTCAAAAAGTGTCTTGAATAAACTATAAAATGCATTGAGTTTATAATTTTGAAACAAATAAATAAATATTCGCGTTAGCAGATATAGTAAATTATTTATTTCCGCACTTATTTTGATCTGACGTATTTTTTTATATTAGCTTGTTAACGTAGGGGTTAATAGAGTTTTATTTTACTTCATAAAATATTACATACAAGTGTAATCCGTTTAGTAATTTCTTGGTTGATGCTGATGATACCTGTTTTAGTTTTGTCGGTTTCACAAAACTCTTTAATAAAGTATCTCCAAAAAAAGTATGTTCTTAAGCCTAAAACATTTCACTGAAAATCATGTAAACACATATTATGTCACTAGTCTCCTTTGGAGTTTTACAGCAAGAATTTTTTCCAAAGAAATAAGGTCGGATCATTTTACGTAGACACCATATACCGTTTTTAATGTTGATTTAAATATTGTCGTGGAGAAAAATAAATTACTCGTAGATGATAATTCAATAACTTGTCTGTGTCGGTGTGTGGGAACCGAATTAGAAGGCCATTCATGAAGGCTTTGAGATAATTCCGTAAAACAAAGTAAGGTGGGAAAAGTGCACTACTTTCTCCACTGACATTTAATGGCGAGAGGTAATGAAAGAAACCCAACAAAACTTGGAGTTTGGACTTTATAAGCATTTGGAATGAACTTTTTGTAGCACTACGTTTACTACTAAAGAACATGGTCGTATCGTCACACCGAGTAAGTCTATGTGCGGTTCCTCTTCTGCCTTACCCCTACGTCTCTCTTTTTTTTTCATTTGTCGATGTAGTCCACGCATACGTGAAGAAAAACGTAAAGCTAGACACCGAGTCTTGTGTATGCCTATCACTAGTGAGCACGTGATCTTAACTGCCCCATCTCTGTTGTTTAGGAAGCGGGTTGTATCCGCTAAGACTTAAGATTCCAAGAAGACCACAGAAAGAAACGCGTGACACGTGGCTCGTGGTCAGCATGGTACAGCACTGCAATCAACTGGTCTTTAAGGTCAGTCTTTATTAGAATTAGAAAAGTGGCAGTGCATTATGTATTTATTCTATACTTTGTGTAACTGTAGCGAATGAGTGAGGAAATGTTCTATGAAAGATTTCGTTAGCTGTGGTGAAAGAGTGATTTGTAAACATGATGTCATTTCTAGACATTATAGGATGTTCCATTGTTTATTCAAAATTCCCTAAGTTATCTTTCTAAATAACGTCTTAAAGAAAAGACGTACCAGCATCGATAACTTTCTGTGAAATCGTTATTATAAACGAATTATTTCAAAAACCTATAGTCGTGATGACTCAAAGCTAAGTATGAGGACTTATAATGCTTAAAATCGAGTTTCGACACATGTTGTGATCGCATTGCGGGAAACCCATTGTGTAGCTTTGCGCATAACAACAAATAAGTCAAAACCAAAATATTTCAATACCTAAGAAATCATCTTTTGTCATTCATGTGCATGGGTATTTGTAAGGGGTCGTCAAGACAAAAATCTTGTTTGTAATCGAAGCTCTTGATAAATTATTGTGTGTAGTTGTCGAAGACCCGTGTTACATGGTAATGTGTAAAAATCTCCCTTGTAATCAAAACTGACACACACCGAGGAAACCTGGGGGACGTCAAGATCTGTGTTTTAATCGATAAGTTGCAACTCAAACTAACACTCTAAAAAGAGTTGTGTGTGTTTTGATTTTCTAGAAAAAACAGACCCAGTAACTTGAATACACGTATTGTAACTCAAAAAGGCTCAAGAACGGCCTGATGTGCAGGACTATAGATTCTAGTATTCAGGCTCATGTCCCGTTTTTAAACTCACTTTCCACTATGGAACTGCGGATGCACTATAAAATATAAGACTTACTATCAAATTCTTCTATTTAATCAGAGTTGGCGATGGGCGTTGCTGACTGCCTTCTTTGTAGTCTATCACTTCAAAAGTGGGAGTGGCTATACGCAGATAGTTTTTGAATAGATTTTATGTGAAAATTCCGAAACAAAGAAACAATAATAATAAAGTAACCCAGAAAAAAATAGAAGTCTTATTGCTTAAAAAAAACATAATCTTAATTATAAATAAAACTTCCTCGAAGTTTTTAATGGAATCGAGATATTCTTGAACAAAGTTAGACTTATCTCGTTCTGGACAAGGCTTTTAATGTATTTGCATATGTTATTACAAAACTATAATGGAAGCAAAATCATCCAGAACAACATGTTTTAGTCTCAACTCTCTGAGAAACCTTTGTTGTTCAGAAGAATATGCAACTGTAACTTTATCAACTTTGATTTACTTACGTTTCAAAAAAATATATATTTTTATATCTAAATGTGTAACTGCTTATATTGGATTAGTGTGTTCCTCAAAACGAATAGAAAGGTATTTATTATTATCTTATGCAATTGAAAAAAAATATTCACGGTTTCACACAGATGGTTATATAAGCAAGACAGGATGAATTTGATATTTTCGATATTTTCCACCCGGAAGGGACACAGATATAACGAACTGATTTATCTTCTGTTTTTTTAACCAACTCCTTATTACCGGGTTTCGATATCTTTGGTGGGCAGTGCCCAGATTTTCATCGTGTAACTTTGTACTTAATTAAGCAATAAAACGAAACTCTTTACTTTCTACTTAAGTGCGGAAATTACATTATTAATTTTTTCTAACAGGAAAAAAAATTGTATAGTTATTGTTATCCAAAAGCTAGTTTTATAATGGTTTTTGATACTTTCAATCTGCGCACCAAACATGCTCGTCCTTTCAATCATGGGGGCGTTATAAAGTGAAAGTCAATCCCACTATTCGTTGGTAAAAGAGTAGCCCAAGAGTAAACAAACAAAAGCTTCAGCCTCCTGTCGGCATGTTTTCCATTTCTTCGCCAGTTTGTTTTTGAATTTCGCGCAAAGCTACATAAGAGCTATCTGCGATAGTCGACCCTAATTTAGCAGTGTAAGACTAGAGGGAAGACAGCTAGTCATCACCACCCACCGCCAACTCTTGGGCTACTCTTTTACCAACGAATAGTGGGATTGAAAACGCCCCCACGGCTGAAAGGGCGAGCATGTTTGGTGTTACGGAGATTCTAAGCCGTGACCCTCCGTATACAAGTTTTGCGTCTTAACCACCTGGTCATACCGGGCCTTTCTTCGTCAGTCCAGACAAAGCTGAATTGTGCAGGCAACGTAACGAGACGTTTGAAACTTTTTAGTTTAGTACACTTTTTTCTGCAGAAAATTGTTATAAGTCAGGAAAAAGATTTAGATTTTTTGTATAGACGTAGTGTCATTAAACAGTATTGTGTATTATTTCTGTAGAATTAGCACGTATTTTATAATGAACGGGATTAAAACATCAGTTACATACACTCACGCAATCTGTAGCGTTGCTGTGAAACGTAGTATGAAAGCAATAACAATTTTAGAGAAAGTAAATATGACAGTCCTGTATAAACAAAATGATAAAATTAGCTTTGAAAAGTTTGAATACCGCTGATATATTTACCAATTAAAAACGCATTCGCCAGATGCCAACTTCTTGAGTTATAAGTTTCTGCAGTACTTCTATTAACAATCTTCATATATTAGGAAAGTAAAACCCTTCAAATAAGAGAAGCCCGTGACATTTCATTTTAATTACTTTCTTTAATAGTGGTTTGGTTTTGGTTTGTCTTGAATTTTGCGCAAAGCTACTCGAGGGCTATCTGCGCTAGCCATCACTAATTTAGCAGGGTTAGACTAGAGGGAAGGCAGCTAGTCATCACCACCCACCGCCAACTCTTGGGCTACTCTTTTACCAACGAATAGTGGGATTGAAAACGCCCCCACGGCTGAAAGTGCGAGCATGTTTGGTGTTACGGAGATTCTAAACCGTGACTCTCTGATTACTCGTTATGCGTCTTCACCATCTGGGCATGCCGGGACACCTAAAGCTAATATGGTTACTATCGAGTGTCACTTTCTTACTTGCTGTGGTGTATTGGTATGTATTAACAAAGAGTCATGATACCTTATCAAAAACATCTCAGGTGTGAAAAAATGGTACTACCAAAAATGAATAAGCACGCGACCTAAAGGTTTGTTTTTTGTTTGTTTGTTTTTGGAAGTTCGCACAAAGCTACTCGAGGGCTATCTGTGCTAGCCGTCCCTAATTTAGCAGTGTAAGACTAGAGGGAAGGCAGCTAGTCATCACCACCCACCGCCAACTCTTGGGCTACTCTTTTAACAACGAATAGTGGGATTGACCGTCACATTATACACCCCCACGGCTGGGAGGGCGAGCATGTTTAGCGCGACGCGGGCGCGAACCCGCGACCCTCGGATTACGAGTGCACGCCTTAACGCGCTCGGCCATGCCAGGCCTCACGACCTAAAGGAATAAAGAAATTGGTGGACAAACTGGTATCTACATTTATAGCATTGACAAAAATGTGACATTAAATATACGTTAGTTAGTTAAGCCGCGTACTTTGTTTTACCCACCATCATTACAGGAGTCTAGTACTATTTCTTTATACGTTTTGTGGAGACGGCTAACAGAGTTATCTTTCTAGACAAACGAGAAATGATTTTCCCAAAAGAAGACCGAAGACGCCTGAAAGGGTCATCTGTTTTAACCACTCATAGAATCATGTCGGTCATTAGATACTAAAGTGACATCACGTAAGAAATGGTCAACGTTACAATTTGTAGTGTCATAACTCCATTAAAAGAGTGCGCATGCCAATAATCAGGAGAATAGTTAAGCACTTCGTATTGTAGAACTCAGCATGATATATGAACTTCAAAAGCAAGAAATAAAAATATGTGTTTCTCTTAATTTTTGGTTTTGTTTACTCTTGAAACAGAAGATGGCCTGGCATGGCCGAGCGCGTAAGGCGTGCGACTCGTAATCCGAGGGTCGCGGGTTCGCGCCCCCGTCGCGCTAAATATGCTCGCCCTCCCAGCCGTGGGGGTGTATAATGTTACGGTCAATCCCACTATTCGTTGGTAAAAGAGTAGTTCAAGAGTTGGCGGTGGGTGGTGATGACTAGCTGCCTTCCCTCTAGTCTTACACTGCTAAATTAGGGACGGCTAGCACAGATAGCCCTCGAGTAGCATTGTGCGAAATTCCAAAAACAAAAACGAAACAGAAGACTTCAGGGAACCCTACGGAACAACATTTAGCTCTTAATGTATATAAACGTGATGCAGTTTTCCAGGGCTCACCACAAAACATTTAGATTGTAGAATATATAATACAAATATATACATATATGTGTTTGAAAAATGATGAATGTTTGAAAAAGTGTGGTTTGCATAGTAGTCAAAGGTATTATTATTTTTTAATTAAAGCAGAGTAACTGACGACTTCTTATAGTTAAGGATGTTGGAGTAAATGCTTTAGAGACAAAACAAGCCGAAACGTAATGAATGACAAAACCAGTCAAGAGACCAAACTTTCAGACATTTACTACCATGGTATCTCGAATTGCGACAGGAAAAAAACAAAAGAGGGTTAAAATACCAATTTCAGAGTGAAAACTCTTCGCTAGGTTGGTAACCGTTCCAAATAACAGAAATGTTGATCATAAGGAAATATTCACTTCTAAACTGACAAGCATTTTGTTGGCAGTCGCTAATGATGAGAACTCTTTTTCTAAAGCGAACAAAGCTCAAACTTTTCATAATCTCAAAGCTAAAAATTTGTTTAAAAATTCTTTCAAGGTTATGATATAGACCATATGATGTCTGACGTGTACGACAGTAAGAACGTTAAAGACTCAAAAAGAGAAAACGGCGAGGAAATATCTGTGGATCTCCACATATTGTGTTACATTCTAAAGGATACGTAACATCATCAAATAAGAGATGGATAGGAAGTGAGAAGTGTAAAGCCAAGAAAGAGAAAACAACCATCCCAACAAATTACAAAAAACAAATATTATTATATTTTGCAAACCACAAGAGCAAAGAAAATTTACATTGTCTTTTCTTCTTATTTTGTGCTTGAAATTCTCTCTACTTCACAAGTTCTGTTTTTTACTGGTGACTTTTAAGACCACAAAAAGAAAATTGATTTGGTATCTTATAGAAGTATTGAAGAACTGCGATAAATCTTCTCATTTCATAAAAACGCAATTACCAGATTTATTTTTGTACATTAAGGATCAATAATATAGCACAGTACTTAATATGTTGTTGTGTGGTGACGTGATGGTGTTTGCGTAGTAGTACTTTTCTAAACAGTTAGGCATCTGTCTCTAATTTAAACTGGAAATCCAAGACAGAACACGATATATCCATTTATATAATGTTGCTACTCAATAAGGCCCTGGGTTAACTTCCACACAATTACCTTCTTATGCAAATTTAAAAAACCCCTACAGAACAAGTTGTTTCAAAAGGACTGGGTAGGAGAAAACTTATTGAATATGTAGAAGGAATGCTTCTGGATTTCCAAAACTTTCCAGAATTTGGGTGATTATTTCTACTAGGCAGTAACATCGTATAATAAGTGATGTGTATGAATGAATTAACGAGTTTCCCTCTGTCCCTATCTATTATCCTGCGAAACCACAGCCAAGGGAAGGAGCTTGGAGAAATGTTCAGAAGTAAACTAAACCAACAAAAGACCTTACCATCATGTCTTAACAATTTTTTTTAAACATCTGAAAATAGTTATTGATCAGTATTCTCTGTGGAAGCATGTTTTAGTAGCAGATCTGTTACCAACAAGTATGGTTAGACTGGATTATGATTACTTGTTATCACTTTTGATGGCACAGGTGTTTGCTTCAAAGCTATATACCAATTTAAGCTTTTTAAACGTCATGTAAGGCAATGTAAATATGTTTAAGCTTGGTTAAAATATACTGATGTCCGTTTATGTAAAAAAACGAAGGTAACTGTAAAACTAAACATAAAAGTGAATAAAGATTTGAGAGTAACTCGGATGATTATGATAGCAATGAAGATGTAGAAGTCAGATTGGCCGCAAAGACTTTAATTGGTTGCGTTGTTGATCGGGCATCATTGGGGTACAAAATATGGGTGTGTCCTGTTCACGTACGCGGAGAACATGTGCTATTCTTGCTAAGTTTTAGAAATTAGTTAGTCGTTTGAAATTATGGACAGCTAAGTCTGAATCATAAGTCTCTGATAACGCTATAGTTTACCAGTCGCATAAAATAACGCACTAGTTAAAAATATCAGGAAATGTTAACGTTCTTGAGGGGAAGAAGCACAAATTTCTGGTTTGTTTGTTTGCTTTTAAATTTCGCGCAAAGCTACTCGAGGGCTATCTGCACAAGCTGTCCCTAATTTTGCAATGTAAGACTAGAGGGAAGGCAGCTAGTCATCACCACCCACCGCTAACTCTTGGGCTACTCTTTACCAACGAATAGTGGAATTGACTGTCACATTATAACATCCCCACGGAAAAATTTCTGGAACATGATGCTGTTCTAAACAATATTAAGATTCGAGATCTTAGAAAACATATAATCACATACTTTGTATGTGATTTTCTTCATTTCTGACGTTCGGTTTATGTGACTAATACATAATATTTACTATTTCAATATGTTCACGATATAGGTTTTTTTCATTTTTTTCATATGCGCTGGGACCATGGACTGTTAATTATACATTGGTAGAGTCATTTCGCAGAGGTAGATTGAAAACTGTATATAGCACAACTCTTTTGATTTCTGAAAACTATAATTAAGTAATTGAGATCGAACCCTATGCTCGGATACAGTCTAATAAAAGGATAACTGTTACTTTATGAACAGTATCGTGTTTTTGTAACGCTTCATCCTATTATAGAATGTAAGTATGTCATAGCGACATTAAGACGTTGTAACAGCTTTAAAAGTAAATAGCGTTAAGTGTCAAGTTCTGGAAGTGGAAAAAAACAACATCCGCTTTCATTTGCTTTTCCGATTGGCATGCGTGTTTTGCTAAAGCAAAGATACTGAAGTGAAATACAGTAATGAAAATAAAAAATCTTTCTGAAACTCACTCTTTATGTCAAAATTAAAACACCACATTCCTGTGTATTTTGTGTCTTTTAATACATTTCTTGCCAACCTCTAAGTTCCATGACATTAAGTAAAGCATTAATATCTAAACAAAACCGGTATTGGCTTAGATTTTTTAGACCAAAATAGTTTTAAATCAAAAAATAATGCTTCAATTTGACTTTATTACAGTTTGGAGAGAGAGGATCTGGCATTAGGGCCAGAGGAGAAGTTCAGGATTTTGAGAAAATACGCAATCAGTGCTTGAGAGATGGACGATTATTCGAAGATCCAGAGTTTCCTGCCACAGACATCTCCATCTTTTACAGCCGTACTCCTCCGAGGCCATTTGAATGGAAACGTCCACACGTAAGTTTTGCAAAATTAAGTTTTCTTGGTAAGGTTATGATTTGGTCATCGAACCAGTACAGACATTCACAATCGGTATATGCTAGTTAAAGGTTGATTGCATATATTTGAAATATGGAATGTACTGTGCAGATATTTGATTTTTTAAACCCATAATTACAAAATTGAGATCAAATGTTATGCTCGCATGCAACCGAATAATTTTATTGTTTTGGAAAGGATAACTGTAGTTGCTATTTGTTGTCTAATATTTTATATACATAGACGTTAAACTTACTGCTTGCGAGGCATGGCCGATGGTTAGGGGTGCTTGACGAAATGTGAGGGTCGCGGGTTCGAATCCCCGTCCTACTAAACACGCTCACACTTTCAGGAGTAGGAAGGTTCTAATGTAACGGTCAATCTCGCTATTTGTTGGTAAAAGGATATCCCAAGAGCTGGCGATGGGTATTAATGACTAGCTTCCTTCCATCTAGTCATACACTGCTAAGTTAGGGATAGCAAGTGGCAACTAGTCCTCTTGTAGCTTTGCGAGAAATTCAAATCAAATACTCACTGCGGTATTTTTCGAGACATAATAACTCCGTTACTGTATTGTATTATATTGAAAGAGAAGAAGAGAGTTAATAATCAGAACTGAATAATATATAAAACGATTTTTACCATCCTTCATAAGATGGCGGGAAGTTAGTATATAGTTTACACTGTACAACATCTTAAGTTGTTCCTTTGAGTGAAATCTACTTGGCAACTTAATTTACATGGTTTACTTTTTTCGTTTATATAGGAGAGGAAAAACATATTCCCTATCTTATAAGTGGTTTAGTAGTAACTCTGTAAACTTATGATGCTGAAAATCGGTTTCGATACTCATGGTGAGACTTTATGCTTACAACAACAAAATCAATTATTTCTTGAACACATTTCTTTTTAAGGCTTTTTGCTGTCTAACATTTTTAATTCAAAGTTGAGATATCTGTCGTGCTCTTAGTAAAATGACACACCCCAATGGCACAGCGATATGTCTGAGGAATTACAATGCTAGAAACCGGGCTTCGATAATCGTGGTAGACAGAGCACAGATAGTCCATTTTGTACTTTGTGTTTAATTATAAACAAACGAAATTAAAATTATTGTAATTTCAAATACATCCAGCTGTTAGCTCTAAAAGTCATTAAATCATGTCTTAGGACCACTGTAAATGGAAATGCTAAAGTTTAAAGAAGCTTGTCTTCCTCTGTTTTATCAGTAACATTGTGTAAGCAGTACGAGACTGGCTATTATCATGCTTTGCTATGTATTTCCATGTAATTGCTTTCTTTTCAATACTTAAAACATCAGAATTAAATCTTATTTTAAACTGTTTACAATTGTAGAGGTTTCTGTGTGTATTTAAATTATATTTTTATTATTACTGTAACCACAACCTTTAAAACAACAATACAAATGTAAAATAATAAGAATGATTCTGCAACTAGTTAAATGAGCCTCAAAGACAATAAAGAATTGTTTATAAAGCAATGAGTGAAACAATGTTTTTAAATATTAGTTTGTGATACGCGTGTATCCATAGCTTATACTTGTCAGCACCTGTACGTGCTGTCAGTTTTCGTGTCGTAAGTAGGGGGCGCATTTGCACATATGGTCATTCCATAATAGGTCATACATCTGGATCGCGTGATGCAATCTCTCTTCCTGTGTTTACACTGCATTAAAAATCTGATCACGTGCCAATTTTTTTTATTTTGTTTTTACATTATCTTTAATCATGTAAACCAAACATGCAAAATGAAAAATATCACACAGAACGTTTTATTCATGTTGTACGCGATTAGACATTTTCTTAGGTCTCAAATCGTAAAAGTAAAATATTTTCTAAATGAATGAAGAGTTCCAATCGATGCGTTTTGATAAGGTTTTTCGAGACCATGTGTCAGACAGAGCGTCTATGGAATTTCTCTTTTTTTAATCAATCTCTAAAATAAATAAATATAACATAATCTTTTCTGAAAGTTAATTTTAAGGATATAACTGATCTGCGAATGGGCATAACTCATTTCATAAATGAGAGAACAATAAACATTGATGTACACATTGTGCAACTCTGGTACAAAATAAGGGTTATTAATAGCATTACACTATCGGCATTTTGGTTTAATTTGTTTTTAAGTCGATAGCTGATTTTAGTTTTACACATGATGAGATGATGCACCATTTATAACACACCTATATACTAACTTCGGTTACTTGGCTCAAAGTTGACCAATTTTGGCCCCAACTTTTGATTTATTGATGTTAAAACTGAAAAAAATTTGGTCTTTCATCGTCACCACCTGAAATACTTCAATTTGGTTCAAAACATGTTTATTCTCAATCAATAAAATATGGCTTCTCCTAGGGCGTTGCCATCTTTAAAAGTTTTTAAACAAAGGACCTCTATTCTTATTACTGAAACATAACAACACTATTTTTTTATTTCTTACACATATCAATTTAAATTAAACCTTTGTGTGTGTAAGGTTAAAGTGTATATCTTGTCTACGGGTACATGCTGGTAAGGATGAAAAACTATTAAGGAAACGAGAAAAAAAGAATATATAGAAGCATTATACGGTAAATTATGCATGTGTTTTTCTTATAGCAAAATCACATCTGGTTACCTACAGTGTCCATCGAGGAGAACTGAACCCCTAATTTTTGCGTTCTAAATCCAGAGGCTTACGGCTAATAAAGAAAAAGAAACCAGAATACTTTACTTTAGGATCAGTACTAATGTAAATGAAGAAGGTCTAGGGCCTTGTATACCCCATAGTAAAGTAAAAAAAACTGATAAAAGGTTTGAACCGAAAAAAGAATAAAATGAGGTGAAGAAATAAACACAACATAACCATAACAAATATCCAGATACTAAGTAGGGAAATAAACATAAAATCAAATAATCCGTACTTGTACAACAACTCAAACCAAAATTAAACCAATATAAAGGAACACCTTTATATCTATACTGCAACGCCCCCTACGGTTTCGTATCTGTTTACACTCTCGTTCCTAAGGCATGTGATCGGCAACGGTCAGTTGCAAACTCACTTTCTTAACTGAAGATGACCTAAGAAGGTCGAAACGTTGTTCTCTACTTTAGTTTAATAAAAGTTTTAATACCGTACCAGCTGTCTTGAGATGCATATTTACTTCAAGTGTGTTTACCGTTATCACGAAAGGTCAGGTCAGCTTTAGGAAAGAGTACGGAGCATTAGAAAGAAAAGTCAAAGAAGCTTGCATTTGTATCCTTTACGGATTTAGAAAGAGCACTTGACAGAATATATGATCAATATTATTAACTTGCTAAAGCTATTTTGACAAGATTATAGAAACAGACGACTATTGGCAGGAATCTTTGTATATGGGGGAAGGAAGGAAAATAAAGTCAGTGAAGTTTGTTGATAATATGATTCTAGCTGCATTTTTTCCAAAGAAGACTTGAAAACTGTTGTATAAAAATCTAACGAAACAGCAAAAGATGTTCGACATGAAAAACAAACAAAACAAAGTGATGAAAATTTAAATAAATAAAAATGAAGAATGAAAAACAACAACTCGACAAGGTGGAACAGTTTGTTATTTAAGGCATATAATATTGCTTCAAAGAAATAAGATCCATATTTGCAAATGGAATATAAACATTTAGAAATAAGTAGTGGTTGTTGTTTTTTTACTAAGCGATTAGACATGACGGTGATTAAAGCCTTTTTTTATGGAATGCGGTGGCATACGTAGCAGGTAGACGACATCAGAAAATTAGAACATTCTGAAATGTGAGTTTAACGAGGGTTAGAGAAGACCATTTTGACAGAAAAAGAAGACAAGTTTGAAAATATTAGAGATGGGACAACAGAAGAGAAGTACATTGAAAAACAAACAAACAATAAACTAAAAGAAGAAATGGATTGAGCAGGTAAGAGAAAGATTGATGCAGGAAGTGTTAGAAGTAAGGAATATAAGGGAAACGACGTAAAAGAAAGAGGAGGACGCTGCTAGACAAGCTAAAAGAAGGAAGAATGTATGATTATTTGTAGAGGAAGTGGGAAGATAGGGAAAGTTGGAGGAAAATGACTGACTGAGAGAAATAGCTTGATTAACGTTTTGTAATTTGAGTGCCAGACTTGCTTAAGACAAAATATCGATAGATGAACAAACGGATAAAGTAAGGTTAAAATATTTATTGTCTCTCAGGATCACAATAGAAAGGTACGTATAATTTTATATCCTTTTGGTAACAGACTGATGAAGTAAGGGTAAGTGTTTATTTTCTTTTGGGTCCACGATGGAAGGTTCAGAATATTTTTACATCATGTTTGTAACATACTGATAAAGTAAGGTTAAAGTGTTTATCGTCTCCATTATGTTCGTGATGGACAAAGAAAGTGAGTGATTATCATGCTAAAAACAGACTGTAAATTAATAAAATTTGTTTGTACCTCATGAATCAGTGGATTTTTTTGTTCTTTTGGCGCAAAACTACATAATGGGCTATCCGCTCTTTATCCACTGTAGAGAATCGAACCATAAATATTGCGTTATAAGCCCTAAACTTAACCACTGACCCACCGTGGCACAACATATGGTATTATATTACAAATAACTAAAGTATCTTTACTTACCACAAGGTGACTCTCTTTTTAAATTGAAAGCAATCACTTATATGTTTTGTACCTATCACTCGATAGCTTTTTCTAGGAGCAAAATGGAAGTTTCTTGAACATGTATTATAAGTAATAAACTAAAAAATAATTTTTATAGTAAGAAAAAAATAATTGCAATTAGTTTACTTAACTGCCAAACCATTATCTCACAATAAGTGAGTACATCAAACAAATAAACAAATTGGACGGTAAAAGCTATTTGAGCAATTACTGGGACTACAGTGGCCATATGGTACTTACAGAGCATCGTCTCGTCATCGTAACCTGTACCTCTATTTAATTATAGTTACTTAATTTATAAATGTGGTTCCTAATCGCTCGACCAACTGTAGAAATATCCATTAAGCCAGGAAATACTTTAAACTGACGCCCTAAGCAGACATTGAGGCTCACATTATAGCACCAGAGAATTTAGCGTCCTATGTAGTTGTATATGCTGCATATTCTTAACACAGATCCTGCAGTTATAAAAAAAAAAAGTATTTTAAAATAATCAATTTTGTTAAATTTAAAACTTGTTCATGTATTAGGAATAGCCGGAAAATATACCTTCCTTCTTATTTCATTGAGGCCCGGCATAGTCAGGTAGTTCAGGTGTTTGACTCGTGATCTGAGGATGGGGGATTCGAATCAACGTCGCACTAAACATGCTCGCCTTTTCAGCCGTGAGGGCGTTATAATACCACTATTCGTTGGTAAAGAAGTAGCCCAAGAGTTGGCGGTGGGTGGTGATGACTAACTGCCTTCCCCTAGTCTTACACTGCTAAATTAGGGACGGATAGCGCAGATAGCCCTCTTGTAGCTTTGCGCGAAATTCCAAACAAACTGAAACGTATTTCATTGTCAAATAGTAGTAACATTATTTTCAGTTTCCAGTGATTCAGTGGTAAAATTGAGGACTTAAAACATTAAACATCAGAGATTAATACCTGCACGGTATAGCGTCGTGTGTAAATAGAAACAAACGTATACATTTTTACTTCAGAGCTTACTGACCAAGTTAAATCAAAAAGCATAATTTTAAGCCTATTGTTCCCGAACGGTCTATAACCAGTTTAAAAAGGAAAGGTTTTGTCCATTCATCGGGTCGAAAACTTTCAGTAAGTTAAATTTTTAGTAGAAGCTGCAATTGAGCTAACTTCTAACAAAAAAAAAAAATTAGTCCGTGGAGTGAAACAAATTGAGAACATCCAGGCAGTGTTTAGTATTAATAAAAATTGTAAATGAACTGACCTGTAATAAATGTTCTGAGGATTAAAAGTTCCACTCCTCAATCAATTCACACTATTCCTCAAGACTAAACGCAAAACTCATGTTAAACTATTGTTTCATACAATCTTTTTTACGACTTGAGCCTGAGTTATCACATTCTCCTTTAAGTTAATAAAATATAAAACTTTCAGACACACGAAGATTTGATAGACTTTTTACTCTTTGCCAAAATTGTAATAATAGTAATAATGAACGTCACCAAGTACATTTATCTAGTTGTATGTGTTTTTCTGATGCGCATTATATACGCATAATAACACTTTTATTGTTGTTAACGGTCACTAACGAGCTCTTTGTCATTTTGTTTGTATAACTACTAAAGTAACGATTGTTTTTATTCAGGAACTTGCTGAAGATCCAATGTTGTTTCACGAGGGCGCTACTAGATTTGATGTTGTCCAGGGAGAACTTGGTAAGTTAATTAGTTACTAAGCATGTTTAGCGCGACGTGGGCGCAAACCCGCGACCCTCGGATTACGAGTGCACACCGAGCGCGTTAGGGCGTGCACTCGTAATCCGAGGGTCGCGGGTTCGCGCCCCCGTCGCGCTAAACATGCTCGCCCTCCCAGCCGTGGGGGTGTATAATGTGACGGTCAATCCCACTATTCGTTGATAAAAGAGTAGCCCAAGAGTTGGCGGTGGGTGGTGATGACTAGCTGCCTTCCCTCTAGTCTTACACTGCAAAATTAGGGACGGCTAGCACAGATAGCCCTCGAGTAGCTTTGTGCGAAATTCCAAACAAACAAACAAACAAAGCTGGATTAAGTGACACTTAAAGACGACAGGCAGTATATATAATGTATTTAAATATTATTTTGATCATTATTTTATGACTGTTAAACTTTTTCAAAGTACTAATTTGGTGTTTTAAGATTTGGGTATTTAGGGAAATATACCATTTGTATATGTCTATGCCTAAAATTACCCAATCGGCTTTTCGAACACGTTTTGTTAAGCTATTTAGACACGCAATTCATGACTTTTATCACAGGCTCCTAATAACATATTAGTCATAGTATTTTGTTATTTTGCTTGATTTATTTGTGTTGTGAGTACCGTAAGAATATAACCCGAACAGTGGTATTTTAAGGGAACTAAAGGTACAATGATTTGCACACATACATAAAAACAATAAAAAGAACCGAAGTATTATCAATATTGCAATTAATCCTACCATGCAAAATTGCATACTTTATATATGATGTAGATGGAAAACGAACAATGGCATTTAATTTTCAGTTTCAACAAAGACATCCTTAGTTTTTGTTTTTATTTTACGAGGATGAATGTTGGGAAAGGACGAACATAAAATAAATTCAACATTTTAATGTGTTCAGAGTTGTGAGTTTTATCTACTTGAATACGCATGTAAGGCTTGAATCCCTGTCACACCAAACATACTCTCCCTTTTGAGCCGTCGGGCGTTATAATGTGATGGTTAATCCCATTATTTGTTGTGTTAAAAGAATTGTCCAAGAGTTGGTGGTGGGTGATGATGACTAGATGCCTTCCCTCTAGTCTTAAACTGCAAAATTAGGGATGGCTATCACAGATAGCTTTCGTGTAGCTTTGCGTGTAATTCAAAACAAAACAAGCTAAACCCTCCAGTCATACATTACTAAATTAGGGACGGCTAGCGCAAATAGCTCTCGTCTAGCTTCGCGCGAAATTAAAAAAGAAACAAACGCCTGTCGAATACAATTTTGTGCATAGCTGTATCTGCTGTATACATGTCATATCTTCTTATTTGAAGTTGGAAAGAAAAAATGTTTAACGGAGTGTGAACCTGCTTGTGGGAACGAATAAAAGTTTACAAGCAGGTGCTTTAACATGCTTCTAAAATAGAAATGGGGTGAAGCTCACCATTAGTTCGTACGCCCTGTGACTCTCATAAGGAGATTCTCACCGTTGAACTATTTTTAGAAGTCCTTTGGTGCTTAAACGGAATATTTCTGATTTTTATCCTACTCCCTCTTCAGGGTGCGACCCCTTCACACAACTCTCAGTAACGCCATCATATAGCAGAGAATGGCAATATTTAGTTGTTATATACCACCTTACTTACAACATTTAATTATTTCACCATTTGTTTACTGAATTTTTGCGCAAAGCTACTCGCTGGATAACTGTTCCTAATTTTGAATTGTTAGGCTAGAGGGAAGGCAGCTGGTCAACACTACCTACAGCCAACTCTCGGGTTGATTTTTACTAAAAATAGTAGGATTGACCACCACAGTATAACACCTCCATAGCTGAAGAGACTCGTCAATCATCATCATCATTCAGCCCAGTTATCGCATAAGATGACATTCAAGTTAAAATTAACAACAATCAAAACAAAGTACCAGTTTTCCCGTTGTGATAAAAATATTAGAAAAGAAAAAAAATAATGGAGTGAGAAAAATACTCACTTAGTGTTTGTTTTTTTAAACAGCAACTTCTTCTATTGGCCTTTCTGTCCTCATTCTCTCTAGACATATTCTGCCTGTTAAGTATAAATGTATGGCATTACAATAAAACAAACGGCGAATTTTTTTGTAAATTACTAAATATTTTCATTTCTATTGCTCGAAAGATTCAAATGAAAATACAATGATACAAGTAGAAAATGGCGAAATTCATACTGAACCTCGTATTTATAGCATAGCTTCGAACATACTTAAGAATCTGACGTCAAAGTTTTCATAAATCTCTAAACCCATATTATTAAACTGTTTTTTATCTTAACATCATGAACCTGCAAATAAACATCTAAGTTATAACATTAAAAACAGAGTTAATAACAATTTAAATGCATTCTTGTTACATTTCCAGGAACATATGGTTAAGATCTCATAGCGAGAAGGATAGAATTGTCTATTACAATGAATAAATTATTTTAGCGTTATGATCTTGAGCATATAATTGAAATCTTCATAATTTTCAGGTGATTGTTGGTTGTTAGCTGCTGTGGCTAACTTAACCTTGAACCAGGGACTTTTCTACCAGGTAGTGCCAGATGACCAAAGTTTTAATTCGGACTACGCGGGTGTTTTCCATTTCCGTTTCTGGCAGTATGGTCGTTGGATTGATATTGTAATTGATGACCGATTGCCTACTTATAGGGGGCGTCTTGTATTTATGCACTCTACAGAGAAAAATGAATTTTGGAGTGCCCTTCTTGAGAAAGCATACGCAAAGTAAGTGCCATTGGTCGTACAATAAACCTTTACTTTAAATAATCTGTAGACATTTTCTACACGGTAAGTACAGCTATATACTATCGAAATAGTTTTTATTCATATTGATTTTAATTTTAAACAATTGAGGTTCATCTGTTATACTGTCGGATTTTATGTTTGTTTAGAATTAAGCACAAAACTACATTTTGGGCTATCTGTGCTCTGCCAACCACGGGTATCGAAACCCGGTTTTTACTGTGCAAGTCCGCAGACACACCACTGTGCCACTGGGGGGCCGGATTTTATAACATTTGTATAAATTTGTAACTAGGATTTAATCACTGGGCAAGCAGCTATGGTTTGTATCTTCGATTCCTCTCGGCTATTAATATTTTATGCTCTTTGTGAGATATAACCCAAAAGATGTCTTTGTATTCTGGTAGGAATTTTGGCAGAGAGGAGGAAAGCCGGATTTACTAGATGTAAAGTCAAATATAAAAAAAAATCTGAAAACATTCCCCTGTATAATAATTATTTTTTTCTGAACTTGAAACATGTCTTTTGGGCTAGTTGTGTGATATACAGACATATCAGTACATTTTACCTTCTTTAATGACAGAGATATTTTAACACATTTTCAGTTATTTAGTTCTTGCTGCTTTTGTTCTTTGTTCCCTATAATAAGTAATGTATCAATTGTCTGCAGAGATTCTGTAGTAAAATACGTACCATTCAATTTAAAAACATAAACACTGGAATATCTTTTGTTGGCTGATAAAAATGTTCAATGAATGCAAATGTCAACTAATGCTACAAAGGAACAAAGGTCAGGAAGTGATGCTGTCGACTCTGTGAAGAATGCGAGTTTACTGTTGAAATCAATCGCACTTCCTTTTCACGTTAAAAAGGCTAAAAATGCAAAACATATTTCAGATTCAAACTTTGGAAAATACAGGGCTGTACATAGGAATTTAAGTTTGACTACTATTAGAAGGGGGAGACACGTTAGACACATATATAATATGTTCGTGTGTATTAATCATATTAACACAAGCATATAAATTTTATGCATGAAAATAAACAATCATGCACTAACCAAAATGACCAATTCTCTATACGCATAGTTACTGGGAAGCGACCACTTGCTCAACCCTTTTGCATATGCCCCTGGGAAGGCAAGTAACCACAAAGTATGTTTTACTGAAATCAAAAATACAAATATTACTGCAAGAACTAACCACACACTTCTGAAACTAGAAAACGTTGCTGTATTGCATATCTTAATTTTCCACAAAATCCTTACATTTCTCGTAAATTATAATTTTAGAAATCATGTGCAACATTTAGCCTGAAGTGTCACTTTTTACTGTTTGATTAGTTAAGCAATTCATCCAGGTTGTTTCGTGAGTTAGTTGTATTGTGTCTTGCTTAACCTTGTGTATCGATGGATATCTTCGCTTTTTCCACATGGAACAGGAATGTGAGTTACGTCTGCTACCATTGCCTATTTTGTGATTGGTCAGCTACAGTGAAAATCTCTGATAATATAGTTTTTTGAATTGGTTCTGGCTTTTGCTAACTTCTTATCTTGAAGGAACCAAGACTTACTGATAAACTTTCGCCCATGTGTTAATCTTTTATTTATTACTTCTGCTATAACCGTATGAGTTTACTTAACCTTTAAGTTCAGTTCACTTTACATTTCAGTTAAACTTAACGCGATATCCCCTAAAACTTCAAGATCAACCAACCAATTTATTCTTCAGTAAATAAAGTGTCTAATTTTATTCCTTCAAACATCAACACCGTGTGTTGTTTCTTTCAAACCACTCACAAAAGATTACTGAACTTTTTCTTTCCACACGCCAAATCCTCAATATTTTTGGCGAAAAACTGGTAATTGTGCGCAGATATAATCTTCAATTATCATAACACAATGACCTAACTTCACCCATAACATTTATTAACTAATAGAAACTCCATCCCTGAACAGTACATAGCAAACAAATACACCCTGTTATGTATATTAAAACTAGGAAGTTTTTTTCCCACAACAGTATTTGTAACTAATAACAACTTAACAAGCATGGCATCGTGCATATACTCATTAATGTATCAGTTTAGATAGTTATGGTCTATAGGTCAAATAACCCAGTTTTATTTGTATTGAACCAGCCAATAATAGTGGCCTTTCTTTTTCTTTTCTTTGAAACATTTGTTTTAACAAAGATAAAGTATTTAAAACAATAAGTTTTCAATATCAATATAAACAAAATACAACTATTTGGAAAAACAAAACAAAAAAAGTTACTGTTTGTTTGTAAATAAGCACAAATATACAAAATGGATTATCTTTGATCTACCCACCATGTAAATAATGAATGTCAAGACAGTTGTCTTAGAAATAAGTGGCTTTATGAAAAATAAAGCAAGAATAACAAGAAACAAACGCCAACCTGTGTTATACAGCTTTGAGGGCGTTATATTTACACTATTTGAACATACAAATCAGCAAGCCACGTGGCCACCACAACTGATATAAAATGACGATTAAATGGGATGTATCTGAATTATATTTTAAGGTCGTTTGACATTTTGTAGGTAGCGTAACGCTAGAGAAATTGGTCTATTTTAGGAAAACTGTGTTATCGTACTTTTTAATGAAAAATGTTCATACATTTTCGTAAAGATTTGTAAATATCGGGGCTTTAGAATTTCCAAGATGAAAATATCCCTTCTGCTAAAAGACACTGGGAGAAAAATGAATCTCCTCGTCGCAACAGGCCCATTCAGAAAGAGATCTGCAACAAATCAAGCTCTAGACGTGTTAAGCAAAGTGTGGCGTATTGTAACAGGTAAGAATCCTTAAACACAAACATATCAACATGCTCCAGGCAACAATATGTAAAAAGACATATCTTTATTTGGAAAGGAGGTCATATGTGTATGGCTTTACCGAAATAAGACTTCTGGCCAACTGTTGTATATCTCAAACAGTATAAGAAAGAAACGGGTTTTTTTAATATCCCATACGAACACGTATCATTAAAGTTATCAAACGGAGCTTCTATGGATTACCGAGTGATGATGAAATAGACATTAGGAAATTGTCTTCCTTATATATTAAATAGATTATGAAAAGTAAACAGGGAGGAGTGTGGTGGTTTGGACAAGAGAGCCTTACGAGTTTAAACTAAACTACAGACTACTATAAAAAGGCATGGTAGTCAGATTTAGCAGAATTGGACATGACGACCTCGATTTTAATGGAGTAACGAGGCTTCGAAAATAGTTTTAATGTGACATACTCAACTTTCTGTAGAATTGTTTAGATGAGGCAATGTTCTTGCAATTTTAAAAATAAACATGCTTAAAATTAAATTCAAAATATAGATATTAAGTATTTGTTGTTAAGGGCACTGAACATTTTGTTTTAGTTTTCTTTTTCTGTTACTTTTTAATGCGTCACATTAACTTTAGGTCCACATTAAACCTTAGGTATTTGTCAATTATGTCTTAGCGAACCAATTTTTTGTCCTTTTACTTATGTTTAATGTAGGTATAATATGATCAGTCTTGAGAAATCACTCCGTTCTTTTTATTGAACCCAGATAAGTACATATTTTTACTGTGAACGTAGGAATTGACGGCTGAAAAATTCGAACTGGGTACACTTTGTCAGTCTGTAATCAATCAGCGAGGTGATGGGTGAGCGCTTGATAAGACTGGTAAGATTAAAACTTAATTATTTAATTAAGATTTAATTACTGTTGAGCAGGAAGAGTTACTTCAAAAGGCCTAAGTTTCTTGAAGACGTAACTTCACCAGAATCCGCGTGCAAACCTCGTTGTGAAATTTTAATTTTTGATCAAAACTTTTAAAGACTATTTATTTTATTCTTACTTAACTTGATTTACATAATTTTAACTATTAGTTTATTATATAAGAATAACAAACATAAATAGAAAATATAATTTGAATACTTAATTTTGGCCTGTTTTTATAGCTATACCATAAATATAAACTTTACCTTAAACTCAATACCTCACATAGGGTAGTTAAAAAGCAAAATTATATAGAAAAGTGGCATAGCCAGATGGGTGAGGGGCTTGACTTCGCAACAGAGGTTTGCGGATTCAAATCCCCATTACACTAAACATACTCGCACTTTCAACCGTGAAGGTGGTGGGAGGGGGCGTAATAAATGTAATGCTCAATCCCACTATTATTTAGTAAAAGAGTAGCCCAAGAGTTGGCAGTGGGTAGTAATGACTAGCTGCCTTTCCTCTGTTGAATTAGGGATGGTTAGCGCAGATAGCCCTCGTGTAGCTTTGCGTGAAATTCTATAAACAAAGAAGCAGTTAAAGAAACTCTCGAAATTTGCAACAAAATCCTTTATTCGTCAATTTATGAGTTTTTAGTGCTGTTTTTACCATTCCATTTACAACATGCAAAGTTAAATGATCTTTCAGTTTCTTGTACGATTTAAAATATATTTTTGCTTCACGATTGGACTGAATTGACTGAATGGTTTGGTTCATATCTTTTTGCACTACAGAACATTTAGAGAGATTGTCAACTCTCGCGCTGTCGCTCATTTCCGAGATTGCATACGTTTATAATGGACAGTGTAAAATTTCACCTTCGAAAATTCAGAATCTCCTTCTCAGATCCAGAATGTTTTGTTTTTGTTTGTTTTTTTTGCAATGGAAAGTCTTTATCTTAATTAAATTTGTTACAAATCAGATTACACTTAAACAGTAAATTTAAGTTATTAACCGAAAATCGCGAAAATTCTTTATCTTCCTATTATATGAAAGGTTCAAAGTACTGCTTTAAAAGTTTGGATAATTATAAAATAATGTAGAAATTATAACTTAATGTGAGTACAAACCGTAAATGTATAGTGAACTTTCCTGCTTCTACAGCATGTATGGCTAAATTTGTAAAATTCAACTGAAGTGATTCATCTTTGCCTGAATATGTCTATCCTCTAAATGAAATCATTCAGAAAACAGTTTACTTTCTCATGTACTACAATACAATTGTTAGAGGTTGGATTCTCCTTAATTCTGTACGTTTTTCCTCCTTCTCCGAGCTAAAGTTCCAGATATATCACCATTGTATTCCAGTGGGTGAGTACAGGTAGGAAAGTGTGAACGCTCAAAATATTTCTTAATCAGTATTTAAAATCATTATTGTAAGCTATTAATCAACAATATATTTGATAGCATTTATTAAATATATGTATTTTTAGTCTGCTCCTAGCAGTCACTTATAGAAAGCTTAAGGTACTGCAACTACCACCTGCTACTATTTGTTATAGATATGTCTGGGGTAGCAGAGGGAAAAGTATAAAGACTCTCAAAACTGAAACTCACGTTGATATCAGTTGAATGTGGGTGTAGTTAGGCTGTTGGACCGACCCTATAATGATGAAGGAATATTGATCATAACTTGAAATTTACTACGTGTATCAACATGTAGTTAGGCAGTCTTTAAATGAAATGTATAAGTCTGTTTTTTTTTATAAAAACTTAGATGTGTTACAAAACTATTTGTACTCAAGATATGTCTGTAAATTGACATCAGTCTGACAACTCGGAATTAAAGATGATGTTTGTATGAGAATTGAAATTACTTTTGTCCAATATACAGTTTTCATACTGATTTGCATAACTTCTAGAAATACTGAAATGCATATCTTAAGTTTTTCAGCATCCTTGTGTACTGTATGTCATATTTACTTTACAGTTTTATGAATTATTACTATATCGGCAATATAGAGTAAAATAAATGGTTGATAATTCTGACATCAAACACAGAATACTTTGAATAGCACAATGTGAAAGGTATGTCATGTACACTTCGACAAACTGTCCCCATGGTTAATCTTTCGCTGAGAATATAAGTAATTCAGTCAGACGTTCTTACGGGTACTTTCTATTCTACAACAAATTTTGTTAAATTGGTTTCATAGTTTTATGTGTATAAGGAGAAAAATAATTTACTTTACTGCTGTATAGAAAATTATCAAATCTGTTTTTATTTAGAACCTTCTGCACCATAGTTACAATACATCATACGTTTGGAGAATGAATCAAGCTGGCTGTAGTAAATAGAATGAATAACCTTTTTAAGACTCGATTTTTTTGTCCCCGTATCCTTTTGAACAGAAGAACTTAAGTAATTCATCAATCTACTTTCAAGTACCAGCTATGTAAAAACTTAATGTATAAAAAAGAAATTCAACTAAACCTGAAACTCTTGTTAACTTTGCTTTTCGAACTAGTCTTCAGTTAATTCTGACAATAGCTTTTTGAAGCAACCGTTAACAAATATACCAAATTTTATTGATATGGATTTGTTTAGAATTTAAAATATAAAGTAAGAAAGAGATAATTATGTGCACAACTATTAATGGCTATATCTCCAATAATAGTGTTTATATGGTTATTAATATAGATGCAGATGTATTTGTTAAGTAATATAATGTTTGAAGTTAAAGAGAGCTCATTCAGGTATATTTTCATAAGAGTTTTTAGTCTAACAACTACAACTTTGTTTCTGCCTGTTAGGCTGCATGGATCTTATGAAGCTCTTAAAGGAGGAACAACATGCGAGGCTATGGAAGACTTTACTGGGGGAGTTACAGAATATTTTGAGTTGAAGAAAGCCTCTCCCAACATGTTGAAAATTATGCTGAAGGCTTATGAAAGATGGTCACTGATGGGTTGTTCTATAGAGGTAGCTGTAACAAAAACAAGATGTCACATTTTGCGAAATAACCAAACAGCACTCTACTACAATTAAAATAGAACAGCGATATATGTTTATTTGTTTTAAAGCTTTTACATTCTGCAGAATATATATATTAAATGACTAGACGTTTTTGTATGTCACAACTGACCAAATTATATATTTTTGTCATTTCCTTAAACAGCCTAATCAACAAATCACAGAAATGGAACTATCAAATGGTTTGATCTGTGGTCATGCCTATAGTATCACAGCCATTCGTATGGTGAGTTTGTTTTCTATCTTTGAGCTTTAAACATAAGTTAGATAATTTATTTTGAATTTTGATGCAATTTTTAAAGAAAAAATATGTTGTGTTGAAATATGTTTAAAATTATTGTGTTGTAATCAGTACCAACGAATAGTGGTATTATGACGCCCTCACGGCTGAAAAGGCGAGCATGTTTAGTGCGACTATGATTCGAACCCCTAATCCTCAGATTACGAGTCAAACGCCTGAACTACCTGACTATGCCGGGCCTCAATGAAATAAGAAGGAAGGTATATTTTCCAGCTATTCCTAATACATGTACAAGTTTTAAATTTAACAAAATTGACTCTTTGAAAATACTTTTTTTATAACTGCAGGATCTGTGCTTAATCAGTTGGATAAAGAGACTCTTGATATTCCCAGCAAAATGGTCTCTTCATTTCTTTTAGATTAGCTTGTAAACAGGCATATATTTTTAAAAGTAACTGAAGTTAATAACTTTTAATTCTGAATACACTGAATGCGGCTTAATGTTTTCTACTCAATGATATTAGTTTAGTTAGTATAAAAATAACAAAAGTAATAATGTCAGAAGTTATCTGAATGTTGTTTCTCTTAATTATTGTTTTTACTGAACATGTTTGTATTATTCAAATTGTTCTGTACGAGGATGAGACGAGGTAAATCGAATTAAACTAAGTGCAGGAAACATTATTAATAATATTATGTTTATTGTGACCAACTAACTGTAACTGTACTACAGCCATTTTGGTTTAGTATTGTAGGGATTAAAAGTATTTTAAAACATTCGTTCCATTGAGGTTAAACTGTCAGTGTTAATGAAATATATCCTCATAATTCTTGACTTGCAGTGTGGAACCAATGCTGATGAGCTTTAATCAATACTATGTGATAAAGTACTGTTACTACAGAAAGTAACTCTATTCCTTCTTTTCAATGCTATAATTATCCTAACTAGATAAATCAACATCTAACTCTGCTAATAACGTACTATTTTATGAACTTTTCAATTCCATATTACATTGAACTTGCAATATGGTGCATTACTTCCGCTTATATAAATGATTTTTCTCCTTCAGTGCTGCCCTCTATATGCAAATTATTTTCAAATGCCACAAACCTTGAACTCCCACATGCCTCACAATCAACTGTTGCAAATGTGTCTCGCATATACATCATCTTATGACCACCCTTCTCCAAAACGAATGGGGCACACTCTGGTAACGCACGTAACTCCCTCTATTCGATTCTATCGAAGTATAACTTCTCAGTTTGCAGCACTCGTATCAAGACCTTTTTGCGGTGCTCTACAGATTTTATCAACTTCGTTATTACTAAGAAGTTAATATTTTTGTATTCGTTGTACAATGGTGTTTGATTTTCATTTTTACACAATGAATTCGGCCCGGCATGGCCAGGTGGGTTAAGGCGTTCGACTCGTAATCCCAGGGTCGCGGGTTTGAATCCCCGTCGCACCAAACATGCTCGACCTTTCAGCCGCTATGTAACATTCTATGTTACGTGGTACTTCTTCCTCTCAGCATTTGATTTTCTCTTCTTTCCTGTTGTTTAATGTACTCAGGTCAGGAGGTTGGTGAGTGTTTTATTTCTCAGATGGTTGAGGTTGCCAGCATGCCTCGTCATTCATGGGTTTTGGATCAGTTTGTCTTGGCCTAAAATGTCTATTTTTCGTGTAACAGATTTAATATTGTATATTTACTTTAGTATTCATGTTTGTTCCAATTTAATATATATTTAGAAATGCGTGTAATTTATATTATTAAATATTTATTGGGAAAATCCCCTCTGTCTCTAAATTTCTAAAATGTTATCGAGTGTAAAAATCAACACTGTATATATCTATGTAAATGCCAGTGCCGTTCGACCAACTTAACTTTCTAGAACTTTGCCTTAAACTTTATAAATCGCAACATTGAGACAGCTAAATAATATTATTGTTAGTATATTGTTAATATACAGTCAGTATATTATAAACCTCAGAAGCTCTAATTGTGATAATTACTTATTGGTTTGAAAACTAGAGATATTTGAACAGGAATGTTTATATATTTTAAACATAACAAACTGTTTAACTTCAGTGAATTAACTTTAGGCGTTAGTATTTATAAGAGAACATTACGTATCTTCGTTGGTAAAATACTTACGTGTGCTCAGTGAGGCAGCTAGCTAACTTACTGTCAAGAGAAGTGTACCTCTGTATCAACACAAAATTAATTCATACTCCGTAAACCGCCGATAAAAGACTCAGTTCCAAATCAGATAAGTGGTTCAGTATTGTTTGTAAGATTGTAAAACTTTTGTATAAAAATTATTGTTTGCAGTAACTATTTGTAATAACCGTTATTATAAATTGTATTTCTGTTTGTTAAGAAAAATTATATGAATCAGTCTCATTGGCAGATGTCATAACAACATTCAGTAAACCTCTATGTTAAAATTTATGGTTATTTTAAATCCGAATGTAGTAAAATGCATAACAAATAAATCAGAAACTCATCCGAGATAAATTACAATATCTAAAACTTGACTCTCAACAGTTAGAATCGATTTTGTTTGTCGTGTTCATTCATCCCTCGCCAAAATTTTCCGCCTTCAACTTACCATATGAACTATCCTATGGTACTTGTTTACCTTTCACCTATTTTTTTAGGAAATCTACAGATATATCAGGGTTTGGCTAAACCTTACGTATATTGTTTTTATGTTGTTTTGATCTCCTAGTGAGAGATGCAGTCGTATTCTAAGTTTATTTACCGTCTACTTTTCTCTGGGACTCACATATAGTCACGTTTTTACACCAGTATGTTTTTAGTAATACTCCTGAGACTTTGAAATTCCAGTGTGACATCACTCTACCCTTTCTTCTTTGGTGAACTGTTTGTCTCATTCTGACTCTAAACGTTCCTACTACTTTTCACCATCTAACTCCTTCCTAGCCTTACCTTTTCCAACTTTCAAGGGTTCTTCATCTCCTCATTTATTCGACACAATGAACATGTGATCAACAGTAATGGTGACCACTTAGTATGCTCCAGTGGCACAGCAGCATGTCTGTGGATTTACACCATTAGCAGAAAACAGATTGTGTAGCTTTGTGTTTAATTCTAAACAAAAACACTTGTTTGGTTCAGGTTCAGTGGGGAGGGGGGCTCACTTGACCAATTGTTTTAACTTTTGATGACCTTTTTACCAAAAATATGTTGGTTCTTTGGATATTATTTGAGGGATTTTCCATCCATTTTCTCTCCCCACCTCTGTTATATCAAGTACCGTTTTATTTCCATTACTTCCATTATTTCCTACCACCAATAAATGTGTTTCTGAGGCAGGACAAGATCTTCCCTCCCAGAAGATCGTCGAAACTGTCAATCATCCTTACCAGGCATTTATTCTAAGCTATTATGGTACCTAAGAAAACTGGAGACTGGCAACCTGTGATGATTTTTTCCAATCTCAATTAATTGTTTGTTCTACCCAATTTACCATAGAGTCTTTTCTCGCCCTCTGATAGATTTTTTCTCCAGGTTAAAGGATGTTCAAGGTGGATGTTACAAATGCTTACGTGCACGTCCTGATATCTTATTCATCTAGACGCTGTATTATGTTCATTCATCATGGGATAGTTTATCAGTTTCACGCCCTACTCTTCAGGTTTACTTCTGTCTCATGTATTTTTTATATGATGGTCAAAGCTTTTGTCCAACATTTGCATGCTTGAAAGTTGTGCTTCCAGTATTACATGGATTACTGGCTTTTGTTAACTAATTCTGAACATACGTCCACCCATCGCACTCATCTGATACTCCTGAAGAGAGCTCGTATGGTTTGGTTAATTTTATTGGATATGTAATTCCTTATACCTACCCAATATCATGTCCATTTATGTTTTTTTCATTTTCTTTATCTTGCCAGGAATTGACTGGCTGTGACCAATTCTACAGTGGTAGCTTATCTCAACCACCAAAGCAGCATACATTCTTTTCCTCCTTGCAGTTTTCTCAATCAAGAGCTATTGGACTGCCTTATCCCCATAGTTTTCATTTTTCCAGGTACCATAAAGTTGTAATCTTTCCCAATCTTTCCCTCTTGTTACATCTATTTCTGATTAGTCTTCCACTTCAGTATGCAGTCCTTTAGGGTTGGAATGTTAAGGTGGTTCTTCATTGTCTCACTTTGCCTCCATTTGAACCTTTGTCCTTGTTTCTTCTTCAATTAACCTATGGACATCGTTGGTCAGATTTATTTGCCATTAACATTTCATGCATTCTATATTATTCCACATATATTCTCCTTTACCTGAATCAATCTTTTCTTCCTTAAACATTAGTGGCTCAGGAAAGTAATTCCCTATTACCGTCGATTTTCCTTCCTTTATGTTTAGTCGAATCCCTATAGCAGCCTATGTCATGTCCATGCTTTTCGTAATCATGTTACCCACATAGCTTCCTGCCATGGTGCCCATTCCTACCTATTCATTCATTGACAGACATCCTCTCTTTGTGACCTTTCTCCTTCCACACTGATCAATTAGGTTTGGATTTTATATGATTTACTTATTCTTCCTTATCTTTATCTTCCTGTAATTCGCTTTATGTGTCTTTTCATCAGATCAGACACCTTATCTTTTCCCTGACATCTCATCTCCATCGTCCCTTGGAGAAAATTCTTCGATCAGACATACATACGTTCATATCCCTATATCTTCATAGAATTGCTGTATCTTCATTTACGGGTTATTGTGTTCTATCTGAAGCCATTCTTCACACTTCAATGAGACTGTAATTTGGTAAGTTATCTTGTGTGTGTGTATATATATATATATATATACATACACTTAAATTCACACTGTCAGGCCCTGTTAACTGCTTATTTCTATTTTACATGGCAATAACTCGCTTGATGTTGAGATGGGATGTTCCAAACGATCTCTAATTGGTTTGTTCTTGGAATATATTTACTTGAAGAACATCCCATTCCAAACTGCTGCCCATCCTTACCATCTCTTTGATTGAATAAATGAGGTGTGGTTTACATTGTAAAATGGAAGTTTTATGGTTACCTGTTGTAATGTCTCTGGTGTTGTTATTTCTCAGAACTCTCCACCACATTTTCCCCATTTTTCTTTAAGTTTAAGAGTTTCTACCACTTTTAAGTTCCATGCAGCCGTCTTCTCTTGGACCATGGATACTTCGTTCTGAATGTGATAATGGATCGATAATACATATAATGATAAAAACATTCAAATGAAAGTTGGGACGTGTTGTAGATTATGAAATGCCCTTCAATCTTTTGCTCTATTTCCTTACGGATTTTATTAGAGGGGATGTGGTAGCTTTGGAGTGAACCATCAAAACTGTAATTCGCACTTTCGATTGAGATATCTCATGCTACCTCCACATGAACATTGGTTCTCAGTGGCTAGGTTTTGGATTCAGAGCTGAACCAATTAACATAAGCTCTCGCATATGTATTATATTTCCTTACTCAATTAAAATATGGTTCTTTCATTCACCTTGTGGATCACAGTGGTGGTACTTAATCATTAATATGATTTTTTCTCTTATGCTATGAATTGATGATCTTATACTGAAAAGGTTATTGTGCTAGGAGCAGTTCCTATTGGACTGGGTTTGAGTGAGATAGTTTGCATTACAGAAAACTCTTTATTATACTGATTGTCTGGATATCAGGTTCCTGGATTGGTAAAATAACTTCCCATATTGCTATCATGTTTCCTGCTCAAATATTGGAAGAAAGGTACAAGGCTCTCTACAGCCTGATGAGTTAGAGGCGAAAACGTTTGATCCTCTTTTGTAATCCCACTAGGTATTTGTGTTTTGGAGTATAGTTTATTTACCACTGTTATGATTCTCTGTCCTATCCCTATAAGGATGTTGATTCCTGGCATACCACGCTTTTGATGCAGTTGACTTGCTGTGTACAGTCTGTTATGCCCTACCCACTTTACACCTAAGGGCACTTTCTTTGCCTTTTGCCCACATTCAAGTATGCTATTGGTTTAAGTCTGTTATATCGTGGTTTGGATCACTATCCTACCACTGTTCTCTCCCACCAGGATTTGCTCCTTTCTGCTTTTTCCCTATGCCATTCCACATTGAGCAAAGAGTATATATGGTATATATGTGATGTGGGCTCTCGTGTATGATACTTTATAGTGAGAATCTATTCTTGCTTTGTTTTTTGGATGCTTTCGAGGATTGCTACTTTGTTTTCCCTTGCACTGATCTCCCCACTTATTCAATACGGAATTCTAGATAATCATGTGAGAGGAGATAATGTAACATATTGGAAGTTATAATTTTCCTATATCGAAAATATGTTTCCGATAGGTACTTACCTCATCTTTTCCACCCATCCTCCCCACTTAAAACCAGTTTCTCCATTTTTTGCCGAAACTTGAAGTGGTAGTTTCATAGAATCGAATAAAGAGAGTCACATGCGTTAGGAAAGTGTGTTGCACACTTATTGGTGAAGGTTTGTCGCATGAGTATTTATGTGAGTAAAATAAATGGGAGCTCAAAGATTGTGGCAGGTGAAAAAAATTACTTATAGAGAGCAGCACTGAAAGAGTTTGTTTCTTTGAAATTAAGCATAGAGCTATACAATTTACTGTCTGTGCTCTACCCTCCATGGATATAGAAACCCAGTTTCTAGCGCTGCCAGCCCATAAATACCGCTGTGCCACTTGAGGCACACTGAACGAAAATAACTATTTATGTGAGGAAAGGTAAATACTTGTTGGAAATGTATCTTTCACATGCTGGAGAATAACTTAAACAGAAATCCAAATTGTGCAGCCCGTTTCAAATGAGATCACTACAGAAAAATATATTTCAAACTTTATTATTTGTATAAAGAACAACAGTTTTATTTTTAAATAACACAGGTCTGTAATGGTTTTATCGTCTTAAAACGTTTACATGCTATACGGTAATTCTGTGCACTGAATCCGAAAAGGCATCAATTTTACTCTATCAAGTACGAAACGACGTGAGTACTGTGACATAAGTTAATCATTGTGATTGAAATCGGCTTACATTTTGTAGTGCTTAAAATATTGACAGCAAATAGCAATAGATTTTTCTAGACCAATAGTGACATGAGAACCTTATGGATCGTTCTAGAATCTACAAGAAACACATAAAATAAAATGTTCATAATCTTTTTGCGATTTGTATGAAATCCGTGCGTGATAGGACATATCATTTTCGAAATCTGTGTGGTTGAATCGTGAAAAATCCATTATCAAAAGCAAAGCAAAGTTTTTAAATTGGCGGGCCTGTATAATTAGTCAGTATAGACAGGTCTAGAAAAACCCGCATACGCTTACAAAATGTCTGGTGAGATAATGTACCACGTGCAAAGCACGCATATACAAACCAGAAAGTCACTTTTGTTTTAAGACTTTGAAACTATTTTAAGGTACTATATGTACAAATTAGAGTAACCTTCAACATTTATCAGTGACAAAATTTTGGAGGAAATAAATAGTTGTAGTAGGTGACAAAACTATAGTTTTAAGTAAAATGTTTAAGTTAATATTCTCCAGCCTTAAAATGCAACGTGGTGTCTCTTTTCTGTTTATGTTTTTACAGTAATGTATGAGGTAGGTCCACCGATATTGAGAAAGTATGTTTAAAAGCATCTGTACTTAAATAGCTTGTCTCTAGCTGCTGGACTGAGTAGCAAAATCAAGAAAGATTTAAATTAATGGCCACGTAGGACAAGGAAAAAGAAATTTAATATTTATTATGCAAATTTCAAACAAAACATTAAAAATGAAATATGCAAGAATCCAATGCTGCATCATATGATTATTCCAAATAATATTTATAAGCATAAAACTCCCTACCCGTCTTCAGGGAGCTTTGAGCAGTGTATCTCAGCCGTTTCTGACTTGCGTCACACTACGACAATCTGAAAATTTTCGCAGCACACCTGGAAAGCTTTAACGAGTTTTTTAAGGTACACGATATGCCAAGCGTTAAAAGCCCTAGAACGAAAATCACGGCCAAATCAAGGGAAAATAATATTATTGTGCATCACGTTTAGATACACGTAACGCAGAAGAATCTTAAAAGCTTTAGAACGAAAATCACGGCCAAAGCTTGTTTGTTTTTAATTTCACACAAAGCTACTCCAGGGCTATCTGTGTTAGGCGTCCCTAATTTAGCTGTGTAAGACTAGAGGGAAGGCAGCTAGTCATCACCACCCACCGCCAACTCTTGGGCTACTCTTTTACCAACGAATAGTGGGTGCAACAGGGATTCGAACCCGCGACCCTCGGATCGCGAGTCGAACGCCTTAACCCACTTGGCCATTCGTCGACAGCAAGTGACGAGAAGTAATATTTTAGCCCGGACTGTTGGTCGCTTAATGTGTTCAAAATTAGAGGGACAATTTTCTTCTTTGACGGAGATTTGTTAACAAAAGGAAAACAATCAAGGACTCCTTTCGAGATCTTATTCTTCCACAGCGTCACCTTTTCATCGAAGGCCTTCAGTTTGGACGTTGTAGTAATAATGTTGTCAGATGGTCCTTGGAGACTTAAGTTCAGATAATTTAATTTGTCAAATAAGTCGGAGAGAAATTGAACCTTCAGCCACCAGATCTTATCATAAAACCTACTTCTCCAACCTCCAAGAAAAAAATTACTTCAGTTTTTAGTTTGACAAGACGTTTGAACACCTTTTCATTCGAAAGTCATCGAACTTCAGTGTGATACAGTAGATTTTTGGAGTCTGAATCCATCGCCTCACAGAGAACAGAGAAAAGTCGCGATTGAAGTGGCTGAGACTTGATGAAATTCATCGCTTGAATAACTTGATTCATAACAGGCTACAAACCTTTCGGCAAAGATTTGGAGGCGAGAGCCTCTGTAAATCATGCAGCGAACAATCCTTATGTTTGGTGCTTTTTAAATCTTTGCAAAATAAGTATTTGTTTACGATTTTCCATCTTTTATGAATCAAACAAAAGCTAGAACTTGAGCTTTTTACCAACGTTAGTAAATTCATCAACTTGAAGAGACCATAGCAAAGACAATTCATCTTCAGGCGCTTCGAAGTGTTCGCATACTTGATCCTTCAAATCCGACGACAAGTCTACAATTCTGCGCGAAATTGTGTCATTTGATGGTGGAACTTGCTTAACCATTCTGGCAGCATCCGTTCGCCCTTTCAGCCGTGGGGGCATTATAATGTTAAGGTCAATCCTACTATTCGTTGGTAAAAGAGTAGCCCAAGAGTTGGCGATGGGTAGTGATGACTAGCTGCCTTCCCTCTAGTCTTACACTGCTAGATTAGAGACGGCTAGCACAGATAGCCCGCGAGTAGCTTTGTGCGAGTTTCAAAAACAAACAAACAAACGCTAGCGCAATGACTGATTCGGATTCCGTATGTGCTTTCTTGCATTTTGCCAACAATTGAGCAACCTTATAACTTGCAATCAATCCTTTCTCGAGCAGCTTCATGAAGTTCACAAGCTTCCTTAATTATTCATGTTGTTGAGCCGCGAAATTCTCGAAGTGTTCTTTCGGTTTATTCTTCACAGCTGAATGTTTTGTTTCCAAGTGTCTCTTTAGTTTTCTAGGAACAAGCACCTCGTTCGATAATGCTGCATTCCAGAGTAGGCAGAATAGTAATTGAGAATGTTCCGCCCCCCAGTGGCTCAGCGGTATGTCTGCGGACTTACACGCTAAAATCCGGGTTTCGATACCCGTGGTGGGCAGAGCACAGATAGCCCATTGTGTAGCTTTGTGCTTAATTAAAACAAACAAAAAATAGAGAATGTTCCGATTCCAAAGCGATAAAACCGTATTCGATGAATTCGTTTTTGTACATTCGTTTGATTCCTTGCTTTTGATTCAACACATTATCCTTTGGAGCACCAGACTTATTTAAATTTTTCCATGGATAAATGATAAAGTTGATTCATACACGATAAGAACGAAGTTCTGCAGTTGATATAAAATTCCTACCAACAGCGTGGTAGCTGTAGCCTACCGCAAATGAAACGTGTTCTCGAAAGCATTTATGACGTACGAAGCACTTTTTGGGCCAAAATTAAACTAACAGTCGACCGTTGCAGTCGAGAATGAAATTTAAGTATGAACTACTCAGTGCTCGAGTTCAATGAAAACCATAGAATGCTTTGGAAGGTTTCAGAGTGTCTCTGTAGTAGCTTTTATTAACTGATGTGTTCAATTTGCTTGTAAAATCCCAAGAAAGTTGAATGTTTTCCAAAAACACCGCGGCACACAGGTTGAGAATCACTGGCTTGGAGACACAAGCAGAGGCATAATGAGTTTCTACCAATTGGTAGATATTCAGTTTTTACCTCAGTATAATGATTATTACGTGATTACACCATTTTGATATTGGTTAATATATCAAATTATAAGAGAATTTAACTGAATATTTCGGATAATATTCTAAACTTATGAAAAAGTGAAATTCATAGTTGTTCCAGTTACAACACTTTAAAACTCCAAGGGTAGTTCATATAAAATTTGTACCCAAAAAATAAAGAATAACAGGTTATCATCATTTTTTATTAGTATGCTAAGAAACAATTTTTACTTTAGGTTGAAGTCAACACCCCACGTGTCAATGGGAAGATTCCTCTCCTTCGAATTCGTAACCCTTGGGGTAATGAATGTGAATGGAAGGGTCCATGGAGTGACAGGTAAAATATGATTTGGGGTTATAAAATGCTTTATGTAATGTCAGTAACAAAAATTCTACCATCTATTGGTAGTTGTGTACCACCTGAGTTTATTTGGGAACATTTAAAGAAACTGAATGTATAAGAATACTTGGAAGTATTACATCATTCAAATGAAAAATTATATCAGATAATAATAAAAAGATAATAACCATCTCAAAAGAAGATATGAAAAATCTTGGAATTGATCAATTTAGTGATTTGAATATCAAATCAGTTGGGGTTAGGAACGTTTTTTATGATATGCATTTTATTAAGTATTTATTTTTTGAAACTAAGCAATCTCTTTTTATTAAAAACTGGTGTTTAGCTAATAACATCTTTCATCATTATCAAAATTTAGGTATATATGACTGAGTTTTTAAATGTTAGAGTGATATTAAATGCCACATTGAAACTATTTTTTAGCACTTATAGACAGAAAATAACGATTTTGTATTTAATGAAGCATTCACTATATGCTAACGTTTGCATGCTTTAAATATTTGAAATTAATTCTTTTTTTTACTGCAACATTTCATTTTCATAACTTATTATTTGTCAGATATGCTCAGCTATAAATCTGAAACCATTAGATGATATTTATTATCGTCATTACTTGTTACATTTGATTTTAAAATATAAGATACCAAGAAATTTATCTCAATTTTTGTACTTTGATTTTCTCTTGCATATAGTAAAAATAATATCACCCTGTAGATCAACTTTCACTACATAATACATCTTTTTGTTGTATGTCCAAATTTAAGAATAGTTCTTAAGATCACTGTTACTTATTGTTATTACCAATGCCATTTAGGAGGGGGTTAGAGATTTGAACGTGTGATCCTCAGATTGCAAGTTAAATGCCCTAACCTAACCACCTACTGGGCTAGGTACACTAGTGAAAGAATCAACAAGAAATAGCTACTTTACATTCACTCCAGTTTTGTACTGTAAACTAATATTGCTTGTGTTTGGAGGTTTCTAGTTTTTAATAGTTAAATTGTACTCAAAATTGATTAAGCAGTTTTATATAGAATATAATTCTTTCAACTAAACCTCTCCTATAAGTTCATAAAAAAGATATACACAATGAACGTTTGTTAAATGAATTGAAAAACAAGCAAGAAAATGTTAATACGCAAGTAATAATAAATTTCCTGTAGTGATATATTACTAATTTTTCATAATAATATTTTTCTCAGCTAATGAAAATGTCCATGCTATATGATGTACATCAAGTTGCTGACTTTGATGTTTCCTTAATCTTATTAATGTTAGTAAGAGATCATAATGTCTTCTGTCCTAGATCTCCAGAGTGGACAATGGTTAGTGAAAATGAGAGGAAGGAGTTAGGACTTACTTTTGATCATGATGGAGAATTCTGGTAAGTAATATCTTTAATCATGCAATGATGTGTGTGTTTTATTTGATATTTGATCACATTATGTGCATAAATTACATCATTATTAACTCTTTCCTGCAGAAATGAGAAGATAATACTTTTTTAATGTCATACTGTTTTTAATGAGACCTGTTCTGTGTAAAAGATTATTGCAGCAGCTTCACCTATGTATAACTGTATGTACTATGTTTAGATGATATTCTGAATGTGGAAAGTACAGAAGGATCAGTTATTGTCTAATGCTACATACTTTCATTTCTTTTGTTTACCATGTGAAGGATGTCATTTAAAGACTTTCTACAGAACTTTACACGTCTTGAGATATGTAACCTTCACCCTGACTCGCTAACTGATGATCCCTTGACTAAAGTGTCCAAAAAAAAGTGGGATACTCATGTATTTGAAGGGGGATGGGTCCGAAGTGTATCAGCTGGAGGATGCAGAAACTTTCTGGGTGAGTAAAGTGTAGAAAAAATATAAAGTGAAACTCCAGAATGAATTTTTTGTTTAGATGTAAATGATTAGTTCAGATACTAAGCTACTTTGGCTTGAAACGTAAAGACTATGTTATACACAATGTTTCACACACTGCTTATTCACACTTGTATGGAAATCCAGCTTTTGAGAAAATAAAGAAACAGCATTATGAGAGAAACAGAACTTTCTATCATTATCACATTGAAATCTTATGTACTTGTGGAAATATGTACAGCAGAATGATAATGATTTTTAGAGATTGTATTTTAAATAGAAATATTTAGTAACACAATTAGCTTAGTATTTCAAATAATGTTAGATAGCACTAAAAACTAATTCAAAAGTTTTAACCTATTACAGATACATTTTGGTTGAATCCACAATACAATATCACTCTTGAAGATGTGGATGATGATGATGAGGAAGATACTTGCACAATGATAGTGGCTTTGATGCAGAAAAACCGTAGATCTAAGAAAAAAATGGGATTAGATTGCCTTACTATTGGATTTTCAATCTACCATGTATGTGTATGAAGTTTAGAATTTTTATTGTTTCGTGGTTTTTAGGAATTAGCAGGATGCTTTAAAAAAATATTTTTCCTAATATTTGTTAGAATGACATTAGACAAAACAATTATAAACAATTCTTTTGAGAAGATAATTCATTCCTTGCTCAGATTAGGTTTATCACTCAGGATGTTGCCAAAAAGAGTTGTATGCTACTATCTTTAAAGCAATTCCCATCTAATTTCTCATAATTGTACGTTAATTACACCACTGGATAATGATCTTTTTAAGGGATAGAAGTCCTCCACTAAACTGAGAGCAATACACCTTCATGTGCATTAACTCCCTAAATGCATTTGCAAACCTAGATCTTCATTAATTTCTTTGGAACTAGATGTATAGATGTGTTAAAATTTCTCATATGTGTACAATTTGTTGAAATTTATATTGTTAATGAAACTTTGGTTTTGGTATTCTTGAGCTGTTTTTGCAAAAGGTTTAATATTTTATCATGATTTCTCAAGTTACAGTGATTCATACTTTGTTCTAAGTATGGGATGTTGCTCTTTCTTGGATCCTTGTCTTCTTTTATGGATTTATCAGTAAACAGTATCCCTACTACTTCATGGCTTCCCTTTCTGTCTCTCAAATCAAACCTCCACATTATTTGGTAATTCTCTCTTTGAGAATGTGCTAAACCTTCTCACTCTTTGGCAAGAACATTCTCATTCCAGTCCTTATTGATGGATCACTTTGCCATATTCCACTCAGCCTATTTCATGGTCTTTTCTTGCTCCATCATTTACCTGTGGCTCCTGTACCATAATATATTTGTTTGAGCATCAATCATATGCCTTTGAGCCTATTCAAATCTTTTACCAGGAACTTTTACCTTAGGGGCAGACTGCCTCTCTTAGCCAGTCTGCATTTATCACTGGAATGGCTTCTACACCTACAAACCTTCTATGGAGTTTACCCTTAGTTGGATACACATCATTTGGACGATTTTATCCATCCTTCTCATGTCCATGCTTCCTCTTTTATGGTCCTCTATTCCTTATTCTTTGGTTCTGGTTGTTGATTTCTCAGCCAAGCATAGTCTTATTTCTTTCTCTATACCTCTGATTTTATCCTCCTTCCAGGCCCTAATTTTCATGCTTCTGTTAGCTATACATGATTATTTCAGTTTAAGTTTGATACAAGTTTTAAATTTAGTTATGTTTAGAAATGATAGTTTATTACGGGTTTATGTACACAACTATCTACGAATCTTATGTTGTGTATTTCATTTGTTTGGAACTGGTAGTTGTTTATTATGGGTTTGTGTACACGTCTATCTATGAATCTTATATTATGTATTTCAGTTGTTTTGAACTGGTAATTGTATTATTGTTGTTTCATCTTACTAGAATTTTAATGTTTCTCTTGTTGTTTTGATTGAGTATTATTACATGGTAATATCTCTTAGTGTGCAGATCATTCTAGGCCTCTGTTGGGCTATAAATGCACGTCTGAATGTACTTTGATGTAGATACAGGTAAATAGTTATAGATACAGATACTCTCTTTACGTCCAAACTCACAATTGTATAGTCTCGAACTTTAAATTGAAATTATCATAAACTGTATTGTAAGAACAGAGTAAGAAGAAGAGTTTGTCTTTCCAGTTGTGTTCTAAAGTAATTGATCCAACCTGTGTGGACTTTGACAAAAAAGAAACAACTATTTAAATCTCTGGATGCAACTGTGATAATCAACAGTGTAGCAAGCATTTATAAATACATTCGACTTGTTTCAATAAATTATATTAAAACAAATGGACTGTGTGCTGTTTGTATATTGTTGAAGTTTATTGCTAACAATCCACAGGCACCTGCTATAAAGAATCCAGTCTCAAACATAAAATCCTGACAGCCTCTTTGGTTGTTTTAGTCTTGGTCTGCATGGTATTCAGACCTCTTTGTCTTTGCATTGCCCATCTCTTGTTTCTCACCATTCCCTTTTCCACAAAGGAATGTCCTCCCTCTACTCTCACAAATAGAATATGCCTTATCTTATTTGGCTTTCCACTAATATGGTATTATTTTTGTCATCACTGTATTCCATTGTATTTTTCTATCACTGTTTGTGATGGGTCTTATCACTGAATTTTCTGCTACTTCTTTCTTCCTAGTAGTAATTTTGTACATTTTCTTACTGCCTTCATTATTTGGTCATTGATGGATTTTTCATCCCAGTCCTTTTTGGGTATCATGTGGCCCAATCCATGGTCTTTCTCATTTTCTATTTTTTTCCCTGTTCCCTCCATTCCATCCCACTCTTTTGTTCTCCCCAGTCCTTGCTTGATTGATATCTAAATGAGGTTTTATACAATCTTATGTATGCCTCATTCAGGCAGTTAAAATCCATCTGGCTTCTGTATCTTCTTTTTCTCCTCTTTGACTACTAAGAATGTAAACTGCACTTTTCTCATATCTTTCTTTTTCTCTTCCTCACCTTTGAAGGTCATTGCCTTCATCTTTTTCTCTTTTGGAACCCCCTCTTTCTTTTTTTCCACAAACCTCTGCCCTTATAGGGCAGTTCCACTGGCTCTTCTGTTGGTATATTCACTGTGGGATGTGAATTCTCACAGTCTGTTTTCCTTTTCTTTGCTTTGAATTTGTTACTTTTTTATTTTCCACATACATTCACCTCCTTTACACTGAAAGTTTTCAGCTTTAAGACAAACGCATATTGTTTCTTTTTATTATTATAATAGGGTACAATTAAGTGGATGGTTGCCTCTTAGGGTATTCTTACCCAAAATTCACATTGAGCCAGTATAGTTGGAAATACTGATATCGTCTGCTCTGGCTGTACATGTGACCACTGTGAGATTAGATATTACACAAGAGCAACTATGGTATCATAGTTGTATGTATATCTATATTCATTCTATTGTCTGATCCAGATCATACCTATTCCATGGTTTATTATGGAAAAGTCAGTACCAGTGTTCTGCCTACATCTTTAGCTTGTACTGTTTGTTTTTTTAAAAATAAGGCTTTGTAATTGCCTGTTGCATTGTCTCCTAGTAAAATATCTTTCTGCACTAAAGGGCTGATGTGGATCTGGGACACTTTTATACAAATTCTCCCACCTTTTCATTGTGTGGTGCATGAAAGATCCTTGACACTTACCAGTTTCTAGCCACATGGAGAACCATCACTGACAGCAACTGAACCACTGGGACTAGAACAGGAGTACTTATATGGTGAGAAGTGGGACAGTGGTGACACTGTTAGTGTAGTGTGGGCTGTCTCTCATATAAATCAGATACATGTATGTCACTCTGTCACCCATAATCTACTATTGCAGCCTTAATTTATTCAGTGAAATTGAAGTGAGCACACACTAAATGTCTACTTCCTGCAACTAGAGTCTGTCCAGTGGAGTTGAGGTGTATATGCAATTAATATAAAACAGTTATGTATCTTATATTGCTTTCCTCCTACACAAAGGATCTACCTCATAGAATCTGTTTAGTTGATTTGTGGTGATTACATACCATACATAAACAATATATCTATGTCTTGCATATTCTCCTCCTGTAGACAGTGTCTGTACAGTAAAGTCAAAATAACCAAAATGTTTCCTCCTCCTATAGTTAGAGTTGATCCTATATAGTGTTATAATGGCTGAGTTGAAGTAAGCATGAATACTTATCACATGTGCACTCCTCCCACAGCTATTGTGTCCCTTGGTGGCAAAGTAATAAGTATATGTATTTGCAAAGCTAAATTCTAAAATTTGATTCCTTGTGGTGGACACAACAGATAGCTCAGTGACTTTGCTCTGAAAAAAACAAACCCACAAAACCTGAAAGTAGAGTTGAGGTAAGCATACAAGGTATGGTCTGAATGCACTACACGTACTGGCTATGCAATGATGTGTATACAAAAGCTCAAATGGTCATGTTCACATTATGCCTATCTCCCCAACAACATTGGCTTCTTTGCCTCTTCCCTTTACCTATACAGGCATGATATGATATGCAGTCTTTCACAAGTGTGCTCCTTTGAAGCTCCTGCTACTGGGTGTCCTTCAGATGCTTTCTCCATATCTAGGTAAATTTTGCACCAGTCCTTCCACCATAAAAATATGGAATTTGAGCTAATCTATGCGAGAAGTATGTTATTGTTTCAAAAGTTAACATTTGCCTTGCCTGAAAATGTATTTTCTACAGATACAAAAGAATAAAGATTCACAAGTGTATATGCACAGGGGGAGCTTGTGGCACAGGGTCACATCACCCTACAATTGATGAAGAGCTTTTGTTGCAGGATGGTACCATCATGCAGTGGCACAATTCGTGAAAAATCATATGAAATTAGTAGGAGTTGTCTCAAAGCTAGTGGCATGCAAATCTCTTTAGCAGATGAGCTGAGGAAGTTAACTAATCTGTGTAAGAATGCGAGTATCTATCTATCAGAAATTAATTTTAAGGTAAGGAAAATGTTAACATCAACAGTATAAACTGCTTAACTAGTATTTAGCATTAATACTAAAATCTTTAATTTTGAAAGTTTATATAGTGGAAAAAACTTTTGTGTGAATGAAGTATGATAATGTTAAACCTTGTTATCCAACATCAAGTAAGCTGAATCTTTGTTATATCAAAATTATAGTTACTATTGCATTATATAATGTTTTTGGGAATTTGTTAAGAATAATGTATTCACAGTGTTTTAAAGTGTTTGAAAATGATTCTTAAAAGTAATCATTTGTATTTCAGGAAGTGGTAGAAATAATAAGAAGTTGAATTAATGAATAATTCAGAGGTGACCTGTTTACAAATGGCACTTTTCAGCAGACAGAAGTATATTTTGTCAGATCAAGAATCTATTTTATTGGTTAATATTGCATCTGTATTAAAGAGTTAGGATATGTTTTTTAACCTTAGTGACATTTCTTAGTATTTTGTGTCAATGATATTACAGTTTCACTGGGATGAATCAAATGCCTTAAAATATTACAAATAATGTCAATATATAGTACCAGTTGAATTAAAATAAACATACAATAACTTAAATTACTTGTGTTGTGTTTTCATGTACAATATAGTATTACTGTTTAAACATGAATTTTCATCATTATTATGTCTAGTTGAAAAATCCACAAAGTCTTCCTAAACCATTAACCAAAGAATTTTTTAAGTACAATCCATCTGTTGCCAAATCTCCATCTTTTATTAACCTTCGAGAAGTCAATGCCCGGTTCAAGCTTTCCCCTGGTACTTACTGTATTATTCCCTCAACATTTGACCCAGGAGAAGAAGGAGATTTTATTCTTAGAATCTTTACAGAAAAAGAAAACAAAATGAGGTATTATCTTGTACTTAAAAAAAAAAGAAAAAAACATTCTCAGTAATTATTACATTATGTAACAACATTTTTACTTTTTCTTGTTCCTGGGCAGAAAGTGTTATTTCCAAATTGCTTATGCCTAGAGTAAATGGAAAAGACCTATTTTTCTCTTCAAACTTTGCTTTTGTGACTGGAGTAATGAAATTTTCAAATTTACCCATTTTTCAGAGCATTTTGGGTAAATTCAGTGCCAAGTAGGTTATAGAATATTTTCTTGAACTTGCAAGAATTTTGAAGGATTTCTACAATGTTGTAGCACTTACAAGAATTTTCTAAAACTTTCCATAGTAATATATATACATATACACACACACACACATACAGGGGCTCACTACTTCAGTTTAGTTTTAGTTGTCTAAGTGAACACATAGACCGATCTGATTTTATCAGATGTGGCATCAAGAAGCTGCAAGCATTCTCCAGGTGTATTCTGCTATGTATGTGGCCAGTTTATCAGGAAAAGAGTGAAAACGTATTCTGTGACAGCATCTGCTAAAATGTGTGTAGCCTACAAGTCATATTTTGGTATTCTTGTTATGGATCAAGACAAACCCTGAGCGCTTCATTTTACCTGCAAGCACTGCAAAAAAACTCTAAAAGGTAAGACGGACAATTTTTGCTTGCTTGTATAGTAAGATTTTATATTATACAAATTTTAGATCTTTTAAAATTTAAATATCTTGTAATTAATTAATTTTTTTAAAATTTCTAATAGTATAGAAAAAATATCACATATAAAATATCTTGCACGAACTTCTTACACATTTGTTGTGGATGAAATAAGTTTATTCTTCGCAACAACAATTTTATTTTGCTCTTTTGCAGGATGGTACAGAGGAGAAAAGAGAGTCATAAAATTTGCTATCCAAGAACTTAGCATGAACCCACTGACCACTCAAGCATGTTACTTCTGCATGGTGGACCCTTCCAAATGTAGAGCTGGCAAGAATGCATCTGATATCATGTATCCGGACCTTCCATCATCCATCACCCCAATGCCACACTACCCTAAGCTCCCTGTACTCACTCCACCACAGAGAAAGCAGCCATCCTCAGAAGAGAGCAGCAAATCAAAAGAAGAAGTAGATGTTGAAGATCGAGATTACAATTTTAGAGGTGCAGCTGGTAAGAGAAACCCATACTACTACACCCAAAGATACCTCAATGACTTGATCAGAGATCTTGGTCTAACAAAGGTGAATGCAGAGCTTTCCCCACCTAGTGTGGGTTCCGACGACAGCACTCCACCATGAACCACCTAATTTGACTTGAAACATCGGTCAGAGAAGCTTTTCTTAAACTACAACATCTTGTATCGATATTCTTTGACATTGAGAAGGCTAATGATACAACATGGAGGTACAGCATTTTGTGATACCTCCATATATATGGGTTACATGGCCATTTACCTATGTTTACTAAAAAATTTTTAATAAACAAGAGATTCGAAGTTTGTATGGGTTCGACATTTTCCCGTTCTTTTCTACAGGAACTTGGGGTCCCTAAGGGCTGTGTTTTGAGTGTCACACTTTTCAGTATAAAGATTAATGCCATCACTAAACAACTCCTTTCACTGTTGCAAATGGGCTCTATGTCGGCGACTTTCACATCTCATATCAGTTGTCGAACATGAGATATATTGAGCAGCAACTAGAAACTGCCCTCATTCATATACTGAAGTGGACCATGCAAACAGCTTTAATTTCTTCCTTTCTAAAACTGTATGCATGCACTTTTGCCACCAAGAGGGTATTCATTCTGATCCTGAACTCCATATCAGCGAAGTTTCTTTGCCAGTGGTCCCTAAGACCACGTTCTTGGGGCTTATCTTTGACTGTAAGCTGACCTTTATACCACACTTAAAGCAGCTACGGGTCACATGCATAAAAGCACTGAACATCCTCCATGTCCTCCCTACCACCAGTTGGGGAGCAGATGGATGTTGCATGTTAAAGATATATTGTGCTCTTATTCGATCGAAACTCGACTATGGATCAATGGTCTATGGCTCTGCCAGACCCTCGGCCTTAAAGATTTGAATCTGCACTGGGGCTTTCTGCACATTCCCAGTTCAGAGTTTATATGTAGAATCCCATGAACCTTCTCTGCACCTTTGCCATTTGCAACTGTCCTTACTATATTCTTAGAAACATTATTCCTTACTAAAGCATCCCACTTGGAGATTTGTTTTCCTTCCTCAGTGGGCCATACTTTTTCAGAACAGACGATCTGCCATTGCTCCTTTTGGCCTTTGCATCCAGGTACAATTGGATGAATTGGGACTGTCCTTGGATGACATTGCAGAATCCACAAGTCAGCCCATCCCATCATGGCTTATTACTGTCCCCAAATGTGACCTTTCTTTAAGACATCTGAGAAAGGTAGATACTCCCGATTGGAAGTACCATCTTTAATTTACTGATTATCCTTTAAACAATCTTTCCATTCCAATCTATACGGATGACTCCAAATCAGGTAACTCTGTGGGCTCTGCCATGTTTTGTTGCAGTTCAGTGGTTGCATGCAGAATCCTCTCTACCGCTTCTGTGTTCACTGCTCAACTGTATGCCATTTCTCTTGCCCTGGATCATATTGAAGCTAAGCAGTACTCCAATTGCACTATTTATATTGACTTGCTTAGTTCTCTACTGGCCCTGGAATCGCTTTATGTTAGTTTACACCTTGTTCTTGTTGATATTCGAAACCAACTGGCCTATTTCTCTTTAACATCTACTTCTATCCAATTTTTCTGGATATCAGACCACTTTGGTATTTGCGGGAACGAGCTTGCAGACATGGCAGCTAAATCTATCTGCTCTGGCTCTGTCACCATTGTACCTATTCCATACATGGACTATGGTCCTGCATTCAAGGCTCGGCTCCATGCCAGCTGGAAGTCAACTTGGAGTGAGCAATGCGACAAGAAGCTTTTCTTAATAAAACCCTATATTGGACTGGCTGTCTAGCTTCCATAAGGTTTGAAGGAGGAAGTTGTTCTAACTAGAGTATGCATTGTTCACAGTTTTTTAACTTATTGTTTTCTTTTATCCGCAACCAGTGTGTAGTTTGTTTAACACTCAAATCACTGTAAGCCACATTTTACTTTCTTGCCATCATTACGACTCTCAAAGACACTACTATTTTAAACATGTTCTGTCCCAAGATTTGTCCATAACATTAGACAGTGTTATTGGTGATGGTGACACTATCCACCTTGATAAAGTTTTTAGTTTCTTAATGGCTACTAATCTTTTTATGGCATTTATGTGTTTGATATTTATTCATTACACCTTTTTAATTGTGGTTCCCTTTTAAGAGTCTCAATCTCTCTAGTTCAATTTGAAATTGGAAAATGGCCATGACATTAAATAACTCAACACCAGGACTGGAAAGGCCAACTTCAGTTGACTAATGCTGCTGCTTGAACTATCCATTTGAACTACCCGTTAGTCATTCTGGCGAGTTATTATTACAATTTTGCTGTATGACTTTTAACACTTTTATTACTTTACTTTTTGATACTGGCCATAATGACACAAGACACGGAACCAGGACTGGAAAGGCCAACTTCAGGTGACTGACGGTGGTTCTTGTGCTTACCTTGTTAGTCTTCCTGGTGGGTCATGATCATTACCATTATGCTACAGATAGTCATTTACAACTTCTCTTACTCTACTTTCTCTCTTAACATTGTAGACTAAGTGTCAACATTGGTTTTATGCTTTTTTCTGTTTTTCAATGCTGTTTTGTTTTACCTTCATTTCCTTTTATGAATTTTACTACATTTACTTTATTTTTACCTTTTTACTGGGCATTTGGTGCGGATAGCCTTACTGCTTTGTGCCATAAAACACTAAATCAGTCAATCAATGCAGAGCTTTTGACATCTAGGCTCAAGGAGTGGGATTTGTTAGATGAAAGTCTGCAAGTTGCAATTCTTCACTCATCAAAATGGGCTCTGCTTCTGCCACAATGTATCCAGTCTATCCAAGGCAATTGGAATTACCTGTAACATGAAAAAGTGGCACCTATTCATTGATAGGTCATCCAGAAGTCTCAAAGTTGTTCTCCTCCATAATAGGAATAAGTATCTGTCTCTTCCCCTGGCTCATTCAGTGCACCTCAGAAAACAAGGTGAGCACTTCCACCAAAATATACTGGACTGTGAATGCTGTTACCAAGGAGCATTTAAAGAAAACATGATGGGAGACTATATTTAGGAGCTGATATGTAAAAGTGATTTACATTTAAGTCACAAATCTTGAAAAACTATTCACTTCTAAACATTTTTGTGTAACTTTAGTATAAATACATGTAAACCTTGATTCATATGTTGTTTTATTCAGATCTTATGTAAACGAAAATTTGCCTATTTTTACAAAGAAAATAGATTAATTTCTAAATTTCATTATCCAGTTCACAAAAGCAAAGTTTGAAGGGAATAATGGCCACTTTCTTTACTTTTACAACATAAGCAATTAAGAACTAACACGTACTAGGAACAAAATTTGTTACATGGTGTTATCTCTGACTCTTAAAGAATCAGTAATATGTATAGTTAACAGTTCAGTGTTAGCTTGCATATCATTATTGCTGTTATCAGTAGTTAATACCTAACATTCCTAACAGTTATAGTAAAATATCTCTATGCATTATTTAAATATATGCTGAGTGTTTTCTGAACAACAGGCTTAAATTATTATTTAAAAAACTGAATTGAAAACTGCAGTACCTTACAAAGAAATATTTTATAATTTATTAATATCATCATATTTTTGTAAATTTTGTTTAATAAAGAATACAGTTGTTTGGTAAAATAGTAATATTTTTACTTTAATCATTTTTATAAACATGTTTGTAAACTATATTATTATTTTGATTTAGTCAGTTGTTTGCTAGGAACAGCTAATTGTGATGATGATTCAGTATAGTTAGAAAGTTCATGAAATTTAAGGTCTCTCTATAATCGAGTAATTTTGAGCAGTATTTAGGGAAAAGGGAACAATATAAATAAGACTTATGAAACAGTTAGTTATTAAGCTATTGAGCATTATATGAATGATTGAGTTCAGCATTAAGAATGAGAGTTATTATTTATCAGTATAAAAATTCTGTAAGTTTATTTTGAAGTTAGGTAAAGAGAGCATTAGTATTATAGTTTCTATTAAAATGTTGTTTGTGAACCTAGACCTAAACTTAGTGTCAAGAAATACATTATTTTTTTATTGTAACTTAGACTAAACTTCACATTATTTTGCTAAATAACCCAAAAACAAACTACCTAATAAGGCATGCTACAACAATTTGATAAATTTTAATTTTAATAACTGAGTGAGTTGATATTCATTAATTCACTAATTTGGTGAAATTTTTGCAAAAACAGATTTTTTTTAAAAAATTGCAACAGATAAATCAAGGCAACTTTGCAAATTAGTCATTAAATTTTTTCTGTTCACTATTGTCTTATGCAAACCATGTTTTTGATCTTTAATACACTTTTTGCATAAATTTTTAACTCTAGAAATACATATAAGTTCAGTTTTGTATATTTTTTAGTGAATAAATGAACAAAGATATTATAGAAGAAATAATCAAGACAGATTTTTTTAGGAATAAGATAGTAATCTACAGATTAAGGGACATAACTTTTATTGTTTTGGGATGGAATGAAGTGAAATAAATTAACTGTTGGGCCACACCAGATACATCTGTTTTATAACTGGAAATTTATTCAAGATACTGTTTATGGAGTAATGCTGAAACTCTTCCTTAACCATGTTAATCTTAATAAGAGTAATGAAACTGCAAAAAAGTGTAAAACAAAACAAATTTTGTTAAATGTCATACACAAACACAGTGAGTGTACATGCACTTTACCTATGTCCAGTCATATGTTGTACTGGATGTACCCAGGTTAAGGTAATCTATCAGACTACCAAAACCAAGGTTTCTTAGATTTAGAAACAAGAAACGGCTCATATTTAACCAGCCAAAATGCACTACCATGTGACTTGTCATTCTCATTATACATGTAAACAGGACTGTAACATCAAGATGTCACTTGAAAGACCATTGAAAGGCATTTCTTTTGACAGTCTTTAAGATCAAATGAAGGAAACTTGAAACAAGATCAACTTAACAGTTTTCTTAACTATGTGCTGTATGAAACCTCATCTTCAGTACAAAGAATAAATTTAAAATAAATATCATAAGACTAAAATAAGATAGAAACACATAATGTGTTCATATAGCACAGTTCTGTGCCCTATTATGTTTGTTCTATTCATATTTTTCCCCATTAATTTATACAAACTAATAAATTATTTCCACATTACAGTGAATATGATGAGAAAATAGATTTGCTGAAACCAGATGATGAGGTAGGCTATATATATTGTTACAAGTTCTTTTTTTTTATTAACATGTAATTAAATTAATATTTGAAATATTTTATGTACATTTTTATTATAGTGAAACTTTGATTACTTTGTTAAGAATTCATAACATTTATCCAAGTAAATGTGATTTTATGTTAGACTTAATAAAATGTTAAACCAAGCAAATGCCTGGGTTTTCAGTACATGAATGTTTACAGAATAAGTTTTTATTAGTCTAATTGTCATAAATCATCTTGTGTGTGTGTCTTTTTTGGACTTAAAACTGCAAATTGGAACAAGAGGATAGAAGAAAAATCAGAAATGAGTGTGAATGACTGTATAATTAAATTGTAATTTTAAAGGCTTTTAAAATAGTAATAAACTTTCATAAAGATATTCAAGAATTAAACTACCATATTCAGGTAGAATAAAAGAACATTTCTCAAAATATATTTTGTTTTTTAAAAGTAATAAAATTTATTTTGATTTGTTTTCCATTTTCTATAACTCACCTATGGCATGCATTCTGTGATAAACCTACAGTCATTTTCTTTGGTTGAGCTCTTCATCGACATATTATATTTTTCCTTTAGTTGTTTGTGACATTGGACATGAATGCCTATTCTCATGTCAGTAGTCAGTTTCTCATTTAATTCCAATGTTTTAAAAACAAGATATCAAACTTGTAGAGTATCATATGTGATTTTTATTGTAAGTTAATATAAAGATAAAAAGGTGTTAAAAATAGCATGGATAAAAAATATTGCTATGTATATTTATGCAACAGAATTTAGTGAATAATGTTTTAAATCTGAAATCATTATTCATTCATACAGATATACACAACTTTGTGGGGAAATAAAATAATGTATCAACCACTAATTTTTGAACTTTTTTATTCACAGAAATTCAACCTTTTTATGTACTGTTACATTTTACAAACATTTAAATGAAAATATTTGAAAAACTAATTACTGAGGTTATATTTGAGTGGTCTGTATGTAATTTACAAACAGATATTCTTATTGATTTGTACTGAAGCCATATAGTAAGATTAAGATATATTATACTTAATCAAATTGGTGTTGTAAATCCAAATTTACATGGAAAACATAAATTTTGAGCTATACCAGTCAGTAATACAGTTACTCTGGTATATAATAATATTTGTGTAGTAAATGTTTTAAAGTCTAAAGTATGTCTTTTTTGTTGGTGAGTGATGAAGTTTGTTGCAGTTTATTGTTGTTTCCTCATTGTGCATGTTTAATATTAAATGTATTCAATGTGTTGTTTCTCTGTTCCAAATTAACATAGCCCAAGGCACCAGCTAGACCTAAACACTGCATGTCAAAATTGCATGTAAGCATGCTTACTGTTTGGTTATGTTTTTATTCATAATCTATATTAGTTAACTCTGTGTTGCATGTTTTGTAAGCTTTTTTGAGTTGTTCAATTAATAAAAACAATGTGATGAATAGAATTGTAATACTTTTTTAAGAACTATTAAAGAGAGTTGTAAAATTAAATATCTTTGTTTTATTTAATTCTGTTAGAGAACAAGTTAATAGTCATGGATTTTTAACTCTGAATCAAGAAATGTATTTGGTCATAATCTGTTTCCTTAATTCTACGTCAGAAAGAACAACACCAGAGTTTTAACATTGCTACAAGTTTTAACATTTTTTGATGGGATTACAAAGTGTATAATATATCAGATCGTGTTGCATTACAAACAGACATGTTTTTAGAAGTTTGAATTAACTGTTAGACCTTAGAAACTCATTATAAATTTAACATGGGTGTTCAGTGACTTAATCTGCATAAATTCTTTTGTCATTAATAAATATTTAAAATGAAAGTTAATAACCCTGAACTCTAAAAGTTATATTTACAGACCAGTTAATTCTGGACATATAATTATTAGGTGTAACTCTGAGTATGTCTGTAATAAACCTTGTTAACGTTTTGCTATTCATCCTTTCATAGTTCCTACTTTTCTTTTTAATAATATCTTATAGGAATTTCAGCATGTGAAATAGGTGAGCATTCAGACACCATAAATCTGATAAATTCTGTGTAAATTTAAGAAATCAGCTGAATTGTTTACAGAATGTTTATTTTATTTATATTATTTTTTAACTTTTATTGTTTTGACTTTACCTTTTCAAATATTTTAACATTCATAACAAATATCAATGAGCTTCTTAAAAACAATAATTTATGTATAAAGCCATTTTGTTAAAACATCTTTTTGTGTGTCAGGTACAAGTAAAAGAATCACAAGAAGAAAAAGATAAGGATTCACAAATAAAGGAATTTTTTTCAAGAATTGCTGGAGAAGATTTGGAAATTGATTGTTATGAACTCCAAGAAATATTGAACTTTGCTCTAAGAAAAGGCAAGTCAATTTGGAAAATATGTTGTTAGTTTTTATAATTATGTGGAACATGTAGCATAAAGTTACTTTGTGAGTCATAATTAATGTATGGATAAAACGTTTTCTTAACTATGAACAATGGCAAATCAATGAGCATTTGTAATATTACTCTTTAATCAAACTAAATTATATTGTAACTTAATATGTTATTTAATTGAAATTACTATCTGTTTGATTAAATTTTAATCGTTCACTGCTCAGCAGTAAACTTGAAGGCCTATAAATGATAAAAACTGAGTTTTGATACATTTTAGTGGGAACAGTGCAGTTAGCTCACTAGGTAACTTTGTGCTTAGCAAGAAACAAACAAAAGAATAACATAAAAACAAGTAAAAGAACTAAACATAATTGTTGTTCTTGTGAATTTGTGTGTGGATGTTTTTAATTCAACTAAACAATTTGATTTTCTTAAACAACTTTTTTATAATAAAATTCTCTGGGTCATTATACCATTTAGATAGTTCCATTTCTTAGTTTTTTTACATCAGTATTTTTTTTCTGAAAGTTTGATGCCCTTTTACAATAAGAAAATACAGTGGTGAGATGTTACACCTACAATCTTTTTAATACATTGTTTTCTGACAAAAATGTATTTATAAAATTTTCCAAAATATTTTTTGATCACCAGAAATAATTTAGTTTATATCAATAGTCTATGTTTCCATTTAATTTTATGAATTTGTTTTGTTCCAAAATAAATACATTTCTAATATAAATAAACTTTCATCAAATAAGAATGGTAACCTATAAGTTTATAATCATTGTTCTTGATTGTAGTTGGTAATATGTAATGTTTGAATTTCTTCAAAACCATTCAATGTCATCGTTCTGGAACAACATCCTTAGACAAGGGTAAGAAAACTAAACACAACTGCTAATGTCTGGTGTTGGATATATTTAAAGGTGCATTCTTATAATGGAATTTATCATACTTTTCCATAGGCATGTGCAATTTTGGTGTTTGTTTAAATAGTTTGTTTTTTCATTAATTTTATTCAATTGCATGGTTTGTTGGTGTGATATGTAGTGGTTGGCAAAGGTGGAAGCAATAATTTTCTTATCATGTGAAACATTAACAGTGTTTTTTTTATTTGTCATAGATGTTACATAAAAGGAACATAAATTAAATTGTGAAATTCAAGATCACCATATGTTAGTTACGAATGTGCTTTTAGTTTGAAAATAATAGGAAATGGTGAATGTAAGTTGTTAATAAATAGAGAATAAAGTATATTATTTCAGTATGAAATCATGAAACTTTACTTTCATGCAAGTAACATGTAATTAAGAACCACAAAATGATCTGCTTATTAATCCTAACTGTTAAGCTAAATGATAGAGGTACACACACAATTGCTAAAAATCGTTTGAAAATGACCATGGTGGTTTCAAATGCAAAATTCAACTGATTTTTTTACAGAATTCAACTTTGATGGGTTTTCTGTGGATGTCTGTCGAAGTATGATAGCTATGATGGATGTATCCTTTTCACTTGAAGGTGCTGTTTAATCTCAATTGAATAAAATGTATTTCTATTTTCACAATAATATTCTTAATTTGGTGAGAAAATGAAAGCAATAGTTATTTAGATACCAATATGTCATAGCAGATATTATAGAAATCCTTTTTCATGACATGGAAAATGTATTTTGTAAACTATCTATTCTAGGTAACAGTAAAATTTCGTTTATATTATACGATATTTATATTATTTTAGTTACAATTGTGTTAGTTTTTTAAGTATTTATTTTGCCCCCAAGAATTGTGTGTGGAGTAATATTTTATTCTTCTTTTCAACAAAACACAAATCATCGTTCTTAAGCTTTGGGTACATTCTTGAGAAAGTTTTTAAATTTCTAAGAAAAACAGCTTTCTAGGGAAATAAATTTCATTTACTGCAGTGTAAATTAAATTTAAAGTATCTTGTTAACATGTAAGGAGAATTCAAAAAATTCCTCATAGCACATATTTATTATACATTATTTGAAACAGTGATGAAAGATATTTTTTTTTATTACAAGTTGCAATTTTTACAATAAGGAAGAAAATATTTTACACAGGAAAAAGTTTTAGCCAATGATGTAATCATTCTCACGTACACAAGCTTAAACAATAAAAACGATTTTTGTATTTAAATCAACATTCAACAATCTAACAGTGCTCTTAAATGTGTATATCATTTTGTGTAAATTTACAGATTATATCCACATGCTAGTCACAGAACTCAATGCAACAACTAGAGTCATTTTCACTCATGGAATGAAAATTAAACACATTTTAGAAAGATTTTATAATGAACCCACTCTACCAAGAAATAATTACAAAAAGAACGTGACAATTGGTCAGCCATTTTTACATACATGACACAAGACAAAAATTGAACATCAGGTGAAAAGGACATCAGAATCACCTTTCCCAAGTCCATGAACATTTGAATAGCAAATTAAAACAACCACAATTCTTCTGAACAGAGAGTCATCATACTAAATCATCAATGTGCCATTAACAGAAGAAAATCCAGAGGAGTTTTGTTAATAAAACCAAGCAATCTCACAATTAACAAGTATATAGTCATATCTGAATATGATTTTTGATTGTTATTTCCACAGACATTCCTAATATTATGCATAACTTTCAAACAACATGTTTCACAAATTCATATTTATTCACTTTTTATTTTTACTGTTCAGCTATATTATAAGTACAATTATATATATATCAAGTAGTGATCTATAATTAACATGCCATTACAATGACGTTTTAGCAACAAAAACCAATTTTTTTACAATAGCAATAAATTCAACACATGCCAAAACAGTTAATAAATAAGTTCCTGACCAGGAATTCACACCAATATTAATCAACAATATATAATAAATCACTAATAGCTGGATTAGGAAAAAGAACTATAAATCAAAAAAATATACAGCAAATACAATATTACAATTATATCTTTCAATATCAATAATAATATCAAGTGACAAACAGCAAAACCAGTATTCTACAGTAACTATCTCATGACTTTCTCTCTCTGTTTCAGTGAAGCTTCTGGAAGGTAGACCACTAGAGTACAACCTCAAGTGATCATAAACTTACATATTTTTCTACTACATTAATAGTATCTGAATGTCACTGCTAAGAAAGCCGGTGCCCATTTCATCATACATACACATGTATTTACTCAAAATACAAATGATTCTCTAGAGATGAGTTAATATTTTAATACAACTGAAAATTCAAAGTTAAACTAAATGATAAATGTGCAACAAACATAACCATACTCATAAAATCAGTTATAAATTTGAAAATTCCATGAAATACAAAGCATGGCTTGAAAATCCCAGTTTTTTTCCATCAATTTTCCATATACACAACAAAATAATTTTAAAAAATGAATTGAATTGTATTTCTGATTATTACTTGGTAAAATTGTGTTTTTCATTTATGTGAATCATGTGTGTATTAAATTCTCGATTTAGAAATACAATAAAGAGATTTCAACACAAAAACATGCAAAGTATTTTATTTTTCTATCATAATTAACTTAACTAGCAAATTAGGTTGATCGCTCTGGAAAACTTGGACTGGAGGAATTTAAAAACCTATGGATGGATGTGCGTATCTGGAAGGTAAATATTTAAAACTCTTATTAAATTACTCATGACATCAGGAAGATTTGAAATTCGTTAAGCTTACAAATTAGCACTAATTTAGATTTGAAGAATAAACATTATAGAAAATAAATTGTCTGTTATAATATGATTTTTATTATGTTAATATTCACTTGTAAGTTAACCAAAGATTTATGTAGTTGTATTTTATTTAATTTAGTTTCATTTATTTAATGTGCTTTTTAAATAAATTACAGGACTATGACATTTATTATTTTAGCAATTTATCATTGATATCACTTTGTTAATTTTCTTTTCCTCTTCCATCTGTCTACATGCATCAATAATCTTATAATTTTTTGTCACACTGCTATTACATGAAATAAGTTTCAGTTTTGTATTCTCTAAACTGTTTTATGTTAAAATGGAAAGTAACTCTCAAGGAAGTTTAACAAATAAAGTATGATACATGTTAAGTATATTCAACTTTCATTATTGCAGTTGCCTTTCAAATATGTGTAGAATATCTTGGTCTGCACCTACCTATTTTAAATTAAACATGACACATTTATATAATACAAAAAAGTTAGTCAAAAAGTAAAAGCTCTTATCGAGTAGGATTCAATGTACATGTTTGAATAATTTCCTATTGTTCTAATATTCAGCATTACAGAGTTAAAAATAAAACAAAACTCATTATTTTGAATAAAAATAATTAAACATTGCCTTTTATTTCAGGTTCTGAATCATCTATCTAAAAGCTTTCCCCAGCTTTAAATTTTAAGATGTAATTTGTATTAGAAGTCATGCTTTGTTGAGTTATTTAAAACTTTTCAACTGATACAAGTGTGAAGTTTCTACTCAAAAATTTTTATTCATATAGTAAGTAAAATCCTCTAGCATTTCTAGGTGTTTTACTTTTTCTATAGTAAAAAATTGAAAAAGTTAAATTTGTGAGTTCCATATACCGTTTTTATATAGATGAACATTTATCTTTTTCTTAGAATGTTTTCAAAAACTTTGAAAAAGATGCCTCTGGGTTTCTCAACACAATGGAGCTAAGAATGGCCCTGAATTCAGCTGGTAAGATTTAACAGTACAGTTTGCTCCATTTTTACAGGAATGGTGTACCCATGAAGTTTTTGAAAATGTATAAATGAAGAATTATCTGAATTACCATTAAAAATTTTGTGAAATTGAATATTATTTTACAGAAATATATGTTATTCCTATATCATGTATAAAGCAATATAATTCTTTGTCAGGGTATCGTGTGAACTTTCACATTCTCAGAGCATTGGCCCTCAGATATGGAAAAAAAGAAAAGATAAGTTTTGATGACTTTATCATGTGTGCTGTTAAGCTTAAAACAATGATTGGTAAGTTATTCTTATTGAACAGTAATTTGTGAACAAAAATAAGCTAATTAGATGACAACATTAGGCAGATATCCTCACTGCTAGAAATATTTTAGCCCTGATTCTACTATCATTTTTTTTTTGGACTTACAGTGCTTGTGACATTAGTTAGGAATTTTTAATATTAATTAGAATACAAATCATCACTATCTTTGGCTAATTAATACTCTATATCTACATATATAATAATTCTATATTCTGAAATGTGAGGATTCAATTCAAGTTATAATATCAACGTTGATGTGAATATGTATTTTTTGTAAAGATATTGAGAAGCTAGTTAAAACCTCACTGAGAATTACAATATTCCTTTGAGCATTTTTTTTCATCCATTAAATGGTTAATTTCATTTTCTGTCTAATGTATATGTTTAATTTTTGACTTAGGTTATCAACAATAGTCATCTTAAAATTTCGTATTAATAGGTTTTGGATTTTTTAAAAAGAAATTTGTTGTGAAATGTCAAAGGAAACTATTTTTTATAAAACTTTTAACTGCAAACATGGTAACTACTGCATTTGAATAGTCAAACAAACAAAAGTTTAATAATAACATTTGATAAAAATGGCCATTTTTATGTAAATATTCTTAACATGCTGCTTCAACAGCATTGTTGATAGTAACCAGAAGTTTGTCTCTGTCAGCCTTGAAAAAAACACCAACAAAATTAGTTGTTCTATGAATACTGTGAAATCAGTGGAAAAAATTTTAACCTCTGTAAAATGCACCAAATTTAATTGCATTTTATCAATTATCAGCCATTATTGTATTAGAGTTCTTCAAAAATATATAACTTAAAGATTGTAGACTTAATCTTTGGAAAGCCTGAACCACAAAGTGAAAAATGTAAAACAGTAATGAGATACTTTATTATTTTGTACATAGGAATTATTATCTTGTGCTCACAGGTTAATTTCTTCTGCATACAAGGTAACCCCATGATTTCATATTTTTCATGTTAAAGTTCAGGGCTTTAATATTAAACAATTCTGCTTGACTAATAAATGTTCTTCAGGTATTTAAAAGGCAATATTGGAAGAAATATGGCATAAAATAGGATCACATGCATGTATATAGAGCTCATAAAAGCACATCTTGAATGTTCCATGTCATACATTTAATACTTAGTAGGAATTAATCATTAAATTTATGATATAGTGGTATTAATGTTTGAAAAGTATAAGTGTCAAGGTCATTGTTTTGTAACTGTTTATAACTATCATTTTATTGTTGATAAAAATTTGTAAAAAAATAAGTTGACTTTACATACCTTAGCTGACAAGTGTAAAAAGACCAAATTATAATGGTTTTGGCTTTACTTTTTATATAATAATAAAATTATACAGCTTGTCTTATGTAAATTTCAAGACAACAATGTACTATATTTCTGATAAAAATTTTTGCAGGATGTTCATAAGGTTGGTGTGAGAAACAACACAATGGTACTTTATAATATATCATTCTTAACTATTGTATTTCTGTCTCATTTCCATTCTTCTCACAGGTGTTTTTTTCAATTTATAGTTAAAGGTATTTATGAAGGTTAAAAAATGTTTTACTTGAAAATTGGCTACAAAGTTTTGAGAAATAAACTATATAGTGAAGAATTTTTATTTATTTCAGAAACTTTTAATGAAAAGGATCCTCGTCGACTTGGGAAAGCTACTTTCTCTTTGGATGAAGTAAGCTTTTTTTCATTTACAAAGATTGGTACTTTAGGATTTCTGTATTCTGAAAAAAAAGTGCAAATTAAGTGACTTTCATTCTTGGTAGAAAGAAAACATTTATTGTATTTATTGTATTTTTTTTACAAAATCTAAATGAAATTCATAAAACATAGTAGAAAATGTACCATTTTAGTATTGATAACAGTTAACTAAGAATTTGAGCTCCATTTAAAATATATTATGTAATCAATGCTGAAGACAAGTGTTTTATTGTTAATGAAGTTAAAATCTAATGAAAATGAAATGTACATTTATTTTTGTCTTTTCCTGATTTTTGTTAACATATTAGCTGTATTGACTAATGGTGTAATGATATGTGGGACAACTGCCCTAGGGCTTAAGCCATTTAGGGAACTCTCAAAATAAAATATTTTGGATATTGAAATTGAGTCAAAATATTCTTAAACAAGGAATAAGTTTTAATGGGGGTGCAACAAAACTTTTTGCCTAGGGCACTTGTTTCAGACCTAGTTACATGACTAGTAAAATTGGTGAAATTTGGACTGAACGTTTGTTGTACCAACTTTTTCAAGTTGTATAGATTTTTAATCAATATAAAATCACATTTACTTTTATTTCTCTATTAAATACTAGTATGTTTTTTTTACTAAAAAGTATACATAGCATTGTGTTTTGGAAAGCTTTGCTTATGTTAAAGTTCTCTGCAGAACTTTTAATTCACCTGTATCAACAAGTGATACATGACATTTTATTATTCTTGCTAGTTGTATTTCAGATACTAAGAATGTTTCTGGTTTATTCTTTACACTGATTTTAAACGTTCTTTTTAAATTACAAATTTCTTACTTTCATATAGTAAATTAGAGTTCTTATGGGTTAAATTTTACTTATATATTTATGTTGTTTTTTTTAGTGGGTGGAAAAGACCATGTACACCTGATCTGATACTTACAAGGGCTTGGCTTGAAAGTATGTTTTAACATAACTGTAGTTGTGATGTTTGCTGTGGCCATGCCAAAGTTATTTTGTCATTGTTCATTTTTTAATCGTGCTAAAGGTCTAGAAGTGGACTAAGCTTTTACAATTACTAATATCATGCAGAGCTCAAGGAGAGACCTTATCAGAATATCAAACTTTATTTAAGAATCAATATTATTTATTTTCAAACCTTTTGCTCAGTTTATACCACTCACTGTAAGTATTTAGTTGAATGTTTAATCATTAAAATCAGTTTTAAAATCCTTTTTTAGTTTAAAAGTTAATCATTTCAGTTTAATTTCAGAGCTTTTAGATCTAATAAACTACAGTGGATGCACAATACTTGTTATGAGAAAATGTCACTCATGAAAAGTTCAGGTATTTACAAAATCCAGCATTAAAATTAGGATTTGAGATAATATTTGAGTAGATCTCATCAAGCATATTCTAAAAACATGTAGTTTTACTTATTTTTCCATTCTTCAATAAAACAAATAAGTCAACAACATTTTCAGGGGAGGGACACTTTTTCTGTCCACCCTCTGTATATAATATACATTCACTTACTTATTCATTAACAATTTACATCATTTATACTACCATAATTTCAGGTTAAACAGTATTACAGGTTAATTTTTAATCTCTTTTTTGTCATTTATTAATGACTACTACATATTAAGGAAACTTATTATACTTTTCTAAGTTTTTAAAAGTTGTAGAACCTAAATTGTGTTTTGTGTATGAGCACGAAAACCCAATCTTTGTTAGGTGTTTTTTTATAGTAGTAGTTTTTCTGTCTTTAATACACCTTTGTGGTAAATTTTTGTTCTTTGTGTAATGAAATCACATCATAAAAGTACCGAAATAGTAGCATAAAATAAGTGTTCATATATAATGTATTATCTCTACATATAATAGTGTTATTTTTTGCAATACAATCTTAGCTTGTTTCATTTTATGAAGTTGGATTTGTTACTAAAAACAGTAGTGCTTTACCAGTGTTTTTCTGATGTGTCTAATGAACAGTATACAAGATTTTAAAGCCACCTTCTCTATGATAAAGAAAATGATAATTTTACTGTATTTTGTTACATATGTTTGTACAATTGATCTGAAAATATATACTTAAAAAACAAAAATGATGTGTACATAGAACAATGATTTTTACAATATTATCCACAATTCTGCCAAGCCCAATATATCTGATTATAACTTCCATACTGAATACCAGAAAAGGTCCATGAATATTATGCCAAAAAAGTAATTGTATTCTTTAAGTTCTCAGTAATATCAGACTGCAACTGTACTACATTATATAACAGAATAACAGCCCTGCCCTCAACATAAAAATAATTAATTCTATTCATGAACTATTTTGAATTGTTGAATATTATACAATACCCGCAGATTGTAGCATAACAGGTTCTTTACACTTAAAGTTAATTAGTTAAGTTTTTAACAAAACTGAGTGCTGGTAATAAAAGGTGAAATCTACTTTCATACTGTTCTAATAAGTTAGAATTATTTCTTCATTGTATTTAATATCTTGTGTTCAGAATGCATTAGCGAAATTTTTTTAAGACCTAAGATGTTACTATTTTAGGTAACTTTGTACCTATTTTTTCCTTTATTTTGTGGGATTTTGAGTTGTTTCTTACATTAAGATTTTTCTTTTTATTCCATATTCCATATATATAATTGCTTGATTGATACATTTTATGTAGTTTGTGAAATAGAAAATAAAAAGAAATATAAAAATAATTTGTTTCAATATTCAGTGTTTAAAGATTACACAACATAAATTTTAAAAATTTAACTTTCAAATTATTTTCTTGTTTGAATTATCTCTTATACTTCTTTATGTAAGGCTTATAAAGTAGAATAGAAACTGAATAATACATTTAAACATTGAAGATAAATTATTACTAATTTTATGTGTACATTTCCTTAAATAACTTAGAAAATAGACTTGTTGAATTTTTGTGTGTGTGTGTTTTATAGATACAACAAAGAATATACTTTCATCTTTGATATAAAGTTTGTTGGAATATTATACATTACAGCATTTTCACCATCGTAACACATCTGTGCAGAAATATAATTAGTATCTTGTTGCAATATTTTCTTATTTTTTGTGTGATATGTCTAAGCAATTTACCAACTTGTGGAACATCAAATGTTTATTACTTAATATTTTACTGTTAATAATTTGAAAGTAAATAACACAAATCTATAAAAGTAATAAATCTACATAACATGTACTTCACATATTATGTTTATAACAATTACTGTATGAGAATTGAAAATATAATTGTTGAAAAATGCTATCATTTGATAAAATTTGCACACAGTAGTTTAAATGCACCTAACTATATTAAGTTCTATTTTAGATAAGATTCATGGTATACTATATGGTAATAGATGAGAGAAAATTCTTCACTACAAAAGTATAAGAGATGGAGATACCTTTCCTGATATCTTAGTAATTGGAATCAGAAAATAACTGACAACATATCAAGGAAATTCTTTAAAATTAACTCTTAAAATTTTAAGTCAGATTATACCTATAGCAGTAGTTGAAACCAACAGCTTTTATTTGTGTGTTCTGTAAGTAACGTATATTAAATTATTTCATTATTTTTACTAATATTAACAGTATAACTTAGAATGTCTAAAATATGTAATTGTATTACTTTTAATTTTTATTATTATACTTCAATCATAGATGTTGCTTTGTATTGCTAGCTTAATAGGTATATTTAGGACTAATCTAAATCTCCTGAGCTTGTTGAATGTTATCAGATATTATTGGGTTTACAGCCTAAAATATTGTTAAGAGAAACAGTACCCAAATGATGAAGCAATGCATTCTAATATTTTTAAGTAATAACCTAAGTAAAGTATATTTCATTAACTGTTCTTTATCAAGTAAATTTTTAGTTTTGATCTACATTGGAAACTTGCTCTGATCGGAGGTTAATATTAATTACTAACTAAATTTGTGTCTCATATCAACTATGATATTTATTGTTTTAGCATATAATAATAACTTATAACTTTTGCAATTACAGCATTAAATGTATAATTAGTTAATAATGATAATAACATTTTCAATTATATTAAATACACTACATGGCCAAAAGTATGTGGACACCCCCTCTAATTAGTGGGTTCGGCTATTTCAGCAACACCCATTACTAACAGGTGCATAAGATCAAGCATACAGCCATGCAATCTTCATAGACAACCATTGGCAGTAGAATGGGTCACACTGAAGAGCTCGGTGGCTTTCAACATGGCACTGTCATGGGATGCCACCTTTCCAACAAGTCAGTTTGTCACATTTCTGCCTTCCTAGAGCTGCCTGGTCAACTGTAGGTGCTGTTATTGTGGAGTGGAAACGTTTAGGAGCAACAACAATTCAGCTATGAAAGTATGGGCCACACAAGCTCACAGAATATGACTGCTGAGTGCTGAAGTGCATAGCTCATAAAAATCATCTGTCCACTGTCCACAGTTACAATACTTACTACAAAGTTCCAAACTACTTCTGGAAGCAAAGTCAGCACAAGAACTGTTCGTTGGGATCTTCATAAAATGGGTTTCCATGGCAGAGCAGCTGCACACAATCCCAAAATCACCATGCACTATGCCAAGCTTTGGCTGGAGTGGTGTAAAGCACATCACCATTGGACTCTGAAGCAGTAGAAACACATTCTCTAAAGTGATAAATGACACTTCACTATCTGGCAGTTTAACAGATGAATCTGGGTTTGGCAGATGCCAGGAGAATGCTACCTGCCTGAATACATAGTGCCAACTCTAATGTTTTGTGGAGGAGGAATAATGGTCTGGGGCTGTTTTTCATGGATTGGGCAAGGCTTTTTAGTTCCAGTGAAGGGAAATCTTAATGCTACAGCATGCAATAACATTCTAGAGAATTGTGTGCTTCCACTTTGACTTTGTGGTAACAGTTTGGGGAAGGCCCTTTTTTATTTCAGCATGACAATGCCTCCATGCAAAAAGTGAGGTCCATAAAGATATGGTTTGCTGGGGTTGGTGTGGAAGAACTTGACTGGCCTGCACAGCAGCCCTGACCTCAACCCCATTTAATGCCTTTGGGATGAATAAGAATGCTGACTTAGAGTGAGCCCTTCTCACCTGACATTTGTGTTCGACCTCACTAATGCTTTTGTGGTTGAAAAGGAGTAAATCCCTGCAGCCATGTTCCAAAATCTAGTGAAAAGCTTTTCCAGAAAAGTGGAGGATGTTATATAGCAACAAAGGGGGGGACCAACTCCATATTAATGTCCATGGTTTTTGAATAAGATGTTCAACAAGCACATATGGGTGTGATGGTCAGGTGTCCATGTACCTTTGGCCATGTAGTGTATCTTCATCTATTTTCTGTTTCCTTATAAATGATGGAAAATCATGTGAAACTGATTTTTTCAAAATGATAATTGATTAATCATTAAAGCCTTTCCTTTTAATTTCATTAAACAGATACATTTAATAAAAGACATTAACTTGTTTAACATTGTGTTTCGAAAACCTTGAATCAGCATGCATAAAAATTTTAAATATTCCATTTTGCACTTTTGTTCTCAGTTTGAAAATTTTAAATAACTCAACTTGATTCAAACAATCATAAAGTTACAATTAGTCTGGAAAAACAAAAGTTTAAATATTGTTGAGAATTAAACTTCAGTCTGATGACCAAATAAAATTGAGCCAATTCTCAGGCTACACTGTGTGATACGTTATGATTCAGCTGGTCAGTTATAGATTTATTTTAATGACATGACTTTTATATAGAAATTATAACAATAAATTTATGTTTTGTCCGATACTAAAAACATTTACGGAAATATAAATGTCAGTGTCAATCACTCATGCATTTATACTTTAATTAATTTAATATATTGTTTGGTGTAAATCTTAGACAAAATATTTAGGTTTCCCAATCTGTCAAAAATTTAGGAATGTCATAACTTACAATAGAATTAGGTTAGTGATTGCTCTGCTATCTGCTAAATATTAATCTAAAGAAAAAATGAAATGTTCATAGCTATGTTATAGTTAAGTGCATTTCTTGATGAATTTTCATTCATGGAAGATACATTAACTGGCCTCCACTAAAAATGCATTAGATCTGATTCAATAATAAATTATCTCAGTTCAAACTTGGTATTTTATTTTAAGGTATATATTTGTATAAACACATAACTTCTTTAAGTAGTTTGTATATGTGTTTCATGAAAATGATAAACTTAAGAAGTAATGCAGCACAGTCTGCTTATTTTGGATGGTCTGATACTAGATGTCATAGAATACGTGGAACCAGATAGAGTTCCATCAATGAGTCCACCTGGTACAAATTTAAGTCATCTCATTAAAAAGAATTCAGAGCTCATAAACATGACACTCTTTTAAAACTTTACTGTATGTACGAAAAAGCTTAAATATTTACACCATACCCTTGCATTGTAGCAGCATACCAAGAGGATATCTCATTTAAAACATTTGTAGAAGGACTTCCTAGGAAGTTGATATGATATCAACATCACATATCACGGATATGTTTTTATTGCAAAAAAGTACAATACTGAAGCAAATGAGCTACTCTGGTTCTACCAGAAACTACAGTACCTGCACCTGCCACTTCAATTGTAGACAACATAACTCAAAGAGTCTTGGATGGCTATCAGTTGCATAACAAACTTATCATATCAGCAGTTTTAATGACATAGATGAACTAGCATTTGAATTCAATTGAATTACAATAGAAATACTTGTTGTAGCCGTAGGCAGTTTAGTTATTTCTCACATAGATTTCTTCTCCCCTTTGAATTGACTAAATAACTGATAATGATCATGAGTAAGAGAGAAGTGAAGCTATGAATACTGTCTGTACTAAAAATCTAAACCAACTAAACACAAATCAGATTTGGCCATTAAAATGAAATAAAATAGCTATCCGCCTATTTCTTTTAAGCATGGTGGTTGGTGGGATTTAACAAGGTCTATGAAACAGTATGGAAATGAGGCACAGTTTTTAGCTGATACAAATGCTACTAAACATTCTTTATCTAGTAGTGTATTCATTACTCTTCCAAAAGTTGATGTATATAAACATACCATGCATTTTTTATCTTATTATCTTACTACAATATTGTTCAAAATTTACCAGTTATCGTGTGTATATACATTTTCCACATAACACATGGTCAGGAAAACAAAAAGTTGCTTTTATTATTTTGAATTCTCTTATGGTAATTCTTGATGTGTCTACAGAGAATATAGCTTTAATGCTGCATATTGTTCAAAGATATCATCAACAGTATCCTCCAATGGTTGATAAGGTGATACCTCAAGCTTACATTATGCTTGACTGAGAATTATCAAAAATAGTGAGTAGCTCTGTTGTTATCTTGAAAATGAGTAATGTAAGATTTAGTAAGAAGATATCAGCCAAGCTAGTGAAATAAAAGTTATCTCTCATCAAACAAGTACACACACAGTGTGCTATTAGTGATTTACCTATCTTTGTTAATTTTTGTTCTACATTTTTTGCTGTCTTGTTACAGTGTTCTCATGAACAGCTTTGTTCAAAGAAATTCAGAAATACTTAGTTATAAATATCTTGTCCAATTGCCTGTAATTTAGGGGACCTAAATTTTAAAGAAAATCAATTTGACTAAAAGATGTCAAAAAGCACCTTTCTAACCCGTATTTAACAACAGAGGATGAATTGAGAAACTTAACAACACACTATTGTTAATACCATCATGCTAAGAATGCAAGGCTTGTCATAGCAGTAATTGATTTTGGCACTCTCTACTATTCTAGCACAATCCTTATTTTCTCATGATTGGCATTTTAGTGTACAGATGTATACACTATTTAGGTCGCACTCGTTCTGCATGTTACAACAAAATATTTTGATTGTTCCTAATCACAAATTTATTTCAATTTTAAGTTTCAGCTTCTGCTTGATTTCCATTATTTTTATCATTTATTTTAGAATTATTTCTACTTTCCACATTCTAATTTGTTCATCTGAATTGGAGATTTAATATAGCAGATAAGGAAATTCCTCCATTTGTAGACAATTATTCTCACACGAGTCTCAAGATCTCATAATCTATGATGTCTACTGATGGAAATACAGGCTGTATGTAGTTCGTGAGAAGTTAGTATCTTATGTTCAACAAATGAACTATCTTTCATGTTACGATTTTGTGATAAGGTATATAACTATTTTGTTGAAATTTCTTTTTACAATACTTTCCACCTGTTACTGTACATCCACAAAAATTGCTGGATCAGATATTGTTCTTTTTGCTTGAGGATATGTGATAAGTTTTTCAGTGTGCATTCCTCACTCCCAGTAGATACAAGCATGTTTAGTGTGCGTGCCAATATGAATGGACCTAATTTCAGCATTAAATAATTTAGTTATTCCATGTCTTCCCTACTCATATATGGTATGTCAAATTTTATAATTCTTTTACCATAAGTTATTTTAGTTTTAATTTGCATTTAGTTTAGTTATTACTTTCTTTTTTGTTTAATTTTGGGTACATGTACTGGGTGTGCATGATCTTACCGTTCAGGTAATTGTAACTTTGGTTAAATTTGTGGTTGTGTTAGTGCGTTATTTTTACTTCTTTTCACTGATTATTTAGATTGTAAGTTTTAAGTTCATTTTTCTTTATCATTCACATCTGATAAGGAATTAGAGTCAAAATTTATTATTGTTAACTGATGCCTATTTTCTTATGTTCTTTAGGGTAGCTTTTACTTTGGCATTCTTTATCTTGCACATTTTTTGAATGGACTTATATCTGATATTTAAGGGTTTTATCTTCTAAGTTCTTTTAGTGGCTTTGTACTTCACATATTACTTATTGTTTTATATTAGGTCAACTTTCATAGTTTTGTAGGTTGATTCTCTATGCACTTTTTAGACTACACATTTTGAACTTTTGTTAGTTCAATAGTATTGACTACTTTCACCAAGTATGGTTAGTTTATGTGTCTTTTTGGCTATGTTTCATGACACTTCCGTGGCTTCTCTCTGAACCTTTCTTCCATCAGTCTTGCTCCTCCTCTATCTACTTCTCAGATTTCCTTCTTAGAATCATCCCTTATCCAGTCGTCTTTACGAGATATATTACACAAAGGAGTTATAGAATTGGTGGTGCCTTTTTAACAGGATGATGTCTCCTAAAACAAGGCTACTGGAGACCAAGCATAGATCTGTTTCAGCTATATAACTATTTGGAGACATCTTATTTCACTATGGAATTCTACCTTTTACTTTAGTTGGGTTTTTTTTCCACGATACCACTGCACAAAACTTTTTTGAAAAGTTTTTGCTGATTGTGACAGGTACCTGGTGGGTATTCACAAATAAAGTTCTGGTTTTGCTTCATCACGAAGGAACTTTGAGAAATAGACAGTTAACTGTTCACCGGCAATAACATATTTGATTGTGTTTATGTTTATAATACGCTATTAAGTTCAACATAATTAAAAGTGTTTTGCTCCTGATTTTCGTTTGTATTCAATGTTCGGTGCATCACGTTACATTGTCCAACAGTAGTCAGCAAGCATTGACGGATTCCAGTTGCCCTGATATCGATTTTACATTGTAGCAATGTGCTGGTGAAACCTTTCAACGTGTTCGTCACTGACAGCACCGACATTTGCAGGGAAGAAGTCCAAGTGTAAGTGCAGTACTTGAGTGACATGTTGCACTTCATTGTTTTATATGCTTTGAGAAGTTTGTATACCAGCTGAATGTAATGTGGGACTCTGTAATTGCCCAAAAAATTATTAACAACGACTTTGAAGGTTTTCCAGCCCAACTAACAGATCTTCGAAGCACTTGTCACTCATAACATGTCTGATCTGAGAGCCAACAAAAATGCCCTCTTTGATCTTGACCTCAATTATTCTTGGGAGCATCTGTCTTAAATAACAAAAACCTTCGCATACTTTGTTCATTGCTTTCACGAAATTTTCCATTAGTCCCAATGTTATGTGAAGAAGAGAGAAAAAAAATCTTTGCTGGATCGACAAACTGTTCATGTGCCACATTTTTCTGTCCTGGAACTAACTCTTTACAGAGTGGCCAGCTCTCTTTAGAATAATGTGACTCTTTGACATGACTGTCCCATTCACGGATGACACAACAGTACTTTGTATAGCCGAGATGCAGTCCTAGTAACAGAGCAACAACTTTCAGATCTCCACAGATATCCCAGTTGTATTTGCTGTACTGGATGTGCTTCAGCAACATTTCCATGTTCTCGCAGACTTCTTTTGTGTGCTGCATAGCCATCAGGCATTGAAGGGAGAACATTGTCATTGTGTAACAGAACAGCTTTGAGGCTTAACATTGCTGAACCAATAAAAATACGCCACTCTTGCGGGTCATAGTCACAACCCAAAGCAAAGAACAATCCTTCGATGTCAACACAAAAACAGAGACTGTCAACTTGTGCAAAGAATTTGTTTATGTTGTCTTGGCGGCTTCGAAAAACAGAAATTTTTGTACCTGATGACAGCAAACACCATTCCTGCAGTCTCAAACTTAGCAATTCGGCTTTTGCTATTAACAGACCCAAATTTCCGACCAGATCATTTAATTCTGACTGTGCTATGAGATGTAGATCACTTAAGGAGCACGGTTCAAAATTTAGATGAATGTTACTGCCAATTTCCTGCATTGCTGTTTCTTCATCTAGTTCATCTTCGGTATATTCCTCTGGTGGTTTTGGAATTGAAAGATTGTCATCATGTGACATGGGTCTCATTGCTGAAGGTAGATTAGGGTATTCAATTGACTTCTTGTTTTTGGCAGAGAAACCAGATACATTAGTCAAACAGAAGTAACAGTTCATCACATGGTCTTTCCGTTCTCGCCATATCATCCAGACAGCGAACGGCATTGTCTTTCGAGTGCCTCTGAGACAAGCTCTTTGACACACAACACATGTCGCACAACAAATGTGAGGCGCTCATTCCTGGTCTTGATCACCAATTTTACAGCCAAAGTACAGATGATATGCTTTTTTCACAAGAGCAGTCATTGAGCGTCTCTGATGAACAAGCGTATACGTGCCACATATATAACAGAATGTGTCGCGGCTGTTAAGACACTGACTGACACCAATTGTCCTGTAAAGTGTCTATAACATCTACCTTACTTGTTACAGTGCTACTGAGGCAATGCTATATTCTGAAACAATACGTACACACTATAAGGCCTATATTAATCCAAAGAGCAGCATCTATGTATGCATGTCACTTTTATATCCTGCTGAAACAGTGTCAAGCTGGCTCCGGGATATATACTTCCACAGAATAGCTTCCAACCTGGCCTGATTTCATGCCTGGATATGCTCAGACTGCACAAAACATTGTTCATAGGTCTCTTACAGAAACGAAAAATTTTTGACACAAATATGAGAAAAAACATGACAAAACTGAAGATTTCGATGAAACAGTACGTGATGGGCAAATTTGGATGTGATTTTTGTGATCAGCAGCCAAAAATCTATAAGGAAACCCAACAGTGTTCAAGAAGCAAAAACTTTGTTGTGCAGTGTACGTTGGATGATCAAGTTTAATATAATGTATGCCTACCTTCATATTCCAATCACCACAGTGTCGCATCATTTTATGTGGTTCGTCCTCAAAGATTCTGTCTTCCAGTTCTGGACATTACCAGTCAGTCTTTCTTCAGCTTCATATCAGTTTTGTTGAATGATGTGTTCTTTTGAATGTCATTTTCACTCATTGGGTTTTCAGACTTTACATGGACAACTGGCTCCTGTCAGTCATTTGCATTTGCTTATATTTTTGAAAACTGCTTGGGTGGGGTTTCAATTCCCATCTTAGTCAGGCATAGCTTTCTCTACTTTAGCTTTGGGACATGGAGCAGGCAGTCAAGAAGGCCCTACCTTCTTCTCTTTCTGCATGAGAGGTTCTCTCTCTTTTAGGGATGTGGGTTGCTCTATAGTAGCTGGCTTAAACATGGCCCTCACTGCTCTGGACATTACTAGAGCAATAACTCCTATACTTTCCCGTGTCCTGGTTGCTACTCCAACAACATTTGGATATATTTAATCCTAACTTTACCAAACTCCATATTCATGTGCAGCTTTTTTCTGATCCTTTGGCTCAGCTCAGGAAATCATTCCTTGTGCACAAAAAGTTTTGATCTTATTTCAGTCTTTGATCTATTCATTATGGCTTTCAAGCATTCTGTCCATTTGTCACCCATCTCTCCCACTTCTCCACATGGTTATTTGATCATGATTTGTTTGTTTCAACTGTTGCTTATTATAGTGTTGCCCTGTCTAACACCTTCAATTATCCTGATTCTGAAAAGCCTTCTCTTCCCCATTTATTTCTCTCCTTTTGTCTGGTCCATTTTCTACATCCCTATGTTTTGCCAAATTTTGATTTCAATGTTGTCCTTCATGCCCTGTCCATTACAATGTATTCCTTGTTCCATCTTTCCCTTAAGACCTATTTCTTCCCCCTTCATGGCATGTGGTTGTTATTCCAGTATATATGCCATTAATGTCTTGCATATCCTTCGCCATTCCTCTTAAGTTATCCTTTAACTTGATTTGAGACTTCCTTCCCAGGACATCAGCTACCTTTTCTCTTATTTTCTTACCTTCCATTTTCCACCTGTATGCCTATTTGGATCTGGATTGACTACACTGTCAAGTTCATTCCTTGCTATGTTATAGGGCTCATAGTGGTTGAAACTCATACTACTGGCATATCTGTAGATCTTCATTTATGTAATGTTTCTTCACACCAAATTCAACATCTATGTCTAACTACTTGAAACTGGTATCCTTTGAGGGAAATAATTAAGACTGACATGTGAGTAACTCCCAATATGCTTGTTGCACATCATCTGCACAACGTAGCTGTGTCTTCCACGAGCAGGTACTGTCGTGCTCCTGTAGCATTTCTTCATGCACCTTTTTGCCTTTGACTGAAGTAAGTTGACATTATTATCAGGGATGTATTAATGCATAGGCACACGAGGCACGTGCCTGGGGCGGCAAATTTTGACCAAAAGAAAAAGAATGGACACCATTTTAAAATGTAGTCCCTGGTTATTAATTCCCCCTGCTATTTATGCTGCCCCAATAACCTCTTAATCATAAAACTCATTATCTGCCGGACGAATATATGGCTCACCAACATATTTACAATATAATCGACAATATAGATAATAATGTGGTAAGCGATATTGGTGTCAAAATGTAGAGTTTGTTATGCTTTTACTTATTCCTCCGTTACCCAATATCTTACTGTAAGTTATATCGTGTTGTCAGTGTCCAAACCTCCACAAGAAACACAATTCTTGTGAGGGCGAGGGTCACTGGGGGTCAAACGGCTCATGGATCTCTGTGAGGTTCGCGGGGCTGCCATAAATAGCTCGATCCCACGAAAATGACTCAGATCCTGATGATCTGAGATGTGAAAGTAACAAATTCACTGTCAATACTCAATATACAATCAGTAGATTCTAGTGATATCATCATAAGTAACGTACGCCAAAAATTGAGTGGAGCAGCTTATAGGAAGATAGGAAAGTTAAAAAATGAAAACACGTGATGTTTTGGATAAGACACCGACGATGGAGGCCTTTTTTGCTAAACAAAGGCAAGAACAGCCTACTAGCGATGATGTTCAAACCAACAGCGATGGAAGGAATACACATGATGGGCCTAGCAGTAGCAGTTTTGAATGATCCGAACATATTGAACTGCAGCTTGAACAAGTGACGACATCAGCAGCAGGCCTAGTAAGATCTGCCGGTTGCGTGCCTGAAACATCAATGGTTCCAGCAAGTTTTTCAGACAAAGTAAGTTCAGATCCAGCAGAGTGGATAATAGATGATTACACAAAAGATTATATTGCCACACATGCCATCCTTCAAAACGATGACTTGGATTTCAAGAACTCTGTGAAAAAGGACGGGGAGAAAATCAGATCTGTAACCAAAGGCATGTTTGAATGAAAACTTCAAAATGGCAAAAAAAGTAAACGAACATATTTGGTTTATTCAGAGAGCAAAGGTAGACTGTTTTGTGCTCCTTGTCGTTTATTTGATTTTGGAAAAAAATCCAAACTGGCTGACGAAGGCTTTGATGACTGGAAAAATGCTACTGTCCAGCTGAATGAGCATGAAAACTCTCCTGAGCATCGGTCTTCAGTTTTATCTCTAGTAGCAAGGGGCAACATGTTGAGACGTGTAGATCTCCAGATGGCCATACAGCTGCACGACGAAATCAAATACTGGAGAAATGTACTCACTCGTGTGGTAGCTGTAGCGAAAAGATTGGCTTCACGTGGGCTTCCGTTCAGAGGTCGGGATGATAAGTTTGGCTCAGTACACAACGGCAACTTTATGATGTCGTTAGAACTAGTTGCGGAGTTAAACCCCTTCCTCGCTGATCACATTCACCGATATGGCAATGCTGGCAAGGGATACACGTCTTACCTGTCTTTCAGTACTTGCGACGAATTCATCCAGCTTATGGCAGATCTTGTTCTAAAGAACATTTTAAAGGACATCAAAACTGCAAAATATTTCTCAATCAGCGTGGACTCGACGCCAGATATATCCCATGTTGACCAGTTGGCATTCATCATCAGGTACGTGAACAGTGATGGTTCACCTAAGGAACGTTTCCTGACTTTTATACCCAATCCGGGCCACAAAGCTGAACAGCTGGAAGAAGTTGTACTTAGCCTGCTTCAGTCATATGAGCTTGACATTTCTGAATGTCATGGACAGTCTTATGACAACGCCAGCAACATGTCTGGTCAGTACAGTGGTCTCCAGGCTCGTATCATGGAGAAAAATCCTTTAGCTGTGTATATCCAATGTTCAGCACATTCATTAAATCTTGTAGGAACGTGTGCTGCTGAATGTTGCAGAGAAGCATGTTCATTCTTCTAACTCTTACAAAGTCTCTATGTTTTCTTCAATGCTTCAACCCATCGTTGGAAAATTCTACAAAAACACCTGTCCGCAAATAAATAAAGTCTCTCTTTGAAGAAACTCAGTGACACTCGGTGGTCCACTCGTGAAGATGCTTGTCAAAGCCTCAACAGAAACTGGCAACAAGTGTTTGATGCCCTCACCACCATGGAGGGGAATGCTATGGAAAAACCAGCCGCTAGGAATGAGGCCGCTGGACTTCTTTCCAAATTAGGAATGCTAGAAACAACTATTTTGTCCACAGTTTGGGGAACAATACTGGAAAGATTCAATGCTGCCAGTAAAAAGTTGCAAAGTGCTGATATGGACATCGGACTTGTAGTCGAGCTTCATGCTTCCTTGCTGCAGTTTGTGAAAGATTCAAGAGAACTGTTCGATCATTTTGAAGACCAGCATGAAGACGTACGAAATTAAGCGAAAAAGGAAGCAAAAATTTTCAGATGGTGACACCCAGGCAGTGGAAGAAGGCAGAGAGGCATTTAGAGTAAATGTTTTCAATGTGATCATTGACAGACTTTGCTCAGAACTACAGCGAAGACAAACCGCTTATGTAGAAATCCACGCAAGGTTTGGATATTTGTTCAAGATAACAAATCTTGAACCCACTGATGTCATCAGTCAAGCTGGAACACTGTTGAAACTCTACCCCAATGATTTGGAAGTGAGCTTCGTAGATGAATGTCTACATTTCCGCGCACATCTTGTGAGTATGAAAGTGCAAAATGATGACTCTTCTGCATTAGCAGTATACAGAAATCTGCGAGCTAAAGGACTTAAAACTGTATATCCAAATCTGGATATTGCTATGCGCATGTTTCTGTGCATTCCAGCAACTAATTGTACATCAGAGAGATCTTCCTCGGCTCTCAAACGTGTGAAAAATTACTTGAGATCAAGAATGGCAGAAGATAAACTAAATGTCCTGTCACTCCTCGCCATTGAAAGTGATATTGTTTGTAGAATAAACTATGACGATGCAATAAACATGTTTTTGGAACAGAAGGCCAGGAGAAAGCCTGTATATTCAGCTGCAAAATAATATTTAGTGATAATTGATTTTGATGTTTCATTTTTTATTGTGTTCGAAAATAAACGTTGTGTTGATTTTGAATGATAACAACTGTGTTTGTCTGTTGTTGTGATGGTGATGCTTGGTGCAAGTTGTGGCACGGAGGGGGGGCGGCAAACGTATCAACCTAACCTTGTGCCTAGGGGCGCTGAAATCCTAAATACGTCTCTGATTATTATTTATCTTTATTTCATTAACATATATCATATTTCAAGATACCACATGGTGGCAAGTGTTGCTTGGTCAGGGATACTTATTATTAGTACTAAATTTGTATACTTTTCTAATGCCCACTGTGGAGCTTGAGTAATTTTCATATCCAGTGGTGTGAGTGTGTATGTATATTTTGTTATCACTGTTTCACATCTAAAGGAACATGACACTTATGAGTAAAGCATGTTGGAATTTTTCAACCATTCCAACTGGCCCATGATTTTACAACTGGGATCTTTCTGCTTTACAAAGCAGGGAATTGCAGACATACATTGCACTGTCTCCAGTGAGTCATTTCTCGAAATTTCCTGATGCATATTTCCCCCCTCAGCTCTTCTTCTAGTAGAGCACAGGAGTCCTTACCACTTTCAATTGCCAGTTTGTGTTTGTTTTGAATTTCGCACAAAGCTACTCAAGGGCTATCTGCACTAGCTGTCCCTAATTTAGCAGTGTAAAACTAGAAGGAAGGTAGCTAGTCATCACTACCCACTGCCAATTCGTGGGCTGTTCTTTTACCAACAAATAGTGGAATTGGCCATAATATTATAACGTTTCCATGGCTGAATGAGACAACATAAAGATGTCAAATTTGTCTTTAAAAATCTCACTCATTCTGATAATGAAGGAAATAAACCTTAACATGAAGGAACAGAACAGCCATGCGAGGCTAGAAACAGTTCTCATTTCCTTGTGTAACTAACTGCATCATTAACACCCAGGCTTATAAACAACTGAGTTATTATTTTCTAGAAAGCATACAGTTGCGTCATCTAATCCAAATTATTGCAGAAAAACAAACTCATGTTGATACACGTGGTGAAATAAGGATATCTGTCTGTCTAGGCATTTGTGTGTGTGGGTGGGGGGGTAAGATAAATAGTATGTTTATACTATTATATGTTTCCCTTTTTGAGGATTTAAATCATCTTAAAAATCATCTAAGAATAGAAAATTAAGTTACATAACCTTTATTATTTTAGGTGGATCATTGTATGTGCTAAATCGCTAGTTCACAAACAAATTTTGGTTTTAGGCTGTGTGATTATTAAATCAAAAACTTTGTGATCATAAGCACTGTAAAACAAAATATCACATACATGTTTATAACGCATTTATTTGTTTTATAAAATGAGTTTAAGTAATATACGTAATAGTTTTCTACACTTGTACTTTTAAAGCTATAAAACAAAAACACATTAGAATATAAAAATAACTTCTCAACAAGAAAATGTCAATAAATAGCTGCAGTAAAGTTCCTTTAGTATCTTGCATTGTGATGATTCATCAGTAAAGATTCTTGAAAATTATTAACTGAAGAGACACACATTCTTTTAAAAATGAGCTAAAGTTTGTCAAGTGGATATTGAAAAGTACAAAACTACCAAAGATATGGAGCTAACAAAACTAAATGCATTAAACTAGAAAATTTCTCCTTTAACAATATCCAGCTGCTCAACAAGAGGAATCCTCTCAGAGCTTTCAATGTGCCCCAATAGCTCTGGATGCAAGTTGCGACGAACATAGCTGAAAAATAGATTAATAGCACTGTTTACTTTGCACTTTTCAAGATCAAAAATAAGAAAATCAAACAAATATTTTGCCCTTTAATGGGCCTGGACATTGGAAGAGTTATTTGATTTGCTACAATATTCATAATTCATATAATGAAGAACTGACAACTTAAAGTTTACAAAATATCATGATTAATTTATGTTAACCTTAATGGCTGTATCATTATTAATAGAGAAACTTGCCTGAGGTCCAAACTGTTAAAAATACTAAACATTTTATTTTAAATTAATTAAATTATATTCATAATATCAATAGTATGAGCATTTTAATCTAATTGAACAAGTTGAAAAATTGTTTAGCATTCTTCTGCAATACCTGTGCTTTTATCTCCAAAATGTCCCGAGAAAGTTACCAAATCAGAGAAGAAGTAAAATCCAATAATAAAATGTTAGCACCATATACTGTTAGCAAAATATGCATTAAATAATTACCAGAAAAGCAAAAGTAATTAATTATGATACAATTAAGTGAGATATGAGATCTTATAATGACAAAAACACCTAAATGTTATAAAGAACATACTTCATTATAAACTGTTGGGTTAAAGATCTGAGGTAATTTCACCTTTTTCAACACTCCAAATAGATATGAAAAATATATCAAATTCTGCTGTGGATTATTACAAATGATAAAAATCAACTAAGATATTTGAGGAAAAGAATATATCATAGCAAACATTAAAAAGATAGTGTTTGAAAGAAAGAAAATTAGGAATGGTATATTTGTATCACATTTCACTTAACAGTTACCCACATAATGCTATATCAAAGTTATGGCATACAGAAATTAATAAGAGAAAAGACATCTAAATGCAAGTTATTAGGAATGGAGTAAACAACGTTCTTGTATCATGGTGTTTTTTCTTTTAAACATAAAAGGGTGCTTTGTGTACTTAATATTCAATGTATAAAAAATAATAGCAAGGACTTATTATAAAACTTGAGTCTAGTGGTTTGATAGTTCAAATAAAATGTAAAGAAAATGCACTTTTTGAACTTACAGAAATACAAGAAGTGTTATACTTGTTAAAAAAACAAAAAACAAAAATATCTGTTCAGGATAATCTGGTAATGAAGCTTGAAAAATCCCTTTAGAGATGATGATGGATACAGTGGGTAACACAAGTTCTAAAGCCCCAAAACTACCAAATAAACTTCCTGTAAAATAACAAAAAACAATATTTTTTGTGTAAAAGGAATTATAATTTTGTTAACTCACAAGAACATAGTTAAAAGTAATGCATACAAAGTACAGTTTTCAAGACATTATTCAAATTTGCATAACAAAAAATATATGCATTTTTCAATTTTATATTTTTCATCTGCCAGCTACTTCAATTTAGTGACAAAACTTTCTAAATAAATGTAGACTATATTTTTGGCTTTTACAAAAATTTTAAAAAAATTAAGATTTTTTTTTTAATTTATAGTAAAATGTTATAATACTATAAAAAAACAAAAAGTAAATTCTTACCATATTCTCTGCTATCAGATAGTTTTGATAGCAATGATAAAGTTGCAGTTGGAACCAACAAAGCAAGAGATCGTGCAAAAAAAGCTTTAAAATAGAGAAGAGTAAACACTTTAAATAAAAGTTTTAACAAAGGGATTGTTGTCATGCAGTAAGCCAAAAACTGTTTACTTTTTATGTTTTCAGGTTATTTTTTATTATGTAAGATTATACATGCCTCTCAATATAAAGATTATATAGATTATAAGTGTTATTTGTGAAATTATAGATCATTGACAAAATTATAATTTTAGACTAATGTTTAAGCAAGAAAATGTAAAAACAATCTTTAGCCATAGATTTTGCATGTAGCTTTGCAAAAAAACTAATTACATTACAGTTAAATAGCTACAATACATACAATGACATTTATATAAATTCCTTCAAAACTACAGTTCCTTCAAGAAAAACTGTTAGCATTTCTTTTTTTAAAACCCATGCAGTTTGTAAGTCAAAAAGAATAAGCTCAGGGGATTAATATGCTATAAAGGAGCAGCATGAATACTAGTATTCAAGCTAGAATGAAAAAAAAGTAGTTTGATAAAGGGGTTGATGTAAACAAAACACAATTTACTGGCAAAATAATTCATCTGTCAGTAGTGTTTGGCCTCAGAAGTGCAGAGTTCATTTAATTGGTCAGACTATGTTCATGTTGGCATACTATGATTGGTCTATTAAAAACTACTTATGAATACTAGTTACCAATTGTCTGAAACAGATATAAAATCTGGTCTATACACCCTCATATGCTATATGCTGATAACACTGCCTCATTGCTACTACTACTATCAGTACTGTTTCTATTACTAATAGTACTGCCCTTGCTAATGCTGTTCTACTATGGATACTTTGCAGCTATCTCTTCCTTCAACACCAGACTAACTGCTGTTGCTGACTTTGCAAGTAACTGTATGATTTCAGTGATGACTGGACATGCTGGAGTGATACTTTTGTTTGTAAATGTTGGTTGGGTATACATTGTTGTGAAGAGGAACTATTAAACTACTTAATATAAAAATATTTTGAATAACAAACCAAAAGATACTCACCAAATTATTACTATGGAACATATAAAAACCATGACAAAAATGGTTTTATGGGGCTGAAAAACCAAATTATCATTTTTCAACACACGTGGCCACTACTATCTTTTATGAGGGAATTTGAATGGAGGGTACAAGTTTTTGTTCTTCATAGCCTAAAAATTAGTGCAAGTTTGGCCATGATGGTGGGCAATTTCTGTTACAGGATACAAGAAAGAATTGAAACTAAATTAACTACTATCACAAAAATGAACTAATTGAAATTAGTGTTTTCCATTAGTACTGTTTTTGATTATTCCAACTATTCATTATTGAAATATTATCATTATGATTCTTCATTTTATTTTCATTTAATTCAACTTTGTTCTGCCTACTTGGTCAGTGTCATGACTCGCAACAATATCCAACCAATCAAAATTAGGATTTCCAATTATATTTTTACCATACCAACTATCAAAATTTGTGGTTAAGCACAAAACTACTCATTAAGCTATCTATGTTCTGCCTACCACATCTGTTAAAACCAGTTTGTAGTTTTTTGTTTTAGTAATATTGTCAGAATAACTGATTAGTTGAATGCAACTGATAAGCTTGATGTCCAGCTCTAACAAAATCACCTGTATAAGTTAAAAGTAGCCAAAATAAAATAAACAATAATTATATGCTTCAGGAATTTTTATTATAGTAGGTACAAACCTTTACATTTGTAAAAAGAAATTTGTCAGATTTAACTATCTGCTGTAAAATATAAGATATTTATCGCTCAAAAATATTAATATAATGCAAAATATATTTCAAGAAATGTCCTTCGATCAGTGACCCATGGGAAGCATCCAACAAACATCCAGGTTTCATCAGGGCTCCAAGTTTTGGAATGATCCAGTAATTAAATTTAATGTTTGCAAACTAAATAAAAAGCAGCACTTATTTCACATTTTAATCTAAGTACATGGGGGACAGATATTAAATGTTTCAGGGTTGGAAATGAAATAAATAAATTAATTTTGAAAATGCTTTTAAAGAGAAATTGCAAAACTATCCTGATTGCATTGCTAAGTATTTTGCAAATTATATATGAACAGAAGCTAACAATAGAAAGATTTCATGATGAGAAACCCAATTGAAGTAAAAATATATCTCAGGACAGCTGGTATGAGTATTAGCATTTTTATTAATAAAGCAAAGAACAATGTTTTGATCTTCTTAATGTTAACCTGAGGATGACCTAAAAAGGCTGAAACATTGTTCTTTGCTTTATTAATAAAAGTATTAATACCCATACCAGCTATCTGAGATATAATGAAAAGATCTGACACTGAGATGCTTTAAGTGTGGAACATACATAATGTTGAAAAATAACTGCAATACACCATCTAACACATTACACGGAATACAAATGAAAACAATGTTGAAACTTTCTCTAAAACATTACAAAAATAGCATGTACATAATAAACAAAACAGTGTACAAAAATATAAACATATTGGAGTTTACTAACACAATGAAGCAAACTAAAGTAATTACCTAAAATTGCAAGAAAGAAACTGGGACTCAAAGCTTGTAGAAGTGAAGATAATGTTATTCCAAAAGAACCAACTATACCTAAAGATGCATCTTCAAAATAGAAACTTCTAGCTGTAGCCACAATCAAAATAACTACAACAGCCTGCAGTAGGCCATTTACACTTTCAAACACCATGGAAGTCTTCTCTGTCCATGAAAAATTAGTACCATAATACTTTGGCATCATAGCCATCTCACCTAGATGGTACAAAAAGATATTTTAATCTAAAAATTCAGACTGAGAAAACAATTAAAATATGAAATTTTCAGCTAAACTACCTTCCTTCTATGTACTAAATTTTGTAAACTGTAATTATTAAAATTTTCTTAAAAGTAAACTATATTTCAAATAAATTGTACAATTTACCTTAAATACACACCAATTTAAGTGTAAGCCATTATTGTGCTCATGGGTGGTAACAAAAACAAACAAACAAAACATTTAACAGTTTTCTACAATGATTAGAGTTACAGGTTGCTTATTATTAAGAAAGTTTTGTAATTCAGCACACCATATGATATGACACAGAAAAGTGTAGTTGCATAAGAGTGCCAAGAACATTGTATGGATAAATATGAATTAACCTGCACAGCTCATTCATTCAACTTGGAACTGACAAGTGTGTAAAGAGGTGAACTCGTGAAATGTTATTACAGGAAAGAAAAAATGCTGAGACAGCTCTCATGAAACATCTGTAAAATGCCTTGGTCAAGTATTGCTGTGTGCAATTTCATAAAAAGATTTGAGACATATGTTAATTATGATAAGCCACATATTCAAGCAAACCACCAACATTTACTAAAACTACTGCTGAGGTCAACAAAGTCACAGAAGTACAAGCCATACATCAGCCAAAATGTGTATTTTTCACTTTCACTGTCCATTCAGTTCCTTTGTCAACTTTGTAACTGTCTTAAAAGCTGTGTGATATTGAAGCATTGACAGAGAAAGATTTATCCAATCTTTTGATTTTGTATTGCAGTTCTTGGTACGACTGGAAATTGATAACCAATGATCTACCAATATTTTATGTACTGGTAAAACAACTTACCTTTTCTAGAAGTTTCAACATGCACAACTGCCTTACCTTATCAGAAAATAATCTTATGGATAACATTTCCTACAGACTTCCATAATGCTCAGGTGACAGTATTGTAAAGACTTGTTGAAATTACAGTGTTGTAAAGACTTTGTTAATGGATCATAATATTTTGAAAAACTATCAGCAAATGGACAGCTACCACAATGTTGATCCTGCGTGCCATGCAATCATCACAAGCAATGTGACTCCCATATTGCAACTCAAAATATGATTTTTCAGACATGATGGTGCCCCTCTCAATATTGGTAACTAGCTGAGACATATTTTGTGAGTATTTTCAGGAAAGAATCATTTCATATCACTTTCCTTGTGAATTGGCACTTCATTCATCAGACCCAACACCAACAAATTTCTGGTTATAGAAGTAATTTCTGAAACACACATGTACTGGGGAAGCCTTATATGATTACAGACTTCAAGCATCAACTGTCCAGAAAGTAGCCAACATGCCAAATGATACGCATGTTATTGTAATGTCTACTGTCACATGGATTCAGCCATTCTGAATACTGAAGAAAACACATTTTGAATAGCTTGCAATTTATCACATATTAGGCCATAGTGGTGCCTCTGGTGGCAACAGTGAAAACTGTGACATTTATAACCACATGATACCCTCAACAGACTGAAATCTCTCCTTCCAATGCTGAGCTATGAAAGTTTATTTATAGTCACGTTTTATGTAATTCTAAATACCCGTGAGTGAAGCAAAGAGTATATGTTATACATGAAACATACTATGCCAAAAAACCTAAGATACAGTCAGTATCACATCCAATTTATTTCAAAAATAAATATGACAATTTTCTTAAAAGCTATTGAGACAACATTAAAAGAATTTTTTTGTTTTAATTAAAACATAATATTCCTGTGATGTATATTTTCACAATGGTCAGCTAAATTTCACCTGAATATGAAAAAAAATTACATTATATTTTAATAAAAGTTTCTTACCATCATATGCATTCACAGTGAGCATATTTATAATATAATTGTCCACATCACCAGATGTTTTAAAACTTAAGTTACTAAACCAATGGATCATTTCACCACTTGCAGTTCATACAATATATAAAGCAACTCGTACACATCCATCTTTATCAAAAACTTTTCCAGTTTTATTTTGTGAAAAATTAGCTATTTTTGTGTTTTTAGTACATAGACACAATTCCAACTGTACACTGAACAAACATTCACTACATGTTCAGTATAACATTGAGCAGAAACACACCACTACACTGTCTAGGAACAGATACACACAGTGATCATTATTAATTTACTGACATTTCAATTATGTATACTTTCTCATTTGGAGAACAACTAACTGTTTAGTAATCCATACTCACCAACCCTATTGCAATATGATTTTAAGACTATTCTTACTTCCTACCATTTTTAATCATTGAAACTACCACATCACAAAATATAAATTGAAAAGAAATATTCATTTTCCTGATCAAACTATCAAAATTTTGGGTGTACCTTACATCTCTGGTCAAAATTTAAGTGTCATCAAGTTTGCTGTTTTTTTCCATATTGCAGGAAAATGCATATACAGGAGTTACTTTTCCAAAATTTTCAACAGTTGGTGTATACTTTGGCACAAATCTGTTTGCCATCTTTTTCAACTTTAAAATATTAGCAACTATGAATAACAGTAAAACCAAACAATCAAGAATATCAAAATCTTCAAGAAGTTAACTTTCAGCAGATAATTACAAAACTATTTCATAATAAGCAAGAAAGAAAATAATTACAGGTAGACATCAATTCTTTGAAGTAAGGTATAAAATGACAGATCTGATGAATGAACATCTGTCAATTAAAAAAACTCAAAGGCTACCAATTTATCAAGTCAGTGTCACCAAGTTAATTGAAATAAACTTATTGATAAAACAAACGCTTCTAAATCTATTCGAATGACTTTCTGAAATTATAATTTTTCTTGATATTTATAAAGATTATTTGATTTAGAATTACAATTTCAACTAGACTTTAACTCATGCTTACTATTTACATTACATAGCACTTATATATTTCTGAATAACAGGATTTTTTGACACACTTTCACACATTGTTAAAGCTACTAACACCAGATATTGGTTCATATTCTGGAATCATATCAAAAAAAAACTAGGTTTAAATTAATGGTTATTACTATTAATTTAGGGCATTAAACAGTGACTATGCCTGCTACACAAAATATGTAAAATAGTTAAAAAAAACATTATAAAACTTCTTGCTATACAGCATTAATTTTTAATACTCATCAAAAGACACAGTTTATACAATATTACAAGCTACTGCATGTTTCTCTGTATTCTATATTAAATATATGAAATTATTTTTAAAATTCCTTAAATACTTTGAAGAGACACAAAAATGATGTGTAAATTTATTGTTTTACACCATTTTTTACTTCAAGAAACACTGAAGCAGTTATTGAATTCTGAATAAAATATTCTCTAAATAGGACTGATCTTTATACATACCATAAAAAGCCATACGCCCAACGATGAATGCAAATAATAGGATCAAAATGAAAAATCGGAAGTTATGGGTTCTTTTCTTAAAAACAGCATTTAAGCAACCAGCCAGGTTGCTGGGGGCAAAGATTCCTCTCCAACAACTTCCATCAAAATCCCCTAGTTGTTGCACAGTCTCATCCATAAAAAGTACCACCAAGATAATTAATGTAACATTAATACAGATGGAAAGAGTAAAGACAGAAGTACATACAGTCTTGAACAAATAAAGAGGAATCATAGATCTCCAGTGGCATCCTATTAAGGTTCCTACAGCAATTCCCAGTGTACAACTGCCAATTAATACCCCAAAACGATATGTTCTAGAACGATGGTCATTGGTGTCTGAGACTCGACAAAATGCTGCTATAAGGAAAAGAATGTAGCTCCCAGTGAAACCACTTGGAACAGCTGCAAGAAGAATCCACCTTGCTTCTATATCTATCACATTAGTAGCAATAATAAGTCCAAGATCCCGAAGAATAGAGCCACTAAAAGGAATAAGAAAACACGATTTTCTCCCATGTTTGTCACTCCAAGACGCAAAATACAAACAAGGAATAAGAGCTACTACAATTTCAATTATTCTAAAATACAATGCAAGTGTATCTCCATCTGTTCTATTTAATGAATAGTTGCCACTTTCATTGAAAGCAGTTTCTAAACAAGATGTTTTGGTTTCTTTTTCACACAGTTTATATGAAAACAGGATATTTACAAGTGAATAGATGGAAGTATGAATGGCAAAAAGGCCACCTATCACAGGATCTATTAGTAAGTGAGGGTGGTATAAGCTTCTCAACTTCATTGGTTTTCTTACTCTGAAAAGAATGAGAAAAAATAATGTAAAAACACATTCATATGATAAGTACTAAATATTACTGAAAATTTAATTTTTTTTAATTTCATTTTCTATACAATTGTAAATAACACAATAATTCACAACTTCTAAAAACCAACAAATAAAAAATAACGTTAAAAAAAATGTTAACACCTAAAACCAATCTGAATTGTGCTAACACAGAAATAATGCTCCATAGTTCTATGCAAACAAAACATTGCATCTGTTTAAAAACTACAAATGTGTTTTGTTTTTGTTATATTAAACACTAAATGGTTACACTATGTAACAAATTTACTTTTTATTGTTCCTGAGCAGAAAGTGTTATTTCCAATTGCTTATGCCTAAAGTAAATGGAAAAGACCTATTTTTCTCTTCAAACTTTGCTTTTGTGACCTGGTTAATGAAATTTTCAAATTTACCCATTTTCCAGAACATTCCAGGTGGAGCAGTGCTGAGTAGCTGATAGATAATTTCCTCAAACGTACAAGAATTTAAGAACCTTTCAGAATTTTCTAGAAGTTTCCATATATATAGGGTCTCACCATTTCAGTTTAGTTCTAGCTGCCTAAATGAACACATAGACCGAGCATTCTCCAGACGCATTCTGCTACGTACTTGGCCAATTTATAAGAACAAAAATGAAAAAGTACTCTGTGACAGCATCTGCCTTGAAATATGATGAACATGGCTGGGAAGTTATTGTAGACTTCAAAATGGTGGCATTCCTGATGGGTCTCCAAGTTTCCTGTTATCTTTGCCTTTAGGACAGCAGGGACACCACAGTGCACTGCAACAGGAAGAACTGGCCACAACAGACACAGTTCTTTGTGGGGAGGCACAATATCAAGAGCGAGCCACTAGTGGACCTCCAGAAGGCGTTGTTCCCACCACTGTTCATAAAATTGGGTCTTATGAAACAATTTGTCACAGCTCTTGATAAGGAATCTGCAGCCTTCAAGTACCTTCAAGACTTCTTCACTAGGTTATCTGAGGCAAAGGTCAAAGCTGGTATCTTCCTTGAATCACAAATAAAAAAAGATCCTGGAGTGCACAGAATTCTCCAAGACACTCGGTAGGAAGGAAAAAAGCTTGGGGCAGCTTTATTGCAGTGGTTCAGGGCTTCTTGGCCAATCACAAGGCCAAAAAATATGCGGAACTGGTTGGGGCTTTGGTGAAGAACTACGGAAAAATGGGCTGCAGAATGTCCCTAAAAGTCCATATCCTTGATGCTCATCTTGATAAATTCAAGAACATGGGAGTATACTCAGAGGAGCAAGGCAAGCACTTCCATCAAGATATACTGAACTTTGAATGCTACTACCAAGGAGAGTATAACAAAAACACGATGGAAGACTATATTTGGGGGCTGATTTGTGAAATTGATTTACAGTTGCAAATCTTTAAAAACTACTCACTTCTGAACAATTTTGTATAACTTTAGTATAAATACATGTAAATCTTAATTCATATATTGTTTTATTCAGACCTTATATAAATTAAAATGTGCAAATTTGCATTTTTACACAGAAAATCAGTTAATTTCTAAATTTCATTATTCAGGTCACAAAAACAATGTTTGAATGAAATAATGGCCATTTTCTATACTTTTACAACATAAGCATTTAAGAAATTACACATACTATCCATGAACAAAATTTGTGTTACATAGTGTTATGACTGAATTCTTTTTTAAAATAGTATTTCTAAATGAAAATTATAAACTAATAAACTATAGAAAAACAATTTATACTTTGCCCCTATCACAATAACTGTATTTATTATGTTCGTGAGTTTTGTTGGAGAAATAGTTCTACTTTTCACTAGTGGTATTTAAAATGAGTGAGTGTGGCAAAGGAAAAGGAAAAAAGTCTAGGGAACTCCAGGGCAAAAAAAAGAGATGACCAATGCTGTTGATGTGATATTGTAGAGAAAAAGCAAGGCTATGAAGCAAGCCATTTTCTAATTTCAAATCCAACTAGATGGACTTTGATTCTTAAAAGTGAATCACATGAAAAAAGGTCTAATGTATAAATTAAAAAAATTAAATGGCATTAAAAAGATTAAAGGTCTTTAAAGAATTAAAAATATTACCAAAGTGGACAGTGTAACCATCACTAATAACACTGTCTAACATTATGGACAAATCCTGGGACAGAACATGTTTAAAATGGTGCCATCGTTGAAAGTCATAATGACAGTAAGAATTAAAATGTGGCTTATTGTGACCTAAGTGTTACACAGACAAAAACTGTTGCATCAGTTCCAGATAAAAGAAAATGATAAGTTAAAAAACTGTGACCAATGCAGTCTAGTTAGAACAACTTTCTCTTTCCCATCCTTATGAAAGCAAGATGGCCAAAGTCCAATATAGGGTTTTATTTGGAAAAGCTTGTTTTCTCATTGCTCACTCCAAGTCGACTGCCAGCTGGCATGGAGCTGAGCCTTGAATTCAGAAATATAGTCCAAATATGGAACAGGCACAGCAGTGATAGTACCAGCACAGATACATTTAGCTGTTGCGTTGGTAAGCTCATTCCTGCAAATACCAACGTGGCCCAGTATCCAGAAAACTGGATAGAAGTAGATTTTAAAGAGAAATGAGCCAATTGGTTTTGGATATCAACAAGAGCATTGTGCCCGTAAGCAAAGGCCAAACAGAGCAATGACAGATCGTCAGTTCCAAAAAAGTACAGCCCACTGAGGAAGGAAAACACATCCCCAGGTGGGATGCTTTGTTAAGGAACGAAGTTTTGAAGTATATTGTAAAGATTGTTGCAAACAGTGAAGGTGCAGAAAAGGTTCATGAGATTCAACACATAAGCTTTGAACTGGAGAGGTACAGAAAGCCTCAGTGCAGAGTCAAAGTCCTTGGAGATGAATGGGGTCCAGCATCTTTAAAGCCGAGGGTCTGGCACAGCCATAATTGAGTTTTGATCAAATAAGAGCAAGATATACCTTTAACATTGAAGATCAATCTGCTCCCCAACTGGTAGAAGAGAAGACACAGAGGATATTCAGTGCTCTTGTGCATTTGACCCGAAGCTGCTTTAAGTGCGGTATAAAGGTCAGCTTACTTTTCTCAGATGACTTAAAGATAGGTCACATTTGGAGACTGTTAGAAGACATCATGAGATGGGCTGACTAGTGGATACAGCAGTGTTATCCAAAAACAGCCTCAGTTCATCCAACTGTGCCTAGATACGAGGGTCAAAAAGATCAATGACAGATCATCTGTTCTGAAAAAGTATGTCCCACCAAAAAATGGAAAAACAAACCCAGGTGGGATGCTTTTGTAAGGAATGAATTTTTCGAAGCATATAGTGAAGACATTTGCAAATGGCAGAGGTGCAAAGAAGGTTCATGAGTCTATGTATAAACTTTAAACTGGGGAAGTGCAGAAAGCCCTAGTGCAGAGCCGAAGTTTTTCATGATAAAGGGATCCAACATCTTTAAGGCCGAGGTTCTAGCAAAGCCATAGACCAGTGATCTATAGTCGCGTTTCGATCAAATAAGAGTACGATATATCTTTAGCATGCAACATCGATCCACTCTCCAAGTGGTGGAAGAGAAGACATGGAAGATATTCAGTGCTCTTATACATTTAACCTGTAGCTGCTTGATATGTGGTACGAAGGTCAGCTTATGGTCAAGGATAAGTCCCAAGAACTTTGTATCAGGGACCACAGGCAGCACAACTTCATTGACATGGAGTTCAGGATCAGGGTGAATACCCCATTGGCAGCAAAAGTGCATGCAAACAGTTTTAGAAAGAGAAAAGTTAAAGCCTTCTGCTTTGGTTCACTTCAGTAAACAACTGAGGACAGTCTGTAGCTGTTGCTCAATATACCTCATGTTTGACAGCTGACATGAGATGTGAAAGTCATTGACATAGAGCCCATTTGCAACAGTAAGCGGGAGTTGTCCAGTGATGGCATTAATCTTTATCCCGAAAAATGACACTCAAAACAACCATAAGAGGCTCCAAGTTCCACATGAAATTGGACTATCCTGTTCATTAAACTATTTTTCATAAAATTGGGCAATTGGCCACATAATCCATATATATGGAGATCTCACAAGATGCCATACCTCCATACTGGAACATAAGCCTTCTCAATGTCAAAGAATACTAATAGAAGATGTTGTCCTTTGAGAAAGGCTTCTCTGGTTGACATTTCAGGTTGATTCAGATGGTTCATGGTGGAGTGCTGTCATCAAAACCCACACTGGGTGGGTGAGAGGAGGTTGTTTGATTCAAAGAACCCAACAAGATCAGCATTAACCATCCTCTCTAAGGTCTTATAGAAACAGCTCATCAAAGCAATTGAACAGTAGTTTCAAGGAATCTTAGGATTATTCCCAGGCTTAGAGAAAGGTAGGACAATAGCCTGGCACCAGACATCAGGAAAAACATTCTCCTGCCAAATCCAGTTAAAAACAATCAAAAAAATAGCAAGAGAAGCAGGAGACAAATGGCACTGCATTTCATATTATGCATCATCAGGTCCAACTCATGTACTAATAGACCAAGTTCCACTGGTGTAAAGGGATGAATATAGCCATAGAGACAATCAGCTCGAAAGGAAAGAGGTGATCGCTCTGTTCGAGTCTTGATGGCTAAGAAGATGGAGGAAGAAGCAGGCATGCTAGATACCTGGCAAAAACTTTCACCTGGAGTATTGGCAATGCTTAGGATATCAGCTACTTTCTGGCCATCAGAACAAAATCAACAGGGAGACAGAATTATATTGCCCACTGACCTTTCGAATCTTACCCCATATGACTTTGGAACTGGTGGTAGAAGAAATGCTGGTTGTGAACTTAATCCAAAATTCCTTTTAGCTTAGACATCTTACCCACCAATTATGTGCACAAGCCTGTTAGAGAGCAATGTAGTTTGAGAGTGTGGGATATCTATGAAAAGTATCCCAGGCCAGTTTTTGGGCCTTCAATACCAAGTAGCAAGCAGGATTCCCCACGTAAAAAGATATAGTGGAAAACGTGTTAAGATTTCGGAAATACACTGAGCAGCTGCTTGTCTAATACAATCAGTTACTGCTGCCACAGTGGTCTGTTGATGGCAGGATCAAGTTCTGCAAGAGCAATGAAAGAGAGCCAGTTTCCACCTGGAAAATGTAAAAATTTCTTTCTTTTCAGTGTCAATAGAAAACTGTTGAGCTGATGTTCTCTAAAACAGGTAAGATCTTTGGAAAGTAATAGATATTTTCTTTATTTGTTGTATGTGTGTTTTGTAATAGCAAAGTCACATAGGACTATCTTTTGTGTCCATGAGGGGAATCAAACCCCTGAATTAAGTGTTGTAAGTCTGAAGACTTAACTGCTGTCCTACCATAGAACATTTTGCTGTTATAACTAATGAATGAAATTTATTGCTTGTTTTATTTGATAATAACAATAGAAGTTTGAGAGTTTAAAAATTTTATGGTCTGTATTTTACCAGTGACACTTCAGCTGTTTTATGACTGGCTTACTTTAACTGCTATATTTTTAATTTCAATTCTCCAACAGTCACTCATACATTATACCTGATAATAACCAGTAAATCTGCTGAAACAAAATTTTTCTCACATTTAGCTGTGGTGTTGGTAAGCTCATTCCCGCAAATACCAATGTGGCCCAGTATCCAGAAAACTGGATAGAAGTAGATTTTAAAGAGAAATGAGCCAATTGGTTTTGGATATCAACAAGAGCAAGGTGTGAACTAACATGAAGCAATTCCAGGGCCAGTAGAGAACTAAGAGAGTCAGTATAAATAGTGCAGTTTGAGTACTGGTCAGATTTTATGTGATCCAATGCAAGAGAAATGGTATACAGTTCAGCAGTGAACACAGAAGCTGTAGAGGGGATTCTGCACGCAACTACCAAATTACAGCAAACCATAGCAGAGCCCACTGAATTACCTGATTTGGAACCATCTGTATAAATGGGAACTGAATGATTGTGTGAAAGATGTTCATTAAATAAAAGACAGTACTTCCAATCTAGAGTATCTGCCTTTTTTAGATGACTGAAAGAAAGGTCACATTTGGGAGCTGTGATAAGCCATGGTGGGATGGGCTGACCCATTTTACATGTTCATTTACTTAATTAACTGATTCAATATGACAACTTTTTGTAATTGTAAGTATTAAAGTTATTAGCTTAGACAAAACTAGAAAAGACCTAAAATTTGGACATTTTATGAATATTTGTGTTTGAATTATTCTAATACTGCCACCAACCTTTATCCTGACTTACCACCATACACACACAAATTTTATTTTAAAAACAAATATAGCCCAAGTATTGCTTCCTATGCCTGTTTTGTCACCAAATTTCCCAAATGTGTGTGCAGAGCATGTGTGGTGTTCTTAACAACTCCAGAAAGTTCCAAAGCAAGATTAAGAATAGTGAAAATTTTGATCATTATGCAAAAATGGGGTAAAAGGAGCCACTGACAATTCCAAAGGAAAAGAGAAGTTTCAAGTAATGAATGATGAGCCATTACTGTATTGTAGTCATTTTAATTTTCATATTACACTTTCTGTTTAAAAATATCACTTGATGTTAATGAAATGAAAAAATGAAAGAAGAGAAAATACACATAGATATATACGAATGGAAAAGAGAGCTAAAATTAAATACAAGATTTGATCAAAATGTTCTAAGACTTCTTGTGTTACAGCTGCCAGTACAGAAGCAACAAGCCTGTGGTGTGTACAAAGTCCAAATAGTGATCTACCTTACGAACAAGCCATTTCTCCAAACCTTATACATGAGTTGCAAAAAACATATTCAAAGACAGATGTATCTCTTGCCCCTGTCATAATACAAATGGACAGGAAAGAACACACCTTCACACACTGCTATGTCTGTTGAACAGTTTTTGACAGGAAAAACATTCCTGTGATACCACACCCTCATATTCTCCCAATTCTTCCCCTGTGTGCTTTTTTTCTGTTCCTAAAAATCAAAATTAAGTTGAAAGGAAAAAGATTTGATGACATTCCAACCACCCATACTGACGTGAAAGCAGAAGTTAATCACATAACAGTTGAAGACTTCCAGCACTGTTTTCAAAAATGGCAAAAACCTTGGAACAAGTGTGTATCAGTTAGAGGAGATTACTTTGAAGTGGACAGCAAATGATATTGATGTATGTGCATTATTCTTCAAAATAAAAGTAAGTATTAGTACTTTCTAATCACACCTTGTACTTCCTCAGTGTAGAGAAAGCACAGATAAGTTAAGCAAAGCAACCACCTATGACATCAAGTAGGCTGTAAAATAAAAACAAACAAACAATGGATTTATTTGCGAAAGTCACCACTTATTCATAAATCATGGTTATCAATTTCCTGCTGTAGAATTAAAAAAAGTTTATTTGGGAAGCATGCAGGATAAAGGTGCATAATTATAAATTTTATTTAAAAATCTGTATACATTAGAAATTTTATTTAAAAATCTGGAAACTAGAACACTGTGGTATGAAAGTGTGCACAATCAAAACATTTTTTATAAAATTCTAATTATGTTTGAAAAAGTTTGTAAGATATCTAATAAAAGTAACAATTAAGCAGGGATAACTCAAGTGGTAAGACAATGTGCCTAATAAAATCTGGCTGATGAAAGCGGCCTCTGAAAATGTCAAGCAGAAAAAGAGAAAGATTTGAAAACTGAGAGAGATGTTCTTTATATGTTTTTCAAAATTTCACATTAAAATCAAAGGAACAGATTATAATTTGCTTAATTTGCTGCTAAAGCTCATGAAAAGACCAGCATTACAGTGTTTGCTACACTGTTTCAGAAACTGAAGATACTAAAGCTTGTAATAACAAAAACAAGAAAAAAAGGAGAGAAAGCGAAGATAGAACATGAAAATACGTGTATTTGAGTCCTCCTCCTAAATGTCCAAAACATGACTCAATGTTACAACATTTGTTGGTTGAAATGGATTTAGTGCAACAATGGAATGAAATTCAGAAGTTATTACATGTGGTAGAAAAAAATACCAAGGGAATTGGTTTAATATTTGGTTGCAAGTGATTCAGTGTTTAACTTTTGTTATATTGTTTTCATCAAAGTTAACTTTTTATTGTCATTAAGCATAAAAACAAAAACACAAACAATCTGTCAGTACTTTTAAATTATTGCATGTGAGCAGATTATGTGGAAATATTTCAACATTATTGGAATAACATATGGAAATAAATAAAATCTCAACAAATGAAGTAATCAATACAGAAAGACTACACCTGATTAAAAAGAAGTGAAGAAAAACTTAAATGTCTTCTAACAATTCATACAAAAGTTGAAATGAACCAATCCTTAATTCATATCAAAACTTTTAAGACTTTTTCTTATTTCAAAAACCTGCTGAAACAGTCATTCAATCCATCAAAGAACGGTTTCAGCAATTAGAGATAAAGGTTATTCTTCAGTTTCTTGGAAAGTATTTCATACATGACAAAAGTAAGCTAAAAGAATTTTCTGAAATACTGTGCAAACAAGTTATCAGATAGTGAAACAAGTGACACTGTTGCAAAAAAAGTGTAACAAATTGCAATTCATCTCACAGAGACTGTCTGTACAAGTACTCTGAAAGGTCAGTGATGTCGAGAAACCCACTTGTTGAGACTTTTATATGCAAAAACGGCTCGTTTGGGTTCAGAAAATATTTTAAATAAAAGGTCGAAACGTTGTTCGCTCTTCTATTTAAAATATTTTCTGAACCCAAACGAGCCGTTTTTGCATATAAAACTCTGAAAGGTGTTTTAGAACACATATGCAAAAATATATCAAAATCATTACATTCCACCACCCTTGTACCACTTTAAATTCTGAAGACATTACCCATCACCATGGAAAAAACCCTTCAACAATCAAAGTGATAAACACTCGTATGAGATCGACCATAATACAAACCAAATTGGTAGGATTGGCAAAGATTTTGGTTTAGTATAACACTGCACCAAATGCTGAACTTGGGGCAAACAGTCTGTGTTTCTCCTCAACAACAACAAGAAAAATGAAATTTCTGTAAGTTTACAATTTCAAATTGGTGTATCAGCCACACATTGTTAACATGTTAAATGTTGATGTAAAATTTCTTCATGCATGATAAATAAATACAATTAAGTTGGAATTGTAGTCCAATTGTTTTGTTGCACAGTTAAAGGTGTAAACTGTGATACAGAAAATGATAGGGGTGTAGCTGGGTGCCAACCCTCAGAACCGGCCTCTGATGTATTTCAATATTTTCTACTACTTTCTATTACCACTTTAAGTTTTTAAATTTGTTATCTGTGTATATTTAATATATTGCTTTGGTCAAAAAGGTTTTTAAGTTTCTTCTGCTTAAGTGACTTATTGTTCTGAATCATTCACCTAGAACAGTACCTTGTGTTTTCCCATGGGAAAGATAATTCCAAGATTACTCATAGCACATGAAGATATATTTTCTATTGACAGTCCAGGTGACTCACAGAAGTAATGACTTCCTTTGTATTTCATTGAGAATGATCAGTCACGAGTAAGATTACTCAATCTGGACAAGTATGATGTTAAAGTACCTAACGTGACATTTATTCACTCTGGAACATGATTTAGATATATAATTTAAACCAGGAGATCACAGTTCATTTGCTATCCAAATCAGAGTACCTTCATAGATAACCCTGCAGCAGAACCAATGATCTGCTGCAACAGAAAAAACATAATTTTTTTATGTATTTATTCTCAATTACATTTGTTCATTTTGATTGTATACTTGTGTTCAGTCTTTATTATTATTTCTCAGAAATTCAGTTAATTTGAGTCTCTTTAGGTAGCCAAATGCCTTCTCATCTAATTAGTGATGCACATGAATGGATTAACAAGATTTCCACTGTCCATCCCTATCTACTACCTAGCAAAACCACAGCCAAGGGAACAGGTTTGGAGAAATAATTTAAAGCCAGACATAACCACAACATTTCTGCTCAAACCTGGTAAATCATACATATATACATATAAATAAATAAAAAAGGACAACTTAATATCTGCCACAAATTATCCAAATCTCCACAGGTTATTTTAGCTATTAAAATAAATACAAGTTTTACCCAAGGCAGTGAAAAAAAATATGCCACATGAGAATTAAAGTTTACTTGTATCTTTCAACTGTTCTTTCAACAAGTACAAGATGGAATTTTGTTGAAATATCACTGATAGAAAATACTTTAAAAATTCAGTTTGATTAAAACAAATAGAGATATTTTTTATGCCAAATAATTTTATCTTATCAGCTGCTGTTATTGAAAGATGAACAAAATGAAGCTCTTTGATTAACACTCATCGTATATAATTTTAAATTAAATGAACTAGGACTAAATTCTGAATGCATTGGAAGAAGTCTTATTTTGACCTTGGATTTTGTACTTTTTAGAAAGCTGGAGATATGCAGTCAGCACCTGGCTCTATAAATAAATGTTCCTGCCAAGTTTAATTTACAATATGATGTATGATATTTGGTTCAGAAAAAAACAACTTACATGCATAAAACTAAAACAGCTCAATGGGCTATCTGCAGAAACAATAAATAAAATTTGCATTTTGTAAATATTTAAAAAAAATGAGTCCAGTAATTAAAAAATTATGGAAATAATTCTAGCCAATAGTTGCAATGAATATCAGATATTTTTAAATCATAATATAACCAAAGAGTAACTGAAATTTTGTGACAGAAAATATTAAATAACTGTGTAAAGTATTTCAGAAAATATTATAAATGATACTGATATACAATGAAAACCAATTTAAAAATTTGTTTTAAAGTTGAGAATAAGTGATCACTCATCTGAATTAGTGTGATCTAAAAGTTTGTTACTCTACATCACTGTAATAATATTCTTTCAAATTCTTATCAATTACAGATCAATGCACAAGTCTTTGTAAACAGCACAAGTGCATCATATACAAATCAAAAAAGGAACCTACTTAGGTGTGACAAAAATGGTGTGGCCAAAAAATGAACAAGCTCATGTTTGGTACTGGGTTTTTAGGTCACCATGGGCCTGGGAAGGTCAAATACATTAAAGGATTGGATGTATGATTTAAATGAATAAAATCAAAACTGCTGCCTATAATTACAGCATCATCGCTATAATTTTACAGAATATATTCATTCAGTAGTTAGCCAGGCTACATGTTGATACAGAATTGTGGGTAAATACCCACCCACAAACCATAGCAAATAAGAGAGTGATACTCAACAGTAACCGTCATTAGCTTTAGTAATGCAACCCTATTATTTACAACAGACCTGTATTTTACAGAACCAATCACATTCTCTAAAGTATGGTGATAGTTTTTTCTTCTGTAAACAGTGTTAATATTTTCCTTTGTAGTAATGCCATGAAAACTAGATTATCAGTTTCTTGTCATCAACTGTATCAACCATTATTATTTAGCTAGCAGTTCAAATACTGTGTGACACTAAATAATCTTTAATAAGAAAAATTTCATAAAATTTTGTAAATCTGTGATTAATTAATAATAAATCTTAGCCATCAATTTCTATTCTCTTGAAAACTTGAGCTATAAACTGCTAATTTAATTCTCTTGGCCTAACCAAAACATTATGTAGATGTACATTGTTTCACCCTAAACTTTTACTGCTTTAAATCAGCCATCTTTAATCCAAATGACAAAACACTAAAAGTGGTCCACCTTTACTATCAGATAAAATTGTAGTAAAAATTTCAGACTGATAGTTCATCTGACTTTTTGCATAGTCACATGCAAAATTTGGTCAAAAGTAAACTTTTCTTTCAATAATTTTGCATAGATGACTTATATTTGGATCAAAGTTAACATAATTTTAGGTTATAAAGAGCTACGAGTGTACCAGATTTGAAAAAAAAAATAATCCATTAAGTTAGATAGGGTTTCTGTGAAGAAAGAATGAAGAAATTCAATTAAAAGTACAGATATTATATTTTACGTATTTTTCATTGGACTGCCTTGAAACTTGGTATGTAAAGTATAGATCTAGTAGAGCACATCCACCAAAAATATGGGATAGTTTGGAAAACCACCGTCTGAGTTACAGAAAGTGAAAATTACAAAACTATCATTCTAATTAATAACAGTCCTGCAGGTTGTTTTGGCTGCACAACACACTCGTGTGCTTTAAGGTCATCTACACTTAACAAATTCAAATAAGGAACAACAAAACATGTTTAACTGTGAGAAAACGACTAATGAATAATTTCAACATTAACTTACTTGCTCACTTTCCAAAATGATGACAATTTATTTTTAAAAAATTTAAATAATTTTTATTTTGATAATTATTCACCAGTTTGTTACTCATAACAGAAACAATGTGCATTTAAACTAGATTATACTACGAAATTTTATTTTCAAATCAATCACGTGTACTGTGTCCATATTATAACACCATTAAATGTTTTACACGTTGCATTTTAACCAGGTTCATGCTCTGAATCAGAGTATTCAAACTATTTGTTGTTCGTTCTTACATTTAATTTACGACATATTATAGAACTATAAGCATCTTTTTTGTTATTGTTAAAACCTTTAGGTCTTTAAAAACACGGAAAATATTAAATTTTGGTGAACTTTCTTCACATTATTATGTGGTGTGTGACAACGAGAAAGTAATTTCTCCGCTTACCACGCGCCAGCCAGAACACGTGACTTGTGAAGGTGCTTGTCCTTGTACGTCGATTTTCAATGGGTGATGAGTAGAATGCAGCTTCAAAATCACTTTAAAATTCCAACTTTGTTTTATTCTTAATAAAACTAATTTTTTGTTAATTACATGCTAGCAAAACAAAGAGATTGCAGAAATCATCCTGAACCAAACGAAATAACAATTACAACACTTTATAAACTTATCACAAAAACTCCACAACTTTCTCCTACCCAACTACTCTTCTTCGTAAAATAGTTTTAAGAGGAGTTAGTTGTGTTTCGAACGTTTAGCAACGCCATCATACGAGAATTCGCTTCATAATATCTTTGATTGCGTGCATAGTCAAGAAAACATCACTACTTTTTTCTTTTACAGAACATCAGTGATACAATATTTAATTATCGGTATATGAATAATTCACTGTTCTCCAAATTTAAAATTTATCATTAAAAATGGTGAGGGTACGAATGTTATCTGAAATTAGTAATATTTTGTACAGTGATGATTCTTGCCTTACTTCCAGAAAAATAATAAGTTAACTGGATTTCATCATTTGTAGTATGTTAGTTTGTTATTAAGCGAAAAGCTACTCAGTGGAATATCTGTGCTGTGCTCACCACGTGTATCGATTGAAAACAGATTTTTTAGATTGAGCCTTCAGACCGTTGTGCCACAAGGAGTTTGTTGGATATACATGACTGTTTAGAGTAGTTGTTATTTTAAGTAGTGATTTAATATTTGATGATTATTTAGTTTTCATAACAAGATTGTTTAAAGTTAACTATTTTAAAAACAATAGTTATGGCAAATTTCATTACGTAATTCGGTAACAGTCGCACGTTTTGTGTGGTACGATTGTTGTATTATTGTTAACGTGGCCCGGCATGGCCGAGCACGTTAAGGCATGCTCTCGTAAGCTGAGGGTCGCGGGTTCGCATCCGAGTCGCGCTAAACATGCTCGCCCTCCCAGCCGTGGGGGCGTTATAATGTGCAATCAGTCCCACTTTTCGTTGGTAAAAGAGTAACCCGAGAGTTGGCGGTGGGTGGCGATGACTAGCTGCCTTCCCTCTAGTCTTACACTGCAAAATTAGGGATGGCTAGCACAGATAGCCCTCGAGTAGCTTTGTGCGAAAATTCAAAACAAACGAACAATTGTTAACGCAATCTCTCTCGAAACCTCTAAGGTTTTCTCGCCATATAAATATTTTTGTATAATAGCTTCTCCTAATTTGTAGAAACTTCGTAACCTCATTTAACAAATATATAAATGTAAATGTAAACAACCAAGTCCAGTAAAATTCAGCATGAAAAGAAACTTAGCAAACGTAAAGTTAGTTGAAGTTTGAGTAATTAGCCTTAACGAGTGATATCTTAAAGTGAGTTTAAAAGAGTTAAGAATAATAATTTGTCTTGTCAAAGAGCTTTCTAAAATAGTTGAACTTGCGTGTGAAGACTTTGATGTAAAGGAAATAATTATTAAAAGTTCAGGATTTAGTTGTAGCAACCTACGATATAACATAAGTGCTGTTCACTAATATTATGGTGATAAGGGCCGAGAAAGATAATCATATTGTCTATTGGATTCTAAAATAATTAAATCAGTCCGTGTTGACTTTTTACAAGGAAAGATGATTATTTAGAGTATAAGATAAAATTATAACTTCCAATGGTATAGACATTTTTGTCCCACGTTGACTTGTGTTGAATACATATTATTTTCAAACAAATGGATTGTGTGCTGTCTGTTCAATTTATTGCCAATAAGTCATAGACACCTATGTAAAAAAATCCAAGCCCACACAAAAACCTGACAAAATTCCTCACATGTATAGAACAACTTTAAGTGCATATAAATGGGGAAAAGTAGGTACAATTATTTTATATTCAGTTAACGATCATGTAAAAAATCTCTAAAAATAGTCACTGACCAATTAGAAATTTTCTATTTAAGCATGGACTTGCTTTTATTTCTCAAAAGAGAATATTTATAATATACTTATTTTTATAATTTTATCGAAAAAAAACTATTTTGAAATTGGTTTTCCAAAGTATTTGTATTTATGACAAAACTATCGCGGTTCTTGGGTTAAACTGATTTCCGAAAAGAGAATAAGGTTAGTCCATTTTATAACGAGAAAATATGCAGGATCAATTTCGAATGTATTTGAATTTACGAAAAGAATTAAACAGCCTGGGCATCATGAGTTATAGAAAATGAAAATAATCATTATCTAAATTAATGGACAAGCACGGTATGTATTCTTAAGTTAGGACACTGGAGTGTTTCCTTCCACTGGACTTGTAAGTTGATCAACTAATATTTCCATCTAGATGTTTTTCTGTCGGCCAACTCACTTGAGATTTTGTGTGCTAATGTTTTAACTGAAAGTTTATTACTTACTTGGAAACACCATATTTACCCATAGCAACTAGAGCTACCAATGTGGTTTGTCATTTTCGTCCAATATAGGAAAAGTTGTAACCTCTAGATATAATTTATCACTGATGCCTAAAAACCCACTTGTAGAAAAAAATATATATGTGAAAACGGCTGGTTTGGGTTGAGAAAATTTTGTATGTAGATGAGCAAGCAACGTTTTGACCTTTTTTTGTCATCGTCAGCAGGGGCGTAGATTTTTCACACCCGATGGGGGTGATGAGTTTTGCAACTACTTATGTGGAGTGTTCAATTTGCAAATTGGTAATCTCTGATTACGTGAACCTGAAAGCTGTAAACATGTAGTTACAGAGTAATCTTCTTGCCACGATACTTCAAGGTTTCCATGCAGGTTTGTATAAGTGAGGTGTTGTGAACAGTTTTCAAAATGTTAATAGAATAAAGATAAATGTGTCACAAATTAACTGCCACATGAATTTATTCCTGCACACTGCACAGTATAAAAGATGGCCATTATACTTGACAAGGTTACTAATAACTTTCATTGCATGAATTACGTTTTCAAATATTAATAAAATTAGTAATTATCCCTGATAAGTTTATATCTACTGGAAAACTGTTCGCGTTGTTTGATAAAAATAGTTAAAATGTCTTTGCGAACTCTTGAAAATTACACATCAATACAATGTAACACATAATTATTCATACTTTTCATTGTAGTAAGATTCATTTAGTCAACTCAGGATTTTCCTCTTTCAGGAGCTTCATTAACTGTGGGAAGTTCTCCTCCGTATCAGTATGTCCACATATTGCTAAACCTTGACGCAGTAAGAAACATAAACTTCTGAACATTTCGGCTACACTTCTTTTGCATTCTTCCTGCTGCTTCTTTTTTCCATCATGTTACTGGATAGTCACTGAAATTACATCAAGTAAAACTTCTGGAGATAAAGCGAATCTGTGCTGAGAGAAGGATTGGTGTTTGTTGAATTTCTGTTTTTCCTTTTTCCAGTTTCAAAAGCCGGTGGATATGAAGGTATGCTCCACTGGCCTCTTCAATTTCCCTGTAAAAAGGCCTCTATTTTCCGCCTTGGCACAATGAAAGGATATAACTTTTTGAGTCTGATTGTCGAAGTGCAGCCATGGGAACTCATCAAACCACTTGCACTGGAAGTTGATATTTTGAGATTTTACTTTCTGTCGTGGTATTAGTTGAGCGTCTGGATGATATGACTTTCCACTCTGTATCTGTGGAGTGTCAGATTTTTCATTACTGCACAAACTTGTTTCACAACTATCTGGCGGTTCATGATGTGCAATAGTTGCACAAGCATTTTCAGACTCGCCCTCTGATGAACATGGTATTTCCTCTGTATGGCAAGTTTCTATTCCTTTGCTTGGGGTTGTTGAATTATCTGCATCTGCATTATCACTTGTAGTACTAGTAACTGGCTTGCAAAACTGTCTAATACCAGAAAGTTTCAGACGCTTGCTTATCATAATTGGAATCTGTTTCCCAGATGCTTCAACAAGCTAAAATACAGCCTTTATTGAAAAACTCTAACGTACAACAAACGAAGATAGAACAGAATGAAAGTAGGACGGAACTGTACAATGCATTTAAGTCGAATGCGCGAACCTCACAGTGACTACCGATCCGACTGACCGCTTTGGCATCGCTCGGACAATAATGTGTGCTAGTTACAACACAAGTAATTGCAAGTTTCTTGAAAAATACTTAAACAATCACAAATATATTATATTCCTGTTAAAGCTCATCAAAAGGCAAACACGTTGTGTTTATGTATAAGCATACCTATTAAATAAAAACACCTAAACAAAAACTTGCAATACAATTCGAGTAGAGGCTTCAGGCCATTGAAATCGCTCCTTTTGTGTTCTAATTTAAAAATATATATATATTTTTACTATCTATGACAAGAGAATATATTGATCTTTTACCATAAAGCACCAGCACTTTATTAGAGGGTGGTGATAATCTGAAATTTTATGGATTATTGAGGGCCACAAACATAGGTCTAATGAGCCCTCTGGTAAAATTGAGGCTGAGACTAAAGGGAGCGGAGGGAGTGATGTAGGGCGCGGTTGGATCCGAGCGGTACGAACCTGTCCTTAACTGTACGCTAAACGTACACTGTGGTCAACAGCTTCGGCAACTAAGAAAAGTAAGTCGTTCGACAATAAAACCGGCTAGACATGGATAAGAATAAATAGCGTAGATCACAGGAGTTTACGCTTAGAAGTATTATTTTCGAATTTTATGCTCTGTTTAATCTGTTGTGATGAAAATTTTACTTAATCTTACACTACATACAAGACGTAGGTAGATTCTGTGATAGTGCTTGCAAGTCTTGCATGTATATTTAGGCTTACTGACTGATACTTTTTGCCGGATGTTTGAGGAGTTAACATATTAAAGCTTGTTTCAGAGAGAAGCAAAGAAAAGGCCGGACGATTGAAGGCAGCAGGCTGATACGAAGAAAAATGAAAAGAAGCGACAAACCAACAACACATCAAACGCCTCCTACTCAGGGCCACCGATCGGCTGGAATCTATAAAACTAAATGCCTCAGGATTTGATGTGGGGGAAAACGGGAGTACCTCGAGAAAACCCACTTTTACAAGACAGGCGCCGAATAATCTACCTTCCTTGTGCCCAGTGCTGGAATTGGAGAAAAACATCGAATATCGATTAGACAGTATATTAAAAAAAATATTTAGTTAAACTAGTTGTGGTCTTAAAGTTGATCTTCTTGTCTTGTGATCAGGGATGAAATAAAGAGGAAAAAAACGAGTTATTATTTGTCATACAAATAAAAAAAGAAAGAGAAATATCAATTTTTCTTTAAGTTTTTGGAAACTAAATATGCGTTATATAGAGATGCTATTTTATGTGGGGCGCATGTCATGGTATGTAGTTTTGCTGTTATGGAAATTCGTGTCTCTGCGTTTCCATAGTATTTATGTGCTAGTGTTGTGAGGCAGTCAGTGATAAGAGGTGCGTTGCAAGTATCATGCATGTATTTGATGGGAGTGCATATGGGTAGCCTGAGTGCCGTTCTTAATACTCTGTTCTGTTTTAGGTGATATATTTTATTGCTAACAAACTCGTTGATCGCTTTGAAGTGTTGTGTCCAGGAGAGTCGCGTGTCAAATGTCATACCAAGAAGTTTGGCGCATGAACTTAATTTGATTTTGTTACTTCCTAATTGTAGATTTATTTTTCAAGTCTTTATGATGTTTATTTAGGCTGTGCCTGAATGCTGTGGCAGTGGTTTTGTGATGGTTTAGTAGGACTCTCTAATCGTTACACCAATTGACTATTGCATTAAGAGTTTCTTAAATTCTGTTACTGGCTATTACTGGGTTACGCGATACACACAAAATGGCTATATCGTCAGCGTATTGAGAGAAGTATGTGTAGGTCAGGTCAGGAAAAGGTATGTTGTTCACGAAAATAATGTATAGCAGTGGGGGTAGAACAGAGCTTTGTGGAACACCAGCAGTGATATTGAATGACTTAGATATAGAATTGTTTATCTTGATCACTGCAGTGCGGTTAGTCAGAAAGTTCGATATCAATCTGATTATTTTTTCATTAATGTTTAAAGAATGAAGACGATATCTAATGGCGTTGTGCCATACTGAGTCAAAAGCTTTTTTGACATCAAGAAAAACAGCGATCATAATTTGGTTATTGTAAAAGGCTTTATATATTGATTCGGTGATTCTTGTTAAGTGATCTGCGGTCTGTCTACCTTTACGAAATTAGTTTTGAATTTCGGGAATTAAGTTATTGTTCTCGCAAAACAAGAGCAATATACTAGAAATTATTCTTTCTAGGAGTTTGCCCATGCAGCTTAATAAACGCATGGGCCTAAAGTTGTCCGGGTTAAAATTTCCTGTATTAGTTTTTAGAATTACAGTTATTTTGGCCTTTTTTCAGACGTCTGGAAAATATCCAGTTGTAATAGATAAATTCATTATGTTAAAAAGATGATGTAGATGGTTAGTGGATGTCTTTCTTAGGATGATGTTTCTTATACCATCGTCCCTAGGAGAAGAGTTATTAAGTTTTGAAATGTTAGTTTTTAGGTCTCCTATTGTTATTAGTCTGCCGTACATGCCATTGTCCGTGAAATTTTCTTTGTTATTAGCTGGAAAAAACGGAGTGTATAAATAACGATTTGCTTGACACATGGTTATCTATACTGAGTTTAAGTGATTGGTTAAATGTTGGTGAAATATCAGCGAAAGAAGTGGTAAAATAGACGGCAAGTAAATTAGCTTTGTCGACGTCAGTTTTTGCAATAACATTATTGTATCTGATATGCTGGAACGGTTTATTATTATTCTTTTCTCCCATTAGGGACTTTAATTTTTTTCCAGAATTCTTTTGGGTTGTTTTTACTGTTGTCTAATATGTTACAGTAATTGGTCCAGTTTTCTTTTTTCAGTATACTTATGTGGTGTTTGATTAAGGCATGAGTTTTATTTATTTTTGGCTTGAGTGTTTGATCTCTACATTTCATGTAAAGTCGCCTAAGGTTCCTGCGTTCTTTAATGAGACTATGTATTTCTCATAACAGACCGATAACTGATCGCATGTTTGAAGGAGGTTGCGTCACCCAGTGTAGGAATATAGAGGGCGTGTTGGATGTTTCGATATATTTTTAATACAGGTATAAATGTGTTCCTTTGTATTGGTTTTTTGGAGGCTTGCATTGTTGTATAAGTAAGGCTTGTTTAATTTTGCGTTTGTTTACGTTTGTTTATTTATTTGAAAATATTTACATTGAATAAAAACATAAGCCACGTTCACTTAGCCCAACTTTTAGGCATGCACTCAAGAAATAAATTCAATTAGATTTTAGAAACAATGAATTTTACACTTGCACCATCCTAACTTTCTCTGTAAACATTTACACAGGCATGGATGTTTTCTATGGTTATGTTATGTTTATTTGATTTGCAGTGTTCGAAAACGTGTGAAGGTGACTTTTTGTGTTCTTTGAATCTGGTTTCCATTTTTCTACTTTACTCCTCTACATAAAAAAAAAATTCTCAATCCAAATCACCCGTTTTTACATATATATTTTTCTCTAGATATAATTTATTCTGTCATTGAAATGCCCTGCTCATGTCTATAATATCCCCTACAGTCGGAGCAGAAATTATCTCTTGATTAAAACAATGTAAACTTAATAGTTTTCTGAATCTTTTGCTATGCAAGAACCACAGAATTAATAAAAGAATAAACTTTGAAAATATCTACATTGAATGAAAAAAAAAGAAAACATAGGGCACGTTTATTTAGCTCAACTTTTAGGCATGTACTCAAGAAATAAATTCAATGAGATTTTGAAAACAATGAATTTTACACTTGCACCATCCTAACTTTCCCTGTAAAAATTCTCTCAGGCATGGACAGTACAACCGTCAAATAATGAGCTACAGTTTTCAAATCGAATGTTTTGGTATAATTTAAAGTGTACTAGGTAATGAACTAATAAAAATCCTTCATAGTTAATAACCTTTAAATATCGAAATATGATATTACAAAGAAGAAAACAACTTTAACAAAAATATAAACTGTACACAAAAATCTCAAGTTCCCAAACACAGTTACAAAATGCTATTTTATTAACAAAGAATACTCATAAATAAACAAAATAACTCTTTTAACAATGACTGCCAATTTTTTTCAGGAGAAATGCTGAAAAATAACCAGTTATGTTTTAATGCCATACAAAGTTACAAATTTTTAACATTAAAAATGGCTCATGAATATAAAATTCAATACACAAATAAAGAAAAGTAAATTATAAACTAAGAATAATTTACAAAACATAATGTGTAAAGTTACATGAGTTTACATACACCAAGCTAAGCTGGTGCCTCTTCAGAATGGTTTTTCCATCATGAAGCAGAGAATGCATTATGAAAATATTCAGTAATAAGATTCGTTTGCTTTGAATTTTGCGCAAAGCTACACGACGGATGTCTACGCTAACCATCCCTAATTTAGCAGTGCAAGACTAGAAGGAAGACAGCTAGTCATCACCACCCACTGGGCTACTTTTTTTACCAACGAATAGTAGGATTGACCATAAGAAATATACGCCCCACGACTGAGAGGACGAGCATGTTAGGTGCAACGAGGATTTGAATCTGCGGATTACGAGTTGAGTACCTTACCCACCTGACCATGCCAGGCCTGTTATAAGGAATGAAAATCTACCAGCTAACTCAAAACAAGATCTGTTTTGAATTCGATCTTTCACAGCAATAGTCCAGTTTGAAAATGTAAGGCCAAGTGAATCTCAATTAGTAAAAAGCTCAATTAGACATGTAAGTTTAAAAATGTTTTACCACTCAGTTACAACCACGACTCGGTCTAAACTATTTTAAACATTGGGTCACAACTCTATATCAAATTTATAGCGAATTCCTACACTTTCCTGCTATAATTAGGTTTTAATGGTCTTTTTACTATTCTTATTGATGTATCTCAACTTTTCTTAACTAATGTAGCTCATTCCTCTCTCTACCATTTAGTTATCTGTTAGCAAATAAAATTGGGTAAATCAATTTTACATTTATTATTATATGTAAACTGTTGTTTGTAAATCTCTTATACTACTGATGCTTTTACCAACTCGAAAGTATTTGTATTCAATCATGCGTAAACAATTTGGTTGACTCTTTGGTTTACCTTTCAAAGCTACATCTTGATAGAAATGATTCTGCAATATTTTATGAACTAGGAGCTGTAAAACTCAATTTGTTTTTATTTTATGCGTTCTGAAATAAATAATCTGTTGTAGAACTCAGTCTTACTAAGAATTTCACCTAAAATTCCTATTAGTCAGTCATGACTTATATTTATACTGTTATTGCGATACGTAAACGTACTCTCAGAGGAAATAAAACTCCCTTACCGTATATGAAATCAGCATACTTTCCACATTTCTCAGCAAGTACCGGGTAGCGTGACCTTTATAATTCTCGACAGTCAGCAAGATAAAGTGGGTGATACTCCCAAAACAATGGACAACGTTTTGTATTAACAAACTCAGTGATGTCGAGAATATATTAACAAATTCATTCAGTGACTCAGAAAGTAATAGCTAATTATTGATTTTGTAAATGCATGACTGTCCTATCTTTTGAAGCAATCAAGTGGAAATCCCCCAATGTATTTCTCACATTATATTGTGAACTACTACCTGATAACTCAAAAAGCAAGGATTAAAATGTCCTATAAGCTAGTTTTCGAACTCTTAGCTATTATCTTCTTCAGCGAAATTCTGCTGGAAAATTCAGAAAAGGTAACAAATCACTTAATATTGTGATAAAAAAGCCGAACTAAGTAAAAATCAAATGTAATTTGAGCGTCATTCGATTGTTTAGAAAACAAGGATTGCTACCTTTTTTAAGTCAAAGATCCTACAATCACTGACTGTTCCAGATCTTGGTTCTTATCTATTTCTACCTATACTAACTGGAGGGCTGATATTGATGGCTTGACTGATTATAAAAGGTTTTTTTTTTCGTATCTAATTGCTTTGCTAATCATGGATAGGCAGAATGAACACTTTCAACTTTTTTTCCCTTCGTTAGGTGAGTCGTTATGACTTGAGACAACTTCCTCACTATTCTCTGGCTTGCTTGTTTTAACCTGAAACTTCTGCTGAAGCCAATGCATAGGAGTTTCATAAACAGCATATAGACATAGCTGATTGATGCTTCTGTGCTTTTGTGTCGCTGGCATCTATGTGACACGTGCTTCAGTGAACCAATATGTCAATGTATGAGGCACACGGATCAGTCCAGCCAGATCCAAGTTGTTTCCATGATGTTGCCATTTACTAAAGCTAGATACAGTTTCCAGAGTGTTTGCCCTTTTTTTAACGTCCTTTTGAACCACTTTTATCATAAAAAAGTCCTTACAAATTATTGGTAGGAAACTTTATGAGCATCGACTAATGCAAACTTTAACTTTAAAATATAAAATAGTTCTTACGCTACATCTATTTAACATTACGTGTCACTTATAACGTTTTAAAATGTTATTTACAACATGGAAAATCAAGATATTTTTCTGTATCGTTAGAGTGTGTGTGTTTTCTTACAGCAAAAGCACATCGGGATATCTGCTGAGCCCACCGATGGGAAACGAACCCCTGATTTTAACGTTATAATTATATCATTAGAAGAGCAAGCAAAGGATAATGTAATTAAACTGTTGGCATATGACTTTTTATTGGAAACTCATCACTAAAGAAGCTGGACGTGCTTTTTATAGGCAAACCTTAAAGACTCTGAGATTCATTAAAAACTATTACAGTTAAACTTATATATAAGGTTTAATAACTTTCATTGTAAGTTAAGATGCACTTGTTTTTCCCCATTGGCACAGCGGTATGTCTTTGGCTTCACACTGTTAAGAACCAGGTTTTGATACATGTGGTGGACAGAATACAAATAGTCCGTCGTGTAGCTTTGTGCTTGATTCTGAAAAAACAAAGCATTCACTTGCTATTTCAAACTTTGGGATAAACTTCTACATATGCTAACGGATCAATGTAGATTTATTATTTTCGTCATATTCGCTAATTTATTTTCTATGAATATTTGAAAAAACACCAAAAGAATTTAAAGGTCACTTCACTATAAAGTTTCACCAGTATGCATGTAACAGTATATGTCTGAACGTATGTGATTAAAGTTTAGAAGACTATATGGAATCGAATGATGTTCATTAGAATCGTAAATATACTTCACATAATTCAGGGTCGCAGGCAGGGAAGGTATCCTGATGTTTATCCCAACATTCTAAAAACTTTAAAATGTCATTATCTTGTGAATGTTTAAATTAAACTCTCGACTTTCGTGTAAGTCACTTAGATTCTTTCTGTAAAAGGAAATATCTATATTTTTGTTCAGAAAAAAAGACTCCTACATTCAAAAATCTTAAGCAAATACACAATTCGATTGTTTGAAGCCATGGTTAATTTGTGTTATTTAATTAAAAGAGCAAAAGGTACAAATAGTATGAGAGTATGATGCAACTGGAATGAAAATAGTAAAGAAACTAAAAACAACGTTACAACCAGACACAATGACAGTTATCTAACCTCTTGTGAATACAATATATTTAAATTTAGTTTTCATGCATGATTATATCAAGTAATAGTGTTGAAAGCTCACTCTCTGATACTGTTGAAAATCGATAATAGCAGGGAACTTATTTCACGAGTTATTATAAAATTATTATTATACAAACCTGCAGTGTCTAGATTTTGTGTTCAATCTTAGCGTTAAACACAGATAATATTGTACAGTTTTGAGTTTAACAACAAACAGACATTACACAAAATTAGTTTCGTTAGATTTAATTACTCGGTTTTGGTTTGGTTTGAATTTCGCATCAAGCTACTTGAGAGCTAACTGCGCTAGCCGTCCGTAATTTAACGGTGTAAGACAAGAGGTAGCTAGTCATCACCACCAACCGCCAACTCTTGGGCTACTCTTTTACCAACGAATAGTGGGATTAACCATAACATTATAATGCTCCCACGGCTGAAAGATCGAGCATGTTTAGTGTAACGGAGATTCGAGCCCGTGACACTCAGATTACGAGTCGAGTACCATAACCACCTGTCCATGCCGGGCCTTCATTTTCTCGGATGTATTTACGTAGAATATGTTAAAAACTTCCACTTCGTAACATTTTGAAGTCAAACTGGTTAAACCAGTTTTTTTCGGCATGAAAAATTGTATCAATTGTTACTTAATACAATAAGAAATTATTATTATTGTTGTATTCAAAGCGGTGTTAGAACGAATCAAAACGCAAAATGGCTTACATTTCCCGACATATGAATATAATATTATATAATTTTGCAAGAATAATTTCAGATTATAGCAATAACAAAAATTCATTATATTTTGGTACTCAAACAAACGACTGTTAATGTAAACAAGTTTTAGAGTCACTATGAGTAAAACTTTAATTGAACATAAATGACCTTTTTGAGGTAGAACAAATTTATTAGACGGTTTTTATACTATAATAAGATATTTGTTGTTATGAACTTCGCATAAAGCTGCGCAAGGGCTATTTGTGCTAGTCGTTCCTAATTCAGTAATAAAAGACTAAAAAGAAGGCAGCTAGTCATCACCACCAACCGTCAACTTGTGGGTTTCTCTTTTACCAAAGCATAGTGGAATCAACTGCCGTTATAACACTCCCACGTCCAAGCATATTTGATTGGATGGGAATTCGAAAACTCACGATCCGCAGATTGTGAGATAAGCGCTTTAACTATCTGGCTATGAGGAAAGAATGATTTTTATAATAGTAAAATAGTAGGTGAAAGATAAAAATTCGAGGCAGATTATTGATAAAACTTCAAAATATTAATACACATAAATTTGTAATATTTTTAAATAAGAATGAAATTTCAGAGGTATATGTATTCATTTATATGTATATATTTATTTATTTTTATTTGTTTAGAATTAAGCACAAAGCTGCACCATGGGCTATCTGTGCTCTGGCCACTACGGGTATCGAAACCCGGTTTTTAGTGTGTAAGTCCGCAGACATACCACTGTGCCACTGAGGGGGAATATTTAAAGAAATAAAGCTTGCTATATACACGGTATTTAAGATTATACGAATTAGGGGAATAAATAATTTTCGATACATCTCATTGTACATTATACAGGGTGTTTGGAAAGTCACTGTGCAGTTTTGTAATTGTAATTTTATTGCATTTCAGATTTTGATCCAAATATGGTTTTAACAACTGAAGAACGTGTATGGCTTGTAGAACACGTATTCTTAGAAGGTGGTAGATACACAGATGTGGTGCTTCAGCGATTTGCTGAAAAATTCCCAGATACACCTGTTCCACATCGCAATGCAGTTCTTAACCTTGTTGATAAGTTTCGGGAAACAGGATCAATGGATGATGCCAAACGCTGTGGAAGGTCAACAAAGCTATCGGAGGAGAAACTGTTGGATATTTCTGAAGTGTGTGGTGCAGAATCCATCAAAATCATTACAAAAGTTAGCTCAGCAGTATAATATTGGGTTTGGAACTACTCGTAAGGCTGTCAGGAAAAAGTAAAGCTCTTCCTATACAAAATAATGGCGGTATAAGAACTGGAAGCAATTGATAATGAAGAACGAATACGCTATTACAGATGGTTTAACCGATTTATTGAAGAGAATACAGCTAATGTATTGTATGTGACCTTTGTCACGGACGAAGCATGGTTCCATTTCTCGGGTTACGTTAATTCACAAAATTCAAGATTGTAGTCATCCGATAATCCTCACAGTTTGCCCGAAACATACTTACATGATTTCAAGGTTGGTGTGTAGGTTATGATTTCCAGACGTCGAATTGTTGGCCCTATTTTCTTTATAAACACAATAAACAGCAAGCGCTATTGTTTGGAGATTCTTCGCACCTTCATCGGTCAGATGACAAGTGATGAAATCAATTACTCATGGTTTCAACAGGATGGTGCTACTGCCAACACATCTCACAGATCTATGCGGTTATTAGAGGAATATTTCGGAGACCACATTATTTCCAAAGACGTGTGGTCCCAACGTGTGGATTAAAGATCTTAATCCATGGGAAGCAGCACAATTTGCAGTATATCGAGATCGTCTGCTCACGCTGGATGACTTGAAAGCAGCGATAACAGTATTTATTCAGTCTATTTCAAGCCAGCAACTGATAGTGGTGTTTAAAAACAAAATAAGAAGGATCCAAGCCTGTATTGATGTCAACTAGGGTCGATTTCAACATTTTTTACAGTAGTCATTCATATTTACTTCCTGTATTCTATATTGAAAACATGTCTGTTACTAAATATACAAGTGCACAGTGACTTTCCGAACACCCTGTGTTATATTACAATTTAAATTTGAAAAATGTTGCTTGTCTTGAACGCTAGATGACTTGAATTTTCAAGAAGATGGCATCTCTCAAACTCAAAGAAGTGGTTACAAATTATCAAGTTTTAATGCAAGAATGGAACAAAAAACCTCAGAATCTTGATAAGTGTGGTCAGCTACTATCAAAACTAAAGGTAAATAGGCAATAAGCTGTTTTAAAAGCTTATTAAGTCAAAGGAGATATTGAAGAAATTCGTCAACATATTTTTATGAGTCACTCCTGTAGTACTTACTAAGCCTAAATTGGTCTAAACTGCTTTGTCATATATTAGCTATGTATAAAATAAATTATATGTAACGTGTATTTTTAAAAGTTACATAGGAATTAAAATTGCTTTGTATATTTTTTGTTTTAACACAGAAATATACGCCTCAATTTAATTTATAGAATTGAAAAAATGTTACCCAATTCTGATGTTCTTTGACTTGTATAAAATTGACAAAAAAAATAACTTTTTCCATTTCATAGTGTGACAGTTGTCAAGTAATTTGCTAATTTAAGTAGTATCTTAATCACTTTCTCTGTCTTATATTATTATTATTAAATGTAAAGCCTTGTGTCAGTAGATGTAGAAAATATTTTGTGAATGAAATATCAATATACCCTTATCTATTTCATTAAGAAGTTCTTATTACTAATCACTTATCTTTATAATGTACACACAAAAATAACTGTACAAATTACAGATAATTTTAAAAATTGGATAATAGGGTTAGTCTTGATTACTGTTAAGGAAAATACTTTGCTTCACTGACTGAAGACAATTTTTGGAACCATATAATCTTTTGTTATATTAAGTTATACCAAAAACAAACATGAATTGATTGGATCAGTTGTATAATTTTTTTTATATCAAAATAGGGTCCACACAAGATCTAGAAAGTTGGAATAAAATATAGGGACCTGAGGAGTCTGTATGTGTTGGCTCTCTTGCATGGATGTAGTGGTTAACAATTTACACTGCTCTGGCCATAATAACTATTAATAATAATCTTTGTAACCGTTTAATTTGAGCTTTAACACTGAATTGCAACAAATGCACATTGTGAATAGTTTTATTAGGAAGTCATACAGTATCATGCATTCATCTAGAATTATCCGTTCTTTGATAATTCACTTCATTCTTCTTCATCATTGTTAGCTTCTTGTGTGTAGGATTTCTATGGTACCAGTCCAATTATCTTACTCAAAGAAGTTTCAACAAACTTATGTCACTATACAAGCTATGAATGTATAGTTATAACACCGTCACCGTAGATAAAGTTTAGTTGAAAAAAAATACATCTGTCAAAACATAAAGTAATTGTACCTAATTTTTGTTTCAATTTCTTGGTTGATTGACACTTAGATTTTCAACAACAATGCATGTTCTGTAAAATTTACGAGAGCATTTTTGACTTAAAGCTATAGGAAATATTTTATTAACTTGAACATTTATGACTTTTGTTCTCAATAACTGTAGCTAAATTTATTAATAGTCTTCCCAATTTTTTATAAATATTCAAATTAATTTTTAATTATTTGAAGCATGCAGTACTGTTGTGTATTAGGTTGTTGATGCCAGACTGGGCTTGTATTTGTGCTAAGTGTAAATTAGCAACAAGTATCTCCACCTCTTTGCATCACAATTGTAGTTCTGTTGTATTTACAGTAGAAACTTGCTATTTATAACAATAATAAAGTAAAATTAAGAAATAAAATGTAATAAAAAATATAGTGGTAAATTGTTGCTAACCAGCTGCCTTTTGATTGTAAAATTAAGGAACTTGACACATTACCTGGATTGTGCAGTTACATCTGGTAAAAAGGAATCAATAATTTGAGGGAGGAGAGCCTCTGTTTTGGCCAGTGCTAAAAGCCCCTGTAGCATGTAATTATAACCTTAAGAACATTACTTTTAAACAAACAATTTCCATGTGGATGAACTAAAAATGAAATGTTAATATTTTTTTATGCTGAAATATAATGTTTGTGGCTCATTCATACACAATTTTTTGTAGTTAATTTTTAATGCTTTTTTACATTGTGTGTCCATGTAGGTTGAACTTAGGTTTAGACTGTTTCTTGAAAGAGAAAATTCATAAAAAAATTGTTTTTGTACAACTAAAGGCAATGTAAGTACCATACTGTCTTCACAATGCTCTCAATTATTTTGATTCTAAAGGTTGCTTTGACAAACTTGACATTTTTGCCTACATCAGATGCTGCAGCAACAAAACAAGAGCTTCTGGTGGCACGTAAGTCTGTTTTCAAATGTTCTGCACATAAATCAGCTTTACCATATACCCACCCAAATCAAGTTGTTATTGCTAAGAAAGAAATGTAACCAACTATTGTGCTATTTAAAATGTATATTTGTATAACTAAATACTATCAAGAAGAGAGATAATGTATACAACTTTTTAAGTGGGAACCTAACTATACATAAAAAAACAACAACTTTTGTTTGTTTTCATTACTCTTTAATTTTGTCAAATATTATAAGATGATACTTATAGTGACACTTCTGTATTATGAAATACCATAATATAAATAAAGCTGTTTTCCTTGACTATTAGTAAACAAGTAATTTTTGATTACCAGTAATAAAATGCTGTCTTTCCTTTACTAATAGTAAAAAGATGTCTTTTATCTAGTAGATAAATTATTTTCTATTATTTTCTTTTTAGTTTTTCTTCTGTAACAGTAGTAGAATCCTGTCCTCAACTTCTATCCCAATAACATAATTCTCTGATTACCACATTATTTGTTATTGTTCTGCTTTGTTTAGACATTGAAACAAAAGTAGATAGTTATGTTTGAAGTAAACAATACATGATAGTTCTTTGTCTAAGTTAGTAGTTGGCTCTTGTTCTCTGACTAAAATGAAATTTAATATTATTTATTTAATACTGAATACTGGCTCTTGATTAAAAGTGTAAATGTCATATAATGCTGTATGTATTCAAACCACAAGGTTGCTACTGTTATTTTTACATGTCTTAATAGCTAAAGTATTAATAGTTAATTTTGTTAACTGCCTAGTTAATGTGAATGTTACTCTATTTTAATAAAATACACTGAAGTCAAAGAAGGTTTCAGTGATGTTTAACATTTCCATGTAGAAAATATGTTTTCTACCTTTTAATATTTTTTTAATTTCTGAGTGTGTTGGTTCCATTTTTTTCTCTGTGTAGAATTATATAAGCTTAAAAGTTTTTGTTATAACTTTAGTCAGTATTTACAGGAGATATTTTAGAAATTGGAGCTCAGTGGAGTATTGCAACTAAAGACATACCCTCATTTGAGCGTTACTTAGCTCAATTAAAATGCTATTACTTGGACTACCAGTAAGTAACTAATAAAATTATTGGTTCATGGATTGTAAATAAATATCTATTGAAAATATGAATGTCAGTATTGTTAGTACTTTTTTTTTTCTTAAACTGATCTTTCAAATCAAATTTTGTCAGTTATATTACTGCAAAATAAAGCTTGTCTTTTTATTATGAGAAAATCTACATACATGATGCATTTAGCAGCTTTAAACAGTAAAAGCTGAGTCACTGCACCTTAGAAAATTTTCACCCAAACTTTTCATCACATTATAAAGGTTTCATATAGTTGACCAAGATTTATTGAAATATACATTTTTTTCAAAAAATTTACTTTCTTTTATTATTGTTTATATTATGCATGTAATTTTATTTTTCTAGTTTGGTCCTTTTTATCCTAATTTAATTTAAAAGTAAGAAATTCAGAAGTTTTGTAGATTTTGTTTTCTTGGCTTAACCTTGCATGGAAAGTGACTAATGCTTTATTTAGCTCATGATTTTAATAAAACTGCCTGTGGAGCTTATGTAAGAATTAGCAATGCCAGAGTCCATATTTTTAATATAGCAAGTGATATTTTTTTTTTGTGTCTTCCTATTTACTTTTTGTGTTTTAAAATAGTCTAAAGGTTTAGTCTAACAAAGAATACAAAAGTGTATATGTATATATATATATATATATTATTATTCAGATTTTTTTCAGTGCACTGTGATACAAATTGCAAAAGGTACAGGGAATCTCTTTTAAAAAGTGTTTTCATGAAATACATAAGGGGCTGGGTGAAAAGTTTTACCTTGTAAACCTTGGGGTTGAGATGATTAATTTGGCACTATTTCAAAGTTGGTGAGTCTAGCAGTTAAGAGGAAGTTTTTTGGGGGGGAAATTCCCGGGTTCTCCAAGGGACGGGGTGAAAAATGATATCTTTATACGTTGATACTGAGACAATTCATTTGGTACCAATTAGAAATACAGATGTTGAATCTTATATAAATTTTAAAACATTTTTAAATTTACAGTTTCCTGTGACAATAGTTTCTTCCAAGATTTAAAAACAAATAACATTATGATGTTATTGTCATATTCAGGGAATTTTTATATGGTTAGATTATTCTGGTAATGAAAAATGCAGTCATTTTTTAAAATGTTAGCTCAAGAGAAACTGATATTCAGAATGTGGTAATTTCTATATTTCACTGACTAAAAATGTGTATAAGTTTGATATATTGTTTATGTATTATATTGTCACTTGTAAGTGTAGAAAGCATTCAAATCTAGTTTTTTTTATTGGTGAAAAAATCTCATTATACATCCTACCAATTATAACTTATTTTATGCTTATTAAAAATTTCTTGGTTTATTTTTTTTAGTACATTTCTTTGTTTCAACTGAGGCAGTTATTGAACCTGATCACCAACACATCTTTCATGATCAATAGAGACTTACCACTGCACATCCAGGCTTAGCATATTATAGGATACTGTCCTTGCAACTGCTAACTGTTGCAACTTGTCTTTTTGGAGTACAGAAGCATTCCTTAAACTCTAAAGGAACTAATGTAACAAAATTTCACTATCAGCACCCAAAAAAAATAAAAATCCCAGGTGTTCAGTAGCCTGGAGAGAATTTTGATCTTGAAACTTTGTCTTCAACCTTCAAGTGAGGCTTTACTGGATCTTCCCTTCAAAACTTCTAAACATTTAAACTTATGTTACAAAGTGTTGATGACTTCTTTATCATTTTTAACCTTAACCCACTCCCTTTATATTGGTTTTTAAAGTTTGTTTATGATGACAACCAGCTTTTCAAATCCACTAGTTTCTAGTTTCATATTAAGAATGCGTTTTTTGAGGGTTTCTGCACCTTAGCCTTGTTTCTTTAATATGATCATTAACATATAACTCATCAGAATGGTGCTATATATTTTCACTTATTACTGTGCATTATTATTTTGGGTTCATGAAATCCATATAATTGATGGCAACTTGCAAGCATTACATTGCATGAGGTACTACTGGAAGTTTAAAAATAGCAAATGGATGATGTATATCAAAATAAATCAGTAGCATTCTTCCACATGAATATTGCCCTCCAGTGGCACAATGGTATGTCTATGAACTATACTGTTAGAAACCAGGTTTCAATATCCATGGTGGGTAGAGCACAGATAACCCATTGTGCTTAATTCCAAACAAGCAAACAAAACAAACAAATATCATACACTCTGCATATGGCAGAGTCAAGACGTCTAGATGCTGGGTGTTAAATGGTTAAGATTGTCTATATCTTAAATTGCGTTGAAATATAATTTTTTCTCTTTTTCTTTAAAACTTTAATATTACATATATAATGCTGTCATTTATATTTATAATAATATGTAAGTATTTAATGCACTAAATATGTGTTAAATATTTTATTCTAGGGGTGACTTACCAGAGTCAGCTTTCAAGTATCAGTTACTCGGTTTAAACTTGTTGTGTCTCTTGGCTCAGAACAGAGTGGCAGAATTCCACACGGTAAGAAAAATTACACAAAACTTCTATTGTAAAAATACAAAGAAATATTTATTATTATATTAAGAATAATACCATGTTATTATGTAAAGTATTGAAAGTGTACCAGTAACAACAACTGGACAAGTTTTTATTACTTCCTGTTTTATATGGAGATACTTAAATTACTAGTTAACTTGGCTACATGGTTTGAGTAAGAACTTATAAAGACATGAATGGTAGAAAATATAAAGATTGCTCAAGCCATACTTATTTGGATGTAAGAGAATAAAAATGGGTGAAACTTTGTTCACAAATATCTCCAATGTTTCTTGTCACTTTTGAACAAACAATATCTATTGGGATCTAAGGTATGAAAGAAGGATGAAGTGTTGGTTTGGAAGTATTTCTAGTTCCTCTGGAAACTAATGTTAACTTAAGATACTTATACTCTCAGCCTAATTTTGATAACCAATTAACAAAAACAAAAGTTCTTTTGAGTTGTTATTTGATGATCATTTGGCTGAGAATTTCTGTCTTTTCTAATGTCTTTATCTTGAAAAATGTGTGTTTAAATACTAGTGCCCCCTCTACTTGTAATTGTATATTTACATTAGGCTATATATCATGAACACTGATTTTTAATTTATTATTGTATTGTCAAGAAATTTTGCCTTCATGAATTATAGGATTATATTTGGTTTTATGTACTCATGCATTAAATGAAAGACTTGTTATTGCTATAAAAGTTGATTGTCACTTTCTCTGCTCCAAATGACATGTATTTTATTATTTTAAATGTTGTATGGAATAAAGATTTAAGAATTTTATTTTGTGTTTTACATGCATATAATAGAAGAAATAAATGTGATGTTTATATTTGAAATGCAGGAATTAGAGCTGCTACCTCCAAAAGAGATCCAGAACAATATCTATATCAGACATCCAGTTTCAATGGAGCAGTACTTGATGGAAGGAAGTTACAATAAAGTAGGTGTTAAACTTAAATGCATCTAGAAACAAAACTTTCGTTATCTTTTTACAATATGCATTACTTGTGGTTATCATAGAAAAATATTCTTTATAAAAGATTTAGTTGTATTTTTTTATTTGGTTTCAGTAAGAGTTGAAATGTGGCACAGTGCCTTCTAAGATGTGTTATGAAACATGGCATAACGTAAACATAATTTTCTAAGAATAAGGCCACTTAAATCTGTGGTTACAGCATATTAATTATAACACTTCATCATATAAATAGTTTTATATATGAAAATATACATACCTATTTTAAAGAGAGAAAAAAACATCAATTTAACCTTCTCATCCCAGGTATTATGACACATTTTTTTTATTAAATTACTTTTTGTTAATGTTATTCAAATTTTTATAACATTGAATTTTAAGTTATAACCCATGTTTTAATAGTATATAAATTATAAGTTTTTAATTCAATGAGGCAATATAAAAAATACTGAATTTCTACTGGTGTGACACACATCTCATATTTTGTAGATATCTTGTCTTTGTTTTATCTACCACACCTAAAAAAGTATGAAATGAAATGCAAATTACTCACTATAAAATCATCATTGCTCAAACAAACATAATTTTTATATTGTTTAGTTTTGCTTGATTACAATGGCTAGTTTAAATTAATTTTAACAGCTTTTGTTGCACAGTTAGAAAACCAGAAAAACTGTGATTGTTACACTAAATTGTCTGGTTTTTGAAGGTTATTAGTCTATTCTTTGGTGCATTAATTATTTAATTAATTAAGAATTATATAGTGCATTAATACTATTAGTATAAAACAAATAGGCTCAAGTTTCACCAACATTCTACAGTAAGAAAAAGTACTTTATTTCTTGTTTTTTTGTTTGTTCTTTATTAATATAAAAGTAATGAAAAGTAAAATATAAAAGGATATTTTTAGGTTAGTCAAGATTCAATAAAGTAAAATTAATAATATAATAAAAATGTTTCACAAGGCACACAAACTAGCAGCATGTTGTAGCTCATGGGTTATGTAATACAACAGTGTAATATAGCCTGTGCCTGCACTAAGTGATTGGAACTTGGAATGATGCAGATAGATAGCAATTAGACATGGTTCAAAGGACAGTAAAATAATAAAATGTAGTTATAAATAGATGCATGCTGTTATGAACTTAAATCTACTTCGGTTAAAGGAATATAGTTTCATGTCACTATTTGAAGTCATTCTAGAGAAATAAAAAGGGTAATTTAGATTGTGTGTGTGTGTATGGTTATGAGGTCAGTCAATTTGACTGATTTTATTTTGAGATAGGGTAGAGAAAATACAGACAAAGCATATAAAGTTTTGCTGGAAGTAAAATGTTTGTAGTATATTTAGGAGGTTTAAGGGATTACACAAAAGAAATTTGAGATTTTTTGAGATGAGGAAAAGTATTTTTAATCTTAACATTTAAATTACATTGCACACAGACTATTAAAACCAAATACTCAAAATATTCAAGGATAAATTTTATTTTAGCTTATTAAAAGTACTTTAAAAAAGAATGATTTTTTGTGTATAAAAGATAATGTAAAATGAAGGACTACCAAATTATATAAAGATATAAATATACTGAAATTAAGAAGTACAAAGGCCATGTGGTCAGTCAAACTGACCAAGCCTGTGTTGAAAGAGTTAACCCTTTTGAAATTTACATATCAAAATAGTTTTTTTAGAATAATTAGCAAAATAGTGAAGTTTATGCTGATATCTAATATTATGCAGCTCATGAATGAGGAGTAGCAAATAACATAATGTTTAGAGATAACAAGGAATCTGTTGGTCCATTTTAGCTGTCCCATCCTCTAAGCCAAACTAAAACCATTAAGTAAATGAATTAAAAAAAAATTTAAAGCCAGCCCTCATCATTCATATATTTGTCAAGCTTTCTTTTAACCTTGCTCAAAATTACTTCTTTCACAACATCTGAAGATGACCCATTTCATGGGCCAACCACCTCATTTGGAAAATAAAATTGTCTTAGCTGAAGATGACTTCTACCTTGCCTAAGTCTATATTTGTATTTCCTAGTTCTATGATTCTTGCTATTAAGCATGAAAAATGTTGATGCATCAATATTATCAATTCTTTTTACAATCTTAAACACTTCAATCAGATCCTCTCTAATTTTACTCTTTTCAAGAGAAAACAATTTTAAGGATCTCTTTCTCTCCTATTGTGCCACCCCCTCCATCTCAGGTACCATTTTAGTAACCTTCCTCTGAATCTTTTCTGACAGTTCAGTGTCTTTCCTAAAGTAAGAAGACAAAGAATGAACACAACACTACAAATGTGCTTTAACTAGTGACTTATACAATAAAATTATAACCTCTTTAGACTTGTATTCAGTACTTTTGTAGATGCAATCTAAAATCCTATTTGTTCTACCATTAGCAACAATACACTAGTTGAATGACTTTAGAGACTGATCAGCTATTACACCAAGATCCCTTTCTTTCATAACTTTAAGTTTATTCCCATCCAAATTATACTTAAAATTATGATAACCCACATGCATTTATTATAATTAAAATCCATCTGCCATTTACATATTACTAAATTATCTAAATCCTTTTGTAAAGCAACAGCACCCATTCTTAGCTGGCAACACTCAAGACTTTAATATAATCTGCAAATTTAAACAATTTTTGACTATTCCTTCATCTATGTCATTAATGTAAATAAAAAAGAGCAATTGTTCTAAGACTGTCCTGGGTTATCCCACTTATGGGATTAATCCAGTGTGAATGAACTTGATTTGTGACAACTTTCTGTTTTTTTCCATCAATCCATTTTTTGCTAACTTATTCTCCACAGGTAAAGAGAGAATTCTTTTTTAAAAGACTTTTATGCAACACCTTGTTAAATGCTTTCTGAAACTCCAGATACAGTAAGTAGTTTCAAAGAATGTCAAAAAATTTGAAAGGCAACATTTTTTCTTAGTGAAATTATGTTGTCTATCCTGTAATATTCTAACTTTTGTTAAATTATTTTGCAAAGCATCTTTTATCAAACTTTCCAAAACTTTTCACATAACTGATTTAAGAATGATAAGCCTAAATTTTCTGGGACCATTTTAATTACCTCCATTTAAAAGAGGAACAACATTAGCTAACTTATGATCAGCTGTACCTGCATATTATTCAAGGACTGACAAAAAATAGTAGTAAGTGGCTTGCATGTCCAATCTTTAACCTCCTTGGGAAAATGTTACATGGCCCAGAAAATTTTTCTTAACCAGCTCAAAATTAATGCAGTCTTCTTGTTTGATCTCATTTCCATTTATCAAATGTTCGATATGTGGAAAGATGCTTAAATATTCATTAGTAGAAACTGAAGAAAAAGCAAAATTTAGTAACCTAGCCATCTCATAATCATTAGATATTTTTACATTTCCAGCCAACTTTTTCTCTTACATCCTTTTTGATGTCCTAATTTACTATTTCATTAGCTTTCTTAATATCCTTTAATCTTCAAAGTTATACTAATCAATTTAAATGTTTAAAATTTGATATTTTTCTTTAATTTCATCTCTCTAACTTTTTGGGAGCCAACCTGGCTTTTTAATTGTAACTACTCTTATTTTTGTATATAGGGAATATGTTTAACTACCTATTTTACTTACCATTAGCAACAGCACACTCCTTGGATGGCTTTAGAGACTGATCAGCTATCAACTGAGATGATAGTCTGTGTTACTATGTATGTCTTGAAACTTAAATGAACTTGCTAGTAAAAGGAAATAAATGAAATTTCATTCAACTATTTTATAATTAAAAAAATATTTTTGTATTTCTAGGTATTCCTTTCCAGAGGCAATGTACCTGCTGAGAGTTATAATTTTTTCATTGATATTCTCCTAAATACTGTTCGAGATGAGATTGCAGCATGCATAGAAAAGGCTTATGAAAAAATATCTTTTAATGAAGCTGCACGTATGCTATTTTTTCAAACCCCTAAACAAGTTATGGATTATACAAAAAAGGTAAGTTATTCAAAAAAATAATGCAGTCAAAAACATTGTCTTTGGCTATAAATTAAAGAGTATGATAAAAAAATACATAGAAATATTAAGGTGTTGTTTCCTGAGCAGTTAGCAATTACAAAACTGTAAAAGTAGTACCATCATTAATTAAAGCTTTTAAAAACAAATAAGCTCTAAGATCACTTTGGAATTATTAATGTAAGGGTAAGAAGATGCTACATGAAAAAAACAGCTCATTTTTCATTTACAAATATACAAGTATACCACTGAGGAAACTTGTGTTAAATTTAAAACTGCCATGATAGATGTTGCAATTAATTTATCTGAAAAGTTTGTGAAATGTATGTTATTACTCAGTTTTCTGTATTATTAAGTACAAGAAAAGAAAAATTCAAGCTTAGTTTACTACCATACTTAAATATGTAAAAGTAAGAAAAAATATTTATGAATCTTTTTAATGTATTACAGATTTTTTATTTTAAATTTAATTGCATTTCATGAATAATAGTTGTTTTACAACATGCCTGACATAATAAATGATGCATTTCTCCACAGTAAAATTTAACTCTCTCATAATAGGTTTGGTCATTTTGACCAGTCATGTGACTTGTATCAAGTCTTAATAGATTTGATACTTCTAACTTTTCAGTATATCTTTACAAAATTTGGCAGTCTTTCAGTTAACACAAATCTTTAACATACAAAACATCATATTTTTAGTGAAGTATTTTTAATAAACTTAAAAATTTGTTCGTGAATATATTGAGTATTTGTTTTGAATAGTCAGTGTGCAAAGTAATTTTCATATTAATATTAAAAATACTTTCCCCATCGTACAAATCTTGGATACCTGTTATGTTAACCTCCTAAATACATTTCAAATTTTTTTTTTTCAGTAAAACTTTATATATTTTATCTGTTATGTTCTCTACCTTGTCTCAAAACAGGATTTGCCAAAGTGACTGATCTTGTAACCACTAAAAAAAAAGGAAACAAATGTCAATTGTCCTTTCCATTTTTCTAAAATTTGAAATTGTAACATGAAACTACATTCATTTACCTTAAATAGCTTTTAGCTCCTAACAGTATACAATTATTTATAATTAAATTTTATTGTTTTATTGCCCTTTGAACTATCTGTCATTATAAGTTGTAAATCACTTGACGTGTGCAGCTTATGTTACACTATCCAATTACTTTACCTATGTGCCTTGTGAAACATTTTATTATTGGTTAGTTTACCTAAAGATATCCCTATTTTTTATATTTTAATTACTTTTATAATAAAGAATAAACATGAAAAACAAGAAATTTAAGTTCTTTATTTTTTTTCTTGCTGTTGATTGTCAAAAACACATAAGTTTGCTAGTTTATACTATTGGTAGTAATGCATCAAAGATCATAGACCAATCACATGGAAAAATCAGATAATTTTTCCTAACACTTAATTTTCTATGGTGTTTTCTAACTGAGACAAGAGCTATTCATTCATACTTGTCACTAAGTTTCTGTTATACAATGCATCATTTGATAGATGAAAACCTTGACTTTCTATGGTTGTAGGTAATGTATAATTGAACATGAGAGAGCTGTTTCAAATTATGAAATAAGAGGATGTGACAGGTGGGTGTCATAGGGGGGGTCTGATTTTCTATTCAATAGCTCTTTAACCAAACAAATTTGATGGCGATAAAAATTATGGTTTGTCTGAGCAATGATGATTCTATAGTGATTAATTTACACTTAATTTTATACTTTTTAGAGGGATAGCAAATAAAATAAAGAGAAGGAATGCCATGTGTGTCACACTAAGGAAGTACAAGAATTTTTTTTAATAATGTCTAGTAAAATTAGGGACTAAATAGTATATAATTTTTAAAATATGGATTACTAAGGATTTTATACTGTACAAGTTGGTTAAATCAAGTTTAGAATATAAGACACTCAAACTGTCATGCTCAGTAAAGGATACCTATGACTTGGGTTAATGGGTGTCACCATAAACCCTTCAACTGTTTTTGTTTTGTTCGGAGGCAGTCTTTGTATTTATTTACTTAAGAGTTGGATTATTTTAATGTTAAAGCATGTAATATTAAGAACTTTTGACAGGAAGTAAAGAATATAATTTGTTAAACTACATCTATCATATACAGCCTTTTGCCCAGTACTAAGTCTCTTTCGGCTGGCTGGGATATACCAGTTGTGTTTTTGTTACTGCCACTAGAAATCTTAAATAAATTTTGTATTACTTTTCAATGAGTATGGGATTAGATTATTCCAAAAATAAAAAATATGATGTGGCAGCTTGTCACACAGCTTCATAAACGCTGGATTTCTGTACATTTTTCAGATGTATGCCACAGTTTCCATGACAATTGTTTTTAATTTAAGTAACTGTTTTGTATTATAAACACTTAACTAGCTCTCAGATCATATACATACAATGAAGATGCTTTTATTATCACTACTTATTGTTTTGTTGGCTTTGTAATTCTAAGTTCCTTTGTGCTTGGAACTGAGATTCCAATTTGTTGTTCCTGATGGAATAATACATATTTCATTTCTGTTTCAGACTGCTTAATTTTAATTATGTGATATTCTACTATTGAAGTTAATTTTTCAATTCACATAGCTTATATAAATTCATGTTTTCATAAGATGAAATCACATGTAAAAACAGTTGTCACACAGTACCTGAAATATAAATTGCAGAAACATACTGTGAAGTAATAGAGGTGCTTTTCAAATTAATGTACTTTTAAAAGTGATATTTGTGGTGTATGATGGAATAAGCATTTATTAACTTTGTTTTGAAAAATGTTGTTTTTTCCAGAGGAAATGGACAGTGAGAACAGGGAACTTGTTAGTATTCAGCACAGAAATTAAACATGTAGATGATAATATTCCTGCATCAGATTTAGCAACACAAGCTATAGAATATGCCAGAGAATTAGAAATGATTGTCTGATTTACACCTGATCCTGTAAAACTTCAAATTCATTGGTTACTATTTTTTATTTAAAATGTTAATAGAAAATTAATAATTTGATCTTGTTTAATGTAAAAAATGCATAATGAACCACAACTAGAAACCATATTCATTCCCATTATCTTGTTTATTTTGAAAATTCTGATAAAATAAATACAGTGGCAAAAATTATACTTTGAATTGTTATTACACCGGTTTGTAATCCAACTTAGATTCTAACTTTTTGTTATCTGAAACCTTACGCACAGCTTTCATAAAGTCTTCTTCAATTACATACTCACGATCGGCTCGTATAGCAAACATGCCTGAAAGAGAATAATTTGACATCATTACTTTGGTATTAACAATAAATTCTGGAAATACAGATTTATACAAAACAGCTGATGTATAAAAATATAGAATTAAATTTGATTAAAGTAACTCATTTCATAGATCTTCAAGTGTTAATTATAGGGTTGACTGTTTAACACAACTTACATAAATACTTTCAGTTTTATTAAAATCTCTCATTTAGGGTGTCCATTATAGCATCAATTTTACAAGGTAATCTGTTTTAGTGGACTAGTATTTTATAAAACGGTCACATTTCAATTATAATACATTATTTATAAGTTCTTAAAATGTACAATAATAGATGAAGTATAGTAAACAATTATCTCTTTTATTTATGAACTTTGTACTAATTTGCTGCTTGCAACAGAATGCTAAACCTTATGAAATTTTGCATGTGGAGGATGTTTTTTTTTAATGGTTCCACAATCATACACTACTGTATCAATACCATAAAATTACATTATAATTTATCATGCTTTGTAATTAAACCATATTCAGGTCTTAAAGTGAAATTTTGAGCTCCCTAAAATCCTACCCCTTCAAATCTAGCAGAGAGTTTGTCACCCAAATACTTCAGAAAGGCTCAGAAGGCCACTATAGGGGACATTCTGAACTTTCAATTGGTTATTCACGTGCCACAAACATGTTTCCAAAAATGAAAAGAGGAGGGCATATATAAGTCAGTAAATGTTACAAAATCTCACCACACAGAACAAATTAGAAGTGTCTTATTTTATATTCTAACTTCTCACTTTAAATATTTGAAATCATGATTTGTATGAAGCTATAGACTTTGGACATCACAAGTATTTAATATGAACCACTGCTACATTCAATGTACACAAAAATGGACATTTAGGTGTCTATTTTTTAATATTTACTCTTAAATTACAAAATTAAGTAATGTATAATATGAAAACTTGGACTATAACCTAGTTTGATACTAATCATATTGATATAAATTCATAAAATAGTCGTTAAATACAATTTTGAATGAGAGTCAACAAATGAAATGACATAACCCCTTTTTATAGGGTAGGGTTAAGTTATTCACTGTGATGACTTCAGTCTTGCGTTTGTTGTGTGGTTTACAGTTTTAATTAGAAATGTTTCAAAGGGCAATAAGACAATAAAATTAAATAGAAACAAGTGTAGATTGTTACAAACCCTAAGCTACATATGATAAAAAAACTTGCATTTTCCTGTTACAATTTGCAGTCATTTTAGAAAGAAAGAAAATAATTGTTTAGATTTAGTATTTTATTGTCCATCAGGTTAGTTGAACTGACAAAGTAAGTATACAGTTAGGTTATGGGAAAATGTACTTTTATGGAAAAAAAAGTGATAATCATTTAAGAGATTTTAAAGGTAATGCAAACAAAATCTGAAAAATAAAGTGAAAAAAGTATTTTTAATTTTTACATAAAAATCACTTTGCACTCAAACTAGTCTATTCTCTAAATTCATATATTCATCATTAAATTAAATAATTTTTTGTATACAAAAGAATGTTTACTAAAAAACATGTCAAAGCTGTGCAGATGCACATACCACATTAAAAAGATAGTATGGATATTTCCCTTGGTTTACAAAAACAACAAGGTAAATATTTTTTAATAGTTCACTATCCTTTGTTCTCCTGAAAAAGAATAATAAACTATTCGAAAGCACTCAAGTACTGGATCTTATCTTAAAATCAATACAACTTTTGTACGTTATCCTGACTTCTTAATCAGAATCCATTGTCACCTTGTAGTTATGATGTTGATCAAATATAGTTGAGTCCATAAAGAAAGTTAATATATACATAGTTGTAGATTACAATTTCTGAGCAGACCAACTTGTGGAAATACTCATATGTAATATTCTGAAACAAGGATGAAACTAGCTATCCTATTATAAGAATCTCACATCTATCCAAGTACATATGTTAAATTAATCATTGGAAAATAATAATTTATGATTATAATAGCAAAAAGCAATAAAAATTCATCACAGCTCACCTGCCTCAGTACAAACATTTCTCAAGTCTGCCCCATTAAAGCCATCAGATAGCTTTACTACAGACTCCCAATCTGTTGGTGGCAAGAAAAACAAAATCAATAAAATAAACACATACAGTTTATTTAAATGTCTAATAAATGTACTTTGAGATTACTAATATAGGTGTCAAAGAACACCTGCACACCAAAGTTTAAGTAACATTTCTGTTTCAACATTTTACTAAACAAAAAATTGAATTGCCCCTTGGTAACAATGTAATTTTAAATTTTTCAACAACTTTAATGAGACACCTGTGAAATGATACGTGTGAGATTAAGAAAAAATTGTTTGTTATCAGCTAAATAGCAATCATCTATTGAGGTAATTTTTAAATTTAGTTTCATTTGTATGGCCTGTCATTTTGACCCTTTTCCATAATCATAACCTGTAATTAGAATAACTTAATTTTGAATAGTTTGTATACTACTGGATACAGCAGATTATAAATCATTCATATCAGTGAATAAAGTAATTTATAGTTTCACTAGACAGAACATGACCGAACTCTTACAGAGAAAAACAATGGAATATAGTATAAAGTTCAGAAGATTTAAGAACAAACTACAGACCCGAGAATTTTTTAGTGTCTTTAGATGTTATTTTCATTCTCGAAATTGTTCAATTATAAGGTAATTTTTATCTGTGACAAAGCATCAAGTACACCTTATAAGGTTTATAGGGACTGCAAAATATTGCAGCAATTTAAGTTTATTTATTGAATATTGTTTTTAGGTCTATATTGAACATTACACATAATTTAGAGAATGTACATTTATTACATATCTACAGTATGTTTTTACAAATTATAATTGGAAGGAATTTCTACTCAGTTGGCAAAATAAAGAATGACAATCAGTACACACTCACCAAACAGAAAAACTAAATCAATAAGATTTTTTGAACTGAAAGTAGATACTATTTAGTTTATTCTAGATTTGATGCAGTTTGGTTATGTTTTTTTGTTTTTTTTTCATTTTCACAATTGAAAAACAAGAATACCAATGACATTTCAGTTCCTGAAAGGGTTTTTAAAAGGTTACAAATGTTACACAAATTTAAATATAGGTTACACATAAACAACTGATAAAATATTTAAGAAAATTACTCTTTGCTTCCATTCCACGTTTCTCTCAAGTTCCATTCATTTACTTTGAAAAGAGTTTTTGTAAGCAAAATTAACAAAGAATGTGGGCAAAGAGTAATGTATAATTAATTTTTCAGAATACTGATAGTTTAACTTCAGGTTTTTATTGCTTGGACAAGAATCTGATTATTAAGAAAAACTGTTTGGTACTTCTTCAGTGACTTGAGAATTCACTTTCACAATAACTGCTACAATCCAAGCTGCCAATTTAGTTTTTTCAATTTGAATGATTCATCGATTTTTTTCTGAAGTTCATTACAGCTTAAGCTGTAAGCTTTTCTTTATACCAGCTTTAGAAATTTCAGCAAATACTGTTTCACATTCCTTTAACTCTCAAACAAATAAATCCATAGTTTGAACATGTCTGTTTGAATGGTTTGTTTTATTGTGTTGCAAAGAAACTACAACATAATGAAGCAATTTGAAATGGAAGATGAATTTTATGCAATTGATCTAAACAGACCTATCTCATCTTCTCCCATGAAAACATTTTTATCTATCAGACTGCAACATCATAATTAAAATGAAACAAAAGAAAAACAAGCTTTAGAAAAAAACAAATTATGGTAAAATTTGTTAAAACATTTCTTTTAATTAGTTTAGTAACATATCACCAAGCTATTTTATATCTTTATGTATTTTCACCAATCTGTAAACCATATTGGCTTATACAGTTGAAAAAAATGTAAAACGAGTATTCATTACATAATTCTTTAACATATAGACAATACATCATACTGGCAAATTGGTTTGAAACAGAGTAATTACACAAAGTTGAGGAAATTTCAGCTGTGTTGAAGTTACAAGGTTTAAAAAGCACCATTTCTTTCAACTTTTCTCCTAAAAAGCTATGAGTGTCACATTATGGTTAGAAAAAAATTCACAATTACTAATCCTTACATTTACATTGCCCTGAAATCAACCCAAAATTTGCAAAACCAAATTTCACCTATGAAGTTACTATTTTTGTGTGAAAAACAAGTTTATTTTCTATAAATTTTTTAACACAATTGTGTTTTTTTAAATATGGGAATAAAAACAATTTGATTAACTGCTACTGTTGCACTAAGAATGACACTGATGACAAATAGAAAAACCTAAATAATCTCATCACCGTTCCCAAGATGTTATTTATGAATGTACCTATTTGGCAGTAATTATACCTTGAAACATAAATTCCTACCTATATCTCCATGTTTGGTGATTGGTTGAGCATGAATTTTAAGGATCTCCAATCGAGCTTGTTCATTTGGGAGAGGAATTTCTGAAAATAATGCATAACACTCTTTACAAACTTGTCAAAATGGTAATGAACATTTCATTAACACAAAATAATAATAAAAATAAAAACTTCAAATGTATTGTTAATAAGCCAGTATAATATAATGTTACTGCATTAAGTAAGAAAGTTCTTTAGGATTTACAAATATAGTGAAATTTTGTCTCTAACTCAATTCAATATATTTAATCTGATTTATCATTCTTAAAAATTTTATTTATTTAGTAGTATATTATATAACAACAGTTATTTAATATTTATGATGCTGTTAAATTCTTACTGAAATATATCATGTAAATTAGAGTCAAACATGCAAATAATTTTTAAATAGTAATAACCTTTCAATGAACTATTGTGAAACAAAAAAGAAAAATATACCCACTGCAAAGAGGTATTTTCAGATATTTGTTTAAGTACTCATCATAATCATTAAATTTTCAGAGTAGTTTAAGATACTGTTAGACTCATGCCATTTTATAGGTAAAACCCAAAGTACTAAGGTGATCTTACCAAGAAAATGTAAAGAGATAAAAAAAATTAAATGTTCCTACCAATTTTTCTATCCAGACGACCAGGTCTCAGTAAAGCAGGATCAAGAGTATCTGGTCTGTTGGTGGCCATTATGATCTTAACTTTCCCCAAGGAGTCAAAACCATCCATCTGGTTCAATAACTGTAATGAGAAAAAATAAAAGTTGTCTGACCGAAAATAAGACTATAGACACTCATAGCTTATGGTCAGGACAAATTAAGTAAAACATACAATGTAGCTAAATGATTCTATAAATGATAAATGGTGTCTAGACTTCCTCTTTCCATTATTTTGAGCCACAGCATATAAATCATTTCTCTGACACAAATGTACATGTGCTCTACAAGCTTTGTTTTTTGTTGCTGATTTCCTTGTTCAGTTCTACCATCATTTGTGGTTCCTGTCTTGCCTTAAAATTACATAGTAGTAGATTTTCATTTTTACATGTAATAATAGAAACAAAAACTTTTTTATCAAAACAAATAGGGAAGGCTGAACATCAATAGAAAAAGAAACAGTAAAGGTTGATATAATTCATGAAAAATACTAAAACAAAGCTCATCTAGTACAAACTTCACAAATAAATTTTTAGCCAACAAGAAAAAATATTCTCTTCAAAATTAGTTTTTTTTCTTATTTTGCTTAAAATTCTTAAATGCAAAATCCAAAACTTATAAGCTGATAATAGAAAGAAAAAATGTGCTCATATTATTGGTCAGTTTATACTCACATAAAGCTGGATTATTAATACTATTTACTTATCAATTAACCAACAATCTAATTAATTACATTTGATTAATCAATTAGAACAGAGATTCTGTAACTATGGTACATACAAGCAAAAAGGCAATTGGTGATGCCAGACAAGTGCCTTTCTCTAGTTAGCAGTTAAAAAATTGGTGACACTAGCAAATTACCTTACAGGGTTTCTTTTACAGTGAATGTCAAGAGGCTTTTAGTGACTTATATTAAAAAATTAATTAAGCTATTTTTGGTTTATACCAATTAGTATAGCATAAAACTAACTAGTAATCCATATTTAAATAGCATGCAAATTTTACATTCTTAATTTCTTAAGGCAATATATTTTTTTAAATACTGAATTTCCTGTAATGAGAGAAATGTTTTTTTCTCTCTAGGCATCCCCTCTTCTCTAATTTATTCATTTAACATAAATTACTCACCCTGAAATTGTCATCCCTCAGAAAAAGCACAATTTTTATAGCCTTCATTCTTGTTTGGTCAGAGTCATCACACCCACCTGTTACATCCTCTCTTTCGGGAGTTATTAATAGGCTTCTCTTACAGTTAATACTATATTATCTATAACCAATAAAATGCCAAGATTTTCATCTATCACATAACATATTATATTATATTGTTTCCTGAATACAACTGTCTATTGTAGTACAAGCTTCATTTTCATGAGAAACATTGGTTAGCTTCAATGAATTTGTAACATCTCTTGTTAGACAGTTTGAAAGCCAGAATAATTGTGATAGTTGTGGGACATTGTTTACTTTTTGCATTTTTATATTTCTATGTTCTTTGATGCATTAATTAAAAAAAATAATTTAATGCACTCTTACCACAAGTATAAAAATTCAGGGTTATCATCAACAGCTGATGACAAAAGAAAGAAGGTCCAGGTATGTATTTCTTTTTTTTTTATGTGCATTATTTTTTTTTATTATAAAAGTATCTAAAATGTAAAAAATAGGTATCTCTGGTTTCATTGAATAGAACAAATAATATTACAAAACATTTTCATGAAGCATACACACAAGAAACTCTTGGGTAATGTAATTCAATGGCATAACAAGGATCCCACACTCCTGAAGTGATTTACAACTTCTTAGAGTGTGAACAATAGTTTGACTCAGTTCAAGTGATAATAAAACAATAAAATTTAAATATAAATAGATGTATACTGTTATGAATTTAGAGCTACTTAGGATAAACAAATGTAATTTCATGTTACAATGTGAAGCAATCTAGAAATAAAGGATGATTTAGATTTATTTTAACAATTTATTTGTAGTTATGAGATCAGTCATTGACCAACCTTGTATAGTTAGAGAAAATAACAGAAAAATATTATTTTTGTACTAAAATCAAACATTTTAAATATTCTTAGCAGGTTTTAGAAATTATGCAAATGAATTTTGATATTTCTGAGATGAAAAGTATTTCTAATCTCAACATCAATATTTCTTTGCAATCAGACTTAAAAATACTTCAGTGAAAAACCTGATTTTTAGCATGTGAAAGACTAGTAATGTCTGCTGAACATCTGCAAAATTTGTGGAAATATATGTGACTATATTAAAAGTTAGCACATCAAAACTATAAAGACTTTAATTGAGTAGAAAAGTGGCCATGTCACTCAATGAGACCAAGCTCATACAGAGAGATTGCCAAGTTGTATAATAACATTATCCTTACAATCTTAAACATTTTGATCAGATCTCCTATCACTCTTCTTTTACCAAGAAAAATAATTTCTGAGATCTTAATCTCTTCTCCTATAACAACCTTCCTATCTAAACACTTTTCACCAATTCGGCATCCTATCTAAGGTAAAGAGTCAAAGACTGAACACAATACTCCAAATATAACATAATCAGTAACCTTAAAATGAAGTTATAACCTCTTTAAACTTATATTCACCCTAAACTCTTGATAGCTTAAGAGATTGATCAAACCAAAATCCTTTCTTTTATTAAATGTTAACATTTTCCCATCAAAAGTGTACTTATAATTTACCTCATGGCAACTTAGATGTATTATCTCAAATTTATTATAATTATAACTCATCTACAATTTAATGTCCACTAAATAATTTAATTCTTTTTCAACAGCATTAACATCCTCTATACAGCCAGAAACACCCAAGATCTTAATATCATATCATCAGCAAATTTAAGTAACTTATTAAACATTCTTTCATCTGTTGCCAATATAAATCAAAATTATGGGTGGGTGAGAAGATGTTGTTTGATTCAAGAAACCAAATAAGATGAGCATTAACCATCCTCTCTAAAGGTCTTACAGAGACAGCTCATCAAAGGAGTTGGACAGTAGTTTGAAGGAATTTTGGGATCCTTCCCAGGCTTAGAGATTGGTAGGACAATAGCCTGGTGCCAGGCATCAGGGAAAACATTCTCCTGCCAGATCCAGTTAAAACAATCAGAAGAATAGCAAGAGAAGCAGGAAATAGATGGCACAGCATCTCTTAAAGTATCTCATCAGGTCTGACCAATGTACTTCCAGACCAATGAAGGGCTAGTTTCAGTTCCACCAGTGTAAAGGGGCAATTATAGTCATAGATACAATCAGCTTGAAAGGAAAGAGGTGATCACTCTGCCTATCTCTTGATGGCTAAGAAGGTGGAGGATGAAACAGGAGTGCAAGATACCCAGCAAAAGCTTTCAACAAGAGTATTGACAATGATACAGATAACAACTACTTCCTGGCAATCAGAGAGCAAGATGGAAAGGGAGACAGAATTATATTACCCACTGACCTTACAAATCTCATCCCATATTTAATCAAAATAGCATTTCTTTGAATTTTAACTATTAGAAAAGCACATTTCATTCCTTTTTTCTAAATACAGCACTTAGTGTAATTATAGGCAAAATACATGATTACTCGGGGCCAGCACTGTTTAAAACAAGTATGGCTATTGCTATCATTTGATCCTTTTAAAATAAGCATTACTTTTTCTAAAAATGTGTTTAAGAGGACAAATACCCTCCCCAACATCAACATACTAGCACACAAGTTATTAGTGGATTGCTACTCTAGATGTATGATTTGTAGTATTTTTTACTAATGGTTATTAGCCTTTAAGTTCAAACACAAAGAATATTACTTACTTCCATTAAAGTCCTTTGAATCTCCCTATCTGCTGATGTACCTTCTGAAAAACGTCTTCCACCTAAATTTTTGAAAAAAAGATTTAGACTACACCCAATAAAATTTTGCAAAATTCTCAAACTAAAATAAATAATCCTATTTTATAAATTAAAGTGTGAAATAAACCATGCTCAAATCTATAAAAAGCTGAAGCAAATTTCTTCTACTTATATGAAATCGAAAGGTTATAATATTCCTTTACTGAAAATACATTGATATTTATTTCCTCTCACCTAAATAGCTATCTTGTTCAGTGCTGCCCTCTACATGCAAAAGAAAAACTCATATGCCACATGTTTTCTATCACATGTCTTACAGTCAACTAATTCAAATGTGTCTCGCATGCAAATCATAATGCAACAACCTTTCATCAGTAAGAGTGGGTCACAATCTCCTGATACATGTGACTCCCTCTACTTTATTCTACCAAACTATCAATTTGAATTTTGGCAGAAAATGGGACTGGGAGGATTAGTTTTCAGTAATGAGGAAGTGCAAGTGGAGGAAAGTACCAATCAGAAATATATTTTTAATAAAGGAAAAATTGTATCTTCCAATATGGTACACTAGCTCTTCACAGATAAATAGCTAGAATCTCACACTGAACAGGTGGAGAGACTGGTCAAGGGAAAGAAAGGAACATATTTTGAAAATGTTTGAAGGACATCTTGAAAGAGTATATCCTAGTAGTGGAGGACCATACTTTGGCCAGATCAGGGTAGGAATTTAGGTTAAATTATCATTTCCTTCATCACGAACGAAAAATAACCAGGGGCAGTCAGAAACTGTTGTTTCTCTTCACCCCAACACATGACAAGAATAAATAATACAAGTGAGAATGGAAATGATGAAGTAAAATTCCAGTGGCTTGTGAATAGCTTCATTATCTGAATGTGATGGTCATGGATGACCACGAGGCTAATATAGTATTAGGTTTCAACAGGAGGAGCGTCATGAAAAACTGAGAGTCAGTACGGCATCGCCCGCCGAAGAGAGGAGAGGAAGAAAGGACGAAGGAAGATCCAGCACCACATCCACCCCATACTTGGGAGATAGCACTACTTCTATATAAGGTACGCTCTTCGCCCAGTATAGAAAGAAGTGTCACAGACATGGATGGAAACTAGGATAGCACATCCAAAAGAGAAATGACAGTAGTTGGATACGGATCTGAACCACGTCACTGGAGTCTCAATCCCCTAAATGTACATTAAAAGGATGTGCATCCAGGAAAGAGTGGCTAGGGTATGACAAACTGTACAAAGCAAGTAAACTGCATCCAAAACACACACTGTTGGGAACCAACATCAATATGCATTAAGTCATCGTTGCCTTATAGTGTGTACTTGATTAATTTAACCACACATAAACAGGCACTACCCTCCACCATAAAGAAAAAAAAAGGGACGTCCTGGAAAAATAAGTGATACATCTTACCTGGTTACAGTCTCACCAAAGAGTGAAGGATGGCAATAAGTAAATGACAGTACCTCAACAAAGAAGAAACAGCAACCCAAAGCAGAGAACAGGAGACAAACTTATGAAGCACAGACCCAGTGGTTGACAGGCAAAGTACCTTCAACATATGACAATTCTGATATGCAGGGGAAAAGGAAAGAGAATGATTGGAGTGAAAACATTGGGAACTGATGATGTAAAGAAGGAGACAAGGAATAAAAGGCCAACCAAATCACAATCCAAACCTAACAGAGAAGGGTTGATTGATTTAGTGTTTTATGGCACAAAGCAGCTAGGCTAACTGTGCCAAACGTCCGGAAAAAAAAGGCAAAAGTAAAGTAAATGTAGTAAAATTCATAAATAGAAACAAAGGTAAAAACAAAACAGCAATTAAAAACAGAAAATGGCATAACACTAATGTTGACATTCAGTCTACAAAGTTGTAAAGGACTTCCTGTCGGTGAATGGTAATGATCATAACCTGCCAGGAAGACTAACAGGTAAGTACAAGAACTACCGTTAGTCACCTTAAGTTGGTCTTTCCAGTCCTGATTCTTGGTTATATGTCATTATGGCCAGTACCAAAAGGTAAAGTAAGAAAAGTGTTAAAAGACATGCAGCAAAATTGTAATAACAACTTGCCAGGACGACTAACGGGTAGTTCAAACAGCAGTGTTAGTCACCTGAAGTTGGCCTTTCCAGTGCTGGTGTCGAGTTATTTAATGTTCTGGCCATTTTCCAATGTCAAATTAAACTAGAGAGATTGAGACTCTGAAAAGGGAACCACAATTAAAAAGGTGTAATGAATAAAATCAAACACTTAAATGACATTAAAAAGGTTAATGGACAATAAAAAACTAAAAACTTTGTCAAGGTGGACAGTGTCACCATCACCAATAACACTGTCCAATATTACAGACAAAACCTGGGACAAAACATGTTTAAAATAGTGCAATCATTGAGAGTCGTAACAATGGCAAGAAAGTAAAACGTGGCTTACAGTGATTTGAGTGTTACACAAGCTACACACTGGTGCATCAGTTCCAGATAAAAGAAAACAATGAGTTGAAAAACTGCTACCAATGCGTAGTCTAGTTAGAACAACTTCCTCCTTCCGAACCTTACGGAAGCTAGACGGCCAAAACCCAAAATAGGGTTTTATTTGAAAAAGCTTGTCACGCTGCTCACTCCAAGTAGACTGCCAACTGGCACAGAGCCAAGCTTTGAATACAGGACCATAGTCCATGTACAGAATAGGCACAGTGGTGATAGTGCCAGAGCAGATAGATTAAGCTGCCATGTCTGTAAGTGCATTCCCATGAATACCAACATGGCCTGGTATCCAGAAAAACTGAATAGAAGTAGATACTAATGAGAAATAGGCCATTGGTTTTGAATATCAGCGAGAACAGGGTGTGAGCCAACATGATTCCAAGGCCAGTAGAGAACTAAGCGTGTCAGTATAAATAGTGCAGTTGGAGAACTGGTCAGCTTCAATATGATCCAGGGCAAAAGATATGGTGTACAGTTCAGCAGTGAACACAGAAGCTGTAGATTCTGTGCACAACCACTGAAATGCAACAAACCATGGCAGAGCCCACAGAATTACCTGATTTGGAACCATCGGTAAAAATTAGAATGGAATGATTGTTCGAAAGATGTTCAGTAAATAAAAGACGGTACTACCAATCGAGAGCATCTGCCTTTTTCAGATGACTTAAAGAAAGGTCACATTTGGGGGCTGTAATAAGCCATGGGGGGATGGGCTGACCAGTGGCTTCTGCAATGTTATCCAAGGACAGACCCAATTCATCCAATTGCACCTGAATGCGAAGGCCAAAAGGAGCAATGGCAGATCGTCTTTTCTGAAAAAGGCCCACTGAGGAAGGAAAACATGCCCCCAGGTGGGAGGCTTTGGTAAGGAACGAAGTTTCGAAGAATATAGCAAAGACAGTTGAAAACGGCAAAGGTGCAAGAGATTCTATATATAAGTTGTAAACAGGGGAGGTGTAGAAAGCCCCATTGCAGAGTCGAAGTCCTTGATGATAAATGGGGTCCAGCATCTTTAAGCAGAGCCATAGACCATTGATCCATAGTTGAGTTTTGAATGAATAAGAGCACGATATATTTTTAACATAGAACATCGATCTGCTCCCCAACTGGTGGTAGAGAGGACATGGAGGATGTTCAGTGCTCTTGTGCATTTGACCCACAGCTGCTTTAAGTGTGGTATAAAGGCCACCACAAGTACATGTCTGGGAACCATGACAAGACATCTTTGATTGCAGCTCAGAGTCTTCAAGACGTGGTCATTTATCTATTGACTGTTTTTTACTATTTTATTTAAATTTTTTGTTGGAGGATCCATAGGAAAAAAGGAAAAATTTGGTACCCACTGACCCCACTGACCATGAAGCCCTACGAGGGATGCATTACAATGTCATGCAAAGACATTGCAGCAAAGCGAGGGTTTTGTAAGCACAATACCCAAACATCAGCATCAGACACAATCTCCACAACACCCGTTGAGAACTTCCAACACTGGTACTTGGCCGACTCTAGCCCAAGTGGACCAGCCAACTGACCCAAGGGAAAGCCACCCAAAGGCAACCCATCTACAGGAATTCAAGGCCAAAGTGGTGTGTTAGGGTTGGACCCCTCAACCACCAAGATCCTCTCCTCCCCTTCACAGGTCGTCATGCACGGCAAACATGTGGGTGGATGTTTAAATCCCAGAGGAGGTAAACTGAAAGAACAGAACTTTCCCTGGGAGGTCCTCTCACCACCTACAGGAATCCACACCAAGGGGACAGATAAGGAAGGAAGGGGGAAAAATCATAGACAATGAAGTAATATAAAGGAATGAAACCATGAGAAATGGATTCAGTAGAAAGAAGTCTTGAAAATAATGAAACATCTCCAAAGCATGTACTGGAGAGAAAATGTCATCTGGATCCAAATTAGAATTAAGGTGGAAGATGACAAGAAATGTAAAAGTTAAAAAGAATAATCCAAGAGCCTCCAAAATGTAGATTATTAAAACTGTTCAAGAAGAAAAGGAATTTATTGAGCCAAAACAGCAAAGAAAGCCACATCTGTGCTATTCAGGAAGGATAAATCAGAACAACCTGATACAATGAGATATGTATGAACAAACACTTTAAGAAGGTAGGTATTCCATGTTTATTGGCATAAAGCTACTAGGCTATCTGTGCCAGATGAGGTGTAGTGTACTGTAGTGTCATATGGAAAATAAGGAAAAAATATGTAAAATTAAGACCCACCACAAAGTTGAAACTTGCTGTCAGTCTCTTTACAGTCCTGGGTTCATGTCAAAATAAAAATTAAAATGTGTAAAAGAAATCACTCTAAAACAGTATATAGTCCAATAAAAACCTGAAGTTAAAACTACCAATGGCTCTTAAAAATGTAAAAACATGAGAGAGATGGGCAGTATCACCTATGACACTGGCTAATATCAAGAGTAAACCTACCTTGAAAATATATTTAAAATGGAGTTGCCATTCTTGATTGTAATGACAGCATGATAATAAAATGTGTGATTGTGACCTGAGTGCCATACAGACCACACATTGGTGTACCAGAACCAGATAAAAGGAAGTGGCGAGTTAAAAAACTGTGACCAATGTATAGCCTAGCCAAAACAACTTCCTCCCTTCAATCTTTACAGAAACAAGATGGCCAAAGAGCTAAAGAAGGCTTGATCTGAAAAAGCTTATTATTTTGTTGCTCACTCCACATTGACTGCCAACTAGTGTGCAGTCAGGTTTTGATAACTAGACCAAAGTCCATGTGTGGAACAGGTACCGTGGTGATAGAGCCAGAGTAGATGGACTTTGCTGCTCTGTCAGCTAGCTCATTCCCACAAATACCAACACGGCCTGGTATCCAAAAAAATTGGACAGAGAAATGGGCCAGTTTGTTTTGGATATTGATAAGAATAATGTGGGAACAGGGTCAATACACAGCTGAGTGAATTAGTATAAATCGTACAATTCGTATATTGCATAGTTTCAATATAAATCAGGGAAAGAGAAATGGCATACAATTCGACAATGAACACAGAAACTATGGAGGGATTCTGTGTGCTACAACCAAACTGTAACAAACCATGGCAGAGCCAACAGGGTCACCTGATTTTAAACCATCTGTATATATGGGAATGGATGGATTGTTTGAAAGATGTTCAGCAAATAAAGAGTGATATTTCCAATCAGGAGTATCTGCTTTCCTCAGGTGACTCAAAGATATGTCACAATTGGTGATAGTAATTACCCATGGTGGAAGAGACAGATCATTTGGTAGTGCTATGCTATTCAAAGATAAATCCAATTTTTCTGATTGTGCCTGGATATGAAGGCTAAAAAGAACAATGGCAGATTTTGTATTATAAAAAAGTGTGTCCCACTGAGGATGAAAAACACAACTCCAAGTAAGATGCTGTGGTAAAGAGCAAAATTTGGAAACATACATACAATGCAGTTGCAAACAGCAAATATACAGAGGGGGTTCATGGGACTCCACATACAAACTTTGGACTGTAGAGTTATGAAGGGCCCCAGTGCAAAGCCAAAGCCCCTGATGGTGGATGGGATCCAACATTTACATGTGCCGAGGTTCTGGCAGAACCATAAACTATAGACCCATAGTCAAGTTGGGATCAAATAAGGGCATGATAAATTTTATGTATGGAGTAACAATCTGCTTTCAAAGAGGTGGAAGAGAGGACAAGGAGGATGTTTAGTGCTCTTACATATTTGACATGAGTTGCTTGATACATGAAATAAAATTTAATTTAGAGTCAAATATAAGATCTAAGAACTTTGCCTCAGAGACAACAGGAAGTACATCATCACTAATACAAAGTACTGAATCCGGATGAATATCCCATTGGTGGCAGAAAAGTGCACAAACAGTTTTAGGGAGAGAAAGTTGAAAAACATTTGCTGTGGTCCACTTAAATATATGATTGATTGCAGTTTGTAGCTGCCAATCAATAAACCTCATGTTTGATGAATGACAAGAGATGTGAAAATAATCAACAGAAAGACCACTTGCAACTGTAGGGGTAGCTGTTCACTGATGGCATTAATCTTTATAATGAAAAATGTGACACTCAGAATACAGACTTGAGGGACTCCAAGTTCCTGTGGAAAAAAAATTGGAAAGTGTTGAGCCATCATGGACCTGGAATTGGTTGTTCATTAAAAATGCTTAATAAAAAGTAACAAACTGCAACACAATCCGTACGAGTGAAGGTCTTGCAAGATGTCATATCTCCATATCATGTTGTATCATAAGCTTTCTCTAAATCAAAAAAATAGAAACAAGATGTTGTTACTTCAAAAAGGCTTCTCTGACTGATGTTTCAAGGTGAATTAAGTGGTCTATCATAGAGCATTGTCTTCAGAATCCACACTGAGTGGGTGAGAAAATGTTGTTTGATTCAAGAAACCAAACAAGATGAACATTACTCTTCTCCTCTAAGATCTTACCTAGACAACTAAAAATAATTGGACAGTAATTAGAACAAATCTTTGAATCCTTCACAGGTTTAAGAATAGGGAGTACAACAGCTTGGTGCCAAGCATCAGGAAAGACATACTCCTGCCATATCAGGTTAAAGACAGCCAGGAGAATAGTAAGAGAGGCAGGAGAAAGGTGGTACAGCATCTCATATTGTATGTCATCAGGTCCAACTGATGTATTGCCAGACCAATGAAGAGCAAGTTGGAGCTCCACCAGTGTAAGAGGGCGATTGTAGTTACAGGGATGGTCAGTCAAAAAGGCAAGAGGCAAATGTTCAACTTGTGTTTTAATAGCTAGGAAGGAAAGGGATGAGTTTGAAGAGCTAGATACATGAGAGAAACATTCACCAAGAGTACTAGCAATGCTCTGAGCATCAGCAACTTCATGACCATTGGATATTAAAATATGGAGGGGGGGCAGAAGTATACTATCCACTCACCTTCCAGATCTTGTGCCATATGACTTTTGAACTGGTGGTTGAAGAAATGCTGGAGGTGTATTTAACCCAAGTTTCTACCTGACTTTGATATCTTAATTCACTGAGTATGTGCATGGGTCTGCTGAAATGCATTTCTGAGCTTTCCATGTTATATAACAAGCAAAATTCTACCAAGGGTGGGATGCTGTGAGCAACTGCTTGGACAATACAGTGAGTTACTCCTGTCGATGATTTACATAAGATGACAGGATCAAGTTCCGGGAGAGCAGTGAAAGAGGGCTAATTGGCCTTGTCCAGCTTCTACTGAGGCACACAGATCGGATTGTACTGAGCATGGCCAATCTCTCGTAATATAATAGAAAAATGATCATTACCCTGTAGATTGAGGTCAACCTCCCAAAAAATGCAAGTAAAAGAAAAGCGGAGCAGATAGAAAGATCTATAGCAGTAAATGACCGACTGGTTGTAATTCAAGAGCATATTCTCTGTAGCACAACCCCTCACATCAATACTAGAACCACCCCAGAGGGGATTACGCCCATTAAGATCCCTCAAAATTAAAAAAAGGGATTGGCAGTTGCTCAATGAGGGCATCAAGGTTTGGTTGATTATAATTTTTTCCAGGGGTAAGGTACAGAGAACAAACAGTGATGGTACAACCCAAGGAGATACGGATGGCTACAGCTTCCAAGAACATATTCAATGATAAGGAACGGGTGGGCACATGCTGATCAACCAGCAGTGCAATTACAGCAGCATAAGTCCGAGATGGAATTGGGAATAATAATTTCCAAACCTCTGGGTAAGTAATATTGTGAACTGTCTTTAGACATTGTACTTCTTTCTCTTCTACCAATTTAGGGCAAGAAGTAAAATAGGAAGAATGTAGACTATTACAGTTAATACAATGTAGTTCTAGTTGGCATTCAAAAGCATCATAGTCTTTACCAGCACAATGGGCACATGTCAAGGAACCATGGCACAATGTTTTTGAATAACCAAATTGTTGACAATGAACACATCTAACAGGGTTAGGAATATAAGGACATACCTTACAATTCAGATATTCTGCCTTGATTGTGGTGGGAGGACGTGATGTTGTAAATGTTAATATTGGAACATTTGTTGGCTCCATAATCCTGTCTTTATGAGTAAAAATTTGGTGCACAACTATAACATCTTGGCTAGTGAAACCTGCAAGGATCTCTGACTCAGGAATGGTCTTTAAATCCCTCTCAACTATAACTCCTATGGAGGAATTCAAAGTAGAATGAGAAGTAACCTCAATGGGTATATCAACAATGGCCTTTGATTTCAAGAGGAGTGTGGAATGTTATGACGAAGATGTTTCCACTAAAATGTCCCCATACCATAACTTTTTACCAATTTAGAAGAGCCAGCAACCCCTTCGAAATCATTCTGAATAAAAAATGGAGACATCTGCCCTTAGGGTTTTTCAGTTAAAGAATGTATAATTACAAATCGCAGGACAGATTCAAGTTGTGAGTTTGACCTACAAAGTCATCAGTGCATGGTCATTTGCCAGTAATTGGATTTTTCTCTGTGCTGTCATGCTTTTTTTTTATATTATGGTTATCCATAATAATAATAAAAAGAATATTTCGGTGCCCACTGACCCCACCCTCCATGAAGCCCTACAATGGGATGCACTACAGTACCATATAAGACCATTGCAGTGACGGCATAATTTCGTGAGCACTACACCTGAACACCGGTATCACACATAATGTCCACTTCACCTATTGAGGATATCCTATGCTGGCACTCAGTTGACCCTAGCCTAAGTAAACCAGCCGATTGATCTTGAAGGGAGGGCACCTCAAGGCCATTCCTCTACAGGAATTCAAGGCCAAAGTGGTGCATTAGGGTCGGACCCCTCAACTACCAGGACCCTCTCCTCCCCTTTATGGTTGACAATGCAGAGCAAACATGTGAGTGAATGTTTAGAAGCACTTTGGGAAGAAGACTGGTTGAATAGGAAAAACTAAAGTTATAAACTGGATCTAATCCTGTCTGGGTGTATCAACAGCCAGAGTACCTGGGTGATGATTGGGGTCTGCACAAATAAAATTAATAGTAAGAAGTATAAATTATACATTAAATAAAATAAATAGTAATAAATATAAATGATCAAGAATGATAAAAATGAAATAGTGTGTGTGTGTATTGTAAATGTTAAAACTGAGTAGCATATACTTAAGTATATTTTATGTATGAAATGTGATGCATGAAAAAATAACAATATATCTAAACTAATGATTGATATACCAGTAAGATGATTTGCAGATAATCCTAAAATAACAAAGACTCAGAGTAAGCCTAAGCAAATATAACAAAAGATATAAATTAAGATGAGTTAAAATCTTAAAATATGAGCATTTACCAATCTAAGAAAATGTATGTTATGGAACCCAAATAACTACAGGTAATAATATTGCTAATAAAAGTACTCAAAAACCAAAACAGTATAACATCTTTCCAAAGTCAGTAGGCTGTAATAATAATGATAATAAAACTTGAAAAAAGCACAAGCTAATAGTTCTGAAACAAGTACTTCTAAATAACAAGTTGTAAGTTTGGTAGAATCAAATAGGAAAAATTTCATGAATCAGAAAATTGCAGCACTCATAGACTTCTCAAATGATGAGAATGCATTTGAATCAGTTGATTGTAATGCAAATGGGAATTAAAGGCTTGAGGCATACAAACGTTTTTGTGTGTAGAAGGCAGCACTGAACAAGAATACCTAGTTATGTCAGTTTAAGTAATGTACCATATCAAAATTATTAAACCTATTATTAATTAAATTCCATTTTCAAAGACTTCTTCCAATTATATTATAAGTATAAACAGAATAACCCCAAAAAAAACTTACCAATAGCATCAATTTCATCCATAAATATAACACATGGTTGATGATCCCGAGCATAGTTGAACATTTCTCGGATCAAGCGAGCACTCTCTCCTATATATTTGTCCACAATAGCACTAGAGACAACCTAGAAAATTATGAACTTAGTTAAAACAAATTTCATGTACACTTTATTTTTAATATGTGCATTAAGTTCCGATATACAAGTAACTGTTTTGGAACTTCAAGCATATGATGTTTCTGCTTAAAAAATCTGTAATTAAATGTTTGAACTTCTCTTGTGTAACTAGTAATCACTTTATCATACCAATATTAAATTCTAGACCTTAAAAAAATGAGATTATTAAAACTATAATTATATATTTCTGTATCACACTGACAACATGCAACACAAGACATAGTAATGCCTAACTGAAAAATAAAATGTTACAGCATTTCAACCAGTGATCTTCTTTGTTGCAACTTTGAAAAAACAACACAAATGATGCACAACATTACATAACAGTTACATAACAAAGAGGCAAACATCACAAGTTTTTTTTTTGTAAAAGTTATACAAGTGATTAATTTTTAAATAGATAAATAAAAGACATTTTCTGTTTAACTTTTAAATTAACTCTATGCATACTTTTAAAAAATTGGCATCAATTTGACTAGCCACAGCTCTTGCTAGCAAAGTTTTTCCTGTTCCTGGAGGTCCAAACAAAAGACAACCTTTAGGTGGGGTAATTCCAACTCTCTGAAATAGTTCTGGATTCAATAATGGTAGTTCAATCACCTGAAAGAAGAAAAAACATAACACACCATCATGTTATCATTATTAAAGTTTTGTTAAGATATTTTTGTAAAAAGCTCACCACATTTCTGATTATATTTTGTTTAACAAGTTCTTCAAAATCATTTTTATTTATATGTTTTGAAATTTTAAATGTGCAAATAAATTACAAAGCCAAAATTTCAACTTGGATAAATGAAGAGAAAAAGTCACAAATTTAATGTAGCATCTTTAAATACACCTTCATACAAAGACAATCATATTCAAGAAATAGTTTTGGTAATTCTAAGAAAACACTGTAACTCACTTTTGAAAATGCAAAAAATAAGAAAATTACAAAAACGTTTACATGCAAAAGGACTCTGGTCTTCCAAAAGCAATTCTGTATCACACTGTAACAAACACATTAACAAAGCTTTTGTCTTCAAGACACCATGAAACGTTTGTGCTATATTTGTGTTTCATTTCATTTTATCAAATAAAACAATACAATAAACTAAGAATACTTTAAACCATAAAGCAGCTACAAATTTAAGGCAAATAAACAACACATTTGACTCACCTCCCTTAGTTCTCTAATTTGTTCTCCTAATCCACCAATGGTAGAGTAGGATACATCACCTGGATCTTCGTGAGACATGTTATAAACCAATGGATCCACTTCTCGAGGAAGGTACCTGAAAACAAAACAAAACATAAAGATATCATAATTAAATAAAATATTTATAAGAATGAATGATAGAAGAACTGATATTTCAGTACTTATTAATTTGAATATAATACATTTTCTCTGTAATGCGATAACAGTAACTTTATTTATCCAATCATACAATTGTTAAAACATTTTTCTGAACCTCATAATAGTAAGAGTAGTCATGTCCAAAGCAACTCTTGTTCCAGACTTCAGTCGAGTCTTGTCCAACTGACGACGACATCCTACTACATAACGAGGACCGTTGGTTGCCTTCACAATAACTACAAGAGAACTTAAGATCAATAGGTGATTTAAAATATGAAATTAAACTAATAGTTGTTTATTTGTCAGTTATCCTTAAGTCACACTTAAATAATTCTCTAGTTACATTTAACTTTAATCTTTAAAACTGAAGAGTAACAATGTTTTAAACAGTACTCAACAGTTACAACTACTTCTACCATAAGCACCAGTTACTTCTGTTGGTGCTATAAAATAATGTAACTATACTGAACTATACTTTTAGTCTGATCACACATGCTCTAATCACAGATCTAATGTTTAGAATAGTTGTTTTCTCTAAAATATTAGTCAGCTTTCTCTTATTATTTGAATTTTTTTCTCTTTTATTTTCTAAACATTTTGTTTTGTAAAGCATTTTTAAAGCAACTGTTCTACCTCAAAATTATATACAAAGAATATGTAAAATCAGTGATAACAAAATCATACCTTACAGTTAAGTAACAACCTAAAAAATACTTAATGATACAGGAAATGTCTTACTGAGATGTTTAGATTACCTAATTACATGTAACTGACCGACAAATATCTAAATATACCTCTCCATCAATATATGGTACCATTTTCTCGGTTATAAATATTAGTAAAATAAATTATATTCAATTTTCTTAAAATTGTCTACAACATGAAACAGTCACTGCAATTGTTCCATATAATTTGAAATTAAAGAAGATAATGCGGATTACATTATAATGTCACTTGACCCTTTCAGCATGGCTTTGGTCTCTGGGACTGATCTCAGTCATTTTGTGTTTATTATAGTTTTTCTGCTTTACTTTTAAATTAGTAAGCATGTGTTCATGAAATTTGGATGATTATTAGTAAACATTGCAAGGCTTTCATATGCAATTTTTTTTTATTTTACCAAGTCTTAAGGTTTGTTTAGCAATGTTTTTCTAATACCTTTTTCAATTTTGCATGGTGCCTATCCAACATACAAGGTAATTTTTATTTTAAGACTAAAAATACTTTTATGCATCAGAAAATTTTCAAATTTCACATGTAAAATCCTTATCATATTCAGACAGTTAAGCCAAATGTTCCTTAAGAAAAACTTTGTATTTTATATTATTTTCACTACCAACTCTGTGTATGGGTTAAGTTGATTTGACTAATCTCATAACAATCATATAAAATTGGGAAACAATTATAAATTATATCTTTTTCATTCTAGAATGACTACACATTATAAAACAAAAACAAATGTTTGGACTAAATAGCTTAAATCTCATAACACTATATTTTTATATAGATTTATTATTTTTATTACGTCGATCTTTCAGTTATAATCTGGCTAAAAACACTGAGCTCAAAATGACATGGAGTATGTGCAATCATGTTACCATATCTAATAATATAAAACTGAACTTTTTTGCAAAGTTACAATAATTTGTAAAATACAGTCATTTCAATTAGTATAAAGTGTGTATGAATATAAATTATTACTATTTACAAACAAATTAAACATATTTATCTTAAAACATAGAACAGTAAATAAAGAAATAAAGCATACAACTCTCTCTTCTAGTTATGACCTTTGTAATTGTTGCTGCTTATGGTTGTTTGGTAAGCCTTAAGAGATTTCACATGTAGAAGATGTGAAATAAAATAATTTTTTTAAAGTTTTATATATACACATTTAAATAACCAAAAAATTAAAATAAAAATTTCAATAAACAAAAAATGCGTGGAAATGCTACCACATTCTTTTTATCCAACTGTTCAAGGAGGCAGGTTTTAATTTTACTTTAGTTTGCCTGAAATTCACGTGTTTTTAAAATCTAAATACATCTTAGTTATTAAGCTTAATAAATTATAGTGGAATTCTAAGGCATCAGTGTAATTTCTTTGGTTATTCAATTGCACATATAAATCCTAAAAAAAATTTGTTTGATATTTTCCACATACGAAAATTTAAAAGGCTTAGCAACCTATGTCCAGCAAGAACAGAGTACAATGCATACATCCATTGGGCATGTGAAAATTGAAGTATGTTGTCATACTAGACAAAACATGTCTTCTTTCCTAAGTGTTTGGGTAATTTATAATATTTTATTACAACTTGTAGCTTTTAGAGTAACTAAAATTAGTTTTTAAAACAGGTATGACGATACTATCACGCGTGCCAATAACAATATGGTTTCATAACGACAAAGCATCCAGTCATTTATCCAGTTACAAATGGAAATTTATATTATACTACTTGCATACATCCATTTGGACTGTTCCACTCTTTTTTCTTTTTTTTTTTGGAAGTCAGTGTCTATACACAGTTTATAAACTTTAAAAACATTTAATGAAGAAAATAATATTGATGTCAGTCTATCGTGCAAAAGACTCCTGCAGTGGAGTTATAGTACAGAACAATAGTCCATAACAAAAACCATCACACAGAATACTATTAGCAGTGGAAGGAGTTGTAAGGCATAGGCATTCATGCTTGTATCATTAACACACATCACCAGAAATAACTTATATTTTAAAGTTCAGGTAAAAAATATTTAAAGATTACTCACATTTATCTTCAGTAAGCTGCTTCAAAACCTCTCCCACAATCTAGAATCCAAACGATATGTGTTACTATCACATACTTATATAAAACAAATATGTTTATGTATAGACATATTATTAAGGAAGTACATAGCTAATAATATTTAGAATAAAAAACTACTGTAGAATTTGAGATTTAATCAAACTTCTTAAATAAAAGTCAAGCATGAAAATACGCTTATGACAATTTCTTAAAACACTGTATGATACATATTCCACAAAACACTTATTTTAAAAATGTGATACTTCTCTGTGTGAATAAGATTTCATATATTATCACAGAAGTAACCTTTAAGCAATAAATATTTTTTTTATAAAAGAGAAAATGTCACCAAGAAAAAAAATTAAATTTATTAATTTAAACATCATTTCATTATTGTTTAAAACTTAAGTCTGATATATCATATAAATTACTTATAAAAGTTCTGCTTGTACAGCAACTTAATGAATATATTAACTGAGCTTGAGCATATAAAGAAAGGAAAATTAGACTTGTACAAAATATATTATTTCTTCAACAAATACTATTTTTTTAACCATAAGTATATAGAAATTACAATTTAACCCCTTCATGATGGTCTTGATGCAATACATCCAAGTTCTTACATACATTTGCAAACATTAAGTATGTATACTGTAACTTTTGATGCAGTATGTAGATCACAAAATTTGATAAGACTTTTAGCCTAGAATGCAAGTATTTTGTACAAAAAAAAAATCAAATTCTTAATGAAGTATATTTTAAAAAGATTTGTTTGTGAAAATATTAAGCCTGTTTGGTTACCAGTGCAGAGTGATTTTTATTTTATACTTAAAAAAACTATCTTTTGTTCCAACAAGTTCAAATATTTGTGTAATCTCTAAAACCTTCTAAATACATTTCAAATATCTGTTTGCAATAATGCTTTGTACTTTGTGTTATTTTCTCTACATAAACAATATAGGGTCTGTAAGTTTGACCAACCTCACAACTTCCATAAAAAATTAAGAAATAAATATAAATTATATTTTTTCCAAGCTAGAATGACTACAAATGATAACAAAAAAATACAAGTGTTTAGTCTTAATAGCTAAAATCTCACAACGGTATTTATTTATTATATTGACCTTCTAGTCATATCTGGCTAACATTACAGAACTTGCACTGATATGGTGCATGTGCAAGCATGTTACAATATGCAATTATATAAAATTGATCTTTATTCTTTACAAAATGACCCTGTTTTGGGTGTATTTTAGTACACTAGTATTTTGTAATATACAGTCACATTTCAATTATTATACACCATTATTATTATTATTACATCTTTGAGTTGTTAAGCTTATTTTTCTTAAATTACAGAGTGTAAACAAAGAAGTAAAGCAAACAAATATGTTTTTGAACTGTGTTCTTTGTACTTACTTGTTGCTTGATGTAGGTTGCTAAGCATTTTATACATACAACTGAATAACCAAAAAATCATAAATATCTATATCAATACCACATAATTCAACTATAATTTATAAAGCTTAGTAAATAAACTGTATTTGGTCTTAAAAAAAACATGTAATTCCTAGCAGACTAGACACAAACTACCTACTTCATATCTTATTCAAAAGAACAAAATGGCTTCCAAGAACTTTAAAATGATTGAGAAAGCAACTAGGGGAATATTCTGTGCCTTTGATTGGTTATTCACATGCCACATATTGAAGTTTACATACATATATATACAAAAGGGACCACTTCCAAAAACAGAAAGAGACAAATCGGGTCAGAGTTTGATTTAGTACATGAGTGATATCTCAACAAATGTGAAAAACAAAAGGTTCTTATTTTATATTCTAGCTTGTAAATATTACTAATTTGAGTTCCTGATTTGTATGAAACTATACACTTAGTATATTGACATCATAAACATCTAATTTGAGCCAGTGGTGCATTTAACGTATCAAGTGACTCACAAAAAATAAAATAATAATTATTGGTGTGTTCATTTAATATTTACTGTTAAATTAAGTAATATATAATACTAAAATTTGAATTATAATCCACAGTTTGATACCATATTTATTGATATAAATTAAGAAAATATTAGTACAGGGTGGCCTGTAAGTCCCTACCCATCCATAGATCTTATGTATCCAGTGTATCTGTGTTCTGTCTCTCATTCTTGCTGCATATTATGCGACGCCATGTTCTGTAAGACATTTTCCTCAACATAGCAGGAGTTATCATTTCAAAGGTTGTGGTAACAGCTGCCTTCAACTCATCATTAGTATTATAACGTTGTTTAGACACAATGCCCTTTATGTACATAATAACATATGGATGGCTATGGACTTAGAGGCCACCTTGTACAATAATATTTTCAATACAAGTCAACAATCATGATGACTGACCCATGGTCAGTTGTGATAGGGTTAATATTATACTATAAAATTTTAAATATCTATAGTGGTACCAAGTTAATCCTAAATAGTGTACTCATAGGGATATATACATATCTGAGAAGAAAATTCATTAGCTTCTCCTGACATTAATGCAAAAAAGTTAAAAATTAATAAAAAATACTAATCTTCTGTGAATAGTTCACTCAGGTTTTCTTACCAGCTGGGGTTTAACTTGCATTTAATGAAACATTTAAGGAGTAGTGTGTGCCATGCGATCATTAAATTTAGTAAAATCAGTCTGTAAATGCAACAAAATTTAAAGACAGAAATAGAAGTGAGCAAACAGATGTATGGTAATGCCAAGAATAATATTAGTGTTGTTAGGCCTACCACTGATGCTGCAAAAAATGTTCAATTCTTGAATAAAGTCAACAAGACTGAAACACTAACGTACATTTAAATAAATACACAAGTAACCTTATTTACCCTTACATGATTCATAAATTAAGCATAAAAATAAATTTAATTAAACTAAAACTTGTTAATACTTACATAACATCCTGACAAAAGGCTTAAACATGACAAACATAATTTATATGTAATTATGAAAAATTATTTTCTCACCTGTCCTACACTCTGAAGTGCTTTCAGATCATTTTCAGACTTTTCATATTGCTTATTCAAATCCTTTAGTTGTTCTCGAACTAGAAATAATGTTTTTAACTCATAAAAATTATGCAGTTACCAAGAAAAACAACTTTAATCATATTTTTTCTGAATGAACTTACAATATCGGATTTTTCTGCACATATATACAACAGGAACCATTTAATCCTTCAACATCCACCATCTGTGTCAGGAAATTGCTGAACTCCTCATTTAAAAGTTCTATAAGTTCTCGCCTTCACTACTGCCATATGTCAATCATGCTATTTAAAAATAACTCATCTAACTGGAGCTTAAACTGTTTTATTCTCAACAGCATATAAAAAATCTTAACCTATCCCTGTAAGTTAAACCTTCTACCTCTACAATAATTCTAGTAGTTCTCTGAATTCTTTCTAATAAGCTAATATTCATTTTTAGAAAAGTACACCAAACAAGTATTTCAAGTGAGACCTAACTAGTTATTTTTACAGAGAAAATTATTGGTTGTAGTCATTGTTTATGCTACAATTAACTTTAAACCACCATAAAAAAATGCGAGACAAGTTGCCCTGCATTTACTGAACAATTTATAAGATCACCAATTAAATCATAATAAACTTGTTTCACATACAGATGGTTATTGGAACTCATTATTAAACTACAAAATATTTAATATGTCCATATTCTTTAAACTTATATTTTATTTTTTATAGATATAACCCAATTCCAATTTGTCCTGCCACCTATAACAGCACATTACTTGGATGGCTAGAAAGAATTATCAACCATTACACCAAGATCCCTGTTTCCTAATGCCATTAGTTATTTCTATCCACACTGTATGTACAACAATCCACATGCATTATTATGCATTTATTATAATTAAACCCCATTTCCCATTTGTATTCATAAGATGGCTGATATAAAATACAGAACAACTTTATTTTAATTAAAGTTTTAATATTCATACCAGCCATCTTTTGAATACATTTTTACTTTGCTGAGTTTTTCATTATCATAAATTTCTTCATCATTTCTCATTTATTTGTCAGAACCTATTGTGTGTGTATCTTTAATTTCAAATGAGGCTTAACATATATAAGAAATGTTTGAAAATTATATTTGTTTGAATACAGGAAATTCCTCCTTTTTCTCACACAAAGTACACCAACTGAATGTAGTTAATAGCAAAGATACCTAATTCAGTAACTGGTGAATTAAAATTAATGAATTTTAATCATATCAATAGTTATATTTACACATCTAAATTAATAAGTTATTGGTATTATACAAAAGGCCTCTTATTATTTTGCAGAAACTTGTGGGGAGACAATACTTAGATCTGAAATTCTATTTTCACATGCTTTTGATTTTAAACCTGCAAATTGTAAATTAAGTAGAATGTGTGTGTGTGTGTGTGTGTGTGTGTGTATATGTATATATATATATATATGGGAGGACTTCTGTTAACGTTATATTTAACACAAATTTTAGGTCTACTGTTTTCTAATGCTTTACCCACTTTTGGTGTTTAAACCATAACTTTTAAAGTATTGTACTGCATATATAAATATAATTTTTTAAAAAATCTTTTGTCTGATTGTCCAACCCAACTAATGAATTATTGTGCCGTACGAAAAAGCTATTTTTCCTTACTTCCAACTTTTATTACACAACCGGCAAGAGAAATGAAAAAAAACAACAACCTACAATTAACGCAATCTTATTACAACTCTTAAGTCTATTCAGAAGCAATATTAGGGTCATATTGAAAGTTTCATTGTGATCATTTCGTGTCTTTCCTTACAACAAAGGCACATCGGGCTTTCTGCTGTGTCCAGAGAGGAATATCAAACCCCTGATTTTAGTGTTGAAAATCTAAAGGCTTACCGCTGTCAACGTATTTACAGGGGGATTATTGTGATCATAATCTTAGATTTAAAGTTAAATTTAAAGGAATGGTACTTCTCAAAATATTAAAACTACAATAACAGTACTGACAGTAACAAAACGAGTAACTTATGGTTCACACGTGCAAATTTTACATTAAAAATCATCACAATATAAGAAGCCATAACAGATTGCAATGACTTTTATTAACTGTTACTTTCGTACATGTTATATTAGCGCTGCATAAATTGCAAAAGAATAAAGTTTATGTTATTATTATTAACGTCCCGCATTTTTCAAATTAAACGAATAAATCTTGGTAAGACTAAGAGTAAAACTGATTCAATTTTCAATTCAGTAACACCCTAATCTAATACTATGGTTAAGCACTACGTTCAATATATCAAATCAATTTACCATACCTTCCTTAAGTCTACTTTCAATCTCTTTATGTTCCAAAAGTTTTTTCCGATAATCTTGCAAAACCTTTTCCCTTCCAGAATCTACCACAACTCCAGCAGCCATTTTTAACAATGCGTAACTTGCACTTAACTGATTTCAGTGAGGTTACTACTACTTCCTTGTGAATTTGGTAACTTATTCACAACTACTTATTCTACACACATATTTTTATTATTTGTAGCACAGATAGCCCATTGTGTAGCTTTGTGCTTAATTCAAAACAACAACAACATTATTATTTGTATTGAAGCAGTCTGAAACATAAGCCCCTTTAACATTGTTTAAAAAATACATAAAATTATTTACGTAAAATTTAAAATAATATTGTTTTTAACTTTCATGCAGTTTTAAAAAGAGTTATTCTACCACTTGATTTTCATTTCAATATCAGGCTTGGGAATGGATTAATGATTATAGAACTTGATTGGCAAAATGCAGGTTCGAATCCCATTACGAACATGCTTGCCTTTCCAATAGTGGAGGCGTTACAAAGTGATGGTAAACACCGTTATTCATTAGTAAAAGAGTAGCTTAGGAGTTGGCGATAGGCAATGTTACCAGTTACCACTAGTATATAACTACTAAATTAGGGGTGGCTAGCGCAGATAGTCCTCGAGTACATTTATGGGAAATTTAAAACAAGTCAATGATTTCAACACTCGTATTTCATAAACTAGGTGTATTTAACCAAAAACCACATATTATAAATTATTATTACTAAATTCTGGGTTACTTATAGTCCTTGATTTTCACAAAATACTAAACACGGGTATAGGACAATTCAGTTTTCCTCTTTTCTCCATATGTCGACTTTAGTAGCTATATTTCCTAAACTAATAACTGAATCATTCCAGGTTTAAAGCTATCACTAACAAATACATCTTACAAATTATTGATACTAATCTCAGAGTGGGCCCGGCATGGCCAAGTGGTAATAATCCGAGGATCGCGCCTTCAAATCCCCATCACACCAACCATGATCGCTCTTTCTTTCGTGGGGGAGTTATAATATAAAGGTCAATCCCATCATTCATTGATAAAAGAGTTGGCAGTGGGTGGTGATGACTAGCTGCCTTCCCTCTAGTCTTACACTGCTAAATTAGGGACGGTTAGCATAGGTAGCCCTCGAGTAGCTTTGTGCGAAATTCCAAAACAAACAAAACAAACGTACAGGACATTAAATGTTAATGAAAGTACATTACCATATTTTTATTTATTTTGATTCAAATTTTAAAACACTGAGATTAATAAATGCTATACAGTTTAAGTAAATTTTCTTAATCATTATTGACAAGTTCCTATAAAATTATTTAATGAGATAAAATGTTAAAAGTATTGCTTCATAGAAACAGGCCTGGCATGGACGAGTGCGTAAGGCGTGTGACTCGTAATCCGAGGGTCGCGGGTTCGCACCCGCGTCGCGCTAAACATGCTCGCCCTCCCAGCCGTGGGGGTGTATAATGTGACGGTCAATCCCAATATTCGTTGGTAAAAGAGTAGCCCAAGAGTTGGCAGTGGGGGGTGATGACTAGCTGCCTTCCCTCTAGTCTTACACTGCTAAATTAGAGACGGCTAGCACAGATAGCTCTCGAGTAGCTTTGTGTGAAATTCCAAAAAAACAATGTTCCCCAGTGGCTCAGCGGTATGTCTGCGAACTTACACGCTAAAATCCGGGTTTCGATACCTGTTGTGGGCAGAGCACAGATAGCCCATTGTGTAACTTTGTGCTTAATTCAAAACAACAACAACAAGAAATAAAAAAAACAAAAACAAACAAATTCATAGAACACTGCAGCAAATCTGTAGACTTATCACTTAAAAAACCTAGTTTTGATTCCGACGATCCCTAGTGGCACAGCGGAATGTCTGCGGACTCGCATCGCTTAAAACGGGGTTTTGATGGTCGTGGTGGGCAGAACACAGACAGCTTTCTGTGTGTTAAACAAAAAATCCATCATGCCTTGTAAACCCCTTTCCTTATTTTCTGGAGAAATTTGATAAATAACAAAATGGGAATGAAATACAAAATACATTTCAATCAAATGAAACTAAAAAACAGAAATATACTCTTATTAAAAATCAATTACGATAAAATAATCATATACTACAAAATGGTATTGATAGAAAAAATGGATAAAGCTGTTGCAAAAGTCACCGAAAAGAGAGTAAAAATACTTATATTTTCGTAAATCTGATGAATAACATTTCGGTTTAGTACCTAATTTCGGGTAAAGTTGCTGAAGAAGGACATTTGCGACTTTTATCTTAAAAAAAAAAATAAAAACAGAAATGACCAGGCTGTTTCAGCATGCACTTTATATATATATATATAAGCTTGTTTGTATGAAAAAAGTACGGGAGGAGTGATCTTTGAACTGATTTGATTGTACAAAAATATTTTTAATAAGTGAGATATTGGGTTTGTTTATAATTGAACAAAAATATACACAAAGAGTAATCAGTGTGTGCTGAGCCATGGGGGGGGGTGCGTAATATTAGGAGTTCTTGCTATTTTAATTATATATTTAAATTTATGTTGGGAAAAATTGACACTCACTTTGGTTGTTTTTTCTTTCAGTGGCTGAGCATATAAGTTTCTGTTATCTTGTATTAGGAATTAGTTATTGCTAAATAGAATGAAATATCCATAGAAAGTGTTTCTCTAAAAAGAGTATAAATTAAAAGTTCCCAAACTGTTGCTCAGAAAAAGTTTCTTAACCATGAAAAGTATATATATATATATTTCTAAGTCTCAAAGCAAATTTGAACTTTAATTGTTTAAAAGTTTAGCTGTATAAACAAAAATGTATAAATTAAGTGAAAAAATGTATTTTTCACTGAGAACAGAATTTCCCAACAGGGATGCGAGATAACATTTCAGTTTTTTTTTGTTTGTTTATATCAAGGGTACTGTCCTATATATTTAAAAATTACGTTCAATGTTTATTTCTGATTTTTCTTGTTACAGACGTTGCATTTTACCTTGTTACGATAAACTATCGTTTCTACTGTCACCGGCGCAGACCGAAATCTTAATGTACAACTGTAAAAAAACAACACACGAAACGTAAACGTGACCTAAATACTCTACACAACTAATTAGGTTACGTTCGTAAACGCCGTCTTAAAGTGTCTATTATTTATTTATGTCATGCATTTACGTGATCGTGACTCAATAAACTTCCAGAAGTATCCAAAATTAATTGATGAGGTCATATGACGTATATATGAGAATGCTCTAGAAAGTTTCGCGAGTATATAAACCCATGCGTGATGCTGTGGTTGTCAATGCATTGTTGATTATGTGTTCGTGCAAAAAACTTCATTCTGTCAAAGAAAAGGAAATGGAATGATGATTATGTGAAGTTTGGTTTTACTTGCATCAGAACAACTGAGGATCTGCAAAAACTCCAGTGCATGCTTTGTGACGTTGACCTTTCAAACGCAAATTTGAAGCCATCTAAGCTACAGGAACACTTCAACAACAGGCATGGTGGAGCAGCTGTTGCAGACCATAATGTTGAATCGTTGAAAGGTAGAAGGGCCCGCTTTGATTCTCGAACAACCCTAACAAAATTAGGTTTTATATCTGCTGATAAATCACTGCTGATGGCTTCATACCACGTGGCGTATAAAGTAATCAAATCAAAGAAGCCCACACAATTGCTGAAGAGGTGATAAAACCGTGTGCATCACAAATGACAATAATTGTTTTAAGAAAAGAAGCCTCAAACAAGCTTAAATTAGTGCCGTTATCAAATAATGTTATTCAAAACCGAATTGGTGATTTGACTTCGGACATTTTGGACCATGTTATTGCAGAAATCAGGCTTAGTCCCTTGAAAATCTCTTTCCAATTGGACGAAACAACTGATGTTGCAAGTTGTAGTCAACTCATCGCACTAGTGAGATATCTCCATGATGGTGCCATAATGGGAGATTTCCTAATCTGTGAAGATCTGAAAACAACCACGAAAGGGAAAGATGTCTTCCAATATGTGAAGGACTTCTTCGCAAAATATGATTTAGATATCCAAATTATTGGTTCTGTGAGTATCGACGGTGCCCCTGCTATTTTAGGAAATAAATCAGGAATTTTTGCACTGATGAAATAAAAGATTTCGCACTTGCAAGGTACTCACCGTTTTTCATTGACATGCTTTGGCATCGAAAACATTATCTCCAAAGTTGAAAAAGGTCCTTGACGCTTCTGTGAAGACCATCAACTGGATTACAGGTCGCGCTCTGAACCATCGTCTCTTCAAATCGCTTTGTAAAGATTTTGGAAGCGAGCATTCAGTTTTCCTTTTCCACACAGAAGTCCGCTAGCTGTCACGTGGGAGAGCTTTAATCCGCTTCTTTGAACTGCGAGAAGAAGTCAAAACTTTTATGAAGGAACGTGACAATGATCTGCCCGGAGAAATAGAATCACAAAAATTCAACCAAATGCTAGCTATTTGAGTAATATTTTCACTCATATGAATGATCTGAGTGTATCTCTTCAAGGGGAAAACATAAACATATTGAAATGCTGTGAAAAGTTAAATGCTTTCAAAGAAAAATTACATCTTTGGCGTCGATGAGTTAAAAGAGGGAATCTTTCAAATTTTCCATCACTCGAAAAATGGTAGGTAAGGATGAGTCCCTAATTCCATGTATGTGTGAAGAAATTGTGGATCATTTGGAAATACTATCAAAGTCATTTGATGGATATTTTGAAGGAGAACTGAAAACTTCTGACGAATGGATTACGAATTCATACTCCTTCAATTTGTATATGTCGGATGATGAAGAACTGAAGGAGGATCTTATTGAACTGCGCACAAATCGAGTTATTGAAATGCTGTTTGAAAGCAAAACTTTCGAACAATATTAGTGTTCGGCAATTGACATATTTCCAAGATTTTGTGGAAAAGCGCTAAATGTGTTCATCCCATTCGCAAAGACATACTTATGCGAATTTGGATTTAGTGCCATTTTGTCAATCAAGACAAAATCTAGAAATCGCTTGGGTGCACAGGTAAACTTGCGGATTGCTATCAGCAACAAAGTGCCTCGCTTTTAAAAACTTGTAAGAAACAAACAGGAACAAAAGAGTCATTAAATTTAAATTGGCTTATGAACATTTTAACATTTCAAATTCAAGGAAATTTCATTTCATGCATGAATGAAAATTTATTTTATTTTGTAGGCCATGTAGGGTTTATGCAACTTTAAGTTTGTTGTAATATTTTTTTCTTTTCCAAATGTTTCATTTTCGTTATACATCATTAAAAACTAATTATAAAAATTTGTTTTGGCCACCTTCACATTTATTCTTAAATAACTAGTTACTGTGAGGAGTGCGAGGACATATTAAATTTTTTTAGGGGTGCGGGGCATAAAAAAGGTTTGGAACCACTGACTAAGAAGTTTTCACTTATTGTAAAATAAAAATGACCGACCAGCTAGTTTTTATACAAAATAAGAATAGCGTTTTCTCACAACAAACGTTAAGGCCAGCGTTTAAAAGAAATAAACTATTAGAGTTCAGGATTTATTGCACTATAGTGTACTAATAAATAGCAGAGATAGTAGGCTTATTTGCTTCCACATACACGTGAGAAACGTGGTTTTTGTTATTTGAAGCCTTAAAATGCAAATACAAAATGTATGATAAATGCTGCACCAGACATGAGGCTAAAGTTAACGAACGTTACAAACAACATTGTAGAAATTTGCTCTCAAAAATACGTACACTCATCACATTAAAATTAGTGATTTTTATTCGATTATTCTGAAAAAAACACACACCTCTAATTTTGTGGTCCTTCTTGACACCCACCACACAAAATAGGAGTACGAAAAACAAAAAAGAGAATCTTTGAAAACCATTTATATAGACAAACATACTGAAGGTTAAGAAATGTCATACGGGAGCTAAACATAAAAATTTGCTAATATGTAGGTTTACGATAATTTCTAAGCCTCAAAGTGGAACAATTTTCAATTTCTATTATAGGAACCAGCACTGTTATAATAAAAAGGTACTTTCATAACTCAACTCTCCTTCAGTTTTAATGCTGCCACAAAAAAGAAGAGAATACTAGTAATTTATATCTCTAACATTTATTTAAATTCAATAAGGCAAGACACATAAAAAATTCTTTAATTTTTCATTGAACACTTTTTGGTGACCATTCACATTTTTCGCTTGAATGAACTTTCTTCAAAAATTTTTATTATTTTTTGTTTTTCAAAGAACTCACTGCAGCTCATGTCAATATTGAGTTTACAATGAAACAGTCCTTTCGGTCAGGGGCGAAGATTTTTTACACCCGATGGGGGTGATGATTTTTGCAACCACTTATGTGGACTGTTCAATTTGCCAATTGGTAATCTCTGATTACGTGAACCTGAAAGCTGTAAACATGCAGTCACAGAGTAATCTTGTTGCCACGATACTTCAAGGTTTTGTTTGTTTGTTTTTTGGAGGGTTATCTGTGCTAGCCGTCCCTAATTTTGCAGTGTAAGACTAGAGGGAAGGCAGCTAGTCATCACCACCCACCGCCAACTCTTGGGCTACTCTTTTACCAACGAATAGTGGGATTGACCGTCACATTATACACCCCCACGGCTGGGAGGGCGAGCATGTTTAGCGCGACGCGGGCGCGAACCCGCGACCCTCGGATTACGAGTGCACGCCTTAACGCGCTCGGCCATGCCAGGCCCCTACTTCAAGGTTTCCATGTAGGTTGGCTCGGCATGGCCAAGCGTGTTAAGGCGTGCGACACATAACCCGTAGGTCGCGGGTTCGCATCCCCGTCGCGCCAAACATGCTCGTCCTTTCAGCCGTGGAAGCGTTATAATATGACGGCCAATCCCACTATTCGTTGATAAAAGAGTAGCCAAAGAGTTGGCGGTGGGCGGTGATGACTAGCCGCCTTCTCTCTAGACTTACACTGTTAAATTAGGGACGATTAGCACAGATAGCCTCCGAGTAGCTTTGTGCGAAATTCAAAAAACAAACAAAAACATCCACGTAGGTTTGTACAAGTAAGATGTTGTGAAAAGTTTTTAAAATGTTAATAGAATGAAGACAAATGTGTCACAAATTAACTGCCACATGAATTAATTCCTGCACACTGCACAATATAAAAGATGGTCATTACACTTGACGAAGGTTACTAATAACTTTCATTGCATGAATTACGTTTTCAAATATTAATAAAATTAGTAATTACCCTCGATAAGTTTATATCTAATGAAAAACTGTTCACGTTGTTTGATAAAAATAGTTAAAATGTCTTTGCAAACTCATGAAAATTACACATCAATACAATGTAGCACATAATTATTCATACTTTTCATTGCAGTAAGATTAATTTAGTCCTCTAGTCTACACGTTCCCAAACGTAGACCTCCTTTGTGATGATCTGTTTATGAATTCTTTCATAAGCTCTTCTATATTTATTTTGTCGACCTCATCTTTATGAGTGTGACAAACTGCCACATGGTTGAGGCGGCACTGAGACAAAGTTGACCTAAACCACGTCTTCAAACGTCTTATTGCAGAAAAGCTACGTTCACATTCGCAGCTGGATGCTGGACATACAAGCAAAATTTTCATGAGAAGATGCTTGTTTGTTTTTATAATTTTGCACAAAGCTACTCTAGGGCTATCTATGCTAGCCGTCCATAATTTAGTAGTGTAAGACTAGAAGGAAGGCAGCTAATCATCACCACCCACCGCCAACTCTTGGGCTACTCTTTTACCAACGAATAGTGGGATTGACTGTCACATTATACACCCCCACGGCTGGAAGGGCGAGCATGTTAAGCGTGACGCGGGCGCGAACCCGTGACCCTCGGATTACGAGCCACACGCCTTACGCGCTTGGCCATGCCAGGCCGTTTATGAGATGAAACACATCACTAAACATCTGCTGGCTTGTTTCGTACATTTTACAGCAAGCATCTTTCGCATCTTTTAGAGATACTCCTTTTGTTGTTCCTTTCAACTGAAACTCGAGCCGTTGTGCAGATATTTCTGGATAGAAGTTTATAGCCGAGTTGTCAATCTTGCCAGATGAGATCATGTTCTCAAGTGCCAAATATTGCCTCAAGTCATTGTTGTTTGCATTGAATCTACAAGGTGGTCGCTAGAAAAGCGGAAAATTTGTCAAACAGCTATTTGTTTTTACAAAGAATAACTTTTACAAAGGTTTTTAAAGGCATATGTTATATTACACTCGTAGATGCTCAAAATTATTAAAATCATGCATTTTATTCATGATGTAAAGAAATCAAAATAGAAATGAGTAAGCACGCATTTAATTCATGATCTCATCTGACCCTCAAATTTTCCGCTTTTCTAGCGACCACCCTGTAGTTGCTAGATTTCTATGACTCTGTCCACAAATTCAAAATATTGGCTTCTGTAATAATCTCTTACTGTTGCAGAATGGTATGCTGAGTCATCACCTGTGATCCTTCTGGAGGGTCTGCGAATGCGTGGTAGTTCAATAGGCACCAGATATAGGGAAGTTACCTTTTTCTCAGCTTCATCAAATATCTTGTTGTAATTTTCCTCTGTTCACAATAACCGCAATTGCTCAAGTGTCATTGCAGATGCTTTCAATGTGTGCTAATTACAACACAAGTAATTGCAAGTTTCTCGAAAAATACTTAAGCAATCACAAATATATTATATTCCTGTTAAAGCTCATCAAAAGGCAAACACGTGGTTATATAATGTCTATAAGTACGTCTATTAAATAAAAACACCTAACCAAAAACTAGTAATACAATTCGAGTAGAGGCTTCAGGCCGTTGAAATCGCTCTTTTTGTGTTCTAATTATACAAGAAAGTACAATATTTTTACTCTATATCAAAAGAGAATATATTGTTCTTTCACCATAAAGCACGAGCACCTCAGTAGAGGGTGGTGATAATCTTAAATTTCATGGATTAATGAGGGCCACAAACACAGGTCTAATGAGCCCTGTTGTAAAATCGAGGCTGAGACTAAAGGGAGCGGAGGGGGGTGATGTAGGGCGCGTCAAGATCCGAGTATCCCGAATCTGTCGTTAATTTGACACAAAATGTACACCATGGTCAGCGACTTCGCCAACTAAGGAGAGTAAGGCGTTCGACAATAAAACCGGCTTGACATGCACAAGAACAAATGGCGTAGGAAAACCGCACAATATACACATAAGATTGATAGAGCTATAAGCTACAAATGACCTGCTATATCTAGATCACAGGAATTTTCTCTTGGAAGTATTATTTTCGAATTTCATGCTCTGGTGAATCTATTGTGATGAAAATTTTACTTAATCTTACACTACGTACAAGACGTATGTAAATTCTGTAATAGTGCTTGCAAGCCTTTATGTATACATAGGCCCACTGACTGATACTTACGAACTATTGCTTAGATCGAAAAGCTTAGAAGCACGCCTATATTAAAGATGTACATTTCGGCTACTGATAAAGCCTATATCTAGGTCTAATTATGTAATTCGGTTGGTAATAACACGAGAATTACAAGAACAAACAAACAGTTTGTAGGCCTATGATGTAATAAAAGAATTAAACGGACCAAACTGTAGAGGGGATGATTGTGTGCACCATACCCCCACCTAAAATGAAAAGGGGTGTATTCCCCATCTCCCAGGATCTATGCCACTGATTTCAGTGTTGATTCATTCATTAGACTTCTTTCTTAAGACCAAATGCTATTCATCACTGAAAATACAGTTTCAAGAGGGGCAGAAGTGCCGGTAAACAAAAAATGTACTTCATAACTTGTCTGAGAATAGGTACAGAAATGCTTTGACCTTTGAAGTGGTTGAAAAATTCTTCCTATTTTTCTTCACAACCTATTTCTTTTGCTTTCTATTAGACACATTTTGATGACCAGAAGGATATAGCAGGAACAATTTCATCAAACAGATCATCAACACTGATTACAGTATTTCGAAGCGTTTCATTAAATTTTCAGCAGCTGCTTCTGTGTGAGAGCCACGCAAAAAACAGTTTTTTTATCCAAACAAAGTATTCCTCACTACCAAAACTGTTTTCCCACAGCTCAATATGAGACAGGCAACGATCATAAAAACTGGTAAATTCCTTCTACCTGGCATTTTTCCTCTTCCTCTAGCACAGTGAGTAGTTGTTTTTGCCCCAAGGGGAATAAAGTTATCTCGTCTTTCTTTCAGGTTGGTTTTCAACTTATGAAATTCTGCAATAATATCACTTGCTTTTATTTTCTTCATTGCTAAAATTATTTTGTTGAACAAACCTAGTTGTCTGTCCAAAAACCATAGATACATTTCTTCACATTTACTCTAGAAATCTTTTTTATCAACAATGGGTACGACTCTTGTGTGGACAAAAATATGACTTCAGTTCTTCATAAATCTGGAGAATTATTTCAACAGCCGGTAACAAAGACAAAAATTGTGTATTTCCATGTTGAAGAATGTCCTTGTACTCAATTTTTACAAACTCGCAGAATTATTTTAGGTGTGTAACAGACACAATGTAAATATATAAATACTTGTAAATTTTTACCACCATGCTTTCCACTTCAATAGGGTGAACATCAACTGTAGTTTGGAGACTGTTATGTGCAATATGAGCATCACAACCAACATCCACCGTATTTCTGCCAAGTTCCTTCTTAAATTGATCATATGCATTGTTTTTTCTCTTTGTCTTTACACTTCCAAAATTTGTATTGCAGTTGTTATCACATTTTTTTGATAAGTCATGTTTTATTAATGTGGACACCAACCAATCAACCAATTCGTTAACATTTCTTATGTTACTTGAGGAACCGATTGAAAGTGTAAAAGTTTTACTTTTACTCCTCCCTCTGGCAAAAAATATCACATCATGATAGGTATGATTTTGGCATTTTTTTGGTTTGAAGCATCTGCTGTAAGTGAAACAAATTGCAACTCCATTAAGTCTCTCTCAAATTCCTCTCCTGCTAAAGAAACAATTACACTCAAAATACTAACCTCATTATTCGTTCTTTGCTGTTAGTTTGGAGGAGTAATCATTGTTTTAAAGCTTATGTTATGGGTAACACTGTGACAAGAAAAGGTTGCTTCTTTGGCAGCCATTGAGAAGTCACTCTCTTCAAGCACAGTTTTTTGGAAGAACACATGTTTAGCACTTTAATTGGTCTTTTATTTCTGAGCGGCCATCGTGTGAAACAGAGAACTCAGATGAATACTGCAAACATTTGACTCTGTCCTCCTTGTCACAATGTTTTTCAAGAATGAATATTATTTTTGCAATTCATTGTTGAATGTGCGCTTTCTTTTACCAGCTTTGGACATCATGACTAGGATTAATTTCTGAAATAAAAAAACAAAAATAATTCAACATGTACCGTATGACTAATATCGTATATACTGTAATAAAATAACAATCACAAACCACAAACATTTGCTCAAAGAAAGCTCTGCATATGCTACCGCTCGCCGTTTCTGCAGCTTCCATTCCGCGCACACCTCCAATAGCACCCCACTGATGAATCATTATACTTGTACAGGTACCGTATCAGCTGCCTGTGAATTTCGTCTGATGCAATACCGTTGAAAATTTGTTTGCTACAGTACTATGACTACATTTACCCATCAACTAATAAAATGAAAACTTAAAAATTATTTTTTGACAACACGAAGTCAGGATTCTATGCAGATTTTAATATTTTTCATTTATCCATTTTGGAGTTTACACCGGGACATTCCAAAGCAATTCAGTGTCAACCAGGACAAATTAGTAAACAGGACGGTACATCGGAACAGGCCCCTCAAACCGGAACTTTCCCGGCCAAATGGGGACGTATACTAAGGCTACTAATACGTATCATAAGTTGTTATCATTCACAAAAATGAGAGGACGAATAGAGTTTTTTTAATTTTACGTAAAGCTACTCGAGGACTATCTGCACTCACCGTCCCTACTTTAGTTGTATAAGACTAGAGGGAAGGCAGCTAGTCATTACCATTCACCGCCAACTCTTGGATTACTATTTTACCAAGTGGGATTGACTGTAAATTATAATGCTCTTACGGCTGAAAGGGTAAGGACGTTTGGTGCGACGGGGATTCGAACCCACGACTGGCTATACTGGGCCAGAATTTTTGTAACTATATTATATTATTGTTATTGCTAAAAGGCCACTGACCTAAATTCACGAGTCTTCCATGTATATACCCCGATAAATTAAGAGTACGTTGTTAACTGAGCATGTGTTTTTCTAAGACGTGGATTTATTTTGTAAATTACTTTGTCGTCCATTTCGTGAAATTTTAACCTAACATTTTGAATACTTTTTGTGGTTGTTTTTCGAAAAACTTATGATTTTCGTAGTCATAGACTCGAACTATTTAGCCAACTTTCTACTATGGTATTTGGATTTTGGTATTATCCACAATTTTAATTTTGTAAATTTTTTGGAGGGGGATGCCCTCAATGGCAACAGTACAAATAGCCCATCACATAGCTTTACAATTATCAACAAACAAACTGCTTTTTCATGTATCTGCCGTATTTTTAATATTGGAATTTCTTTTTCAAATTTTTTTTTTTTTTAAAAGAAACAAATCTGGTACGTTTGTTCCTAGTTCTGCAGGTTTTTTCCTTCAGTTGAACTGTTTTTCGAATAAGTTCTCCAGGTCTGCAACGGTAACTTGTTTAAATTGACATCCTTCTTGAGTTTTTCAAATTAGTTTCGCATAACACTATTTGCAGCTTTCATTATTAATTTAACAACTGTTTGGTTTTGTAATTCCTTTAGTTTGAATATCTAGACGCATTTTCGAAAATAATTCTGCTCCAAAAGGGAAGAATATACATACAATTTGTTTTGGATCAACACTTTCGTGGATGAATGATTTACAGTACAAGTTATTTTTCATACGACCGTGATTGTTTCTCTCTTGGTTATAATTATTCACAGTACTTCGCTGCGGAAAGAACTTTGAAATAATTATTTTTACAGTTATTCGCATTATGTCAAAGTTGTTTATCATACTTATGTTCGTTTGGTTTCATGATTTTTTACACGTTTTTTTATGTAAGGTTAGCCGAACATATCACATTTAACTATTTCATCAGCTTTTTGCAATGAAAGTGAGTTCAGTATAAGCTACAGTTACCTTTACGAATGATGAACTCTCGAAGATACTTCTTTTGTATGTGAAATAAGCTAAGCGTATGTGAAATGTATTTTTTTGTACCCATCATTGTAATCATTTTGTGGATCACAATCCACACACGTCTTAAATACTATTTCATCTTTGAACGTAGTTATAGCATACTTTGAGTTATGCTCCTCAAGAAATCTGTTTAAATTATCCTCAGTACGAGAATAACCATAAGTAATGGTGATTAATAAGTCTAATCTTTCAGTGCTTTTCTGGTACGTGTTGATCACTGGATGTAATTTCTCAACAGGAATTTCTGCTCTTCCTTTAGTACAACCTTTTAAGGAACATAGTATACGTACACTACATTATATGCTTATTTTAATAAGTTTTTTATTTATTTTTTTAAATTAGCGATCCTGTTGAATCAAAATATGAGGTTCCATTGTAACCTTATTGTCTGGTACATAAGTAGTATTTGAAATGATGGAAAAAACCTTGAATAAAGCCTGGTACTTCACCATCAAAGACAATTCTTTGAATGTTGCCAGTATACTTCCAGCATATCTGAATGAAAATTACATTCTTCAAATTCTAATTTTACTGAGCACATTGTTTTAACATCAGCCATATTGTCTGATACTCAGTTTTGGTAAACACAATTTATTATACTGTATACAGCATCTATAGGAATGTTCTTTAGCAAGTTTTCTTCATTATTTCCTATTTTTTTTATTTCTTCAACACTGTTACAAATATTGCTAGCTTGTTACTTTAAATACAATACAATCTTCATAAGATGGCTTTCTACCAATTGCCAAGATAAAGTTGTTACCACATTTAAATGTACACTTACCAATAATTCAGAAATAAGAACTTACTTTCTCTATGCTGTTTTGTTCTACTCTGTACAAATCTTATCACAAAACATTTTTTATATTTGAATTTTTGGTGTAAAATATGTATTGGATACCATATTTATTAGATTTTTATGTTGTACATAACAATTCTTCCTTGCTTAGATTTGGTTCAAATGTTTGTAGCATAAAAACTGTTTCGTTTCAACAGGTAATGCAAACTAAGCTACTGAGTTATTTTTTAAAGGCATTCTATGTTCCTTGTATAATTTTTTTGTTTCACTGTTACTCCAGTCTTGGAAATACCTTTGGTGTTGAGAAAGATAATTTACTTAGTTTTTTGTAAAATATTTAAACAGGTAGTTTCTGTGTGGCATTTTTCCTGATAATCTTGCAAGGTTTCTTTCTCAATTTATTTCACGTAATCATTATCTTTACTAATAAATGTGTTCTACTTCACAGTGTTCTTTTTAACTTTGTGGTAGAAAATTTTAACGTGTTCTTTCCTTGTGACATTTTTCTAGAGTTTCTGAGCATGTTCCTAAGTCACGTATAATTTTTATGTGTTGTTTCTGTGTGGCACTTCTCGTGGTTGTTACCCGAGTTTAACTATTCTTTGTCTATTTCTTGCATGTCAACATCATCACTACTACAAGATTTCTTCTATTTCATGAGATTCTTTGGAGTGAGTTTAAATATCTTATCTCTTAAGTGACACATTTTCCTTATCTGCAGTTTGAGCTAATTTATTTGTCATACACCATCATTATCACTGAAAGCATTTTGTACTTTTATTGATACTGTTCTGTTCCAAACTGTCATATTTTACGTTTAAGGTATTTTTCTTCATTCTCATTTGACTTTGGATCTGCAATGTTTACATGTTCATCGCTGATAAAAAAAAGAAAAGAAAAGGAGGTAGTAATCTCATGGTATCAGCTGACTTGCAAAAAAACAACTGTTGTCTACTGGTGAGTCAGGTGATACCATAACTTAACGACTGAAAAAAACACTGGTAACATGGGCAAAATTAACCTAACTATTTTATTCATCAGTTTTTTACATTAAAACTCAAATTCTTGTAGTATTAAAACTTAGAAAATTTAATATGAAATGAATAAATACAACAGTAAATAGTATGTATACTATCACTTGTTAGTTTAGTAATGGCTAAATGTAATAATAAGTCCATCATAGAATTCCCAAAATTTTGTCAAAATTAAATGAGAAAAATGACTAGTTCCAAGAAAATAAAGATAAGAATTTTCACATTTCTTTTTGTGTTACAATTTAACATACCAGGCTTCGTTTATAGCTTTGCTACCCTCATCAGCAAAAGTCTGACTGAAAATATTTTAAACTTTTTGGAAAGGTGTTAAATTATTAAGCATTTTGAATTTTGATATTTTTCAAAAGCTTTCCAGTTCTAGGGTTTTTCTTTTAGTTTTATGAGAGATATGAAAACTGTAGACATTCTAAAAGACATCAGCAGGCTTCTTGGACTTAAATTTGGGTGTCTTCAACAAGAAATTTCTTTTAAATTAATAAAATATCAGATATTTCAATAGTATCAAATCTCTAAGATAAAAAAGGTAAAATGAATATTATAATTTAATATTTCTCTTTACAATTAACTAGATGCTAAACCAGAAATATAATAAAAACATGGTCTCTTCTAAAACTGCAAAATAATTAGAAATAAGGCAATCAAAATGAAAGATTTTTCATTTTTTGTTCTTTGAGTTTATTAACAACCAAATCAGTTACTGTTCAAAACAGTTATTGACACTGAAAAAAAATTGACATTATTCACAAGTTATGGAAAGTAACAAAAATACTGTGGTAGCTAGAATTATTTGTTTAAAAGGTGTTACAAGTATTAGTCGGTTAGTTCATTTGGTTGATCAGTTACGTGCAAGGTATTTTACATTTTAATCAAAGCCAAGGCAGCAGTAAAATGTTTAAAATATTATTCCCAACCCTGAGATCAGGTTCAAGGATGAGCTGTGATTGTGAGAGAAAAAGAGTGTAGTAGTAGTTCAATTTGTTTTAAAAAAAGTATTTTACTAGTAGGCTATAAGAGGTTAACCATTTAGCACTTGTCTGATGTATTAGTGATTCCATTCTGCATTAACAAGTAATAAAATATTAAAATTATAACACTATCATTTTTTTAGCTGATTCTTAAAAATTATTTTCAAATAGATTTTATTTGATAGTTACTTTTAAAGTGCATGTTGAGAATAAATACTAATATGTTTCATCATGACCAAATACTTTTTTAGCTATAATATATATATGATTTTGGTACTGAGTTTCTTTTATCTTTGCATTGTTTTAGTGAGATTGAAAAGGAATATTTATTGTCAATATATCTACTAATATTACAAACCAGATTTTGTTTTTTAACTCAGGTGTAAAAAATGGAAAATAATACGTAAGGTAGTACACCAGATAAGAGTTCTATCAATAAATCTTAGTAATTACCAAGGTAATATGGAAAAGATTTTTACACATTACGAAAAACTTTTTGCATTGGTAGAAATTTTAAAAACTATACTTTCCTCAAAAGTGATTATAGTTTTATTACCAAATTATACATTCTCATAAAATTATACAAGACTGTCTGTACTAGTCTTCTTCAGTTTGTTTTTTATGAGACAGCTTAAAAGGAAAAACATTTGGGTTATTCTACTAGAATTGTGGGACCTGACCATTACCCTTACAATGGTTGCAAAATGCAGATTGGAACTTGTGGTATTATTCCCAACCCTGAGATCATTACTTTTGATTCTCCCTACAGTAACTGTTGTTCCACAAACAACTAAACTGTCTTGGACATGGCAAAGCAATTACGATATAAATGTTCCATAAATAAAACTTTTTCACATTAAATAAGTACAAGTTAAATCATTTTCATGAAGTAAATAGAGAAGATAACTTGAATTGTTATGCAAATTCTCAAGTTATTCATACAAAAACATGTTTTAGTTTAACGGTAAAAAAATAACAATTACATATGATTGCATTGTTATATGTCATGAAATTAGGATTTTGTTTTCTCAGAAACTTAATTAGATATAAAATAATTTGGTAATGTTTTATTAAATTATTTTTAAATGCAATTTGTTAAATGATCTGTAAAATCATCAATAAATCTCTTGAAAAACTCTACTTTCATATGTACTTATAGTTGTACTCTATTAAACTATTATTCATTTTTAAAGCCCTCCAAAACATATTTTTAACATATTATAACATTATCAAGTTAAAATTAATGAATTTAAAGAAATAATACAGCACTTCATAACTAATGTCTCACAAACTTGCACTGAAAATATAACTGGTTTAACAAGATCCACAGCTGCCTTTTTCACGTGTTTCAGCTGTAAACTATATATCAAGAAACAACAGAGCATTATTTGAGAAGTATGTGATTTACTCCAATGAATTGTATACAAGTAATTGTTTGAGAACTTTTGTCTGGCTTGTCTCTCTGATCTCCCCAGCAAGAAACATCTCATCAACAACACTGTATACCTGGAGAAATAAATAATGTATAATGTAACTAAGACAAAATCATACATCACCTTTCTAAAAGCCATGGATAAAATATTTCTTTAAAAGTAGTTTCCACTTAAGTATCATCAGTTTTAAACAAACAGCTATGCTTTTGTATTGGCATTATGTGTTAGATCAACAAATCCTGGTCTGTTTGAAAAAAATGTTTGTGGTTAAACAAATAAATTTACATAGACATAACTTTATTTGTAAAAGTACATGTACAGTAAACAATAAAGTAATGGTATTTCTAATAGAGTACAGACTATGAGACAGTTAAGGATTCAGTGCATGACATGGTTTCACAAGATGAAATAAACTTACAAAACTGACAAATAACACCTGTAGTAAAAATGGAAGCAGCTAAAAGGTGTTTATAGCTGTCTATAAAATGAATCCAAACTAAATTATTGCAAAGTAAAGTAAATGTAAAGTTGTAATGAAAGCATATTTAGTTGAATATACGGAAACATTTGAATTTTTGTTCACAAAGTGACAAGTATATGACTTTGTATGAACTATGCATGTGTATTTTACATATAAATAAGTCATGAAAGACCACAGATATTGTATTTAGTATAATTTTCAATTTTTAAAGGAAATTATACATAGGTGAAGAGTTTGTGTAAAACACTTTGCAAATAAAAGAAATTAAAGTTGAAATTGAAATCATATGATGAGAACAACACTGTGTCATTGTGTAGCATAGTCATTCCATTGAAATGTTTGACTGAACAAAAAACAGCTAAAATGATTCTGAATGGAAAAGCCAAAATGCAATCCAGACTCCTTGGACAAATGTCTTTCTAATGACAAACGATTTGTAGAATTTGATCAGGAAAATTGCATAGAGTTCTGGACAAATAAATGCAAACATATTATGTATTACAATATTTAAGTTCATAACTCAACACTGAATTTACAAATATAGATTCATACACTATTTGATACCTTCTAAACCATTGAATATTTTTGTATGTTACCACCAATGATCATCTGTGTGTGCAATTCTTTTGCAGGTTTTCCTTCGATATGTCATCAATTTTGTTTTGATAATTTAAATAATTTCTCTTTGAGATGACTTTTGGGAAAAGATCAATAATATTACACGATTAAATTGTTGTTTCTTATAGTAAAAGTCAATGAGAAAAATAATGAAGAGTCTAATAAATTAGGCAAAAATATATGGAGGAATGAGTACATTACATAAAATTAATTTCAACATGAAAATCAGCAAATCATATGACAACCATAGCCAATACAAGTTTGTGGTGGAATGAAATGTATCAGAACTACCTTTAAACATTGTGACATAACATAGTTAATGTGGTACTAAATAAAAATTCTTAAACTTTGGGAAGGGTATCTAAAATCCCTTTGCAAAGCAAAATATTCACACACTTGGATAATAAAGATGTGTTCATATCAGGCACTTAGAATTTTCTAGCTGGGGTTTATCCTGTGTACTTTATGGTATTGAAAACAAAGAAATGTGGATTTACTGGAGGTGCCATGACAAGCAAGGTGTGGTGTCTTTGAACAGGTGAATATCCACAAACACAAAAGTCAGTTGCAAAAGCAAGCCATGTACTCCAGCCAATGATATACAACATGCATCTCCAACTGGAAAAGTAACACAAGTAATGTATACACTTTGCTTCTAAGACATATCTCTCCATCCACTGTATACCTCAAACATCTGGAGAATGAAACAGGTGTTCATGTTATTCCATAAGAACACATACTGGTCTAATCTGCATATGAAGCGCCTACAGATGTCTATGCGATTGGACTGTTGAAACTGATAGCGAGAAACTACTATCTTCATATACTAGATGAATTATGAAAGCAAGCACAGAAGTGTTGCCATCACCAATGACACTATCCAACATCTGGGGTAAGCCCATGGTAAAATGTCTGAAATGGTGGTGCTGCTCACGGTCTTAATGACAGCATGACAATAAAACATGGGCTATTGTGTCTGACCACACATTGGTGCATCAGTACCAGATAAAAGAAAACAATAAGTTAAAAAACTGTGAACAATGTGTGGCCTAATTAGGATAACTTTCTCCTTCAAATCCAAATGGAAACAAGATGGCCAAAGTCCCATAGAAGGCTTTATCTGGAAAAATTTGTTATCATGCTGCTCACTTCAAGTCAACTGCTAACTGGCATGGAGCAAAGCTTAGAATTTAGAAGTGTAGTCCATTTATGGAATATGCATGGCAGTGATAGCACCAGAGCAAAAAGACTTAGCTGGAGTGTCAGCAAGCTTGCTCCTGCAAATACCAACATTGCCTGGCATCCAGAAAAACTGGATAGAAGTAGATGATAAAGAAAAATGGGCTTGTCAGTTTTGAATATCAAAGAGAACAGGGTGAGAACTAACATGAAGTGATTCCAGGGTCAGTAGTGAGCTAAATGAGTTGGAATAAATAGTACAACTTGTGTACTGCACAGATTCTGAGTGATTCAGGACAAGAGAAATGGTGTACAATTTAGTAGTGAACACAGAAATTGTAGAGAGGATCCTGTGTGTGACTACAAATCACAACAAACCATGGTAGAGCCCACAGAGTCACCTGATTTTGAGCCATCTGTATAAATGGGGATGGAAAGATAGTTTAAAGGATGTTTGGCAAATAGAAGATAGTACTTCCCGAGGTATCTGCTTTTTTCAGATGACTCAAAGAAAAGTCACACTTGGGGATGGTAATAAGACATGATGGGATTGGCTGACCTGTGGAGACAGCAATATCATCCAAAGACAGACCCAATTCAGCCAACTGCAGCTGGATACAAAGGCTAAAAGAAACAATGGCAGGTATTCCATTCTGAAAAGCATGGCCCACTGAGGAAGTAAAACACAACCTAAGGTGGGAAACTGTGGTGAGGACTGAAGTTTTAAAGCATATATTAAAGACAATTGCAAATGACAGAAGTGTAGAAACTCTGGACTGGAGAAAAGCAAAAAGCCCAGTGCAGAGCCAAAGCCCTAGATGGTGAACGGGATCCAATAACTTCAAGGCCAAGGTTCTGGCACAGCCACAGACCAGAGACCCATAGTCCAGTTCTCATCAAATGAGGATATGATAAATCTTGAGCATCTACATCAATTTGCTCCCCAAGAGGTGGAAGAGAGGAAATAAAGAATGTTTAGTGCCCATGTACGCTTGACAAGTAGCCGCTTGATTTATGGAATGAAAGCCAGCTTATGGTCAAATATGAGCTCCAAGAACTTTGCCTCAGAGACCACAGGAAGCACAACTTTTCCGATTTAGAGTTTGGAATTAGGTTGAATACCCCTCTTTGTGGTAAAAGTGCATGCAGATGGTTTTAGATAAAGAAAAGGTGAAACTTCCTGTGGGGAAGAAAGGGAAAGTGTTGAATCCACATAAACTTGGAATCACCAGTCCATAAAAATTTTTTGATAAAAATGGGTAAATGGCTATGTAACTCACAAAATGCCACACTTCCACAAATTATCATAAGTTTTCTCAATGTAAAAATCCCAACAGAAACAAGATGTTGTTGCTTGAGAAAGGCTTTCCTGATTGATGATTTAAGTCGAATCAGGTGGCCCCTAGTGGAATGCTGTTGTTGAAACCCACAGTTGATGGGTAAGAGGAGGTTAGGTTGTTCCAGGAAACAAACAAGATGAGTATTAATGATCCTTTCCAAAATCTTAGGGAGAGAACTCCTCAAAACAGTTGAAAGGTAATATGAAGGAATCTTGGGCAACAGCAACTTCCTGGCCATAAGAGAGCAAGACTGAAAGGGTGGTAGAATTACTGCCTACTGACCTTCTAAATCTTGTCTCAAATGACTTTGGTACTGATGGTAGAAGAAATGCTAGTTGTGTCCTTCATCCAATTTTCCTTCTGTCTTTGACAAATGAACTGCCAAGCATGTGCACAAGCCTACTGAAGAGCAGAGCAGTTTGAAAGTGTGGGATATCCATGAAAGGTATTCCAGATCTGTGTTTAAGCCCTCCATACCATGAGGCAGACAGGATTCCTCCACTGACGAGGACACTGTGGAAAACAATTGTTTCAGGAATACAATGAGCAGCAGCCTGGACGATACAGTCAGTCACTGATGCCATGCAGTCATCTGTTAATGGCTTACAGACAATGGCTTCACTTGAATTTTGCACAAAGCTACACGAAAGCTATCTGCGCTACACACAATGGCAGGATTAAGGTCTGAGAGAGCAATGAATGAGGGCCAGTTGGCCTGGTCCAGCTTCCACTGAAGCATGCAGGTCAGGTGGCATCGACCATAGGCAGTCTCTCTCAAAATGATAGTAAAATTATTACTACCTTGTGGGTTACTGTCAACCCTCCAAGAAAAGTGAAGGGAAGCAGATAGAGAGATCAATAGCAGTAAAAGACTGACAAGGTGCATGAAAATAAGTATTTAACCAGTACTGAAGAGAGAATGGTTGTGATCCGAGAGAATACGCTCTATGGAATGACCCCTCCCATCAATATCAGCACCACCCAAAAGAGGATTATGTCCATTAAAATCCCTAAGGGTTAAAAAGGGAGTTGGTAACTGTTTAACGGGCATCAAGGTCTAAATGATCATAGGTCTTTTCAGCACATTGGCAGAGAGAACAGATAGCGATGGTACAATCTAAGAAAACACAGATGACCATGGCTTCTAAGGGCATATCAAGTGGCAAAGACAAGGCGAGCACATGCTGATTGACAAGCAGTGCCACTCCTCCATGCAATTTTCCATCACACAACCTATCACTTTTGTACAAAGAAATCTGCAGAAAGGTAACTCCATCGGCAGGTTTCAGAAATGATTCCTTTGAAGAGAGACATGTAGGATAATAAGAATCAATCAAATCCTTAAATGTCATGTATATTTGAATGAAAACCCAGACAGCTCCACTGTATAAAAGTGGCCATTTTTATTTATGTGTAGTAGAACTGGGCAGGGAGCCCTTCTGTTTTCAATCACATTATATATTTTCTTTATTGGACAGTTGCCTTGGGTTGAGTAGAAAGCTCTCTGTCTGTGGATGAAGATTCTAGCAACTGAGGGCATAAACAAATAATCATTTTGCATCTTGATGCTGGAGAAGATGGACCTGAGGAAATACCTGAAGACAAAGGAAGTGATCCAGGCAACCACTGGAAGGAGTGGAGGGGACAGAGATGGGAGTAAGCATAGTTTTGTGATTGATTGATTGATTTAGTGTTTTATGGCACAAAGCAACGAGGCTATCTGCGCCAAACAACCGGTAAAAATGTAGTAAAAGACATAAATGGAAATGAAGGTAAAACAAAAAAAGTATAAAACCAGTGTTGACACCTAGTCCTTCAACTGTGACAGTGAAATGAAGTGCATCAGCATATGTTCAGGACGGAGAGGGAGACAATAACATCCAAGCTTCTTGGTAGGAGATATTGTTTAGTCTTCAAGCATTGCACCTCTTTCTCCTCCAGCCAATTAGGGCAGGAACTAGAATAAGAGGGGTGTGAACTACTGCAGTTAACGCAGTGTGGTTCCAGTTTGCACTTGTAGGTGTCATGGTCTTTGCCACCATAATGAGCACATGCTAAAGAAATATGATTTCTTCAAGTAACCAAACCACTTTCACCAGAAACATCTGAAAGAGTTTGGAATGTACGGCCATACCTTAGAGTTCAGATAACCTATCTTGACTGTGGCAGGTGGATGTGATAATGTAAACTTCAAAATCAGAACATCAGTAGGCATCATAATTCCATCTTTGCAAATGGAGATTTGACTTGAAAAACCAGCTAAGATCTCTGACTCGGGAATTTTCTTCAAGCCCCTCTCAACAATAACTCTTCTTGAAGAATTCAGGGTAGCATGGGGAGTAGTCCCATTGCTCTATGAATTCAGGAGGAGTTTGGTGTGTTTTCATTGAAATGTTTGTACCAAGATATCTCCTGAGTGCAGATTCCTTACTGACTTGTAGAAGCCAGAAAGCCCCTCTAATTCCTTTTAAATGAGAAAGGGAGGCATCTGCCCTAAAGATTTCTCAGACAATGAATACAGAAAAAGAAATCAAGGTGTCGAGTCTAATTTTGATGGCAACTGTATAACATAGTTGTTCACACACAGTTGTTTTCCAATACTCTTGTTTTTTCTTATATATTTTTTTGTTCACAAATAAGGGTATTCATAATAAAATAAGAGCCTTTCAGTGCTCACTTTCCCCACCCATCATGGAGCCGTAAAAGGGGAAAGCACTGCAATGCCAAACAAGAACACGGCAACAATACCAGGGGTTCATGATCACTGTACCCAAACACAAGCATTAGACACAATGTTCACAACACTTGATGAGAAAGTACAACACTGATTCTTGGTTGACCCTAGCTCAAGTGGACCAGCCAAATGATCATGGGGGGTCCACCTCAAGACTGCCCATCTACAGGAATTCAAGGTCATAATGTGGGGTTAGGGTTGGACTTCTCAACCACCAGGCTCCTTGTTCTCCTCTTCATAGTTTGCCATGTACAGAAAACGTGGGTGGATGTTCAGATTCCAGAAGAGTTAAACTGAAATTGCAGAACCTTCTCTGGTAGGTCCTCTCACCACATACATGAATCCACCTCAATGGAAAAATTTCAGGTGCAAAATAAAAATGGGCCATTGATAAGTAAACATGTTAATTTTATTACAAAACTATTACAAAAAATTAGTATAGGCTTTTCTCACCCTGTAGAAGTTGAACACCAGATCTAACTCGCAAACATTATGGAAATATTCATTGAGCACCTCAACAAAATTGTGAATGGCTTCCAGATAGGCTAAATTGTTGTCACTGATGTCCACACAGATACAAAAATAGAGTCCAGCATATCGCCTGTACACAATTTTGAAGTTGCGGAACTGCAGAAAAAAAAAAGTTTACTCATAAAATATCTATTATTAATATCTTCAAAATGACTGTTAGTCGTAACTCATCGAGATCTTTATATAAATAAATGTATATTTTACTAATTTTGAAAACTTATTGTTAAAATATATTATAAATATTTTGTTAGTGTTTATTATTTTGACAAATACTATTAAATTAGAACAAAGGGTTTCTTTACTGAAGACTCCTCAATTAATTAATACATGCTTGATATTATAAGTCTTTTGTTTTACTTGAGTTTGTATGACTTCTGAGCCTAAATTTTAACTGGAAAAAAAGAACTTATTAACAAATCACTGAAAGTAATACATTACTATAGCAAGGCGAGGCACATGTTGTATAATGGATACATTTTCAGTCACATTACACTACTACTTGTCTCTACAGAGCTCGTATCTAGTTTACTCACCAGGCAATTTATTGCTTGCTTAACCCAGCTCTTTTTGCATAACAACAGGAAATTTTGGCACACTCTGCATTCTTTATTTGAATACAGTTAATATTTTCTTGAAGAAAAATATTAAATTGTGATCATAGGTTGAGTAGCAATTAATCAATATTTTATTGCATTTTTGTAGATTACTACAAATAAATCATAAAATTAATTCTAAAGAAATGCATTTAGTTTGAGTGTTTATATTTTGAGGTATAGACATTCTACATGTAGCAGTGTTTCACCTGACAAGCTGTTGTTTTTATGCATGTGCTTGTTGTGTGTAGTATTATAAATATTGTATGATGTAATTTACACAGCTATTCTTCCCACTACTACTTACTTCAACAAAATTAGTATGTTTAGCATCTCGGACTGTGACAACTGCATGAACTTCTTCTATTAATTTCTGTTTTTCATCATCATCAAAATTCATGTACCACTTTGCAAGGCGTGTTTTACCAGCTCGGTTCTGAATGAGTATGAAACGAATCTGAAAATAAAATGCTCAAATTAATTGAAATGATTTTAACTGTAATCATGAAAAGTTTATAAATATTTTCCTTCATTATCTTACATATTTGTCTTTATTGAAAATACAAATTTCAAAAAACATCTTAGCTCATTTATATATTTCACTGAACCAAGAGGAGAAGTATTGATCAACAAATGCCATGGTAAAATATATCACCATAGATTCACCTTGCTTATGATGTATTAATGGGATTTAAATACAAGTCAAACACAATGTCTAAATGTTTGTTTTGTTCAGTAGACAGGGAAGAAGGAAGCTAGTTCCAAAATGACTAAAACAAATCCGAGAAGCGGATTAAAGAATTGTTAGACATTTTTTTATTCAGCAGATTTAAATCAAACAATTTTAAATATAATTAATAATGGTTAGCTAAAATATGGTCTGCAATTTTCACAGTTAAGGCTTGTTTTCAAACTTAAATTGTTCAGGAAATAATGTTTGGAAAAGGAAGTGAAACTTGGATAAAGATGTTTTAAACTAAGTATAGATGAAAGTTTTTTTGGCAAGGAATATCCTGTAAAGATTTACTTTAGAAAATTTTAATCTTTTACAGAGATTGTGCGAGCAAAAGATAGAGATCACTCATTTTATATGCAAGTATAATGAATGCTTACAAAAGAAATATTTTTTAAGGTTGGCACATATGTGATGTTTATTGAAAGGTTTTGAAAGATTGATTAATTGATTGATTTAGTGTTTTATGGCAAAAAGCAACGAGGCTATCTGCGCCAAACAACCGGTAAAAATGTAGTAAAAGACATAAATGGAAATGAAGGTAAAACAAAAAAAAGTATAAAACCAGTGTTGACACCTAGTCTACAAGGTTAAGATAGAAGGCAAAGTGTAAAAAGTTGTAAGGTAGGTATTCTATCAAAAAGGTATAATCATAACCCGCCAGGAAGACTAACAGGCAGGTACAAGACCCACCGTCAGTCACCTGAAGTTGGTCTTTCCAGTCCTGGTTCTGGGTTATGTGTCATAGCAACTAGTATCAAAATGTAAAAGAATAGAAGTATTAAAAAACACACAGTAAAATCACAACAATGAGTAGCCAAATGTTCTGTAAAAAGAGAAAAGTCACGTAAATGGAGTAAAATTTGTAAAAGAAAATGAAGGTAAAAACAAAACAGCAATTAAAACAGAAAATGGTGTAAAAACCAATGGTGACACCCAGTCTTCAAAGTTATAAACTATTTACTCTAGCATAATAATAATGATCATAACCCGCCAGGAAGACTAACGAACAAGTTCAAGAACCACCGTCAGTCACCTGAAGTTGGCCTTTCCAGTCCTGGTTCTGGGTTATGTGTCATAGTAGCTATTATCAAAATGTAATGGAATAAAAGTTTAAAAAGACACTCAGCAAAATCATAATAAAGAGTAGCCAAATGTCCAGTAAAAAGATAAAAGTCAAGTAAATGGAGTAAAATGTGTAAAGGTAATTGAAGATAAAAACAAAATGGCAATTAAAACAGGAAATGGTGCAAAAACCAATGACGACATCCAGTCAACAAAGTTGTAAAGGCCAACCTGTAGCAGAATGGGAATGATCATAACCCGCCAGGAAGACTAACAGGTAGTATATAAACCACTGTCAGCCACCTGAAGTTGGTCTTTCCGTCCTGGTTCCGGGTTATGAGTCAATATGGCCAGTACAAAAAGGTTGTAAAAGCTCGAAATGATATGCAGCGAAAGTATAACAGTAACTCGCCAGGAAGACTAACGAGTAGTTCAAACAGAAGCGTTAGTCACCTGAAGTTGGCCTTTCCAGTCCTGGTGTTGAGTTATTTAATGTTCTGGCCATTGTTTAATGTCGCATTGAATGAGAGAGAATAAAACTTTAAAAAGGAGCCACAATTAAAAGGTGTAAATAAATATACCACACTTAAATGAGATTAAAAAGATTAATGGCCATTAAAAAATTAAAAACGTTATTAAGGTGGACATAGTCACCATCACCAATAACTCTGTCCAATGTTACAGACTGACGCTGGGAAAAAATATGTTTAAAGTATTGCCATCGTTGAGGATTGTAACGATGGCAAGAAAGTAAAACATGGCTGATAGTGATTTGAGTGTTACACAAACTACACATTGGTGCATCAGTTCCAGATAAAAGAAAATGATGAGTTAAAAAACTGTGACCAATGCGTAGCCTAGTGAGAACAACTTCTTCCCTCCGAACTTTACGGAAGCTAGATGGCCAAACTCCAATTTTGGGTTTAATTTGAAAAAGTTTATTGTCGCGTTGTTCACTCCAAGTGGACTGCCAACTGGCATGGAGCCGAGCTTTGAAGACAACACTATAGTCCATGTACGGAATAGGCATAGGGGTGATGGAGCTGAGGCATACATATTTAGCTGCCATGTCTGCAAGCTCATTCCCATGAATACCAACATGGCCTGGTATCCAGAAAAACTGAATTGAAGTAGCTGCTAATGAGAAATGGGCCAGTCGGTTTCGAATATCTGCTAGAATAGGATGTGAGCTAATGTGAAGTGATTCCAAGGCAAGAATAGAACTAAGCGAGTCAGTATAAATAGTGCAGTTGGAGTACTGCTCAGCTGCAATATGATCAAGGGCAAGAGATACTGCATACAGTTCAGCAGTGAACACAGAAGCTGTAGAGGGGATTCTGTGTGCAACTACTGACCCACAGCAAACCATAGCAGAGCCCACTAAATTTCCTGATTTGGAACCATCTGTATAAATGGGAACTGAATGATTGTTTGAAAGATATTCATTGAATAAAAGATGGTACTTCCAGTCTGGAGTATCCGCCTTTTTTAGGTGATTGAAAGAAAGGTCACACTTGGGGGCTGTAATAAGCCATGGTGGGATGCGTCGACATGTGGAATCTGCAATGTTATCCAAGGACAGACCCAATTCATCCAATTGCGCCCGGATGCGAAGGCCAAACGGAGCAATGACAGATCGTCTGTTCTGAAAAAGTACTGCCCACCGAGGAAGGAAAACACATTCCCAGGTGGGATGCTTTGGTAAGGAACGAAGTTTTGAAGTATATTGTAAAGACAGTTGCAAACGACGAAGGTGTAGAGGAGGTACATGAGATTCAATGTATATGCTTTGAACTGGAGAGGTACGGAAAGCTCCGGTGCAGAGTCGAAGACCTTGGTGATGAATGGGGTCCAGTATCTTTAAGGCCGAGGGTCTGGCAGAGCCATAGACCATTGATCCATAGTCAAGTTTCGATCTAATAAGAGCACGATATATCTTTAACACTGAACGGCGATCTGCCCCCCAACTGGTAGAAGAGAGGACATGAAGGATGTTCAGTGTTCTGGTGCATTTGACCCGAAGCTGCTTTAAGTGTGGTATAAAGGTCAATTTACGATCAAAGATAAGCCCCAAGAACTTTGTCTCTGGGACCACTGGCAGCAAAACTTCACCGATATGAAGTTCAGGATCAGGGTGAATACCTCGTCGGCAGCAAAAGTGCATGCATACAGTTTTGGAAAGAGAGAAATTAAAGCCATTCGAAAGAGTCCACTTCTGTACACGATTGAGGGCAGTTTGTAGTTGCCGCTCAATATATCTCATGTTTGATGACTGACATGATATGTGAAAGTCGTCAACATATAGCCCATTCATAACGGTGAGAGGGAGTTGTTCAGTGATGGCATTTATCTTTATACTGAAAAGTGTGACACTCAATATACAGCCTTGAGGGACTCCAAGTTCCTGTACAAAAGAACGTGAAAGTGCCGAACCTACACGAACTTGGAATCTCCTGTCCATCAAAAAATTTTTAATAAACATGGGTAGATGGCCACGTAACCCATATGTATGGAGGTCTCGCAAAACGCCATACCTCCATGTTGTGTCCTAAGCCTTCTCTATGTCAAAGAATATCAATACAAGGTTTGGCGGTTGAGAAAGGCCTCTCTGATAGATGTTTCAAGACGAATTAGGTGGTCTATGGTGGAGTGCTGTCGACGGAACCCACACTGGGTGGGTGAGAGGAGGTTGTTTGATTCAAGGAACCAAATGAGACGAGCATTAACCATCCTTTCTAAGGTCTTACAGAGACAGCTCGTCAGAGCAATTGGACGATAGTTTGAAGGAGTCTTTGGATCTTTCCCTGGCTTAGAGAAAGGTAAAATAATAGCCTTGTGCCAGGCATCAGGAAAAACATTCTCCTGCCAAATCCAGTTGAATATAGTCAGTAGGACATCAAGAGAATCAGGAGAGAGATGGTGTAGCATGTCATAATGAATATCATCAGGTCCAACAGATGTACTGGCAGACCGATGAAGGGACATTTTTAGTTCCACCAGGGTAAAGGGACTATTATAGTCAAAGAAACAGTCAGTTTGATAGGAAAGAGGTGATCGCTCTGCCCGAGTCTTGATGGCCAGGAAGGTGGAGGAACAAGCAGAAGTGCTAGATACCCGGCAAAAGCTTTCACCTAGAGTGTTAGCGATGTTTCGGACATCAGTCACCTCCTGACCATCAGAGTGTAAGATCGAGAGGGAAACAGAAGTGTAGTGCCCATTAACCTTTCGAATCTTGTCCCATACGATCTTGGAACTGGTGGTAGAAGATATGCTGGTTGTGAACTTAATCCAAGATTCCTTCTGGCTTTGATGTCTTACCCACCTAGCATGTGCTCGGGCACGCTGGAAAGCAACCCGATTTGAAAGTGTGGAATATCTGCGAAAAGTGTCCCAGGCCCGTTTTTGAGCCTTCCGTGCTAAGTTGCAAGCAGAATTCCACCATGGACGAGGATATCGTGGGAAACGTGTCGAGGTTTTAGGAATACACTGAGCAGCTGCATGTATAATACAATCAGTTACCGCTGCAACACAGTTGTCTATTGATGGCTGATTTACGATGACAGGATCAAGTTCTGCGAGAGCAGTGAAAGTGGACCAGTCTGCCTGATCCAGCTTCCACCGGGGCACACGGGTAGGGTGGCATCGACCATGGCCAGTCTCTCTCAAAATGATCGGAAAATGATCACTGCCTAGTGGATTACTGTCAACCCTCCATGAAAAATGGGAAAATAATGAAGGGAAGCAAACTGAGAGATCAATGGCAGTGAATGACTGACTTGGTGCATGAAAGTAAGTGGAAGAACCAGTATTGAAAAGAGAAAGATCATGATCAGAGAGCATCTGCTCTACAGATCGACCCCTCCCATCAATAACAGCACTTCCCCAGAGGGGATGGTGTCCATTAAAATCCCCCAGGATTAGAAATGGAGATGGTAACTGTTCAACGAGAGCATCCAGGTCTGATTGATCATATGTCTCTCCAGGGTACAGGTACAGAGAACAAACAGTGATGGTACGACCCAAGGAAATACGGATGGCTACGGCCTCCAAGGGTGTATTGAGTGACAAAGACAGGGTGGGCACATGTTGATCAACCAAAAGTGCCACCCCTCCATGTACTCGACCATCACACAACTTGTCATTTCTGTACAGAGAAAACTGCCGAATGGAGACTGTATCAGCAGATTTGAGAAATGTTTCTTGTAGAGAAAGACAAACAGGATGGTAGGAAGCAATCAGCGTTTTGATATCATCCAAATTAGAACGTAAACCTCGACAGTTCCATTGTATCAAGGTGGCCATTTTTAAGGATGGGCAGGTGAAGTGGTTGGAGAACCCTTCGGTTTATGACCTCGTCTTTTGTCTTTACTGTCTTTCTTCGGAGGAGGTCTATCAACCTCCATGGATCCTGCTCTGGGTCGAGTGAGCAGGTTTTTGTTATTGGAAGAGGAATCAAGCGACTGAGGACGCGGACGAGTAATTGTTTTGTTTATTGTGGTGGGAGAAAATGATGTATCAGAAGAAATGCCTGTATTTGAAACTGAAGGACATGGATCTTGAGGTTTGTTGGAAGTTATGGGAGGAACAGAGATGGGTGTGGAAGTCGATTCATCTACTGTTTTAACCACGGAGGGCAAAAGGCTTTTCATTTGTTTTGAAAACGATTCTTTTGGAGGCACAGAGAGATCTGTCTGCACTTCCACTGTAGTTGTGGAATGGAGTGCAGCAGCATATGTCCGAGATGGGATTGTGGACATCAATTTCCGAGCCTCAGGATAACTAATGTTATGTGTCGTTTTTAAACGCTGCACCTCTTTTTCCTCCAACCATTTTGGACAAGAATGAAAGTAAGAGGGGTGAGAACCATTGCAGTTGACGCAATGTGGGTTTATGTCACAATCATAGGCATCGTGGTCCTTGCCTCCACAACGAGCACATGTCAGGGAACCACGACAAGATGTCTTTGAGTGGCCGAATCTCTGACATTGAAAACATCAAAGAGGGTTTGGAATGTATGGCCGAACCCTGCAAATGAGATAACCTGCTTTGATGGTGGCGGGTGCTCGTGGTGAAGTGAATGTTAAAACAAGGGTATTTGTTGGCAGTGTAACTCCATCTTTGCGAGTGGAGATGCGCCTCACTGCAGAAACTCCTTGAGTGGAAAGACCGGCGAGAATCTCCAATTCAGGAACATTCTTCAAATCCCTTTCAACAATAACTCCTCGTGAAGTATTCAAAGTAGCATGGGGTGTAACCTTGATAGGTATATCGCCAATTACCTTTGATTTCAAGAGGAGTTCACTGTGTTGGGATGTGGATGTTTCAACCAGTATGTCACCAGATCGAAGCTTCTTTACTGACTTTGGAGAGCCAGCAAGTCCCTCTAGCCCCTTTTGAATAAAAAAAGGGGACATTTGCCCTAAAGATTTTTCTGAAAGAGAATGCAATATCAGAAAATGAGGTACGTGTGTTACTGATGTTGGAGATTGCTGTTCTGAGTATTCGAGACGTGGTCGCTTACCCATTGACTGTTTTTTACAATTTTAATTAAATTTTTTGAAGGATCCATAGGAGAGTGAAAAGTTTCTGTACTCACTGACCCCACCCACCATGGAGCCCTACAAGGGGACGCACTACAAAGTCATGCAAGGACAATGCAGCAACGCCAGGGTTTCGTGAGCACTATACCCAAACACCAGCATCAGGCACAATGTCCACAACACCCGTTGAGAACTTCCAACACTGGTACTTGGTTGGCTCTAGCCCAGGTGGACCAGCCGATTGACCCAAGGGGGGCCACCCAAGGGCCGCCCGTCTACAGGAATTCGAGGCCAAAGTGGTGTGTTAGGGTTGGACCCCTCAACCACCAGGATCCTCTCCTCCCCTTCACAGGTCGCCACGCACGGCAAACACGTGGGTGGATGTTTAGATCCCAGAGAAGGTAACCAGACAGAACAGAACCTTCCCTGGGAGGTCCCCTCACCACGTACAGGAATCCACTCCGAGGGGGGTTTTGAAAGAAAAAATAAATTATTAGGAATAGGGGCATAGATTTTTTACACTCATTGGGGAGGGGGGGGGGGAATTTTTGCAACCACTTATGTGAACTGTTCAATTTGCAAATTGGTAATCTCTGATTACATGAACCAGAAAGCGGTAAACATGCAGTCACAGATTAATCTTGTTGCCACAATACTTGCATGTATACTTAGGCCTACTGACTGATACTTATGAACTATCGCTTTGATCGAAAAGCTTAGAAGCATGCCTATATTAAAGATGTACATTTTGGCTTCTGAAAAAGCCTACATCTGGGCCTAATTATGTAATTCAATTGGTAAGAACACGAGAATCACAAGAACAAACATACAATTTGTAGACCTGTTATCCAATAAAACAATTCAACAGACCAAACTGTAAAGTGGAATGATTGTATGCACCATATCCCCCACTAAAAATGAAAGTGGGATGTATTCCACCCATCTTCCCTAGGATCTATGCCCATGATTAGGAATGTGAAAAATACTGTCCTCTTTTCATCAGGCTGGGGAATTTACTGAAACTGAAGATGTTTTCTCATCCAGTAAGTCAAGGATTCTACTAGCAAAGATTCAACTTTAAGCTTTATTTTCATACTAAGAAAAAAGCACAAGTATACATAACATAATAACCTTTGATATTAACTTTGAAACCTACTGCATCTTTCACAAGTATTTTCCCTTACTTTATGAATTTTACTTTAAAAAACTGTAGAAAATTAAAAAGTGATTGGAAAGCCATAAAGCTTGGAAATTTGTTGAGTATTCTTTGCAAATATGTTAAATGTTGTATTTATTCAAATTCTTAAATTCAAGCTCTATGTCAGTTTGATAAACAAAATTAATTAATTATCAGAGCCAAAAACCAATGTGTAAAGATATAAAGTTTAACACTAAAACAGACTACACTGTGGTTTACTCGAATAATTAACATTTTATTTTCTTTAAAAGGCAAATAGGAAATACTAGTCTCACAGTTTCTCAATTAAAGCAAAAAACCTAGCAAGGTTGTTATGGTTACATAAACTAAAAAGACAATTTGTCTTTTAAGAAATTCCAATGGCAACCTCCTTATGTTGGAGGATAACAACATAAATTGATTAGTTTAACAACTTCTTTACTACTAGGTTTTACTAATAAAGGAGAGGAATAGGTTCTTTGTCTGATAGTGTGCTTGGTAAAATTTTAAGGAGTGGATAAGAAACTGGCTTATAGGTTGAAGGCAGAAAATGATGAATGAATGAGCATTTTCTAAAATGAGAAAATGTAATAAATACATTTATCCATAACTTTATTTTGGGACTTTTGTTTCTCATTACATTAACACTTTGGGTATCTATGAGCAATAATATTTCTGAATTATTTATGTGATAAGTCATAATGTCAAACTGATGAGGACTAATTTACAAAAGACTCAGAATATGGAAAATAAGTTTTAAGAATGAGACATCTGCAGTTATGTACCTCAAGTAAGACTTGTATAAATCAGAAGAAAAAAAGGTTATTTGTGTATGATTGATGATAAAACAATTAAATCCTTTATTGACTGATCAGCTTTGGTTAAAAGAACAAACAAAATTCTTAGTTCTACCCATAAAAATTTTAAACATAACGTTATTGCAGCTTAATACAATCCACTCATGAAGCCTCATTTAGATACTACACATTTGGTTCCCTAATTAGAGAAAGGATACCAACATTTTAACATTTTTTGGGACAATGCAGGACCTGTTGTTCCATCTTGATTGTTTCACACTTTAAATTAACTTAAAAAACTTAAAGCCAACCCTTATTATTCATATACTTAAACTTTTGCTTAAACTCACTTAAATTTACTGCCTCCACAACAACTGATGGAAATCCATTCCAAATGCCAACCACTCTGTTAGAAAAATAAAAATGTCTTAGCTGAAGATGATTCTCAATCTGCTAAAATTCATAATTGCATTTCCTGGTCCTTCTATTCTCACTGTTAACTGTGATAATAAGATATGTAAACACTGTCAATTCCCTTTACATCTTAAACACCTTAATTAGATCCTCCCAAACACTTTTTTTTTTCAAGAAGATCAATTTCAGGGATTTCAGTCTCTCTCCATAAGGTAAGCCCTCCATCTCAAGCACCATTTTAGTAAGTTAAGGAACCCAAGACTGAACACATTACTCCAAATGCAGCCTAACCATTAATCTATACAATAAGATAACTTCTTTAGACTTGTATTCATTATTTCTGTAGATAAAACCTGAACTCCTATTTCTCCTATCAGTAGCAATGGCACTGTGATGGCATTAGATTAGATCAGATTGACTATTACACCAAGATCCCTTTCTTTCATAATGTTGTTAAGGTTATTCCGATACAAATTATGATAATCCACATTCAATATTTTGCATTTATTATATTTACAACTTACTGATAATTTATTTCTTCACAGCTTGCAACACCCAAGACTCTAATATCATCAGCAAATTTTAGTAGTTTATTGACCATTCTTTCATCCATGTTACTGATGTAAATCAAAAAGAGCAATGGTCCTAGGACTGATTCCTTAGGTATCCCATCTCACTTGGGATATTAATGCAGTTTGAATGAATTCCATTTGTGACAAACCTCTGCTTTCTTCTATCCAGCCACTCTATGTAGTTTGCTAACTTACCTCCCACACCTATAGTTTGTTTGGAATTATGCACAAAGCTACACCATGGGCTAACTATGCTTTGCCGACTATGGGTATTGAAACTCGGTTTTTCACATTGCAAGTTCACAGAGGTATACATATCTATGTCAGTGACAGCTAAGAATTTGCAGGGTAATGGTATTAAACAGTTTTTCAATCAACTAGAAGAAAGAGTACAAGAAAATCTGGCTTAAAAGAAAGCAAAAATACAATTAATACGAATTTTCACAGTTTGGAAAGTACTATTAGTGGGACTCGTTTATTTTTGGACCTTTGTTTATTATTTATGTTAACAATCTTTCCAGCTTTTAGTCAATAATAATTTTAAACTTAATAATACATAAATTATAACACTGTCATGGTTCTGTCATTGAGAAGGGCATAAAAATAAGTTTCATTTAAAAATGTAAAATAAAGCTTCTGGTATGTGAAAAAAAGACATCATGCTGTTGAGAAAAAAAAAGAGGAAACTGGTTCAGATATAAATGATTAAAAAAGAAATTATAAAGCCTTCTACTGCAACTTCTGCAGTGGTGAAAAGATCCAACAGTTTTGAAACCAATTTACAGAAATTTTAAATTTGAGAGTGTGAATACAACATTACACAAGAACAGGTGGGTTTTTCTTTTCTCTAAAGTGCAGAGAAACTAAAGTAAGTTGTTTTAAACATTTCAAATTGTTAAGACTTGTATAATTTGTGTAGGGTAGTTTGAGTGGTGAAATGAAAACCTTAGTAACACAATGTAACATCTTCAAGGTAAAAAGTTAAAAAAACATGAAAGTCCAGATCTGTGTTAGTTTCTCTTCAACGATATATCCACATTTACTTTCAATAGTTCTGCAAAATTGTGTGCATGATAATATTTTGATATATGAGCATTATCTTGAGTAAAAAGTAATAAATGAGTAATGAAGGAACTTAAAAAAACATCCTCGAACTACAGGTATATATAATACATATAAAAGAGAAGAGAGAATACATGGTTACACAGAATTAATAAAATAACCAAAGGTAAATTCATGTAATTAGTTAGATTGTAAACAATGTGTATAAAATACATATAGATATTAAATACAAGATCTATCAATTTAACTTATATTACATTGTAAAATGCTATTTGATATTCTTAATAAAATTATTTAGTTTAATATTTTGTAATTACTTATAACAAACTCTTGTGTCATAGAAAGAAAGACTAAAATTGATGCGCTTTGCTATAAAGCTGGGAAATATACTCAGTAACTAATATTTCTTCAGTGCGCAGCTTCAGCTAAGTAAAGAAGTATGAACTTAATCAGTTACTGCTCAGACAATATTTCCGACTTACTTCATCTTAAAAAGATAAATCCTACTGTCTTTACTACTTTATTTTACCAACTGCATGTATTACTTAGAGTATAATATATAGTCTATTGTTTTGTTTCACAATGATGCTTTATGTAAGATTTTATTTTTTGAAAATTGTTTTCAATAAACTTTGCAATTTACACATGTGGGAACAGTAGTTACCATTGCACCATTTATAATCTGTTTGTACTTTTCATCAGTAAACGTAGCGTTTACAACAGTATACTGAAAACATATTTTCGTTGCCCATGTAAATAGTAGTTTTACTTTAGACCATTGATTATCATAAACATCACACCTACTTTACGTTGCTATGTCTTTGGCCACTTTCGTCTTTTTAGAGAAATGCCCGATGAACGTAAGACTGTTTAACTAGGAATTATTTCTGTACTACTAGTACAAGATTTAACTTTTAGTAAATATTAGGCTACCAGAAGAACATTTTTATTTAGATTTCAATTTAACTTAATTCTAAAACACGCAAACATTATTCGAGAAAATAGTTTTACACATTTAATACAATAACATCCAAAATACTAATAGTAGCTTCCTTATAAAAATTTAAACACTCAATTTTGTGCTCTCTTTGAACTTAAGTTTAACAAATTACAATTTACATGAAATATGAATCATTTATACGTGGAATGAGTCACTTTATCAGAACTTAGCAGAAGTAAAATTAGAATAGAAATTAATTAATGGTACAACTACCACTCCTAGAAATATGTCATGAATTTAACGATAGGCTTACAAATGTCTTCAGGCTTATACTGTAACAAATGTAATTAATAAAAATTACAATTACAAACCATTTAATCAATTGCTGTGATAGCGAATCTGAACTTTACTACGTGTAAATATATATAGGCTTAACATAATTTCCAAGCCTCAAACCGGTAGTTTTCAATTTCTATTGGTATCGGCAATGATATAATAAAGAGGTGCTTTCATAACGTTACTCCCCTTAAGCTTTAATGCTGCCACAAAAAAAGAAAAGAATACCAGTTAATTATTTCTCTAACATTTATTTAAATTCACCAAACCAAGGAACATCAATATTTCATTAATTTTTCACTTGAATGAACTTTCTTTTTAAAAAAATCTTTATTAGTTTTTATTTTTGAAAGAACTAACGTCAATATTCAGTTCACAATGAAATAGTACTTTCACTGTTGATTGGTTCATTAGACCTCTTTTTTGAGACCAGATGCTATTCATAACGAAAAATACTCTTTTAACAGGGGCAGAATGTATTCCATGAATTACCAGAAATACTTTGATCTTTGAAGTGGTTGAAAAGTTCTTCCTATTTTTCTTCACAACCTATTTCTTTTGCTTTCCACTCGACACATTTTGATGACCAGAAGGATTTTAGCAGGAACAACTTCATCAAACAGATCATCAACACTGATTACAGCATTTCGAAGCGTTTCATTAATTTTTCAGCAGCTGCTTCTATGTGAGAGCCACGCGAAAACAGTTTTTTTTATCCAAACAAAGTATTCCTCACCACCAAAACTGCTTTCCGACAGCTCAATATAAGACAGGCAGCAATCATAAAAACTTGTAAATTCCTTCCTAATCAAGTCTACCTGGCATTCTTCCTCTTCCTCTAGCACAGTGAGTAGTTGTTTTTGCACCAAGGGAAATAAAGTTGTTATCTCGTCTTTCTTTCAAGCTGGAAGCCTGGTATGGCCAAGCATGTTGAGGCGTGCGACTCGTAATCTGAGGGTCGCGGGTTCGCATCCCCATCGCGCCAAACATGCTCACCCTTTCAGCCGTGGGCGCGTTATAAAGTGATAGTCAATCCCACTATTCGTTGGTAAAAGAGTAGCCCAAGAGTTGGCGATAGGTGGTGATGACTAGCTGCCTTTCCTCTAGTCTTACACTACTAAATTAGGGACGGCTAGCACAGATATCCCTCGAGTAGCTTTGTGCGAATTTAAAAAATAACAAACAAAACAAACATTCTTTCAGGTTGGTTTTCAACTTATGAAATTCTGCAATAATATCACTTGTGGTTGCTTTTATTTTCTCCATAGCTAAAATCATTTTGTTGAACAAATCTAGTTGTCCATTCACAAACCACATATATATTTCTCAACATTTACTCTTAAAAAACCTTTTTATCAACAATGGGCACTACTCTTGTGAAGAAAAATGTCTTCTGTTTTTCAGAAATTTGGAGAATTCTCTCAACAGCTGGTAACAAACACAGAAATCACGTATTTCTATACTGGAAAACCTTCTGTTCTCAATTTCTAAAAAACTGCGTATTTTTTTTTAGGTGTGTAACACACAGTGTAAATATAGAAATATATATGCAAAAACAGCTCGTTTGGGTTGAGAAAATATTAGAAGAGCCGACAACGTTTCGACCTTCTTTGGTCATCGTGAACCTTAAGGATATTATGTAGATACAAATAATGATGTCGTTGAGAGCCAGCTTATTGGACATATGCCTCAGATGTATTTCACAGTGTCCCAAATCGATTTCATGTAAACTGTAGTATATGATGTGGTAATTAATTATCTTGAATTCACGAGCATCCGCAGTTGGTGGGAGGCACTTGTCCCCACTTATAAACTTATTTATTTGTTCATTCAGCATATGTATATAAATTTTTAGTTCAGTTCTCAATTGTACAATACTTCTCCCGTCAGAATGAATTTCTGTAAATGTACATGTTTGAGCTGTAGCTACTTCTTGGGGTCCATAACTCAGCTGCTAATCAGACAGCTAGCGATAAATGCAAATTTCATAGTTGTCACATATTTGCCATTTGGGGCAATATGTTTACTTTTTCGCATAATTCCATTCTTATAACTAAGCTTCATCTGAATTATTGAACTTTGAGGATATCAATAGTTTCTAATGAGGCTGTAATAGCGAAGTGTTAAGCTAGGTTGGAATGACCAGATGGTTAAAATGCTTGTTATCTTAGGGTCGCGGGTTTGATTCCTCGTCTCACCAAAGATGCTCGTCATTTTAGCATTGAGGGGGTTATAATGTAACGGCCAATCCCACTATTGGTTGGTTAAATAGTAGCCCAAGAGGAGACGGTAGGTGGTGGTGATGAATAGCTGCTTTCTCTCTAGTCTTATACTGTTAAACTAGAGATGGCTAGCAAAGATGTAGCGAAATTCAAAATAAACCAATATTAAGCTAATGGAGACACATTTTAAATGTATAAATCGTTATTTTATTTTCCTTAATAGTTATTCACATTTTCTACACACCTCCATAATGTTAATTGATTATGTGGCGTGGTTTTTAGGCTGACTTTGTCCAAATACCATTGTTAAGAACCGTCAGCACATATAAGGACTGCAAGACTGCACCGTCAATCTGATCCTCGCGATGCATCAACTTAATGTAACAAACACTATGTTTTTCATGCAGAATGCTGCCTCTTCACATATTGGAAATGAGGTGAAACACGTCCAATTAACACGTTAAAAAGTAACATAGTACAAATCACTAACACCACATCATGTAACACACTTATATCGCCAAACGAAAATTACAAGATATCACAGCACTGTTGGAGTTCCACATACCCTTCGTCAATCGAAAAGTTCCACTGAACTTAGAAAATAATTTCTAATATTTAAATTTAAAGAAATAAGATATTCTCCCAAAAGTGGTCTTGTTGTAAAATGTAATTAGCCTAAGCAGTTCTCCCAGATGGTCTGAGAAAGGTTTAGGTGGCAACACCAACATACACACAAGCAGCAACTACCAGTTACACACAATATTTGTTAAAAGTGTAGACATTGATCTAGAAAAAACAGAAATTTATAACAAACTGGTATCATCAAGCTTTCAACATAAGAAAGTAGAGAGATTCACATCTTTTCGTTTCAAACAAAACACACCATTTATTAAAACTTCATTTGAAAACAAAGAACACTATGACTCTCTGTTTGTCAACAGATGTGTCCTTTATTATAACACACATAAAATAAAATATCCAGTGCTTCAAATGCCAGAAATTGGGGCACTTAAACCTTTTTGTAATGGTGCATAAGGTGCGCAGGGACGCACGATGTCAAATGCTGCTCTAAGTAGCATAACGAGATTACATACACCAACTGCCAGGGCCCTCTCACTTCTAATTATAAAGCTTGCCCCAAACACCAACAAGTGAGAAATAAAGTTGTAAATCTCCTTTTTGCTGCACAACAAATAAATGACGCAGCCCAGAAACGAACACCGTAACCATAGCACATTTTAATGTAAACTTCATCAGTCGCGGTAACTTTTACACAATCTCATTAAAACTCTCGGCATAAGATTTTAAAGAAGCTTAAATAAACATTTCTAAAATTTTAAAAGAGTAAAACTAAAATATGTAACAGAAATTAAAGTATGCTCTAAAGTTAAATTTCTTGGTATGACTTTCGACAAAAGGCACACATGAGCAGAGCATATAAAGAAAACACGAATTTTGACGTCTGGTAAAAATGAAGGATGTAAAGCTAGCTCTACCTTACAACCAAAAGTCGCTATAAATATGTTAGATAACACAATAAAAACCAAAATATCAATATAGTAGAATACTGAGATTAGCCCTGTGGCTTCTAAGTTACACCGCCTTTAGCTATTTATACAAAATAAGTTTTTTGTTTGTATTTGAAGTTACAAATAAAGAAATACAGTGCTACCTATTGTATCGAAACCAGGATTTTAGTGTTGTAAGTCTGCAAACACACCGTTGTGCCTCTTGAAAGTCACAAAACAAGTAAAATACTTTTATTTAAAAACGACCCCTTCCATTCCCATCATTACTAGTGCTCCATACAAAACAATATCCTCGTGCAATATGTACCGCAGCCAAACACAAAATATGTACATACCATGTGCTTCGTTGTTTTTTATAAATAATCCCATGTTTCTGCCTTACATCTTGGGCACAAAACAAAGAGGTTATTCGGCGTCTGTCCTGTGAAAGTGAGATTTCACAAGGTACTTTCATTTCCCCCACAACATGTTCCACGGCATTGGATTTACAGATCCTCGTTGACTGTAACCATGATTATCTGCCAATAATGTTTGTTGTCAATAGTTGCCGAAATCTTGGATGTCAACCTCAACCTTTCGTTTCATCATTTCTGTCTTTACTAGAGAATAACTTATATGCTAATATAGTTATTAAAAACCCACTTGGACAAGCAGCACAAAGAGGGATACTTCTGAACACTACATGTTGATGAAAAGTGTTTCCTTCTCAAGCCAAACACTTGTCACGAATAGCATAATGATAAAACAACAAAAACCAACAACTGAGCTGTAAAAGTTTCTCAATAACCACCTTGTACATGAAATACGTTTTTAAAAACTAAAGACTTCAAATTATAAATATATTAAAAAATATGGCGTTATACACACAATATATTCATTTCCGCTTAAAGTTTAATACACATGTCTGTAATGTTGCATTTTTTCTTTCTAAAGCTGCAGAATTCGCTATTTGTACGTTGATCATCCAGATAAAAGTGAACTTCAGATTGAAGCATGACCAGTGGGAGACCAGCTGTAACATATTTCTAATAAGTTTAGGGGATTTAATCTAGAAGGTTTTTCTGAATCTTAGGATTTTAATGTCTCAGACACTGGGATTCTGTCAGAATTCTGATTTGTGTTATTTTACTTCCTATTTTTTCTCAATGAAAACTAATTAAACAATCTGTATTCTGTTATCTAACTTAAATTATTAAAAGTAACGTGTACACAGAATGTTACTAAAACCTTAAACATCTGCATGAATAATATGCCCCCAGTGGCTCAGCGGTATGTCTGCGGACTTGCACGCTAAAATCCGGGTTTCGATACCCGTGGTGGGCAGAGCACAGATAGCCCATTGTGTAGCTTTGTGCTTAATTCAAAACAACAACATGAATAATATTGTTACTAAAACTGTTACCTTACCGCATAAACACTTGAATCGGGTTGAAAAACTTTATATCCAGAGTGCAAACATTTAAACTTGAGCATAGGTAGTTTTATATTCAATGAACTTTCATTAAGACTCCCAATTGGCTGACATGGCCTAGCGCGTTAAGGCGTGCGTTGCGTAATCTGAGGGTCGCGGGTTCGCGCTAAACATGCTCGCCCTCCCAACCGTGGGGGCGTTATGATGTCACGATCAATCCCACTATGCATTGGTAAAAGAGTAGCTCAAGATTTTGCGGTGGGTGGTGATGACTAGCTTCCTTCCCTCTTGTCTTACACTATATTAGGGACGGCTAGCACAGACAGCCCTCCAGTAGCTTTGTGCGAAATTCCAAAAAACAAAAACAAACAAAACCAATTGACTGAAATTTATATGCAAATTTTGGTATGTATCGTCATGGTAAGAACAAACATCAAGGGTTATCAATTACATCTCTCTGATACAGAAAGGGCTAAACAGTCTGGAAAACCCTCGAATTCTCTTTTATAAAACTCAGGATTTGAATATTTCAATTAATATATAAGATCTTAGGAACTCTGTGATCCTCGAGATCGCAACTCTCAGATATTTTAATGCAACAAAAGTACAGGTGCATGGGGTCTTATCTCTTGGACAAAATGGGCATTGCTCAGGGACCCATACATGGAAAGGAACCCTGAAGTTATGCCTTTTAATCTATTTCTGAGGTTTTTTTCATTATGAGGCTCAATTTACTGAGTTCTGCCTGGAGCTTTAAAATGACTAATACTGCCTCTTTACATGTGGATACATTTTTCAAAAGCATGTCTTGAAAATTTGTCTTTACGAGAGCGGGATTCATATATTATTCTTTTATACGTTAAGACAGATGATAAAAAATCTGTGAAACCATAGTTTTATCATCACAAACGTTTGGAAACTGTTTCATTCATGTGCACATAAAGAAAGTCAATTCATAAAAATCAATTATCAGTTTATTGGTAATTAAGACTATAATACTACTATAACTGAAACTAAAACTCGCCAGTCATAGATTTACCAATACACCTCAACTTTCAAGGCTTAAAATTGAATTAAGTTTATAAGTATTTTAAAATATGCTTTTCTTGTTGTTGAAAGTTAAGTATGATGGCTTTTGTTGATAGCACCTCAGTGGTTCAGCGGTATGTCTGCAGACGTACAACGCTAACAACCAGGTTTCGATACCCATGGTGAGCAGAACACAGATAGCCCATTATGTGGCTTTGTGATTAACTCAAAACAAAAATTATGCTGATAAAATTTGAGTTTTGATAGCCAGTTGTGTACTGTTTGTTTGTTTTTGAAATTCGCACAAAAGCTACTCCAGGGCTATCTGCGCTAGACGTCCCTAATTTAGCAGTGTAAGACTAGAGGGAAGGCAGCTAGTCATCACCACCCACCGCCAACTCTTGGGCTATTCTTTTACTAACGGCCCCCCAGTGGCTCAGCGGTATGTCTGCGGACTTACACGCTAAAATTTTATTTCAGATAACTTGATTTTAGTTTGAAATAAGTCAAAAGTCTTAAACTGATGACTTTTTCTATCAGTTTTCCAATACAACTGGTTAAGCTGATTGTTTAATAGCTTTCTGGTTTATTTGCTGGCATTCCTTCTTTTAAAAATATTTAAATTTGTTTCTTCTCTACGGCATCATTCGCATCGGTCTTCTCTTTGCCTTGCAACCTTTCTGAAGATACCTTTTTCGTTTTTCCATTTCACAACCTCAAGACTTTAAAATCGTCAAAAGACAATATTTAACCAGCTTCTCTAGTTAAAATTAAGAAAACTCACGTATGTAGCAAATAAATTATCGCAAGCGGGATTAATATCTCTGAACACTCCAGTTAAGGAAAGTTTCTCTCTTTGAAAAAACTAAATTTCTGTTACAAGATGTTTCTTTTTACTTTTAACGTAACGCTAGCTTCCAAGAAATTGGTATATAATCTAATTTTAAGGATAGATTGAACTCATCAACTAGATGGTTATACAATTCTGGTATGCCTTTTTTGATAAGTATACATTATATTTTGTCATGTCATGGAGTATTGTTTTGTCTTTTTAGAGTGTTTTGTATTTCTGGGATTGTTATTGGTTTAATGAGCTATTGTGTTATGTGTTACTTTGAGTGTCACTACTTCAATGTTGGCTCTTTCTAGGAACTGGAAAAGTAGGTGAGTATAGGATTTTGTCTGTATTAATAAAGTTATCAACTTTATTATAAAATAATGCGTCACTGTGGGTTTGTGTGGTGCTTTGTAAATGTTTTCAAGGCGATTTTTTGAATAGCTCCACGTTATGTGTGTTGGTTTTGTTTGTTTGTTTTTGCATTTCGCGCAAAGCTACACGAGGACTATCTGCACTAGCTGTCCCTAATTTAACAGAGTAAGACTAAAGGGAAGGCAGCCAGTCATCACCACCTTCCGCCAACTCTTGGAGTACTCTTTTTACCAACGAATAATGGAATTGACCATCACATTATAACACCCTACGGCTGAAAGTGCGAACATGTTTGGTGCAACGAGGATTCGAACCAGCGAACCTCAGATTACGAGTCGAACGCCTAACCCACTTGGCCATGCTGGGCCTTGTTTGTTGGTGTTGTCTTCGGTATTATTGTATTTTAGTGCGGGATATATGTATTTGTATTATTTCCAGTAAATATTTTAAAGGGAGACTAGATGTTTTGGATCTGTGTGTATACTAAGTTTTGAGGAATATTCTTCCTAATTATCGATTTTTATTACATCAGTTCGTTTCTTATAGTCATTGGAAGTGTATTTAGTCTGATTGTGTGATTAAGGTTCTGTGTATTCCTAAATGTTTTTCGTAATTCTTTGTTATTCTACTTAGGTGTTGTTCGTAGAATTTTCGTATTTGGTTGTGATGTATTGTTGTTGGGATTCATATTTCTGCTGAATTACATAATTGTATGGTAGTAATTATCCATTATAATATGATTTTCGCCACTATTGATAGTTTGTCCGGCAGATTATTATTTAATATTTCCTGGTATTTTATCAAGTTCGCTTTTCTCTAATTAAATTTTGGGGAATTAATTTGTTGATCACAATTTGAACTGAGACTGAAGTCGCACTAAATTGCAAGATGATCCCTAAAGACACACAATATATACACATATCTAAAATATTATTAGTGTTATGTGCATAGCTGTTACACATCGAGATATTAAATAATTACCATTGAGTAGGATACTGTCGGTATTCTCCCAAAATTCTTGCAGTTTTCTGTGTATCATGACACTTCCAAGTAATGCATGCTTACTGTCAAGTGTCCTATCTTTATGTCGTCGAGATTTTGGATTACAATTCTTTGTAGTAGGTTTAAATCTTAGTTGTTTCTCGGAAATCAGTATAGGCCAATGATAATAATAGAGCGTTATTTTCTAAGGTTAATACTAGAGATATATACTTTCGGATTTGTTTGTTTGTTTTGGAATTTCGCAAAAAGCTACTCGAGGGCTGTCTGTGCTAGCCGTCTCTATTTTAGCAGTGTAAGACTAGAGGTAAGGCAGCTAGTCATCGCCAACTCTTGGGCTACTCCTTTATCAACGAATAGTGGGATTGACTGTCGTATTATAACGCCCCCACGGCTGAAAAGGTGAGCATGTTTGTTGCGACGGGGATGCGAACCCGTGACCCTCAGATTACGAGATGCACGCCTTAACCCACCTGGCCACGTTGTTTAAACGCCCCTTTTCGATGTGTCTTATTTATCAATCGTGTCTTATGATAAAGTAAATTTTTATATTAAATTTGTTATGTTTGTACATCAATGTCTCCGTGATTATTCTTAAACCCACTTTGGTACTGCTTACATTTTCGATCTCATGCCTCTTGGAAGCTAGGCCATCTTGGATGCTGGCATGGAGAACTGGGAAAATATAAGTTGTCACTTTTGATATTATTAGCCTCAATACTTGTGTAAGATATTTTTCTGGAATGTTTATCATTGTTGTGATAAAATCGTTCTGTTCTGGATTGCTGATTTCTGCAACAAATTCGTGTACTTTACTTTTCAAGACGTTCATAAAATGGTTTGTTTGTTGTTCTCGACTCGTTTTTTTCTAATTTATTTCGTTGGTGACTACTGTTGTGTTTGTTTTTTGAGATTTGAGTATTTTTAGGAGTTGGTAAAAGAAGCAACTTTGTTGTAGGTAATGTTGGCTGGCTGTGTATTTGTTTGAGGTGAGCTTTTTTTGCGTCAGTTTGAGCTCTTGACATGTTTGTTTTATTCCCTATATTAAATACTTTTATTTTTATGAATGTATATTTAGTGCATCTTTTACAGTTAGCACTGACAAATGTAGCGTTGTACTGCGGTGATCGCTTGCATTTTTGCTGGGCCCTGCATTGCCAAGCGTGTTAAGGTGTGGGACTCGTAATCTGAGGGTCACAGGTTTGCATCCCCGTCGCGCCCAACATGCTCGCCCTTTCAGCCGTGGGGGCGTTATAACGTTCAATCAATCCCACTATTCGTTGGTAAAAGAGTAGTCGGTGGGTGTTGATGACTGCTGCCTTCCCTCTAGTCTTACACTGCTAAATTAGGACGGCTAGCACAGATGGCCCTCGAGTACATGTGTGTGAAATTCAAACAAACAAAGCATTTCTGCTTCTTCAAACACTGGTATCTTTGGTACCATTGTAAGTATGATGTCGTTAATTTGTTCTTGTATATTATGGATGTCTTCTGAGAATATCTTTATCACGTTTGCTGTAACGTACGTTCGTTGCGAGATGATTCTTTTTAATTTTTGTGTGTGGAACGTTAATGTCAGTCAATACGTCTTTGACATTTTTGTGTCTTTGCTTCTAATAATAAAGGCTCTGGCTTATGGGTTGTTTCCAGTAGGAGTGTTTTCTTATAGCAAATCCACATCGGGCCATTCTACTGTATCCGCCGCAGGGAACTAAACCCAAATATTTTTAGCGTTATAAATCCGAAAACTTACCGCTGGCCCACCAGAGGATTCCAGTAGATGTATCTTTATGATTTTTAGTTGAAAGAATGTTAAGATATTTGGTGTCAGAACGCTTTTCGAGTACGTCACTAGTATTTTGTTTAAATATTTTAACTTCTTTGTGTAGTTGTAGTTGAAGGATACTTTCGATTAGAATTGCATATTTTGGTGGGGCTTATTATGTTTTGTTCGTCAAGGTTGGATTCATATTCATTTATGTTTTCGTCAGTGTTTTTGTTCGTTTTGTATGTTGTTATCCACATCAGTTTCCAGTGTACCGTCGTCATCTTTATATTTTACATTTGCTTGTAGTTTCTTTGATTTCCTTACTTTATCTCTTTAATGTATTTTATTTGTATAGTTGGGGTTTAATTTCAAATGGGAAGTCTTGGGTGGAGATCCATTTTTTGGTCGGGCTTTTACTTGGCTTTGCTGCAGTAATAATGAAATTAGCATTGACTAACTACCTTCCCTGGAGTCTATCAGTGCTAAATTTTGGATGGCTAACACATACAGATTACTTACTGCTAACTCTTTTACCAATGAACAGTGGGATTAACTGTAATAATGCCCCCATAGCCAAGAACAAATAAGGGTTGTATTGGCCCTAGGCTTTTTAACTCATAGAGGCCCCCATGAGACAGAGTTTCTATGTGCAATACCTTTATGGTCATAGTTTGAAGGCCCAAAATTAGTGTGAGGCCCTGGTCTTTAGCCTGGCAAGCCCATACCTTAATCTGGGGTTGCCCATAGCTGGAAGGCAAACATTTTTGGCGACGAGACTCGAACCCATAGATTATAAGTTGAATGCCCTGACAACTATGATAGTATGATAAAATGTTTTTTAAAATCAGTTATCAAAATGAATTAAAGTTTTGTTTATTGTTTACTTCCAAAGAAGATTTATGAATTTCACATGGTATGCAAAAGAGAAATAATTTAAGAACATAAGCATTTTCTATGTAGATTAGTTTTGAGTAGCAAAAAGGTCTTGTACAATTAAGTGTTTCCATACTAATGAAAAATATTCTGAATTGTTGTGTTCGTTACACACATTTATTTATGAATATTACATACTTCAGAAACATTATCAAATACCAATCACAAACAACAGAAACAAAAAAAACTGTGAAAAACACAATAGAAAACACACATTTTCTTTGATTTCTGTGTAAAAATACACAGTATTACTCACTGAGGAAAATAGGAATTTTAAAATCATCTTAAAAATCAAAATTTGGCTCATTGCTGTTTGTATTCTACTTCAGTTATTTTATTTTTACCATTTCTTTCTAAAATGTGTAAATATAAAATTAAATGTCTATGACACCACTAAAAGCTTTCATGATACACAGTGAATGCACTCATTAATATGAAAATTGTGTATAGTGAGTCCAGATTTAAAAGTTTATGTGAAATATACATTTTCCAACTATCTATCTATATATATATAAAACCTTCAATGAAATTATGTACACAACCTTAAAAAAACAGTATAAAACACATAACCTAACACTAACATATAAAACTAGAAAGAGGCTAATTTAGCTAAAAGTTTGAAACACATATTGCATAATGTCCTGTGTGATAAAACATCTGTTACAAGAGAATAACTTCTCAATTCTGTTAGGCTAAGTAGAAAAGTATTTAAAAGTGTAAAAAACCTTAACATTATTTTTGTTGTAGGTATATTCATTCAGGAAATCACGCTAGCTATCATTAACAACAATACCAAAAATATATGTTTCAGGTGTCACAATAAGCAATTTCAAAAAGTCCAGTATTTTCATGGAACAGTATTTTAAATTTACAAGAGATAAAAGTTACTTATACATTTTCCAAGTTACTGGAAATAAAAAGTGACATTTCAGGAAACTCATAAGAAAATGACCTAAATGTTTATTGTAGAATGAGCTGTTTTACCTTTTTATGCAAGTTAGCATTAATCTTCTGTGCCTATGTTTTTTTCAATTTGTTAGCAAAACATATGCCAATTTTTAACTTCTGAACAATTTCAGTTGAAATTACAATGTTACATTTGTGAAAACTATTTTTCAAACTCTTTTTGTTGTGAATGTGAACAATTGTATGAAACAATAAACATGCAGTAATTGAAAGTTATTAAAGTACTTAAAAAACATCAAACAAAACAGGTTTTAATATAAAAAGTACCAAAGCTAGCCTAATTTTATATAATAAGTATACACTGACTAGCAGCTAACATGAATTTAGTTCTTACTGATTGTTAGATGGTCTATGTATTTGTAAGGTAGATATGTGCTGTTAATAACTGGCAAACATTCATATAACATGATGTTTTAAAGAAACCTTTTCCAGGCTACAGTGAATGTTTTTTTTTCCTGAACAGTATTACTTAATAAATAAGAAACTTTTCAGCAATTACATCCAAACACTGGTTCTTGTAAAATGTAGATGTTGTGTAAAAATTCAAAGATCAAAGTACAAAAATCAACAGTATAAAAAATTTAAATGTTTGCTTAAAAAACTCAAATTAAAAAAATCAACAAACCTTCAAATTATGACTGAATGTTTTATGTCTGATTGTATTCTATTCACACTACAAAAACAAGTTGCTTTATAAAAGAATGTGAAGTGATATTATCAACTGGTCACACAAAGCTAGTATATTTAGCATTTGATAATACAGGAATACTGGTATAGGTGGAAGGTGCTCTCAACTTCATCAGTTTATAGTTATGATCTGTTACTAGCATTTTAGACTCTGCTTGCCACATTTATTTCTCCAATTTTTCTTGTTATTTCACTAAAGGAGGGACGAGCATCTGGATCATAGTTCCAGCATGTCTGAAGTAGCTCTGTCAGTATTTCAGGAGAAGCTTCTGGCTGGTTCCAAATCAATTGCTGGTCTTGCAACAGCTGCAATATTACTTCATCTTCTTTATCAACAAAAGGAAGATTTGCTTGTGTAAACATCTCCCAAACAAGTACTGCAAATGACCAAACATCACTCTTTATTGACCAGTTGTCTAAAAGTACAGCTTCTGGGGCAGCCCATCGAAGAGGTACAACTTTATTCTGATAATGACTGTATTCCTGGGCATAGGTGTCTTCAAACAAACTTGGGTTACTTATCTTTACATCTAATCGAGAAGTGACTAGACAGTTTCTGGTTGCTAAGTCCTTGTGCACAAACTGTTTAGAAGATAAATACTCCATTCCTTCTGCCACCTGGTGGCAAATAGCAACAATCTGAGGTATGGATAGTGGCGGTGGCTTGGGACCTTTACGAGAATTTTCCTTCCTTGTGGCCAACAAGAACTGTTTTAAATCACCCTGAAAAAAGTGACAAATTATTTTACTAACAACAGTAACGATTTAAACATTCATAATATTTACTACTCTACTACTGTTTTCTTTTACCAATGAATATTTTCCTATTCAGATGTAAAGAAATATTTATTAGATACTAAGAGAAGAGGAAACATGATTTAACAAAATTTCATATTTTTCTGAAAATACTTGATACTAAATACAGCAATACTATAACAAATAAACCAACTTTTATAGCAAATAAACCACTAAACACTCTTGTTACTTTTGTAATGGTCAGCATGGATAATTGTCTAATTAGTACTTATTCCTCGCTAGCTCAGTTGATAAAAGCATAAGTCTCAAAGCATTAGTGTGAACTAAGGATCCCGAGTTTAAGCCTTTATCATGGCAGATTTCATAAAATCCCAATATGTTATTTTCACAAACATATTATGGCTGCTTAACCCTTGAAAGCCATCTGAGCTGAGTAAAATTATTAAACAAAACATTTGTAGTAATAGTTTGAGACTTCTAAAATAATTTTTCTCTGTTTGTTTTCTTTACAGTTGGAACCTAATTATTTTCTAATCTTCAGCAACTTGTTACTTCTGTAGCACCAAACCTCGTATATTATTATTCTGTATACAAAAACAAATGTACAAAATACACCAATTTTGATTATTTGATTAAAATCTGTTGAACCTCTTGTTCTGAGTTTTAAGTGTGGTCCCAATGTAATATTTTCTTTTTAAGGTTGCATATTCAGAGCTGGAGTACAATTCTTGAGCTGAGGTATATTGCTTCCTCACACAGATCTTTGAAACTTACCCAGTCACTGTATTCTATTATCATCATAAAAGGTTCAGCATCCAAGCACACACCTAAGAGTTTTGTCCAATTCTTATGACTAAGCTTATGAAACATTTCAGTTTCTTTCATGTATGATGAGTAAGAATCTTCATCCTTTGTTTGCAGTGCTTTCACCATAACAACAGTTTCTGTTTTTAGATCATCAACAGAACGAGTTTTGGCCAGAAACACTTCCCCATACTTTCCGTGTCCTAAGGCAAAGATAAACAAACAAATTCAATAAAATGACTTACTGACATAATTAACAGAATCACTTTTAATGTAATTGTAGTTAGTTTAGATACTGATGGCTGATACAAACATATCAATATTTTAGAAGCAGGTTCTGTGTGAACATTCAGACCAGTGTAACTGATCCCATCATGCACTTTATCACATTTTCATAAACATATGTATGAGTTAAACACAGGTAGATCAGAATGTTTCCTCTTTACTAAGTGTAAGAGAACATATATTTACCAGGCTGACCTACCTAGTAGCATCATTGTTTGAAGGTTGTCTCTAGAAAACTTGATGTCATCATAGGAGGACCTGTTGACTTTGGCAGGTCGTGAGCAAGGGCCTGGGGTGTTTATGTCCCCATCTTTACTGCTAACACCATTTACTTGTTCCTGATCTGTGTGATTGATCTTGTCTTTCATTTCAATGTTACTTTGTGGATTATCATCAACTTTGACCACTAGGAACATCATAATAACATAAATAATAACTAAATGTTTACTTCATGTAAGTTTTCACAAGCTAAATGATAAAAATTGGACATATTTTATAAACCAAAATATTCTCATAAATTAACACACCCTATTAAATTACTTCAGTTAGGTAATGGTGCTAATATGTAATATGAAATCCTAAACACAACATAGTTGTGCAGTACTATTTAACCCCCATCCACCCAAATAGCACTTATATTTATACACAGAACTGTCTGATGTTTACATATTAAATATTTCCTTTGCAAGATTTACACCCATAGATTGTACTGATGAAGAAAAACAAAGCAAAGTGAACATCTCTTTCAATGCTAACAGAAACTAGCAGAGTTTATTCAGTTCTAAATATTCTATCACTTTGTTGGTTTTGTTCCAACAAATGAAGTTGAATGTTGCCAGAAAGTTACTAGATTTTCAGACTAAAATAGTTATATATAAAATTGTCCAACTGGTCATGAAAAACAAAATCAAACTGAAACAAAGAGCACAGGTTATTAGATTAGCTTTACTTAACAGTATTCCTAGAAACTGGTCATATTGCATGGATGTTTTTAATTGATTTACTGATACATTCACAATTTTCCCAACAAACCATCGCATAGTTTGGAGTGAGCTAAAAAGTGCTTTTAACATGTGCTGAACACTAGGTTAATTTTGGGAATGAAAAAAATATTCAGAAAAGTAATAAACTGTGTTATATGTAAGTTTACTTCAGTAACTTATGTGATGCAACACAATAAAACTGCAAATTACATCACTGTTTAAATGTTATTTTTGCTTTTTGTATTAATGTATCACATGTAACTAGAAAACTGTTGCTATAATTCATTAAATTAGCATAAAAACATCTAAAAATATTGAGAATTTATAAGAAATTTTCAATGTATATCTTTGTTCCAACATTTGCAAATTTTAATCTATTCATCAATAAACAAATACTCTGAAAGATACTTAAAAGCATCTGTCTCTTGTGGAACTTCCTTCTGTCTTTTAAATGTAATCTTTCACTGTTTCTCATTCTTTTAGCTTAAGTCCATGCATAGAGTTTACAGTACATATTGATTTTTGTATTTTTTTATAAACATACTAAGATTTTTAAATCTAAAACCATAGTCACTGGAAATTCACTTAATGATAAAATTTACTTCCAAGTTGTTTGAATAAAAACTTCAAAATGTCAAATTCTTCATTTATCTTAAATGTGAAGGTACTTTAATAACATGTGTAGTGTATTTATTATTCTGGATTCAATCTTCTTAACCCAAAAAATTATTTGTATAACAGACATATTTATACAACTTCAATACTTTACTTTTCAGAATGACTGAAGTTAAAAGTATGACTTAATATCGCATTAATGCACTTAAATGCTTTAAATCTGATGGAGTTCTCCAAAAAGGAGAAAGTTAGAAGTGTATATTTTAACACCTACCTTCCTCACCTGCTTCAGCTAACAGCTTGGCTTTACGACGAGCTCGTCTAATGCGACACCAAATCATGAGTCCAATAACAAGAACAATGTAGATACTGCTGCACATAGTGTTATTGTAACTGTCTTGTTCATTGTATTTGCCTCATTTTCATCCTGTCCACTTATTTGGTTTGGACTATAGTTCTCTGTACCTGTAGAAAAAATGGAGGTTAGGACCCTGTAAATAATAATTATTCAAAATTAATGTACCAACTGTTCTTTATAAAAATCAGGTCAAAAAATTAACACTTCAGAAAACTAATGTATCAATTGTTTTATATATTAAATTTGTAATTGTAGTGACACTTTAAAAATGATGGTACATTTAGACTGGAAATTAATTTAGTTTCAAAAACTAAGATGAAATGATAATTTAGGATTCAAAACTTGGTAGTCAATCCAATTTCAACTGCTAAAATATATTTGTCATTGAAACTTTCTAACTTGAAAGATAAGTCAGTTATACTTAGAACATTTTGATCATCAAAATACTCTGTCTCTTTATTATAATTCATTAATAACTCATCCTCATTATAACTAGTTAATGTGCAAAATTTGTAAAATGATATTATTTTAAAATGCTAAATAAAAATAAATAGAAGTATTCTTATTTGTGAAGTTATTTGTTTAATTAACTCAAAACCAATGTTTTACCAACATTGTAACTTTCACTGCAAAAAGAATCACTATAATTTTAAAGTATTATGTGTTTATTATAAGCACTTCTCATAAGTAACCTATATTCAAGGTAAGTGAAATAAACATTACAATGATTTTTCATGTAATTACTACGATCAAAATTGATTTTGCATATTTATACAATGAACAATTATATATACAAGCATTTGAAAATTATTTTACGATAATTTTCATGGAAATAATAAAAGGTAACTAGTGTACTTTATGATATAATGTTAATTTCAGAAGATTAAAGACACAGAAAATGTTAGGAACTAACTTCTAATACTGAGGAGCACTTCAGCACGACGAAATCCTCCACTGTTTCCCGCTGTGCACCCATACTTTCCATTGTCAGCCATGTGTGCTTCTTTGATATACAATGTTCCATTAGTTAGGACTTGGAATCGCTTTTTGTCAAAACCTTTGAGTACATTATCTTTATCCCATTGTATACCTGGAGGTGGATCTCCTTCAGCTTCACAATGAAGCATCACTGGGTAGCCTTCGTAGGCTTCTGTGTCTGCTGGTGTCACTGTGAACTTAGGCATCACTAAGAGAAAATCTCTTTATTCACTATTGTAGACAAATAAAACTAGAAAATGTGAAACAATGTATTACGAATACTGCAAAATATACAAATCCTGGATATATATTCTCCATCAAGACTTCTCATTTAAATGTTGTGAAAGGAAAGATATCTCCCACTCAAATGCTATAGATGAAAATAATCTGAATAAAATAAGACTTACCTTTCAAAATATCTTTAACTGCTCTCATCAGGTATAAATTAAAACGTATTATAACATAATTGAGAAAGAAAAGAATCTTCATTCTTGTTTTGAAGATAAGATTACTCACATGATTTGTAACTCATTTTATTTAATCATTAAATTAATTAAGTATAGTAATTACTTAATAATCAATTATAATTTACAATAATTATTTAATTGATAATATTAAGTTAGTTCCATATATTTTGGCCACATAATTAGATTGAAGTGATGCTGATAGACAAAATAAAAGGAAGGAAAGCTAGAGGCAGACAAAACTCACTTGGCTCTATGATATTAGAAAATGGACTGCAATGAGAAATGTAAATTAGTAATGTTAATGCTCGCAGCAGGGAATAAATAAGAAAATGAACCAGTCATTAACCCTCAAAATTAGGGAAGACAACACGACTGATTAAAAAGTTAATGAAGAAAAATTTTCTCATAACACAATAAGGAATTTAATTTTTCTATCACAATGAGAGGTATTTTAATTGCACATAAACACAATTATAGTTAACAAAGGGATGAACATTTGTGATAAGGAAAATATTGTTGATATGAGGAAATAAAAGATGTACAAGAGACATATTTTAAATGTTCAAATATTCATAACATAGACAATTCTCAAGTATGTAAGACAGTAGGAAATTGAAAAAAAATCTTTAATTATATGGTTACTTCAGCCTATCCTTAAAAGTCATGGCTTTAGGCTACTCAAGAATATACTTTATTATGTGTCCTAAAATTTAAAACATACAAGATCCTTTATACATGCAGGACAGCATAGATTTTTGAGTTTTTATGCAATAAAAAGTTACAGTCAATGAATTTCAAATATTATGGGATTCCACTCCCTCTATTATTTGAAAATTAACTGCGATGAGTAGAATCTCATACTGATAGTTTATATACTGTGATTAGCTGTCACAAAACCAGTGAGAAAATGAGTGATGATGAGAAACCCACTTGAAGTAAAGATGTATTCTTAAGACAGCTGGTATGGGTGTTAACATTTTAATTAAAATAAAGTATAGAACAACGTTTCAACCTTCTTATGTCATCTTCAAGTTAACAAAGGTTTGTAAATTTCTAAGTTTTTGAACATTGTAATTCTTCATAATCCTCTCTTAGTGTATGAAATAATAAAAACACATACAGTTAACCCTTACCCGAATAGAAAGGCAGGCCTCAAAATATCAGATATAACTACTACAAACTGTTTGTGTCTGTCTGTTTTCTAAGTACATTCAGCAGAGTGGATGAAACAGGTGTTGAAGACAAACAGAAATCTATGTGCATAAAACAATGAGTAAAATTCCATGGAATGTAAACCCTTCATTTGGCAACATTATTCCCAAATGAATGATAAAATAAGCTTCATACTGAAAATTTTACAAATGCGAGTCTTCTTATATTATATTTGTAACAGTTTTGGGAATAAAGTGAGAAACAATAAATAAAACAACACATTTTATTTTCTGAATAATAATAACAAAAGTTTTTATTCCAGTCAGTGTTTCACCATTGTGTTTTCATCAGAGCTAGTGGTACAATTATTGTAGGCAAAAATATACATAGTAAATACGATATATTTTCCCATGAAACAATTCTTGTACTGATAGGATGAAGCTGCAACAACAAAATATTGGCTGAAAAAAAAAACAACTTTTACTTATTATTATTATCTGGAGAGTAAAAGTCATTTTTTTTATTTTTATTTACCTGTATTGCTAAAACATCTTAACTCCTTCCAGTATGCACTAGAAATCCTGAAAAAACAACAAAATATTTGTAGTGATTCTTGTTAGCCTGAGATCTTGTGTCCAAAGCATCTTTTGTCTTAATGTATTTCAATGAAAGCCTGATGATTACTTAAGAAGGTCAAACCATTGTACTGTACTTTATTTTAATTAAAGTGCGATTACCCATATCAGCCATCATGAGAATACAATCAGACATTGTTATACTAACATAAAAAGCACCATTAACAGCAGCTGTGTTTTTCACACATACAGACATTATATTTTCAATATTTTGTTTCTGCTTTTCTGGCTAATGACCAAAATCAAAATACAAATATTTAAATTACTTTATTTATGCAATAAACCAATAATTACTATGTTTAGCTGATGAAACAAAATAGTTTATTAATTTCATCAATGAAAACTGTTCTCCTCTATGAATAGTTCTGACTGCATCATTTTTGGTATAACACAGAAATATGTACACTGTTTAGATCTATCTAACTAGATACTAACCAACAACTTCAACATTTATTGTTGCATTAATAGTTCCCTGAGGACTGGAAGCAATGCATGTGTATGTTCCAGCATCATCATGTTGAACAACATTGAAATGTAGTGTACCATTTTCATCACTGATGTGAGAAGGCCACTGGGTAGGTGTTACTGTGTCCTTTACCCATTGAACCATAGGAGTTTCAGCACCACGAGCCTTGCAGTAAATCTTTCTGTTAGATCCCAATTCTAGTTTCTTGTTTACAGGAGGAGGGACAAATTTTAAGGTTTCTGAAAAAAAAATAAAAAAATTTAAACATGTTTTACACTTTATATTCTAAATTAGATTTTGGCTTATTTTGTGAAATTCCATGAGTAAAAATTAACAGATGTTTATGTATAAATATGTCATTGTATGTCTATATTTCCTGATTTTATTGATATTGCATATAAGTTATCAATATTAAAGCCATAAAGACAAGCTCATTTCAAAAAAGATACTGCACAACAAAATTTTTCAAGTACTAATCGTAAGTCATAAACATCGACTGACCAAATTTTTAAATTAATGCTGTGTATAAACTACTGTAACCAGTTTTAAAATTTTTTGCCCAACCTTAGCATTTTATGTTCAAAAAAGAATATTAAAGTGGGTGCTGGCTTCTTGTGTTAGAAATGGGGCCCCTGATCCCAGTGGAACCATTGTGGGGGGTGGGAGGAGGGTAGCTTCCACACTCAAGTCATACTCTTTTTTTGTTTTTGAGAAATATAAAATGTCTGGTTTTCTGTTATTTAGTGAAATTACCAATATTGATTTTCATGTTTTAATTTCTTACAACCTTTTGGCTCTTATGTAATTAAAAGAATTGATGTTGAGCTCTAACATATGCCATGTTATGAACAGTTCATGTATTTTAAAAAGATAATGCCACAACCCCAAGAGTTTGCTGAAATGGTGCCACTGATCCCTGTGTTATGATACCCAGAAGCTCAAAGTGAGAATTATCATTGCTTTAAAATAATTATTTTGTAAACCCAGAAAACTGTTTTTCATTTACTGTTAAATAGATAAAAAAAGTATTTTGTCAGTTCAATTTTCCTACCTTTAACAATTAAAGTGCTATTTTCAGAATAAACTGGTGAAAATCCCGATGTGTTAACCAAACACCTATATGTTCCAGCATCCGATACTTGTACATCCTGAATGAACAAGTTTTCATTGTTTTCATGAACAGTAATGTGGGGATCAGAAGGGTTAATAGGGTGGTCATTTTTCAACCACTTGACAGTGGTAATGGGAAATAGATTGCCTTCATACTTGCATGACATTGTTGCTGATTTTCCTTCCTCTACTTCAACATCAACAGGACCAGCTACAATTACTGGAGGAACTTTAAAATAAAACATCACAAATGAAAAACAATTCTCATTTATATACTAGTAAAATCTTGCACAACAGCTTTATATAAGGTTATCATATGAGCTACAATATTCATAATAAGAAATATTAAAATTATGCCATTAAAACAAAAATGTTTTGGTTTATAATATGAAATTCATAATTTTCCTACAATAAAAAAGAAAATGAAGTTAAATTATTAAGCCATCTAATTTGATTAAATGGATCATATACAAAGTTTTAATATTTGATGTAATACACCTGTCAAAATAATGGCTTTTGATGGTAGTTGGACAAATTAAGACCAATAAATTAATACAGCAAAAGACATATTATGAAGAGAAAAGGAAACTAGCATTAAATCTTTTCAAACAGCTCATGTATAAATTGTAACTACTCAACTTTGTTTAATAGTTAAACGCCAGCAAATAAAAACTTTTAAGCCATTCTGAATTTTTTTTTCTGGATATCAGCTTTTACAAAGTGATGTTTATATTCCACCTTATTAAATATTAATAAAAATTATTACTCAATGAACTTGTGAGATTGTTAATATTTTATCTGTTTAAAAAAACAAACTGAAATTGATTACATGTCTGGTTAAAAACCATCCCATGTCAAATAATTATCAGATAGATAAATCATGATAAATCATTTATGAAAACATTTAAGCCAGTTTTAATTAATGGTGACATACAAGATGTTTTGTTTCCTACCTACTTTTTTAACACTCAGTTTTTAAAACTGAAAATTATGTTTAACTACATAACACTGACTAATATCACAATGATTAGTTTTTCATCTTTACTATTCTGAGTTCTGTTACATCAGATAACTTAAAGTCAGTAGAAAAAAACTTACTAGTAACATATAGGTCTATTTTTTTTCTCTTTTCTCCAATTAAGTTTGCAGCAACACAGGTAAAACTACCACTATCAGTTTGTGTAACATTGTTAATAATTAAACAACCATCGTCCACTCGAATTCGACCAGTGTCACTTATAGCATGGCCTTTATGATCTTCCCACCAAACTCGGGGTGCTGGAAATCCTGCTGGAGCAAGACATGTTATCTCAAAAAGACCATGCAAGGGAAGGAATATCATTTCACTATCACCAAGTGGAGGCTCAAATGAGTATTCTGAAAATTCTTCTAAGTCTGAAAAAAAGAAACACAAAGTTATGCACAGATTAAATTTAAATTTGTTATTAACACAAGCCTCCAAGTTTAAACTTCAAAAAAGCTGCTTTGGTTTTTAATGGTGGACTCTCCATAAATCAGCTATACAAATTTTGAAAATAATATCAGTTCTTTATCAAGTAAGAATTTTTTACAAACTGGTAAGAAAAATTCTTACATAGATCATATTATTATTTCCTTTACTACAATGTTAATTTTTTTATTATTACGTTTTTAATAAAAATACAAACAAATTCAAGAAAAAGGAAGAACACTGATGTCAAACAAACATGCATCCTCATTTTTTCGTGAAATTTATGTCTTTGAGTCTGCTATGTGTTATGGTTTTTCTTTTATCTATTGCATCATGACATTTTGTGAAAAATCTTTATATGATGGAATAAAATTGAAAATATTTTTGGATTCAGCATACAGGAATTACTGTACAACATATACAATTTTAAAGACTATAAAACCATTACAGCCCTGTATAATTACTAACAGGATTCCTTCAATGTGCTTTATTTGCTAATAAATGTGACCATCTTATTCACTTACAGAAAATAATATGGAAAAAAAATGTATAATTCTGTTTACTATATACAGGTGTTTTTTGTTTCAGAACTTTTCTGGCTGAGCAACAAATAATATAATTTTCTCAAATAAAATCCTATCCATAAAATGGTTTAAACCTTACTTAAACTTACTATTTTAAGTATTGAGAATTCTTAAAACACTTCATTCAGTAATTCAGAACATTTCACTCATCCAGAAAGATCTCCTTACAAGTACCAATGTGATAAAACTAAAACATTTTAAAACATAAAAACAGTCTAAAGGTATGGTTTAAAATTAAACAATATCGTATTCAAATTTCAAGGAATATATTTTCATCTTACTCTATGTAAATGAAGACAACAACCACAGAAAAGTTTTTTTTACTTATTATTCCAATATACATATTAAGCATAAAATTTATATTTGTTACACCTCAATACATTGTACACTACTTACTTCAATGACAACCACATTTGCAAAATTACAAAGATCAATATCATATATACATACACTGATGGTCAAAATCTTCAGGCCAATGAACTTAAAGAAAAAATATGCACTTTGTATTGTTAGACTCAACCACTTGTTTGAGTATAGCTTCAAAAGATGAAAATAAGAAAATTAAAAATAAAAAACTTTTTTAGCATTTAATAGGTAAAATGTGAACACTATGAAATTAGCCTAAATACTAGCTGGTCAAAAGTTTAAGACCATACAAAAAAAAGAAGTCCTAAACAAGGTAGGAAATGCCCAACAAAAGGTCTCAGTAGTAAGTTGCATGACCATCATTGTGAATAACTTCAAATGTTCACTTTGGCATGGTCGATATGAATGTTTGCAGAAGGTTGGCTGGAATGTTATTCCAAGTGGTGAAGATGGCTTCATGAAGATCATGCACTGTTTGGAACTGACATCCATTTCTACAGACTTCCCTTGCTATCCACCCCCAAACATTTTCAATGGGGTTTAGTTCAGGTAAGCATGCTTGACAGTCCAAAAGAATCACATTATTCTCCATGAAAAGTCCTTTGTCCCATGGGCATCGTGGATTGCAGCATTGTCCTGCTGAAAGATCCAGTGATTTCAACACAAGCAAAGGCCTTCAGTCAATAAGGATGCTCTCTCCAACATGCCAATGTAACCAGCTGCTGTTTGATGACCCTATAGAACCTGAAGCTCCATTGTTCCATGGAAGGAGAAAGCACCCCAGAACATGATGGAACCTCCTCCATTGTGTCATGTAGAAAATGTCTCCAGTGGGATATCTTTATCGTGCCATTAATATTGGAAGACATTTGAACCATCCAGATTAAATTTTTTCTCATCAGAGAACAAAACCTTCTTCCACTTTTCTACATTGCATGTTTGGGACTTCTCAGCAAAATTTAACTGAGCTGTTTTGTGGTGTGGAAGGAGGTGTGACTTTTGAAGATGTCGTCTTATTGTTCTAGAGCTGCATTCTGTATCCATAAGGGCCTTAATCTGGTTCAACAATTGGCTAGTGTCTTGCTGGACTACCCGTCAAATCCTCCTACTCCATGCCGGGAAAATTTTCTTGAGCTGACCACTTGAAATTCTCATTCTGTATCCTTCAGGGTCTTTTAAGAAATTTGCACCAGCAGTTTCACTATGCCTAATCTCACCAGCAATGGCATGTTGAGAGAGACCTTGCTTTTGCAGCTCAACAATTCTGCCACATTCAAACTCTGTCAATTTTTGAGCCTTTGACATGTTTTTACCCAAATTTTGTTACGTGTTTACCGATTAACGTTTTACTTCACTATGGTCTTCAACTTTTGACCAGTCAACTTTTTCGTAGTGTTCACATTTTTTCTATTAAATGCTAAAAGTTTTTGTTTCTAACCTCTTCTTATTTTTATCTTTTGAAGCTCTACTCAAATAAGTGGTTGAGTCCAACAGTGCAAAATGCATATTTTTTCTTTATATTCATTAGCCTTAAGATTTTGGCCAGTAGTGTATATATATATGTTTTTTTTGTATCTTAAAGTTACTATCTGATACTTACATGCAAGTTTTAAATGAGCAATGTATGTCTGCTGGGGTATGTCCTTGCTGGAACTAATGCCAACACAGCGATAAATACCTTCATCTGCTTGCTGAGTATGAGATACAAGAAGAGAGCCATTCAAAAAGACTGTGTACCTGTAGCAAAAACCATGTCCATAAAAGCCACATTTTTTGTGTACGATCTTATTAATGAAATAATAAAGTTGTACCGAATTAACTACATAACAGAAATAATAAAACACATTATTCATATAAACTTATTCAACTTTCTCATAATCTACTGTTTATACAGGAATTTGTGCATGTACTAGTAACACACGTTAAAGACAGTCAGTGAAGTTTCACTTACATTGGGCAAAATAACATTCAAAAAATTACTATATGATTATTCCTCTTCCAGTCTTTAACCATTGCATATTTGTAAGCTTCTACTCCAAAAATGCAAGTTAATGAAAAGTCTAATTCATTCACAATATATTAATATATAATTAAAAAACAAGAGGAGTGTTTTGGTCCATCTTGGCTCTCCTATCCATTAAACTGAACTGAAAACTAAAAAAACTCAAAGTCAACTCTTATCATTCAAATATTTATTAAGCTTTCTCTCAAACTCTTTTAAATAAACTGCATCTTCATTTGAAGGCAACCCATTCCAAACCCCAATTATCCTGCAAGAAAAATAATGCTGTCTTTGCTGATTCCTACACTACTAAAATTTATATTTTTGCCCTTAATCTCATCATTCTGACTATTAAATACCAAAAAAAAGTTATCTTAATTATCTCAACACCTCAACTGAATTTCCTCCAACTCTTTTCAATTCAAGAAAATAAGTTTGGAATTCTTAACCTATCCTCATTAGGGAAACTTTTCCATCCCATATATCATCATAGCAGTCTTCCTCTGAACCCATCCCAATAATTCCATGTCCTTTCTAAAGTTTGAAGCTTAGTACTCAACACAGTACTCCAAATATAACCAATGACCTATACAATATTATAATATTATTCAAGATTGTATTGTAATAACAGAACAAGAAAGGACAATTCAGTTGTGTTCTAAAATAACTGAACTAGTTAGTTTATACTATGACAAAGACACTTATTTAAAGCTCCAAATACAACTATGATAATAAACAGTTACAAACACTTATGGCTAAACTTAGTCATTCAGTCTAGACCTATCTCTATCTAATTACATAACTCAAACTACATTTTGGATATGTATTGATAGCCAGACCAAGGCCTAAATCATTCCACACACTAGGAAGTATTATGATGCATATTAAAAGAATGAGAAAGTTTAGATAGTTCTTCTAGTTGCATGATGCAATAATATAATAAGTGCCAATTCATAACAATCAAATAACACAATGTATGATTGAAAAATGTTTCATAAACAAACCTGTGATAAATTATGCCTATTAAAAATAACCAAATTTATCACTGGCTGTATTTAAATTATCTAAATCATAAAATTTGCAATAAACTTAAAACAGTCATGTATATTTAAAAATTATAAGAAAACCACTGAGTTTTATGACACTGTTAACTGAATCAAAATTAAAAAAAAAAATTCAAGTCTTCATGGGCACATCTAGAAATTCTTCATAGTTTCTTTTCATATACGACAGAAACTATAAAAGATTGAATATTTGTACTTTTTTCAGTGACATAACTACAAAATGTAATAAATATAATGGTAGCATCTTAAACATACATATATAAACATTAGAATGCAAGATGGTTTTAGAAACACCATACCAACAAAGTGAAAAAATTTGCAAGTGTTAATAAAGACAAAACATCTAGTAAAAGAATGAAAAAATCTGAAGGTAACAAAAAATCGAATTGTAACAAAATGTAATAAAGCAAATACTTACCTTTCACCTCAATAAGCTGGGCTACCAGTAAAACAATAAGTGGTTACATATGATAAGTTTATCAAATAATACATGAAAAAACTATGGAAAGAAGTTATGTACATCAACCATACAAGTTATCACAAAGCACATAAAAGTTGGACTTACCTACACTGAGGAATTTGTTTGAACTATTTATTAAAAAACACCTACAAATCTTTTACAAAAAATGTTTTGTAAAATTCTTAAAGAGTGAACAGGATTGTATAATGTATAAAAAGGTTGGCATCATCTCCTAGAGATTTAAAACCTCCAGTCCTATGAAAATGTGTGGGCCAAATTAAAAATATAAGATATTTAAAAAAAATTGTGTCATTATGAAGGATATCAAAAGAGCTGTATATGAAAATTTTATGAACCAGCCATTAGAATTTGAAAATAATTGTGTCAGATTGTTTACAACCAATAATATTATCTGTATACTATTTATGTACTGTATTAAATTGAAACAGAAATAGCAGATATATATGTAAAAATGGCTCGTTCGGGTTGAGAAAAGTTTTTACATATATATTTTTCTCTACAAGTGGGTTTTCTCAACATCACTGAGAAACAGCAGATATTCTTTATCCACTTGTCATTATTCTAGGAATGTAAATCAAAAGCTTTTATCTAGTTAAGATTGATTAGAGAACAATATACTTCAACACCACAGCATTCAAGTATCATTATGTACAAGTACAATTCCACTTTTCAGGTAACTGCAAGAACTAATACAAAAATTGAAGAATTTAGTTATCGAATTATGACTAGGTTAGACTTCTGATAGATAACCAAAATATCTTACAAGAGATACAAGGTTGCACTATGTAAGTCTTAAAAAAAGATGGAATACAAATGTTTTGGTACTTTCAAAGGATTGGGAATAAAAAACTTTTGCAGCACATAATGATCACAATGTGTGAGTATTCAATTTTAAAACAGCAAGAAACAACACTAAAATATTAAAAACCATAAATTAGCTAATATATAGTATTTGCAGTTATATATGGCTAGTAAATAATTTTAACCTTTAAATTAAAAACATCTAGTTTGGGGCATTTGGAATATAGTTTTCAACTCACCAAATAATTTCTGGTTTGTTCAGGCTTTAACTAAATTTTACAGGAATTAAAAGAAAAACAAAAACACTTTATGATTATAAAATGTTATGTTATTAGACATAATTTCTTAGGAAACTATTCTAAACCCATCAAGACGACTAAACAAATTAACATATCCTTTAAACTTCACATCATGCTTACACACATTACTAATGTTTTATATAGGTGATTATGAAAATCCTGGTATGTTCTTTAACTTGAGAAAATAAACATACTTTGGATTAATTCTTTTATTATATATAACGAAAAAGTTCAGGTAACTTGTGAACTAAGTTAACTTTATGTTCAATTGAGAAATAAATACGCATTTTTAAAAACATTTTGGTAAATATCAGCAACCAACAAAGGGTAAGAAGAAATTTAAAAAAATATATTTTAAGTTATTTGTTTCTTGATTTTTGTGTAAACTTACTCCAGATTATTTGTACTAGCCATTCATAATTTAGATATAAAAGATGAGAGAGAAAATGGCTAGTGAACATTACCCACTGCCAAGTCTTTACTAACAGACAGTAAGACTAACTTTTACATTGATCCATAGCTTGAATAATAAACATCCTCAACAATAGGTTTATACCATGCAAACTGTAGATTGGAAGTTGAGTACTCTAAACACCTGGCCCTAGGTGTTAATTATTTTATCCTATTTATTTTTCAGTGGATTTCACAGCAAAGTGGACCAGAAGAATGAATGAAGAATAATTGTTAAAATGATGTTAACTTTATCTGTTAGTTATCTAAGCTTGGTCCAATTTCAAGTTCATTTCACTTACTAAAGGCTGAAGTCCTCTATTTGTTTCATTGGTATCTCTGTTTCCCTTCAAATATTGTTCTATACACACGTACACACACACATATCTATAATAAATTAAATACTGTTTGGCATTGGGTTCCTAAACTTTGCAAATCTGATACCCCCTTCAACTTCCTTATAGTACTGGGGGTTCAACTCCTATTAAAAATAGTTTTAATCATGTGTAACTGGTGTATCATATGCATATTTTACTACCATTACAGCTTAATTCTGGATTAAAAAATAAAAAGAGAATATGGGAAATATTTATGACTTACTTTTACGTGAAGAATGACACTGCAAATTTTTAGGTCAAAGGTTGACAGTTTCAAATAAAGATCCAGCTCCCTATTTATCCTATTTTTGTACTTCAATTTTATATAACCACATTGAGGGAAACCTCACTCACATAATTAAGATGTAGATAATGGAATTAAATATTTTACTGCTCTGAATGATAATTTAGGATAATCATGTCTCACATGTTTTATAAAGTCTATCCAATTAGTTTTGTCAAAAAATGACTTTAGTGAAGCATCACGTAAGAGGTCAATAAGAGTATATTTTCTTCAAGTTAAATTTTCAACACATATAATACCCACATTAATTGAATCTTTGATCTATTTACTACTGAAATTGGGGCAAGGAAAGTAGGTTCTAAAATCTTTTTTCAAATTATGCAAATACTGAACAATAATGTTTGGCACCTCATTGGGAAGCTTTTACCAGTTTTTTAAAGAAAAGTGTTAATAATAACTTGTAATTACTGTTTTGAGCACGATAAGCCCATAAATCAAACTTTCTTATCATGACTTCTATTTTCTCTTCTGCTTTAAAAATAGTTACCCTTGCTCCTTGATGGCTTAAATTTTGTCAATTCAAATCAATAAGTAATCAGAAAAAAACATCCTAACACAGAGAAAAGAAACTTCATTGAGGAGTTCACTCAAGTGAAGCTTTTTCTAACTCAAAACTAAGCGTATTTCATCACATAGTTTAAATACGACTGAGAACTTTGCTACTAGACAAGCAGCGCACATCTGAATGCAATAGATGTTTATGTTCGCTACCCATCATAAAGAACACTAAAGATGTAGTAATTTAGTGAGCGAGCTTTCATGAAACTTACAGCTTGTTGTCTTTAGTTTATCGTTCGTTCTTCTTACAGCCAATGCTCTTCTGTATATACAACAATGAACCCACTTAACTGCCTTAATATGAACAACAAATCCACTCTTCTTCTCTGATATTGCATGAGCTCTTGTCTGAACTTATTTCTACACATTTTTACCATTCAATTTAATTATTTCAAAAACATGGCCTCAGATGTAGCATTTGTTAACAAAATAAGATATTTTCGAAAATGTTCTACTAAATGAATGTAAGCAATTCACCACAATTAGCAATATCTGTACTTTAATCCAACTGAAGCACCTAATACTGGCTTTAGCATATTGTTGAAATCAATTGACTCTTAATATTCTCTGCCATTTCGTCAATTCTACTTTTAACAGTGTTGTGTGATAGTGAAATCAAATTTATGCCTTTTTCTACTTTATTTCCATGCATTTCACCTGACACTGCTTTTGCAGCTGGTAAAATTAATTTCTCTGACAGTGTGTGGACTTCCAGTCTGGCCTGGCATGGCTGGGTGGTTAAGGAACTCCACTTGTTCGAATCCCCGTCACTCCAAACATGCTAGCCCTTTCAGTCATGGGGCATTATAATGTGTAGTTAATCCCACTCTTTATTGGCAAATGAGTAGCCAAAAAGGTGGTGATGACTAGCTGCCTTCCCTCTAGTCTAAATGAGGGAAGGCTAGCTCAGATTTACACGAAATTCAAAACAACAACTTTCCAGTCTTTCTCATCCAAAGTGATACCTCATACGAAGCAAATGCTGTTTTTACATTATTGCGACTAGTTGCTATTTTTTCTAATAACGTTTGTTTCTCTACACTTTACCTTCTTTAATTTGAAAAAAATTCAACTGATTTGCTAATACATTAATTATGTTTTGTTTCAAGGCACCTGAAAAACTTGGATGGTTTTATGCTTTTGTTAGATAATATGCCAAAACACATAACACACTAGGGTTTTCGATCATTTTCTAACCCAGCGCAAATAAACTCAAATGCTAAATTTTCATCGCAACATTTACGCCCGTTCTGTTTTGATTCATGTTCCATAGTTTCAGCATTTGGGCCTGATGCAATAGGGCTACCACGTATATCACTGAATCTGCAATTTTGTTATTATGCTTCACTTTGCTTCTTCTTAATGGGTATTTGGGTATGTTGATACGTATGTACCCAGGAGGGTCAAGTGCAAAAAAGATCTCTTCCTTCATCCTGCAGCTACTGCTATGATAAAGTCATAGTGCTTGATGGCCAGAGTGACCCACACTTACTCCGGCGCTTTTCAGGGCACTGTTTGTATATTGTCTACAATCCTCAAATCTAATTATATATAAAATAGTCTAGTGTTTGATGGCCTACTTAATTTCTATTTCTTAAATATATATTCATAGGAGAGAGATACTTAGGGCTATGTTCATCTTGTACAAGATATCTATCAAGATCACACAATAAATCATTTTTATGCCAATTTTTAGAAAAATAATTTAGTGCATTATGCAAGACTCTATCAGATAATGTTTCTAAGTTTGCGTACTTGTGTATGAATGTTGATGAAGTGCTTTATATGCTGTGGTAATAATTGAATCTTATATTTTCTACAGTTTATATGGCTGTTTTTGTGATATATCTAACCAGGCTGGACATGCATATTCTATAATGGGTCTAATATATGTTTTGTAGATTTTTATTATATTATCTGGAGAAGTGCCTTGAGTTTTACCAGACAGACTTCTTGCATAATTTTCTCTTTTCCAGATTCTGGTTCAGGGGTGGGCAACTTATTTTTCATAGTGGCCACAACCGTGGATAATGAAAACCACGTTGACCACACTATTAAGAAAAAAAAAAGATGTTAGTTTAATCAAAACAATCACATTTCAACTAATCTTCAATGTGAAAGTTCATGGGGGTTTTTATCAACCAGTTTTGTGAAATGTGGTTTAATATCTATGCTCAGTGAGCATCTTAGATCTGCCTCTAAATTTATGTCAGTAAGTTGAGATATGTATCTAGACTTGAGAAAATCTAGCATAGAAAATGTTGATTCATACACCCATGTGGATCCAAACATGGAAAATAATTTTGAAATTGCTATCTTTAAATTTGGAAGACTCTCATTTATTGAAATAGTGAGGCATATCTCTCTGCTAGAACGTTTTTGTTTACCTTTTATGTGTTCTACATTGTGCAGGGTAATCATCTCATCTTCAAATCCACACTTATCTAAAAGACAAAAAAGATGTAATTTCCTTACTGAAACTTCCTAAGTCAAATTGAAATGGATCATGCAAAAATTAAAATATCAATTTCAATTTTTTAAATTCGGAGAAACGTGATTCAATTTTCTGAGACAGACTTTTAATTCAGCTTACATAGAAATCATCTTTAGCATCAGAGAAATCAGTCCTTTTTATTTTCTAGAAACCTATTCAACTTTGCAAAAAGTATCAAATCATTCTTTTGTAACTGTTCTGCAAGGAGGTTTAGCTTTAAATGAAATTCATAAATAGATCGTGATTGCTCACTTATTATTTTACCTCTTCCCTGTAGCTTCATATTCAAATTATTCAAGTGAGCCATCATGTCAACAAAATGTGCAAAGCACACCGCCATGAAGTTACAATTTCACACAAATTTTCAATCTCGCCTTTTCAACAAGATACCCTTTTTATTTGGAAAAATAAGGAAGTAAATCATTCCAAGACTTTTCCTTTACTGAACCATATTACATTTGCACAATCAGTAAGATCATCAAAAATACAGTCACTGTCTTTCTTCAAAAACTATCAATGGATGAGAGAGCTTCCACTTCTAATATAATTCACAATTTTTACAACAATGGCCATCAAATTTTTAAATTCATTACGTGGACTATATATATAATTTTCAATTAATTCTGCTGCTTCAAAAGAGAAACAAATCCTAATTTCGCTCCAGTCATGGCGGGAGCATCGTCTGTTGTGACAGACGCCAGTTGTTTTTTTTAAAACGTTTTTTTTGACGTTTCAAAAAATTTTTCAAAGATGCTTTTTCCACATGTTTGATCTTATAATCCACAAAGGCCAAGCATTTCTTCCCTCACTTGAAGATCTGAAGTAACATATCGAAGTCAAATTACCAACTGTTAACTCATCTAGTGCTAAAGAAAAATACAAAGTTTTTAATTGTCAAACGTTTGTTTGTTTGTTTTTGGAATTTCGCACAAAGCTACTCGAGGGCTATCTGTGCTAGCCGTCCCTAATTTAGCAGTGTAAGACTAGAGGGAAGGCAGCTAGTCATCACCACCCACCGCCAACTATTGGGCTGCTCTTTTACCAACGAATAGTGGGATTGACCGTCATATTATACACCCCCACGGCTGGGAGGGTGAGCATGTTTTAGCGCGACGCGGGCGCGAACCCGCGACCCTCGGATTACGAGTGCACGCCTTAACGCGCTCGGCCATGCCAGGCCCCAATTGTCAAACAACTGAGCTTCTATATCTTTTGCAAACTCTAGCATTCTACGGACAACTATTCATTGACTTCACTGCAAATTATTTACTTTTTGAAAAATATCATCTTTTATTTTTTAATCATAATTCTCCAACAGAGATTCAATGACCACAATCAATATTTTTTTACTAGCTCAGCATCAGAAAATGATTTCCGTTTTTTTGAGCTAGAATCTAAGGTACTTTATACCTAGGTCCGGCATGGCCAAGCGTGTTAAGGCGTTCGACGTGTAATCCGAGGGTCGCGGGTTTGAATTCCGGTCGCACCACACATACTCGCCCTCCCAGCCATTGGGGCGTTATAATGTTACGGTCAATCCCACTATTCGTTGGTAAAAGAGTAGCGCAAGAGCGTATTAACATGAACGTATTTGTGTTTCACATACAAAGCGACTCGAGGGCTATCTGTGCTAGACGTCCCTAATTTAGTAGTGTAAGATTAGAGGGAAGGCAGCTAGTCATCACCACCCACCGCCAACTCTTAGGTTACTGTTTTGTCAAAGAATAGTGGGATTGACCGTCACATTATGATGCCCCCACGGCTGAAAGGGCAAGCGTGTTTGGCACGACGGGGATGCGAACCCGTGACCCTCAGATTACAAGTCGCACGCCTTAACACGCTTGGCCATGCCGAATCTAGTAGCCCAAGAGTTGGCGGTGATTGGTGACAACTGTTCTTTGACTTAACTGCAAATTATTTACTTTTTGAATAATATCATCTTTTATTTTTGAATCATAATTCTCCTGGGCCTGGCATGGCCGAGCGCGTTAAGGCGTGCACTCGTAATCCGAGGGTGGCGGGTTCGCGCCCGCGTCGCGCTAAACATGCTCGCCCTCCCAGCCGTGGGGGTGTATAATGTGACGGTCAATCCCACTATTCGTTGGTAAAAGAGTAGCCCAAGAGTTGGCGGTGGGTGGTGATGACTAGCTGCCTTCCCTCTAGTCTTACACTGCTAAATTAGGGACGGCTAGCACAGATAGCCCTCGAGTAGCTTTGTGCGAATTTCCAAAAAACAAACAAACAAACAAACAATCATAATTCTCCAACAGAGTTTCAATGACCACAATCAATATTTCTTTTACTGGCTCAGCATCAGAAAATTTCTTTTTTTTTTTAGCTAGAATTCAAGTTACTTTATAGCTGGGCCCGGCATGGCCAAACGTGTTAAGGCGTTCGATTCGTAATTTGAGGGTCGCGGGTTCGAATTCCGTTCGCACCAAACATGCTCACCCTTTCAGCCGTGAGGGCGTTATAACGTGACGGTCAATCCCATTATTCGTTGATAAAAGAGTAGCCCAAGAGTTGGCAGTGGGTGGTGATTACTAGCTGCTTTCCCTCTAGTCTTACACTGATAAATTAGGGACGGCTAGCACAGATAGCCCTCAAGTAGCTATGCACGAAATTCAAAACAAAACTTTATAGCTAGCTAACGTAACTAGTTCTATGGACGATAAAAATATTTTAGACCTCCCTTTTATTTATGAAGTTGTGCTTTCAGATGACTAATTTCATTCATACGATTTTGCTATCAACTGGAAATTTTACATCAAATTCGTTGTGAAAATTGTTAAAGTGCTGCTTAAGATTGTATACTTTGTTACACAAAAGACACACTCGCTTATTATTTGCTTCAATCACTGTAAATTTCAACTCCCAACTTTTATTAAATTCTCATTGTTTTTCCAATCACGTGCCATTCTCTTTTCGGCAGTAATGCCATAATGAGCTAAACTGTCTTTATTTTCTGAGTGTTCACCATCATTTGGATTCTTTCGTTTTCGAATTATTCACTTATCCATATTATGGGATTGAAAACAATTTATATTTTAACACTTAAAATTTGCACAATAAAAATATGTTTGTAAGCGCATGCAAAACAACGCAAACTCGATAACAAACATCTGAACCAGACTAACGTTTTAAAATGGTCGGAGTCTGTGGCAGTGATGAAGCGCGCAAAATTAGCGATAACGTGAGGCATTGCAGTTATTGATTTCCAAATTTGTGATAAAAATAAATGATGGAAAAAAACTGATTTCCAAACTCGAACTGGCCACAACTGTGCTATCCACTAGCCGCATGTGGCCAGTGGCTATGGAGTTGCCCACCTCTGTTTCAGTCAGAATATTGTTAGTATGCTGTATCTACGTTAACTTAGTATCGTAGGTTAAACCTAAAAGTTTTGCCGAGGTAGGAGTCTGTAAAAGTGATATGTTCATGTATAACTTCGGTGGATCGTTTTCTTTAGTTTATTTAATCTGGTGAATGGTATTACTTGGTTTTTTTCGGTATGTCTATTTTTATTCTATATATCTAACAGTATTATTCTAAGTTGTTCGGCATGGCCAAGTGTGTTAAGGCGTTCGACTCATAATCGGAGGGTCGCGGGTTCGAATCCCGGTCGCACCAAACATGCTCACCCTTTCAGCCGTAAGGGCATTATAACATGACGGTCAATCCCACTATTCGTTGGTAAAAGAGTAGCCCAAGAGTTGGCAGTGGGTGGTGATGACTAGCTGCCTTCTATCTAGTCTTACACTACTAAACTAGGGACGGCCAGCGCAGATAGCCCTCGAGTAGCTTTGCGCGAAATTCAAAACAAACAAACAAGTAAGACTGCTACATTGTCGGCAAATTGTGACGCAGAACCAAGTTTAGATCCGATAGTAGCATAGTACTCATGTAACCGATATATAAGATAGGGCTAACTCTCCCTCCTTATGGGACACCAACCTCAGGTGAAGTAGACTCTGAGTATGCCCCATCAACATCAACTTTACATGTTCTAGTGTCCAGAAAGTGAGATAGCCAGCGAATAATTCCCTAGTGTATATCCATTTCCTTTAAGCGGCATCGTAATCCGTGGCACCAGACAGTGTTTGTATTTTAATTTCGCATAAAGCTACACTAGGGCAATCTGCGCTAGCCGTCCCTAATTTTGCAGTTTAAAACTAGACAGATGGCAGCTAGTCATCAGCACCCACTGCCAACTCTTGGGCTACTCTTTTACCAACGAACAGTAGAATTGGGCGTTACCCTTAGGGTGAAAGATCAACGCATGTTTGGTGCGACAGGGATGCAAACCCGCGACCCTCAGATTACAAGTCATGCCGGGCCCGGAGACTTGTCCGAGATAAATTATATCACCTAACAAAAGCAACAGATGATTAGAAGGGTATAAAATCTTGTTCCAATATCTTGATAGGTAAAAAAACAGACAAAAACATATATTTACCAAAAACACAAAAACTCGGTTTCTATGATCTTTGTTTTTTACATATTTTATTTTCACTCAATCTTTTTCACATTGTTCACGTTATACATATTTATGCTTTTGTTCACTGAAGCTTTGAGTTGATATCTTATACATCACATTCATTTACGTCCAGTTATATTTTTGCACAGCTTATAATGCTCCAGTGGGGGAGCAGTGTGTCTTCAGACTTACAATGCTAGAAACAAATTTCAATATCTGTAGTGAACATAGCATAGATAGTTCATGGTATAACTTTGCACTTAATTACAAACAAATACAAGTTACAGAAATGTCATATCTATCACATTATATAGATAACTACATACCCATAGTCATGTTGATAACTGTAAAATTGCATTGAATACATTTTGTAAAATTCAAATTTAATGAAATAAACTACTTTACCTTAAGCATTTATATGACAATATAAACTATATAGGTAAATCTAGGTATGAAACTAAGTATCATGACGCAAAGCAGCAATGGCTACTGTTTTAAATGCAAAGCTACACAATGGGCTACATAAGCAAGGGTTACCATACTTCTAATAAATCCTCAAGGTTACTGTTGAGTTACTAGAGGGAGAAATTGACAGCAGGACAACATTACAAGTAACTAGCACAATTATACACATAAAACAGTTATGAGCCACTTGCTATTAATTATATCAATCATCAAAATATGTTATCCCTATACTTGAATGACAAGTGCTATTAACGTGTTCTCCCAGATCGCTTTCTGGTGATTCAACAGTAAATTTGGGGGTTTATAAATCGGGCATCGATGCTAGCAACAGACAGAGAACAGATAGATTATTGTGTAGTTTTGTGCTAAACAACAAACAAATCTCCTAAATATCTTATTTAAAGCACATTCTATTATTTTATATGCAGAAGCTCACCTGGTACCATTGTTTAAGGGAACATCTTCCTTGGGAGCGTACCACTCAAAAACAGCGGCGTTCTCATAAACACAATCAAACAAGGCAGGATCGCCATTCTTTACAGTCACATCATGGGGTACTTTGATTATCCTTGCTGCTTTTTTACCTTAATAATTTAAGAATAAAAAAGTTAACTCTGTGAATACAGCTCTTAATCACTTTGTGTCGTTACTGTTATTTATTAGAACAATGTAATGGGTTTTCAATTTTCGTATATGTAAACCTTATTTGTTAAGTCATATTATTTTGGGAAAAAATAAAGGGAAGAAGTGTGGAATGCAGATTAAAGTTGTGGGTGCCTAATGTTTATTTTAGAATAATTTTGGAACCATTTGAAAATGGGGAGAGCCTGGGCCTCCCGCTTTCTAACCACCTAAGGGCCTTCTATCTAATTAAAATATTCTTTTTGCTTTTGCATTTGTTTCTACACTGGAAAGGAAAAACATTTAGGTTGAATACTAATGGATAATAAATTAGGATGATATGCCCCTTTACTCAAACATCTAAATTAAGCAAACTGCTTATATTCTTCTATTGTATGAGGTCTGCTTTATTTTTCTGCTTCTTCCTTCTAAGTGATAATGATGAATTGCAGTTCTGCATATTTACATTTTTCAGTATATTTTTAAAATTTTTATTGGGGGGGGGGGTAGTAATATATAATACAAAAATCTGGATTGTCTGGTCTATTGGCATTTCTTATCATAGAATATTCTCCAAACGTTTTAAGCAAACGAGTGAATTAATAAAATATGTAGCCTATGTTTATTCTTCTAAAATAAATAAATCTAGTAACGCTACCAATCACTAACAAATGGTTGAAAAAATTACACAGCGTTAGATAATATTTATCATGCGACATACAGTGTTCACGTTGCCTTATGGTACGTGAATTATCCTTTACGTTACGTGTTTGTAGCCGAGATACTGTACAGTAGCTATTCTATGTCTACACATACAGCATGGTGGTCCATTGGGTGCAAGAAATGGGGTGGAAGTAAAAGTTTTCAGCTTATGATTTTTTGACGAAATTTAGCGATAGTTTTATTCATTAAGAATGAACTATTTTGATGCAATTTTGAGCTGTATAATGTAATATAAATGATTTTTCAAATCTCTTAATAAAAACTGGTATACAGCCATTTACATGCACTGCGAAATATTTAATTTTTTCTTTGGGAATTGTGAAGTGATAAAAAATTATCACTTCACGTTACAATATACAGTTATACAGTTCTTCTTTGTTAAACTCACTTTTAAGAATAACGGGAAAATTTTCAGTGCTGTCCACTGTTCCGGCATCATTGACACCTCGACAGGTATATATTCCGTTATCCGCTACATTCAAATTATTTATATGAAGACGTTTGTGACGAAAAAACATACGATCGTTTCGGAAAAGTCTGTTACCATTGTGAAACCATTCATAAGTTATTTCTGGGTTTCCTTCTACCTTGCAGCGCAGAACTATGTCTCCTCCTATAGTGAGGTTCTCCGAACTCTGGGGTGAGTGAAGCTGCACTTTAGCCTCGTTTCCAATCCCTGATATAATAAAGAATAAACAAACAGTAAACTCATAATTATAGTAGCGATCAAATTGTTGAACATGTATCTTAGGAAAATAGCAAATCAACTTATAAATCAGTAGCTATTAAATGAATTAATATTAGAGAAAATGTGTTACAAATATAAAATGTTTAGTATTTTTGATGTAACCAACGACATATAAAATAGTAAAATAAATCATAATGAAACCAAGAGTTATATAATTGTGTTATTTTATACGAATTTTTTAAAAACAAGAAATATTTGTATGCATAAAATTAATATAATTTATAAACAGACACAAGAAGGCTGTAACTTCAGTTCTCATATCAGTTCTGTGTATCGTATATGAACATTTTTTTTATCCCGACTGGATATTGGACACTACGTCCCAGAATAGATGTTTTTTTTTAATAGTATGTACAGGAATGTCACCCGCTGAAACAGCGATAAATTGAAGGATTTACAGCACGAAAATCAGGGGTTCAATTCCATTTGGTAGTTAGAAAAGATAGCTTGATGTGGCTTTAGATAAAAAACACAACATTCTGCATGGCTGTAGTATGTATAGACTATAATTTATAAAGATGTGAAACTTTGCTATTGACCCTTGGTATTTCAAGACTCATGTACCTATGTAGAAATAGGATATCATGACATTTTAATGACCATTTTTGGAAATTCAAGTTCCATGTCGGTGGGTTACACAATATACTCTACCTGGACATACATGTCTTTAAACGTAAATATTGGTTATGTTTTATACGGTAAAAAGGAAATCATATTTTTATTATTAATTTAGCAGTGTTCAAATGTAACTGGTTTAGTTTAAGATGAAAATGTCAGTGTTTTGCAATTTTTTTTTTACAGTTTCTTTTCAATTTTCATTAAGGGATTTTTCGAGGATTTCTTCTTTTCTTTTACAACTTCCTTCAGGTAATAGGTCAACATAAGAACGCTAAAGTTTCTTTCCTTTTCAGTTTTTTCAAAGTGTTTATCAACTGATGAAAGAAAGTGCTTTTCAATTTTCCACCTTTTCTCTTGTTTCCTTTCTGTAGCTTCAAATTTCTGGACTTCTTTTCTAACTATGAGCTATACCTTTGTCTTGTGTTTCCAACAAAAGAAACCATTTCCATAGTTTTGTTTATTTTCAGGATATCCCAGCATGTTTGATGTGACCATTATGATTCTTCTGTTATTAAAGAACATGCTTTATTCAAAGAAAAAGCTTTTCTGGACACTGACCCATCCATAAGACATGAAAAGGAGAACTAGAAAACCCTCCAAAGTTTTTGGAATTATTTCTTATCTGACAGGAGCTGGAAATATAGAGTATCCAGTCTGTCCTACTCTCTCAGAAACATATAAACTCTTGAATCAGATGACTGCATGGAGGTTATGAAAAACTGCATGAAAATAGTGCCACTTACCCTTTCTTCTATCCTGCATACATTTACCAGGTTTTTAACAAAAAGAAAGTTTAACTACATTGGATGGTGCATTGAACAACATAGCTACCAGGTTAAATTATCTCATGTTCTTTACTAATTATAAATTTGGGAGTAATCTTCACAACACCCTTAAGGAACTGTTTCCATTTAAATTAAAAGACTAAAAACTTTATCATTAATTTTTGAAACCCTCTTTAAATTGCTAAAGATGTGTTTTGTAACAAAACCAGTATTAATTTTGGAAGATTCCTTCAAAATATTTTTCCTCAGTTAAAACAATGCTTAAAACATATAATATAGTTATCAGTGATGTCGAGAAACCCACTTGTTGAGAATTTTATATGCAAAAACGGCTCGTTTGGGTTCAGAAAATATTTTAAATAGAAGATCGAACAACGTTTCGACCTTCTTATATATTCAAACATCTAACCCCGCCCTCTACATTGCGACACTCAGTTACACAACCCCTTCCAAACATGTGGTCAGCTTCCGGTCAGTTACCTCTTTCTTTGTGAACCTGACGATGACCGAAGAAGGTCGAAACGTTGTTCGCTCTTCTATTTAAAATATTTTCTGAACCCAAACGAGCCGTTTTTGCATATAAAAATATAGTTATATTTACCAGTTGTTCTGATTTAGTAAGTCTTTACTAAGCAATCCCTTTCAAGACCAAAAAGATCTGTAGTTATAAAAACGTAACATTTATTTATCATTGTAGAATTTTTAAAAAAAGGTTCAGTTTCTTTAGCACAGAAGGACTGAAGATATGGAAATTAATAGCTTCATGAATATTGTCATATGACTTTAATTTTGGTAGGTTTCTTGTTCATACTCATATGTTTTAAGATGACGTAGTATGGACAACCCCTTTTTACAACAATAACATCCTCCAATCATTTGTGCTTATAAAGCTTCGGTAGAAAGTCCAAACATTCAGTCTCACTTTTGAAGTCATCAACTCTTGCTGTAGAATGTTTGATAAAAGACAATTTCTCAGAGTAACCTAAAATTTTCGGCCAGATGCTTTGCGAATTATATGTAAGCCATAACTTGAAACAGTAGTCTTTTTTTAATTTAGTTTATTAGCTTATGTTGATAGCATTTCAGTAATTCACAACTAACACTGAGACAGTCCATAAATATTTGTAATAAACTCTTAGAATTGAAGTCTGCAATGAGGGAGAACATCTTGTCAAATATATTAGTGGCAGTATAATGCCCTAAGGACTCTGATTTGATGTATCTTGCATGGAGAATTATTCCATCTGAAAAGCAATGATAAATGTCACATTGTTTCATATAAAGGGATTATTTCAAGCTCTTATTAAGCATATAAATATATCCATCAAACTTTGGAATTTTCCACTTCAGTATGGAAGAGAAATATGGAGTTAATTTTTCTACAGCTATGCATGATGTTCTACTTCTCCACATGAGATGACAGTCAATAATATCCTAAGCACATAAAATGTCTAATTTTAAAACATCAGTAGAAGAAACAAATGATTGGATATTGTAAGTTAAATGTGGTGGTAGTTTTGTTTTCAAGACAACTGCTTGTTTGTAGTTGACCACAAAGCTACAAAAAGGGCTGTCCATGATAGATATCAAAATCCAGTTTTTAGCAGTGTAAATCCACAGACATACCACACTGCCACTGGGAGCTTAAGAGGGTGGTTTCTCTTCATGTGGTTTGAAGAAGATATAGACCGTAATAGTGTTGCTTGATGGTGCCTTCAGTGTTTTCATATTTTCTGTGTTTCTTGCTTGTCATATGATTGTGCAATACTGCTTCTCCCATGTTACTGATATCAAATGAGTTTTAACATGTTTTTTTCTTGCTTTTCTATGATGTGAATCCATTTCTCATCATTCTTGTAGTTTTGATTTTAAAACCAGCTTGTTTCAAAATTACATCAACTCAGCATTTTACAAACCTGCAGAAGTGTTGGATAAACAAAACTGTTTAGTGTAGGTATTATTAGAGTATATATTTTGTGAGTTAATATTTAATGATTGCTGAGTTTTCATTACAGGAGGGTTAAAGCCATTATTTTAGAGGCAATAGTTATGACAGATTTGGTTACTGAACTTGACAAGAATCACATGTTGTGTTTGCAATTCATTGGTGTTGAAGGTATAGAAAATTATAGAGATCTCATGAATAAACATATAAAAAACTGCAACCGAACGAACAGCAGTGGAGTAAAAGTATAGTTAAGTGAAAGTAAAGTTCAGTTAAAAAAAGTTAAAAAATGAGAAGTTGGCTTTCATGGTAGTGAATATCCTCAATAGCTGATATTTTGAAGTGAGATTAACTTTTTTATAGATAAAAGGAGAATAATCTGTCTTGTCAAAGAGTGTTATAAACTAATTGAACCTGTTTGTGTGGGCTTTAATGAAAAAAGACAATTATTGGAAGTTCAGGATACAACTGTGGTATCCTATTAGGTTATTTGTTAACAATATTAATACACATAAATTTCATTGTTAACACAAATATATTTTGATAAAAAAAACAACAACAACATAAAACGATACAATTTATGATGAAGTTTTTTCACTTAACTGCGAAAATAATGTCTGACTATAAACTCTGATCTGATCGACGAGTTGATAGACTTACAAAACGATGACAGTATGAAACTGATCCATCCCTACAAAAAAAAAAGAAAAAAAAGTGGCGGGGCTGATTCCCCAACTCAGTGTCAAATATAATTTAATAAATTAGCTGTGGAGGGCCAAAAGTTCTTCTGCCATTTCCGACAATATACTTATACTTAGTTGGATGTGCCTTCAGTGCTGTTACGGATATTTTGACTTGGCGTGGCAGTCTTAGACAAAATTGACTTGTTTTGTTCCTCTTTTAGTTTCTCAGCACAAAGCTCAAGGTTCTCGTTAAAGTTATACAATTCAAACGGAAATATAACATTAAGTTACAATTCTGAAAGCAAAGTTGTTTTTCTTCTTTAATTTTTGTCAAATAACCAACTTTAATTGGTTTGTGTTGTAGAAATAAACATTACTCCTTATTTACCTTCATTTTTGGTCTAATAATCACCTTTAATTAAGTATTGTACAAGAATTGTTTTCTTTTCCAGACTAACTGAATTTCACTAATTACTGTTGCAAGAATAAAGTATAATGACGCAAATAATTTATTTTTTCATGATGATTTAAAGATGGGGAGGATTTGGAAGAGCTTGGGATCGCGAAGGGAGGAATGCGATGTGGGACGTTGAGAAACACTGCTTTAAACTGATGACGCATATTATGGCCGACGTTTGTGTTGGCAGCTCTGGATGCCTAATATAAATGTGAGACCTTACGTTATTTTGGCAAATTTTCTCAAATCGTGGGTCTTAATGAAGTGAATCAAACACATGCAAATCGATTTACAATTTTACTGTTTATATAATACTAATGTATAAAATGTTAAAAATGATGTCGTCCATAATTTATCAATTGCTAAAGGAAGAGCAACTAGTCATTGCCATCTACCGCCAACTCTTGGACGACTTTTTAATTGACGAATAATGATATTAACCTTCACATATAACATCCCCATAACTGAAAGGGTGAGCATGTTTGGTGTGATGGGAATTCGAATCTGTGACCCTCATCCAACCATCTGGCCATCATTTAGAGTCTTCATATACGATTTAGGCTTAAAATTAAATCGATATTTTTACTATCATAACTTTTATGCACTTGGCTGCAGGAGAGGTGATTTCACACTAGGTCTTTACTTTAGGTTTATTATACCTAAACTCACCATACTTATACCAAACACACTCGTCTTTTCACCCGTGGGGGCGTTAAAATTTTACGATCAATCCCACTATTCGTTAGTAAAAGAGTAACCTGAGAGTTGGCGGTGGCTGGTGATGGCTAGCTGCCTTCCCTATAGTCTTATAGTGCTAAATTAGAAACGTCTAGAGCAGATAGCTCTTGTGTAGCTTTGCGTGAAATTCAAAGCAAAAACAACAAACAAACTACACTTATAAGGTTTTAATGGACACACATCTCACGGGCTACTTGCATCCCTTTCACTAAAATCTTAACAAGCAGACAGTAATCGAAGTATTCTGATCCAGGTAAACGCATGCTGGCTTTTACGACTATTCTTCCAATTTCGAAAAAGCAAGCGTGACGTAACTCACACTGGTTTCTATAAAATTAGTGTATGCACTACCCATGCCCTGATGCATAAAAACTAGATTTACTGATAAACGATATCGGTATATTTTTGGCATCACATAAATTTATGAATGATTTAGTAACGTTGTAGACCTAATAAAAGTTGAATGAAAATTTATTTGCGTGATTTATAACATTTATATTATTTCTACAAATGTTGGATATGCAAGTTTATCGATTTCGTTCTATAACTTGGCATAAGCATATATATTTCTATGTAATGATAGGTAACGTCAGCACAAATTAAACCTAGGCCTAAGGCTAAAAAAACTTCGATATGAATATGCGAGAAGCAACAGATACAGATGTAATTTAAGAGATTACAATTTATCAACGAATATGTAATATATGCGATTCCTGCAGGTATAACTTCAAGTCCAAGTAGAATTTCTTCATGTTTGTTATTTAATCATATAAACACATGATAACCTAAAACTAACATAGAAAACTTGTCTGATTTAATAAAAAAAACCCGCTAAGAAAACATGAGTGGAATTAATACACCTCAAATCTGATGCTGAATACATTCTCCGTTTAATCTTTTAAAATTAATCTATACCTAAATATATTAGATCCATCTGTGACAGGTATAACTTCATTCGCTTCTTATGTCACATGCAAGAACATTAAGACTTTCGCCTGAGGTTAGCCAATTAGGTTTTTAGCGCTAAATTTTAAGCCTATATTTATCTCTGCAAATGTAATTAAGCGTCTATGATCGTATCGATTTAACATTTTTAGTATGTTATAACGTAGATACAGATCTAGATCTATTTAACTCATTAGGCCTTGCATTAGACAAAGTTGTTTCTAACTTTAGTCGTGTTAGTGTTTGATTCGTAGGAATGTTTGAAGATCTAACCTGAAGATATGTGCGTAGAAGCCCCATAGAGTATAATATAGCATGCAAAATTGTAACTTCAAAATACAAAGACTAAACTTTATTCTTTCGAAGGCAAACCTGCAATCTTTAGAGAAGAATATTTAACATGAAAAACGACACAAAAACTTTTCATCTTATTAAATCGTGTATCAATAAATCCTTTAAAATATGGCGTTCTTGTCCTTGATTTTACGTAGCATGTCTAATAAAAATGTAGAAGTTTGCATACAGCAAAACTGTCGTTCTATTGATAATGGTTTTCAAACTCTTTATTTATATTTAAATTTTATTAAATATTTCGGGCCAGCTTATCGTCTAAATTTTAAAACTTATTCAAAATTGTCAATAATGTTTTCATGCCTGGAATTAACATTCAAAAAAATTAAAAACATTCTAGGGATTACCATGACTACGAAAATTCTGGACTATAAAAATTTTCATCATGAACAGCACCTTATGCGATATATGGGCTAAACGGCTATACTAGGGATCAAAAATGAAGGAAACCATTTTGTATAACCGCCGCTTACGTAATTTATCTTCACTTCTTCCAGGGTGAGACGTATTTGAAAAGTAAATTCTTCGCTTTTTTGGGGAGAAATTTTTGTGTAGTTAATGAAATCGTATGGCACATCTGCGTGTATAAACACTGTGTCGTGATTTTATATGGCCACAAACGTAATTTTGTTCATACGCTCTCATAAATTACGTTTTTATTTATCTTTTATTATAATCGCTAAACAATAAAATGAGGTAAATCTGTATTATTATTCTTTAAGTTACCTCACATTTTGAAATGTGAGCAATGGTGTGTTTGTTTTTGAATTTCGGACAAAACTACAGAAGAGCTATCTGTGCTAGCCGTTTCTAATTTAGCAGTGTAAGACTAGAGGAAAAGCAAGCTGGTCATCAACACCCACGCCAACTCTTGGACTACTCTTTTATCAACGAATAGTGAGATGACCATCCCATTATAACGTACCCACGGCTCAGAGGTCGAACATCTTTGGTGTGATGGGAATTCGAACCCAGGACCCTCGGATTACTACGAGTCGAGTGCCTTAACCATCTGGCCATACCGAGCCGCAAACGTGCGACTAATCTTAAACAAGTTAGTAAAGAATATTTTGCTTGCGAAATAAAATTTGGCATTAGTGTCATTCATGTTTGTTTCCTCGTCATTTCAATGTGAATGTTGTGTTTTGCCTGCGTGAGCATCTTTCAAATGGGAGATAAACGAACGCTTGGACAGGTATCACGGTTCAAATATATAAAACATTAATATTATACTAGAATTAATTTTCTCTTAAACTGTCTGTTACATTTCTCAATTCAGCTGTCTTAAGCACAATGCAAGCTCAGTGGAGATTTATATTATTACATACGATGTTAGATGTTAAGTATTTTTATGGCAAATAATCAAGAAAGTTTTTTGTTTTGTTTTCAAACTCACCCATTATCTACAAGTCAGACGCGACTCAGTGGTAAACTTACAAAAATGCGCTATGATAGTGACAGTCAAGTGCACTATTCAATCACACAACAGTCGCCCATAAGTTGTGGGTGCTGTCGCATAAACTGCCTTCTATTTAGTCTGTTTTTTTTAAAAATTAGAATTGAGCATTTCGTAAATAGCTCATGTGTAAATTTTTTGTGCAAAACTCTAAAACAATAAAGCCGTTAATCATAGTTCATTGCACAGTTTGTCAAGAAAGTCACTGGATTGGTAAAGATTTCTATAAAGACTAAGTGGTTCAGAACGTCATATCTCACAATCGGTACCTACGAAATACCGTCGCATGCTATTTGTAGCAGTTGGAAAACGATATCAATATTCATGTAATTCTAAGTTTAGCAGTCAAGTTGTTGAGAGATTTCGGTGTTCGGACTCTTTACGTGAGCTCGGAAACTGTCGTTCTTGTACATCGTAGACTCAAATTGTCTCTAGGAAGTAACAGTCGTGAGATATACGAGCATGATCAGACATGGCAAAAAAAAAAAAGACTAACGACGTGATGAGGCTTCAAAATCGTTTTAATACAACCTAATCAACCTCTGTATTTGGAATATAAGAATTAACTGAAGTTGTGGAATTTCTTTGAACATAAAAATGTTATTTTTACAAACGAACAATTTACTGCAAATTCCAACTGAATGTTATGAGCTTACAAGCATGAACAATTTTTTTTTGTAAACTACGGCTCCATTGATGTATAGATGCGAGTGGATTTTTTTTTCTCCTATTCATAAACGTATTTTCCTGACTTTTCATGTGGAACTACAACCTAATAACGACTTGTAAAATACAAAAAGTCCGATGTCTTCGCTTTCTGGAATTAGTTTTTACTTTATAAAGAACAAAACCAAGATTTAAAAAAATATAATTTCTTTACCACGCTATTTTTAGTTTTCTTAACCGTTATATGTGAAACAAAACAGCTCAGTTAAGAACTTTCGAAATTTTCGCGTAAAGATGGTAATGTTCTTCAAAGAGAGTTGAATGATTGTTTTGGAATTAAGCACAAAGCTGTACAATGGACCGTCTGTGCTGTGCTTACCACGTGTATCTGCGGATTCACACTGCTGTGTCACTGGTGGGAATCGAAGAGGTGTTTTTGTAATAATAATAAAAGTATAATAAAATTGTTGCCATATGCACAATTCAGGCACAAGATGTGTATTAACAGAGGATGTCAGATTAAAAACGATTAATTTTATATACTTTTTACTATCATTACATCAGACTGCTCGATATTCTTCCAATGTATGTGTATGTGTGTGGATGAACACACGTACTTTATAACTCTAAAAACACTCGAGAGCGGACTTACCTTTGGTATATGCACATAATAACAGTTTGGTTATCATTCACAAATTTTAAGAACTGAACAGTAAAGGATAATTTAATGTTTCTTTTAAGAATAAATGATTATATACAAAATATCTAATGTAGATAGCTTTTGTCGATTTTAACACTTGTTGGTATTTGAGACAACATTCTCAGAAAACGACACGGAGTTTGTTAAAACTTATATGATAATTTTCCATGACGTACACCACTTTAGCGTTTGGATGAAAACAATAAAGCTCAGGAAAACTTGATATAAAACTATAGGAACGGACTTTTTAATTTAAAGTTGTTACAATAGACAATTTATATTTTAATGCATTCAGTTCCAGGTTTTTACAAACTGCGGGCGCCAAGGGGATATATAATGGATCAAATCTAAAATTATATTGAGAGACCGCATTAGCTTCGGGGACTTCTCCCCGAATCGCAGTTTCAAGTAATTAACTTAACGCGTACAAAAAAAGAGAATTTAATGCATTCTACTACACACATATCTATGGTTTTTGCTAAGAAAGCGCAGAAATTCGAGCATTCACAGTAAGTAAGGTATATAAATCTCAACTTGAAAACATAATCGTTACTGGGTTTAACTTGTGTTTGCGCTCTGGTGCTGATCTTTTCTGTTCTCATTGATTTCATGTTAGGTTATTCGAAACTGGTTTCCAAATAGCCCTGAGAAATTTGGGGTTTACGAATAGTATATTTAATAAAAACAGGATAACGTTATATAGTCTCACGCGGAAGATCACGTCAAACTGTACAGTGGTACTTAGTGCATTTTTCTGAAAGATGCAGAACTGTAATTTCGTATGTGAAAAGAGCTTATGTACTGCGCATATCTTCCTAGTTCGCAATATATAGGTACTAATTTTTGGCATTCCACTTCACAAAATCGTTGGAAGAAAACAAATCGTAAGTTTCTCGTAAAAACTGCTTTTCTTATATCAAATAGAAATATATGTACAGAACTCATTAATGATAATTAAATTTCACCTAATTCGGATTTTATTTCATTTCCAACAATCTCTATATTCAACTGCGAAAAATGAGACTTTGATCCTTTCTGTGCTTATAAAAAGAAACGTCTTTTCAAACGAGTTGTGACTATCAATTACTACAGTGTCTCCTAACCAGTTACGTACGTAACAGTTTCATAATCACAGCGCAATGAAAGTATTTTTGATAAATATACTGTATATACATATTAATATATTTATTGGCCAAGAAAATGGGACCCGTATAATATAAATTACTGTTTTTCTGATAATTTTGAAAAGCATTAAAAACTAAATAAAACCACCAAAACTTTATATTTTAGGTATTTAGAATTTTAGATATTTTACATGAAAACAAGTGTTTTAAAAAGGAAATATTGCTAAATATCAATAACGTTTTGACACAAATAGAATAAAGAACAGTGTTATTGCACTGGGACTCAGCGGAAAGTTTGCGGGTTTATAAAGCTAAAAATCGAGTTTCGGCACAGGCGGTAGGCAAAACATAGAGTTTTTGTTTTGGAATTTCGCACAAAGCTACTCGAGGGCTATCTGTGCTAGCCGTCCCTAATTTAGCAGTGTGAGACTAGAGGGAAGGCAGCTAGTCATCACCACCCACCGCCAACTCTTCGGCTATTCTTTTACCAACGAATAGTGGGATTGACCGTCACATTATACACCCCCACGGCTGGGAGGGCGAGCATGTTTAGCGCGACGCGGGCACGAACCCGCGACCCTCGGATTACGAGTCGCACGCCTTACGCGCTTGGCCATGCCAGGCCCAAAAACATAGAGAGGCAATTGTGTAGTTTTGTGCTTACCAACAAACAAGCAAATGTTCTATTGAAATGACGCCAAGTTCCATAAACATCCATATGCTTATATTCACACTGATAGACTATGTGTCGAATACATTTTTTTAAAAGTTAAAAACACGCGTTATAATCTTAGTTGTGAACGAGGAAGATATATACTGTGCCCGGTATGGTCAGGTGATAAGGGCGCTCGACTCCCATTCTGAGGGTTGTGGGCTTGAGTCCCTGTCATATCAAACGTGCTCATCCTTTTAGCTATGTGGGTGTTATAATGTGACAATGAATCCTTTTATTCATTGTAAAAGAGTAGCCCAAGAGTTAGCGGTGTGTGGTGATGACTAACTGGCTTCCCTCTAGTCTTATACTGTTAAATTATGGCTGGCTAGCACAGATAGCTCACAAGTAGTTTTGCATGAAATTCAAAAATAAATAAACAAAGAAATATATAAATTGATACATTAATTATTAAAAGGTCATATTAATTAGAATAATCAACTATGAAACATAGCTGTATAAAAAAGAACGAAAAGCAAAAACAGACTTCTGTATGTCTGTTAAAGTACAAAATCATATGCAAAAAAATAAAAGGAATTTTCTGGGAATGTAATCTGTCACAGCCCAAACAGCGGTGTATGCTTAGCGTTTCTATATTTTTTGAATTTTGTAGATTTTTACACAACATATTGGGCCTAATGTATCATAATGCGGTAGTAGTACTCGTATTTTCTGTGGCTTTTGTAGATTTTTACACTGTGTTGGGCCTAATGTGTTTTAATATGGCTGTAAGTAGTGTAAGTGTGTTGATCTAACCGTATTCTACACTCACGCTGTTAAACTTTAAACTTAAGCACAAAACGACTTTATGCATAGTACAGAAATAATTTACGAGGACTACAACGTAGAAACATCTTGACATTTTTGTGTGAATAATTCAGTTACAAAAGCACCAATACATTTCTTTCCAAGTAGCAGACAAACTGTTTTGAATAAGCTTGTATTTAACGTAAACTTTTTATAGATTAGCAAGAAAAAATATTTTATTTTTAACTATTACTGCAAGTAGACTCAGTAAATAACATATAGAACATTGTTAACAAAAGGTCTTATGGCATAAACTGTCCCAAACTCATAACCATTAACAAGTTAGTTTGTTAAAGCATAATAGTAACTACAAATAAAACAGAATAGGGTCAAAACATTTTTTTACTAAATATTTAATTATGATAAGAATGTTTCTGCATTCAATTTCAATACCGGTGTTAGCAGATTTGAATGTGCTTTTATCGTTTTCATCACATAATAATTCGTCTGTTTCAAGTCCGATTTCACACCACAAAAAGTTTCTTATGACTCAGTTTCATTCCAGTACCCAAGGTGGAAACTTCATTCAGGTAGTTGATGTTTGTTGTTAAGCACAAAGCTACACAACGAGCTATCTATGCTTTGCTCACCACGAGTATAGACGCCCATTCTGCTGTGCCACTAAGGATTCATTTAGGTAAGCGTCACACAAATTTGTCTCAGCTAGACTAAATCTCTAGGCTCTACATTCTTGTTAAATATGAACAAAATTTACTTATATGTTTAATGTCATTTTGCTACTTTAATGTGTTGTTAATGACTAGTGTGGAAAGTTGATTTGGATTTCCTATCACTTTTTATGTTTGATACAAGTTTTCGAATAATATTGCTAATTCAAACATTAGTACCACATTAACAATGCACCTATTTCGATATTATAAAATGTACTTTGGTTTTACTGTTCAGCAAATCTTGTTGGGTATTATTAGCATGTACGTGGTTCTACCTAGCAAAGTTAGTAAGAGCTTTCTAAGCAGAAATACTATACGTGTTCTAACGGACTGAGTCACCGAATCGATGGGGTTGTTTTAATCACTTACAACACGACAGACCGTAGCTCAAACTGTATGTTTTATTGATGGTGATGTTGCTGTCCACTTATCGAACACATCCGCCATATTGCCGACGCAAGTCCTACTGAATGCGTCAAATTCTTAGAGTTGTTTCACCAATGTAAACTATCATACAGAAAATATTACTTTAGAGAACGGTACCTCGGATATCTCTCAACCCTCCTATAAAAAGGGTTGAATTTTACAGAAACATTACAAACTATTACTATTTTCCCACAGACTCATAGGTAACATAGTGATATCGCTCAGACTTGTAACATGGAAGAAAATCAGCCACTGAATACAGAGTAATGTTTTGCTATTACTAGATATTTTATACAACGTTATACATGACACTTAACTGAGCAAAATGTGACTGAAGGGTAAGTTTTAAGCCTAACGTAACACTAACTACGTCTAAATAAATATTAATCATTTTACTTCAACTTCAAATACATGCTACCTGGTTGAATATGACAACCATAATGTATATGATGGGGTTATTACAGGAATTAATACAATATTAAGAGGTGAATTAATGCACACCTCTCTTCTAACTCCTAGCACGTTTCTTGCAGTAACGTGCTGAAATTAGACCTTTCATCATGTATTTTTGTTGTGTTTTGTCTCTTAACGCTAGCATACTTAAGAACGATTAACTTAATAAACGGGTGAAAAGCTACTTTCCACGATTTTATCTCTAAGAGTGCCAATTATCACTAATCTCTAATCAATACCGTCTAGCTACACAGATCAGAACTAAAATCTGACCCAGCCGATACGTGTTAGGTTATAAAACTGAAACTTAAATTATTAAAATGTCTTTTCTGAAATATCAAAATACTTACTCAGGGCATAACTAAAATAAATTACAATGCTAGAAACCGCTACTGGTAGTGGGTAGAGCACAATAGTTAACTGTGTAGCTTTGTGCTAAACTACAAGCAGATTAAAAGAAAACCTGGCGATGAGTATCGTTAATTAAATATATATTGTTTACTTATAAAAATTGCGTTGATTTATCAGATGAGCAATCTGGTTGTTAATGATATTTTCGGCCATTATTCCATTATTATCTTATGAGCGTATGAGATCTGGGTCTGGTCGAATTCATATACCAAGCTAACAATGCGAAGCAACCTCGATAATAAAAGTGAAATAATAAGAATAGATATATTAAGCATGATAACCAATATTATTAATGAAAGTAAGATTAAAGAAATTATAGAGATACTAATAACTATATCAAATTTCCACTTTGCTTCACGTTGTATCACTGGTTCTCTGTCTCTCGTGAAGCGCCCAGTACAAGCAAAATTTAATATATTTATGAATTTACAGAGGATACAATCGAAATATAAAAATAAAGGTGAACGTTTAGAACTAGCGATAAAAGTTAAAAGAAAGATCGAAGTAATGATAATACTTAAAAAAACCAACAACAATGATAAATATGACAAGTCCAGTAAATAACAGAATGTAATGTATAACTAAACTAGAGACCTAATGACATACTACATAAGGAATTATTATAGAACTTATGTTAACATGAACGTTATTAAATTCACTGCGAAAATTTACAAATTTGGTTTTCAAAACGTGGAAGAAACCTTTTTTCAAAATAAAAATGTTGAAAAAATTCAAATGTTGAGCTTTGTTCGAACAATCTAGTAATGTCAAGTAAAATTCCATTGTCTTTAATAAGATGAGATTAACAACAACGAAGATCCATAATTTTCTTTAATAATGAGGGCGTTTATTTGATGATTGATTGCTATATAATTTGGCTTGCAATTCAAAATTTTCACCAGTTCGTTTTAATTATAAAATTCTACACTAAACTGAAAAAAATCATTTTTTTTTCGTGTTTTTAACTCGCCAACTAACTAACTTCACGCATACTCTTATGTATAAACACGCACGGTTTTCATATGGTCCCTTTGAAGTCTGCGTGTCTAAGTAGTGATGTGCCGCAGACCTGCACATCGTACGCAAGGAACGTAAGAATACAAAGCATGGTTTTAGGGATACCCCAGTCGAGACGGCACATCACAATTCACGTGGTTCCCATCTGCCATGCGTGTTTAAACTCGAGCAGTTATACCCAACCCACGTGGTAGACTGTCGGTCGGTTCTTGTACAAATATTAACGGTTCAGAAAAAAAAAAGGCGAAATTTGCCAAAAGAAACAAACTCTCAACTATACCTACTCTAAACAAAGCATTGAGTGTAGGTATAAAACTTGTTTTACCAAATGGGAGACTTCACCAATGTTTAATTCTACTTCAGTTGCTTTGATAAATTTATTCTTTTAAAATAGGAGAAAGGATGGAAATGAACTTTTTTCAATGATGTAGGGAATTATAAAACTGACGATGTTTTAGTATCTTATCTCGAAGCCAAAAGAAGTTTGCGTGTAATAATATGTTCTTAAGCTAACAAAAAATTCTTAAGCCTAAATACAGCTTACTCACTTCAGTAAATAACCCATGTCTGACTATTAATTATAATACTTTATCATGTCCATGTTATAAACTCTTATTGCTGATCAAATATATAACGTTCAAGTAGTGTGCGTGTGTACAAGAAGTGTACATGTTACGGACACTCACTATTGACAATAAATTCCTAAAACTTGATTTTTTTACCTTCGATGTAAAATAAGACATGTTTTGTAATTGCTGAGTTTGATTATTTCCCAATGCTAAGTTTCTTCAACTGAGATATTCACTTTAAATTTAAACAAAATCGTCATATTAATAAAATTACAGTGGTGTGGCTTCGTTTAGTATTATTTATTTATTCATCCATCTTTATTTTCTGTCTATCGAACTTTCTAGTTAATTTCTTGAGAAAATTAAACGATTGTTGTTGTTTTGAATTAAGCACAAAGCTACACAAAGGGCTATCTGTGCTCTGCCCACTACGGGTATCGAAACCCGGATTTTAGCGTGTAAGTCCGCAGACATACCGCTGAGCCACTGGGGGGCGAAAATTAAACGAACACGGAAAAATTAATGTTGGGTTGACAATCACTTTAATATATTTCTGCTAATAAAAAAGAATAAAGCAACCATTAACACTCGTATTGTATAATTACAAACGATCTTACATAGCAATACAGCTCATTTGATTCTCTTGATTTAGGCCCGGCATAGCCAAGCGTGTTGAGACTTGCTACTTATAATCTGAGGGTCGCGCTAAACATGCTCGCCCTTTCAGCCGTGGGGACGTTATGATATTACGGTCAATCCCATTATTTGTTGCTAAAATAATAGCCTAAAAGTTGGCGTTGGGTGGTGATGACTAGTCTTAGACTGCTGAATTAGGGACGGCTAGCACAAATAGCCTTCGAATAAATAGCTTTGTGCGAAATTTAAAAACAAACAAACTTTTCTTCATTTATTTTTATAAAATTATATTGATATATATTTTTAAAGTATTATTTTTTTCAGCAAACGTTTCGCCATTGCGGCTTCATCTAGGCCAGCAGTACAAGAACTGTTTCATGGGAAAATATATCGTATTTAATGTGTGTTGATATATATATATTTTTTCGCCTGAAATAATTGTTGTATTAGCTCTGACGAAGACACAATAGTGAAACGTTGACTGAAGTAAAAACTCAATTGTTGTTTTTATCTAGAGTCTAAATTCGTTGTTTTTTATTGTTGGTAACTTTATTCTCAAAATTGTACAAATATAATATTTCCCACGAAAATATGGTAACAAGACTTGCGTTTGTGACATTTTCGGTATAAACCATCCACGCTTCCCCAGAGGGCTAATGGTTATGAAGCTTACTTTATCCAACAGCTGGCCTTATTAAAATAGAAGATACATTTGGAAACAAAGTTTCCAATTGAAGGGTTTATGCTCTATGGAACTTTATCCAACATTGTATGTTTAGCCCGTTAATGGTTGAATTCTAGGATTAAACTTGATAATCACATGCAAGTGTAAAATCAAAAGCATTTCTGTGTTTTCTTCTCTCTATTGAGATCTCTTTTTTTATTTCTGAGATAAAACCAACAGAAGACATTTCTACTGTATAGTTTGAAATCGTACCATTTGCGACGACTTGAATGTTAATCTTTCATAACAAATTAAAACTAAAATTAATCTAAAAACTTGAATATGACATAAAAAACACTGAATTGAAACGTGATTCTTGTATCTATATACTTAATGTTTTCGAAGTTTTGCCTAACGAAGAAAAATTCCGTCAGTTGTAACAAGATTATAATTTCACGTGAAATCCTGAATAATAAAATTGTTCTACTTATTTTTAGTAGACCTCTTAAAAGTGCTGATACCGACATTAAACGGAAGTTTACTTCCGCGCTGCTTGTAAGAGTGTAGCTATGGAGAATTTTAATAATTTCTATGAGGAAATCCTAAATATTGGCATACTCTCTTTGTTAATTTGAAGATGGCCTAAGAAGGTCGAAACATTGTTCTGTACTTTATTGTAATTAAAGTTTTAATATTCATACTAGTAGTCTTGAGAATACATTTTATTTCAACTGGGTTTCTCGTCACCACGGAGCCACGCTAACTCTTAGGCTAAATCGTACTTACGGCCCAAAATGTGAAGTGCGATTTTATGCCAACACAAGACCAGTAATGAGCACCCAGGTTCACAGGGTGCTCATGCTAACCAATTGGCCAAACTAAGCCTTTAGATAGTCAGTGGAAAAGTGGGTACATAGTACTTAGTTTCTATTCATACATGTTACAAAGTTATATGGTTTTTTAGTTATTGTTTTTATTTCTTCAGGAAACTAGCGTACAGAATAAATAAAGTAATTAGTAACTTTTAAAAATTCTGAAAGTGGAACATTGTGGCATGTGAAAGAGGCGCGAGCTTGACAGGCTATAAGCATTTTTTTTCTTCCGGAAAGTCATTGAAAAGATTTGCTTTTGGAATCGAAAGCAAGCATTGCTTGAATGCTAATTTTGAAACACGTGGTTAATCTTGTGGTGTATGACGCAACTATCTTTAAAATATCAAATACGTAAGTAGCAGCAAGATATTGATTTAACAAGCCTTGAACTTTCCAGTAACCAAAACAACAACAACAACAACAACAAAAATCACCTTTTAAGGACTAATGAAGATTTTCTAAATATATTGGTGGATATTATTAATTTTGAGCATCTGTAAAGATAAATTGCATGCACATCGTACTCTGTTAGAATTTTCTTTTAAAGATCTGTTAGTAGCACACTTTAAAATTTTTATACTAGTAATGTGTATGAAAAGCATAAATAATTCAATTCCGTTTTGCTTAGATTTGTTCAATTAGGCTTGTAACTCATTCATTTGCATAATTATTTGCAGAGTAACTATGGTATGATTTATTTTAGTTCAAAGCCACATAACTGGCTGTATGAGCTCTGTCAAGCCAAAATGGACCGGCATGGCCAAGCGCGTTAAGGCGTGCGACTCGTAATCCGAGGGTCGCTGGTTCTCATCCCCGTCGCGCCAAACATGCTGGCCCTTTCAGCCGTGGAGGCGTTATAATGTGACGGTCAATCCCACTATTCGTTGGTAAAAGAGTAGCTCAAGAGTTGGCGGTGGGTGGTGATGACTAGCTGCCTTCCCTCTAGTCTTACACTGCTAAATTAGGGACGGCTAGCACATACTAGTATGTGCGAAATTCAAAAACAAACAAACAAAAACAAACAGTCTAGCGAGTGAAATCGAAACTCGTAATTCAACGACCTACAAGAAAAGAAGAGCAAACTGTGATCACTAGAATATTTTCACAAAGACTGGAACTTCTTTGGCTTAAAAAAAATAAAAATCAGTTTTCATACGGAGTTGTGATGAAGTTGTACAAGCTTGGCTCAGTAAACCTTCAAAGTGAGTTTCTTAAACACAGTCGTGGAGATTGAAATTAACGACAGGAAATTTTAGCAAATAAACAAATCAGTTTATTTTTCAGTTTCTTATATCTCATTGTTGCTATGGCAACAGTCAGTTCTGGGAAGTTTCTGACACAGTGCATGGATCTCATGATCAGATAGCGAGCAAATAATGTCAATGTAAAAGAACAGTGTGACGAACTGCAGGTTCTCTCAAGGAGACTGAACCCGAAACGTGTATCGGAATACATGTGCAAAGAACGCATTAGGATCCTCACTTTCCCAACTTATTTGTTGCACAGAGAAGTCGTCTGGCTTTGCTTTTCGTTGCTGCTAGCACAGAAAGGAGATTTTTGAACCTCAAAATAACTAAAACCTATCTGAGACCAACCTTGGCATTAACAAGACTGGTTAAACAGGCAAACAATTTCTATCGAGCATGAAATTCGTCTTAATTACTTACTATCCTAGGTCAAGTATAACGTCGTTAGATTTTGTAACAGATTCCTAATTTATTAGCCATTCAGAGAACATGTTTGGGTTTCCATACTTTCCAGGAATGACTTCTCACTACTATTTCCTCATCGACTGCAGAACCTTTTGGTTTTTTTTTTCACCAGTCACCTCTAATTACTAAAAGTCCCCTAATCAACTACAGAATCTATATTTGTTTCACTATATTATTTTCACTATTCACTACAGTATCTGCATATTTTATAGTATTTACTTCTAATTATTAAATTCCCCTTGTTCAACTACAGAACCTGTATGTTTTGTACCAGTTACCTACAATTACTAACTGTCCCCTGATCACCGTCCTTACACAACATCATACTTTCATATATCACCCACATCACGCTTTTCACTGGTCGTCGTGCATCTGATTGGCTGGCTGAAACTAAGCATAGGTTGATACTAAATGGGTAACGATGTGCTTCAGAGAGCAGGATGAAATGTTACCGCAAGAGTTAGCTACTTGCTTGACACCTCGTGTTATAAATGGGATTTATTCTATTGATATTAAGGAGGAACCCGGGTCCATTGTTCGAAAAGACATGGGTAGATTAAAAGTGAGTCACCTCAAGCCAGGGGAAAGAGAGAAAGAAGAGGCAGGCCTTATGAATTATCATTGTTTATGCACTAGGTGTTCGCATGAATGTAGTAGCTTAATATAATACATTTATCGAGAAAGCGGGAAATAGAATTACTTTTTTTTTCGAACTTGCTCATGAAAATGAAATGGAACCTGTAACCTTATTTTATACATACAATATGATACACTTTGTTAGATATGCATCACAGCTATTTACGGTTCTACAACATCAAGCATGTCTCTAAAGAATATATTAGGTAAAGGGTCTATTGAATGAACTGTGAACTTTCAAGAATATCATTGTCACAGACATTGCTCTGAATAAAGCTGTTTAACCCGAGAAACTGTATAGTCATTATGAAAGAAGTATATATTATACTGGTAATTTCTTAAATACAAACATACCGTAAATTTAGTTACCTAGGTGATTTGTCACTAGTTGGTTAAAGTTAGGATTTAACAATAACTTTGCACAAACCATACATTACGAGCAAACTAAAAACCAGCTTTACCAATGATCGATGGATAGAACCTATCTTAAGACAACTGTCTGGAATCCTCGAATTGGGGGACAGGAATATATTTATTTCATGTGTGAGTTTTAAAGACAAAAATGTATATCCAACAAATCCATACGGCTAACCAATTAACATAAGTGCAGTATCATTTTGTCGCACAATTTCTATCATAAAAAGTGACCGAAAAGCTCGTTTTGAAATGTAATATATATATAAGTATTAATCAATCCATGCATTGAAAGAATAAGTCTGTCAGTATGAAAAAACAGCAAAAGGTTTTAATAACACATTCGTTCTATATTTTCGGATAACATTAGGAGCTTCGTACTTTGTATTTTGCACAGGGTACCAAAACGGCCAAGGGCGCTAATGTTAACTGAAATAATATTCAGTGGGACTGTTGCCATTCACCTTTGCCTCCATCGGGGCCATGCAAGTCAGTGACGTTTCTTTAATGAGCCAGAATAAGAGGGTAAAACTGATAATTATTTTAACAATGAGAATGACGTTTTTTCCTGATTCCATCCTTAATTCAAGTACTAGTTATATAGGAAGTATGTATGATTACTTTCTCATCATGTGTGCTTAACATGCTACTAATTTCTTGTAACATTTGTATCAGGTTATTAGTTTCCCAAAATTCTTTTTCAAATTATCATTATTTTTATAGAAACAGATTTAAAGAAAATGTTGCAGTTCCCTACAAACACAATAAAGGAGCCAACTGAGTAAATTAAGTTTGATTTTTCTGGTTTGTCGATTTTTTACAAATTTACAACACAAAATACATAGACATATATTAGTACCATACATAATTTTCGTTTAAATGATAAGAAATAGACGTTTTACCAGTTATAATCCATAATAAATAAAGTTTATCCAGCTTTGTACTGAATTTTTAAAAAAAATTATTTTATAACAAACGTTAGACAATTTTAAAACTAAACAGCAACATAAACACAAATAGGTATTAATAATCCTTTACTCCATATTAGTAAATAACATTGAACAGAGATGGAATACTTTTCCAAAATGTTGTTCTGTTGGACATTCCCAGCTACAGACGACAATTTTTTTTAACTCTTGGTTTGTATGCTGTTAAATGATGAGTACATATTTGAGCAGTTTTTCTACTCAACAGAAATTTGAAGGCCTGACCGCCTTATACTCGAGCTTTCTAAATATATCTATCCGGATGTGAAACTTTACGATGCATATTAAAATAAAAAATTTTGGTGAATAGGATCGTTTGCCCCCTCGGTTCTATTTTTAATTATCATGGCGACAAGTAACCCAAGCTATATTCTCACTCTATTCAAAATTTGTCAGCAAAACGATTTATAAAAGAACACCACACGTGTTCTTAAATTATTACCATAGAAAAAACACTTTTTTCCCAAGTTTCATTTTATAGGAACTTGTATAATGCGAGGATATGCCACTTAAAACGCTATGACAAGAAAACGTGCAATAAAACTGAGCACACAAATATGATCAGTATGAAAGTTGGGATAATAGCCTTGACGTTATTTTATAAAAGCAAGATCCATTCAACATTGAAGCTGGAATGATGAGCTTGTTCCTTTTAATTCAAGATGTATTAAATTATTTGTTTTCACACGTTATAAATGCTTCCTTATTTACTGTTTAAATTTACATTTTTATTAAGCCTAAAATCATATAGGTGTAATAATTTTGTAGAAGTACAATTTAAACGTATAGTTCTATAGCTTTATTCGCAAACATAAATTGACAATGGAAGACGTATGATAAAAAAGCATAACATTTTTAATTTTTAAAGTGAGTAATAAAAATCTGTGAAATATCTTTAACCTGGATGACAATGTGCGTTACAGTTTTCGCGTAAAGGTACACAAAGATTATTTGCGCACAGCAATCCATAGTTTTATATTGATATACTGGAGAAGGAAGCCATTTAGCCAACAGTAACCGACACCAGACTTGGACTACTTTGACTTACATTGGAATTTCGTGCAAAGCTACACGAGGGTTATCTGCGCTAGCCGTCCCTAATTTAGCAGTGTTAGACAAGTAGGAAGGCAGCTAGTCATCACCACCCACCGCCAACTCTTGGGCTACTTTTTTACCAACGAATAGCTGGATTGACCGTCACTTTATACTTTCCCACGGATGAAAAAGCGAGCATGTTTGGTGCGACGGGGATTCGAACCCGCGACTCTCAGATTACGAGTCGAGTGCCTTAACCACGTGGCCATGCCAAGCACTACAAAAAGGAAATACTTGGTATAAACTGAGACAAACACTTCGTATCAACAGAGATAAATGAATACTCCGGTTAAACATGAGCTGCTTGTTTTCTCTCTAATGTGATGTGATACTTCAGTAAATACATCAACACAGGGTGAAACAAATGATCAGACTTTATCAGTGCTGAATATCACCATACATCCTTATTATATTTGTACAAGTAGACCAAACTTTAGACTTTCTGTTGTATATGTACATAATAGTATTTATTCCGCTTTGTTTCAACTAGCAACCAAATACGATTCAACTTTGTTTCAATTAAGATCATTTAACTCCTACTTTACCATTATTACTAGATAGCCAAAAACTAAAACTAAAAATTAGTTTTTACATCGATAAATTACATTAACTATTAGTCAAAGGAAGTCTTCCTTCCAAGAAGTTCTTTAATCAAGCTGTAAACACGTGAGCCGAAGAGACAATCACTCGTCAGTCGTTGGTCATAAATAAAAGCGACTACTGCCTCAGCAGATTAGTTTCCTTTTGTTCATCCACACACACACCACAATACACAAAAGATCAATGTCACAAGAGGTCGACGTAAAGTATTAGAGATGCTGGGAAGTGACATATAGGTCAGTAAAGTCAAGTCACCTTCATTAACCACTGCTATGCGAATCGTGTTTAGGATGGCAAAGGAAAAATAAAAGTCTAAACCAGTCGCTATGTAGGAACTACCTTCCAGCTAGAATTGTATTGGTTCCAGTATGTACCCTGGCGAAAGTGCTCCATCAGGTAGTATACATTGTTTCAGAAATTAGAGTAAGCCGTTACAAGAGGTATTTGCGCTAGTCGTCCCCAATTTTCTGCCTAGGATGAAAGCACCCATACTCAACAGTTAATGTAGCTAACTCTTAGCGATTTGACTGCTACTTTTATAATTCGCTCACGATTCCAAAAAAGTAGAACGCAAGTTTGAGACAACAGGACCCGAAACATAAAGTTTGTTGTTGTTTTTTTATTTTGCGCAAAACTTCTCAAGAGCTATCTGCGCTAGCCGTCCCTAATCTAGCAGTGTAAAACAAGAGGGAAGGCAGCTAGTCATCACCACCCACCGCCAACTCTTTGGCTACTCTTTTATCAACGAATAGTGGGATTAACCGTCATATTATAATGCCCCACGACTGAAAGGGCGAGCATTTTGGTGCGACCGGGATTCGAACCTGCGACCATCGGATTAGGAGTCGAACGCCTTAACCCACCTGGCCATGCTGGGCCACGAAACATAAAGGTATATTATTAATTCAACTTATTTCTGTCAACTTATCCCTTTTAAACAGTTCGCAAGATCACACCAGTAACTTATTATGAAGAAAAACTCACTGATTTCCAACTTAAGAGAAAAATATTATTACATAACTAATCCATAATATTAAAATGATTGTTGTGTTTATGTTTGTGAAATTACCATTCGATTCACCCAAAACAATAAAAAATCTGTGATGCATCACAGTGAATAACACCTTACATTAATGGATGTTTTATTTTTATATGACAAATGATAATTAATTACTTATTTGAGAAACAATAACAGTCATTGTATTAATATATAGATGTTGATTACATAATTATATACATGATATGAGAATTACATCTTTGGTTTCTATTTTGATTATGATAAATTTATTTTAAATATCTGGGGCGATTTATAAAAAAATCGTCAACATGATTTTTAATGAGCGACATAAAAACCAAACCGATCATGTTTGCGTACTCACACTACAAGAAGCCGTGTTTCGATACCCGTGGTAGGCAGAACACAGATAGCCACTTGTGTAGCTCTATGATTACTTCCAAGCAAATAAAACAAAAAATACTACTTAGTTACCTGATTATTTCACACTTACACTGAACGTCAATCTGAGCTGGTCGACTTCTAACAGAAGTGTTATTAACTATATCAGTAGCAACACATCGGAAGTCTCCCAGGTCCTGGACTCTGTCCACTCGAGTAATGTGCAAGTTAGTGAATTCCTGGAATCTTCTAGTGCTGTTCTCAACAGGACTATCATTCAGAGTCCAGTGAACCATTAAGTTCTGGTCAGTTGAGATGTTACAATTGAGTGTTACGGGTTCGCCACTAACCGCAGTCTGGTCTTCAGGTTGAACAGTGAAGAAGCTATCTTGACCAGATGATTCACGAACCTTAGCAATTAAGACTGGAAGATAGAATCAGAAAATGTTGGAGGTTATAAGTCACTATAGATAACAGATGGAATAATAATAAAATACTTTTGAATTGAGGATACAAGCTGTATTAAAGAACCTGCACATTTATAAGTATTAAGAGATATTTGGTTAAACTAGAGAGACTCTCTTGAAACTACCCTTGAAAAAAAGAATCCCAATTCTTAATTAGCTAGGTGTAATATCACGGACGACATTTTGAGCATCCATGAGTGTAATATAACATATGTCTTTAAAAAACTTTGTAAAAGTTATTCTTTGTAAAAATAAATAGCTGTTTGACAAATTTTCCGCTTTTCTAGCGACCACCCTGTAATAACTTACCTAGTATAATATGCATTACCGTGTTGTCAACTTCTAAATTGTTAAAGGCCACAAGATATTATCTTAACACATTACGGTAGGACACTGAAAGAGGTTTAAATATTGTTATAAAACAAAGGGAAGATACTGAAATGGTTTAAGTCACTCTAACGCCTTCCAAAAAGTGACAGAAATGTATGCAAACCAAGTGTTTTTAAAAATTATTTTAAGATATATTGATCGGAGAAACTCCGGTATTAATCTTTCATATTTTATTAGAACCAAATCATCGACTTCTATTTAAGAAATTGTTAGAGTAAACTACAAGTAGCCTAGTCTAAAAACGTGTTAATTTGCTTTAACACATTTTTCATTAACACAGCTAAACAGGGCAACATGAAAACATCTTTGAGGAATGGATCCTGAAATTTCTGACCACAACAGGACGATGATATTAATTAATACGGCCGATAAACTTCGTACTGCATTACAAATAATATGCTTTTAACGTCACTGTAAGATTGATATAAATTTTTAATCAAATATTTTTGTTACCTGATACAGATTTACAGTTTGAAGAATACACATAACATTTTCAGTTAGAGGGGACTCAGTACAACGCATACATCTTTGCCATGTAGCGTTCATTATGTTCAGCCTTCAGAAAATTACAAAGTGTGTTCGTATGTCTGTCGTTATCAATAACAATGAAGCAGAACAATGGGGAATAATATTTTACATTTGCCCACCAAGATTAGTTAAAATCTGATCATTTCTGCCCCGAGTTATAAAATAATATAGTGTGAACAATCTGTCCCATGCTAACAGCTGAGGATTTTCAAATTTCTGTGGCCTCGCTGCGACCTTGACTCTCCAAAAACTAATCACTTCTAAGTTGGGTCATATTCCCAATGTATATCAACACTTCTCCGAAACAAATTCAGCCATTTTCGAGAAATCTTGCTGATGACACACATGAGCAAGGTGGAAAACAGAGCCTCCATTACCTTTGGTGGCAGAGGTACAAATATTTTATTTATTTTTTGATTGCACTGACGAAAAGCATCGCTGAATACAAGAACGCTTGAAGTTCGTTGGAATACAGTACACAAGTGAAAAGTACTCGTATCAGCTGTTTCTGTGTTTGATACTAAAATCTTGGAGCATTGTGATGTAGTTAATCATACGTACTACCTATTACTGGAGCATCATGATGTAATTAATCACACTTAGTACCTATCATCGGAGCAGCATGTATCGTCACTTCTGAAGTTATATCACTTACTAGTAAAGTTTGAAATATTGTTTAGAAATGTGAAAATACTTACCTTACTTCCTCAAGTTAGTTTTTAATTAATTAATGAATGACAGTCAATACTGGATGTAACTATCATATACATACATACACATTTCTCACAGAAATTGGAAACTTAGTTGAAACATAAAGAATAATTAACAATTCCCATGGTTATTTTGTCAATAGATTCACGACGTTTATAAGAGATAATACCATTTTTGTGCAAGATGTTTCATTAAAGTATTAAATAAATAAACAGGGTAAAACCATGTTGATAATTTAGTTTAAAAAGTTTCTAGAATTAATTGAAGATCGACACGAATATGTTTAAATCGTTTTTATATAAATAATAGATTATATATGGATTTGTAGTGAAAGACGGGTTTTTAACTAACTAATATACATGTTCATTGTGATCAATAAAATGCAACATTCCAAGTTAAACTGAATTTGTCTATAGACTTGCATTTTGCTGCATATCTCCACTTATTTTAAGGTGACTAACCTTTTTTCAATTATTTTATCTATTTAACACGTGGTTACAAAGGCTGATAAAAACTTTCAGAACATACTTAAAACTAAAGTGCTACAGAAATATCTTCAAACAATGATATTGCGATATGATGCTATACAATAAAATGTAGTTTTACTTATAAAAAATATTTGAACTTACCGATCATCAAGTATAACAAATAAGTTAATTATCACCAGAAGTAACACTAGGTGACTGAACATAATTAGGTTAAAATATACCAATAACTGAAACAGCTAAACACGTAATCAGCTTGCACATTTTGTGAAGTTAAAGGGGAATGTACTCTCACCTATACGAGTTTTCAATAATTCTAAAATTTGCCCTTACTTTTTAATCCATTTTTCAGTGGGGGCACTATTCGCTGGTAAAAGAGTAACCTAAGAGTTGGTGATGGGTAGTGATGACTGACTGCCTCCCCTATAGTCTTACACTGCTAAATTAGGGACGACAAGCGCAGATAGTCTTCATGTAGCTTTGTGTGAAATTCAAACCAAACCCTTTTTCACAACCCCTTACTTTTCAGGTAATTCTGTTAAGCGTACCGTTCTGCTGGCATAGATTGAAACAGAACCATTCAAACATAAAGGAACTGTCAAACTTTTGTAGGTTAGGTTTTATTTTTAATATTTTGAAACACTAACAAAAACAACACAAAAACTAATAGATTATTTCATAAAGTAGCTTGTGTTATTGTTATGTAAATAGCACTTAGAGATGAATATGGAAATAGGTGTTGATGGCTTCGTGCATATAATTAGCATACTTTTCTACTTAAACTAAAAAAAAACCAGCTTTAAATCTAATATTTTATGAACAAAAGCTGTGAACTGATCATTCAGAGAGCTATTTTATCATTGGATTTTATTCTCATGCAAAGTACAGTAATAAGATGCAAAATGCCATCTGGCGTTCGTCAAACAATTTTAAAGCTGATTAATTTTCTACAGTACAGTGAGTGTTGACAACAAATTAAGTTGTATTTCTCAACATAAATGTTCTCTCAACTTTCGTATAAAAAAAAGTTCTAGAAATAAGTCTATGACAAACGTTTGCCTTATCATCATTTGTGTAGGCCTTAATTATAATTGGTTTATCTATAAATACCAACATATTAACAGACAAGAGCCCAAGTATTTGTTTAATGGCTGACAAAAAACTTCTCAGATAAGAATTCAAGTTTTTGAAATAATAATTTTGTGATAAGTTACTTCACAGATTTGTGAAATACCAAACTATATAATTTTGGTGTTACACCTACTGTTAATATGTTTACAACTTGATGTCATTGTCAGTTTTGAACTGTAAATATTTTTTTTTTCAAGCAACTAAAACTGCAACGTTCCAAAGGGCCATTTTTCAGGTAATACATAATTAATAACAATTACAAGTTTAAAGTTCAGTGGTTAGAATTATACAAAATGTACAAACAGACTATTTTTAAGTTAAAATCCCTATCTTTAATTGGGAACTTTGTCCTCTTACCAGAGCCTTCTTCAGATAACAATATATTGAGTTTTTTCATCTCATCTTCAGGTAGTTCACTATTTATATATTTATTTTTCTCACTTCTCTTAATTTATTCATTTTGAATTTAAAATCGAAGACGAGTTAAAATTGCATTTCAAATCCCCTAAACAGCGGGTTTTGATATCAATGGTTAGTTGGTTGATTTGGTATTTTATGGCACAAAGCAGATAGGCTATCTGTGCCAAACATCCGGTGAAAAGTTAAAATTAAACTTAGTAAAATTCATAAAAGGAAATTCAGGTAAAACAAAACAAAGTTTAAAAAAAAACATAAATAACATAAAACCAATGTTTACATCTTGTCTAAAACGTTAATAGAAAAACTACAATAACACAAATTGTAAAGGACTTTCTGTTGCATAACTCGCCAAGAAGACTAACAAATAAGTACAAAAACCACCATCAGTCACCTGAAGTTGGCCTTTCCAGTCCTGGTTCTGAGTTATTTGACTTTTTGGCCATTGTCAAAAACTAATAACAGCTTTAAAAGCCTTGTAGCAAAATTTTAATAATGACTCGCCAGGATGACTAACGGGTAGTTCAAACAGCAGCATTAGTCACATGAAGTTGGGCTTCCCAGTCCTGGTTTCGAATTATTTGATGTAACGGTTATTTTTTAATTTCAAATCTAACTAGATGGGCTGTAATTTTTAAAAGGGAATCACATTAAAAAAAGTCTGATGTATAAATTAAAAACTTAAATAGCATTAAAAGAGTAATGACCTTTAAAAACTAAAACCATTTCCAAGGTGGACAGTGTCACCATCATCAATAACACTGTCTAACGTTATGGACAAACCTAAGACAAAATATGTTTAAAATTATGCCGTCGTTGAGACTTATTGTGACCTGAGTGTTACACAGACTATAAATTGGTGCATCAGTTCAAGATAAAATAAAACGATGAGTTAGAACAACTTCTTCTTTCCAATCCTTACGGAAGCAAGACGGCCAAAGTCCAATATAGGGTTTTATTTGGAAAAGCTTGTTTTCACGTTGCTCATTCCAAGTCGACTGCCAGCTGGCACGGAGACTTAAACTAAACTAAACTGACATGGCAGGGGTTCAGTTTAGAGAGAGAGAAATCAGAAGAGTTCTCTCCCCAACTGGGGTGTTCAGGAGCTTTGTAGTTCCTCTTCGTCCCCTTTCGTGAGAAATTTTTTAAATGCCTGTGGAATTTTTATTTCATTTTTAATATTTCGACTCTGAAGTGGGGTATTTGTGAGTGAGAGGAAGGACGGGAAACCTGGACGAGAGCAGCAAAAGTGAGGTGAGTCAGACCTTTGCTCTAGGACGGAGTACGCTGGCGAATTGATCTTTAAAATTTACGGTGATTATTCTAGGTGACGCGGTAAACGACCCTTTTCAGATACGACTGGGACCTGCAGGTCCGATGCCAGAGATTTTGCTATGGGGGGAAACGGGAGTACCCCGAGAAAACCCACTTTCACGGCCTGGGCGCCGAATGATCTACCCAGACCGTGCCCGGAAGTAGCTTGGAATAGAAAATAAAAGCGTTACCGCACTTGGGCCAAAGGCCTATCTCCGTGTCCGGGTTCGGGAATATTAACCCGATTCCTTTTCAGTCAGTGCTTTCGAACGGATTTCTCCTATCCCTTAGGACCGACTGACCCATGTTAATCGGAGACTTGAATACAGGACTATAGTCTATATATGGAACAGGCACAGCGGTGATAGTGCTAGAGCAGTTAGATTTAGCTGCGGTGTCCAGGAAAACTGGATAGAAGTAGATGTTAAAGAGAAATGGGGAAGTCAGTTTTGAATATCGGCGAAAACAGGGTGTGAACTAACGTTAAGCAATTCCAGGGAGTGTAGAGAACTAAGAGAGTCACTATAAATAGTGTAGTTTGACTACTGCTTAACTTCCATGTGATCCAGGGCAAGAGAAATGGCATACAGTTCAACACTGAACACAGAAGTGTAGAGGGGATTTTGCGTGCAACAAACCATGGCAAAGCCCACACAGCCATCTGTATAAATAAGAATGAAAGGATGGTTCAAAAAATTTTCAGCAAATAACAGACAGTATTTCCAATTGGGACTGCTGCTTTTCTCAAATAACTTAAAGATAGATCATATTTGAGGACTGTAAGAAGCATTGGTGGAATGGGCTGATTAGTGGATACAGCAATGTTATCCAAGGACAGACCCAATTCATCCAAATACACTTGGATACGAAGACCAAAAAGAGCAATGGCAGATCGTCTGTTCTGAAAAAGTATGGCCTACTGAGGAAGGAAAACACAACCTCAGGTGGGATGCTATGGTAAGGAATAAAGTTTCAAAGCATATAGTGAAGACATTTGCAAGCGGTGGAGGTGCAAAGAAGGTTCATGTGACTCTACATATAAGCTCTAAGCTGGGGAAGTGCAGAAAGCTCCACTGCAAAGCCAAAGCCCTTGATGATGAAGGTGGGCCAGCATCTTTACAGTCGCGGCTCTGACAAATCCATAGTCGAATTTCGATCGAATAAGAGCATGGTATATTTTTAGCATAGAACATCAATCTGCTTCCCAAGTGATGGACGAGAGGACACGGAAAATGTTCAGTGCTCCTTGTACTTTTGACCCGTAACTGCTTGATGTGTAATACAAAGGTCAGCTTACGGTCAAAGATAAGCCCCAAGGACTTTGAATCAGGGACCACAGGCAGCACAACTTCATTGATACGGAGTTCAGGAGCAAGGTAAATACCCCGTCGGCAGCAAAAGTGCATGTAAACAGTTTCAGAGAGAGAGAAGTTAAAGCGTTTTGCTGTGGTCCACTTCAGTAAATGATTGAGAACAGTCTGTAGCTGCAACTCAGTATACCTCATGTTCGACGACTGACATGAGATGTGAAAGTCGTCGATATAGAGCCTGTTTGCAACAGTGAGAGGGGTACTTTCACCGGGGTACGCGAGTCGTGTGGCATCGACAACGATCAGTCTCTCTCTAATTATAGGAAACTGATCACTGCCTCGTGGATTATTATCAACCTTCCATGAAATGTGGGAGAATAGTGAAGGGAAGAAAGTTGAGAGATCAATAGCAGTAAAGGACTGACTAGGTGCATGAAAATAAGTAGAAGAACCAGTATTGAAAAGAGAAAGGTTGTGATCAGAGAACATACACTCTACTGAACGACCACTCCTATCAATATCAGTACTTCCCTAGAGGGAATAATGCTCATTTAAGTCCCCCAGGATTAAAATGGAAGAGGGCAACTGTTCAATGAGAGCATCAAGGTATGACTGATCATATGTCTCTCCAGGCAACATATAGAGAGAAAAACAGTGATGATATGACCCAAGAAAACACGGATGGCTATGGCCTCCAAGGGTATGTCAAGTGACAAAGACAGGGTGGGCATATGCTGATTAACTAATAATGCAACCTCTCCATGCTCTCGTGCCATAAAGTGTTGGACAGCAAACTTCGAGCCTCAGGATAAGTAATGTTATGAATCGTTTTCAATCGTTGTACCTCTTTTTCTTCCAACCATTTAAGACAAGAAAAAAAGTAGGACGGGTGAGAATTATTGCAACTGACCCAACTGGGGTCCGTTTCACACTTATAGGCATCATGGTCCTTGCTACCACAAGGAGCACACGTTAAGGAACCACAAAGTGACGTCTTTCAGTGACCGAAATGCTGACACTGGAAACATTAGAGAGAGTTTGGAATGTACGGTCATACCATGCAATTTAGATAACCTGCCTTGATAATGGCAGGTAGACATAATGTTGTAAATGTTAAAATGACGACATTGGTCAACATCGAAATTCCATCTTTGCAAGTGGAGATATGCTTCACTGCAGAAACTCCTCGTGTAGAGAAAGGAGCAAAAATCTCTGACTCGGGGATGTTCTTCAAATCCCTCTCAGTAATAACTCTTCGGGACGAATTCAAATAAGCATGAGGCGTAATCTCAATATATTCAATCGCCTTTGAATCATTGTATTGAAATGTAGATGTTTCCACCAATATGTCAACAGTGCGAAGCTTCTTTACTGACTTTGGAAAGCCAGCAAGTCTCTTCTAAATGGAAAAGGAAGACATCTGCCCTAAAGATCTGTCTGAAAGAGAATTTAGTATAAGAAAATGAGACACAACAGATACTATAGGTGATGAAGATTGCTGCTCAGAATCTTCAAGACTAGGTCGTTTACCTTAGAACTGTTTTTCACTATAAAAAAAATAGAATATTTCGGTGTCCACTGACCCCAACCACCATGGAGCTCTAGGAGGGGACGCACTACAATGCCAAACAAGGACACTGCAGTAATACCAGGGTTTCATGTGCACTATACCTAAACACCATCATCAGTACTTGGTTGATCCTTGTTCAAGTGGACCAGCCGATTGATCCTAGGAGGGCCACCCCAAGTCTGCTCATGTACAGGAATTCAAGGCCAAAGTGGTGTGTTCGGGTTGGACCCCTCAATTATGAGGATTCTCTCTTCCCCTTCACTGGTCACCACGCACGGCAAACACGTAGGTGGATGTTTAAATCCCAGAAGAGGTAAACTGAAAGAACAGAACCTTCCCTGGGAGGTCCCCTCACCACGTACAGGAATCCACACCGAGGGGATACCAATGATAGCCACAGAAAAGATAGCCTATTGTATAACTTTGTGTTTTATTACAAACGAATTACCCATACTATCGTTTTATTATGTAATATCCCATCTAACTTTAGTTTAGTAGATAATAATCAATCATTTTGAGTTGCTGAATGCTACTTTATATTTCAACACCAGGACTACTTAGTTTCCAGTTCTCTTATGATTAATCTGTTTCTAAACATTGTTTTAATTTCCTAGATCTATTCAAGTCATTTGAGTGCATATGCAAGCCAGCCGACAGAGTGGTGGGGCACAGGGTCCAGGCGAATAAAACCTGAGTATGCTGTGAAAAACATTTATGTTATTTAATAATATTTTGTCTTTTCTTTCCATGCATGTGCTTGATACATTAAGAATAAAATAATGATTAATATATATTTGTACTTTATAGATTTTAATAGATATTTGTTGTTACTTGATTAACATTTGTACGCTTTGTGAGCTAAAATAGACTACTGCTGTAATGTTGTCTTGTTTATGAACTCGTTGCTCTCCTGATGTAGGATCTTCTTTTTAATAAATTCGCAAAAATGTTAAAAAAGAGAATGAAAGTAAGCTCAGTGAGGATGTTTGCCCTGGGGACCGCCCTAGCTCTCGACGCTCCTGTGCGTATGCAATGATAATCAAATCCACGAGTATTTAATGAAATCATTAAGATTGTAACGTATTCGTGACTTAATATGATGAAACCGTGTAAATAAAATCCCAGAGTGGAAAGCTGAAACTTCAGCAAAAAAGACACATTAATATGGATGCACCAATGGGAATTAAAAACATATATGACGAAATAAGCACCGAAGTGATTGTGTAAAAAGATATTTTAACTTCTAGTGAATAATTGCTAAATACTAACACCAAATGGTTTTCTTGCGTCTTTTCCTTCACCAATTTCTGTTGAAACAAAAAACTCAATCTGTCTAACAGTTAACTGTAACACCCCTTCATCATTACAAATAAGTCAAAATAATATCAAAAAGTTAACAATTACTAATTAAAAAAACACACGAGGAAGTTGTTGTTTTTTGTTGTTTTGAATTAAGCACAAAGCTACACAATGGGCTATCTGTGCTCTACCCACCACGGGTATCGAAACCCGGATTTTAGCGTGTAAGTCCGCAGACATACCGCTGAGTCACTGGGGGACAAAAGAACGAGCAGGTTTGGTGCGACTGAGATTCGAACCCGCGACCGTCGAATTTCTAGTCGAGCGTTTTAACCACCTGGCCATGCTGAGCCTCACGAGAAAGTAACTGGTAGCAGTTTGGTATATATAAATACAAGAATAGATAAGTTTGTTTGTTTTTGGAGTTTCGCGCAAACATACACGAGAGCTATCTGCGCTAGCCGTCCCTAATTCAGCAGTGTAAGACTAGAGGAAAGGCAGCCAGTCATCACCACCGCCAACTCTCAGGCTACTCTTTTTACAGTCACATTATAATGCCCTATGGCCGAAAGGGCAAGCATCTTTGGTATGAAGGAGATTCGAACTCGCGACCCTCAGATTACGAGTCGAGTGCCTTAACTATCTGGTCATGCCGGGCTCCAATAGACAAGTAAGATAAGACTTTAGGGCAAAGATACACGAGAGCTATCTGCGCTAACCGTCCCTAATTTAGCACACAAGACTAGAGGAAAGGCAGCTAGTAATCACCACCCATCGCCAACTCTTGAGCTGCTCTTTTACCAACGAATAGTGGAATTCACCATCACATTATAACGCTCCCACGGCTGAAAGGACGAACATGTTTGGTGTAGGAGAGGATTCAAACTCGTGACTCTCAGATTAGGAGTCGAGTGCCTTAACCACCTTAACAACAACGTTAAAACACCCATAAAAATATGCATTTAACATTTAACTACAGGGTTAAGTAAACATAAATGTCTATAATAATCTTATGTTTAAGAAAAAATCGTTCAATAAATCTGGTGTTAAATCAATAGAAACTTCTAAACACAGGAACTTCATTATAACTTGTATGAGTGGCTTACGCTCGTAATGATTTTAAATCATCGTGAACCTCCCGACGATCACGCAACTCTAATATTAATATTCGTCAACAGTTTAATTTTTATTTGCCTGTTCATCTTTTCTAATAGAATTTAAAATAGTTTCTGAGACCTTATGCTTCAAATGCCACGTCATAATAAATACGCCATTTCCTGCTTGTTTCTGACAACCACAATTCGGTTCGAGTGTGGTCCATTTTAACAGGTAAATATTCTTTATGATTTCTTCTAGCTCAATTATATCACGACCTTTAAGTTAGGTATTTGCACGCTTTTTCTTTTCAGTAATTTCTGAATACTATCTTAGAAATAAAAAGAGAAAACTATATGACATACAACAGTTTTTTTAGTGTAACTTCACATACTTGTAAAGACATCCATATTGTTGTAGGTTAACTGAACTTTAAAAGAATAATCTTTCAGGTCCTTAGTTGTCCTTGGTTGTGCTACGTCCATCGTGGATTGCAACTAGTGCGATGATGAGTATGCGCCGTAAACTAATACAAAAATTTTCATTGAAATAAGCTTTTGGGAAGAACTGAGGTCAATTAAACATCACCTATCTTGAGAACATTTCTACAAACTGTCCAATGTAGGTGAGTCCTAGATTCTAAGACTGTATTTAAGTAGATCAAAAGTCTATACAAGTTGGACCAGGAGAATTTACAGGGATGTGATCGAATAGGATTGTTGAGATTTCTATTTATTTGACCATCTTTCTCATGAAAACAGACAATGATTATGGAGCTTGGCTAGAAACTTGTGAATTTTCGTTTACAAGCCTTCATCAACTTCAAATTCTTGTTTATTATCTTGTTAACAGTCCCGGAATATGTATCCAGCTCATTACAATTAATGTTTTGTCCGACAGTTTCTGTTTTGTTACCACAATCTTCCCTTTTTACGTGACGATGTTACTCTAATTGACTTTAGCGTGGTTTTTGGGACGTTGCTTCTAGAGCATTCTACTTAAAGGTTTTCACTTCCATAAAAAATACCAAAGTTGTCTTCAAATCAAAACATTCTGTTCTTTGTATCTACATTTTTTTACCATCTTGCTTTTCAAATATTCTTCCTCGAAAACTAAAGTCTATCTCCGTTTATTAGGTCAGCTGTGGGTCTGAGGAATGACCGCATAGCAAGATGGCCATATTACCGAGTGTCACTGTACGGGATCAACTTTGGGTCAGACAGTCTTCAAAGGGACAGCACATAATTTTACAATTCGTCCATAATACTCACCTTTCTGTGCTTCTGTTTGAGAAAGAACATCTTTAAATATCTATTTTTAAATTCATTGTCTAAAAACAAAATTATTTATTGTATTTTTGATTAACAGATAAATGTAAAATTCTAGATGATGATCACCTCCATGACTTCTCCTTGTACCACACAGTATCAAAGGTCAATACATGACGCTGTTTACGTGAACATGTGGTCATAACTTGTGGTAATTATACTTATGTCATGAAACAACAATTTTCCACCATTTCCGTCAATATAACAGAAGCAATTAGTTTGGCTGAGAGAGCAAAGCTATATTTATTTCAAAATGTCGCGAAAAGTGACAAAACTTGAAATTAAGGTGCAAATGTTCCTAAATAGAAGTGTTACGAATGACAAAGCTTAAAAAAGTGTGAAAAAACACTGTTTGTTTTATCGTGAATGCATGAAGTATCAAGTAGGATTAGGGAACGTCATTGGTCACATAATTTACATCTACAAGTGTGGCCGCAGCACTGAAGACTAGTTGAAACTGGGAAACAGGTGACCACAATACAAGTGCCCACAATAATGAATGTTTTACAAACAAGAAATAGAAGGAAATATTTGAGACCGAGCCAAAACGGCTGTAATGAAGAATTGATCGTTATGTCACATTGATTGTTTGTTTTGTTTTGAATTTCGCAAAAAGCTACTCGAGGGCTATCTGTGCTAGCCGTTCCTAATTTAGTAGTGTAAGACTAGAGGGAAGGCAGCTAGTCAACATCACCCACCGCCAACTCTTGGGCTACTCTTTTATCAACGAATAGTGGAATTGACCGTAACATTATAACACCCCCACGGCTGAAAGGGCGAGCATTTTTGGCGCGACGTGGAAATCCGCGACCCTCAGATTACGAGTCGCATACCTTAAACGATTGGCCATGTCGGGCCCATATCACATTGATCGTTATTCGGGTCTGGAGTACATTGACATAAGTAATTAGAAGGGAAATATTTGAAGAAAAATAAAAACGTTGGAATGAGTGCACAAAAAAGTAAGGAAACAAGGTAGGAATGGGCATGTGTGTAATAAAATTTTCTCCATATACATTCTCACAAGAGGGCGTGCCCAATATCCATTCCATGCTTATTTCGTTTAGTCTTTATGTCCTGTATACAATAGCCTATGAGGATTAACCTGTTAGTAATTCTGGTTATGCAACATCAGAAAAATCAAACATTTGTGGGACTCGAAACTTTTACGGTTTGTTACCTTATCTTTCCTTTTGCAATTGTACGAGAAGACAACAGGATTTTGTACATTAGATATGTTGGTGGATTAAAATACAAAGGTTTCTTCTCTTCCCCAGATCCTATGTTAGCCAAGTTTAAAACTTTTTGACACATCCATTCCTACACTTTCAGTTTTTTTTAATAATTTTTAAACTGTTTTTTACACCGTTCATTCATTTTTGGTGATATTATATATACATATATACCATTAGTATGGGTGCGCAACATAATAGTGTGTGCAAAAATTGGCATACGTGTGCATTCTTTTAATTTATAGTGTGTGTACACACTGTGAGTGTGCATATGTGCTAAACAGTGATGGTACACACACTGTTGTGTGCAATGCCATTTGGGTAGCCACCCCCCAGTGGCTCAGCGGTATGTCTGCGGACTTACACGCTAAAATCCGGGTTTCGATACCCGTGGTGGGCAGAGCACAGATCGCCCATTGTGTAGCTTTGTGCTTAATTCAAAACAACAACAACAGCCATTTGGGTAATGTAGTTATTTAATTAACTACTTCATCTAATTCAGGTAATAATTAAATTTTCATGTCGGTAAAAATTTACGAAAGACACAGGTTTAAGCTTGATTTTATCTTTGTTTACATGTAAGTACATTGATAATTAAGATACTAACTACACAGTTACAAGTAAAAACGAACAAACTCTCTATAACATGAACAAAACTAGAAATGGTGTGTACATAGTTACAAGTAATTATCAGTCTGCTTTTACACCTGTATTGGGTAACTATTTGTTTGTTTGTTTGTTTTGGAATTTCACACAAAGCTACTCGAGGGCTATCCGTCCCTAATTTAGCAGTGTAAGACTAGAGGGAAGGCAGCTAGTCATCACCATCCACCGCCAACTCTTGGGCTACTCTTTTACCAACGAATAGTGGGATTGACCGTCATATTATAAACCCCTACGGCTGGGAGGGCGAGCATGTTTAGCGCGACGGGGGCGCGAACCCGCGACCCTCGGATTACGAGTGCACGCCTTAACGCGCTCGGCCATGCCAGGCCATTGGGTAACTAACGGAAATAACTTTCAAATGTGATTGAATAACTATGTATATCGATAAATTATATATAAATTATTGCCTATGCTATAATTTATGGATAATGCAAATGCCATCCTTACTGTCTTTTTTGCATTGCTTTTCAAGAATCGATGTTAGCCATCCTTACATTTATTTCCATTTTTGAAAAAAAACTTTCTTTACTTGTTTTTTCGTTTGTTTTTTAATGTAGTTTATAAATACACATATGAAAGTTGTATTTATAATCAAGTTCTAAACATAATGAGGTCCAACTGTAATATTTATTATTTATCTGTCATTGGGTGATTATTCCTGTCTCACCCTGTACTTAAGCTTTTTATAATATAAAATTTGGGTAAAAACTAGCTTCAAGAGATAATGAATGATAAGATGGTTTACAGTAGAATTATGATTTTGTTTCAATTACTACCAGTTAATAATATTTATAAAAGCGCATATTACATTTGAAATTATGTCACCTCAGTGAATTTCTTTGACACTATTATTTTGATTTTTGAATGTAATGTATAAAAAAGAAAAACAGAAAATTCAAACTTTCAACTATGATATTTACATATATTCCCAGAACCTGTGACTCAGTCATTACATAGATATTGTTATAAAATGTAACACTGTAGAGTATTGTAATGTTCTGGTGACCCTTTCATGAGATGTTTAAAATAACATTTCTATGATATTACACATCTTGAACGATGAACACTAGAACACAGATGAAACTAACATTAATAATAACTGGTGCTTCAATGATTCAAAACAATAAAAAGTTCAGTTAGAAGAATATGATAAACAGTTCATAAGGAAAATCAATAAATTAAAAATCATTACATTAAAAAAGTTGTATTTTTTACTTGTATAGTTATTTCAGTATATATTATCTAAACGTATTGAAATGTACCAAAGCAATGTCTCTGATAGGTTAGAGGGAAAATAGTGAATAGCACCAAACGCTACTCTTGGGATACTCTTGTGTGACCAAATTGTTGTGTTCGATCGTCACTCCTATTATAGTGCACTCAGGACCAAGAACCTTCAGATTTCAGTTCGGACATACTAATCTTAGAACATCCCCCACACAAGAAGTGAAACATATTTCTGCTACTTTGAGATGAATACTTGGTGAAGCAATGTGGTAATTTTACGTTTAAAACAAAGACTTTTGATTTTTAAATTTTAGCTACAACTTAAATAAACAGCCGCGATGGATAGCATGGATAACCTATTGTGTAGCTTTGAACTTAAACTAACAATAGAATAATTAAGCAGATTATATAATATTTTACTTGATTAGATTCTTTGTTTGTAATTAAGCACAAAGCGACACAATGGGCTGTGTTCTTATCATAATTTTATGTGCAAAAACGGCTCGTTTGGGTTCAGAAAATATTTTAAATAGAAGAGCAAACAACGTTTCGACCTTCTATTTAAAATATTTTCTGAACCCAAACGAGCCGTTTTTGCATATAAAATTCTCAACAAGTGGGTTTCTCGACATAACTGATTGTGTTCTTATCACCACAGGTATCGAAATAAAATTTCTAGCGTTAAGTCCGTAGACATCTTGCTGTGCCACTGGGGTGGGGGCTTTTTATCAAGTATGGAACATATCAAAAATAAGCTTTTGGCTAATTTTATCTGCTCAATATTTTTTTATTCCTTTTCAATCTTTCTGATTTTAAGTGAACAATAGACCAAAGTTTATCTACGGGCTCGCGCACTTATTCCCGATACAGTTAACACATATACAATATTCGTGTCGATCCAATTAACGATTCCAAAGAACCTCTGAAAAATAAAAGTATATCCAAAATAACCAATTTGAGGCTTAATCTGATTTATTCGTTTACATCATATTGTGAATACCATATCGCTAATGTGGGATAAATTTGTAATCTTGAGCATCCAGCGAATTTGAATGATAGTAGCACCTTTATATTTACTTCAACCTTGCATGCAACCATAACATAAACACCATTATTAAATAAAACTCGTATTTATGTAAATATATATCTGCAGTTTGGTTGACCTTAAGTTTCAACATACATTAAGTAAGGCAATCTGTGTTACATCAATAAAAGATGTTTAATTCCTTACTGTGTTTAGTATTTAAACGTGAACAGCACCACAATGGCTAGACGTCCAGGCCAGCGACCCCAAGGTACAGGCACAGAAATGCATGCTAACCCTGGAGGGGGCAAACGATCATACACTGCCTAAATGATTACTCTTAAATAAATTATAGGACTGACTTTCACTTTTATAACACGAAGAATAATTTTTTTGCGATGTATCTTACGGCCGACTTCTGGATAGTGCAAACCACAGCCCATCATACTGACTAATACATCTCGCCTGGCTCTTTATCACATTTAATATCGTTCAGGCACAAATTCAGTTTCTTAGGCCTGTGGCAATTGCACTTTTAATCATGTGATGCCTAATTAAAGTGCTCGCAAAACTTAACCATGACATTACTACGAACAGATGACCAAATAATTTTTTGAACCATCTTTAGTTTTCATTACAGCAGGAACATAATTTTGGTCCTATATTGTTTGATGTTGACTGGTTTTAACAAAAACTGAGATTTTTTTCATTATTTTTTTTTACAGAAATATTGGGAGACTAATTTGAAAACACAGAATCTACTTGTTCTTTGTAATAACAACTCCTAGAACCAACACATTATACGCTAAAATAGCAAAGTTAAAATATTTTAATAACAACAAGAAACACAAAATTGTGCCTGATACGGTACAGAATCTGGAATACACAAGAACTGGCTAGGAATCAACTAATCTCGACAAAATGGAATTAAAATTTGAATTGTTCTTTGATGTGAAATCCACTTACCTAAAAACACGAACATGGTTATAAAAGCGAAATATGAACACAGGCTCATGTTTGAAGTGTAATTTCAAGTGTTGGTGTTTGTCGTATGTCAAATCCAGTGAACAGATTAAAAAAAATTCACGTTTCTTTCTGTCAGTCACCTACTGAGAAGCCGGACGCCATCACCGAACGATCAAGGTCTTCCCTACTACCGTAGTGCCATTTCGGCGTTGTTTCGTTTCTAGCACATGCTCAATGTCAAGTGTAGCGTGCTTCCTTGCACTTGGATGCTTGTAAGTCTACGCGACAAAATATAACACGACATCAGTATTACTTGCTAATAACATAAAAAGGCTCTATTGCAATATTTAAGGGTACTATGTTTTTTGACTATAAAGAGACCGATTTTCGGTGAGTAAATATTGTTAGCATCCAATGTTTTACTTTTACATATTTGTAAACTACAATTATAACTCATTATTTAATGTTGCTTATAAAATGTATCAAACGAATTTTCTCTACTATATCATATATTTTTGTTGCAAATAAATATTTTCATACATTACGGAATTTGTGTATTTATGAGTCCTACATAGCATGTATTTGTTTTGTATTTAACTGCTGCTTAAAAACAGAAACATCGAGGTAAAGGTTGAGCTATACACGTGTATCCGTATTTTATTATCTTAATAAAATAACACAAAAACTATTAGTTTGTTTCAATTACGTATATTTTCCTTTTAAAGATAATTTAAATATGCTAAGTTATTGACTAGATAAAAGGCAGCCGACAGTAACCACCGCAAAGTTTTGGGCTGGTCTATTCGAATCCCCCAAATGCGAAGCGTTATTTTTTCTTTCGGGTATTGTTTTGTTAGTTTTTTAAATTTTGCCCAAGGCTACATGAGGTCCATCTGCTCTAGCCGTCCCTGATTTAGCAAAGAAAGTCTGGAGGGAAAACAGCTAGTCACCACCACTCACCGCCAACTTTTGAGCTATTTTTTTACTAACGTATAGTAGGATTGACCATCACGTATACAACACTCTCACGGCTGAAAGGATGAGCATGTTTTGTGGGGCGGGAATTTCTTTCAAGCTTTCGAGAAGCAAACCACAGACCATAAGTTTCATGATTTGGTGTACTATGTCCGGACCATACTCGGCACTGATAAATACAAAAGAATTAATTTAATTTGCTACATACCTCGTATTATACAACATATGACTTGCTACGTAGCATGCTTATATAATAAAAAGACACTGAACTCATATTAATATTTTTGTGTGAAATTAAATTTTAAAGCTCCTCGTCAGAGATCAACTCGATTTTTTAAACATTGAGCATTTTAATACCTTTAAATTTGACGACCTTTGAAGGCTCTTAGATAGAGGAAGTCTCTGTAGTTGGAAAGGTATACAGCCTAATTTAAAAGTCAGAATGTACATGCATACCGCATATAGAGACATTAAAATTAAAAAAAAAATCTTCTTTAGCAAGTTGCTTTTGAAAGGGCTCAACAAGTCTCCTGCTCAAACTAATAAGGTATGGGGCGTCGTAAACTAATTTTTCAGATGATTAACGTCAGCAGCCAGAGAAAGGAAAGCAGCTTTGAATTAAGTTCAATATAATACATTTCAGGTTGTGACTATTTATTCAACATTCTTAAACATAAATAATACATAAATCGGAAAAGAGTTTGGTGGAATTTGACACAAAAACGAAGTCATTGAACCTGGCCCGGCATCGCCAAGCGTGGGTTAAGGTGTTCGACTCGTAATCCGAGGGTCGCCGGTTCGAATCCCGGTCGCACCAAACATGCTTGCCCTTTCAGTCGTGAAGACGTTATAATGGGACGGTTAATCCCACTATTCGTTGGTGAAAGAGTAGCCCAAGAGTTGGCAGTGGGTGGTGATGACTAGCTGCCTTCTCTCTAGTCTTACACTACTAAACTAGGGACGGCCAGCGCAGATAGCCCTCGAGTAGCTTTGCGCAAAATTCAAAACAAACAAACAATACATTAAACCTAGTTCGTGGCTCATGCAGACAAAAATACAAGCAAATCACACGAGTGGGGGCGTTATAATGTGACGGTGAATCCCACTATTCGTTGGTAAAAGAGTAGCCCAAGAGTTGGCGGTGGGTGATGATGACTAGCTGTCTTCGTTCTAGTCTTACACTGCTAAATTAAGGACGGCTAGCACAGATAGCCCTTGAGTAGCTTTGTGTGAAATTCAAAAAACAAACAAACAATATTGTGGTATTATTACGCACACAGATTTCACACAGAAATCAGCAAGGATTCGTAGAATTTAGGAAGTTCACTCACGAAATGTTTCACGGAGTAAATTAACTGATTTTTGAGTTGTGAGAAAGAAAAAGACTGGAACGATGTGGAAAAACCTTTATTTACCTTTTTAAAACACATGCAAAGAAACTATATTTTGAGAAAGACTTTGTCTTTTCTGTATTGTAGAAATCTAAATGAAGGTGAAAGAAATCTGAAAAAATATAAAAAGTGTTTCAGACTGACAAAACATAGCATTATATACATAGAACAATATTACTATTCTCTTGAGGACGTGTTTCTTACTCACGCCACTGTTGAATCATCAGATTTGCCAGAACAAAAGATCGTTGAGTGCTTTCAGACAATATGCTTAATTTTAAAGCAGTTTTTTCTACAAAAATTCGTACGTAACACTATAGGTGAATGTCTCACAGCAATAAGTAATCACTTCCTTGACCAACGTTTTACAACACTTTCATGATAAAAATGTTGAAAACTTTATGTAAAATTTATTAACTAAATTGGGCATAACTCACTAAGTATGCCTGTATATTACAATTTGAAATTAAAAACCGATGTTTTGTTTATTACAAAAATAGTTTTTCTGCGAACCTCAATTACCTATTAAAATAAAAATAAAATTTCTCAAAAAATCATTTTGATGAAATTTTCCGGATTTAGTGTACAAAACTCACCTATTGGATGACTCGTATTTTATTTTACTCACTTTACTTTTTGTTTAATTTTTTTACAATAACAGTCACCCGTTTTAACCACTTCTACTATTATACAGTAGTGTGATGTCAGTCAGTCAATGGACTAGCCCGCCATGACCAGGTGGGTTAAGGCGTTCGACTCGTACTCTGAGGGTTGCGGACTCGAATACCCGTCGCACCAAATATGCTCGCGCCTTCAGCCATGAGGACGTTATAATGTGACGGTCAATCTAACTATTCTTTGGTAAAAGAGTAGCCCAAGAGTTAGCGGTGGGTGGTGATGACTAGCTACCTTCCCTCTAGTCTTACACTACTAAATTAGAGATAACTAACGCAGATAGCCCTCGTGTAGCTTTGCGCGAAATTAAAAAACAATCAAACAGTCAGTAAACACTAAAATGATGTCACATAAGAAACGCTTATTTTTGTAATTTGTATTGTCGTGAAATCAGTAAAAAGTGCATATATCATGATTCACGAAAATAATTTTGCAGTCTTTAGGATACCATACAGCATGGCATATGAACTTCAAAAGTAAAAAATGAAAATATTTGTTACTCTTGATGTTGGTTTTCATTTACTCTTGAAACAGAACGCTTTCGGAGACCTTGCAGAAGTACAATATTGGATTTAAATTTTACACATCATTCTTATATAGCAGCGTGACTGTAATTATTAATATCTGTGTGTAGCGAAAGACAGAGAATCCAAATACTTGATCAGCAACGAGCTTTTGTAAGTCTTACTATATTTAATTTAAATTTTAGAGTACCTCGAACTTTACCTTTCAAAAAGACACACCAAGTGCTTCTGCTTGATTTATTAGTAAAACTGCTCCCAGTGGTATCTCTGCGAACGTATACTGCTAGAAACTGGGTTTTGATATCCACGATAGACAGAACACAGATTTTCCTTTGTGCAACTTTGTGATTAATCACAAACAGATCAGTAAACAATTTAGTACAACATTCCGACAATCACTATTGCCATCTGTTAGGCGGCTTCTATACTATAGGTGTTTTTTTTTTGTTTTTTTTGAACGCGAAAACAATTTATGATACTATGCTAAAATTATATTTGCAAGAGAATCTGATGATTACAAAGATATTCAACTAAACATCTCAGTACAGATGAGCAAACAACAACAAAAATTGCTAACCCACTTGATAAATAACCACACAAAATCTTTCATGAAATATGTTTAGAGACAGTTTCTATAGAACTATTGTCTTTGCTTCCGAAAGTAGTATAAAAATATACGACAACAATATAAGCTCTATACATAAAACAGATACTTCTTATACGGAAAATGTTGCTCCCTCTAGTGAAATTAGGTTTAGTTATCAGTGGGGAGAAGATCACAGATAGCTCAATATGCAGCTTTGTGTTTAATTACAAATAAACAAGCAAAAATCTTAAATAAAACTATTTAAATGAAACGAAAATGTTTTTTTTTTTTTACTTCCATAATCATTTATTGGTAAGGCTTAAAAATATAAGTTAAAGAACTTTAAAACTCCATGAGTATAAATAAATATTTAGGCCCAGAAGACATAAGAATTAATTTTTTGAAATCATTTTTACAAATGACGCCTGTGTAAAAACTAGCCAATTATATACCAGCATGGGTTTATAAGAAACTTCATTTGCATTTCATAGTTTAACCTCCTAAAGATGGTGCAGTTATTTCCACCGAAACATGTTTATAAATAAAATGTGCAAGTAAAAAAAGTTGATGTCTTGTTCGATGAGTTTTTATTCAATGTAAACTATATTGTTCAAATGATTTGGTGAAACTAACGTTATTGTCGTACAAAATTGCATGGCGAATAAATACAATGTTCAAAATTTCGAGTTGGTGTGTTTTTAACCTGTTACAGGCTATATTTTAAAAACACTGTGAATTTTATGATACACATTTTTTTGTCCTTTTGATTACAGAATTATTTTCATATAACTATACTGTAAAGTGAAACGTAATTTTAATTCTGCCCTTGAGAATATATATTTGTAGGTGACCCAAAAGGGATTTAATTTAAAACCATAATTCTTGCATAACGTCTAAAAATGATTGTACTAAAAACCTTTTACTAAGCAAACAATTTAAAAGTACACTATCAATATTATTTGTTATTATATAGTTTGTTCGAATTGAATAACCTCCCTGTGGGACAGCGGTAAATCTATGGATTTATGATGCTAAAATCAGGATTCTGTTCCTCTCGGAGAGCACTGCGGAAAAACCGATGTGACTGTGCGGTAAGAAAATACACATACACTTGTTGTTGTTGTTTTGAATTAAGCACAAAGCTACACAATGGGCTATCTGTGCTCTGCCCACCACGGGTATCGAAACCCGGATTTTAGCGTGTAAGTCCGTAGACATACCGCTGAGCCACTGAAAGGCTACACATACACACTCAAACTGGATCAGATACATTTTTGCACTCTTGCGGCCTCTGTACGTCGATTAAAGAATCAAACTATGAAATAGGGAGAAAATCACGCTTTTGTGCAATTATTTCAAGAATATAAGTTTTCAGACACAAACAACAATTTATTTCCTTTTTTCATGTTATGTGACCTGCATAACTGACTTAATTCAAGTAATTTATTGATGTTTTTCACATTTTGTTAACACTACACTGATAAATATTCACCATTTAAAGTGCCGTATTTTACGCCTTGTAAGGCGCACTTTTAAAAAAAAACCCTTGAAAAATCCCCTTGCGTTTTCTCTTCCAAGATAAAAGTGATGGGTTAACGTAAGAGGTTATCTTATGGTTTGCTCAAAACGGCCTCTTATACAAATCGTAATCTCAATACTAATTACAAGTATTTTCAATACCATAAAATATTGGATTTAACCAATATTGTCGACATATTATGAAAAATATAATATATTTAACTGTATTTACTCAGTAGGTTGAGAAAAATCAAGGCTGCGTAAAGGCGGTGGTTGCTAATTAAAAAAAGTTCATTTTATAAGGATCAGCCACAACATCAAACTTAATTGTTTTAGATTCATGTTACAATATGATCACTTCTGCTACATCATTAAACCAAATTGTTTTAGATTCATACTACAATATAATAACTCCTGCTACATCATCAAACCAAATTGTTTTAGATTCATGTTACAACATGATCTCTCCTGCTACAAGATCAAACCAAATTGTTTTAGATTCATGTAACGATATGATAACTCCTACCATTAAAAAGAAAATCAACAGTAATATTTTTAATTAATATGTTAATTTTCTTCCTATTGTTGAAAGTTTCGATTCATCAAGTTAATTGTTTTACATAAATACAAATTTATTAGTAGTATGTAATATCTTGAATATGATATACACATTTACAACAGCATTTTATTAAAGATACACTCTATTTTTGTTAAAGACGTAGATTTTCTGATTTGAATATTTGAGATTGTTCTAGTTATGCTATGTGCCATAACTACTTCGTGCTTATTTAAATGCTATTTTATTTCATTATCTCACGAATTAATAAAACAATAAATTCTGTTTTTTGTGCCTACTCTGATGTACAGAGAAGAAAAAAATTATCGTGGAAACTGAAGGAGCAAAACTGTGTTATATAAATAAAATGTTATTTTTTAAATAAAGAATTATTTACATGCTATATATTAAAGGAATCGAATCCTAGGTTTTTATTATTGCAAACTCATTAACTTACTACTGACCCAACAGGGGCAAATAAAGATTAACATTCGCATAGCAACGAACTTAGAGCAGTGCTCTATAGATGGCACTAAGAGCTCAGATTTTTACATTTCTTTTTTATTAGGCGTGAAACGCAATATCGATTGGTCTGAGAACTTAATGTCTTGTCTCAGTGTGAAGTAAATTAGCGTATGCGTGAAAAGTTGTTCTATATCGATGGTGTCCTCTAATGAGGTATAACATGCAATCTTCCAAGCTCAACTAATGATAAGAAACTCGGAATAGTTTAATGTTGATTGATTTAATACTCAACTGAAGTTAATTGTTCTGGAGAAACACAGCCCATGAAAGTTAAGTTAGGAAAATATATTTTACAGTACACAAACTTATTACTTATTTATTTTTTTGGTTTTATACAAGATATTGCATATAGAAACTTATTACTTATTTATTTTTTTGGTTTTATACAAGATATTGCATATAGAAACTGTTATAAGGAATACAATTTATGTTCGAATGAAGATACAGATTCAAAATTTCAAATAATTTAATTTATTGTTGTCTTTGACTTTACAAGAAAAACAAGGTGTGCCTAGTATTATTGTTTACCTGTGTATATTAAAAACTTTGAGAAAGATAACTGAATGAATTAAAAATGCTGTTGTCAGTTAGAAACGAAAACCTCATTATTCACACCATGAATTATATCACACATGTCACTGTCAGGTATAAAAATTGCCTAGAGTAGGTACTGTTATTAATTTATTTGTTCGTAATTCATTAATGTTGAAGCTGTTGAACGTTGTGTTTGCAATCAATTGATGTCAAGGCTGTGAAGATATTTATAAGACCTAAGTAATAGAAGTATAAATAGCTGTGACTAGTCAAGTAGAAACGGGGTAAAAGTAAATCCGTATGAAAGAAAAGTTCAGCCACAGAAAAGTTATAAAACGTAAAGTTAACCCTCGTGGAAGCAAATAGCAAGAATAAGAGAACTGTATAATGTTTAAGGTACAACTACAATATCCATAGATTAAGGGATTTTGATACATACATTTGACTTGTTCCGAGTAATAAATATTATCTTAGAAACAAATGGAGTGCGCGTTGTTCGTTTATTGTCGAATTTATCATTAAGAAGTCACATACATATGCTGCAGAAGAATCCTTAGCCCAACGCATTCATATCCTTACATTGCTGTACAAACTGGTAAAAAGTAGTTCCCGACAGTCACCTAACACTTTAGTATCCATACCATAAATTATATCACTCGTGTCATTATTTCATGTTATATAAAACGAGCAATTCAACACATATCTGAACGTACTTAGCTTGTGTATCATATCACCATATCTTGTTACATAAAATAAGCAATTAAACGCATTCTAGAAACTTATGCCATGTGTCTTATTACCATTCTTGTTACTTAAAAACAACAATTCAGCTCATTCCCGAAACTTATACCATGTGTCTGTCGTATTGGGATACCTTGTTGTTAAATAACAATCAGTATTCATATATATATAATGCAAATATTGTTACAAACACGAGAGATTTAATGCATTGTATATAAAACATTATTTATTGGTATTGTTTGTTTGTTTTGAATTTCGCACAAAGCTACTCGAGGGCTATCTGTGCTAGCCGTCCCTAATTTAGGAGTGTAAAAGTAGATGGAAGGCAGCTAGTCATCGCCACTAACCTCCAATTCTTGGGTTACTCTTTTACCAACGAATAGTGGGATAGACCGTCACATTATAACGCTCCAACGGCTGAAAGGGCGAGCATGCTTGGCGCAACGGGATGCAAACCCACGACCCTCAGATTACGAGTCGCACGCCTTAACACGCTTGGCCATTTATTAGTACTTTTAACTACTTGCAATATTGACCCTAAATTAAGTAACTTTGTACCAATGCTAGAAGTTGTCTTTGACTCACGCGCTGACTGAAATCATAAAGAACAGGCCTTTCAACAGACTACGTTCCTGTTAAAATTTGTTAGCATGCTTAATTATGGTGCTGAACTTTGTATGGTATTAACAGTCTAAAGCATGAAAGATAGTATATCTAGCGAATTTACATCTTTACCAAGGTATCATCAAAATATTCAGTAACTTTTAAAAGTAACTGTGTCAATGTGAGATAACATTTGTTGTGGTGGTTTCACAACAGAAGTCCAAAGAAGACAATGATCTTCACTCATGGTATTTGTCATTTTCTGTAATGCAGGATCTATGATTTTATTAGATTTTCTCTTGTCGTTTTCACAATATGCTGTCTAACCAAACTTGTTTAGTATGTTTCTTATGATATTGTGTATCAACTGTACGAAAATCAATTGGAACTCCTAATACACGTATTCTCACCTAATCAGCAACCTGGTTTCCTTTTTCATCACACTGTTTTAGATTGCATGCCTTTACTGTTACTTTTTCCCATTTCTGTATCAAATTAACTCACACCGCCATCCTCAGTTTCTTTCTATCGTGAAGATAGCACTCTCGACAACAGAGTTGTTTCCTAAAATCAGATTGTCTGGTGTCTGATCTCCTTCGAGGAGGGGATAGTTCACGTTGCGCACGTTCTCTACTGAGATTTCTTTTTTGATATGTGTGTGTGTAAATATGCAACAACAAATGTTATCTCACATTGACATACATTGTTTTTAAAATTACGACCTACACTAAGTTTTTCTAGTTTAGTATGAAGCGCGTGTTCTCTTGCTGGTAGCTGCTTTTGATAGTATTATTGAGGCGAGTTAGACGTGCGGAAACCAGTTTTTGAAATAAGTTACTCATAATAACTCAATACCTCAACCAATACCTGAAAAATAATAAGTTATATTTAGTGATAAACATTAATGTCTTAATAAAAAATTAATATAGGTAAGAAGGAAAATCAGTGTGATTATAAAGTATATGAAAGTCGTTCTGATTCTGTTTATACAGGTGGTGGACAAAAAAAAGTGAACCTCTTGAAAATGTTCTTAATTGATTACATATTTTATTAGATAACAGAAAAACATGTAAAACTATATGCTTTTAGAACGCACTCGATTAGATCTAATCAAATGTGATTTCAAATCCTAACTTTAACACTGGTTTTCGTAAATATTTAAACTTTTCATGATTTTAGTTACATTTTCTCATCAAAAGCATTGTGAGCCTGTTGTAGTACCTTATTCCAGGTGGTTAAGGAACTCCATTCGTAAACAGAGGGTCGCGGGTTCGAATCCTCGTCACATCAAAGAGTAATCCAAGAGTTGGCGGTGGGTGGTGATGAGTGGCTGCCTTTCTTCTAGTCTTACATTGCTAAATTAGGGATGGTTAAAGCAGACAGCCCTCGTGTAGTTTTGCACAAAATTAAGATCAAACCAGTCTTATTCCAATTAACCTACAAAATGATCAAACAAGTTTCTCTACAACTGTAAAATTGTTAAAAGATATCTTAGAACAAAGAGAATTGATGTTATGGAATGGCCAGGTCAGTCACCTGATATCAATCCAATTGAAAATTTAAGGATTGAGTTAAACCGATTAACAAAAGATCGCAAGCCAAACAGGTAAAATAACTATTTGAAGTACTCAAAGAACAATGACAGTCAGTCAGGAATATTTACACGATCTTACTGAAAGCATGTCACGCTTATGTGAAGCAGTACTAAAATCCAAGGGTTTGTTTTTGTTTGTTTGTTTTTTTGGAATTTCGCACAAAGCTACTCGAGGGCTATCTGTGCTAGCCGTCCCTAATTTTGCAGTGTAAGACTAGAGGGAAGGCAGCTAGTCATCACCACCCACCGCCAACTCTTGGGCTACTCTTTTACCAACGAATAGTGGGATTGACCGTCACATTATACACCCCCACGGCTGGGAGGGCGAGCATGTTTTAGCGCGACGCGGGCGCGAACCCGCGACCCTCGGATTACGAGTGCACGCCTTAACGCGCTCGGCCATGCCGGGCCAAAATCCAAGGGAGTGCCGTCTAAATTTTCACTTGTGAAACTGGTTTGCGTTAGTTTGAGTTTAAATATTTAAGTTCGATTATTGCAGAGAAATTTGTTATACGCAAATAATTGTATTATTCACACCCTTCACACGTTTTGTGGTCTGACGAATCTTAAGACTATAAGTGACCTTTTGACTTGTTTCGATCTATATCCATGTAACTTACATTACAACAGTGTTAATTATGGTAAAATTGTTTGCTACTATGCATAAATGATTTATTAAAGGGTGTTCAGTTTAGTCATTCCTCATCGCTATGAGTTCGTGTTTACGAAAAAAGTGTCAAGAGTGCCAACATGGCTTCTGCCTCATAATGACCCAATACATCTTTAAGAACAAACAACTATCAAAAACCTTATAAATATATAATTAAGTTACGTGGTATAATTTATTTTGAATGTGTCTCAGATTTATTAAGTTACATATGTTAACATATTACTATTACAAATAACCCGAAATTTCAATTTAGAAGTGAATTAATTATTAATATGTATCAAATTTATGGAATTTGCCAACAAGATTGATATACACAATTTTCTTTTTTAATGCAAATCACGGTCACGCCAAACATGCTCGCCCTTTCAGCCGTGGGGACGTTATAATGTGACGGTCAATCCCACTATTCGTTGGTAAAAGAGTAGCCCAAGAGTTGGCGGTGGGTGGTGATGACTAGCTGCCTTCCCTCTAGTCTTACACTGCTAAATTAGGGACGGCTAACACAGATAGCCCTCGAGTAGCTTTGTGCGAAATTCAAAATCAAACAAAGAAACTAATATTTATCAATGAAGAGGTTATATATAAGTTTTACAAATTTACAAACAACACTGATTTTTATAGCTGGTCTAGAACTGAATATTTTATTGACAATCCAAGTCCACAACGAGAAAATTAATTCTGAGTTAATATTGTCACAAACCTTGTTTAAGCTAGTTAGCTGATGTTTCTTGATTGGCGTCACACCGCTCACAACTTTACTTCTTAACGATGAAAATATTTAATGTCCTTGTAAAAATTCTAACGTCCAAAATAAGGCGCTGAAGTTGAACTGTTTCTAGTTTTCGAAATCTATAAACGTTTCCGCTCAAATTCTGAAATTTTCCGATTGATAGGCGTTAATAACAATTACAGCATCCTAGGTCCATAGTACATTGACTATAGGTGACGAATAATAATAATAATACTCTTCTTGTCTCTCGACGGGTCAGTTTTTATACACCAATTACTTGAGACTCTAGGAAACTCACTAAAGTTCTCTTGCATCAAAAATGTCACACCTAGTACATTGTTGATTGTTACGTTGAAAAACGTTCTACAAATTTCGAGAACAGGCGGGACATGCACAATACGCACACAGTTAGTCAAGGATAAACGTCACACGAGAAAGAAAACTATGAAGGAACAAGTGTAGGCACTAAAACAAATATACAACAATAAATCTGTTGCAATACATATACTGTAAAGACTTACTCTCTAACCAATGTACCACTCAATTATTTGATTGTCATTTATAATGCAACCAACTCCCCGAAGAGCGGCATGTTTCGGGGTAAAGGGATGCTAGCCATTAATTCTCTGATTCACAGTTACGGCAAGCTAATACTGAGACACACCTAATTCATGTATCTAAACTTGATGATTATAAAAACTTTTCTGGGTATATGTTAATCTCTGTAAGACCTGAACGTGACCAGTAGCTAGCATACCTGGACTATGACTTCATGATTTGCATTTATGAATCCAAGCTTTGACTCTGATCCACTGTAAAAGTAACTGCCAATTCCTACTATTCGGTTAGGTCGAAGTAGTTTAAGATCTTATACTGGGTGATGTTTAATAGCTGCTTTTACTTTAGTCTATCAAGCTCAAAATTTAGTACAGCCTAGCAAAAATAGCGAATGTCAAGTTTGAATTCTGAAACAAACAAACAAACTAAATGGCTTACATAAACATGCACATGAAAAACTTCATCACATACATAGGTTTATGATGTTTAAAGGGAAGAATATTAACACATGCTACGTATTACAATTACAAATAGTCTAAAACTGAGTTTTGAGAAAATTTAAATTTAAAAGTTAAATAAATGTCACTATGTATCCTGTTTACGATACTTGCCAACAAGATTGATACACATAATTTTCTTTTGCAATACAAATATATTTTAAAGTAAAATGATAAAATTTACAATAATGGTTATTACAAATAATGATCTATGTACAAATGTTTTACAAACAATATTGGGTCTTCTTTCTAGTCTGGAACTTCCATGATGTTTTATCAAAGGTTCACGATGAGCGACTTAATTTCGAGTGGATGTGTGTTCGAAATCTATAAACGTTCCTGGTCAAATATCTCAAGTTTCTGATTAATAAACGTTAATCATAGTTATAGCTCGCGAGGTTTATAGTATCTCAAATATATTAAACTAATAATACATGTTTTTGCTTGGCAAGTCGCATTGGTTACATGAAAAGACGTCAGGAGAGTGTGTGTGTTTTTCTTATAGCAAAGCTACATCAGGCTCTCTGATGAGCCCACCGAGGAGAATCGAACCCCTAATTTTAACATTGTAAATTTGTAGACTTATGTTACGTTTTTTATGTTTTAAGAACGCAACAGAAAGACACAGATAACAGCTTGTATAATTTATTACACTAAACTAAAAATATATATAACAGATATAACGTTAATTATATATTAAGAGTGACAGATATTCAGTTTTAACATTCAAAATCAATTACAACACAAAATGGTACTGGCCTGTATCTAATATAATGATCTAGAATGAAGGTTCAGAAACAATTTACAGTTCAATAATTTTGATTACGTTCCTTTTACGATGAATGTCCCTTGTTTTCCAATTTGCCTCGGTTTCTCTTAACAGTTCCGTACGTGTCGACACTCAGCACAACAGTAATTCAGATGAATCGTAGAGATTGACGAAACAAAATCACAGTTCCTGTAGATCTAGCCCTAATCAAAAGTTAAGTTGAATAACCACACAGCGAACGTTGGAAACTTCTCGAACAAAGACGCTATTTCTTGAATTAAATATAAACTAATGACTGACTCTTCTTCTTTTGAATAATTCTAACGTCTGACTCTTTTCTTCTCCTTCTTTCTCGCATCTTCGACTGTTTATATACTTTTAGGCCTCTTTTTTCTCGAACATTCACCGGAACTTCGACAGAGTAATCTGCGCATGTATGTTTTTGCACGAGACTCTACGTCTAGACGCTAGGCCGCCAAACATTTCCATTTATAGTCATATATTTGATCTACCTAATTCTAGAAATTCCAAATGTTAATCTAAACGAAGAACAACGTATTTCACTGTCCAAACCTTGAAACAGCAATACAAATATGAAAATATAAATAATAGAAATGAAAATTTAAACACAACACGACATGCTGTCGTTTACAAAATATTTACACGACATTTACATAACACTCTCCCCCTTAAAAGTAAAAAAAAAAGTTTGAACTTGTGAAAACCTTTTTTTTGTTTGTTTGTTTTTTTAAACCAACTTAAAAGGGTTAAATCCAGTAGATTCTTGCATAACTTCACGAACTGCAAACAACAACAAGGGAACACCCTCATCCCAGTCCTTTGAGTGTTCGTGGCAGTAATTTGGTGGAAACGTTCAAGGACACCTTGTGATTCAGGATGGTATGCACTGGATGAAACTTGATGGATGTTTAGTTCATGCATGGCTTGTTGAAATAGCTTGGACATAAAATTTGAGCCTTGATCTGATTGCACAACTTTTGGAATTCCGAATATGGTAAAGAATTTGACAAGAGCCTTGAAAATGTTTGGAGCAGTGATTTTTCTCAAAGGGATTGCCTCAGGGAAACGTGTAGAAGCACACATGATCGTCAAGAGGTATTCATTTCCTGCTTTGCTTATTGGCATTGGGCCAACACAGTCGATAATGACCCTTGAGAATGGTTCTTCAAAGGCAGGAATAGGCTGCAGTGGTACTTTGGGAATTCCCTGATTTGGTTTTCCAGTCATTTGGCAAGAATGGCATTTCTTACAATAGTCAACAACGTTTTGGCGCATCTTTGGCCAATAGAAATGTCGTCGGATACGATCTAAGGTCTTTCTTACACCTAAGTGTCCTGACAACACATGGTCATGAGCAAGACTAAGAATATCATTCCGATAGCATTTTGGAATGACGATTTGGTGAATAACATTCCACTCTTCATCAGCAGCAATGTCAGGAGGTCTGTATTTTCTCATTAGCACACCTGACTTCTGGTAGTAACAAATAGGGACAGTTCCTATTTTATTTTCATCAACGGCCAGTTGTAGAAGAGAACGAGTTTCAGGATCATTGTCTTGTTCCTCAACAAGTTTGTTACGATGAAGAGGGTTGAAAAATGACTTAGAGTCATCAGTAGAACTTAAAGTTGAGTCAGAAATCTCATCAATGTGAGACATGAACGTATCAGATAAAGGAAAATCCTCTTTGGACTCCTGAGAACGAGTAACAGCACAGGCGGGAAAAACATCAGGAAACTCTTCAACGAGTTGCTCTGTACTGGGAGTAACAACAGGTGCTTCAACAACATGGACCTCTGGTACCACCTTACTACCAGCCAAATCATTCCCCAAAAGCATAGACACACCTTCAACAGGCAATGAAGATCTAATACCCACAGTCACTGGGCCTGAAACTAAGTCCGAATGCAAATCCAATCTATGAAGAGGAATAGAAATGACGCAATCTTCTACACCAGAAATGAGCACATTGGCCCCAACAGATGACTTTTCAGAAAACGGAAGTACACTTTCCAAAATCAAACTCTGAAAAGCTCCAGTATCCCGCAGGTTGTAGATGTGAATCGCCAACAAAAGAAACAAAACCTTCAGTGATGAAAGGCTTAAATTTGTCCTCAACAAGATCTTCAGGCACATTAAGAATATTGGGCTTAGAATCCACAGTGGACTGGACAGGGTCAATATCATTGGGAACCAATGATGTATCCAACGAGGGCGAAATGAAACTATGGGGGTGATGACTTGTTTTTAATCTTATAGCACTCAGAAATCAGATGGCCAGGTTTCTTACAATAAGCACATGTTTTGGAGGAGAATGACACGTTTTTTGTAGATGATGAGCTTTGAGAATAAGAAGAAGTCTTTGTTCGAGAATCAGAAGTTTGCTCTTTTCTGTCTTTATTGACATTTGCATAATGCTTGAATGAGTCATTAAGTTTCTTTGCTGTGTGATTTGTTTTGCTTTTGTATGAGAAATCTTTGTGAGTCAAAGCATACTCGTCTGCCAAGACAGCAGCATCATGAATTTTGGAAGCTTTTTGTTCATCAATATAAGTTTTTAGCTCTACGGGAATACATCTCTTAAATTCTTCAACTAACATGAGTTTTCTGAGTTTTGTATAATCCTCTTTGATTTCTTTGGAATCACACCACCTGTCGTACATAGTTTCTTTTTCACGAGCAAATTCGACATATGTTTGGCTGTCAAACTTTTTGTAACCACGAAATTTTTGTTTGTATGCCTCAGGTACCAATTCATAAGCATTCAAAATGCATTTTTTGACGTGCTCGTAATCATAACTTTGTTCGGCCGTGAGTTTGGAAAATACTTCCTTGAGAACACTCTGAAGTAATACTGTCCAATATTCGTAGGCCATTTTAGCCTAAGGGCCAATTTTTCAAATTGTTGAAAATACTTATATACAGCCTTCTCATTGAATGGAGGCACTAAACGAATTTGTTTGGAAACATCAAAATTATTCAATCGCATTTGGGCAACCTTTTCTTCTGTCTGTGCCTTTCTCATACTGATTTCCTTATCAGCTTTAATGCGTTCTATTTGTATTTCGGCATCAAGGCGTTTGTTTTCTTGTTCTGCATCAATACGTTTGCTTTCAATTTCTAAACGAAATTTAATTTCCATTTCCATTCTTTTAAATTCAAAATCTGGATCAAAATGAGCGGCGGGCAATTGTTGTGCAACTTTTTGAGGTAAAACTTTTTGGCTGACCAACAAGAATTTGTTTGATATCTGCTTTCTTCATTGCTTGCTTCACTTCTAAATTAAAATGTTTTCCAACATCAAGCAATTCAGATTTTTTTAATTCATTGATCAATTCGAAAGAGGGATTCTGATTAAATTTGTTTATAAAATATTCAAGTTGGAATGCCATTTTGAATATACAAGTTGTCTATCTGTATATAATATAAATCTAATTTTGGAATATAATTAAATTGTTTGATCAATCCCGGACGAGCCCCCAATTTTCTGTTACGTTTTTTTATGTTTTAAGAACGCAACCGAACTTCGACAGAGTAATCTGCGCATGTATGTTTTTGCACGAGACTCTACGTCTAGACGCTAGGCCGCCAAACATTTCCATTTATAGTCATATATTTGATCTACCTAATTCTAGAAATTCCAAATGTTAATCTAAACGAAGAACAACGTATTTCACTGTCTAAACCTTGAAACAGTAATACAAATATGAAAATATAAATAATAGAAATGAAAATTTAAACACAACACGACATGTTGTCGTTTACAAAATATTTACACGATATTTACATAACAACTTACCGCTGCACTAGCGGGTGTCTGAGGAGAGTTTCTGAAAGTTTTAGTCTGCACAACAATTTAAACGACGCACCAGTGTTACGTACATACATATATTGTTGATTCTTAAACTCGTGAATTTTCTATAATTTTAGTGAATAGGCGAAAATTTCGCAATAGAGATATAACAATGTAAGTTGTGTGAAAACTAAATATAAATGTAACTTAATCAAGGATCAATATTAAAATAAATATATGATGGTAAATCTGTCACAGACATGAACAAATCAGACACCTCAAGAATCACAGTGATCTTCAATCTGCAAGTGGATGCACATATGTTAGTCACTACTACCTACCAATGTCAGTTATATACATATATACACGTATGTCTGCTTAATAGAAGACGCAAGATGCTTCTATCACGGTATATAGTCATATAGTCGATATGATACGCTTAAGTTGTTGGTGTTAAAGTTTTGTACATCAAAATTCTGAAACATGAAAAGTATAAATCTTGATAGTTTCGAACTAAGTTTCAGGTAAAACTGGTAAACAGTACATATAAAACAGTTTGAAAAGCAGAACAATCGCATAATTTCCTAACAGTATATGAAAACCACATTTTCAGTTTTGTTTTAAAAAAACGTTTCGTATGGTTGACCATTATTCTGGTAACGTATTTTAATATTTTAAAAATGATATATACAAAGACATCGAATAACCTGTAAAATTTCATTATAAGAAGATATAGAGATTCAATGCAAAGAATTACTACCATTCATTAGACACAGAACGTTTTAAGTTACACGTACTGGTATTCCAATTATAAAATGTTAATACGTGTCGATAATTATCTATTGAATAATAAGAACAAACCACGGAAACAAAAAATACTGGACAATAAATGTACTTGAAAAACTGACATTCTTAGTAAATTAAATTATCAATAAAAGTGCTAATACCAATATCAGTGGTTCTGAGATACGAGTCTAGGATCCAAGAAAGTTATCTTGGGTAAGGATTTGTAGAATACAAAAGATAGATCTGAAATATATTTTTACATGCTTGTGATTGTGAATTCGTAATGGACAAGTTAAGAGGACTGCACATAACTACTCGCAGTTTACATGATTGCTATCAGCACAGTTTTCTGTTTACCAAATGAAAACGTTCCCACAGTTTTAGTTTCATACAGAGTGCTAGCTGTTCGTATACATTTGCGTGTGTAACACTGTTGGATAGTTTTATCAGGCACTCCCTTCAGCCAAATAAAGACTCCAATAGATTGAAATAATGTGTTCCGATCTAATAACTGTGTTAAATAAAGGAAAGAGAGACTAGTTTAAACTCGTATATAAAAAGTTTTTTATTATATTTATGGAATACTTTCAATACTAACTTTTCAAGAAACTTAAGAGCCACATGCCAGCTTTTTCTCGTTTTTTCTTGTAAACACAAGAAAAGCCAGTAAGTTTTAGCTGTTCAAATGATTTATTAAATACGTAGAACAACAGAAACAATAAATGTTGGCCAGTTAAATCAACACAAACAGATGAACAACAGATGCTGGCCAGTAAAATATATAGAAACAAGAATGATAAAATATAATGCTCATTTAAAGACATGCTCAACATGGTTAGGGCAATCGATTTGTAATGTTACGGTCGCGGACTCGACTTCCTGTCACATCAACTATGTTCGCCCTATCTCGCGTGGCGAAATTCAAAAACAAACAGTTGTAGTTTCTTCCTTTAAACGCCTTTTATAAACCTTCCCTAAAACACTTCTAGCATACTTGTTTCCCCTATATTTAATTACAACGTTTCGTAATTATAGGGGATTCCGTAATATCCACAGCTGCTAATCAAGAAAGGCCACCAGTCCTGAGTTCTAAGGACTTAATGCTGTAAAATACCTAACTCCTTAAGGACTGATCAAAAGCGGGCCCCTTTTTCATCACTGCTCCAAATTCCAACGACGTTCTTAACATGGAACTTCGTAACTATTAATTCAACTGACCGATACGCTTTGTTGATGTTGTTAATGGTTTAACTAATTGTCACTTATGACTTTAATTATTTATTCCGGTTGGAATAATTGTTTCTGTTGTTGCTATATATTTAATTTTCCAAAAACTATATTTTATGCTATTCTTATTTGTTATACTAGGAAATATTCTTATTTATGTTGTTACTGTTGGCTCAAACGTCAAAAATGTGTAATTCTTAGTAATATTGCTGGGTTTAATTGATTTATTTCTTCGTTTTAAATTTTGGGCAAAACTACACGAGGGCTATCTACACTAGTTGTTTCTAATTTAGCAGTGTAAAACTAGAGGGAAGGTAGCTATTCATCACCATCCACCGCCAATTCTTGAGCTACTTTTTTACCAACATATAGTGAGATTCACCTTCACCTTATAACGCCCTCACGGGTGAGATGGCAGCGTGCTTTGTTCTAAACAAACAAACATAAACCGATAACAAAATCTCTCTTCCTTAACTTCAACCCCCATCCTTTCAAAGCTTCCATAAGAGATGCAATTATTGGAGAGTTGAAAATGATTGATCGCAGTTTTAGTGAAAACAACAACTACAGTACATGGTCTGAGCTGAGGTCGCTTCTTCTGAGCAACGAATATTTACCTTTTAACATAGAACAAATTTTCGAGGATTATGACTCGCAAAAATTAGCATCGCACTTCCAACATGAAAGAACACAGATAAACACAAATAGGAAAAATTGCAAAGATAACAAAAAATATTACTTTTATAACATATTTAACTGATGACGCTATCTACTAGAAAATAAAAATGATAATCAGGGAATATGAACTGCAGATTAAAGTTACGTAACGGCCATGTCCAACCCTAAGAAGCAACTTACAAAATCTCAACATACTACTTTACAATGTAATAAAATTAACTGTCTTACAAAAAAAGTTTGCAATCTAAACATGGATGTCTTGTCTCTATTTTTTTTTGGTTTATATTTTATACATGTAATATTTGCCATCATACGTACATAGGATAAACCTGAAGAACTCTACACATAAAGATAGGAAAACTATTGATTCTCTTTATAAAGAACAGTATGAAAGAAGTGCAGTTGCTAATAATTTTTTAACTTATCATTGGCAAGTAACAAATGATTTGAAACCATCATTCTACAAATTCTCACCAAGTACAGTGACATAAAATTCAAAAACGCTCATTTCATCAAACAACTACGGCCATAGACCATTAGGGACGGAGAATAACGCCTATATTTTTAACTGTTTTATTTCAATATATAACTTTGATAGAGCAATTGTTTACTACAAGTAACAATTAATTATTTCAACAATACTTTCTTCCAACAATAAGCTTTAATCATTATGTCTAACGCACGTTATAAAATTTATTAGAGTTTATTACTTAAATCGTTGTTGTTGTTTAGAATTAAGCACAAAGCAACACAAAGGGCTATCTGTGCTCTGCCCACCACGGGTATCGAAACCCGGATTTTAGCGTGTAAGTCCGCAGACATACCGCTGAGCCACTGGGGGGCATTACTTAAATCATTTGTATTGTCGGTTTCCATTTGAATTTTAGTGAAATGCTTCTAAAGAAGCTGTAAAGCGAAATGTTGAGTGTCCAGTTAAAGAAAAACAGTAATTCACTGTCATAAGGTCATTTATTTCTAGTGTTAAAATGTCTTCTGTACACCAACATATACTACGGAAATTAAATATTGAATTTGTATTTTTACAGCTACGAGTTGCAAACCATAAATTCTTCGCCCGAACAGTGTAGCTGCTAGCTCACGAAGGGTCCTATTAAACATTTCGAGGTCAATCACGTACTTAAAGGGTTTTTAATTGATGAATGAGGGGTTTGTTTCATATTTCGAAAAAACATTGGTTTTTCATAACATTATATAGTGTTATGAAGCAATTTAGTTAGAGACTACACCATCACAAATGAAAAGGTTCTATATTCTTTGTAACCGCCGATTCTTTTCGAGCTGATAATAAAACGCAAAGCGCTACTGTTGAATAAACGTCTTACTAATACTAGTTTAACAACTTTTTATAAATGTTCCTTTCCGTCTCTAAGAATAAGGGCTAAACTGTAAATATAAATTACAATTAAGAATTACATTTTTGGTTGTCACAAAAAATTAATCAACAGTTAACAAAATAAATTATATCTTAATATAATTCATTTTTTTATTGAAGTTACCTTTGGTGTATTTCTAGTTTCATGCACGAATATGTTCCACTGATAAGATATAGTTTCTCATTTCCTAGTAGATGGCGCTAAAAACTCGCTGTTCTCACACAAGAAGGAATTGTTAATAGTAAACTTATCTACCGTTAATGTAAAGATATGATGGTGCAGCTTAATATCTGTCTGTTGTTTTACACAAGTTGCAGTAAAATCGGTCCATTTCACTGAATTAAGAAACTTTTAGGTGGCGAGTGATGCAACTTCCGTGTTTTTAAATAAAAACATCGTTGCTAATTTCGGTATTAGGCCTACATTCGTCTGTTTCGAATAAATCCAGTTAAAGTGTTCGCTAAATAACATCATTTGTTTTAAGTATTTTTGCAAACTCTTTGTTATAATTCTCAAAGGAGGTAAGATTTCATTAAAATGTTCGACCAATGAAATAATTTGTTTTTAATGTTGTACGTAACTGTCTGTCGTTTGAAAAGAGTTTGATTAATAACTTTAGTTGGTTTCAAGGTTTCTAGCAACTGTTTTTCATAATCCTCAGAAGTGTTTGACTAATAATATCAATTCTAAGAAAGTGCTATTGCCACCAGAAGAATTTTATATAAACCAGATACTATAAAACAAAGACAACTCAAGAACAATATTTTCTATTGTAGAGATAAAAAAATCCATAAAAGAACTCAATTTCTTTTTCTTAGAGATGTGTAATAGAAGTAGTCAAACCGTTTCTGTAATGTTGGCCCGGCATGGCCAAGCGTGTAAAAGCGTGCGACTCGGAATCTTAGGGTCGCGGGTTCGCATCGCGGTCGCGCCAAACATGCTCACCCTCCCAGCCGTGGGGGCGTTATAATGTTACGGTCAATCCCACTATTTGTTGGTGAAAGAGTAGCTCACTGATCTCTGAAAGACTAAACATAAAAAATATGAAGTTATACTTTTGATATCTTTACAACTGGAAATATCATTTTTGATATCAAGTAGAAAGCTGTGTCATTAAAAATAAGTTCGGGTTAAATAACTATTAGTTTTTGTTTATTTTTGTTATGGAACCTAAACGGTTTCAGCATTTTCTGTGAGAAATCACAAACATGTTTAATCTGTGGCATACAGATGATTTGTAAAGATAAGAAATGCATTTGGATAGTGCAGATAGATGACGTTTTCAGTAAACCCCATAACAGCCTTATCTTTTTACGCTACACGTAAACACGTGACCGCTTGATACAACTTCTACTTATAAAGGAGAGATTTTTCCCTTTTGCTTTGAACTTCCGGCTCATTTAAACCTCGAAATATCAAAATCTTTGTTCCTTAGGCTCGCGGCGTGTATAGGGAATTTACTTCAATACATACTGAGGGGAATAAAGCAGTTGATTGCAAAAACGAAGGAAAGAAACGCGGAGTATTATAACTACTGGTTGGACATTTTGTGTCGTGTTACATTTATTATTGTGTAACGCTTTGCTGACGTTACATGTTATTTGTAACACAGAAGAGGTTAGTATATTTCAATTTTACTTTAGGCTTTACACGCATGCGTGAATAAAGAAGCCAATATATTTTCACAGCGATTTCGCTGTAATCTATTCACATCATAAGCTTAACTGTAATTTTTCACACGTAAAACATACCTTTCCATAATTATTAAAATGTGTTTTGTAGGAGCAAAATAAGATGTAGACGACATCCAGGATTGATTGTTTGTTTGTAAATCTTTCACAAAAGAATGCCAAAAATAATATAAACATACATTAAAACTAAGAGTTAATTTAACTTTTTAGACTTCCTCCGTTGTTTTATCAAAACAAAGAATTCAAACATGTTTCGTTGTTCATCAATAGCTCGTAACATTTCTTGTTTGCTGTTCTTTTCAGTTCGCGCAAAGCTACACGAGGGTCATGTGCACTAGCCGTCCACAATTTAACAGTGTAACACTAGAACTAGTCATTACCACTCTCCACCAATTCTTGGGCTACTCTTTTACCAACGAACATTGGGATTTACCGTCACATTACATAACCCCCACGGCTGAAAGGACGAGCATGTTTGGTGCGACCGGGATTCGAACCCGCGACCCTCGGATTACGAGTCTATCGACGATAAAAATCTTTTCGGCATCCCTTTTGTTCATAAAGTTGTGCTTTCAAACGACTAACTTCGTTCATGAGATTTTTGCTTTGTTTGTTCGTTTGTTTTTGAATTTCGCACAAAGCTACTCGAGCTGTGCTAGCCGTCACTAATTTAGCAATGTAAGACTAGAGGGAAGGCAGCTAGTCATCACCACCCACCGCCAACTCTTGGGCTACTCTTTTACCAACGAATAGTGGGATTGGTCGTGACATTATAACGCCCCATGGCTGAAAGGGCGAGCATGCTTGGTGGGATAGAGATTGGAACACGCGACCCTCAGAGTACGAGTAGAGTGCCCTAATCATCCGGCCATGCCTCTGTAGAAAAGGGATTAAATACTTATGTTTGGTGTTGTTTTTCAATTCGCGCAAAGCTACACGAAGGCTATCTGCGCTAGATGTTCATAATTTATCAGTGTAATATTAAAGAGATGGCAACTAGTCATTATCACCCTCCATCAATTTTTGGGATACTCGTTTACTAACGATTTGTGGGATTGGTCGTAAATCATAACGCCCCCTTGGCTGAAAGAGCGAACATGCTTGGTGTGATGGAGATTCGATTTCGCGACTCTCAGATTGCGAGTCGAACCTCTTAATCACCAAGTCTTACGGGGCCTGCATTAGTTTTCAGAAAATATATAGTGAACTAAACATTAAAAATACTGGCTTTAGTTGTGCAGTAATTAAGCAGTCTATAAGTGTAATTAGACATTGGAAACCTTGCGATAATAACGCTGTGCATTCTTCAGAAAAACTAATGTTTTAATGTGGAGTGCGAACTGAGAACCGTGTCTGTTTATCAGAAATGCTAGTGTTTTATATGCAGTACGAACTGACTCTCAAGTGATATCAGTTTATATTATTCAGAAAATTAGTGTTTTAATACAGAATACCGACTAACGTTTCAACTAACAACATTATGTGTTCTTCATTATGTGCTGTTTAAAAATGATGTAGTATGTATTACAAAATGAATGTAAATAGATAGTTTATGGAAATAAAAATCGTAGCTCTAAACACGAATTATATAACATATACTATTTTATTACATCTATAAGTCATATCTTAATTGCATAGAGTTTTGCATATCTCGGTTTAGAATCTTTTGACTATCACTCTAGGGACCAAGGGTCACGTGATGTGTAGTTCCCTCTCCCTGCTTTCTGCTGATATTGTAGCAAGTGAAAAAAAATACAACAACTGCAAATTCAGCTTTCTTTAAATTAGAAATTTTTACAGTAAAAATAAAAAAATCTGTTTTTGAATATTTCCGCCGCTCTCACCAATGCTTGTAAAATACATTACACAGTTTGCAGTTAGGGTTCGATGTTTGATCTGGTATAAAATACAATACGAAACAACAAAGAGATGAACTATAATAAACACTGCTGTTTAGATTACAAGTCTGATATAACACATAATAATTCTTTAAGAAACTTTTCCGACAAAACAAAATACGTAGAACATGTACAATAAAAAAGCATTATACTGGATATAATGTTCAAACAATGTTTCTGTAAGGTATACTTCAAGACTGTGCTGTGTAAGGTAGGGTAATGTCATCATAGTATCTTTGAATCGATGAAAATCAAGGCAACAGAAACAACTATTTATTTAAGTTATATCGTATGATGTCACATACAATAAGACTGATAAATTTTATAAACTTTTCTTCACCATCTAAACTTGTTTCCAGTGAGAATAATGTATAATCTAGCATATCAACCACACACACATGCAAGATGCTAAGTGTTTTGCTGAGCTTCTACGAGATCTTTCCTCGTGGTAAACCATCAAATACAGGTTAACTTGGTTCACTAACTTATGCATTATCCTATTTATGTTTTAAAGTTATCCATTCAGACATAGTAGGTTTTCTAAGCATTATTTTAAACATAGAACGTGCAGTCTATTAAAGCATCAAGGTAGACATTAAGTTAGATATTACTTTAAGTTTTTGCGTAAGAAGCTTTAAAAACATTTTCAGCATCTCTTAGAAATCTAGTAAGTTTCTCTGACTTTTGTAAGTTATTCAAACAATGACGTGCTGAACAGGTTTCCTTTAAAATTTTCGTTTGAGTATGTTCCATTGACTGAAACGCGCCTTTTCTATATTTTTGTCTCGGTAATTTTTCAGTGTGAATTAAGTTAAGATTATTACCAAGTTGTAAACTTTTCTCCTTTGAAACATTATCGACTTTCATATCATTATATATTAATTTTGTAATTGTAAAAACAGTTTTGATAAAAGAACCTCAGAGAGTCTAGCTGCTAATGGACGCCAGATCGCCACAAGTCACAAGAGAACAGAATAACAAGTATCGTATCGTATGTCTTTAAGATTTACTGGTCTGGACGAATCAAACGTATTGCGGTCTTTGTCGAAAATTATTGGCTTCGTGTTTTATTACAACAATGTTTAGAGTGAGGAAAAAAAAAGAAAGAAATATGTGAAATGGTTGAAATATTTATTAATCTGTATGTTCCTTTAGATCTGTTGTATCTGTTCTAGTAAGATACTCTTTGTGGTATCACATATTTTGTTCTTTTAAAGTTGAAAAGCACCAGCGGAAGAACGTCTCAGCCTGAAACGTTGTGAACATTAACAGATCTACTTAACGTTAGCTAGGTGTTCTTTTTTTTTTCATGCGTGTGTACGGTACAAGTTTCACCTTCTTCTGTTATTGATAAGAATAGTTGGAACTTTACTTCTATATCACTCCATCGATTTACATCTTCACCACCTTGCAATATCCTGTTTTCTTGTAGGTCTATTCAAAATTAGGCGGCTCGACATGGCCAAGTGGGTTAAGGCGTTTGGCTCGTAATCTAAGGGTCGCGGGTTCGCATCTCGGTCACACCAAACATGCTCGCCCTTTCAGCAGTGGGGACGTTATAAAATAGGTCAATCCCACTATTTGTTGGTAAAAGAGTAGCCCAAGAGTTGGCGGCTGGTGGTAAAGACTAGCTGCTTTCTCTATGGTCTTACGTTACTTACTTTGGACGGCTAACTCAGATAGCCCTCGTGTAGCTTTGCACGAAATTGTAAAACAAACAAATTATTCAAAATTAACGATTTTTGGTGTGTTTTTTTTCACAACTTTACTTGTTAATTCTCAATCAGCGACGAAAACCCCTGTGGAATAAAGTAAAATAAGACGAGCTGAAGTAATTTTATCATAGTCTAAATTTCTACAGAGTTGTATTACACACACACATATGTATACTGATCATCTAACATGTTTCTTCGCTCAAGAGAAGTTGTCAGTTGAAATCATTAGAAAAATAAATATATTCAAAGTTAAAACTAAATGGGTTTTGACAAGTTTTCGGATTCTGTAGCTACAATAGTTTAACACAAGTTAATATAAAAAAAGCAGGTAACAGATTACACACAACTTATATCTAACAATGAGTTAAGGGGTTTAAACAGATAGGAAAGAAAAGTAATAAACAGCTCATTAACATTTAGAAGGAATTACTGGCTTGAAGAAGTAAACGGTTTAGCAGACGAAATATCTGTACATTACCAACGTAAATTTGAGTTACGCACGTAGGAAGAACGTGGAAGAGGGTTTCCCCAGTTACAAATTAAGGCATGAGCTATTGGGAGTGTCTTCCCAGACGCGGGCTAAAAAAAAGTCTGTTATGGGTTTCAGTTTAGTTTGTTTTTTTTTAATTTGGCCTCTAGTTGCGATCATAACAGGACCGGCTGGAAAGTTTAGTTTCAGGCAACTCTGACCCTTAACAATCTCATGGGTTCCCCTATTTTAATGATGAATGTAATCTGGTGATATTCTCAGGGAAAATTTTGAAATTTAAAACTGATTTTTAAAAATTCCCTTTTCTGGAATAACTCATTTTTATAATACAAAATTGTCACTGAACATATATACCATATATAAATAATTTATATCTTTGTTTGGCCTATGTGCCATAGCAAGTACATAGTAAAGTCATTGTGACTTAATTTCAGTATTGTTTCATCATTAGTAAACTTTATATGTTCTAATATTTTAAACCATATATCTACACATGGTAACCACACTCTCACACATATACATCCGCATACATAGAATAAGAAGTCTGAATTGACTTGAAGTAAAACATTTTCGATTTAAAACATTAATGGTTCTATAAAAAAGTTGTAGCATCTATGATGGAGTTTGAGTGGTAATGAAGCAACTTCCGGAGACTTTATAGAAGAAACATGTAGACGTCCGGAACGAGATGACAACAACGGATCATAAAGAATTGACTTAGCTTTAAATCCTGTTTTGTAACGTTCGTTTTGTGTGCATAGCTTTGAATAACAGCCCAGGTATATCACAAAAATGAGTCAAAATGATTTTGAGAAATGTGTTAATGTGCTATAAGACGTTACACTTATACACTTCCCTCTAAATTTAAAAATATTATTCATTCTTAAAACCGTACAGAAACCAAATAAATACTAATCAACACCGTTAATATGCACCATACAGAGTACTGGGTGTCAAGCTCCGAGTTTGAACTTGCGGTTAGTGTATCGGACTGGAGGTCTATGGTGTTGCCCAACAAACTTTGTATTTTCATCTCTGGGTGCGTTATAACTGCGGCCGTTTCTGGAACTGTCTGACAGTTCTACATCAAGGTACTCATTAACATTCAATAATGTTCACCATCCACGAGAAAAAGGATTTTATTGAAATTTTAGTTTAAAAAAATGAGCTATCATCAGAGCATTATACAACAGAATATATCTTATTGAACTATTTCTTGGAAACGCAGTTATCAAGTGCCTTGCTTTACTGTAGCAACACTCGTGAGATTTTTACTAAATAAAAACAAAAGATAATTTTTGAAGTTTGTTTTTTGATTGTTTTATATTTGAGACTTGCTTCTTTGAAATTGTATTTTTTATTGGGTAAATCTAAAACATACTTTTGTGAAAAGTTCAATTGTTTTGTTTATTTTTCAGCTAAAAAAATACTGCCTAGTTATAAAAATATTACCCGACTATGGTTGGTGGTAATCCGTGCGGTAGTTTCCGAAATCCGAGTTTTGGATGTATACATCGCAAGCTCCATTATAATAAGATGTTATTCAACTTCCCTGTTTCCTTATGGAAATGATTAGTCGCATTTCCACAGTACAAAACTGGAATGATAAACCTAATTCATCGGTGTCCCACAAGCTGACGGTTTTGACTATTGTGTAAATTAGATGTTGCTTTCGAGATGCCCTTCAGTGGCGCAGCGGTTTGTTTTCGGAGTTATAACTCTAGAAACCAGGTTTCAATACCCATAATAAGCAGAGCACAGATAACCCACTGTGTTGCTTTGTGCTTAATTATAAACAAACAAAGCTTATATGAATGAATAAACGAAGTAATACGACAGAACTGAAATGCATAATTTAAAAAATAAATATTTAAAAAAGTTATTATTTATATCTGCTAATTATATTTCAGTATATGTGTGTTTTTCTTTCAGTAAAGCTACATCGGGCTATCTGCTCAGTCCACCGAGGAGAATCAAACCGTGATTGTACGATTGTAAATTCAGAGACATATCGCTGTACTAGCGGGGAGCGATTAGATTTGAACGCCAATAACAAAATTCGTATTTTCACTAAGACGACGTTATCATGTGGTTCGATATTAGCATATGAGCTTAATATTTTAAATGTTGTATCCGATGTAAGAATAAAACTTCAAATTTTAACGTTATGAGCCTTGAAACTAATCGCCGAGCAATAATTACATTATAAAACAGCATCTGTAATTTAGCATAGAATTGGCTTTTTTTTATCAATCACATTACTATTACCTTTAACCGTTCTTGACTAGATGTTTTTATAAATTGTTATAAGACTTAGAGAATGAATTAAATTTAACTTTCTATCTATCAAATGAGTAATAACGCCAGTTATGATTCAGGGTTTTAAATTCATTTTAGTTACTTGTATGCAGAAGTAATAATTGTTTGTTTTGGAATTTCGCACAAAGCTACTCGAGGGCTATCTGTGCTAGCCGTCCCTAATTTAGCAATGTAAGACTAGAGGGAAGGCAGCTAGTCATCACCACCTACCGCCAACTCTTGGGCTACTCTTTTACCAACGAATATTGGGATTGACCGTCACATTATACACCCCCACGGCTGGGAGGGCAAGCATGTTTAGCACGACTCGGGTGCGAACCCGCGACCCTTGGATTACGAGTGCACGCCTTAACGCGCTCGGCCATGCCAGGCCACAGAAGTAATAAACAGTTGCAACTAAGTGTATTTCATATTAAAATGTTTTTGCTTACGACTAATATTAATTCATGTAATTGATTACCGTTTTCATTGTCAAGTTTCTGGAATTATTTCATAAATATTGCTCATGAAAAATATGTATTATAGTTTCTATTAGAGGGCATCATTTCACCATGTATATATGAAAAAAGTTATTTTCGACCAGTATTGAATCTTACATTTTTGTTATTATCAATGGATATTTAATTATACTCAAAATAGAGCCGTAACAGTGGGTCAGGCATCGTGGCCTCGAGGTTAATGTATCTGAACGGTAATTTCGAAGATTCATGGCTCGTATCCTCTTTCACAAAAAACGATCCTCACTTTTAGCCTGAGGATGTCCAATAGGAGTAACGCTCAATTTCCAATACTGAATCAGACAGGAATAGCCCAAGGTTTGACGGAGGATGCAATCAATTAGCTGTCCTCCTTTTAGTCTATCATTAAAAAAACTGGAGACAACAATGCGCAGTGCAGTCAAACAATAACAAAAATAACAATGGCAACAACAAGAAAAATGTTTTTATTAAAAACACTTATTGGAGATATAGCTGTGATGAATTACATTTTGAGTGTTTTGCTTCCTTTAATTTTTTAAGGATGTGAAATGAAGATGAAATAACATAAAATGCATTAATTTAATTTGAACTCACTTGGTAATGCCTTTCTTGCTATATATTTATTTCAAGTGCTTTCTTTAAAGAGTCTTTTCACACTTTAGAGCACACAACAAATGCTGAATGGAAAAGTAAAAGTTTATTCAGCGGAAGCAATTTTTGGAATTTTGATATTGGTTGAGAAGTTTTGCAAAGATTAGCGAATTACTGTTACTCCACTAAACAACAGAAAATTCTACTTATTGGATTGCAATTGCGTAAAAATAAACTACACTTAATATGATTAGAAACAAATGTTGTCCGTAAAAGTTATCTTGAACATTAACTAGCTAAGAAAGTTGCGAGATAACATTTCTTTTAATAAACAGTTTTATCATTCAATATTTATTAAATATCCTTCTATAAATTTATCAAGTTCTTTTTACCTCTTTACCTTCTTCCCTGTCTTTCAAGTTATTAACAACAGCAAGGAAAAAATATTCTGCTTAGAAATAAACAGAGCAATATTACTAGCAACATCTATGCAGAATATTTCCAATAAAGAAATCAAGATAAGATTCACTGTATCCACCAAGTTAACAGTTTAGTTACCATATGGGAAAGCTTTAAACGGCTCACATGGAGATTAATGTGATTGTCAGTAAAACGACTCATGTGTGATAGCTGCTGTCAGTGTATATGGAGGTTTCTTTAATAACCCTTGTTTTATAGAAACAGAACTGTTCTCATTGCCAATTTTAGAAACAGGAAAAAAACAACAACAAACATTTACGTTTGCGTGTGTAACTATCAGAAAATGTTACTTTATGAGAAAATTATTAAAGACAAAGTAAAATACAAGAACCTTTGTTCCAGACAACAGACGAAGTAAAAAAACAATTAATAAAAGTTAATATCGTATACAATTTATTTTGCACTCGTGTAAAAAATTTGTGCTCAAAATGTCTCAAGAAAAACTGCTTTCCATTTTCATGGAGTAAAGCAATGGTGTAACAACAAGTACAATATAAATAAGTGGAATGTAGTTAGATTGATGCAATTTGAATACATAAACTTACTGCTAGTTTTATGAAGAGTTCTGTGATATTGTACATTACTAAAAATGGAGCCTCGCATCGCAAGTTATGACGCTTAACTTGTAATCTGAGAATTGCAGACTTGAATTCCCATCACCAAACATGCTCGCCCTTTTAGTCGTGGGTGCATTATAAAGTGATGTTTAAATCCCATTATTCGTTGGTAAAAGAGTAGCCCGAGAGCTGGCGGTGGGTCGTGATGACTATCTGCTTTCCCTTTAATCTTGGCTCTGCATGGTCAAGCGTAATCCAAGGGTCGTGGGATCGAATCCCGGTCGTATCAAACATGCCCTCCTTTTCAGCCGTGGGGGTGTTATAATGTTACGGTCAATCCAACTGTTCGTTGGTAAAAGAGTAGCCCAAGAGTTGGCGGTGGGTAGTGATGACTAGCTGCTTTCCCTCTAGTCTAACACTGCTAAAGTAGGGATGGCTAGCGCAGCTAGCTCTCAAGTGGCTTTGCGCGGAATTAAAAAAACAAGCAAACCCTTTAATCTTGTTGTTTGTTGTTGTTTAGAATTAAGCACAAAGCTGCACAATGGGCTATCTGTGCTCTGCCCACCACGGGTATCGAAACCCGGATTTTAGCGTGTAAGTCCGCAGACATACCGCTGAGCCACTGGGGGGCGGTTCGAATATCATCCTACAACATTGTATTATTAGTTAAGCCCAGTAGGTGTTTTCATATTTTATATAAATGTTAAATTATTTGATAAATATTAATGCCACCCATACATTCCTTAACAAACAAAACCAAATATACAAATACTGAGAATTGTACACAAACAATTCTGAAACGTCCCATTACATACAATAACTAATGGGGCTGGTAATAAAACCTCGTGTTTATATTCAAAGCTAATACAAAAGTTCTTTTTATCTAAAATCAGGAATATTCTGAAATTTTACAATAAAGACACTGCTTTTCGAGACAGCCACCGCCCAAGGAATTGCATCTCATTATAGATACAATGTTTAGTTCATCCATCAAAACATATTTTCTTGGTCTTTTCGATAAAAAAATACTTTCTGAAAAGTTAATCACGTATATATTATACTGCCTTGTTTTTTTACATAATCCATTGTATGTTTTACAGAATATTTGTAATGTGACACGTATTACATGCTTATTCTAAGTTTTATCATTTAGATTCTAATTTCTATTACACAAGTGTTCTTGTGTTCATATAAATGTATTTATTTTAGAATTACTTTTGCGGAAGCAGTTATTTATATATAACTCTTATTGTTGTTAATAAATTATTGTAAATGTACACAAGTCCCTTTATTACACAATATAGGATCTGATCTGAACTTAATAAAGTCATCTCTTCATGCCCCTGGTTAGTCAGTAGTTAGTTTGCGAGCATGCCACGCTAAAATGTGGGGTTCGATTCCCCTTCTGTGGACATTGCAGATAGCCCAATGTGGCTTTGCCCTACAATACAAATTTCTTTTTTTTGTTATTGATTGTTATGCATATGAAATAGAAATTAATAACTAACAAATATTTGGCCACCTGTAAACTATTCAATATAGAAATGAATATAAAACCATAAACTCATGACAGATACATGTAATTACACTTAAACAATCTTCACAAAGCGTAGTGTTTTCTACTCTCATGTCGGTCGAGCATGGTCAGGTGAGTTATGGCGTTTGACTCGTAATCAGATGGTTGCGGGTTCGAATCCCAATCATACCGAACATGCTGTGTTATAATGTAACGGTCAATCCCACTATTCGTTGGTAAAAGAGTAGGTCAAAAGTTGGCAGATAGCTCTCGAGTATCTTTGGGCGAAATTCAAACAAAAAAAATCTCTCATGTTTTATTGCATGGTCATCCATCAATAATACTGCACAACAATTTTTTTGAAAAGTTTTGTTGATTGTGGCAGTTACCTGGTGGATATGCACAAATATAGTTTTGGTTTTGCTTCATCACGTAGGAACTCTGAGAAATAGACAGTTAACTGTTTACCAGCAATAACGTATTTAATTGCGTTTATGTTTCTAATGCGCTATTAAGTTCAACATAATTAAAAGTGTTTTGCTCCTGATTTTCGTTTGTATTCAATGCCCGATGCATCACGTTGCAGTGTCCAACAGTAGTCAGCAAGCACTGACGGATTCCAGTTGCCTTATATCGTTTTTTCATTGTAGCAATGTCTTGGTAAAACCTTTCACCGTGTTCGTCACTGACAGCACCGAGATTTGCGGGAAAGAAGTCCAAGTGTGAGTGGAGGAAATGAATCTTGAGTGACATGTCGCACTTCATTGTTTTACATGCTTTGAGAAGTTTGTCTACCAGTTGAATGTAATGTGGGGCTCTGTAATTGCCAAAAAAAATTATTAACAACGGCTTTGAAGGCTTTCCAGGCAATCTTTTCCAGCCCAACTAACAGATCTTCGAACCGCTTGTCACTCATAACAAGTCTGATCTGAGGGACAGCATACATGCTCTCTTTGATCTTGGCCTCAGTTATTCTTAGGAACACCTCTCTTAAATAACGAAAACCTTCACCTTCTTTGTTTATTGCTTTTAAGAAATTCTTTATAAGTACCAATTTCATGTGAAAAGGAGGCGAAAAATTCTTTACTGGGTCGACAAGCGTTTCATGCGCCACATTTTCCTGTCTAACAGTACTTTGTATAGCCAAGCTGCAGTCCCAGTAACAGAGCAACGACTTTCAGATCTCCACAGATATTCCAGTTGTACTTGCTTTACTGGATGTGCTTCAGCAACATTTCCATGTTCTCGTAGGTTTCTTTCATGTGTGCTGCATAGCCATCAGGCATTGAAGGGTGAAAGTTGTTATTGTGTAGCAGAACAGCTTTGAGGCTTAACATTGATCAATCAATAAAGAGACGTTACTCTTGCGGGTCATGGTCCCAACTCAAAGCAGAGAATAATCTTTTGATGTCAACACAGAAACAGAGACTGTCAACCTGTGCAAAGAATTTGGTTATATCGTCTTAGCGGCTTCGAAAAACAGAAATTTTCGTACCTGGTGACAGCAAACACCATTCCTGCAGTCTCAAACTCAGCAATTCGACTTTTGCATTGACAGACCCAAATATCTGACCAGATCGTTTAATTCTGACTGTATTATGAGGTGTGGATTGCCTAAGAAGCACGGTACAAAATCCGGATCAATGTCACTGTCAATTTCCTGTATTGCAGTTTCTTCATCTATTTCGTCTGAGGTCCATTCCTCTGGTGGTTTCGGAATTAGAAGACTGTCATCATGTGGCACGGGTCTCATTGCTAAAGGCAGATTAGGGTATTCAATTGACTTCTTGTTTTTGGCAGAGAAACCAGACACATTAATTAAACAGAAGTAACAGTCTGTCACATGGTCTTTCTGTTCTCTCCATATCATCGGACAGCAAACGGCATTGTCTTTCTAGTATCTTTAAATTTGTTCCTCGCTGGTACAGCGGTATGTCTACAGATTTACAACGCTAATATCAGAAGTTCGATTCCCCTCGGTAGACTCAGCAGATAGTCTGATGTGGCTTTGCTATAAGAAAGCACACAAACATGTTTAAATTTAGTAGCATGATGTGATGCACAATAACACATGATGCAAACCTTAGTAACATTTATCAATTAAATTTATATATTTACGTAGTCCCAAAATAAGAAAACACTCACCGTTAAATAAAAAAACAGTGTCAGAATATGTAAATAATCCTGATTTTTCAGTTTTTAATAGTCTATTGTATTAATTAATGCGGTTAAAACATGGTGTTAGGAAAAGGATATCCGTTAATAATTATGGAAATTTAAAAACAATCTCTTCTGTTGACAGATTAAATATATCTTAGACTGGCTTATCTATGCACTGATCAGCAAAAACATCTATTCAAATTACAAATATGTTCTTTAAAGTAATCATAAAAACAAATCTCATATTACACTAACAGATTTCATAATACCACTAGCATATCATGATTTTGCATAAAGGCTTATATAAATAATGTACAAATATATGAAGCTCTGAATCAAAACAATTACATGTTTTACAAATAAATTCTACTGGTATTTTGTCCCAACTCAGCTTGCCAAGTGGTTTTTTGACCACTTGACCACTTGATCTAAAAGAAGCATACAGACAGCCATTTTATCAAGTTATTGTTATCATGATAGATATCTATCATATAAGGCAACACAGACGATATATGCAATTTTTGCTAGGATTTTTTTCGTTTTAAAAGACAGAATTCTAAGTCCTCGTGGAAGGTTTTATCTGTTGAAACCAACAAACATTGGAAACATCCTTTCGTGGTTTCATGTATTTTGATAAGACTTTGCAAGGATTTGACACAAATGAGATTGCGGTTTGCCTTGTCAGGTTTGCACTCTGTTGCTGTCAACGCTGCTTCGCACTTAAGACAGTGGATGCTCTTGTTGACTATGCGAACCACAAATCCATCAGTATATCTCATAACAGTTTTCTTGTAGCGCAATAGGGCAAGACTATTCAGAGCAGCATCAAAGTCTTCATATAATTCGCCCGAAGACAGCAGGGTGTCTTATCACCTGGAAACAAGGATATTCTCTCAATGATTTATTTGTTTGTACTGCTTGAATGATCGTCGTAATGCTCAGGTGAATGCAGTTTCCATCAGCTTTTTTCATGTTGTACCTCATTAGATCTTCTTTATTGAGCTTTTATTGAAATCACCTGATGATCTGAAGCCAAAAAAAAATAAAATAAAGATGATCTGACTTAAGTTGCAAGTAAACAAATGTGATAGCTGTGATACACCTTGCTTCGTATAATTGTTCATAGAGGGTTTTCATGCCTTAGATGTTAGTCATAGAGCCATTGAAGGTTATTTTATGTACAAGGCTGATGAGAGGAGGGCAAGGGGACAGCTGCTCCGGGGTCTAGCCCGAGATATTCCAAAATTCGTTACAAATGTATAGTACTTAATGAGAAATAACAAACACCATGATATTACTGAGCCCAACGCCTGAGCTGGCTCTTTGACGTCTCTGCTTATGTGGTGATCAATCTTCTTCACTCTTGCAACATATTGGTTGGCTTTATCTAAGAACAACATCGTAGATATATCATTGAGGGCGTCACGGGTTTTTCGTGTTCAGTGTTCAGTATTTCATGTAGCTCAGTAAACGTACAGGAATGTTCAGTGTTAGAAAGTTCCTCCATACAACGCTTGTGCTTCGTGTCTGAGCTTCATTTCCTGGATCTTCCATGCCATATGAGCTGGTATAAGTTTGTTCCAAGGACATAGGCTTTCATCTTGTTGTTCAAACCTTCCAAATGTTGGCATTTTACCTAATCATCAGACTCGTCAATGATGGCGCCATAGTAGCAAAAGGCGTTCCTAATGAGTTTCAGCATGTAACAAACATAATTAAATCAAATTTACTGTTTTTATATCAAGTAAAATAGATAAGCTTTCATAAAAGAATTTTATTCAAAATGCTAATGTACATTTTATTTTACCAGTCAAGTAACATTAACATTGATGATAAAATAAGTAAAATCATAAATAAGAATAATAAAATAATCTGCAGTAAAACTTACATTATCAAAGGTAAAAACTGCTTAAATTACAAATGAATTCCTAAAATAACCATAAAAACTTCATTTTGCACTAACAGTTATTGCAATATCGCTGAAAGCACACAATAATTTAGCATAAAGGTCTCTGTAATAATAATGTAGTCTGAAGATAATGAGGTTGTGAATCAATACAATTACAAGTAATTACAAATAAACTTCTATTATATCATTATTTAAACTTATTAAGTAAATAGCGATCGTTCTTAGTAGAGAGCATATACACTTTTTATAATAGATACAGTTTATTCTTCACCAGCTTCGACCGAATGTGTTTGTTACACATGTGTTACAGGCAATGTCCGTTCTCTGCATATTAAAGTTCCATAAAATTCATTTAACTGATACGTAACGAACCGAAAACGAACGTTTACAAGTGAAAAGTCCGTTTTTTTTGTATGCTGCTGTACCCAAAAGCTCAAAAGCGAGGCATCTTGATCAGATTACCACAGAATAATAGTCACATAAAAATATAATATTACAGCAGGATGGGCTATGTATAGGCGTGGTAAGATGGCCGTTGGCAGTTTTCCGGTATCTTCACCCTTACTATATATAACCTGTTAGTGGCTTGCGTTACCTATGGATATAGATTAGTAACTAAGTTACACTGAACAACGAGTAAAATTGGGTTTGAAGATTAAGGTATGTGTAAAACCAGAAAGAGCATCCTCTGAATACAACAAAATAAACTAGAAACAGCCCTATTGTTCCGTGTAAATAAAATAATACATATAAAAAGAATTTTGACTGATAAAAATAAAATATTCTCATAAAAAATAAAATTCATCCTTCATAGTTTTCACGATATAAATCGATATGTCACGTTCATTTTTGGAAAAGTTTTTGCTATTTTACACACACGTAAGTATCTTAATTTCATTACAATTTTCGTCTGCTGTTTTCTGTTTTATTAATAAAAGTGTTAATACCCATACCAGCCATTCTGAGATGCATCATAAACTTTTATTTCAAGAAATTCTAATGAATAAATGTATTTATAGTTATTCTAAAATATTAGAAGCAATTTACAGTTCTTGGAATATAAAAACAACATGATTTTACTTTAAGGTTTAAAAATGCGTTTTGAAAATTACGGATATACAATGACAAATTTGAAAATAACAACAAAAAACCGTAAGAGTCAGAAACGTTTATATGAGCAAACATCTAAGCTTAAAATAGCACTGGTTCAAACTTCTCTTTCATTCAAATTTTTATGCAACGGACAGTTAAAAACAAGTGATATAAAACTAAAATGAAGGGCTCGGTGCGTAGATGAAAAATCTCATCAATTAATTACGAAAAAACAAAAAAATTGAGACAAACAATATTTCAGTAATTTGTTTCAGAGAGACTAAAATATTATATTTTATTTTGGTTCATTACTCGTGAAACAGAGAATTAATACATTTATATATTGTTCCATACAAAAACGGAACATTTTGCAGTATCATAGGATTTGCATTCAGCTCACTAGTTCCAAGATTCATAGAGCCAACCTTTCTCTCCTCTCCCACAGGTGTACATAAACAGAGAAGATTATGAAATTACACTGTGAACAGTGTAGGCTTAATCTCAGTTTAAAACAGTTCAAACTACGAGGCGACACTACTGTACTTCATCGACATAACATGCATCGTGACTGGCGTTTGTGTATATTTCAAATAAGTTAACATAAAGATAGTTTAGTCACGTTGTGGAACATAAACACAATACTTTTAGCTACATTCGATATTTGTATGTGTATTACGTTCACAAAGGTTATCGAGACTACAAACACTTCGAAGTAGAATTTAAATAAATCTTTTCCAATTGGTGAATCGAGTAATTACATGTCACTTAAACCTGGAGACTTACATAATGCCCATGGAAAGGTCTTTCTTTAACTCAATAAGTATATGACTAATTTTATTCGATTTCAAGATTGCCTCACAAACTAAATTAAACCCCGCTCATATTCTGCACGTGCTTTAACAACAGAGCTAAATATTGTCTTAAGCTGATGAAATTGGATGCAGTAAAACTTAGCCTTATGGAATTTCCTCAATTATCCCCGTGGTGTAGTGTATAATTACTCAAACAGTTCAATTTATTTTTGGTGCTAATTACTTTTATAATTTAATTAATACTCTTGTTTATTTGAAATATTTTTGATTTACTGTGGATCCTAAAACTAATAATATTGTTTAAAATAAAACTATTGAAAACTCTCAAAACATTCGATTTCTTACAGCCATTTTTCTATGTTGCGTAAATATCAGGTATATAATGTTTGTGTTTTCTTATAGCAAATCCATGTCGGGCTATCTGCTGAGCCCACCGAGGGGAATCGAACCCCTGATTTTGCGTTGTAACTTCGAAGACATACCGCTGTACTAGAGGGGGGCATATATAATGCTAAACTGTTGGTATGTCGGAGCTGAGAAAATTTAAAGTTAATATATAAACATCCAGTTCTTTGTTTACACATAAATAAGTAACTGCATGAACAAAGACCATTGTTAAATCTACACAATAATCGAAAAACTGGCATTTGTTCTTACAGCCATTTTTCTATGTTGTGTAAATATCTAGCACAGAATTTTCCAAATCTTTTTTTCTTACGGACGAGCTTATACATTTGTCATCGAGAAACAAATTAATATTTTTAAGGAGCATAAAATATAACAAGTAAATAGATTAAAGTTTATTTTAAAAGTGTATTTTTTTATTAGTTTGTGAATTTTTTTTTTTTTTTAGTTAAGCGCAAAGCTACACAATGGGTATTTGTACCCTGCCCACCACGGGTATAGAAACACGGAATTTAGCGTTGTAAGTCCGCAGACATACCGTTGAGCCACTGGGTGATTTTAGTGAATCTACACACTTTGAAAAATTAGAGAAAAAGGACGATTGCCATTTGCTAGTTGTTGCTACTACGCGTATGGCGTCTAGTTGTGTAGGCTAGTCTTACTCTAGGGACCATTTCCGATTTTTATCAACCCCTAAATCTTTATTCAACTTCTGTGCAGCCTCATCGACCTCAAGGATCAATATTGACCACTTTAGGAACTCCTGCTTTAATGTGATATAGAGAGCTTAGCAAATTATATTAAAATATTTGGAATACGCAAATCAGCATGTCACGTGACAAATACAGTTTATATTAAGTTTATATATAACGTAATTTATTATTAGCTATGTTTTCATATTGTTTGGTGTACCACCGAAAACTGATAATTTTGGGGAAGAGTATGTGAGAGTTCTTTGGCCACTCATGGTCTGGTGGTTAGGGCGTTCCACTCGCAACCTCAGAAGTGCGATTTCGAATCTCAGTTGCACCAAAACTGCTCTTTCTTTTAGTCGTAAAGGCGTTACAATGTGACCATCATTTCCGCTATTCGTTGGTAAAAGAGCAGCCCAAGAGCTTGTGGTGCATAGTGTTGATTAGCTATCTTTCCTCCAGTCAGACTGCTAAATTAGGGATAGGGATAGCTAGCCCTCGTGCAGCCTTGCGCAAAGTTCAGAACAAAACAAACCAACCTTCACGACCGTAAACACATTCATACACTCAAATCATAAAAATGGATTTACATCGAGAATTTAGAACTTTCAAGGTGAGGGTATCCTTTGTACTCAGTAACATTGGAAAACAAAGAAATATGGATCACTTTAAAATGCCAAGGTTTGTATTGTGAGGTTTTTTATAACAAACATAAAGGTCAATAGAAAAAGTTGTCAATGTGCAGTAAACAGTACAGAACATAACCAAGAAGGATTTCCGCCTCTAAGAGCAACACAAATCACGTGTACGAGCAGCTGCTAGGACACATCTCGAGCCATTAAGGTTAAAAAAATGTTGCGCAGATTAATGTCATTCCGCACGAAAACATACCGTTAACGTCTATTTATTTTTGTGCGATTTTAACGTTGAAACGGGTGCTTGGAAATTGTAGTTCTCTAACACCAGATTATAATGGAAAGTAACAGGGAAGAGCGGCGTGTTTTGGAGATGACAGGCTTACGACAGAGCCTTTTGTAATAAAAAAATACGTTGCAAGGTCATGGCTAATATTCAAGACGACAGATGATCAGATGTGATGACATGGATTGGTGAGGCTTCAAAATCATTTTAATATAATATTCAACTTTTGTATAACCTTAAGCTAAACACAAAGTAAATTTATTTTAATATATATCGTGAAGATATAGAGTAAAATTTGCATGGACAAACTTTTATTCTATGAGTTACTGACATGATTTGTGCAAAGAGACAGACAAAAAGAGACACACGCATTGGAGAAGGTTATTTATACATTGTGTGCTTTGATCCAGGCAGATGTTAAAGGTCCAGCAAGGCCAGATGATTAGGATGCTCGGCTCGCAATCTCATGATCTAATTCTAGTCCCACAAAACATGCTCGCTCTTTCAGCCGTGGGAGCATTATTATGTCAACGTTGGTAAAAGAGATGGAAGTGGGTGGTGATAACTAGCTGCCTTCCCTCTTATTATACATAGGTAAATTATGAATGACTAGCGCAGATAGCCCTCGCGTAGCTTTGCGCAAAAATTCAAACTAAACCAAAATGATTTTAAGTTATCTAGATCAGGGAAGTCGTTAAATTTCTGTTTTTAATTTCACGCAAAGCTACAGGAGGGCTATCTGCGCTAGTCATCCCTGACGTAGCAGTGTAAGTCTAGACTGAAGGCAGCTAGTCATCACCACACAACGCCAACGCTTGGGCTACTCTTTTACCAACGAATAGTGGGATTAACAGTCACTTTATAATGCCATCACGGCTGAAAGTGCGAACATATTTGGTGCGACGGGGATTCAAACCCGCAACCCTCAAATTACGATTCGAGCGCCTTAACCACCTCACCATGCTAGGCCAGTGGTTAAATAAGTCAACATATTTCATATTCACTCATTTTATATTCTAAACTGGACGGAGTTTCAACACCGTATCTTATACAACGTTTTTTGAAATTGTTTTTCTTAAAGCCCAAAAAAGTCATAGCTCATGTGACCTATAATTTTTGCTTATTTGTTACTCAAAAATCTGAATTTTTACGTAAAGGCAGATGTAAATTGTAGTGACGTTACATTTCATATTTCATTCTACTGAACATATCCGAAGTACCTATTCTAGTTTTTAGCACAAGACGCCTACGCTGATTAAATATGAACTATGCTGTTACGAAGAAATGCTTAAAACTTTGAAAGTGATATTTTAATATTAAATGGTTCAGAAGGGAGTAAGTAATCCTTTAAACTGCCTTATTGTCGGGCTTGTGGCTTAACATGTACAGGTTAAATGATTTCATATATATGTATGTGTGTGTGTTTTCAAATTAAAACCTTATTTAAATACTTGATTTATAGAATCCATGTTAAGAATTAGCAAAAAACATTCGAAACGTTTAAAAAAATCAGTGTTCAATATTTCACTATTCCAATAAACTAGGAACAGTTTGACATTTTTAGCGTAAATTTTTAAAGACGTATAAAAACTAACTGTATTTCATTTTCTAACACATGATTGAAGTGTAGAGTCAGATACAAGTTCTACAGTTCTATTTTTAATGGGATTTGAAATGAACAACAATAAACATTTTAATTTCATGGTACGTAAATATTTTAAACATTTGAGGTAGGATATCAAACCTGCGTGACGTTCCATTTCATTTCGTCAATAAACACATAAAAGAAGGTACGCTTACTTTACGTGCTTGACAAGCACATAATGGAAAGCAAATAAAATATTTAGTATATGTATACCACGGGAAGAATGTTCTCTTGTGGATCATTGTATGGGTTCTTTTTAACCTGGAACACGTTGCATTATTGTATTCATTTTTTACAACTCTCTTGTTTTTATATATAAAGTAAAAACTGATGCTATTTTCCATTCAAGTTTAGATATTAACATTTTCAAATACAACTTTCATTCTTTTGTAAGAACGAAAAAAAGAAACAACTTTTACATTTGAGGAAAATGGTTTAATATGTTAATTATGTCGTTTTTATAGTGCTTATAATTGTATGTTTCGGTGTTCATAAAGGAAACCAATTATAAATTAATAAAAAATGATCAACCTCAGTGTTCTGGCATCAAATGTTGAAGAACTGTAACAGACCAGAATGATTATGTGGGACTATCTCGGACGTTACAATGATATTTGATCGAGAGAAAAAAATTCTAGTTGTTAGATACATTCCAGAATACACAAAAGAAGTTTTCTCTCTTTGATCAACGACTAATTTTCCCCTTTAGTAATTGTATTCTTAGCGGTAAAATAAAAAATTAGGACTCCTGTTTCAGGCAAAGCATAGTCTCTCAGGCTATGTGATACAAACACGTTTATAATATATTGTAAATTGTTAGTATGTATAAAGTTCAACTTCATCATTAATCTCTTGAAAATAATATGGTAGTTATACAAGGATAACAATCCACAAAGCAGAGATGTCAAGATTTCACTTCTTATGAGAAAATCATAATCTAATGTTGATCACTATTACTTTTTATAATGGGTTTGGTTTCTTAATAGCCAGAAAGCTAGTAAGCTTGTTTGATTGTTTGTTCTGAAACAAAATCACACTCGGCTCTCTGTTGTGTATATCACGTGGAATCGAATTCTGGATTTGAGTATTGCAAGTCAGTAAATTTACTGTTGTCCCATTGGGATGCAGCCAGCAAACATGTGAATGGTCAGAGAAATAAGTTAAAATTAACTTTACTACGAAAGTAATACAAATTAGACGATGTATTAGGTGTATATGTACTAAATAACTTCAGTCTGACATCATATTGTTGTCTAATGTGTTATTAATGAGTTGATGTGTTTTTTTGTATTTATTTTTAATAAATTTTTTTAGGAATGATGTCTGCCCATTGGTATATCGATTTAGTTCGTGTGTCGTTTCAGTTTATCTATTTTTTTTATTAGTGCAGCACCAATATTTATATTAGGTGGAAATATTTAATATTCCTAAGTGTTTTTGTTTTTCAAAACGCAATGATCCACTCAATAAAAAATGAGTTACTACAACGTTCATTCAGCACAAATTACACACTTTGATTGTTTTGGTTTCTATGGTAACCGCCTTTTTATACAACAGTATTTACGTATGACAAATGGTGCTGTAGTAGTAAGAAAAAGTAAAAGTAATTCTTTTCAAAAGACTTTAATAAACATCGTCAGACTTCTGTATATGTGAATTGCTTAAGGCATCTTGACTATAGTTTCGAAATGGCGAAAAACAATGGAAGAAGTTGAAGATATTTCAAGTCTGTACGCTATTTAGAATTCAACATGAAAATACGTATCTTAATATTCAGTGGTACATATATATGTATATAGACATGTAAGCGACTAAGTAAGTAGGATTTAGACGTTTTGATAGTAATTACTTTATATAATAACATTTGTAATGCATATTGACATTTATTGAGAAACACAACTGCCACCATAATAACTTAAGGACATACAGCAATTCTTATGCAAGAAGTATGTTTTATAAAAATAATGTATAGATATAAATAGATTTAAATTTATGTTGCATCTTTCTAATGTGGATTTCTTTAGCTTTATTATTGATTGTGTCATGATATTAATATCTATTGAAAATGAATTTTACTTAAATTAGTATTAACTTAAGAGACAATACGTTGATGAGATTTTGAGAGAAATTGTTTATAGAAGTAACATTTCTGTATGTTGTTAAGTTTCAAGCTTGAATATATGATACGTGTGCGTTTTTCTTATAGCAAAGCCACATCAGGCTATCTGCTGAGCCAACCAAGGGGAATTAACTTCTGATTTTGGCGTTGCAAATTCGCAGACTTACCGCTGTACGAGCGGTGGTATAATATGTACAAGATGTTACAAATTGATCAATGCAATGTAATGAATGTGGGAGAAAAAACATTAAATAATTCTTTAGAAATACGTTGCTACAATTACAAAAAAAATTCCAAAATATGAATAAATAAAGATATTAGTGTATCGTTACACTGTTTACGAAACACTAAAACAAAGAAGATGACAAAATGCTACTTGGTTCTTTAGCCTTTTGCTAAATAACCAATAAGTTTAAATCAACCACCAATATTTGTAAATTGGATAAATAAACGTTACGTTGCATATCAAGCATATGAACTTTATGAGTAAACGTTGTGTATCAAGGTTCTTCACAAACTGAATGGCTAAAGCTTAATTTGTGAGTAAAAGTTCTTCATAGACTTGAAGAATAAACGTGAAATCGTACGACAACATTCTTCACAAACTGGATAAATAAATACTAAGTTATGTATCAAGGTTCCTCATAAACTTTGTGAATAGACATTAAACACCCTATTTTAAAATGTTTAAAAGCAGGTTTTATCAGGCTAGTTATAAAATCTAAATAATATAGGCAGTATGTAGTTTCTAGAAAAAAAAGCATCGGATCTATGTTTACGAGGCCCGGCATGGCCAGGTGGTTAAGGCACTCGACTCGTAATACGAAGGTCACAGGTTAGAAACTCCGTCAAACTAAACATACTCACCCTTTCAGCCGTGGGACGTTATAATGTTACGGTCTATCCCACTATTCCTTGGTAAAAGAGTATACCAAGAATTGGCGGTGGGTGGTGATGAATAGTTAGCTGCCTTCCTTCCCTCTGCCTTAAACTACTAAATTACAGACGGCTAGCGCAGACAACCCTTGCGTAGCTTTGCGCGAATTTCGAAACAAATCAAACCAAACTATATTGATGGATGTGGAGAAATTTTGAGTTTTGAAATATAACAATTAAAAATATTGATAATTGAAGCTATTATTTGGAACGCGGGTAGAGTGGAGTAATATTGTTAAAGATGGACACATGAGGAAAATATCAATTCGTAATTCAACATATGCAATTTTTAAATTAGGTGTAGGGGTTTTGTCTTTAGATTAAGCAGAAATCCAAAACAGACTAAAGATCTCAGCTTCGATAGAAATTAAGCGCTAGATAAAACAGTGCTATTCTTTGCAGAATATTGCTAGTAATTTAAACAATATTCTTTATCAGAAAAGGCACATTGAACATTATACCATTTGCGTTAAAATAGCCAATGAGTTCGAATTCTTTTACAAGAATTAATTGCATATCGACCTTGAAACTTTTCTTCGAAGTAAAAAAGTGGTTAACAAACATATGGTCATTTATCCTGCTGGACTAATTAACTTAGACCTTAAGGACTTGTAACAATGATGTTAAGTCTGATGATCACAGTTCTTAGAGCCTTGTGGAAAACCATCAAAATAATACTGATTCAGCGATAATTTTTCGAGCTTACAATGCTAAAATACAGAGTTTGATTATTCGCTGAGAACAGATTGCAGGTAACCCATTGTGTAGCTTTGTATCGAAAAAACAAATAATGAAAATATACATCCAAGTTTAGAGAACGAAAAATAAAAAAAAATTAAAACTTACACAAAGATCCTTCCAAACATCGTTCTTACCACCCAATGACACAGGAATATGTCTGCAACAGTAGAAACCGGGTTTCGTTACTCGTGCTGGACAGAGCACAAATACCCATTGTGAAGGTTTGTGCTTAATTGCAAACGAGTAAACCTAAAAATTGTAATTTTTTTCTTATTGACCTTCCTTGTCCACAAGATATTTCATATATCTGAAACTTTGGATTCCTTCTTCTGATATGTTTGGTAGTTTAAATCTTAACAGAATTTTTTCTACAAATACATTACGTATCAGATATAACATAACATTACACATCAGATGTAACATTGACATTCTCAAGGGTTTCCTGCATTTAGCAAAGTGAAAACTACTAGTGATTACTTCAAACAGAACCCGGCATGGCCAAGCGTGTTAAGACGTTCGACTTGTAATCCGAATGTTGCGGTGTCGAATCTCGGTCGCACCAAACATGTTCGCCCTTCCAGCCGTGAGGGCGTTATAATGTGACGGTCAATCCCACTATTCGTTGGTAAAAGATTAGCCCAAGAGTTGACGGTGGGTGATGATGACTAGCTGTCTTCCCTCTAGTCTTGCATTGCTAAATTAGGGACGGCTAGCACAGATAGCCCTCGAGTTTGTTTGTTTTGTTTTTCAAATTCGCACAAGGCTACTCGAGAGCTATCTGTGCTAGCTGTTTCTAATTTAGTAGTGTAAGACTAGAGTGAAGGCGCTAGTCATCACCACCCACCGCCAACTCTTGGGCTACTCTTTTACCAACGAATAGTGGGATTGACCGTAACATTATAACGCCCCCACGGCTGGAAGGGCGAGCATGTTTGGCGCGACTCGGGCGCGTACCCGCGACCCTCAAATTACGAAGCGCACGCCTTAACGCGCTAGACCATGCCAGACCCTAGCCCTCGAGTAGCTTTGCGCAAAATTCTAGAACAAAAAAAAGCAACAAAATACTCCAAACAACCCATAAAAACAAAGTTTCCGTTTTCACTAGCATTGCGTATCGGATGAAGAATGTACTTGTGAAATATTATTTTCATATAACGTAAAAGTAAGAAACTGTTTCTATATTCCTCACAATAACCATAGCATTCTTAAACTACGTATTTTCTCGAATACAAATATCATTATGAGGCGTGACATCAATTATCAACCTCATATTAGAAATTCCATTCGTCAGAAAAATGTGAGTTCAATCGGAGTGAGAATTTCTTCGGGAAATGTTACTTTAACATGAATCTTCATCCTTCATTTTTTGCTCCTATTTTTTACTTAAACCATAATAGCAGCCAATCTGTTATTTTTGAACCAGACACAACAAATTTCATAACAATCAGCATAAACAGTGATAAAATTCAATACTTGGATTTACACTGGTACTATCTTAATCTACCTCTCTTGTTAGGTGAAACAGAAAATTCCAACATTGTTGCCACTGTCTTCACTCTACCACAATGGTATTTTCTATTTGTCTATGCCGTCTTTTGGTAAGTTTCCATAAACATTGGAGAAATAGCTGTACTGCTAATATCAACTACTTTTTACAAACAGTCCACAGATTTACAATTCAGTCGAAATTCCAAAGACAAATCTTTTATCCTGAAAGAAATGTTAAAATTTTAAATTCAGTAGACATATCGCCACATTTGGGAAAATAAAACTCATGGTTTTATTTTCTTATCGATGATATATAAGAGATCAAGTCACTTTCGTTTTCTTGTATATTTCATGATTTCAGTACAGTGTTAATTTATTGTAAGAAAACCTTTCAATGCACATCATAAAACATTAATAATATTGAAGAATCAATAAGACTTCCAAAATCAGATTTATCTGATTCGAACAGATTGTAATCTGCTGTAAGTGAATAGTTAACTCCTTGTCCTTGAGAACCGCCCCTCAGTGGCTCAGCGGTGTGTCTGCGGACTTACACGGTAAAATCCGGGTTTCGATACCCGTGGTGGACAGAGCACACATAGCCCATTGTGTAGCTTTGTGCTTAATTCAAAACAACAACAACCTTGAGAACCACCAAAAATAAATGAAAGGAAAGTTCAGTTAAGTAAAGGTAGTAAGTAGGCAGGTGGCTAAAATCAACTTTATCCAGAACGTTAAAATGAAGAAATAGTGACGATAAAAAAGAACAGACAAGCGGATTTAAAAACATAACTTTTATATAAAAACAACAGCTAATGACGAAAGAAACTGTCATTCAGTCCAAAAATATAATTTTTACGTAAACTGCTGACATTAAGATAAAGAGATGGGGATGGGAAAATCGAAAAGCATGAAAATTACAAACAAAACTTTTATACAGTTTATTAATGTAATTAAAAAATTTAAATTACAACAAATTAAAGAGTTTGGCATTTCTTTAAACTGACCTATTTTTAAACGTTAAAAGATCATCAAAAAAAATTTTAAATATAATATTACGCAATTACTATTTGTCTTTTATCATACATTATTAAATAAACTAGTAATAAAATGGTATTCAAGAGAAGCACGTGAACCAAATATACTAAAAGTGTTCTTTTTAGTACTAAATTTCTATACAGCTCAAATGTATTATTTTAAAATCGTTTATCAAATGCTTTTATCTTAACTAGCGAGAAAAGTAAGTATTAATTTTTTTATTGTAAAACGATACTTAAAATAAATTTGTGTGGAGATGATGGTAGAGTTTGTGATAAAAATATTCTGACACCTGAATTAAAAAGAACCTAATTTATACCTCTATCACCTCAAGCATTAAGAACTGAAATCTAAGTGCACTGAAGTATCATTCAACATTACTTTGCTCGAGGATGTCTGATGTATTTTATCATTTACAACTGTATTTATTTATAACTATATAAAAATAGCACATATAAGTTTAAGTATTAACACAAAAATTATAACTGCACATTTTCTAACGATTGGCACAGGATGCTCGTGGTAGGCACAGCGCAAATAGCTCATTGTACAGCTTTGTGCTTAACCTTAAACAAATAAATTAACTAGATAATTAACTGGTTTTCATTATAAAAAATAATATCTCAATTACGATTCAGGTAAATATAGCCATACTATATTTTAGCAAAATAATACAGAAGACTAAAGATTATATGAAATTTCCAAAAATGAATAATTTAACAAAAAATTTGTATGTTAAAACAGAAGTAACTGTCTGTAAAAAAAGAATAAAATATTTAATCTTATGAACATTTTACCGGAAATATCAAAGAGTTACTTATTAATTAAATATCTAGATAATATAAATTATATACAGAAGTCAGAAGTAGAAAAATCATTCAGATTGTGCACAGAATTTGGGACCACGAAAGTAAAAAATAAAATGTCTTCTACCGATTTCGTTTCACTAGTTTGTATTCCAGAATAATAATAATAAAGCCCTCTTCTATTGTTATGAAATGAAATACTGGAAAATAATGTGATTTGGCAACATAAGTGGTAATAAAATTATTTCTAAAGATGACACATTAAGGAGAAAGTGAACTTATTTCTGCATACGATGTTTCAGTTTATTAGATTAAATTTAGTTTGAATAGCCCTTTGTTTTCTTAAAGGATGCTTCATGAACGAAGTACTCATACTTACTATTTTTATGGCTTTTGGTGCTAAACAAGAATTTTGTGCTGATTAAAATCTGAGTTTAGTTATATATAAAGTTAGATATATCGAGAAAAACCACTTCAAGAGTTTTCCAGTAATTAAGTGTTGTTCTGATTTCTTCATTGCTTAGAACAAGAGAGTCAATGCGATTTATTGTTTTGTTAATTAGCAGCACTTCACTTGATTTTTTCTTTTTCTATGATTTTCACTATCTCATTAAAGCTACATTTTTAAACAGGTATTCTGTCAGAATGATAAATTTTGGTCTATTAAAAAAAACGCGATCATACAATCACGCTCACGTTTCAGTATCTTTTATAATAAAACTCTGCACACGTAACTTTATTTAATAAAATCACATGTAAAATAAACAATAAAGACTTATAATAATGCACATGGCTTTCAGTGTATGACACGATTGTACGAATTGAAACAAAGAAATTCACAGAAACAAATGATAAAAAACTAGCTGAAAGGTTTATATCAGACTGTGAAACAAACCGAAGCCAAATTATTGCAAAGTTAACTAAATGTAAAACTATAATAAAGGCAAACTTTGATGTATATTCAGAAAGTGTAAATGTGATATCACAAAGTGATAAATATATGGTTTTGAACGAAATGCGCAAGCAAAATTTAGACTTAAATAGCTCGAGAAAACCCTTAGAAATTTAGCTTAATATAATGTTATTTATTTATTGAAAATCGCATGAGTATTAAGTGATGTTTGTGTGAAATAGTTTGCAAATAAAAACCAAAACAGTCAAATACACTGACACAAAAACTAGAGGCTCTTTTCTTCCAACAGATACGACCACAGATTAAAATGTAAAAAGGGCTGTTTTATCATTTTGTGTATCGTTTTTTATTATTATATACAATAAAAATATCTTACAGTACAACATGAATTATCAACAGTATAAAATTTCACCAATGTTTGTTTGTGAATTTTGCACAAAGCTACTAGAGTGCTATTTGCGTTAGCCGTCTCTAATTTTGCAGTGTAAGACTAGAAGGAAAGCAGCTAGTCATCACCACCTACCGCCAACTCTTGGGCTACTCTTTTACCAACGAACAGTTAGATTGACCGGCACATTATAGTGTCCTCACGGCTGAAATGACAAGCATGTTTGGTGCGATCGGGATTCGAACCCGCGACCCTCAGATTACGAGTCGAAAGCCTTAACCCATCTAGCAATGCCGGGCCTTATTTTAACAATGAACATGTATAACATCAAATGCAAGCTGTAGAAATAGACTATTGAATTAATCAGTTTTTTCAAACCTATAGAATTTTTAAAAGTTACTGTTTTACTGTTGAAAACCAAAAAATACACAAAATGGTTGGGTTGTCGTTTCCAGAACAAAAATAAACAAGGTGGCTATTTGAACTTTGTTCACTACAAGGAATCGAACCTTGGATATTAGTAGTTTAAGTACGTTAACTTATCACTAATTCACATGGGAAAGAGAAGCATTTGGAGCTAATAAGTCTAAAGATTTCCATAAAAATGAGCAGACTGCAAATATTCTTTACACTTTGTCATTTTGTCCACTAAGAACTCAAAATCACAGATATGTAGAAGTACCATTTAAAATCTTTTTGTTACTTACAAGGTTCTGCGTCAACTATAACTTTGAAAATATTACGCTTCATATATAAATTTCATTTCAAAGACTCTTTATCTTTCATTCGCCAGTTCAACTAACGAGTTCTGGAATTGAAATACAGATCTCTTGAGCAGTGACTTATTGGAGACAAAAGAAAGCCTAAAATATAATTTTTACATGCTATAATTTTGAATCCGTAATGAAAAAATTCAGAGAAACATAGAATAAAAACCAATAACACCTTACATTAGTTTTATGTCACAAATTTGGGTTTAATTGAAGATTTATACTATTATTTACAGGTTGTGTTTTCGTGGAATATTTCTAAGACACTGCAAAGTAAAACGTTGAATATCTAGTTAAATAAAAACAAACGTATTAAATATGATATTATAAGATTGTTTAATTCTAAAATTTAAAGTTCTCCTGACAAGTGATGCCAAGGTGTTAGCACCGGCTGCGAACTCTGGATTAGACATCTCTATGACGTGTTTTGACAATGAAAACACGGTTTTGATCATTTAATCGAAAGTCTAGACTTTCTTAATTTCACAGATACTGGCTCGTCATGGCTAGGTGGTAAAGCATTCAACTTGTATGTACTCTGAAGGTCACCGGTCAAACTAAACCTGAGGGTCACACCAAATATGTTCGCCCTTTCAACCGTGAGGGTGTTATAAAGTTGCAGCTATTCCCACTATTCGTTGGTAAAAGAGTAACCCAAGAGTTGGCGGTGGGTGGTGATGATTAGGTGCCTTCCCTCAAGTCTTATACTTCTAAATTAGAAGTGGCTAGCACATGTAGCCCTTATGTAACACAAACTTCATCTTTACTCATTCAAATGGCAACAGGAGTATAGATTTTCTTGATGTTACCTTGGTGATCGATAACGACAATAATGTACAATCTACATTAGTTCATAAACCAATAAACGACGCATATTTCTTAACTTCAATTCTCACCATCTACAGGCTTCCAGGTATGGTGGAATTATTGGAAAATTAAAACGAATCGATCGCAATTACAATAATGGCATAGGAAAAAAAAACCACTACACGCTCTGAACTAAAATCACTTGCTTTGAAAATCGAATGCAAGGTTTTTCTCATATCGAACAAATTTTCAAGGAGTATGGTAAAATCAAATTAATATCATATCTTTAATACAGAGAGAAAGAAAGATAGAAACCAAGAAGACATTTTCGATGATACACTACACATGAAATTTACTTTTACGACACCTTAAATTGATCAAACTATCTCCGAGGAAATTAAAATCATAACCAGTAATTCATTAAATGTTATGAAATATATGAAAAAGCACATTATTGCTACCATTTCTCTCTTACTGTGACAATTTTTAAGAAGTGTTGTTTATTACTATAACTTTGCTTCCATTATTTGTCTTGCTATAACAATGCTTGTGTGACTTTTACTATAACCTCACTTCCCTCATAACTTTTGCTATAACAATGTTTGTTTGATTTATCTGCCATTTAATTCGTGTTAGAGATTTGTTTCTATTATATATTATATTCACTTTGAAAGCCCACCAGTGGCTCAGCGGTATGTCTACGAACTTACAACGCTAAAAATCGAGTTTTGACACACGTGGTGGGCAGAGCACAGCTAGCCCAATGTATAGCTTTGTGCTTAATTCTGAATCACTCTAAAAATATATGAAAAAAATGACCAATACATTTGCTAACCGTGACTTTCAAAGAAACATTTTACTTTTGTTTGGCCCGGCATGGCCGAGCGTGTTAAGGCGTGCGTCTCGTAATCTGAGGTTCGCAGGTTCAAATCCCCGTCGCGCTAAACTTGCTCGCCCTTTCAGCCGTAGGGGAGTTATAATGTTACGGTCAATCTCACTATTCGTTGGTAAAAGAGTAGCCCAGGAGTTGGCGGTGGGTGGTGATGACTAGCTGCCTTCCCTCTAGTCTTACACTGCTAAATAACCCTCGCAGATAACCCTCGAGTAGCTTTGTGCGAAATTTGAAAACAAAATGAAAACAAATACTTTTGTTTGTAAAATATTTTTTGTCATTTCCATGATTACGTGTATAAAAAATTAATATAATTATCGAATTTTATCCTTCATCAAATCATGGTAAATAATGTGGCGCTAAAATTTCTATAAGACGCTGGAACAGAAATTCACGTGCATGTGTTGCATAAAACTTTATCTATATAATTTCACAAGTAAAAAAATTACATTGCAAATACGCATTCATAGGTCTTATTGTACCTTTAATTATAAATTTTCGACAAACAAAATATATTAGGTAAACATTCTCTCTGCAAGAAAACTGTCCTCATAGATGCAGAGAAACTCCAGATATATATTATTAAATGTTTTATAAAATGCTATTCTGATATAAACACCATTGTATCGTTGAACTATGTACTGAATAAAATAAAGAATTAGAAGTAAGATATTACGTTACCTAGAAAGGAAATTTTCCAACATAGAGTTAGAAACAATATACTTATTACTCTAGTAACAGTTAAAGTCGTTTAATTGTTAGAAATAACGTGCCTGTCATTAGAGTTGTCAATTTAAACAAATTTTTATTTTAAATGAGTTTCTCGCTATCAAGAACAACTTAAACACACATTTAATAAAGGGTTAGAAATAACCTGACCATACCATATTAATCTAATAAAACACATGTTTATTAAAGTGTTAGAAGTAACTGAAATTGTACGAAAGGCTCCTTATGTGAGACAACAGTTACAACCAAGTACCAAGTGTTCATACACGCCACTGATTTTGAATCCCAGATAGATAAATTAAGAAAAATATGAAAACAAACAAACATCATCTTGACTCACGTGACCTTTAATCACAAAGTCTAAGCTTTCTGATTCCTAATACTTCCACGGCTTTCGTTGTTTAAAAGCAACTTTTAAATTATTGTATTATATACAATTAGCGTTTCAGATAATATGTTTTGTCACCTACTCCTCTCCATATCCCCACAGTTTCCATACTAGGGCTGACAAAATACAACAACAACAATAAAGAAAAGAGAGACTGTTGTCCCTCATCGTTCAGCCCAACTAGTGAATTCTGGTATTTCTAATGATCTCTCGGACGGTGGCTTGGGGGAGACAAGAGAGAGATCTGAACTACCATTTCTAAGAGGAATGTTAAAAGGAAAACATCGCGTTTTACCTAATTTTTATCACAAATTTTTAGGCCTGTTGGTTTTTTATTGCTTTGCCCGCTTTCGGAATGTAAATCTTAAGTACTACTAAATTAGTCACAGTAAAAAATACCCAATCAACATTTAGAAGTAATCAAGCTGTTACCGCAAAATCAAGTATTATTAGTTACTTGCCTATTATTACATTAATTAGGGTGAAAGGTGTTCAGTGAAGAGCTAGAAGTAATCAGGTTGTTACGACATTAGTTAGGATAAAAAACTTGTTCAACAGGGGATCTTGGTTTTCCATCTTTATACAATGGAAAAGCGGCCCCATACTTTGCTGCTTAGTGTGTTAACTCTAAAGAGAATGAGATTATGCGTTATAAGTGTTTCAGGCAGGGTATATTCTAATGGGTAACGTGCTCGACTGCGAATACGAGGTTTCGTTTGCGTTTCCATGCCACAAATTTGCGCTCCGCACTTGGGACCCGCGAATGCTTTACAACAATAACGGTCAAATCCCGTTATTCGATAATAGTAACCTGATGTCTTGCGGTTGGTGCTGTAAGCTAGCTAACCAGCTGCTTCCTTTTTAGTCTATAAAGGACTGTTATCGCAGATACTCTTTGTACGAATATCCGAAACAAACAAAGTTTGAGTCGCTACTCCATTATAATTACTTCATTTCAGTTGTCTGCTTGAAAATCAAAGCGTTTTTGGGTGTTTGTGTAGCCACCCTTTAAAAAATCACGTCATATTAGTGTAAAATTGGCAATTCTTGTAATCTGTGATCTAAGGAGAGAGATATAAGGTGCATATTTCCTGTAGATATTTATATGCATGTATGTATGTTTGTATGTGTATATATAACTAGTCTTTGATATAATGCAACATTGCGTCAAAGAAAGGTTTGGCTGGGAAATCTGACCTCTAATACATATTTAGAATTGGTGATCAGTACTGAAAATCCTTTTTAGGCTTAGGCTCTTTAAGTTTTAAATATTGATTCATGAAATAATTTACATGACTTCAGTTTTGTATCTTTAATATTCCAGGAAAAGTTGTTTTTATAATGCTTAAAGAAGATCAAATTATGGCGAAGATATTCCTTCTTATACCAAAAGGTTTTAATTAGGTTTTTCTGAGGTCATGTCTACGTTGGTGTTACTGCATGGGTTAGTTCATATAGTGCGTTATGGCACGAACTGTGAATAGCAACTTTGCCCCAAGAGTAAAAGAAAATTATTTTAAACACTGAACTAGACTTGAACACCCAAATCACAGAAGCCAAAAAAGAATAAGAAAATGTTGGAAACCATAATTGTTTAATCTGAGTTTTAAATAGATTTTATTCAGAGTAGCACCTGAAACATTGGTTATCAAGCCAGTCAGTCTAAAGATATCTGCAAGGAACTGCAAGGATATAGGTGAAAAGACAGTTAGGCGCTGTATTGTAAGGATGCTTTTGAAACATTTTTCTAAGTTGTGAAGGTATTTCATAGTAATTTCTTTTGTCCTAATATCGCTACAAGCAGCGAGAAAGTGAGACGTCGAGATGAACTACTTGTAAAGACAAGTACCGTATGGAAGATTTCTGTGGCAAAGTAACCAAGCATAAAGCTTCAACAGAATAATAACATTTAAACAGCGAAAAAACAGAAAGAACGAAAGCAAAACCAACAAGTTACTTTCCAAGGTTTGTGTGGACTATCTGTTTCCCGACAGAGCTATACAAGTCCCTACGGAAAAGACTCCAGGAAAAACGCAATTCTTACAATATTAACTCACAAAGAAGCGTAAAACAAAAGAACCGAAATAATGTGAATTATTTATTGGCAGACAGATGAAAAAACATTTCAAAGAAATGAATAAATAAAAACAAGTCAAAGCCACATGTTTTCGCACAATTACAAAATATTTTTAAAAAGTTTATTACGTCCTATTTTCTATAATACCTGTATGGAGATAGTTATTTTAGTATAGACAATGTAACTGAAGTGGTATTTAATTGTTACCATATCAGTATTATTACCTAAAGCTAAGCTATGTCTTAAATATTGTTGTTGTGTCAGCAAGAATGTTGTAAAGCGAACTGTTGTTTTTTTTTTAATTTCACACAAGCACTATCTGGAGTATCTTTTCATCGAACTGATCAAACGACATTTATACTCGTTTGTAGCAAAAGAAAGATAATTGTGCGTTTCCTAACATAATAAATATTAAAAGTGCAATGAAAATACATAAAGGTACCAATACTGAAAAAAAAAAGACAAACTTTTTGAGAATTCTATCAACATGAAATTAGATGGGAGCCAATCACCCCTCTCATGACCTTCGTGTCGTCCTTTATCATCATACCAAGTTTGGAGCTGATTAATTAAGAAATGTGCAAACGTATAAGGTACAAATACACACATATATTGATGTCTAATTATGTAAAAGATGGCGTGTCCAACCCAATTGTGACCTTTATACACGACCGTTTTTGTTTCCCAGATACACATTGTTTTATACAGCAGATGAATACTTAAGGCTGAACTATGAATTATTTATTATTACATTAAAATGAATGCTGTAAACTGAAGCGGTATTTAAGTATTCTGTCGTATCAGTATGAAACTTAAAACCTAGCTATGTTTTTAATCGTTATTATTTCAGCAGTGTAAGCTAAAAATCATAAATGCAGAAGGTGAGCTCTGGAGACTTGTCGGCAAGATTGGAACCAATGTTACTGCTTCTGTTTGCTTTATCTGAACATACATGTCGGTGTTCAGAGGTTCAGCGTTACATTAAGTGTAGGCTTACGGAACAAACTATGCATGATGTATTTTAATTTTATTGTCTATAGAATTAGTAAAATTAGGCCTAGTAGTTTAGTACGTAATGTAATACGTAAAAAGTTATCACAGATTAAAGGCCTCATGATAAGTCATTTGTATGCCTGGCTTATAACACTAAAATTCGAAAATTGATCCCTGCAATGAGCATCACTCAGAGAGTCTGTTGCGCATAAACAAAGCTAACACCGAACAAAGTGTTGAATCTGCAAGTGTTAACCTATTTAACAAATGTTTTAACTACTGTTAATGAGTACAGCTGTTTGTTTGGTAATCTCCAAGAGGTTTTAAGTTTGAATCTCGTGCAAAGCTACACGAGGGTTATCTGCCTAGTCATTCCTAATTTAGCAGTGTAAGACTAGAGGGGAGATAGCTAGTCACCGCCAACCACCGCCAACTCTTGAGCTAATTTTTTACCAACGAATAGTGGGATTGACCGTCACATTGTAACGCCCCGACGGCGGAAAGGGCAAGTATGTTTGTGAGAGAGAGATTTGAACCTGTGACCCTCGGATTGCCATGCTGGGCTGGGGTGTGAGGTCTTTTCAAACGTTGTTATAATTGATATTAATTATAAAGAGAAGTTTTGATAATATCGATGGGCAAAGTTCAAATAGCTCATTCTATAACTTTGTGTCTAAGAACAAACAAATAATGAATATTAATGACGATCTCAAAAAGTTCGATTCATAGTGAACTGTACTTGAAATACAAATTTGTAACTAATTCATTTTATACCTACTTACACTGGGTTTGCTGTTCGTTATGTGATGACAAGAGGTGCATCACGGTCGTGTGATGGGTTCTACCTTTGTGAAGTTTTGTTTGTCTTTTACGACGTTTAAATTTCTCTCGGTGGACTCAGCAGCTAGCCTGATGTGGCTTTGCTATAAGAAAACACACAAACATACACACCGACGTTCAAGAAATGTTTCAATGTTTTTCTTCAAATATTATCTTATTACGACTTTCTTGAGGTAGATTTCATTTCAGTACAAACAGGAGTGTACATAGGTGTTGTGTACGTTAGTAGTAAGTTCCGCACTCACAGGCAGAATTAACGAGCCGACTTGACACGTGAAGACGTAAGTTGTGTCATGAAAGTTGAAAGTTAATTGTTTCAAAATTTGACAGCAAGAACGAATCGTTAGGGATGCGTTGCTAGGCCGCCATGATGGGAGGTGATGACTCATATAATACATTTCTCTCTTTGTTAACCTGAAGATGACCTAGCGTTGTTCTCCACTTTATTAGTAAAAGTGTTAATACGTATACCGGTCGTTCTAACATACACTTCATCATGTTTATAGTTAATTAACTAAATCGCCCTGAAAAGGATCTTAACATTAATATATCTATAATTAATCCGTTTTCAAATGGATGCTTAGCACTTAATCGATTTAATAATTTATAATTAATTCATTAAATCATTCATAATCAAAACGTATTGAAAAAGTACGCTTGATACCAATTCATTTGTAATTATATCGTCCATAAACCTTTATATTTCCTTATCGTAAGTTAGACTTACAAGGGTAATACGATACTTAATCAGTGCCAGGTGGTCAGGGCGCTCGACTCATAATCTGAGGTTCGTGGGTTGAAATCCCCATAACACTCCAACATGGTTCCCTGTGGGCGTTATAATGTGACGGTCATTTCCACTATACGTTGGTAAAAGAGTAGTCCAAGAGTTGGCGGATGGGTGGTGAAGACTAGCGCCCTTCCCGCTAATCTTAAACTACTAAATTAGGAACGGCTAGCGCAGATAGCCCTCGTGTAGTTTTTCGCGAAATTCAAAACAAACAAACAATGCTAAATCAATTAAATTATCAAAGATTTTCAGTACTAAATTATTACACTTATTGACCTAAAAGGACTATATTTTACTTCATTCGATGTATACAATGCATTACTATTGGTTTAAATCACCTTAAAAAGGACAAAATCATACAATAATTAAAACTTATGCATTGATTTTAAAGAATGATTTACATCGTTAATGAAACGTTTATTATGCAATAACACTTTTATTAATTTGTGACAAAATAATTTACATTAGTAACATTATACATCCTAAAAATTAGATTTCTCTACTGTTATATAAGATGAGGAAGCGCCTGTTTTATATCTTGCTTGTCGTGTTAGGTGTGATTATTACACCAATTTGTCAACTTAGACGAATAATTTTAATACCCATGTTCGAGGATTCAAGAACTTTGGAAAATAAAAATGATATCCAACTAAGAAAGGTATTATTTTTCTTCGATAGACTGGAAGGAATTTAAACAGAGAATCTCAAACATTAGCGCAGCTGTACATAGCAAAACTTAACAAAACTTTCATTTGGAAGGACAGAATCGTGTAATTCATATTGTATATGTTATTAATATCTTCTCTATGTTGTTCACATATCGATTTAAATATTGATATATTATTTGATAAGATTCTTTTTGTTTTATTAAATTTGGAATGGTATAATTTATGTACACAAATTTCTCTTTTTGATACTTACTTAAATACTATAGTTTATTATAAAAATAACTAACTAAATAAATTAAACCAAAGTTTATTAATATATATGATAAACAAGTGTGCCTTGATTTACAAGTAATGAAGAAATAATGGTGTGAAATCAACTATCTTGCTCAATCACATTATTCTTATCACATTAATTAATTCGTGAGATCAACGTTGTCAAGAGTCAATCCATTCATTGTTCAATATATAATTAAAGATTCTTTAAATACTTATTTTACGTCTATTTAGTAGCTTTCAATGATATAGAATGATAGCTCCAAAGTTTTACGAGATGTATTTGTATTATATACAAATTGAATAATCTACAGGAAATTGTAAGCGTTGCTATTTTAAGTATCATAACTACTTGTTTAAATATGTGACGATCCCTAAGATTGTGACACCTTCTTCTTTCTAACCAATGATGACGTGTTAAGATAATGGTGACATCATCCTTCCCTCACATCATAAGTTAAAACGTGATAGTTTTTGACACGTTTGAGACTTATGCATCTATGAGTTTGTTTTAAAATTTCGTGAAATTTTAATTGAAACAAATTTATTGATAATTGTAAGTCATTCATTTATTATTTTTATTTGTTGAAAAATTAACTGCTAGGATTGTAATATAATTAGATATAACAATATGACTATTGTATTTTAAATCTCAACAAAAACAAATACAAAGCTTATAACATATACATGTAAAAATGTTTTTGAAAAGGGTGATTTCAACATGGTGATTGGTATTTCCCAAGGTACGTTAGACAATTATTATTTCTTTTGTGTAATTGTTATGATATTGATTGTCACTGTAATTAAACCTGATGGAAATATTTATGTAAACAGAACCTTTATTATATCTTTGATTTAGAATGAAGTTATTTATTAGTCTTGACTAATTAATTAATTGTTTAAACATTATGCAAAGAACCTTTAATTTTAGTACTTAAAATATAATGTACACACGTAAAGTTCATTGTTTGTTTGTTTGTTTTGGAATTTCGCACAAAGCTACTCGAGGGCTATCTGTGCTAGACGTCCCTAATTTAGCAGTGTAAGACTAGAGGGAAGGCAGCTAGTCATCACCACCCACCGCCAACTCTTGGGCTACTCTTTTACCAACGAATAGTGGGATTGACCGTCACATTATACACCCCCACGGCTGGGAGGGCGAGCATGTTTAGCGCGACGCGGGCGCGAACCCGCGACCCTCGGATTACGAGTGCACGCCTTAACGCGCTCGGCCATGCCAGGCCCGTAAAGTTCATTATTAAATATATTGTGTATTATAATTATGGTCAAACTGAATACAGTTAGAGATCTGTAAAAGTGAATATTAATTATTATGGTAACAAATGTTTTTTTTTTTTCTCAATACAAACAATGAATTGTTACCAAAAATTTTATCACTTGTTCTTTGGACTAACTAGTCAGTTACTGCAAATTAGACTTTGTCATTATAATGCTATGGTTTTTCTTATAATATAGCGTATTAACCAAGACAATCTCTGGCCTTCAGTATCAAACACTTCTGACTGTCATACGTTACTTAAAGTTACTCCAATTCTGCACTGATTCTACATTGTAACTCGGTAGTTATTTTGCAAAACACTTAGTGTTGGTAAACTGAAAACTGATCTTTTCATGATAAACTAGGTGTTGGTGGCGTCAATGTCTCAAGGTGTTTTAGAAGAAAACTTTACACATTATAACGTGTTGTCGCAATAACTGTATAAATGTGTATTCTAGTATGACACCAGATACGGAATTGTTAGTTTTATGAACTTATAATAGAAACGACACTAGGAGTTTTAATATGTGTTCTATGAGAGACAGTCTGAAAGTTATGATATTTTAAATATTAGTAATTAATAAGTCATTCATTTAGCTGTCGGGCGTTATTGGCTATATATGATTTTTTAAACTTTAAATGGCCTACCGAACATTGTCTGAAAGAAGCTGTGAATTGTTTAGTTTGTTTTAGAATTAAGCATAAAGCTACACAAGGGGCTATCTATGCTCTGCCCACCACAGATTTTGATTGGTTGGTTGGCATTTTATCGCGCAAAGCAACTAGGATATCTACACCAAACAACCAATAAAAAAAATAATTATAAAGTATAATTATTAAAAGTTTTGAAAAGGAATCATGCTAAAACAAAGATCAATTTTTGGTTTAAAAATTTAAATAGCATTTAAAAGACCAATGCCTCTCAAAAAATTAAAAATTTGTAATGTGGACAATTTCACCATCACCAATGACACAGTCCAGCGTCAGGGGTAAACATACAGATAAAATATGTCTAAAATGGTGTCGTCGCTTAGAGTCGTAACTACGACACGACAGTAAAATGCAAAATATATTGACTTGACTGTCACAGAGACCACACATTGGTGCATCAGTCCAACATTAAAAAAACGATGAGTTAAAAAACTATGACCAATGCGTAGTCTAGTTCGGACAGTTTCCTCCTTCCAATCCTTACAGAAACAAGATGGCTAAAGCCCAACAGAGGGATTATGTGGAAAAGCTTGATATTACATTGCTTACTTCAAGTCGACTGCCAAATGGCACGGAGCCGAGCCTTGAATATAGAACCGTGGTCCAAGTGTGGAACAGGCACAGCAGTGATAGCACCAGAGCAGACAGACTTAGTTATGGTGTGAACGAGCTCATTCTCGTTAATATCAACGTCGCCTGGTATCCAGAAGTACTAGATAGAAGTAGATGTTAAAGGTAAATGGGCCAATTGGTTTTGAATATCGGCGAGAACAGGGTGTGAACTAACGTAAAGCGATTCTAGGGCCAGAAGAGAGTTAAATGAGTCGGTATAAGCAGTACAATTTGAGTACTGCTTAACTTCCATGTGATGCAGGGCAAGAGAAATGTTGTAAAATTCGGCAGTAAACATAGAAACTGTAGAGAGAATTGATTCTGTGTGAAACCACTGAACCACAACAAACCATGGCAGAGCTCATAGAGTCACCTGATGTCGAACCATAAATTTTAATGGAAATGGAAGGATGGGTTAAAAGACGTTCTGCAAATAGAAAACGGTACTTCAACCTGGATTATCCGTTTGGCTCAGATGACTCAAAGAAAAGTCACATTTTTTGAATGGTAATAAGCCATGGTGAGTGTTATGCAGAAATTTCTAGAATTAGCTAGATCGATCATTTGTCTATAAATATAATGTACTTTAGCCTGTGTCTAGACGAGCCTCGTGCAAAAACAGGCATGCACAGATTACTCTGGAATTCTGGGGAAGTTACGCGATTGTTCGAGAACACAGTAGGCCTACTAGTATATAAACAGACGGCGATGCGAAAGAAGTCAGTCATTCGTTTTTATTCGATTCAAGAGATGTTGTCGTCGTTTGAGAAATTTTCAACGTTTACTGTGTGTTTATTCAACTTGGATTTGTGACTGGAGCTAGATCTGAAAAAACTGTGATTTTATTTCGTCAATCTTTACGATTTATTCGAATTACTGGTTATATTGAAGGTCAACACGTACAGGACTGTTTAGGGGAGACCGAGGCAAGTTAGAAAACGACAAATTTGAGACATTCATCGAAGACATCGTAAAAAGAACTTCGTCAAATTTATTGGATTGTGAATTGTTTCTGGACTTCTCCATTCAAACTTCGGAATTTCTTCGTGGGACCAAATTCACTCCCTAGACTGGAATTTTGGATTTCGGATCTGGACTTTTGAACTTTCATTCTGGATCATTATATTGGACACAGGCCAGTACAATTTTGTATTGTAATTAATTTTGAAGTTTGAAACTGAATATCTGTCATCGTTATTATATAATTTATTTTATATCTGTCACATATATAATAGTTTATCGTAATAAATTATATAAGCTGTTATCTGTGTCTTTCTGTTGCGTTCAGTCCACATAAAGAAAAACGTAACAGTGAGATAGACTGATCAGTGGATACAGCAATGTCATCCAAGGAGAGACCCAGTTTATTCAACTGCTCCTGGATATGAAGGCCAAAAAAAACAACAATGGCAAATCATCTGTTTTGATAAACATGGCCTACTGAGAAAGGAAAACAGAACTGCAGATTGGGTGCTATGGTAAGAATCGACGTTTTGAAGCACACAGTAAAGACAGTTGCAAATGGCGGAGATGTAGAGAAAATTCATAGGACTCTTTGTACTAATTCTGGACTGGGAAAGCGAGGAAAGTCCCCGTGCAGAGACAAAATCTTTTATGATGAATGGATTCTAGCATTTCCAAGACTGAAGTCCTGGAAGAGCCATACACCAAAGACTCATAGTCCAGTTTTGATTCATTAAAGGAACGATGGATCTTTAGTATAGAACACTGACCCACCCCCAAAGAGGTGGAAGAGAGGACATGTGTGATGTTCAGTGCCCTTATACACTTGACTCATAGTTGCTTGATGTGTGGTATTAGGTCAGCTTATGGTCAAAGATAAACTCCAAGAATTTAGCTTCAGGGACGACGGAAAGTACAACTTCACCAACACAGAGATCAGGATTTCACACTGATAAGTTAGAGATGACTAGGACAGATAGCCCTTATGTAGCTTTGCGCGATGTTTAAAATAAAAAAAAACAATAGAAATATGCAAATGGCCATACAATCCATATAAGTGGAAGTCTCGCAAAATGCCATACCTCCACGTAGTATCATAAGCTTTTTCAAGGTCAAAGAGTACTGACACAAGATGTTGTCACTCGAGAAAAGCTTATTTGATTGACGTTTTTTGTCAAATCAGGTGGTCCATGGTGGAGAGCTATTGTCTACGCCCACGCTTGGTGAACGAGACAAGGTTGTCTGATTCGAGGAACCATACAAGACGAACATTAACCATCCTCTCTAAGATCTTACAGAGGTGGCTCGTCAAAGCAGTTGGACGTTAGTTTGAAGCAATTTTTGGATCCTTTTGAACGCTAAGAAAAAATTAGGACAATAATCTGACGCCACCCATCAGGTAAAACATTCTTTTGCCAGATCCGTTTAAAAACAACAAGAAGCAAGAGAAGCAGAAGAGAGTTGGCGCAGTACCTTGTAGTGTACATCATCACGTCTGATCAATATACTCCCAGACCAATGAAGAGCAAGCTTGAGTCACACCAGTGTAAAGGGGCATTATAGTCATAGAGACGATCAGGTTGAAAGAAAAGAAGCTATTGCTCTGCTAAATCTTGATAGACGAAAAGGTAAAGGATGAAGAAGAAGTTGCTGTATACCAGGTGAAAGCTTTCACCGAGAGTATCAACGATGCTCTGGGCATCAAAAACTTCTTGGCCATCAGAGAGCAAGATCGAAAAGAGGAAAGAATTATACTGCTAACTGACCTTCCGAATTTCGTTCCAATCAGAGACAACCGTTTTGAGAGCCACTACAATTAATATAATAAGGGTCTATTTCACACTCGTAGACATCGTAGTCCTTGCCAGTGCATGGAGAACACGTCAAGAAACCAAGACATGACGTTTTTGAGTGAACACACCGCTGACATTGAAAATATTTGAGAGGGCTTAGAATATATGGCCGTACTTCAATTCAGATAACAGCTTTGATGGTGGCAGGTGGACATGGTGATGAAAACGTCAAAATTAGGATATTGATCAACATCTTTGTGAGTGGAGATACGCTTCACTGCAGAAACTACTTGGATGGAGAAACCAGTGAGGATTTCTGACTCAGGGATTTTCTTCAAATTCCTCTAAACAATAACTCCTCATGACGAATTCCAAGTAACATGGGAGTAACCTCAATGAGTATATCTCCAGTGGCCTTCGAATGCAAGAGGAGTTCACTGTGTTTAGGAGTTGGTATTTCCAAAACGTAGCTTTGTGATTGACTTAGGAGAGTCACCAAGCTTCTGTAGCCTATTCTGAATTAAAAAGGAAGATATTTGCCCTAAAGATTTGTCTGATAAAGTATTTAATGTCAGAAAATGTGGTACACGTACTAAATAAGTTGAAGATTGCTATTCAGAATCTTCAAGATATGGTTGTTTACGAATGGTCTATTTTTTTATTATGTTATTTAGATTTTGATTAGAGGAATCCACAATAAATAAAGAATGTTTTGGTGTCTACTGGCTACACCCACCATAGATACCTACAAGTGGACGTACTACGATACCAAAAAAGTAACACTGTAGCAATGCCAGGGTTTCGTGAGCACTGTACCCAAACACCAGAATCAGATACAATGTCCACAACACCCGTTGAGAACGTCTAAGTGGACTAACCGATTGACTCTGGAGAGGCCACTTCAAGGCCGGCCGTCTACAGCAATTCAAGGCCAAAGTAGTATGTTGGTGTTGGACTCCTCGACCACCAGGTTTCTCTCCTCCCCTTCATGGATCGTCACGCACAGCAAACACATGGATGGATGTTTAGATACCAGAGGAGGTAAATTGAAAGAACAGAAAGTTCTTTAAGATGTTCCATCGTCATTTACAGGAATCCATATTGAGGAAATAGGTATTTAAACCTGGTTTCTAAAGGTGTGAGTCCACCACAGATATACCGCTTTGTCACTAAGAGCATGAACTGTTAAAGAGTATATTCCATACTTTCACAAGTTTAGTGTGTTTTTACAATGATTAATGGTTATTTAGAAAATGAACGCATACAAAAAGTCAACTGTTTATTATGATATTATAGATAATAAATTTTAACATAATTAAAACTAGAGTTTGACGAGTTGTAGAAATACTGTAATAGTATATTTGTTAAAATCCTGCGGTAATAATTGTGATTAAGTCAAAGTGTGCTTTCATAAAACATGTGTAAATTATTTTTTTTACAAATTAGTAAGAGTATTATTGTATAATAAACGTTTTAGTGGTGATATAAAATACTATATAAAGTCAAAGTTTCAATTATTACATTATATCGACCACTTTTTGGGCGATTTAAGCCTGAAGACATGTATTGTTAGCATGGTAAAAATTTATATAATTGTTATCCTGTTACGTTAAATAATATATCATGTGATTGAAAATTATTTGAGTGGAGATTAAAAGAGTAGGCTTTAATAAAGATAAAATTATTTTAAGAGATATAAGTGATGAGGAAATTTAATGTATTTCTTTTAGAACTCCTACTTTGTAAAACATGAGATAAAGTAACACGTGTAAATTATTTTGTTACAAATTAGTAAATCTGTTATTGCATAATAAACGTTTTATTGGCGATGTAAATTATTGCATAAGTTTTAATTATTGTGTGATATTGTCCTTTTTAGAACAATTTAAACTTATAGTTATTAATTTGGTTTGTTTTGAATTTCGCGCAAAGCTACTCGAGGACTTCCTGCTCTAGTCGTCCCTAATTTAGCAGTGTAAGACTAGAGAGAAAGGAACTATCACCCACCGCCAACTCTAGGGCTACTCTTTTACAAACCAATAATGGGATTGAACATCACATTAAAACGTCCTCACGACTAAAAGGGCGAACATGTTTGGTGTGATGGAAATTCGAACCTGTAATCCTCGGATTATGAGTCAAGTGTCTTAACCACCTAGCCATGCCGAGCTCCTATAGTTATGTTTCGTATGTGTCAAACTGGGTAAAATACAGTCCTTTTAGGGTAAGAAATGTAATAATTTATTGCTGAAAATATTTAATCACTTGATTAAGCTTTAATTATTGTGTTGTCTTTGTAGGTCTAATTTATGATAAAAGTAAATGTTCTTTTTCGAAGGAATTAATTGATAATGAATTAATGTTAAGCGTACTTTTTCAGTACGTTTTGATTATGAATAATATAATTGATTTATTACAAAATATTTAATTAATTATAGTTAAGCGTCTATTTTAGGGTGAATTAATTAAGAAATAATCAGTATTAAACGACCTTTTCAGAAAGAATATTTAATTATTGACATGATGAGAAATATATTCTATGAGTCATACAGCCTAGTAACGTGTCCTTAATAACGTTCTATGGTGGGAATTGATGGAACTATGACCTTGTCATTTTTTACGAAGCCCCCCTCTCTCACTCCCCCACTTCAGTCTTCATGCGTCATGTCGGCTCGTCACTTCCGCCCGTGAAATACGGGTTTAGTACTTACGTAATCAGACTGCCGAAACATACAAAGTGTAATGAGTAATTATTTTGTCTTTACGTCAAACGACAAACTAATGCCATATGTTCGTGCTATTAACAACACCATCCATTAGGTGCCCTATCGTTTATCGCTGATAATAAAGTGTGGTTTAAGATATATAAATAATACAGTTTTAAAATCCTTAATTTGATTTTTTTAATATAAATGAAATTAATTAATTATTATACTTCACTTTCTTAATTCTGTAACTGTTGTTTTCAATTATTTGTCTGTCGTATTCAAGTTGGCAAGAAGAGCCTTGGTACTATCGAAAGACCTCATCGGTACTGAATACAGCAGATATAGCATAATATTGTATGTTCTTTATTTTCACTCAGAATGTATGATTAACAAAGTTAATCTCATTTAACATTATATTTTTCAAGTAACAAGTACCCTATTAAATAGAGTCGGCTCAAGCTATTTACCAGTCACAACCCCTACAATTTTACATCCAATTATGCAACAAAATCATAGCAATACAATTCAAGTTTTCTTTATATTCAATTATTTACTTGTGCCTAAGAAAATGATGCAGTGGTGCATACATATTACCCGTTTGGTTGAAACTGCTGTGAGTCCAGTGAGTCTTATTTGTGTTATGATCGATTTCAGATAAGTTTAAAACAATACGAATCGAGAAAAGCTTCTTTATTCACTAGGAATAGTATTGGACAAAATAAGCAGAATTCTCAGTGCGATAAATGTGTCTGGAAACGATACATGTATTTCAATATACTTTTTAGAGTAAGTTTAGTTACTCTGTAGGAGGGCCTGTAAATTGTCACGCATATCTGTTTCACTGACACCAGATTTACTCGCCTCTGTTAGGTCAATTTAAAACGCTACACATGACTTAAGCAAGGTCCGAGAGCTCATCTTGACAAGCAACCAATACAGTTCACAAGATTGGACAGAAAGCTGTGTTATTATTGTTACTGAGTTGGACGTGGCCTTGTCGGTAGTGTGCTTGGACTATGGCTCCGCGTTCTGCACTTGAAGGATGTATTTGTTTGTTTGTTAGGAATTTCGCGCAAAGCTACACAAGGGCTATCTGCGCCAGCCGTCCCTAATTTAGCAGTGTAAGGCTAGAGGGAAGGTAGCTAGTCATTACCATCTACCGCTTACTCTTGAGCTACTCTTTTGCCAACAAAAATAGGGGAAATGAACGTCACATTATAACGCCCCCACGGGTGAAAGGGCGAGTATGTTTGGTGTGACAGGGATTTGAACCCGCGACTCTTAGATTACGAGTGCCTTAACCACCTGGCTATTCCTTTAAGCCTGTAAATGTGTTATAACACGTACATGAAACGTCTGTTTGACATAAAGACGAAAAATAATTCATTACAACTCATATGTATCAGGAGGCTGATTACTGGTCGATCAAGATTTAGCGGGAGGTGTTGTTGAGTAGCTGGCTGCCTTTCTTCTGGTCAATCTATTTAAAATCAGGAACAACCAGGCGCGGATAGTCTTTTGCGTAGTTGAAATAAATAGTTTCAATACTTGTGTTTAAAAAAATGATTCTTACGTTTTCAGTTTTAAGATAGATTCCAACATGATTATCGCGTGAAAGGTTACGTCATCATTTTTATCTTTGGCAATTCTGCTGTAAACTAGCATTGGAACTTCTAAACATAACTACTGCTCAATGAACATATGAACTAAACGACCAAGTTAAGGCCACTTTGGTTTCAGGAATAGGTTGCTCTACTTTTGAAGTACTGACCTAAAAGAAGGAAGTCACGTGCTCTGTCCAGCTCTTCAATTCGAATGATTGAATTGACAGGTGCATTTACAACACATTCACAGAAGGAATTGTGGAAGGTGTTTAGTGGTATCCGATATGCTTAGCACGAGATTACGCCCGGCTCGAATTTGATGTTCTTGGGAAAAAAAATTCAGTAATTTTTGATTTATATACAAGTTTCCTCAGATTTATTAATGTGTGCATAAAATGTTTTTATTCATCCTATAGTTTGGCAAATTAATTATTCAGTACAATTATGTTTGTTTCGTAACCTCTATTTTAAGGCGTATGAGAAGTTTCCTACTTGGCCTATCAGTTATAACGTAATCCCAGTTGTTGTAGTAATTTTTTTACTCCATCTCTAAAGCTGTATCTCATTAGAACTGCTAAGTAAATTTTATAGATTTCGAATTTGGAACTTTGATACTAAAACTTAGAGTTACAAAAGTTTCCTTAGTGTTTGATAAATAAAATGAAAGATGAGGAATGCAATTTCTATATAACATCATATTATAACTTCACATGAAAATTTTCAGTTCCAATAGTTTATTTTGATGGGTAAAGCGAAAGATGATGAGTAATAGGTATACGGAACATCATGTAGTACTTGAGATCAAAGATCTTTTAATGAGTGAAGCAAAACATGAAAAACAGCACTTTTATGTTACATCATGTATATAACATCATATATATATATACGTTCAGATCAAACATTGCAGTTAGGTAGATTTCTCTTCTCGGGTAAAGCGAAACACGAATCACCCCACTTTTATGAAACATTATACTTAATTAGCTTTCTAGGGTTTTTTCTTTTAATAGTTAGCACGTTTTATTGACTAGTAACTGATATTGAACTAGACAACCAGTCCATCAGGAAGCGAGAAGACTTAAAGTGTCAATTAATTAAAGTACAGTTAAAAGCAACTTACTATTTCTATGCTTTTCTTTGTCAACCATGTAATGACACCTGTGGGTAAGATGAACATGTTCTTCAAAGTAAGCCTAAGTGTTTAGATGTCACGTGACTTTGGTATATAAGTTACAGGATGAAACTTTACTAAACGTATTTAGGTAGTATATTCGTATGTGATTACAAACTGCGAGAAATCGAATATGAAAATTCAGTTTATTTACAAATTCTTGTACATGTTACAGCTGAATTACACAAAATTAATAGACCACTTAAGAGACTCTTAGATAAATACAACATGCAACATTTTGACTACACAAATAAACTTGTACCCTTCATATAAAGTGTCAACAATCAAACTAAATGTGATTTTGGAAATAAAATCGACACCAAAAAGACGTTACATTTAGTGTTATAATTATTACTAAAGATCTTTCGCTGCATCATATCACCATATAGAACTTGTTAAGTTGCGGTCATTTATGTTTTCAATAAAATTCTTCGAAAGTCTCTCGCTTACTTGTTTGATTTTGTAATTGTGCCATTATTTCTTTAGCTTTTAAATTTATACTTGTTAAGTATCCTCACTTGATAAAATTTAGTGTCCAATTTGCTACATTAAAATTCATGTATCTTTTATTCCGTGTGCTGACTTTAGTTACTGTAACTATGTCACAATTATACGTCCTCTATCAAATTCTTATTTAAATTGTCCCTTGGTAGATCAACGGCACGACTGAGGGATTATAAAGTTATCAGTTGGGGTTCTTTCTCTGTGGTAGGCAATAGTACGTACAGCCCATTGTGCAGTTTGTGCCTAATAAAAAAAATCTTACTTAAATTAAGTAAAAGAGTAAAATCCTTGTCAAAAACAACAAGAATAAATCAACATGAAATCAGTAATACGAATTATGTAAGTAAGAGCGAAAAATAAGGTGACAAGATGACAACTGACTACCAGAGATCATATTTTGAGTGAGATCAAACAACTTGGAATATCGGTAATCTTTATAGATCGTAACAACAGAGTCACATTACGGCCAAAAACATTCTCACTGAGATTAAATGTAAAGTTAACTTTTGCAGTTATGCTCCTAAAGGAATATTTAATTCTAACAGTTAGGCCACACAAGCTGCACCTGCTGTAATAAAATGTGCTTAATTAGAAGCACCAAGAAAAATAACAGTAAAACGGAGAATTTAACAAATATCTATCAGTATTTTCTATACTAAATTATACTGTGCTGATGTTTCACTCACTTATTTACTTATAGGAAGTTCTCATAAACTACAGTAAGGAAAAAACGATATGAAATGATAACTATCTAAAATGGCTTGAATCTGCACAGCATATCAGTTAATATATCTGACCAAAATGTATTTTTGTAGGTTACGAGTAACAAAAATTAATTCCTCGGGAATTATTTTCTTTTGCTCGAAGAAGTTTGCTGCCACTTGGTGAAGGCAAGGGTTAAAGTTGGCAATTTTCTTGAAAACTTGAGAAATTATTTGAAAGATATTAAAAGTAAGACTATAATTTGTCATCTATTTAATGAGTTTTTTACAGTAGTCAATTGATCACAGAAGTGCCGAGGTCGTTACCAAGTCTTCTGTTATTTACATTTTTGGAATATTGAATTTGTGTTTCAATGAAGAACTGAGATATGAGAAAGTTCCATGGACTCTAGAGAAAAATCAGCAAGTAAGGTTGAAATGTTATGTCAGTAGTGTGAACTTTGGTCTACCGGCAGTTGTCAGTTACGCTAGTTTGTTGAACTTGAAATTCAAGAAATAAAAAGACGTTTTTATCATGCAGTGGACTGGACTTTGCATTGCTCTTTTAGCGATAAAAAAAGTCAAAAGAAGTTACGTTACGAAAGAAACCACAACGACGGTATTTTCGTTCGTGCAACACAACAGCAATTCGAGGATAGATATTTCAAGAGATATATTGAAACATTAGTTTCAATTTTTACAGCTTCTACAGCGAGAAAATTATAAAGATTTAGGCTCTTGTCAAAGTTCTTAAACTTTACATTTTGTTCGATAGATGTCTTTTGGTACCTAATCTATATAACTATTAGTCTCTTCCTACATTGCCATTAGTGAAATAAACTACTATTGTATTACTTGTTGGGTATACTCTTTATTCAGTACCACCTCATATTCTTTGTTCCCTCTCTTTACTTCTTGATCTTATATAAAATAATTTGTGACTTTTATCAAGTATGTTTAATCCCAAGCGTTTCAAATACCTTACTGTGTATTTGTAGTGCTCGTATTATCTATTGCTATCCTGGACAATTTACAATGCGTATCGATTACATTAACCTTGAAACTTTCATTTCTTTTACCGAATGTCAGCAATCTACATGATTTGTTGTTCGTATTAGATATTACCATCATATACACTTCACAACTTGCAGCGGCTTTATTCACCATGAACTATTTATAACTGTTCTCGGATGTTTGTAATCTTCGTATTACCTATTGTTATCTTCAAAGACCTCACAGTTTACATTGGGTATATTCAACTTGAATCCTTCATATTTTTTGCAGGATATTTGTATTATACATGATTTGTTCTTTGTATTAGATATACACTTAATAACTTGATTTGATTATTATTAATCTTATTTTTTTATATTTCGTTTGGGTATTATTATTCTATACGGATCATAACATGACATGAAATGTCATTATCCAATATGATTATGCAGTGCATTACAAATCATATCTCTTCCATGCCTGATATTGGATATTCTCATCGTTTACTATTCATGCCTGATATCGGATATCCGTATCCTATTTCTGCTTTGTATAAAATATTTTATCCTGTATGGTTCATACCTGATATTTCTATCACATGTATATTTCGATACTACACATTCTTGCATTTTTTAACATAAAATAAATCAATCTTCCGAAGACCTAGGAATGCTTTATTTTAAACGTTAGTTCAACCAGTATACGCCCGTTGCATCCGAAACGTAATATTTTATTATACTGTTGCTGAACGTACATAAGGCTAAAGTAAAACAACCTGCTAACAAGCTCATCACAATTAGCCATTTTAATGCGTGAAAAGCAGCAAGGCATATGTAGCTTACGATTTTATTTCAAGTTGTTAATCTAAAACTTTTACACGTATGCTGAAAACATACCGTTTTGAATGCTAGACATATATATCTAAGGATGGATGACTTTGCACTTGAATGGTCAACATTTAAGTTTCAGATGCAAAATTCATCAGGTCTCTTAAACGTATTTATTATTTTGCCCAGTTTTTAATTATTTGAAACAGAGAAACGGTAATCAAAATGAGAAAATAATGACTTTTGTGCTTTACATTTTCCCTATTTTCATGCACTAAGATGCAATTTATTTAATGTAATAGCAGCTTATATTATATATTCGTAAACAAACAAATTCATGGGAAGCAAGAATATTAATAAATATAAAAATAATTATGAATAGGTTAATAACATAAGAAATATTTGTTCTGTCATGCAAAAAAACTGAAAGTAAGCGTTTACACCAATAAAAAATAAATTCTTACCCCGAAATTTAATGTTGAGTGTAAGCATTCGTGTATCATTTAAGTGTTTAATATACCTTTTGAATCTGATCTTATATAATAATGATCAAACACCATTAATACCACGTTTTGAGTAACTTCTTATTAATGTTTTACACAAATTACAGGAAAGAGGTCTACCATGTAAGACAAAGATGAATCATTTTCTGCGACTTTTGCAGAATTTAACACAAATGAATGAAAACAATTCTAAAAGTTTAGTGATTAATTTGTTTTTGTTTTTATAAATCATATCGAAGTTATACTGTAATATTTACCAGTTTAAATTTGTTTACTTTCATTCATCTTATCCACACACAACGAGAGCCATCCAAGGAGTTAACCAACACCTTTTCCTTCTCCTTCACTCTCGTGATCACTTCCCTCTATCGGAGGTTCTAGTCCTGTCTGGACTGTTACCTGTACATTTCTGTTAATACTGATTGCAGGGAAGAACACCCCATGATGAAGATCAGTGAAGGCGATCGGCCCTTGGTGGTCATCATTAACGTAGAAACTTAGCTGATGCAAGTCCAGATTTAAAAGCACTCCAACAACAGATCCAGAGCCTACTCCCCCCTCAGTCCGGTTATTATGACGATCAGAATGCAAAAACCACGATCTCTGGTGGTCGATGTACATACTCCACCCTTTGTCATCCTTTCCTAAAAATAACAATTATGCATGTGAACAAAAAACAACCAAAAAGATGTAGTGTTTCTTAATCAAGACAGGAAAAATTTCCAACTTCATGTAAAACGGCAAAATGGCAAGAAAATTATTTGCTGGTATTTTTTTAAGTTTACTAGATTTAATATGTAATTTCCTGTCCGTATAGAATTTGTTAAGAAATCCATTTTTAAAAAATTGGTAGAGAGATGTAGAAGAGAAAGAAATATTAAAAATATGATTATAATCGTGTATATATGCATGTGGGTGTCTTTATTTTTATATAATTATATGTATCTATTTGATATTTATATAATTATACATTTGTTTGTTTGGAATTTCGCACAAAGCTACATTAGGGCTGTCTGCGGTAGCCGTCCCTAATTTAGTAGTGTAAGAAAAGAGGGAAGGCAGCTAGTCATCACCACCCACCGCCAACTCTTGGGCTACTCTTTTACCAACGAAAAGTTGGATTGACAGTAACATTATAACGCCGTCACGGCTGGGAGGGCAAACATGTTTGACGCGGCTCGAGCGCGAACCCGTGACCCTCAGATTATGAAGCGCGCGCCTTAACGCGCTAGGCCATGCCAGGCCCACTTCAACAGAACAGTAGTTATAGGAGACATCCAACACCGGCACGATTAGTTACAATTGATAATGTAGTGTACGCTAATAAAACATTGTTGCGTAAAAATTATCTCAAGTCATTATCCTTGTGCACTAGCAGTTGCTTCATTAATAGGTTACGCATTACATAGAAAATCTAAATGAAAGTAAGGACAACTTTCCTTTTAATGTCTTGAGAATAAGTAATTTCGTTGAGAAAAAAAATCACGCTTTAATTACAATGTTAGAATTTATATAAAAAGTTTGTTTTTGTTTCTTTGTTTTGGAATTTCGCATAAAGCTACTCCAGGGCTATCTGTGCTAGCCGTCCCTAATTTAGCAGTGTAAGACTAGAGGGAAGGCAGCTAGTCATCACCACCTACCGCCAACTATTGGGCTACTCTTTTATCCACGAATAGTGGGATTGACTGTAAAATTATACACCCCCACGGCTGGGAGGGCGAGCATGTTTAGCATTACGAGTGCATGCCTTAACGCGCTCAGCCATGCCAGGCCTATATAAAAAGTGGATTCATAGTAAAGAACTTAAAAACTGTTAAGTGATGTTAAGTTTATTTGCTATAAAACTGTTTAAATTTGATGAATTTGTAAGCAACGAAGAAAAACGAATGAAATGAACTTTTAAATAAGAGTAAAATTATATCATAAATAAAAATTCAGTTAGATAAAACAAAGCTAAATGTGTTTTTACTTACATGAAAACGTCTGTAAATATCAGAAATTATATGCGTCTGTATATAATAATGTAATTATCGAACGTCTGTATATAATTATATAATTTTCAAACGTCTGTATATAATTATATAAAAATCAATGATATATATATATATATACATATATATATAACTATTCTCCGGCATGGCCAAGCGTGTTAAGGCGTTTTACTTGTAATTTGAGGGTCGAGGGTTCGAATCCCAATTGCACTAAACATGCTCGCCCTTTCGGCCGTGAGGGCGTTATAATGTTACGGTAAATCCAACTTTCCGTTGGTAAAAGAGTAGCCCAAAGGTTGGCGGTGGGTGGTGTTGACTAGCCGCCTTCCCTCTAGTCTTACACTGCTAAATTAGGGACGGCTAACACAGATAGCCCTCGAGTAGCTTTGTGCGAAATTCCAAAACAAACAAACAAACTGTTGAGGTGTAACTGGGTGTGGCTAATTGTTAGCATACCAGATTATAGATCCAAAGGTTCATGGTAAGCATCTCTTCGTCACAGAATCGTGCTTCACACTTTAAGCCCGTCGATGGGTGCGTTATAAGAGTTAAGGTCAAATCTCGTTATTTTAAATACTGTAGGCAAAGAGTTGGTAATAGACGCCGTTAACTTGTTGCCCTCAATTCAAAATTAGGAACGACAGAAGCCCCTTCGCATGTATCAAATACAGTAAATTCACTGTGAGTTTGTTTTAAATATAATTTTCACTACATTTGATCTTCTTTCCTCACACGTGAAAATGTTCATTAATGTTCTTCCACAGCACTTTCAACGACTAAACATTTTAAAATAAACTAGTTTTAATCATTCTAAATCAATATCAGCCATGAATTAATATAAATTTTTGATCGTGCCTGGTAAAAAAAAAAGTGGAAATATGACTTCACAGTCCAAATAGTAGGTTAATGTTGAGAACTTTTCTTTTTAGACAGAAGAGGCTTTAAAAACATCACAAGTATTTTCGTCACACATTTTGAGAAATACATTAATGAATTACATAGGAGATTTACTTATAAGACAACCGAGTTTCGGTGTTTTCAACATGTAATTATTCTGCTATTTCATCGAACATAAAAAGTTAGACTTACCCAACATCATATCTTTGGCCACATCAAAAGTAGCGATACCGAAACCAGGATCCGCATTCATATTGTATTTGTCGATGACAAATTCCCAGTAATGCACTCCTTGTGAGAAACCAACATTACCTAACACCACTCGGTGTTCGTAGGTGTTGCTTGTGACGGTTTGGTTGTCGTTGGACAGTATGATGTCAGAATGGGCACTCACTGGATCCATATTAAACCAGGCAACTATATAGAGAAATGAATAATATATCCTTTAGTCTCCAATGCCAGGAAGAAGTCTCCACATCAGAATAAGCTAATGGAACCAAAATGGGAACACATTGTACGAAAGCATAACATGACATTGGAGTATCTTAAAATATATTTTCTAAAACTAAACTCAAATAACTTATTGAATATTATAATGCTGCTGTTTACACAATCCAACAGAATATTTAATTAGTTTCGAAAATCGTTTCGGTGAAACAGTTGTTGTTGCATTTAGAATGGTTTATTAAAATCAGACTAGAATAAAAATAAAAACACACGTGAGACACATATTTGTATAAGATTGCTAATATGCTTCATATCTTTGCACTTAATAATTAAAAACAGCGAATTAAATATGTATCAGTTCGGATACTGTTTAAGATTTGCCGACCATTAAGTTTCACTGTTAAAGGTTTCTAAACACAAGCATTCTGGCCAGCAACGTAGCAATAAATTAAATGCATGAGATATTGCAACATAGAAATATCAGAGAGCGCATGAGTACAGGAATTAAATATTTTGATGATGATTTTCAAAATAATTAAATTTCTTTTTGCATTTATAATAACTGAATCTGATGGGACAGTTAACATAAACATTTTGCTGCAAACAGCAAAGAGTCACGTTACAGAAAATTGTTAGTCGCCTAGCAACAGGAATCTCTAGCGCATAATTCCCCTTTACTTTTAGTAACGCATATAACAAAGCAAGATAATGAATGTAATATATAATCAAAAATATACAATTAGGAAAAATTAACGTACAACTTATATCAATGCGTGAAAAAGCAGGTTAACGTTTGTATAGCCTTTAAGTATAAACCTAAATAATAATAATGCAATTAATTAACGAGTTTTAATTTCCTAATATATAAAAAAAATCATTTCTATCTAAAACAAATAACCCGGAGTTTTCGTCTGAAATAACAAAATTTGTTCATTTAATAACACATATGAGTGAAAATTCAATAGGAGTATCAAAAGACTACCTAAATATAAGTTTGAGAGAGTAAACATATGTGTTAGCCGCCCCTAATTTAGCACTGAAAGAGAAGGCAACTATTTATCGTCACCCACCGCCAACATTTGGGTTACTCTTCTGCCAACGAATAGTGAAATTAACTTTCACAGTTAAAACAGCTGGCATATTTGGCGGGATGGAGATTGGAACGCTCAGATTGCAACGTGAAGGCCCTGATGATAGCACAAACGGTAAATATTTGATAAGTTATTTCAAATTCTTCATTATCATACTGAATAAACTAAGGTTGAATTTGTCATTCTTTGGCGAAGGGAAAGAACTAGTACAAGATACACATAAAACTTAGTTAACAATTTACATAGTTAAAAGCGGAAAAAAGTAGTTTACAAAAGAATAACCTCGAGCTTCCATACTCTGGTTTCGTTTACATTACTGACACGTAAAAAGAAGATCCCGTTTGGCATAATGCAACCATTGACCAAATAGAATGATTCCAAGTAAAAGGACTGCTAAAGGCTTTTTAAATAATTTAAATTGATTTTTTAAAATGAATAAATCCTTACCACTAAGGTCAAAGAGAAGAGATGACTTTAATTAATGAGCTGTCAGGGGATTAGATTTCTTTCCTTTGCTTTGTTAATGAAAAATTAACCTCTTAACTTCTAGGCAAAGTAAAAATAGTTTATGCATAAATTGTTACTGGGTATGCAATTTTCTGTTGACAAATGGATTACAACTGAATGATTATGAGCAGTCAATGTTTTAAACTGTAACTATGAAATATAATCAGTTTAAGCAAAGAACTGACAAAATATAAGTATAGAATATTGGATACAAATAAAATACTGATAGGCACCACTATTTTAGTAATCTTTATAATTAACCAGGTTTACAGTTAAAACTGTTATTAAATCTACACTATCAACTTTTTTTAATATAAAATTAGAGCTTAAAGTTTAAAAAAATTGGCAAATTTTTACCAAACGGTGAAGAAAATATTTGTTTAAATACTTGCTTGAAATTTTACTGTAAATAATAAAGTGATGTTCGTTTATTGTCTGTAATTGGTTAACTTATGGTAAATTTCAATACGTCACCTTCGTCAGTCCGTATAGATAAGGCATCACTGAAACCACTCAAACCTATGTTGTTGGCTGCCTTAACCCTTATTTTGTAGGGTGTGTTAAACTTAAGACTTTCTATCCTGCAGATTGTGTCGGTGCCACAATACACTTCCTAGAAGAAACGAATAATAAGAGGAAATACATGATTTGAAAAGAAGAATATGCTGAAATTGCTTTTATCCATATACTACGAGTACACTTGGCAACTGTCCCATAATGCAGATATTGCGCGGTTGATACATTGTCATATAATTTGCTTTACTCTTGCGTTTTTAGACTTACTGACGTTGTCTTCTTGTTTTGATGACATGGTTACTTGTTAACTGATTTATTCTGGATGACAAGTAAAGTTGATTTAAGTCAAAATAAATAATAATAGTAAACTACTGGTGTCTAAATAAATAGATAATAGGATGTTATTAATCATTCCATTAATTCTGGTTTGTAAGTTACTCATACATGATTGATAGAAATTACACTTCAACATAATTCATTTCCAACCATATCAGTTGTTAATTCAAGTTGGTAATACAATTAACATATATACCGATTAGCGGTCTTATCCGAGCCTACCTGATTAATTCTGGTAATGAGCAAAAGGTCTTATCAGCAATGCCTATAGCATATAATGTGGTTGACACATTTCTGTATATTCTTTATTATTTACACTTTTGGGTTCTTACAAATATGACGGAAACAAGGGAGGTTTCACGTTTGATGTATGGATAGTTTTATCTTTTATATTAAATACTACGCAAAGAAATAGTTCATTTGTAAAGGGTAGCTAACATAGTCATTTCAGAACATAATGATAATCTTTAATTTCATGTCAACCATAAAACAGTTTTACATTTAACTTTAATCTCAATTAGGAAATATGTAAAACCATTAATAAGAGTTTTATCCAGAGAATATATATTATATTTTGAGATTTAAAGAAAGCTAGTTTTTGTAAATCAAATAAACGACTGGTTTCTACAATGATCACTATACATGGGATCCACACATTGAATTTTATTGAACAATTTTATGTTTTGGCCTATTACGACACACAATATACGGAATTTACAAAAGAAAAAAAAGGACGAAATCACGCAGTTGTTATTTTACATAGAGGGATACCTAGCAACAAAAAGTCGAATTAACTTATGGTGTTTTCGTTTAAATTATTTTTAAATAATTCGCACGTTATTAGAAACTCGATAACCAATGATATCTTGGACCTAAAGAAATTTGGTGCATAAATGGTTTAGAAAATGTGCTTACGTATGTATGATTCCAAAAAAAATAAGTTAATAACTATCAAAAATTGATTGAAGAATGTTCTTGTTACACTGGATAAATGTTATTTTTAGCTATTGTCTTGGAGGTTTAGGGCCTGTGAAGTCTTTGAAAATGTTCTTTAAAATTTTAGGGAATTAAAAAAGAAATGATATCTAAATTATCTGCAAGTGATATATATATATATATTTATATATATCACATACATGACAACCACAATCGGTATAAAGGTGTGGTGAAAGAGCATGTATAAGAAACCAGAACTACATTTGGACATTGTTTGGCGTTTCATAAGCAGTGGGGTGTCACTGAGAACTGATCACATTTGGGAAGGGTATATCATAGCTCTTTCAAACGCAAAATATTCAAAGATGACAAAGATGTATCAGATCGAGGATTTTGGATTTTCAAGACAGATATATATCCATTATGCTTAATAGCATTGGAAAACAAAGAAGTAGAGATTAACGTGGGATACCAGAACTATTCAAAAAGAGATTTACAATAAGTCGTACTACAGCCGTAATAAGTAAAGTATAGTGTCTAAAAGCAGATGAGAATCCACGAACACAGCGATTAGTGGCAAAAGACGTCCACGTGTTCTGGGCAACAATGCACAACAAAATTAACAAGAATTTCTATCTGGAAAAGCGTCACACGTCACGGATACACAAGTCGCTCCTTCAAAATATTTGCTCAATCTTTTAATGTTTCAAATAGCTGGAGATAAAACTGGTATTCATGCTACTCCAAATAGTATATGGGAATTACTATGGAATCGAGCTATTACAACGGGCACTGGGAAATCGTCGTCCTCTTACACTAGATGACTTATGGAAAGCATAAAAGGAGGATTAGTATAATTTGGACATCAACCTTACAACAGAGCCTTTTGCAATGGAAAATATATTGTTTAGATAAAATACGACTAATTGTAGCAACGTAGCAAGCTTTCACAATCATATAACATAACGTACTAAAAGTTTTAATAAGTATTTGAATGGTGAAAAGCTCTTATTTAAACATTTTAGTCACTCTTACAAGAAATATATGTATATGTAGTGACAATAAAAGCTGTTTATAAGGTCATGCTAAAAAATAGGTATAGTCAGACAAGGTGAACAAATAGAGCCTAGTCTATACTCAATGATAGAGGGAGATGCATGCGCTTAAGTTTGTTCTTAGGATCTCTGAAAAACTACAAAACAACACTTCAACTTTTGAAACAGAAAGGTTTCAGAATATTTGCATATATTGTAAAAAATTGTCACAATAAACGTAGCTTTTTGTTCTAATTCTTAATCCCAGTCTATAAAGTTACCGTATAAAGTGTCAACAAAAGCTTAGTTTTGTGCTCTGACTTTTTATAAAGTGTCGTAAAGTGTTTTAACTTACTGACGAATTTTATTAAACTGAGATAATTTATAAAATAAATGAATCTCAAATATTCTGTGTAATTGATGTTATATGTACAGTATCAACATTATATATTAATTACTTTAATAATGGTTTAATTAAAAAAATTTGCTTTTTATTCAGGTAATATCCGACAAGACCGTTTAATGGTCCACCTAATATCTTGAAAGTTTAATGTTACTAAGTCTACTAAGTTCTTTTGGGTGTTAATCCATTCAGAAGACCTAATGGTGGACACATGCCGTCTCAAAACTTCTTTATGGCTGTTTTCCCACGATACTTTTCGGTACACGATGTTGTGAAGCAGAAAGCAGTAAGAACTACATTTAGTCGCAGGGAAATACTCACAAATTAACAGAGAAAGGAATCATGCCGCAAAGGGAAATCACGATTCCTCTGATCTAGCACTTACACAAATTAACGACATAAGAAAAGAAAGAAAAAAATGACTGTAATACATAGAGCACGTTTAATATTGTAGTGCAATATTATTACGTTTTCTGAACACAACTGTTGTACTTCAGATATAAATATATTTGTACACGTGTATTTGTCATTCCTACAAGTTATACCTTTGTTAAGGCATTTGTCACACTATATTATTTTATACAGCTTGACACTCAGCATCGCAACGGATAACTTTTCTCGTCTACGCAACCAATCAGAATCTGATTTTAGTAAAATTTAATCCGTTTAATAGTGTGATACAGTAGCCAGGATCAGCCTGAATAAGATATTATAGAGAACCACAATCCCAGCTCTCTCTTTCTTGTTTTTTTACATTTTCAAGCTGTGGTTCTAATTGCAAATATTTTTACTTGAGGTTTGAAACTATGAAAAGTTTTCACTTAGCAAACATTAACCTTAATTTAAAAACCTCAATATATCTATTTCATGTGGGAGTAAATAAAACTATTATTCAGTTAGCATCATCTGGAATACTTCAAGATAGGGTTTTACGATGTGTTATACCCACATAATGACCCTCTAAGTTATAACTATCTACACAATGACCATCCGTGTTGGACTTAGTCATTGATCTTTCGTGCTATACCCACACAATGATCCCCTGAGTTATATATATCTACACAGTGACCCTCCGTGTTGGGCCAAGTCATTGATCTTTTGTGTTACACACACACACAATGATCTTCTGAGCTATATCTATCTAAGCCGTGACCCTCCGTGTTGGGCCTAGTCATTGATCTTTTGTGTTATACCCACACACTGATTCTCAGTTTTATACTTTTTGACTTTTCGCGTCCTATTTGTATCCCTTATACATTCGTGATGCTGTATGTTCCCTCCAAATAAATAATGCTTGTGTGTACGTTTTATTCATTCTGAATTTGTATATCTAAATGTAATGCACAATAAAGAAAATTTATGATAACATTGGATTTCCTAATAAAAAGCGAAGAACCAAACACGTACCAAAAGTCATTAGCGTTTGCCATCTCTGTATTTACACAGTTCAGAAGAACCAAAAATTGTGTAACACAAATAAAAAGTCATTGGTGTTTTATTTATTACGTTTTTGTATTTACAAAGTTCAGAAGAACAGAACCGTGCAAAAACACGTACAAAAAGTCATTGGTATTTGTTATTCCTGTACTTATAAAGTTTAAAAACAATAACCAGTACATAACAAGTAAAGATGTCTTGTATTTATATTCCTATTTCTTGAAATAACCTTAGGTGCTATCCAAATTTTGCTATTGACAAAAAACATAAATACATCTAGGTAAGAAACTTTCAATTTTCAACAGTACCAAGAGTATTTTCCTAATTACTGTGATTCAGTTTAAAGTGATTCATGGTTTATGTGTTCTACCGAAAAAACTTTCATTGTTTCTTACTTCTTGCTTGCTGTGTAGGCTCATTTTGTGAAATCGTTTTATGTCAGTTATATCTAGTATTTCTAGAAAGTAGTACAAAAATTAAAATAAAATTGTTATATACAATGTTTGTACTCATATCATAGTTTTTACAGAAGAAACATCTTATGAAAATAATTTTCTGTAATAAATGGGCCACGTGTGCGGGGCTGCGGATAGATAGGTCCAACATTCCAGCTCATGATATGCTTTTGAACATGATCGACACTTTCAGTTTTGAGCGCGTTATAAAAGGAAAGTTAATTCCGCTATTTTATCAAGCGTTTTAGGCACGCATCAGGTACTGCTTATTGGTCGTATTCGCTGCGGTCAGTACTTCAAGAATAGGGAGTGCAATGCATAAATCTTAAAATCTTTGACCAGACAGTTTAGTTCACGTGTTGTAAATGTGTCTTCAAATTAAAAATAGCAACAGCTTGTGTTGAAGTTTGAGTTTATACACAGATATTGATTATGAGAGTGTGAATAAATATATATTGTTATACCAAATTTTACAAGATAGATGTCAAACACAAACATTTTTTAGTGAATGTATTTCACTTATTTTTGCATTAAAAAGGGTTTGCAGATGTTAGCTATTAACAATGGGGATTTGCAAGAACTTTCGCTATCTATGTGTTAGTAATTAACCAATATTTTGAACATATATATATATATATAATTTGGAAAAATAATTTAAACCGTAAAAATCAATTTACATCTTACAAAAAAGTCAATACATTGCTTTTCTAATTATTTATAATACTTTTGCGGAAACCAGCTAAACCTAACCTAAAGTTTTCAAATTACTTAATATGAAAGACAGAAGACATGCCTTTCAGATTCACAGTAAATAAAATCCTAACAGATGGCAATAAAATAGAAACGTTATAAAATGATTAACCAAGAATAGAAGAGAAGTAAAGAAAGTGAGGCTCGTTGAAGGTAGAGTACAGAATAATAGGTGGAGGTTAAAATAAGAAAAGTAGAAACGACAAACTAAAGGATAACAAGAACACGAGAAAAAAGATACGCTCATTGGAAACATAGTGAAGGAAAATATTAAAGGGTAAGATGGATAACTCCTTGGAGACTCTGTAAAGAAACAAACGAAAGGATAATAGGAACGATGAAACGGAGCCTACGCTGAATGAGTCAGATTAAAAGAATAGTAGAAGAAACATACAGATCGAGGTAAATCAGAGGCAGTATCTTTGTATTCATCCCCTAGTGGCACAGCGGTAAGTCTGCGGTCTCACACTGCTAAATTACGGGTTTTGATACCCGTGGTGAGCAGAGCACAGACAGTCCACTGTGTAGCTTTGTGCTTATTTCTAAACAAAAATCTTTGTATTTGGTCATTTCTGAAATGTTCTATTACCAATTAATATTACTTCCCTGTATAAAGACTGAAGTCAATAATATGTGTTACATTTTATTCTGTAATTGTGATAAGTGTTTTATAATAACACATATCGGAATATTTATCATATGATAACAAAGTAACTAGTAGTATGATAGTTTGTGCGCGATATAAAAGTCGTGTTGTGCTAGCTAAGACGTTTTACATTCTAAAATAGCCTGATGTATAGATACACTCATAAAAAACTATTACGTCAACCAAACGCTATTAATAAACCAAAAACAATTGCGCAAACAGATAAAGATTTGTGACTGAATGATTTGTTATAAAAGTTGTGAGGTAATGGTGATGACGCTAAAACTCTCTGACAGCTCCCTTTATATGTAAATAACAAAAGTTTCGCCCCAGGGGTCACAGTTGATTGTCCTGCTTCCTGGGGTAAACTTGGAAACCGTATTACTCATTTGTGAGTAACAGTGAGTCACGGAGCAAGTTGAATGGTCTTTGTGACGTGGCCTTGAAGGAAATTTAATAGTCACGTATCAGACTATATCATACTTTAGTAACATATCAGACTATATAACACTCTAGTGACATTCTGACTAATAAACTAGTTAGAGACCATGTATTTACTTACCTTGAATTCTTCTGTATCTGCTTCAGATATTTCCAACTGATAAAATTCAACAAAGCTACAAACTTGTGGTTGCCATGCTACAGTAATGGTGTTGTTCTCTGTTGTACATTCTTCTGGTATTAAACATGGAGGACCTGGCGCTGGACCACAACAAGTACAAAATTCTATTAGAAGTGTACATAAAAACACACAAGTTTGTTTGTTTTGAATTTCACGCAAAGCTATTCGAGGGCTATCTGCGTTAGCTGTCCTTAATTTAGCAGCGTAAGGCTAGAGGGAAGGCAGCTAATCATTACCGCCAACTCTTGGACTACTCTTTTACCAACGGATAGTGGGATTGACCGTCACATTATATAGCACCTTTACGGCTGAAAGGGTGAGCAAGTTTGGTTTGACAGGGATTCAAACCCGCGACCCTCAGAATACAAGTCGAGTGCCTTAACCACCTGGCCAAACACACAAGTAGCGATGGTACTGAAAAACTCGGGTTCTTTGAGGTTATTAGATATCAAGTCAAAGATACGGTATTTTGGAATTGAAAATTAATCTGAAATTAAAATATCTCGAAATTTTTGAAATGAAAGAAAAATTAAAAGTTATCATTAAGTTTGTTTTTTCACCATTTCTTTTCGTAAATCAAGAGTTATACGAAGTGAGTGTCAAATATATTGAAAAGTACATGACGGTTACCGTTCTAAGAACCGACTGACGTTTAAAAAGTAAAGTTTAAATTGCTTAACTAGTTTGTTAACTCGGTCTATAAATGAACATAAAGCACCTTTTTTAGCTGTAGCCTCAATGCTTATCTGAACAAAACCGTTTGCTTTAAGTCCTACAATAATAAGATCCTTACAAAAGGATTCTGATATGAATCATCTAGGCTTTGTGACGTCAATGCTACTAATATAAATAGATATGTTAAGTTTTAAAGTGTTTCCTGCTTGTGCAGGGAATATGTTAATTTGTTGGTTGTTTCTTTTTTGATATTGATAAATTCAAGAAGCCATGGTGCTGAAGAGTAAACAGATCTCTTATCAAGCGTGAGAAATGTGGACCACGTTTTAAAAATGAACCTGTTTTATGAAACAACAATCTAATTATTTGCTACTTTGTTGGCTCTTTTAAGTTTCATTACAATAGGATTTAAATTTTACCCCACAATGGTGGTAATTATATATATTCTTAATGTAATGAAATACAGAGCAATGGTTTACACCGTTACAGGTGTTTCGTCCCCAGGAAGTGATTAACACTTCGTGTATGCAATGTTGAAGACGATCATATTTTATTTGGATAATCAGGCTTTAGTTCCCAGCTGGAACTGATTATGCAACTTAGTTTACCTATTGAATATCACGAATCACAAAGAAATGTTTCCAGAAAATATGTTGCATAAGTGATATACTTCATATCACTCTTAGGGCTCGATTACTTTTCTAATTACAATTTGGCAGTTGCTTTTTTCATTGCAGGAAACTTTAACGTGTGAAACATCAAAGATATAAGGTGGTACTGAAACATATATCAAGTATTTAAAACGTAGTTTTCTTATTTGTGATTTTAACTCGAATAATGTTTTAAGAGTAATAAGCTTCTGGTAAAAACATTAATGTTTGAACAATTCTTGTTTGAAAATAAAACACAATGAACCATTTAATAACATGAATTCTCAAAAAAACATTAAACTTTACGTGTTCCTATTGCTCATTATATATATATGTATGCATGCAGTTATATAAATAATCCAATGCAGATACGAGTTTTACACTTTTTACTGTGTAGGGTAATTTGTATACATCCTACCTTCTGTATTTGTAATAACTGAGGTTGTCACGTGAACAGAGAGACACCTAGTAATATCGCACTACACGCTTTGGACATTCACGTGCTGCAAGTGGCAGCACATTAGTGAACATCATACGGGGTTTTATTCGCAAATCTACGAATGTAATGCCTTTTCGAATAGGTTCTTTTGCGCCTCTTGATTACTGTATTATAACACCTATGATTTTTTTTCTGGGGTTATTCGAATGTAACCCATATACTATAAAGGACCTTGAAATTACGGTGACGTGGAAAGTGTGTGTGAAAGTTTTTAGGAGTCAATTCACAGTCTTGAACGCCATAATATGAGACGTGATATAACTGCAAACAAGACATATAGCATGTCATTTACAGTCCATTGAATCTCCTAGATTTCGAGCGGTTCATTTTTATACAGCGGAGCTGTTACACATACAAAACTTATAATGTATTTAGTTGGTGTGTTAACATATATTTAAATATTATTTTATAACTTAAGTTTGCGTTCCTCTTAAAACTAAAATGTAACGGGAGTACAACAATTTTATCATACAATATGTTTATTCATCTTAGAAATTTTGTTTTTGATTTTGCATAAATTAACAGTTCTGCCAATTTCAGCCTTTATAAAAACTAATGAAATGAATGACGGAAAAGAGATTCCGGTAACCTACATTATTTTTTACTCATGTATTGTTTCGTTATTTATGTTTAACAAAAATTAATAAAATGAAGGTTGTAAGATAGATTCCGGTAACTTACTCTGTTATTTACTTTACTCTGGGCCGGCATAGCCAGGTGATTAGGGCGCTTGGGTCGTAATCTGAGGGTTTCAGGTTCAGATCGTCGTCACACCAAACATGCTCGCCCTTTCAGCCGTGGAAGCATTATAATGTGACGGTCAATCCTACTATTCGTTTATAAAAGAGTAACCCTAGAGTTGTCAGTGGGTGGTGATAACTATTTGCCTTCCCTCTAATCTTATACTATTAAATTAGGGATGGTTAGCGCAGATAATCCTCGTACAGTTTTGCGCGAAATTCAAACAAACAAATACTTTACTTACGCCCTAAGATAAATCCCAGTAACTTACATTGCTATTTACTTCACTCTCGCTGTAATATAGATCCTAGTAACATACATTGTTATTTACTTTACTCACGCCGTAATATAGATCCCAGGAACTTACATCGTTATTTACATTACTCAAGTATCATTTCGTAGTTTGCGTTTAACAAAACGACAAAAAAAAAATCCTTATAGAACTAGGAAACTTACCTTTCATTTGGGCAAAGGTCATGTGTTCAATATTGTGTAACACCGAGAGATGGTCAAGGGTGAGGTCGATTTCGTCTGAAACTCTAGGTGTGAATGTCATTTCCTTATGCCATGACATGTCCACGAGCGAAACCCTGTCTACTAAAGATGTTCCAACCTGTCACAAATGATAACAGAGAAAGATTCTCAATCAGTGATGTTTTTGCATATAAAGAGAAAGATTCTACAATGTCTCCATGTATTAAAGGCATTAAGAAATCAAATATTAAAATCTAAACAGAAAACATACAATTAAACACAAAGTTCGAAATTAATTTTTACGTCATAAAACATTTTAAAGTAATAACATATCCGCAAATGTCTTAAGATGGATGAGCTAGCAAAAACCTAACTACAGTTGGAGAGGCACTAAATAGAACGCATATTCCCATAACGCAACACTGATCATAATCTGCCCCCATAAAAATACGAAAATGTGTTTGTATGTGCGACGTTTTAAATAGACACAAATTATGTTTATCCAAATAAGTAAGAATAATATTCTACATAATTCCACCAAGTTTCATCAAAAGTTGATCATTTTTTGACAAATAGTGCGAAGAAACGATCTCCATGATAACAGAGGTATTTTTGGGACTTTCGTGACTTTGACACTTCAAAGACTAATCACCTCTAAGTTGGATTATAGTTCATATGTATTCCTACTCACGTTCAAATCCATTCGAGAAATACTGCTGACAAACACACATAAAAATGGACTCAGTTTTTGACAGAAACGTTTTTGATGTTAACAAAAATTGCGAAACGTTATAATAATAATTAGCTTTAGGTTTTGTGCGTCATCTCTAATAGTTTATACGACTTTTGTTACGTCATTTCATACCAGTTTCAGTCTAAATTATCAATTGCTTATGACTGATAATATTATTTTTCATTAAATATTTATTTTTTTGTTTTGAATTAAGCACAAAGTTACACAGTGGTTATCTGTGCTCTGCCCACCACGGGTATCGAAACCCGGTTTTTAGTGTGTAAGTCCGCAGGTATATTACTAGGCATATTTAAAATTATATCAATGAAAGATTCCTATCAATTATATTATTGTTAAAAACTTCATATATCCAAGGCGTAAAAACTTCCAATTTTAACAGAAAATAATGTAATTTGGATTGTTGTTTTGAATTAAGCACAAAGCTACACAATGGGCTATCTGTGCTCTGCCCACCACGGGTATCGAAACCCGGATTTTAGCGTGTAAGTCCGCAGACATACCGCTGAGCCACTGAGGGGCTGTAATTTCGAATTCAACTGGAAAGCAAAAGAGCGTGTGAAACTTACGCTTCAAAAGGCTAGTAATTATTTTTTGAAAAACTGTTCTAGAAATTGTAATCAAAATTACCATGCAGCTTTCAAGGTTGTTGCGATCATTAAATATTTACGTCAAATACATATTATTAATATGTTCGTAGTAGTTTAAATATAGAAAAAATTAATTACAACAATAGAAAATTGCACATGAATTACATAACAAAAGTTTTTTTAAAAAAGGTTAACGAATTCATTTGCGTTTTAATTAGAGAAGGTTGATACAGATTATTTAATATAATATTAGTCTTAGTATTAATCAGGAAAGTACTGTCTGTAAAATAAATTATGTGGAGTAGACAGTGAGTGAAACCAAGGACTAAAGGTGTGAAATATTACTATCGTTTCTTTTTTACTATTGGAGAAAATATAATTTATATCCATGTCAACCATGAAAGTATATCCTTAGGTAACTGTGCATCATGAAACATGAACATAAATGAAACTGCATACTTGACGTAATTATTTGAAATTGATTCGATTTTAAATAACCTTAGTGTTCTCAGTATATTTATTAAAGTACATTGATAGAAAATATTACTTTAATTTAAGTAAATTAGCTTTATATACGTATTATGAAATTAATTGTTTGGGTTGTGCCTTCTGTTATGCTTATCAAAGTAGTAAGATATATGAAGAAGTATATATAGATATTGAGGAAAATTATAGTTTCAAACCATAATGCTCGACTCAAGTATTAATTCTGATCAATAACTGGGCAAAGATTGTTTGTATTTGTTTTGTAAATATAGAGCCATAATGTATGACTTCCATTTTAGCTCACATCAATGAAATTGTCTTCTCATAAATCGGACACAACTTGTTTGAATTGGTTCCACAAAGAATGTCAGCAGTTCTTACCTGAAGAAAAGCCGCCGGGTCCGTCTCTTTCAGTGCTTCGATACAGAACTGCAGCAGACCAGTCGTTTGTTGGAGTTTGGAAGCAAAAGTAGCAATTTGTTCCCGGATAATTTTTATTTTCGAATCTCGTTCCTGATGGACAAAGTCAAATAACTGGAGTTTTCTTCTGTGGATGGCTTCAATCAGAAGGTCACAATCAGCAGAGATCCTGTTCTCAAACTCGACACAGTTATCCTAGAAGTAAGATGTACAGCAGCATATCAGAATGTGTTACCCATCCAGTGGCTCAGTGGTAAGTCTGAAGGCTTAAAATAAATTTTGTTACTCGAGTTAGACATAGCACAGGTAGCCCTTTGTGTAGCTCTTCCCTTAACTAAACAAATACACAACTGTGTTAAGAGGTTAGATCGAAAATGAAACAAAACTGAGGTTGCAGAAGGAAGTGTAAGCAAAATATTTTTACTTGGTTGTAGCATTGGCTGTGTGGAGAAGGGTGATACCACATCAAGATATAGTTGTTGTATCCGTGCGGACACACACACACATACATATATGAAACGATAAGAAAATATAATTATATTTTAACGTATCTAAATTTGAAAAACTGAAAATATCGAAGTAATATTAGAAGAAAAAACTATTTGCAACAACCATATTTAATGTTGTTAATATAGTAACGCACCACTGTTGTATTATAAACAAATATTTTAACCTTTTATGTGATATTTTATTTAGTTTTCACAAACTCTGATACTAGTTCTATACCTTTTTAGGTTATGTATGCTTTGTAAATAAATAAATAGACACATATATTAAAATTTTGTAAGGTTATCCAAGTAAAGCTTATTTAATCAAAAACGCCTTAGGTGTGAAATAAAGGTATGCCAAGAAAAAAATCGAGTGAGCGACTTTAAGAATTTAATCAAAATACGCGGGTTACTTAAGTAATGAAGGAATATTTACTATAAAGTTATTATCAGTGATAATAATCATCTACGTGTATGATTCTTTTGAAAACCTGAGCTAGAAACTGCTAATCTATTTTGGTTGGCCTAACCACTACATGTGCATTTCAATATCCTTTCACACTAGAGTATTGCTTCTCTAAATCAGCCGTTTGTTTGTTTTTGAATTTCGCACAAAGCTGCACGAGGGCTATATGCACTAGCTGTCCCTAATTTAGCAGTGTAGGACTAGAGGGAAGACAGCTAATCATCACCACCCACCGCCAACTCTTTGGCTACTCTTTTACCAAAGAATAGTGGGATTGACCGTCACATTATGATGCCCCCACGGCATCATCACCACCTGCATTGAGATGTACATGCAGGTACATGTCGCAAACTCGCGACCTTCAGATTACAAGTCGCACGCCTGTGTGTTTCTATTAACACAGCCAGGTTAAATATATCTTTCATTCTTTTCTGTTAGTACAGGCTAAATATTTTTCAATGATATTTTGTAGTGCAGGTTAACTCTTAGGCTACGATTTTACCAACAAATAATGGGATTAACCTTCACGTTATAACGCTCCCACAACTGAAAAGGTTTTACGAATCCTATTTACGAACAGGGATTCGAATCCGCGACTAAATATTGCAAATCGATCGCTCTAAACATCAGTCCAATTCTTAAAAGCGCGAGAGTTTCACATATTTTTTTAAATTTATTTAGGTTATATATAAAAACTATCACAATGTCAAGATAGATTTCACTTGCAAAACCACCAGTTTACAAGTTTTGAAATATTCTCCACTTAGTACCTGTATAATTTCTTATACTACAGGTGTACACTAAGAGATAAAAATGAACTTAATTATATGTGATTAAAATAATATTTTATTGTATGGATGATCTTGGGATTAAACAGTTTAGAAATATATTGAGCATTTTAAAAGAAAGGCAACTCCGTTTTCAGCTGTGAAGATATTATTGCGTCATAACAACAATCACAACAGTTTAATAAAGACAAACTGAGAGATTATATAAACTTATGAACTGTAACGCTTATCTTGATATCAAAGCTAAGTTTTCCACACAGAAAAAAACTTTAATTTATCTGGAAAAGTATTTAGAATTTTTGTAAAAAAGAAAAAAAAACTGGTTTTAGGATTAAGGGAATTCCAGAGTCTTGTTGACAGTGGCTTCAAGCTGGGCCTATAATCTTTTCTTTCATAATTTTGTAAAAAATTACTCGAGGGCTAAGATTACAGCTGATAATTCTAGCCGCAGAGTTGTTTAAAATTCATTGGAAAAAAGACAAAAATCAATGTTGAGTAAATTACTGATAATTACTCCCTATCGTAACATATGGAACATGAGTAATAGAACAGCAATTACTTTTCGTAATGTGAAAATACATGATCTGAGTAAGTTTCATCAATAATGTCGTAGATCAAGAGTTTTGTTTGTTTGTTGCGCTAGCCATCTGTAATTTAGCGGTGCAACACTAGAGGAAAGGCTTGTTTGTTTGTTTATTTTTTAATTCGCACAAAGCTACTCGAGGGCTATCTGTGCTAGCCGTCCCTAATTTAGCAGTGTAAGACCAGAGGGAAGGCGGCTAGTCATCACCACTCACCGCCAACTCTTTTACCAACGAATAGTGGGAGTGACCGTCACATTATAACGCCCCCACGGCTGAAAGGGCGAGCATGTTTGGTACGACGAGGATGCGAACTCGCGACCCTCAGATTACAAGTCGCACGCCTTAACACGCTTGGCCGTGCCGAGCCAAGAGGTAAGGCAGTCTAGTTATCACCATCCACCGCCAACTTTTAAGCTACTTTTTTGCCAACAAACAGTGGGATTGACAGTTACAGTACAACATGGCTGAAAGGGGGAGCATGTCTGGGATGACGGGGATTTGAAGCCGAGATCTACGGAGTACGAGTTGAATGCTTTAACCACCTGGTCAAGCGTGGTATCGAGAGTTAAACAAATGTGTTGGTGGTAAGTTTACTGACTGACAACACTAAAATCTGTATTCGGTTTCACGTGGCAGGCACAGCTGAGGATCCAATGTGACTTTTTATTCAAAAAAACATGGATTTTTAAATAGAAGAGTATTTTTTATTAACACAGCCAGGTTAAATATATTTTTCATTCTTTTCTGTTAGTACAGGTTCAATATTTTTCAATAATTTTTTGTAGTGTAGGTTAAACATGTTTCAACCTTTTTTATTAGGGTAGGTTAAACATGTTTCAAACTTTTTATTAGTATGGATTAAACATGTTTTAACCTTTTTTTATTAGTATAGGTTAAACATGTTTCAACATTTTTCTTTAGTGTAGGATAACTTTTCAGTCTATTTTTTTAGTACAGATTAAATGTTTTTCAATCTCTTTTGTTAGTAAATTCTACAAGAAAGGAGAAAGTGACCGATAAGAAGACAACATAGTTTTTATTTCAATTTTATTCTTTGGAAAAATGCGCTATATGTTTTTCACTACTTCAGCGTCATTTGTGCGTTGAGAGATGGAAGATGATAACACTTGTTACAGAAAGATTGGAAGGTCCAATTTATTTAAATAACAGTAATAATGTAGCTGTGGTAAACTTTACTTACAGGTATTTTGTCTACCATTACTTTCAATTTCTGGATAAACTCAGTCGCTCCTTTCGCTCTCTCAGACAGTGCTTGAAGAGTTTGAGATAATTCCGTCTGAAAGAAATAAAAAAATAAAGAATTAGAGGTGTTACTTTAATGATTAAATTATTATGCAAGGTGATTCAGGTGTAACAGAATTAAGGCTCTTCACGTACCTCGATATTTAAACAACCTTTGTTACCTTAGTGTGTTATATCGTGGCACAAAACAATGAATAATAGTGTAACAACAGTTACTTTTGTTATGTAAGCCAACTTACTATCTTAATAAGTCATATTGTTATACAAAATAATGGATAATAGTGTAAGAAAAGTCAGTAATTTATGATTCCTGCTAACACTATTATTTAACAAGCAAGGTAGCCTCCATAAGTTATATTAATCGTTGTATTTTTACGAATCCTCTATCGAACACAAATTTTTGTCATAATAACGTAAAGCTTTGGTTAAAATGTAATAACCACCTAAGATGTGAAGGTGATCATCCAACAGCTGATTAGATTAGTTTTGAAATTAGACACTATCCCACTAAGATTGTTATAATTGAAAAAAGATAAATAACTGAAATTATACGTTTATTCTTCTTGTTTGAGCAGAAATTCCGTTTACTTCCTGATTTATTGTTAGAGTAGGATATCGAACAACTTGGACTATAATTCTTAATTTGTTGTCAAAGTAGGGTATCGAACAACTTAAATTGTATTTCTGGTTTTATTGTCAGCGTAGGATATCAAACGATCCATGTTGTTGTTGGATCATAAATATATGTATTACCCAGGAAAAACAAACGCAGGCACCAATCTGTATTTGGTATCGTTAGAACAATAAATTTTCTCTATTAAATATCCGACATCCACTGGATTTATTCTGAGGAAACGTTTTGCATGCAAATCGACTAAAATAACCATTTTTGTTGTTTTACACATTTATCGCATTCACTGAAATATAAAACTAATTTTCGAATATTTAAATCTGAAGTCATGAATCGTGTTGGAATTTTAAACACGGCAGTTTTCTTTATGAAGTCTTCAACATGGTTCTTTAAAATGTTTTTTAAATAATTGTAGCAAAGCTAGGAGATCATAGAAAAACTCATTGTAGAAGGGGAAATTTTGCAGTCTTTCTAGCTCCATCTGAATGAAGAAGGAAATTTTTGACAACTGAAAAAACAAACAAATAAGAAATTGCGCTGTATTTTCATAATTTGGTGTTTTGGCTTAAATATCTCAAAATAAGGCTAATCCTGTCAGAGTAGGATATTGAACGACAGATGTTGTTGTTGAATCATAAATATATGGATTACCCAAGAAAAACAAACGTCCATCAGAATGATGTCGTAATAGTTTATAAGTATATCAAGCTTTACCACAGACTGGAAATTATCTTCATATTCTACTTTATTTCTGGAATATATCACATCCTACGTGCGTATTGTACCAAATCTTGAAGACCTCATCTAAGATAGGGTTAATTAGGTAACTTGGGTGTAAAAATTTCCGCAAAGCAGAATTTTGTGGATTTTAGACATGCTATAAAGACCAAAACTGATGCTTCAACGGAACTAAAAACAGCTTGGTAACATTTATTTCCAGACAAAACCCATCAATAATCTCACTAAAGTTATACTCGTGGCCGAATCATTAGAGTAATACATTGAAAATTAGTTTATAATGAAGGATAATTCAGGTTTTACTTGTGGGCCGATTGTTATCAAAGAAAATATCCAACAATGTGGGTGATGCTGTAGGTTTTATAATTGAGATATAATACTGAAAATTTTTTATTCCCTACCGTTCAAAAAATATGGATTGTGCTTCTGGTTTTAGTGTTAGAGTAGAACAACGAATATACTTATCATTAATACAGAATACCAAACAACTGTGTTATTGTTCGAGTAAAATACCGAATATCTTCGAATGTGCTTCTGTACAATCGAGATTGTATTTTCGTTTTTTATTTTAAGAGCAGACTACCAAATAGCTAAGGTTATGCTTCTGGTGTTAATGTTGAAAGAGAATACAGAATAAAACAAAATGTACTTGTGGTCTTACTATTATGACAGTTTATCGAACAACTAAAGTTGTATTCTTGGTGTTATTGTTTGAGTAAAATACTAAAAAGCTAATGAAGTACTTCTGGTTTTAATGTTGGAACAGAACATCAAACAACCAAGGTTTTACTTTTATTCTTCCCGTTGGTGTAGAATTCCCAATACCTTAGTTTACTTTTGGTCTTATTATTAGTGTAATATACAAGGTAAATGAAGCTTCGTTTCTATTCTTATTGTTAGAGTAGAATACCCAACACCTCTGGTTTTACATATGTTAGAATGAATTATTACATAACCTACGTTGTACATTTGTCCTTATTGGTAGAGTAGAACGCTGAATAACTAAAATCATACTTTCAGTTCTAAAATACTCTGTTTTATAATCAAACGCACATTAAAACGTTTACAATGAATATTAGTTTAATGTAGATGACGTGGACTCAATTTTGTTTAATGCCGGTGATTTATTATTCTGCCTCCCAAAAACAGTCCTCCAAAAATAATCAATATACTGCTTTCTTCTCTTATGTTATTTTTGTTTGTTTGTATTCTCTAAACGCAGTCTTTGTATTGACTCATCTCAATTGTCTATGCTTTTCACCACCAGCTCTGTGCACAGATTTTTAGAATTCAGTTATTGGCTGCTGTTGTTTTTAATTTCCACGTTCGAACACTTGTTAGAAGGTCGGTTTCACAACATTATGTCTTCTCTACAACAACTAGATGATAGTCTTTCAGCAACATGTTCAAGGTAGTCACGTGAATTTGAGAGTTGGGAATTAAAAGACTTACTAATGTGTTTAAGAAGAAAAAAATGATTTAAATGACGACAAACTTTCTGTAACTGAAAGACTTTAAAATAAGTAATGTCTTATATTAATATATTATTACTTAGCTTTGTTTGTACAATTCATGATAACTCAATGTATTTCAATAATTAAATTATAATGCACATTAATTTCCTACTGGGACTTTAGCTTATATTTAAAATATGAATGCTTATGCATGAGAAGGTATAGTGTAATTGTATCAACATATGAGTGCGCTCTCTTTTATATTACAGATGTTAGGCCAAAGCTACCAATATCCTTAACTGTATTTATATACATGCCATATAGTATACATTTTATAAACCTGAATCTTAAGCCTTAAAATTGACGATTAAGCCTAAAACATATTGATAAAAAATATGAATTCAATTTGGAAAGTTTTAGTTTATTTAAAAATGGCCAGATATATTTTTACAAACCATGTTTCAAAAGAAGCTGTATTATGCAAGGAAATACGAATTTTGACTCTTATAGTAATCGGATTTCGATTAGAAAGAGAATCAAAGAAAAACGATGATGATACCAATATGGGAAAGTATCTGGTTGTTGTCAGTTTAGATGGTTGTACAGTTGAACCAGGACGGATGGATATAATAAGAAATAAGTTAAATTTTAGCACATTCATGATCTGAATCTGAAACTCATGTTAGAAATAAGATATTAGTCATAAGCATGAAAACACTACATATACTGAAGTGTTCGTAATCTATGTTAAAATCACAAGGACAATGGCCTAGGGTTTTTATCTTCAACCAGTGGTAGTCTGTATGATGACCTTGAATATGGACTATTGCTCTGCAGTACAGTTTCCACTATAGAAAGTTTTTGTGCAATGTAATGAGATCAAGATTGTCCTTATTTTTAAAAGTCCATTAATTCGAGTGTTTTATTACTTCAGAGGATATTTTTATGTAACGCAAAAGCACCAAAGTCCATGGATATCGTCTGTGAATGGCATGATACGAATTTTCGTGTTTACTTGCACCTTGCACAAGAACTAACATGTCCACTTAGACGTGAGGCTAAATTCTGTCTTGAGAGAGTTAATGTGGCATTGATTCTGTAAAAAAAGGGTATTCCGTCGCAAATTACTGGGTTAAACATGACATCTTAAGGACATACAGGATTCACTTGTCGCTTTTCTCTACACTCTAGATGTTTAACTTGCCGTTATACGTGTTATTCGAGCCAGTATAAATCCCTTAAAAATATTTGGCAACGTACTCTTTACCCTTTGTAATTAGAGCAAATTGTCCGGACATTTAAAGATATTTACGTAATATATGTTTAGTTGAACAGGATGATATACTCGCATTTTTTACACACCAGATGCTATTCTTACAGTTCACCTTTCACTACGTGCTCTGAGAGAAGCTTATAAACACTGTTTATCGCTTTTGAAGACGTAAATTCATGAGAATTATATTGTTTACCCATATATGTCATGTTTCTAATTTAGCTCTTTAGATTCGGTTGACTGCTGTGTACTTGAGTTGCTTTGAAACAGGAAGATCTCAGCATCAAACATTTTTGTAAGGTAATCAACTCAGAAATGGTTTCTTTTACACGCCACTTCCATCTGAAAAATCATCAAAATTCAACTGAATTGGAACAAGAGGGTCGGGGTTTGTAATCACGGGACACGTGTATGCCAAGTGCTTATAATACTCAGTTCATTGGTGTGTATGTTGTGTGTGTGTGTGTGTAAAGCTCAGTTTAGCGGGGTGCATAAATAAAATACTTCGTTTATTCTAGTAGCTGGTTTATATTGATGCACAAGGAAAGCTATCAGAGTTGTATGTTGGTCAGGCTACTGTAGAGTGTAACTTTACTGGCTATTTTATTGCAATATCATATTAATGATACCGATAATAAGAGGAAATTTTTCATCATTAATTTACAAATCTAAGCAGATAATTAAAGCAGACTCCGCTAATGATAGACAGTGTAAGTGACTGAGAGAACTTGCAGATTTGCCAGATAACTATCCTTATCCAGATAACAAATGTTGACAGTTAAATCTCGGTATTTGAGTCATAGTTTATTTACGAGTGAATCATTGTACATAATTTAAACACGAACAACTTAATGGAACCTTGTTGTATTGAAGTTAATGAATAAAAATTCAGGAGAAAAGATTTAAGTTCGAGTTATTACACTAAGTGAAAATGTTGTAAGCCCTGTAAAACCGATCTTTCACTATTTCGTTTTGTAGTTTCGCTGGGGAAATTATTTAAAAAATGCACTCAAAGGTTATATTTTAATTAAAAAAAGAGTTTTGGTTCTAAAATTAACTCAGTCATTTTTTTGGTATTTGGAAAGGAGAATTAGTAGAAGGCAGCCGTTATTCAGTCGTGATCAATATGTGCTTACGATAACCATTGAAAACTAAGATAATCAAATCACGTAAAGTTGAGTGTTTAGGTTTTGTTTTTGGTTTTTAGAGAATTTTTTTTATTTATCACATCCTAAATAATTGCAATATTATATACAAACACAATTACAAGTATCAAGACTGATGCAAAAAGTAGTTGCTTTGCTACGTTTCTACAACCTTTTCTTAGTTTACACTAATTTAATAAATAGAAAGGCTGAGCTTCGATAAAATCAAAAACATTTTGCCTCAGCTTTCGTATGTTAAGGTAAGGTTTGTAAATTTATAAAATTATTTGCTTTTTCAATCTTATTTCTATTTACACGTGGAAACTCGACAGTAATGTGTGAAAGGCTTTATCTGTGTTTAATTGCTTGTAGTTAAGCAGAAAGGTATACGATGGGCTATCTGTAATGTGTCCACTTCGGGTATCGAAACCTTGTTTTTAGCGTTATATGCTGTCAAACCTACCGCTGTGTCCCTTGAGAGCAAATTTATTTCAAACAAATGTAACTGAGTTACTGCGATTGTAAGATATTGGAAAATCACTAACACAACAAAATGTATTTTTATGCAGACATAAATGTTCTAGACAGGAATTTGAGGCTATACGGATAGGATTTCCGACAGATTTCGAACAAAGATACACTCACTGTACTTGTCGAAATGATAAGATAAACTTGAGAGTTTCTAGAAAGTTGGTTATTTCCATATACGTAAGATAGAATAGAATTCTCTTAATTTTAAATGCCATGGAAACACATTCGATTTCTCAGAAAGGCGCCATAGACCTCTCTTCTAGCTAAGTCCTTCTATTTTAAATCATTGAACTTGGTTGTCAAAATCTCATAACTTTAACACATGGACTGAACTAATTACACACTTAGCAGGTTTCAGAAGCACCTTAGTCGACGGATATTACTCTGAGTTAGACAAAAGCGTTGCACGAGATGGCGCATAGAGTTATGTGATAGGGTTGTTTATCAGATCATTTAGGTAACGAAATTGTCCCTATTGATTCTATTATCATAATTTGTTAAAAGACGTACTTACTAGAATACTGTTTGGCTTCATTTTAATTAATGCTAATAAGCCATTAATTTGTGCATCCACTATACCGAGTGTTATCATGGAAATATTTAAGATTAACGCCTTAGTGAACACTGAATTACAAAAATCTCTATTTATATTATGATAAACAGGATTATACTGTAATAAATACTTTCACCCCGTTAACATATGTGAACACTTTGAACTGTTGTGATCATCTGTTTAAAAGCGAAGTAATAGACAAGCTCATCATTAATTTACGATTCATAAAGTTCATGTATTTGGATGAAGTTTAAACTGAAGTGTTACAAGATTTTTCAACAAAAATCAAAGCTCTGAACTTGTCAAATGAAAGTGGAATTGTAAACCCAAACAAGAGATTTGCATGGATAATTTATAATGCCATGCAATGTCTCACAAAGCTACACTACATTCTAAAATACTAGAAGCAGTAATACGCAGACGCAATGGAAATTAAAATGAAACAAAACATGAATGAGACTAAATCAATAATCAAAACACCTGCATCGTTTTGATAAGGTTCAACTGTTGTATCTTTTCATTACTTTTTAAGCTTTTATTCAGGTGTTTTAAGGTAATTTACACTTAATATGTAAGGAATAGTTTTAGTATTTTAAGAACGATGTTGCCATGTACAGACACACGCGCAGATATACATACACGTGTAATTAAAATAAATTAAATTTTGTGGAAAGAAAGAATTTTCTGAAAAATGTACTTGAAAAATTAAAAACACAGTCAGAAAGCAAATATATAAACATTCCATCTGCCATGGGAGCTGTAATAATTGTAAAAGTTTTTACAATTACTTTTGTTTAGTAATACCTTAACATGTTAATATTTACGTCCAAGCAACATAGTGGGACTCGAAATGTTAACTTCAGAGACAATTTTACTGTCTTCACCATTGATGTATAATATTCATATTATTACCTGACCTTGTATCTATTTTTCATTCCTTTAGTTGGTAAAGATGTGAGACGTTATGGGCTTGAATACTTACAACTGTTCCTTTTCTATTTTCTAATATGATTAGTTTTTTTCTAGTCCTTGATTTGTTGTTAATATCATTTTATTTCTTTATTGCTAAAACATTTTATGAGCACAAGAGTGACTCAAGGGTAGCAAAGAGACTCATATCAACTCTTATGTTTCATGAATCAACTTCAATTCGACTCATATCATTCCTGGTGATTCTTTACAAAGTAAGTAAAATCAAGATGGATTTGTAAATTGCACATGATAAATGAAACGTTATCTAAATATTAAAATAAACTAACTAAATATTTATTGAAAAATGTTTTATTAACATCTTACTAAAATTAATAACTTCACATTTTTAAAGTTCTGTCCAACCTTAATTAGTTGATGGAAATCTTCGTACATTTTCACAGTTCTCTCTTAACTTAATTAGTTGATGAAACCTTCATACACTTCAAAGTGTGTGAACAATGGCGTAACTACAAACCGCGCATAAAAAGTAACTAGACTAGGCCCCTGCATTTATTCTCTATGTCGGCAATTCTTAAGTTTTTAGGCACTTCGAGCAGCCCCGTAACTGCGGGGACATACTTACGCCACTGTGAGTGAACAGCGTTGTATTTTATCATTTCTTGTAAGTCAAATAAAATTGCACTCAACAACGATAGTTCTTGAACTGAAATTGTAGTCGTATTATTTAACATTACTTGACTATTTAATAGAGAAAAGTTGGAAAACCTTTTTCATAATTATGAAGTAAATGTAATGAGAAACATATACACACACATGTTTCTATCAAATCAACAATATTTAAATTAATTGGTCCCCGTACATCAGGCTCTTCACTCTAAGCTAGAATGAATAGGTTGTTTTGTTTGTTTTTTGAATTAAGCACAAAGCTACACAATGGGCTATCTGTGCTCTGCCCACAACGGGTATTGAAACCCGGATTTTAGGGTGTAAGTCCGCAGACATACCGCTGAGCCACTGGGGGGCTATAATGAATAGGTCACAGAATTTCAGGCTGTTTGCTCTGAGCTGAAATGAAAGGTAACCATATAGAAATCTTTAGTCTTATGTCTCTTTACATGTTTGTTTCCTACCACTCATCTCCATACCACAACTTTCAGTTTGATGAGCCTGACTTTCTTCCTTTTTCCAAACCTTTCAACTTTATTAATAAATATAATAATCGTTGTTTCTGCAAAAGCAATACATTAACATCACTTCTTTTAAAAACATTTTTAGATAATCTATCTTTTTATACATCGTTTAGATCCATACTCCCAGATGACCGCGTGCGCAAATATTTGAAAGTTTCTGTGGTTAGCGTGCTAAGCCAAACGCACGAAGACTCAAAGATTTGGCACGAATATAAAAATAAACAACAAGAAAGAAAGAATGGCATCTTGCCAAATACAATGCTTAACTAAATGAGGAATGTTTCCTCAGTGTTAAAAATGTAAAAATAAAAACATCTGAAATTACATTACGTGTGTTAATTATATTATACATAATTAATTTACCTGAGAAACAAGAAATACAGACATATCTAAACCCCCCATCCATTTAAAATTAAAAGAAATTGGATAGAAAAATAACGGAGCAGTGATGATATACAAATATCTGCGTTAATGCTGTAATATTTAAAAAATATTGTGTTTAGGTGTACTCTAAGTTTGTGTGTTTTTCTCTGAACAGCCAAGAAATTGCTTGAAATATTTTTTGTGTGCAATAATTCACGACAGTTTTTTTCTTTTTCATTGTGACATGACGAAAAGAATTGAAAAGCTCATCAGTTATTCTGTTTCTTTAGTGAATATAGGGTGGATCTCTATTCAACCAAAAGTCAAGTTGTTCAGATACATTAAACTCTCGGTTTTAAAGTCATTATTTTCACTTCTAGTGCTAACATACTATTTAACACAAGCATATGTTTCAGTTTGTTAAGCTGTTTTCACAGTGCTGAAGAAAAGAAAGGTGAATTATTATCAAGAATGCCAATCATACTGTTATTGGTGATAATTCGAGGTAAAAAGTCAAAAGACAAAATATGGAAGAAAACGTTCTGTAAGATAACGATCTAAAAAGTTTATACAATGAAAGATTTCGAGTCATACTGGTCTACACGAGTAGTCCATGTGGGTAAGGGTTGAAGTAAGGTCTAGCGGATCGTCAGTAGGTTACAAGGTTACGCCTTCACTCCGACTACGAAATAAATTAAAGAATGGAGCTAGAAGGTTATACGCTATGGTCAAAAGATTTTGACGAGGAGCCTGGCATGGTTAAGGTGCTCAACTCGCATTTGACGGTTGCAGGTTCAAATCACCGTCAACAAATGTGTTCGCCATTTCAGCTATAGGAGAGTTATAACATGACGGTCAGTTGCATTGTTCGTTAACAAAAGAGTAGCTTAAGAGTTGATGGTTGGTATTGTTAACTGGCCGCTTTCACTCTAGTTTGTCACTGATAAGTTAAGAACGGTTAGATCAGATAGTCCTATTATGGCTTTACGCAATATTCAAACCAGATCCTGACAAAAATTATGTAGCTGTGAAGGAGTTGAAAAGTACCAGAAGGATAAAAAAATGACACCCGTAAAACACTTGGATAAATGATAGGAGTAGACAGAAGATCCATCCATCAGTCCTCAGGATAAATGTAACCTGGCAGGTTTGGTTGCTCGAAACATTATGATTGGAATCATCTGCTAGAGGCGACACACCATAGAGAACCAATAAATTAACATGCCTGTTCGTAGACTGCAGAAACGGTAAAGAATCGATGAAAAGGAGGTATGACTAGAATTTCAGTGTAGACAAGGTAGTTTGACACTAAAAGTCAGACGAAGAGCATGGCGTTCCAGTATCTGAAGAAAAAGATATAGCTTGAAGGACTATTTGTTTGTTTTGGAATTTCGCACAAAGCTACTCAAGGGCTATCTGTGCTAGCCGTCCTTAATTTAGCAGTGTAAGAGGGAAGCCAGCTAGTCACTATCACCAACCGCCAACTCTTAGGCTACTCTTTTACCAACGAATAGTGGAATTGACCGTCACATATAACGCCCTCACGGCTTGGAGGGCGAGAATGTTTGGCGCGACTCGGGCGCGAACCCGCGACTTTCAGATTACGAAGCGCACGCCTTAACGCGCTAGGCCATGCCGGGCCCTAGCTTGAAGGAAGCAAAAAGCCAGGTAGCGTAACCATAAGTAAGACAAGGGCGAATAACTGATTCAAGAAAAGAAGATGAGGCGTGATTTTCTGGCTGAAAGACATCAAGTTTTTCATGTAAGACGTTTGTGACAAGAATGACATTTATACTGAGTAGAAACAAAAAAATGGCTCTGGGTTCAGTGGCATTGACTGAAAGCTATCGGTTACATCACAATTCTTAAAAAAAAGTGTTAATAACAGACTGTAAAATTCTGTTTAACAAAAGTTGTCAACGGCGTATTAAAAATATGAACAAATCATGTCCACAATATGAAAGATATAAAGGAGAGTATTTATCTTTCAAAAACTCCAAAAAAGGAAAAGAGAATATTAGATGAAAATTGTGCCCCAGTGTGAAAAAGAGTTAACCAAGTGGATGTATATCAGCGGAAGGAAAAACAGAGAAGTCTGAAGACTAAGCCATATGCTAAACAGAATGAAAAGCTCATTCGAAATAAAAAATAAAGTATATTTTAGGGTGTTTAAAAGCTAAAATTATCGGTGAAGATTTTAAAACAAATCTCTGAGTAGGTGGCTCATGGTGTAAAAATGAGGTATATATAAATCTTGAGAATTTGGCAGCATATTATAATTTTGGAAAACAAACATTGAACTGATACACTAAGATATTTTCAGGATTTTACTAAAAATACTAGCAGGGTCGATAAGATTTAATTTTTACAGGATAGTTCTTTGGCTTGAAGAACATTAGCATACTAGATGTTATCCAGATGGTAGGATAAGATCCCGACCAGATAAAATAAGTAGAAAGTAGCAGAAAGATGAATAATTGCACAGGAATATGTTATAGATGAAAATAAGTCAACCGCCTGACCACTCCGGCCCACCAGCATAAATAGTAACACATTCGATAAGGAAAGTAAACTGTGAGAAAGAAATGTTCAGGAAAATTAGTTGCAGGAAGAGAGTGTATACGTTATTGAAGATAAATAGTGTGACATGTTGCAATTCCACCAGTAGCAACTTCACATAGATAGTCATATAGAATAAAATAATACTGGCAATCTCAGTAGGTTTTATAAAAGATTAATTCAAGTAGATACAATCACAAGTAACGTCATGAAGATATGGTTAGAGAAATGATTTATTGGTTGAAGAAGTAAATTAAAGTGAGAGCTCGAAACCAGAGAAAGTAGCATAATTATTTTAAATGCTATCTTAGTGGCGTAATGTACAGAGTTGAGAACAAATGAAGGCTGAAATGGATGAAAATTCTGAGGGTTGAGAGAGATATGCATTGAAGGACGTTTTAATGGTAAGACGTTGTGCAATGAAGTTGGAAGGAGTGATAGAATAAGTAGAGTTCACAGGAACAGTTGTGGTGGGGTTATTAGGTAGTGGTAAAGGTTTACCATGATACTAATAAGTGTAGGACGGATGAAACTGCTGACACATATTGCATAGAGGAGGGAGTTAATGACAGGTATGAGCAATGACGAACAAATGAGGGCCACAACAATGGGTAAAGAAAGTTTAGTTGGAATACTTAGCAGTGAGATGGAGTTATATGTGAGGCATTTATCGCACCCAAAGGTTGAAGAAAAATAGCTTGTAAAGATTTCAGATATAAGCACCATATTGAAGGAAAGGATCAGTTATATGACTGTTTAGGGCCAAATTCTGGATCATAAAAGTTAGGCCATATACACTAACAATACAAACAGCAAATGTCTTGATGGAGAAGCTCAGAAATAAGGTATTTGTTCATTATAAAATACCTACAATCGAGCGCTTTGGAAAAGTGGACCTTTTTTCTTCAGAGAAAAATTGAGGAGGAAGAAAGACCTACCTTTTGAAAACACTTTATAAAGTTTTTATAGGGTTTTTATTAATTTTTTCAAGACTTCCTGATTCTTCGTTTTGTTTTAACATCATGAACAGAAAAATAACAAATATTGTTTTGTTGTTTTGAATTAAGCACAAAGCTACACAATGGACTATGTGTGCTCTGCCCACCACGGGTATCGAAACCCGGTTTTTAGTCCGCAGACATACCGCTGAACCACTGGGGGGCAAATAACAAATAACTTTCACACGTTTTCGAACACTACAAATCAAATAAACACAACATAGCCATAGAAAACACCCAAATATTAAATTAAGAAACAAACATAAACAAACGCAAAATTAAAGAAACCTTACTTACACAACAACTCAAACACAAAATAAACCAATACAAAGAAACACTTTTATACCTATATTAATAAATAAAATGAAACATCTAAGCACGCCCTCTACATTCCTTTAGTCAATTACACAAACCCATTCAAACATGTGGTCAGCAATCGGTCAATTACCTCTTTCTTTCCTTGTGAAGCTGATTATGACCAAAGAAGGTCGAAACGTTGTTTGCTCTTCTACATAGTGCTTTCTATACCCATACCATCCGTTTTTATACAGAGATTGGCAATTTTGACAATGAGGTCGACTTGTTTCCACTCGCAATGTGGATAAAACTTTGAAATCCACAGAAAAGTTATACTTGTACAGAAAAATTAAGCGTCCATCTTAGTGAAGATAAATACCAAAAGATGTGCAAAATGACCTTACTCAGCAGGTGTAAATCAGTGATGTCGAGAAACCCACTTGTTGAGAATTTTATATGCAAAAACGGCTCGTTTGGGTTCAGAAAATATTTCAAATAGAAGGTCGAAACGTTGTTCGCTCTTCTATTTAAAATATTTTCTGAACCCAAACGAGCCGTTTTTGCATATAAAAAAGCAGGTGTAAATGTTAAATGGTAAATAGACCAATTCGATACGGGAGGTCGAATCCTTGGAATAGAAGTGTAAGGAGAGAATGAAATTGCAAAATTATTACCCAATGATTAATAAGTCACCTCAACATACATCAGACAAGAAATAGTGGTTGTGGTTACTGCAGGTGAAATGTTAGGAAGACCTAAACACAAAACAGATGTGTGTAAAGCAAGAGCGCTAGACGATATTAAGTCAAAACCTGGCCCAACATGGCCAAGCGTGTTAAGGCGTGCAACTCATAATCTGAGGGTCGCAGGTTCGCATCACAGTCGAACCAAACATGCTCGCCCCTTTTAGCCGTGGGGGCGTTATAATGTGACGGTCAATCCCCCTTTTCGTTGGTAAAAGAGTAGCTCAAGAGTTGGCGGTGGGTGGTGATGACACAGATAGCCCTCGAGTAGGTGTATATAAAATTTAAAAACAAACAATTCAAAACTGGGCCGAGAATAAGGCTTAAGTAAGTAATCAGTATAAGATTTATCACAAGGTTCGGGAGCATCTGGTCGCTCCGCTATGATGGGTAGTCCAGAATGTATCCGCAAGACTGAATGGACTATATAAGGAGAGGTCCAAACAAAGTAAATGGTAAAACGCAAGTGAGCACCTGAGTAAAATAAACTCAAAACTTGTAACTCGTCAAATTAAATATCCAAACTTCTGGTGGTCGGCAAAGTTCAATAGATCACGTTTTTAAACGAATTGACAAAACATGACATTTCGTTGTAATATTCATAAGTTACTTCATCGCAATATGACTAGTAATAATTTACAGTACAATATTATTTACTGGCATGATACAGTAGAAGAATGAATAATAGCATTTCAACTACACCTCTTTGGTCTTTCAATGATATAAGTTCATACATATATCACAATTAAAACTATAGTTTCTAGTGTATTATAATTGCTTATTTTTTTATTATATAACTATTTGATCGTTAGAATTATACTGTGATAGTGATATCTATGTTTAAACTGATAAAAGTAAAACCTTCAAATTTATCCTTATAAAAAAAGTTTGATAATTAGTTCCAGATGGCGCTAAGGATTTGGTATTTAGTTATTTGTACCGCGAAAGGGAAGTGGTAGAAAGCAATTTCCCTGTAAGATACACTTCTATTCTGTCTTGTTTAATTTGTTTTGTTCTTTCGATTCCTCTCGTTCAACGTTGATGGTTATTGACATTTCGAACTGAATCTTTTTTCTTATAAACACATTTTTGATGAACTGAAATAAATCTCCATATCAAATGTTCATTACTTGACACCTTATTTAACACTGAAGTATGCCTTTAAATAAGTAGAATCTTCGTCATTTTAAATCTACACACTGTGCACACGTATGTGTATATTTAGGACTTACACATAGGACTAAGATACGAAGAATAGCGTAGGAATAAACCTTCAATAATGTCTTCGTTTAGAAATATTTAGCAGCATTTGATTACCTTATTTACTTGTAATAAACCCAAGTTTCATTGAAATAAGTAATACCCTATTTTTTAAATACAAAACATACCCGCTAGAAAATTTGTTAAATATTATGCACAAGTTAAGTAGTGCGGCATCATAACACGTATGTATGCGTGTTTATCATGAAAATGGTTTTACACTGTCAGCTTAGTGTATGAATTTGGGGCTTCCCGAATTTCGTAAGATATTATTTGGCTTAAGACCAAAAATATTGCTAATAGAAAGAATTTTCAAAAAAAAAGAAGCATTCTAATCTTTGTAGGTGAGAGCGTAAGAAAATACGCGCAGTTAGACGTTAATATTTTTGTGTTTGGTCTAACTAGGTAATCTTGGGAAGTTCGTATTGTTACAATTGTAACCAAATATATATTTATATGGGAGTGCGTGCCTATAGAGTCAATATTTTATTGAAATACATTTATTAACGTTGTAATTATTGTTCTTTATGGTATTTCACAGATAGATTTAATTAAATTCCCAGATAATATTATTGCACTATTTAAACAGAATCATGTCCTAAGTATTAGTATCAGTAACAGCGCATCTGTCAGTTCTCCCAGATAATATAACTATTTCTTATTAACTCTCCTAGGTAACACAACTGGAAGTTGTTCCATACGAAACAATTATGAGTTATTCATATAAAAAGTATAATATTAGTATATTAAAACACATAAAAAACAGTTAACGTGACAATATCTAATACTGGAAAAACGCCAAATGGCAAAAAACAAATTTCAGTTATTGTTCGAAAATGTTTAGGAAATACTATTTTTATCACCTATAAATGATATTTATTTTCAGGTTATTCAGATATAAAGGATATAATATATCTTTGTTTCAAAAAATTAAAACAATACTATGCAATTAATTATTGTTTGAGAACGTTGCGATATATCACAATTATAAAACCTAATTTCCGAGAGCATATCTTTGAATTCGAATATATCTATTAAAATAAATTGTGTCATCATCTGTTATTATATGTTTATTTGGCCAGCGTTAGTAGAGCTCTGTATAATTATTTCACTCATGAGAAAATAAGATTTAATTAAAAATCGCCTGTTTTACCTGGAGGTAATATTGATTAAATTATAGCATCGAAAATATTCAATGTTTCCAGTTTAATAAAACGTACCGTACATACAATACGGTGTTTCACTCCAAAGATAGTGTTAAAGGAACGTATTCCACATCAATATTTATTTCACAGATAATTGTTGTTGTTGTTTTGAATTAAGCACAAAGCTACACAATGGGCTATCTGTGCTCTGCCCACCACGGGTACCGAAACCCGGATTTTAGCATGTAAGTCCGCAGACACACCGCTGAGCCACTGGGGGGCTTGACAGATAGGCTTACGGAACGTTTCTCACGTACGAATTAAAGTCTTTATTTCACTGATAGATTTAGCAGGATATGCTACACATAAAATACGAGATACTACTTTACAGAAGACCTTAATAGAACGTGCTATACGGTAGATATATGACGTTATTCCACAAATACATGCTCTTAACGGAACGTGATTTACATAAAATATAAGATTTTTTTTTCACAAACAGACTTTATGACACGAGATTCGTAACAGCTATGTTTTTATTGCGACACATCTAAAGTTGCAGAAAGTAAGAACGTGGAAGAAATAAATTTAATTAATAATAATAATTCCAAACTTAGAAAACTCATTTGCATTTCTATAATCTCTGTTTGTTATATATATATATGTAGCGGGATTTTAAACTCTTTTATTTTTGTAAAACTAACACCAGAAACCAGACGTCGTAAATTTCTTGATAGTTTTTACGGCAGAGGTGAGATTCTTGAACATATTTCATGCTATAAAAATCAATAATGTATATTCGAGGCATAACGTTAGGAGAGACAGAGTGCATAGTAAGTTCTCATTTATACAGCTGTAAATCCAATAGACTGAAACTGTCTTCATCCATGCATCATACATATTTATGTGTGCACGCAGAACTTTCAATGAAAACAGAGAACTAGATATGTGGATTGAGATTAGTTCTGCTTTTAATATACTTATAATGCTACATTAATTTAAAACATAACCAATCTCCAAAGCAGAAGTTTCCACAGTCGAAGTTATGTTTTAATTTTCCATGGTAATTTAGGTGTTCACGCTCTTTGTAATTGGTTACTGCATGCTAAATGTTTGTTTTTATTTTTTGAGTGTTTGGTGTTTTCTTTTTTCTTTTCATACTCGTTTAATAACCCATCTAAAAACCATTATCCCCTAGTCTGTCAGATTACCGAACCTCGTTTTACATACACGCACACCGTTACAAATTATGGGTCAGAAATGTATACGTACTTTAATAAACGCTTCTCGTATGTAGTGAATATAAAACAATTTCTAAAAAGATCTGCAAATGGCAGTAATTTAAGGTATTTTTTCGTAACTACTGAAACAATGTATCATTGTTGACAGTAGTTTGCAAAAGAAAACCTAAAATTCTGTAACTCGCCATTCTAACAATTGTTTATTGTTAAAGGTGTCTGTCTATTCTTCTGTCTATATGACGCTTAATCTCTCCATTTATGCTGGTTTATGAGTCCATCTCTGTGTGCTTTTATAGATCAACCCATCCTTTCGCCAGACGGTAATCAACTGCACAATGTTTCGATTTTAAACCTACCTGCGTTTTGGTATTATTGAAATATTCGTAGCATATGTTGTGTTTCTGTTTTTGTACGATTGTTGTAGTTTCATTGTTATGGTGACAGCCTACTTATACTATGACTTAAAACAGTGACTATATTTCATTATTATTGATATCACACCCGGTTTGTACTATGACTTGAAACAGTTAACACATTTACATTAATAATTGGTAACACAGTATATTTGTACTATGACTTAAAACAGCTATCACATTTGCATTATCATTGGTATGATTATTTCTGTACAGCTTTCACGATTAGAGGTATATAGTTCCCTGGTTCTTATTGATCAGTGGCCCAGAACACAATGGCCTACTGAGGGGACTCTATTGACAGATTAATGTCAAATACAGCTTCTACACACACACACACACACACACACAAACAGCTCTTAAATCTTCGTACAAAGAATAATAACAAACTAGAATCTGCCTTTCTGCAGAAAATAAGAGGGGTAAATGGACCACTGTTTTGTTAGTTAGTTAACGCAAAGGGATGGTGAATTATCCTACTGGCTGGTAAATAAGGAGGGAGGATGGTGAGTTATTCGGCTGGCTTGTAATTAACAAGAGAGAATGGTGATTTGCTAGATTGAGAATCGAATTGGTGAAAAGAAAAATAGAAAGTTTCATCTTCTGGTACGTATTAATTGTAGAGAAGAACTATGTAAAATCTCTCTTTAATGCTTGCAAAATATAGAATCAATACAAGCGCCCTCTTGCTGACGAGAGTTTTTATGAAAGTAAGAAAGATGGATAAGAGCTCCTAACTGGTTGGTAATTGCATCACAAAAAGGAAAATGTAAACAATATTTTGTTAGTTGCTATGCGAAAGAAAGGAGAAATGAAAGGGTAGTAATTGTATGAAAGAGCCAATGTGAAAGAAGTCTCTTTAAAAATAGTAAACTGAGTTTTGATACCCGCGGTGGGCAAAACACCGATAGTCTTTTGTGTAACTTTGTGCTTAGCTTTAAACAAAGAAACAACCAAAAGTAGTAATTGTGTGAAATAGAAGGAAGTGTGGGTGAAATCTCTTGCAAAGTAGTAATTGTACTAAAGAAAGGAGGAACGAAAGAAGTATCTTCCTGAACAGTAATCGTATGATAGAAAAGTCCTATTGGTACTTGTAAAGAAAGGGAGAAGTGACAATATTCTATAAGGATAAAATATAATATAAAACCTCTACTGTTGTCAGTAGTTGTGTGGTAAGGAATAGCTTTCTTGCTGATTGACAGAGGTTGTATATATATATAATAAACGAGAGTCAAAGAAACAAATTAAGTATTAACATTATTTTAAAATTTCGTGAAGATAGAAAATTGGAAGAACGATGAAAATATAATAATTATTTATTAATGTTTATTGCAATAGAAGTAGGAAAAAAGGAAATTAATATTTGTTAATAATGTATGATTGTATGCAAATGAAGGATAAAATAGAATTAATATTTATCAATGATTGTGTGCAAAAGAAAAGTGGAAGGAGGTATTTGCATTTTGAATTTGAACGGCACCTTATGCAGTATATGGGCTAAATCACTAGATTCTAAACTCCAGGGTTCAGGTAAACAGCCATCCTTAACGTGTAACAACTACCAGAAGGAAAGCAAACCGTCAGCAGCACTTGTTGCTTACGCAGCTACTAGCAACCAAATAGGGAGGTTGACTGTTACACGTCTAACGTTCCCGAAACTGAAACTGTGAAACTTGCTAAGCAGAATATCGCGTTTGGAATATTGTAAATTCTAATTCGTAGTCAGGCACCCTTGATTTGGTTAAAAAATTTACGTGAAAAATAAAAGAAACTAGCTCGAAACCCGTCGCTAGTAATCTCTAGCTGGTCACCTTTGGTCTCACTACTCTTCTAATTTACGCCAACGAGATTCGTCTGAGTTAAAGCCTCATATGTTCGAGATATTATTTCGAAACAGGAAGCTGTTTCAAAGAGAAATTAAGAACTAAAAAGTATAAAAACAGAGAAAAGTTTATTAATAACCTTCCAACCTTAAAATAGAAAGTTAGTAAATGCAATGGTTCACTTTTGACAAGAATATTATTAAAGTGCTTGTTTTTCTCAATTACTGTAAACAGTTTGTCAGAAAATATTAATTTAAATTAAAACACTTTTATCCTGTGTCTGTCTTGTTTAAATTAGATTCCCTTTCAGAATTTGTTCTGCACGTGTTCTTTTATGCATGTTTGAAAGAAAACTTGTGCTGGTGCCGGTGAATGACGTGAAAATAAACGACTATGTATAATATAAACAGTACTGGTTGTTTTTCCTGAACAATGAATCATTTGGTCCCGCGTGTATAGATAACGTCAAATTTCAGCAACAACAAAAACAAAAATGAGTCTAGTAAGTCTTTTACTGACAGTGTAACCTTCACCTCACTCACTACCATCAACTAGCTTTTGTCCTCGCTTTCAGCTTTTGCTTGATGACCGCAAGCTGCTGCCCTTGACAGCCGTGATTGGCTAGTCCATATACTTAGTGTCCTTACAGGCACACGCACATAAAAGGCACGTGTGATTTTGTATATTTGATCTCTCGTTGAGATTATATGATCAGTACGAGCGTCATGCTTCATTAGTTTTTATCTTTTATATTCGAGAGTGTATAAAATACAATAATATCGCAGGAGTTTAAAAACTGTGATCTGCGCTCATCGCATAAAACCATGCACGTGGACGAACATAAAAGATCGTTGTACATTTAGTTTCTTTGTTAAGAACCTGAAATATTACCATGGACGATAGATGTATTACTACAGGTAAACTACTTTAAGGAGCAAGAACCAGAAGAAAAGATAATTGTTTCCTTTCAAAATAAAGATCGAAAAAAAGGCAGAAAAACAAACAGATGGAAAGAGACAGAGATCAAACAATTTTATAGTTGTATTAAAATAACGAAATTTAATCGTTCGCAAATAATGCAAACATATTTATCATACATCGCATTCACCAGTCACATACATATCAATGACTTGATCAGGAGTTTGTTTGTAGTTGAAGACTGCACTCAAATGAGTGTTTATCGGGTAATACAGATATTTCTCGGAAAACTACATAACGTAAAAGGTACCGACGTGGAGAATTCATTCATTATGTCTAAAATTATATTTTAAAAATATATTATTCCAAATGATTTAAAACATTAATAACTAGATGTAATAGAGAATAAAAAGTATTGTTAGTGTTGTTGTTTTTTCGGTTGAGACCAGGACTTAAAATTGGTCAAACATAACTAGAAGCTTAGAGAAAGAACTCAGGTACTGTTTCACAAAGTCCTTAAACATCTTGAATTGCACGTTCTTCGCAGATCGAATATCTATATATCTACTAACACATAGGTATATTTAAATCTGAGTTTATGATATATTCTACCTTTTTTTACGACTCATTTAAGTTATTCATCCACATACATATGTTTGCTTCACATTCCTCAGAATGTATTATTTAGTTTCCTATTATAATTATTATTACATCCACTGTAGATTCAAATAATTAACTTTTAAACCTTCAGTTTTGGTTTCCACGTAACAAAGTTTTAAATAACTCTAATTGTTTTTTTTTTTAATTTCGCTGAAAGCTACACGAGGGCTATCTGTGCTAGTCGTCTCTAATTTTGCAGTGTAAGACTAGAGGGAAGGCAGCTAGTCATCACCACTCGTCGCGAACTCTTAAGCTACTCTTTTACCAAAGAATAGGGGGATTGATCGTCACATTATTACGCCCCACCAGCTGAAATAACGAGCATGTTTGGTGCGACGGGGATGCAAACCCGCGACCAGAGATTACAAGTCTTAAACCACCTGGCCATGTTGGGTCTTAATTTTTATTAAGAATATGATATTTTGTAATACAATACAGGTTTTTTTAGTCTGTGTTCTAGCGCGAAACTGCCGTTTGTTCACTGTTGTACAGTACAAATTAGTTCAAACATTTCTAATAAGTTTCTACATAAAAGCTTATTATGCAACTGATAGGTAGGAACGTTTATACTAACTTAAAGTAACCATGTAGAATAAACTTATACTGTAAACTGTCAAAACAGTCTTTTGTATAGCCTGATTTAACATGTTTCAAAAACTAATGGTGTATTATTTTCAGTAATTGGACTTTTTACTTTTCTCGTTATACACCGAACATCTTAGGAGAGATCACGAGTCATATTTAACTACATCTCTCTAGTGTCGCTGTGTTCACGTAAGAATAACTGAGCTCCATCGGTTAGAACAGCTTAGTCAAACCCTTACACTTAACAGATGAAGAACAATCCACATGCACGCTTGACAACATTTTGATGATGTTGAATCACTCCACGTACTAAAATAAGTAATATCTAAAGTAAGCGGCTCAATATTGTTCCCCAACCTCAAAAACTATGCTCTAGTCTGCCTTGAATAGCAATCAACAATAACAACTTTTTATTAACGTAAACTATATACCTAGAGCAAAGCTAAATATCAGCCTGGCCACCAATATAGCAGATCAACTGTTCTATCCTTATGTATGTACTTAAAAAGTTTAAAATGGATTGTTTTATCAGTTGGGTTTTCCTTGCTGTTAAAGACATTTTCGTCCGTAAACCCTGTAGCATTTTATCAGGTTTGACAATATATTTAGGCTAGTGCTAAGTACAAAAATCTATGTTACAAGTGCAAATCAGCCTTATAATAAAAGTATAATAGATAATAAACACGAAACAAAGAAGTTCTTAACTTTATCATTATAATATAATGATATTAAATGTTATGGTACGAAAACAAATAGTTAAACTTAAAACTCGAATAGTATGAAAAAAATCCACACATTCTTTGATGGTTTTAAAGGACTTGTTGTTGCCGGAGTATCCAAACTTGTTTTGTTGTTTAGTGACAATCCCTGTAAGCTTGTTATCCTAAACTTACCCTGGCGGAGATTAACTGTCAAATGGAATCGGTACATTCCATGACACGTGTACTAGGTGGAAAAACTTCATCAGGCTCTAAGATCCATTAGCTCCGGTATAATGTTGCAAACCATATCTCTATTTGGCTCAGCAGTTGATGGGGTATACTTAAAAATAGAGGAATAAAGTCGCCAGCCAGTTAATATTAAGGACGAGAGAAAAGTAAAACATTTCCAACCCTATTTCTACCCTCAGTGGTAAGTAGGCTACGTTGTGACTTATCTTTCAGTTTATGTCTCAATCAAATAAATCGATTTTAAAGGATGCAAAAGAATGACCTAACCTGGATTTCTGACTGGCAGACTTTATTATTTCCATAATAATTTTAATATACTGATCCCTTGGGTTTGGAAAAGTTCAGTTTATAATGTTTTCTTTTGTTTTGCTAAATACACACAAATATGGCTGTTTCTAATCCTAAAAAAATGAGCGAGTTTGAGAGATGTGAAACTTGACTTTTATTTCAAGTAGCAGAGCATACATTTCTGAATGTTTACTATCTGCTCAAATTATGAAGTGATGACATCCGTATTAGTGTTAGGACGAATAGTTAATAATAATAATACATGTCACGACAAAGTGATAAATGTTTTGTATCAAAACGTTGTGCATTCCATTTGAATATTTAAATGAAACACAAGCTAATACTTCAAAAACTGGGACACATTACATAACGGTCCACCTTATGATCGGTGTCTCAGTCTTTGTAGCAAAGTTCCCCTTCAGAAAATTAAAGCTAACTCATATAAATAGATGTGTTACAAAAAATAACAACAAAAGAGAATTTGTTACTTAATAAATAGCATGTTAACATTACGTTTTGTAACAGATATAAATCGTGGTTACGATTCTTCAAGTTTAAAATTTTAATATCCGCTGTCAGCAAGAAATGACGTCTTTATTATAAACTGTTCTTACATTTTGCGCAATTTTAAAACTTGCTTTAGTATGTGTAGCACGTGCAGAATGTTTTTGCTATCCCAACCATCCAGCTCACTAGGTGTTGTCCTTTTTCCCCATATTCTCACAAAGGTTGTCTGTTTGTCTGTCTTTGAAATGACTAGAGCTTTGTGTGGTGTATGTATAACACTGGAGAACTTTCAGGAAAGGCCGTTCCCCTGTTTCACAACCGTATACTGAACTTTTTATCCACGATATTGAAAAGAAAAACATCGACTAAGGCAATTAAAAAAACGTTCACACGTTGGTGTGAAATAAAAAAAAAAAATTTTTGGCGATTTTACAAAAACCCGAAGTGTGATACGTTTTGCTTAGTTAAACGTTAAAATCTAGTTACTTAAACATATTAATAAATTAAACGTTAAAATTTAGTTTTCTTAACAATTTAGTAAGCTCTTTAAACGCTAAATAGAAAAACAAATCATAAATAAACATTTTATATGCTAACCTAACCGTTAACAAAATTGTCATGAACTATTAAAAAATAACACTTTGCAGAAAATTCGTTAATATTTTAGACAACTCATGACCGATGAAATTTTCTGTTCCTCTGAGATAGGTAAAATTGTTGTTAGCTTCTGCTTGTCATAGTCTAGTGAAATTAAGTATTTTGGAAATTTTGGCTTTGGACGAATTAGGTAAAATGTAGAAACAATGTAAATCCATATTTTTCGTATTGTATACACCTGCGTCAGTATCTTTCACGTGAAGCAAGCTCAAGAAACGAATAATAGAAATTATATTTGTGATTTCCACATCTGTGGAATGTATTTTATAAAAGTAATTATTTTCAGAGCTCAAAGATATTTTTTTGCATGGGGAGGGAGATGACTGTTTGTTTTAGATTTCACGCAAAGCTACACGAGGGCTATCTGCGCTAGCCGTCCCTCATTTAGCAGTGTAAGACCAGTCATGACCACCCACCGCCAACTTTTGGGCTACTCTTTCACCAACGAATAGTAAGATTGACCGTAACATTATAACGCCCCCATGGTTGAAAGGACGAGCATGTTTGGTGTGACGGGTAATCGACTCCGCGACCCTCGGATTACGAGTCGAGTGTCTTAACCACCTGGCCATGCCGGGCGACGAGGGAGAGGAGAAGGGAGAGATTAATTATTATAATATTGTATTACTCAATGAGGTGCAGTTCTAAAGAATGTTCCTTTAAGATTAGCGCCATGCTGTTAAAATCAAATAAAACGCGAATGAGTTTTAAAAGGTTTAAAATTAGAATTAGTAGATAGAATAAGTAACTTCAAGGTACAGACAAATACAATGTTTTCCTCCCTGTGTCAACAAGGCTTTTAATTTTCTCTTTAAACATAATAATTAAAAACCTTGTTCTGTTCTGTTTCTCATAAAGCATAAGCTCTCTTTCTCTTTTGACCATGGATATCAAAACCCAAGTTTTAGTATTGCTTAGCTACTGCAGAAGAGGTGAAGTATCTTCTTACAGAAACAGGAAGTCGTAGAAGATGCATCCAATCAGTTTTGAAAATAACACGAGTAGTACAATGCACGTATTTTAATTGCTAAATGCTGTAACCATTATTTTTATCACTACTTCCATCTTAACAGTAGAATTAGATATTTCTACACCTGTGGTCGATCTCGATTAAGAAATGCTTGCCAGATTATATAAATAGATTTATGTTTTTAAAAAGTTCCACAACAAGTAGATTGCAAGATTGAGATCGGGCATGATAAAAGTGGCGGCTGAGGACCCGGTCCTTATCAGAAGTCTTCAGGAACCAATGTCTGTACAGAGTAGTGCAATGTGTGCGAGGTGCTCCAACGTAAACGTCGCGCATCTTTAACTCCTGAACATACAAGTTATTGTATGAATGACAATGAAAAAAGAGTTCACGTACCATGGTATGGCTGTCCAGTTTGGAACAGATCGCAGAAAGGGTTTCAGGGTTAGCGGTATCCTTCTCGTCCAAACAGTTAAATCATTACATTTCAACCAGTTTAGGCAAATGGGAAAACAAAATTGGTTACGGTAAATCAAAACCCTGAATATGAAACAGGAATTGCTGAAGAAAGAGAAAGTGTTGAACCTCAAAACTAGTTCTGTTTTTTTAAACCGTATTATTAAATTCGTTATAGAGTTTTAGCCACAGATGACACAAGTAAAAAACTAGGCTTGAAAACAAGTACCTAAAACATTGTCGTTCTCGCTTGTTAGTGTTAACTGTTATTTTTTAAACTATTTTTCAAAAAAAGAGACAGGTACATATATTTCGTTTTCACTTGTATGTGCTTAAGAACTATATAATTTTCTACTTTTAAAAATCCCATAACGTTTTCTGGAGTGCAATTTGGTTGATATATTATATCGTCTCGTTTGATTTCACTCATGAACTTTTAGAAATGCATCGACATTCTCAAGTTACCACAGTAGGATAGGGATATTAACTAAGATGATTATTTAAAATGTCTTATAAATTCTCTGCTTACTCTCCTCTTAACATAGGCTGGGTGTGGCATAGTAGTTGGGGTACCGCACTGTGAATCAGAGGTAATGGAAAAGATGTCCTGTTGGTGCAAAATTACACTTTGCACCATAGCAGAGCTAGTTTTATAAATGTTCTAAAAGTGTTTTTTCTTTTGTTATTATTAAATGCTTAATACACGTGCTTGATTTCATTTAGTACTCTTTCTTTAGTTTTAATACATGGGAAACAAGATCATACTAGTGCAAAAAATGGTACATAACAAAAGATGAATAGCCAATACAGGATAATCACTAGATCACAGATAAGACTATTTAGCTGCACAACATAAAATGACAAAGCAGTTATTATTAACACGATAATTATAATTCATATTATATGGTGCAAATGAGTTATGTGAACTTTGACGTTGGACGATTGGAGGCAACATTTCATGTTTCTCAAAACGCTTTAACCAATATTCTGTATCACCAACTTGTCGTTTTCCAAAAGCAGTGTGTTCACTATTCTGTCCTAAAGTACTGTTGCCATCTCTACCAGCATGATACCTTGTTTTTATCTTAATATTATATTACGTTGTCTTCAACTAGCGACAGAATAACAACTGCCTGTTCCTTCCCGTACTTAGAAACCAGTTTAATTTGCACGAGCCATGTCTAATTGTCACAATACCGTTTCCAAAAATCTGTGGACACAACTTATAGTCTGTTATTAAAACCCACGATGCTTTCATAACCATTTAATATATCAGCTCTAGAGGGTGAGGAGTAAATTACTTTCCGTTAGTACACAGAATATACAAGTAAGAGAAAATACTTGTTTGGTTTTACAAAACAAATTAACGTTTCCTCCTGATTTGCTGTTTCAATTAGAAATAAAGCATTCAAAATAAAGATTATTCGGTTTTGTTCACTTAAATACATTTTTAAAACAGTTTCGAAGCTAATTTATGAATTATCCCATTTAAGCATAATGATATTTGTAATGAAATTACTAACAGTGGATACTCATCTGAGGCTTAGGTGAGTAAAATTTTTTCCTTGTTTCGGTCCATTCCATCTCCTGATACCAGGGGATTACTTGACGTTATAGTTTGTTTATGGTTAAGCTTAAAGCTACACAATGAACTGTCTTTACTGTGCCCATCAAGGGTATCAAAACCAAGTTTTTAGTCTTATAAACCTTCACACTTGCTGCTGTGCCATTGGGGCTGACTTTATATTGATTGTATTGTCTAAGTACCGCTTTCCATGAGATTATGTACTCAGAATCCGGTATTTTAATAGAAAATTTGTTGTTATAATTGATTAGAACAAATTAGAATAAAAACGTTAGATTAATCAGGATACATATTACAATAGATAAACTTTATGACAGGGGTGTTACCATAAATCATTAGCTCTTTCCTAATACGATGTGAGATCATGTTAATGAGATATATTTTGAAGAAAAACGAAAAACAAATTAAGGCTCAGCTTTCGAAGTCTAATGAGCTTTCAAAGCAACATAAGTCTACGAAGGGGAAGTTTAAGGAAATTCATTACTGTTTGTTTGTTTGTTGAATTTAGCGCAAAGATACGTGAGGGCTATCTGCGCTACCCGTCCCTAATTTAGCACTGTTCGTTGGTAAAAGAGTAGCCCAAGAGTTGGCGGTGGATGATAATGATCGTCACATTATAAAGCCTCCGGTTCATTACTGAATTTCATAAAAGAACATCCATACATCCTGAGTAATACGACTTATGTAAAAGAGTGTTCGAAGTCTTTAGCACACTACCTCTTGATGAAGATTCGTGTAAAACGTTTGTGAAAGCAGAAAACGTTTCTGTCCCTTTAACATTTGTGTCAAGATCTGTAAAGCTATTTGCACATAAGCAAAAGTACCTGCCCACAGAGACGGAAATGTTCAAGTTGATTTATAAATTTAAATTATTTCATGGGCTTTAAAAACATTAATTGTGTCGCACTCTTGGTTTCACTCAGGGCCAAAGATCTGAGTTACTTATACCACCAACGGAGAAAACTAACTGCTGAGCATTTCACTTAATGCAGAGAGCCGCTCAGTAACAACATACGATAAATCTATATTTTTATTAAGTTATATTACATTTTGAAATGTGAATAATAATGTGATTAATTCCTAACAATTTAGTATAGAATATCCTTTCTGTGAAATAAATTACGTCATTCATGTTTGTTCTCTCGTCATTTCAAAAGTGAATGTTGAGCTTTGCCTGCGTGCGCAGTTTTTCAAACGCGAGGCAGACGAACGTTCGATAGACACAACGGTTTGCAATATACGTACTATTTATGAAACATTAAAACTAACTAGCTAAGTCGTTTCTAGCTAAGAAAAACATATTTTTCTATGTAATTCACTTCTATATATAATTTGTAGTATATACAAGTTATCTTTAAGACGATACAAAGAACACTAAAGTGATATACATATCAAGATAAACAACAAACACAGTGGTTGCTGTTTTTAAAGTGTTGTAGAAGATGGGGTCAAGAGATAAGAGACAGAAGCCAGACATTCTTCATTTCACCCTAGACGTTAGCTTTTATATCACTAGCATTCTATTATGGACGCTGCAGTATTACTACACACCGATTACCAACATTTTTTGGAGCATCGTTGTTTTGTGATGAATCTCTCTCTCCTTCAAATGTACATGTTGGCTTCCTTCACACAGGTCATCTTAGTTAAATTTTATTATAAGCCATCACTTGTCTTACCTCATACTCGTTAAGATTTTACAGTACACTTAAAACTATGGATTTCTATAGTGCACAAAAAGTGAATGTTTTTCTTATGTTTATGTATACCGTTAATATTTATATCAATTCTCTTTCATTATCTTTATAAGTAAAGAAACTATAGTTAATTAGCTATACTGATAGTCACGTTCATATTTAGTTTATCGGAATTTATTATCAATGTTATATAACAGTAAAATCTTGTAATGTTTGGTAGATAAAAAAAAATAACATTTGATTCACCATCACAGAAAATGTATAAACGAATTTTGTTTTATCCAAAGCAAAATTCTGAAGAAAATGGAAATAACCACACAACATTATAGAAAATGTTCAGCTTCTGTGAGGATACGGCTTGTTATTATCTAGTGAGTGAAATATGTATTCCTTTATGCCTGTTTTATCGACATAACCACGTATCTGTCTGTTCTTTCATTTATCCATTTCTGTTTTCTCTTTGTTTACATACCTATCCAATCATCTAAATCCATTAATTTGTCCCCTTTCATCTCTATATTCACTCCCACTTTAACATAACTATTAATTGTATACTTAGGTAGGATAAACCTAGAGGAGCATACAGTACTTAATAAAAGCATAGGAACAGAAATTATTAACGTTTCCCTAAAACTACGTAGCGATACGTAGATACACAAACTGTTCAGTATTTACATAAAATTACTTATTTAACCACACACTTTGCTCAGCGGTTACACAAAACTATCTAGTGACAAATAACAAATTGGAATAAGAAAAAGTGAAACAAGAACATTTATGTCTTCTTACAGAAATAATTATAGGCCAGTAACTATATCCAAAAATATTTCATCACTAAAAACTAGCCAATTGTGTTGTTATAAATACTTATTACTGCTGGTCATTATATCTTTATATAATAATTGCATGTTATATTGTTAAAATACCACAAGCTGTTGGTCATTCTTTTTTATATAATAATTGCAGGTTTTATTGTTACAAACGTTAAGTACCATTGAGTTTGGAAGTTAATTTATTTAACGCTTTGAAATTTGAAACTTCTAATAAACAACACAGAAGATGCAGAAAATTTAAATATAATATTTCTGTATTTAAGTATTTTGAACAAGGAAACAACTTATAAGTCAACTGACTTTAGAATAGTTTCCTCAACATCTTTTCCCAAGAAAAAGCAGTTGGTTCTATAGTGTTATAAAAGGAAAGAATTTATAACAACATTTCTTTAATATTTGTACAAAAAGTGCACGAACATGTATAAGGGAAATATGCTTTTACCTTAGAGTTTGAAAATGTTCTATCAATGTTGTCTGGCATAGAGGTGACTAATTGGATTCATAAAGATAGAGTATCTAATAGTATTATCTCTTCAAGATCCGCTTGACAAAGTGATAGCAGATCCATTTAAGTAAGTCATTCACTTCTATGGAATTATATGGAATTAGTTGAAAATAAGCATAAAGTGAAGGGTGAAATATATATTTTCGTATCAGATCAAGATTTTGTTTTACATCTGGAAAAAATCAAAAGTTATTGTCTGGTGATCCAGAGATAAAATTAGTTAAAATTCTATAGAAAACAAAATGTTTATTGACTTGCAATTTATATTGATTTAATCATCAGCCAAACTCTTTTTTTTTTACTCGGTTACAACACGATTTGTACCTCAAAACTGGAAGAGTTAAGTAACATAGTTTGTTGATTGACTTTATGAAACCAACAGTTTGACCGGTAACTAACGATCTGAACACAGTTAAACGAATAACAAACAAATATTGCTTGTCATGTGTAATAAAATCCAATGATTAGCAGAAATCGTGCAAATCTTCAACCTTAAAAAAATGGAGCGTTTAAAACGCACATAAAATTAAACAAGCCAACGAATACGCGATTCTGAATCAGCCACAAGTAAATAAATCCTGTCCTTAAAAATCTCTTATAAATACCAACCATTTACAGAGAAATTTTTAATCGTATAGTGTGAGAATTTTGAGAGAAGATTCACGTATTTTATTAACTAATCTAATAACTTCGCTTTATCATAACAGAAAGTGCAAAAGTCTTCATAATAATACTTGTCAAAATTACTTGATAAAGTAATAGATAATCATTGCAACAGTTTTACCTGTGGCAGTTTCTTAAGTTACATGTATATATCTCACTGTCAGTGTGCATTAGCGAATAATTTGCATAATACTTATTACCATTGGCTGATGCACATTATTTAAGAAATGATTTCACCTACTGTCCGATTAACCTGCTTAATTACCACTGTTTAAAACGCATGATGGCCAGTAAATATGCGCTTTTACCGTAGCGTATATTATACATATATAAAGATAATTTTCGTAATAATTTCCACTATAAAAAAGATGTTTGTTTTTTGTTTGAAAGAATAATATGACACTATTTTTAGTAATTAAAAAGAATAAATTTAACGGCAAAGATAAACATTATAAACTAGCTTTATACCATATTGAGAAACAAACACAATGAGGGACGTTCACAGTGAAGGAAGCATATTTTTGTTCTGGACCCGTGGGCAGAGCACAGATAGCCCATTGTGTAGCTTTGTGCTAAATTCAAAACAATAACAACGTTCTGGACCCAATTCAAAAAACCTTTTAAAAAACAAAATTCGTTTTTTTAAAATTGCAAAGAGACAGAAGAGAGCGAGAAAAATTGACGATGAAAATAAAATAATATGCATCACATAAGATAATGTATTTAAAATATGATTTATTTTTGTTTTTTATGTAATAGCAAGTGGCATTCGATTAAGTTACAGCTCGGAGGTACTTTCCCTTGAAACTTTACTTTGTCTTTAAGTGATCAGGTAACATAAAAGTTTCATTTAGTATACTCAATATGCTAATTAAGTAACTCACTTTGAAAATAATTTCATAAATATATATATATGTAAGGTCTATTTGATTGTTTGTTTGTTTTGAATTTCGCACAAAGCTACTCGAGGGCTATCTGTGCTAGCCGCCCCTAATTTAGCGGTGTAAGACTAGAGGGAAAGCAACTAGTCATCACCACCCACCGCCAACTCTTGGGCTACTCTTTTACCAAGAATAGTGGGATTGAACGTAACATTTTAATGCGTCCCCAGGGCTGAAAGTACGAGCAAGGGGATGCGAACCCGTGACCCTCAGATTACAAGTCGCACGCCTTAACACGCTTGGCCATGCCGGGCCCTATAAGGTCTAATAACACATACATATAAATTATAATTCATGGTTTCTCATCAAGATAGATAGATATATAATAAAATTTCAACCCCTTCATTTTTCTAATATGTTTTTTGTTATATCTTTTTCTTGACATCATAGGTTACCCTTCAATATAAACATTTATCTATCTCAACTAGCTTATATATATATATATATATATGGCTTATTAATTCAAAGTAAATGTGAGATTCTGGAAGAGGTTCTCCCAGTGTTCTAAGTTTGTTTTGAGCATCTTTTAACCTTTGGGTAGCCCTAGCAATACGATAAACAAGTAGTAGTGAGTATATTATAAAATGCCTTGTTACATAATCTGTAGAGTTGCATATAAATGTACTCTATGTAGTTTGGCATATTTCATTATAACTTTCAAAAGTGACTTGTAATCTTATTTTAAAGCAAGAAAAGTGAATTGGGTCTTATTTACCGCACAATTTTCAACGGTTTTCAGCAAAATTAAAATCAAGCTCGTGATGTCTTACAGCCGAAGTTGCTTAAAATACAAAGTTCCATCAAGTATGTGATTGGTAAATGTAGTGTTCAAACAAGCAAGAAAATAACAATAATTTCTTTAAAATAAAATTCCCAGCATTTAAAGGTTTATAAGCCGAAAAGAAAATTGTATTTAATCATTATCTATCACAATAAAAAATCAGTTTACATTCTTGATGACGAGAAACCCACTTGAAATAAAAATGTTTCTTAGAACTGCTGGTATGGGTATTAACACTTTTATTGATAAGCAGAGAACAACGTTTCGATCTTCCTAGGTCATCTTAAGGTTAACAAAATTAACCAAAATTAAACCAATATAAAGGAACACCTTTATTCCTATACTAATTAATAAACTAACGTCCAACTGCAAAAGCTCCTACAATCCCTTACCCGTTTATACTCTCGTCCCTAAGACGTGCCCAATAACGGTCAGTTGCAAACTCTCTTTGTTAACCTGAAGATGACCTAAGAATGTCGGAACATTGTTTTCTACGCTTCAATAAAAGTGTTAACACCAGTACCAGCTGTTCTGAGATACAAATCAGTTTACAAGACGATCTTATGAAAGGATACCATTTTTTAATATTTTATTTCAAAATCCAGGTTGCAACTTATATTGTGATGTTGTGCCGAAAATGTTTCTATGACATACAGTAACCACACAAATTAAAAACATACAGGAAGTAATTTACTGTGGTAAAGTAAACAAAAACTGAAACAGAAAAGTATATTATTATATTTAGTCTGAATTAACAGATAAAAGTAAAGTCAACAATTAAAGCACGTTTATCCAAGTCTAAAGTATAGAACAGAAATTCTAAGTATAGATTTAGTCTTTGCTTTGCTTTTGAGAGGCACACTACCTTAGGATTTAACAAACAAAAGAAGTTCATTCAACGCTCCAAGGAACGTCAGCTGTATTGTACAAGAAAGGCCAGGTGGAAAGCAGGCAGTAATAATAGAAAAACATTCTCCGTTAGCCCTTAGGTTAAAGTAAATCCTAGGTCATGGTGAAATATGAATTATGGAAAAACTCTTCGAAATAACAAATTCTTTAAAACCTTTTGTGAATTCTAAGTTATACCGAACCGTGGTAGCAATGAATAGTAGGCTGAGACAAGCTTATATCAGTGTTTTTTAGGTTTTGGTAAACGTTAAGTTACAGTAAATTGTATTAAATGTAACCATACCAAATTATACGTTAGAGAAAATTCCACATCACAAACAGAAAAAAAGAAGGCTTACTTCAGCAACGTGTATATTAATACTATATATTGAAGAAAACATACCAACAAACAGATCCGAATCCGAAGTAGGAAAACTATAAATCTGGAAATTAAGACCCACCTTCTGGGCCTTGCACATTCCTGACAAAGCCTGGACATCATGGTTAGCGTGTTTGCCCTCTGATACACATAAACTGCATACTGCAATCTTACATAGCATACAGTACATTCCTAAATTTCTGTAGGGTGATCTCCACAATTGATTTTTTTGTCTTTATTTTTTGACCTAAGGGTGGCCTTACCCTGTTGTGGACTGACCAATGAATGGGCAGCTAGAGGCCCCCGGGTAGGGTGACAGTTTTCCCTACAAATGTCACAGTAGAAAACTTCACACTGTTCACACATGATCGTAGCCTCTTTGGGTTCAGTCTCACATAATTGACAGTGAATGGGTAATTGTTTATTGTCTCCATACTTATCCACAATATTCTGTAAAGTCTTGTTCCTTGGCAGGTTGTTAGCTCCATGCTCGTCGAAATAAACCAGCTTCTGGCATGTGGGACACGTCAAAGATATGGTACTATTCTGGATGGGAGGGAACAAGAGATTTGGAGTACCAATGTAACTGTTCGGCCGGCTGTTACATACGACTCCACTATCAGTTTCGCTGACCAAACTTAACTTGTCCCCGTCCGGATAGTCTGCTGTAGTCTCGCTGTCGTCCGGTGGTGGTTGAAGGTGTTGAGCCGGCTGTTCTTTATGACGAGCACAGCTGAGACACAAGGAGTGATAGCACGGCAACAGAACGGGATTTTTGTAAAGGTGTTTACACGTAGGACACTTCAGTTCTTCCTCCATCGTTCGAGTTTTGATTCTGCACGTGGAGAGCGATGTATATGAAACCTCTACATCCTCACGTTTGAACGAACAACCAAGCTACACAAGCCGGCTCTTAGCATCTAGTGGCGCCTGCGCGCTGAATAATATCCGCTGGCCAGTTACAGTGGTTGAACATGGGTACGTTTTAAATCGTACAAATATTTGATTTTCAGAGGTAGTTCGAGTGTGCTATATACTCTGCTGTTTAATTTTAAAATGAAATCGCTCACCTTATTCAACATGTTATAATGTCACATGTATATCATTCTTTTGACTTGAATGAATTTCACCCTATAACTCTAGTCTCTAGTTAGCAAACATATATAAACGGGTTGAATGGGTGATGAAGAAAACTTTGTCATCAACGTACGGCGTTTTCTCAAGATTATCTCATCATCAAATGTTTTTATGATAAATCTTCGTTATCCATTCAGGTCGTCTTCAAATTTGTATTTTCTAAAACGTGAGTTTCTCATAATCAAACTTAGCAGCTCGTTTTTCAATGTATTTAGTCGTAACTCTAACTGGTGAACTGATACAGGTCATTATTTTCAGAGCAGATTATGTTTTGAAATTGTAAATTATTCCCATATAGCTGTGTAATGGTAACCGTAAGGACGAAAACAGCTTTGATTTTAAAATATTCAAACAAAAATATTTTAGATAATTAACCTCGCGCACACATACATATGTATATATATATAAAACCTCTACCCTGTAGATAAATAAATTATGTCTATAAGTTCTTGTCTCAAACAAAAATACATAATAAATAATTAAAGAAAATAAAAAATGCACATAGATGTGGAATAAAAATAACAACAAGATTTAAAGTTGATTTGTATTGGGCATATTTTTATTGATATAATTAATAAAACTAAATAAGTAAATACAGAGCATTTTTAATATAATGAAAAATCAAGATGTCACTTGCTAGAAATTAAGGCTCATTTGGAGATTTAGAAAAAAGATTTATTTGTTTCTAAACTACAACTTCACGTTCATTTAACTAATGGTTCTTTCGTTTGTATAGAAGCATGTTAAACATAACATCACAGTTTTTATTCTTTTTATAATAAAGCCATAATTCCTTCAGTCGTAATATATATTATATATATATTATGTGTGTGAGTCATGATTGTGTAAAATTTGAACAGTGTACTCCGAGTGACACTTTATTAGAATCTTCTTTCTTTACACGTTGTTAGATCCTTCCACAAGTCTGCATGTGCGTAATGAACTGATAATAAACGTGTCGGTACTTGCTTAAGTCAAAATATGTATTAGAAGGATGCAAAGAATGCAGCTGTATTGGATCTTTCAGCCAACAAAGTTCCATCACATACAAAAAAAAATTAATTTAACTTCAAGCCTTAACATGGGCTCTGCAACAGGACTTTCCATGTGGTTCCAAGATGACAAACGCCACTTCTGATTTGAGTCTAAAAATAACTGAAATATAGTCATAACCTAGTTAGTTTTAAAGAAAATAGATTAGAACATATATCTCTCTTGCTTTAAAAAACAACAACACGACAACAGGGAACTTATTCATTAGGTATCAAATACCATTTCTTTGAGAAGATGTTAAAAATACATCTCAGTCTATCCATAGTCACAATCGAAAGGGAATACGTTTGTTTGTTTTTGAATTTCGCACAAAGCTACTTGAGGGCTATCTGCGTCAGTCGTCCCTAATTTAGCAGTGTGAGACAAGAGGGAAGACAGCTAGTCATCACCACTCACCGCCAACTCTTGGGCTATTCTTTTACCAACGAATAGTGAGATTGAAAATCACATTGTAACAACCCACGATTGAAAGGGCGAGCATGTTTGGTGCGACGGGGATTCGAACCCGCGATCCTTAGATTACGAGTCGCACGCCTTAACCCACCTGGCCATGCCGGGCCAGGGAATGCGTACACTGGGCAGATGTTTCAGGTTCAACATACAGCAAAACGTTTCAAGTAACCGGTTTATTCTCAAAACAGCTGGTCTGGGTATTAAAACTTTTATTAAAATAAAGTACAAAACAACGTTCCGACCTGAAGTCATCTTCTGTTAACAAAGAGAGTTTGTAACTGTTAACCTGGAGATGACCTAAGAAACGTCTCGACCTGAAGTCATCTTCTGTTAACAAAGAGAGTTTGTAACTGTTAACCTGGAGATGACCTAATGTAATTAAAGTTTTAATACCCATACTAGCTGTCTAGAGAATACATTTTTATTTTTAGTGGGTTTCTCTTCATCATGAAGTAACCGATTTATTAAGCAGTGACATAATTTTATCATCTTCAAATGACAAGCATGGTCATTAGATAAACGACTTGAAGCAAGTTGCATTTCATCTTTTGTGTGCTGCTACACAAACATGGAGAAATTCAAATGAGGCACTCAACCTCGACTGTATTTCTCCATCAACTCAAGTCACTGAAAGTGGGCTAATGGTGTTGGAAATATTTTTTCTCTCGGGTGTTTTTTTTTCCTTTAGAAGGGAGAATAATAGCCAAGGTGTCACTTAACTCTGCTATCGATCATGTCCACCCACAAAGATGGACAAAGACGATAATGCAAAAAATTATCGACTGTTATTGTGGAAATAGATTTAAAGGACAAAACAGTAACTTTATTCATCTTCAATCACCACATAATCACGGGATTGTAATTCTCTACTAGTATCTGTGAACTAATTGCAAATATGCAACGAATGGGTTAGAATATAAAGGAACATCTTCGGCATTTTCTTAAGTCTGTGACATGGAAGTTCTGAGCTGTTATTGCTGCGGAAAATGGCTTATTTCAGTTTTACGTCGAGGTTCTGTTAAAATCACCATTCAATATACAAATATTTTCTCGAAACGAAGTAATTTGTAGGAGGATTAGGAGATTTAACAAATATGCAATAAAAAGTCTGTTCGTGGTTGACGTTCATTGCAAAAGTTTGTATTATAAGTCGCGAAAATATTTTAAATAAACACATACAGAAATAGTTAATTCTGTGTTTTGTAATAGGAATAAACTATCTATATCAAAACCTTATTTTAAACTTGAAGTTTTTTTATCAATCACATCTGTCCCAATTCAAGAGGGAAGATGTTTCAGTCTGTGCTTAGACTTTTTCAGAACAATATAATGGAGGCCTTAACTCAGAGACTAAACAATTCACTCATAATAAGGCAGACGCAGTTGATAAAAATTAAGTTCGATCTACTCTGTTTAGAAGTTATATGAAGTTAGCTTGTCGGTTACGTTTGCATGTTTAGATGTAATAATGCAAGCCTATCAAGAATCAAGGTAATTGTGTGCAAATTTTAATCTTACGTTACGCACCTTAATTCTGCGCATTATACAAATATATCAGGCGGCAGAAAATGAGGTTAGGATTATGCTAGCATAAAAAGAAATTTTATGTAAGTAATCGCACTTTACAGTATTACCACTATGTGTTTGTTATTGTTTTATTATACTGGTTGTGAATCTTTTATATTAAACTTAGAAGTTTCAATTCAGTGAAAACACATTTTGTAGTAGAAAATGCTGTTTAGATATATATTCTTTTTTATGTTTATTCCTGAAACATCAGAAATAGGAGAAAAACATATAATGAAAATATGGTATTATAGTCGGTTTGAAACCGCCGTGTACGAAAGAAGAGACGCAACACTGATAATACACCATAACATACCAGTCTCTAAGTAGAGCTTATCGCAACACTGATAATACACCATAACATACCAGTCTCTAAGTAGAGCTTATCGGGCTAGCGTAGAAAAGAAAAGGTAGCGTGCACAAAGATGTTGTAATCTCAAATGGCCGACGGTTGTTGAATATTTCATGAAAACTTTCAGTGTAAAGAAGTTTAGGCTTTTCCAAGTCTTCGAACAAATAGTCTGTTTAACTAGCAACTGCATTCAGTGAAACACATATAAATAGCTGTGAAGTGTAAACGGAATGACTTGTGATTTGAAAAGAGTTCAGATTCTGAGTTCGAGGAGGACACTTTGATCTAAAGAACTTTTCCTCTGTTCTTTGTACGCACTATACAGCCTGATTTCATTGTGTAGTTTATCGGGTTCCAGTATTGCTCCAATTTTCCCGTAAGTAAACGTTCAGTTTTACTTACAATGACTTGAACCTTGTTTTCTGTACTTTATCCTATTTATTTCAATTTAGTTTTGTTTTCTTTAATTGACCAAATTTTGATTTACTTATCCTTCGTTGCTAGTTAATCCAGTTTTTATATATTGTTTTTGTTTTAAACGAATTAAGTGGAAAATCGTCTTACCTCTTTTTGTTGTTGTTAACTATAATCTTTCACATTAACATTCAATGGCCGAATCGACAAATCTCCAGCAACATAGATTTACTGAACTTCGATATTTCCAAGTCAGGAACACCTTACATTCACGACAGTGAGCAGTTAACAAGCCAGAAATTAGGTTCTCAGTAGCATTTTATAACACACTAAACAGAAATTATTAAGCATTAAACTTTTTTTCCCCAGAAGTTATGATAAGAAACTTGTATTTTTGTATCATTCTGCTGCCCAAGGGGAAGCAAATGCTACCACTTTTCTGTGTGGGGTAAAGTATGCACATGAAACTTTCAATCATTAAAACGTTTTTGTTTACCCCCTCCACACACACATAGTACTTCAAAATGCTGCTCATCTATATATAATACACCTTGAATACTTTCTTGCCAAGTGCATAAGGTGTGTGACTCGTAATCCGAGGGTCATGGGTTCGCGACCGTCACATTATAATACCCCACGGCTGAAAGGGCGAGCATGTTTGGCGCGACCGGGATACAAACCCGCGACCTTCAGATTACGAGTCGCACACCTTAACACGCTTGGCCATGCCGGACCTAGATTATGCTGTTACGAAACCACTGAAACAAAAGGCAGTTCAGATAAAACAAGATTTGAGAAGTTTAGTTTTATCTCGAAGTTTTGGTTTGGTTTGTTTTGACTTTCTTGCAAAGCTACACGACGGCTATCTGCGCTAGCCGTCCCTAATATAGCAATGTAAGACTAGAGGAAAGGCAGCTAGTCATCACCACTTACCGCAAACTCTTGGGCTATTCTTTTACCAACGAATAGTAGGATTGATCATAAATTTATAACACTCTCATGGCTGAAAGGGCGAGCATTTTTGGTGTGATGGGGACTCGTACTGACGACCTTCATATTGCGAGCTTATATATATTTGAATGATTTAAATAAACAAGTACAAAAATCGATTGCATGAAACATGTAAAATTGCTCTTATTATTTGATAATACGTTATCCTTTAAGCTGGGTCCGTTTCGTGTATATATGAGATCCGTTCTTTGCAATCCTGTCTGCTAATTTTGAGTTTGTTATTTCCGAATTTATATGATTCATGTTTTTCGTTATTAATACATAAGCATTTATGTTTTGTGCTCGCTCTTGTTTGTTAATAACGTATTGTTCCTCAGGTTACATGATTCTACTTGTTTGATTTTAAAATGCTAGTTTTTAGGTTGATATTCTTATTCGCTATTAATACACAACGATATTATCTGATGATCCTTGAGGTACCAGTTCTTGGACAGACTTATGATTCTTGTGAATCATAAACAAATTACTATTGAAGCTATGTGGTTGCACTTATGGATTATAAACCATTCGATCTTCCTGTTCCGACTGAGTGTTATGTGGGACTGTATGGCGTCGTCTCTACAGGAATTTGAAGCAGACCTTCTTATAATGCTAAAATCCGGGGGTTCGGTTCCCTGCTGTAAACGGAGTGCACATAGTCCATTGCTTAGCTTTAAGCTAAAACAAACAAATTAGATCTATTACACCATATAACTCATTATTTCTAACTGTAGGTTCTGTTATTCTGTAATTAGTTAAAATATAATAATTTAATTCTAGCTTAAATAATATATCGATTAAAATTAATCACTAATTAAAGTAAAAGTCTCTGAGAGAACTACATAAATGAATTAAAAGAAGAACAAACACTTACTTGTATGTTCCTTCCAACCAGTAAAAGAAACATCTGTGAGGATAATTATATCAGAAACCTTTCTAACAAAATGAAAAGCTATATAATTTATCAACAGTGGCAAGAAAATATATTCAAAGCTATCAAATCTATTACGAAGGAAGAAAGCACTAAATGTATAAGGTATTGCGATATGTTCTTGAAACAAGCTTGAAATATCGAATGATTAATTTTCAAGTCCTTGAACATTAAAGTTATTCGCGTTTCGTTAATCTAAAAGTTCGTGACAATTGATATATGTATTCAATAAGCTTTAGTTCATGGAGAAATAAAAACTGTGTTAATATTTTTATCGGATAAATATTCTGTTCATTTCCTTTATTTTGAAAGCATACTCGAGCTGATAACCCTCTTCGTCTTTTGTCAACGTTCTATCGATTAATCTATTCAATACCACAGTTCTTAGCTGTATTATACTGTAGACATTTGGGAGTGTTTATAGGGCACGCTAACATTCAAATACAACACTGTATATTTTATACTTTTATATTAAATTAAAAGTTAGTCATTGAGTTATATTTTGTACTTTACCCTGTCAAACTAAAAACTGTAAGATTGACCAATATGAGAAACAAATTATTATTTAAGTTCCATTATTGTTAGCAATAGGAAAATTATAAATCAATGTTTATTGTCTACTGGTAGACGTACATATACCCAGGTGTAAAAACTTGGGAATTACAACAAAATGGAAATGAGTCCAAAAACGTATATATTTCAAAACTTTTATTTTCCTAAAAGCATAATATACACACAAACACTAATACTGTAAATATCTATACTAAAGAACCTCTTTGTAAACATTGTTACTGGTCTTGCTTTCTAGTGCAAAGTAAAGTAAATGTTTTTCATTATCTACTCGAGTGCATCCAACATAAATAAAGCTGTCCACCATGACAACAAGAAATTGTCAAATTTAGTTCAACAACCTTTAAACATTGTCCTTGAGCCTTGTTGATGAACACTGCAAAGCTGAGTTGAATGAGGAATTGAAGTCTCTTGAATTCAAATGTTGTGTCAGTTGGAATGATAAATATTCGAGACAGAAAGACATCTTCACTTTTGAAATTACCTGTACTGATTGTAACTTTGATGGTATCAGAATGTATTTCTTTCACAATAAACCTTATGCCTAAGTGGGTTCAAGTTTCTCAAAAGTACAAGAGATGCCTAAATTTTGAGAACCAAGCTGTGTGATGGAACACATGGGAGTCGCAGAGAACTCAAGAATTCAACTGGATAGTGAATAACTTGATCAGGATCCAACACTGAGTTAATGGATTAGAATGGTATAACTTTAAGCTTCAACATACTCTCCAACAGCACATAATTTTCAGCTTCAGTAGTTTTTCCAGTAGTATATGAATATCAACTTCAACACAGTGTCCAATAACCCAAAGTTATGAGTTTCAACACAGTATCCAACAACCCAAGGTCATGAGTTTGAACACTGTCCAAGGGCACTTGCTTCTGTGTTTAATCATAATATCTAATGCAACACAGTTCTGAGTTTCGACATCACCCAACAATATCAAATTCTGAGCTTTAACAAATTCTCCTAGAACGTATAACACTGAATTTAAACACATTCGTTAAATAATACAGATTTTCAAAATATTGTATTACAGCACAATGTTCTAAATTTCAACATAATGTGAAACAATGTTTACTTCTTAGTTTCAATACACTGTCCAACAACAAATAGATCCGAGTATCAATAAGCTGTCCTACAGATTATAATTTTCAGTTATAACACTCTTCAAAAGCGTATAATTCTGGAGTTTATCTTTCTTTCCAACACCACATAAACGTGAGTTTCAACACATTAAGTTTTCGGTTTTAATAACACATATTTCTGAATTTTAACATACTCTTCAAAAGAGCATAATCTTGAGTGTTAACCCTCTATCAACAGTAAACATAATTTACGGTTTCAAACACCCTCTGGCAATTTACAAATTTCAGACTAGACATGCAATCCAACTGAGCTTCAACACACTATCCAACAGCATATATTTAAACAATATGTCCAACAAAATGTAATCCTCAACTCCAACAGAGTGTAAATTAGCTTATATTGTCCATCTTCAAAACATTTATGGTGATAAATAAAAAAACACCAAATTTCGTAGTATAATTAAAAAGCGCACATTATAATCGTGTTTTTCAATATCAGTCATTATACACAAAACTATACAATACCACAGTCAGAAGATTCATGGGTTGAGGGCATTATCTGATAATTATCTGTCTGTAACTAAAAAATATACAGCAGATAGCGAAGGTCATTGGAATCCGACATAAAGATTACGTATACTACAGCTTTGAAACAAGTGCATATCTCAGGACGGCTGATATGGGTATTAACACTTTTACTGATAAAGCAGAGAACAACAGTATTAGAGTTTGCACTCTCTTTGTCAATCTGAAGATGACCTTAGAAGGTCGAAACGTATTTCTTTGCTTTATTAGTAAAAGTGTTAATACCCATGCTAGCCGTCCTGAGATATATTTTTACTTCAAGTGGGTTTCTAGTCATCACGAAACCTCACAAATGGTTTGCTTTTGTTTTTATAATTAAAATAGCACTGGATATGAACACTTGGTATTAAAATGCTCTGATAACACTTATATATGAAATAGTCATTACAGTTGCGTACAAATGAATTACACACTAGTCCTTGAGTTCATTGACTATAGAAAAGTTTCAAACAGATGCGTGTGTGTTTTTGAACAAAACAGTACATAAAATGTGATTTTTGGGTAATATTCCAATATACTACGATTTCGATGATCGCATTTGCTTTGTAAATAATACAGTAATCCAAACATTTAAATGATAATTGGAATATGTAACAACTTTGGATAAAAGAAATTATTGTTTAAAATAACATCACAAACATTTCTTAATTTGTATGCATTCCAAGCGTCTGATGAACAATTCTGCGATTATAAATAACTGACCATTCAGTCTACGTTCCTACACTTACGTTAGGTATGTGATATTTTTACATTTCAGTTCATGATTATTATCTTGATATAGTGTATAACCACTACAAACAGCAAGAGCACACGTTCTTGTATAGCAATAAGATGGTCATGGTGCCAGATTCTCTCCAACTTAGTACAAGTCTTGTCTTTTTTCAGAGAAAAAGTATAATACACCTCATGTTGTTGGTCTATCAGATATTTAAGCATCATTGCAAGTTAGTTTGCGTAAAGGTCGTTTTTGTGAATTCCGTATCTAATCATCCATACAGTGACTCAGCGCCCAGATTTACTATTTCCCACAACTTTAATTAAGTTATTAGTCCAGAACAGCGCCTTCTATAAACATCTGGAGATCCAAAGACGTATTTGGTAGTTGGAGATAAGAAGACATAAGGCATAAAACAAAAATAAAAAGCCAAACATGAAGGCCGTGCACTTGGTCGTTAAACTGTTTATTTTCGCATGTTTCGTTTGTGCTTCTTTTCCCTTTTCCTAGTATTCAGTTCAATACACTAAAATAGTCCCAAACTGGTTATAAGGTTGTAAAACGTTCCCTGAACAATTCTAATTCCTGTCTTTGTTATCGCAAGCAAGATAATTAAACTTATATGACATTAGCCCACAAAAAAGAGGTTTATTTTGATCAATGGTGTAATTCTATGCGTATCAGCAACAGCTTCGACAAACTAAGGCAATTATGTATATTTCAGGAAATTAAACACTATGTGAGTGACGACCTCATAACGCATTTGGATGAAGAGAAAGTTGAAACACAATAGGAAACAGTAGCTCTTTCTGATGATTACACTTTAACTCATAAAACCATTTTGAATGAAAAGAAATTCCTGCCACCTCAGAATGAAAAAAACCTGTAAGTGTTTAATCCACTAAGGTTAGAGATTTTTATAAAAACAGCTCCTCTAGTGTGAAATATTCTGACAGTCAGGATAAAGCATTTTCAAAACCATCGAGGCCTATCTGCCATTTTTGTGAAAAACCTGGTCAGGTAATGTCCAACTGTTGGAGTCTGACAAAGAAAAAAACTTCCAGTACGTTTGTGCTCACTAAATCACCCGATGTTGTTGACTTAGCCACTGATAAAAAAGCTGGTGTAGTTAGGAAGGAATTTAGACCTTTTGTGTTGTTAGTTTTGTATCTTTAACAAATGACATTGCTTACGTCATATCGATATGTATTTTTCGTGATACTGAAACGGCTCAGTTATTGTTGTTGTCACCGGTGAGTCTGTTATGATTCAAGGTATTGAGGGTGTTTTTATTAACGCTTCTCTTCATAACATTCACTTGACATCAGACCTAGTTTCGGGACCAGTTGTAGTATGCCAATTCAGAGTGTATCATTATTGTTAAGAAACGATCTGGCTAGGGTAAGCGATGTTTCCGAATCCAAAATCGGTAGCGAGTCGATCACCGTTTCGTGTAAGGAACATTCTGTTGTTGAGGAGAATCCAGACATGCTTCTCTCAGGCTACGAAATGATAGACACGTGTTCAGAGGACGACATAATAGATTTATTTCAGATATTTTTTGGGTTCGACATGGATCTGGGGAAAGATTGTTTTACTGAAAAGTCTTTGGTGAGTGACAGTGATGTATATGAGGGATCTGATTCGCCCGGAAAAGTTCCAGTTGTGAAAAGTAAACTGATCGCTGAGAAAAAAAAAAGATCGAAAGACTTCATCACGATTAAATTTTATACATTATACCGTTTTTTTTTTCTGAGAATAATTTTCCTAATTTTAACGTCTTTTTACAAGGAGTGAGAATTTCATCATGGTAGTCGAGACAATACATATCTAGATACAGAACTTTTACCAACAGTTTGTCACATGGTTTTATAGTCGTTATTGTAAGTTGTTATCTATAATACTAATACTGTCTTATTTAATTACTTCACACTTTACAGTGCTTTTTTTTCAATTTGTCAGGTTTGGTCAACTATATAGCAGTTGGCAAAAGAAGTGGAATGAAAGTTAGTACGTATCTCACGTTATTGTCGATTTGTTCTGTTACTTTGAATGTAATATTTTTGGTAAAAGGAAATGAAGAAATCTAGTACTTAAAACTCAGTAAATCATTCATTTTTTTTTGCAAAAATTAATTAACTTCGAATGTTTCCTTTTCTTACTTTTGAAAAAAAAATTATTCAGAGTCGAGAGAGTCGATAACCTGGGTGAGCATCAAAGATAGCAACACGTGAATTTTTTTCTTGCTACGATATCTTCGCAACCAACCAGTTTATCATCACGAAACAAGTCAATTCAACCAATAATCTTTGACGGATTATCCTTTGATTTCTTTCCACAATAAATTGTCTCCTTTATCAACAATTATAAGCCTGGAGTAACCATCGACTGTAAAAAAATCAAGATCCTTCAATTAAGGGAGAGGTTTCCTCCATCCTTCAACCAAGACTGATCTTCCCTATCTCTGTAAACCATGGAATGTCATTTGTTCTATCACAAAGAGTCATCCAACCTTTTTTCTGTCTTTCTAATGGGTGTCCATTTTTCTATCTCTTCTGATGAGATAGAGCAGCCCCTCAAAGAGGCCATTGCATTTCAACTTCAGAGAGTCCACTGGATCCATTCCAGAGTTATAGGTTTCAATACTCAATTTGTCAAGGTTGTAACTATCTCTAAATTAATAGATGACTATATCCTAACTAATGTTTGTTTCTTTCATTTTAGAACTGAACGCCCCCTTCGACGAACATTGATTATGTTTATCAATACCACCAAGCCAACTTAACCATACTTAACACCAGAACACCTGACGCCGCTCACAGCTTCTCCAGCTATTAATGTAGCTTTACTTATTCCATAGGTCAAGAACAATACCACACAGATTGACAGAAAAAAGCTATCACATCTACCAAATTCACTCAGACCATACATGTCAAGTAGTCAACATCTAAAGCCCAGACTCGAAGTACATGCTTCACTGCAGTCAGTTTCCATTGACAACCATTCAGCATCTAACCAGCATATCCAAACCCAGATTACCAAAAAAGACAGAAAACTTTAGAGCAATGGAGAACAATTAATATGTTCTATGTGTAACTGTAATAAATCCTGATGGAAATGTTTACACGAACAAAACCTTTGTCTTTTCTATGATTTAAAAAGTGTCATAAAATAAGCTTATCACTGCTGTTAAGTAGATCAAACTGGCCATTGTTAATGATTTGAAATCTTAATATACAGCAACAACATTTCTAACATGAGATGATTGAAATAATAATGAAATCTCACACATTTAAGTAGGATTAATCTTTCATTTTGTTTTACTATGACTGATACCGGGCTCAGTATGCTATAATTTTATGCTAATGTATCAGATATTGAGAAAACACCGTTAGTATTTTGTATGACTATGTAATGAACTTACATACATAGTGGTAATGTTTTTTTCATATATAATTGTATTTTATAAAAGTACATTTAATTAAATACAAACAATGTATTTAATTGATGTGTCTCATAACATATTTACAGTAAACCATCCACTTTGAATATAAGGTAGATACATAAATAGTGACAGTGTATTATAATTTATTTTTATTTTAATACGTTTTCCTGTAAACATAAAATGTATTATAAATTGTAACAATATATTATAATTCACTTTTACTTTAATAAAAGCTTCTGTAAATTTAAATATTGCATATTTAAGTGGAACTTTCATTCTATTTTAAGTGTACTGAAACACTGATTATTTTATAATAATCTATGTTGATTAATAAATTAATTATTTAAACATCAGGTAAAAATTTCAATGGTTAAAGCAAAATGTAAATATGTAGAGTTCAGTATGAAATGTATTGTGTATTATAATTACAGTCTAGTTGAATATTAATATTATAAACGTATTATAGTATATGACAGACACTGAAATGTGTAATTCATGTTATCAAAATATTTAATCACTTAGTCCTTGAACTAGGTAATTATAATCCTATGTTTTTCTAATTTTGTATATTTTCTTAACGAAGACAGACTGGTGCACTTTAGGCTTTCATGCCCTATCCTTTTGAACTTTATTTCTACATTTCAACACAGTACTTAGTCTAGCTAAATTTTAAATGTACACAAAGTTTGAAATATGTAGAAAAAAACATGTAATGTTTGTTAATGTGACTAAAGAGAAAAGGCCATCAACTGAAATAACTCACCACCATACACTGTATGTGTGAACACCCTACAGATAATCTTGTTTTGACGTCAGTGTCCACGTTGACTGTGTCTGATAATTTCTAATCACTTTTTTAAGGAAGTTGTAGTATCATACATTTTTGAAGGACTAATTATTGATAAGGTTACATAATATTCTTTTTAGGACTATGCTTTTAAAAAGATGAGATAAAGTAACATGCGTAGATTATTTTGTTACATAACATCAAATTGGTAAGGGTTTTATTGCATAATAAATGTTTTTTTGACGATGTTAATTGTTATATAAAGTCAAATTATTTAGAATATAAGTTTTAATTATTCTATAATAATTTCCTTTTTAGGTTGATTTAAACCTGTAGTCATGTATTTTGTTCATGGTAGATATGTATATAATTGTGATCAAGTTACGTTAAATGGCATTGAAAACACTTGATTGATAATTAAAAGAAAAAGTTTTAATTAAGGTTTCGTCCGTTTAGAGCAGAAATTTAATTAATTGATGAATTAGTGTTAAGTGTCCTTTTAAAGCAGTTTACTTGATTAAAAATTAATTACGGATATAATAAGACATATTGTATGAGTCACGGCCATTTAGAAACATGTTCTATACTTTGTGGTAGGTTGATTTAATTATTAGTTAACTAATAGATTAGCAGCAATCATTGTCTTTTTTAAAATTAACTAATTAATTAGTTTTAATTTTAGGACGATTAATTACAAATGATATGTTTAACTAATTATAAATGACGTAGTGTTAATCATCCTTTTTAGAACAAATTAATTATCATTCAATAAGTGTTAAGCATTTTTTATGCAAAATTAATTAATTAATTATTCTATCGTTGAGACATGTATAGTATGAACCACAGCCAGTTGCAATGCGTCCCTAACTATAACCTCTTTATCTTAGATGAAATCACCCCTACCCTGAGCCAGCCAACCAGCGTGAGGCGGCATCTTTGGATGCGATAGTGCGGCCCTCACTGTGTATCTGTCTTGCAGTTTATATATCTCTCAAACCACAGTGTATTTTAAGTTGGACTTCATGTGTTGGAGTTGAAAAGAAACAGCAGTTTCTGAACGCTTTAGATTGTTTCTCAAGCACTTTCTAAGTTACTTATTCACTAAAAGATATTTTTGACATGTTAATGTTTCTTAATACTCCAGTATAAAGAGCTTCCCTCTCTCCGTAGTTGAATCAGTGGTACGCTTCAGGGCTAATGACACTAATATTCAGGGCTCGATCCTGCAGTGGACTCAGTGCAGATAAATCATTTTTAAGCTTTATTCTCTAAAAAAATGGCAGGACCATCAAAAATAACGAATATAAGTAAAAGATAAAATTGTTTAATACATTACGGAAAAGTTATTTGCTTTTCGAGAGTGTAATTGCACGTACTGAATCACTAAAGGAGCATTCAAAACAACACCAGCGTGAATACGTTAACGAACTCTAAAAGCATAAGCAAGAAGTCCTAAAGGGCATCAGTTATAGAAAATAAAAGATGAATTTAAAAACAACATCCTTATCAAAAGACTTAGACTTAGTCATCAGAGATCACATTTCATGAGAACATTTATTATGGAATACGTCTGTTGCTAGTGAAAGTGCACAAGGAAATATTTCGTAGATTCATCGTTATTACATGTTCAAAGTGTGGTTAAAGCATGCTTAGAGCAATCCATCGATGCAATCTTCAGCTATTCTTACATTTACAACATTGGCGTCTGGTGAATGACTAATTTTTTTATCAAATGTTATCTTCAGTTGCGTGTCGTAAAATTTGTTCTCTTGTCACGGTCAAATTTGTTTCGGATTTTGTTACCTCGAAAGCTGACAAACGTTATTTCGAATCTTAAGTTTTAAATTCATTTTGTTGTTTACGCGCCAAACGTTATCTCGAACGTGTACTTTAAAATATGTTTTCTTTTTAAGTTAGTAAAAGATAATCTATAAAATATATTTTTATGAATATCCTAAAAATTATGTCCAGAAATGATTTTCTCATTTTCGTTTTGCAATTCTGATATAAGTGTTCAGCAAAGTCTGCAGTAAAAACAACAATAATTATGACAAATGAACGCGAACAATAAGTAACAGTTACATGTAGGACATCATGAAGTAATATAGGGTAGGATTCATTGATCAATTTTATTAAATAGTTTGTCACTTCATAAGCGATATATATATATAAGCGATATATATATTGCAAACTTTACAAAAACAATAGGGTTAGACTACATAATCTGCTTAGTTCTGTGAAGTAAAACTTTTCTTTGATATTAAGGGCAAAACTAAGAATATGTTCATGGACTCACACCAATAAAAATTGCATTTCGATACCCCTGGTGAGCAGCGTACAGTTAGCTCATTGTTTAGCATTTTGCTTAATTCTAAACAAACAAACAAAACCAACTACTCATTGGGCTATCCGTGCTATGCCCATCACGAGTGTCTGAATACGGTTTTTGATGTTATTTGCCTACAAAAAAATAACAAAAATTATCGGACATTAGGCGTTTGGTTTAAAAGGTAAAAAGTTCACGTCGTTCAATAAGAAGTGTTTAATTTTTTTCTTGTCTCCCTTGTGTAACGCAAAATCTTAGATCTGTTTTATGTGAGGAAAGGTTTAAGTAAGATTCACTACTGGACGACTTATTTGTTTTTAATGATTTGTTTTATTGAAATAAATTTAATGAGATCCTTGCGAAACAAGTCCGAGCGTGACCTAATTATTATTATGATAATTCTGAAGATTTGTGATTCGCGATTCGTTCCTACAAAATTACATTACGCATTTTGGAGCCATTGACAAGCTAACGTAGTAACGGTCAAGTTCCATTATTCAATCACACAAGTAGTAGATAAGAGTTATCGATGGGTGTTATTGACTAATTTACATAGCTGTAGCTGAGAAATTTGAATGTATGTGTGGGAGATAAAGTTCTAAACACTTTAGATGCATGTATTGAAGATAACGTATACTTTATATAACCTGAGATAATTATTTAAAAAGCTAGTGGTAGAAGGTGAAACTTCCATATCTGGGTTACCTTACCTTTAGTGTATTAGTTCAAAACTGTAGACGTCTCTGAAATTCTGAAACAAAAAATATTCTAAAACATGCAATACTCGACGAATATTCTGAGCGAAGCTTCTATTATAACGCTTCATAAAAAACGTATTAAGGTTTGCATACCAAAAGAATAAATCAACTTTTAAGTGGTTGATCGAGGAGAAATATGTTTTCTCTATAAGAATGATACTTTTTATATACAGGTGTATGCATACATTACTACATTATAAGTATATGTATGGTGTTATAAATTAACATGACCATTGTGTTATTTCACAGCCGCACAAACTGTGTTCCTCAAACGAATTTTGAGAACTATAATAATACTATTACAGCGATATAAACACGCATTCTGTATGTTTTCCAACAAAAGAAATAACTTGCAGTTTTCCGTTCAAAATTCTGTTTACGAAAATACATTGTAGTGTTTTAAATTCACATGTTGGTTGCGTGTTTGTCTAAAATTTCAGCATCATGGGAAACCTATTCTGTTTGTCGAAGTTTTTAGTATAAAGTTGTATTATTGGCTTATAATCAGTCGAACATTAGGCTGAACAGAATATCATTCTGAGTCTATCGAATTTCCACAAATACAAAATAATTACTTATAATACTTTCTATGATCAATTATTAATAAGAACGTTTTTTGCGACATCTGTATACAGTACAGATAGTTCTATACATTATAATAACAATATTTTAAATATGCAAAACAGCAAGTCATGCGACAGCCACAGCTAATACAAAGTGTTATCTAAAGTAACATCTTTTGAAGTTGAGTAAGTGTACGAAAGTGGCCGACCTATGGTAAGTCTCTAAGGGATTATTGCATTATAGTATTTGAAATAATTATAATGTGATTGGAGAGAGTGGGTATATCGGCGGCTTTTCTAAGTTCAGTTGGCTCATATGAAGACTACAAAGCCTTCTATTTTTATAAAACATTATAATAAGTTATATAGAAACAAAATGAAAGATTCGGCCATGTGTTTGGAAAAGGGATATAAAGAGAGAGGTTTATTGAAAAAAAAAGGAACAAAGAAGGAATAGAAGACCAAGTCAGATGTAGGAAAGAAACCGAAAACGCTGCTATTAAGGAAATAAAAAAGCTATTTCTAAACCTATGTGACATTCATTACCAGTATCAAACAGCATTTTAAAATATTTACATATATCTGAGCCAGTTTCTAATAGTAATAGGTACAACATAAATAAAGTTCATGTAGCTAAGAAGAAAAGACGAAGTGCAAGTAATGAACGATCGTAGCATATACTCGGGGTAAAACGGATGTATCAGAACTAAATTTTGACATTGTTCATCGCAGAGAGAGTAGTGTAATGTTACTGAAAAAAAAATGATCTTTTTAGGGACGAGTGTGTCCGACAGTCCTTTTTGATACAAAATATTCATACACTCAGACCACAAAATGTTCTCAGATCAAGGATTTGTAATTTCAAGAACGGAAATATCTTTTGTACTCAATGGTATTCGAAAACAAAGGAAAATGGATCAGTTTGAGGTACCAAGATCGTTCAGAAAAAAACTAAAACAAATCATATTCTAACTAGAGTAAGTACATTACAGCGTCTTGTAACAGGTGAAAATCCACGAACACAGAGAGGAGTCGTAAATGTTGCTCCAAACAACATAATCAAGAAATATATATCCCCGTCTTTGAAAGCAACGCAAGTAATGTGTACAAAAACTGCTTCTACGGCATATCCGTTCAACCATCATATACCTCAAACAGCTGGATTGTGAAACCTGTATTCATGCTAATCGTAGAAAACATAACCGTTAAGTCGCCGGATGTAGCGTCTGTGGACTTCTGTGTGAGTAGTTTGTTGAAATAGATGATGCGAAACTATTTTGTTGGTAAACAAGGTGCACACGGAACGCATGCAGAGAAAAGGTTTGTACTTCTGCGAGAAAAAGTACAATGCAAGAATATTATCAGGATGTCCGGTCATTAGGTAGAGCATGACCAGATGTACCTATATGGTTATGCTCCAAAATATTATTAATATAACATACTCCACTCCTTTTAATTATACATAAATGATATGCGACTGGCATAACCAGTTGTTTATGACGCTTGACTCCCGATCTGAAGGTCACATGCTCGAATTGCCATTTCATCAAACATGTTTGTCCTTAAAACATGGGACGTTATAATGTTACACTCAATTCCGCTATTCTTCTTTTAGTTTTTCACTGATAAATAAGCTCTATTAGCTTTGCCCGAAATTCAAATACAAGCAAAGAAACATAAGTGATGTAATTTTGCTGATAAAAATGAAGTTTAACATGCCTTAAAAAGAATAGACTAAAAGTTCCAGCTCTGGTTTAGATAGTCTTATTCTGAATTATTCTGCTCCTCTCTTTAAGTTTACAAAAATGAGGAATTCGAATTCACAAACAGAGTAATTCCGAAAATTTTAACAGGAAATTAATTTACAGAAAGCCAAACTTCATATCCATACTTTTTCGTGCGGAAAACGATAGAGACAAGGTGTCGCTGTCAGAGACTGTTATATCGTGCTTTAACAGTCAGTCCCAACCTCTTCAAACTGTCCCACTGACAACCTCCTATCAACTGTTAAGTTCAAGATCCCATTAACAGTTGTCAACAACACGTGCCATGTAACCATCGTACATTCTATTAGTCACCAAGACAGTCTGCATGTGATGAGGAAGTGAGAGTAAGGAAGGAGTTAATCAGGGTTTATTCTTCCATCTGGAGGTTTTCCTGAAAATCGTGAACAATGGAACTCGTATTAGAGTGGAAGAAAGTTGAACAGACTCGTCTCACCTCATGTCTACAAGGGGTACAAATTAACTGGTTAGACAGAGCACGTGTGATGTTACTTGACACATGAATGAGTAAACACGATAATTGAGTTGGACGTGAACAGATACTAAGATTTGGTATGATAACAAACGACGCTCGTCTCGTACTGTGATAACTCATAATAAAGGAAGATTTATCGCAAACCTTTCCATAGTCTTGTCTTTATTGTTTACAAAATTAAGGTGTGTGATACCTGTACAATGTTGTTTATTAACATGTATTTTAACCTTATATTTATAATGTCACAGAAACAATACTCTAAGAAGACGAAGACTGAAATGTGTCTGTAACGATAAGACTAGGAAGTGTGTTTACTTGTTGTTTTTTTACTAAGCGTAAAACTAAACAATGGACTATCCGTGTTCATTCTTCTTCAAGTAACTGTAATCAACCTCACATTATATCGTTATAAGCCTCAGACCTGTCGCTAAGTAACCGAGGGACAGAAAGGGTTTTAGATGTATCACGCTAAACTGAACAAGACACTTAGTTTTAATTTATTAAATTATTGAATTACGTATTTGTTGATAAAAAGTGTTATCTAGATGGTATCTGGTTGTTTAGCAATGTTTACCGGTTTTATCAGTATGTACACTGGTATTAACATACTTTACGTGAATATTTATGTTATTTCTAGGAGTGGCCGTCCTTTGGTTACGTTTATATCTTCCTTTAATGTGATTGAAGGATATTTCACTGATTTATCAGTTAAAGTATTTTATAGCTTTCTTGCCCCTAAAAATATTTTAATGTTCTTCCAAAACATTTAAGCTTTAACACAGATAGAAATGTTTATAAAGTTTACAAAATCATTTTTTTGGTTTAACTGTACATACACTTTTGTTCATCAACTAAGCTAAAGAAAGTTTGTGACATGAACAAGAACAGAACAAAAATCAGGAACCTTCTGAACGGTATCAATAAAAAGAAGCCCCCCAGTGGCTCAGCGGTATGCCTGCGGACTTACACGCTAAAATCCGAGTTTCGATACCCGTGGTGGGCAGACCACAGATAACCCATTGTGCAGCTTTGTGCTTAATTCTAAACAACAACAATTAATAAAAATATAATGATGAGATATCACAAATGTATTTCTTGTCTACCTGTAAACCATTGTTTATAGTTATGATTCTATAACATTAGATTTTTTAGCACCGGACAAAGCACAAGCTCTCTTTTTTCTAATTATTGAGTCCTGTCGCAGCACATTTGTCACTGTGCAATCTATAAGCGTAAATAAACTTAGTTTTTTCTGATTCTGATAATAATAATAAATCACATGGGTAACCCCCTCTAGTTGGTGTTAAACTAGATTGTTTCTTTCTTCCCAATTATCTGTTGAGTGTTAAAGTTCAGGAAGTTGACCTGATAAGTTTGTCAATCCAACAGCCACATAGAACGACAAAACTATTGTTAACCCAAATTGCTTGTTGTGACCAGTCTAAATAGGAAACATGATGACGCGTGTTAGGTCAGTTTGGATTTTAAAGACAGAATCACCCTTGACGTCAAATTCCCTCCAAGGAAAGTTTGGTGTATACTTTAATTAAACTTTGAAGAAGTTTTGTCCATATTTAACTATGTAATTTTCGCGTGTTATTTGAACTGCAAATTTTTTTAGCATTTAATTTCTATTTTTTATTCGTTTTTGTTCCTAGTGAATACGCTTTGATATTTGTTGAACTTAAAATCTATTTCGCTGTTTCCACGTAATCTATAATTACTAACTCTTTTACTCCCCACTGCCACAGCTGTATATCTGCAAACTGACACCGCTAAAAACCGAGTTTCGATACCTTTGGTGGGCAGAGCATGGATAGCTCATTGTGTAGTTTTGTGCTCAATTCTAAACAAATATATAAACAAAATTAACTTTTTTAAATTCCACAAATTTCCCATCATTCCAGATTTGCTTTGGTTTACCGCATAACAAAGTGTTTTGTTTACTCTTTTTCCTTTTATAATGTGTATTTTCTAAAGCATATTATTAGAATATTGGAGTTGTTTATAAGTTGAGCAACCATGCACAAATCATAGACTGCAAATTCTAAAATGTATTCAAAAGAAAAGAAATCTCCCCATCTTTACGTAAACTTCTTTATTGCTAATCAAACACTTAAAGAATGACGTTAAAACATGAAAGTACGAAACCGTATAACCCGAAAGTTTTCGTAAGATGAACTTTTCTTGATCAGGACCAAACTAGGAATGTCTGGAAAACATGCTAGTACAAGCTGACATAAACTGAATAAATTATCTGACAATAAATTGTTTGTTTTTGTATTTAAATTAAATATTTAGGCAAAACCAGTCTTCCATTAAGAGATCTGTAAGTCATTTTGTTCTGATAAGTTTTTGTTTTGTTTTTTGAATTTCGCGCAAAGCTACACGAGGGTTATCCGCGCTATCCGTCCCTAATTTAGCAGTGTAAGGCTAGAGGGAAGGCAGCTAGTCATCACCACCCACCGCCAACTCTTGGGCTACTCTTTCACCAACGAATAGTGGGATTTACCGTCATGTTATAACGCCTCTACGGCGAAAAAGGCGAGCATATTTGGTGTGACGAGGATGCGAATCCGCGACCCTCAGATTACGAGCCGTACGCCTTAACCCACTTGGCCATGCTGGGCTTTCTTCTAATAAGAACCCTATGCTTGTGGCAAGATATACTAGCAATACGTCACTCAGGAATTTTTATAAATATCTTCTTTAGGTTTAAAAACAACTTATAATCTTTTGCTGGATATGGAATATTGGCAGAAATTTGAGATTGATTAGTAATCTTTAAGTGATATGAACATAGATATATTTTTAAATATTATCTGAGTTATCTTATTTGTTAAAAATAACCCATACTTGTTTTAAATCTAGATAAACAAGCTGCTTGCCTTCATAGAATTGAACACATGGCAGGGTTTTTAATAATAAATATTGCATCTCTCAAGTTCCGCACGCCTAGAACTTGTTTGGTAAAGTGCACGTGAGGCAAGTGCAAGTGTATTGTTTCATCCGAAATTTGAGCTAAGGCGTATCGACGTCTCCCATTCAACCAATCATTTCTGTTTATTTGCGTAATGCTTTAAAGAAAAATTAGGGCACATATCTCTACAAAAATATTTTGAAAAAATAATTCATCTATCACGTTCAAAGTGTATTTTTTACTCTTATTGTTAAGAGGAGCAAGAGGAAGCTAAATGGCTCTTAGTAATAATCTGCTGTAAATGTTAATAATACATCCTAATTTACACGATAAAAAACCAATGTAATGTGAGAAGCACAATTATTATTTAAATATGCCTCCAAGAAAGGTTATAAAAACTAGGCGCTATGAGGTTAAATCTGGAAGTAATTTTGCTTGAAACATAGTATAAACAATTGCACGGCTGTTCACATAAAATCCACGAGCATCCAATAAAGAGCGAACATATTACTGTGACACTGTATGGGGAACTAGACTTTATTTATAATAAATATGTATGTTTTATTACAGTAAAGTACTTTATTATCTACATGCGGAGTAGTTATTAATTGTTTAATTATACTATTAATTTAAACAACTCAGTAAAACAGTAGTATATTGGATATGCCAATTATTGCTTATTATATACGTGCATGTATTTATTACTGAAATAACATGTTAGCATGCTTGATTCATTTGTGCATATAGTTGATAATTATTATGTATTAAAGCTGGATTACTCAGTCTTTCTTCGGTTCGTGTATACCTCAGGTAATTATTCAACTGGCAGAGAGCAGATGCTGAATGTTCAGATGAACTTACTGTCAGTGTTACAAAGAGTTTCAGTAGCATAAAGATAATTGGTACACTTAAGCACTCTTTTATGACGTCAACCAGTATTTGGGCCTATTCTGGAGAGGTGTAGATAAACCACCTTGCCTTTCATCGATAACATTCTTCATAAAAATGATCAGAAATTATTGAATCTTCATGTAAAAATCTATAGCTTGTCTGGTATCAGAAATAGAAAATTCTTGTGTGAGCTATGATAGCATAAGATTCTGAACTAATGCTGCTTGCTTCGACTTTGACGAAAAAGAGCAATTATTTAAAGCTCTGGATACAACAGTGATAATAAACAGAATAAAAAGCATTTGTATATAAGTTCACCTTGTTTCAATATATTATTTTAAAACGAGTAGATTGTTTGCTGTTTGTTTATTGTTGAAAGTTTTCGCCAACAAATTACAGACACCTACTGTAAAGAACCCAGCCTACAAAACCTGAAAATAGAAATTCGGCTTTGGTTTCCAATTACCAAGTGTCAACAAAAGACATTGTGTGAGACTATTTCCAGCTAAAAATTCCTAATGGTTCATTCTTAAAAAGACAGAATACGGAGAAAAGGTTATAAGCAGCTGAAAATAACTATATAAGAATAATTTTTATTCATCACAAAAACAGGGGTTCGATCAAACCTTCTAGGTGTATATGCGTGTATATAGCTTCTTTATTACTGTCAACTAGATTGCCATAAAAATGTTAAGAAATTAATAATTTCTTGGGAATATATTTAATGGTATTATTATCAGAATGAAATGTATCCCTTCGAATAGTTTTATTGTCTGCTGTGTCGTTTTTATTACCAAACTAATGAAAAACATTATTGATGATGGTAAGTTTTGTGTATGTTCTAAACTACGGGTCCGCAGCCCGTGACTTTCGCGCTCGTTCGTTTCATATACGTTCAGATCAGTACATATCTCTGCTCGTTACTTAATTACATTAAATTAAATTTATCCCACAGTGCTCATAAAATACAATTATATTATAACATGATACATCGTGAGATAGAATATTTTTCACTGGTGCATATTGGTTAGTAATATTATTTTTATATTATGGATAAGTTTTATCCATTTTTTTAACATTAGCACATGTCTTAATATTCATTTAACTTATTGGATTTATAAACTTGGTACTTGATAAGTTGATTTGTTTTTGTAATTTTTTTACAACAGGTAATGCATAACATTTTTGTCCTGTATTTTTATCTGTTTTAATTTTAAAGAGCTCGGCATAGCCAGGTGGTTGAAGCACTCAACTCGCAATCTGAGGGTCGTGGGTTCGAATTCCCGTCACATCAAATATGCTTGCCCTTTCAGCTGTGAGGGCGTTATCATGTGACGATTAATCCCGTTATTCGTTGGTAAAAGAATAGCCTAAGAGTTGGTGGTGGATGGTGATATCTAGTTGCCTTTCTTATAGTCTTACACTGCAAAATTAGGGCTACCGTAGATGGTCCTCGTGTAGCTTTGCGCGAAATTCAAAACAAACAGCCTAATTTTAAACAGGTGATAAAATAGTGTAAGACTGCCTAAAGTTGACTGTATTTTCAAAAACACCAGTACTATCAACAAAAAGAAGACAGTTTGGAATTATTCTGTACGGACTAAAATTGTTTGTTTTGAATTTCGCACAATGCTACTCGAGAGCTATCTGTGCTAGCCGTCCCTAATTTAGCAGTGTAAGACTAGAGGGAAGGCAGCTAATCATCACCACCCACCGCCAACTATTGGGCTACTCTTTTACCAACGAATAGTGGGATTGACCGTACCTTATAACGCCCCCACGGCTGAAAGAAGAGCATGTTTTGGCGCAAAGGAGATTCTCAGATTACGAGTCGAACGATTTAACACACTTGGCTATGGCGGCCCACGGACTATAATAAACATTAATTTAGTTTTATCTGTATTTACACCAGTATGGCTTACGTTCGTCCATTTCAAAATACCATTAAAACCCCTTTGCACGTTACACATCACTAAAATGAGATTATGATCCCCAAGGCTTGAGTTGAGGGGGAGAGAATGGGTGCGACGTTCTTGTCAAAAATTATTTTTGTGAGTCAACGTACATTATGACGTCATCAAATAACCAAAATAAAAGACTCTGGAATCTTCTGTCCCCCTCCCTCGTAAGGGCTGTGAAATTGAGACACACTTGACAACTTGACACAACACAAGCCCTGATAATCACTTCTTACTAAAGCAATGTCATCTGCATTCATATAAATATAACAGTTAAAGAAAATACTTGCCATATCATTTATATATATATTAGAACAAAAGATGGACTAAAATAAAACCTTGTGGTACACCAGAAGTCATTTTTTATAATTCATAATTTCTGATTTTAGTACAAAGTAATCTGTCTGTTGAGTAATCTTTAACCAATACAACATCTTACCCTTTGCTCTTATATTTTTCAACCTATAAATTAACAAGTTATTGTCTATTGCAGAGGTTCCCAAACTGTATTTGTTTTTAAATTTCGCAAAAAACAGTATGAGGACTATCTGCGTTAATCATCCCTAATTTAGTAATGTAAGACCAGAGGTAAGACAGCTGGTCATCGCCGCCCACCGCCAACTCTTGTGTTACTCTTTTACCAACAAATAGTTGGATTGATTGAAACATTATAACGCCCTTACGGCTGAAAGAGTAAGCATGTTTAGTGTGACGGGTATTCGAACCCTTAAACCCCAAAATGTGGTCTGCAGCCCCATAAGGGTCCGCAATAACATATCAAATTTACGAAAATACTCTTTATTGAAAGAGTAACGAAGAAAATAAAATCTCAAGACATTATAAAACTAATATAGTAATATATTTGAATTCCAAATTAATTATTATAATTAACATAAATTGAATTACGGAGGTTGGTTGTGCGCCTAGCACCCGTTCCCTGATGATCGCAAAACAGTTGATTTTCAGTTGGATTAAAACATGTAAAATCGAAGTGTAGAAATAAGATAAATGTGAAGCGGCAAGTAAGATTTAAATAAAATCCATATCTAACTTTCTTTTTATTGTTTTTTTCTTAAATCTAGATTCAAGCTGTAAAGATAGTAAAATACATAAATTATATACCCGTTACATATGATATAAATTATATTTAACAGGAGGTGGTCCGCCAATACAGTAAAGTTGAAAGGTCTGGTTGCTGACAGAGTTTGGGAATCCTTGGCCTTTTGTATTAAAAACCTTTGACAAATTTTTAAACAATATGTTATTAATCTTACCTTCATACCAATTATGTCAACTTCTTCGGGAAATAAAAATTCCAACAGCCTAATTGTACTTTAATCTTTTAGATGACCATGTATATTCTTAGTGATATAATTCTGTATTTGGGTAAATATTCTGGTGGTATATTAACCAGATATATTTCCATAATTTTCTCTTCAATGATAAAATAGCAATTAGCCGATAAATTAAAAACATGTTTGTTTTTTCACCATTTTTATAGATGAATCTTACCACAAATATTTTTACATTGATTAGAATATAATTGTTGATTCATAAATTAGAATTAACAGTTTAACCAGTGTATCAAAGGAAGAATTATTGTACTATACTTCCTGTACCAGATTCTTCCTTCCAGTTGTTACTTTGTTGCATCTGGTGAGATAAAGAACAAACACAGTCGAAGTTCAGTTTTTATGAAATTATCGAATCTAGATTTAGGTATTAAGTAATCGTATAAATTCGATATTTAATCTAACAATCGAAATTTCGATTAATCAGTCAGCAATAAAGAAGTTTGAAAGCTGTTTGCTTGTTTTACGTGTTTCTAAAAGAAATATATTTCGTTATAGGTTTTTAAAATTTGCATTTTACAGTTTTTGAAATATTTTATGCTTGAAAATGTGCATTACAATAACAAATAATTTTACCTGTAATTCACTCATAACGAAAAATGGCAAAGAAAATCATAATTAACACTCCTACGAAAAAAATATTTACATCCACTAAAGTGATACCCTTAGTGGATGTTTAAAAAAAATTAAATATTATTTCGCAAATGTCTGAAAAGTCAATATTATTGCTCCTTAAAATATAAAGGGATAGGGTCAGTTAATGGCAATTTCATTTAAATACAAAATTATTAGCCTAATATTAATAACCTTTCAAGTTGCTCTGGGGCCTATTAGGCCCCAAATTTCGTAGGAGTGTTAAATATGTTCACGATATTCAGTGTATAAATCTCAAATTAAAAGACAAACTGATGAACAGATTTAGATTTAATTCAAAAACTGGGTTTAAAAAATAATGCTATTTTTCACACGGTTCTTGATCTTTTCAAATCTGAAAAACCATTTTGAATCGAATTAAAATGTTTAAAACTTGTTCCAAGACTGTTATCAATTATCGATATAAAGGTTTCCATCCGCTGATGAAATAGTGGGTTTACGGACTTATAACTCTGAAATTCAGAGTTAAATTTCCCTCTGTTGATACAGCTGATAGTCCAATGTGGCTTTACTCTAAAACAAGTCTATATTCTCTTTCAATACTTTGTTTTGGCGTTGGATACAAGCATCTGAACAAATCCACTTAAGCCAAAGTAGGATTAGCATAGGATTTACGTTAGTTGATATAATACTTACTAATTTAATCTTCATTAGTTTATTCTATTTTAAACCTTAAATTACTGATATGTTTACATACCGTATATAGTATCATATTAATTTTATATATTTTTCATGGAACAACTCTTCATGTGAAAAAATGACCAAAAAAATACAAATCATTATAAAATATAGAGGAAGCCTTAGCAGAAATCAGAAGATTAATTACAGTACTGATGATGCTTCGTTTTACCTTTCTGTGTATGTGACTTATATATTATTATGGATTCTATAATCAACAAAGTTATAAACCCATAATTAATTTGATGCATAAATGGTTTATAAAAGCGTGTTTAAAATGCCCTTGGAATTCACCCCATTGGTAATTTTTTTATGGAGGATAATACAAACTCTCTCGAGTCCTCCAATGGCATAGCGGCATTTTGCTGACTATCACTGTTAGAAAGCGTGGTTTGATACCCCTGAGGGCAAATCACACATAGCCCACTACGTATCTTTATGCTTAATTTCAAACAAACAGACTCCATTGAAACTTAATTAAGCGTAATGTTTCAAAATCCAGTGTTGAAAAAAAAATTATGTGTCTGTCTGCCGAGTATTAAATTACATAAGAGAAATTATGTTTATTTTAAAGATCACAACAGAAAAAAATGTATATAATTTTTATAGATAAAGATGATAGTTGATATCGGGTTAGGATTTGGAATGTAAATACGAATAGTTTTTATTATAAGCCAATTACTTTAGTTGTATTTTATTAATTTTATTTATTATGTCAACTACAGGTGGACAGTGACTTTTAAGATGCAATCAGCGTGTGGAGAAATTCATGGTCTGAAATGATCTATTTGATGCAAAGTTCATAATGGTATTGCCGTTTATGACTAGGTATCATGAACACTTACATATATGGTTTGATTTGTTGGTAAATACATAGCTACACAATTGGTTATCTGTGCTCTTTTCACCACCGGTATCGAAACTCGATTTGTAGTATCGTAGACTTCCAGACTTATTGCTGAACTACTGGAAACTATTTGTACAGAAAACATTACTGAAATATACTTGAATTGCAGATATTTTAATATAATTATATTTGGACTAGCGTGACCTAGTGAAGAGCTGTAGTCGGAGGATTCAAAGATTACACCATGGCGCTGCTAAACATGCGCTATATTTTTAGTTGAAAGTGCCTTATAAATTGTCAATTAGTGCCACTATTCGGCCAATCATTTTACTTATGTTATAATTGCTGAATTTGTTTTTATTCATGAAATGTAGTGTTGAAATGTAATTAATTGTTTTCTTTGTTGTTTTTGCTTTTTTATTGCAGTAAAACAATTATTTTACGGTCAACTACCTGCAACTGAATCTAAAAATATTCAAAAAACTTTTAAAAATCAAACTTGCCAGACTGCTCTTGATTAAAGATATCTACGAGTGACGCTTGCAGCATACAAGACGATCACGAGATAATGACGGAGAACAGTGTAAGCGATGTGCAGCTGCTGAGTATATTCATGATGAAAAAAGCAAGGGAGACTATGGTGCCTCGGTGATGGTATCCATGCGCCTTCACAATGAGAGTGTGGAACGAACGTATCTTGTCTGTAAAATGTAGCTTCTGTGTCAGGGTTGAGTTGGGAGGCTGTAATAATAGTTGGTTCAACAATAATTATAGCTTCGTGACATTTCAGCCGCAGAAAAACTATCAGAACTGATGTATAAATAAAGTTGAAAACATTTAGAAAAACCACATGTCTTATTATAGTTTAAGAACGTATTTGGTTTGTAAATTTTTTTTGGTGGGGGAATTTCGCACAAAGCTACTCGAGGGCTATCTGTGCTAGCCGTCCCTAATTTAGCAGTGTAAGACTAGAGGGAAGGCAGCTAGTCATCACCACCCACCGCCAACTCTTGGGCTACTCTTTTACCAACGAATAGTGGGATTGACCGTAACAACGGCTGGGAGGGCGAGCATGTTTAGCGCGAACCCGCGACCCTCGGATTGCGAGTCACACGCCTTACGCGCTTGGCCATGCCAGGCCACGGTCTGTAAAATATTGTTTGTGTTCTAGATGCATGACTGTGTATGAAGGCTGTATTAACTGGTTCAACAATTTATAATTTGATCCTAGTGACGTTTTGCACAGGAGAGGGTGGGGTGGTATCGATAGAAAATTGAGGAGGGGTGCGATCATCATCTTATAGCAGTTGGGGTTCGATTCCCTCGGTGGGCAGAGCAGATAGCCCTTTGTGGTTTTGCTATACGAAAAACACAAACACACTTATAGTAGTATTTAAGAAGTGAACCAACATTAACTATTTCAGCCAGAGGTTTGTTGACGAGACCGGTATAAAGAAACAGATAGAAAATCATATATCTTATTCTAGTGACACCTTAATTAAGAGAAGTAAGATTTTATGGAACATAGATTACCTTTGGAAAAGCTGAGCTATTACATTCGCCCACCCACAGTTAATCCCTCAACAATTAAGCTTAGCTAATGTAATCTATCATCAGATAAAATGAGTCTCCAACCTTCTAGAAAAAGTAAATAAATATATACACAGAACAATATAAGAAATAAGCTGAGACTCAATTATATATAAGTTTCAAGTTGTTCATTAGCATCAGAGCAAGTTTAGACTTTAACATTAAGAAATAATAATATATTTTATATTATATGTCATCCCTTAAGTAATATCCAATTTTAGGTTCAGAAAAAGAGAAAGGATTTCAAACGCTTTTAATGTTATTTAATCAGTAATGTATGTTCTATTATTATTAATTACTTTCTGCTCACGATTCCCAAGCTTCTGATTATCACTTCTATAAAATTATTGGAGATTGGAGGAAAATAATGTGGAGAGGATAGTTTTGATATCTTCATGTGTTTCAAGCTCTTTTCCATCAAGATAGTTCTGTAAACTTTGGAATAGATGGGACAAGGTCTGGAGAATAAGGAGGATGTGGAAGTTTTTCTCAGTCTAGCTCTTTAATCTCTACAGGTGTGATCCTTGCTGTGTGGAGCCGTGCATTATCCTGGTGTAACACAACACCTTACAATTGATCAAAGCAGGCTTCTTTTCTTTTAGTGCAATATTCAAGTGCTTTAATGTAATCGTTATATTGAGTGGCAGCAAATGAAAGCATATCACACCAACAGTATCCTACCAAACGCTTAACAAGACTTTCCTAGGGTGGAGGTCCATTTTGTTCTATTCTTTAGCCAGTTTACCTTCACTAAGCCATTGTCTCCAGCGCTTAAAAGTTTTATAAAATATTCATTTTTCATCTCCAGCCACTAACCTGTCCAAGAAAGGTGATTTACGTTCAAGAGAATTCCTCTAAAGTTGGCTTCTGTAAAATCATGGGGGACTCATTTTCCAAGTATTGACACATTTCCAAACTGTTGCAGAGGGCGGTGAACTATTGAATTGGTTGAATTATGCTTCTGTGCTAGTTCAGCTGTTACAGCATAATCGTTATCAAGTGTAGCCAGCAGCAAGTCATCATCAAACTCAATAGGACGACCTGAACGTGGCGCATTACTTAAGTTGTAATCACAAATCTGAACATTTAGGTAAAAATTCTGTTACAAACTAATGAAACAATTTATACTTTGTTCTCAGTACTCTGTAAATTATTATTTTTCTTTATCAATTGTGGGTCCTTGTTTTATATCTTTGTAGTAATTCAACATACAGTAAATCCATATATTTCTGTATACAGAAGCACATTATGCTAATACAACAATGGACTGACAAACTGATTTATAAGCATGATGAGAAATATTTTATGTCGATAGCATACTACATGTTTCCATGAAACATGAGCACATGCATAATTATAGTTTATGGAAGCAATCTATTGTTTGAAGTTTCGCACAAAGCTATACGTCCCTAATTTAACAGTGAAAGAGTAGAGGGAAGGGCAGCTAGTTACCACCACTCATCTCCCACAATTAGGCTATTCTTTCACTAAGGAATAGTGGGACTGACCAAACATTATAACGCCCCGACAGGTGACATGGTGAGCATGTTTGGTGTAACGGGAATTTAAATTCGTGACCCTCGGATTGCGAGTTCAGAGTCCTAACCACCTGGTCATGCCGGAACCGTATTGTTGGATATTACATGCATTAAGTACATGTATAATAACAGTTTACGTAACAATCTATTGTTGGATATGATATTTATATTATGCATGTGACTGAAACTTAATGGTTTGGTGATTCTTTGTTTAATTTTCTAAAGTATTCCTCTGGTTTTATGGAGAATTAATATGATAAAGACTTGGTTTTACATTATTCACTTTATTGGAATAAATTTTGAATAAAATTATATTATAGTATTAGTCTAGCACTTAGAACGCAACGGACCACGGACACAATGTAACACTTTAATGGATATGTGTTATTTCGACTAACAGATCATGTTGATAATTATCGGGCCTTTGCCTTATCTGCATTAACGCATCTTGCTGGAAGCGCATTTACAACGTAATTAACATTACTGTAGGGTCTTTTAAAATTAAACTGGAAACACAAAGACTTGAATTAACAGTTAATCCGTTTCCCATATTTACACTTATGTACGTGTCAGTATTCTATGATACTTGTAATTATTTACATGACTAACGATCTCACAACCATTTTTCACCAAAGAATAAAAGCGTGGAATAATTCATAAGAATGAGATACAAAGTAAGGTTTATTATCCTTTTAAACAGTCCTTTCTTTGTGTAATATGTGCCTTGTTTAAGATTCGTCTATATTTCGCTCAGATATTGGTATATATTGATGGGTGCACATATTTATATATGTATGTATATTTTAATTGACAGCAATGCATATCAGAAAATATAGTATTTTAATCTGTTTATTTTGCTCTGTTCCATAATTAACTAGGGAAGCATTTAGTTGAGAGAACAACAATCTCGTATGGAACCGAATATTTTATCGACGGTTTACGATGAATGAATTAATTCTATGTTGATACATAGGTATAATTCACTTAACGGGGGGCTAGCTAGCTCTATTCTTGGCTTGCCTCACATGGTTTACAAGCTATCTTTTCAAGAAGAAAGATATCTAACGTCCTCGTAAAAATACTAACGTCCAAAATTAATTATCTGAAGTTGAACACTTTGTAATGTTCAAAATCTATATACTTCACCAGTCAGTTATCTGTAGTTCCCCTACTGATAGTTGTTTATCACAGTTAGAACTTCTAAGGTATACAGTACACTAACTGTAGCTAACCAATAATATCCTGAAAACTGTCTCCTGACGTGTCGTTTTATAAACTTTAGGCAAAGTTCTCGAAAACTAGGTTGACAACAATGTAAAACATATATTGTTGACTCTTACACACGAGAATTTCCTAGAAATTTAGAGAATAGACACGACTTCCGCAATATATATTTAACAATATAAGTTACGTGCATTTCAAAAATATATCAAACTGAAACAAAGATAGATACCAAAATAAATATATGATATTAAACCTGTTACAATAGGAAGTTGGAATTTCGCACAAAGCTACTCGAGGGCTATCTGTGCTAGCCGTCCCTAATTTAGCAGTGTAAGACTAGAGTGAAGGCAGCTAGTCATCACCACACAACGCCAACTCTTGGGCTACTCTTTTACCAACGAATAGTGGGATTGACCGTTACATTATAACGCCACCACGGCTGGGAGGGCGAGCATATTTGGCGCGACTCGGGCGCGAACCCGCGACCTCTCAGATCACAAAGCTCACGCCTCAACTCGCTAGGCCATGCCAGGCCCTCTGTTACAATATCCGCTAGGTTTCATCAAAATCTGATTAGTTTTGACTATGTTATAGAGCAAGAGTAAAGTCAAAAAAGGTTCCTATGTTTAAAAGATAGTTAATTTTTATTTTAGTGACTTTATTTTCATCTGAACTCTCGAAAAACTAATCACTTCTAAGTAGGATCAAAGCAAAAATGTATACCAACTTTCGTACAAATCCATTTAACTGTCTTTGAGAAATCTTACTGATAATCATATACAAAGGTGAAAAACATTATCCCTGTTCACCTTCTGTGACGGAAATAAGGAATCCAAGGTATCACGTCCTAGTCAGTGTTGTTTAACGTACAGATTAAAGGGATGCGTATAATTGTCAATAAGCAATTATTCACTGGCAAACAAGATAAAACAAGAAATATCTGTTCTATGACCAACCATATTTACTTAAAATAGCAAGCATATTCTCACTAAACAAAAAGATGTGATTAAAATGACAAACATTTGTTCAATAATTAATAAATGTGATTAACACGAATATTTCGAGAAAAAAACATTGAAAAGTAAAGAGTTAATTATAACTCACGACAACAATTTACACATTCAGTCACGTTGCCTCTGCTCATTCTCGTGGCCTTTGACGGAACAAGTTAAAGCTTCTGATTGTCTTGTTACAATTCAGTTAAAGTATAGTGATTTGAAAATGCAATGGCAAAAATTATGAGATGCGACGTTGTATACGCTATAATAGAAGTAAGTACAGCAAAATGTACGGTTTCAAAGAAAGATGTCTCTGTGAAATAAAACCATTTCGTTAATACAGAGAAAAGTGTTATTCCGGTAGGAAAAATAGGCTTTTCTCAGTCGGCTACTATCGTACACAGAAGACAATGAATAGTTAAAGAGCTTGTCACCTACTATAAACAGTGGTCCAATGCAGCTAAAGTAAAAGCCTTTCTAAAAATGTAAATAAGACAATTCACTCGGATTTATACCGGAAAAGTTTTGTGCTCATAAATTTCTCTCACAGCACATAGCCACATGGAAGGCCATCTATCGCATATTGTTCAAAGTCAAATATAAATGCTGTAGTATTTAGTTACAATAAACTATTTAGAAAATACGCAGGAACGTGCTAACTCTGTGACTTACGAGTGTCAAAACAATTGCGACAAACGTATGTATCTCGGAGGCAAATTATTAACAAGTGTGCAGTTGGATAAAAGTAAACCCAAGATAAATGTTCTCCCGTTTTATTCAATGTTTCTTTATTAGAATAGTTTTTAAGCTTTTCTATTAATGCATTTTGGAAGTGCTTATGTTGGCAGTTTCACAGTTTCAAAGACGCACATTCGCCAGGTAACATTTTACAAGAGGTTAGCAGGTATTATAGTATTTTAATCTTTGCAGATATACTGTCAACATCAAAAAGAAACTGTGATAGATTAAAACAAGTATGCAAGCTTAAGTTTACAAATGTAGTGTCATTACTGTTTACTCATTCATACATATGTCCACAGCACAGCACTCGAGACAAGACACTTAATCAAAATACTAACTTGTATGTACAGAAATAGTTACACTTGTCAAGCTTGTATATATTTTTTAAATTTACATGAGGTTAAATCATCTTTTAAAGCTGTACGAGTTCTCGCCCTCTCAAGTGATTGCCACATTTCTCAGTAACATTCAAAAAGTTGTTTCTGAGAAGAATCTGCGGCTGCTGTCATTCCAATGATATGTACATCATTCACGTGCCGAAAAATAAACACGCTGTATACTTAGGGACGTTATAAGGGTAACAATGAATTACCACTATTCAATTAGGTAGAAGTTGCCCAAGAGGTTGCGGTGGATGCCGTTGCTTTGTTTCATTCCTTTTAGTGTATCAGTACGTAATTCGGGACGGCTAACACACAGCTTCTAAATAGATTTGCGCGAATATCCACTCCAATGAGCAAAGTTTTCTTTTACCACACATTTTCTATTTGGAATATATTTTAGATGTTAAGATAAATTATATCTAATGTTTACTTCGGCTAATGTTTATTATAACTTATAGTTTACTCGAGGGTTCAGTTTTTAGGGTAGTGCTATAAATAACTGATATCCATATTGACTTCATTTTGGTAAACAAATCCTCAAATACTCTATTACGTATACATTGTTTCACAAAGGAAACAAAGTTCATAATTTTGTGATAACAGTTGTAACTTCCTTATTAAACATGCTAAAATGAACTTTAGAAAACACGACTTGTTGGGCTCACGTAATGTTGTAACACGGAAATCTGAAATTTATGACATTTTAAAACCTGTTTCTTACTGTTATATTAAATGAGGGTTAAATAAAAATTGATAGCTAAATTGGAAATCGACAATAGACATTAGCAATTGGTGTTAACTTCAAACACACAATAAACCATTTTTAAAGCCATTAATCATATATTTTTTAAGGAATGAAGGTTATCTCCTATTTCTGTAGATATGCTTTATAAGCTCTGCTCATATGACAACATGTAATACTCTAGTTCAAGTCACTTTTACTACACTAAATCACTAAATATTAAAGTTCAGAAACCCAATAGTCTGAAAGCTTATTGAATTGTTTGTTTTGAATTTCGTGCAAAGGTACACGTGGCTACTTACACTAGCCGTCCCTAATTTAGCAGTGAAAGACTAGAAAGACCGCTGACATTTTGGCTACTCTCTTATCCACTAATAGTGATATTGAACGTTACTTTATAATGCCTCAACGACTGAAATGATGGGCATGCTTGTTGAAACGGATATTTGACCATCAGATTATGAGTCAAGCACCCTAATCACCTGGCCATTCCGGACCAAGCTTATTCAAGGCACATCGCTTTCAGTTGGATTGAAGGGGAGTCTACTTTCAATAATTCTGGAGTTATCTGGTTTCCTTTCTCCAGAATGCCTCCCCCCGCTAGTACAGCAGTATGTCTGAGGATTTACAACACTAAAATCAGGGGTTCGATTCCCCTCGATGGGCTTAGCAGAACCCGATGTGGCTTTGCTATAAGAAAACACGACACAATTTCTCCAGGAATTAAAAAAGAAGAAAATTATACGACACTTCTTCCTTATATATTTCGGATATTTTATGAGCTAAATATGCAGATGGAGATATTTTTGTTGGGACACAACTGGAACGTTTTAACCTTGAACTGACCAGGAAGAACTACATATTCGGTTCATAGCTATAAAACTTAACATGTTGGTCTCGTTCTTAAAGTCCAGGTTTATTGAAGTATTGTAACAAACACCAAATATTTAATGATTTCAAGCATCAAATTGTGTTTCAAATGAAGAAAAATTTACCCCTTTTGCATCAGAAATTACCTAACTGTTTTCATGTAAAACATTTATGTCCTTCATTCAACACTATTTAAGCAGGAGATTGAGGAAAATGTTAAAAAAATAAATCTTATTGTGTACATACATACAGATTTGAATAACAATAAAGAATTGTTTTATACGATTTGTTACCTTTCGTTTTTAAATAAAAAGCTTTAACTTGCCTGTTAAAATCATTTTATCATTGAATAATAGTTTTATATAGAAATAAGTTTTCAACATTTCTGGTGAAAGCAGCTTGTGTAACTTGATCGAGGCACAATGATATTTTAAAAAACAAATCAACACACTGTTGTGTCCAATTCAGGTAATCAACTCCTTGATTTTAGCGTTTTGAGTCAATAAACTTATCGCTGATCCCCCGAGAGACAATAGTTTCTAAAACATATATTATACACGTAGAAATGCTAGTACCATGTTTCAACGAAATTTAAAAATTATTTATGCATATAGAAATATGAACACCAGGTTTCAGTGAAAATTGAAATATTTTCTTTGTTATTGAGAAATAGAAGAAAAGAAAGGTAAGTGAACGTTTTATAAACTTCTAAAAACACTTTTTGTTGATACATTTAAAAAAAATGTATGAAACAGTCGGATAAAGCTACTTTTACTTCAATAAACTATATATCATCAGATCATTTTTCTGTTTTATGGTTAAATGTTTTTATAAAAATGCCACCCAATTTAATATTGAACTATGCAATAATTCTATGAAAGTGAGTTAGAAAGATATTTTTATACTCTTTTTAATTGATATCTATATTATGTGAAATAGCTCATATACAGTGATTTTTTTTCATAAAATAGAAGTTTATAATCTTTAGTATGCGTCTTTATCTGAAAGGCATATTATATGTCATTTTTATTTTTATGCTTCAGATTTGTATTGCAAGTTTTTGCTAAATTAGGGACGGCTAGCGCAGATAGCCCCCGCGTAGCTTGGCGCGAAATTAACACCAAGTTAGTCCTATGCAATTTAATATTAATGTTATAAGTTAAATAGAGAGATCCGGATTGTTAAAGTGTAAAGTGTTAAAGTTTAAAGCTATTTTGTATGCATGATTTTCAATAAAATGTTTTTTTTTTGCCATAAAACATTATTGAGTATAAGATACCACAAAAACATAACTGAAATGACGGCATAATAACCAGAATATTTAGCATCTAAGCACGCTGTTATCAAAGTATGTGAAGTTATTGAACGTAGTGTAAGCATTCTTTATTAGTCACACAGTTGCTTAAAAGCGTTTTTTTTATAACAAAAACAACTTGACATTATATTTCGAGGTTGGCGTTTTTTACCAAAATAAAAATTTCGCAGTTAATCGAGAAATTATATTTTAGAATAATCGGTGTGTTTGTTTGAAGTTTAGCATAAAGCTATACGATAAGATATTTGTACTGTATTCGTCACGAATATCAAAACTGGGTTTGTAGCGTTGTAAGTCCGCAGCCACACCAATGTGCCACTGAGGTAAGCAGAAACACATTTCGCTGGCTTTACTTGAAGAAGATGAGTTCCTCTCGTTGTTTTGGAATTTCGCACAAAGCTACTCGAGGGCTATCTGTGCTAGCCGTCCCTAATTTAGCAGTGTAAGACTAGAGGGAAGGCAGCTAGTCATCAACACCCACCGCCAACTCTTGGGCTACTCTTTTACCAACGAATAGTGGGATTGACCGTCACATTATACACCCCCACGGCTAGGAGGGCGAGCATGTTTAGCGCGACGCGAGCGCGAACCCGCGACCCTCGGATTACGAGTCACACGCCTTACGCGCTCGGCCATGCCAGGCCAGATGAGTTCCTTTTTTCGATGACGAGAAACTTACTTGAAATAAAAGTGTATCTCAGAACGGCTAGTTTAGGTATTAACACTTTTATTGATAAGCAGAGAACAACGTTTCGACCTTCCTAGGTCAGCTTTGGGTTAACAAACTAGCTTTATGTTCAATAACCAAAACTATCTACAAAGAAATGGCCTAAGCCCAGGCATGGTCAGGTGATTAAAGCGCTCGACTTGTAATCTGAGGGACAAGGGTTCGAATCGTGTCACTCCAAACAATCTTCTCCTTTCAGCCGTGAGGGCGTTATAATGTGACGATCAATCCTCCTATTCATTAAGAAAAGAGTGGCCCAAGAGTTGGCGATGGGTGTTGATGACTAGATGCTTTTCCTCTAGTCTTACACTGATAAGTTAGGAACGGCTAGCTTTGAGCGAAATTAAAGAAAACAATCAATGACCTAAGTATGAGAAATCCCGTGTCACCAGTTCTAGCCAACATTTTTAAGGCACAGAATGAATGTCATGCGATCAATTCAGCCTTACACCCACCACTATACTGGTACAGGTATGTTGTTGACACAATTGCTGGATTCACATCTACAGAACACACACTTTGTTTTTTCAACCACGTTAACTCGATACGCCTCAACATTAAGTTCAACTGTGAACAAGGGAAAAATAAACTAACTAAATAGCATTTCTTAACCTCGGGATCACAAGAAACGATACACAATTCAAAACAAAAATTAACTGAAACATCACCCATACTGGATTGTACATTCCCTGGGACTCAGCACATGAAAGAAAACAAAAACTCAACACATTAAAAAACCAGAAACTATGCTCACATGATAAAATTAACGACGAAATCGACAAAACAGCTTCATCAACAACAACAAATATTCTCAAAAAAACAACAACTGTGGAAAACATTATACGCCCACACCAATAACAAACAAACCATAATAAATCCCAACAAACTAAAAATCTTACACTGTTGCATAGCATATGTTCTCGACATCAACGAAAAAATAACCAACATTTGGAAAAAAAAACTTGTAATAAAACACTACATTCCAGTAAACATCTCATTTATTTAAAAAAAAACAGTTACAAAAGTAAAGCCCATGCTATGTAAAAATTACACTGACAAACACAACACCAGTACAATTTATAAAAACAATGAAACAACAGCCACGATTTCCATATCGGAGAAACAAAGAGAAAAATATGAACTAGATTCAAAGAACACAAAAATACACATTCACACGTGTTTGAACACTGCAAACAAAATAAACACAACATAACCATAGAACACTCCCAAATACTAAATAGTAAAACAATTATATAAAGAAACGTAAAATCAAAGCTCTACTTATATAGCAACTAAAACCAAAATTAAACCAATATAAAGAAACACCTTTATATGTATACTGATGAATAACTTAACATCCAACTGCAACGTCCCATACAATCGTGTACCCGTTTATACTCTCGTCCCTAAGATATGCGCCCGGCAACAGTCAGTTGCAAACTCTCTTTGTTAACCTGAAGAATGTAGAAACGTTGTTCTCTGCTTATCATTAAAAAGTCAGATTCTGATTTGACTTTATACTTTTTTTTGGCTGGTCCTAGTGTCATTTCACCACTATATTCACTGTCATGATCACTGCTACAAATGCAAATGCTATTTAACATGTCTTTTGTGTTTTGATTAGTCTATCTTTTTTAGTATCATGTATGATTCAATGTCATATATGGCTGTATATGATGTAATACTTTAATACTACTATATGAATTACGATAAAATATAAACTAAAAGTCTTGAATTTTATTACTGCCAAAAGCACTTGTACGTTTCCCAGTAGATTTACTGGCATAGGAATCTAAGATATTTTGTTTCACCATGAATATTTCCCTTCATGCTTACTAGATTCAAAATTCAGAAAATAAATATATTTGACGGTACCTTTTCTCTCTGTTGTGTGCTTAAAAATATATATCAAAATGGGATAGTTGTTTATCTACAGAGGTGAGAGTGTAAAAGATAAACATAAATGAGATATATTAAGTTATGTCGTTCTTTTCACTTAATATATGAGATAGTTCACTCAGATAAAACATTTAACAAAATTTGTAAGTTATCTTCAAAATACATTTTGTTGTTGTAAACACACATACTGTGAAAATATTAAAAATTTTGTGTATTACTTTGCACAAGAGCTAAGTGAGACTTATTGCAACACTTTTATTAATGTCACAAAAAGTGATTTTACCGACAGATCAAACCTGTTAATAATAATGTGGAGAAACTGTCACTAAAAACTCCAAAGATCTTCTAACTCCAAACACTGTCATAACTGTCTGTATTTCGTTTGAGTATGTTATGCAACCTAAATTATCCATTTTTTAAAACGAGTACTTCAGCGTTTGCGTCATTTATTTTACTTTTCTAGTGTTAAAATATATTATGTCTACGGACTTTTGATAGAGCGGACAAGGATTGTCTTTCAAGTCTTTAGCTTTTGAAATTTACAAGGGTGATAAAGTTAGGAACGAATAGAATGGTCTATGAACGGTTGTATCAGGCCCGAGTACTCATTCCCACCACACGATAATTTTTAGATTTATACATTAAAACAGTTGAATCACAAATGATAATAAGAAAATTCCAGTGAGTCAGGAAAGTAATAGTTATAACATTCCAATATTTTCATTCTCAAAGGTAAAAAGGGTTCATTTATTATAGATTACGGAAAACCCAGGAGAAAGTTGTCTTACATAAGAAAATTACGTTTAAAGATAGTAAACAATGAAATAGAATTTACTTTTTAAAATACGACTAAAAATAAAGTTTGTTTTTTTTCCAGTTTCGGTTCAGATATCACAGGGATAGAGGCAAACCAATTATAATAATCAGATTCAACCAAATGTAAACAGTAAATGTTCAAGTTATAGAATCGAATATTATTCTAAGGCTACGATGCTTTCTTTAAACATTCTTAGAAATTTTCAAATATTTTGCAACTGCAAAATTATTTGCGAGAGTTAAAAAATAGTTTTCAGTATACCTTTCAGCGTCTGTATTGTGAAAGTGGGTTTTTCTCGGGGTACTCCGGTACCCCCCCCCCTTCACAAGGATTTAGCGATCCCAGCCACTCCATGAGTCTGATCATGGGAAATTTGTTGAATTACTTTGTCGAATGTTAGTCGCCTCGCTTCATCTCAACAACGCCATGTCAACGGTCTTGGTCTTTCTCTGTGCCCTGTAACCTGCCGGACGTGCTTCTGTGTGTTTTCCTCTTTGCTTTTTTTTCACATTTTTTTGTTCTCAGTCTCACTACATAACATAGAACCAACCTCTACAGGAAAACTTAAAAAACAAACAAACATGAATGTAACAAACAGAATTATCGCAAGTTGGCCGAAGGGTAAGTAACAATATCCCTGACCACCCTAGTTGAGGAAAGTTTCCTTCTTTAAAATAAGACTAAATTTCTGTCGAAATTTTTTGTGTGTTTTTTCACGACAGCCCGCCAAGTGGGGTGGTTATGGCCTTTGACTCAATTTAATGGTCACAAGTTGAATCCCCGTCTCACGAAACTTGTTTGTCCTTTCACTCCTGAAAATGTTATAAGTGATAGTCAATCCCACTATTCATTGGTAAAAATGTATCCTAAGAGTTGGTTGTGAGAAGTGATGACTAGCTGCCTTTCCACTAGTTTTACACTGCTAAATTAGGGACGCCAAGCTCAGATAGCCCTCGTGCAACTTTGCGCGAAATTCAAAACCAAACATACTTTTATTTTTACCCATAAGTTGTATAATATTATGAACATAAAAAACCGAAGTCAGCATGGATCGGATGTTTGACTCCCTTATAAGGTTACACAGAGGAAGCTTTATTACACCACACCAATCCTTACCCTGTTTCTTCAGTTTTTGGTGCATCCATTCTTGTTCTTTTAATTTCAATTACATTTGTTTCCATTGACTTATACACTTCCTGACAGAATATGACATAATGTTATGTATCAGTCATTCAAATATGTTGATATCCTGTATTTATATTATCAATGTGGGTATGCTCTATAATATCATAGTATGGGCAAATAGTGATATATATGTATGTGGTGTGCATTCTTTGTACTTATGGTGTGTGTACACATTGTGAGTGTGCATGTGCGCTGCACATGTGATGGCACACACTATAGTGTGCAATGTTATTTAGGTGATATAATATAAGATGTGTTTATGTGTATATGCTAAGGACTGATAAATTAGTTGATTTAACTAACTACTTCACACTAGCACATGGTACCTGTGTTACTGATTTATTTGGTGTACTTATAATTATAGCCTGTTTGGTACACAGCTAGAAATGTTTAAGAATGTTAGTCAGTCAGCGAGATTAAGAAATTTGTGAATTTTTGGTATCTGTTCTGCCAACCTTTGTTATTGGTTCTATGATTTTCAGTTTTAAATATGGTTTGTTTATCACCTAAGGTGTCTCTCAAATACTTTTGAAGATTTATTATTTTATTGTTAAATGTGTATGGAGTAAAGAGTATTGCATGTATTGTATACCGCCCATTACCACAACTACCATACTTATGACTCACACACACTCAGTACGAGGGCTCTTTTTTCTAGTAACCCCCCCACCAGTAGCAAAGCAGTATGTTAATTGACTTACAACGTTACAAACCGGGTTTCGTTACCTGTGGTGGACAGAGCACAAATTGCCTGTTGTTTTGCTTTCTCTTTAACTTAAAAACAAATACACTGCAACAACCTTATCGTGTAAGATGTATACAGGAGAAATCAAGACTCAGACGTAAAATTTTATTCTATCAACTGAATTAAAAGCTGAGTCGACTTAACGTTTATGGAAGATAACTAGATCTTGACTCTAATGATTGTGTTATTGTTTAACGTGAACGTAACTGTGATAACTACAAGTTTATTTTGTAAAGTATTAATAGCGTTGTTAAGGCAAGAAACATTGTATCGAGTCTCAGTAAAATTAAAATATACAAGATAATTATAAATAAAAATCCAATACATATAAAATTATTATATCTTAATATTTAAAACTCGTTTGTTCATTGGATAACTACGTGAGGCACATTGAGACCGTAAAGATTTATTCAAGAAATGGTGTGTAGGGTATAGGATGTTTCAAAATCATATATTATATTACAGGTTTAAATGGCTTTTTTTTTAATGAGAAAATAACTCTGTTTTATTTGTCTTCTATCACCTACTTTCAACAGTGGAGATGACTTGAATAATATGGTGTCAGTATGTAGGATAACAGAGGACCAATAAACGTTGTCCAAAATACCGGATGCTTGCAGTATCATTTAAAGAAGCATATTGAATTCCTTCTGTGACAGTTTTTAAAATACTTTGTCTCATCTTTCCTGAATAAATCTTATGACAATAAACCTTCTGTGACAGTTTTTAAACAAAGTGTACTGCCCAAAGTAGCCTGTTGTTTAGCTTTGTGCTTAACTTTCAAAGTAAACAAACGGTAAACAACCTAATTGTGTAAGATGTATGCAAGTGATGACGACTACACACAGCCGTCGTTAATTTTGAAAGAAGGTTACTAGTCAACAGCATCAACCTCCATTTCTTTGGCTACTCTTGTCTTACAGGATAATGGAATTTGTTTATTACCCTTCTTTAGAGTGTGTTCAGAGACCTAAAGCATGGAATGCGTTTTTACGAGAATGGGTCACGAACCGTGAATACTCGTATTCATGTAGTTTAACTTTTATACGTTCCCTTTCTTGATATTCATAAATAGCATGCCTTCTTTATTATTGTTTGTTGTTTTGTGCAGACTTGTTTAATGTCAACATCGTGGGAAAAAAGCGCTTCTGCAACAAATATACATTCTCATAGTAAAAAAAAAATCTACTAACATCGTTTTGTACATATCTTTGTAAAAGAAAATAATTTTTAGGACAACATGAAAATATAAAACTCTAAAGAAAAAAGGTACAGTGATTAAAACACAACTTCAGTGACGAATAAGCAATCTGTATTCACGAGTAGCATGAAATTCTGTTCAGTTTATACCGATTGTACAGTTTCTGTTTTTTTCTTGTTCTCCCCAAGCAACAAACTCATCGGCTGTCGTTTACGTTAACCTACTTTTGTATTTCTTGTAACGCATATCTAACAATCCAACCGATGATAACCTAACTTTGTAAGTTGCTGGATTCAAAGTGGAAAGAGACGAGTCGAATTTTATGAGGTTGTTATCCTTCTGCGGCTAAAGAGAAAATAATACAGATAAATACGACTCAAAGAAAACAAGTAGGGCTATATTTGGCGTAAATAATATTAAGTGATTTCTGGTTTCTCGTTAGTTTTAAAAGCATTTGTTTCAAACATTATCGCTAAAAGGAACAGGAAACATACTTAGTAAATATTTTCAACCTTATTACACAAAACATACAGTACAGGCTGAAAAGTACAATAACTAAAATCATGAGACAATAGTCCTCTGCAGAACATTATGTTTATATATTCAAGTTTCAAAATAAGAAAACTATAGTTGTCTTAAAATATGAATTTCTTATCAGTTTCAGTTTAAAAGCATGAAAAAACTGAATAATATAGAATATATGTAATACAGGACTCGTTTTAAACAGTATACTCATTAAAACAAACTATGCCAAGAGATTTATATTAGAGTTTCAAACTTAAAAAAAAAGAGCTCGTATCCAGTAATCTCTACATGTCGGTTTATTTGGCATCACGTGGAGATATCGATCCAGCTAGGCTGATGACAGATGACAATTTTTTAGATGGTCATATAATGGAGCTTTGTTGCTTAAGGTGAGAATACAGATATTCTAGTTGCATGAAAAAATACACCCTAAAACAAGATCAGGAGGTCTATCATCTTGGTAGCTTCAGCTAGTTCATAAGAAAAGTAATTAAAGATGATTGTTAATATCACGTGCTACTGCATAAAAATATATTAATGGTGAGTGTCAGCTTTATGCTCTGACTCATGAAAAAAAAAAGAAAAATTATGAGTGGCTATTCACTAGTTCGTAAGGAAAGGTGTTAATAACAAGTACTGGTCTGAAACATTAGTTTATAAGAAGAATTGGTGAGCGTTAATTTCACGAACTGTTTTATCAGAAAGAAGGTTAAGGATGGGGTTTACCCTCAGGCACGATTAGAACAGAAAATATTAAAGCTATTACTGTTCGTGAAGAAATGTACTTAAGGTAAATTCCAGTTTCATACGCTGGAACGTAAAATATAGCGTTAAAAGCGTGTATGTTAATTTCATGTGTTAGTTCACGACAAAAAGAGGTTAAAGGTAGGTGTCAGCTACGTGCGCTGGGTCATAAGACGTAAAGTTGAGAGTTCATGTTAACCTCGTTTTGATTAACAAAAATGTTGTGTTATATGTTATAATTTATCTCGGACGATTTTGTTTGTTTGTTTGTTTATTATTATGCACAAACTAAACTAAGGATTTTCTATGCTCTGCCCACCAAGGGTGTCAAAGCCCGGTTTCTTGCAGTGTAAGTCCAAACGCGTACTAATGTACCACTAGGGTGCATCTTGAGTAACTTTCCGATTTATTAAGTTACGTATTGAGATCTAAAAATAGCGTGAAACCGATTTAAATTATAATTTACATACAGAAGTTAATAAAATGTAGAGATAAGCCCAATTTTTAATGTTTGCCAACAAGATTGATACACACTATTGTATTTCTTAATACAAATATATTTTAATATACAAGCAATAATATAATTTATGATAGCAGTTAATACAAACAATGATTTATAAACAAAGTTTTGAAAACTTACAAACAATACCGAGTCTTCTGTTTAGAGTGGAACCGAATATTTTATCAATGAGCGTATTAATTTCGAGTTGATATCAGTATGGCTTACTTAACGAGTAGCTAGCTAGTTGTTTACGTGAATTTTTGTCACAGGAGTTTTGCTATATTTTGAAAAGTAGAAATATTAACATCCGATGGTAATCAGCTGAAGTTAAACGTTGTATAATGTTTGGAATATATAAGCGTTTATAGTCAAATATCTGTAGTTTATCGATCAATAAGCATCAACCACAGTTATAGGTTCCGAAGTTTATAGTATATCAACTGTAGCAAACCAACAACACATATTGTCTCTTGGTGCGACGGTTTATAAACGTTACGGGAGGCTCTTGAAAGTTCGTCCCCCGCTGGTACAGCTGTAAGTTTATGGATTTATAACGCCAAAATCATGGGTTCTATTCTTATCTGCGGACTCAGCAGATAGTCCGATGTGGCTTTGCTATAAAAACACACACACACACTCTCGAAAGTTTAATTAGCAACAAATCTGGCAATCTTAGTACTTACATACACACATCGTACATTGTTGATTCTTATATTCGAGGATCTTCTACAACTTCAGTGAATAGACGAAAATTTAACAAGTTACATACATTTCTAAATATATATTTATCTGAAACAAACATTGATGTTAAGATAAATATATAATAGTAAATCCGTTACAATTATTAGAGGTGAGAGTAGTATCATGCTTTAAGTCGTGAGAATAAGGTTAAAAAGCACCTCAGCCTCAGGCAAAAGTTTGAGGGAAAACATATCGAAGCTAGGTATAAATCTCCATCGCTAATTCCGAGACAAAGAGATAAAATATAGATGTAAGCTTTCAACGATGTTAGTGAAACGAGAACAGATTTGAAGTAAGAATTATCTTCCTGCATAGTTTCGTAAAAAAGAGGGGGTTAGAAGCGAATGCATCAGAAATCATACACCATTCTGTATGGTCTTCAAAATATATAAGTTGGACTGGATTTACGTAGAATATAACCTCAACTACTCACACACATATCTAATGAAATATAATGTGGATTTAAACATACTTCCTGCAAAATTAAAAAAGGGTAGTGACTATGTTTTAAACTTCATTCCTCTAATTGTTTGTTTTTGAATTTCGCACAAAGCTACTCGAGGGCTATCTGAGCTAGCCGTCCCTAATTTAGCGGTGTAAGACTAGAGGGAAGGCAACTAGTCATCACCACCCACCGCCAACTCTTGGGCGAACCCGCGACCCTCAGATTACGAAGCGCACACCTTAACGCGCTAGGCCATGCCGGGCTCTCATTCGTATAATTATAAGTAAACAATTCTTAACCTTCATTTTTGACACTAACGCTTTTTAACGCTTTATGGTTTTAGCAGTGAATTTTCAATAACTTGATCCAATATTTTTTATTTCTGATTGTTGTTTTAATTATTATTATATATTGATATACAGCTTAACCATACGAATAAAAAATAATAATAAATACAGCTTTGACCAAAATGTTCGCATAGTGTAGTGCTTCATACTGATGTAGAAATTATAGAATAAATGCTCGAGTTATAACAAAGGTAGTGTATGATCAAACAAACATGTGAAAGTTGTTTTAATTATTTGTTTGTCAAAGCACACATAATAGCTGTTTTGTATGAAAGGGTGTGTTTTTTCGTGCTCCTTTTCGAAACAGATCAACGTTTTGTTCAGACAGTTCCTTGGTATAGAGTCAATGTTCTTCACGTGCCAAGAGTTATACGACGTCAAACTCTTCAGTTGTCCAGGAATGGCATCAGAGCAAACGGACATTATCAGAACAGTAGGGTACCCAATGCGAACTTCATTTACAATTCTGAAACGTCATCAGACTACAAAAAAGGTTGTTCCAGAAACATGTGCCGGAAGAATCGAAAAACTACTGCTCCAGATGACCATGTTTTGGTGAAGTTAATATATCCAGGTCAAATTTCAGGGTAGCCAAAGGAACAGTAAATATCACACTGTCCAAACAAGGGTATTTTACAAAAAGAGTTATTTGCAAACTGGTATTGACCAGATTTCACTTGTTATTTGAGAAAGATAGCAAGCCAACTAACCATTATAACACTGGCAACATGCCATTTTCTTTGATGAATCCTGTTTCCAGCTGGTAAGATTCATATTCGTTGTTTGCCGGGAGAATAGATAGGAGAAAACTGTCTTTCCCATAGAGAGTGGTGCAGTACATGTTTGGGCAGTTATTAATTAATTATGGTGAGAAAACGTCCAGGAAAACGTCAATGTCTCTACATACAGGCATTACGTGAACGCGATACTTCTGCCATATACTAGAACAAGGTTTGTCGACAACTTTGTGTTCTAGAATGACAATGCCACTTCTTACAGTGTGTGCATTGTGCAGAATTATTTTGACTAAAAGGACGTTACAAGATTGCCATAACCATCAAATCTTCCAGATTGTAATCGAATTAAGAACCGTTTGACTAAACTGAGATGGCAAATTGCTAACCAAGACCTTATACCATTTACTTTAGCTAAGTTGTAGCAACTTCTAGGGACAAATTAGAATAAAATCACGGTAGACTGCATCAATAACCTTATGTACAGCATACCACGTTGCCTGGCAGAGGTTATTAGAGCACTAGGTGGACCAAACAAGTCTAAATGTTCAACATCAATTGAGATGAAGCTACTGATTTATATTTTGACATTATGTATGTTTTGGTAAGGTTTTATTGTTATTGGTGAAATACTGATTTCAAATCTTTCTACAGGTGCCTGATAAAATTGTTTGCTGTTCGAATAAGTTTTTAATTATGTCCATAAACCTACCTCCTTATACAAACTGCATTTCTCAATTTGACAGCGCATCGTGTATTTGTTTTTAATCTTAATAATAATGACTTTATTTATTACGCAGTGTGCAAATATTTTGGATAAGACTGTATGAATTGAACGAAATCTTATCAAATAAATCATGATGTTTTGAGTACTATTAAGTGTGTTCTATTATTGCACACTGAACTTTAATTTAGTTTGATTTACACGGCGCTTTTCTTATTTATTCTACTCTGATATTTGTTTATATGTATGACATATACACAGAGTAGTTATTAATATTTATGTTCCAACCCAGTTAGCAATCACTTAATGGACCACATAATGAAAACATAAGGCACAACAGGATATAAGCCCGGCATGACCAGGTGGGTTAAGGCGTTCGACTCGTAATCCGAGGGTCGCAGGTTCGCATCCCTGTCGTACCAAACATGCTCACTCTTTCAGCCGTGGGGGCGTTATAATGTTATAGTCAATCCCACTATTCGTTGGAAAGGAGCAGCCCAAGAGTTGGCGGTGGGTGGTGATCACTAGCTGCCTTCTCTGTAAATTTAGGGACGGCTAGCGCAGATAGCCCTCGTGTAGCTGTGCGTGAAGTTCAAAATCAAACAAACAACTAGATATTTTGGAATGAACATCGAGTATATTTCTCTAAAAATCAGTTGTGATTTTAAAAGATACAAGTCTTTCATTAAGGGAAGAGATTAATATTCCTTTGTACACCAGCTGCTTTAGTAAAGCATTACAGTCGTAGTTAGGAGATCCTCCTATGAAACAGATGTAAGTCTTTGGATTTATAAGGCTGAAATCAGTGTTCGATTCCCCTCGGTGAATACGGGAAATAGTTTGATGTGACTTTGCTGTAAGAAAAAAAAACACTTATCAAGAGAAGTATTTCAAAAGCACTATCTCCTTTCTGTTGTTCAGTTCACAGTAAATGAATTTTTTCTTATGCATTTAGACCTGACTGGCTATTTTAATCTAAAAAATCCTGAGAACAGAAAGAAAATCTCAAATGAGAAAGAACACAAAAAAAGAAAACAAATGAAGACAAATGTTTTACTTTTTAAGGTTTTTAATGTTTATTTTAAAAATGTTTTAATTCTGAACAATCTAATAAGAACAACATTAATTATTAAAAACCATATTAGTCTTGCTCACACTTAAACTAGTTTTTATTCTCTCATGCTTTATCCTGAGTAAACTTGTTTGCGAATGCTATGGTTATCAAAACTCAATTACCTTTTTTTTAATTTTGTAGTCGATTATTTTATTTTAAAAGAACTTCACATATTATTTAGTGTCAAAGCAAAAATGTGAAAATCGACACGGTGAAACTCCCTCCTGTCACGGTGGACCTAATGACAGACTCACTTTCCGTTCCTAATGGATGACTAAGCAAAAGATTTGCCACTTATAGAGCTGAGGCCTAAACGCTGAATTCACAGTACACATGCTGTACACTCAATGGACGAGTACTTGTTTCATGATTCATAAGCTAATGACGACTTTGCCTTTGCACATTTGAACGTGCATGCTTAGACAGATTTGAGAGGGACATTTGACAACTGACGTTTGAAAGGCGCTCCAGATAAATGTGTTGAGCTTCTCTATATCTTCTTTATACCTGGGATTTTGGTTCTTAAGTGAAAAGAATTCTGAAGTACAGTTGATGTATTATCTCTTTGCTTGACATACCATATTGTTTTCGGACCCCTACAAGAAAACTATTATACAGAGACAAGTTCACGATAATAACAATAAATGAACTGCAGAGTTTTCTTTTATAAATATTTTCCTCTTTTACATTTATATAGGCATTATAGCTTTTAGATGATTTTACGATTTATTTAAAGCATAATTAATTTTTAACGCTATTATTGTATGTCAAGCCCATACGCAGGAGGGGTTCGAGAGGATTCCGACTGAAGCCCGTATTTTTGTGACGTAAAAATGATGCTTATACAGTCATTTCGCAGCTGTTCGTGGCATTTTCTACATGATCTGCATTTTTCTAATTGAATCATTAGGTCTTTTTGGCTTGAAATAGTCTCATTCAATAGCATCTTTTGACACTTTGTAATTGGAAGTCCTAAGCCACATTGCTACTGTCAGATTTTGTAGCTGGATTATTTACAGTATGTATATGTGACGTGTTGGCAATAAGTTTCAACAATAAACAAACAATAACGCAATTCACTTGTTTTAAACTATTATATTAAAACAAGTCAAATGTATATACAAATGTTCGTTACACTTTTGGTTATAACAGTTGAATCCAGAGATTTAAATAATTGTCTGTTTCTCGTTAAAGTCCAAACAAGCTGGTTCAGTTAGTTTAGAATACAACTGACAAGCACAATTATTCTTCTCTGTTATTACAATTCAGTCTGGTAACTTCACTTTAAAAATCGCTACTATATCCTCTTTAACGCTAAATTAACGATCGCATCTAGATGTAAATGATAATCTTCCGATGCGTATTTATACCCTGACAAAAATCTAGTATTTTTGTGTTTTCTTACAGCAAAGCCACAAAGGGCTATCTGCTCAGCCCACCGAGGGGAATCGAATCCCTCATTTTAGCGTTGTAAATCCGGAAACATACCGCTGTACTAGCGGGGGGCAGAAATCTGGAACATTTCACACAATTATATATAATCTTATGCAATACTAGTTAATTAAAATAACGAGAAAAATTCAGAAAGTTCTAATAACATGATGAAACAAGATAACAATCGCTAACTCATAAGAATTGAATGTATACCCTAAACAAGGTAAACAATTACGTAAATATGCTTGCCGTAAACTCTCGTTTCTAAATGTGATTAAATATTACATCCACGTTATTTACTCTATATACACCATGACGTTCGTATTAAATTGAAAGTGAAACAGTCATCTGTATCTAATAGCTACACGTAGTTTTAATCGCAAGCAAGTTTCGTCATGTCACGGAAACATAATTATGAAGTGATTGTAATTTTGAAATTCATGTGTTTTTACAGGTTTTTATTTTCGTGCAAGGAAAAAGCTGCACCAATCTTAAACCCTTTTGAAAATTATTGGCTACGCAGGTACAATTTTGAGAAATTACACAGTATATAGTGAATATAAGCTGGACTTTCAACATTTCTAACTAAACCGAATAACGCGCTTACGTGCAGCCATACACGAATGTTTTTTTTTTTTTGCCAGCAAAAGAAAACAACTGGCACATAACGACTAAGGAACAGTACTTTATAGCTCGAACAGCTAATATAAACTTTGATATACAATTAGAATAGTTAACTTGTGCTGTGTTATGAATATAGAGTGTTTTAAATTATAATTATAATCTGTATATAAAGAAAACAATCTTTACTACAGATTTTATGAATCATATAACAATTTTATGTTAAATCTATATAGTGGTAGCTTTTTTAAAATGGCTTTATATATCAGGCACAGCTAATGGCACAACCTAGTCATCATCTCCATGTTTCTCTTGTGCTGGAAGAATGTGAAGCTAGTGAGGTTAACTTTATTGGGATATATTCTTTTAGTGGTAATACTGATGATAATCAAACTCGTTTATTGGAACGTCATATTGCTTTAAGAATCATACTGGACACCCCAATCGCACTGTACTATAGCAATTACAGATCCATCATGGATTTGTTATGATATTTCTGTAGTCACTGTACGATGTGTTGACATTAGAAATTTATTGACACCAACAAAATATCTTGCTGCAAAATGCCAAGGTTTTAGTGATTCGTCAAATGCTGAAAAATATTCTTTATCTTATAAGCATGTGGCACAATCAAATATTTTCCCGCAACCTTTTTTTTTCATGGGTGTAACTTCAAGTTTAAAATAGCTTGGCTTTAGAAATGCTCATGGTTATTGTACAGCCCAAAATTAGTGTCATTTTGAGTGGTGTTTATGCTACCATTTTATCAAGTGCATATTCGACGTCATAAACTAGTACTTGTCAACAAATCATTGAACAATTGTATTGGAATTAACGATATTTTAATCAACCACTTTAAATTTGTTTATCATGATTATATACAGGCTGTTGTTGCTTTGAAGGCTTCCATTAAGCATCCATCATCGAGTAGAATTGATATTATTACCAACAATGACCTTACTCAGGTATAACTCAGAGAAGCGTATTCTTCATCAAATTATTTGTGGCATTTTGTTTTCAGAGAAACAAGGCTTGGCATGTCGTGACGACACTGAAGATTTAAATTTTTCCAAAAAAATTCTGAATTTTTTTACCTTGCTCAAACATTGTCGAAAACAATGTAATAGTGACAACTCTTTTGTATCATTCCAACGTAAAAAAATTCTATATATTTATCTACTTACTCATAAAGTAACATAATCATTGTCATAGAATATGAAGTCATTCGAGCGAAAATTATTGATGAAATGAAAAAGGCTAAATTATGTTCTGTTTTTGCTGATGAAATGTCTTCTCACAATTTGGAACATTTTCTAATATGTCCTTACTTTATAGACGACAATTGGAAAATTGGGAAATAACTTATTCGGTCAAAGCAATAAAATTTGTACATGCAATTTCAAAGATATCGATTGATGTTGGATTACATCAGAATCAATTATATATTAAAAAATTAGGTGAAGCATACAATATGGCAAGAGAAAGATCTGGTGTTCAAAAATAAACTTGAAATACGCAAAACACGGTCTTGTACATTCACTGCACTGGTCACTCACTTAACTTGCTGTTATAAATTCAATGACAGTTGCACAAATACGAAAATGTATCAATCAATTTAAAGGAATAACTGTTTGAATTAAATCCTCATCTAAATGTTGGGAACTATTAAAACCAATCTATCAAAATGGCACCCAAGATGGAGTAGTTTCATCACGTCTCCCACAACTCAATGTGTAAGTTACATGCTGGGTTGAGAATGTTCTATTTATGTTATTCATTCTTACTTCTCATATAAGAGGATAATATGTATGAATATAACTATTTTGAAATGTTTAATGACAACTGGATTATTGAATATTTTAAAAAATGCTGTGAAAAATATATATCCGTGAAGGATCACTTTAAAAAACAATAACCTTTCTATTCTTGACAGCACTTTACACCTTTTGCAATGCACCCAGACTTTAGTAACATTAGCATGCTGGTTGTGCTTCGTACAATATGTATTGGCGTTGAAGGTCAAGAGAATCGATTTTGTTTTGGAAATTCGCACAAAGCTACTCCAGAACTATCTGTGCTAGCCGTCCCTAATTTAGCAGTGTAAGACCAGAGGGAAGACAGCTAGTCATCACCACCCACCGCCAACTCTTGGGCTACTCTTTTACCAACGAATAGTGGGATTGACCGTCACATTATAACGCCCCCACGGATGGGAGGGCGAGCATGTTTGATGCTATCGGGATTTTAACCCACGACCCTCGGATTACGAGTCGAACGCCTTAATACGCTTGGCCATGCCGGGTCCTAGAATAAGCTTGGGGGATTATAACGCTAGAATTCGAGGTTTCATCTCTATTATGTACTTAGACAAAATAGCCTATTGTGTAAATTTATGCTAAAGACAAACAAATGAATTTAAACCTCACTGAACTTTCTAAACTTCCACTCTTTATTTAACCTACCATTAGAATGGTGTCGGATTTTAGTAAATATAGGGTTAGAAAATTTTATCATGTTTAAAACTTTTTAATCCCCTTTTATGTATAGCAAATACATTTATTTGTGTGCATTCCACACCAAGTCGTTAGAACAATGTAGGCTATCACCAAGTTGTGAAGTCGATATATACCATCACCCAGTCGTAAAGACGACATGGATACAATATTGAGTTTTCAAGATAGTAGGAATCCATCAACCACTCAGTTATCAACACGATGTAGATTATACCCTAGTCTTCAATACGGTAAATATCCGTCACCCACCTTTTAAGAGAGTAAGAATTCAACACCCAGTTATCAAGATTATGTGAATCTATTACCGAGTCGTCAAGACAGTAGGGATTCATCATCAAGTTGTCGAAACAGTAGAAATCCATCTCTGAGATGTTTAGACGCTATTGATCCATTACCAAATTGTCAAAACCAAAAGGATGAATATCATCATTCTTTCAGACTAAGAGTCACCAACATCAACAGTTTCTTGTTGTTTTTCCTAAACTTTAATAATAATAAGTGAAATCCCATTACTTGTGTTGCTACCTTCAAAGTTTACTGTATTTTAAAATGCCGTGCTTGTGTGTTTTTTCTGTGTATTTTTGAATTTGAGAATGTGTATTTTAGGTCAAAATTATACATGTTAATATAAATTTTACAGTTATGCTTTAATTTTTGCACCTTTCTTTTTCTCTCTTTAAAATTTCTTCACTCCATAACAAAATCAATTTCTCGTCAACTCTTGAATGCCTCATAAAAATAATTTCTAACAAAATGAGCTTTGGTATATTCTCACAAAATTATATCTATATAGTACTTGTTACAGAATGTTGTTGTTATCATGTGACGATTGGCTTTCATTTCAACTTTTGTTTTTATTTGCAAAGTATTTCACAAAAACAATACTTAACTAGTGTATAATTTCCTAAGCAAAACAAATATTACACTAAATACAATTTCTATTGGCTTTTTTGACTTATGCTTACCATTTTGTGAACACTCTTTCGGACACTTCTTTATATTCAACTAAGTTTACCTTTATTATAAGTGTACATTTATTTTATTTTCTAATAACCTAACTTTGGTTCGTTTTATAATATTTTATTAAGACTTCTTGGCTATATTTTTAGCACGAATTTTATTCTTCGCTCTTGTGAGTTTCTTTGTTTCAACTCGTAAAGTGGTATCACAATGAACTCTCATAACTGTTTCATACTCTCTACGCTATTATCAGTACCATTACTATACTTTATTGTTTACTTTAGGGGTATTGTTACGCACGTGAATTTTTATTAAATGAAATTACGTCTACGCGAGTTTGTTTGTTTAACCGTGAAAAAGTTTTTCAAATAAACCAGAATTTATCAATCTAACACGTAGTGGCTGCATGAAAGCTTAGCTTAAATTCTATGCATGAAATTAAGGAAAATTCAAGCAAAGGGCATGAAAACTACTTCAAAGTTTCGAGGGTCGTGGCCAATAACTTAATGATATGAATGTATATAACAAAACTGTGAACATATATATTGATTTCTTAAAGTCTTTATTGATTAAAGAGGTTTGTTTTGCTTAAAATGTTGGTAATATAACAGAAAGTATCTTAATTTAGAAACGATTTAAGTTTAAAATTGATTCGATATTTTACTTTCATGATAAATTTTATGTATTTGTCTGTATGCGAGGTGTTTCTATATTACTTCTTTATTTTGGACTTATTACACTAACATTCACTACACTTATAAGGTTTCACGCCACCCTCAAGTACCTCTTGCACCTCCAACATTAAAATTGTAATGAGCAGACAGTAAGTGAATTATTCTATCTGAATAAATGATTTTTTTTCTTTCATGACTCTTCCAATTTTGAGAAATAAAGTGTGACGTCACACACACACTGGCCTTTATATACGTTATATGTTTTGTATTACTTCCCGCAATTCAGCCAAAATGTTTGGTCGTCTTTTAAACCTTTTCTGGTTTTACATAAGCCCACACAATCTCCAGAATGTTGTATTCGAATTTTCTGAAAGCCAGTCCATGGTCGTGAATTTCCATCAGCTTCTTACCATAAAGATAAGTTTCACCATATTTGCTGTATGCTTTGATTTTTTTGTCTTGTCGGTAGATGAATTTCAGCTGAATGAGTCGTGTTCTTAAGGGCACGACATAATGAATCAGAACTTGTATTCAGTTTTTTGGGTTAGTCACCACTACGTTTCAATGTAGATTTTGTACGTTGAATATTGCTGAACAATTCGACCTTGGATTCATCTGTAAATATCACGTCTCTGATTTCGTTCTTCTCAACGGTGACTTTCAAGCAGCTCTACGTCCACTGAGATCACTTCGTACTAATCTGTTTTACTGTCTCTCTCATAAATAACATATCCTGATACTAAACGTTCACTTTATTATTAGCAATGCACTTGTATAAAATTGCTTCTATAACATGGAGTCTTGTAGCATATTTTCGAATGAAGTATCTTTAACTAGCGAAAATGTTTAATTCTACACTATTATCGTGTGATATTTCAGTCCTGTGTACTACGGCTTGATTTACACTGCTACTACTATGCACAGTATAATTGTCTTTTCTTTTGTAGACTTCATGTTGGTGTGACTAATTCTGATTGGTTGGATAACATACAACCTTAATGCAAGCTATCAGCATGTAATTTTACTTCGGTGCAGTTCATTTTCAAATAATAACTGATGGCATTTACGTAGTATTCGTTTTCCATACCAGTTTTTAACATCATCTTCATAATTTCTTCCAAAGTTGACCTTTTGTAATAGAAAAAAAACTTTCTGGAAGCATCACATCCAGGGCCGTGCCTTGGGTAACGCGAGCACAGGGCAACAGTGGAGAGGGTTACATCTGCCTGATTGACTAACAAAGAGAACTAATGAGCTGAGAAGCGACAAATGTGTATAGTGCACACAGCGTCATCAACATCAGTACATACATCAACATTACTACATACATCAACATTAGTACATACATCAACATCACTACATACATCAACATTAGTACATACATCAACATCACTACATACATCAACATTAGTACATACATCAACATCAGTACATACATCAACATCACTACATACATCAACATTAGTACATACATCAACATCAGTACATACATCAACATCAGTACATACATCAACATCAGTACATACATCAACATCAGTACATACATCAACATTACTACATACATCAACATCACTACATACATCAACATTACTACATACATCAACATTAGTACATACATCAACATCACTACATACATCAACATTAGTACATACATCAACATCACTACATACATCAACATTAGTACATACATCAACATCAGTACATACATCAACATCACTACATACATCAACATTAGTACATACATCAACATCAGTACATACATCAACATCAGTACATACATCAACATCAGTACATACATCAACATTACTACATACATCAACATCACTACATACATCAACATTAGTACATACATCAACATCAGTACATGCATCAACATCACTACATACATCAACATTAGTACATACATCAACATCGGTACATACATCAACATCAGTACATACATCAACATCAGTACATACATCAACATCACTACATACATCAACATTAGTACATACATCAACATCAGTACATGCATCAACATCACTACATACATCAACATCACTACATACATCAACATTAGTACATACATCAACATCAGTACATACATCAACATCAGTACATACATCAACATTACTACATACATCAACATCACTACATACATCAAAACGGCTCTAAAGACGTTTTACTCTGCATCGTAACGCCTTTCTCTATAAGATAATTGGTATCGTAATAAACCATTAGGATCAAAGTATTTTGGTCTGTATATTATATAGTTGAAACTGAGCAGTGTTTTTGCTATAAAACGGACACATGTCTCTTTTATGGTAATTTTACGCTCTCGTTTTACTTTATGTTACTTATCTGTTTTCCTGCCCTTCTGATGCTGGGATAAATATAGTCTTGTTCAAAAGGTTGATTGGAAATTAACAGAAGTTTTTATAGATAACTTTGTAAACGTTGGGAAACTTACATATGTCTCCACTATACATACTTCTGGAATAACTGTGTACATTCCTACTAATGTTTATGCATAACAATTGGGTAACTCTACGTATTTTTGTTTATGTTTATCCAAACGTATATATCCTTACCGATAATTGTATAATGCTAGAATAATTGCACACAACCCGTCGATTTCGAGTTCACGACTGGAATAACTGTAGCTACTCAACACTAAAACAATTCTGGCTAGATTTCTGTCAGCCAGTATTTATTCGATGCTGCCAGAGTTAAATAAATACATCTTCTTAATTCATCTGAAACTAAAATATTGTGTACTTCCTTTCTGAGCTTTAGTCTACACTAAATACATTTATATATGATTAAACATATTAAGTGGTCATTTTCCTTAATCTTATTCGAACGTAATTTTACTGCTTATAACTGAAATATATGTTTGGAAGCGTGAAGGTCACATTGGTTATGTTTGTATGTTTGTATACTGTTAATCACAAAGCTACATGAAGGGGTATCTGTGCTCTACTAGTTAGAGGTATCGAAGCATAATTTTTAACGTTATAAGCCCACAGACTTACAACAGATCCAGCGACGACGTATTTCTTATTTGTTGTTACTGAGTTTTACAGGAACGTTATACTGTTCCAGTTGTTACGTATTATAATTCATTTCGGACGATTCTCCGATTTATTACGTTATGTACGTTTCGTATTACTATCTCAAATATCCGAAAATTTGAATTTGAGCTTAGTAGTTAATTAAGTTTTAATATACATTAAATTTGTTATTTGCCAACAAGAATGATACATACAATTTCCTTTTTTATCACAAATATATTTTAATATAAAAACATAAAAATAATTTTGCGCAAAGCTACTCGAGGAATATCTGCGCTAGCCGACCCTAATTTAACAGTGTAAAACTAGAGGAAAGGCAGCTAGTCATCAGCACCCACCGCTAACTGTTGGGCTGCTCTTTTATCAACAAAATAGTGGGATTGACCGTTACATTATAACGCCCCCACGACTGAAAGGGCTAGCACGTTTGGCGCGACGGGGGATGCGAACCCGCGACCCTCAGATTACGAGCTGCCCACCTTAATACGCTTGGCCATGCCGGGCCCGTAAATATAATACAGTTTATAATAATGGTTATTACTAATAATTATTACAAATTATAATTTATATACAACAGTGTTACAAACTTGCAGGCAATACTGAGTCTTATATCCAGGCCAGAATTGAATATTGTATGGACGATTCGAGTCTACGATGAGAACATTAATCCTGAGTCGGTATTGTCACACACTTCGCTAGCTAGACGTTGTTTCTTGGTTGGTCTCACACCACTTACTGAGGGAGATAGTTAACATTCTTGCAGAAATTCTAACGTATGAAGAAATTCATTGAACTTGAACGATTTGTAATGTTCGAAATCGTAAACGTTCTCAGTTAAATTATATAGTTTTTTTATTAATAGACGTTAATCACAATTGCTGTTTCCTAGGCCTATAATACATCGAGCTTTCTCTGTGTTGGTATTTGGGTACTTGGAAATACCCAGGAGGGTCAGGTACACTAGACCTCTTACTCTATTTCGTACTTTGATGGCGTCTATACTTACATCCTTGTGCAAATTAATTAAAACAAATAGTCATTTTACAATAATTTCAGCATGGCGGCCGGTGTAGGCTCGCTGGACCCGCTGATTTACTTTAATAGTCATTTTTCACACAGACGGCGTGATTAGTTATGTTTTGCAGTAAGGTCGATCTATTTTTGAGGTATATGACGAAATTTTGAGGAATATTACGTCATTCGAAGTTGCGTTACAAGGGCAAAAAGCCCAGTCAAAAAACAACTTCTTACCAACTCAATGAAGAAGAAACGGTATCAATGGGGTCTGAAATACAATAATTGGATGCAAGAACAATGGAGGAAGATGTTATTCAGTGACGAGACTCATTTCTTCGCACAGGGTCAAAGAAGTCTGCATGTTCGCAGATCTTCAGGTGAGAAACTTCTAGAATCTCACATCAGTCAGTTCGTAAAACATCCCTTGAAGATGTTTCGGGCCTTTTTCAGTTACTATGGCGTCGGAGGCTTACATATCGTAGAAGGTATGATGCGAGAACTACAGTACATCGAAGTTTTAAAGAGAAGAGTCGTTCCAGGATTGAAAAAGAGATTTTTGAGATGGATCTGGCATTTTCAGCAGGATCTGGCTTCGTGTCACACGACGAAACTTGTGAAGAATTTTATGACTATAACGCAAATAATAGTGCTGGACTGGCCTGAAAACTCTCTGGACTTAAATCCTATTGAAAATCTTTGGGCGATTTGTAAAGAAAGACTTTGGGGGAAAGGCTGTACTACGAAAGATAAGCTAATTGAGGCCATAAATGAGGTGTGGTACCGCGATCCAAAAATTAGTAAAGATTGCAGTCAACTCGAGGACTCGATGTCAAAGCGGATAATGATCTTCTGAAAAATAAAGGCGGTCATATCATGTATTAATTTGAGAGTAATTTTTAGATTCTCAGAAATAAAATGCAAAAAATTGAAAAAAATCGTAATTTTCCGTCTTGTTTCAATTAATTTGCACAAAAGTGTAGGGTGTGGTATTTAGTATAACTTTGGACCAGAGTGTAACACCGTACTCAGGCCCATTTCACGGCAACGTCCATGTATAGTCGTGGAAAATTGTTGTTTTTTTCCTTTTCTTCTTTTATATTTTCTTTTGTTCTTTTTCTTTTCTTTTTCTATATATATATATGAAATGCTACTAATAATAATAGTAAAAATAATAATAATGAAATAAAACTAGTGTTAAGTGTCTAGTGCATGGTGGCCAGCTTGTTTTATATGTCTCAAATATATATTTATAGGAGAAAGGTATTTAGGACTACTTTCATCATGTACGTAGTACCTGTCGAGATCACATATTAAATCATTTTTATGCTAATTCATATTAAAATACTTTAGAGAATTATGCAAAAGTCTTTCAGATATTGTTTCTATGTTTGCATACTTGTGCATGAATGTGGATGAAGTGCTACGTAGTACTTTACAGGCTGAAGTTAAAACTGAATTTTGTATTCTTTGTAGTTTCTGTAATTTTTTAGGTGATATGTTTATCCAGGCAGGAGATGTGTTTTCTATTATGGGTCTGATTTATGTTTTGTAGATTTTTATTACATTATCAGGTGTTGTTCCTTGGTTTTTACCTGAAAGACTTCAAAAATAATTTGCTCTTTTCCAGATTCGTATCAGGATATTGTTTGTATGCTGTATCCACGTTAATTTGTATCATAACTTAAATCCAGACATTTTGCAGAAGTACCAGTCAGTAAAAGTGATCCATTCATGTATATCTTGGGTGGATCTTTTTTTAGTTTATTTAATCTGCTAAATAATATTACTTGGGTTTTCGGAATATTAATTTTTATTTTATATTTCTGGCAGTACTCTTCTATATTATTTAGGACTGGTTGGAGGTTTGTTGCTGCAATTGAAGGAATGGTGGTAGTACATCGACTGTAGCTATCCAATAATATTCTACTCTTGGCGCGTTACTTTTACATAAATCATGAGAGGTTCTAGAATCTTCACTAATTTCACCTTCCAAAATATTCTCGCGCGTTTCCCTGAACAAATATTGTTGCATTTCGTTCGAGAACTCTCTACAAGTTTCGAGGACTTGCGCAATATGCAATCAAGAATATTTGTCACCTGAAGAAAGAAAACTTCAATGAAACAAACGAAGACACCAAAATAAATATACAGTGGTAAATCTGTTACACTGTAGGGTAACATTTTTATTTATATTATATTCTGTCGTGGGTAATTGTTGAACGTCTTACCCGATCTATATTACAATGATGAAATACAGTGAAAATAAACATATTTTTTTAACTCCATACTTTTATAACGTGTATTTTGAATGCATCGAAACGGTCTGTTTACCCATGGTAAATGGTAGAATGTCGGGGGTTTAATTATCGACCCGCTACTACCTTTTATCCTTGATATATTAGCTTTTTGTACAATCATTTTTTTTCTGCGATTTGGAAGCTAATTGAGAAGAATAAAAAGGGAGAGAATTATTTCCACAGTTATTTTCATCTAATTTATAACATTTGTAGCTGTTCGAAAACTGGTATAAGTTTGTTAATTTTGAATTCCGTGCAAAGCTACACGAGGACTATCTGGGTTAGACGTACCTAATTGAGCAGTGTAAGACTGGAGAGGAGGTAGCTAGTCATCACCACCTACCGTCAATTCTTGGATTACTCTTTAATCAACAAATAGTGGGATTGGTCGTACCATTATAACACTCCCACGGTTAAAAGAACGAGCATATTTGGTACGACGGGGAATCAAATCCGCGACCCTCAGGTTACGAGTCAAGCGCCCTAACCACCTGGCCATGCTGGGTCCCAACTGGTATACGCTGTCCCTTTAGTTTTGTTCTTATGTTACACGATTAAAGCGCACTTGAGATTGATTATATTAAGTATTTATTATTTTTATACATGGATCGTTCTTTTAAAACTGTTGTTTAGGTGTAGCTTATGCAAATAAGTCAGTGTTTCCTGTTTATTTAAACAAAGACATTTAAAAATTCAGTACTGTCGATAGCCGTACCGTAACTGAACGTTAATACACTAGTTGGAATATTAATTAAAATGTATATAAACTATACCTTTTCTAATAAGCTAAGCCTTAGTATCCCATTTAATGATACTTTTCTTAATATACATTTATTGGTTCTTTAGTGCAAAGCTACATAAATAGACTGTTTGTGCTCTTCCCACAACGGGTATCGAAGCCTTCAATCTTTTCGCTGAGTCACAGCGGGATACTCTTGAATGAACGTGATTGAGAAGAAAAAAATCCTCCCAGGGACACAGTGGTAAGTTTGTTGACTTACATCACTAAAAACCGTGTTTGGGTATCTGTGGTGGACAGAATATAGCTATCTCATAGTGTTTAGCTATCAAACAAAAACTGTGACCATACTGAAAATAAAACAAAATAAAAGAAACTTAAAACAAATTGCTCACATATAACAATGGCATTAAAGCAATATTCTTAACTTTTATTTAACAATATACACATATAAATTAAAAATTAATTACAATGTTATGACAATTAGAAAATTCCAGTGTTAGAAACTGTTAACAATTTACGGCCTTTCAGTTTTCTCTAAATCTAGTATTTACAAAGACCTCGCACATAAAGACGCCGTGATTGCAAACTTTCTTAGCTACAACCCTTGTACTTAATTAATTGTGCAACGAACCTAGCTAATTGAGAAATTATACTTATTAATGTAATTAAATTGAATTAGAGGTTCGTGTGAATAATTAAAATCCTTTTATACAGACCGTGTAATCAACGATCAAAGGTTTGAACGTAATATGTGTAGAATTGATAAAGAGTCAAAATAACAGAACGTTAAAATAAAAGTAATTATCTTTGTTTTTGAAAGTTGGGCAAAGCTACACAAGGGCTATCTGTGCTAGCTGTTCCTAATTTAGCAGTGTAAGACTAGAGGGAAAGCAACTAGTCATCACCACCCACCACAAACTCTTGGGCTATTCTTTTATCAACGAATAGTGGGATTGACCGTCAAATTATAACGCTCTCACGGCAAAAATGGCGAGCACGTTTGGTTAACGGGAATTCGAACTTCCGACTCTCGGATTACGAGCCAAGTGCCGGGCTGACATTCAGTAAGAGAAGATTTTGAATATTTGATTACATAAAGTCTACTGAAACAAACAACACATTAGTTTATGTTCAACACCTAACCTCAAAACGCTGGCCACGGTTTCATTCATCGCGTGTTCAACTTATCAGAAAAAAAGAGCATATATACAGAGAAAGACTGTGTTATATTCTCTATCAATACATACTAAACTAAAAGGTTAGATAAACATTTCTTACTTTCTCAGATATCGTGAGTCAACTAATGGAAATTAAGTTTGGCAACGACAGTTAGTTAACCCTAAAAGTTCATTTTTCTGGCATGAAATCTATTTACATTTCAGGTTAGATATTTAAAAAAGAGCAATATATTTAAAACTTTTATTTTATCTTAAAATGTACTTGCACGTTAATGTTTTGAAAGCATTTTGGAGTGTACACACTTTTCTAGCACCGACTAAGTAAAGCTGTGGAAGATCACTTCCCTCTTGTCTACACACATTAGACATTTATAAGCACATTATATGTGAAAATATTTACTTACTGATGGAAATATAAACAAGTAAAAATCATGATCTAACCTTATCATTACCGAAGAGAGTTTAATGACATGTTATATATGATATTCTGAGTATATTTATTGCGTCTTAGCTGTTACCGACTTGTTGTTAATATTAGTTGTTGACTAAAACTGATTTTTTTTATTGATATTACTCTAACTAATGCTGATATATTTTAGGTATTGCTGTAACTAATACTGACATATTGTTGATATAACTGTAACTAATACTGCCATATTGTTGATATTTCTGAAACTAATATTGAATTATTGTTGATATTACTCTAACTAATATTAACTTATTGTTGATATTCGGTCTTAATTAATACTGACGTATTGTTATTATTGGATCTTAGTTAATACGGACTTTTCACTGATACTGATTCCTAGTTAATACTGATATTTTCTGTGGTATTAAATTTTACGCAGTACTAGAATTAACCAGAACGGTTACACTCCTAACATATGAAATATGTTTCTATTGTGGAACATATTACTGTATAATATAACAACTCTTGAAATATCTGCTTTTGGAATACTGTAAACCAATTTATCTCATAATCTCAAAATAACATTAAAATATGTTATGGAATACAAAGAGAAGTAATTAATACGACTCTTGCATGCGTATAAAGAGGGTTGTTGTTTTTGTTGTTTTGAATTAAGCACAAAGCTACACAATGGGCTATCTGTGCTCTGCCCACCACGAGTATCGAAACCCGTATTTTAGCGTGTAAGTTCGCAGACATACCGCTGAGCCACTGGGGGGCATATAAAGAGGGAATAATGTTCAGAAATAGATATAACGTTCGAAAGTACGTTTATTTCAGTACGTTCATGTATGTAGAAAGAGAATGGGTAATAGCTTTGTGAGTGTATTCGGTTTTCACTCCTCATGGTTAAAACTGCATCAACAGCACAGATCCCGTGAAACCAAGAATTCGAAGATTCTGTTGGAATGTGTTGTGTTAGCTCTAATGTTGTGCCAGTTAACTAATGGAGATGCCAAAATCAGTCCATTACAAAAACATATTCTACTTTATTCTTATAGGTTGCAAGACAAATAATAAAATGTGACAATATACAATTCAAAGTTGGTGGATGGCAAATAAATGTTGATGGTGATATGTTACAGTTGTTCAAAGTTGATATTCACGAGGATTTTTTCTAAAGCCTCAGTTGAAACTGTGCAGAAAGAAGGCAAGTAGAAGTAACACATTAGTTAATCTACAGAGTAGACAAAACTTATTCATTTTTTTAAAAAAATATAAATTTCACATTCTCAGCAACAGTGAAAGTGCTAATGTTGTAACCAACCACATACAAAACAACATGGTCTTTGTAACGTCAAACTGAACAGAGAATTCCGAACTCCCAGAAAATACTTAATTCCTTGTAACTGAACAAAGAGATAAAAAGGGAGAGTGTAAATATTAAAATCATGTTACTTTAAGCGATATAGGTGTGGGTGTTATGTAAATGTTATGTAAACGACAACCATGTCGTGTTGTGTTTAAATTTCCATATCTATTATTTATATTTCCATGTTTATATTATTGTCTTGAAATTTAAACCAATAAAATATGTTGTTATTCATTTAAAATAACATTTAGAAATTTCTAGAATTAAGTAGATCGATCATTTGACTGTAAACGGAAATGTATGGCGGCCTAGTGTATAGACGTCGAGTCTCGTGCAAGAACGGACATGCGCGGATTGCTCTGGAATTCTGTGGAAGTTACGCGATTGTTCGAGAAGAGGCCTACTAATATATAAACAGACGGCGACGCGAGGGAAAAAGGAAGAGTCAGTCATTCGTTTGAGAAAGTTTAAGTGTTTGCTGTGAGTTTATTCAACTTGGATTTGTGACTAGAGTTAGATCTACAGAAGCTGTGATTTTATTTCGTCAATCTTTACGATTCATTCAAATTTCTAAGTATACTGAAGGTCAACACGTGTAGAACTGTTTAGGGGAGGACAAAATTCACACCCTAGACTGGAATTTTGGATTTCTGATTTGAACTTTTGGACTTTCATTCTAGATCATTATATCGGACAAAGGCCAGTACCATTTTGTATTGTAATTAACTTTGAAGGTTGAAACCAGTATTATTTTGTATTGTAATTAATTTTGAAGGTTGAAACTGAATATCTGTCATTGTTATTATATAATTTATGTTATATCTGTCATATATATAATAGTTTAGTGCAATAAATTATACAAGCTGTTATCTGTGTTTTTCTGTTGCGTTCAGTCTACATAAAACATAAAAAAACATAACAGAAAATTGGGGGCTCGTCCGGGATTGATCAAACAATTTAATTATATTCCAAAATTAGATTTATATTCTATACAGATAGACAGCTTGTATATTCAAAATGGCATTCCAACTCGAAGATTTTATAGACAAATTTAATCAGAATCCCTCTTTCGAATTGATCAGTGAATTAAAAAAATCTGAATTGCTTGATGTTGGAAAACATTTCAATTTGGAAGTGAAGCAAGTAATGAAGAAAGCAGATATCAAACGAATTGTTGTTGAACATTTGGTCAGGCAAAAAGTTGTACAACAATTGCCTGCCGCTTATTTTGACCCAGATTTTGAAATAAAAAGAATGGAAATGGAAATTGAAAATAAACGCCTTGTTCTTGAGGCAGAAAAAGAACTAAAACGTATTGAGGCAGAACAGGAAAACAAACGCCTTGATGCCGAAATACAAAAAGAACGCATTAAAGCGGATAAAGAAATCAGTATGAGAAAGGCACAGACAGATGAAAAGGTTGTCCAAATGCGGTTGGATAATTTTGATGCTTCCAAACAAATTCGTTTAGTGCCTCCATTCAGTGAGAAGGCTGTAGATAAATATTTTCAGCAATTTGAAAAATTGGCCCTTAGGCTAAAATGGCCTACCGAATATTGGACAGTATTACTTCAGAGTGTTCTCAAGGGTAAAGCTCAGGAAGTATTTTCCAAACTCACGGCCGAGCAAAGTTATGATTACGAGCACGTCAAACAATGCATTTTGAATGCTTATGAATTGGTGCCAGAGGCGTACAGACAAAAATTTCGTGGTTACAAAAAGTTTGACAGCCGAACTTATGTCGAATTTGCTCGTGAAAAAGAAACTATGTACGACAGGTGGTGTGATTCCAAAGAAATCAAAGATGATTATACAAAACTCAGAGAACTCATGTTAGTTGAAGAGTTTAAAAGATGTATTCCCGTAGAGCTCAAAATTTACATTGATGAACAAAAAGCTTCCAAAATTCATGATGCTGCTGTCTTGGCAGACGAGTATGCTTTGACTCACAAAGATTTGTCATACAAAAACAAAACAAATCACACGGCAAAGAAACCCAATGACTCATTCAAGCATTATGCAAATATCAACAAAGACAGAAAAGAGCAAACTTCTGATTCTCAAACAAGGACTTCATCTCATTCTCAAAGCTCATCATCTACCAAAAACGTGTCATTCTCATCTAAAACATGTGCTTATTGTAAGAAACCTGGCCATCTGATTTCTGAGTGCTATAAGATCAAAAACAAACCATCACCCCATAGTTTCATTTCTCCCTCGTTGGATACATCATTGGTTCCCAATGATTTTGACCCTGTCCAGTCCACTGTGGATTCCAAGTCCAATATTCTTGATGTACCTGAAGATCTTGTTGAGGACAAATTTAAGCCTTTTATCACTGAAGGTTTTGTTTCTTTTGTTGGCGATTCACATCTACAACCAATTAAGATCCTGTGGGATACTGGAGCTTTTCAGATTTTTATTTTGGAAAGTGTACTTCCGTTTTCTGAAAAGTCATCCGTTGGGACCAATGTGCTCATTTCTGGTGTAGAAGGTGGTGTCGTTTCTATTTCTCTTCATAGATTGGATTTGCATTCGGACTTAGTTTCAGGCCCAGTGACTGTGGGTATTAAATCTTCATTGCCTGTTGAAGGTGTGTCTATGCTTTTGGGAAGCGATTTGGCTGGTAGTAAGGTGGTACCAGAGGTCCATGTTGTTGAAGCACCTGTTGTTAGTCCCAGTACAGAGCAACTCGTTGAAGAGTTTCCTGATGTTTTCCCTGCCTGTGCTGTTTGTTACTCGTTCTCAAACACGTTCTCAGGAGTCCAGAGAGGATTTCCCTTTATATGATACGTTCATGTCTCACATCGATGAGATTTCTGACTCAACTTTAAGTTCTACTGATGACTCCAAGTCATTTTTCAACTCTCTTCATCGTAACAAACTTGTTGAGGAACAAGACAATGATCCTGAAACTTATTCTCTTCTACAACTGGCCGTTAATGAAAATGAAATAGAAACTGTCCCTATTTGCTACTACTAGAAGTCAGGTGTGTTAATGAGAAAATACAGACCTCCTGACGTTGCTGCTGATGAAGAGTGGAATGTTATTCACCAAATCGTCATTCCAAAATGCTATCGGAATGATATTCTTAGTCTTGCTCATGACCATGTGTTGTCAGGACACTTAGGTGTAAGAAAGACCCTAGATCGTATCCGACGACATTTCTATTGGCCAAAGATGCGCCAAGACGTTGTTGACTATTGTAAGACATGCCATTCTTGCCAAATGACTGGAAAATCAAATCAGGGGATTCCCAAAGCACCACTGCAGCCAATTCCTGCCTTTGAAGAACCGTACTCAAGGGTCATTATCGACTGTGTTGGCCCAATGCCAAAAAGCAAAGCAGGAAATGAATACCTCTTGACAATCATGTGTGCTTCTAAACGTTTCCCTGAGGCTATCCCTTTGAAAAAAATCACTGCTCCCAACATTGTCAAGGCTCTTGTCAAATTCTTTACCATGCTCGGGATTCCAAAAGTCGTGCAATCAGATCAAGGCTCAAATTTTATGTCCAAGCTATTTCAACAAGCCATGCATGAACTAAACATCCATCAAATTTCATCCAGTGCATACCATCCTGAGTCACAAGGTGTCCTTGATCGTTTCCACCAAATTACTGCCACGAACACTCAAAGGACTGGGATGAGGGTTTTCCCTTGTTATTGATTGCAGTTCGTGAGGTTGTTCAAGAATCTACTGGATTTAACCCTTTTGAGTTGGTTTTAAAAGAAAGAAAAACAAGGGGTTTTCACAAGTTCAAAAATTTTTTCTTTGCTTTTAAGGTGGAGAGTGTTATGTAAATGTCAGTAAATATTATGTCAACGACAACCATGTCGTGTTGTGCTTAAATTTCCATATCTATTATTTATATTTCCATGTTTATATTATTGTTTTGAAATTTAAACCAATAAAATATGTTGTTATTCATTTAAAATAACATTTAGAAATTTCTAGAATTAAGTAGATCGATCATTTGACTGTAAACGGAAATGTATGGCGGCCTAGTGTCTAGACGTCGAGTCTCGTGCAAGAACGGACATGCGCGGATTGCTCTGGAATTTTATGGAAGTTACGCGATTGTTCGAGAAGAGGCCTACTAATATATAACAGACGGCGACGCGAGGGGAAAAGGAAGAGTCAGTCATTCCTTTGAGAAAGTTTAAGTGTTTGCTGTGAGTTTATTCGACTTGGATTTGTGACTAGAGTTAAATCTACAGAAGCTGTGATTTTATTTCGTCAATCTTTACGATTCATTCAAATTTCTAAGTATACTGAAGGTCAACACGTGTAGAACTGTTTAGGGGAGGACAAAATTCACACCCTAGACTGGAATTTTGGATTTCTGATTTGAACTTTTGGACTTTCATTCTAGATCATTATATCGGACAAAGGCCAGTACCATTTTGTATTGTAATTAACTTTGAAGGTTGAAACCAGTATTATTTTGTATTGTAATTAATTTTGAAGGTTGAAACTGAATATCTGTCATTGTTATTATATAATTTATGTTATATCTGTCATATATATAACAGTTTAGTGTAATAACATACAAGCTGTTATCTGTGTCTTTCTGTTGCGTTCAGTCTACATAAAACATAAAAAAACGTAACAGTGGGCCATACATTTACGCGATATAGGTGTGGGTCATACATTTACGCGATATAGGTGTGGGCCATACATTAATGAAGATTAAATACCCTTTATCCGACAGATTTACTAATACAGTGACTGCAGATGCCACAGGAATCTCCGTAAGTGACATAATAAATAATTTTATAATTAAGTGATTTACAACAAATTCCTCATGAGTTAACGTTCAATAGATATGCCACAGCCCTTTCCAGGGAAGGATGTTCATTACATGGTGTAGATCCAAATGATACATTCTGATAATTATAGAAAAATCCCACTTTTGCAAAATGAAGTCTATGGTTACGAATGAGAATTTTCCGCCCCAAAAAAACAGTTGATGTGACTCTGGTCATATGTCCTATCATGTACAAAGATAATAATCATAAGATGTATGTTCATAAGATATATGTTCAAAAGCAACCATACTTTGAGATTAACAGCTATTTTCTTGAGAAAATGTGAAGGAAGGAGATAGAATCACATTAATCATATTGGACTACATATCTGTCATGTCACAGGACTTTGTTCTGTGTTTGTTTTTTTGATGGTCTTAGAAGTTAACAATCACCTACAGACTGGCCTCATTGCCATTTGCAAAAACTTGAAACCTGGCTAATAGCGGGTAATTATTATAATTTAAATAGCTCTTTGAGTAATAGAGAAGAAAAAAAATTGGCTCCTTTACTTTCACAGCTCTAAACTTTATAAACAACAAAAATATTAGTTAACGTAGCTGTAATTTTTGCACTAGGACACAGCAGAATGAATTCTGAACCTACAGACTGAAGAATAAAAACACATCTTCTGAGGCAGAAAATTTCTACATAAAAAAGTAACTATATTCAGCAGCTTATTGTTTTAAAAAACTTCAACATGGAATTTAATAATACTTATTTATTGATACTTTAGCACAAAGCTGACTGTTCTTCGCCCAACATATGTATCGAAACCTGGTTTCTAGTATTGTAAGTCCACAGACACAACACTGTGTCACAGGAAGCTTAATAACACTAAATAATAATCAATAGTTTTGCAATCCATTCACTTTTTCTGAAGTACTCCTGTGGGACAGCGGTAGGTTTACAGACCCACAACACTAAAATCCGGGATTCGATTTCTCATGATAAAACATTTTACGAAACAAAATATGAAAGCAGTCGGCGGTAGGAAAATGAAAAAAACAAACAAACTTGGCTCTGTTGTTGATATTATCTGGAAGTCAACATCGAACACTAAGGATATGATGGGTTGTTTTGAATTTTGCACAAAAGCTACACGTGTAGCTTTTTACATTATCCATACTTCATAGAACAATGCTAGATTAGAGGTAACTCTGAACTACTCTTTTATCAACGAATACATATACATAATGGGATGGTCCGTAACATTATAACGCTACTATGAGTTACAGTGCGATCATGTTTGTTTAAAAGGATTCAAACCCACAGATTGCGTGACGTTGTAATTCTCATACTTAATACCTACAACGCTGATTAAAGTTTAGCTGCAATGTTATTAAGATGCAAAAAAATATATTATATTCGACAAAAGTTTCTTTTTTATCAAAAGTAAGCAAAAGTCAATAAAAATAATAGTTTCCACTCTTTCAGATTTATTATCGACTTCATCATACCAGACTTACAAGCAAAAAGCCATGTAGTTCACTAAACTCTTCAAACGTTTCATCTCCAATCCTGAGGGATTGGCTGCTCTTAGCTTAATGGGAAATAAAACCCGTCTTTCGACTCACACCACAGCAGATTCAGAAAGATAAAACCTCTTATATTTGTTTACCGTCAAATCTCTCTGGACGTTAGAGCAGGAGATTCGTATGATGTACCTGGGTCACAAATGATAAACAAGAACATCTTCATGTAAAAATTAACTCTTTTTATTTCTTTTTTTGTTCCTCTCTGTTGTGAATTTGTTAACTTTTTCATTTTAAATGCAGTAAATGAATGTCGTTAGTTAATACTTAAGTTAAGAAATGAGAGAGAAGAATATATAATAAAAATTATATCACCATTTGTTAAAAAACTACCTTACACGTTTTCTCAAATATTGCCCTTGGTTTAAATCAGACATTTTCAGATAACAACTTGAGTCTTTTCTGATTCAAAAATACAATTATTTTTTTCTCTTCATCAAATTAAGCAACATTAGTTTGTTATACATATGCTAAAATCGATACATAGGCGCTGCGTCCAACGACTTGACAACGTAAACCCTTTAAATGCTTGAGGTATGTGGTGTTTAAAGAAATACAATGTGGAATAAATTAGTATATAAGTGATTCCTGCCACTTTTCTAGATTATGTGAAGTTCTGTTCCATGAAAAACATGGTTTTTCTTTATTGAATTTCGCGCAAAGCTACACGAGGGCTATCTGTGCTAGCCGTCCCTAATTTAGCAATGTAAGACTACAGGGAAGGCAGCTAGTCGTCACCACCCACCGCCAACTCTTGGGCTACTCTTTTACCAACGAGATTATGAGCACGTTTTGTGTGATGGGAATTCGAACCCGCGAACCTCAGATTACGAGTCGATGCTTTACCATCTGGCCGTGCCGAGCCTGTAAAAGATGGATGACATCTGTAACTGATATTGTGTTCGTAACTTCTCAGTTGTTATAAAACACCACACCAGATAAGACGTACTACACGTCTCTTTATAGGTGGTTTTGAAGTCCCAAGTTGATCTTTATTTGTTTGTTTGTTTCAAATATATGGTAAAATTATACAAACCCGAGTTCTTGGATACAAGATCGAACGCCGGTTGAATGATTTGATGATTAAGTCAATTTCCCATAGTAGCAGAGAGTTTGTTTTGTATTTGGAGGGGGGGGGGGCTTTTGGTATTACTATACAAAAAATACTGAACTGAAATTAACTTCTTACAGAAAACAAAATTTTATAAATAGCACTTTAATGTTTTCTAGTTATATTTCTCATTTATTTTCATAGAGTTGAATTTTGTTTTTCCTTTAAAAAAATTTTATTTTTTATAAAAACTTTGGAAAAGTGTATTACTGAAGATAATGCACTAAGATGTGTTAATACTAATAAAATGAGAGGCTACTGCCATCTCCTAGCATGTTTTATAACTAATAATTAAAAATAAATACATTTTTAAAAACTGAAGATGACGCTTTTACAATTTGTGTTATTGTTGTTACAACTAAAATGTAAATAAAAATTGTTATTATGATAGCACACGGTTAATACTTATTCAAGAATTGAAATGTATTGTTTTAACATTTTGCTAGAGATAAATTTGCATTAGTTCGTTCACACAAAATCTGTAAATTATGTACTTGTCTTTTACAAGTGAGAGAACGGAAGGATCCATTAATTTACTTTCTAAGATAGGTAATATATTAGATGAAGATTTCTAGAAACATATACGGTGCTGTGCCGTCTTTAGCTTCTCGACCAATAGTTAACAAAAAAAGCAAGTAGTTAATTTCTCCGATAAAAATACAAAACATTCTTTTATGTCTCTAATGAACATACACAGAACATAAAAAAATATTCATGACAGTAATTGCCGTAAAAATTTTTAAATTTATTCCAAGTAATTTATTGTTAAAAACATCCATTTGAAATACTGAACCGAAAATTATATTTATTATCAAACTTTATCTATTAGAAGGTTCAAAAATACTTTTAATATAGATAATACCTGAAATGTGAGGTTAACAGCTTGATAGTAAATTATCATCAAATATCTCAGATTCCTAAAAATAACCACAGACAAGGAAGAATATATGTATAATCAATTTAGTAACTACCCAAACATCACGCTCATTACGATGGGCGTTTACTTTTATGAATATGATAAAATTTGCTAAATATATAGCAGGAAGAATGAAGTTTATGGTTCTCACGTCAAATCAGATATAAAATTAAAAATTAAAAATAAAGTAACGTGTAGGAGGTGTTGATCTATAAGTAAATGAGTCATCTCCAACATTTCAAAGATTTATCTTGTTAATATGGAGTGAAAATTACTCCTGATAAAAACAACAAAAATCCCACCCTTAATTTGAAAGTGACCATGGCGTTAAAGTTAGTTTTGGTATCAGTATTGTGTGAACTTTAAAGCGTGATGTTACTCAGTAGAGATATGAAACTTTTTCACGAGCAAATCCGTTCTGCTTGTTTTTCAGCACTCGTCGAAATTGTTTTCAGGATTCACACAAAATAAACTCAAAAATGTTTATGTTGAAAGAAACATAACTGTTTTAGTATGCGTAACTTAATCCTGAAAACACCCTGAAATACTAAGCAAGTGTTTCAGGGGAATTTTACTAGTTACACATATTTGTTTGCTTTTTTTGAAATATAAATTTAATAATAATCTGTTTCAGAGGAGTCTAGGAAATATACCTCTGCTATTATTTTAATTTTTGTAATCATTGTTGTCATTTTATACTTAATACAAGTATTATAGGAACTCAAAAAGTATTGTATACAATAACGTGTTTAGAAAATCTGGAGTTATGTAAAGTGAACTGTAGTTTACCACTATGAGACTAAAGTCTAACGTCTGTAAGTGTGCTCTCTTGTAATTGGTAAACCTCTAGACAAATTATCATCAAACCTGCTATCTATCTTTAGTGCTCTCCAAGAAGTGACAGAAGGAGAGTCGGCGTTCGAATCTACTCTCATGTTCCAATGTCTTCCAAAGAAATAGATGGGTACATTAGCTTGTAATATATATAACCAATAAAAAATTTTGAAAAACAGTGTGTTAGGATAGCAATGCAAAAAAGTACAGAAACAAGGTGGAGATAAATACATAAAACTATGCAGAAATCCCTACATAAGTAGCCATTTATTTCCACGAAAAACTTTCATCTACAACTAAATGTTGCACTCCTTTCTTTTGTGTGAATTCAGGTTTGAATAAAGGAATTTAAACTGAATAATGCTATAAAATCTTACAATGGCTAATTTCCCTAAGCTTTTAACATTGAGTCAGTTGCCACTTAAGTTAGGATATTTCTAAAGTTTCGTGTATCAATCTTTACCACATTTCTGTACTTTTAGGCAGTGCCATTCCTTGTTGTTTTCAAAACTTTTGATTACTTGTTTAACCGTCGTTTTTATTTTATTTTTATAATGAATGGCAGTCACAATGAAGGCAGCAGGTTTAGCCTGACATAATGAGTTGTTTTGATGAACATCATTGGTTGAAGGCAGCAGAACACCATACTGCTTCTGCATTCCTCAAGTTATAATACAATATTTATTGTGTGTAAATAAATCATTACAACAAATTAAAGCATTGGTGAATTAACCCTTCTGATGCTAGAATCAGAATAACATTTGGATCTGATGTGTTTTGGTTAAACTGAAAGTCTTGAGCTAAACTTCGAATATCTAAGTTAGGTGTTTATAAAAATATCTTAGATTGTTGTAAAACATATTTGAGACTAGATGAGCGATACGCAATATGCGTCGACCTTTGTATTTGCGCGACACATTTCTACTTACTAAACACTAACGTCATTAGTTTGAGCCCCCCAGTGGCTCAGCGGTATGTCTGCGGACTTACACGCTAAAATCCGGGTTTCGATACCCGTGGTGGGCATAGCACAGATAGCCCATTGTGTAGCTTTGTGCTTAATTCAAAACAACAACAACAACATTAGTTTGTTTTTCAATTTCGCGCAAAGCTACTCAAGAACTATCTGCGCTAGACGTCCCTAATTTAGTAGTGTAAGACTAGAGGGAAGGCAACTCGTCATCACCACTCACCGCCAACTCTTTTACCAACGAATAGTGTGATTCACCGAACATTATAATGCCCCTGCGGCTAAAAGGGTAAGCATTGTTGCAGCGACGGGAATTCGAACCCGAGACCCTCATATTACGAGTCGAACGCCCTAACTACCTGGTCAGGTCGAGCCGTAATATCATTAGTGACATTTGAGCAGAGTGTGAGCAAACTCTATCTTTAGCCTTGAGTGCCGCCAAACATTCAGAAATAAAGTATATAACGTATATTTTCCTTAAATTTCATTTAACGTTTTTATTTCTAAGATGTTTAAGCGAACTGAATTAGTTCAAAATCAAATAATGTTTATTTTTAGTTATACTTTAATCAATTAAAATTACCAGTAAGCCTTGCATGAATCAGCTGCAAAGTTATATCAGAGCAATTATCTTCATTGCAACTGATTAAAATATTTGATTGTACATCAAATAAAATCCTGAGATTAATAAAAAATAATTATACATACAATTAGCAAAAAATAAGTAATTTTAGTATCTTATTGATGCCCAAACATGTTCCTTTTTGCCTATTTTAGTATATCGAAAATATTTAATGTTGAAATCGAAATATTAACTTTGTTAGATAAATCGATAAATTTGTGAGATTTCAGTGTTTTAAGAAGTGATACAATAAAAAAGTACATGAACCTGAGTCATCAATAGATTTTCTTTCGTTTTTTTATTTATTCCAGAATGTTACAATCAAAGTTATTTTACTAAAATCATTCTTCTTGAAAGGCTTTGCCATGTTTAATGTACATTAGTTTATTCCAAAATAAGTGATTAAGAAGTATAGTTTGCCATATATTTCACTTCTTAACAAAATATCTTTACATATATGTGAGCTACACCTGAGCAAGGAAATGAATTATTTTGAAAGAAAATAGAGGAGGAACACAAATAGTGACTGATTCTCTTTGAACAACTCAAGTACTCTTTAACAACGTGCTTAGAGTTGCTAGTCATACGATTCATTCTTTTCTCTAGCACAAATAATTACACCTCCACGTGCATGTAACAGATGCTTGTTTCTCTCGTGCAAGCTATCATAATAATACTAAACGGTATGATTCCTTAATGGTAAATATATCGAATGATAAATCTAAGCTTACTCAGTCAAATACGGACCTTGAAGCAAAATACAATAACATATGAGAAAAATACTCAACATTAAAAGAACACAAATCAACCTTGAACACCAAAAGCCTACAGTTTACAAAAAGTCTATAAAAACTAATTAACCTTACGCCTAATTATGTCTTCTTATAACTCTCTAAACTACAACTTTAATAAATACTTTAACAGGATCCTATAGTCTTATGTTTCAAAATAAGCACTCAATTAAAAACACTCCACACCTTGTACAACACTCACAGTTTAGACAGTGACATTATTATGTACATGTTTGATGTCGTAAGTCAATCTCCTCAAACCCCTTGTCGTGAAGCAACACAACTTACTGTAGAAATTATTTTACAAGATCGTAAAAAAGAAAATTAACCAGGAATACCTAATTGAACTGTCACAGCTAGCCACATTTATTTGCATTCAATATAAAAATCGTATTTCCTTCAGTTACACTGACTTCCCGTGGGAAATCTATTATCAGATACTTTTGTCTCTCTTTTCTTACATCACATGGAAAAGCTAGCCATGGCCTCTTCCCTGTACAAACCTGCATTTTGACTTAGATATGTAGAGGACGTATTTTTGCAGCTTTACTTGTCAAGATAAACAAACAAAATGACTCCAACACAAACAATCTACATAAAAACATACATTTCACATCAGAAAATGAAAACAACTACATGATAAAGTTTTAAACGTTAACATTACACGAACCATTAAAATTTATGGAAGAACACGTACAACGAAAGTTACATAAACTGATTTTCTAGTAATGTAATCCATCAAAAGCTAGACACTATAAAAAAAACTTCCTAACTTTAACATACACTATATGCACCACAAAAAACACTGATAAAAATTATGAACTTAAATGAATGTTTTAGTAATGTTACTTAGTTCCTTACTAAAGCAGTTACAGAAACTGTTAATAAATTTTAAAAAAATACAGACAAGAGATATTTAATAAACAAACAAATTCAAACACTCTACAAAGCAAAGAAAACCTACTTACTTTCACTATCCTATGTTTTGAAAATATTAGTGTATCTCTATCAAAATTTTGGAAAATACTAGCACCTAAACATAATCTTAACATGATACATGTATTCATTTTTCACTTCTGGAATAAAAATTTAACACACGTCAAGAAATTTGTGTAACAAACCCACCTCACCAGGAAACATTTACAAAATAAAGTGTAACAGTTGTCCATCCTTTTATGTAGGTGAAACATGACGTTACTTGAAGGTCCTGTTAAAAAGATACCAAAAATCTCCTTCTCAAGCCAATGAGTAAAAACAAACACTTTTTATAATAAAAGTATCAGTTGGTAATGCTTGAAGAAGAGCATTGTCCAAAATGTTGCATCGACAATAGTATAAACATTAATATTAATATATATAAACATTAATATTAATATATGTAGACATTAATATTAATATATATAAACATTAATATTTATCTGTAGTTAACTTCTTGGTGGTTCCAGCTCCTTCTGTAGCTACAGAAATTCTTCATGCACAACTGATGTAGAGAAGAATTTGTTCAGCTTCTGAATTGTCACAAAGAACTCTGCTTCAGCCTGAACGTTGTGCACACAATCAACTAGCACAAGGTTTAGCATGTGTGCATAGCAGTGGACATACACAGCCTGAGACACCTCTCTCCTGACCTCTCCAGTACGCTACTGATGTTCCCTGACATGACTGCAGCTCCGTCATAGCACTGGCCAATGCAGGTATTGTGGTCAATACCACGTCTAGTCAGAGTCTCCATGATTTTCTTGAGCAATGAATCTACATCCAGATCTTCAGCAGCTGTAAAGTTCATAAACTCCTCGTGAAGGCTCTGTTGGTGGAGGTACCTTACCACAATGGACAGCTGTTCTTGTTTGCTCACATCCTTTGTTTCATCCACCATTAGAGCAAAATGGTCAGCATCTGTGACCTCTTTGCTGATATCCTTCCTGATCATTCCAGCTATGATGTCAAGCAGTTTGGTTTGGATATCATGGTGCGTGTACTTGGCATTGCGAGAGCACTCAGCTTCTTCTTCACGATTTCATCATACTTGGAAATTATGTCAAGAAGTTCCAGAAAATTGCCCCTGTTATCTGACTGACTACCTTCCCTGTGATCTCTCTGGGCTTCATTCTGGCAGGCTGTGTAGTGCAGTGCATCTATCATGGTTTTTATATAATGTCGGTTTTCCTTCAAAGTTTTAACATGGCTTGCAACGAGAGCAGGTTGGATACTTGAACCCTTTGTTTTATGCAATTTAAACTCTGCCCAAGCTTGCATGGCAAACTTGTGTCCTGCAGAGTTATCATGCGACTTCAGTCGCCTTCTTCCAGTACCAGAAGCCTTCATGGGTGAAGGACTTCTCAGCTTTACTGAAGTGTGTGTGACTGAAAAGACGATATGCAAAGCAGAATGCAGCATCTTGGGTCACAGAGTACTCCAACCACGAGTGCTGATCACGACAATTCTTTTTGAATGACCTTGACTGGCTGGTGTATTCTGTGGCCGGGTATCTCTTCAAGTCTGAACAGGTAGAAGCACTATTTGGAAGCTGGCTCAGGTCCTTGGGTCCTGGTGGTAGTTTTTAACCCTGGGTGTGAGTGGTGCCCTCTTTCGGCTGGGGTCCCGCACTAGTCGTGTCCGCATTCTCACCATCACGATCACCATTGTCCTCCTCACTTGCACCACGTATTTGTAGGACCATCTACTCGCTGCCTCTTCTTGGGTAGCAGGTAGAGTTGCATAATCAACCCTATGTGTAGTATGACCGGTTTATGTTTTGGTGGGTGATGTCTGACTCTTGTCTTGTGTGTTGGTGTCCTTGTTTGAAAACGAGTCGCTGATTTTGATTTCCTTTTATTAATCCAAACTGAGTGTGTATTCCAGTGTGAGGTCGAGTACCAGAGAGAGCGAGAGCTGCGTAAACAAACATAACTCTCTTTTATACAGAGCGCGCGAACGTCAAAGTGACCCTCGAGCCAGCTGACTGCTAATACCACTTCTTACTTCTAAATTGTGTTAGTTTATATGAAACGAATGGGAATTTCTCTCCTTATTTATTGGCATTAGGGCTTACATCGAAATCTAAGGAAAAAGATATACATACCATTGGGTCATTTCATGAATAAGGAACAAATAACAACTAAACATAGTTCAACATTACGAACAACTGCTCTGCGGCATTGAAATCACCAAATTATATTAATAGCGCATGAAAATCCAGAACACATCCGTGAAATACTGTTAGAGAAAGTGTTTATCTTTAACCATATAGCACAAGTACTTAATTTAACAACATTCACTCTTTGGAAGTAAGTGTTATTTCCGTTTGTTTATGTTATCACAAAGATATTAATGCTACCAAACCAAGCAGTCTAGTGATAAGCATCATGGGCTGCGGCTTCAGGCTACAAATTTTCCAATATGATTTATTGGACATCACAAATGTGACATTCAATTTCTCTTTTAGGTGATGAGTACAAGCTTAGCGGTAACTGTAACTAACTAGTTACTTTTTTTTTTAGTCATCTGTATTGAATGTGACTATGTCTGAACCTTTGAGTATTCAACCTAGTCGTTTAGTTAATGAATTATGGAAAATATCAAATTGTTAACATTACATTCCTGACTAACTAATTAACTTAACAAATAGTTTGGTTTAGTATCAATCAAGCTTCTTTGAAGCTTGAAAGACAACCAAGGTTGTTCAAAAATCGTTGCTACTGTTTAGCCAATATTAAATTAATCTTTATATTTTGTTTAAATACACCTTTTAACACTAGATGACGCCACATATTAAAACGAGTAATCTTCTATTAAATATACTCAAATTAACAACTACACCATTGAAAATAAAACAATGAATAAACTAGTCTTAATTCTTTATTGCCCACAGGCGCTGACAGGTTGCAATCATAGAAGGTGTCGATCGTTACTACGTTTTCATTATGCTTGTTAAGATTACATACATAAAGAAACTTCGTGAATTATTTTTACTAGAAGGACATAAGGTAGTTCAAAGTTGATGTAATGACGAAATATATATTTTTGTTTTTTTCTTTTAACAAACAAAGTTGTGTATGTCGTCAATACTTTTCTTTGTTTGTTTGAAATGAGTGTTTAATTATTAGTTTTTGTTACAATTTAAGATGTAATAGTCATGTGTCTTTATTTACATGTAAGAGTTTGTGTATGTATTCAAACAGTAACAAATAAAAAGAAACTATACAAGTTAACAAAAACACAAATTATACACCTCGAAATAAAAAGGAATTCTTATATACCTTAAAATATTTGATTTCTTACCAGTATTTAAACCTATAAAAACAAATAAAGTTTTACATTTTCATTATTAATGTTAAAATTTACATCAAAGTTGTAATATTAATAAACATATCACTGCATGAAGTGTCATATGTCCTTTAATTTTTGTAATTTCCTAGTTTGAAAAATTACCATCTGTAGGTCAGATACTCTGTTAAACTGAAAATAAATTTGGTTTTAAACCACGTCTTGATAGTTTCATTATTATGATCACCCAGTGGGACAGTGGTAATCCTTTGGATTTGTAACGCTACAATTAAGGGTTTGATTTCCCCTCGGTAGACACAGAAGTTAGCCCGATGTGACTTTTCTTTAACAAAATACACACACGCACTCATTACCAGAATATTAAATTTAATTCGTTCATTTGGTTATATTATTGCCTTTGAGATTACCATCCTGTCGATCTATCTTTCGAATTCTGTGGAAACTAAACAAAATATTATAGGACAATGTGCCATTTTACTTTTTGAAATGCAGTTAGAAACACACAATAAGAATAGCTTTTAGCTTTTCTATATGGATAGCCCCATATCTAAAACGATTTTATTTCAAAATTTACTTATCGAGGAAAATATTTCCGTAGAGATATACTTAGTATTGTTGGTTTTATTTGGGAAAGCTGGACAAGGTACAGAGTGTCTCAGAATCATACTATTCTGCATACTTCCGTCAATAGTACCAGGTTGGTGATTTTCAATAGAATGAGTGTCAGTATGCAGGGTAAAACGAAGGGCAATGAACACTGCCCAATACAGAACATGCTTACAATAGCGTCATTTATAGATAGCTCCGTGTATTGGTTGAAAATGGGATAAAAAAAATTAAGTGCTTTTTGTAAGATTTTTGAAATAATTTATACCTTCTCCAAACTTTCATGAACAAAACTTGCTATTCTGTATATATCGCACCCCAGTGGTACAATGGTATGTTCGCGGACTCTCACCAATAGACCTTTGGTTTCGATACCCATGGTGGACAGAGCACACTTGGCCTATTGTGAAGTTTTGTGTTTAATTTCAAACAATCGAGAAGATAGTTTTAAAGAAATAGTAATTTTAAATACGTTTTTAAAATCACTCTGTACAACGCTTGTATCTAGTTTACTCACTAGTATAGGTACAAAGGGAATGTGATTATAATATAATATAACTAATATGTTCAGTTAAACCCAACAGACTCGGCATTAAGTGATTGGTATTACAATTATTCATACATCTTACACTTTACGTTTTATACACAGTATAATTATATTTATAATAATAAATTATAATTAAAAATTTCATCAACTTGTAGTTACAAGTTTCGGTCATACACCAACACTACATAGCTTACGTCTTAGGCCTTGCAGTCTCAGTCATTAGCTTTCAACCATATGTAATAAAATTCAGTATATATACATATATATCCAGTATTTCCTCCTGTTGATAACACTATCACATAAAAAGAAGTATATGTAAATAGAATGACTAAAATTTATGATTGTATAAAACTACAATCATAATCTTTAAGAACTGAAAACAGGTCTTGTACCTATGAGTTTCATTGCTCTGATAGCTTAAAGAAGTTTAGTATTTGTGGTTGTTATCTATATAGGTTATCACCTGGAGCTAAAACGACGTAACGCCGATGATGACATTTTAACCAAAATAAATTGAGCTTTCTAAAGATAGATGAATCTGTTTCTGCATCTGATATAAAGCATTTTTCTTACTGATAAACTTGTAGACTTTGAGGATATTTTTAAGCGGTTGTAGTAACGATGTAGTAATCTTATATTACATGCAAGTTTAGTTAACAAAGGTGTCATCATTATTGTCTTCACACAGATATTGATCTGTAGTTTAAAGTTATATACAAGATTTAAAGCAGAATAAACACATTCGTGATAGTGAAACTGTATAAAATATAATAAATGCATCATTTTGATATAATATTATAACATACTACACTTAGAAAATACGCTTCATTTGTCCATTCACTAAAAAACCACTATGTTTACGAAAAGGTAACTATAAATTATTATTCAAAATAAAGCCTGTTCTTAAGTCAATGATGTGTCTACACATTAAATAAAATTATTTTATGCTGATTACATGATTTATACGTCGCAGTAATAGTCATGTAAACAGATAAATATTAAAGTGATAGAACTACCTGTTTGCTGGTGTTATTGAAGCATTAAGTCTCATAACGAGCTACCAATGCCATTCCCACCACAAATATCGGAACTCGATATCAGATTTATAAGTCTTTAAGCTCACTGTTGAGTTCACCAAGAGCAGATAAATATCTCTGTTAATTTTAAATATTTATAAATATTTTCTTGAATTTTAAATTTTAGGTATTTAACTCAATGTGTGTAATTAGTTGTTCTCACTAACACACACTAATCAGTAGAACAATTAAAGTGTAATGTTGTTTTTCTTGTTTCGAATTTAAAGCATAGTTACACAGGACTATTTGTCTTGGCTCTCCCTAATATTTAATTATCACTCAGATTTACAATGTGGTGCCCAATAGATGGGCCACAACTGCCCCAAATTCTTCTCTGCTTCTTTCAGATAAACTTTCACTAAGCAACAGTTATCAAGTTCCACGAGTTAATAACAGCTGGAAGTTAGAATAACTAGTCATTTAGTTGTATATTTTGCCTGTTCATAGTGTATATGAACTTAATCTGTGTGAAGATAATTTTTATTAATGTCTATGTGTCTGAAAATCGACTGGGCTTCATATACATTCTTGTCCACTGTGTGGACTCATTTAATATGTAAAAGAACATTTATGTTAGAGATTTATATTAAGTCAAGCTTTCTGTTTAGCACAACAGATTAAAATGTTTTACTTGCAACTCTTTTTTACAGTAAAATTAATATGCATGTTTGCATTTCACCTGTTCAATATAGTTTTAAATTTATTAATTTCCAGAATTTATTATATTGTTTTCTAAAATTAAATAAAATGTTATTGTGGATGTAGTGTTACATTCTATTTCCTAAGGTTTAATGTTTGATCTAAATGACAGTTAAAAAAAAACTACTTTTTAAGTTGGTTTTATTTATCCTTCTTTGTGCTTTTGTAAAAATATTGCTTTTTATTGGCTGCAATGAAAATTTAGAAAAACCACAGATATCTACATATATTAATATGTAATGAGTTAACAATTATTTTAAATTAACGAATAGTATTACAGAATAAAAACTTACAAGTGTTGAGCAAGGAAGATAAACAAATATCATAAAAAATATGCTTGTGATCACTACTTTAAATTAAAATAGCTCTTGTGTAGCTTTGCGCTAATTTTAAAAACAAACTAGGTAAGTCAAGTTGTCTGGTTCAGCAGTTATGAATTTCTCTGTTATCGGGCTGTTAAAGAGGGTACTGGGAATCCATAATTCTTATACATTAGACCGATTATGGAGAGACTACAAGGAGGATTGATGAGTTTTGGAAGCGAAAGCTATTTGAAAAGTTATTGTTAAAATGCACAGTCGTCAGATGGAATATACTCGAATTTAGCACAATGGACAATATTAATGTGGTGAGGCTCCAAATTATTTTAGAATAATATACTGAACTTTTGGTAGAATAAAATTTTAAAATCAGTTTGGAGCAATATAAAACAAGAGAATGTATAAATGTCGATTTCATAGATTTCTTTAATAATTTAATCTATAAAACAAAAAATGTACCTTACAAACGCAAATCTGAACCTTTTATAGTTGCTTTTCAAACTATGTCTTCTGGCAATATGGACCAAGATAGAACCATAATATTTTTGGGGGAAATTTTTTTAGTTCTCATTTTAAACTCAATTTCTATTAGTTTCTGTAGCTCATCTTGAAGATTTGTTCAGAATAATAATATCATCAATATAAGCTATACAGCTTCCCAAGAAATACCTAAAGTCTCATTTACTTAACCCGTTAAAATAAAAACACCATTTTATTATCTGAATAGCCTTTATAATAGTTCCTAGTTTTCCTGTTGATACTGAAGCTTTCGGCAGAGTCATACAAAATGTATTACAACTATTTCATCATAAATAGAAGTTACAACTTCGTGGGGAGAATAAACACATAGTTCATTGTGATATCTGAAATGTATGTACAATTACAGAGCTTTTTCTCCCGTTTTCATTGTTACAGATTGTGGAGAATATACACAGTAACAGGAATATATTTTGAAATCGTTCATCACTTAACTCATTTGTTACTTTAAAATATTTAACAGTTTCTTAAGAGGCACAGCAACATTACTATCGAACATTCTCTCATAACACTGAAAAACAAAAGTTGAACATTTATTTGGGAAATGCCATGTTTGACATGTTTTCTGGTTGGAACTAGACATTTTCTGATCTTCTTTTTAGTTACTGGGTTGCCTTGCTTTATAATTGAAGTAAAAACAACAGCATTTTATAAAGTTTTCCTGGGCATCTAACTTAGAGAAAATTTTCTATAATTTATACCATGTGTTTCTTACTCTAGTACTACAGCAAATTGAAAGCCTCGTTCTTGCAATTTACAGCTTTAGTACAGGTGTTATTTACATTTTTCTCCAAGACTTTGTTAATTCATTTGAAAGGATGAATCATTAAACTATATTTGGTTTTCATTAACTTCAGAAGCTGGAATCAACCGTCATTACCTGATGTCTGGCAAGCAGTTAAATTCGCCATCCCTTTTAATACATTAACTGCCCATTTGTTACTCTTTTAAAAACTTAACCACCAATGCGCATTTCCCTTCCTGTTATGTAGACTGTACACGAAAGATATGATGCCGTAAATAGTTCGCTTATTAAATCAGTTTTCATTCGGTAATATAAGATTTTCTCCTAATTTCATATTGACCATCTTGTAACAACTGTTACTAAAATGCTCAAATTGATACTCATTCCACCCAATCATGTGTATCTGATCATTTAACATAATACTTTCAGTTTTTGGTGCTTTCAATAACAGTTTATACAGAACATTTCAGGACAATTCGTATTCTTTAAGCAGTTGCATTTTATTTTTGTAAAATTACTCTTCCATTTTAAGTTTAGTGATATTTTACATGGTTTGTGGTCTTCGTAGAAAGCAAATTATTCATCACCAGTGATGAAATGTGTTTCAGTTAAGCTATTATCAAATTAAATTATTTGATTTGTTTGTTTGTTTTTGAAATTAACGCAAAGCTACACGAGAGCTATCTGCGTTAGCCGTCCCTAATTTAGCAGTGTAAGACTAGAGGGAAGGCAGCTAGTCATCACCACCCATCGCCAACTCTTGGGCTACTTTTACCAACGAATAGTGCGATTGTCCGTCACATTAGAACACCCCCACAACTGAAAGGGCGAGCATGTTTGGTGAGACCGGGATTAGAACTCGCGACCCTAAGATTACGAGTCGCACAGCTTAACACACTTGGCCATGCCGGGCTTCTTACACTCTTGGTTTCACTCAGAACCAAATATCTGAACTACTTATACCGTCTACCGTGAAACGTGATTGCTGGGTATTTTATTCATGCTAAGGAGCCGCTCAGAAATAACATGTGGTAAATCTACATTTTTGTTATTTAAATTATGTCACGTTCCAAAAGTGGAGGTTGAGCTTTGATTTCATGCTCAACATTTTAAATGCAGCGCGGTAAGCGGCCGCTTTAAACGAGAAACAGACGAACACTCGGACAGGCATCACTGTTCGCAACATATATGTACACTACATGGTCAAAAATATTTGGACACTTGACCATCACACCCATATGTGTTTGTTCAAAATCTCATTCCAAAACCATGAACATTAATATGGAGTTGGTATTTCCTTTGCTGCTATAACAGTTTCCACTCTTCTGGGAAGGCTTTTCACTATAATTTGGAACATGACTGCGGGAATTCGCTTCTATTCAGCCATACAAGCATTAGTGAGGTCGGACACTAATGTCGGGCTAGAAGGCCTGGCTCGCAGTCGGCGTTCCAATTCATCCCAAAGATGTTTGATTGGGCTGAAGTCAGGGCTTTGTGCAGGCCAGTCAAGTTCTTCCACAGCAACTTTGGTTAATTATGGACCTCGCTTTGTGCACGGGAGCATTGTCATGCTGAAACAAAGTTGGCACAAAGTCGGAAGCACACATTTCTCTAGAATGTCATTGTATGCTGTAGAATTAAGATTTACTTTTACTGTAACTAAAGATCCTAGCCTAAACAATGAAAAACAGCCCCAGACCATTATTCCTCCTCCACAAAGCTTTACAGTTAGCACTACGCACTCAAGCAGGTAGCATTCTCCTGACATCTACGAAACCCAGATTCGTCCGTCAGACAGCCAGGTAGTGAAGCGTGGTTCGACACTCCAAATAAAGCATTTTCACTGCTCCAAAGTCCAATGGCAGTGTGCTTTACACCATTCCAGCCAACGCTTGGCATGGTGCATGGTGAATTTAGGCTTGTGTATGGCTGCTCTACCATGGAAATCAATTTCACGAAGATCCCAACGAACAGTTCTTGTACTAACGTTGCTTCCAGAAGAAATTCGGAACTCAGTAGTGAGTTTTGCAACTCTGAACAGACGATTTTTACGTGCTACGCACTTCAACACATGACGGTCCCGTTTTGTGAGCTTGTGTGGCTTTCTGCTTCGTGGCTGAGCTTTTGTTGCTCCCTAGACGTTTCTAATTCACAGTAACAGCATTTACAGCTGACTGGGGCAGCTCCAGCAGGGCAGAATTTTAACGAACTGAATCGTTGGACAAGTGGCATCCTCTGACAGTGCCACGTTGAAAATCACTGTGCTCTTCAGTACGGCCCATTCCACTACCAATGTTTATCTATGCTGATTGCATGAGTGTATTCTTGATTTTATGCACCTGTTAGTAATAGGTGTGGCTGAAATAGCCAAACCCACTAATTAGAAGGCGTGTCTAGATACTTTTGGCCATGTAGTGTATATAAGATGATAGTTTTTTTGGGAAGTTAAGTACCGTGTGACTACCTACATTTCAGTAACGCTCATATACGAGTAGTTTTGTTGGTTTTGTATTAATACAGCAGACCTACATACCGAGAAAATTCCATTTCTTACTGAAATATCCTTCATATTTTACAAAGTTCATTGATATGAATGGCCGGCATTTTGCATTGTTACAAATATTTTGTCTCAAATCTACATTTACAATACAAGAAAATAAACTAAATTTATAATCACCTCTAGAGATTGATATATACGTAACCTGACTACACACGTATATATATATATATATATACTGGAATCTCTTTCGGTACCAAAAATGAATCATTAAGTTCCCAGATGGAAAAGTTTTGTGAATATGAGGGATTAGATTTGTATTTTTTTTATTTCTGTACGTTTGTCTGGATGAATTTTTTTTAATATAATGACATTTTAATGTTCCACATTCACGTACATATTAAATTTATTTAATTGACTTCATAAGAATAAGAAATTTTAGTTTTGCACAGCCAATACTACGAAATAGTCGTTGTTCATATTAATCAGATATTCTAAGGATGGCTTTAAACAGTAAATATCTATAGCCACCATTTTATTTCAAAACGCTCATGTTTGATTCCTATACTTCCGTCACTTAAGTCAAAACATCATCCACATGAACAAATAGATTTCTACCTTTCTATAGACTTTATTAGGAGTTTTTCTATTGTTCTTTAATAATGTCTTAATCTAGACTGACTTTTCTCAAATTGTTACAGCTTTCTGAAAACATTATTTTATAGTATTTGTTTAGGTTAACTTTACTGGGTTTTTTTTCACACATATTCACTTTAGACGATGTCTTTGTTAGCTCATCATCTACTTTATTCAATTTTAATCTTTTTGGTGATGCTGAATCTTTAAACATTTTGCCTTAGCGTTTAAATAAAAGTGTTTTTTACGTCAATAATTAACTTTTATTTTTTCAGAATCCTCTTAGAGATGGTCAAATATTCTCTTACATTTGTTAAATTTCTATTTGATTCATATAACTGCTGACATCCTAAAGCTTGAATAAGAAAAAGAAAGCTTTAATAAACATACATAATAGGCCTAGACTTCATGCTGAAACAGTTTTTATAATGCACAACTTATCCCTGCTTCTTTTCATGTTTACATTAATGGGATGGATAATAATTTTGGTTAACCGATGTGATAATATCCCACTGTTCATCAAATCAAGGTATCTTCTAATAACATCTCTTCCATTTCGTTAGTCCGTCAAGGAGCAGCTTAGACACAGAACTCTTCGGATCTCTGCATTCCCCTGGCTATTAATTACCTGATACGTCTCAGAGGTCAGCTGTTGTTGTTGTTGTGTTGAATTAAGCACAAAGCTACACAATGGGCTATCTGTGCTCTGCCCACTACGGGTATCGAAACCCGGATTTTAGCGTGTAAGTCCGCAGACATACCGCTGAGCCACTGGAGGGCTCAGAGGTCAGCAGCCTATGTAATTGTAATACATGTCTCATCTTATGGTATGTATGTTTCATAGCTTAGTTTAAGCTGAATGGACTGACTATTGGTATATACTTTACCTGACGCGAATGAAGTTATGAATACAATCTAATCTCAGTAACAACTTGTGTTTGAAGGAATTTCATCTCAGGGCAGGTTTGCTGTCAGAAAATTGTCGTTCTACTAAAGTAATCTCGGAGTCTACCAATCAATTTTCCTGTCAGGCTATTTAGGTTTGGTCTATAAAGTGTATATGTTTATATTATTAAATTTTCTGATCATCAAATACTGAACATCATACCAAATTTATCCACTAAGAGAAGTTTGTTCATTACTATTTGAAAATAGACCAGTAAAAATAATACCGGCATTTTTATATCTACTGGAATAAACATGTTAAACAAATTAATGAGCTAAAAATTGCATAAAAATAGTGAATAGACAATTGGAATGAATATACTATTGCTTTTAAATCAATTTGAGAAGCAAGTTATATCTGAATTGAACACCAATATTTTATTTTCAACCAAAAGATGATAAAATATATAATCGTGCACTTCGTTTTAACAGTTGATATGAAACATTTATCATTGCTCTGGTCTACGAGGAGGCCACATAAAGATACGTCACCAGGACTGTACTTGGCCTGTGAAACCGGGTTTCCAGCCAAGCTAACACGCAATCAGTTTTATTCTTGCCAATAAAGACTGTCTGAAAGACTAAAGGGAAGCTTAATTCTACTACACGATAATCAATGTCATATCCAGGAAAGTGAATGTTCTTATTGTTGGTTCTAACTTAATAAAGGTACAGGGTAAAATAAAATGACTGATGCTCTAAATCATTCAAGTAACTAATTAAGTTAATATTAGGTAAGACTGAAATATTACTTACTAGTTAGTACGTTGTCAAGTAAAGAAAACTATAGATAACAGATGAGCAAATACATAGATACTGTAAGTTTTAATTATACATGGTGAAGTGTCTGAAGGAATATTAGTGGCACAATTATAAGAAACAAGAAATACAAATTCCTCAAATATATTTTAAAATAAAAGAAATTGCAGTGGAGTACAAAAATACTCAAGGAAAAACTACAAGTAAAACATGGCATTAGAAATTCTACATATCTTATCATTGTACAAGTAAATAAACGTACATATACGTAGGAATATACATACATAACACAAACACAAGCCTTAATATAACAGTAGTTTCATTTAATCTTTACATCTGAAACACATTGAAATGATAGATTTTGGATAAAAGGCCGAAACTGTGATATATTTCATATAGTTCTGTGTCTACATTATGAGATTTGCTTTATCTTGCTGCAGATTTTGTAAACTAAGATATTTAAAAGATATGCGACAAGAATCGTTACAAAGTCATGCAAGCTAGTGATGACGATTTTATGTAAAAAAGCCCCAGGGTGAGCAGAGCAAAGATATTCCATTGTGTAGCTTTGTACTTAATTGCAAATAATAAACTGTACAGAAACCAACGTAATATAATACGTCATTTGACAGATAAAAGACCTTGTCTTTCTACTGAAATTAGTATTAAATGTAAGAATGAATTTTTAACGAATTCTGAAGGAGAAAATATGACAAATGAATGTGGCAAAAGGGATCTGATTTTCTATTTGATGGCAGTGGGGATGAGTGTGAGTAATTATATCCAGACCTTGTGTAGTGTTATCTCTGTTTTGTGTAGCTATACGGGTATTATTCATAGATTTTAGAGCATCTGAAATATAGTTTCTCAGGGTGTGGTTAAAATTGGAGGTAGATGGGCTCAGGTTAAGAGATATTAAACAATATGGATACATCATATCAAATGAAATATCAAAGCCTGAAGTTTGTTGTTGTAAAGTTTTAAAGTTTATCTTGTGATAAGGTGCAGAAAGATTGCACAAGCATGTTGTTGGAGCAGAGTTATCATCTGGTAAATGGTAGAGCTTAATTGGTCAAACAATAACTGATATAAATTGTAGTTGACTGGAAAACTTCTGCAACTTGAGTCTCTTAACTGCCAGGCTGTATAGGTTTTTTTTAATACTTCTATGATGCTGCAAAATGAATGGATCTTTGGATGCAGAGAAATAAATTAATGGTATTGCACACATGGAAAAATGAATATTTATGTGAATTATATTAAAAGTTTGTAGTTTATTAATAGCTGAATAGATTAATCATACTTGAAGATTTTTAAATAAAAGAATTTGTAATTTGATAAAAAGATCTTCACATCGAATGCAGTATAGAGTGATAACACAGCATGTAAATTTCACAGTAAATATAAATTATTCAGGGTTGCTTTGTGCCCCAAGTAAAATCTGTATATTGTAACTGGAAAGGTTGTTGCACCTCTTTTTTATACGACTGATATAAAACACAACCAAATATTGTTGCACTCTTTACTGAATACTTCATTTGAAATTAAACAATTAATGGAGTTGGTAGACAGAAAGGGTTCCAAAAGTCGTTGATTTGTGCGTAAGGAAAGAATGTGGACTGAAACTTTAGCAACCCGTTTCCAGTTAAGTTGGCCATTCTGGTTTTAATTTTAACTGTTTTGATGCTGTCCAGAACACACGCGCATTGATTAGAGTAAGTCTTCTGTACAGTAATAGTTATGAAACACAGAATATGAATATCTTTTATGGGAGACCTGGCATGGTCTGGTGGTTAAGATACTCGAGTCGTAATCCGAGGGGCGCAGGTTCGAATCCCCGACACACCAAACTATGCTCATCCTTTCAGCCGTAGAAGCGTTATAATGTAACGGCCAATCTCATTATTCTTTGACAACAGAGTAGCCAAAGAGTTGGCGGTGAGTGGTGATGACTAGCTGCCTTCCCTCTAGCCTTACTTTGCTAAATTAGGGACGGCTAGCGCAGATAGTCCTGGTATAGCTTTGCGTAAATTTCAAAATCAATATAATACAATTCTGTGGTGAGTAGTTGAGTGACATCATTATTAAGTGATGTAATTAGGTTTATAGTACTAAGAGAAGCAACTGTAATACATTCCTAAAATTTTGACAAAGTTTGCCTGGACATCGAAAAGAATAGATAGGATGATTTCTCTTACAAATGTATGATAGAATTTAGCCAGTTCAAATTTCAGTTGAGCGGAATGACCATCTCTACAGTATGGACAAATCGGTTTATCGGGGTATTTTTTCAATAGTCTTGGAGTTTTATATGATGTATATTTCACCCAACATCCCCAAGTGGCACAGTGATTATGTCTGTAGATTCACACCGCAAGAAAGTAATGAAGTACATAGAGGCTGCGGAAGCTTTAGTTTTCATAAAGATGGTCTAAACTTCTAAATATTAGCATTAATCTCCAAAGTGGCAATGCTAAAGTCATTATAAATATTATTATATAACTGGAAATGAGTGGATTACGCAATAATTTCATTTCATTACCTATGGCTATTATCTACTTGATGTCACCGCGAATACACCATTTGTATCTTTTCAAACATAACGACCGAAAAAAAAAGTAGAATCCATATTCAAGAGTAGGGTCGATCGAAAACTAGGAAATGAGTTCGTGATATTTATAGACTAGCTAAAGAAACAGGTGAAGGGTGAACACTTGTTAGCGAACCTTCTCCTTATTCTATTACAACTCTATAAATAGTGAATCATCAGAATGTTGTTTCCTCCTAGCCAAAAGATATGATAAAACTAAGTATTGATAGTGAATACCTGATGTGTAAGCATATCGATTCATGATTATTTCCGTACATGTATTTTAAAACAATTGTTCAGTTGCATAATCCGATACGGTTTGTTTATTATAATTAATGTTTTCTGATGACGAAATATAACGTCCTGCTACCTTCCAGGTTAAGTGCATAACAAAACTACTAGTAATAACTAATAAAATGAAAAGAGCCAACACTTGTTGAAAGTTTATTAGATTTTAGGAATAGTATTCTAAAACAATTCTTCCACGACTCCAACTAAAATCAGGAACAAAAAGGAAAGGTATAAAGTTTTGCAAACAGAAGGATCATTTTTAAAATAATACTGTATAGCCCCACATGAGCTAGGGGCAGTATTTTGCCTACTCATCAGGACCAGCTGAATATCCTATACTATGGTGGGTGCATTCACATAACTATTATCCAGAATACGTGATACACTGGGGATGAGTTCAGGAAATAAATGATTAGTGAAGTCAGCAATCTGTGTTGCATGTTTGAAGCCAAGAGAAGGCTGTTATGGAGTTGTAAATATATTTTTCTGGAATGAGTCAAATATATACATATATATATTAGTCTATTCAACTGATAAAGTAGGCACATCATCATCGAGGAAAATCGGATCACTCAGCGAGCACTTTTTATCAAACAGAAGTTTAAGTCTGTCTGTTCAAATATTGGGAAGGATTTGAAAAATGCCCAAGTTGGTTGCAAACCTGGTACCATAGGTACCTCTTTGCTGTTCATACATAATTATGGCCAGTCCATTGAAGATCTCTATGACATAATAAAATACATGAATCATGACCATGATGATAGTACTGAATTTTAAAGAGGAAAATCACAGAAATTCACTGCTCATTGATATAAAGAATTGACAGAGGTGTAATCACTTTCTGTGTATTAACACCAAAAGAGGAAAAATTCGAATCAACGCTTCATATATCTCTTTTAACAAGAATTATATAAGATAATCAATAAGTATTACAACAGTTTGAAAAGATTCCCGGCTCTGTATTTGAACTTTTACAGGAATGTGGCAAATACCTAATAAATCATACATGTTGATGGAGAGGAAAAAAGCTAGAACTCTAGTAAATATTTTGATTTTTGACGACTGATAAAAAAATGATACAGCAGAGATCCGCTAATTTTGACCTGGGCTGGTTGATTTTTTGAGGAAATTCTGCTATAATAGTTTATTTCAACCAAGGCCGTTACAGGTATCGAAGCCCACTTTCTAGTGTTGTAAATCCACTGTGAGCTAAGGACGTGAGCCAAAACTCAGGTAAGCTAAATATTTTTTTATTCTTTACTCATTTTCCTTAGTAGATCCATTTCGGATTCAAAATCAGATGAGGTTATAAATAGCTTTTGAGAACTATATCTTATTTCCACAAATCAATGTGCAAAATTTCTTTCACTATAGATCAGAAATAAAGTAAAGATACCTTTAAAATGATATTGTTACACGCCTTTGATTCTGGATTCATAATGCGCAAGCTAAGAAGAAATAAGGGGTGAAATACCTGTAGTGTACGTGATTTTATCATATATTGTAAGCCTGTTATAAGAGTTTAATACTTTCCTAATTTCGTTGTTAAAACCACAGCTAAAAATTTGTTTGCCCAAAGGTTGTGTTCATGCTGATATTATTCCTATTTTTCCTTCATAGTGGGTCGAATACATGTTTGTTTATTAATAACACTCTTTCTATGATAATTTATTTAATTTTATCTTTTTAAGAAGTAAAAGGTCAGCAATACTGAACTTTAACGTTCATATAATGGTGTTTAAGTAATAGGTAAGCCTGATTAGGAGCATAAGTTTATGATAATAGCTGAAAGATTTCATTAAATATTTATAGCATATGAAAACTTGCTGTGAAAATCATATAAAATTTTATTACATAAAAATATGCAAGGACGATTGTAGCCGTCATATTAAGAACATATTAAGTCATTCCTGGCCTTACGGCTTAATTCTGCGCAATTAATTTCATGAGAAGATCCGAAAGTTGCCGTATTGTCCCTCAGACGTATTTTCTTGGAATTAATTTCACGTGCGTGGTCCGGCAAAACTAAATGGCTAGGGCACTCGACTCGTAATGTGAGGGTCACATATTCGAATCCCTGTCACACCAAACATGCTATCCCTTTCAGCCGTGGGGACGTTATAATATCACAATCAATCTCACTGTTCGTTGGTAAAAGAGTAACCCAAGAGTTGGTGGTGGGTAATGATGACTAGCTGCTTTCCAATATAGTCTTACACTACTAAATTAGGGACGGGTAGCGCAGATACTCCTCGTAAAGCTTTGGGCAAAATTTAAAATAGAAAAAACTTCACGTGCATATACTGGGCGTGACACAATTCTCATTGTTTGCTAATAAACACGTTTTCAGCAGTACAACCACCCTTTGTTTATTTCTTTGAAGTGGTTTTAGCTGAAATACTAAATTAGGACTTGTAGGGTGATAAACCGGTGATGGTTGATGCAGTATGCTCTGGGAGGATTAGTAATTCAACATTAAGAGACACAAATATGCAATATTCACAGTATCAAGCCCCCTGTTATTTCGAAATGCAGTGTGTTGCAGCTTAAGTCACAGAATATTTAATAATTTTATGACACATGTACATTCTTCCAAGTAAGTATATACAAGGGAAGATCCTAGTTGTATTAAAAGGTGTCATAATAAAGTATTATATTTTTCTGTCAACAGTAAAATAGTTTTAACGTGAAACAACAGTCTCTTCACGTATCACCTTTCAATTCCTTTTTCTTTATTTTTACCGAGCATTCTGACTTCTAAATATTTTGTAATGGAAAAGGGAAATGTTCACGTGTATAAGAATAATGTTTCATTTATCAGATTGATTTTTATATTTATACGTAAAAATGATTCAATGCTAAGACTAAATGATAGTATTAGTACGTTATATATTTTGGTTCCTTTTACTTTTTAAACATTTATCATTTTTATATTCTTCTTCATAATAATATTAATATGGGTTTTTGTCAAAACTTACTCGTGGTATGTTAAAATGCAAATGAAGTTTATATCCTTATTTGTGAATTTATTGATCCGTTTTTAATTTCCTTCGCTGCAAAAAATATAAGCCACATAAAATACCACATTACAAAATGTTTGTTCTGTGAAGTAGTCCTAAAAGCCCTTAAGTATCTGTTAATGTGAAATTGCAAAAACAACAAAATATTCTGTCTTTACGCCAAACAACGAAATGATAACGCCTTTATTATTTAGTTATGACTTCAGTGAATTGGTCAATATAAACAAAAACTAACCTAACGTATACAGATTTTGTTTATATTAAACTTCGTGTACTTTATAGGCATATTAGAGAACAGTTTTCCCTCATAATAGCGCTGTAGATGAGTTAGAAATTAACTGCAGTTTGGTTGCTATTAATTTACATACAGCAGATGTAGACGTATTGGAAGGATGAGACTAGTTGGTGCGATAGTGGATATACACGTTATCCACACTCTACGGTTTCCTAGCCTCTGAATATACGCGTTATCCACACTATGGTTTCCTAGCCTGTTAGTCTCTACAGAGCACGGACCGGCATGGCCAGGTGGTTAAGACACTCGACTCATAATCCAAGGGTCGCGGGTTCGAATCCCCGTCACACCAAACATGCTCACCCTTTCAGCCGTTGGAGTGTTATAACGTGACGCCCAATCCAACTATTCGTTGGTAAAGGAGTAGCCCAAGAGTTTGCAGTGGGCGGTGATGACCAGAAGCTTTCCACTGCTAAATCAGGGACGGCTAACGCAGATAGCCTTCTTGTAGCTTTGCGCGAATTAAAAAAAAATTCTATTTTAACATTATGTTGTTTTGACTCTGTTTATCAGTTCTACACATATTTGATCTACAGAACTGGGAAAGTTCACTCTCAAGTTTTTGTATTTACCCTAAGATATCTGTTTCGCACGAAACTTGTTGGCTATTTTTGTGTTTGCTGCTTATTTATACATAAAATACTGTTATATATTTATTGTGTGAGTACGTATCCAAATACAAGGACTCCTCTAGAGAAGTGCTCTAGTTATTAAATCACTGGGGATCATGCTATAAACTGTGGACTTGTTTGTTGTTGAACCAGTCTGCATAATAACGTATTTTATGTAATCAGTAATCGTACAAGAACCAGTCTGCATAATAACGTATTTTATGTAATCAGTAATCGTACAAGCTATGAATAGCATAAACTGTTGAAACATGTATGCAAAATGCTAATAATTTAAATTCTATAGTTGTACAAAAAATATTTTGTTTAAATAAAAAAGATGTCAAAGTTTCAAAATATGAAATACTTTGTAGCAAGGCACTGTTTATTTCAATGAAGCATCTGATAAACATTATTTACCTAAGTGTTTGTAAATTAAACATTGATCCAGTTACCTTATACAATGTATGTAAAATGCAACATTTCTTTCCGGTGTGAGACTTAGAGAAGAAAAATTATATTTATATAGAGAATATTCATGCACATGCATGTATTCTTGTCTATTATATTAATGTTTCTATTATGTTTTTAATCTATACAATGTTTGAACACGAGTATCAATTTAATGAACTACATGCGCGTTCCACATTCACCCTAGTGTCAACGACTTTTACATTAGTGGCAAAACAACAACTGGAAATTGATGCCGATGTCGTTCCAATGTCTTTCAAGCCTTCCAGAATACAGTTCGCATGACGTTAAGACCTTGCAACTTGTCTCCACCCTTTTAGAAATATTATAAGATCTTTACTTATAGTATCCACAGAGACAAACCGTAGGAACATGTTCCACCATCAGCAACCTAGCACTCTAACGAGATCGCCTACTTGAACTTGTCTCCCCTTAGGGTCCTAGCTGCTTACAGCTGTTATGAATACTAAAAAATTTTAACGTGATTTTTTTTTAGTTTACTTTTTCTAATCTTCGTAGAATGGGTTATATGTCGATAAACATGTACCTGTTTTTTCCGGATCTTTACTCTTGCGAAATTACGAATGACGGGAACGAAAGGAGCGTAAAAATCTGAAAATTAAGGGCGTTGAACTAGATATAGAACTGAAGCCAATAAAAGGGAGTATACGATAGCGGAAGAAGCCACTTTGGTTATATATACGTCTTAAAAGACGTATTAAATGGTTATTTGAGGACGAGCCTATACTTAGGCTGCCACAAAAATGAAGGTAGGTTCCTACTTTTTTAACAACCCCATATCCTTGAGTAAATTAAGCCTTCATGCTGCGGAATGAAATCAAATATCAGAATACAGGAAATGTAAAGAATATAAACAAATTAAATACCGATTTGCACGAAGGGTTGAAAAAATATAATTATAACTAAAGTACTGAGATCAGTAAATTGTTAAGGACTAGAATAATTATATATAGCAATGCCAATAGACAATCTACTGGTAACCTGCGATATGACGTAATCTTGAATATTGATGTACTTTAAGGTCAGCAAATAAATTGTTCGAAAAGCATAAAAGTATTTTTGACTTGAAATATAAATAAGAAAAATTAGAAAACCAATTAATAACTTTAGCAATTTTTCAACAGGTTCACTAATGATAATCTTTAATTTAAGGTATTGTTATGTAGTGATATATCATACTTGTTTTTGATAAATTATTGTTTATGATATACATAAAATATAGCATGTTCATTTGAATTCTTAAGTGGCCAAGTCATATGTCTAGCATATTAATACAAGCAACGACATTGTTGCATAACTATGAACAGCTGGGTAGTTGTTTGTTGTCATTTTTGTGGCTAACAAAAACATTACATATATCATTGCAAAATCAAATGAACCTAGAAATTCTGCAAGATAAGGAATGATAAATAGTGGTAGTGTATCATAAGTTCAGTCAAGAAAATTAGGTCTATAAGCTTACAGGTAAAATCAAGTTTAATGGTTAATTTTTTTTTCGTGTTAGAAGAAAAATTATAAAACCCTATGCTATATTCTAATTTGTATCAAATATGCAACTGTAGTTGATAGACCTGTCGTCATTTTGACGAATGAATGGTGATTGAAATAAAATTAAACATATGAGACATCGACAGGTTTTACTTGTGCAATAACTTGTTTGTAAAAAGAAAATATATATTCAAGTTGAAAAAAAAACAACCTTAAAAACTATGCATGTTGCTATTGAAATAATTCAACCATCTTTAGTAGAATAAACCATGCGGTAAAGATGAAAGTAAACCCAAGCACGCGTATAACTGGCATGACGTCAGTGACGTCATTTACAACAACGATGTCCAGAAATTCACTTTTATGGACTTAAACCTAGATTTACATTAATTTTGTTTTTTTATTATTCTTAAAGATTCTTGTATCTGTAGCTCATCTCTTTCTGTAACCTGTTTAAATATTTTTACATTATCCCAGTGAATAACATGTGTGGAACTCGTCACATTCTGATAAAGCTGTATCGCCTGTTTTTAATTATCCGCCTATTATTCATTGTTTTAAATATTGAATTAGAAGGTGTTATAATACACCAAAATGTTTAATAGAAATGAAAAACTACGAAAAATATAAAAATCAAGAGTGTAATGATAGTTTATGTGGTGCAACTGTTGAGGAAAAATTTAGCTTCCAGAAGTGATTTTTTGGTAGAGCCCTTAATTTCAACTATTCTAAGGAGCATTGATCAAGGATACTTACAATGAATATATTTTGAAATAAGTTAAACATTAGAACGATAATATTATACACAATTAGCTCTTATACACAGTGCTTGCTTTTGTTTTTTTTAATTTCGGGCAAAGCTACGCGAGTGTTATCTGCTCCAGCTGTTCGTAATTTAACAAATGCTAGAGGAAAGACAGCTAATTAACTTTACTTTCCTAATACGCTAAAAGTACCATTTGTAAGTATCAGTTCCAGCAGCAAGATGCATAAGATTTGTTTGTGAGTCTATTATATATAAAACGATTTGTAAGCATAATTTTATATTTAACAATCACAATTCTCACAGAATACTTTAGACAATAAATCTTGACACTCTATAAGATATTTTGTGAATATAAATAGCTGATTAGCAATCGTAGTTTTTTTTGTATTAAAGAAGAAATATTTGGCTCTGTATACCAAAACAAACGTCAAACATTAGTTAGAAATGTTTGTAATTGATTAACTTATTGATATTTATTCATACTTTCTGAACTTTGTTAATGTTCATTGTTATTTTTGGGTTGTAGACTCTATTTGTAAGGTGGTCGTTTCTGGGATTTATTGGAGTAGTACTCACGACAGTCTCTTCAGAGGTCAAGCTTCCAGTCAGACAAATTGGCGAACCGTATTCGGATCATGATTACGTAAGTAATGATGAGCGAAAACCGTAAGCCTCTTTCATGTGCTCAAACTTTTGTTATAAGTTTAATTGATTTGATGACAACACAGTTGATGCATTTTTCTGTCAAATGTGACGTTACAAATCTAGTCCTATGTAATTTTAAGTTACTTAAACTAATGTGCTACGATTTTTTCATTAAATTTATTGATTTAATATTGTAGTTCGTAAAGCTCTGTTACTTTAAATGTTCATTAAATTACTCATATTAAATCAATATACATTAAAATGCGCGAAATTAATTATTAAAAAACACGTAGTGCGATTTTGTGTTGAGTTTTAATCAGGAATTTTGTTTCTTTTTTAAATCAAAGGAATATTCTAGTCTGAGGTTAAATACGATTATAATAACCACTTTGAAATTATACATTATAATGTAAAACCTATATGCAATTCTTGTTTATTTCGTTTATTCTATTAGGGACTTAAACCCAGTCGACATGTAAAAACAGATCGAATTGGAACTATACGTGGCCATTATGAGTTAAATATTCCATTAGGACTTTCTCGTCTGGTAAAGTTTGTAAATGGTGAGATTGGTCCAGGTGGAATAAAGATAGAACATGGAGTCTATCACTGGCCGCTGAAAATTCATAGACCTCCATTAATACACAAGGATATTCTTATTAAACAGGTACCTCCTTACAGAGTAGAATATGGATTTCCTCCTCAATTTCATTATGAGCTCCCTACTGAAACAGACTATAAGCTTCTGTATGATAACTCTGATCCATATCTTCCTACGCAATTCACAACACTTCCTTTTTCACCACTTAACGACATAAAACTTTCCAAAGTTCAAGCTGATCTCCCACCTCAAAGTCCAGAAATCGCTATTTCTAAAAGTGTAGCAAATACACCAGAAGTTCAAAACGTTCCAGTTGAACAAGTGAAGGAAAGTATTCTTCAATCTTCTTCACCAACACCAATTGATCCTCTTCCTCCATTAGATCCTCCACTTTCTGGTGGCCAGTTTGATCAGCAAAAACCTCTTGACATCCAAGAGGAGAAAGTGTTAGATATAGAAAAAGGAATAGAAGAGGAAATAGGTGAAAAACTAATACAAACGCCCACAGAAAAGGTGAGTGAGGTTCCTCAATTAGAAGAGCCATTACCGCCTCCAATTAAGGAAGAGGTTCCCGCTCCTCCTCCCCCTGTACCTGTAATAACTAAAGAAGAGGAAGCTGTTATAGAAGAATCACCAGGAGTAAGTGTTCCAGATGCTCCTGTTCAGGAACCAATACAAATACCTGATGTTTTACAAGAAACGAAACCAATTGTGTCCAAAGAAGGTCCTTCAACTATTCTACAGAAACAAAATAGTGTTTTAAAAGAACCTTTCCTGGTATCCTCCGTTTCACCTAATCTTCAAATCCAGGTAATTACATCATAATAAATAATTAAAGAAAGTAATGATCAAAACAATTTCTTGCATTGAAAAATTTTAGCTGTTAGTTCACGATCTACAATAAACAATTAATACCATCTGTCTTCTGAATATAAACATGACAAGATATAGATTTTCACATGTTTCTCCTTTTTTTTTTACAACCATGTCGTTTTACCAATTCTCTTTTAAAGCCCCTTAGCGGTTTAGCGGTATGTCTGCTGACATACAACGCTATAAACTTGGTTTAAATGCATGTATTTGTCATGAGCAGAGCACAGATAGTTCATTATGTAGCTTTATACTTAATATAAATAACAACAATCTCTTTTAAAATCGCAATGTTTGTAAGATTAAATGTAAAAATACAACCACTATTGTTAAAAATCAACACTAAACATTTTAGGACGAAAGACTATTTCTTATGGTTGTTATAAATAACTAATCTCAAAGACTGTAAGTGTACTAATAATATATATATATATACCGAAATCTTATTTGAAACAATTCAAGATCCCATTTTACTTATAATCTTAAAGTAAAAGTAAATCTTGAACTTTATGAACATAAATTTGTATTTGTCCCTATACCTCATAATTTGTTTATCTTAAACATTTATTTTTAGCCAACCTTCTCCAACTGGGATTTGGACTCACCTGCATTTGTCATTTATCCTCGTACCCGATATTTTAGAGGAACTGCAAAACTCAGAACAATACCAGTTTATAGTGACACAGAACCAGAATATGTATTAAATGACAGAAATGTTTTTCACTTCAGGGGCGTTTTTAACGATGAAATAGTAGGATTTCCTAATAGGCCACCGGTTTATGCCGATTCAGAACTTCAGGTAACTAGAGGATCGTTAAATTTTGTAAATGGAAGACCAGATACATTTCTCCTACCTGGACAATCATCAATTGAACTTTCTAGCCCCTATAATTTAGAAAATAAAGGAAATTTCAAAGACATAATTGTTTCACCAGAACAAGACTTTCAATCGTTAGCAGCTGTTCCTGAGGCTAAGGAGCCAAACATTAAAACTCAAGCTGCTTCCATTGTTGATGTAGAACCAGAAGCAGTTGACACATCAGTTTATTTCCAAGGACTTCCACGAAAATCTTATAGACAATCTAAGTTAATCCCCTCTACTCAGAAAGATCGAATTTATAGGAATCCTCAATACTTTCGAAATTCAAGGATTAGGACTCCTTATTTAAATCAGTTTGTACGTGGATAATAGCACTTTGTCGATATTCTAAAAGTATTTAGTCTTCAAGTCATGTAGTTTATGTATAAGACATACCAACCCTAATCATGCTAGAAGCTGATGATGGAGACTTTTACACGTTTAGATATTTAGTTTTCACTTGCCAACACCATTTATTTCAAAAGAAATATGAACATAGTTATCTGTTTGTATATATTGGGGTTATCCGTTTTAAACTAAATAGTTTGTTTGATATGTATATAGCAAGAAGGAAACAATTAATAGTCCAACAAAATGTTTTTTATGAGTGAAGTTTCTTCGTAGTAGTTAATGTTAGATAGAAAGATCCAATTTCAAACATTCGACTGTAATTACAGTATGGAAGACAGAAGGTACATGTCTTGAAACTTTTATCTTATTTTATCTATATAGTTCTGCAAACCATTTTAGTTCAAAGTTATGAGCTCTTAAAACTTGCATTTATTTTCAATGCGTGTAAAACGCTTTTACTTCTTTGAACCCAATGCATGTTCGAATTTTAGAAAGCCTACGTTGTCGTAGTTAAAGTCACTGTTCGTATGAGAAAATATATATATATATAACTTGTTCTGTGAATGTTACAATGGCACTTTACTTTTAGACCCATGTTAACGTTATGCTCATCTTCGGCTTTAAATCAGGTACTCACAATTACGATGTTTTAACTACATTACGTAAATAGTTTAATTAATGATTAAAATTTAAAAATTGTCATTTCTTGTCTAATAAAATATCATTGTTCTCATGTTAGTGACAACTAGAAGACATTAATTAGAGCATCACCAGTGCTTTACATCTGCTTTATAAACCTTAAATTATGTGTTTCGATTTAAGTCTTTGATTATATTCGATCTTATTTTTATTTCATCTACCATTTCAAGAAAAGAACTGTGATTATTGGTTGCACTATATTATAAGAAAATTAACTGTTGTCTTAAACGATGTTTCAGGACTTTGCAGCTTTGAAAAGGATTTACATAAACCATCGAAACATGTCTTAATATTGTGTTTCATAAGCTCGACAATGAGTGTTAATATAGAAATATCTACAACAATATTTCATGAGCTTAGAGACAAATGTATGATTCTATTAGTTTAAATAACCAATCGAGAAATAGTTTAATGATTTAAAAATGTCACGTGTAAAAAACATTTGTTTACAATTATAATAAATACAACATTAAAATCATGTAAATAGAAATAAATTTTATATCTTAGAACGCGTCCAAAACATTTGCCTATATGTTTACTGACTTCAGTAATGTAGACGAAAACTGAATATAAACTGACATTTTATATTTCACCATTTAGGGTTTCTACAATAAAATCTTCCTGGCTTATGAGTTTGGTAAATATATTTTTTGCATTTGCTTTACGAAATCTTCTGAAATCATTCACTCATATGTACAGTGTACAACTTTTCTTTTTGATCTACGTGGATTATGGAAACAATTATCAATACTCAAAAAGTTTGTACTACCAAGTCTATTTGTGTTCTATGAGGACGTCCGAAATTATTTCTTATCTTTCTTTAGTTTGTTTACAAAAAGTAGTGTCAAGGATTTTCACTAATGTTTCTAAAACATCTCTCCATCTTGACAGGATTTTCTGCATTTACCCTACGATCTATGGAGATAACAGGGATGGCTCTTAAAGTTTTATGAGTTCTACATATGTGAATTTTTTCCAGTTTTATATAGTTCCAATGCGTTTCCGAAAAGTCATTTAAGGGAGACGAGCCAAAAAATTTCTATTTTCTTAACACTAAAATAATTGTGTCAGAGATTGCCCTGAGTAATCCGTATTATTTTTTTTACAAAATGTACACCTTGCATTTATACGAAGGTACGTATAAATTTTCAGAAATATCACTAATATTACTGGAAGTTATAACTTAGGCAAGGATGTTTCTAACATTATTTGCTGTGACTTAATATTCCGGTATTGCGAAGAGGACACTTACAAGCATCCCTTTCTTAAGTATAAACTCACAAAAAGTAACTTCTATGTTTAGAATATCATGCAAATTTGAAATTGTCCATACTTGAAATGAAATCATTTTTAGAATTGTTATAGACGCTTTTACATCAAACTTTGCATAATTTGCCATCAGTATTAAACATACGCCATCTACTGGTAAGATATTGAACATCTAGTTTTGGGGTTTTTTTATATAATACCGGTTACTCTAAAGCAGGCAGTGGAATATTCATGGACTTACAATTCTAAGTTGCAGGATTAAATTCACCGCGGTGGGCACAGAAACTAGTCCATTGTGGCTTTGTTCTTAAAATAAAGAAACATATCAAATTGTCCATTGTTTCATGCACTTTTTACCGGAGTAAAAAATAATATTACTGAAGCAATACATGTTAAATTTTTAACTGAAACATTTAATATAAAACACTACTAGCTAATAACTAGAAATTATGTGAAACTAAGTATTTTACAATTAAATGTAAAAAACAAATGATTTCAAGTAAATAAGTAGTATTTAGAATAACAAAATTTATTGATCGTAAAAATTCAAATACTTGTTTATTTGTTTGTTTTAGGCCTGACATAGCCGAGCGCGTAAGGCGTGCGACTCGTAATCCGAGGGTCGCGGGTTCGCGCTAAACATGCTCGCCCTCCCAGCCGTAGGGGCGTTATAATGTGACGATCAATCCCACTATTCGTTGGTAAAAGAGTAGCCCAAGAGTTGGCGGTGGGTGGTGATGGCTAGCTGCCTTCCCTCTAGTCTTACACTGTTAAATTAGGGACGGCTAGCACAGATAGCCCTGGAGTAGCTTTGTGCGAAATTCCAAAACAAACAAACAATTGTTTGTTTTTGAATATCGCGCAAAACTACAAGAGAACTATCCTCGATAGCCGTCCCTAAGTTAGCAAAGTAAAACTAGAGGGAAGGCAGTTAGTCATCTTCACCCACCGCCAACTCTTGGGCTACTCTTTTACCAACAAATATTGACATTGACTGTAACATTATAACACCCCCACGGCTAAAAAGGCTAGCATGTTTGGTGTGATAGAGATTCGAACCCTCGACTCTCAGATTATTGGTTGAACGCCTCAACCACCTGGTGATGCTGGGCCTCATAAAATAATCAAAATTACTAAAACAGTAGAATATCTTCTTATTTTGCCTACTTGTTTATAATGCGATAGTAATATATATTATGAGGTTTTCGTGGTAAAATTCATGAAATAAACAAAACAATCTAATGTGAGTGTGAAATAGGTATGCTCGAGTTCAAATAGTTTGCCTCTTATTTCCTCAAAATCACATACTTTGTTTGAATGAGAGTGTTATCAAAGTGACAGTCAGATACCACAGATATTATACTAACCCATAGCTAACGGATGGTAACGTTGACTAGCTGCATTCCCTGTGGTTTATCGTTTAAACGTAAGTATAGATAACACAGATAGTCCTTGTGTAACTTTTCAGATATCAACACTCACACTTAATGCTCGTGAAATTACTTTAGTAACATAAAAAAATAACAACAAAAACAGATTAGGGCTACTCGAAGACAGTAAATTTGTTAAGTCTCATCAACACAGTTAACTGATAAACTAGTAAGTTATATATCACTTTAACACTCATTAACTTCAAACGGAAACTTTATTCGAATTTGAATAATATAATTCCTAAATATATATATAATAAGCTTTAATGGTTGCGCAAATTTCCAAATTGTTAAACTTTGTGCAATCATAAGTTTATAACATTGTAGCAATATCTTTTCGTGAAAATCAAACAACGTCAAACGAAAATTCTTGACGTTTAGGAATAATGCTTATATTATTAGAATAAAGGTTTCTTTTAATGTTAGACCCTAAACAAAGAAGGTGGGGTATCCATCACGTGTTGCTTTAAGTTTTCTAGTGTACGTAATTGAAGTAGACGTTATACATATTTTGATTAGTCAAATCATAAATGTAACACTAATTTAAAGTAAATAAAACTGAGTTTAAGTTTTTACATTAAACTATTTCGAAATGTTTTAAAGCAAATGTACACACTACAGCGGAGGTCAAACCCTAAAGTTTAGAGTTACAAACCCAGAAACATACTGCTGAGCTTACGGAAGACATTAATAAATGAACTTCGATAAAATACTAATGAACATTCAAAGAGTTACAAGTATTTTACTTATAAATTGTATGTTTAAAAACAATAAAGCTATGATGCAGAGGTTTTAGCACTTTATATTAAAACGACTTAGAAGCCTCATCACGCTCTTAGAATTTAGGTTGCTATATCTGACAATGCTGTCTGACGACGATGCATCTTTACAATAGTCATGCAATGCAGTTTCAATCACGAAACGCTTCACTGTCAAGTCTATAGTGTACCATACATACTATCTGCAATTCATTTAGTGTGTTAGAAAGACTGTTTATCATTGCTCGTTTAAACAGTCTGATCACACAGAAGTCCATAAGTACTGCTTCCAGTGACTTGGTAGAAATATTTTCGCATGGAATAGACTTGTTACCCGTTTCATTCTTCAGTTGCTTAAGATATGCGACGTCTAAACAAAAAGAATGACTGGAAGTTTCATATTGTGTTAATTTGCAGATTCAAACTTGTTTCAACCTTACTTACTAAACTCTGTACATACAAAAACAAGAAACTGAAGTTTCCACACTTTTTCGATGTAGAGTTATACATAATATTCCTGTGGTATCTAAAATACCTTTTTATGCTCTTTTAGCTATGAACCCAGTTATAGCACTTTTTAACAGAACAAAATTTAGAAAAATATTAAAAACTTTTTATTACTACAGATTAAATTTTAATGAACCTTCAGAACCTAAAGAAATCCCTAATTGTTAACAAGAAGACCGGTTTTTTACACTATTTTCACTCTATAACTAAGTCAACAATAATCGAAATATGGTGTAAAATATTATTCCTTATTTTTCAGCCAAAACATTTTCCGTGTCTGGTAATAACAATGGACGTGTGGGCACTTTTTATTTTTTGATAGCCTAATATTATTTACTCTATGTGGAGAAGGTAGGCGATCATATGAGTGCCCCTCTGGTGTGTTTTTTTCACATTGAATGACAAAATTTGGATACTTTAAGGTGAATTTGCTAGCCATTAGTCATTATCATCCGTGAGTTTTGTTATAGCAAATCTTAGTTTCTAGATAACAGCTATAATGAAGTGGAAATTCGGCGATTTATCACTTCTTTGTATTTAAGAATATTTTCGTAATTTAGCGAACTGTGAATAATATGGAAACAACGACATCTAGTTTGTAAAAAGAAAAAAGTTAACAAGTATTTTTAAATAATTTTGAAAACGTTGCTAATGAATATTGTTGTTATTCCTCGTGCCATAGTTGAATGGCTTATAACACTAACAACCAAATTTCGATACTCTTTCAGCACAGAACAGATAATACATAGTGAAACTTTGTACTTTCAAACAAACATACAAAACTATCATTACAAAAAAATATTTACATATAATATTCTTGTTACAAGGAGCCAGTGATTTTTTTTATAAAATTTCAAAGTTTCACAATACAAACAATAACGTTTGTCTATAGAACTGGTAATGGTCTCTTTAAAGAAACGCATGAACTTGCTATTGATAAAGTATTTTACATATATAAATAGGTTTATTGTTCTTCTCATGTAAAACCACAAGTTTCGTTCCAATTACACTATAAACATTTCTTTAGAAGAACAATAAACAGTGCCCCCTGCTAGTTTCTTTTTGTTTGTTTGTTTTGGAATTTCGCACAAAGCTACTCGAGGGCTATCTGTGCTAGCCGTCCCTAATTTAGCAGTGTAAGACTAGAGGGAAGGCAGTTAGTCATCATCACCCACCGCCAATTCTTGGGCTACTCTTTTACCAACAAAAACTGGGATTGACCGTCCAATTATAACGCCCGCACGGCTGGGAGGGCGAACGTGTTTGGCGCGACGCGGGCGCGAACCCCCGACCCTCGGACTAGGAGTCGCGCGCTTGGCCATCCCGGACCGACCCCTGCTAGTACAGTAGTAACTCTACGGAGATACAACCCTAAAATCACGGGTTCGATTTCCCTCGCTGGCTCAGCAGGTAGCCCGATGTGGCTTTATTATGAGAAAACACAAACACAATAAATAGTTGATCTATAAAATCACTATTTTACGTTGTACAATGAATAATGGTTTTCTTGAACAAACAAAATGTATTATTTGTTTAAATTTCTTTTTATTGTCCTGTAAAAACAGGAACAATAATAAATTACAAGTGCTTTCCAAGAGGAATAAAATTATTCCGCCACAGAACCACAAATGTTCTTTCTATGATATCGACATTTCCCACATTTCCACAATCACGCGACTAATATCCTATGTATTGAGCTACCAATGTATATGGCACTCAATCAAAATCAATTATTTATTCTTTAAAGCCTTTCTCCTTCATAATTGGTTAATACACTCCACTCGTAATCCGCGGATTAGAATCATCGTTACACCAAACATGATCGCCCTTTCAGCCATGAAGGCGTTATAATGTGACAGTTAATCCAACTATTCGTTAGTACAAGAGTAGCCCAAAAGTTGGCGGTAGGTGGTAATGACTATCTGCCTTCCTTCTAGTCTTACACTGCTAAATTAGGGACGGCTAACGCAGATAGCTCTCGTGTAGCTTTGCGTTAATTTCAAAAACAAACAAACAAATCAAATAATTTAATTTGATAATAGCTTAACTGAAACTCTGCGCGAAAAACAAACAAACCTTCATAATTAATGGTTTAATTTTATATAATGCCACCTACAGTGTTCTTCATATAAAACGATAGAAATATTAATATTTATTTTTAGCCTTATTCATACGCATGCTCCTCCAAGTGGCTGCATAACGTGACATTCCTGAGCGTATAATATTTGGGTCGTCAGAAAATACTGACTACCATAAGCATTAAGGACGCGTCAAGCAAACCCTTGTAGCACCACATAAATATGAGGAGCTTATTTTCTTTTATATATATAATATATTTAAGACACGCTTCAGGTGGTAACGTCCAACTAAACTGTACAAATTGGAAATCATCGTTAGTGGCGATTGAGACCAATTATCTTCCTGAAAATCTCAAAGATTGGCAACCATTGTTGATCAAAATTATTGTGAAGCTATCATAGCTGCCAGTGGAACAAAAATTTTTTCTCGGGTCCAGTTAACGTGGACACACTACACGTGCGGTAGGACTGATTTTCATCAAGATGCTCAAAACACAGAGCATGTAGAATTTATTTTAATTGTGACTTACTAGGTTAATAGATGTGGAGTTTATATATACCCCTTCATAAGGACTCCCGATTGACACAGCAGCATGTCTACAGATTTACAACGCCATAAATCGGGTTTTGATACCGGTGGTGGGTAGAGCACAGATAGCCCATTGTGTAGTTTTGTGCTTAACTTCAGGCAAGCAAACAAATTTTTCATAAGACGGAAACAGCATGTGTAAATTCTGCTTCACCTCTTGCTGAAGTACATGTAAGAAGGTTGATGTTAAGCTATGGTGAATAGTTTAAATTAATAGATTGTAAATTGCGTGTTACCAAAAACTCAGGCAGACATGGAAGCCAGCTTTATCTAGAGGAATAGTGGCTGGATCATACAACTATGGAATTGACGTCACATTCAAAGTAAATCTTCTACTTTAGCAAGCTAAGATTAACTTTGTACTGATGTGTTTGTGACTAGATATGTACACTCGTGCTTTAGACAATGGTTTCTCAGGAAAGGATCTGCTGTGAAAGTTGCCGGTCTTTAAGAAAAACTCCGTAGCTCTACATACTGGACATTAAAACAATAAAATGTTCACGCACACATGTTGAAAAGAAGATTATAATGTCCAAAAATGTTAAGGATGTTGTTTAATGCATTGCCATTATCTATTTTAGTGAAATAATAGACATAAGAAATCCGCTTTCATATGCCAAGGAATTAAATGGAAGCTGCTTGAAACGTTATCCAGCTTAGCGATGTCGTTATGGTAGCAGAATATGTAGTAACGCTATCGAGTTAGTCAGCTTTTAACTGGAATTATCTTCAGTACAGTAATTGGAAGTAAAAGTATGCTGAACAGTTTTATAGCTCACACAACGGTATCTAGCTCATATATAAAAACATGGATATCCTAACACGTGAATCACTGCATGATATCATTTCACCTGCAATCGCTAAATGGATTTCTAGTTTTCTCTTGAACTGTACCATTGAAATATGTATTAAAAATACGAAATCATACTCTTTCTCGTTTAGTGGATGAGTCCAGTAAGGCTCGATATTAATATGTTTTTATGTATCTTACACATTAACAGCATGCCGGACTTCTTCAACCATTAAATACACTGACGAAATTTGTGGTTTGGAGTACATTTTGCGGCCTACTTCCTGCAGCTAGCAAAGTCCCGTAATCACTAAACTTTACAGAACTTGGTGAAATAAATGACGAATTGTTCTTAATCTGGAAAACACAGGCCATAATAGTTCATACTAGTTTAAATAGTACACATAGCCCTCGAGTAGGTTTGTGCGAAATTCAAAAACAAAAAACAAACTAGTTTAAATATGAAATTCCCAAGAGTTAAGAACGTCGAAATTGTACCTATCATGTTCACAAAAATAGTAAAGTTCTTAGGTATTGTTTTAACAACACGTTCACACGAAAAATATACTTCAACGAAATAATGGCCAAAATGTATGATAGAATTCTACTGTTACCAAAGAAAGTGTTTCGTGTCAGAGGATTTCAAAGGTCTAAAACTTTACTAATCTACAACGTCTTCAGAGCGCTAATGGAATACAATTCCATGATAATTAGTAGCATGTCAGGAAACACTCTCAAGAAAGTACAAACACTACAAACATGATAATCAGTAGCATGTCAGGAAACACTCTCAAGAAAGTACAAACACTACAAACATGATAATCAGTAGCATGTCAGGAAACACTCTCAAGAAAGTACAAACACTACAAACATGATGATCAGTAGCATGTCAGGAAACACTCTCAAGAAAGTACAAACACTACAAAAACTTTTCATAAATTTATCCTTTCACTTTTAAACGTTACGTAGACAAAACCTCTGCTGTTTCTTCTGTAAAGAATATATTTTTGAAATTAGCATTTGGATATTAAAAAAAGCATCCAAGAGAAACCTGCTATCTGCTTAATTCATTACCAAAGCAGCCACCGTCTTTTAATGGTAAAAAAAAACTCATTTTCCCGTCTTTGTGATCAAGAAATAACGTTTGATTTTCTGTATCATTGTATTCAATTGTTCCAGATGATTTTCAAAAGTATATTTTCGGGTGCTATTTTTTTTTCGAACTTTTATCATTTCAGCTTCCTATGTCTTTTAGCCTTATACTTCGAGATTACTTGGGAACTAGATGGATAACATTTTGGACGACGATTCAGTAAAAGTTCTTAGGATACCCCCATTCTCCCTTAACCCTTAACATCAAACTCCCACTCCTTCTGCTCTGTTTGGTTTATCGTTTTCTGTTGTTGTTGTTGCCCATGTGCTTCTTTTAATTTTCAAGTTTGCTTCCTTTGCTTGGCTAGGTGTGCTGTTTATATTTTCTTTCTCTTCACTGTGGTACTTATATCATTAACACAAAGAAGAGAAATTGCCTGATTCCCTAACACCTGGGATACCCAACTTTCAAGTACCTGTCAACCTTATTAATGAGGCTATTGATCAGTTATGTTATTAATACGAATTTCAAATGGTAATATAAACTAGATGAATTACTCATGGAATTTGTTCTTAGTATGATAATATGGCCATGTAGCTGGATTAAAGTAACACAGTTTTCCTTAAGGATCAAGGAGTTTGAGTGGATATTGAAAAACAGGATAATTCAAACTTTTATGAGCTTTTGGTCATCATATGCATCTGCTTCTTTTCTTTGGTGTGGATGTATGACTGTCTAGATTGATTAGAAGACAAATTTCAAAAGTAATTATTAGCAATGAAATGTACTTGTTGCCACTTTCAAAAGGGTTATGTTAGTTCTGTATCATGCAACTCAATCTACGTAATTCATTAGTTCTGTTTAATGTGATTCAACTTATGTAATTCATTAGTCACTTTCAGGAAGCTAAACACACCTAAAGATTTCTAATCTATAAAGATGACATTCTGGGTGCATGTTTTACACGATTTATAAACTGATAATGATATTTTAGTATGTCAATGACATAGTCCTGAAAATTAAATTTGAGAGATGTGCATTAATATGAGCACATGGAGTGATCTTGCATTGTTCAAGATTTCACATCAACACAAAATAATACAATAAATTTACAGCTTTCTAAGTTTCACATCATGTTGCCATTGGTTTAATGAAATTTTTTTAGACATGTGCATGACTATTCTGTATTGACTGAAGTAGATATACATCTTGGATGGGTACATTAAGCAGTGGATCAGAGTTTTATGCATTTCAATACGATCTGAAAGTTTGAACCTAAGTTTGAATATTGATTGTTTATCTAAAACGTTCAAGAATTGTGGGATATAGTCCTAATACTTTTATGCAACTTGAAAGTATATGTGGACAAAACTCCTTTCAAATGTCACCAGTGTTTTAGAAACAATTGCAAATTTTGGAGCAAACATTTATGAAATAATTTGTGTAATTAATATAAATTTTTGTTTATTTTACTTGTGGAAAAACCTTTACTCTTGGTGTCTGATTTATTTACTAACAAGGAAGTATTTCTGTTAACTCTCATATTGCAGACTTAACATTAGATTTGACCATAGTTAGCCTCAAAAATCAATGTCTAATAAAGCTAAGTAACTTAAGAAGTCTGCGTAGGGTAAAAGTCTGCTTTCCTTTACTTTTTGGGCCTGGCATGGCCAAGCGCCTAAGACGTACGACTTGTAATCCGAGGGTCGCGGGTTCGCGCCAAAACATGCTCGCCCTCCCAGCCGTGGGGGCATTATAATGTGACGGTCAATCCCACTATTCGTTGGTAAAAGAGTAGTCCAAGAGTTGGCGGTGGGTGGTGACGACTAGCTGCCTTCCCTCTAGTCTTACACTGCTAAGTTAAGGACGGCTAGCACAGATAGTCCTCGAGTAGCTTTGTGCGAAATTCCAAAAAACAAACAAACCCAATTGACTGAAATTTTTATGCAAATTTTGCAATATTTTAAAGTAACAAATGAGTTAAGTGATGACAGATTTCAAAATATATTCCTATTCCTAACTGTTTACAATAAGGGAGGGCTAGTACAGATAGCTCTCGAGTAGCTTTGTGCGAAATTCAAAAACAAACAAACCTTTACTTTTATTGTTTTATAGGTGTACTTAGACGTCTCAAAGTACACGAAAAGCCATTAAAAACAGCAAGACAATTTATTGTAAACAGTAAGTTATAATAATCCCATGTTATACGTTTGTGGTTACCATCAAGAAAGATATCATATATCCTAATTTTTTTTTTTGCTTTTAAGTTTTCTCACCGAACCTAATAAGCTCATAATTTTCATATTTTTTGTACCTTTCTTTAAAATGTATGTATGAGGATAAATTTAAAAGTTACATGAACAAATAAATTTGGACCTTAAATGACGATTCCAGTTTTTAATTCTCAATGACTCTACTGGCTGTTCACGAAATCTTTAATGGTCCTTTCTATGTTTGAATTTTTATTTTTAAATACCTTTAAGAGAGTGTATTAAAATTTTAATACATGCCTGATCTACTTGCAATTACTCACTATTTTTTGATAATGAACTTTGAAGGAAAATATTACTCATCGCCTGCTTTCGTATTTTTGAAATAGTTTTTAAAGGATGACTGGAATTTTAAAAAAAAAGCAAAAAAAAGCATGTTTGCAGTCACATAAGACCACAGCATAGCGAGAACTGATTTCTCTTTTACCAACCTAACATGGTTGAGTGATTGTCATCTGATACCTATTCAGATCGTGTTGGCATAATCGTAAATTTTAATAAATTAGTGCGGATTCAAATCCTATTTTGGTTGTAAGTGATGTGATGTGGTTATATACATGAAGCTGCTTTAAATGAATAACAGAAAGAATCACTGAAAACGACTGTGACTTTCTGTTGTTGTTTTTTAAATATAAACTTTTAGCTCATAACTCAGTCATCTTTTAACCGATTTGAGATCTAATTACAGTTTTAGATTCAAAGGGTTGAACTCTTCTGATTGATCTATTTGACAATCTCCAAAGTTTTATAGATTAATTTTCTCTAATCCTGCCTAAACAAAATTAAAGCTGAAGGTTGGCTAATAGAAATCCTTGATGAGTAATAAAAATAAATCGGATATACCCGAGTCTCACGCTTAATATTGCCAACGCACAACAGTATGGCTGATGAGAAAAAACTGATAAACGAAAGTACTCTAACTCTACCTAAAATATTTTCAATTGCCAAGGCTATTGAGGATTTGCTCTTGTTTCATGTTGTTTGGAACTAAATTACAGAATAGAATAAGTTACGTATTTAATTAAAATATTACTCACCGTATTTCCCGGGATCGAAGACGCACCCCTATTTTGATTAGCTAAATTTTGAAAAAAGAAAGAAAAACATAAACATAAGAATAAGGTCCCAGCACTTCCATCAATCTCACCAAGATGTTTCATGGATTGTTTAGTGACTTACGATACATAAATCATCTTGCCCACTTCTCGTTTTTGTGAGCTATATGCTTATCATATTTACCTGTGAAAGTGTTTACCTTATATTACCACTAAAGTGTATGTATTATTAACAGTAATAACATTTTTTGAACCTGAAGAGTTAAAAAGAGTGTCGGTATCCCAGCACCATATGTAAGGTGACCTGTTCTTGTTTATTTATTTGTTATTTAATACTATGTAACTTATACATTTTATTTTGGGTCGTATTCTGGGCATGGATTACAGTTTAGTATCGAAACACTTCTTCTAGGCTTATGCTTAGGCCTATGAGCAACGTAACCTTCGGCCTGGAAGACGCAGGGTAAATTTTTGAGACTTATTTTGGTGAAAAAAATAGTATCTTCGACGCCGGAAAACACGGTATGCTGTACTTGTAATTATTATTCAAAGACAGGAAGGAAAATATTATCTGCTGAATATTCAAGACATCTTAAAACGAATGTATTCAGTGCAAACTAGTATTTTATGAGCTATTTTCAAATCTTAAAATATGAAATAATGAAAAGTGTTACAGTCGCATAAATAATGAAGATTAATTGTTCAAAAACAATATTTCTGTGTTTTATATAACATAATATTTATTATATTTTTAGAACACAATGTTTTTGTTTTGTACGTAAGTTAGGCTTTTTTCAAATAAAAAAAGGTTACCAATCTTATGAAACATAACAATTAACTTACTGAGAAAAGACAACTCGGATTATTATTTGAAACTGGCACATCTAGAAACAATCGTGAAACAAATTATGAAACAGGAAATCAGTGAAATATTATTCCGCCACTATGACGCGTGTTCATTTTTTAAACGCCGTAGTTTCTTCATCAATCGGTATTGAAGCTAAAAGAGAAAAGTACGACAACAATTCGTCGGAAATTATTCTTTAATATATAAATATCAGTTATATTTTCATTTAACAAAAAGTCAAACTTCAAAGAGTAATTGTAGAAAATGTAAGGTAATCAAACACTTTTTAAAGGAAAACTTCTGGTGTTCAGTTGAAATTTTTCTTAGCCTAGTGGCTATGTTACGATCAATCCAACTATTCGTTAGTAAAAGAGTAGCCCAAGAGTTGGCAGTGGGTGGTGTTACGTTTTTTTTATGTGGACTGAACGCAACAGAAAGACACAGATAACAGCTTGTATAATTTATTACAGTAAACTATTATATATGTAACAAATATAACATGAATTATATAACAACAATGACAGATATTCAGTTTAAAATTAATTACAATACAAAATGGTACTGGCCTGTGTCCAATATAATGATTCAGAATGAAAGTCCAAAAGTCTAGATCAGAAATCCAAAAATTCCAGTCTAGGGTATGAATTTGGTCCTACGAAGAAATTCCGAAGTTTGAATGGAGAAGTCCAGAAACAGTTCACAGTTCAATAAATTTGACGAAGTTCTTTTCACGATGTTTTCGATGAATGTCTCAAATTTGTCGCTCTCCCACTTTTCCGGTCTCCCCTAGACAGTCCTGTACGTGTTGACCTTCAGTATAACTAGTAATTCGAATGAATCGTAGAGATTGACGAACTAAAATCACAGCTTCTGTAGATCTAGCTCCAGTCACAAATTCAAGTTGAATAAACACACAGCAAACGTTTACTTTTTCTCGAGCAAAGACAATATCTCTTGAATTGAATAAAAACTAATGACTGACTCTTTTTTCTTCGCATCTCCGTCTGTTTATATATTAGTAGGTTACTTCTCGAACAATCGCGTAACTTCCCAACATTCCAGAATAATCTGCGCATGTCTGTTTTTGCACGCGATTTGTCGTCTAGACACTAGGCCACCAAATATACCATTTATAGTCAAATGATTGATCTATCTAATTCTAGAAATTTCTAAATGTTATTTTAAATGAATAACAACATATTTTATTGGTTTAAATTTCAAAACAATAATATAAACATAGAAATATAAATAATAGATATGGAAATCCAAACAAAACACGACATGGTTGTCGTTTACATTACATTTACATAACAGGTGGTGATGACTAACTGCCTTCCCTCTTGTCTTATACTGCTAAATTAGGGACGGCTAGCACAGATAGCCCTCGAGTAGCTTTGTGCGAAATTCAAAAAACAAACAATGCTTAGCCTAGTTTATTTGTAAAGGTGGTACAGAATGTCTCCGGTTCTGTGTATCTGACACATATCACTGTTCAGATTTAGAAGGTGAATTTTGTTTCATGTTTTTACTACTTCCGACTGAACAGTTAAATCGATCATTTCAAATAGACATAAAAACGAGTAACACTAAACAGCAACGACTTGAATTACGCTTTAATATAGTCTGTTCTTACTGTTAAGACTTGTATCTGAATTTGTTGCAAACCTGCCCAGCGTTAGGTTGATGTGCTATAATGGGAAAACTATTAATAATAACAGCATGATATTTTAGACAAAAGAACATATTAAACCATACTTTTTGTTTCTCTTTATCTAACATAATTTAAAAACAAACAGAATACAGTAACAATGTGTTAAAGATTTGATTACAAATTGCTGAAAGTACAAAAATCACGAACAGTTTAAAAAATTCGAACTTGTATGTGAAACGACGAATAGAAGAGAGAAAAACAAATATAAGATAGTTGCTGTACTAGTGTCTGCCTAGCCGTATTGCGGGATAGCAGGTTCAAGATTCGTGTTACCAATGGACGGGCCATGCTCTGTGAGCTGTGTGTGTTTTAAAATTGACAGTGAGTTCCATTATTCTCTCCCAAACAGGTCGGAACCTTTGTGTTGGTGAATGTTATTGCCCAACTGCGTTTGTTTTTGTCTGTAATTCAGAGTTGAGATTGATAAAACCAACAATATGATCTGACCGCTTAGCTCATGACTTGTATCAGATGCTGTTCAAATTGAAAATACAAATATCTACAGGCAGTCATAGTTATTATATTAATGGTAATCAAGTTACGAAAGGCAATATATGTGGTTAGCTTATTTATTAAAATACACTTTTATCAAGACTTAACAATCGTAACTGCTGTTCTTCACAATAGTCTGAGAAAAATATATATAATATTACTATATTTTTATAGCTAGCCGAAATAGATAATCTCTGTATATGAAAAATTTGTTATTTGTCTATCATCGTTCTTTTAGGTCTGAATGTTTAATTAATGTTTGATAAAGTTGTTCATAACTGATGAGTGTAGAATATTTTATAGAGCTCAGATACTCGATAAATATCGAATATTAAGGTTTTAAAAGATTTTAAAGCTTTACCAAAAATGAATAAATGAAAGAGGCCCAGCATGGCCAGCTGGTGAGGACGCGGACTCGTAATCTGAGGGTTTCGAGTTCGAATTCCCGTCACACCAAATGTGCTTGCTTTTTTAGCCACGGAGGCGTTATAATGCGATAGTTAATTTTAAGAGTTTTATACTACTAAATTAGGGTCTCGGTCGTGCCAAACATGCTCGCCCTCCCAGCCGTGGGGGCGTTATAATTATATACGATCAATCCCACTATTCGTTGGTAAAAGAGTAGCCCAATAGTTGGCGGTGGGTGGTGATGACTAGCTGCCTTCCCTTTAGTCTTACACTACTAAATTAGGGACGGCTAGCACAAATAGCCCTCGAGTAGCTTTGTGCGAAATTCCAAAACAAACAAACAAAACTAACTTAGGGACGGCTAGCGCAGATAGCCCTCTTGTAGTTTTGCGCGAAATTAAAAAACAACAAAAAACAAATTCGACGAATTAAGATTAACATGTCAAGCAACTGCGCGTTGTGTAGACTGTGGAGAAAATCCCCACATTTAAAGATGCACCAAACAAAACCCCAAACCAAAATGTTGCAATTGTGAGGAAGAACATACGGTAAACTATAAAGGACGCGAAAAATATAAATCCATTAAGAAAAACTTATACAAAATAAAAAATCCAAACACAAACAAGCCACAAACAAATAAAATTCACGAATCATCAAAACAAACTACCAATCAAGCACCAGAAAACACGAACACACAAACATACTCATATGCTGCAATGGTTAAGAAATCTTCACACAGGCAGGAAAATCCATCACCAAGTAATTATGATCCACCCAAACCAACTCAAGACACACATAAAATCACATCAACGAATATAGAAAACATTTTAACTGATGCTATTACTTCCACCAACTCTGAAATAATGGCAGAATACACAAATCCAAATAATGCAAACAGTATCACAGACAAAGTCCTTAAAATAATTTGAAAAAAACATCCTAAAATACCTACTGCAAATGTTAACATATATCATGAACTCTGTCAACCATGCATAAATTCATAGTACTACACATCAATATCCAGGATGCTATTGCTTCCAAGAAACATGAGATTGAAGATATAACGAACTCTATAAAACCGGATGTTTTTGTAATTAGTGAAACTGATCTCTATAACTACCATAGATTCAGAATAAAAGGATATTCCATTATCAGACACGACAGGAAGGATAAAAAAAGAGGAATTTATTATTGTTCAGAACTGAACTTACAGTTCAGGACTTAAACTACCTTCCTCTGACGAATCAGTAATAATAAGCATAAGAACGCAAAATAAAACTGACGTAACTGTGACGGGCATTTATTGCTCGCCTAGCACAGTATTAGATGCAAATCTTTTGCATTCCATGTATAATCAAAATCCTAATATAGTTATTACAGGAGATTTAAGTAGCAAACATACAACATTCAACTGTCGATGTACAAACGCAATTGGCAAAATATTGTATAAATTTTTAGCCGAAACTAATATGATATTTTTAAATGATGCAACACCGACACATATTTCGTACGCACATGGCACCAATGAAATACTGAACTTATACAATATACTCGTACAACATGAGTCGTAAATTTGTAAACTTTCATGTCGGTCACGATTTAGACAATGACCGCCTCACAATTTGGTATATCTTCAATCTAACCCCCCACTTAAACAAAACTAAAGTTAAAGATAAACTAAATTATAAAAAAGCTATTGGTCATTTTTTCAAACTATCATAAATCAAATTTTACCACCTGAAGTACTAAATTTTGCCGCAGAAGCATCAGATATAAATGCATATACTCATATAATATCTGAGTGTCTGAAACATGCAGCCAACACCTCTATAGCGAAACAAAAACACTTCACTACAACACACTCATGACAATCACATCAAGAAAGAATACACTTAATAAAAGACACAAGAAAACTACGTAGATAGCACCTACAAAATCGAAACCCTCACACTAAAACCACAAATAAACACTATAAGAAATAAGATACGGCATCTAATCCAACAACAATAACAAAATAACTGGGACACCTTCTGTTCAAAACTAAATCACAAAATAGATCCTAAACAATTCTGGACACACTTGAAAAGATATACAAATACAGGAACAACAAACAAAGAATATCCACCACTCGAATTAGATGGAAAAACAGCGTACACTAACATAGAAAAAGCTGAGCTATTTAAAAAACACCAAGAAAACACGTTCAAAACACATCATGAACCAGACATGAACAGATACTTCTATTATACAGTCAATAACTTTATTGATCAAAACAAAAGCGTGTACACACCTATATTCCCAGTAAACACGTTATTACAACCAGAGTAAACAACAGACTGGAGCACTCATCAACTAATAAAAGATATCACGGTAACGGAAGTAGAAACTGCTATCAAAAACGCAAATAACAAACTCCTGGAGAAGATGGTATCCAAGCTATCTTCCTAAAACACGGTACTCAGAGATTATATGAACACCCAACGGCCTTATTTAATCTATCATTATCCGCTGGATAAATCCCTGTTTCTTGGAAGGAAGCAATAATATTAATGTTCCAAAAAGAACGAAAGCCAGCGAATAAACCAAACAACTACCGCCCAATTAGTCTAACAAGTTATATTGGCAAAATTTTAGAAAGAATAATTAGTAATCGTCTAGCCATATATTTAGAAGTAAACTCAAAATTCCCCGAAATTAAAAACGAATTTAGAAAATACAGACAAACTACAGACCACCTAATTAGACTAACATAATCAGTCACAGACAGCTTCAATAAAAATGAATGCACTGTAGCTTGCTTTCTCGACATTGAGAAAGCATTTGACACAGTGTGGCATAATAGATTACGTCATAGATTGCAAGAAGCGGCTTTACCCCAGGGAATTATTCACTAACTATCCAACTTTCTGGAAAACAGAATGTGCAAAGTAGATGTGAATGGGGTCCACTCAAGGTCCTTTTCACCCAAGGCAGGAGTCCCGCAGGGAGGGGTAGTTAGCCCTATCTTATTTATCATGATGTGAGTAATATGCCTCTGTCGGACCTAAATTTAGGTTTTGCATCACAATTTGCAGATGATGTAGCGGTCTGGAAAAGTGCCCCACTCCTTCAATAGCAGCAACAAACTTCCGAACAGTCTTGAATAACGTAGAAGAATACTGCCAGAAATATAGAATAAAAATAAATATTCCGAAAGCCCATGTAATATTATTCAACAGACTGAATAAACTGAAAAATAAGAGATCCAACCAAGCTATACATGAATGGATCACTCTTACTGACTGCTACTTCTGCTAAATTTTTCGGTTTAATTTATGATACAAAATTAACATGGTAACAGCATACAAAAAGTATCTGGAAAAGAGCAAATTATGTATGAAGTCTTTCAGGTAAAAACCAAGGAACAACACCTGATAATATAATAAAAATCTACAAAACATAAATCAGACCCATAATATAAAACACTTCTCCTGCCTGGATAAACATATCAACTAAAGAATTACAGAAACTACAAAGAATACAAAATTCAGTTTTAACTTCAGCCTATAAATACAACGTAGCACTTCATCCACATTCATGCACAAGTATGCAAACATAAAAAACAATATCTGAAAGACTTGCATAATTATCTAAAGTATTTTAATAAGAATTGGCAGAAAAAATGATTTAATATGTGATCTCGACAGGTACTACGTACATGATGAAAGTAGTCCTAAATACCTCTCACCTTTTAACATATATTTGAGAAATATCAAACAAGCTGGCCATCATGTATTTTATATATATATAAAAGAAAAAAGATAAAAATTTTTGTCAAAGCGAATTAAGATTAGAATGAAAAAAATGATCGATATAAAATGATAGTGAAAGAATAAAGTAACGTGCTAGCCTGGTGAAGATTATAAATATGACTGGTTGATAAAAATATTTGCATTTTCTATTCATTTGTTAAATATGGATTTGAAAGTAAGTACTGTATAAAAAAAATTAGCGTATGTAATTCTTATGAAAAAACAATATGTGCATCATAAGTTTTTGAACAATGCCTACAGACTATGCCCATACAATGTTTACTTATTTGTAGAACATTGTCAACAAATAAATGATGTTAACACCTGCCAAAATGACAAATGAAAAACTCCAAGAAAGCAAAAATCAAAAGTTGCACCTTTGATTTATGGTGGATCTTCCAACACTAACCAATATAATGTTTCCTATTTCAGAAGTGCTTCCAGTAGAGCTAATGAATCCTCGAATTGAAAAAAAAAATCTGGCGAGAAATTGTAGACTAAAGATAGATTCAGATTCGTGTATTTAGACATATCTAATTTGAAATGCGTAATGCACAAATAAAAAATATAATCAAGTATCGTTTTATTCATTTTGGTTAAGCCTATAAAAGCCTCATTGTCTCGTCACCTTAAATGTTGCGCACCAATCCAATATTTTAAATTAAGTTTTTTGCCAGGCTTTTTCAAAAATTTCTTGCTAAATTATCATTAATTTTACTCGGTTATGGTTATATTGTGAATTTACATAGAAATAAATGAAGTTGAACTGAAGTCTGTTATGTCAGGCATGACCTAAAGAATTTTTACATGATGATCGACAAATCTTTACATGCCTAAATAACTTATATTCAATTACATCTAATTAAATTATGGGAATTCCTTAGTGAACTTACTTCTAACTGCTTAAAGGTTTCACAAGCCAACCTCTAATTTTACGTTATGCGTTTTTGTGTTTATAATGAATCATAGTCTTGTCTCAGTACTTGTAACGGTTCTTCACGTTTTGTTATAATTTAACTTCCAAAGATATTGTGGGATGAATTAAATACATCATTTTATTTAGTAAACATAGTTTAAATGAAGTTAATTGTCAAACTTATGCTTAACAATATTAACAGGCTACTGACTGCCTCATGAGTTTATTTTAATTCTACAAATAACACAACGGTTAAGGTTAATTCGGTGGTTAAACGTTCCTAGTTTGATAGGTACAATAGGAGTAACGAATAGGGTTTATGTGGGAACTCTGGACGATTGTGCACCTTTAAGAAAGCCGGTAGTGAGAATTTAATTTTATATGTAGAGTCTGCAGATTTCAAATTAAAAGAACAAAAACAAATTTTAAAAATTGTAACAAGAATTATCTGTTGTGAATTGGCAGCTGAGTTATTTGGAGACACTAAGTAAATTTGGAAAATGTTTCAATATTCGAAACAAATAAATACCTTACAGAAAGAAAACGCAGCTGCAAGTAAAACACCAGTTGGCTCACAAATGATATAAGAGATAAAATTAAAGAATATCATCACCAATGTAAGAAATTTAAATTTACTGCTATTATAGAAGATAAAGAATGTTGCTCAAGGATAAAATTATGGAAGTCAGAAGGATGTATAAGAAATGGTTATCTGAAAATCTAAAAATTAACAGTAAGACTTTCTTTAAATACATTAAGGGCAAACAAAATGTTACGATGGAGATAGGATGCTTGAGGGATGACAAATTAAGACTTGTATTTGAGTATTATGAAGTGGCTGGGTTATTAAATCTTCCTTTTTTCAATTTTTATTGACGAATACTTCAGTAGTATTCCTCATCTTGAACAACTGATAGATGAAAACAAAGTTGAACAGGATAATTGAACAAATTCCGAGCTTGTTCAAATAAAGTAGGGAAGTTTAAATAATTACAAGGTACTTGGGACAGATCATATTTTTTCGAGAATTTTAAAAGAGATCAGGGCTAAATATGTGAACCTCTTAGTACAGTATTTTGTCAGTCCTTGATCAGTGGACGTGTACCAACAAGCTGGAAATTAGCTAATATCATTTCTATCTTCTGAAAAGGTAATAGTCTTACATCACTTATGGAAAATGTTTTGAAAAGTCTGATTTAAGGTGCTTTTAAAATCATTTAATAAAGTTTAGAATTTTATAGTCAACATGGTTTCACTAAAAAAATTTTGCCTTACAGATCTTTCGACATACTTTGAAAATGTTACTGCATAAGTACATGAGCGAAAGTATATAGATTTGGTGTATTTGGATTTTCAGAAAGCATTTCAGAAAGAGCCACATAAAAGGTTAATAAATAAATGTGTGTGGGGATACGTTAACTAACTAGATAGAACAGTGGCTTGACAAAAGAAAGCAGGAGGGTATTGTAAATGGAGTTCAGTGAAGCTTTATTAATGTTGTAAATGATTTTAGCTGTGAAGAGGATGCTGCTGCTTCACCAAAGGATTCAGATTATGTTGTGAGTTGGGTAAATAAATGGCAAATAGATTTTAACTATGATAAATAAAACATATTACTTGTGTGTTATCATAATTTGGATAAGAATAATAGTGTAATGAAATAAAGGAATCTTGGTGCAATGGTCGATCACTGTCTTAAGCCATCTAAGCAGTGTGCTGATGCTAGTGGAAGGGAAAATATGGAATACAAGTCGAAAGAGGTTATAATTTAATTGTGGAGGTCACTGGTAAGGCTACATTTGAAGAATTGTGTTCAGTCTTGCCTTCATTACCTTAGGAAGGACATTGAATTGTCAGAAAGGGTTCAGAAGAAGGTTACTAAAATGGGACCTGGTTTGAAGGGGTTGTCATATGAGGAGATATTGAGATCCTTAAAATTGTTTTTTCTCGAAAAAGAAGAATTTGAAAGTATTCAAATGAAGTGTTTAAGATTATAAAATGAATTGATAATGTTGATGCATCAACATTTTCCTACCTAACACCAAGAGTCATAGAATTAGAAAACACAAATATAGATTTAGACAAGCTAGAAGCCGTCTTCAGCTAAGACAATTTTATTTTTCAAATAGGGTTGATGGTCGATCGAATGGGTTGCCTTAGGATCTTGTGGAGGCAGTAAATTTGAGTAAGGTTAAAATAAATCTTGATAGATATATGAATCAATAGAAATGACATTAGCTTTCTATTTAATAGATTTAGTTTGGCTGGGAGGATGGGGCAAATCAATAGGACTATTTGCCCACCATGGATATCAAAATAAAATTTATGTTTATAAATAGAAAATTGCATAATCGGCCGTCTACGCTGCACAGTTTACGGCGATCTAACTCTGAATTTTATCTATACACGTAGGTAATAAGAAAGTGTTCAAACTGGTGATATATAATTTACAAGACAGGGATATCTCTTGCATTTATTGGGATTGGAAAAAAGGAATATGGATTAATTTAGTGTATTAGGATCAGCCAAAAACAGACTTGCAACAAGTCATACTTAAGCCGTTGTGTACAAGGAGTGAAATAATAAAAGATAAGAATCCCTGAACAGAAAAGTGAGTAACCAAAGCCAGCTACATGATCCAAACAGTTGTACACCAAATTATAAAGAAGAATCTACACGTGCAAAATTGATACAAATTACGTTTACTCAACTTGTTCTCATCGGCACATTTTTCAACTGTAACGTACATCAAGCAACTGCAGAATGAAACGGATATTCACATTATTCTATACAAAGATATGAATTTGTGAGATCAGAGTGTTGAAACGAGCATGGTGACTGTGGTTCTCTTACACAATACTGACAATGGAAAGCAGTAAAGACGAGTTATGTTCTTTTTTCATAACATCTACAAGACAAACCATTTTGTAATAAAAAGTACTCTGCATGATTATTGACAAAATTCTCAGTTTTTAGGTAAAGCATGACTGGCTTGATAATACGGACTGGAATGACGTGGTAAAATACGTTTTAATGAACTTAATCTCAGTATAATAAACCCTCATGGTTACCTTTGAGTTTTCGGAGAGTATTGTACATTTCGAAATGTAAAATATTAAGTCTATGTGTAAACAACTGTACCAGTGTATTACATTTTAATTGATTTTGTAGTTTGTTGTAATATTTTACTTTGCAGCTTAATTTCACAACTTACTAAAAAAAAGAAGCTTCTCGTGCGAAAAGAACTTATTTATAGAATAATTTTTGACGCGTACATTTCAGTTATGTTTTCAGTGACTTATTACTTGTACAATTACATAATTAAGTAATTATGCGGTATATGGTGAGGTAATGGAACAACAAATTCTAGATTTATAAGTTCTCAAATTTTATAATGTGTTTTTATCCTAATATTTTCCCGCTGGTACGGCGGTAACTATTTGGATTTACAATGCTAAAATAGGGAGTTCGATTCTACTCGGTGGACTCAGCAGATACCCCAATGTGGCTTTGTTATAAGAAAATACAACACCATCCTAATAACAGACATATGTTTGTTTTTTATTAAAACGCAATTTACATAGTGGGTTTTAAGTATTTTGAAAGTACTTTAGGTTATTGATACATTTTCTGTACAATAATAAATATAAACTTGGTGTCACTAATGCATTATTTTTCCACAAGCCCTCAAATCATAAGTTTTGCTGTAATAGCCGCCATACAGTGTTGCTAGATGTATGATAATAATGGTATTTGTACGGTAATTCTGCCATTTTATTACATTTGATACATATAAACGCCTTGTTATCGCAAGGGATCAGTCAAATAACAACAGTTGTTGTAGCACAGGTTTCTGCAGTTCTCCAAAACACAGCTAAAGATAAACACCAATAACAACAATTCAGCGCTGAGCTACTTGATCATAGGGTCTGTTGTCTCCGTGTATTCATGTGTTGTGAGTTTGTTTATTAATTCATGCAACTGGCTGCCTTACACAGATTAAGGGTAAACTCTGTTTAAAAGAATAAATTATCACATTCTATGTATAAAGTTTGGTTATTTGAAGGATTTCAACCCGTTCTTCATTATAATTATGAAATATAAAATTGTTTTATAATAGAGCAGAATATATGCATTACCACAAATTGAATTTTTTGCAATACTTACCAGGATTTTAAATTTTATTACATATTTTTCATGGAACAACAATTGATGACAATAAGAAATTCTTTTGTAATTTAATAGATTTATTATTTGTCAATATGGTTTTCATTTTAATCCCTAGATGACACTATAGTATTGCTGTATTATTTAAGAACATTTTACAATTGTACAACAATATATTTGCAGTATAAATTACGACCCAAAATCGAAATATGTATATAAACTACAACAATGTAAAAACAATTAATGTGATAAATTTATTTGAATTTGTGATACTTTGATAAAATTATCTTAACTGAGGTGACTTAGCTTGATCGACACATGGGTATCTGTAATTAAGTTGATATAAAACATAATTTGGAAAATACACTTAACATTTGATTTTAGTTAAGCATAACCTTTCTCAACATACTCGCAGAGTTTCACATTAACAGTACGTAGTGAGAAAAAATACTGTTTTATAGTAGTTAGTGTTTGGTTGTTTTGTGAATTTCGCGCAAGGCAAAACGTGGGCTCTCTGCGCTAGTTGTACCTAATTTTGTAGTGTAAACTAGACGGAAGTAACTAGTCATCATCACCCACCATCACCTCTTAAGCTACTCTTTTACCAACGCATAGTGAGATTGATCGTTACTTGTAACCACTACTGCTGAAAGGATGAGTGTATTGAGTGTGACGGGATTCGAACCTGAAACTCTCAGATTACGAGTCGAGTTTCTTAACCAATTGGCCATACTGCCCTTGTGGAGTTAGAAGTTCATATAAAACATGCTTATGCTTAAAGCAAAACGGCAAAACGATTCATGCTATGAGTAAAAAAATAAAAATGTTAAACGTTAAACGAAACTATTACGTATTAAATAGCCAAAAGTTTTAATTTGAATTTAGAGGGTAAGTGAATGCTAATGTGTATCAAATGTATGATATTTGCCAACAAGATTTATGAAATTTTCTTTCTTAACAGGAATATGTATTTATATACAAACAACTATAAATTTTATAATAATGGTTATGAAAGAGGTATTACAAATAATAGCTTATATGCAGAAGTTTGACAAACTTACAAAGAATACCGAATCTTCTATCTGGTCTGGAACTGAATATTTTATCGACGGTTTGCGATGATTGAATGAATTTAGAGTTGATGTACAGACACTCTTCCCGACGAAAATATCTAATGTTCGAGATTAATTCAATGGAGTTAGAAGGTTTGTAAAGTTCAAAATCTATAAACATTCCTAGTCAAATACCTATAGTTTTCCGATTAATAAGTGTTTATCACAATTACAGTTTTCGAAGTTTATAGTATACTAACTGCAACAAACTAACAATATTATACTGTTTCTTGGTGAGTCGATTCTTAAACGTTTAGGGTGAGATTTTCGAAAGTTCAGTTAGTGACAATATTCGAAGATAAGGTTGTGCTTTCGTAAAACATATATTATTTATTCTTACATTCGAGAATCTTCTACAAATTTAGAGAATAAGCGAAACTGTTGCAATACACATTTAACAATATAAGTAACGTGTATTTCTAAATATAGGTTAAAGTGAAACAAACATTAAGTCTGTTATGAAACATATATAATTTTAATTCTTAAATGCAATTTTCAGAATAACCAACAACTAGATATAACTATCTAAACGTATCTCAGTTATAATATCTTGCTTACTTATTGTTGCTTATTAGGTGTCTTGGAATTCGATATTTGATCCCTTTTCAATTATTTCAAATAACAACCTATCTGAAACTATTTATAAATTACTATTTGTAGTACATTTAATAAATACATTAGTAAATAAATCATCCGTATCTTGTACAAGGAAAAGTATTTATATTTTTGATGTCTTAATGAATCAGTAAATTTTCACAATTATATAAGAATGGAATTTCAGATTTATAACTAATAATAGGTTTTACATTTTTAAAGTAATATTTTGTTTTAATAAATCGGCGAATAACATGACGAAGTTGTATCAATACAACTTTGTGTATGAATCTATTAACAAGATATTAAATGGTAATTTTAGGCATTACTCAGAAAATGAGAAAAATTTAATCTAAACTTAACTATATCTACGAGTTAAATGTTTTAGATAACTATTCTAAAAATAATAAGTTGAAATTGTTCTAATTAAGGCCTGTAATTCAGAAAGATTAATACTATATAAATTATTAAAAAATGAGCTGTGTGTACATTACAAATTATATAAAAAGTATAATCTAGCGTATCTTAAACAAAACAATGTATTTAATAATCGTTATATTAAAAAATGTAAACATAAGCAGAAGTAGAGACTGAGTTTAATTACCTAGAGGGTTCCAACTGGTTTGATAACTTTGTGATCTTTTTTTGTCCCTGGTTTAAAAAAATGCAAAGTTTGTTTCTCTTTTGAATTTCACGCAAAGCTACAAGAGGACTGACTATCTGCCCTAGCCGTCCCTAATTTAGTAGTGTAAGACTAGAGGGAAGGCAGTTACTCATCACCACTCACCGCTAACTCTTGGGCTACTCTTTTACCAACGAATAGTGGGATTGACCGTCACATTATACACCCCCCACGGCTGGGAGGGCGAGCATGTTTAGCGCCACGCGGGCGCGAACCCGCGACCCTCGGATTACGAGTGCACGCCTTAACGCGCTCGGCCATGCCAGGCCATTGAATTATAAATAAATTGTTCTGAAAGTCCCATTAACACTATAACTCCAACTCTAAAAATTACATCAGAATTTACAACGCATTAAAATTGATAAATACTATAATATTCATACAAAGTAATTGAATCCAGTCTTCTTTTCCAAGAAACTGAACACTTTACTTTATTAGTATTTGAATTTTTTTTTCTCTTTATTTAAATGTTATTTTTAATTATTGTACAATTTTGAAATACATGACATTATTGTTATTAAACAATACGCATGTCAATAAACTTTTGATGATATGAATTAAAGTTGAATAATTTAACAAATGAGTAATGTTGGCCTCCCCAGTGGCTCAGCGGTATGTCTGCGAGCTTAAAACGCTATAAAACCGGGTTTCGATACCCGTGGTGGGTAGAGCAGAGATAACACATTGTGTAGCTTTGTGCTTAATTCAAACAACAACATTAGTTTTGAAATTATCTTTTTGACACTATTGTGAATGGAATTTGTAAACTGATAGTTTGTTTGAATATTTTTAAAATCTGTTGTGTTTATGACATCAAGTGATATATTAAAGATTATAATAATGTAAGAACTTTAATCATGTAAACCAAGATTTTCAAGTATAATAATTTAAGAATAATCTCACTAAATAATCATAATGTTAAGATTGAATTAAGGTAATATACGATGTTTAAGATTTTAAATGATTAGATTTTACTATGAGAAGTAAGAGTTCGTTCGTGATAAAGTTTTTTTATCAGATTGTTTCCAGTTCTAGTCTATGGAACCTTTACCATCAAAAGTCGCAAAGCTCATCTTAACGGAAACCGAGTGCGATAGAAAATAAAGGGGCTATTATTATTTTTACATGTGTACGTGTGTAATTTCTTGTAGCAAATCCACATGAACGTAGCTAGCTCCTTTGTCCATCGAGGAGAATCGAACTCCTGATTTTAGCGTTGTAAATCCGTAGGCTTACCGCTGTCGGAGGATGTACGGAGGCTAAAAGTGTCGATTTACGAAAAAATATGCAATAGAACATGTATAGTAATGAACATACCTGTAGGTATATTGGAAGATTTTCCATAATAAACTTTCGTCGTTTAACAAAATGATATTGAAATATGTGGGCTGTAGTTAGCAATTTGACTACAGTTCAGTAATAAATCTACAATTAATTATGCTTTTGGTAAAGAACGTAGTCCAAGGAAAGTGTTAGTGAGTCTTTTAAATTATAATATAAAATTCTGTATTATTGTGATAATTAAACTGCATGTTTTAAAAGTAATTGTACTATTAGCATGCTTAAAATTTTATTGGTTGGTTTTATATCTTTAACAATACACAGGATTTTAAATTTCGTTAATTTGTTTGTTTGTTTTTGGCTCAAAGCTGTACAATGGCTTGTTTTTTGTATATAAATACACAAACAATATGATCAATAAAAAATAATATAAGAAGACATCTATAAAGAATACTAACAGATGGTGTTTCAACGAAGATCTTTGTGATGTTTAGGTAATTTTCAAACGTCCTTTCGATTACAATATGGTAAGATTGTTGGAAATATTTTGTTCTTTTTTGTTATTAATTTGTTCATTCTGTAACGTCTTTCTGTTTGACGTTCACACCATCTACTTCTAAAATTTCATTTCCTGTTTTCATCAATCCAGATAGTAAAGTCATGGTTTCAAGGTCTCTCATTAAAGACACGAAGATTCCTGAAACAATCAAAATAATTACGTTTTAGATCCCTTTAACTAATTTAAATCTTTCTTCAATCAGATTATCTTATTTTTGTTTCGTTAATTATTTTACAGTTACGGGTGAGAAAAGGTGGGACCCGACATGACCTCGTAATCTGAGGGTCGCGGATTCGAATCCCCGTTGCACCAAACATACTCGTCTTTTCAGCCGTGGGGGCGTTACAATGCTATGGTCAATCCCACTATTCGTTGGTAAAAGAGCGGTCCAAGAATTGGCGATGGGTGGTGATGACTAGCCCTTCCTTCTAGTCTTACACTGTTAAATTAGGGACGGCTAGCGCAGATAGTCCTTAAGTAGCTTTGCTTGAAATCACAAAAAAAAAAAACAGAGAAAAGGTTTTGTTCAAGTGTTTTGGCATAAAAAACAATAGCAACAATGCATTACGGCTTTTTTTTTAAGTACCTGAAACATTATTAAAGAAAATTCAATGAAAATCGCTAAGACAAGCGTAAAAGCGAGTTATAAATGTAGATGTAAATATGTAATTATCTTTTATCTTCTCATGAGTCTCAGTTTTATGACTACCAATAGTAAAACATGCCCTGGAGCACAAACGGGACCTTACCGACCTTGTTCAATTTCGCATCGTTAACCTCTGGCTTACCTTTTTGTCTATTTGTTTTTTAAGCTATTAATTACTGATGGGAGTCCACATACTCCAATGTATCGCTCAATTTTATGTTTGTACCTGTGGGCTGGTTGTAACCTACAGAAAGGAGAACGGACCGTGAACCCGCGGGTCTTATAGTTCGTATAATCTCACTGCAGTAAAATTGTGCTCCAATGTCTAACGCCATGGGTATGCTGTAAGAGTGACAGTCAAATCCCACTATTCTGTCAGACAAGAGTGGTCCAAGTGTTGGCAGGAAGTGTTATTCGCTAACTAATCTCCATCCTGTTTATCAGTTCAAAATTAGGAACTGTTTTGCGTTAAAATTATTCTGAAACATAATCAGTCAGTTTGTTGTGATAGTTCGGTATAAACCTTTTGTGTGTATTCTACCTTTATAATGGGTTATCTGTGCTTTATTCACCACAGCTTTAAAATTAACTTTATTGTTCAAGCTTTCCTTTTTTCCTTTAGCTGAATGGTTAAAACTGATAAAGGGAAATTTGAAAACGTTAAAATAAAACGTCATTGTTTCCAAACATTTAAATCATCTGTAAATTAAAAGCGAACTATTTAATGAACGTGTAAATAATTTTTCTTTCGCCTAAAATAAGTTATATTTACTTATTTACTTTACTATTTAGTAAAAATTCTGCTAAACAGAAGAATCAATTTAAAATTAACACTAAATAAGTTCTTAATGTTCATAACAACAGACTCAGAGAATTTTTCAATTAACCTTTGACTTTTTCTTATTTTGAGGAACGGTTTATTAGTCTCTGACTTAAGAGTGAGAATCAGTTGCATTATTTGGTTCCAGAAGATAGATACAGATTATGACACCAGAAGGTGCTGTCAAAAGGATGGTCAATTGTTTAAAATTAGGAATGGCTAACTAAATGGTTTCACATCGACCCAGAGAATATTTGACTTAACCTTTACCGTTTTACCAGTATAATTTGGTTTTCTATATAATGAATTAACTTGATATTAATAATAAACCAAACACATAATACTTTCATTTTTGGTTAAATTTGCACACACGAAATATACTAATAAACAGTGTGTTCTTGCGCAGGGTCCCAGAATAAGTTTCAAGATGTTTGTTTGTTTGTTTGTAATTTCGCACAAAGCTACTAGAGGGCTATCTGTGCTAGCCGTTCCTAATTTAGCAGTGTAAGACTAGAGGGGAGGCAGCTAATCATCACCACCCACCGCTAACTCTTGGGCTGTTCTTTTACCAACGAATAGAGGGATTGACTGTTACATTGTAACGTCCCCACCGCTGAAAGAGCGAGCTTGTTTGACACGACCCTCAGATTACAAGTCGCACGCCTTAACGCACTTGGCTATGCCGGGCCCAGTTTCAAGAGTAAGTAAAACCAATATAATGAGTAATACATATTTTTTACATATTGCTTTTCAAGTTCATACGACATGTGTTACAGTCTACAGAGGGTATAATTATTTTTTGTGATTCATGACTTGCGGACGTATTATTGATGTCAAAACAATATAAATTCCAATGTTAATCATTTTGGTTACCATTTTAGTAACTACTCACTGAGTGATAGGCAATACCTTACTATATATTGGTGGGAGTTGTTAAAAATGGTGATTTCTCTGGGCATTTTGCAGCCCCCTTTTGATATAAATAAAAAAACTGCTTACCATTGGAGTTTCTGATTTTGCCACACGCTGTGAAAAATCGAAACGGTTTTTGTAAAGGTCTCCTGATTTCTATCACTTGTAATCTTCCCTCAGTAATCTTGACTAGCTAACCCATACGTCATCAGTGAGGCGCAGAGTGTCCATATTATTATCCTCTGACTTGAGGTGACTGAAATGGAGTTTAATACTTCACGTGGAAACAAAAACAAAAATGTGAATATAAATATTGTTGTTCCTCTTTTATACTAGTATGATGCCCCCCCAGTGGCTCAGCGGTATGTCTGCGGACTTACACGCTAAAATCCGGGTTTCGATACCCGTGGTGGGCAGAGCACAGATAGCCCATTGTGTAGCTTTGTGCTTAATTCAAAACAACAACAGCTCCATGCATGTTAAACTTTGGTATGAAAGAAACATTTCGAGCGTTAAATTCGAAATTACTGATTATACAAAATACGCTACTTTAAAACTAATATTAAACTTTAACATTAATTTACGCTTACTATCTTCTACTAAGATAGGTCACCAGTAGTTAGTAGTAAGCGTGCAGGTTTATGGATTATAATGTTCGAAGTTCGTACGCCAGTGCAACTAAACTCAATCCGTAATTTTAGTTGTGCTCGGGTTATAAGAGTGACAGTCAGTCGTGATATTTGGTTACAGAAGATTGATAAAGGTTCTCATGGCAGTAAGTGCTCTCTCTCTCCAGGTGTTTGGGTATATATTATGTATATTTTATATACCCAGGAGGGTCAGGTACACTAGACCTCTTCCTCCTTCCATTACTTAGTTGGAATGGACTAATTAATAATTTAGAGTAAATACAATATGTCTGAAGTAGTAGAAAAACATTAAATCTGGTCCTTTTCAGGGCAATGTCCATTTATTTTTTTTTTCATTTTTTTATTTTACTTTATTAAGTCTCGAACGTAAATGGCCTGTTTTATTTTAGCACTATTTTATTATTATTGTTATTATTTTAAATTTGATTTTATCTTAAAGATCAGATGTACAAGTTTAACGGGGAGATGTGTTGCAAGCAATAGCACCCTGGATATTGATGTGTAATACTGTGAATTTATCCATGTTTAACAGAGTTCGTGATGTATGTTAACATTTGTAGAAGGTATTTTTAGATATTTTTCATAATTATGTTAATGATTATGTCTGTTAGACTATTTTCATTATTTGGATTTGTGTATTCTGTCAATATTTCAGAGAAGGTGGAACAAATGGCATTGGTTGGTATGTTTTCAATATTCATAGGCGTGGCTTTGTGTCTTCAGTTGTTTTAGGTAAATCTTCATTACTTGTAGATGTTTTTTTCTGCATGATGTTTTCTTGACTATTGCAGCATATGAGTTTATTTGTGTGTTTGTGTTTTCTGGTGTTTGAATAGTAGTTGGTTTTGATTGTTCTTGGATTTTGTTTGTTTGTGTTTGAATTTTTAAGTTTGTATAAGTGCTCCTGAATTGATTTGTATTTTTGGCATCCTTTATAGTTTGTCGTGTGTTCTTCTCCACAATTGCAGCATTTAGGTTTGTGGTTTTGTTTGGTACATTGTGAAATGTGGTGATTTTCTACACAGCGTGCAGTTGCTTGGCATGCTGCTGCTACATGCCCAAACCTTTGACATTGGTAACACTGTGTTACAACCACTGGTGGTGTTTTGGTTTGTTCTACCGTGTATTTGTAGTACCACATTATGCTACCATTATTTATTATCTAGGTTATGTCTTGGGTATTGTCTGTAACTACTTTAATTAAGTTTGTTGGGTTTTTTTTGTTATATTTGAAATTATGCGTTTCACTGAAATGTGTTTTATGGTTTGTTCACTTAGTGTTTCCTTAATGTCGTCTATGTTGATAGAGTGGTGCAACCCCCGGATTATAAAAGATTTGGGTGTTGGCCATGTTAAGAATATTGAGATAAGTGCTGCCACCTGTAGTTAGGAATATATTTTTTCTGTACATGTGCTCTCAATGAATAAACACGTATCAAAAGGTTATGGGCTCAGGAATGCTCTAATAGTGCGTAAACAGATGAAACTGTTGCAAAATTGTTAGTACAAGTAATCCAGGAGATACTGAGGATTATTGTAGAACAGTTTTGGATGACAATTTTTGTTGGATGGCACAGAATTTACATGGATTCTTTATCACAAGTGCTGGGTGATTCGTTTCCTTTGTCAAGAAGCCATTGTGAAATACCAAGAAAAACTGTAAGTAAAATATTGATTGACACTCTATTTTATCAAGTCATATAAAGGAAGAAATAGATCTAAATCAAAGAAAGGAATATTATTGTTGTGGTTGAAATAGTTTGACAATGAAAGATAAAATATCAATTGATAAGTTGGGAGAAAATAATTGGGCCACATGGAAATTTCAAATGGAACATTTATGGAGAGGAAAATGCCTATGGGGCCATGTGACTAAACAGAGGTATTGGCAGAGACAGCCAATTATCAAACAAGGGCAGATTTCAACAGGAAGAGGGAAAGAACATTTTCAACAATTGTTCTGAATATTTAAAGTGCACAACTCTATCTTGTTACCTCATGCACAACTCCTAAGGAATCATGGAATGTACTGCATGCTCACTTTGATAGGAACACACTAGCCAATAAACTATTCCTGAAAAATAAGTATTTTCAATGTGAGATGGAAGGAAGCATGAGGGTCCAGGAACATTTGAAAGAAATGAAGGAATTAACGGATCAGCTTACTGCGGTTGGGGCGGAATTAGCAGAAGAGGATCAGATTGTTACCTTACTTGGTGCCAGCTAACTATGATACAATTGTAACAGCTACGGAAACCAAAACTGATTATATTTCATTAGAATTTGTGCAACAGGCTCTGAATAATGAATAATAAAAGAAGAAAAAGACCACATCGAATGAAACATCATCAACTGCATTAGCCACTCGTAGTAAATTCAAATCACATGTAACACAAAAACAAAGAAAAGGGGTAACAGCTTCAAGTGTGACAAGTGTGGCAGAGAGGGACATATAAAACACAATTGTTCAATACTGAAGGAAATGGTCCACAAAGCTAAGAATGTGGATATCAATGTGGCAGAGGATTATACTGGAGTTGGAAACTGTAAACTAGAAATGATATTTAAAGGCAATAATTCAAAGCATGTCACAATGCAGAGTGTCCTTCATATACCAAAATTAGCTAACAATCTATTTTCAGAAGGAGCTGCTTCTGATAAAGGAAATATTGTGCAGTTAAGAGTTAATCGCTGTTACATCCGAGGTAAATCAGGACATGGATACAAGAAAGGATGATGATCTATACCAACTGGACTTTAAGACCAGTGTTATTGAGAGTGCCTCAGTAGCCTCAAATAGCAGCATGAATGGCTCGGATATATGGCATCAACGACTAAGGCATGTCAGTGTTTCACAGTTACAGAAGCTTGTCAGGAGTGGAAATGTAAGTGAAATCAAATTCCAGAACTCTGATGAAGCCATTTTCTGTGAGGGATGCACTGAAGGTAAAATGCATAGGAAACCATTTAAGTCAGTGGGAGAAATCAGATCAAAGAGAAGACTACAGTGATGTCTATAGTCTTATAGAATCTCCATCTATCGGTGGTAGCAAATACTTTGTTACATTTATTGATGATAACTCAAGATGCTGCAGAGGGTATTTCTTGTAACACAAGTCAGAAGTCTTTGAGAAATTTTAGGAATTTGAGAATTTGTACTCAAATTAATTTGGACAGCGCATGAAAACCCTGCGCACAGATAATGGCGGAGAATATACGTCAAATGAGTTCCAGCAATATTGGATTGTTTGTTTGTTTGTTTTTAAATTTTGCACAAAGCTACTCGAGGGCTATCTGTGCTAGCCGTCCCTAATTAAGCAGTGTAAGACTAGAAGAAAGGCAGCTAGTCGTCACCACCCACCGCCAACTCTTGGGCTACTCTTTTACCAACGAATAGTGGGATTGACCGTCACATTATACACCCCTACGGCTGGGAGGGCGAGCATGTTTGGCGCGACTCGGACATATGAGAGATGGTATGGGAAGAAACCAGATGTAGAACACATGAAAGTGTTCGGATGTCTTGCATATGCACATGTGCCAGATGCTTCAAGACAGAAATTAGACATGAAGTCTATGAAGGTACGTTTCATTGGATATGATAACTGCACCAAGGGATATCGACTGTGAAATGAAAAATCCAGGAAGATTTTCGTATGGCAAGATGTTATCTTTAATGAAACAGAATTTGGTCAAGAGTCTGTGACAAATGAGTATATCTCACCAAGTGAACAGATAGTGGACCAAGAAACAGAAGTTAAAGCTAAAGATAAAGCTGAACGACCAGCAAAAAACAGGAAACCACCATCCGCTGTGGATATGATGAGTATGCTGATATGGCAGTAGCAAATGAATCAGGTTGTCACACTGCAAAGTTATGTGGTATTAAGTGAAACAATGTCAAGTGACAATGCAAAGTAGTGGAAGTCATCCACAGATCTGGAATTTGGGTATTTGCAAGAAAATGACACCTGGGATCTGGTGGAATTACTAGTTGGAAGAAAACCTATAGGTTTTAAGTGGGTATTCAAAATTAAGTATGGAAATACTGGAAATGTAGAGATGTTCAAGAGTAGGCTGGTGATCAAAGGTCACTCGTAGAATTATGGTCTGGATTACGAGGAAACCTTCTCCCTAATGGTGCGCTATGCATCAGTTCACTTCTTGATTGCATTTGTTGTGCAAGAACAGCTTGAAAATTCACCAGATGGAAGTCATAACTGCATTTCTGAATGGTTAGGCTTCTTATAACTGTAATTTGTATACAACATTAATGGAATGGGGAGTTAAGTCGTCTTTAATCACCAATAAAGTAACCTAAAATAGTTTAAGTATTTGAATAATGTTAGTTAGTGATCGTGCCTAAATCACTATTCTACATTACATACCAAGTTTGTTAATGTGGTTTATCTCAAAAAAGTAATTTATTTATGACATTCGTAAGCCCCAACCCATCTATATGTTATTATGTTATATTCAATTACGCATGTGTTATAACTTTGTTTCTTTTTTTTCAGAGAAATATGGCTGATGTAAGCCTAATTTACACTTGAAGAGCGTATTGTGACAAGCACTTGAGTACACGAGCGCAAGAATACTGGTGACACCACACAGAAACACTGAATACACAAGATGTATGGACGGGTAGGGACTTACGAGCCACCCTGTATAAGTATAATTCTCAAATATGTAGTTTCAGTTATTTGTAAACATTGTTATACAGGATTATTTGTTATTTTACATCCAATCTTAGATTTGGAGCTGCTTCATTCACTAATTTAATATTCAAGTAGAGATACGAGAAGAAGGTCATTGCCTGAAATGTTGTACTTAAAGTATAGCGTATTTTACATTTATCTGTGTTTAACAACTTATTTTCAGTAGTTTATACGTTATCAATTATTGTAAATAATAAGATAGTGAATTAATATTTTATGTCGTGTTCGCCTCTCAAAAGCTGTCAAAGAATTAGTACAATTACACTTGTAACAGAACATTGGTATAAAACCTGTTACATTTTAAAACACTCTTTTCTTTCTGATATCTGACTTTTCTTGCTTATTAATATAATTTACTGTCTCTACTTTACTTTTTTCTATAATTTTTTTTTTCGTTTTACCATTCTTTTTATTTCTTCTTGATTTCCTTTCACTGTTTCTTAACTCCAGTTAGCCACCCAGTTACTCAGCATTATGTTTGTTTTCGGACTTGTAACACTTAGGTTAATGGACACAGAATTCTGTAGCCTTGTGTTTAACTATAATCCAACAAAAAGTTCCAGCAAATCTCATGGGGTTATCTCAAAGATTAAAGTTTAATCTTCGTAAATAATATTTAAAATGTATCACTAACTGCAACGTATTAAAGTGTTGTGTTGTTAAGTAGAAAACTACACAAAAAGATATCTGTATTCTTCTTACCGAAAGTAACGAAACCTAATTTGTAACATTATTAGCCCTTAGTCTTATCCCTGAGCCAAGTAACGTAGTACAGTTAAACTCTTCAAAAAAAGAAACACAAAAGGCAAAATTTGAAACAAATTGTTAACAAGTTTTTTCCGGGTGTGACATGTGTGAAACTTTGCACATTCACTGCTGAACATCCAAAGTCTGCAAAGGCGAAGTCCAAACTCACTAGTTGAAGTTTAACGTCACTCAACGTCAATAATGAGTATGCCCCTCCTGAGCATCAAAAACTGCTTGGCATCTCCTGCCCATGAAAGCGATGAGATGACGAATCACATCCTGTGGAATGGCTGTCCACTCAGCCTGCAAAGCTGCTGCAAGCTGAGGTAAAGTCTGCGTTTAAGTTTGTCGCCGTCGCAGACGTCGGTCCAACTCGTCCCAAAGATGTTCGATGGGGTTTAAATCTGGTGATGTGGAAGGCCAGGGAAGAACGTTGATGTTGTGGTGTCTCAAGAAGACAGTGGTGAGTTGGGCTGTATGAGAACGGGCGTTGTCATGTTGAAAACGTCGTTGACGTTCGCCATGATGGGTTGCACATGGGGCCTAAGAATCTCGTCGACGGTTGCATACGGTCTGATCGGAAATCCTTCGGGATAGGACCACCACTGCAACGTCTACTGCTTAAACCATATCAGGGCTGCGTATGAGGTCTACCAGATCGTGGACGGTCACGAGTTGATCCATGTTGTTGGTGACGGAAACTCTACGCAGCTCTGGTATAGTTGAGACAGTAGACGTCGCAGTGGTGGTCCTATCCCGAAGGTGACGTAACTGGATGTAGCGATCTTGTGCGGGCGTAGTCTTACGATGTCTGCCAGATCGTGGACGATCACAAATTGATCCATGTTATTGGAGACGATTCCATAGCCTTGTGATGGTGCTTGGGTGGACATTCACAGCTCTGGCAACATCTGATCGAGATTCGCCTGCTTCCAACGACAAATGGCGTTGTTGCGTTGTGCTTCACTCAGTCTTGGTGTAATTGTATTGCATGTCGGTGGCTTAACACTGAGCTATGGAAACCAAGAACCCGTCACTTTTATAGGGATTTTGCATATGTTGCACTTGCAAAACATGCAGATCTCTCAAACAAATTTATTGGACACAAATACGTTTTGGCGACAAATTAGATGTTTTCCTCCGTTTTCAAAGTGCACAACTTTTAAAGTCATTTTGGTCTGACAATCAGTGCCTTAACACGTGTAACATCACATACTCTGAGCTTGTAACGTTATTACGTATATTTCTCTTTAATATAAAAAAATATCCCTTTTGCGTTTCTCTTTTTGAAGAGTATATATTAACCTGTTTCTAGACGTCCTTGTATGAAAGTATCTATTCATACATGTAATGTTCTCAGATTTATATTGTACTAATATATAACTAGAGCTTGAAGGTCAAGTTTACGTACATGAATTCAGCGCGTTACACATATTGTTCAATTGCTTTTGCAACGTTTAGAAATATTTAGTAACAAACATTATCTACTTCTGTAACGGGACACAAACGTGATTTCGAATTTGTAAGCATATTTATCCTTTAATAATATTTTTATGTTTTATGAAGCTTGAATAAATATGTATATTTGTTATTTTTGAGTAGGAATTAAACTCACTATCCACTAGTTCTAGTAAAATAGAGAAGCTAGAGAGAGATAGGCTTGTTTACAGTTTAGATTTCACTACTTTCACCCTCGGCCACTAACATATAAGGAAACTTGCAAGCTAAAGCACAAAACAATAAAATAACAAGCTATTTGAATATGTAGGGTGAAGAAGGGGAAAGAATTTCCATGTAATTAAAGTATTTTTACATTTTTGCAGATTATTGTACAAACAATAGACATTTTTTGGAAGAAATATCAAGGAGAAAATGTTCTCGTTCTAATGAAGATCACTCTGGCCGTTTTTCTGTTATCTGTTCTTCTCATAGGTACGACCAAAAGTACGTAGAAGGCTTGACTAGGCTTAAGTTTGTATTGCTCGGATTGTGACAAAGGATTTACGTAACTAAATGATCGGCCCGGCATGACCAACTGTGTTAAGACGTTCGACTAGTAATCCGAGGGTCGTGGATTCGAATCCCCGTCGCACCAAACATGCTCGTCTTTTGAGCCGTGGAGGTGTTACAATGTTAGGGTCAAACCAACTATTTGTGTGAAAGAGTAGCCCAAGAGTTTACGGTGGGTGTTGATGACTAACTGCCTTCCCTCTAGTCTTACACTGCTAACTCAGGGAAGGCTAGCGCTGGCCCCCCAGTGGCTCAGCGGTATGTCTGCGGACTTACACGCTAAAATCCGGGTTTCGATACCCGTGGTGGGCAGAGCACAGATAGCCCTTGTGTAGCTTTGCGCGAAAATTCAAAACAAACAATTAAACGATCATCATTGTTTTGCCTATTATAGTGTACAGGGTGCTCCGTAAGTCCCTACTCATCCATATGTTATTATGTTATATTCAATTTCGTATGTATTATAAATTTGTTTCTTTTTTAAGAGAAATATGGCCGTTATAAGCCAATTAACACTTGAAGAGCATATTGTGACAAGTACGTGAGTATGTGAGCGCAGCGAGAATGAGGGACAGCACACAGATACACCGGATACATAAGATATATGGATGGGTGAGGACTTATGGGCCACCCTGTACATTATTCTAACATTTCTGCAAAAGGTCACTCTCTTTAGATTTTAAAAGATTTTTTAAATCGGTAGGCTGTTATAATAGATATACATTATAAATAAAAATCAAACTCCATCATCTCATGTTTTATCAATGCAGATATTATTTCAAAATCGTGAAAAAAACTAATGAAAGGAACATTTTTTAGACAAGTATTGGTATGGAAAGGGGATACGAACATCCGACCCTCAGATTACAAGTCGCACGCCTTAACTCGCTTGGCTACAAAAGTATGATTTTGATACTAATAAAAGAAGATATGATATTTAATATTAAGTGATCCATGATTTTTACGATGAGGAAACAATTCTTAAAGGGTATAAAACTTGTTTGTTTGACGTTAAACACAAAACAACACGAAGCCAAGTATCATTGTCGGTATATATATAATATCTCAAGATCAGAATCGTTAACAGTCTCAGTTTTATTACTGTAGCTTCAGCATACTAAAATTATAGAAGGAATATTTCTCATCTTTGTTACTCAGAAGAACCAAAGATAATTGCCAGGGACTCATACCAAACATCAGACTTTATTCATAAGATACCATGCAAACAGTACTTCGAAAGAAATTTCTGGAATTGAATCGATAGTAACGGGAGAAAATTTACATCTTTGCTTTACAGAAACAGATATACAGGAAAATATGATATTTAACCTCAAATGTTAAGATATTTTGTCACTGAATTTTTATACATATTTGAAACATATGTACATAACAAACCCATAATTAAAATTTTGTTTTCTTCATTTTTATTCACATGTGCCGTTCTGATATCGATATACTTCGATAGTACTTTATTCAGTTCAAGGACACTGTTTTTCAACGCGTGATGATCCTCCCTTATATACACTGATACTGTTTTCTCGTGTATAGTTATACAAATGAGAAACTCTAGCCCTTCACTTAACCATTGCTCTAATCATCAACCATGGCTTTAACACATACAGGTGAGTCAGTATACTATGGCTAGATTTTATTGGGAAATCAAAACAGATTGACAATGAGTATACCCTGAATGGTGCAGAAAAAAATATTTTTAATTAAAGGGTACATGCTCGCCCTTTCAGCCGTGGGGGCGTTATAATGTGACAGTTTATCCCATTATTCGTTGGTAAAAGAGTAGCCCAAGAGTTGGCGGGGGGTAGTGATGACTAGCTGCCTTTCCTTTAGTCTTACACTGCTAAATTAGGAACGGCTAGCACAGATAGCCCTCGAAAAGCTTTGTGCGAAATTCCAAACAAACAAACTCACTTTCTTTGGACATGTTAGTGACTGGAGATGAAAAATTGGTACGTTAAAAATGTTAAGCGCTGCAGACAATGGCTCAGTGCAGGTAAACTGGCTGAATCACAGCCCAAAATTAACCTCCACCCTAAGTAAGACTTGTTAAACGTTTGGTGGGATATTGCTGGTGTGATCCATTTTGAGTTGCTGCCGCTTGATGTAACAATTACATCAGACTTCTATTGTCAACAGTTAGAGCACTTAAATGTTGCACTGAAAGAAAAGAGGCCTGCTTTGATCAATCGTAAAGATGTTGTGTTACACTTGGATAATGCACGGCCCCACACAGCAAGGATCGCATCTGTAAAGATTGAAGAGCTAGACTGGGAGAAACTTCCACATCCTCCTTATTCTTCAGACCTGATTATCATTTATTCTGAAGTTTGCAGAACTATCTTGATGGAAAAGAGCTTGGAATACATGAAGATGTCAAAACTACCCTCTCTAAATTCTTTTCCTCCAAACCCCAAGAATGTTATAGAAGTGGCCTTCAAAAGTTTGGGAATCGTTGACAGGAAGTAATTGATAATAATGGTACATATGTTATTGATTAACAAACATTGCAAGCGTTTGAAATCATTTCTCTTTTTCTTAACCTAAAATCGGACATTACTTAAGAGATGACCTGATAAATAATAAGACCCACCTCTCGTAATTCCAACTTTCACAAATGCTACTAGTTATCTTTAGTGTTTTACACTATATTATTTATACCCAATAGAAAACTAAAGTTTTACTCTATCAAGTGATCTGGTTTGTTGTTTTCTTTACGCAGCTTTGTCTATTTGATCATTTGGTTTCAAATTTCTTCTGATGGAAATTTCTAATTACATTGGAAAGCTTCGCTTAATTTCTTTAACGATATTATCACATAGTTAAAGAGACAGAAACTTATCATATGTATAGAAGAGTGTTTTCTGTGTATTATTATTCTGTGTTTTTAGTTGTATTATTTAATTACATAAAAATGTTATTGATTGTATCAATACCTTTAGTACAAAAAAGTGAGCTGAAGTTTCATGACAATTGACAGCAAAAAAATAGAAGACCCAAATAAATGTTGTATTCTTTGTTCCTCATGTGTGTGTTTTATTTATTATTTACATAAGTGAGTAAAATGTAAAAAATAGTAACTTATGAGATAAGATAAAGTAATTCTTTTTAATATGGTGTGCTTGTGAGCAGCTCCTAGGTTATATAATTTTTGGGCTTGGTTTCGGTTTCGGAGCTCTTGTGAGGGATGTCATCATGTTTAACTTGATTATTCTTTTTAGTTTCATGTTCAATAAAATTGTTTGTTTTGGTAATGTTTTAATTTACAAATGGGTGTTGGTTTAGGAACTCTAGTAATAATAAATTTGTCTCGGCTTTCAGCGTTTTCAATAACAATAAAAACATTTCTCTGGTAATGTTTCCGTTTACTGACAAGTCTTACGGTGATAAGTTTATCATTATTGTTGACAAGTCCAATAGACCAAGGCCTAATGTCGATTGACACCTTTCTCTGGAGATACATTCTTCAACGACTTTTATTTCTTTTAAAGCTGGAGTTTCTGTCCGAAGATGTAAATCATAATTAGTGGGGCAACACTCATCAGTCGAGAAAAATATTGTTTTAGTAACAATAATCGGTTGGCAAACATTTTAAAAATATATAATTATTCTTTATGTAGCAATAATTTTATTATTATATGAGAAAAACCAAATAAATGTTTATATGCAAATTGTAAGTTATGAAATTGGTTTCAGATATCTAATAAATGTTTGCTCGAAACTACGAAATATATCTCAAGCATTGCCCCAAATAGAGAGGATGGTAATATTCAGTAAACAACAGTTTTAAATACTGTTTTACATTTATATTTTGTGCGTTCACAAATACTAACTTGCTAAAACAATGTAAAACTTTTGTTATCAATAAATGTATATTGTTCTCTTCCTCTCATTGTTACATAAATTAAGCATGAAAAGTACCGTCTTTTATTCAATGAATATCTTTCAAACAATCATTCAGTTCCCATTTATACAGATGGTTCCATATCAGGTTATTCAGTGGGCTGTGCTATGGTTTGCTGTGGTTCAGTAGTTGCGCGCAGAATCCCCTCTACAGCTTCTGTGTTCACTGCTGAACTGTATGCCATATCTCTTGCCCTGGATCATATTGCAGCTGAGCAGTACTCCAACTGCACTATTTAAACTGATTCGCTTAGTTCTATACTTGCTTTGGAATCGCTACACGTTAGCTCACATCCTATTCTCACTGATATTCAAAACCGACTGGCCCATTTCTCATTAACAGCTACTTCAATCCAGTTTTTCTGGATACCAGGCCATGTTGGTATTCGCGGGAACGAGCTTGCAGACATGGCAGCTAAATCTGTCTGTTCCAGCACCATTACCTTTATGTCTATTCCGTACATGGACTATGATGTTGTCTTCAAGGCTCGGCTCCGTGCCAGCTGGCAGTCCACTTGTAGTGAGCAACGCAACAACAAACTTTTTCAAATCAAACCCTATATTGGACTTTGGCCATCAAGCTTCCGTAAAGCTCGGAAGGAGGAAGTTATTCTCACTAGGTTACGCATTGGTCACAGTTTTTTAACTCATCATTTTCTTTTATCTGAAACTGGTGCACCAATGTGTAGTTTGTGTGACACTCAAATCACTATCAGCTACGTTTTAATTTCTTGCCATCGTTACAATTCTCAACGACGGCAATACTTTAAACATATTTTTTTCCCAGGGTCAATCTGTAACATTGGACAGAGTTATTTGTGATGGTCACTCTGCCCACCTTGATAACGTTTTTAATTTTGTAATGGCCATTAATCTTTTTAATCTCATTTAAGTGTTGCATATTTATTCATTACTCCTTTTTAATTGTGGTTCCTTTTTTATAGTTTTAATCTCTCTCATTCAATTTGACATTGGACAATGGCCAGAACATTAAATAACTTGACACCAGGACTGGAAAGGCCAACTTCAGGCGACTAACGCTACTGTTTGAATTATCCGTTTGAAATACCCGTTAGTTGTTCTGGTGAGTTGTTATTATACTTTTGCTGCATATCCCGGAACCAGGACTGGAAAGACCAACTTCAGGTGACTGACGGTGGTTTTTATACTTACCTGTTAGTCTTCCTGGCGGGTTATGATCATTACCATTCTGCTACAGGTAGTCCTTTACAACTTTGTTGACTGGATGTCAACATTGGTTTTTGAGCCATTTTCTGTTTTAATTGCCGTTTTGCTTTTATCTTCAATTACTTTTAAAAATTTTACTCCATTTACTTGACTTTTATCTTTTTGCTGGACATTTGACTACTCATTATTATGATTTTGCTATGTGTCTTTTAAAACTTCTATTATTTTACATTTTGATAACAGCTGCTATGACACATAACCCGGAACCAGGACTGGAAAGGCCAACTTCAGGTGATTGATGGTGGTTCTTGAACTTACCTGTTAGTCTTCCTGGCAGGTTATGATCATAACCTTTTTGCTAGAGTAAATACCTTACAACTTCTTATACTCTGCCTTCTATCTTAACGTTGTAAACTAGGTGTCAACATTGGTTTTATACTTTTTTGTTTTACCTTCATTTCCATTTATGTCTTTTACTACATTTACTTTATATTTACATTTTTACCGGATGTCTGGTGCAGATAGCCTCGCTGCTTTGTGCCATAAAACACTAAATCAATCAATCCATCTCTGTCCTGACCACACCTTCCAGTCATTGCCGAACTTCACCTTCTTTAAGTCAAGATATCTCTATGGGGTCTCCCTCTCTTGATAACCCAAAAATTAAACAAAAACTTGTCCGCACCCTCAATCATTAGTACGTGTACTGATAAATTCCAACCCGACCATTCGAACTACAACAAAATCCATGGATGGCGATAGACCAACATCCAATAAAGAAAAAAATGCGGTCATAAGCAAAAGGACTCTGTACTGTCTTATCCTCTGAAATAATTACACATGGCCACACTAATCCAATGGAACTGTCGAGGTTTCCAACCAAATGTGACTGATATGAAAGATCTGATTGACTTTTATCATCCGACATGTCTTTCTTTGCAGGAAACATGTTTACAACCTACAAATACAGTTACTATCCACCACAATTCATTATACCAGAATGACAGGCTAAGTGTAGAACGGAGACATGGGGGAGTTGCATTGCTGGTTGATTGGCCCACCAAGCCCCTGTCATTCACTACACCTTAGAAGTCTATAGCTATCTGTGTCTCCTTGGGTTGTACCATCACTATTTGCTCTCTATACCTTACACTTGAAATGCATTATAATCAATCAGGCCTCGATACCTTCATTGAGCAACTGCCTACCCTCTTTTTAATCTTGAGAAATTTCAATGGTCATAATCCACTCTGGAGTGGCTCCTGTATTGATATGAGAGGGCGTGCCACAGAGCATATGCTTCTGAACCACAATCTGGCTCTATTCAGTACTGGCTCTAACACACATCTTCATGCACCTATTTAGTCATTTACAGCTATTGATCTTTCTGTCTGTTCCTCTTCACGACTTACTCACTTTTCATTGGAGGTTGACATTAATCCACGAGGTAGTGATCATTATCCCATCATCAAAAGAGAGATTGGCTGTGATGAGTACCACCGGACTCATGTACCTCAGTGGAATTTGGTCCAGGCCAGCTGACCTTCTTTCACTACTCTTTTGGAACTTGATCCTGCTATCTTATGTAAATCATCCACAGATGATTGTATAGCAGCAGTAACCAACAGTATTATACAAGTTGCTACTCGATACATCCCTAAAACATCGACATGTTGCCTACGGCATCCCCACCTTTGGTGGAATTCTGCCTATTCTATAACATGGAAAACTCAGAAGCATGCTTGGGATAAATTTCAAAGATACCTCATGCTCTGAAATCGCATTGCATTTCAACAAGCCTGTGCACATGCTTGGCAAGTTAGATGTCAAAGCCAGAAGGAATCTTGGATTAGATACACCTCCAGCATTTCTTCAACCACCAGAACAAAAGTTATATGGGATAAGATCTGGAGAGTTAGTGGAAGGTATAATTCTGCCCCCTCTCTATCTTACTATCTGATGGCCATGAAGTTGCATATGCACAGAGTATTGCCAATACTTTTGGAGACTTCTTCTCTCGTGTATCTAGTTCTTCAAACTTATCCTCTTACTTTTTAGCCATTAAAACACAAGCGGAGAATCTGCCTCTTTTCTTTTCAACTGACCATTCCTATGACTACAACTGCCCTCTTACACTGATGGAATTCAAACTTGCTGTTCATCAATCTGGCAATACATCAATCGGACCTGATAATATACATTATGAGATGTTACACCACCTCTCCCAGAACTGTCTTTAATCGGATATGGCATTAAAATGCCTATCCAGATGCTTGGCGGCTAGCTATCATATTCCCTATTCTGAAATCTGGGAGGAATCCAATGATTCCTTCGAATTACTGTCCCATTGCTTTGACAGGTTGTCTCAGTAAGATCTTAGAGAGAATAATCAATGCCCGCCTTGTTTGGTTTCTTGAATCAAACAACCTCCTCTCACTTACTCAGTGTGGGTTCCGAAGACAACACTCTACGATAGACCACTTAATTTGCCTTGAAACATCAATCAGAGGAGCCTTTTTAAAGTAACATCCTGTTACTGTTTTTTTTATTTAGAAGAAGCTTACGATAAAACATGGAGATATGGCATCTGACGAGACATTCACTCGTATGGATTGTGTGGAAACTTACCCATTTACATCCAGCAATTCTTAATGAAGCAGTGATTTCAAGTCCGTAAGAGCTCAATACTTTCTCTTTTTTCTCACAGTAACTTGGAGTCCCTCAAGTCTGTATTCTGAGTGTCACACTTTTCATTATAAAGATTAATGTCATCAGTGAACCGCTACCCCCTACAGTTACAAATGGTCTGTTTGTTGATGATTTCCACGTCTCATGTGAGTCATCAACCATGAGGTTTATTGAACGACAGCTAAAAACTGCAATCAGTCGGATACTGAAATTGACCACAGCAAATGATTTTAAAGTTGCACTCTCTAAAACCATTTGTATACATTTCTGCCACAAACGGGGAATCCACTCAAATCCAAAACTTCGTCTTGATGATATTGTATTTCATGAACCAGAAAATATTAAAAGAGATTGGCTAGTGACTGGGATAATGCTGAAAACTGCAAAAAATGAGGTTCTGAAAGTCTGAAGTTTGTTTTAGAAGATGTCCCCAGTTTAACATGACACATACTCTCAAAAGGATTCATCATCCCTGATGTAGATAATTGTACCTATGGCTAATTTTGTGGATGTGTTGATTCATTATTTTTGTTTCTTTTCTCATTCTAAGTCTCATATGTTCAGATGCTTCCTTGATAGGTTGAGAGGCTTTTGTCAATTTCAAAGAAATTATGGAGTCAGTGGACAGTTGAGTAGGCTACTCTTCATATCAAAATTCTAGATTCTTAGGCTGTTCATCAGGCTCTGTATCATTTCCTTGCTCCTCAACTTATATGCCACCTTCCAATCAGACTTTTCTATAGAGTCATTAGCTTCATCCATATAAATCCTTTTCATAATCTGCTGGTTGCTCCATACTGGATGGCTCAGATATGGTTTCCTCTGCTCCGGGCCTTATTGAAACAACAACCCCTATTATTCCCTCTTCCTGATTGTTCCTCCAACCACCTTGATAGTATGTATTTTATCCAGTCCCCTACCTAAGCTCAAGAATCCATCATTCATGTTGCATCTTTTGTCGTCTATACTACTTTTCCTATCTTGTCTAAGTACCAGAGACATTGATTTTGTTTCATACTTTGATCTGTTCACTATGGCTTTTTTACCATCCCATCCTAGTTTTATAGCTGGTTAGATTGGGTTTTATCTGTTTCAAATGTTGCTCATTATAGGGCTGCCATGTTCAAAACCTTCCAGAGTACCATTTTCAGAAAGACTTCTCTTTCACATTTATTTCCCACCTTTTTCATTCCTTTCATCTTGTTCATCCACCATGTCCTTTTAGTCTGTTGGATTAGAATTTTTACGCTGTACCCACTTCACCCATTGAACCCATTCCAGTGTATTCTTTGCACTGTCTTTCCATTAATATCTATATCTTCCCCTTTCTAGCATGAGGTAATTGTCACTCCAATACCAATATCATTAATGTTTCCTACATCTTCTACCATTCCAGATCAAGACTTCCTTTCTTGGATATTGGTCAGCTATAAAGGTTGTTTAACCTGTTATCCCATTTCCACAGCTTCCGTTTTCCCCTTGTGTTCCTATACAGGTGTATGTGAGGTAATTTGTTTGTTTTTTCCTGGTGTGTTATATAGCTTGTGCTGCCTCTTTCATGGTTATCATTCTTCTTTATTTATCCCATGGTATCTCCCTGATTCCTGTGACCTTTCACCTGTTATACTAACTGGCTGAGCTTGTAAACTCATACAACTGGCATAATCTTATGTGACTGAGGACAGTGCCTCTCTACATTATGTTTCCTTGTACCAGCTTTGTCATCTTATTATATATTTAGCTAGTCAAAACTGCTGTCCTTTGGAAGAGATCATTCAGGGTGGTTTGTGGACAAATCCCAGTAAATTTGTTGCATATTATCTGCACAATGTAGCTGTGTTTTTCTTGGGTGGTCTTCATCTTCCTCCTGTTATGTCTCAGCACACACTTGTTCACTACTGTGCTCCTACGTTTATGTTCTTCATCATCACAATACCGTAAATTTTTCACCGGATACGAACCTGTACAGACAGCCATTTTTATTTATGAGCAACAACACAGGAATCAAGTTCTCGGTGATGTTATTAAACTATTCTCGTGTTTCTTTAAAATAAAATCTGTAAATAACAATAACAGTTCAAAATTCTTTTTCTTAAATAATATCCATAGTGCCACCTATTATAACATATCACTTTTTATTTTATTTTTCCTGATGTTAAAAACTATTTATCACTATGTTTATGCATCTCCTTAAAGTACAATAACTGGCTGGCTGAATTCAGAGAGTCTGTTTACACTTACTTGCGAAGCTTACCTTTTGGATTAAAAACATATCTTGTTTGATTTTCTTGAAACACTGCTCTACAAAAATCAGTTTAGAAAAGAGCATATTACTACGGTTAATCCAAATGAAAGTAACACTTTGTAAAAGTAAAACGATTTATTCGAATACTTATTTTTCACAAAGTAATAATGTGTACTTAAATAACGTCATCTATTAGAACATTTCTTCCAGGTATAATAATAAAAGATAATCACCACATCTACTTTATAAACATACAATCCACTTAGAAGTGAATACCTTCTTTCAGAACAGTCTTTATACTTGCTTGGAAGATGTTAATAGCTCATTCTTTGTTTAGTCGTAAAGCAGAAACACCATATAATTACAGATGATGTAAAAATCCGAATAAATAGAAAAATCTATATTTTTGACCTTACATTTTTCTTTCTATCTTCTTTTGTGTTTCTTTTTGTGCATATTGACTGCTAAATAAATTTGCTAACAATAAAACTTGCTATTAATTTGCCATCAGTTTTACTTGTTTTATTTTCTTACTTTCATATTATTTCTTATATAATATATTTTTCTACTGTATTAAGGGGGAATATTTCTCTCCGAAAATGTTATCTAGTTCTATAACTGGGAATGTATGTTTCGGATAATAATTTGTCTTGTAATTAAATACAAAGAATGTTTCATATTTGCATATAGGAGCTTTCTAGTTTATTAATCCGAAAGGTTTCATCTCCCATCAGTATGTTCCCTTGTCCAACAGTCAGAAAGACTTCAGTTTCGTAGTGTTATATAGCTCCTTATCTAGATAATTTTTGGAAATTTCAATATGTCATTCTCTAGTTTCACAATTAGGAAAGTTTTGAAGTTTTCAAAATATCCTTTAGCTCCATAAATAAGAAAGTTTTGTTAATTTCAACGTCTTTAGCTTCATAACTGGGATTTTTCGATTCTTTCAACATGTTCTCCAGCTTCATAACTAAGAAGGTTTAATCTGCCAATCTCTTTTTTATATAATTCGTAGGGTTTGGTTCTCGACCATTTATTCTCCAGTTGTATAATCAGAAGTGTTTTGGTTCTTGATACGTAACCTAAATTTGTGGCAAATTCTCGAATGTAAAAATAAATATGTTTAACGAAAGGGTCAGCTGAACGTTTGAAAACCTTATCGTAAACTTTATAAATCAACGTGCCAAGACAATATTGTTGGTTTGCTACAGTCAATATTCCTTAAATATCAGAAGCTACAGTTACAAGAGATAGTGTTTGTACCCCTTCTATTAGCCTACTGTTGATACTTTTTAAGTTATGAGAAAACAACCAGTCGGGACACAGGGGTATGAACACTATCAGTCAAAACTGTGTGTAATTTTGTACATCATATATACGTTGTACAGGTTCAGCTGGCACGTCAGATTCTGAAACGTGAGAATATTGTCAGTGACACTTGTAGAGAAATAATTAAAAAAGAACTAGTCTGATTTTGAAATGAAGATTAATGCTAAATTCTGTAAATTTTGAAATAACAAAATATGGTTTATTGCAAAAATTGACTAAAATAGAGATGCAATCTTTAAAATACAAAATTTTAACCAAATTCAAATTTTTATTTGGATCTTATATTAAATGTAATTTACTTTTTCTTTAAATTCATTCTGAACAACCAGGTCTTTGCAAAAGACAAAAAATTACTGATATGTATTTTAACAAAAATAAACATTATTTGAACCTGTAAACAAACTTCTTAAGGGAAGAGAAAGTTAACTGATAGTTTTTGAAAAAAATATTGTTACTGCTTTAAGAGAATGTAATGAAAGCTGAGAAAAAGGATTGTGTTTTGTGTGGTACTTCATTAAAAAATTAACATTTTAATGTGTTTTGTAAAAAAAATGCCAAGTTTTAATTTATTATTATCTACTGAACCCTTACACATCTTTTTTGGATCTGTTTATCCATGTTTTGTTTCATTATGAACAAAGTATGTACTTAATTGATACATTAATTATAAAACATTTGAACTTACAATTAGAAACAAAAATGGCAAAGCCCTAATATGGTGTATCTTCGAGTGTTTGTCATTCTGTGATAATTACATTATTTTTCTTGCTTTTACACTTTTCTTTTTGTTGGTGGTTGTGAATATCTGTTATAAAATAATTTAAACTATGGATCTGTATGTTGCAAAAATATAAAAATAATCCCCTGAAAACGTTATCACAAAAAAGAATGTACAATAAAGAATTTAATGAAAAAAAGTGATAAAATTAAAAATATATAGTAGTGACATTACCACAGTAATATTTTCCACATGAAAAGAATCTTTCTGGAGTATATGAGGAACAAAAAATATATTAAAAAGATTGTGAGTAATGAAGTACTTGGTTTAAATAACTGTGGTAATTAAAGTATCTTAAGTGTATATTCAAGTGCCTAAAATTGTTAATAGTTACATACACGTATACAAGTGTATACATACTTTTTTGTTACTACTTGTGAGAAAAAATTCAGTTACAAGTTTAATTTTAAGTTATTTATATTCAACAATTTCTTATACTCTGAAACTACTACTGAACAAAAGTTTTACAGTCTGTAAGATACTACTGTACAACCTTTAGTAGTCTGAAAATTGCTTCTGTATCAAACTTTCTTATAACCTGAAAACTACTGTTATACAATTTTTTGCTTACATGATTGTATACTGTCCTGTAAACTGTGAACTTGTGTATTCTCTCTTTATAGAATGAATTTTGTGCTCCAGTATGTTTGTGTTCTTTGTTTTTGAAAGAATGGACTATCCTCCAGAGTTTAAGTTGATGTGTGTGTTTTGTTTTTGAAAGAATGGACTATCCTGCAGAGTTTAAGTTGATGTGTGTGTTTTGCTTTTGAAAGAATGCACTATCATGCAGTGTTTAAGATAATAGTTGTTTTTATTCTAAAAGACCAAACCATCCTGCAGAGTGCAAGCTCTTTTGAACATTATGATTTCAGTAACAGATATTTATATTATAGTGTAAGTTATGTTTATTTTATGCTTCAAGAAGAAAGATTATTGAGCAAGTTGTAACTTTTGCTTTCTCAGAGTAGACTGCACTGTGTAGAAGTGTAATCATGAAGGAAGCAGAAGCATCACCATGTTGTAGGACATCAGAACCTTTTACCATTGTGTTAATCATTCATACCAGTTAAACTGTAACTAAATATAGAGAATGGTGGACAGCCACAAACAATTTGTTTCTATTGATATATTTTCATTGTAAATGTGAATTGTTTACATCCAGGAACAAAACACAATGATGTTTTGGCAGTAGCACTCATAGTTGGCAGCTTCATGACTTCCATTGTACTGTATCTTTATTAATAAAGATATCATACTCGTCACACATTGTTCAGTGGAGAGGTGTATCTGAGAGAAGACGTTTTAAAACACTGGCATTACCTAACTCGATAACACCAGCTTAGTCCAAACTGCAACAACCTTCGTCAAGCTGGACACTTTCTTTTTAAACTTACAGCTAGAACACTCATTTATAAAATACACAAAACTAACAAAACTGGTTGAATATTTCAATCTTTCAAAGAAGAAATCACTTTGTGCGCCAACTGTAATGTAACTAATAATGACGTTGCTATCAGGATACGGAAAATTTATTTTAAAAAGTTCTATAGAATAATAAATAATAAGAGAACTTATGCAGAAGTTTGTAAACACAAACAGTTGTTAATATGAAAACTATGTTAAAAAAAACACCAGGAGAAAAACTATTTCATAGATTTATTTATAATAATAGTACTAGACACTTATCACGAAAATAATGTTAAATCACAAATATGTCAGGAACGCGTGTTTTAAAAAATTATTATTCTAGTCATTACAATTTCTCAAATCTCTAACCTATCAGCTCTTTTTCATGCGTTATCTTCATCATTCCGGTTACACGTCTCAAGCATTTTTATTGTCTTCCCAGATAATGAGATTACACATCACGTGATTAACTACTTAATATTTGTTTTATATAACACTGCACAACATTTTTTTCAAAAGTTTTGCATCCTGAAACGTTTTTGCTGATTGTGACAGGTACCTGGTGGGTATGCACAAATATAGTTTTGGTTTTGCTTCATCACATAAGAACGCTGAGAAATAGGCAGTTAACTGTTCACCGGCAATAACGTATTTAATTGCGTTTATGTTTCCGATACACTCTTAAGTTCAACATAATTAAAAGTGTTTTGCTCCTGATTTTCGTTTGTATTCAATGTTCGGTGCATCACGTCACAGTGTCCAACAATAGTCAGCAAGCATTGACGGATTCCAGTTGTCCTGGTATCATTTTTACATTTTAGCAATGTCCTGGTGAAATCTTTGACCGTGTTTGTCACTAACAGCACCGAGATTTATAGAAAAGAAGTCCAAGTGTGAGTGGAGGAAATGAATCTTGTGTGACATATCGCACTTCATCGATTTGTGTGCTTTGAAAAGTTTGTCTGCCAACTGAATGTAATGTGAGGCTCTGTAATTCCCCCAAAAAATTGTTAACAACGTCTTTGAAAGCTTTCCAGGCAATCTTATCTTGCCCAACTAAGAGATCTTCGAACTGCTTGTCACTCATGTCTGATCTGAGGGACAACATGAATGCTCTCTTTGATCTTGGCCTCAGTTATTATAAGGAACACCTGTCTTAAATAGCGTAAACCTTCGCCTTCTTTGTTCATTGCTTTCACGAAATCCTTCATAATTCCCTATTTTATGTGAAGAGAAGGCAAAAAAATCTTTGCTGGGTCGACAAGCGCTTCATGCGTCACATTTTTCTATCCTGGAACTAACTTTTTACGGAGTTGTCAGCTCTGTCTAGAGTAATGTGACTTTTTTGGCTCGACTGTCCCATTCACAGATGAAACAACACTTCTTTGTATAGCCGATCTGCAGTTCCAGTAACAGAGCAATGACTTTCAGATCTCCGCAGATATTCCAATTGTACTTGCTGTACTGGATGTGCTTTTGCAACATTTCTATGTTCTCGTAGATTTCTTTAATGTGTGCTGCATAGCCATCTGGCATTGAAGGATGAACGTTGTCATTGTGTAACAGAACAGCTTTGAGGCTTAACACTGATGAATCAATAAAGAGACGCCACTCTTGCGGGTCATAGTCACAACCCAAAGCAAAAACAAACCTTCGATGTCAACACAAAAACAGAGCTTGCAACTTGTGCAAAGAATTTGGTTGTATCGTCTTGGCGGCTTCGAAAAACAGAAATTTTCGGACCTGGTGACAGCAAACACAATTTCTGCATTCTCAAACCCAGCAATTCGGCATTTGCTATTATCAGACCCAAATCTCTACCAGATCGTTTAATTCTGACTGTATTATGAGGTGTGGATTGCCTAAGAAGCACGGTACAAAATCCGGATCAATGTCACTGCCAATTTCCTGCATTGCAGTTTTTTCATCTATTTCGTCTAAGGTCCATTCCTCTGGTGGTTTCGAAATTAGAAGACTGTCGTCAGGTGGCACGGGTCTCATTTCTAAAGGCGGATTAGGGTATTCAATTGACTTCTTGTTTTTGGCAGAGAAACCAGACACATCAGTCAAACAGAAGTAACATTTCGTCACGGTCTTTCCGTTCTCTCCATATCGTCGGGACAGCAAACGGCATTGTCTTTCGAGTGCCTCTGAGCCAAGCTCTCTGACAGACAGCACATGTCGCGCAACAAATGTGAGGCGCTCATTCCTGGTCTTGATTACCAATTTTACAGCCGAAGTACAGATGATATGCTTTTTTCACAAGAGCAGTCATTGAGCGTCTCTGAAGAACAAGCGTATACTCGCCAAAAATATAGCAGAATGCATCGTGGCTGTTACGACATTGACGAGACATACTGACCGACACCAATCGTCCTGTAAAACGTCTATAACATCTAACTTACTTGTCACTGAGGTAATGCTGTGTTTTGAAACAATATGAAAACACTATGAGGTCTATATTAATCCAATGAGCAACATCTGTCTATGCAAGCCACTTTTATAGCCTGTTGAGACAGTGTCAAGCTGGTTACGACCTGCCCGGGCTGCATACAAAACATGCCCCCCAGTGGCTCAGCGGTATGTCTGCGGACTTACACGCTAAAATCCGGGTTTCGATACCCGTGGTGGGCAGAGCACAGATAGCCCATCGTGTAGCTTTGTGCTTAATTCACTAAACAAAACAAACAATCCACAAAACACCTTCCAACCTGGCCTGATTTCATGCCTGGACATGCCCAGACTGTACAAAACATTGCTCATAGGACACAAATATGAGAAAAAACATGACAAAACTGAAGATTTCGATGAAACGGTACGTGATGGACATATTTGGATGTGATTTTCGTGATCAGCATCCAAAAATCTATAAAGAACACTCAACAGTGTTAAAGAAGCAAAAACTTTAGTGTGCAGTGTAATTAATTAAAAACTGAGTACACTTAGATTAACAGTAAAGAAAACTCCAGCAGTAACACATGTTGGTGTCCTGACATAAAAATTAACCATTTAACATTTACTGTAGACTGCGTGTCAAGTGAGTTGACGGCGTTTAATGTAAATACAAATACAGCTGAATTAAATCGCAGAGGTAAAATACATAAACAGAAGAACAAAATAAAAATAAAACGAGAAGCTTCCACATCATGGTCATTGTCTTCAGATAAAACCTGCTCTGCCCGTGGTGAATGTGGTGAGTTCGACAGAAATAGCTTGCAGTTGTAGGTTTGTTTGTTTTTTAATTTCGCGCAAATCTAATTTTGTCTACTCTTGGGCTAAAATAGTGGGATTGACCGTCAATTTATGATGCTCTCACGGCTGAAATGGTAAGCATGTTTGATGTAATGGGAATTTGAACCCACGACCCTCGGGTTACGAGTCGAATGCCTAAACCATTTGGTTACGCCAGGTCCTTAAAAAAAATTAAAGAGGCCAACATTAGCGGGCAAATGCAACATGTCTCCGCGACGAAAACCCAGTGAGAGCCAATTTTGATACCAGAAAATTTCTGTAAAATACAAAAAATCAAAATTTGTGTACACAACTGGTTGGGACCTGCAAAAAGATATCTTTGTATCAACTTCCATGTAAGATGGTTAATATACACATTTAGAGTTTACAAAAACTCAAAATTATAATTTCTTCGAGGAAAAATTGAGACTGTAAAAAGCATCTTATTTTAGAAAGTTCCACGTAAACTGATAAAATCAAAGCTAAGTACCTGATCAAAACATAAATAATTATTGATCCATTGAACCTCCAGTCTCCCTTCTTTAAAATGGTCAGAAATGGATATATCCCACATGTTGGTATGTATGGGATATGTATAAAAAGTCTCATTGTCTCAAGTGCTGTATAAACTGACCGAAAAACGGCAGTTAATTGAAAAGAAACCCTGAAATTATGTTTTTTGTGACATATTTACCCCTCACCTATAATAACTAAAAATGAACAGATCCGTGAAATACATGAAAAGTCCTTGATTAAAAAAATTATAGGTTTTTGGGCGTATTGGAACAAGATATAACCATAAGAAGTTTCAAGCCAATTCGCCAAGAAGTGAATGAACTGTGGCTGATTTAATAAGAGTTAAAAGAAAGAAACAATAGAATACACAGTGTCTCTGCAGTAACATAATTAACGCCCATTTATACAATAGACGCTCATACTAAGCCTACGTATATATATATATATATATATATGTGTGTGTGTGTGTGTGTTTTTAAGTACAGAAAGATGTGTTTTCCCAAATAATATTCCGTTTGTAAAACGTAGAGAAATTCATATTTAAAGTTATGGTATTTTTACCTGTGGTCTAAAACTAAAGTTTCAAATACATATTATTTTTAAAATTCCCCTTTTAAACAATATTTTAATACTTGCAGCTTCATGAAATTGATCAAGATAAACAAATTCGTTCAGCTAAGTGCAATCCCAAAGGACAGGTGTCGTTTTCCATAATAATATTATTATATTCATGTATGTATTTTAGAATATTTCGAACCTTGACTTTAGCAATATACATCCAAAGTATACCGTTGTTCTACCAGAAGAGTTTTACCACTTCTCATTTGTATGTCATTATTAACAAAATATTTTCATTGTTTTATTTCCTTTCATATTCTATTTCTCCCAATTTCAGCACCTGTATTTTCTCGTTTTGTCTGTTGTATACGAACTGACAATTCATTTTCAACAGAAAAGAAACAATTAGTGAAAAAGAAAGAATACTGATGTGTAATAATATGCCTCAGAAATTACTACAACTGAAATAAAAACAATATCGAAATGTAATAATATCAACAGCATAACGTTCTCGAGCGCAGATAGCCCTCGAGTAGCTATGTACGAGATTTAAAACAACCAATAACGTTCTCGTTCTAAAGTAATAAATAATTGCACTTTGAATTGAAAAGACGCTTGAAAGAATGGGGAAGTTTAAACGACGAGTTTTAGAAATATTACGATGTATCTTCGTTTGTGGCAAGAGGGTTAAGTATGTTGTTCAAAGAGTAGTTTCTTATTGTTTTTAACATTTTTGTCAACTTCTGTTTATATTCAGTTCTACTTTAAAATAATGCCTTGTCTGAGTGATAACTTTCGAACGTTCTTGTTAGTGGAAAAGTAAGGGTTAATATGTCGAACACCTATGTACATTTTATTCCGGAGGCAAATGTTTTGCAAGGAGGGATAGTTAGCTCTGTACAATTTATCTTGTATATGAGTGAATTACATTTAATAGTTAAAAATTCCTCTTTCTTTCTCTCAGTTCGCAGATAATATGCTTATATGGAAAAGTTCATACATTTTGGTTGCTTCAGGAACTAAGTGTGAAATGGGTTTTAAAAATAAATTAATAGTTTTGTTTGAGTTTACATAGTGATTAATTTCATTAAAATACAAATTACAATGTTAAAATACAAGTAAGACTGTTATTAGAACAGGTATTACATTTCTGTTACTGGAATGACCATTCTCAAGTCCACAAGTTTAACGGTAAAGAACGTGTTAGTATTTAAATCGACACAACAAACTAAAATTGTTAGATAAGGCTCAACTGTTGATTCGAACATCGAAACGTTCTTTACCGTTACAACTTGTCTACTTAAAAATGATCGCTCCAATCTAAAATTAACAATTATAGATACAAAAATAGGTTTGTTTTATTTTCCATAATATTGCAGTACCACAATAAAGATTAAAAGTACGTAATAATACTAAGCTTGATTATTTATGCGAATCCTTATTTCTTTATTTTAATTTTTTTTTTTATCTAAGAACAATAAGTAACGTAATTCAAAAGCATCTCAGTTAATATAAGTGCATATCTTGAAAGTATATATATATATATATATGTCATGTAGTACAACACGACAGTGGTACCTTGGTTCTCGGACATAATCCGTTCCAGAAGACTATTCGAAAACTGAATCAATTTTTTCCATATGAAACACTATAAATTAAATTAATCCGTAACAGACCTCCAAAATTTACGCATTTTAATTAAAAATGTTGCTTATTTATACCTGTATAAGAATATTTACATGTATAAAGTCAACCACAAAAACTACAACACAATAAAAAATCAATAAATGAAAATTTAACTGCACTTTACCTGTGATGAAAAGAGCTGATGACGTAAGTGAAAGGTGGTGAGGAACCGGAGAGTAGGAGGGTTATTATTGTTTGGAAGGGGAGTCACCTTCCTTAAAAACGTCAGGTAACTCTCCTTCTGGGGTTCTGTCTCTTTTCACTGCTACATCCTGCTTGAGGCACACGAAAAACTTGTCTAATGAGATTTGTTTCTGCCTGGCACCCTCCCGATGTCTTTCCACACAATGTTTGCCACTTCTCTTCCTAAATTTTTCAAACCACTCCTGACTAGCCTTAAAGGCATCACTCGTTCCAGGGGTGTTTTTCAGGAGGTCAGCATGCAACTGCTTTGCTTTCTAACAGATGATGGTCTCTGAAATGCTATCGCCAGCTAACTGTTTTTCGTTTACCCAAATCAACAATAGTTTTCTTCCTCATCCATTGTTTGTGAGCTTTGTTTCGTAAGCACTGTCACTCCGTTTGCAACATCAGTTCCTTTGATGATCTCTTTATTTTTCAGTATGGTGCAGACTGTAGACTTCGCCATACCAAACTGTGTAGCAAGATCAAACACGCCAACATCACTCTCGTACTTCGCTATGAGATCTTTTTTCACCTCTATTGTGGCTCTAACAACTTTTCTTTTTGGTTTGCTGCTTTCATTATTCTTCTTTGACCCAATGGTGGCTTATTTAATCAGAATATTTAGAAAACAAAAAGAAAAACGTTCACAGCAGATTTTAGCAGGGGTGTGGACTGAGCGACAGGTGCGGGTAAAATGTTTTGGGCAAGCTTGGCGTGGGCCAAAAATGGTCGAAAGGTCGATCGGGTTATTTCGGGGGTTCGGGCCACGACAGCTTGGTTCGGGAACCGAGTTTATGTTCGACAACCGATACATTTTTTTCTCAAACAATTTGTTCGAGAAGGGAGCGTGCGATTTGTAATCTGAGTGTCGCGAGTTCGCATCCCGGTCGCGCGAAACATGCCCGCCCATTCATCCGTGGGGTTGTTATAATGAGACGGTCAATCCCACTATTCGTTGGTGAAAGAGTAGCCCAAACGTTGGCAGTGAGTGGTGATGACTACTGCCTTCCCTCGTCTTGGGGGGAAGGCATTGTCTATAAATAATACTGAAGGCTTGTTCTCATCAGTAAATCAGTTGTTCAATCTGCAGAAGAAGGCTGTATTTTGGAACATTTGATAGCCATTCTCGTGTCATTGTACCACTGAATCACCATGTTAACAGATAATTACAAAGAGCACAGGCTATGGAATACCGAGAGTGGAGCGTGACGCCAAACTAAATAACTCGATAGTCCTCAGTGTTTGGTTTCAACAGTGAAAATTTGGTGTGGGGTGCATTTTCCTAGCATGGTTTAGGTGCTTCATACCCTTAGAAAACAAGGTTAGTGCAAATTGTACTGAGTTATCATTTTCACCCAATATTATAGCGTTCTTGTGTACCAGAAAGTGGTGCCATTCATGATGATAATGTCCCCATCGACAAAGCACCATTAGGCGCCTAATATTTTGAGGAGCGTGACCCTTGCATTATCCATATGTCATGGCATTCTCACTCATTAGATCTGAATCAAATCGAACGTATATATTAGATATTCTGGAACAATGCTTGAAACAGTACTTTCCACATTCATCAACTATGCACGAGTTGACTGACTTTATTCTGAAAGAGTGGTGCTGCATTTCCCCTGAAGAATTTCAGACACAAGTAGATTCTGTGTCACGGCGCAATAAGGACACACATTGTGGCCCAACATCTTATTAAGCGACTTCACTTAGACGTTTTAATTTGTTGTCTACTAAACAAAGGTTTTATATTTCTCTATATCTTGTCTAGTTCTTCAGCGCTTATAATTATCATCGGCAATGCATCAACATAGGCTTTTATACGGCATAAACAGGTGAAGTTATTCAGCTCTATTTCCTGCAAAAAACGTTTAGTTCGCTTGTAGCTCTTGTTAACATTGTGCTAATATGTCCAGTGAATTTTAATTGCCTGTGTAAGATTCCTGCCATCCTAAATGTTTCTTCTGGGGGAAGACATTCTCTCTAAATAACACTAAAGTTTATCACCAGTTTATCTCTTGTTGAATGTGCAGAACAAGGCCGTATTGTGGAATAATTGATAACCATTCTTATGTCATTGCACCACTGAATCACCATGTTAAGAGCTAATTGTGTCTTGCTTTTATTGCTGATTTTATTGGTGCTCTACTATACTGGAATGCTTAAAGTAAAGGTTAAAAAACAACTATCTGGCTGGAAATTTAGGGACGATGTGTCAAATAGAACTAGCAAGAGTGGTTATACTTGAAGTAAACTGGTGATAATGATGAACCAATCTGACTTACAGCTTCTGTCCTTCATGATTCATCTTTTGACATGTAGTACTGCTAAAACCTACATTTCACATGTTATACTAACACTCGTTTTGAGTTCTTTGTCAAAACTAATGGACTACTCAGCTCTATTATAGGGATTTTATAGCTCTAAAGCTACTTCCAAAGTGTTATGACCCACTTGAAAGTCTTATTATGTATCAACGCCAAATTCAGTAGCATTTATTCTGGTTTCTTGTCTACCATGTTAACCATCTGGTAATTATAATGGCAGTAGAGGTTTAGTTTCACGGATAATCCTTCCAGCTACAGCTTTCTCTGCGTTCTTACCAATAACGTTTAGTGATGATGAATCGATAATGAGAATGATCCGTCACAAGTTTCACAATGACAATACTCCCATTTTGACCTCGATAAGTTTTCAAGCCCACAAAGTCCCACATAAGAAACATGTTTTCATCCATTTGTGGAAGATGTTTATTCCTAATAACGTAGCAAGGCGAGAATGGTTAAAGGTAACTAAGAAAGCAAATTATTTTGTACAACAGACCTACAGCAGGTGATGAAAAATCTTCTGAAGTTTGCATTCAAGCTCAATAATAATCTCATAATGTGTAAGCAATATAATAAAAATATATCTTGATCACTTATTGATAATACTTATAGAAAGATTAAGAATTGATTTAATTAATGCCGCGACTACTTTTAATACACAAAACATTGCTCTATTCTCTTCAGTAATTGTGCCCGTCATGGCCAGATGGTTAAGGAGCTCGACTCGTAACCTGAGGGTCACGGGTTCGAATCACCTTCACAACAAACACGCTGACCCTTTTAGCCGTGGGGGCGTTGTAGTGTCTGGTCAATCCCACTTTTGTTGGTAAAAGAGTAGCTCAAGATATGGCAGAAGGTGGCGATGACTTGCTGCCTTCCCTTTAGTCTTACACTGCAAAATTGGGATCAGTTAGCGCAGATAGCCCTCGTGTGGCTTTACGCCAAATTCAAAAACAAACAAGCATTATAAGGGATATTTTAACAACGTCAAATACACATAAAGAGAATGCAAGCAAATAAGTTCATGGTTGTGTAATCTTAACAAGATATGAGTGAGTTGTTACTAAACAATGTGATTTTTCAAAGTCTACGTTTCTGTGTTGTAAATTTAACTCCTGTCCCACACAAACAATGTGGTAACTAAAAATATGATGAGAATTATTCAATAAAAACGTATAAAAATTATTTGAAAACAGTAGATAAACTAAACTTTTGTTCTATGTGATGTACATCTAGGAAAACGCGACCAGTGTCCGAAGTGGAGCTGGAACGGAAGTGGCCAGCTCAAGGATTTTATAATTATCACCCGCTGAAAGAAGTAGATAGTGTAAGTAATAGTTGTTAATTTATTTTTCGGTCCATAGCTACAATAGGTGACTTCTAACGGCTAGGATAAAAATATCATACTATGGTGTACGTTACATTAAAACTATTTTGGAGCCTCACTATGTCATTATAATTTATGCCGCTATGTTCCCTTATGTGAAGCCCCCCGGTGGCTCAGCGGTATGTCTGCGGACTTACACGCTAAATTTCGGGTTTCAATACCCGTGGTGGGCAGAGCACAGATAGCCCATTGTGTAGCTTTGTGCTTAATTCAAAACAACAATAACAACAACCCTTATGTGAAATCTGGTGTTCGTGTACCTTGAGAGTGTAGTTTCCACTGCAACATGTTCCATCATAAAGCAGTCACGAAAAGAAAAAATTCAAACTTTTGTGCTTTCCTTATTCAGTCTAGTGTATAAAGACGATGATTCTCCATCGCTGTTTCTGAAGTCTGATTCCAAGGATGAATTTATTGGTATGTCTTCGTACGAAGGAGCAGAAATACTCATTTCTTTCTCCATATGTTTGAGACTTACGGTGATGGAACTACTTACACAGTGGAATCATTATTTGTACACGTGACTACAGTCGTTTATACAGATGGAATAATATTTTGATTCAAAACATACTCAACCCTCTGTATATTATAGTTTCTGATTTATAACGTACCCAAACATCTGTATACTTTGATGTTTCATTTATAACATATACAACCCTCTTTACAAGATACAAATGCCCAGTTTATAACTTACCCAATGTTGTGTATACTGTATGGTTTATAATATACCCTATCCTCTGTTCATTAACGTTTGATTTATTATATATACTCTTAGTTTATTTTTGATTTTGTAACATTTTATACCTGTATGTAAAAAATCACATTTAATGCCTAATTAATGTAACCTTTTCAGAAATCAGTATATTATAATTAAACTAACAGTGTTGTTAAAAAAAAATGCTTTGTTTCAAAATATTTAAATTATTATGCATTTAATACACCTGTTATCTTTGTAGAAAACATCTCATATGGATTTTGCTTCAGATAACACATTCACTTTAAATTATCATATAAAAAGAGAACCATTACTGGTCACTTCCCTACCAGATCTAAAATTCATAAGTAAGTACTTTTATCATGTTTATGGATTCAAGTTATACAAAAATATTATCTCTATGCTTCTTAATTAAAGATATCTAATAATTTTGATTCTACACAACTGAATCCACGTTATCTAACATATTACTTGTATTCTGTTGTATCAAAGATATCTGACAATGTTACTTGTATACAGCTATGTTTAAATATCTAAAAATATTTCTTATATAACTGGATGTAAATATTCAAACTGTGCTACTTGTATTCTCCTAGATACATGTTTTCTAACAATGTTACTTCTATACTGCTCACACCATGTTATAAAATAACATTATTTGTACACTCCTGGATCTGTGTTATCTGACAATGTTACTTGTATACTGCTGGATTAGAGTCATCTCACAATGTCATTGGTATATTCCTTGATTTAGTTATATAACAACACAACTTGTATAGTGTTGGATTCAAGCTCTCTATCAGTGTTATTTATATTCTACCAGATCCAAGTTATCTAACAATATTACTTATAAACTGCTGGATTCAAGTTATATAGTAATGTTACTTGTACACTACTGGATCCTTGTTCTTACATTTATTAAGCAGTGCTGTATTCATGTACTATGTATATGCTAAATTTACTTTACCTGTTATGTAATTGTGTTGATAATTCTTATTTATATTTTTTGGTTCTGTAATTATTTTTAGAACACTTTCAAGTCCTCAACCTTTTCTGTATCTGTAATAATTTCTTGTTCTTCTTCACCTGTTTTACAAATATTTATCATTTTTGCTTGTTAATGTTCACTTGTTTTTACATTAATTTACTAAATTTGATAGAAAATATTGAATTAAACATGCTTCTTGTATATGTTATAAGTTTGGAACATTGGTACTGTTTGATCCCTATGATAGACATAACATGGTTATTCAATTTGTAGTTTTGTTCCAATACAAAAACAAAAAAAAGGACAAAATATTCACTTTGCAGTTCACATGATCTGTTTTTTCTCTCATTTTGGCATGTTTTGCCTCAAGCTACAGTTATTGTCAAGAAATTTGATGTCAGTAATGGGTGGACAGGTGACAGCGAAAGATGTGTAGTTAATCACTGAAACAAGGAGAGGAGCTTACCATCTTCAATTTTGCTGTCATTTTTAAATAACTGTAACTGAGAGGGCCTGTCCATCTTAAGTTTAATGTCATTCTTCAATTACTAAAAGGGGAAGAAGCTACTTGTCTTATATTATGAAGTCATTTCTTTCTCACTAAAATGGAGAGAGGATATGTACATTGTGATTTAATATTTTTATGTTTTGTTTTTGATGAAGACAAAACATTTTTATTCATAACTGATTTCTCCAACAGGTTTATTTTTGACAACCGCAAAATTTTTGGGACCTCAACAGAAAGAAGAATTATGTATAGATACACAATCTATAACTTCTATTATGACAATATAACAAAATAAAAATTGAAACAAAATTTGAACAATCTGGATGAACAAAATTCAGTAATAAGTACAAATTTTAATATTGTTTCTAAAGATGATGTGAAAAATATTTTCTGCTAAAATATTTAAAATACTCAAAAAATACAGTGTTTGTTGATTATGTAAATACTGGATTTACACATTTAAAAATCATTCATCTATGTGCCTTTTGAATTTCTGATCTTTCAACCTTATTTGAGATGAAATTATTAGGACTGTGTTTCATTATTCTTGTGGTCTATAAACCCTACGATTGTTATTTTATTTAAAAACTATTTCACATGACAAAACATGGATGTATACTGAAAACTACATTTTTTTTTATATACTGATTTAGGTTTACTTTTCTAGTCATCATTTATGATATTGTTTGGTCACAGTGTGTAACATTAAATAGTTGTTGAAATAGCCTTGAGAAAAGTTTAACAAAATCACAAATAATGGTTAAAAAAACTGAAATCAATAATTAAGAAAACAGACAAAAAGAAATGTTTCTACATATTCCTCAGTGTTACAGTGTAAAACTGTATTGTAAAAACAAAACAAAACACTTTTCTGATTGAATCAAATTAGTCAAATATTGAATAAAATTAAATTAATGGAAAGAATGGGTACTGATAAAATAGAATGTGATTTGTACCTTCTGTACACACTGAGTGTAATGGACCCAATACACCCAACCATCTGTATGCTCTAATGGGTGGTTTATAACATAAATAATTGAATGCGATTGTATATACATTGGCTAAACTAGCAAATAACACTGGTCTTGAAATATAGTGGGAAAAATATTTTAATTTGGCTCAACCAAACATTATAAAGGCTAGAAATATAAGAGCAACTATAAATTTATAATATTCTAAAAGGGCTGAGAGGAGCTTCTTAACTCATCAAGGATTCTGTACTTCTCAGTAAGGTCTTCATATCCATCTTTCCCTACATTAATTAGCCTCGACTTTTACCATAAAATGTGCATTTTATGAAACACAGTAAAAATAATTGTATCTTAAGTAAAGATGAAGGGTTGGAATATAATATGGTATGTACTTGACATTGTTGTTTTTAATTATGTAAACTAAACAGTTACATGACCAATAGAGCACATGCAACCCCATGTTTAACTTTGTGTTTAATTACAAACAAAAGAAAACATTTATTGTTTGAGTATTTTAAATATTTTAATAAGTTCCTTGTTATTGTAGTTTTGTGTGATGTAGCCACCAATAAAAATTCATTTTTGACCAATAGAGAAAAAGGGATTGATTAATCATGAATAAAGTTTTCATAGTAAAGATAAATAAAATATTTGATTCATAGTTTCAACAGAATTTTAATTAACATTTTTTTCAAATGAAATGTTCCAGTAACTGTATTTTCACAATTGCAGGAAAACTTGGTTTGTAAATCAATGAGTAAAAGATATTTCAACATTAATTTTAATCTAATCATGATAATATACATTTGAATGCCCATGTCATGTTTACATATTCTTTTACAGTTATACATTTATTGGAGAGGTCATCTTTATTTGTAAACTTCACATGTAAAGACAATTATGTGGTTGTTGTTATTCTTTGTTTGGTTGGTCAATACTGAACAGAGTCAATCTTAGATTGCTCAGATAATTCTCTGTTGGTAATGTGAATTCAAGGAAATCCACCTTTACACTATTTACAATTTTTGCCTCTCAGGGTCCAGTTTAAATATCTCTTTCCCCAAATGAATGAAAAATTTCCTTAAGCCTTCATAAAATTGATCAGATGTTTTACCATGTACAATTATGTCATCAAATTTGATAAATATAACATTTCAGGCCATGTGACAACCACATGAATAATATTCTGACATATTACAGTTAATACTTTATTTTATGCAATTCACTTTAATTCTTTAACCACATTAGTCGATTGAGAGATGTTGCAAGTTAACTTACATCAAACAACTTCAATGTCTTGAACTTTGAGAAACTCTGCTGAGAGAATTTCGAGCACTGAGACAGTCTCTACTTTCAACCCAGAAAGAACTCATGTTTAGCTCCAAATATGAGTTTCTAAGTGATATTTCCTCAGTATTCTTATGAATTTCCAAGTACTGTGCATTACAACTCACAAGTGGTTCTGATGCTTCATTGTTTTAATTCTGCAATTCAAACTTTTCAAGAACACAAAAACATATCTTATTGATTGGTTCGTATCTTAATGAGTAAATTGGCCACTGTTCACTTGTATCACTAAAAGATTCCTAAACAATTTGTAGAAGAAAAATAAAAAGTGTTATATATTCCAATGACAGTTCATTAGTAGTTTCATTTATAATATACACAAAAAAGTAAAAAATATACAGCTATGATACACTCAAAACTCTTTAGATAGCATTTTTCCAGAGTTTAAAATATGTATTTCCAATATTCATGAACTTCAAAACAAAAGTCCCTACTTCTATAACATCTGTTTAACAGTTGGTAGGTAAACAAAAATTTTCAAGTACAAGGAAGTTTTATTGATAATGGAACATATTATATTTTTTGATAAAACACTGATCTTCCCTGTTCACAAGTAAAAGACCAATGTTTTGCAGAAATATTTAGTGTCATCCACCATCAATAACATGTCCATAAGCAAGTAAATCACTGTATGCCTACCAGTTGTTATATAACATAAATGCTTCCTCACTAAAATATTTGTTTAAAACGTTATTTGCCAACTTGTTCACTAGTGGTCATATCTTTTTGCAGTTTTTACATATTTACTCTTTCTCTTAAATCCAAATAATGGCAAACTAAAAGCAATTAAAGCTCAAAACCAGAAGTAGTAAAGATTCTTCTCTTCCATGAGAAGATGGAGGGAAGTTACATAGGGGAATTTGGTAAAATGAAACACTGGAAACAGGGCAATGGGTATCTGCAATTGCTAATTTTAAAGAGCACAGTAGTTAACAAGTGTGTGCTGAGAAATAACAGGAGGAAGATGAAGGCCACCCAAGAAAAACACAGCTATATTGTGCAGATAATATGCAACAAATTTACTGGGATTTGTCCACAAACCACCCTGAATGATCTCTTCCAGAGGACAGCAGTTTTGACTAGCTTAAGATATAATAAGATGACAAAGTTGGTACAAAGGAAAATAATGTAGAAAGGCACTGTCCTCAGTCACATAAGATTATGGTAGTTGTATGAGTTTACAAGCTCAGCCAGTTTGTATAACAAGTGAAATATCACAGGAATCAGGGAGATACCATGGGATAAATAGAGAGGAATGATAACCATGAAAAGAGGCAGCACAAGCTATATAACACACCAGGAAAAAACCAAACAAATTACTTCACACCTGTATAGGAGCACAAGGAAAAAATGGAAGCTGTGGAAATGGGATAAAAGGTTAAACAACCTTTCTAGCTGACCAATATCCATGAAAGGAAGTCTTGATTAAGAATGGTAGAAGATGTAGGAAACATTAATGATATTGGTATTGGAGTGACAATGTCCACAAGCTAGAAAGGGGAAGATATGGATGTCAATGGAAAGACATTAGAAAGAATACACTGGAATGGGTGAAGTGGGAACAGCATTAAAAAACAACACTGAGATCCAAATCCAACAGACCAAAAGGTCATGGTGGATGGACTAGATGAAAGGAATGAAAAAGGTGGGAAATAAATGTGGAAGAGAAGGCTTTCTGAAAATAGTAAACTGGAAGGTGTTCAACAGGGCAGCTCTTTTATAAGCAACAGTAGAAACAGACTAAACCTGATCGAACAATCAGCTGTAAAACTGGAATGGGATGGTAAAAAACGATAGTGAACAGACCAAACTTTGAAGTAAAACCAATGTCTTTGGTACTTAGACAAGTGGTAGAGGCAAGGAAATGTGCCATATGATGAATGAGTCCCTAAGCCCCTGGATGAAATACATTCTTTCAAGGTTGTTGGAAGAATCAGGAAGAGGTAATAGCAGAGGTTGTTGTTCCAGTAAAGGCCAGAGCAGATGGAATCATATCTGAGCCTGCTAATATGGAGCAACCAGCATATCATGAAAAGGATTTACTGGGATAAAGAAAATTAGTCTTTTGGAGAGTCTGACTGAAGGGAAGGCATATAAGTAAAGACTTCTCCAATCTCAGCTGCAGGCATTCATCCCCAAAGCTCAGGAGAATATGACACACAGCCCGATGAACAGCCCAAAATTCCAAGATGTTGATATCAAGAGTAGCCTCCCCAACTGATCACGGACTCCAAAATTTCTTATAAATTGAGGAGCCTCCCAATCAACCAAGGAAGCATCTGAATATATGAGACTCATAATGAGAAAAGAAACAAAAATAACGAATCAACACACCCACAAAATTAGCCAATGGTAACAATTACCTACATCAGGAATGACAAACCTTTTTGAGAGTGTGTGCCCAAACTGGAGACAATATTCTGAAATAATTATCTTGTGTGCTCACAGTAACTTTTAGCAGCAGATTGCAATTTATTATCATTATGAATTATTTTAACTGCAACACCTTTAGGAGTTATCGGTAATTAATAACTATAGTAATTTACAAAAAATAAAGTTAATGTATTAGTAACAATAATAATGGGCTTTTTCAATGAAAAAGAATGAGTCCTCTTGCTTATTTACATTTATTTATCATTGTACTATTAACAGAAAGCATTTTGTAATGTGATAAGCTTTGGTTCATATTATGTAGCATGAAGAAAAAAAAACGAGGAAAATAAGCATATTTTACTCTGTGAGACTTTTTGCTACTGCACCACTGATGACAGATAATTTATATCAGACTTCCATTTGGTTGTTTTGAGAGGTATGCAGCACTAGTTTCATCAGCAAGCATATTCCTATAATTACACATTTAAAAGTTTATCACTGAAAATAATTACTCATATAAATATGCTGACATTTTTTTGACAGTCAAAAGTTCCAGGAATGGAATTTCAAAGTTTCAGAACCTCGTTTTTTGGAGTTTTGTGCATTATTCTAGTCACTAACCAAACTCTTTTAATATTTTCTTGTTCGGCTCTTAAGTCGATAAATTTTTGCTTTCAAGTTGAACTGCTTTGTAAATTAAACAGTTGCGTCTTAAAATTATCCTAATCAATCTAGTGTAGCATTTCCAAATACAGTTTGTTTAACATTACACTGTCTGCATACTTTATGAATTTTGCAGAGTCTTCAAATGACCTGAACTTATTAAATCTTAAAAGAAAATTGTTTAAAAGTTGAATTAATGATGTTTAAAAATTGAATTTGCAATCTCCAAATGTGTATTTTCTCGTGAATTTCAAAATCTGACACGTTTTTTTAGGTTTTGAAAATATTTAAACGTGCCATTGTAAACATCACATTTAATAATTTTCAGTTTGATTTCAAAAGCTTTTATGTTAATGAACATGACATCATGTTTTGCCAGATTTATGCAATTTAGTGTTCAAGTCATGTAAATGTGAAGAAAAATCTGTGAAAAAAGATCAATCTTCAATTTCACAAACAGAAAATTCTTGTCAAGAAAATTTTTTACATGCGAAAACAGACGAATTTCTTCCAAACACTGAATAAATCATTTAAAAAACATACTCATCCAATGCACATTGTTGTACACAAGTAGTCTTGTGTACACGGACTTCTTTTCTCCCAGTATATTCTGAAATTGTCTTTTTTCAAAGCATGTGAAGAAATAAAATCATATACATTTGTTACAATTTCCATCACTTTTTCAAGCTCCTTAAGGCCAGCTTTTGCACATAAAGTATCCTCATGTATAACACAATGAAAGCTCACCACTCGATGTCGAACATATTTTGCAAATAGATTTGCAAAACCTGCTTACCTACTAATCATGCCAAGTGCACCATCAGTTGCCACAGAAAGTAATTTTTGAAAGGTGAACCTGTTGATTGGATAATTCGTTTACTACTGATCCCAGTGTGATGGCATGATCCAAGTGATTGAGGAAGAAGTGCCACTGGTCAAGAAGCATTCAATAAAGGGAATGCATGTGCACATGATCTGAAACTTCCCAAAAAGAGATATAACCTCTCATGCAGAAACAGAAGAATGTTGAGCCTTAATGACTCCCAACTCCATATCACGGAGCCCAAGTGGGAAAGACTGGGCCTGACCAAGATGGGAATTGAAGAGAACACCAAGTGTAAAATATTCTGCATAAGTTTGTGAACAAAATCCACTCAAGCAGCTTCTTTAAGAAGTAAGTGAAAGTGAGTAACTGACATGGTACAGAAAGAGGCAAGCCAGTTGGTCATGTAATGATGAGTTCAAAGACCCAGTGAGTGAAAATGACATGCAAAAAGAGTGTAAGTTTTGGCAAAACAGGGCTGAAGAAAGGTCAAATGGTTGTGCCCAGATCTGAAAGACAGAACCCTCATGGTTAAATCAAAACAAATGTTGTGACACTGCAATTGGAATATGAAGTCAGGTAGCCCAAAAAGTTAACCTGGCCATCCAAAATTTCAGGAAAGATACCTACCGAAATGAGAGATAGAACTCCATGGTGAAGCGAGATGTCTCCAAAGGGATTTATAACCAAGAAAGATCTATGATGGGTTTCTAATATTCCATGTTTGTGAAACATTTTTATTATATTATTATTACTATTTATTTTACCTACTCTAATATTAACTAACCTAAACATATCCCTATTTTTTACATTTCAGTTCCTTTTGTGGAAAACAAGAAATAAAGTACTAACTCAGTCTTCTTTTTCCTTGCTGCAAAATGTTGAGTTTACTTTAGCCTATTTTTTATTATAATAGTGATGCACTCAATTATTTTTTTTATTAAATAATACACCAAAGAACACACAATAATTACAACCAAAAGGCAGACAGTTTTCTCAAATAATTACAAGTTTTCTAGCTTTCTAACCATGCAACAAGAGCTGTTACCAGTTCATCCAAACTAGCTGTCATGATTCCCATGGACACCAAAGTTGTATTATAAGTTATACTGACACTTGTCTATTCAGACATAACTTAATACCAAATGTCTTTGAATAGCTCAAACCATGATTTTTCTATTAGTTATAGGTGACATAAAATTAAAATGTAGGTGTTAAATTAGCACTTACTAATTAACTAATTACTAAACAACTAATTAACAAATCCTGAAAAAAAAGGAAGTGACAAGTGGGTATAGCAAGAGAGATCTGATTTTCTATTTGACAGCCCTGTAAACATACAAAATTGAATAAAAATTATGTTTTGTCTCAGCAATCACAATTTTATCGTGAGTGACTTAAATATAATTTCGTAATTTTTGAAGAGGTGATGAATAAAACAGAGAAAAGAAAATGTTTAGAAAAAGTGTCACACTTGTAGAACTTCAATTTTTTTTTTTAAATTGCATTGTACATTTAACATCTTATGACTCAAACTTTCAAAATGTAGGTTATTAGTTGAAACTTTATGCTATGCTGTTTGGTTTAATATAGCCAAAAAGTAATTTAATAAACTTGGAACATGAGAATTAAAAGTTTGTGTCATTCACAGTAAAGGAAACCAAGGGCAAGAGGGTTAAATCTCAAATTCGTATGAAAAATAAAAAAACAAATATATTTAAAACAAACAAGTATAAACAATAGAAATCAAATACAAGAAGTAAAAACTGATATAAATTTTTTGACATGAAGAATGATTTAAACATACACCTATAGATACAACACAATGCCAACTGAGAAAGTGAAAATAGTCCAAGAATAGTAAGAGAAGCTAGCAACACTTGTAACAGATGACACAGTATGACAGATAGAGAGTTGTCATATGATCAGCATGTGTTCAGAAATTGTGAGAAAATGAAGTATTAGAAAAAGTGGTGCACTGATAGCAAATATTTTCACAGCAATACTTTGAGGGTAAACGAGAATCAAAATAGATTTCATTGAGATGAACTAGTACTGTTTTGGAAAAAAAAACATCAGAAGAAAAAGTCGCTGCAATGGTCTAAAGTAACTTGACACTACAACCAGTGTAAAAAAAATATATTAATACTTTCAGAACCACAAAAAACAAAAGAAATACTTCAAATTACTGAAATACAAAGTTGATAACTTATCACATAATAAATAAATATGTGCTGGGCCAGGACTTGAAATTAATGATAATGAACAGTACAATATTTATAAATCCAGGTTAATAAGTATTCCAATAATTACTGAATTGCAAAAAAAATCTTGATTGAAAAATAATACCATTCTATATATTTAAACTTCAAAATCACAAACATTGAATAATAATCAAAAATAATATTCTTCAGCTACGTCTTGTGAACTAACTTATTAAAACTCAGTGTAGGGTTTTCATTCATACAACTTTAATTATATCTGTACATCACCACCAGGGGAACTAATACCAGTTTTTTAATACATGCATATGTACTCAAAATAAACATGACCATTTGGAAGGTGAGCTGGCATTTTAATATAATTAAAAATTTACATATAAACCAAATGATAAAAGAAACAACAAATGAATGTTAAACAAAACCATAACCAAATATAAAAACATAATTTATTTCACAATCTGTTTGTTGAGATTGCATCAATCATTTGTTGGTGTAGCCTCTTTCATGTACTTTTGATATTTACATAGTTGTAATTATATCACATAAATAACAACGTAAAAAAAGGCCATGTGACAAATTCACCAAATCATTTGTAGGTGGATGTTATGAAATTCATAATGATTTACTACATTCATATTCAGATTTTTTATCACTAATCTCAATATGGGCTCAATCAATATGACCAACCATGTGATCTCTTTGTACCTATTTAAAATATTTTTAGATTTAATACTTCCAATTTGCAATATAACATATATACCTTCACAACATATAGCAGTCTTTCAGTTAATATTATGTTTTAACATATAAAAATTCATAGGATGCTAAGCCTTTTGCATGTGGGGGTATCAAACAATTGTTTGCAGTTGATTAACCTAAAATTTATAAATAACTACATTAATACTATGGTATTCCACTATAATTTAATAAGCTTAATAAGTAAGGTTTATTTAAATTTTAAAGAATATGAACTTTGAGCGTGCTAAACACCTATCTCCTTGAAAACTTGGATTGAAAAAACTTAGTAGCTTTTACAAAGATAAAAAAGTCTAAGAAAATCACTTCATGGACATACTAAGTCAAATACTGCAGTTAGAGTATGTAAGGGACCATTTAAAGATTAAAAAGAGTTGAAAGGGGCCACCAATTTTGGTTCAATATATAAGCCATATCTCAGCAAGATAAAAAGATGAGGTTTTTACTTTATATTCTAGCTTGTCAATATCAGTAATATGAGTTCCTAATTTATATAAAATTATAGACTTCGTATTCTGACGTCAAAAATGTCTAATTTTAAACTGATGCATTCAACATACCTTGTGACTCACTAAAATATATTTTTAAATGTATTTTAATATTTACTTTAAAATTAAAAAATTAACTCATACGAAATATTAAAGTTTGAATTATAATTTACAATTTGATTCCAAATTTGCTGACAAATTCATGAAATAGTAGTGCAATAAAATTTTTAATGCAAGTCAACAAGCGTGATGACATGGCATTTGAACCCTGATTCATTGCAAATGGGGTAATAAAATAAAAATTTGTCCATTAATATAATGAGTACTTGTTTTGACTAATCTGTGTGCAAAATCATTTCCCTGTTAAAAAAAATAAAAACATTCCTTTATGTAACTCCTAATATTTCCTAAATGCATTTTAAGCATTTTTTAAATATAGAACTTTACACTTTATCTGTTATTTTATCTATGCTATCTCAAAACGATATTGATCAATTTGATAAACTGCATAACCACCAAAAAGATTGAAATAAATCTATATTACCTTTTTTTCTTTTAAGACTAACTTCAAACTGTAACAAAATGATATTTGTTTATCTCGAGTAGTTCACAACAGGATACATCTATTTATAACTAAATTTTACTGTTTTATTGTCCTTTTAACCATGGTTCACACCATTTTGAGTTGTAACTCATTTAGGACATGTGTAGCTCATGTTATGCTAATGAATTATGTCATCCATGTTTTAGAAGAACTAGCACACACAGCTAGTATGTGGGTGCCTCATAAAACAATTTTATTATATGCTGTTACTTATTTGATTTAATCTCATCTTAACTAACCTTAAAAGGTCCATATTTTTACATTTTAGTAACTTCTATAATTATACATGAAGAATAAGAATGACAAACAAGGAAAAAATAGCATACTTACCCAATCTTCATTTTTCTTGCTCTCAACTGTTGAAGGGAGTTAACCTTAATTTTTCAGACTATTCATAGAATTGCCCTTAATTTTTATTTTATTAAATAATACCCCAAATGATATAGATTAATGACATGCAAATAAAAAAAAATGTCCTTATCTCTCAAAACCTTTTTGACTTTCTCATCCTGCAACAAGAGTAATTACAAATTCATCCAAGCTCATCATTAACATTCTCACAGTAATGATACTTGTACTCTAATGAGTGAAACTGACGTTTAACTGCTCAGAAGATAACTTTATACATCATTTCTCAGACAAAAAATGTGAATTTCTAATGGCTACATGTGATATATATACAGGGGGTGGACAGAAGAAAAGAGGCTCCCCTTAAAAATGTTAATTTGTTAAATCTTTCACGAGATAACAGAAAACAATACATAAAACTACATGTTTTTAGAATGCACTTAAAGAAGCCTATTCAAATATGATCTCAAATCCCAATTTTAACGCCAACATTCATAAATACCTGAACTTTTCATGATTTTAGTTACATTTTCTCATAAAATTGTTGTGCACCTGTTGTAGTTTCTCAGATCTTCTTATTTTGCTTAGCTTATTCACCAGCTGGTAACAGCTGATTAATGTGTAATATTTGTTTAACAGTAATTGTCTGTTAGAAGTAGTACAAACTGTATGTCTGAAGTTTATAAAACAAGAACTGGTGCAATTATTTTGTTCAAAGAAAGTCCACTTTTTGATGTTAGCAATTTTTCATTATTACCTACATATTCAAGTAAGCTTTATAAATCAGATTTTTAAAACTTAAAAATTTTTTTAAAACAATTTTGAACAGTTTGTCACTTCAGATCAGGAAAGAATACACAAATTACTATAGCTGTTTACTTCTTCATATGCATATAAAAATTTACACAAATACATACACACTTCTCTGTGTAGTAACTACAATAGTTGAATGTTTCCAGTACATCAACTCATTAATGTAAATATATTCCATATTAGCTCGAGCCAGTGAAAACCCAAAAATGTACCTTTCCTTTCTTCCAACTTAATGCTTTCATTATTATCTTCAACTTTTGTAGTTAAATCCAATTTCATGTTATGCCTTCCCTGATGACAATAAGAATTTTAACCATTTTACTCCTTCCTTATTTGAGTGAAACAGATTAAAAATGAGAATAGTACACAATATATCTTCACTTGTGGTGAAATTTAGGAAAATGTTTCAAAATAGGATTTAAATACAACAAAGAATTTTGCACTGAAATGTTAAATTTTACTCAAAAGAGTTACACTCAAATGACTAAACAATTAATTATCTTGATGAAATTTTGTAGAACGAATGGCAACTACCTCTTGTAGAGGATGACATTTCGAAAGTCTTCCGCATTTCAAAATGTTGTTATCTACATTGTGTCTCTACAATAGGTAGTTACTGTCCATTCTACAAAGTTTCATCATGAATACAGCTAACATAATATATCAAAGAATTCATGATTTTATTAAAAATAACAAGTTAAAACCCATTACAACAGTGTTTTGTGAAGTCTATATATATAATATATAGAGTTCTCATAGAAAACTTACAATATTCATAACACTTGTAAATATAATTTAATTTTAATAACTTCAAGAAGCTGAGTTGATTTTTTACCACGCTTAGCAATAGTTAAAAATATCTAAGTCAAGAAAGGGTAGCCTTGATATTTTAATTACTTCCACATGGCTTCAGCACATGCTGATATGAAAAGCACTACAAGTAGTAAATTATACAACAAATAAATACATGAAGCAGTGATGTACCAAATTATCATGACATTTTCACAATAGTTCATCTATTTAAACTTCTTTCATTCAGACTGCTGATATTGAATTAAAATGTAAAAGTGTATTTATCTTACATAAGATGCAAGACATTTATGGTAATGTTCTCACAATGACTCATTATCATACACAATTTAGTTATTTTAGCTATCCTTATTCACATTGTTAAATATGTAAATTCTGTTATAAAAAAATGATGTCTCGGTTTTGTACCAGTTGTTTAGTATGTCTCATATTTATTTAAAAGAAATAAAGCTTAGTTGCATAGAATTTTTATCTTCTCAAGATTGTACAACATGAACAAATGTTTAAACTTGGTTAAAACTGCGTAACATATCTATAGGCTTTTGTATATAAATTGACATTTTGTTATATTACTTTTAACCTTGTAACCACCTGATAATAGGGTTAAACATGATGTATTTCTAAGTTCCTGTTGAATAGTCCAGCATATTCCTGATTATTCAACAGGAACTGATGTAGAAATATGCTGTTTAATCCTGTCAATGGATAGTTACAGTTAATTAGCATGTCCAAACATAGTTCAATAGAGAATAACATAACAATACTAAATTATCCATAACAAATAGTTACACACACCATTATTTTTTTTTAACAAAGTCATACATAGAGATTCTTTTTCAACTCTCCTTTCATTAAACATCAAAGGTGTTAATACTATCAGGAAAACCATTCTCAGCTGCAGAATTTAGATGTTTTTGTTTTTTGAGTCTAAAAAATCTGAACATTAATGAATGATGGTTTGATATTTACTAGTGTAATGTTTTTACAATTATATGATGTTCAGAACACTTCTTTTTCTATTGTATGAGAAGATGAAGATGTTTTATTTTACTTGAAATTCATGTTTCTGTGAAGTGCTAATTAGAATGTCAATTTGCAATTTATAAAATAACCATTTTACAGGACATTATATTTACTACTGGAAAACTAGCATGTTGTTAATATAAAGTTGTCAATAATAAAAAATTATTTAAAATAAATGAATGAAAAATAAGTTGTTACATGTGAAACACAAGAAACAAATATCAATACAACTTACTTTCATACACTTTGTCTTCCTGAACATCTTTGTACAATTCTAAACATCTTTCTTCCTCACATTGTTCTTCTATTTCCTCAGCCTCTGTTAAACCTTTTAGGGGATCAATATAAGGTTTAGGTTCACACCTTTTCAAGTCATACAAATAGCCATGAGCATCATATTTGTCAACAAAACAGAGAGAAACAAACAATTCATATTAGACATAATCAAAAGGATAAAAATTTAAAGTTTTAACTTGAATCTATAAAATTTCTATTCCTGATTAACTCTGCTAAATAAAAAGCAAACAAGTAACATCATGGCTACACATTCAGCTACAAAAACAGACATAATCATAAAACGAGTATATAATATTTATGTTTTTAAATAAGACCAGACTTTTGATGAATATATATTTTTGGTATGTACTGTATATAAATTTAAGCATACTTCAAAGCTTATTTCAGATAAAGAATTCCAAAAATTAATGAATAGTGTTCTATTAAGTAGTATATAATATCGTTTAATCATTACAGTTAATAGTCTGACTAAATATTGATTTATATTTTTGGTAAATTAGGTCATGTTTGTTTATTCTTACAAGAAATACAATAACAGTTAAGTGAAAACACTATTAACAATATTAATCGAAAATTAATATTTTTTCAACCAGATGTTCCAGCAACTCGTGTGTCATTGTAACTATTAAATTTGACACAAGTTTTCTTGCACCCATATATCATTTGAGTTATTAAATACTGAACCTGCTGACCTATCTAACTTACAAAAGTAATTTGAAAGTTTATAATATACTTTTCAAAAAAAGAAACGCAAAAGAGATATTTTTGTTTTTTTAAAGACAAATATGTGTAATAACGTTACAAGCTCAGAGTATGTGATGTTACACGTGTTAAGGCACTGATTTTCAGACCAAAATGACCATAAAAGTTGTGCACTTTGAAAACGGAGTAAAGCATTGGATTTTTCGCCAAAACGCATTTGTGTCCAATAAAGTTGTTTGAGAGAACTATGCGTTCTGCAAGTGCACCATGTGCAAAATCCCTATAAAAGTGACGGGTTCTTGGTTTCCATAGCTCAGTCTTAAGCCATCGACATGCAATACAATTACGCCAAGACTGAGTGAAGCACAACGCAACAACGCCATTTGTCGTTGGAAGCAGGCGAATCTCGATCATGTGTTGATCAGAGCTGTGAATGTCCACCAAAGCACCATCACAAGGCTATGGAATCGTCTCCAATAACATGGATCAATTTGTGATCGTCCACTATCTGGCAGACGATCTGCGACGTCTACTGTCTCAACTATACCAGAGCTGCGTAGGGTTTCCGATCAGACTGTACGCAACCGTCGACGAGATTCTTAGGCCCCATGTGCAACCCACCATGGTGAACGTCAACGACGTTTTTCAACATGACAACGCCCGTCCTCACACAGCCCGACTCACTACTGTCTTCTTGAGACACCACAACATCAACGTTCTTCCCTGGCCCTCCAGATCACCAGATTTAAACCCCAATGAACATCTTTGGGACGAGTTGGACTGACGTCTGCGACGGCGACAACCTCAACCGTAGACTTTACCTCAGCTTGCAGTAGCTTTGCAGGCTGAGTGGACAGCCATTCCACAGGATGTGATTTGTCATCTCATCGCTTCCATGCGCAGGAGATGCCAAGCAGTTATTGATGCTCACTGAGGGCATACTCGTCATTGACGTTGAGTGACGTTAAACTTCAACTAGTGAGAGTGGACTTCGCCTTTGCTGGTTTTGGATGTTCATTAGTGAGTGTGCAAAGTTTCACACATGTCATACAGAACTACTGGGAATTAACTTGTAAACAATTTGTCTCAAATTTTGCTTTTTCGTGTGTTTTTTTTAAGAGTATACATAATGTGTACTTATTCATTGTTACTGTTATGCAATTTGAAACTTACAACTTAGATTTATGGAAAGATTAAAAGCCCTCATAAATGCTGACAACTACTAAAATCCGAAGAAATCCAATCAGAAATCTTTAACACACTGATTTTATTTAATCTATGAATCAGGTAGATAATGTAACAAAGCACCATCAGTAACATAATGAACCACAGTGAAACAACCATTGATATTTTCCCATGAAAAGTTTTATAAAATATACATGTAAACACAGTATGTTTATACTAAACACCCAATGAAATAAACTGTATAACTTCCAAAATAAACAGAGAAATAAAAAGAGTCTTACAACTTACACAAATGCTTCATTAAACATGCAGATGGTAATAAGGTTTCAGGCAAGGAATGTTCAGCGGTCAAAAAATGACTGTTTTATTTCAATAAAGTCTTAAAGCATATTTCTCTTTGAGACATAAAACCCACTACAATAATCCAAACTGGACACAGTAGTTTTATGCATGTTAATTAAACATTTCTGTACATGTTTTAATTATTAAAAACAAATGTTGAATGGAAAATGGTACCACTAATATCGAGTTTAAAGTATTATTTAGCAAAAAATCAAAGCATGTATGTTGAAATGTAAGGAAAAAAAAATAAATGTGAAAAGAATTAAACATTCTACTTCAAAATAATGTCACATATTAACTGGTTCAAATGAGTAAATACATATGTATGATAAACCTTTGAACTTCTACACTGTTGTATATGTAACAAGAATTTAAAATGTTTTTATGCCACTAACCCAGAAATGTAAAAACGACTTCACTATTTGCTGTAGTTGCACAGCAGTCTTTGGCACAATGTAAGAGAGCAATAATCAAAGATATTTGTTTAATGCAAATTCTAGCTCATTTTCTAACAACATTGTTTAAACTTTGTGAAATTTTTGTAATTCATATAAGGTCAACTAGCTGAGAGACAGTAATAGAAGAACATTATTGAGCAGCTACATTGTGTTATATGCCTTGGAAGCCATAATTGTGTTTTACACCTATTAATCAAAAAACTACAGAATGTGATCAAGAATGTTTATAAATTTCAAATATTACAAACTTTTAAAATTTAGTGAATTACCTTTGCAATATCGTATTTCTTTCTCAGTGAAAAATCAGCCAGTTTGAGCAAGGCATGACAATATTAACTCAGAACTGATTTGCTCATCGATAAAATATTAAGTTCTAGACTGAATATAAAACTCAGTATTGTTTCTAAGTTTGTAAAACTGTTGTATACAAACAGCCATTTGCAGCAATTTCATTGAAGTTTGGCATTTAAAAGGACATTCATTAAATCACCAAGTTACTGCATTTTTCAACTGATATATTCCAGCTCCATATCAACTAAACACGATTGCTTAAATAATGCATTAGGTGATGGTGATAGTTGGACAATACTTATATATCTGCCTTGGCATAAATTTATATTTTTGAGCTCATATGCGACTGTACAAAGAGCATATTGTTTCAAAGTGAATTTTATGCAGAAACAATTGTTTTCAGATGAATACTGTAAATGCACATTTGTACACATTCAATTTGATTATGTATTTTACCAAAAACTCTCACTAAAAATCGGTAATTAAGGTTTCAAAAAATGTTATATATCCAGTGCAGTAGATGGAATAGATGGCATGCTATGGGAGTCAGATAAGGATGAAGCAAAGGTCCAATGATGCAAATCTAATGAATACACTGAATCTGGTGGAAGCAACAATTCTGGTAATGACAAATACTCATGTGAAGATGAATGACTAGTATATCCTAGCATATAAACTTTTGAATGACTTTTGTAAAATTGACACTTAAAATTTCAGTGAAAGATGTCCAAAAATATAATTCATCAATAGTTGTTTCCTATATTTATAAACTGATCAATACAATATTTACAACTGAAGTGTAAAGGACGTATTTTATTCAGTTTAACCTTTCAAAATTGGACAAATATTATATTTGGGCACATTATTCAGTTAAATGAGCATGTTTAGTATTTAAACCTTGACAATACTAGCAATAAGGTACTTTGCATTATACAAAATAATTGTTGTATTCATCAGTGATGATGAAAAAACTCACTTGTAGAGAAAAATCTAAGCACGCTCTCTACATTCCTACATTCAATTACACAACCCCTTCAAATGTGTGGTCGGCTATCAGTCAGTTATCTTTTTCTTTCTTTGTGAACCTGACAATGACTGAAGAAGGTCGAAACGTTGTTCGGTCCTCTATATAAACATCTTCTCAACCCATACCAGCCATTTTTACAAATATAAATTGTTGTATTAATGGGGCTTTGCGCTGGGGTCTTTAATATTTCTCCAATCCAAAGTTTGTACGTGGAGTCCCATAAACCCTTTCTGTATATTTGTCGTTGCAACTGTCTCTTATGTATCCTTCCAAACTTTGCTCTTTATCACAGGATCCTACTTGTGGTTGTGCTTTCCATTCTCAGTGGGCCACACCGTTTTTATAGCAGAAAATCTGCCATAGTTCCTTTTAACCTTTATTTCCAGGCACAATAAGGAAAATTGGATTTGTCTTTGAATAGCAGTATTTGTAAATCGCCCCTTCTACCATGGCTAATTACTATTACCAACTATGGCCTGTCTTTGAGTCATCTGAGAAAGGCAAATACTCCTGATTGGAAATATCACTCTTTATTTGCTGAACATCTTTCAAACAATCCATCCATTCCCATACATACAGATGGTCTTTCAAGCCTGTATATGCACACACACACTTGAAAAAAAATTTTTGAACATAACTTTTACTTTTTAGTAACTTATAGATTCCAATCTAAAACTATACAAAAGTGCTATAGTCAATGGCAGGTTATTCCACAATTCATATTACACTTTTAAAATATGAGTATTTTAACTGAGCCGAGGCAGTCTTTTCCAAATCTTAAACTTGTGACTTGTTGTGGAATTAGCTTAAATTATATCAGTGGAATTAGATGGTTTTTATTTTGTTAATCATCCAGATAATCTTATTAGCTTCAATAAGACTACTTCTTGCTCTTTTGAAAAGAAAGCAGATCTTAATTTGTTCCTATAAAATCATGTTAGTAGCTGTTCTCTGTGTTATTTTCAGTAAGTCGATATTATTTTAAGTAAGGATACCAAAAGACAAAACATTCCAAATGTAACTTTTTATTAATATGTAAATATACACCCTAATTTTGTAAAAGTTAAGTGAAAAGCGACAAGGCAATGCTTTAATGACTTGAGGCACTGATCCATTTATTTTCCAAGATCTTCTTGTTCAGTTATAGTTCCATCCAAAAATTATGTATTTAAATAAAAATCAAAGGTCCAAGTTCTGGTCAGAGTTTTATCCTGTCTTCTGATATTCAGTTTGACAATTATTCTCAGTTAAAGAACATTTACAGATTTGTAGCATTACAAATCATTTAACTTCAACAGATTCTTGATGGTATAGATTCATCATTGCATGTTTATGAAATCATAACTTTAGAGTTGAATAATTTGCTGTGTGGGCTGATGGATAAGAAAGAATAGAAAGTTAAGTAAATATTTAAGAAAGAAAAATAATATTTTTATTTTTTTTTAATTAATTGTCATCTGTTGATTATAACAGTGACATGTGGTTAACTTTTGGTAATAAGTGAAAATTTGTTCTGTAAATGTTTGTGCTCGTGTTAAACTAGAAATGTTGTAGTATTCATGTATGTTCAAAACAAAGAATACTTTGTGTACTAGCTAAAATGGCATCTTATTTAAGCAACTTCTTATTTACATCTATACATAGGTCATCACTAACCTATGAATGTTGAAGGGTTTAATTTGAGAAACTTCGATTTTAGCATAATATTCAAGGAGGGTACATCTTTAATGAAAGCTATAAACATTTAGTACAGCAAACAGTGGGTTTAATGTGTGAAAAAAGGAAGGCATATATGGTACATATACCAATATCCTTCTAAATCCCTTATATATTGTGAAATTATTTTGAAAGACTCATTCTCTGAATATTGTTTAAGGGCTTAATTCCACAATTCATATATAAATCAATACAATTTATTGATAAAAATGATCATCATAAATAACTTTTTTTTCTACATTTTACAATTAAACATTTAAACATGAGGTTTGAAGTAAATGTTATTATGTCTTTTAATGTGATTTAAAAACATTTCCTATGCTAATTCTGTGCCAGGATTTTCTGCATTACTTCGAAATAAATTAAAAACAAATTCTTACCAAAGCTATATATCTAATGTGAAATTCAAGAGGTGAAATTATTTCGGGCCATTTCTTTCTCTTCGTGTACTCAAATTCCCTGAAAGTAAATCAATACCACTAAGCCTAACCCCAGGCAACTTAATACTTTTAATAATAGGTGAAAAACAGGTAAAGGTGGTTCATATATCAAATTCCCTCAGAAATTTATGTAGTTATTGTGGAATTTAATGGCTTAAATTATTTTGGGAAACTTGTTTCTTCACACTTTCTGTAAGGGCCACATTCATGTACTTTGTATGCTGTTGTAAGTAATAAGTTTTGATCTGTTTGTAAGTAATTTTTAACTTGTTTAGGCACTGTGTTGATCCATTTTAAACATGTTCTGTCCCAAGGTTTATCCATAACATTACATAGTGTTATTAGTGATTGTGACACTGTTCACCTCAGAAATGTTTTTAGTTTTTCAAAGGCCATTAATATTTTTAATGCTAATTAAGTTTTTTAAGTTATACATTAGACCTTTCTTAATGTAATTCCCTTTTAAGAATCAAAGTACATCAAGTTTGATTTGATATTAGAAAATTGCCATAATGTCAAGTAACTCAAAACCAGGACTGGAAAGGCCAACTCCAGGTGATTAATGCTGTTGTTTGAAAAAATCGTAAGTGATCCTGGTAATTTATAATTAAAATTTTGCTGCAAGTCTATTAAACTTTTTTTATTGCTTTACTTTCAGAAAGTGGCCATAACGTCAAATAACTTGAAACCAGGACTGGAAAAGCCAACTTCAGGTAGCTGATGGTGGTTTTTAAACTTAGCTGTTAGTCTTCCTGGTGAGTTATTAATTACAATTATGCTACAGAGAGTCCTTTACAACTTGTACAGTTTTTGTACAGTTAATTTACAGTTGGTATTTTCATTTCCTTGATCATATGACTCTTGCTTTCTGCATGATATGTTGATTTGACCAACAATATTAACAATTTCTGACCAACCCCAGAAATATCTCATTGACCACTTTGGGGACACCTGCTTTAGACTACAGCTATATTATATCTATAGACAAGATATCCACATTTTTGTTTAAATATTTCATCTACATGCACACACATACATTTTATTTTGTTACTCAAGCTCTTGAAGGAGGCTACTGCATTGAAACGTGTTTGAAAAATTGAGTTTAGCACTGCATGTTTTCACACAAAATTAAATTTGAACAAAATAAAGAATCCAAAGAAATGTTTAAAAATAGAAAAAAAACATTGCAGGTATTGAAATTGTTTTGGAATTGAACTCTATTTGAAATGTTTTTCTATTAATTTTTTTTAAAATTTAAACTTCACAGCTGTTGGAAAATATTGATTCTACTGGACCATCTCTAACCTATAGGTACAAGAAACTGAAAGTATTTTGTCTGTTGAAAATGACCATCTTGGGGATATCAAAACTGGTCATTTTGTTGTCTTGAGAATTAATCACATTTGCATCATTAATCTCATATTATTACTGTGCTTACTAATAAAATTTGGTATTATTGCATTATTTTTTTATTTTTATTGGTACACAAAGTTACACAATTCTTTCCCAGTTGTATGTATCAAAACATGATTTATTTTGTTATAAGCCATCAACGTACCACTGAATTATCAGGGTCTAGTTATTACTTGTACAGTAAACATTACTGTAGTAAATCAAAATATCAAAGTAACAACTTAGTTATGAAAATGGTCTTATTTATGTTTTAAACTTTAAAGTCAGAGTACTTTTGAAAATTCACAATGTCGGATTAGAATAGGTTGTCCAAAACTAATATATTCATTTGATTATGGAAGAAAGATAAAATTCTCAACTAAACATGTTTTGTGCAAGTTTACTTGCATGTTAATAGCTATCATAGCTCATGTATGGTGTTGATATTATATATGATTTAATTTAAGCTTCTCTTAATGTGTCTACAACTGAATTATGGTGAAGTGGCTTCCCTTTGATTGTGATATTTGTAAGTGATACGGTACTTTTAACATTAAACTAAAGTGGCAACAAATGTTCTTGCTGAATTATAGACTGTTTATGGAATTGTATTCTTTATTTTAAAGTTATGATGCATGAGTGACGAAATACCAGTTCAAGTTTGTTACATTACTCCTGATATACATCAAAAATAATATATTTATCAATTATATTCTAATTAGTATCTAAGTTGTATATCCTCCTCCATTTTAGTATATATTGTAATTTTTTGGGCCTATTATATAGTTTAGTAGTTAGTATGCTGGACTTGGCATTGGAAGGTCTCAGGTTTGAACTCAAAATATGCTAATGAACTTTTTCTGCACTTTCAGCAGTGGATGTGTAGCCAAAGAGACAGTCCATTTCACTATACTGTGAGTATTAGCTGTGTAAATGGTGGGTGTTACTGATTGACTGTCTTTCCTTGGGTCATCATTCTCAGTAAAAGATGCTGTATATTTACACTTGATGTTTTTGACTCGCTGTTGATATTGAAAATGCTAAATTTATACTTTCACCATTGAAATAATATTTTGTAACTTTTTATGGTGTTTACTTCTTCCAGTTACTCAGTTATTTTACTCTGATATTCAGCCATATGTAGCACTACTGCCTCTTATTTTAGCATAGTATAATGGCTTTGATATCTAAATTTATATCATAATACAATATTCCTGTGAATTCTGAAACATTTATAATAGTTAGTAACTTGCAAACATAAAATTTCCTCCATCATTAACAACTGAAATGTTCTATGAAGACATTTTACAGAGAAAAGTCAGATTGAATTTTAGTTACTTATTGATCCTTTTTAGGTGTTATTTGCAAATATCTAAGAAACTTTTATTTTACTTTGTATTTTTTAATTTAATTGTTTTTATGGATTTTAATGTAGGCTAATATATTATTGATTTTTGAAAAAAAACTTATTATTTGTATTGAAAGAATGGAAAATATATGTTATTAATTTTTAATTCAATTATATTTTATCATCTAGAACTATGAAGACCTGCCAGTAAGTATATAAGTACTTGTATGTACTTAGGAGATTAGAAGGATGTTTAATGTTGTACACATTGTTTGAAATATTCATACAAATGGATGTGAATATATTGTTTTAATATATTGTGAAGCATTTTGTACATTTAAAATGCTTCAGATATTGAATATTTGTGGAAAATTGAAGTACATATATATGTGTGTGTGTGTGTGTGTGTGTACACATATGAAGATATAAAATAAGCTGTATCGTGATGCTTGTTTTGAAGGAGAACGTGTTAGGACATTTTGTGCTGAAATGTTTATACTGCCACAAGATGGTGCTAATCAAGGTCATAAAGGGCTATGGGTACTTAGGAAGGCTTTATTAGCAAGATGGAACTTTGAAATTGTTAAGTATCTTGGAGATGCTATAGCATGGGAGAATGTTGAGATTGATTCATAACTTTCAAGTATAAAACTATCAGAAAAGGAAGAGAGTTGGCTCTTTGATGAAGGATCAATAACAAGGATGTGTGCATAGATACATGAGAATATGCTGTCGATTTATAGGCTCCATTTGCAGCCAGTGAATAAGTAGTTTTGTTTCTGCTTGTGGTTATTGCATCACGAATGTTAGAGAAATGGCTAGTTAAGTGTTGGAACTACATGAGGGTAGATGTATATACTATTTGACAGATTGCAAGAACACTACAGAAAAATCAAGTAAAAACTTGTGTAATGAGTGGAAAAATCAACACCATGATGAATACTGCCACTACAAGTCCTTTGGTTCTATTGTGACATAGCTCTCTGTAAGTAGTTTATTGATACCTTTTCTAGCATTGGGGAACATAGTAAAGAAAAGTTAACTTGAATGTACAAGAAATTTTTGTTTTAAAAGTGTTTGCTTAACAAAAACTGTGAGAAGTTAATCATGAACTTTTCAGAAGTTTGAGAAAACCTAATAAAGTGGTTATGTTTGGAATCTTGGTCTCTAAATCAAATTCTTTGATTTAACTGTAAAGCCTCAAGTTAGTGCCTTTGTGCTCCATTTGTCCACTGCAACACTGCTTAAATAAATGTGTACCAGGTAGTATTAGTTGAAGCTCCAAAGGCGAAGCTGAAACACAACTCGGTCTGCTTGCATTACAACAGTTGTTTGATATATTTAAAAGACTGAATGTGAATGTTTCTGTGGTTTGCCATAAGTAATATCCAAACTACATAAAAGTTTATAATTTTATTAGATAGTTAATGTTAGTTCACTTGGGGAAACATTTTGCCTTACAAATTCTTTGATATACTTTGAAAAGGTTACAACTTCTATAGATGAGGGTGAACATGTAGATTTGGTGTACCTGGATTTTTAGAAAACATTTGAAAAGGACTTGCATAAAAAGCTTGTAAAAATTCTCTGTTATTGTGATGGAATAAGCTAGTAAATTGGATGAAAGGGTGGGTAGTTAGAAAAAAGCAGAAGGTTGTTAGAAATGGAGTTCTTTCAAATTATATTAATGTCATAAGTAATAGACCTCATGGCTATGTCTTAGGGCCTTTCATCTTTTTTATTTACATCAGTGAAATAGAGGAAAGAATAGTCAATAAATTATTTAAATGTGCAGGAGTTATTAAGGTATTGTATGCTACAAGGTGTGAAGAGGATGCTGCTGATTTGCAAAAGGATTTAGATCATTCATTGAGTTGGACAAATAATAGAAAGATGAGTTTTAATTATAATAAATGAAAAGTAATAATTGTGACTTACCATTATTTGAATTATAAATATGATTTTGAATACAGTAACCTTTACAGTTTTATGAAAGAAAGGGATTTCAAAGTGATAGTTAATCAGCCTTTGAAGTAATCCAAAGAATGTCCTGTTGCTAGTGGTAGGAAATATTGGATTTTAGGTTGTATCTACAGAAGTACTTAATACAAGTTTAAAGATGTTATGCTTTCATTGTACAGGTTATTAGTTAGGCCTCATTACAAATATTATGTTCAGTCTTGAACTCCTTACCTTAAGAAATACATTGAATGGTTGGAAATGAATCAGAAGAGGGCGGCTAGAATGATACCTTTGATGTAAAGAGTCATATCAGGAAAGATTTCTTATCTAAGGAAATACATTAACATTTTGGAAAGGGTTTAGAGAAAGGAAACAACAATGATGCCTGGGATGAAGGGGTTATGTGTGGAGTGGCTGAAATCTTTCAAATTGTTTTCATGTGAAACAAAAGAATAGTTAGGAGGGATCTGATTGATGGTGTTGATGTTTTTTTGTTGTATTTTTCATATTTAAAAGTGAGAATAGCAGAACTGAGAAACATAGCTATAAATGTTGGGGACGTAGGAGTCTTTGTCAGCTAAGACTGTATAATATTTCTAACAGGGCTGTTGGATTTTGGAATTGGTTGCCATTGAATGTAATAGAGACAGTGAGTTTAAGAAAAAGTTTTACAAGCACGTAAGTGATAAAGGCTGGTTTTAAGAGTTTTCTTCTCTGTAATTACTTATTTTAGTTTAGAGGATGAAACAACTAAGATGGACCAATAGGCCCCATATTGTTCCAAAATCTTAGATTATTAGGAGTTATGTTATAATTTGTTTATAGAAATGATTTTAATAATGGAAGTGGTGAATAAACGTTTTTGAATAATTCCAAGGTTTAACAGAGGCTAAGAAAATATTAGTAGAACAATGTGAGGAAGAAAGATATTTAGAACTGTACAAGGATGTTCAGGAAGATGAAGGTAGACTGTATTGATACTTGCTTTTGATGATTTTCTACAGTTTTAGCCATGTGACATAATTACAACCTTGTGACTTGTATAATAAAGTTACTTGGAAGAGGCTACACCAACAGGTGATTGATGCAATCAGAACACACACATAGTGAGGTAATAAATTATGTTTTTATGTTTGATTATGGTTTTATTTAGCATTCATTTATTATTCCTTCTCTTATTTAGTTTATCTGTGAATTTGTAGTTAAAGTTCTTGCTCACCTTCTAAATTATCATGTTTATTTTGAGTAAATATGCATGTATTATGAAATTGGCATCAGTTTCCCTTGGTAGTGATGTATGAAAATTACTATCACATGATTTGTACTCTTGTAATCCAACACTTGAATGAACAATGTGAGGAAGAATGATATATAAAACTGTACAAGGATATTCAGGAAGATGAAGTGTTATGAGGGTAGGCTGTATTGATATTTGCTTTTGATGTTTTATATGTAATAACTTATTTTTTATTTATTTTTACTATTTTTTATTACTGACAACTTTATGTTTATAATATGCTAGTGATTCTGTTCAACTTTTTCCATTTTTGTAACAGCCTCTTACATATTCTTACTACAGTATATGACATGTGAATAACCAGTTAACAGCTTAGAATGCCCAGTATGGTTTTATCGGTCATTATAATCTACTGTGTTCTTTTGATCCAAGATTTCAAGGTGGTGCATTATGTCCTTAGTCTGCTCAGAGTTTCATATTTTTTAAAATTTAAATAAAACTTATTAATATGCTTGATAAATAAAAGTGTAATTCTATGGTATTAGTGTTGCTATTTATGGTATTTTGGGTTGTTCAAATGTGTGTGTATATGTATAAAACATAAAAAAAAATTGTTTGATATTTTCCATGGGCAAAATGTTATTTTTTTATATGTTAAAACATAATATTAACTGAAAAACTACCAAATGTTCTGAAGGTATTTACATTATATCCAAAGTTGAAAGTGTTAAATCTAAAAATTCTTTAAATGAGTACAAACATATCATGTAGTTTGGTCACCTCAACTGAACTCATATTGAGAAAATTTGTAAAAGAATCTGAACATGAATGCAATAAATTATTGTGAATTTTATAATAACATCCTACAAATTATTTGGTGGTTTCAGAGGATGACTTGTTGAATTTGCCATATGAATTTTATTAACAGTTTTAGTCATGTGACATAATTACAACCTTGTGACTTGTATAATAAAATTACATGGAAGAGGCTACACCAGCAGATGATTGATGCAATATGAACACACACTTGGTGAGATAATAAATTATGTTTTTATATTTGATTGTGGTATTACTTAGCATTCATTTATTATTCCTTCTTTCATTTAGTTTATCTATGACTTTGTAGTTAAAGTGCTTGCTCACCTTCTAAAGTATCATGTTTGTTTTGAATAAATATGCATGTATTATGAAACTGGCATCAGTTTCCCTAATTTGTGATGTATGAAAATTACAATCACATGATTTGTACTCTTGTAATCTAACACTTGAATGAAAACCCTACATTGACTTTAACAAGTTACAGCTAAAGAATACTATTATTGATTACTACTAAAAGTTAATGATTTTGTAGCTTAAATACATGAGACAGTGTTATTTTGGAATTTATTTTTTTTTCCTGATTCATTTATTAATGTAGATTAATATATACTGTGCTATTCATTAACATTAATTTCAAGTCCTTGCCTGGCACATATTTATATACTGTGTGAAAAGTTATCAACTTTGTATTTCAGTTATTTGAAATCCACTCTTTGGATTTCTGTGGTTTTCAATGTATTATTAATTTTTTGTTTTACTCTGGTTGCAGAGGTAAGTTAATTTAAACCATTGCAGCATCTTTTACTTCTGATGCCTTTTTCCAAAACAATACTACTTCATCTCAATCAAAGCTATCTAAATCCTGGTTTGCCCTCTAAGAATTCCTTTAAACACATTTGCTATCAGTGCACCATTCATTTCTACTCCTTCATTTTCTCACTATTTCCTAACACATCCTTATCATGTGACTACCTTCCATCATTCATATTCTGTGACTGAAATTGCTAGCTTCTTCTACTACTCCAGCACTATCTTCACTTTCTGAGTTAGCTTTATATTTTATGGACACATGTATCGAATCATTCTTCATGTCACAAAATTTTGACTGTGCTTGATCACAATTTCAGATCAAATTAACTTCTTGTGTTTGGTTACCATTGTTGTTAAAACTTGTTTGTTTCCTAATTTGTAGATATGACTCTATTGCCCTGGGTAGAATACAGTGAAGGATTTACTGTGTATGAAACAAAGTTTTTATATTTTATGTTCCAAATTTATTACATTACTTTTTGGCTACATTAAACCAAACGGTGTAGCATAAAGTTTCAACTAATAATCTATATTTTAAAAGTTTGAGTTATAAGGTGTTAAATGTACAGTGCAAATTTTAAAAAAAATCATAAGTTCCCCAAGTGTAACACTTTTTTTAAACATTTTCTCTTCTCTGTTTTATCCATCACCTCTTCAAAAATTACGAAATTATATTTAAGTCACTCACGATAAAATTGTGATTGCTGAAACAAAACATAATTTTTATTCAATTTTGTATGTTTACAGGGCTGTCAAATAGAAAATCAGATCTCTCTTGCTATACCCACTTGTCACTTCCTTTTTTTTCAGAATTTGTTAATTAGTTGTTTAGTAATTAGTTAATTAGTAAGTGTTAATTTAACACCTACATTTTAATTTTATGTCACCTATAACTAATAGAAAAATCATGGTTTGAGCTATTCAATGACATTTGGTATTAAGTTATATCTGAATAGACAAGTGTCAGTATAACTTATAATACAACTTTGGTGCCCATGGGAATCATGACAGCTAGTTTGGATGAACTGGTAACAGCTTTTGTTGCATGGTTAGAAAGTTAGAAAACTTGTAATTATTTGAGAAAACTGTCTGCCTTTTGGTTGTAATTATTGTGTGTTCTTTGGTGTATTATTTAATAAACAAAAATTGAGTGCATTACTATTATAATAAAAAAATAGGCTAAAGTAAACTCAACATTTTGCAGCAAGGAAAAAGAAGACTGAGTTAGTACTTTATTTCTTGTTTTCCACAAAAGGAACTGAAATGTAAAAAATAGGGATATGTTTAGGTTAGTTAAGATTAGAGTAGGTAAAATAAATAGTAATAATAATATAATAAAAATGTTTCACAAATATGGAATATTAGAAACCCATCATAGATCTTTCTTGGTTATAAATCCCTTTGGAGACATCTCGCTTCACCATGGAGTTCTATCTCTCATTTCGGTAGGTATCTTTCTTGAAATTTTGGATGGCCAGGTTAACCTTTTGGGCTACCTGACTTCATATTCCAATTGCAGTGTCACAACATTTGTTTTGGTTTAACCATGAGGGTTCTGTCTTTCAGATCTGGGCACAACCATTTGACCTTTCTTCAGCCCTGTTTTGCCAAAACTTACATTCTTTTTGCATGTCATTTTCACTCACTGGGTTTTTGGACTCATCATTACTTGACCAACTGGCTGCTGCTTGCCTTTTTCTGTGCCATGTCAGTTACTCACTTTCACTTACTTCTTAAAGAAGCTGCTTGAGTGGATTTTGTTCACAAACTTATGCAGAATATTTTACACTTGGTGTTCTCTTCAATTCCCATCTTGGTCAGGCCCAGTCTTTTCCACTTGGGCTCCGTGATATGGAGTTGGGAGTCATTAAGGCTCAACATTCTTCTGTCTCTGTGTGAGAGGTTATATCTCTTTTTGGGAAGTTTCAGATCATGTGCACATGCATTCCCTTTATTGAATGCTTCTTGACCAGTGGCACTTCTTCCTCAATCTCTTGGATCATGCCAACACACTGGGATCAGTAGTAAACGAATTATCTAATCAACAGGTTCACCTTTCAAAAATTACTTTGTGTGGCAACTGATTGTGCACCTGGCATGATTGGTAAGTAAGCAGGTTTTGCAAATCTATTTCCAAAATATGTTTGACATCGACTGGTAAGCTTTCATTGTGCTATACATGAGGAGACTTTATGTGCAAAGGCTGGCCTTAAGGAGCTTGAAAAAGTGATGGAAATTGTAACAAAGGCATATGATTTTATTTCTTCACATGCTTTGAAAAAAGGCAATTTCAGAATATACTGGAAGAAGAGAAGTCCGTGTACACAGGACTACTTGTGTACAATAATTTTCATTGGCTGAGTATATGTTTTTTAAATGATTTATTCAGTGTTTGGAAGAAATTCGTCTGTTTTTGCACATGAAAAATTTTCTTGTCAAGAATTTTCTGATGTTTGTGGAATTGTAGATTGATGTTTTTTTTACAGATTTTTTCTTCACATTTAAATGACTTGAACACCAAATTAAATGTGATGTTTACAGTGGCACTTTTAAATATTTTCAAAATCTGAAAAATCTTGAAATTAATGAGAAAATATACATTTGGAGATTGCAAATTCAATTTTTAAGCATCATTAATTCAACTTTTAAACCATTTTTTGAGATTTAATAACTTCAAGTTATTTGAAGAATCTGCAAAATTCATAAAGTATGCAGACAGTGTAATGTTAAACAAACTGTATTTGGAAATGCCGCAGTTGATTGATTAGGATAATTATGAGACGCAACTGTTTAATTTACAAAGCAGCTCAAGTTGGAAGCAAAAATTTATCGACTTAAGAGCTGAACAAGAAAATATTAAAAGAAATTGGTTAGCGACTAGAATAACACACAAAATGGCAAAAAATAAGGTTCTAAAACTTTGGAATTCCATTCCTGGAACTTTTGACTGTCAAAGAAATGTCAGCAAGGGCAGTATTTTCATCAGCATATTTATATGAGTCATTTTATATGCAAAAATGGCTCGTTTGGGTTGAGAAAATATTTTACATAGAAGATCGAACAACGTTTCGACATTCTTCGGTCATTGTCAGGTGCACAAAGAAAGAGGTAACTTACCGGAAACTGACCACATGTTTGGAAGGGGTTGTGTAACTGGGTGTCGCAATGTAGAGAGCGGTGTTAGATGTTTGAATATATAATTTTATCAATAATATTAATATAAGTATAATGGCGTTCTTTATATTGGTTTTATTTTGGGTTTAAGTTGTTGTATAAGTAAGGCTTCTTTAATTTTGCGTTTGTTTATGTTTGTTTCTTTATTTAGTATTTGAGTGTTTTCTACGGTTATTTTGTGTTTATTTGACTTGCAGTGTTCGAAAACGTGTGAAGGTGACTTTTTATGTTCTTTGAGTCTGGTTTCCATTTTTCTACTTTTTCTCCAATATAGAAGTCGTGACAGTTATCACATTGTATTTTATAAATAATGTTGGTGTGGTGTTTGTCAGTGTAGTTCTTACATAGTATAGACCTCAGTTTTGTGCCTGGTTTTTGAATAAATTTAGTATTAACTGGAATGTCATATTTTGTTACTAGTTTTTGCCAAATGTTGGTTATTTGTTTGCTTATGTCAGGAATATTTGGTATACAGCAGTATATGGTTTCGTGAGATATATTTATTTTTGTTGGTTGAGTTTGCTTTCTCTCTCGGTGTGTGCGTATAATGTTTTCTACGATTTGTGAAGGAAACATATTGAAGTTGATGAAGTATTGTTTTATTTTGTCTAATTCATCGTTAATTTTATCTGGTGAGCAGAGTTTTATGGCTGTGTTTATCTGGTTTCTTAGTATGTTGAGTTTTTGTTTTGTTTCACGTGTTGAGTCCCAAGGAATGTATAATCCAGTGTGGGTGATTTTTCGGTGGATTTCTGTTTTGAATTGTGTGTCGGTTCTTATAATTTTGAGGTTAAGAAATGATATTTGATTGCTTTCTTCCTGTTCACATGTGAAGTTAATGTTGAACGACAGAGACGAAAATATCTGCCACAACAAAAAACTAGAAAAAGTAATATTATGTAAACAACAGAAAAGACACCAAAACGAGAAACCGTTGACTAATCTCATAATTAACAGATCCGACCGACAATTAAACACAGACAAGATACATTTACTTAACAAAGGACTCAACTTCGCAATAGCACCTAGGTACATTCCAACCATAGAAATCAAAACATGTTTAGAAGACCTAGCCAGGAGACTTGTGATACTTTCTATAGAAAACAAAAACAAAGAAAAAACCAAAACCAACCAACAGAAAGAAGACAACTTAGATAATTTTATTGACATCCAACAGCCAAACTTCCCAGGTAAAATTACAAATTTATATTTTTCAGAAACACCTAAAAACAACATCTTAAACGATTTTTTCAAAGAATTTTCTTACAAAACAAGCAACATAATTTCACAAAACAGAAAACTAAAAAAACAACCTTACAAAAAGATACATAAATTCTATAAAAAACTTAAAACAATACAGAAACATAAAAATTCAAAAAGCAGATAAAGGTAACGCTGTAGTAATAATGGACACGAATGAATACGTACAAAAAATGAATAACATCCTATCAGACACGAACAAATTTAAACCAGTACACAAATCCAACAAAGACACACGAGACGCAACTGAACAAATTAATACTACAAATGAAAAAAGCCAACACAATTTCACAAACACTTTATTCCTGCCTACGAAAATCCGACTCACGCACACCGCAAATATACGGCATACTCAAACCTCGTAAACCAGATTGTCCATTACGATCAATAATGTCAACATATGAATCGTTTAATTACAATCTTGATAAATACATAGAAAGAGGTAACTTACCGGAAACTGACCACATGTTTGGAAGGGGTTGTGTAACTGGGTGTCGCAATGTAGAGAGCGGTGTTAGATGTTTGAAAATATAATTTTATCAATAATATTAATATAAGTATAATGGCGTTCTTTATATTGGTTTTATTTTGGGTTTAAGTTGTTGTATAAGTAAGGCTTCTTTAATTTTTCGTTTGTTTATGTTTGTTTCTTTATTTAGTATTTTAGTGTTTTCTATGGTTATGTTGTGTCCATTTGACTTGCAGTGTTCGAAAACGTGTGAAGGTGATTTTTTATGTTCTTTGAATCTGGTTTCCATTTTTCTACTTGTTTCTCCTATATAGAAGTCGTGGCAGTTATCACATTGTATTTTATAAATAATGTTGGTGTGGTGTTTGTCAGTGTAGTTCTTACATAGTATAGACCTTAGTTTTGTGCCTGGTTTTTGAATAAATTTAGTGTTAACTGGAATGTTATATTTTGTTACTAGTTTTTGCCAAATGTTGGTTATTTGTTTGCTGATGTCAGGAATATATGGTATACAGCAGTATATGGTTTCGTGATTTTTTGATTCGTTAAATATATTTACTTTTGTTGGTTGATTTTGCTTTCTGTCTAGGTGTGTGCGTATAATGTTTTCTACGATTTGTGGAGGAAACTTATTGATGTTGATGAAGTATTGTTTTATTTTATCTAATTCATCGTTAATTTTATCTGGTGAGCATAGTTTTATAGCTGTGTTTATCTAGGTTCTTAGTATGTTGAGCTTTTGTTTTGTTTCATGTGCTGAGTCCTAAGGAATGTATAGTCCAGTATGGGTGATTTTTCGGTGGATTTCTGTTTTGAATTGTGTGTCGGTTCTTATAATTTTGAGGTTAAGAAATGATATTTGATTGCTTTCTACCTGTTCACATGTGAAGTTAATGTTGGGATGTATAGAGTTAATGTGAGTGAAAAAGTTAAGTATGTGTTCTGTAGATTCGAATCCCGCAACCGTGTCATCTACATATCTGTACCAGTATAGTGGTGGATGTAATGTTGTATTAATTGCTTGTGTTTCAATTTGTGTCATAAAAATATTGGCTCGAACTGGCGATACTGGGTTGCCCATGCTTAGGCCATTTGTTTGTATATAGTTTTGGTTGTTGAACATGAAGTTTGTCTTTATTGTGGTGAATTCTATGAGGGTTGCTAACTGGTTACTGGGAATGTCTATAATCGGGTTAGGGTCTCGGATATAGAGTTCTAAGGCAATCTTGCAGGCTTCTGTTGTTGGAACTTCTGTGAAGAGGGATATAACATCGAAACTGGCCATTAAGGCTTTATGATTAAGTTGATTTTAGATTGGACTTGAAATTAAAAGAGTCTTTGATGAATGAGCTGGCTGATGTTACATATTTGGAGAATGCCCATGCTATGTATTTACCAAGATTGTAGTTAAACGATTCATATGTTGACATTATTGGTCGTAATGGACAATCTGGTTTATGAGGTTTGGGGATGCCGTATATTTGCGGTGTGCGTGAGTCGGTTTTACGTAGGTAGGAATAAAGTGTTTGTGAAATTGTGTTGGCTTTTTTCATTTGTAGTAGTAATTTGTTTAGTTGCGTCTCATGTGTCTTTGTTGGATTTGTGTGTATTGGTTTAAATTTGTTCGTGTCTGATAGGATGTTATTCATTTTTGTATGTATTCATTCGTGTTCATTATTACTATAGCGTTACCTTTATCTGCTTTTAGAATTTTTATGTTTCTGTCTTGTTTTAGGTTTTTAATGGAATTAATGTCTCTTTTTGTAAGGTTGTTTTTTAATTTTCTGTTTTGTGAAATTATGTTGATAGTTTTGTAAAAAAATTCTTTGAAAAAATCGTTTAAGATAATGTTTTTAGGTGTTTCTGGAAAATATAAATTTGTAATTTTACCTGGGAAGTTTGGCTGTTGGATGTCAATAAAATTATCTAAGTTGTCTTCTTCTGTTTGTTGTTTTGTTTTCTGTAGAAAGTATCACAAGTCTCCTGGCTAGGTCTTCTAAACATGTTTTGATTTCTATGGTTGGAATGTACCTTGGTGCTATTGCGAAGTTGAGTCCTTTGTTAAGTAAATGTATCTCGTCTGTGTTTAATTGTCGGTCAGATCTGTTAATTATGAGGTTGGTCAACGGTTTGTCATGTTGATGTCTTTTCTGTTGCTTACATCTTAGTTTTTCAAGTTTTTTGTTGTGGCGGATCTTTTTGTCTCTATCGTTTTTAGTATTGATTTGGTTTATGTTTCGTTGTATTAGTCCGTAAATCTCTGGTTTAATGCAGCATGCTAGTTGATGGTCTAAGTTCATTTTTTGTTTTTGTAAGTCATGTAGTTCTTTGTATTTTGTGTTCAACATGGCTTTAAGTAGTTAAAAACACCTAAAAACAACATCTTAAACGATTTTTTCAAAGAATTTTCTTACAAAACAAGCAACATAATTTCACAAAACAGAAAACTAAAAAAACAACCTTACAAAAAGATACATAAATTCTATAAAAAACTTAAAACAATACAGAAACATAAAAATTCAAAAAGCAGATAAAGGTAACGCTGTAGTAATAATGGACACGAATGAATACGTACAAAAAATGAATAACATCCTATCAGACACGAACAAATTTAAACCAGTACACAAATCCAACAAAGACACACGAGACGCAACTGAACAAATTAATACTACAAATGAAAAAAGCCAACACAATTTCACAAACACTTTATTCCTGCCTACGAAAATCCGACTCACGCACACCGCAAATATACGGCATACTCAAACCTCGTAAACCAGATTGTCCATTACGATCAATAATGTCAACATATGAATCGTTTAATTACAATCTTGATAAATACATAGCATGGGCATTCTCCAAATATGTAACATCAGCCAGCTCATTCATCAAAGACTTTTAATTTTAAGTCTAATCTAAATCAACTTAATCATAAAGCCTTAATGGCCAGTTTCGATGTTATATCCTTCTTTACAGAAGTTCCAACTACTGAAGCCTGCAAGATAGCCTTAGAACTCTATATCCGAGACCCTAACTCAACTATAGACATTCCCAGTAACCAGTTGGCAACCCTCATAGAATTCACCACAATAAAGACAAACTTCATGTTCAACAACCAAAACTATATACAAACAAATGGCCTAAGCATGGGCAACCCAGTATCGCCAGTTCTAGCCAATATTTTTATGACACAAATTGAAACACAAGCAATTAATACAGCATTACATCCACCACTATACTGGTACAGATATGTAGATGACACGGTTGCGGGATTCGAATCTACAGAACACATACTTAACTTTTTCACTCACATTAACTCTATACATCCCAACATTAACTTCACATGTGAACAGGAAGAAAGCAATCAAATATCATTTCTTAACCTCAAAATTATAAGAACCGACACACAATTCAAAACAGAAATCCACCGAAAAATCACCCATACTGGACTATACATTCCTTGGGACTCAGCACATGAAACAAAACAAAAACTCAACATACTAAGAAACCAGATAAACACAGCCATAAAACTATGCTCACCAGATAAAATTAACGATGAATTAGATAAAATAAAACAATACTTCATCAACATCAATAAGTTTCCTCCACAAACCGTAGAAAACATTATACGCACACACCTAGACAGAAAGCAAAATCAACCAACAAAAGTAAATATATCTCACGAATCAAAAAATCACGAAACCATATACTGCTGTATACCATATATTCCTGACATCAGCAAACAAATAACCAACATTTGGCAAAAACTAGTAACAAAATATAACATTCCAGTTAACACTAAATTTATTCAAAAACCAGGCACAAAACTAAGGTCTATACTATGTAAGAACTACACTGACAAACACCACACCAACATTATTTATAAAATACAATGTGATAACTGCCACGACTTCTATATAGGAGAAACAAGTAGAAAAATGGAAACCAGATTCAAAGAACATAAAAAATCACCTTCACACGTTTTCGAACACTGCAAGTCAAATGGACACAACATAACCATAGAAAACACTAAAATACTAAATAAAGAAACAAACATAAACAAACGAAAAATTAAAGAAGCCTTACTTATACAACAACTTAAACCCAAAATAAACCAATATAAAGGAACGCCATTATACCTATATTAATATTATAGATAAAATTATATATTCAAACATCAAACCACGCCCTCTACATTGCGACACTCAGTTATACAACCCCTTCCAAACATGTGGTCAGCTTCCGGCCAGTTACCTCTTTCTTTGTGAACCTGACGATGACCGAAGAAGGTCGAAACGTTGTTCGCTCTTCTATTTGAAGTGTTTTCTGAGCCCAAAAGAGCCGTTTTTTGCATATAAAACAAGAGGACTCATTCTTTTTCATTGAAAAAGCCCATTATTATTGTTACTAATATATTAATTTTATTTTTTCTAAATTACTATAGTTATTAATAACACATAACTCCTAAAGGTGTTTCAGTTAAAATAATTCACAATGATAATAAATTGCAATCTGCTGCTAAAAGTTACTGTGAGCACACAAGCTAATTATTTCAGAATATTGTCTCCAATTTGGGCACACACTCTCAGAATGGTTCGTCATTCCTGATGTAGGTAATTGTTACCATTGGCTAATTTTGTGGGTGTGTTGATTCGTTATTTTTGTTTCTTTTCTCATTATGAGTCTCATATATTCAGATGCTTCCTTGGTTGATTGGGAGGTTCTTCAATTTACAAGAAATTTTGGAGTTCGTGATCAGTTGAGAAGGCTACTCTTGTTATCAACATCCTGGAATTTTTGGCTGTTCATCGGGCTGTGTGTCATATTCTTTCTCCTCAGCTTTAGGGATGTATGCTCTCAGCTGAGATTGGAGGGGTCTTTACTTATGTGCCTACCCTCCAGTCAGACTCTCCTACAGAGTCATTTTCTTTATCCTAATAAATCCTTTTCATCATATGTTGGTTGCTCCATATTAACAGGCTCAGAAATGATTCCATCTGCTCTGGCCTTTACTGGAACAACAACCTCAGCTAATACCTCTTCCTGATTCTTCCAACAACCTTGAAAGAATGTATTTCATCCATTCTCTTACCTTAGCTTAGGGACTCATCCACCATTTGGCACATTTCCTTGCCCCTACCACTTGTCTAAGTACCAAAGACATTGGTTTTACTTCAAAGTTTGGTCTGTTCACTATCGTTTTTGATGATCCCATCCCAGTTTTACAGCTGATTGTTCGATCAGATTTAGTCTGTTTCAACAGTTACTCATTACAGAGCTACCCTGTTGAACACCTTCCAGTTTACTATTTTCAGAAAGCCTTCTCTTCCACATTTATTTCCCACCTTTTGCATTCCTTTCATCTTGTCCATACACCTTGTCTTTTTGGTCTGTTGGATTGGGATCTCAGTGTTGTTTTTTATGCTGTAACCACTCAGCCATTGAACCCATTCCAGCATTTTCCTTTTATCGGCTTTTCCTTAATATCTGTATCTTCCCCTTTCTAGCATATGGTCATTGTCATTTCACTTATCATTAATGTTTCTTACATCTTCATATGTTATCCTTTATCTAGATCAAGTCTTCTTCTGTTGAATGTCACCAAATCCCATACTGGTCTATCTAAAAAATACTTTGATTTGTTCCCTAGATATGTTATATGGCATATGCTGCCTCTTTTCATGGTTATCATTCCTGTTTATTTTTTCCATTTTAATCTCCCCGATTCCTGTGATCTTTTACCTGCTACACTAACTGGTTGAGCTTGTTAACTCATACAACTGGCATAATGTTATGTAACCATGGATTGTGTCTCTCTACATAATGTACAAACTACTGTGCCAGCAGGGGGGTTGATAAATGTTATTTAATACAAATTAAAATCTGTAGAAACACTAATAAATAAACTTTTCTATAATGTGCAACAATATAAATGTAAAAAGCTATTAGTCATGTAACTGTTTAGTGTACATAATTAAAAAAGACTGTCATGTACATACCATATTATTTTCCAACCCTTCCTCTTTATTTAAGATATAATCATTTTTACCATATTTCATAGTTGAGCTAAGAAAGGAATTAGGTCTAAATGATTGGAAAATAATGCACTTAGGGACAAGGATGGGCTTGAATTCAGGTGAAGTAACCACTTCCAAGCACTTGATAGTGATTAGGGTGAAGGAGTTAAGGGAAACAGTTGGGATCACAAAGAATGATAGTGTGAAGAAAAGAGAAGTTATAATTGTAAGTTACTCTGTAGTTAGTCATGTAAACAGAGTAGTATGTGGAGAAATAGGAATAAAATAATGGATAAGTTAGGGTACAGGATACAACTGATACAACCAGAGAGACAGTTGAGGATACTAATATCAATGTACAATTTGTGGTATGTGTCGAGGCTAATTATGTAAGGGAAGATGGGTATGAAGATCATTCTGATAAATGTAAAATATTAATAAAGACACACATTAAGGAAAGTGGCCATAGCTTGATTTTGTCAGGGATACTGCCAAGAATACATTGTGGGGTTGAGATTCCAAGTTTGACACAAGGATTGAATGCCATGCTACAGATTACTTATTTCAGGTAGAGTACTGAAATAAAAAGTGGAAGGAGTAGCTTTACATGTGAAGAAAGAATTGCATCCTGTTGAGTTTGAGTATATTAGAGAAAATAGCAGTGATGTTAAGTCAGTTTGGAGATAATTAGGAAATAATTTTGTATCTGATAGGGAGGAGAAAAGGTAATGAAAATTATTCAAGATACTTTTATATACCCATTGGTTATGGAACCTACAAGAACAAATGCAAATTAGATTTAACATTAATATTTAGTGTGAATATGATAGAGTTATAGTTGACCAGCATTTAAGTGCAAGTGACCAGTGCACTATTAGGTTTGCTAATGTGGAACTGAAGAAACATAATACCATGTTCCCAATTTTCAGATAATAAGATTTTGACAAAATCAGATGTGATTTGGCTTCTGTAGACTGTACTAACTAGTTTGTAGGTGACCTTTAACTGATGTAGGATACATTTAGGAAAAAATTGATATGTATACACTAAATACATATTCCATACAGAAAAAAAAGGGAAATATCAGCAGAGTAAGTTCATTCAAGTTTTAAGAGATCATGGTAGAGATAAATATAATAAATCCATGAAATTTAAACTTACTGAAAATTATAAGGACTTGGAGGATTATAGAGAGCTGGTTAAAAAATAAGTGAAAAATGCAGAAAGAAAATGTAACTGATTTCAAGAAAAGATGGTTTGCAGCTGGAAGGGACATTCTTGATGGGCTAAGAAGCTCCTCTCTGTCCTTTTAAAATTTTATGAATTTATAGTTGCTCTTATATTTCTACCCTTTGTGTTATTTGGTTGAGCCAAATTAAAATATTTTTCCCACTATATTACAAGACCAGTTTTATTTGTTAGTTTGACCAATCACTTTACACAATCACTTTCAATTATATATCATAAACCACCTAATACAGCATGCAGGTGGTTAGGTACATTACACCCAAACATTTGTAGGTATAGTGTACATAAAGTACAAATCACATTCCATGTTATAAATACCCTTTTTTCCATTAGATTAATTTTACCTTTAGTTTTATTCAGCATTTGACAAATTTGATTCAATCAGAAAAAGTTTTTTTTTTAAATATTTCACACTGTAAAACTGAGGAATATGTAGAAACAACATTTCTTTTATCTGTTTTCTTAATTATTGATTTTAGTGTACTTTTTCTATCTTTATTTGTGATTTTGTTAAATTTTCCTTATGGCTATTTGAACCACTGTTTAATGTTATACACTGTGACAAAACAATATCACAAATGATGACTAGAAAAATAAACCTAAATCAGTATATAAAAAAAAGAATGTAATTTTCAGTATACATCCATGTTTTATCATGTCAAATAGTTTTTAAAACAAAATAACAATCTTATGGTTTACAGATCATTGAATAAAATTAATAAAATATAAAATTATTTTTGGCTCAACCAAATAATGTGTCATTTTGAAATACAAAAGAAACCATAGATATAATGAAGCACAGTCATCATAATTTTATCTTAAACATGGTTGAAAGATTAGAAAGTCAGAAGGCACATAGATGAATGATTTTTAAGTATGTGAACTCAGTAGTTATATTATCAACAGACATTGTGCTGGTTGAGTAATTTAAATATTTTAGCAGAAAAATTTTTCACAGCACCATCTGTAAAAAATCAGATTAAAATCTGTACTTACCGAACAAATTTAATAATTTATCTAAACTTTATAAAAGATAATACATGATTAGATGATGTTTATGTTGTTATTATTAATTTGTTCCTTTATAATTTTGACTTTAAGAAAGTTTAAATTCCCTTTAAAAACAATGAATATTATTATTATAGATTGAGCCCCCCAGTGGCTCAGCGGTATGTCTGCGGACTTACACGCTAAAATCCGGGTTTCGATACCCGTGGTGGGCAGAGCACAGATAGCCCATTGTGTAGCTTTGTGCTTAATTCAAAACAACAACAATTATAGATTGTTTCTTAATTTTTATTTTCTTAAAAACTATTCATCGTTTTCAATGTTTTTTCAATTTTTATATTCATATAATTACTGCACAAGTTATTGATTGTGTGTGTGTATACACAATCCTTCCTTCTGTTCCATTTCGTGAAATTTTGCTGTTTTTTGAAGTAAACTTGTTGGAGAAATCATTTATGAATAAATATGTTTTCTCTTCATCAAATCACAATGTACATATCCTCTCTCCATTTTAGTGAGAAAGAAATGACTTCATAATATAAGACAGGTAGCTTCTTCCCCTTTTAGTAATTAAAGAATGACATTGACCTTAACATTGACTCTCTTTCAACAATCAAGGAGTGACTTGATAATATAGGATGGTTAGCTACTCCCAGTTACGGTTATTATAAAATGACATCAAAATTGAAGATGGTAAGCTCCTCTTATTGTTTCAGTGATTAATAGCACATCTATAGATATCACCTGTCCACCCATTACTGACATCAAGTTTCTTGAGAATCATAACTGTAGCTTGGGGCATAACATACCAAAATAAGAGAAAAACAGATCATGTGAACTTCAAAGTGAATATTTTATAAGCTTTCTTTGTTTTTGCATTGGAACAAACCAACAAATTAAATAACCATGTTATGTCTGTCATAGGGATCAAACACATATTTCTAATATTAATAGCTTTTCAAAGTTACTGCTGAACCACCAGGGCTCACTTAATATGTTTGTACATGCTTTTAAGGCATAAAGCAAGCAACTCACTTCAGTTAATCATGACAAGAAACCCACTCTCTGTTAACCTGTAGATAACCTAAAGTATACATCAATAATTCAGGTCTGAAACAGCTAGTAATTCTCACTAAAAGAGTGGAAAAGTGTAGTTTCCATTGTAAAGAAGTACTACTGTTCCAAACTAATAATACATACAAGAAGGATGCTTAATTTAATATTGTCTATCAAATGTAGTTAATTATTGTAAAAACAAGTAAACATTAAGAAGCAGAAAAGATAAATAACTGTAAAACAGGTGTAGAACAAGAAATTATTACTCTTGTTATTACAGATATAGAAAAGGTTAAGGACTTGAAAGTGTTATAAAAATAATTACAGAACTGAAAAAATGAACACGGCAGTGCTTAATAAAGTAACTAAATGTAAGAACTAGGATACAACAGTATAAAAGTAATATTATTATATAACTTTAGTCCAGCAGTTTATAATATTCTTAGATAACTTGAGTCTGGTAGTGTATAAATAACACTGACAGAGAGCTTGGATCCAAATTTATACCAGTAGTGTTGTTATATAACTAGGTCAATGAGTATACCACTGATCCAGCTGTATACAAATAACACTGTTTGAATATTTAAATCCAACTGTGTAAGAGTAATGTTTTTGATACTTAAACGTACCTCTGTACAAGGAACACTGTCAGATCTCTTTGATCTAGCAAAATACAGTTGTGTAGAAACAAAATTATAAGATATCTTTAATTAAGAAGCAAAGATGTAATATTTTCGTGTAACTTGAATCCAGCAACATAAGAAAAGTACTTGCTTATGAATTGAATTTAAGATCTGGTAAAGAAGTGACCAGTAATGGTTCTATCTTAAAATAATTTAAAGTGAATGTGTTATCTGATGAGAAATCCATGAAAGACGTTTTCTACAAAGACAACATGTATATTAAATGCATAATAATATAAATATTTTGAAACGAAGCAATTTTTTTAAAAATAATTCATACGAGTTATTTTATCACGTGTCATCTGCAACAACACTGTTCTATAATAATGTACTGATTTTGGAAAAGGTTACATTAGTTCGGCGTTAAATGGGCTGTTTAACATGAGAAAGAAAATGTTGTAAAACACACAAAAAAACAATCTACAATTACATAGAAAACTGCGAGTACGTTATAAACCAAACGTTAATGTATACAGCGTATGAGGAAAGAAATGAGTATTTCTGCTTTTTCATTCGAAAACATACCAGGTAATTCATCCTTGAAATCACATCGTTTCGGCAGTTACGTAAGGTGATTTTTTTTTTATCCTAGCCATTAGAGGTCACTTATCTTAGCTAGGGACCGATATGTAAATTAAGAACTACTTACTACTCACACTGTCTTTTCGTTTCAGCTGGTGATAATAGCAAAATCCTTTACCTGGCTACTAAACGCTTCGGCGTTGGTCGCGTTTTCCTTGATACATATCACATGGAACAGAGATATAGTTTTTCTATTGTCTCGGATTGTTTTGAAACGTTTTTATCGAAAATTTCTCACCATATTGTTTTATTGAGAAGGGGATTAAATTTACAACACAGTGACGTGGACTTTGAAAAATTGCATTGATCAGTAACAACTCGCTCATGTCTTATTAAGATTACACAACCTTGGAATTATTTGTTTACATTCCGTTTGCTGCATGTTAATGTGTATTTGACGTTGTTAAAATATCTTTTTGAATGTTTGTTTCTCTTTGAATTTCATGCAAAGCTACGCGAGAAATAGCTGCGCTAGCCGACCCCAATTTTGCAGTGTAAGACCAGAGGGAAAGCAGATAGTCATCACCACCCACCGCATACTCTTTTACCAGCGAATAATGAGATTGACTGTAACATTATAAAGCTTCCACGGCTGAAAGGACTAACGTGTTTGGTGTGATGGGGATTTGAACCCGCAACACTCGGATAACGAGTCAAGCGCATTAACCACCTGGCCATGATCAGCACAGTTACTGAACAGACATAGAGTCACGTATTGTGCATTAAAAGTAGCCGTTGTATTAATTAAATCACTTTTAATCTTTCTTGACATATTTAAACTAAGTGATCCGGGTACATTTTTCTTATATTACTTACACAGTAAGAGATTATTATTGAGCTTAAATACAAACTTGAGAAGATATTTTTTGTCATCTGCCATTGGTCCGTTGTACAAAATAACTTGCTTTTTTCGTTGCTTTTAACCATCCTCGCCTTTCTACGTTATAAGGAATAAACATTTTCCACAAATGGATGCAAAAAGTAGAAACCTGTTTCTGATATAGGGTGTTATGGGCTTGAAAACTTGTTGAAGTCGGAATTGAAATATCGTCATTGTGAAACTCGTGACGAATCATTTTCATTATAGAATCATCATAACTAAACGTAATTGGCAAGAACGCAGAGAAAGCCGCAGCTAAAAGGTTTATCCGTTAAACTAAATCTCTTCTGCCTTCATCATTATTAGATGGTTAATATGGAAGACAAGAAACCAGAATAAATGCTGCTGAATTTACCGTTGATGTATAGCAAGGCTTTAAAGCGGGTCATAACACTTTGGAAGTAGCTTTTGAGCTATACCATTTCTACATTATAGCTGAGCAGTCCATTCTTTTTGACAAAGAACTCAAGGTGTGAGTACAATATGTGAAATGTAGGTTTCAGCAGTACTGCATATCAAAAGATGAATCATGAAGGACAGAAGCTGTATGTCAGATCATTTCATCATTATTACCACTCTTGCTAGTTCTTTTTGACACATAAACCCTAAATTTCCAGCCAGATGGTGTTTTTTAACTTTTACTGCAAGCATTCCAGTGTAGCAGAGTCTCCATAAAGGCAGTAACAAAGACCAAGATACAATTAATTCTAAATCTGGTGATTCAGTGGTGCAATGACATAATCATGGCTATCAGTTATTCCAAAATACGGCCTTGTTCTGCACATTCAGCCACAGATATACTGATGAGGACAAGTCATGAGTATTATTTACAGACAATGCCTCCCCCAGAAGAAAATCTTGGGATGGGAGGAATTTTCAACAGAGAAATTAACTGGAAGTATTAACGCAGTGTTAAGAAGAGCTACTAAAAGTACCAACGACCTAAAATTTTCTGTGGGAAATTGAGCTAAAGAATTTCATCTGTTTATGTACCCAAAAAATCTCTGTTGACGCATTGTTGATGATAATTATGAGCGTTAAAGAGCTAGACAAGATACAGAAAAATATAAAACCTTTGTCATATAAATGGGGTATACTGGTAGTGGCCAACAAATTAAAACGTCCTAGTAAGGTCACTTATTACGTTGTTAGGCCACCATGTATGGCCTTTATGCTCCGTGACATAGAATTTACCATTGTTTGAAATTTTTCAGGGGTTATTCAGCACCACGCTTTCAGGAAAATATTGTTTTAAGCATTTTTCCACAATATGCTTATATGTGCTCGACGTGGTTCAGATCTGATGAGTGAGAAAGCCATGAAATATGGGTAATACACGTCACTTACTAGTAAACTTACTACGATGTTATGCCACAATGTATGGCCTTTATGCTCCGTGACATAGAATCTACCAGTGTTTGAAATTTTTCAGGGGTTATTCAGCCCCACGCTTTCAGGAAAATATTGTTTTAAGCATTTTTCCACAATATGCTTATATAAGCTCGACGTGGTTCAGATCTGATGAGTAAGAAAGCCATGAAATATGGATTGTCATGCTCCTCAAACTATAAGGCAACTAATGATGCTCTGTGGATGGGGACACTGATTTTGAATGACACTCGTCTCTGCAAGATAGAAATGGTGTAATATTGGGTGAAGGTGATACCTCAGTACAATTGGCACTAACCTTGCCTTCTAATGGTATGAAGCACGTAAACCATACCAGGAAAATGCACCCCATACCATTATGGAACCTTAAAATTTTCACTGTTGAAACCAAACACCCAGAACGATTGAGTTCTTCAGGTTGGCGTCACGCTCCACTCTCGGTATTCCGTAGTTTGTGCTCTTTGTATCACTGGATGCACAACTGTGTACTGCTAGATGTGATAAGTGGATTGGGTGCTGCAACCTTCTGATGGTATCCCGTTATGTGGAGCTTTCAGCAAACCGTTTCTTATGGAAATGGCTGCTCTTGTCCCAGGTTGAAATTTGCCATGAATTGATTTGTGAATCATTGTCTGTTTTATCTTGTAGTGCGAATTCATACATTCAAACTAATAATGGGCATCACCATCATGGAGTGTGCACTTCCACCCACTTTTGCTCCTTCCTGATGATGTATTTCCTTTAGAGTTGTATATTGATATCACCTCAGACACAGTTTTTCGTGAAATATCAGAATGTTCATCTGTCTTGGTAAAAAAAACTCCTCCCAAACACGCTTCAACAATCAGCCCTCTTTCAAAGTGACTGAAGTCGCCTCTTGCAGCCATGCTCGCCGTGATTATAGGCAACCAGGTCTGTGTAGCACTTTTATAAATGATCCTGTGCGATGTTATTTGGTTAATTAATGGACGAGTCACACTTGTATGGTAGCATCTGCATTCAATATACTTGTCCATCATTTACGTTTCCATTTTTTTGTACAGTATCGGTAGTTAAGCCAATTTCGTCCAGTTACAGCTCGCAGAAATACCGAACAACAATATCTTCAGAAATATTTCTTAATTTGTGTAAAGACCAAACATTCCATCATTTAATCCCACGTCCTTCTCATTTGAGATATTTCACTCCAACAAAAACTCAATAGGTATCAACAGAGCAAGGAGTTGCCTAAATATCGTCAGGAGACAGTCACTGTTGGACAAGTGCTGTAAAGCCTTTATCGAAATACTTCATTACCGTCAGATCTTGGATATCCTCATGGAGAACAAACATCTAATGCTTCTTTTATCCATGAAAATCACCTTAGGGAAATGGGCAAAAATTAAAGCAAAGAAAGCGAGAAAATTAATCGCGAGTTTATCAATTTGTGGAACAAAAGATGAATATGAAATCCATAAAACAAACTTTTCCAGGAGTGCTGAAGGCAATGATTTATGTATATATACAGCGCCACCAACATAATATTTGTAACTGTCTCACTGAAATTCAGAACAGTTATTTCTCCCTAATGAATAGCAGAAAATAAAGCAACTGTTCAGTAAGGTCATCACCTGAATGTCTGCATGGGACATGTGAGATTTGAAAAGAGTTTGTTTGTTTGTTTTTGGAATTTCGCACAAAGCTACTCGTGGACTATCTATGCTAGCCGTCCCTAATTTAGCAGTGTAAGACTAGAGGGAAGGGAACTAGTCATCACCACCCACCGCCAACTCTTGGGCTACTCTTTTACCAACGAATAGTGGGATTGACCGTTACATTATATCGCCCCCACGGCTGGGAGGGTGAGCATGTTTTGCGCGACTCGGATGCGAACCCGAGACCCTCGGATTATGAGTCGCGCGCCTTACGCACTTGGCCATGCCGGGCCCGTTTGAAAAGAGAGAGAGAGATACAAAAAAAAAAAAGGTAAATGAAGAAGCTCTCCAAGAGAAACCCTCTAACAAATCCAGCAAAATTTTCCTCTTCACCTTTTAGGTACAGATAAGGCAAATAGAATAAATATTGGAAACTACTCTGCATTCAAGGATATTGAATCTGCTGTAAGACAAAGTACTATACACTGTAGATAAGAAATATAAGGAATAGATAAGAAAGTATGCGTAAACTTACAGATGTTAATAACAATCATACATGATATTTCCCACTTACTTGTGGGTCTTACCTCTGTAGATACGTCACTTAATAGGGTATATTATACTTTTCCTATATAGCAGTTGAAACAACGCTTTTGTTTCTCTATGTTTATGTGCAATGTGTTCGAAGTTGATACGACTTAAAAATGTTAACCACGGTACAGAAAAAAGGAAGTAGTCTCGTTTTACTTTAATTTATTTAGACTTTACAAATAACTGATATTGTTTTAAACTATATTTTTAATACTGTAATTTATATATTAGTTAGAGTTAGTTAGCGAAACCTACACTAACTGTTAATTCTATTTTTTGTATGTTGTTTGTCTTCTAACTGTTCCTAGAATTTTTACATTTAGACCTATCAAATGCAATTTAATCAACTGGAAGTGATTCATGATACGTTAAGAAGGTTTTTTAATTCATCAGTGACTGCTAAATATAAATTAGTCAGTGGGGGTACTGAGGGGATCTGTGGTTGGTTTGTTTTTTTCGGGAAAAGCTACGCGAGAGCTATCTGCGCTAGCAGTGTAAGACTAGAGGTAAGGCAGCTCGTCATCACCAACATATTTTACCAACGAATTAAGTGACCATCACATTATAACGCTCCCACGGCCGAAAGACCCGCGTGTTTGGTGTGACGGGGATGCAAACCAGCGACCCTTGAATTACTACGAATCCGGTGTCTTAACCACCGGGCCATGCCGAGCCTAGTCATAAGTGGTAAAACGTTATTTATATAATAGCTTTTCATTTTCAAATTAAATCAATCATATGAGGATTTTTTTAATATATTATATATATGTATATAGTTTCAAGATAGACACTTATATTAACTGACGTGCTTTCAAATTATGTTACTTATTCTTCTTAGATAAAAAAAGAATTACAATAAAAATAATATTTTATATAAATAATCAAGACTAGTATTATAACGTACTTTTAATCGTTATTTTATATTTACAACTGTTAATTTTAGATTGGTGCGATGATTCTAACGTAGACAAATTGTAACGGTATAGAACCTTTCAGTGTTCGAATCAACACCTATAACCAGCGTGTATAAACTCTTCCATACAAGCACATTATATGCAAACTGGGAGAGAGAAAGAAGAATTTCTATCTATTAAATGTATTTCACTTATATACATGAAAAATTGTACAGGGCTAACTATCTCTCCTCGCGAGACACTTGCTCCGGAATAACATGTAGATAGTTGTTCGACACATTAACCCTTTTCTACTAACAAGAACGTCGAAAGTTACCACTAAGACAAGATGTTATTTTAAAGTAGAACTTATTTTAAACAAAAGTTGACAAAATATACATATAAAACGATCAGAGATTGTGCTTTGAAAAACATACTTTACTCTGTTACCACAAACGAAGATATTTCGTAATATTTCTAAAACTCGTCGTTTAAATTTCCCCATTCTTTCAAACGTCTTTACAATTCAAAGTACAAACATTTATTACTTTGGAATCTCTCTCTCTCTCCAGGTGTTTGGGTATATATATTATATACCCAGGAGGGTCAGGTACACTAGACCTCTTCCTCTGTCCATTACTCAGTTGAAATTTAGAGTAAATACAGAATGGCTGAAGTGATATCATAACTTTCAATCTGGTCCTTTTCAGGGCAATGTCCATTTATATTGTTCTATCATTTTTAAAAAAATAAGTCTAGAACGTAGATGGCCTGTTTTATTTTAGCACTGTTTTATTATTACTATTATTATTATTTTAAATTTGATTTTATCTTAAAGATCTGAAGAACAAGTTCAGCGGGGAGAGGTGTTTAGGTCTTTTTTTCATCATACATGCAATACCCCTCTAGTTCGCATAACAACTCATTTTTTCGCCTATTTTTATCAAAATATTTTATTGTACTATGTAGAAGTCAATCTGGTATTGATTGTGTATTTGAGTAATTGTGCATGAACTTTGATGAAGTGGTTTTTGGTACTCTGTATGCTGATGTAATTAGTGTATTCTGTAATGTTTGGAGTTTGGTTTGTATTTGTTTTTCACTTACATTGATCCATGTAGGAGCTGCATAGTCTATTACTGGTCTGATATATATTTTGTATATTTTAATGATGTTTTCTGGGTTTGTGCCATAGTTTTTACCAGTTAGACTCCAAGCATAGTTTATTCTTCGCCAAATTTTAGTTTTTATGTTATTTACATGTTTTATCCCGGTGAGATTAGAATCATATGTTAACCTTAAACATTTTGCAGATGTCGCAGTTTGGAGAAGCTGTCCGTTCATGTAAATCTGGGGAAGAACGTTTTAATGTTTCGTTGATTTTGAAAATATTACCTATTGTGTCTTCGCTGTGTTTATTTTAATTCTATATTTTTGGCAGTATTCACATAATCTATTTATTTGTGGTTGTAAGTTATTTCGGGTGTAGGGGAACTTTTCCAAATTGCTACATCATCAACGAACTGTGACTCGTATCCATGGTTTGGGTCTTTAAGTGGCATATTATTTATATACATGATGAAGAGAATAGGACTAACCACCCTTCCTTGAGGGACGTTAGCTTTTGGAGTTAAGAACTCCGAGAAAGTTTCCACTACGTTTATTCTACATTTTCTATTTTCAAAAAAGTTGGATAACCAGCGAATAATTCCACCCGGTAGTTTCATTTCATACAAACGGAACAGTTTGTTTTTTTTGGAATTTCGCACAAAGCTACTCGAGGGCTATCTGTGCTAGCCGTCCCTAATTTAGCAGTGTAAGACTAGAGGGAAGGCAGCTAGTCATCACCACCCACCGCCAACTCTTGGGCTACTCTTTTACCAACGAATAGTGGGATTGACCGTCACATTATACACCCCCACGGCTGGGAGGGCGAGCATGTTTAGCGCGACGCGGGCGCGAACCCGCGATCCTCGGATTACGAGTCACACGCCTTACGCGCTCGGCCATGCCAGGCCCAAACGGAACAGAATATCATTGTGCCATACAGCGTCGAATGCTTTCTGGATATCGAGGAAGTAGGCGACAGCGCATTATTTTTCATGAAAGCTGTTTATTATTGTTTCAGTTAATCTAATTAAGTGTTCTGTTGTTTGTCTATATTTTCTAAATCCGTTTTGTTCTTCTGGTAATTTTGAAGTAATCTCCAAAAATGTGGAGAGTCTATTGCTTATTATTCTTTCAAGAATTTTTCCGACACAGCTGGTGGGGCTGATCGGTCGATAATTGTTTGGTTTATTGGCTGGTTTTCATTCTTTGTGGAACATTAATATATTAGCTTGCTTTCAAGAAACTGGGATGTATCCAGAGTATAGAGATAAATCAGGCTAATAGGTGGTCAAATAATTTTAGAGTGCTTTTTTTTTAGAAGAATTGTTTGTATTCCATCATTTCCCGGTGCTTTGTTTTTACTTTGTAATGTCTATCTGTCGATGTTTGGGTAAGAAAATTTATACCCTGGAGGGTCAGTTTCTCTGCGACCTCTTCCTCCTCCCCGTACTTGTGCTCTTGACAGATTGGTATTTATAATTGTAGAACTGAATATTATTTTGATCCTTTTCAGGGCAATGTCCATGTATTGTGGCTTGTGTACAGTGATTATTTTATTCTATCAGCAGAATGTCAAGTTTGTTGGTGGCATTTTTTAAATTGTTTAATAATAAAAATATATATACATATATACATGTATTATTATTTAAAAGTTATATATATATATATATATATGTTTTTTCTTTTTTATTTATTTTTATATTTAAGATATAAGTTAACTGGGGAGAGATATTTAGGACTAGTTTCATCATGCGTGAGGTACCTGTGTAGTTCGCATAGTAATTCGTTTTTCATCCAATTCTTATTAAAGTACATTATTGTAATATGTAGGAGTCTATCTGGTATGGTTGGTATGTCGAGTATTTGTAAATGAACTGAGATTATATAGTTCTTGGAACTCTGTATGCAGTTGTGAGGAGAGTGTTTTGGATTGTTTGTAGTTTGGTTTCAATTATTTTATTGCTTACAGTTATCCATGCTAGAGCTGCATAATCTATTACAGGTTTAATATATGTTTGATAGATTTTTGGTATGTTATCTGTAGAGATGCTCCACTATTTTACCAGTTAGACTCCTAGCATAGCTAGTTTTTTGCCAGACTTTATTTTTAATTTCGTTCACATGATTGTTAGTGGTTGCTATCGTGGGTGTTGCGGCAATTTTCCAGACTGCCACATCATCTGCGAACTGTGAAGAGAATTCATGATTTGTATCCTTCAGTGGCATATTGTTTACATACATGATGAAGAGTATAGGACTAACCACCCCTCCCTGAGGGACACCAGCTTCAGGAGTAAATATTCAGAAAATGTTCCTTCAACATTTATTCTATACTTTCTATTTTCCAAAAAGTTAGATAACCAGCGAATAATTCCTCGCGGTAGTTCCATTTCATTCATTCGGAACCTTAGACCATCGTGCCATACAGTATCGAATGCTTTATCGATATACTATGTAATGAGAACGTTGTTGATTTGTTTTGAATTTCGCGCCAAGATACTCGTGGGTTATCTGCGCTCGAGAATGTTATACTTTTGATGCAGCTACATTTCTATATTATTTTTATTTCAATTTTAGTCGTTTCTGATGCATATTGTTATTCATCAGTATTCTTTTTTTTCACTAATAACTGTTTCTGTTGTATTGTAAATGAATTTTGGAGAAATAAAATATGAAAGAAAATAAAATTCGAAAAATATTTTGTTAACAGTGACCTACAAAAGACAAGTGGTAAAATTCTCCAGTAAGACAACTATAATACTTAGGATGTACAATGCTAAAGTTAGAGTTCGACTTCCGTCGGTAGACAGAGTACTTAACTTGATGTGGCTTTACTATAAAACAACATATATAAGTGGTAAAGACAGTAATAATCTGTGCTTATTTGTTATGTTCTTCTCCTGAATAAAACGTAAATTTCATTTTCAGTAAAGAAAATATATAACCAAGTAATTTGTGTTACTACTCAGAGAAATATTTGGTTGTGTTTTATTTTACTAAAGACACGTCGGACTATCTACTGTGTCCACCAAGGTGAGTAGAAACCCCTGATATTAACGATGTAAATCAGACTTTCTGATATCCCGCCAGGGCACACTCAAATACGTATTTAGCAAGTGAAGAGTGATTAGTCTGTACCATTTTTAATACGAATTTGTTACTAATTGGTTATAGTACAATGACATTATTTTGATAAAAATGTCCCTAAATAAATTAACAAAGCAGGGATTTTTCGTTTAGAATTTAACGAAAACAAAAAAGATCATAAAGCAAAAATAATAAAGCTTCAATTGTTCCGTAAAGTTGCGATATTGTGAGTTGCACTTGTATTAATAGGTCAAGCTATTAATACTAGACCTATTACATTTTGAACACTACATTTTCTATGAAGCATTTCAGGAAATGTCAAGTATAAGATGATCTATAATAATAGTATTTTGATTACACAATATTTGTCATATCCACTGCTGGCGAATTGTTCAGGCTATAAAAGCTGTTGTAAAAATAGCTTATATAAGTACTTCACCAATCATTACTGTGTCCTGTATTCTAGTTGGCTTAACACTTCTGGAATGAGCGGAACTCGTTGTCGACAATGGACAGTGGCGACATAATGTAGTTGTAGCACAAAATTTCAACTTTCTAATTTTTGAAAATTTCTAAGGCACTTCATAAAAAATACACCGTTAAAATGTCTTATGATAAGAATAACCACATATAATCATGCTTTTGCACTTGAAAAAAGTAATTGACATTATGAGTTTTATGACACTTGTTTCTATTTAGTTACAGGCAAAATTTGTTGACCATAGTAACGGGAAAGTTTCAGGTTAATCTATCAATGAAATTACATTCTGGACAAAAAAAAAATGTGTTGCAATCTTGGTTACACTCAAAATCAAAGCTCTCATCTAGTTACAACGTTTATCGTAAAAAGTGATTGTCGATTGTAGCTACTCAACAAAAGCATATAAATCTACATTTTTATTGTTTATGTTTCGTCATATTTTAAAATGTGAATGATCTATTCCCAACAATTTAGCATGATATATCCAGCTTGCAAAATAAAATGTGGCATCAATATTATTAAAAGAACAATAAGGAAGTAATCAGACATATTAGGCAGGAATTCGTTGTATTTTTGGAGCAAAATTCAACTGAGAACACTCTATCTACTGCAAAGGAGACAAGAAACAAGTAAATTAAACGTCTAATTCATAGGTGTATGAATAGATGTTGCAGTGTGTTTTATAGCCATAATTGCTCATCCATGTTTTGTAATAATATATGGAAAGCAACCTCTGGATATGAAGAGGGACTAATACTAACGGCAGGTAAACATAAATTTCCAACAAGAGGAAAATTGAAAGTTACTCTTATTCTTGTAGACTATTCTACATCTCATGAGATGTAGGTAATTGACATGAAAGAGTTTACATTGGTAAATGACTTCATGTAGAGACATACATGGAGGATTAGGCTAAGCTCAATTGGCTTTACAGTCAGTGACCAGGATACTCCTGTGCACTACATTGTAATTACTACACCAGAATAAATTTACAGTGACAACAGAGAGGGTGATTATTGTACCAGAATAAGGGAAATACTCGAACTAGAAGTTATTAGTGATGAATCAACATGTAGCGACTGGGGTATAGTGTAACCAAATACACTGTCATTTCCTTAGAGCTTTGTCGTTGAAAGAGGCATTGTGTATCTGAAGAGAAACAGTCATACATGATTTTATCCAAGAAAGACGTACATCAGCTTGTGATTAAAGGAAATTTTTCTATGATTTTTGAACTGATGAGACTGCGTTGCATCTACTGTATCATCCCTGCCGCAAAAGAAGGCGAACTCTAAGTCTAAAGGTAAGTTTTTGAAAGGCCCGTATTTTGTATTAAAAATACCCCATTATTTAATCATTTGCATGGAAATTCCGAATGTAATTGTATTTATACGTTAGCATATGTAACATTAGATTCACAGCTATTATAACTTGCATCAATGTGAATTAAGCGTGTATCAAATGTTATTGAAGAAGTAAATGAATTCGTTATTTTAAATGGAATAGACTTTATTTTCGACAAATATTTTGAAAGAACCAGCCCAATGACGGAATATATTGTAACAGTTTTATTCAAGTACGTGCAATTTTACAAAGTACATGAGTAATAAGTTATTAAGTTTTGCACCCGCGTCGTGCTAAACATGCTCGCCCTCCCAGCCGTGGGGGCGTATAATGTGACGGTCAATCCCATTTTTCGTTGGTAAAAGAGTAGCCCAAGAGTTGGCGGTGGGTGGTGATGACTAGCTGCCTTCCCTCTAGTCTTACACTGCTAAATTAGGAACGGCTAGCACAGATAGCCTTCGAGTAGCTTTGTGCGAAATTCTAAAAAAACAAAACAAACAATATTAAGTTTTGCTTCAGATACCTTTTGTTCTGTCGTTAATCTAATAGAGATTTTATTTCTTTTGGGAAAGATTTCTGCAAAGCTATACATAGTATAGATAAAAGTAGCCAGCAGTCTCTTCCACTGGCAGGTTAGGTAACATATCGAGGTTACTGTATCTTCTATGTTTTAACAGAAACGCCCAATAACACAATGTAACAAATTTTTTACTTTTTCTTGTTCCTGGGCATAAAGCGTAATTTCCCAATAACTTATGTCTAAAGTAAATGGATAAAAACTTATTTTTTTCTCTTGAAGCCTTGCTTTTGTAACCTGGGTTATGAAATTTTCAAATTTACCCATTTTCCAGAACATTGCAGGAAGATTGAGTGCTAAGTAGCTGATAGAGATTTTTTTTCTCACTTTTCAGAATGTTGTAGAATTTAGGAGAATTACTAAGACCCTTTTAGAAATGTCTAGATTTTACATAGTAATATGTATATATATATAGGGGCTCACCACTTCAGTTTAGCTCTAGTAGCCTATGATTTTATCAGAGATGGTATCAAAAAGCTGCAAGCATTCTCCAGACGCATACTGCTGTGTATGTGGTCAATTTAGAAAGACAAGAGGGAAAACTATTCTGTTGGGGATCAAAACAAACCCTTGGCATCTCATTTTACTTGCAAGCACTGCAAAAAGAACACCTCTAGAAGGTAAGACAGAAAATTCTTTCTTTCTTGAATAGTAAGAATTTACATTCTACAAATTTTAAACCTTTTAAATTTTTAAAATATTTGAATTTCTTTTTTAATTTTTCAATAGTATAGAAAAAATATCATAAAATATTTTGCATGAACTTCTTACACATTGATTGTGGATAAAATAAATGTATTCTTCATAATAACACCGCAGCGCACTACAACAGGAAGCATGGGAAACAACAGACCGAGTTCTCTGTGGGGAGGCACTATGTCAAGTGTGAGCCACTAGTGGACCTCTGGAAGCTGTTTGTTCTCACCATTGCACATAAAATTAAGTCTTATGAAACAATATGTTACAGATTAGGAGACTTCAGCCTTCAAGTACCTCCGAGACTTCTTTCCTGAGCTGTTTGAGGCAAAGGTCAAAGCTGTTGTCTTCGTTGGACCACAAATAGAGAAGATCCTGGGGTGCACATAATTCTCCATGAAGCTCAGTAGGAAGAAAAAAGCTTGAGACACCTTTATCACAGTGGTTGAAGGCTTCATGGGCAATCAAAAGGCCAAACATTATGTGAAACTGGTTGAGGATCTGGTGAATAATTACTGCAAAATGGGCTACAAGATGTCCCTGAAAGTTCATATTTTGTATGCTAATCTTGATAAATTCAAAGAGAATATGAGAGCATACTCAGAGGAACAAGGCAAGTGCTTCCACCAAGTTATACTGGACTTTGAACGTCACCAACAAGGAGTGTGTAACGGAAACATGATGGGAGACTACATTTGGGGGATGATAGGCGAAAGTTATTTACATTAGAGTCACAAATCTAAAAGAAACTACTCATTTCTAAACGTGTTTGTTTATTTTTTTTGTATGACTTTAATATAAATACATGTAAATTTTGATTAATATGTTGTTTTATTTAAATCTTATGTAAATGAAAACGTGCATATTTGCACATTTTCACATAGAAAATCGGTTAATTTCTAAATTTCATTATCCAAGTCACAGAAGCAAAGTTTGAAGGAAATAAATAATGGCCATTTTCTGTACTGTTACAACATAAGCAATCACAAAATAACACACACTATCCAGGAACAAAATTTGTGTGGCATATTGTTATGAAGTAAGTAGTGCAGGTTACCTGGAAAAGCATATTTGTTTTATTACGTGCATATAATTTAATAAATGCTGCTGGTTTTTTTTTCAGCTTGAAATATATTAGCTCAAGTTTAGAGAACTAAAGTCAATGGTTTAAAATGAGGAATCAGCTCTTGGTTCCGATACCTCTGGAGATTTCTTGTGTTATGGGTTTTTTTTCAGTTACGAAGTTGAAATTTGGGTGCCAAAAGGACGAAAATCACCATATGTTGAAGCCCTGTGGACGTGATTTAAAATATCAAGGCCCCCTTTTTCAGACTTAGATAACTGTAACCATTGCTAAGTGTGGTAAAAACCAATTCAGCTTCTTGATGCTACTAAGATCAAATTATATTTACAAGTATTATGAACGTTATGAAATCTCTTGTAGAGCTCTATATATTATTTACATGTATATGACTTCACAAAACATTTATTCTAATGAGTTTTAAAATGTTATTTTGATAATATCATGAATTGTTTAGTTATTTGAGTGTAAATCTTTTGAGTAAAATTTATCACTTCAGTGCAAGATTGGTTTTATTGTGGTTAATTTTTATATTTTAAAGGTACATTGATAATGTATTTCGGAACGGCTGGTATGGGTATTAACACTTTTATTGATAAACAGAGAAAAACATTTCGCTCTTCCTAGGTCATCTTCAGGTTAACAAAGAGAGTTTGCAACTGACTGTTGCCGGACATATGTCTTAGGGACGAGAGTATATGGCCTGGCATGGCCTAGCGTGTTAAGGCGTGCGCTTTGTGATCTGAGGGTCGCGGGTTCGCGCCCGAGTCGCGCCAAACATGCTCGCTCTCCCAGCCGTGGGGGTGTGTAATGTGACGGTGAATCCCACTTTTCGTTGGTAAAAGAGTAGCCAAAGAGTTGGCGGTGGGTGGTGATGACTAGCTGCCTTCCCTCTAGTCTTACACTGCTAAATTAGAGACGGCTAGCACAGATAGCCCTCGAGTAGCTTTGTGCGAAATTCCAAAACAAATAAACGAGAGTATAAACGGGTACGGGATTGTAGAAGCGTTGCAGTTGGATGTTAGTTTATTAACTAGTAACAGTATAAAGGTGTTCCTTTATATCAGTTTAATTTTGGTTATAGTTGTTGAATAAATGGATTTTCGTCATCACGAAGTACAATGACAATATTTATATGACTGGCATATTCACCTGCTTTTACTTTCACACGGTAGTGCAATTTTAAAACACACATTTTGTGGATTGGCTGAACATTTACTCGTGCTGGAAGAAGGGTTAAAACTGAGGTTAAAAGAACCAAGCTACAACTAGACAAGCAAGTATTAAATTTATAACCAGCTTATGCAAACGATATTTTTTTTAAATACTTGTTCGAAGAGGTATATGTGTATATATTTCCATATATGAATCGTCATTGAAGTTAGAATAAAATGTTTTGATTTTTGCTTGTTTGTTTGAAATTTAGCACAAAGCTACAGAATGGGCTGTCTGTGCTTTGCCCACCATAGATATCGAAACCTGGTTTCTAGCGGTGTGAGTTTGTAGACGTAGTGTTGTGGCACTGAGGGGCGAAATGGTCTGAGATTTAAAAAGGTCTTTGAATTTTTGTCACTTATCTACTGTAACTATGTTTATACTTTTAAATATTTCTGTAAGTAATCCGTATAATAGGCCAGGAGATAATATATCTTCTTTGTGTTTTATAAAACTATCAAAACCACTATTAGACTTATTTTAAAACCAACTGTAGTGTCCAGGATCTACCTATGTTATTTTTTATCAGTATTTACAAATTAAATATATCTTTCAACTATGTTAGACACATTTACAAAAAATGTAGGCTCGACTAGCCCAGACCAGAAGTAAGAATCTTAGGCTATCTGTTATAGTGGTCAGCAGTTTACTTCTGAAGACAACTTTGTTTGCAGTTACGTATAAAGTTATTCAGCAGGCTATCTGTGCAGTGACCACAACGTTTAGCAGTATAAGTCTGTAAACTTACTACAGTGCCACTCGGAAGCTAAATATATCTTAAGCCTGGAAATATGTGTTCATTTTGAACGTATTGTGATTCACCTTATATGAAAATTTATTCTTAAGATTAATTCCATATGCTTTACATTGTTTATTAAATTTTCATACATTTTTTTTTCTATTCTACTATGACTGCTCGACCGATGTTATTTTTATCATTACAAATTAAAACCAATATTTTATTAGTCAGAAAATTTTCAAAATATGAAAGCGAGTTGGCGAATATATTCATTTGGGTTCTATTAAATAGAAATATGAACTACAATATTTTATGTTTGCTAGCAATTTTGAGTAGCAATGCATGGGAATAAAAATGAAAACGTTTCTTACCATAAAAATAAGCTTACATTGAAGTATAGATGACGAACAGCTTCAATAAATATTGTTTTGAAAATTAAATAGTTTTCAGTTGTTGTTTTCTTATTGCAAGGCTACGCTGTATTCTCTCTACCACGGGATGTGGAACCCTAAATTTTAGCATTGTAAGTCCAATAACGTACGTTTGATCCACCGGGAACAAATAAAGTTTATGCGATATTCTCCAAGAAAAATGATACTTCATAACATACATCTAAACAGTGACTGGTAATTTCTTGAACTTATTCGCAGTTTTCTAACTGATTTTGCGATGTACAGATGAACCTAAATGTTTCTTTTTTATGAAACTATCAGTTAATTCTTTAATTAAAGTCCGATTTTAGGTTCAGAAAAAAAGGATTTCAAACGCTTTTAATGTTATTTAATCAATAACGTATGTTTCATTATTATTAATTACTTCCTGTCAACGATTCACAGGCTTCTGAATTCCACTTTCATGAATATATTGGGATTTGGAGGAAAAAATGTAAAGAAGGTAGTTTTGACATCTTCATGTGTTCCAAGCTTTTTTCCATCAAGATAGTTCTGCAACTTTTGGAATAGATGATAATCAGATAAGGCAAGGGCTGGGAGTAAGGAGGATGTGTGTTTTTCCCAGTCTATCTCTTCAGTCTTTGCAGATGTGATCCTTGCTGTATTGAGCCATGCATTATCCTTGTGTAACACAACACCTTTACGTTTGATCAAAGCAGCCATCTTTTCTTTCAGAGCAACATTCAAGCGTTCTAACTGTTGACAATAGAAGTCTGATGTAATCGTTATATTGAGTGGCAGCAAATGAAAGTATATCACACCAACAATATCCTACCAAATGCTTAACAAGACTTCCCTGGAGTAGAGGTCCATTTTATGCTGGGCATTCACAACTTTACCTGCAATAAACCACTCTTTGCTTGATATTTCTATAAAATATCCATTTTTCATCTCTAATCACTGACCTGTCCAAAAAAAAAGTAAGTTACGTTTACGAGAGAGCAGAGAAATGTAAATGTTCACTCTCTAAGGTCGGCTCGTGTCTAATCATGGTGGACCCATTTTCCACGTTTTGACACCTCTCCCAGCTGTTACAGATGACGGTGAACTGTTGAATGGGTTGAATTAAGCTTCTGTGCGAGTTCTTCAACTATTATAGCACAATCTTCATCAAGCGAAATAAGTCACAAGTCATCATTAAATTCAACAGGACGACCTGAACGTAGCTCATCACTTAAGCTGTATTTATCTGATCTGAACTTATGAAACCGCCTTTGACTTTTTTTTTCATTGATAGACTCCGCACCATAAACACCTTGAATGGTTCGTATAGTTTCTGCTGCACTGTTGCCTTTTTAAAACTCATAAATCATTGTATGCTTAATGTGCTCATCAGACACATTAATCTTCATAAGGGTTGATTTGATTAATGATTTGAAAAAGTGGTGTTGGGTTAGTTTCTTTTATTTGTCTGAACATTTTTATGCACGTCCTCCTACATGTTTTAGTCTGTGTGTTTCTGTGTTTTTCTTACAATAAAGCCACATCAGGCTATCTGCTGAGCCCACCAAGGGGAATCGAACCCCTGGTTTTAGCAGTGGAAATCCGTAGACATACCTCTGTACCAGCAGGGGGGGGATATTTTAGTCATTAACACCTTCTACAAAGATAGAAATGATAATGCACTTTCTGTATTAAATTTTCGGACTTGTGGGATGATCTGATATCTTGTTATGGTCAGAAACCTATTAATTGGCCTTTGATAAAAAGAACTATAGTTTCCAGGATTTACCTATAGTCTTTTTTATTACTTTTATACGTTTTAAGTAACTAAGATGTACCTAAATATTTATAATTGGACCCCAAAAGAATCAAAAGTATAACTATATGATATTGTACTTTGAAATTGGTTTCACAGATAATAATGGTATTTTTCTTGTATGTGTTTTTATAACAAGGATCACCAAACTTTTTTCACAGGGTGCCAGATTACTTGTGGAATGAGAAGCGCGGGCCGCATGATCGTTATGTTCAATACTCATAAGCTAGAACGAAAGCTCTGTAAAAGACTTAACATTAAGTTTAGGATGCCTCATTAGCCTTGTGGGAGTAGCATGCAATACACATATATAATAAAAAACAAACAGAAATACAACCAACATTTTTATTTACCAAAAGGTTATCAAAGAAGGTGACATTAGCAAAAACAATTGCCATATCGCAAATAGTGAATAAATATCTGAAAGTCACTAAGCCGCAAAAAAAGTTAGTGAGATTTATGAAATTGCGTTTGGCTTTCAAAATATCTTCAATGTTCGGTTTTGAATTGCTGCATCCAATCATTAGAATTGCTGTCAAATGTTCATCAGTGAACCTTGATCGATGTACTGACTTCACATACTTAATTTTTGAAAATGCTTGTTCACAGACATAAGTTGTTCCCAACACTGATGCCATACCAGATGTGAACTGCTTCACTTTTAGAAAATCATCTTCAGGTATGCAGCTGTAAAATTCAATAAGTTGCCCCTCTCTGTGTTTTGCTTTCAACAAGTCTTTTCCTTGCAAATCGATGATCTCCAGCTAAAGTTCCACTGGAACATCTTCAATGACACAATCAAAAGGATTCTGAAAAAGGAGAATGTCACTTTCGATTCTGTCAAGATTCAAAAATCTCTCTAAAAATGCTTATTTAAATCACCAATAATCTTTTTGTGAAACTCCAGGTTGACATCTTCTGTGATTCCAGCAAGAAACTCATTGAAACACTGAAAATGAGAGAGGTTTCCTCCTTCCAAATGTGCTTCAAACAATGACAGCTTTCTCCATAATTTTTAATGGTTCTATAAAGATCATATACAAGGTTATTTTTCCCCTGAAGTTTCAAGTTCAATTCATTCATGTGGGAAGTGATGTCAACCAAAAATGACAACTTTGACAACCAGGCTGGATCCAACAGAAGTGGATTGGCTCTATATTTCTCGATAAGAAATATATCTATTTCTCTTCTTACCTCAGAAAAACGGGATAAGACTTTACCTCAGCAGAATCGCCTCACCGCCGTGTGATAAGGCAAGTCACAGAAATCCGAATCAATTTATTCAAGAAACGCCTTGAACTGGCGATGATTAAGTGCATGACCCCGAATGAAGTTCACTGCAGAAATGACTGGTTTCAGTACGCAAGAAATATCTAAGTCTTTTCCACAGAGTTATTGCTGATGTATGATGTAGTGTATGAGTGCTTGGAAGTTGAAGATCTTCCAACTGTTTCTTGATCAGACCCTTCTTTACTCCAGTCATGTTTTTTCCTCCATCAACTGTTACACCTCTGAGCTGATTCCACTGAAGGTTATAGTCTTGCAAAGTTTTATGAACTTCCATAAAAATGTCTTCTCCAGTTGTTCTTCCGCGCATGCTGCAAACTGATGCCAACTCTTCCGTGATATAAAAGTCCAAATTAACTCCACGAATGAACACGAGAAGTTGTGACGTACTCGAGAGATCAATGGACTCATCCAGTGACAGAGAATACCATAGGAAGTTTGTAGCTTTTTGGCGTATCTTTAATGCGATGTTTTCTCCAAGTTCTTCTGCTCTCCGTACAACTGAAGTTGCTGAAAGGCTGATACTTTCAAAGAAATTGGCTTTTTCAGGACACAGCTCATTTGCTGCTTTTATCATACACTCTTTGATGAAGTTGCTGTCAGTAAAAGGTTTTCCTCGCTCCGCTTTCCTATGCACTATTTTGTAACTTGTACGAGTGACAGATTAATTTTCAGTAAACTTTCTCGTGAAGAGATCCTTTTGAGATTCAAAAACACGTTTCGTGGATTCAAATTTCTCAGAAAGGAACTTTCCTGAAAATTTTAAATATGTTGAAAGATGTTTTGTTTCATAGTGACGCCGGAGATTGTAGTCTTTCAAAATGGCAACACTTTCGGTGCATATCACACAAGTAGCTTTCTGGTTTCCACAAAGAAGTGCTTTCCTCCCCATCCTTCATTGAAAGCACGACACTTAGAGTCCACTTTTCTTCTTTAAAATCAGCCATAATGATGGGTGAAAAAAAAACAGGATCTGAAAATGAAAAACACAGAACGCTGTAAGAAAAGTATTGTACTGGTACAAGAATCCACAAACAAAATATATTGAAACGAACGTTTGTCACGACACTTACTGAAGAACGAGTTACGAAAATCGCATAACCCGACTACTAAGAGAAATGAGCTTGCTGAAGCGGGAACCCTAGGCCACTGAATTTACAAGACGAGGGTTAAGTCTGTACTTGTTTTCGAAATCCTTATGCTTTCATAGATGCATGCCTTTATGTGATTAAACGGGAGCAAAGAACGAAAGAAGAATTTTCGTATTGGTTAAAAATGCGCGTGACAGTCTTGTTTCTTTTTTTTTATCATAACGTCTTGTGTTTGCCAGCTCAAAGCGACCATCGGTGTGATTTATTTTGTTATGATAGTCGGACATCTGATGAAATGTCACTTTTTATTTCCAAGCGGCTAGATGCTGGCGGACTGGACAAAATGCACATTTGTATTGAGATCAAGCTATTATGTAAATTTCTCACTTGTGTAAATTGCCACTACCATCCTTATTTCTTTGATATAGTGACATTCATACATGTAGTAACATGTCAGGTATGGTGTATAGGTTAAAAATGTAGGTAATCTTTAGGTAATCTATTAGCTAGGTGTGTTGTGGTATGCACATAAAATCTCCGAGAGATAACTGTCTTCATAAAAGTGTCTTTGACAGTCGTATGTCCTGATGTTTGATATGGAAAGGAGCACTATGTTGTTAGAACGTCACAGTTTTGAGCTCTTAGCATTGTTATAATTGGGACTACTGACTCTTTGCTGTGCAAGGTCTTGGGGTAATAGAGTGTCATTTCCCGAAGTGAAAGCTACGAGTAAGCAAAAAAAGATTATCCAGTTCTATGAGTTGGTTGCCTTACTCAGTCTCAAATGACCCTAGACAATACACAGAATATTTTTGGAATATTCTAAGTCGTACAAGTAACTGTAATCCAGTGCTTTACCATTTAGAATAAACTCATCCTAGTACGTGCACCTGAAGAAATTTATGCAGGGAGGTTCTGCAATGTCACATGCAGAATTATCCAGATTGTTGAAACTAGCAAGATACTGTGACACCAGTAATCTGCTACTGTGATACTGGTAATCTGTAGATCTATTTCTACTTAAGATTTTCTGCTAATTCTATACAGCTTTTGTATTCTGAGAGAGCTGTCTGTGTTTTGCAGTCACTTGTGAAGTTCAAATATTTTTTTGTATGCGTATTTATACGCTTCAAATTTAGGGCCTTAGTAAATTTTACTGTACTCTTAAATATTTATTGCTGTTTCAGATTCAAGAAACAAAATTGAATAAAAGCAACACAGAAACATTAGTTAAAATAAAACTGAGCTTTTGTTTGTTTGTTTTTTTGGAATTTCGCACAAAGCTACTCGAGGGCTATCTGTGCTAGCCGTCCCTAATTTAGCAGTATAAGACTAGAGGGAAGGCAGCTAGTCATCACCACCCACCGCCAACTCTTGGGCTACTCTTTTACAAACGAATAGTGGGATTGACCGTCACATTATACACCCCCACGGCTGGGAGGGTGAGCATGTTTAGCGCGACTCGGGCGCGAACCCGCGACCCTCGGATTACGAGTGCACGCCTTAACGCGCTCGGCCAAAAACTGAGCTAACTGCAAAAACGAGAATTTATTTCCATAAACATAATACAACTATATACAACATTTTAACATAACATACAAGTTAAAGCAAACACATTTTTCAGCTGAATCTCATATAGTAAAAACTAGGTAAAGGTTTAACACCATTTTGTATTGCAGGCCAGTGACCAGAGAGTGTCTACCTGATGGTCACTAAAAACCAAAAGGTTCGTGAAAATCCAGAGACAGCCTAAAATTGGTAGAATATAAACAAATTTGAAATTCCAAAAGTGATGATTAGGATCTCGATTTTAAACGATAGTTTTCAAAATGTATGATAAGATTATGGTACAAATTGACAAAAAATATAAAACTCTAGGAAACAGAAAATATCGCATGTGACGTTATAGACTGCTAGAAAAATATGGCACATCATTAACCTCTTACATGTAGGGCTTTGAAACAATTTTCTATCTTTGTGATAAATGATAAAATTCACACACACACCTGTATATATATATTTACTAATTTCTTCTGTTTAGACATATATTTATTAAGTGAAATAGTAAAAAAGAAAAGTTAGTATTTCTTCTGAAATGAAAATTTATGGTACAAAAGAAAGCAATGATGCAAGAAATAATCCAGTAAATATTTTAAATCTAATGCTCATTGACAGTCGTAAGAATATGATTTGTGTTTTTACGCGGTCATATCTGCAAAATATACAACTTTCTCTATGAGTGGGAAACTATGAAACATCTAGAAAATCCTTCTAGCCATAACAGCTTTGTTCAAATCTACTTCTACCTAAGTTATAAAGACATGGGATTTTTCTAAAACTTTGGCCTTTATTACATATTAACTGCTTAATCATTGTCTTCAATCCAAGCAACGTATGCGAACATACATGCATATTTGCATCACTGAAAACCAGTAATGTAAAATCACTTTGTGCAAACACCATTTTTATTTTTTTTAATTAAAACGAACAATGTTTATTGCTAAAATCCACATAAAAAAACAAAAATGGGCTTATAATGAAAAGAAATAAAACATTATAAATTATTATTTCCTCAATGGAAGATTCACCAAGCCCGATACATTTTTTTTTAGTTTTAAGATGTTTTATTTGGTAACAATGGGAGAAATGCCCAGGGTTTACTTTAATTAAGCTGTTACACATTTTGTTTGTGATTAGCAACCATTTTAACTCGCGAAACAGCTTTTCTAAACATGGAAAGATTAACACTAACTGAAAATTATGGATAACAAATCCAGTGCAGTAATCAAATGGGAAATGAATGTTTTATGTGGGTTACAATATTTTGTATTATTTGTGAAAACAGTAACAATTTATTTTAACAAATAAACACATACAACATGAAAGAATTTTGACTGACTCACATGTTAAACCAACAACATAAAACAATGTCCGCATGAAAACATTGTGCAGTACGAAACCCTTTCTGGTATATCTTAATTTTATATAATAATTTGAAACACTCAGATGTTCGAGAAGCACGAGCGAAAGTTTTTACTTGTTACAGTAGGTGTTTGAACTGAAGGCTGTTTTAGTGTAATCTTCACCCCTCCCCAAGTATACGTTGTCTCACTAAGTTGGATTTAAAACAAATATTTTCATTTCTTTCATGAGTCTTGTTGGATTTTGAAGATTGGGTACTAAGGTTAAGCAGGGTGAGCCGCGACAGCTTCTTTTAAAACTGGTGCTTGCTTCACAGCCGCTGGAATAGGGTTAGACACAATGGTTACCCCGGCAGGGTTTTGGTTGTCTGTACCAGGCTCACTGGTATCAATCTCGGCACGGAAACCTTTTTCATCAGCGATGTATTTCACCAGACGATAAATGCCGTCACGATCGGTGTAACCATAGGCTCCAGTGACTCTTCCGGCACCATCTCCTGCTTCTTGGCGGTTTACTTCAGTACCAAGCTCATCGACAGTCTGAAATCCATAGTCATAGGGCACGGGAGGAGGCTAATACGAAGTAAAAAACAAGTTCAGAATGACGGTATAAAACCTGACCGTTCAGTAACGTCCACCATACAAATGTGGAAATATGTCAAAACTCTACTGACTTGAAACAAACATATTTCAATAAAAGTTTACATAGTTTTAAACAAATGACTCGCTACACGTCCATCACTTTGAATAAATTACGTTTATCTTTATTTCCCAAAGTGAAAAGACTGAAAGACTGATTCGTATATAATGTTTTACGATTTTCTTTGCACATCTGTTTTGATAAAATTAAAATACGATAAAGAGTTACTAGGGTAGTAGGACCCTTAAAGAGTAATTATGGAAGAGTCCAGAGTAATCGATGAATGTCAAACTTCAGTTCCTAGAGTTAGTACCCTTACTGTAACACTTGAGTACCAGAGACTAGACGTAGTTACTATTACCGTTATTTAATTTCACATTAATTTTATCTCACCACTAATTACTTACGACATAATCATCCGGATGATAGTAACCTGGATTGATTAAATCGCCGCCCAAAACATCAGCTACAAGAGCTACAAGAAGGACCACCTACAAATATAGTATAAAAAAATAAAAAGTACTTTAAACATCCATAAAATATGAATTAACATAATAAAGAAACAATAAATAAGTGAAGCAGTTGAGTTTTAATAAGCACATCTATAATTATTAAATTTGCATATATTGAGTGTTGTCCAAATATAGGCTGCTTCAAGAAATATTTTTAATCAGACAAAAGTAGCTTTTTACATGTTTAATACAGCTGTTATTTTGCGAATTTTCTCGAACAAATACATCGATGTGGTGCATATGTTATTAGAAAAATAATAAATGAATGTTTAAACCTCATACCACAGCAATTTAACTCGAAAATAGCCTGGAACTGTATTTAAACAATTTTAATAAAGGTGATATTTTCTAAACCTAGTATTACCATTTGCAAAAAAATGCAACTTTCATGTGGGACTTAAGTTAAATTTCGTATTTGTAAACGAGAAATCACCTTATTACACATTAGGCCTATGACATTTCTCTCCGTGTTTCACGTTTATACTTTGTTTTTATGCTGGTGTGTAATTGTGCCGTGAATAATTTGCACTTTTATTGTTAAAAGTATCACTGAAAAAAAAAAAAACTGGATCAAAATTGTTAATTACCTTTAACATTTTGACTGTTGCACTATTATTCACTGCTATTACTTGATGATTTTCTACTTTCTCTCGTCCTTATATATATATGCACAGACAGGACGAAAATGGGTGACAACTAGTTTGCAGCCTCCTAATGCTAATACCTGGGAAGAAACGTAAGCAAATAAGAAAAACAACTAAAGTACATATGCTATAAAATATAACACGACATGGTCCTATTTAAGGCATATCTTATCATTTAAATCCAGTTTTCAGGTGACCTCAAAATTTCGTTCCTCTTACATGCACTTTATTACCCGTTAGTGAACCTTAAAAGAACAGGTTACACCCTTTTTTAACATGCTATAATTCAAATTGCTTGCAAAGTTACTTTCTCTTGATTTACTTCAGCAAGCCTCTTCACCTGGTAACTCGGCAGAAAGTATTGGGCTTATAATGAATTAAGAATTAAGAATTTAATTTCGATACCCGCAGTGAGCAATTCATAGATAATCAGTTGTGTAGCTTTGTGTTTAACAACAAGCAAATAAACATTCGAACAAAATATTTTAGAGAATAAACAAATTGTTCAAAATAAGTTTCACAGAATGTATTGTTCGGATAATCGATAAACTCAATATTCATCTACATACAAAAATTGTAATGTATAAAAATCATGTATTTAAAATTTTGACCCTTCTGATGTCACCACTGATTTGTAACAACAGATATTTGATTTGCCTGTATTGTTATGGTTTTCTATGACAATATTATTTGTTTGTTTAGAATTTTTGCGCAGAACTACAAAAGCACTGTTTGCCACTTAGCCGTCCCAAATTTAGAACTGATAAACTAGTCAACAGTAATGCCGTATTATCGAATAGCTCTAAGCCTAATGGCCCATAACTTTTGGAACCCACTACCCATTACTGTAGAATGTTTTTAATATGCAAAATGCATGATGATAATATAAGAAATGTTTTTATATGCAGAATGATAATATAAGATATGGCTGTATTTGTTATTTCTGTTTATTTGTTCAGTTTTAATTCTATAAAACAAAGTAAGATAAAAATGCGTGCAACTGGACTGTGGTTACTAATTGTTTTATTTGTACAGACTCAATTTGTTTGTGTCAATTTAAGCACAGATCTACACAATGGGCTATCTATGTTTTGTCCATCACGGATATCAAAGCACAGTTTCAAATATTGCATGTTCGCAGACATACTGCTGTACTATTTTTGGAGGTCCCATTTTGTTATGCCAGTATTTTTGTCTTTTCTTGTACAGATACTTTTGAAAGACCTAAGCGGCTACTCAATCTCAGTCCAGGAATGACCATCCGCTCCTCGCCGATTGTTTATTTACCCTTGTCTGATCGAAAACTAAGGTTTGACATTCTCTTACAACATATCCATTGTTCCAAAGTGCAAGAGCGCATTTTGAACTTAGAAACCCGAACCATAATTCTCCAAAATGATATTCCAGGACGTTCGCCCAGTAATATACATATGGTATTTGCATTATTTACAATTACTAACTGAATGAAAGATAAACAGTTATTTTTAATGCAGCACAAAATACATCTTACCTAGTTAATATTTTATTTGTATAATGTTATTATAGCCGTCTTGATACCAAATCAAAAAGTTTAAATTAATTTGCTTTGATTTTTGTAAAAATCTGGGATGTAAGATTTTGTGCTTGAAATTTCATTAATAGGCAAACATAAGACTAGAATGTTATTCTAAAATATTTTTTGTTTGTTTAGAATTACGCACAAAGTTAACATATGGACTATCTTTGTTCTGCCTACCAGGGGTATCGAAACCTATTTTTTTAGTGGTTTTTGGTATCCAAAAACATGCCTCTGTGCCACTGGAGGGCTTTAAAACATTAATCATTTTAATTTATATATAGAAAATAATAGTAATAATGAAATAAATTAACTCTGAGAAGTATAAAATAATAAAACCTACCATTTTACTAAAAAAGAACAACTTACTGTTGGCATGAAAGCACTATTATATGAAATTAACTCATTTTTTAATTAAAACTTATTCAGTAACAGCATAACCTACATAGAATAAACAACTGTTAACATACTTTTGCTACAAGAAATGCATACCTAGGATACAGTAAGTTAATGGTTAATACAAAAGTTTTATTACCTTTCTCTTATGATATAAAGTTAACTAACTTTTAAATTATATCATCTTAACAAAATGAAAGTACCAATAGTGAACTACCGGTGATAATAAATAGATTATGATAAGTTATGTTGAAGTAGAAGATGCATTATTTTGACGTATGTTAGATGTGAGGAAAAGTTACTAGAGATTTGGATTAGTGAATTTGAAGGAAGAGTAAGAGACAAACAGAGACTTACTTGACTCGATGGAATTAGAAAATTGATTATAGATGAGAAGATTGGATAAGGAATGTTTGTGTTGATCGTGAGGAATAGAAAACCGTATTCATCAGCCCGTAGAATATGAGAGGACTTTATACTTATTTTAAATAAAGAGCTAAGGGATCTTTAGAAAAACAGCTAAACTAAATATTTCTAGTACTATAGCAATGAATTAAGGCACACTATAGTGTTAATGCGACCATAATCACTTGCTGCAAGACACACTGTATGCCATTAACAGAAGTGATAGTTTAGCAATTTTCTTTACACCTTCTGTACCTCGGACTGTGGTACCAAATTACCACATAATCTCAGTGCATGTGTGATACTGTACTCTTATTTCACATACCTAATTTCAAGGCAATCTATTAAGAAATTTTTGTTTTTTTTCTTATATCAAAGCCACATCGAGTTGTCTGCTGAGCCCACCGAGGGGAATCGAACCCCTGATTTTAGGGGCCCTATTAAGAAATACCTGATTGAGTTTCCTTCTTTTTTATTAGCAGGAAAGTATGGAAACTTTATTTCATAGATAAACATACTTAATTTTTATAGATTTTATTTCCAAATTTGGTACTATAAGAGATATTTTTAACTTACAATTTGAAGTAACTATTAATTACGTATGCAGAGGTATTTAATCAAAACTGCTCAAATTTGACGAATTTCTTGTGCAACTTTACGCAAAAAGTCACAGAGACTATTGGTGTGATACTTTTTATAAAATTTTAGCTAAAAGTAAAAGTCGACCGTTTTTAGTTTGTTTTTTTGTCATTCATTTAAAATACGGCTTATTTTGAGCCACAGATTTATAGGATCTGCAGATATAAGTATAGATAATCCAAGCAAAATAAATTAGCTTCAATGGTCGGTTATTATTAATTACCAATGTTTCAGCAGAAATTTACTAAGTTTTATGAAATTATCGGAATTAAAGAGCGCTTCGCCTAATGTGATATGAGCTTAAGCATTTACCATAAATAATGTCCCTTGCTGGTACAGCAGTAAGTGTATGGATTTACAACGCTAAAATAAGAGGTTCTAATCCCCTTGGTGAACACAGCAGATAGCTCGATGTGGCTTTGCTATTAGAAAAACACATACACATCATAAATAATGATACTTGATTGGGCTGTAACGATTGCATGGGATGATAAGAAACCGTTAATCTAAATTCCTTTGCGTTACTATAAAGGAAGCCATTAATACTCCTTTTAAGGAGGAAGAACTACCACTATATACTTTAAAGAATCTGGTTAATTCTATAAAATAAAGGTAGATTCCAAATAATAAGATTGCGATCGAATGTCTCTTCCTTACTTGATGTGGTTTGTTTACATGTATTGACAAAAAGTCATGTTATTTTAATCAAAGATACCTTTGGTGTGCAAACAGGTGCAGCTAAAAAAAATTGAGTGTGTGACTTAAAGGAATGGAATCAAAACTGGCAGCTACATTAATATCATTGAAAAATAATGTGCAGTAAATTTTCAGTCATTATTTAGCTAGGCGTATTTTGTTTCATCTACCATCATGCCAGAAGTTGAACAACAAAAAGGCTGCACGGGTAACTAATAAAAGAATGTTTACTGTAAAATGTTTATAAATGCTATAAGTGTTGTGTTTGTTGATATATTTAAGGAATATTATACATTTTGATTTTTACAGACATTATTGTCTTAACTTCTTTTGCTGAAGCTTTAAGACCTTGTTTTCGCATATTCAAGATGCTGTACTTTGGTTAACGTTTGTACTAGTGAGCCTATGAACTAACTAAAATTTTATCATCTCTAAAGTAAACCACATCTTAAAAATGTGCTAAGACCTGACTAAGTTTTGTTCCCTCTGTAAAAAAGATATTTTTCCTTACGTTAATTAACCATACTTTATTCATATGCTTGTTGTACTTTTATCATCCTGCGAATACGTCCTGTTCTAGTTACACTTTGCCAATCTTGTAAGTTCTGCTATGCTTTAGCCTATATGTTGATTAGCTAAAATCTGACCACCTTTGGAAGCAATTAGTCCTTGCGTTATCTCTGCTTTAATTACACTTTGATACTTTGTGGATAAGTCACACCTTAGAGAACTTGCGAACTTTATAAAAGTTGAATTAAAATGTAGATAAAGAAAGACTTGTTTAACCTTTGGATTATATTATTTGTGGCCATGCTTTAAGCATTTACATCTTGATTAACCAACTAACAATTCATATTTCATTTTGTTCTTGGCCATTTTTTAAGAAGCCACACTTTAGCTCCCATTGTACTAGACACACATTGACCACTTCATACGATTTCATACGTTTTAATAGATCATAATGTTTACATCTGGTAGTACCAATTCACTTGTCTGTGTACTGGCTACTTTTTTATTGACATGTAAACCAAATACACTCTGATAAACCTGTGGGTTAACAAATTTATAATGGTGTTGTTGATGAATGTTACTTTGAGTAACCATCTGTTGTTACTCAAAATATTAATTATGTTATGGACTCTTTATACAGTAGCCACGTTTTGGTTCTGAGCGAACTTTCGTGACTATCATTAAATTGTATATAAATATTTTTCTACGGTTTGTGTTCGTTCTGTTAAAAGACGAATTATTATACCAAGTTATTATTAATTTTTAATTCTCAATACATATCTGAAACATAAGACCTAATGTGTATTCTCGTCTTGCTAATGTCACAAGTATCAACGTGAAGCATACCTTTGGAAACCATATTTCGGATTTTCCTATTTACATCAAAACGAAAATCAACCATGTTGCATAAAAAATAAAGCAAAAGAAAAAACTGAATCCCTTTTCACACGAACTCAGACTTTACACTAGGTAGAACCCGCTGTGGTATACTGGTAAGCTTCAAGCTCTACAAGGCTAAAATTCGGACATCGATACCTGCAATAAGCCGAGCGAAAGTTGATCATTACATAGCTTTATGTTTAACAATCAAACCTTAAGCTGACTAATTTTTAATTCGAGGTATTAGTTTTGAGAATTTTTCATTGGAATATTCTATTTCAACCTTTGTTATCTAAGAATTGAAGAAATGCAGTATTATTGCATATAATATGAAATAATTATTTGTGAATCTAAAGTAAATAAACCAAACAGTGTTTAAGAAATTGCGGAAATTATGGATAAATAAACTAGAAATACGAGTGTTAGTTGCTGACCTGAAAGATCTAGTTTTACCTGTTTTTCTTCAATCCTATATTCGACTTATGACACTATTAAAGGAAAAAAAATATGTAGAACAGTAAAGAAGTACTGGCTACGTGATGGAATGCCAGTATTATATTTCGCTTTGTCTCACTATATACCCAATTCTCTTTTTCTCTCGCTATCTATTTACCATTATCTAAGATTAATAGTATATGACACTTTAAACTGAATTTTTGAATTTTCAGTTGTTGTTAGTTATTCGAAGAAATTATAGTTTTTCATCAACTTTATTCTGAAAGTTTTGTTTTCCTGGCTAAATTGTAACTGCATAAAGTTTAAATAAGAATCGTTGTTGTTTAGAATTAAGCACAAAGCTACACAATGGGCTATCTGTGCTCTGCCCACCACGGGTATCGAAACCTGGATTTTAGCGTGTAAGTCCGAAGACATACCGCTGAGCCACTGGGGGGCAAATAAGAATCTGCCAAATAACAGTTAGTTAATCACTCTACTAAAGAATTTCTGATCACGTGCTAGGGCGGCATTGTAATTTGCGTGTGCGCACGTTTTTCTACGAGGATTTTGATTAGGTTGAAAATAATGTCAAGAAATTGCAGTTAAAAAGTAAACAGAGGAGGTGCCTGGATGTTTGTTAACAGTAGGTTCCTTACTGTTAATTACTAATAATAATTCTTCTATTATTAATTTCTGGTTTTCGTCGAATGTATTATGAATATATTATGGGTGTTTTTCAAAGTGTTCTTAAAAGTGATATGGAAGTTTGTTAAAGTTCTTTTTTTTCATTCTGATTTACATTGTTTTTCGCCGATGTAAAAGGTCGGACATATGGTGGATTGTGAACACTTCCTGGTGTTTTGGGGTCATTATATATTTTTGTCAGCAAGAATTAACTTCTTATTCCTGAAATGAACATGAATTAAGTTATTGTCAAGGCCACGCCACGTTTTCGTTTGACCTTTTGTTCAGAACCTATAAAAAGTATTCTAGCATTTAAAGGAACTGTGCTTGTAATTTAGGATCAGTAGGTTTAGATATGTGTGGTGAATTTTGCCTGTCTTGAGATTGTCTTGTCTAACTTTTTTAATTAATTTGTAGTTTGTATAACTATTTGCTAGAGAAATAGGTTAGTGTAAATAAAACGCTGGATTAAATGTACCATTTCTTCGTCAGTGTTGCTATTGGTACATACTGAGTATATTAAAGTTTGAAGCTATTTTATTGTGTCTAATGTTTGATGAATTACATGACCACAAATTTATTCTATGTATTCTACTATATGCATTTTTTCTAAGTATTTGTGTTCAAGAATTGAGGTGTTCGTGTAATGCTCACATTTAGAATATTTATTTTGAGCCTATTTACATATGTTATTTATGTGTTGGAAGATTAGTAATTCTATCTCATTTTTTTTCATGAGTTCACGGGAAACATCGTCTACACAGCAAAGCTGAAACAAAAGCAACTGTAAGGATAGTATACTGTTAAATACGATACAGGGCAATGGATTATCCATGCTGAGTACATTTAGCTGAAGAAAATATCAACGTTTGTACTGTGTTGAATGTAAACGACTGTAATAACAATTTGAGTAAGTGGTGTAATTTCATATTATTATTAGTCTTGTAAAGAAATGTGTGTGATAAGCTGTATTGCATCTTGATTAGGTTTGAGGAAATAAATTACGACGTCGAAACTCTGATGATATTACTGTATCGGCTGTGCAAATGAATAAATGTGGAGCATTTTTTGTGAGTTTATTTTACAAATATAGGGTTAAAATATCGGATTAAAGTATTTACTTAAGTTGTAGTTAAAGAACTTATACGAGAGCCTAACTATATGTATCTATGTAAGAGACATTAGGCAAACCATAGATTTTACGTAATCTTGGGTTATTTTGTGCATAACAGCGTTGTGAAGGCTATACTTGCTATTTTTTCTTTCAACAATATTTTGTGTGATTTGTAATTACAGGTGATCTTTAGGCCGATATTTGATTGAGGAAAATTGAATGTTTCATTCGGTCAATTCAAGATTAAGAAATCTCTTCCGCTACCGTCTCAGTATAATGTACACAATTTTGTCTACACATTAAGTATTTGCACAATAACTTTTGCATGTATATCTTCACAAAATTTGGTAGAGCTACAAGTGTTTTATATACAAATGAACCAGACTTTCTGTTTATGCAGTTGTAAACAGTGGCGTGGCTAGGAGGGGCAAAGGGATACATCTGTCCTCGGGCGCATTATCAGAGGTGGGGGCGCCAAATTTATGTTACATAATTAGGAATTATGGCTTACATTTTGTCAAGAGGGGGTACGAAAACTGATTTTGTTCCCGGATGCTGAAAACTCTAGCTACGCAACTGGTTGTAAACACTCTTGATATAGTACTCTCGAAAATGTTGTCATTTTTTCTACGTTTCTTTCTGGATGGGACTCTGTCTTCTTTTCTCAGATACGAAAAGAAGTCATTTTGTTTTTGTTTATGAATTTCGCGCAAAGCTACACGAGGGCTATCTGCGCTACCCGTCTCTAATTTAGCAGTGTAAGAGTAGAGGGAAAGCAGCTAGTCATCACCACCCACCGCCAAATCTTGAGCTATTTTTTACCGACGAATAGTGGAACTGATCGTATCATTATAACGCCCCCATGGCTAAAAGGGTGAGCATGTTTGGTGCGACGGGGATTCGAACCCGCGACCCTTAATTAAGAGTCGAACGCCTTAAACCACCTGGCTATGCCGGGTCTACCCACCGCTAGTACAGTAGTAAGTCTCCGGATTTACAACGCTAAAATCAGGTGTTCGATTGCCCTCGCTGGGCTTAGCAGATAGCCCGATGTGGCTTTGCTTTTTGAAAACACACAAACACATACATTAGTCTCGAAAACTTTATTCTTCTTTGTACGTTTTTTCTGGATGTGACACTGTTTTCTTTTTTCAGACAAAAAGAACTTAATTTACTTGATATTTCAAGTACTGCCACAGTCCTGTGAAAACGCGTCAGAGGAATATTTTCGCTTGTTGTTGTTGTGTACGATGTTGGTGGAAACCTTAATTTCTCGGCAAACTTTGTTGGACCGAATATGGCTCAGTAGTTAATGTTACAGACTGTGAGACTCAAATTCTGTGACTGTCGCGCTAAAAATGCGTTAAAAGAGTGAAGGTTAGATTACAGTATTCGGCTAGAAAGGAGTTGGTGGCTTTTTTGAAAATCTTTTATCTAAAATGTAAACTGGAGTAAAGCTGGTACGGTCTTTACCTGAGTAATAAGAAAAATATTGTCAAACGTTTGTTAAATAATCATAATTAGTTCGTGAAAATTTATAAAAAAGTTACAATCTCAAGACGAAAACTTTTCAAAAGTGGCAATATTTTTAATAATTTCTTTTCTTCACTTAAAGTTTTATCATAATTATCTTCGTTGAAAGATTTTAAAATAATATACAGAACTCTCAAATATTTGTTTTATACCAGATAGCTGATGATTCTAATATTTTATTAGAATGGTTTGGCTGTTATTAAACGCAAAACTACATCTGCTTCGCCCACCACTGATATCGAAGCCACATTTTTAGCGTTGTAAGCATGCAGACTTAGCCACTGCGAAGAGAGTTATTGGAATGAGTTGCCTTAGTTATTTTTCGTCTCAGTACCTTTTCGTTTTGTTCACTGCACTAAAGCCTTTCTAAAAGTGTGTTGTGGAAAGTTTCTATAGCAAAAAAATATCCTCTCGCTTGTATAGCGGAAAGTCTACGGATTTACAACCTTAAAATCAACATTTCCAGCCCACTTGATGGACTCACTATATAACCCGAGGTGGCTTTGCCATAAGATAAAAACAACAACACATTTTCATGCTTTATTGTATTTAAAGTAGAAAAATAAAGATTCAATGATAGTTTTATCTTTATGATTTCCACAGAAACTAACGTATTTGTTACATTATAAATATCATAAATGTGTTGTTCTTCCGGTATTTTGTTTTATGACAGACAAGTATCATTAATGTAAAATACATTATTATTTTAATCAACAATATTTAAATAAAATAAACAATGGAATGAAAGAGCTGATTTAACTTTGAAATATTTCAATAAGAAATTCTGCAGGGTAACAATCAGGCAATCCTCGGCCGCCAATAAAAAATATGCTGAACTTTGGACAGTGTTACAAAGATTGTGTTCATTACTTGTCCAGTGAGGTAATATAATGTCACCTCTTTAGTTGAACTTTTGGCTTAACTTTTTGTGTTCGCATCACATATACTTAGGGAATATATTTTTCTAGCGTTTCATATTATTCACTTTGACAATTCTTTATTGTAGCGTCATCTTTTGCAAGCTACAGAAAAGTAGACATGGTTTAGGCTTATTTTTATTATTAGTTTCAACTTAGATAACACTTTTATACAAAAATTTAAATTCAGAAGAATGTTTCTCTGATATCATGAGAGCTATCTCTGTTTGCTTACCTTTTGCTTTAGTTAGATGGTAAAATAGATTTTTCAATATGGTTTATACGACTGATACAAAAATGTAATTCGTCGCACACGCAATTTTGTAATTTAAAGTTGACATAAAATTACAGAAATTTAAACGCAATGTACTTACTGTTACATAAAAACAACTGGATTCATTAAAGCCGTTTACGTTAAAATAAATTTTGGCGTACTATGTATGCGTGTAGAAGTAATAAAAAAAATCGTAGGGTATACTTGCGAAAATACAAGTATCAAAAAGTGAGTCAAAAATATATTTTATTTTCCCCAAAATAATATTTTTATTAGAATATTATAATATGTTTCAGGCTAACAGATTTTTTTTCAAATTTATCGGAACGGATAACACTGACAACCTGAACAAAACAATGTAGGTTTTTATCTGTTACTTCATTTAAAACTCGGTAAAATCCTTGTGAAACAAATTATTTATTAACATAATGTTTGTATAACTTTACTATCAGAATTAATTGTTTAATTATAGGCTAATAAGATATTTTCTTTTCTGGAAATCTTGTCTGAACTCAAAACAGTGCTTTAAAACTGTTGTTACTGGCACAAATTCTAAAAATTGTCTTCGTTTCTTGAAAGTGAAAGGCATAACTTTGATTTTAAATCTATTTTTACCATAATTTTTTCAATTTAAAAATACATATAGTAGCATAAAGAAATATAGTTCTTAATATTTGCTACAAAAATGAATTGTATCTATAAAATATAAACCAAAGGAATTATTTATGAGAGATATTTTCATGTAATTTATAAATTGACAGTGAGTAACAACTGTCATAGTCCTTTAAACTTATCCAGTACGTTTCACTCCAGGTCTCAGGTATCCAATTGGACGCTGTACGATGTCTTGACCAGAATATTTGCTATCAGGTAACTGTTGCGGTTTCTGATATCCACCTCCAGAGGTCCTAAGTGTGTATTGATCTTGGAGGCCTGCAGGAGGCTGTTCTACATTGAGAATAACGTCAGCAGGATTATCAGCATAAACACCCGGCTCGTTACTGTGAACTTTAGCTGTGAATCCAGACAAGCCAGCATTGTACTCTACATAGCGGAAAAGACCGTTTGCATTCGTATATCCGTAGCTACCGGACACATCTCCGCTTTGATCCCCTTGCTCTTGATGGTAGTGAGAATTGCCGAATTCATCTTTAACATTGTAATTAAAATCAAAAGGCTGAGGAGGGCCCTAAATAGAAATTCACATAATAGTTTTAAAAGATTAAACAAACCGAATGAAGATCAATGGATGCTGTTTAGAACAAACTGAACTGTCTGAATTAAAACAACAATAAAAAATCATCAAGCTTAATGTGGTGCGGTTGATTGCAGTTATGGCTTTAAATAATTATTCATTTCGACAATTCGTACACGTATAAACACTTTTGACATATTAGTTTCGCCCCCCGCTAGTGTTTTGTTTTTGTTTATGAATTTCGCGCAAAGCTACCCGAGGGTTATCTGGGCTAGCCGTCTCTAATTTAGCAATGTAAGTGTAGAGGGAAGGCAGCTAGTCATCACCATCCACCGCCAAATCTTGAGCTAATTTTTTACTAACGTATAGAGGGACTGACCGTACCATTATAACGCCCCTATGGGTGAAAAAGCGAGCATGTTTGTTATGACGGGGATTCGAACCCGCAACCCTTAGATTACGAGTCGAACGCCTTAACTCACCTGGCCATGCCGGGCCTACCCACCGCTAAAGGGGTTCGATTCCCTTCGGTGGGCTTAGCAGATAGCCCGATGTAGCTTTGCTATAAGAAAAACACAAACACACATATTATTTTCCAAAACTTTCTTCTTCTTTGTACGTTTTTTCTGGATGTGACATTGTTTTCTTTTTTCAGACATGACAAAGAGAACTTAATTTACTGGATATTTCAAGATCTGTCACAGTCCTATGATAATGTTTCAGAGGAATATTTTCGCTTATAGTTGTCGTGTATGATATGAAAAACTTTTCTGGGTAAACTTTGTCGGACCGAACAGGGCTCAGAGGTTAGTGTTACAGACTGTAAGACTCAAATTATATAGTTTACATTATATAACAGAAAAAAGAAATCCATTTTTAAAAATAGGCTTAAGGCTTAATTGAAATACATTTTATCTCAAACCGAGAGAAAATATTGCTCGTTTGTCATAACAATGATGAAAAAATTGCTGAATTTTAGCACGCTGAAAGTTTGAATTTTTGATATAAAAATTACTGGAGTATGTGAAGTTTTGGTCCATATTATAAATTTGCCCTAATTATAAACAAGGTATATAAATCGCTATTTAGTTTCTAGTGTAAAGTTTAACCAAAAATACAGAGATTTGCAAAACAGTTTTATACGAATGTTTATAACGAATATTGCAATAAATATTGACGATTCATTTACTTGGTGCGTGTACACAGATACCTTGATTTTGATACTTGCTTGAAGTATAAAATACACTTATATCACATATATTAATGTAACACAGCTTGGAAACAACAATCATTAAATAATCATCAAATCCCGTGAGTTTTCTGTTATCGGTTTAATTTATGTTTTTATTTTGCTTCAAACAAAACATTAGTCTGTAATAGGGATAAAGACCATTCATTTCAGAAAGAAGGATTTTTTTCGTTTACAAAATACACTGTAATAAAAGTATTTCATCAATCTGTAAAACGTTTCTGTTTGATAAATTTTGTGTCAACAATGAGCATTTTTAAGTTCACTTAAGTTATTATATCCGGTGGTAGATTTAGCATTATGTGAGCCCTTGGGCTAATAATTTTTGTGGGCCCTACATTTCATGTAGTTTTATATAGAATAAAATTATCAATGGGCCCACATTAAAACCATGGGCACTGAGACTGAACTCTATCTAGCCCCCGATCTAAACACACCGCTGATTCTGTCCACTAAATTAGCAATGTATTTTTGAAACAGTAAATGCAGATCGTGCTTATAAGTAACTGTAATGTTTACAGTTTTTTTTTAAAACAAATAGTGTGATAATAAAGTTATTAGCTATTCGGTGTAACATATGAGAACATTGTGGCTAAGTGTGTTTCTCTTGTAAATCATTGTTGGAGATTTGCTCACAAAATATATTATGCCATTGAGCAAGACACTTAATCTTAATTATTTCATTCTATTCAGCTCCATGCCCCCCCACTAGTACAGCGGTATGTCTCCGGATTTACAACGCTAAAATGAGTCTTTCGATTACCCTCGGTGGGCTGAGAAATTGTCCTCCAGTTTGGAGGTTGTTCACTAGGCTAAAAACCTACTCCCTTAAAAACCAGCCTGTTACTGAAACCGCAGCGTTTCCTTAAGGAATCGAGAGGCATTAGTATCAGTATTCAGCTCTATAATGTGTATCAATGTCTAGCTAGAGGGTACCTTGCAATGAACTGGCATCTCATCCATATGGAATGTGCACTCATTCTTACCCACTTTTGAGTGTACCGTTTAGGCATGAGATGATTTAGATTAGACGTAAAAACATACAGTTATTGTGGATATAAACCGAGAGGTTAAAGTAAAGTTACTTATAAAACTTGATTGTCCATCACAATTGTATAATAAAGTGGGAATAAAGAATTCTCGTGCCAGGAATTTGTCTTTTGATATATACTGCGTTTGAATATGCGTATCTCCTGTAAGCCATTGATATTTTAGTGAGTAACCTAAAAACCAGCGATTTTCTTTTACTTTATTGAGACATTTTCTAGCATAACCTCACTAAGGTTCTTCACTGCTTTTTTAACACTTAAAACTTTTAAATTATGTATAATAGTAACAATTTGTAGTTGTACTTGTAATCGGCAATAAATACTTTTATACTTGAGCGAGAAACTAGCATCTGGATATAAGAATAAAATAATAGATAAACGAAGAATTCCAATTGTGAAATTGTAACACGACGAAACAACATTTAGGTTTAAACTGTGCGATGCGCTGTCATATGTTTTGTTACAATATGAATCTTCATTAACAAAGAGACAAAGAAGACTTACAATAAAATTATCTTGAGAGCCAAAACTTCCTGGATGTTGATAGTTGCCTTGTTGACTAAACGACAGCTGTTGCTGTCCGAAACCTTGTTGACGACCAGCCCCTTCTATCGAAGCTAGTATGTAAAGTAGAAATGCCACAGTAGTAAACTAGACAAAAAACAACAGCAACACAGTAACGGTAAGATATTAATATATTGTTAATTAACTTATTAATTTTAACATTCATAAAGATTAAATAGCTACCAATGATGTAGAAAGTGTTTTGAAGTTATAAATAATTTAAAGATCTCGTCCTTTTTGTATGAAAACGTACCATACGTTTGAAATGAAAGTAAAAAGTGTATTACAACCATAAATAACTTGAATTAATCATCTTATAACAAATATTCAAACTCTTTTCACCTACAACACTAAAGTGTTATGTATTAAATGAGCAAATACAGCACACGTTCCAAGGTTTTTTTTTAAAAAAAAATGTGTTCCTTGAATTATATGAAGATAAAAGTGTAATATAGTTTGAACATTCTAATTTCTCTACTGTCATCCTACAAGGTATTTAACTAAGTATCTAAACCAATGCTTGAAAACGTTTTGCTTTCCACCGATAACGTTTCGTCTAACCTGAGACAGGTTTGATCGAGCCAGTAAAATATCAAGGTAGTAACGATTCAGTTTTCATGCTGCAACAGTTATACACTTCTGTTAATAAAGTGGGTGTCTCTGGCACAGCCTTGTAATTTCATTCTATCTATGTAACTTTAATTTGATATTATACTTCTTCTCTGATAATGTTATTTCGATTCTCGCCTTTTATTATGAAAAGGAAAAAAATACCTGTGAGAAACATTATTAAAAATACTCTAACGTAAGTAAAAAGTTTGCATTTGATACATATGTAGCACGTAGAACATAATAAAGGTGAAAAAAACTCTTCGTTGATTTCATGTCTTCTATTTCAAAGTTTCAAAACTTCATTTTTATTTTAACCCTATTGTAATTTGAATTTTCTGTTTCTTTTTATCTCATTCCATACATCAGATATGTGTATATAAATAGAAGTAATAAAATATGTAATAATCCTGACTCAATTATTGAATGTAGAAAAAATGAAACGAGACATTTGTATATATTATCTTAACATCATAGAATAAGTTTTTTAAACTTAAGTCACATTTTTGAAACCCAATTTTTTGTTCTATTCATTGCACAAACACCATGACACGTTCAATAATTATAAATTAATTGAATAGGTAGTTTTAGTTGATTGATTTATTGCTGATTAACATGCTTTACCAATACATAATTTAACAATACAACTGTTACAAGAGCTTAGTGTTAGGTATAAACATATTGTATGTTTAGTGTTATGTATAAACATGTTGTATGTCAATTATTTTACAATATAATAATGACTAGCAAATAATTATCCTGAGACTTGAAGTAACAAAGCTTAAAAATATTTTATCAATAATTTGTTGCTTTAATGTCCGTATTAACACACAAACGCGAGAGTGTTAGTTTGGTTATTGTTAAACACAATGGGCTATTTATATTTGCCCTCCACATAAATCAAAATCCGATTTTAGTGCCGTATATCTGTAGAGATATCAAACAGATATTATATTTATCTTCTTAATTTTTATTTGTAGATTAACGTTTCTATATGAATAAATTATTAGCACTGTAGTTAACTGACAGAGATCAAGACCAGCTATTCTAAGTCAACTTTACTATTCAATGAATATGCACGATTTTAAAAAGTAACGGACGTTTGACATAGAAAATTATATGTCATTACTTCATGGTGTTAACACAACAGAAATATACAGGTTAGTATTTAATATTACATATCAGTATATAATCCGGACTTATATATTTTTGTACTTTATTATTGTACTATTTTACATATTCTAAACATCGACAAATATGTTTACAGAACAGAGTTTCTTAAATCAGCGTTTATCTCACGAGTCAAAGTCTTACCAGAGGACCCATGTTCAATGAGATGTCTTAGTTGGAAACTGAACGAGAGAATTTAAGATACTGTGTATAAGTTAGCAGTCTGTTCTTCTCCGACTGAGAAATTACTGGCGGAGTCTTCTGTCCAAATGATGAGAGTTTGAACCTTTATATACTGCATCTCAGACCAAGAGAGAAAATGGAACAATGGTGTCATCAAAGAACCTCCATAATGTCTCTTGTCACGTGGAAGAAAACAGAGAGAAAAAGTCACCTCCTACAGGGATATTAAACTCGCGAGACCTGCGGCAGATGCGCCTATAAGTTAACCTTTTACCCATGTTTATGTATAACCATGGTACAGCACATCACGGATGTGTTATTAGAGCAGGTATTTGATCTTTATTCCCGACAGTAGATTTAGCTATTGTGATCTATCTGGTGCACGTAATTTCCCGGGGGTTTGAAGGACATGTTTAATGAGCTGTTTAAATTGATATACGTACCTTGATAGAAAGCATAAAAGAGAATGCATTGTTTATTTTCATGCGGAGATCATAAAGTGGATTCGTAAAGACCAGTTTTCTATTAACCGCGTAACCTCTTTGAAGTCACAAACAAACTAATGCATAAGCCTCTATATTACTTTTTATATTATTATTTTATCGTTGTTGTTGAAAGAAAATTGTAAAAACGAAGAACCAGGGTCATACGCTTAATACTACTGAAAAATGTCTTCTTTTATTTAATAAGTCACTTAAGAATTTCACGATATGTGCGTAGTTTCCTGAAGAGGCTACAACTTCATAAATAGTTTGATTTTGCATTTCGCGTAGAGCTACACGAGTGCTATCTGCGCTAGCCGTCCCTAATTTAGCAGTGTAAAAATAGAGGGAAAATAGCTAGTCATCGCCACCCACCGCCAACTCTTGAGCTACTCTTTTACCAACGAATAGTAGGATTGACCGTAACATTATAACGCCCATGCGGCTGGAAAGGTAGCTTGTTTCGTGTGATGGGGATTTAAACCTGCGAACCTCAGATTACGAGTCGAGTACCATAACTACCTGGCAATGCTAGGCCTAACTTCATAAATAAGGGTTAATAATGTTATTTTATTTGAATTTCGCGCAACACAACACGACGACTATCTGCGTTAGTCGTCCGTGATTTAACAATGAGAGACTAGAGGAAAGGCAGCTACTATTACCCCCCATCTTTATTACGATCTCAAGGCTGGAAGGGCGGCTGTGTTTAGTTTGACGGGAATCCGAACTCGCGACCCTCGGATAGCAATTCAAGCGCCCTAACCTCGCGGTTATGATGTTCAATGTATCTGTTTTCTAGATATTTAACTCATAATTTAGTAGGATAATTCCATTAGCTGAATTACACTGAAGGTAAAAACAAAACAAAAAAAAACTCGATTAAAGAGAATAAAAATAAGTGAAGCGGGTGAATATTAAATCAAATGTTTATATTTATGTTGTAATGTAAATCTTAATATGACTTACGAAAAACTAAGAATGAACGTGTCTGTGTAAAATATATAACAGTTATTTCAGAAAATTTGAGATACAATTATATTTATATTTAAATACACTATACACTTACTCTGTAGAGGTTGGTGAAGTAAAATGTAACTTAAAAACTGGCGTTATAAAATATAGTATTAACGCTCTAAGGTTTAAAAGTATAGGATACTATTTCACGGTTGAGATAATTTGCTTTCCCATTGGCGTGTTTTAACTCTGAAATAATATGTATGTTTAGATAGCAAATTGCAACAGGAGCTCAGAAGCTTGGGTTTTTACTTCAAAATAAAAGTTATATTTTAAAAGAAAAGAAGGCAGCAGGAGTTCAGTAATCTTTTTCATCAAAAGCTTATCTTTCGTGCCGACTAGTGGCATAGCGATATGTCTACGGCCTCTTACTGCTAGAAACCTAGTTTCGATATCTGGGCAGAGCACAGATAGCCCATCAGCTTTGTGCTTAACTGAAAAGAAACCCTAATTTTATACTTTTGATCAGAGGAAAGATTGCATGTCTACAGTGTCCTACCACCACTACCACAAAGGACTGACTGTCACTCTTATACTGCACCTAACTGGGAATGTATACTTTTTGATATTGTGCAGATTCGTACCTGGTTCGTAACCCCCGGCAAACAGAATTCTACCACAGGATCAATTCGCTCTGAAACGAAAGTTGAATCCGTATTTTTTAAGTATAACAAATTAAAATTGCAAATATTTCTGAGTGAAATTTACGGAATAAAAATACGGTATTACATCCGAGTTGTGATTTTTTTCTTTATAAATTTGAAATAAGATTTCGTAATACGTTTATGTTTTTTTAAAAAAAATTACCACCACTGAATTATCTGTAAAAATAAAGAAACATTTGATGAATCTGTAATATGAGTCATCGTCTAAAATAAATTATTATAGCTGTATCTCTCTCACACCTTCAATAAGTCATAACCCCACTTTCTTGGAAGTAAACCGGCTGAAAGCGTTTAAGATATTTTGTACATCATTGGATTCTAGACCAAATTTAAGATTAAAACATTCAAGTCTGCTCATTATGGAGCCTGCTGCGTGATTCGTTTACGTGAGGTTTTACCGGTTTTTAAGCGGTCGGTCGCTGACTTGTGGTTTTTATTTAATTCGAAACTTATTTCGAAAGAACTTATATGAACTTTAACGCCACTACTTTGACACTGTAAATATTGCGTTTGTAAATTTGCTTGTAGCTTATTTTTATAGGTATAGGGTATTCTAACACAGTGAAAGTCTCATGTATTTCAATTCTTTCTGTATTTAGTGAATTTACCCCAGCTTTTGTTATCTCGTGTAGTTAATCAGTATTTAATGAATAGTGTGATGCATGTTTCTTGGTTTGTTACATTTAAAAGACCGGAAAATTACTGGTTAATGCGTGAATACGATTCATTCAAATTCATGCCATGAACACGAGTTACAACCTTTTCTGTTAACTCCTTTCAAAGAGGCCCGGCATGGCCAGGCGGATAAGGCACTCGACTTGTAGTCCGAGGGTCGCGGGTTTGAAACCCCATCACACGAAACATGCTCGCCCTTTTAGCCGTATGGACGTTATAATGTTACGGTCAATCCCGCTATTCGTTGGTAAAAGAGTAGCTCAAGAGTTGTCAGTGGGTGGTGATGATTAGCTATCTTCCCTCTATTCTTACACTGCTAAATTACGAACGGCTAGCGCAGATAGCCCTCGTGTAGCTTTGCGCAAATTTCAAAACAAAAAACAAAACAAAAACCTTTAAAGACCAAAGTAGCAATATTAACTCTCGTTACATTGTTAAGGTTAAGAAAGGAAATATGTATGCACAGATTATTGTTATAATTACTGCCTAGTCGCAGTTTATAGCTCTGGAATACTCTTTTATTTCATAAATAACGCGCTAATTAATAATACTGTAAAATGAAAATTACACTGAAAAAAAATAACCACAGAGCCTTTAAAAAGAATAATAATTTACTCTTAGTTACTTAAATATCAAAGAAGAAAAACTATTACTATAGTAAATACTGCAGAGTTGCGTGATATGCAAATAAAATAGAGTTTATATATTCTCCTATATTTGGAGAACTTATTCTCAAGTTATCATTTATTCTGTATATATGCATGTTTCACATAACAAGTAGTCGAGAAACCTATTAAGTTCATCTCGCTATAGCTGCCTTTGTTCGTTTGTTATTTAAGGGAAGATAAAGTACCTCTCCTCCCGTGGAGCGGTTGTTGCATGTTGCTCAAGGATGTCGACAGAGGTAGTTCAGGTAATATCTCAAGGTTGTAGCTTCACTTGTGTTTGAATGAAAATGACCAGTCATGTGCTCAGGTTCAGCTGCTCTGGATTAATAAGATGTTTCCTGCAAATTATGGAATGATTGGTTTGGCCTAGTTAATTAAAGATGAGAGATACTGTAAAAGTGCTCATTGTTTTCGTCAATAAAGGAAGTGTTTCATGGTGACGAGAGACCCACTTAAAGTAAAAATGTAACTCAGAACAACTGGTACGGGTATTAAAACTTTTACTAAAATAAAGCAGAAAACGTTTCGACCTTCTTAAGAGAGTTTGCAACTGACGCTTGCTGGGCACGTGTCTTAAGGACATTAGCAGTGATACAAATGTGTTCCTTTATATTGGTTTAATTTTTGTTTTAGTTGTTATATAAGTAGAGCCTCTTCGATTTTTCTTTGGTTCTATTTGTTTTTTATCGTTACATGTTGTTGTTGTTTTGAATTAAGCACAAAGCTACACAATGGACAATGTGTGCTCTGCCCACCACGGGTATCGAAACCCGGTTTTTAGTCCGCAGACATACCGCTGAACCACTGGGGGGCAAACAACAAATAACGGTGATTTACAAGTTACGTGTTGTTTTCAAATAGGGAAGCTAATCATTTGTAAGGTGAAGTTGAGTTCTAAATTAGCGAAGGGTACCAACAAGGGAGAGACTAACAATCCGTGAAGACGAGAAAAACCCACTTGTAAAGAAAAATATACAGGTAAAAACGGATGGTATGAGTAGAGAAAGCATTATGTAGAAGAGCGAACAACGTTTCGACCTTCTTTGGTCATCGTCAGGTTCACAAGGAAAGAAAGAGGTAACAGACCGATAGCTGACCACATGTTTGACGGTGGTTGTGTAGTTGAGTACAGGAATGTAGAGGGCGTGCTTAGATGTTTCATTATATTTATTAATATAGGTATAAAAGTGTTTCTTTGTATTGGTTTATTTTGTGTTTGAGTTGTTGTGTAAGTAAGGTTTCTTTAATTTTGCGTTTATTTATGTTTGTTTCTTAATTTAATATTTGGGTTTTTCTATGGTTATGTTGTGTTTATTTGATTTGCAGTGTTCGAAAACGTATGAAGGTGACTTTTTATGTTCTTTGAATCTGGTTTCCATTCTTCTATTTGTTTCTACAATATAGAAGTCGTGGCAGTTATCACATTGTATTTTATAAATAATGTTAATGTTGTGTTTGTCAGTGTAGTTTTTTACATACTATGAACTTTAATTTTCTGCATGGTTTTTGAATAAATGTTGTGTTTTGTTTAATTATTTTCTACAGACGCTGGTTAATTTTTCGCTGGTGTAGGGAAGTTATGGTAAGCAGCATTGTGAAGTTTTGTAGTTTATTGTATTTTGAGATTCATTACTGTTTGTTTGTTGTTGGTTTAGGTGTGTGCGTATAATTTTTATTAACGATTTTTGGAAGTAAGTTGGTGATGTTGATGAAGCGTTGTTTTATTTTGTTGATTTCGTCGTTAATTTTATCAGGTGAACACAATTTTGTGGCTGTGTATAGTCCAGTATGAGTGATTTTTTTCTGTGGATTTCTGTTTTGAATTGTGTATCGTTTCTAGTGATCTTGAGATTGAGAAATGCAATTTGATTAATTTTTTCCTGTTCATAGGTGAACTTAATGTTAACCTGGTTAAAAAATCTGTGTGTTCTGTTGATGTGAATCCAGCAATTGTATCGTCAACATATTTGTACCAGTATAGTGGTGAGTGTAAGGCTGAATTGATCGCTTGAGACTAGGTCATAAAAATGTTGACCAGAACTGGTGACACGGGATTCCCCATACTTAAGCCATTTATTTCAAAGTAGTTTTGATCATTGAACATAAAGTTAGTTCTGGTGGTAGTGAATTCTATAAAGTGTTTCTTCCTCTGTTTATGTGTCTTAATAAATAGTATACTAAATAAAAATCGTTCCTTTCATTTTTGACTTTGAGTCCAGTCACTTTATATCAAAAATTATCACAGCTCTGTTACGCAGAGATATATTCTTAATTCCTAATAGGATCTTTATAAAATATCCTGTTTTTAAGTGAACCTTTTCCAATGCTATTAAGTCAACTCAGTTTGCCTGAATACATAACAATGGTTGAATGTTTTGGTAAAGTGCACGAACAGTTCAGCTAGCGATGCGAATTCAACATCCTTGCACATTTAATATTTGTAATTTCTCATGTAAAATTGTTTCAGCAATCTTGACAAGAGTTCGCTAAATTATTCTAACAAACACCTGAATAATATTTTTATAAAATTACTATAAAACATATCATTGGAAAAATATCTTCGACTTACATCATACTGACAACGTTTTTCAAAATTGAAAATTATATTGTCACTGAAACAATACAAGCCACATTCGGACACATAAGGTACTTTGTTAGTTTTTCCTTTTAGAAGTAATATTTGTTACTTAAATACTGCAAATATTAGAGGTACAAATACGTTGTCATTGTTATGTGTAAGTGACATTACTCTTACTAAATCATCGCGTCTCACAATAAAGAAGAAAGATATAGTGAAGACGATATTTAAAGTGTTAGAAAAGGCGAAGTTCGTTATTATAAGAAATATTTTCGTGTAAAACATAGGCATGAAAACTAAAAAAATAATAAAGAATGAAAAACTTTGGCACTTGATATTTACAAAGACGTCTTTACCATAACTTCTTAACGTGATAGAAAGACATAAAGTTCTTGTACGTCATTAAATAGTGAAGATTATGAAAAATGTTCACGAATAGATATAATATGTTTATTGTATATTGTAATTACGCATAAACGCCCTAATGGTTCAAAGTTATCCCAATTTATTGAGTTTGATTTACTGGCTATTTTTGCGTGAATAGGTTCAAGGTATTTGTTTAAAAGCCAGAGATTTTGTTTAATTTATATAGATCTGAGATAATTTTCACATTTTACGTGCTTGGTTTGTTTGTTTAGAATTTCGCACAAAATTACACGATGGATATTCGTGCTAGCCGTCCGTAATTTAGCAGTGAAAGACTAGAGGGGAAGTAACTAGTCATGACCACCCACCGTTAATTCTTGGGCCTCTCTTTTACAACGAAACCGAGAACTGATCCTCATAATTTAAAGCCCCCCATAGTTGAAAGGGCAGACATGTTGGGTGGGAGGGGAATTCGAACCCAGGACTCTCATATTATTAATCGAATTCTCTAATAACTAAGCCATGCATTTTAAGTTTTCCACACATCAACTTCTTTCTTAGAGAAGATATCACAATAGTTTGAGATGATAGAAGTAAACAGATTGTTAAAGAATGATATAATAAACCACATTTTATATGTGTTAACAAAACCCTTCAGAGTCTCAGCGGTTATTCTTCATGAGAGTTTACGACGCTAAGAATCGGATTTAGATATAAACAAAGGGTAAAGTACACACAAACCATTGTGTAACTTTTCTTAGCAACAAACAAACAAAAGAGCTTTTGAAATTATATTACAGCATACTGAATTGCGGTTTATGTTTCATTTATTTGATTGTCATTTTTTTTTAAATATTGTGTTTATGTGTGTGTTTTTCTAATAGCAAAGCCACATCAGGGGAATCGTACCCCTGATTTTAGCGTGGTAAATTCGGAGACATACCGCTGTACTAGCGGGGGGCTTTAAAATTATTAACGCTTTTCTTTCACGTTCCATTCTTTTGTCACGTTGGAAAGATTATTAAAAGCAATAGAATTGTTTACTTGTAAATAATATTAACACTAACTATTCCATGTAAAGTTTAGCGTAACCTAATTATTATCATTAGAGAGTTACTAGGTATCTTTTTTTATGCACCTTTAATTTATTTTCATTAATTTAATATTAAATGGTCAGGTGGTAAAGGCACTCGACTCGTAATCTGAGAGTCGCGGGTTCGTATCCCCGTCACATCAAACATGTACGCCTTTTCAGCCGTGGAGGTGTTTTATTGTGATGGTCAATCCCACTATTCGATGCTAAAAGAGTAGTCCAAGAGTTGGCGGTGAGTGGTTATGACGAGGTGCCTTTCCCCTGGCCTTACACTGTTAAATTAGGGACGACTAGCGCAGATAGTCCTCGAGTAGCTTTGCGCGAAATTCCAAAAAAAAACCTAGCCAAATACTTCAGTAGAAATTAATTGTGCAGATTTGCATGTGTATGAATTACTTACTTTGGCTTCATGATAGAACAATAGTTTTAAATGAATTTTGGAAACAGCTTTTACTCATGAAAAGTTTAGAATCCATAAGTTACTTTGATATTAGTGGTAAATTTAAACAAAAATTGAAATAGTCAGTTTGTTACATCAGATTTTTTATAGTAAATGTCCGTTTAATTGTAAAGCTAAATTAAATAAATACGTAAATTGCTTGACAAAGAACTTACTTTTTAGAAAATATAATTTGAAACAGGATTTGAGTGGATAGTTAAAGCAACTTTATTATAACTGTGTTTGTGTGTGTGTGTGTCTGTGTGATTTTTTATAGCAAAGCCATATCAGGTTACCTGTTGTGTCCACCAAGAGGAATTGAACGTTTAATTTTAGGGTCGTAAATCCGAAGACTTACCACTGTCCCAGCAGGGGACTATTACAAATCTACAAACTTTCTATAAGAACTTTTTGGACTACTATAATTGGAGAGTAGGAACTGACCTTACTATTATACGCACACATGAACCCAAAGAGAAACGAGAACTCTGAACCTCAGATTCATAATCTGAAACAGAAAGCACCAGAACACGACCAATCCAGTTTTATATTGGGATAACGTAAGTTTGGAACAGATGGCCAAGTTATTCATTATTGTATCTAATAGGAATTTTTTTCTTAAATAGACTAAAAAAGATTTAGCTAAGAACCTTCTGTTTATTAAATCATTCCAAGTAATGGGCCATAAATTTAAAATCTACAGAACTACCAAAGCATATTGCTTTACCCAATAATATTTATTGCTGCTATACGTTATCTACGAAATATGGCTAATTTTATATAGGAATGTTTTTATATAAGAAACTAGTAACTTACACTAGTCTTTAGATTTTTCTCAGTTTTCACTACTGTAATGATGTATGATTTACATTCCAGAAGTTTGATGCTTGTTTTAAAGTGGTTGCAGCAGTTGGAGAACATTATAACACATAGTTCGGATAGCAAATGTTCATTCTTTTGATGTAAGTGTGATTAATGTGAAATATTAGATATTACAAAGTGATAAGATCCAAAACATAATTTCCTTTCAGTAATAGCCCGGGGTGATTTAGAGAATTTCGAATCACATCCAAAACATCAACTGTTTAGAAAAAAACGTGATGGTGATGCGTTTAGTTAGATGTTAAGTTTGAAATTTTTATCACATAAATCATTGTAAAGAAAACACTACACTATAAATGTAATGATAAATCATTTGTACTTTTTATAATGACATTTCACACAAACTTAATTTCCTACTATTCTTATCTTCACTATTACAGTATTTTAATATTCATATAGAACATTAATACATGATGAGAAGAAAAATTATGGTCTGAAAATGTAAAATAGCTTCACGGAAACATTTTAAGGCCTAGACTTTTTTTAATTTTCTTTTTAGAGTTTACCAGTCTTACCAAAAGTGCCGGTTAATTGACTATCTACGGCCTGGCGTGGCCATGTGATTAGGGGCGCTCGACTCGTAATCTGAAGGTTGCGGGCTCGAGCCCCTATTAAACCAAACATATTCGTCCTTTTAACCGTTGGAGCAATGCAATGTGACAATCAATCTCACTATATTTTAGTAAAAGAGTAACCCAAGCGTTGACGGTGGGGTGATGGTGACTGGTTGCCTTCCCTCTAGTCTTACACTGCTAAATTAGGGACGGCTAGCACAGGTAGAAATAATAATTGGATATTTTACCAAGCATCTCGTTCTTTTTTTGTTTTGGTTTCTGTTATCTCACACCAGACTGCAAGTTTTGAATATATATTTAACGTTCATCTTTGTTCCCGGTAAGTTCAGTGGCAAGTTTACGTATTTACGACGCTAAAATCAGGGGTTCGATTCTCCTCTGTGGACTCAGCAGATAGCCTGATGTGGGTTTGCTATAATAAAACACACGCACTTTCATCAGTTTTCTACTTTATACCGTAATTATTTATTATCGATATAATTTAAATAGACGCAAAAATCTACTATTGCTATATTGATACGAATCGTATTAATCAAACTTTTAGGTATAAGTTAATAAGATATTATATATACAATAATCTTTCGCACATTATTACATATATATATTATATATATATAATAAGCAGGTTTATGCGTGTAATTACTAAGAGTAACAATTACTTCTCTCTTATGCTGCATAAAAAAATAAAATAAATGGAAATGTTATACAACCACCTAAGTACCCTGATTTTATAGTACACTGATACTTTTTTTTCCGAAAACTGGTTTGTATAATTAGCAGATTTAATTTGCTAAGAGCAAATTTTCGAAAGCAATATCATTGAGATGATCTTTGGGGGAGTAAAAAAAAAAAGAAGTAAAAATATCTTTTCCCAGTAACATTACTTTTTCTTACAACACCTTTTATAATGACTTAAACGTCATAGCGTGAGAACAGAGTAACAAGTTGTGAAGTAGGTTATGACCACAAAAACCAACGTGTCTAAAAACGTTCGCCAGGGTGCAGTGTCCTGTTTGAAACGAAAAAATCGGGTTGTGCAGTGCATCTCTAGTCAGTTGTTAGAATATAATAAGATGAATTGACTGGGGTCAAAATACTGACTTTATTTTGACAGTTTTTAACTAAAGAGCATTGTAATTTTTTAGACTAACAACAGCATAAAAATACGTATTGATCAGCACTGTGATAAAAATCGTTTAAAGAGTTAGTTTATACTGGTTTTATTTTCTATTAGCTTCATGCCTTGATTATCACTGCAATACTTCTGTTAAGTGTTCAAGCTGAGAAACATCTTAATTTTGTGAAAATCACCTAGGAAAGGTACAACAAAGTAAAGGTTATATATGTCTGTTAGAGATACATAGATGATCACATCTGTGAGAACTGCGAAAAATGTACTCTTTATGTACAGAGCATATAGAGCGTCTAATAAGTAATGGTTCTAATACGTTAAGAATTGAATATTTTTACATAATCCTTGATGAAAAGGTTCATCAGATTACTAATCGTTTGTTAAGTATCTTCAATTTATTTTTTTTAAGTCTGAAAATCTTTTTTTTACTTTTTTTACCGTTTTGATTAACATCTGAAAAAAAGAATCTGCATAAGTTGGCCGGTCTAACTGCTGAAAGTCCAGAAATTACCAATTTATCTGAAGAAGTTAAAGATTTACTATTATCTGAAGAAAATAATGTAATCATATGCAGAAAAGTGAAGTCCACTAAATAATAGTTAAGAAATATTGACTCATTTATCACATTGTTTAATATGACTTACTTATTGATTGTAAAACCTATTGTTTCCCCGTGAAATTCATCAAAAATACAAAGTGGATTTCATGGGCGTTTTTCTAGAAATATTAAAAACGAGCTTGTGAATTAATTAAAACATATAAAGATACTAATAACAGTCACTTGTATAAAAAATTGGTAGTTCAATTCATACTAAAAATGTTATTTTGGACGAGTAGTCTTTGATTATAGATACAAGAAAACTTGGTAGAAGAGTTAAATCACGCTTTTATTAGACAGTCATTGTTAGATATTACATCATTTATTTTATATATTATTTGGACATCGTATACATATATAATACAAGTTACATTATCAAACGACAAATAGAGCCATGTAACAAGAAGAATTAATAATCCTGTGTAAAACTGATTTGCTGATTGTGTGTAAAAATGATTTGCTAATTACAAGCCGTAATACTTAAATCAAGGAAAGTGTCAAATAAAAAAAAGAATTTCGAGGTTTCTGTTTGTTTGTTTTGAATTTCGCACAAAGCTGCTCAAGGGTTATCTGCACGAGCCTCTCCCGAATCTAGTAACAGACTTTTATGAGAGGCAAAAGAAAATAATGAAAGTACCAACACTTTTAACACAAATAAAAACTCAAGAAAAGCATTCAATAGTATTGAAAATTTTCTGGTTAGATCAGGTTAACTTATATGACAACAATTCGATGTCACGTTGGAAATGAGTTAAAAGAAAAACAACTTACCAATTGAAGTCGTTAACTTGTATATAACATATCAAACACTACTTTCCTTTCTCACTGTCTCCTAACTGTTTTGTGGCAGTTACAAACATTTTGTACTATTTTATTTTTAGTAGAATTTAGAAAACGATACATACCCATATTTAGTTATATACACCAACTGTGTGGATTTATGAACTCATTACTTCAAGTGGTAGCTTGTTGTAACATAACTAACTGTTAAGTTTAGGAATGTGTGTGTGTATATATATATGAGATTATGTTTTTGAAGGTTAGAATTACACAGTTTATATTAATTTATGTAAATAACATTTTCATTGACAAATCCACGTGGAAATAAGGAATTTTAACATCAACAATCAAATACTGATTAAATACAAAATTGTATAATGAAATGAAATAAAGTTCGATCACTTTTAGTAAATACAGAACTTATCTTTACAAATTTTCTAATTATGTATTTAAAAATATTAATATAAAAAATAATTGGTTGAACGAAAATGGTAAAGAGTGCAAAAACGACTTAATTTTTAATGAACTGTATGTTTTTGAGAAACCAAATTAAACCAGAACAAAAGTAATTATACTTATGAATAACAAGATTCTGTTCTAGAAGAGCCTAAAGTACAATTAACTAACCATAAGAACTTTCTTATTGTTACAACCAGCCCCCTTGTGGCTCAGCGGTATGTCTGCGGACTTACACGCTAAAATCCGGGTTTCGATACCCGTGGTGGGCAGAGCACAGATAGCCCATTGTGTAGCTTTGTGCTTAATTCTAAACAACAAATGTTACAACCAACTTTAACTTTTTTATAGCTGCCTAAAATTCTAGAACAGAAAGTTGGTTTCTCTGTAGTAAATAAGACTTCTTAAGGTATAGTATATATCTTCAAAAGAGAACACTTACAGGTGTATTCAGTTTGATCCTAAAAAAGAAAGGTCCACCTTTGGAAAGCACTTGGGTTATAGTGTGTTTATTTAATTATTCATAAATTAAGTACACTTGTCCAAACAGTTTACTCTTTTCAATAATTTTAACGCATACAAACTTTAGTGTTTTTATTGGTTTGAAGTCATTGTTTATTTAACTAATATTTGATTTACCCTTATTTACTTAACATTTTATTTTTCATTCATTAAAACAAACATATGAAACTTTGAACATTGAATTTTAATTGAAAAAGCCAATTGGTGAAAATAAATCCTTGATCACGACTCAGGATCCCTATTTAATATAGTGTTTAACCACTAATTGAAATACCATTTAAGTACTGTAATATTGTTAGATTGATCATCTGTGTTGCTATAAATGTTAGTTTGTACCAAGCTTGTAGCTTAACCCTCCTGCCGTTCCATTCACCATAGTCTATTGTTAATTTTGAAATTTTAACGAATAAAAGTAGCCCGAAACGTTAATTATAGAAACATATCTTTTGTCAACAGTACTTAAACAATTTGTTTATCATCATTATAAAACAGTCTCTGATACACTTTATTTAGAAAAACCTTTGAGTTGTTGCATAACATTGATTTCCTTAGTTCTTATGTGCCAAGTTAGAATGCGAAAAGAGCTTTTTGACTGAGAAATAAACCAGTTATAAAGAAAACGCTACCTATGTTTGGTTTAGCGCAAAGTCACATTGAGCTGTCCTACGTTCATCGCAAGGAAACTACCAATAGGATTATTGTTTGTTTGTTTGTTTTGGAATTTCGCACAAAGCTACTCGAGGGCTATCTGTGCTAGCCGTCCCTAATTTAGCAGTGTAAGACTAGAGGGAAGGCAGCTAGTCATCACCATCCACCGCCAACTCTTGGGCTACTCTTTTACCAACGAATAGTGGGATTGACTGTCACATTATAACGCCCCCACGGCTGGGAGGGCGAGCATGTTCGGCGCGACCCTCGGATTACGAGTCGCGCGCCTTACGCGCTTGTCCATGCCGGACCAGGACTATTGTAAACCGTTGTTTATTAACACAGCTTTTATTTTTTCCCTGCATTTCTATTATGCATAATGATATCTAGCAATTTAAGTTTTTATGCTGTTGATTTTTATTTCAATTACTAGAGGATGTTCCACAAGTAATAACAATTAGGCTCTGTCATGTTTTCTAATTAAATCGAATTTAACAACGCTTCAGGTGAAAGTTATGCAGGTTTGAAGTCGGATGTTAAATTATTTTAAATATTGAAGTGTTATATTAGTGCCATACGCTAAAGTGTTATAAATAGCAATCTACAATAATTTGTAGTAGTAATGGATATAGATATGTCGAAAGGTAGATTTTACATTATCCTGAAGATTTATTTATTGTTGGTTATTTTAACGCCACTTGAATTATTCATTAAACTCCTGAGAAACACAAATATAGAAATGCAAAAAGCATAAAAACAAAGTTAACGTCTAAATCAATTTAGTTTATAATATTTTATTCTATTGGCAAGGTCAGGTAAAAAACAGTTCTGTTTATCAAGGCTTTTTTAACATACCTTATATAAAAAAATCAATGCTTGGATATTGATTAATAGTTAACAAAGATGTTAATAGTTTCCTTCATTAATAAGTTTGAACAACTCCATTTGTACCAAAAAATATGGACGATGTATCTAATGTATATCTTTCAAGGAACCATGTTAAAATTGTTCTATTAATTAGTTTCAGAATTTGATGTTCAAAGAAATAGCTTTGTTTATAGTTGAGTCCTTCAATAATGTAGCTGAATTTCTCTTCAAGATAAATGGTGTCAAATTTAGAATCGAAATGACTTATATTTTGTTAATGACGTTTGGTTATATGGATTTAAAGAAACAGAAATAAATTCATGGAAGTTATATAAGCGATTAAATCTCCACTTTAAACATTTTATGGGCTTATTTTACAATATTTTAGTTAAGTTCCTTGGAATAATATAAGAATTTTGTTCAAAGATGCTCTTCACAATTCCGCTATTTCGCAAAAAAGTCGTAATTTTTGATATACTGTTTCAAGAATTTGCTTCAATATTTATACAGTCAATATTGGATATTGTTGTTTTTATTTTGCCAATGTTATAAACATAATAACATTGGCATGAATACAAACGGAACTCATAACTTATTTGACATCTCTTACTGTAAGTTTCATAGCATTTTAATCAAATGCCAAATCTATTTTACTTAGATTATGGAATAAACTTTTTTGTATGATTTGAAGACTAGGGGGAAAATATCTGGTCGTCACTAACCACTGCTAACTCTTGAGATACTCTTTTACCAACGAATAGGGGGATTGATCTTTACATTATACGTCCCAACAGCTAAAAGGGACAAGCCTGTTTGGTGGAATGAGGATTTGAACTTGCGACTCTCAAATTGCTAATCAAACATCATAACAACCTGGCTAGACAAATGTTTTCAATAAACAATTGTTTGTTTGTTTTTTTAATTTCACGCAAAGCTACACAAGGGCTATCTGTGCTAGCCGTCCCTAATTTAGCAGTGTAAGACTTGATGAAAACCAGCTAATCATCACCATCTACCCTCAACTCTGGGGTTATTCTTTTACCGAGGAATAGTGGGACTAACCGTCACATTATAACACCCCCACGTCTGAAAGGGCATGTTTATGTGACGGGGATTCGAATCCACGACCCTCAGGTTACGAGTCGAGTGCCTTAACCACCTGGCCTTGCCGGACACAGAATATACGACGTTAATCCCTTTTAAGTCATTTTTTCATTATATAACTTTCACTGTTTAGTGTTGAGAAAAAAATAAAAGCTACATTTACTGTTTTGAATAATACAGTGTTTGCAAACTTTACTTGTTCTTTATAAGCAATCATAAAACAAAATAATGATACGGGCTTCCATACTGAATCATAGTTCTCAGAAAACCCATTTAGTCAATCTAAAAGATGAATCTTCCTAACATCTATTACAGATTACTCTTCTTCAGGTTATTTTACTGTTTCAGTTGTAGCTCTTTGAATAATCCTTCATAGTGATATCATATACTCTAAATCGTGTGATTTCATACTTTTATGGGCTCGAACTATTGAAACAAAAACTGTACCAAAAAATGTAAATTCAGTGTTTTGTGTGTGAGAATTATTGAAACATGAATTACACTGAAAAAAGTGTGAATTCGCACAACTCATCAAACACATAGAATTGTGAAATATGAAAAACTAACATCTTAAAAACCCATACCTCATATAAATGAGCTTTATTGTAAATATATAAATATTTAGAAGCCAAGTTATGTTTTATAAAAATGTATTCTCATATTTTATAGTTATCATAAAATTATCGTAGTATAAGTGATTTTGTCAACATTTGTTTTACTGTATTTTCATATTTCCTCATTCAAATCCTCATCTTGCCAACGACAACGGATATATTTGTTGGAATGACAGCCCCGTCTTCTGAAAATGAAACAGTGTAACCTCATTATTATAGCTTAAAATTGTATTTGTCTACAGGTGTTTTGGTTAACTATTTTTCGTGGAAAAAAATTTAAGCAACTCTCATTTTCGAAACACGAAAGCATCAGTGTTAAATACATGAAATTAAGTTATTCCTAACAGTGAGCAATGTCTAAACTGGAAAAAGTTTGTATAATAAACTGGACAATAAATGAAACGTTAAAATTATTTATTTTGATAGTTCAATCTATTTTAAAAAGTTCAAACTTCACTACAATATTCTTCATTTTTTATTTACATAAGTTTTAAGAGTTTATGCATTATAATAAGAAACGTGACAAAGCAAGTTATTGTAAGTCCTATATAAGTTAAATTTTAACATATCGTGCCCTAATAACAATTAACTCACCAATAACAAGATAAACAAGCTTGCGTTAATGGTAGGTGCAAGAAAAGTTGCTTATAATACGTAACCTCCTTACAAGTAGGTTTACTTCCTCATTAGATCTTGCTTTTGCTTGAATGAACCGTATAAAATAACCCAAATTACTTTTTGTTGAATTTAAAGATGGAGGATGATACATGCTCAATAAGGAAGGTTTTTATTACGAACACTTAGCAACAACCGTTTTTAAACATGTGGTGGAATGTAGCGTCACTCATCTTGCAAAGAAAGTCAGATGTAAGTAAATTTTAGGATCTGTTCATCATGTCGTTCAGGTTGCATTTAAAAGAGTCTCACAATGACCTAGTTATGTTCATATTGGAACTATGAGAGGGCAAAAGTAGCTTATGGTGATTTTTGTCTGAAACTGCCACAGCACACGAAATAAAGCATGTTATGACGGATTATTCTATTAAAAGATATATAATTCTTGCTCATAAAACATTTATGAGTGTTTCTAGAGAAGTATTATCCTTAATGTCACGAACCGAGACGTCATACTTGGGTTTCTTAAATACTACCACGTAGAAACTAAAGTTCTATACAGATCGGTTTCCGCATTGCGATTGAGTCAAGAAGAATCCACCAAAAGAAAACAACAAAGAGAGAGAGGTGGATTAATGCATTGTGGTACTCTAAACGCTGTACTAACAATAAATTTAATTTTAAAACTATGGTATTACAAGTGACATTGATAACTATAGTGAGGGACTTACCAGCTGTAAAATGCAATAAAGTGGCCTTCCTTTCATTAGCACATGCAGCGATATTCTATCTCTTTAGAAAAATGCTCACAATGTATTTGTATGTAAATGCTCAGAAATTTATAGGACATTCATAATTTGCACTGCACTGAAGAACTGTTCCTTCCTTTTTCTTGAAGGCTTGTGAGGCCCTTAGCATCTTGACTGCAACTGGACATATGATATAATTTGGTTTATATAATATTAGTCTATAGTTGTGTGTGTGTTTTTTTCTTATAGCAAAGCCACATCGGGCTATCAGCTGAGCTCATCGAGGGGAATCGAATCCCTGATTTTAGCATTGTAAATCCGTAAGCATACCGCTGTACTAGCGGGGTGCTATTGTCTAGATAGAAAGTCCATTATACATCCCACACGATAGCGCACTATCATATTTATATACCAGTTCAGTAGGGAAAGGTCCGGCATGGCCAGGTGAGTTAAGGCGTTCGACTCGTAATCTGAAGGTCACGGGTTCGAATCTCTGTCGCACCAAACATGCTCGCCCTTTCAGCCGTAAGGACGTTATAACATTACGGTCAATTCAACTATTGGTTGGTAAAAGAGTAGCTCAAGAGTTGGCGGTGGGTAGTGATGGCTAGTTGCCTTTCCTCTAGTCTTACACTGCTAAATTAGGGACAGCTAGCGCAGATAGCCCTCGAGTAGCTTTGTGCGAAATTCAAAAAACTAAAGAAGCAGTAGGGAAAGTCTCATTGCTAGCTTAGTATTATTTTGAAATACTTTTAATTGTTTGTGTGTTTTATACTGAAGAGTATGCTGTTTGTTTGTTTTGGCATTTTGCACAAAGCTGCTCGAGGGCTATCTGTGCTAGCCGTCCCTAAATTACCAGTGTAAGACTAGAGGAAAGGCAGCTAGCCATCACTACCCACTGCCAACTCTTGGGCTATTCTTTTTACTGACGAATAGTGGCATTGATCGTCACATTATAACGTCCCCACGGCTGAAAGGGCGAGTATATTTGGTGTGAAGAAGATGCAAACCCATGACCTTCGAATTACGAGTCAAACGCCTTTACACACTTGGCCATGCCGAGCCAAATACTTTTGAGTACATAATGTTTAACTTCTATTTCACATAATGAACGTGAATGCGTTTTAGGTAACAATACCTGGAGCTTAACCTAACACACACACATAAGTTTTGAAGTCTTTTGTAGATTAAATGTAACTTTATGACAACTTAACTTATCAAGCTTAATTTTTATATGAAGACTCATCTTTAATTCCTACGGTAACACTATTAAGTCTTCTCTGTTTGCCATTAGAAAATTCAGATTAACACATGTGAAACTCCTGATCTTATTGTATTCTCATCCAGAATATCAGTATCTTAATAACATTTAGATAATTTTAAAATATTTCTAATCCACAATTATCTTTTTGTTTGAAGTTTTTAAAACCATTATTCTAAAATGTTATTTTAATTATGATTTTGAAGCAATAAGGTTTTCATAACTGATATTTTTATTCTATATATGTATTGTTCTATATATGTAAAAATATATTAAACTGATACCGTTGTCAACAAAGCTTTGAGCTGTGAAATTTTTTTTTCTGTCACTACGATTATGGTAACAATTTTGTCAGTGTTGTTATAATAAATAATGAATTACTTCTATATATCTCCAGACATTCTGTAGTACTATTACATTATCACGAATTATATCTGCAATCTCATACGTGGTGTGTGATAACTCTGTAAGCCGAAATACATATCGTATTAGTTATATGATTCTGCAAACATACCGTTTTCCCTTTTATTCAACACTATAGGTATCCAGTAGTATTTCAGCACATACTACAGTGATTGTATGTTCTTTCATATGTGAAGAGCTAGATGATTTGTCTATTATTGGAATTTGTCCATAAATATCCTATAATGCTATAAACATCATATATTTTCATTTACACTAATAAATATTTTTGGTAATTTGTCCTATATTACTTCTGTTCTTATATATCCATATATTCTTATTGTGTACACATTCGTTTACACAACTCTACATTTGTAAATATATTCTAATAGATGTGCACTGGTTGAGCCTGTTTTACTTCTGTAACCTTAAAGTATCACGTAGTGTTTCAATACTAATGGACATGCTTTTACACTTTCGTGCTTCTTAGATATCATGCAGTATACTTGTGCATTTTAGACATCTAAAAATATCTTATTTAGAACTTTTGTATTTGTATAGATATGTTGTATATATATATACACACAGTGTTGTTGCTTGTTTTTTTTACAAAAGTACTTCATCAGTTCTTATCATTTCGCATTTATGTATCAGATAGGTGTCGTGGATTTTTTAACTTCGAAGTAATTTACTATATTCTCTTTAATGTTGTTCATTTAATCCTGTTTCTGTGTATCACATTTTCTCTTTCAATTTAGTATATACCTAAATCTCAAAGATACCCAAAACAGAGAACTAACTAGTTACCTGATAAGTAAATTGTAATGATATCAAATCATTGTGAATCGTCAATAAAATATTCAGTTCAAGACCCGAGTCTTAAGATTCAGATCGTTTATAAGTTTGTAAAACTGTTGCATATAAATCATTACTCGTAATAACTGTTATTATAAATTGCAGTGTATTAGTTATTGTTAAACATACTCTTAGTTTAATAACAACACGAACTACCTTCAGTTAGAACAGTTATCATGAAATAACAATACTTATTATTGAAAATAATATACATGTCACAAAAAATGTCATCTGAGCTAAGTGAAAATATAAGCCTCATGATTTTTTTAATATTTCGTGTATTTTCATATTGCAATATGCAGAATTACACTTAAATGGCATGCTATAAATAGAGCCATGAAAGGCCTGTTGTTGCTGGGTAGTTTTTTGTCTTTCAAATTAGTACATATTGAAATCTTAGTTGGACATAGAAATGTTTATTTCTTTAACTGTGAATCCTACTATGTTCCTATTAGTTTCATTTTCTATCTAAAATACTAGGTAGACGTTTCGTAAATAGTGATTAATTTGAAAGAAAGGCCAGTTAAAAAGTTAACTAACAATATATATCACACTAACACTAATAAAATACTTATAAATGTTGATTGTTTTTCAGCGTAAAACTAACTTATGTGCTGATATCGAACCTATATTTTTAGCTGTGTAGATCCTCCAACTTTCAGCTGAATAACTGAAAGGCAGATAATATAGAAACCTCCATTAAACGTAAAAATATTGCACTTATAATTGGAAAGTAGCTTGGTTTAAAGTAATTGGGTAACTGTTATTTACTGCTTTATTTATGTCCTATTTCTGTGATTATTTATCTTTAGCTGAGACAATGTATATAATGCATAGTTATAGTTAACATTCATCATGATATGTTTCTAAATTACATACGTTTATCAGTCATTTTGTTATCTATACATTAAAACGACTAAATTTAACGAGTTTATCTTTAGGTGCATCCTATATATATTCAAACAATTATAAAGGATTTCTGAAATAAATATTTCATCAATAATAAATACCGCTAATGTGAAAAACAAAACAAAAACGAGTATATGGGTCTTTTAAAGTCTAATATATTGTGAAGTTAATTTTATATTTTCAATGAACATTATATCGATCTAAAATAATTATAATTAATTAGAATAAACGTTAAAACTATTTTCAAGATATTTACCATTCATAATCATTTTTTTCTTTCTGAAATGGAATTTATTACTCATTTAATAACCATATTATCATAAAATAATGCATTGTTAAGTTTGTAGAAATACAAAACAGCGTATTTTATTTTAACAAATAGGAATTATTTATCCTAACAATACCCTCTTGCATGTAGCATTTTAGAATTATTCAATAATCTAAAATCAGGAGTTTGGTTTTTATTTTAAACAGAAAACTACACAACAGTTATCTGTGCTTTGTTTCGAGATGGTATTGAAACTTGAATCTGAGAGATAATTGTTTGTTTGAATTAAGCATAAAGCTACACAATAGGCTATCTGTGCTCTGCACACCATGGGTATTGAAACCCGGTTTTTGTTGTTTAAGTCCGCAGAGGCCTTAGAGATAAGCCATAATCCTTTGTTTGGGCTTCAAATTAAGGTAGGAGAGAACTCTTGAGCCACATTTGTATATACGTAATTTGTTTTGACAATTAATCAAATAACTGAGCATGCGTACTTGAAAACAAAGATCTATAAAAGTTATAGACATATAAAAATGTGTTGAAAACTGTCATTAGGTTTATATATTAACGCAAAATTAATAAAATTGAAGGGAAATAGCTTAGAAATTCCTACGAGAGCATCAGATGGTAAAACAGAAATATTCAAGTACCAATAATATTTTGTTTTTAAATGTTTGATCTACATTGTTTTCTCAAATACTTTATATAGATAATTTTTGAAATAAAGTGCAAAAAATTATAAGCTCGATTCTATTTTAAACTAGTCCAGATTAAATCACAAGATGTTGACTATTTCTCCCGAAGAAAATTAATATTGGTAATATAAAGTCTTTAAGTTGTCTAATGCATAGGAAGGTGGAAATCTACAGTCACAAAAATTAGTAATGATGCTTTATTATTATTAATGCGTTAACTCATTTGTTTGAATACTAATTGTCTTAATTTAGCATTATATACAATCTATACATGTTTTTTTCAGAGAAGTAAAATTACTATAAATCACATATGAAATAGAACAGGTTAACAAACGCCCTTAAAGCAATGATACACTAACTTATATTAAATTTAGGCTGCATATGATCTAATACGGAATGTTGAAAAATCATTTTAATATTGGTATCAAAATTAGGTTTGTCAGAATATGTGAAAAATTAATGTTTAAATCAGAAATATTTTAGTGTTATTTTACATCGCTAGATGTCAGTTATGCTCTAAGGCACAATAAACAGATATTATTATTATAAGTTCTCGAAAACAGAGTTTTGGTAGTGGCGTTAGTTTTATGTGGTAACATTTTTTTCCCTTTTAGCAGTGAGACACGATCATATGCAATATTAATAGTACAGATAAGTTCAAAGTAAATACTTATTCAATCAAATAATCTTAAGATGACAAGAACCCCATTTACAGATTTTATTCAGTGACTTATTAAGTTCCAACACATATATTTTTTGATCTATTCAGAAATTTTGGAAGTTAATATAGACAAAAAATAATTTATGATATATATTTTCAAAAGCAAATAATAAAATCACGAAAATAATAAAGTACTGACAAGCCTACAGTAAATTTAACTATTATTACTAACAAAATAATTTGGTAATTATATGTAAGCTTCATTTAAATCAATTTTAGATAAAATAATTTTCCACTGCAGTTAATAATTTTAATCAAGTAAATAATGAAGAAGCTTAGAAGAACGAATACATTCTTCAAATTTAGGCCTGCTATGGTAAGGTCAATGCTATGGTCAATGTTTGACTTGCAATCTTAGAGTTACAGTTTCATCAAACATTTGTTATTTTAGTCCTGGAAACGTTATAATGTTTCAGTCAATCCCATCCTTCGTTGGTAACAGAGTAGCCTAAAAGTTGATGGTATGAGGTGATGAATAGGTACCTTTTATGTTTTTCATTGGTAAATTAGGAATGGCTAGCGCGCTTAGCGCGAAATTCGAGAAACAAACAAGAAAAAGAAATGTATGATTCCTTAATTATTTAAAAGAAAACGGCTTCAAACACTAGAATGCCACATGTTTGTTACTAAGCACAAATCTATACAAAAGACTATCTGTGCTTTGCCACCACGGGTATTAAAAATCGGTTTTTGTCATTATAAGTCTGCAGACATACCGCTATGTCACTGGGAAGTAGAAGACCAGGACTTAAAATAACAGAAACTTTTTCTTAAACTTGGATTTTTCATTTGATTAGTTTGTTACTTTCCTGGTATAAATTAATAGTTTCAGTCACGTAGTTACTTTATTACACTAACCATTTTTAAAATAAACAGTAATTATTCATTCCAAGTTTCGAGCTGCAAAATGCTGCTGATTACACTCCGCAGTTTAAGATGTAGGGGGTGCAACAGTCAATGCTACTGTTTGGTTAAATGTTGATGCATAAACACCGGCTTTTGTTGTCCAAGTAAAACCACGGGCAGCTAAATCCTTGACCTATATGTTACCTATATGTTGTAGAAATGTATTTCATGTGAGCAAAAGAATCTTTAACAAGCGCAATTTGTGAGAATTATCCTTTATAACTACTACTTTCCCAATAGAACCGCTTAGTCCTTTATTACATGAGTTAATTAACATTTTGACGACTTTATGTGTCTCTTTTTATCGCCATGATCTGTTAGCAGTTGTATGAAATTATATCTATAATTTCTTACACTTTTTAAGTGCTTGAAAAATAATTCTTCAAGTTCTATGCGTAAACTTTTTTCGCTTATCACCAGTGAAACAAATGACTTTTCCCATTCAAATTCATTTCTCACCACTGAAGCCAAAAATGCTAATGCTTCTATACACTATAAAGACAGTGTAGATCTGAAGATGCATAATTTTAAATATTTTTATAAAATATAATGAGAAACATCAAATGTGAAAATCATCTGTTTTATCAAATAATAACAATGAATTATTTTATATTCCCCTATCATTCTATGGAGTATGGCTTTTAGTACTGGCATTCATCTCTTATGGATTTTTTTTATTCTTAATCTTAAGATATCTTGTTTGTTTAGTTTTTTGACATATATGTGAATATACTGGACAACACTTATTAATTACGTGCTATTTGTAGTGTTTTAAACAAATGCTGGTGAACCGTTGCATATGTATATTAGATGGCTAATAGAAAGCCAGCAGAGAGGAATAGTATGCTTCGGACGTGACAGCTCTACGACCTTATGTAATTGTTTGTTTGTTTGCTATTAAACATAATACTGCATTATGAGGAATATGTGCTGTGCCCAACACGAGAGTATTTACACCTACAATTTAGAATTATAAGACCTAAGACGTGTTGCTAAACTACTTTTTTTTGCAAATGAGCATGCGCTACAAAGTTATTGTTAAGATACACCATCTTTACATAAAGCAAGACCAGATGTGATGACATTGACTATAATGATACAGTGAAATTAGGTTTAATGCAACATATTTACTTATTTATATATGTAATGTTAACTGCACGCACGTAGAGAAAGTAACATGATTTTTCTATATGAACAATAGCTTTACTTCAATTTTGTCTAATAACTAGAGCAAATGAATAATAATAGAGCATAGTGAATTTAGAACAGGTATTACATCGCAGTCAGAGGTACCTAAACCTTAAAATGAATAGGATAAAAAGAGCAAGAATATGGTACATGTACAGATGTGCTTGGTTTTGTTTTTTGAAATTCGCACAAAGCTACTCGAGGGCTATCTGTGCTAGCCGTCCCTAATTTAGCAGTGTAAGACTAGAGGGAAAGCAGCTAGTCATCACCACCCACCGCCAACTCTTGAGCTACTCTTTTACCAACGAATAGTGGGATTGACTGTCACATTATAACACCACCACGGCTGGGAAAGCGAGCATGTTTGGTACGACCGGGATAGATGTGTTTATTAAATAGTGGGTATTATTCTACTTTGTGTATGAGTCATACTAATGTTGTTGTACATTTATGTAAGACAGCGGAGATATTTTTTTATTCAAATTTATCTTGACTACGTGGTGATATAATTACACGGTCTGTTGATCAACGTATGAATATTTTCCTTGCTACCTTTTCAACACTTGTTTTCTTGTATTTAAGTAAAAAACTCCAGTAGGAAGTTTAATGTACCATAAAATTACAGCAACCAACTTGGAACTGCTCCAGTGAATGAATAGGTATGGATATCAAGAAAATATCGATTTGGTTGCCTGTTTGTTTTGAATATTAGCGCAAAGGATTTTCTTCACTGGCCAGCCTCCAGTTTTGAACTAATAGACTAAAATGAAGACATCTATTTAACAAAACCCACATATAACTCTTAGACTGCACTAATCAAGTAATATAATTTAACTGCCTTTCATAAAACACTGACCCCTCCAATATTTTTGAGCATGCTGTTTCATCAACATTGCAAGAACATTAAACTCTTATATTCATTATATTTCTTACTATTTACTAAAACAACGTCCGGTCCATTATATATATATATTTAATGAAAGGTCCAGTTTTCAGTTTTTGGATTTCTTTAATAAAAAGCACATGATTATAGGGACCTTGCCCACCAGATACATTGTTTGGCTGTTATTGTGTTGTGAATTTTCGGGCAAATCGCAAATATACAAAAAAGCTATCTGCATTTACCGTCCCTAATTTAGCAGTTTAAGGCTAGAAGGAAGATAAATGGTCATCACCACGCACCGCCAATTCTTGAGCTACTCTTTTACCAACGAGTAGTGGGATTGTTTACACGTTATAACACCCCCATAACTGAAAGAACTAGCATGTCAGGTGTGTTGGGAATTTCAACCCGCGGCCCTCAGATTATGAGTCGAACGCCTTAACTACCAGTCAAAAAGGTGAAACAGGTTGCTAAGACCGTTTCTGTTATTTTGAGCAAACAATTCATTCACAAAAAACCAAAACAAAAACTGATTGATTGAGAACTCTTTTTTCCTTAACAAATACTGCTTCAAACGTGAAACAGTAAACAGTAATTAATTTCAAGAGAAGCTTTAAAATATTAAGGAAGATGTTTATTATGATATCTACAGTTCCATTATTTGATTTACACGTTCAAATACTTACGAACATTTTCATTAATAATTCTTTTCAAAAATTATTTTCATAAGACCCTTGGCATAAGACACTTTTTCCTTTCATTCTGCATAGGTCTAAAATATATGATACATCTCCTATACCAATGAAGTATAAATTATTCAGTCACGGATATTGCAACTGATGTAGGTTTTATGTATGTATTGATGATTTAATGAACCGGGAGTAATTTTTTGAAGCAACAGATGATCAAGCAAAATAGAATTGGTTTTTGAACTTCATGAGTGTTTTAATGAATATAAAATCCTCACTGTCTTAAAGCGTTGTTTCTCGGAAAAAAAATGATGTTACAATAATGCACAATTTTTTCTTAAAATTCACAAAATATTAATCAACAATAAATACTATAGTTTAATGAACAGAAAGGTGTTTCTGGAACGATAAGATGTTGTAACGATATAGTTAGGATTCTTGAATCTTACTGGTTTCGAAGTAATGCAACATCCTTTCTTAGTACTGTGGATATTAAAATGTATGTATCTGATTCTAAACATGATTTACTGGTACAGTATGATAATTCCTTGTTCCAACTTTGTATTAAAGAAGTTCATCTAAACCTAAGTTAGATATTGTTAAACATACTCTTAGTTTAATAGCAACATGAATTACCAGCAGTTAGAACAGTTATCATGAAATAACAATACTTATTATTGAAAATAATACACATATCACACAAAATTTCATCTGAGCTAAGTGAAAAATAAGCCTAAAGATTTGTTTTTTAATACTTCGTGTATTTACATATTGTGTAATCATGCCACTTGTTTTATGTTTTACAGGAACAAACATTTGTAATTGTAAAAACAGGCAATGTCAATCTTTTTTAAATATTTATTCTGATTTATATAATTTATATTTTTAAAAAATCTCAAAATTTGAGTCAGTTATTATTACATGTAATCTGGAAACAAAATAATTAAACTTAGTGTTGTGATAATATTAAAGATAGTTGAGGGTATAATTATCATCTTTCATGTTTCTGATATTATGCAGGATTAAAATAATATAGCATATTATAAATAGCACTGTGAGAGGCCTGTAGTGTAGGTGCTGGATTGTTGATTCAGATTTGATATAGATTAGTAGTAAATTTCGCATGAGAGTTAAGCGTTAGAGTGCTTTATAAATTCTACATAGTTATACGTGTGTATACTTTCTCGTGTAGAAAAAAAACAAACTTGCTCCTATTTTCAACCATATTCCGATAAAACCATCCTTTTCTGTTGTACTTCTGGTTCCAGAAACTAATTCTGTCAAAGTAACAGTAGAATAATAATTAAAAAGCATCCTGTGCAATTTGTAAAAATTTCTAATTCGGATGTTTTCTCTTTTATCAAAACGATACGTTAGCCCTCACTCTCTTCTGAGTGTTTGCTTTTATTCATGCTTTAATTGTTTAACCTGGAATTTGCTCTACTATTCTGCAAGTCGTGACACTTTTGAACACTCTCCCTATCACATTTGTTTCTAGAGACAAACAAGTTGTAGTTGCGCTACAAAATTCTGTTTTTAAAATAAACAAGCGATACATAATAAAGACGCGTGTTACGGAAACCGGTTTTGGAGACTTACACTATCCTGTCTAGGTTTTAAACTTACAAGAATTGCCAATAGGTAACGTGAGAATTCCATCTAATGAGGACGCGGGGTAGAAATCCTTAGTTGTCTGGCATGACCTAATTTTGTATAATAATACCATTCTTGGGGACGGGAAAGGTGAAAGAAATTCTAGGAATTGAAAGATAATAAAAATGAAAATATTCTCTTTACGAGTGTGAAAAAAGGGAAAAAAAAATTGTGAAGTGTTACTATAGAATGATTTTTACTATATTTACAGAGAAGGATATAGAATGATTTTTAAAATATAGATACAGAGAAAGATATAGAATGATTTTTAATATAGATACAGAGAGAGATATAGAATGATTTTTAATATAGATACAGAGAAAGATATAAAATGATTTTTAATATAGATACAGAGAAAGATATAGAATAATTTTTTATATAGATACAGAAAAAGATATAGAATGATTTTTAATATAGATACAGAAAAAGATATAGAATGATTTTTAATATAGATACAGAAAAAGAGGAAGAAACTCGAGAGAAAAATAGATACATTGCAAGAAATAATCTTCCTTCCTCATTGGCTGCACATGATTCCAAATGATTCTGTACGGTAGGTTATGGTTAACTTAATTAAAAATATCATTAAATTGTATGTGTAATTAAGATATTCTGTAACAAATTGAGGTATATACGCATATTTGTCTTAAAATGTAATCCCAAAACGCGGAAAAGTTAGTCATGCCGGAAAAGAAATGTCAAAAACCTATGTAATCATCAGTGGTGAATTACTATATTCAACGTTAAGGATGGTCCACCTATTTAATTATTCAACAACGTTGGGACGAATCTATTGTTTAATGGTAGATGGGAAGTTAGTTGACCATTAATAAAAACAAATAAACAACAGTATTATGTTTCACAAATGGGACGAAAATTGGATGTTTTTTATATGTGTGGTTGTTCTGTTTCTTGAGTGGAAGAAGGGTGGGCTGTTTTTCATTATGTAAGGCTGAGAGACGTAAACCTTTTATTTATTTATTCAGTTTTTTTCATTTATTTCATCTTTATATCTTTTACGTCACGTCACTACTATTAGCATTCTGTATTAAGTTTATTTATGAGTGGGTTGCTTATTCTTTATTTATTATTGGACATAACTGGCTGCAGAATGTGAATATGTAGTTTGTTTCACAACAATCACTTGACGAATTCCATTTTGTTTATTTATTGTCGCATATCAAATTTTTATCCACGTTGTTATACAATTGAAGAGAATATACTATTTTCAACACTGTACGATTTACCACTGATAATTTTATGGGTTTTAACATTTTTTCGGCATGTCTTGTCTTTGAGCGTTTCTGAATTAAATGTTAAGATATCTTCACATCATTCTTTTATGTTTGCCGACAACTTTCACTCACACAAATTATATTAATCTCTCATTTTGTAATGTATGTTTATTAATATTACTATATAGAAAAATACTGTTACGGTTGATAATTATTTAAATCGTATTTTAATGCAGTAATAACCATAGTTACAATAATATATCATTATAGATACAGATGTATGTTATTCACATATATAAGGAATAAAATAAGATTAAAAACGCACTTTATATGAGTCATTTGCATACACGCTTAGCCAAAGATGTGTTCCTTGAATTACAAGTAACAAGTGCCTACATATATTTGGTTTACGACACATTCATGATCATTTAAAAGTATAATGTCACAAGAAATTGTTATAGCTCTTGCTGAAAAAGTATAAATCTAAACTAGCAGTCTCTAATTTTGAATTGATATACTAGAGGGAAGGTAGCAAGTGAACAACATCCACAGAAATTATGATAAAATAATGGGATTTGATCGGCAGCCTTATAATGTTTGCATGGTTCTATGGTATAGAACCCGTTTTTTATGTCTTTTTTATTTTGGTGACGCAAATCGTGGATCTTCGAACACATAGTCTGACACACTAGCGTTTCATACCATGCATGACAACGTGCATGTGCTGGTTAGGAAAGAGAACCTTTTAACCTAAAAGGCCATTTTGATAAAGCTGGACACATCTTGTTATTTAAATCAGACGATGAACAAGTATTTTGATTCAACAGAGGTTCGAAAGGATTCAGCCACACACCTCGAGATCAATTAACTTAAATCACAGTTGTCGCACTCGAAAACATCTCTGTGAATTCATACAATGAAAATCCAACGAATTTCTTTACGATCTATTAGAGCATGTAATTTGAAGCCAACGTTCCTGAATACAAGAAGATGTATGATCTTATATTGACTTTGTAATCCTTTGTAGCAGTGTACTACGACAGAAGTTGCGCTATTGGTTGATGATAAGTTATTGTGGAAATCAGGATGTAATTAGACGACAACAAAGGATGTAATTCAAAAGGGCGCCTTTAGTTCTCGAACATCATTCCTACAGTGCCATAAACCTCAGTGTAATTTACTTTTGTGTTATTATTAAATATTTAATTAAAATGTTCTAAATGGTAAAATTTTAGTATCATTTTTGTAGCGTTCGAAACTTTAGGGATTAGTAAACATCTAATACATTCTCTAAACATTGTAGAACGATTAATGAACGTTACGTGAAATCTTGCTTGAATCGTGTCTGAACTGCAAAATATAATGTTCTTAATGTTATTGGTCTACTTGTATATTTAAAGCACTGACACTCTCATGTGAAAAGATATTTTACGGTGATAATTGGTGGAATTTTTAAAAAGACAAGTAGATCCATATTATAACACTTACTTTTAATTAACTAACAGGTTCTATAGTCTATACCAGTGCTTTTCAACCTTTTTGCAGGCGCGGATCCCCCGAGGAGCTCATTTTTTCTTGCGGATCCCCTTGTACATGAATATATATATATATAAGATTTTTTCAATGAAATAAAAACGGTTTATATGCACAAAAACACAATACAGTACCATCTAAATTTGTTTATTCAAGAGAATTACAAATTAATGTGAAATTTGTCCTTGGTGATTTTTGAACAGAACTGGATAGTTTGGCCTGGTTTTAGAAAGACATACACGCATCTCTTCTTCAAGTGCTAGTAATTTATTTCTTTTCTTACTTTTAATGTTCGTCATGGTGGAAAATCCTATTTCACACAGGTATGATGTAGAAAACTGCAGGAGAATGCGCAGAGCCTTATTCGAGATTGATGGATATTCTTTTGCAGTTAAAATCCAAAATGAGTCCAGATCAAGTTCAGTGTGCTTCATTCTAAGTGTCCGGTCATTTGAAATACCTGCCAACTCTTCCTCGTCAGTCAAACTGATATCCACGTTCAAAGATTCAACAAATGGATTTCTAATCCAATCATACTCTTCAAGCGATATTGAAGGGAAATATTGAAGGTTGCTGGTTTCAGATGTGAACGACGAGTTATCTCGACAAGATGCACTAATTATATTGATACAGTGTACTACTGTACCTACATTGATGTGATACTACATATTGATACACATTGATACTGCATTAATTGCACATTGTACATCTGTCGGTCTTGCGGATCCCCTGGGCGAACTTCGCGGATCCCCAGGGATCCGCGGATCACGGGTTGAAAACCACTGGTCTATACTATATATATAACCTTGCCATCTTTTGGATATTTTGAGAATAAATTAAATTTACCAAAAATTCTCTGTTTGAGAAGGATTTATTTTTCAACTCTTTATAAAAAGTACATCGTAAGTTAACCATTTGATTATAGCCTAATAAAACATTGGGAAATAGCTTTTGAAATAATCTGGGTTAAATAAATATTGAAAGTGTTTGTTGTTTCCGTAAGTGAAATGCGCTCTATTATTTCTTTGATACTGACTGCTTCTCTTCACGATACTAGTTATAATGTTTTAATACGTCTAATCTTGTTATTTTAAATTTTTATGACCATATTTTTCCTGTAGAATTTTCTTTGCATTCTTAGCTTAGTATATGTATTGAAAACTAACCTAAATTTATCGATATTGCTCAACCACGTGAGATATCATTGAAAGTACAGCCAATTATATCATTAACAGCAAGAATACCAAACTGAATCAATGCATTCTAATTTTATAACTAATAACGTAAGAAAAGTGTACTTTATTTGCTATGCTTATTAACAGTGATTTTTACTTTTGACCTCAGTAGATAGCTTGCTCTGAACTAAAGCTAATATTAATTGGTAGAATATTTCATCTTAAATCATACCCTTTATTTATGTAACTTGAAGTTGGAATAACAACATTATTATCTCTAAAATTAGAAACAACGGAACGTTTGAAGAAATCTCTTTTTTTTTTACATGTAACTAAAGAGTTAATCTTGAACGATGCGTATCAGAATATGACGTTATACAGCTAATATATAGCTGGAATATTTAGAGCATCGATTTGTTTTAAAGAAACAAACAACAACAGTATTCTTTGCCATTACTCTCTCCCAATTATTTCCTGGAACGAAACTTCTTTCTTTTGTTATTGAACTTTGCAGTTCAGTTCAGATTATTTCTTAGAAAGTTCTAGAGGTGGGAAGAAAGTCTTTGACGTATATGTAACCCATGACGTAAAGACGGTTCTTGTTCATTGGCGGATAAATTGGAACAACACCTTTTGTAATTGTTGCTGCTGGTTGTAGTATATCACGTGAAGGTTTTATGGCTAGTTGAGAAAGAGCAGGTCTGGAAAACACCTTGGCAGACTTGGTTAAAGCAGGGACTCCAGAGCCTCGAAGAAAGTGTGTAGCCACCCTTCCATCTCGAGTGTGAAGGAAGTATGCGAAATTCCCTTTAGGCTATCAATACGTACAAATAATTATTTTAAAAATATTTGAAGGCTACAAAAGGGAAGTTGAAAAGCTTAAACCTGTGTAAATTACATCTCAAAATTAAAAATACAAAATAACTTAGTTTTATTACAACAATACGAAAAACACGTAAAACCATATTGAATAATATCACTTTGTAAATATAACGATATATTTTTTGTAAAATGACATACTAATATTTATTGGTTTTAGTAATGTTTTTTTTTAATTTAAAAAATAATATTCTAAACTATGAAAAATTATACGTTTTTTAATACAAAGAAATTTCATTAAAATTGTTGTCGTAAAACTATTCTCTATACATACGGAAGACGGCTTTCATTTAACAAACAATTTTTAAGTGCACAAATACATGTTGAACAGTGAGGTTTGTTTCAGTAGTCTACACTTTCATCTCATGTTCTGCTATAGAGTAGACGGTTGCTCTTATCACGAGTTAGATTAAACAGTTATAATATAAAAGTTCATTATTAATCTTTTACTTATTTTCACGCGATAAAAGGTAAGAGTGAAAACATTACAATATATCAAAAAAAATTTACAAAGCCCTAAAGTGTAATAAAAAATTGGTCTACTTGGTAATAACAAAACGAAACATTCGAAAAAGGACTTCGAGTATGTATTGTCTTGAAATGAAAATACGTCATCACTTTAGGTTGATGCCTGATCGTTATAAAAACAACAACATAATACGTAATAGATGTAAACCAAAGCAAAATTAAAACAGTCGAATCTAACTACATACTGATGAAGTAGTTGGTGCACCACCATAATCACATTACAGATATTGAATTTATTGAACATCAATAAACTTATCATAATAACAAATCATCTATCGTCCTTTGATCAGTTTTGGAAAATTTGATGGAGAGAAAGGTACAGTTATATTGAATTTCAGAATATTTCATGAGAAAAGACTGCCTTTAGTGTATTTAGAATATTTTTCTGAGATCTTGACTGGAAGTTTTCTTTCACGCGTGTCGCGACACCTGACGGTGGACTCAAATATTCCATGTTGCAGCATAGATTTATAATTTATAAAAACAATATACTTGTACTACTCAGATGCATGTTTTTAAACTTAAGTGAATATTTGATTCTGGTTACCTATACATATTATTTGTACTTGTGAATACTTAAGTCTACTTCATTTCAGTAATTTATTTTTAACTACATTTTTTGCTCAGTGCAGAGTAATATTAAGGTACAACAGATAGCCCGATGTGGCTTTGCTATAAGAAAAAGACACACACACACACAATACTAAGATAATCAACTTTTTCTACCTCTTTGTGAGACAATTCGTAACTGCTGTTAATTCTATATGTCTTTAATTAATTAATTTACTTACCGTTATAGATCAGTATTAGGCCTACCCACTCACATAGGGAGTAATAGGAATTAGAAAAGTGCATAATAATAATAATAACATTTCACCGACATTACGTTCGCCACAACCATTGCCTAACGATGCTTTTTGCTGTATTCATAGCTCATCAGGCCAGGTGGTGCATAAAAAAACATTTGCAACAAGAACAATTGTTATACTGTAAACGCTGTAAAAGCGTGAATGTAATATATTTACTTGTCGTTACACATTTAATAATTTAAACATATAAATAACATTCCTACCACTGCTGCGTTTATTGTGTCCAATAGACTGAGCAAAACGCGTTGTCGGTAACGCATACGGTGAACATATGTTTCAAAAATTATTATGTTACATCGCTCTAACAACTCTTAAAAATCTCTGTGGAACTATAGATAGAATGGAGTGTCAAAAATGTAATAGGCCTAATATTAATGTCTATTGACAAGAAAATTTATTGTAATTAAGCTTAACCAGCTTGAAAAAACAACAACAGTGTTCAAACCAAAACACTGTCATTAATTATTAAATACAACATTCGGTACCTAATTCTCATAACGTGAGTACAACGCCCCAGACGTTGGCTTATGAAAAAAAACCAAAACATTTGCGGTCAAAAGTGAAAGATCCATACAGTATCATACATCATTTTGTAACGTTTATTACCATTCTATTAATTTTAATATTATTAGAATAATCTGTTCACGAGGAAATGTGAAAATCTGTTCCTAAATGTCATCACACCTTGGTCCTTGTCTGAATCTACTATTGGATCTGTCAGATTGTTGATACAAATTTTGTACAAAAGGCCAAACTGTTTTTTTACATTTCTATTAATGGAAACAAATAAAGTTTGAAGCAAACTTCCAGATCTTACCAATTTGTTTGTACTATTGTTTGTTTGTTTTTTTGAATTTCGCGCAAAGCTACTCAAGGGCTATCTGCACTAGCCGTTCCTAATTTAGCAGTGTAAGACTAGAGGGAAGGCAGCTAGTCATCACCACTCACTGCCAATCCTTGGGCTACTCTTTTACCAACGAATAGTGGGATTGATCATTACATTATAACGCTCCTACGGCTGAAAAGGCGAGCATGTTTGGTGCGACGGGGATGCGAACCCGCGACCCTCAGATTACGAGTCGCACCCCTTAACTCACCTGGCCATGCTGAGCCCTTGTTTGCACTAGGTGTAAGTTAAAATGTCAAGGTCAAGGTCAAGGTCAAAATTAAGTTGCCTGTGTTTCTAAAATGAAAAAAAGTAAAAAGGTTCTGTTAACGCGATTATATAAATCACATAATGACGGCCTTAAAAAATTAAAGTAGTTTAAATTTGGGGCATACTCATTACAAGCCGCTTTCCTAATCGTGAGGTGCTGTCTATCAGATTAGAAAGAGTTAAAATGTAGGCAGATTACATGTTATAAATGCTAAAAAATGCTATCTATTCATCTATCAAATCTTGAAATAACTAAATTACACCTCATTAAATACTTCAAATGCTTGTCCTCAGCATTCTATCAGAACAATTGTAAGATCTATGAAGAATAACCACAATAGAAGGAAATGATATGTTAAATATACGCTGAAGTCTACATGCGGATAATAGATCCAATACTAATCTTCATAATCAGAGGCGTAGATTCTGGAGGGATGGGTATATATCCCCCTTCATTTTAGGTGGGGGATATGATGCACACAATCATTCCCCCCTACAGTTTGGTCTGTTGAATTTTTTTATTGCATCACAGGCGTACAAATTATGCGTTTGTTCTTGTGATTCTCGTGTTCTTATCAATTGAACTATATAATTAGGCCTGGATGTAGGCTTTTTCAATAGCCGAAATGTACATCTTTAATATAGGCGTGCTTCTAAGCTTTTTGATATAAACGATAGTTTGTAAGTATCAGTCAATAGGCCTAAGTATACATGCAAGTATCGTGGCAACAAGATTACTTTATGACTGCATGTTTACAGCTTTCAGGTTCACATAATCAGAGATTACCAATTTGCAAATTGAACAGTTTACATAAGTGGTTGCAAAAATCATCTCCCTAATCGGATGTAAAGAATCTATGTCCCTGTTCATAATACATTCAAACATTTTCGACTGAACTCAATTAAATATAAAATTATTTAGATCATTTACAACATTCACTGCAAATACTTACGTCATGATAAGTATGTGAAATTCCCAAACCTCCAGTGTGAACTAAGTGTAACGAACACGTTAACAGTAACGCTGTAAAAATCACCACCTGGAAAATAAAATAACAATAAAAGTCAAGTCACTTTAATCTACAGGTTTTTCTATGATTTGTTAAAACTAATACTTCGTCGTTGCTTGGATAAAGCTCAGAAAATAAATTTTAATATGTTTTAAAATAATGAAATATATGTGCGGTAAAATGTTCCATGTATACATATATATAATTGATAAATAACAATCTTCTTTTCATGATACATATTTGAATGTAAAGAAATTATGTTGCAAGAAGAACAGTTCGTAGTTTACGTTGAACATCGAAATATTTTTCACAAGTGCTTTTTAAACTCTTTGAGCAATAACTTGCTGGAAATTAATACAAAAAAGTTGTTTCTCAGTTAATCTTTTTCTACTTTTATAGCAGTCTCCATGTGAGTAAGAGCTAAGGTAACAGGTTTACAACGTTAAAATCCTCGGTTAGATTCTCTGTTGCGGAAGCGCTGATAGCTCATTGTAAGTTTTGAGTTAAAAATACATCAACAATAAAAACTTTCACGACCGATCCAATATTTATTATTTTGCTTTCACGACATTATCGAACTACTTCTTTGTTATCTTTAAATAACTTATTAAGAAAACACTAATAAACAGCTGGAATTAACTAGATGTCTAAGATGTCAAGACATACCTTAAAACCCATTAGAAGTTTCGTTCCAAAAGAAAAAGTTGGTCTATGCTCCGTAATGGACAAAGAAAAGATTCCGTCTGCTTAAACTTGGACCTTATATAACTTTTGCTTCTATGGGACCAACTGGTACGATATTTCAAGCATGACTAGCCTGTTTAAAACATTAGTTTTATTCGTATTAAGAGCCGCATAACAAACTTTATTAATCCGCCACTGTACCTATTCCCGGCGTCCTCCAATATGAATTTTGGATAAAATGGACGAGGTCAGCCAAACGTATCCAAGTGAACTTTCAAATCCGTCTTCGTGATATAGGAGTAAGCGCAACTACTTACTTGACATGATTCTTGGCTTGAAATAAAACAGTACGCTATACTTTACTGATGTTAAACGATAATTCTAAAAAGACATTCAACAGCAAATTTACACTTGTTCTTGTTAGAGAGTAATAGGGTTGGCTCAAGGTAAAACGAACCACGTTGTCTTTTACCGATCACAATCTAGGCCATTTTAAAGTGTTACCTTAAAACATGCCTTTTATGATTGTTCATACCCGAGACTAGTCAGTGTCTACATTAATGAAGAGCTTTAGTAATCAACCAAAAATAATCGTTATTTTGCATTTTTAGCAAATGTAACAAGCTAACAGTAAACATATCTGAAAAATACGGTTTCTTTTCTTTTAACTTTCCCGTTTTGTTTTGGAATAGATCTCTTCTCTGAATCATTATAATGTTTAACCATGCCTTACATTTCCTCCGACATCACGCAGTAATTGGATCAGCTTACTTGATTGTTCAGCTGTGAAATTATTATAACTGTGATTGTTTATAAGACATATTTCCAAAATTATTTGCTTCAAAAACATTTAAAATGTCAGGTGTTTTACTTTGTTTTTGCGTTTCTAATTTTTTTTTTCAAATAACAATGCACTCTTTCTGAAACACAAGAGAAAAAGCATTAGATTCTTTGTAACTATATATGTAATGCAACAGACCGTTTTACCAAGGAAATGAAAATGAAATTGAAGCTAAAAGTAGCTACTACAAAAACAAAAGAAAGAAGATCCAAGTTCTACCTTTAGTAGTAAGTATTTACTTGGTACGACTTTAGGGGTAGCAATCTGTAACATCAGTACACACGTTGGAAAAATTATATCTGTCGTACATCATCAGACAAAGCGAATGAATGAACTCTATTACCGTTCACTATCTGCAGCCAAAGATGTGAATACGGTAACTGCCCTGTAATACCATTCAATAGGTATTCACCTTTAACTTTTACACGTATTTACACCTAAACTCAGCTTGTATTTTGCATTATTGCAAATGAAGTTAAAAAGGAACTATATAACTCATACTAGAAACACACCGCTTACTGCACCTTTTTCGTAAATCGAGAATTAGTTTCTGATAGAGCAGTAAGCAGATAAGGTTTGTAAAACAATTCTTTGATTTAGTGACTGTTTTAAATGTCTTGAATTTATTAATTTTGACATACAACAGTAATACATAGCAAAAGCTTTGTAACATCAAGACTTTTGCAAACTATTTTAAAATTGTAATTCTTAGATCTTACATCTGAGTCAGAAACAAAATTGAAATAAAGTTATTAATAATATAAAAGATACTGGTATTGATTTAATAAACTTAAATACATTTTAATCAAATTATAATTGTCTGTAATTATCAAACCATAAGATGTTGAAATGCGAGAGATGTGGAGATGAACAATAATACATTAAGTGATATATGATGCCAAGTTACTGTAGCTAGAACTGTACTGTGTAACAAGTTTAATTATGTTGGAGAGCTATATTTAATAAAAGGAAAATATCAGAAAACATAAATTGGTGACTAAAGACAAACACTAGATTTACTTTAAAGAGACTCTATAAGTTTCAACAACGGATTTGCTATTCGGAATATTTTTAATTTACACTGCTAGTGTGCTGATACCATATACACAAAACTTCTACCTTCAAGGTAGAGTTACTACACTGAAGTGACAGGATAAGAGACTAAGCGTGCTATCTAAAAAAGAAAGAAAACAAACTACAGGTGTTGACTTTGTTTCTCATTCATACGTATTCATATAAGAGAAAAGAAGAGTTTTCAGCTTTAACATGACACGTTAATTGCAAAAAAACAATGATAAAGTTGAAAATCGTTACTATACAAAGTGTATCAAAAGCATACTAAATACACTGTTGACATTAATTTAATGTTTACTAAATATGAGCTGACATGATAAGAGTAAAACTACAGCATAGCTGTTTTTGATTCAAGTGATAGCATGGTACTAGTAAGTTTGAAATACATGATAACATTTAAATTATAAATCAGTTTTAATAGAGGCAAATTTCGTTAAAATCTGGTAAGCCTTTTTTTAAATTAAATGTTTATATTAACCTTGTGTTCGTAAGAAACTGCGTGAACATAAGTGTTAACATTTCAGGTAAATTAATCAATTCATTTGCCTGAGTTAACAACAGATATGTAACTACTTCACGTTTTACTTTCTTGGTATATATTTATAATTAACCTTAACATTTCATTTCACGAAATGTCTCAAGTATTTTTTAAAAATATGAAATTGATTGGTTTTTTATGATCCTGTGAATATGTACTAAAGCTCATGTGTTTAATTAATAACATTTCTTTGAAGCATTATACAAACACATGACATAGTGTCCTACTTTTTATTACCTTGATTTTGAAAACACCCATTTTATAAGGAAACATGTTCTTAACTGTATCTGACATAATAACCTTGAACACATGGATATTATAAAGTTTTAACAGTATTCAAACGAAAGTATTTAAGCATAACAATTTTATGCAAACCAGAATAATAAAGGAAACAAATTTTCAAAATAATTAATTACAAAAGATCACCAAATTAAATTATTTTTCCTGTTTTGTTTTGTTTTTAGTTTCGCACAAAGCTACTCGAGGGCTACCTGTGCTAGCTGTCCCTAATTTAGTAGTGTAAGACTAGAGGGAAGGCAGCCAGTCATCACCACCCACCGCCAAATCTTGAGCTAATCTTTTACCAACGAATAGTGGGATTGTTCGTCACATTATAACGCCCCCACGGCTGAAATGGCGAGCATGATTGACGCGACGGGAATGCGAACCCGCGACCCTTAGATTACGAGTCGCACGCCTTAACACGCTTGGCTATTCCGGGCCTTATTTTTTTTTTTGAGGGCATTATAGTAGACAGACTTCATATTTTGGAGTGATTTGGTATGTAACTACCAGTTGAAGTTTATACAGCTCATAAGTAATAAAATAATAAAAACCTACTATCTTATAAATGAACGTTAGGAAATCCAATAACAATTTGTAATATCAAACTAAAATCTTATCATAATGTTTACGTTCAATGAAGATACCGCGTTTGATTAGGTTGCTAAAATCTTATAATGGTTTGGTTTCAACAACAAAACATATATTAACATGTAAAAAAGTGTTCTAATCCTTGATTTATGTCTTGTGAGATATTATGAGTTTCTATGTTCTCATTCAGTAAACGTTCACTAAAGAATGAGTTATATATGTTTCATTAAATGCGGTTTTTTAACTTCGATGCTTTTAATGGCTGTAGAAGGCCCGAGTGAATATAGATAAACAATTTGTTGTAACTAGGAATTCATTCTTATCTAGTTAGGATCTAACAAGGCATAGTGATTAGGGCGCTCGTCTCGCAATCAACAGATTGTAGATTTGAATTCAATCACCGAAAATGTCAGCTTTCATTCTAGTCTAATACTTCTAAATTAGGGACAGCTGGTGCATATAACCATCGAATAGTTTTCCACAGTATGAATTGTTTGTTTGTTTTGGAATTTCGCAACAAACTACTCGAGGGCTATCTGTGCTAGCCGTCCCTAATTTAGCAGTGTAAGACTAGAGGGAAGGCAGCTAGCTAGTCATCACCACCCACCGCTAACTCTTGGGCTACTCTTTTACCAACGAATAGGGGTACTGACCGTCACATTATACACCCCCACTGCTGGGAGGGCGAGCATGTTTGGCGCGACCCTCAGATCACAAAGCGCACGCCTTAACGCGCTAGGCCACCACAGTATGAAACAAAAGTACGTAGTTATTTCCATTTTTAGCATTACCTGTTAAATGTCTAAGACAGATATTTTATATTCATGTTTCATTTACGACACATTCTTTGGATTCAAATATCATAATTTAGCAACAAAATAAATTTACTAAATTGATATTTTAGATAGATAAAAATATTTTACATTAGGTAGGTCATTTTTTAGAAGCTAGCATGAATAACTATTTCAGCTGGTGTGTGTGTTTTTCTTGTAACAAAGCCACATCGGGCTATCTCCTGATCCCAACGAAGGGAATCGAACCCCTGATTTCAGCGTTGTAAATCCGGAAACATACCGCTGTACTAGCGGAGGCCTATTTCAGTTAGAATATACGCAAATATTTTTTTTTATTTTTTATACCCTGCATTAAAGAGAAATGAATCAGTTATAAAATATTTCAGAGAAACATGCTTGTCATTATTTGTGAAAAGGACTAAGTCTTTTTATCAAAGTCGTTGTTCTGGTCGTAATGTATGTTTCATTTAGTCCACCATCATTGTTGATCTACTTAATAAAAAGACAATAAAACAGGTTTACATCACATCCAGTAGTTAATAACACTATCCTAACAATAGAGCTTGCTACTAAACAGTTGAAAATGATATACATTTGAATTGTTTGCTAACTTGTAGTTGTGACCCAGTTTTTAGTTTCACTATATAATTCGTATTTTTATAAAAAATAAACACACATTTTAAGTTAATTTCAATGAAAAATCCCATTAAAAATGTTCTTTCAGAGTACATAGGATTATCATTTTCGATTTAACTCTATTCTTCATAAGTGAGCAGAGTAGCCCAAGAGTTGGCGGTGGGTGATGATGACTATCTGCCTTTCCTCTAGTCTTACACTGCTAGATTAGGGATGACTAGCGTAGATAGCCCTCTTGTAGCTTTGCGAGAAATTCAAAAACAAACAAATAATCATACGTGAGTTTTTTGTTGTTTTTTTTCCCGACGAAAATATTTAATGTCCTCGTAGAATTTCTAACGTCCGAAGTTAATTCTCTGATGTTGAACGGTTCGTGATGATTAAAATCCATAAATGTTCCTGATCAAATATCTGTAGTTTCCGATTAAAAAGCTTTAATCACAGTGATAACTTCTGAGGTTTATAGTACACTGACTGTAGCCGACATAATATCTTTAAACTATCTTTTGGCACGTTGATTTATAATTTTCACGCGAAATTCTAGAAATTTCGGTTGGCCTCACAATATTCGAAGATACGCTTATTGTTGATCCTTAATCAAACGAATCTTCCACAAATTTAGAAAACAGGCGGGATTTCTGCAATACATATTTAACAATATAAGTTACATACATTTCTAAATGTATATTTAAGTGAAACAAACATGAATATTAAAGTAAATATATATTTGTATATCTGTTACAATACGCGCACAAACATATAATGCCTAAGTGTAAAGAAATATGTACACAAAGTGGTGAGTACTTCATATCAAATTAAGATTGAATATGCAAACAAGCCAGTTTTGGTAATTCGTAGACGGTGTAATTCGATTTTGAATAGATCGCTTTTGAAAACAAACATAATAACATTATCTTCCTAAGTAAGATATTTATACGGTCAAATGATAAGTACATATAATAACATCCAATTTTTTCAGAAGAATTCCTATGGGTTCCTGTGTGATCAGAACAGTTGAAACGGAGACTGGGAAATCATCGTCCTCATTTGCTAAATGACTTAAAGAAGGCAGGAAACAATGTTGTGTTCTTGACACTAGAACCTTACGAGGAAAATATTTTTGCAAAATAATTTACGCTGCAGGGTTATAAAAGAGATGCACAGTCATCACTTATAGTCTGAACAGACGTAGTTACATGAATTGTAACTGCGTTGTGAAACAAGTGGTGTGAAGTATATAGTTTTACGAAGTAAAGAAATATACATATTAAAATTTTCAGAAGGAGCGCAATTCAAAAGTCTATTGAGAGTAGTTATAATATATAATTTTTAAAGCCACGTGACCACATATTTCTCGTACGCGCGATATAAAATAACTATTAGTATTTTGTTGTTCTCTGTCGTTTGATTCTGGATAGTGTTGGAGGCCAAATTGTTTGTTGTGAAATACCTGGTGCAAGGCTGTGTTTAGGCAGCCATGGTACGGCCAAGGCCAAGATAGTGTACAGTGTTCCAGAAAGTTCTAAGGATTTTTGTTTTTACATTTACATAAGCAGCAAAATTAATGGTGTTACTACAGTACGCTACAGCTGTGGGCAAAGGGCGTGTCTGTGAGTTTGTAAAGCGTCTGTAGTTGGCTCCCTTACAGGCTACAAGAATGAAGTTTAAATAATACATAAGGTGCACTGTGTTTTCCCTACTTCAAAAACTTCAACTTTATTTTACACATAACATAATATTTCTTTACTGAGTATCTTCTCGAAATAAAATTGCGTTTTGTTTAGGACCCATGTTCAGACATCACACAAAAGAAGAAACACAACACCTATTAGATTCAATCTCAAACCAAGTATTACTGGATTCTAATCGGTTAGTAAATGTCCAGTAGTGCAACAAACGGATTCTTATAACATCACTAATTCTTATAGAAAGTTACTGAAAAATATTAAATAATTTAGTTGAGATACAGAGAAGTAAAAAAGACAAATGTGCTATGAGTTGAATAAAAATTATTGGTCATAAAAACCATCTCACTGTAACACATATCCATCAACTTGGTATATTACCACGGCCTTCACCACAATATCTGACGTAATGTTCAGCGATAAATCAAGCTTCAGATCGTTGAAATGGGTCACTTGTATGGGTGTTTCTGGTAATTTTAAGTAGTCAAATAGAACCTGTTAGTCAATAAAACAACTCTGACAAAAATGAATTTTTGTTACACTTCACGACATAAAGACAGAATTTTCATAAATGCCTTTCTATGCTTCATTGAATGTTATAGATTCATTAGATTCGACGTTAATATATGCGATCTAGGAGTTTCTTCTCGATTGATTTATCTACTTACTTAACGTGGATATTAATGAAACAGTTGATTTAACTTCGTTTGTAAGTTATGAAAGAAATTAAACACTAAAGTTAATGAATTATTAATCAAAATAGATTTCCAAAGAATGTTCCATTCTCTTCTTCCCTTCAATCACGAACAATTTATTTAGTAACTTTATATATAGACTCTAAAGCATTCTTCAGTAGCCAGAACAAATTATAAAATATACATAAAGTAACTAAGTGATAAAATCCACCTTTGGGTTAGTAGTAAGATTACCGACTTACAACGTTGCACTCCTCAGTTCGACACCACAATAAATACAGAACATTCAGCTTAATGTGTAGCTTCGTGCTTATGAAACATCAATCTAATGGCAGAACTGAAAATATGTGAAACAACGCAATTTTATATTTAAACTTCTAACATATGATTAAATTTTAACTTTTGTTTTTCATTGAAAACTTCATTCCTGTGTCTCACTCCACCAGGAGAAATTTCATTAGTAATGATTTGTATTTAAGGGGTTAAATGATATATTTTAAATCTGATAATTCTGAAATGATATGTCTGTTATTGACCTTTATGTTATTTTCCTGATTATAGTTTTGTGTTACAAAAAACAAAAGATAAAGTATTGCGTGAATGATTCTGGTTGGTCAGTAACAATGAAAACCATGACAGAACCAAAGTCCAGACGGTGTCTCTCAACCTAATTATAAGAGTGAAAAACGTTTTCTTCCAAGGAACATGAATAAAAAAGGTTGATGAATTATGTGGTAACGACTTATATTAGAGACGCATCATTCAATGAGAAAGTGAGCCTTATAGCAACCCTTGTATGATTTATTAAAATTGTCAACTGATTTCTTCAGTGAAATTGCATGTGAAGTGAAGGAACAATTAAAAATCAAAACGGTCACATTGGATAACCCTTGAAGGGAATAAAAAGTGTGGACGTGTGGCAGTGGAGCGAGCGCAAAAGTAGGTGTGAACTACGAGCGGTATTTAAATCAAATGTAATTGAGTGTAGTAACTAGAAGATTCTTTAGGAAATTATTGGAGGGGGAAAAAACTTATGACGTAAAATTATGGTAAAAGTAATATTAAAATATCATATTTGCATGAGATAAGTACAGTAAAAAATGGTAAGTAATAATTAATAACAATAAAGTACATAATAAAAATGATTGCTGCTGACCGGTTGGCTCTCTGTGGTCGGTAGTTAAGAATTAGATATGGCAAAATTTTATCTGGACGAGGTTTTAAAAAAAGTGTTGCGACGGGACTCCATCATTTGCCTGTGTTTAATTCAGTGGTGTTAATACAAGTTTAAATAAGGAGTTTCTTTATTCGTTGAACAACGTAGGAGGTAATTAATTATATAAATGCATAGTAACACGCTCTAATAAAAAGCAGTTAAATTACTTATTTACTTTTAAGACTGAGAGTAATAACGTATGCTGACTTTATTTTTAAGAAACTGAGTAAACAATACTTCTGTTGATTAACAGGACCTTGAGCAGGTTTCATGAAAATTAAAAAGAATAATGTAAAATAGATAACGGGCACGGCATGGCCAGGTGGGTTGAGGCGTGCGACTCGTAATATGAGGGTGACGGGTTCGCATCCGGGTCGCGCCAAATATGTTCGCCCTTTTAGCTGTGGGGGCGTTATAATGTTATGTTCAATCCCACTATTCGTGAGTAAAAGAGTAGCCCAAGAGTTGGCGTTACGTGGTGATGACTAGCTGCCTTCCCTCTAGTCTTACACTGCTAAATTAGGTATGGCTAGTACAGATAGCCCTCGAGTAACTATGTGCGGAATTCAAAAACAAACAAACAAGATGGAAAAGTTGCTTCTGATTATCACGTATAACGCTTCATAAAAGTACCTTTTTACTAAATACGACCGGATGGAATAAGTAAAGGCTTTGTTAGTGTGAGTCTATTATTCTGAATACGAGCAGTGTTGTTAAGAAAAGTATTGTAACTACGGCTCATCTTTGCCGTAATATAGCTCTGTGTTAACTTTCTGGACAGGGTTGACCTTAGCTTGTTTTATGCTAGCAAGCACGCTCCATTTTAATACCGGTTTATTTTTATTAGAATTATGTCAACAAGTGAGTAAAAGGGGAATTTCGTAAACTTAAACTTAAAATATACAAACAATAAAAAAACACATTCTACAATACAACTTTTCTCCACTTTTGTGTGGTGCATCAAACAATGGAACACAACACATTTTTACGTACACCTACTTATCTTGGTGTTATAAATGTCCCTTTCAATTTAAAATAAATACAAGTTTAATCATTTCAATTCATTCGGAGGAAGTTTTTTGTTTCTGTTAATGATTTTATTAGAATTAGTCTAAGCACAGTCAAGTGGTTTGTGACACGAGGTTCACGACCTCGTTTCTGCCTCACATTTAAAAAAACAATCCAAAAAACACGCTCCACTCTTTAGAACTATGGATGCGTTATCTGAGAACAGGAATCAAATCTCTCTATTTGAACAGAGTAGTTTAAAGTTTGATTAGGTGCACTTTCTCAAGTGTATCCTTTCAAACTAAGAAACAATTAGCACATATAGTCTCTAGTACTTTTGTGCAACATTCTACAAACAGCACTTGTTATAATTTATTTTATTTTACGTTTATTAACGTTAGGTTCAGAACTAACATTTTTGTTTCTTCTATAATAGTGATATTTTTAAACACCTGTAAGATGTGTGTGACGGAGCACGTTCAAGTTATACGATTTTTAAGCGTAAATTCTACCCAGTGTACCTTAGATAAAAACTATTTCAATCCATCTATTTTGTCTTATAAAGAATCTCAAATCCTATAAACAATTACAGCTAGTTTAATTCATTTTCAAGAAAGGAATTCAACTTTTAGACTAGTAAAAATAAATACATATAACTGATGAAAAGTTTATATACATTTTTCTACCTCGTATCAAGTTTTTTATCGCAGCCGGTTAACCAAATATGGAATCACACAGTAAGTCACATGTAGCTTACTTCGAAAACCTTTTCAGTAATTAACATTCGTTTTTAACATTAATAGAAAAATGTTTTTTTCTGTTCAATAATGCACTTTCCAAGTAATTTGCTTCCTCATATAATTTTTCTACATAATTAAGGATAATAATTGTAGCTATTAAAGTTTTTGTAACTTCTATAAATGAACCACTTAAGAATGCAGCAGCATTGCCAATTTTCCTTCTTTTACTGGATCGGACATAACAAATTGTTTTGTAAAAAAACGACTTACCGGAAGCGGTTTTGAAATACAAATGACGATTTTAACAATGTTTCTGAAAAACTGGTAACGGTCTTACATCTGAGTAATAAGGCAAAAAGTCTTTATAGAGTTTTTGAAAAACTAGGAACAAGTTATAATTCAAATTATTTTACAAAAATTCCTTTCTCATCATGGAGGAGCACTGACTCAGAGTGTGAAAATACTGCAGCACTTCGAGATCAAGAAGAGGTCCCTATCGTCAGCATATCATAAGTGTTCTTCTTCAGCCATTGATACGAATAAACGACGTAGTTGCCAACTGTAGCTCCTGAGAACTGAGAATTCAGATTTGAAACTGCTGACAGGCATGTTCTCGTCACGAACATACACTCATATGCCTAATGACATTTTCCAATTAATTAATCAGTTTTTCTTTAAAACTGTTTGTAATTTAGCTAGGTAAAGATAAAAGTAAAATGTCTTGATTTGCACAGACCTGTGACTGACTGGATTCAGTAGTCAAACAGCATCATGGTAGCGACTGATATGAATACTAGTAAAGATTGCTCGTTGCCTGGTACATCTCTTAGCTAGCTTTTTGAGATATAGTGTTAGAATATTTTACAAACTCTTCATTATGTCTTTTGATAATCTGTTAAACAGCAACGAAAGCTCTGTGATTCTTATTTAAGAAACAAACTACATAGACCTTTATATCCAAGACCCCAACCCGTTGATATACAACCCCAGCAACCCTTATGGAATTCACTACCACCAAAACTAACTTTATGTTCCCTAATCAAAAGTACCTACAAATAAATGGCCTAAGTATGAGCAATATTAAGCGATCAGTTTAGCCTTGCACCCATTACTACACTGGTACAGATATGTTGATGATACAATTGCTGGATTCACATCTGCAGAACACATATTTTTTCAACCACGTTAATCCATACATATCAACATTAAATTCACCTGTGAATATGAGAAAACTAACCAAATAACATTTCTCAACATTAGTGTCACGAGAACCGATACATAATTCAAAACAGAAATCCACAGGAAAATCACTCGTAGTGGACTATACATTTCCAGGAATCCAACGTTTGTGACAAAACAAAAAACTCAACATATTAAGAAACCAAATAAACTTAGCCCCAAAATTATGTTTACCTGATAAAATTAACGATGAAATCAACAAAATAAAACAACACTTCATCAACATCAACAAATTTCCTCAAAAAAACGTGAAAAAAATTATATACACAATCTAGATAAACTACACATTCAACAACAAACAAACAATAATAAATTCCATAAAGCAGCACACTACAAAACCTTACTTTGCTGCATAGCATATGTTCTCGACATCAGCAAAAAAATAACCAACATTTGGAAAAAAAAACTTATAACAAAACCCAACATTCCAGTAAAAACAAAATTTATTTAAAAAAACAGATACAAAACAAAGTCCATACTATGTAAAAACTACATTGACAAACACAACACTAACGTTATTTATAAGATAAAATGAAACAACTACGCGTATATTGCAAAACAAAAGCTGAAAATTGGAAACCAGATTCAAAGAACACAGAAACTACTTTCACACGTTTCTGAACGCTGCAAGTCAAATAAACGCATTAAAACCATAGGAAACATTTAGATATTAAGTGAGGTAATAGATACTTATCTTGCTTATACAGCAACTAAAACCAAAATTAAACCTTTATATCTATACTAATTAATAACTTAACATCCAACTGCAACGTCCCTTACAATCGTGTACCCGTTTATACTCTCGTCCCTAAGACATGTGCCCAACAAAGATCAGTTACAATTCTCTTTGTTGACCTGAAGATGAACTAAGAAGGTCAAAACGTAGTCCTGTATTTTATTTTAATTAAAGTTTTAATATCCATACCAGCCGTTTTGATATACATTTTTATTTCAAGTGGGTTTCTCGTTATCACGAAACATTGTAGGTTTCATAAAGTATGGTTTTCTCCCCACTATTGCTTGTTATATATAACGAAAAGACGTGTATGAAAAGAACCATTGTATTTTATCGAAGTTATTGTTTTCAAACCTCTTAGATAAGCAGTGCTCAACTGATATTTAAATATGAAAGATATAGAGTTTGCTAGTTATTTTAATTTACGTTACAACGGTCATGTGATATCTGTGTTGTCAGACATGTTTTTACGATGAAAAACACAGTTGAGAAAGTAAAAATATTTCAGTACTGAAATGATACTAGTACAATTCAAATAAAGTAGCAATGGTCTCGGAGAACACGAAGTCTAGAAAACCGTGATAAGAAAAAAGTAATGAAATTAACATATAAATCACGAAGTAAAATAAAACTTCACAATTACTGACTAGTTGGACAAATTCATTTATCCTGCACAAACACCACTGAAAATAAATACATTAATCGCAATTTATAATGCATAAACGGATTGGTTATTGCACATGTGTGTTTTCTTATACCAAAGCCACATCAGGCTATGTGGTGAGTCCACCGAGAGGAATCGAATCCCTGATTTTAACATTGAAAATCCGTAGGCTTACTGCTGTATCAGCGGGCTACTTGGTTATTTTTTTATTATGTAAATATTAATACATTAATCGGAAGTAATGATACATGAATTACAGATTGGTTATGACTGATATTATGTAAATATTAATACATTAATCGCAAGTTATGATACATAAATTACGGATTTGTTATTATTGTTATAATGTTGGCAGTGAAAAGTCCAAGGTTTGAAGATCCAATTGTAATGATAATAAAATAGTTAATTACTTTGTTATGAGCTGGATTACTTGTGCTCGGCATGGCTAAGTGTGTTAAGGCGTTCGACTTCTAATCCGAGAGGCAGGGGTTCGAATCCCAGTCGCACCAAACATGCTCGCCCTTTCAGCCATTAGGGCGTTATAATATGACGGTCAGTCCCCCTATTCGTTGGTAAAAGAGTAGCCCAAGAGTTGGCGGTGGGTGGTGATGACTACTGCCTTCCTCTAGTCTTACACTGATAAATTAAGGACGGCTATCCCTCGAGTAGGTTTGTGCGAAATTTAAAAACAAACTTGGATTACATCATTTCATCGGTATCCATAAATTCTCATAGGTATTAGTTTTAAAATGCGCTTCGTACGCATGTTTTGCTTTGATCAGAAATAACAATATTTATACAATACAAAAACGTATTAAATATCACGCATTTTAGTTTATGAAAATGTTTCTGGTACTTCCTCTCCTTGTGATATCAACGTAACTAATGCTCCAAGAAAATTAATCACCATAATGATGAAGCGGCTGTGTAAGTTTAAACAAAATAAAAAAATACTTTTAATTTGGTGAAAACAATAACATGTATTTGACGTACTTAAGTGTTTCATAAATACGTAGCTTTTAAAATTACTCAACATTTTCAAACAGTTCTTTTGTAAGACTTGAAATATTGATTAGTAATCATTAAAGTTACCTGTGTATAATTTGTTGCTTGAAATACTGGATGAATAGTTTCTGGTTAATTTGTATGTTATTTTTTCTACAAGCTTCTGTACTACCAAAAATTCAACGTCTGCTTATATATTTAGATGTTTAAATGATTAATGCCTTTAATTCGTTTTTTTTCGTCTATTTTTTTATATATCACGTTAAAAACTAACCTTTTAATTTACTTAACCGCATAAATCTGATTTTTATTTATCGTACTTACAGAGAGACAAAGATCCAGGTTTTTTATTCAAGTGTAATAACATTTACTGGTGGCATACTTACTATTATAAATAAGCTTGATTTTATTCTTACTTTTATATTCACAGGAATATTGCTATTCTTTTTTAGTTTACGAAATTATCCTCTGCATTCTTGTTATTTTACTTAAAACAAGAAATTATTACCTGCCATCTTGTTACTTTACTTAAAACAAGAAATTATCAAATTTAATCTTGTACTTTATTTAAAACAAGGAATTATCTTCTGCATCTTCTTATTTTACTTAAAACAAGAAATTATCAAATGTAATCTTGTAGTTTACTGAAAACAAGAAATTATCCTCTGCCATCTTGTTATTTTACTTAAAACAAGAAATTATCAAATGTAATCTTATAGTTTACTTAGTGCAAGAGATACATCTATATATTTCTTCAGATTTTTTTAATGTGAGAAACTAACTGGAACACTGAAGAGTATAATGCTTTGTTTGTATTGTTTAATTTTTGCTGAGACAGAAATAAATATCGCTGTAATCTACTTGTGGTAAGAAACGTAAGTCTGTGGTTTCATAATTATAGTTGGTAATGCTATCTCCATACCTTTAAAAGTTCACTTACAGTGAGAACCCTAATTAGGTGTTTTTGCAGTTTAATGAAGTATATAGCTTAGATCTTTTCTTTTGAACTTAACTGGCTAACTTATTCTAAAAAACGTATTTCTATACTTTTTAGTTTACAAGGAGTAGCAAACATAAATCCCTGGTTTAATAGTTAATTAAAATAATAATCTTGTCTCCATACCATCAAAGTATGCTTATGCTGAAACACAACTATGTGTTTATATTTAGACCTTTATGTAAAACGAAACATATTTCTTAATGTACTTCAGGTAGCAAACATTATGAACAAGTTCCTTCAAGAGCCTATAAATGGATTTATCGTAAAACTTTAGGATACAGAAACACATATGGACAAAAGTCGTTTGAGAATGTCCTGCTGGTAGTTTTATTTTAGAAACTCCCGAAGTTCTTATGTTTTAGTAAGAACTAAGCACAGTCTAAATCCATTCCAGTTTACGTACAATGAGAAACAGCTTCACAGCTGAAAGTCAGAATTTTATGTTTTTGCTAATATTAATTCATCTCTTTCTACTTTATATTAAGTACCGTCTCAACTTTTCTTTCTTCTAGCTCACTTACGATTGGAGACAGAGTTCGAAGTCTTGTAATCCAGGAGTAATCTTACTTTCTTCATAGTCGTTTTACTTTGTAATATTATAATTGTTATTATTCTATTGCTCAAGCACGCTTTCAAAAATAACAACATCTGATTTATCTAAATTGTGTTTAAAAGTGTGACGCTAGACGTCGCCACACAATGATTAATTTGAAATAATTTAATTTATGGTTGCAGTTGTGAGTCTAATAACAAAAAGATTATTAACGTGTTTTTCGTAGGTTGAACACGTGACAAACCCTTACAAAAGTCTAATACCTATAGCATGATTGAAGAAAAAAATGGATCACTTTAAATACTTTATCTGCCACGTATCAGTACTAGTCAAACAAGCCTTTCCTGGTAAAGTTACTGTCACTTCACATATTATTACCAACTCTCGGTATCTTAGAGGATTATTTTTTTTACTGCTCATAGTTTCACAGTTAGAGTTAAAAATAAAAATGTATTAAAACCCAAGGAAATGAAGATTGTGTCGGTGTGACTGTAAGAGACAGGTTTATGATTAACACAATGTTTGGACAGAATGGTTAATGCGATTGTCGTTGGTTTAGTTCATTGTTGATATAACAAGTATTTAATAACATTACAAGTATAAATAGCTAAAAATTGATAGAAAACAAACTATGCATGTTTATTTAGCAAAGAGATTAGTATTAATGGAACTATTATTCTTTATTAAAATATAATTTATCAGACACAGTTTTTGTAATTTATTATTTATAAGTAAAATTGTTTCTTCGCTTTTAGTGCACGTTTATCGGACTTAAGTTTTTAATTATATTTTAATATCGTATAAACGTTAAATAAGGTCATTTCTTTTCTTCAAAATAAATTCAGAGCTTTCAGTACTAAACAGAGAACTGATTACTGTGACAATATCAATCTTATCATAATCTAAAATTTGTTTTAGTATAAAATCTAACATTTTATTTTCCCCTAGAAAGAACGCTTTAATTGCATTTCAATTACATTTTATTAAAGTCCTTCGGTAATAACACTTTATGGTCAACATAAAAATTGTCATAGAATTTAATGACTCTTTAGTTGAAACGTTATTCGAAAAGACTATAAGATTCGACTACAAAGTAAATATGCTCAACTCAAATTTGAACAATGCATTCTGTTTTCATAAAAATTAAGTTTAATTAATCATGTTTTAAAGCAAAAGATGGCGCTGCAATTTTTTTATTTTTTTTTAAACAACGTTTTGTATTTCAGAAACGAAAATAGAAAGAAGTTAGTGTTTTGGTATTCGGACAAAATTATTAAATATATTTAACAGCTATTGTATGAACCAAAATAAATAGAACATGTGACCACAAAGGTTAACCTAATGAGAAAGCGCATAATTTTCGCCAATTAGCGTTTCTATGTTCTTTTTTTTAATTTCGCACATAGCTAGCCAACACTACTTTAGCAGTATAAGACTAAAGTGAGGCAGCTAGTAATTACCACCAACCCCTGTTTCTAAAGCTACTCCTTTATCAACAAGTAGTGGAGTTGACCGTCACATTATAATACCCCAAGGCTGAGAGGGCGAGTTTATTTGATATGATATGAATTCGAACCCACGTGTTAGTGTTGTTCGTAAGCTACTGTAAAACGAATGAAATCTCATTTATAAGTTTCACAATGATTAGACAAGATTACTAAAGAGCATGAAATAACCTTATGATTTAAATTTATTGCAGCTCAGAGTTTTGCAACTAGGCCTATAACGTAGGGAAATAACATTTTAACATAAGGAAATAGCTAAAAACAAATGTTAAAGAATTTAGGAAAATATTATGATTTAGGCAGTTTCTATACCTTACGAATTCTACAACTATTAAGTTATGAAATAAATAAATAAAAATATATTAAACACGTCAGTTAACAGATAATATTGTTTTATTCATACAAGCTCATAATGTAGATCCCTTGTTCACCTTTCGCAACTGACTCAGTTAAGATAAATAATGTATATACAGAAAATCCTGGAAGAGTATTTCAAATCTTACATTAAGTAAAATGTCAGTAAAGAAAGATTACAAGTATTAAAAATCTTAGGGAAAACGAAAAGTCTCATACTTCAAAAGTACAGAAAAAATCACATTTCAATCATGCTTCCTTATTACTGTTTTAACGACATATTCACAGAGCTAGAATACTAGGAAATTTCTACTTCTAGTTTTTAAGCTATTAACAACTAACTCACTTAGAGCACTTAAATCATTTTTAATTTCCATGGAAGATAATAACATGTAACTTTCCCATGAATATTTTCTAGCGACTTTCGATGTGCCACATCATTCATAAGTATTCCACTTGAAAAGAAAAGCGAAGTAACTTTAAACTATTTCAAGAAGTTAAGGCTGTTATTTATTTATTTAGCTATAAACAAATCTCATTAAGTCGTTCATAAATAAAATGTTTTTGAAACTTGTTTTTATTTCATATTTTGTTTTGAATTTCCCGCAAAGCTGCATTAATCCAATTGTACCAGTTATCCCTAATTTAGCACTGGTAGAATAGAGGGAAGACGTTCAGTCAACATCACCCACCGCGAAGTCCAGGACTATTCTTTTGCCAACAAAATGTGCAATTGAACGCCACATTATAACACCTATATGTTCGGTATGACAGGGATACGTGATGAAATGTTTAATTTCTGTTAAAAAGAACATTTTGTTTTATTTCGAAACATTTAGACTTAATATCTACAAGATATCAGATTGTTTAACATAAAGTATGTTCATCATCAAGTTATGTTATTGAAAAAAGAGTTTTCCTACATGGGTTTTGAATATAAATATTAGAGTATAAGATCGCCGAAAACGTTATAAATTTCTTTGTTTTATAATTGGCTTACTGATTTCCTACATCTGTTTCATACCTTTTCGTTTTTCTTGATTCTCTTAGTGTTTGCATTATTTCAAGAAGAACCACTATTAAAAGTCGAAAAAACAACATTTTGCATTGTAGTTTTATTATTTTTGTTTGTTGTGATAATTTAATTTGTTTTCAAGATTACTTTTTTAAATAAAAAGCTTAACCTTTTAAGTAATAGTGAAGAAATTGCACATTAAAACGTTTTAATCCCTGGTGGTTTACTTTGTAAGAGTTTTTGTTTGTATCCGTCACAAACCAGAAAGCTTTTTGTAAAAATTATAACTCATACAATAAAGTACTATTAAAGTAAAACTTGACTGGGTAATTACATAAATAATTAGATGCAACTATTATGAACGACTTTGGAATATGAGTAGTTTGCAGTGACGTTTTATCTGTAGTAATTGATATAAATTGGGCGTGGTTGTTTTTAAAAATCGTACTATTACTTTGCAAGATATAGATCCTAATTACAATACTTCACTTTAGATATCGTTTTGCTATTTCGCGGAAGTTGGACTATACAGTTTGTAAAGTTCGTTAACATTAAGGTAGAAAAGTAGACTGGGAAATTACATGAATAAATGAGGATCTGGAAAACTTGTTAATAGTTTAATGTGATTGTTAGCATCTGTAGCTTATACTTAAAAAAAACTATTTGTAAATGACATTATTTCTGGAAATAAATTATATTATTAGGTTCAGACAATTAGTTTATTAGCAATAAAAAGACCAGGATAAGAATGTTTCACGTTAGATATCTCTTTGACGTGTGTGTTTTAAAAGCAATGCCACATTGGGCTATCTGCTGAGTTCTTTGATGTGTCCCACACAGTTATGGTTAACTGGTTTGTTATAGTATTTTACAAATTACCAACTTTCTACGTGATTTTCAGTAAAATTAATTATTTATGGATAGACTATTAAATTGCAAGAAAGAAAGTTCGCAGAATATTGTTCCATGTATTTAGAGATATAGCTTAAATGACTTACAGTAAAAATATGTTTTCCATATTTGCAAAGCCGTTAGTTTCAAGGTAAATTTCTTTATATTTATGTTGTTGTTTGTTACTTTTTGGGGGGTATAACTTATGAAAAGAATGTTCAATAATTTTTGTAGATTATGTGTTTCTACAGTGATCCTCGTACAAGTGTAGAGTAACGCATTGTTAGAACTAAATAAACACATTCATGTTTCTTGTTTTTTATATCAAATAAACTAAATTTATAATAGTTGATAAAAACATAACATAAAGTTCAAACTTCTTTGAAATTCTCTTTGGAATGATGGAAACTATTTACTGGTGTAAGAATATTACCCAAGAAATTTGAAATCATAAAGATATCTATACGTATTTATTAATATGTTGTATTATAATTAAAATATATGCCATGAGATTAGTTACATTAAACAGTGTTTAAAATACTGAAGAGTTAGTTACTATTACTTTTATTTCTGTTGTCCGTACTTTCACTTTGTCCATCTGCGTGCTGAGTTCAGTGGTTTGGTTTGAATTTCGCGTAAAGCTACTCGAGAGCTATCTGCGCTAGCCGTTCCTAATTTTGCAGTCTAAGACTAGAAGGAGGGCAGCTATTCATCACCAACCACCACCACCTCTTGGGCTACTCTTTTACCAACGAATGGTGGGACTCACATTATATCACCCCACGGCTGAAAGGGCGAGCATGTTTGGTGACAAGGACTCGAGTCCGCGACCCTCAGCTTACGAGTAGAGTGCCTTAACCACCTGGCCATGCGGGGCCCACTGACTCCTCCTCTTCGACACACATACCTCTCTGACTACATTTAATGTTTTTTTTGCCGAGCTTCACGGTATGGTGTTGTTGAAGTAATCAATCAAGTTAACAGTTCAGTCTACCACCTTCGGCTCGGGTAGAACATGTCTTCGTGAACTAGTCCAAAATTTAGTATCCTCCCTGCAGAGACTTTATAGTCTCGTAAAAAACAAAGTTATTTTAAACGGAAGGCTTCACAGTCTCGTTGAATGGAAGATAACCATAAATTGTGGTAGTAGATAGTTGTCTAAAATTAACTACAATTTTCTTCTTAGATGTAAGTTCATGCAAACGACTGATTACACGACAAGAGAACAAATTTTGCCCTTAAGAGTAATAAAAACATCTCGAAAGCTAAGTTGCAAGAATATGAGGCGATGAAAGATAACTATCTGAAGTTTCATTTATGAACAGCTGCTTGTAGGGGCTCTAGTTACATAATGTGAACACGTACACGTTTAGACACATAACACTTTTAGGTTGAATGTCTAGATTTTTTTGTTTTTCTGTAGTACCACGTAAACACAGAGAAAATAAAATCTTAAAACACTGCACTATAACTGAGTATTTATACTTTTTGTTGTCATGCACAGTTGTCTCCCAGTTTTTCAGCGGTATGTCTGCGAACTTACACGCTAAAAACCGAGTTTCGATACCCGTGGTGGGCAGAGTACAGATAGCCCATTGTGTAGCTTTGTGCTTAATTCATAACAACAACATGTACAGTTTATATTTAGAAACAGTGTACGTACATTAATTGCTTCGTAAAGGATAACATAATGAGTCAAATAATATTGAAATAGTTAATAAAGCGCTAATGTTCGATAACAGCATAATGTGTCTTTATTACCTATATACATACTTTTATTAATGAAGAGCCAACTTCGAGTTTCGAAAGTAGCTTTATGTTAAATATTAATCGGTTTTCAAATTGCTTAATCCTAAAAGAAAGTGATTAAAGTTTTCAAAACGTGCTTGACTTCACAAACTATTGTTTATCGAGAGACACTTGACAAGCAAGAATAGCTCTTAAATTTCGAGCATGAAAACGGTGCCAAAACAGTAATTATGTTTGTTTGTTTTTTAATTTCGCGCAAAACTACACTAAAGATATCTGTGCTAGCTGTCCTTAATTTAGCATAAGACTAGATGGAAGGCAGCTAGTCATCATCACTCACCGCCAACGAATAGTGTGATTGTTTTTTACGCTATAACCCTACGACTGAAAGGGCGAACATGTCTGGTGTGACAAAGATTCAAACCCGCGACCCTCAGAATGCCATAACCACCTGGCTATGCCAAGTCGTTTTTTATTAGAAATGTAGTAAAATTCATAATATTAGGAGTAAGATTTGAATAAGTTTATTAATATTTGGAATCACAAGAACCAACCATGAGTCAAGACATGGGAATAATGTAGTATCAGTTGTGTTCTTCTAAACCTATATATTATATACTTTAGTGATAATTTAAGGTTTTTAAATGAGGAAATATCCAAAGTGTATTGAACAAAAGACTTGCGACCATCTCGTTCCTCAATAATGTATGGTTATTCACTTTATCCGTTACTGCTCTTGTACAGTCGTTGTTCATAAACACTAATGATATAAATAGCGCTAAGACAAAACTGCAAAAATATTCTTTGTACGTAATTGTGTTTATAAATGTATTCTGCTATTTGTGCTTTGCATGTTCAACCACATCCGTTGTTTCTTCTCGTATTAGTTCAGGAAAGAAAAAAGGAGCATTTCTTGTTAACGAATTTCTTCAAAACGTTTCATCTTAGGCCTAAGTGTATTCTAGAATATTGTGGAGGTGACACACTTTCAAAGTGATCTCCTTATTTCGCTATTTGCACAAAGCAAAGTGATAATCATTCTCACACTGTGAATCCGAAAGCTTACGGTTCGTGGCCTACAGCGCAAAAAAACGTGCTCTGCGCTCTGCGCCGCTAGTGGTATGATGGGAAACCCCATTATTTAGTTGGAGAGGAGTAGCACAAGAGCTGACGTCAAGCGGTGTTGATTAACTATCTTCTAGCTTAACAATTCAAAACTAATGACTAATAAACGAACATAATTATTTGCATTACTTTGAAAACAAAGAAACGCCCCTTTTATATTTCTAAACTTTCGATTGGACCATGTTGCTTGCCTTCAGTAGCATCAGTAGTATAGATTTGGTCTTTCCCATTTTTCCTAAGGGGATGATAAATGTGTTTGAAAAAGTTGAATATGTTCGATAAATGTACAGGATTTGATTCTCTCAATATACTTCAATTTATTTTCTTATCCAGATCGATATATGTATATAACATAACTGTTTAGTGTACTGAATGATACATTAACACAATAAGTTAATTTCTCCAGAATAATACTAATATTGCAGCGAGGTTTATGAAGAAAACTAAAATTTCTCTATCCACATAATTGTATTGTAGAGTATTAATGTGTAGATAATGCACTGGGTTTATCATTACAATAAATGAAACTGGAATCCACACAATGACAGAGAAAAGCCCAATCAAATTACTCCAGTATAATATTTAACATTGTAGTGCAAAAATGTAAACAAAACTACCATATTTACCTATACTGTAAATTGTAGTGCAGTAATTAACTAGTTTACATTGGCCTAATGTACTCAAAATTTTCATTACGGAAACCAGTACTTTATAGCTAATTAAGTATAGCAAACGTAATAAGCAGAAGAACAAAAGTCCTCAGCAAAATAAGTGAGACTAAAGTATATCTAAACAGAAACTAACAAATTTGAATTTCTCAATATAATAGCACGGCAATACTTATAGCAGGGGTGGGCCAGATGTGAAATACGCATAGTAAGAATTAAAATTTCAAATACTCTGCAAAAGTATATAAACAAACTTTATACGCACTTTATTGAGTAGTAAACAAAACATCTACAAAGTAAGAAGCCACCAAAGCACTTGAGAAAGTCGGTGGAGTAAAAACACAAATTCTACAAAATCCACAGATTTGTCGATCTGAATAATGTTGTTGGAAAGACATATCTCAATCCTGCCTTTACCTCGTGCAAATTTAAAAGTACATGACTGAATTACGCTACATTGGATAAAAGCGTTTTATTTCAATTTTATTTATAACCTTTGTAATAACAATAGTAATTTTGCAACACTACTGAAAAGCTTACAAAACAATTGTAGTCATACACTATGATTGGGAGCATGCTCTGTGAGCTGCTAAGTAACAACGCATCTCATTTCACGTCTAGGTTCCCGAGTATGTTTTACGCATGCGCTGCTTGGTCAGACTGCAGCTAAATCTAGATAAAAGTAACAGCGGGCTTCAAAAATTCTCTAGATTTAGGTTTAACTATGATCTAACCTTTGCAAACAGAGGATTCAGCTTTATACACCTGACTCGATAGTAAAATGTTGAACAAAACAATTGTGTCATAGTAGTCGGTGTCTATTACGTGAATTTCTTATGTGAAGAAGAACGTCAGCACCGTCGAAGTGTGACACGGCTTTGTTTGAGCTTTGGACTGAAAACAAAAACAATAAATTGCATAATTTATATTTGTATTCTTTTCAAACTAATTGTAACTATTGGCATTTAAGGTTGTAGTTGAAACAATGAGATTTTTAAGGTTATGGCCACATAATTTGATTACACACATCCATCTGCACTTGTTCACTGAAATAAAGTTTACGACAGATAAATTTAACTGTGTACACCTTTAGTTTACTTTTAACAATTACCAAGTTACATAAAACAAACGAATTAATAAGAGTGTGAGACCATAATCCTGTTTCAGGTTACACCATGTCAAAACATCCCGAGGGTTGTAATGTTTCCGTCCATTCTTACCTTATTTCTTTAATTTTGATGCTCCAATGCCTATTTTCTAAATTTCCACTTAAATTATATTATTATTGTAATACACTAAATTATCATTGTAATTCAATGAATGTCAAAGGAACACTGCTCTATCCAAAAGCTCACTTTGAATTGCACTACGTTCTATATTATGAACACGTTTTACTCATTTGAACTCACTATACTGAAAGAATCATGTAAGCGTAGATTATTTGAATTTCTTAATACAATCTATGGTTCATTAAAATATTAAACGGCATTTATTTCAAAAACCGTAGTTTTAATATAACTATTACTTTAGTGTTTAAGCCATCATAATTGCATCCCCGTCACCCCAAACATGTTCGCCTTTCAGCCGTGGGAGCGTTACTTTGTGACGGTCAGTCCCACTATTCGTTGATAAAAGAGTAGCCCAAGAGTTGGCGGTGGGTGGTGATGACTAGCTGCCTTTCCTCTAATTTTACACTGCTAAATTAGGGACGGCTAGCACAGATAGCCCTCGAGTAACTCTGTGCGAAGTTCAAAAACAAACAAACAAACAAGCCATAATAATGATACAGTGAATGTATGTAGCGCAAAAATCTGAAATTGAAATTATTAAAAAAAACAACATTTTGAGTACATCATGTGACCTTAGAAAACCAACTGGTCAAATACTTTTTACCATTGCAACATAAAATCACAAGTTTGAAATTTGCAGTACACGGATCAGAATATGTCTATTCCCGGTCAAAAGGAATGAATAGTATTAATTAATGTCAGAGTTGCTTCGAATTGTTTGTGTTTGACGTTGTACTTTGTTTATTACTCATTTTCTGACGTTATTCGCCCGGCATAGCCAGGTGGTTAGGGCACTTGACTCGTTATCTGAGGGTTGCAGGTTCGACTCTCTGTCACACCAAACATGCCCGCCCATTCATTCATGGGGACACTATAAGATGATGACGAATCCCACTTTTCTTTGGTAAAATAATTGGCGGAGGGTAGTGAAGACTAGCTGCCTTCCCTCTAATCTTATACTGCTAAATTAGGGAAGGCTATCACAAGTAGTCTTTGTGTAGCTTTGTGCGAAATTCATAACAAACAAACCGAGCTATTTATAATTTATTTCAGTGCCTGTTTACCCAAACGCGTTATTTACTGGATCGTTTACTAGAGGATTGTGTTAATAGCTGTTAATTTAGATTTTCATTGGTTTATAATCTTCATGACATATTTCAGTAATTAGAACATATGTGTTGTATTGATTGATCAAAGAAGTTTGTAGTTTCTACTCCAAGGTAATTCTTAGGAGGCTACAGAAAATTATATTCTAGTTCAATAACATAACCGAATACATACTTCCCTGATTCGTTTACATAAAGTTTCAGTATACGTGTTTAGAAGAACGTGAATAGCCTATTGTGTAACTTTGTGCTTAGCCTTAAGTAAATAAATATACATTTACATAATATTTCAGACAATCTGAATAGCGTCAAGAAATTTAAATTTAGAAAATAACAGCAAACAAAATGTGGTTACGTTCAAAGTTTATTAGAATATTTTCATAGCAGGCTGATGTAGTCTGCTTTTCTGTGCAGGTGTTCTATCAGATAAATGCTTAACAACTTAAACTGACTCCGCATAAGAAAATTATTTAGCAGTGAATATTAATCATGATGAAACAATAACACAAGGAACGTTCATACAATCAGTTATTTGCTATACTTTAAGAAATTTGAACTTCTAATATTTTTGTAACTGTATTGTTTAAAGTTCATTTCTCAGAAAGATTTAAGTATATTGTGTGTGAGAAAAACAACACACACACAGTACACTTATATTCTATTTTCCTTTGGCTATTCCTATAAAAGTCGCGTTAAAAATGTAACCAGTTACGGATCTACATATAAAACTGCAGGAAATTTAAAGTAGGTTTTTCCGGCAGTTAAAATTGGTCTCTGTCTTCCAGTGTGGACATATTTCTTGAACAAACTCCTTGTATGACTTTCATCCATTTTTTTGTTGTTGTCTTCTTTGTCACTTGAGAGCAGATTTAAGCCTAATTTGTCAACGATGTATTATACAGTACTTTGGTGCCCATCTGATTCGATCAAGCTGTAAGAACCACGGATAGATCCGTCAGGGTTGAGCTTTTCCTTTCTGGTGTCGGAAATATCTCTTGTTAAGGTTGAATGGGAGAAGACATATCCCACAGTTGGCTTGAATGAGAAAAGATTGGAAAGATATATCAACTTAAATATTCTGTTTTTATTTCTTACAGACTTTGTTTATTAAAATGTAGTCTAGCGAAAATCAAATATGCATCTGTTAACAAAACGATACACACACACACACATGTATATAAATAAAGAGACAGTGAGGGATGGTGTAATAAAAGTTCTGATATATTTTTACATAACATATTACTCAGAGAGATATTAACTATATGTAGCTTAATAATTGCTAATTAAGGTCAATATATTACATAAGTTATCGAAACCCGTGTTTTAATGTTATAATTCTTCAAACTTACTACTGAGTCAACAGAAGGTAGTACTGAATAACAGAAAAACAACAGTAAAATGGGTTATAATTGAATGATAAAATAGTAGATATGCTTTAATAACAACCAACTTTTCTATCTCATGTAAAATACATCAGAAAAATTTGTATAAATAACGATGTTCAAATATTACGCCTGATTTGCATATAGCGAAAAATATTAAAAGGTTGAATATAAAGCTTTAATTTTCAGTAGATTGTTTTGTTTTTCTTGAATTTCACGCAAAACTACTCGAGGACTATCTGCGTTAGCCGTCCCTAATTTAGCAGTGTAAGACCAGAGAGAAGGCAGCTAGTCATCATCACCCACCGCCAACTCTTGGGCTACTCTTTTACCAATGAATAATGAGATTGACAGTCACATTATAACGCCCCCACGGCTGAAAGGATGAGCATGTTTGGTGTGACGGGGATTAGAACCCGCGATCCTCATATTAGAAGTCGAGTGTCTTAACCACCTGACCCTGCCGGGCTAATTTTCAGGAGATTGATTTAAAAAATTACTTAAATGAACATCGGAAACTGTTAACACTTAGTTTTCTTTAATGTTTCTATCAAACCTGAAAAACTGAAGCAGTAAATGTAGGGGTCGCAGCCGTATCAGATCTCTTGTTCGGTGTTTGTTCAAGACGAGGTATCAAGAATGGAACGTTAAAGCTCAGGCGAGACGGAGATAGTGGTAAAAGTGTAGGTGGAAACTGCGCCTAGACCGTAGAGATATGAGAAATGTAAGTCGTCTATATAAGGAATAGGGGGTTGGACCAACGCCTGAATTCCTCGGGTTATGACAAAAACAGTGAAATGATAACCTAATATATAAAAAGAAAGAAAATAATTTATGAAAATCCAAAGTGACATAAATGTCACTGTTATGAAACAGTGAAAAATGTCCTCGTTAATCACATGGCAAGAACATTGTATTCAATATAAGCAACCTTTGAACAAAACTGTACACAAAGTTAATGAGCAGTGTATAAGTTAAAACGATTTTGTCGAGGATAGTAATAAAAACTAGGGCTGACAGTATTATAATCTTGTCATATTCTTTTCCTTATACTTTTGAAAATATATACTTAGTTTTTCGCAGTGTTTCTATAGTTTTTTCAAGTATAAGATTATGGATACCTTGTAATCGATATTTTGTGCTTTAAGAGTAAGATATTGTACGAGTTTGTTTGTTTTATAATTTCGTGTTACTTAAATTTTAATCGTCAATAATTTCTCAGTTAATTAACACCATTTCTCGCCCGCTTTGGGGCTACTCTTTTAACAACGGATAGTGCGATTGATTGTTACATAGTAACACATCCACGGCAGAAAGAACGAGCAATTTTGGCGAAGAGGATTGATTCGAAATCACAACCCAGAGCTTACGATTTGATCGCTTAACCACCAGAGCATGCTGGACCACAATGGTGTAGGTGTATATTCAGATTCAGAAATGTGTATGAGCGAGTAAAATATTAACGTTACTATCACTAAAAGTAATAAAAAGAAGCAAACTAATCGATCGTAAAACAGAAATTTAGACCAATGACAAAAAATTCATAAAATATATTTTAATTGAATATTATAAATTATGTATATTTAACCAAACAGGTGAGACCACGTTAAAATATATTTTTTACCACATACAGACTTAATTAGTAGTTTTCTTTGTGTCTAAATTCTAACTATAGTAAACCCATTGAGCTTTGAATATAAATAAATATTTACCCATTTGATCATTTTTAGGTTTCAGCAGAAGAGTGACTGAACCACAAAGTCTGGAGATGTTGGTAAGTTACAGATGAAGCTGAGAGAAGCATCTGTTTTATTGGTGTGAGTATGACCTTGGGGCCTGTATATATATATATATATCACGTAATGTCATTCTATTCCACAACAGTTTGGGCTTACGTGAATCAGTTGTCTTCAATAAATTACATTTGATTTTTTTGTTTTGATCTTGTGTCTTATAACTGATATTTAATACTATATTAGCCTGAAGGGCAAATACCCAAGGAAACCTTCAAAGGACAAGAAAGTCTGGTTTAGCTGCCCTTGGGTTTAAGAAAATATCATTCTCGATCAGTGAAATGAAATGATGAGTTTTTCTTTTATTCTGTGTTCCAATAGCATAGTTATCACTAACTAGTAATATTATACTCTCCTTCATTCTAATTTTTATTTGGTTAAATTTCTGTTTCGTGGTTAATTGTGTAAATATATAATTATGTTTTCATGACACATATAAATAATCTATTCGACGCAAAATAAAGTTAGTTAAAATTGTTTTGTTTTGAATTGCATGCAAAGCTACTCGAGCGCTATCTGCGCTAGACGTTCCTAATTTAGCAATGTAAGACAAGAGAGAAGACAGCTAGTCATCATCACCCACCACTAACTCTTGGGCTACTTTTTTACCAACGAATAGTGGGATTGAACGTCAAATTATAACGTCACGACGGCTGAAAGGGCAAGCGTGTTTGGTGCGGCCGGAATTCGAACACGCGACCCTCGGATTACGAGTCGAACCCCTTAATACGCTTGGCCATGACGGGCCTTTTAGTTAAGAAAACAACTGTGAGAGCGTTTATTTATTGTTTAGCACTTAAGAGTCCTTTAGCTCCTCTTACTATGTCTCTCAAGTGGTAGCAACAGGGTTTCAAAACCAGTGGTGGGCAAACTTTGTGCTTAACTCCATAAAATCTTTTTCTTATGTCAACTAAACACACACACAAATATAAAGAAAAATAAGTACGTTATTTACGGACGCTATTAAAAGGTAATTCAACACAAAGTTGTTAACTAAAAAAATGATTTCATGTGACAGTGAAGTCACATGAGCATAAGTCATGTTAAAAGACATTAAGTTATACGTCTTCATGTTATAACTACTTCACTTTCGTTTTCTATGGTCAACAGAGTAATTTTATATTGTGAACTAGAATGGTACTTTATGAAACACATGGACGAAACGGCTCTTAAAGTGCTGAATTTGTTAACTATCATATTGCAGTTGGAACCATGAACCCTTGATACCAGCATGGTAACCTTTAGACCACGCCCAGCCTTTCTCTATAATTCAGGGATGAATCCCTTTTTTTTCTTGTATTTATTTCTTCATCTGGTATACAGATGTAAATCTATAAAGACCGCTAATTGTATTCTGATGTTATACATAGAAATCCTTCGAAAACAAATAGCTAATAATGCGTTTGTGCCAATACTTTATCTTTCGTTTATTAAAAGCCTGGTAATGTTATGTTTATGTGCATCTCAATATTCTTTTACGCTAGAGTTTTGCTTCTCTAAATCAGCCGTTTTGTTTGTTTTTGAATTTCGCGCAAAGCTGCACGAGGGCTATCTGCTCTAGCCATCCTTAATTTAGCAATGCAAGATAAGTAAGGGAAGTCATCACCACCCACCGTCAACTCTTGGAATACTCTTTTACCAACGAATAGTATTTACTGTAGCATTATAACGCCCTCACCGCTGAAAGGGCGAGGATGTGTGATTTGACGGAGAGTCGAACCCACGAACCTCGGATTACGAGTCGAACGCTTTAACCTACCTGGCCATGCTGAGCCTCGTAATGTTGTTTTTTTTTAATACAAATGATTTCGTTTTAAAATATAAATTATTGGTAAATAGTGGCGGCCTGGCATGGCCGAGCGCGTAAGGCGTGTGACTCGTAATTCGAGCGTCGCGGGTTCGCGCCGGCGTCACGCTAAACATGCTCGCCCTCCCAGCCGTGGGGGTGTATAATGTTACGGTCAATCCCACTATTCGTTAGTAAAAGAGTAGCTTAAGAGTTGGCGGTGGGTGTTGATGACTAGCTGCCTTCCCTCTAGTCTTACACTGCTAAATTAGGGAAGACTGGCACAGATAGCCCTCGAGTAGCTTTGTGCGAAATTCCAAAACAAGGTAAATAGTGTGTAAAGAGATAGTTCTGTTGTCTCATATAAATGTATTTTTAAATTTCTTATTTTCTTAGCAATTATGAATCAATCGAGAATTTAAATAAAATTTTCGAGTTTTCATAATTTTGTGTGTTCATATGCTACACAAGTGTTGTATTCGTTTTTTTTTTGTCAATTTCGTTTTAAACATATATACACACACAAACATAAACCGGATTTTTCGAAGTGCCTGCCTGAAAACTTGCTGTAAATGATACTTTACGCTGTATTCTAATACTTTAATTAAAATAAAGTAGAACAACGTTTCGATCTACTCAGGTCATCTGCAGAAGGTTAAAACTTTGTTCTGTACTTTATTTTCATTAAAGTTTCGATATTCAGTCTTTATAATACGTTTTTACTTTTAGTTATCATGATAGATACATTACATTGATTCTTGTTTATACTATACATTAACATTTAAAATTTTGTTTATATGGTAACAACAGTAAATAATATCATTAGGAGTTATAAATGTAAATATTTCTGTTATGTGTCTAGTTGTATAAAATTAAATGGTTCTTATATTTATGAAAAGTTTCTTGAAATACACGAATATTTAGATGACAATAAACTAAAAACGCTGCAAATATCTATATCTTCAATGCAACATTTATAGGTACTTTATTTCATAACATCGTATACATAACCACATATATACTTTTCACGATAACGAACTAGGATTACAGTAAGAAATAGAGCAACACGAAAGGAACGCAGAGGCAAACTGAACCCCAACAAAATACATCACACGAACAATGCAACATACACGATAACTCACGTGCACAAAAACAGTTGCAAAGGAGGTAGAATATTTAAACCAACGCATTTAATAACAAGTTTCTTGAAATATAATTTTTATAACTGTGAGAAATGTGTGTGAAGTTTATTTTCAGCTTATAAGCAAAGGCACTTGTACCCCAGTATTTTAACGATCTCATGTAAAAGTGTTATAAGATAAGATTGACAATGTATAAAACAGCTAACCCAAAAGTCTATGTTGAAGGTCTAATTGATTTATAAAAGGACAAGTAATTTACACGAAGAAGCTAATCACCGTAAAAACCTGATCACCCCTACACAAGCCCAATGACTAAAACACAAACAAAACGTTATAACACAGCAATAAGCTATACATGAATCTATCAAAAGTTATATATATATGTGTGTGTGTGCATGTATAATATATATATATATATTTATTTATTTGTTTTGTTTTAACTAGGAATTCTGAACAATGATTAGACCAATACAAGCTCTAAATTTGAAACTAGATAGAAAAATATTTATCCTGCCAACTCTTGTACAAAAATAATTTGAATCTGCTGTAATAGTTTGATATGAATAAATTAGATATAAGAAAGTGCTACTTAATATTCAGCTTCAGAATTCCTACCTAAAACATTTAAATTTAATAGTTCCGTTGACGTGCCTGTTCGAAATCTATATAAAGAACAAATTGCGCTTTATTGTTAAACTACTATAGACGTGGGATGCCAGACGTAGTTGGCCAGCTTTGATGGTGATACTGGAGCATATTTAGCAGCTGCAAAAAGCTCTTTGGCTGAGATAGGTTTGGACATAGTGTCAGCTTCAGAATCAGGTTGAGCAAGAGCTGCGGCAACCTCTGGCAGGGAGTATATCGTAACATCAGCAGGGTTATCTCCTGGTTTAACGCCAGGTTCGTTGCTCTTTATGGATGCTACAAAGCCTCCACCATTTGCTGAGTAATCAACGGTTCTCTGATGTCCGCTTGCATGATGGAGACTGTAAGAACCCTTAATTCTAGCACCAGCATCTCCACTTTCCGATCTGGAACTAGAACCTTTCCCAGCATCAGCAGTGTACATAAAGGCGAAGGGATTCTGAAAAGTAAACGGAAAGAAAGCCACTGAAATTTAAGGCAGAAAAATGTAAATAACATAAATGAAATTAAACTTCTCAAACATATTATAAAACAGTTACTCTTAACAGTACTGAAGGACATAAAAGTATTAACCACCGTACATCTATCAGTTCTTCATATTCCTCACACATTTCTATTCCAATTACTGCTCTTGTTCACAGTATCCAAGTAAAAATAAAAAAATAGATATGAATGAAACAGTTAATTGAACATAAATAATGTGTGAGCACAAATGTACTCTCAAATAGTGAAGGTAAAAAAATACTTACAGGTTCAGCCATCTGTGGAACACTAGCAGCAGGAGTCTCAACTGCAGCTGCAGGAGAGGCAGGAGCTGCTGCAGGAATAGCTGCTACGCCAGGAATGGAAAGAAATTCGACGTCAGCAGGATTACTACCAGGTTCGACACCAGGTTCGTTGCTACGAATTTTTGCCATAAACCCATCGAGTCCTGCAGTGTACTTCACAATTCTTTGACGTCCGTCTTCGTCCTTCAAGCTATAAGATCCTTTCACGTTTCCAGTTTCATCACCACTTTCAGACCTAGAGCTTGATCCAGTTCCAGCACCAGCAGTATACATGAAGGAGAAAGGAGACGGCTGTAAAAATGTTGATACATATTAGTTATAAGAGATTAACAATGAGAAAATGTTTATAATTCAACAACAAATATACAAAGTGATAATAATAACAAATAACTAAAAATATTTAATACCATGGAAGTGTAAAACCTGTTTAAGTTACAATTTTATTTTACAAATTTTGCTTGATTAGTTTTAGTTAATTACAAGTACAATGGTAAATGATTTACAAATACTTGTTATGGTAACTACAATAATCAGAATTAAGAAGTAATTAATTTTGGCTTAAAAATAAAGTAGTTGTTCGATTTTTTTTTCATTTTGAGAACTAAAAAATTGCAAAATTTTATGAAAATAATTTAATTATATTGAATCAACATTTTACCAGTTTAAGAGTACAAAATACAGATGAATGTTAACTAACCGGAGCAGAAAGTTCAGGTACAGAGGCAGAAGGGGCAGGGACAGCAGCACGAACTGGAGCTACATCAGAGGCAGGAGCTGCTGCAGGAATAGCTGGTACGCCAGGAATGGAAAGAAATTCGACGTCAGCAGGGTTGCTACCAGGTTCTACACCAGGTTCGTTGCTATGAATTTTTGCCATAAACCCATCGAGTCCTGCAGTGTACTTCACAATTCTTTGACGTCCGTCTTCGTCCTTCAAGCTATAAGATCCTTTCACGTTTCCAGTTTCATCACCACTTTCAGACCTAGAGCTTGATCCAGTTCCAGCACCGGCAGTATACATGAAGGAGAAAGGAGACGGCTGTAAAAATTTAATTATTATGATTTATGAATGTGTCTCAGTGAAGCTCAGTTTTGATCGCTTTGAGAAAAAAATATATGAGAAAGGAATTTTATGCCATGAAAATCGTAAGAAGTTCTCTACTACTGATTATATTGTAGCATCACTTTAAATTTCCTAAGAAGAAATAAAACAACTGCTCTACAAAAAGTTGCAATGAACTTTAATATATTTTCTTACAATAGAACATTTATTGTTGTCTTATCTGTAACATATTGTTTCTGTTCGCGTTTAATAGTTTAAAGGTCTTCCATTATTTCATGAAAATGTTATAAAATAGTTCTTTAAACCTGCAACCATAAATATATGCAACTATAAATAATATGTTAGTTATTAACTAACCGGAGCAGAAAGTTCAGGTACAGAGGCAGGAGGGGCAGGGACAGCAGCACGAACTGGAGCTACATCAGAGGCAGGAGAGGCAGGAGCTGCTGCAGGAATAGCTGGTACGCCAGGAATGGAAAGAAATTCGACGTCAGCAGGGTTGCTACCAGGTTCTACACCAGGTTCGTTGCTATGAATTTTTGCCATAAACCCATCGAGTCCTGCAGTGTACTTCACAATTCTCTGACGTCCGTCTTCGTCCTTCAAGCTATAAGATCCTTTCACGTTTCCAGTTTCATCACCACTTTCAGACCTAGAGCTTGATCCAGTTCCAGCACCAGAAGTATACATGAAGGAGAAAGGAGACGGCTGTAAAAATGTTGATACATATTAGTTATAAGAGATTAACAATGAGAAAATGTTTATAATTCAACAACAAATATACAAAGTGATAATAATAACAAATAACTAAAAATATTTAATACCATGGAAGTGTAAAACCTGTTTAAGTTACAATTTTATTTTACAAATTTTGCTTGATTAGTTTTAGTTAATTACAAGTACAATGGTAAATGATTTACAAATACTTGTTATGGTAACTACAATAATCAGAATTAAGAAGTAATTAATTTTGGCTTAGAAATAAAGTAGTTGTTCGATTTGTTTTCATCTTTGAGAACTAAAAAATTGCAAAATTTTATGAAAATAATTTAATTATATTGAATCAACATTTTACCAGTTTAAGAGTACAAAATACAGATGAATGTTAACTAACCGGAGCAGAAAGTTCAGGTACAGAGGCAGGAGGGGCAGGGACAGCAGCACGAACTGGAGCTACATCAGAGGCAGGAGCTGCTGCAGGAATAGCTGGTACGCCAGGAATGGAAAGAAATTCGACGTCAGCAGGGTTGCTACCAGGTTCTACACCAGGTTCGTTGCTATGAATTTTTGCCATAAACCCATCGAGTCCTGCAGTGTACTTCACAATTCTTTGACGTCCGTCTTCGTCCTTCAAGCTATAAGATCCTTTCACGTTTCCAGTTTCATCACCACTTTCAGACCTAGAGCTTGATCCAGTTCCAGCACCAGCAGTATACATGAAGGAGAAAGGAGACGGCTGTAAAAATTTAATTATTATGATTTATGAATGTGTCTCAGTGAAGCTCAGTTTTGATCGCTTTGAGAAAAAAATGTATGAGAAAGGAATTTTATGCCATGAAAATCGTAAGAAGTTCTCTACTACTGATTATATTGTAGCATCACTTTAAATTTTCTAAGAAGAAATAAAACAATTGCTCTACAAAAAGTTGCAATGAACTTTAATTTCTTTTATTACAATAGAACATTTATTGTTGTCTTATCTGTAACATATTGTTTCTGTTCGCGTTTAATAGTTTAAAGGTCTTCCATTATTTCATGAAAATGTTATAAAATAGTTCTTTAAACCTGCAACCATAAATATATGCAACTATAAATAATATGTTAGTTATTAACTAACCGGAGCAGAAAGTTCAGGTACAGAGGCAGGAGGGGCAGGGACAGCAGCACGAACTGGAGCTACATCAGAGGCAGGAGAGGCAGGAGCTGCTGCAGGAATAGCTGGTACGCCAGGAATGGAAAGAAATTCGACGTCAGCAGGGTTGCTACCAGGTTCTACACCAGGTTCGTTGCTATGAATTTTTGCCATAAACCCATCGAGTCCTGCAGTGTACTTCACAATTCTCTGACGTCCGTCTTCGTCCTTCAAGCTATAAGATCCTTTCACGTTTCCAGTTTCATCACCGTTTTCAGACCTAGAGCTTGATCCAGTTCCAGCACCAGCAGTATACATGAAGGAGAAAGGAGACGGCTGTAAAAGAATTAAACGCTTATTTTTATAGTTATAAGTTGAAATCTGAATACACATATTGATACATAAATATTATGCGTAAATTTTCGTTGAACTTACTGCTTTGAAAATACCATACACGTACTGTATTAGTAGCAGTAGACCACAGCACACGAACATAAATGTATATTGTATATTATAGATCAGATATATCTAAACCAAATCCGATTAGGAGTCAGTATTTAAATTTTTTTCTGGAAATGGCAGTAGGTAAAGATATCGTAAACAAAAATATAATAACACGGTATGTGTGTTTTCTATAGCAAAGCCACATTGAGCTATCTGTTGAGTATTAACATAGTATTCCATTATAGTATGGTATAATGCTTTACACACAATCCTTGAAACCTTTCCTATCAAAAAATAATCATTTATGATTATGGCTCTTTTTGATTATTGTATGAAATAGGTAGAGAATGATTTTTTAAACATGCATATATAATTACAAACAACAGTCAGAGAACATGTTCGAGACCTTTGCTTAAGCTACAGGTCCACAGTAACTGTAGATCAGGTTATAATTTCTCCGACTCTAATCATTTGCTTATTCTTTGTATGGCCAAGCGTGTTAAGGCGTTTGACCTCGTAATCCGAGGGTCGCGGGCTCGAATCCCGATCGCACCAAACATGCTCGCCCTTTCATCCGTGGGGGCGTTATAATGTGACGGTCATTCCCACTATTCTTTGGTAAAAGAGTAGCCCAAGAGTTGGCGGTGGGTGGTGATGACTAGCTGCCTTCCCTCTAGTCTTACACTGCTACATTAGGGTATGGCCCGGCATGGCTAAGCGTGTTAAGGCGTTCGACCTCGTAATCCGAGGGTCGCGGGCTCGAATCCCAATCGCACCAAACATACTCGCCCTTTCAGCCATGGGGGCGTTATAATGTTGACGGTCATTCCCACTATTCGTTGGTAAAAGAGTAGCCCAAGAGTTGGCGGTGGGTGGTGATGACTAGCTGCCTTCCGTCTAGTCTTACACTGCTACATTAGGGACGGCTAGCACTGATAGCCCTCGAATAACTTTGGGCGAAATTAAACAAAAAACAATCTTCTTTGTAAATATGTATACAGAAATGTATGTAGTATTTACATCAGTATTTGTATTATTTTATCACAATTCACAGACTGGAATAAAAAGTAATCAATCAATATAATTAAGTATTGTTCAAATACTTACAGGGAGTTGAACAGGTTCAATAGTTTTCCCAGCGCTAGCAGAGTGTAGCACATCAGGTAACACAGAGGCTCCTTCCAGACCAAGAATAGAGACATCGGCGGGGTTACTTCCTGGTATAATTCCGTGTTCATTAGTTCTTATACTTGCAAAAAACCCATTTCCACTGGCAGTATAATCAACCATTCTCTTTTTCCCATCTTTATGTGTCAAGCTATAAGATCCCTTCACTTTTCCAGAGGAATCTCCATCTTCTAGTCGACTATGAGACCCCTTCCCAGAAACAGCGTTGTACATGTAGGAAAAGGGGCTAAACTGTAAAAGGTTTAAGTACTGTATAATGAAGTTCCAAAAAGGTTAAATGTTCTTGTTTTAATTATTGTTACTTTATGTACATATTTTTTCTCTTTATCTTTTACATACATTTTCACGTATATATGCATTATCCAGTCAGATATCCTACAGATTCAGAGAGAGAAAACGAATAACGTATTAACAAAGTTTCTTCAGCCAATTGTAAAGCTATTAAACGTAAAATAAAACTCGTATGAGCTAAGAACTTGACTCAATAGATAATTCTAATTTTATATATATTTTCTTTGATTAAAAATATTTATATTTTTTTATCTTTAATGTTTCAATATTCCTTATAGTTATGACATAACGATCTACAGCAATGTATTTTGTGGAACTGGTACTTTCTGTTAACATTTTAACAGAAACACTTCCATAGCGAGACGTATGTTCAGGCTGAGATCTCAGGTAGGATAGATTTTAACCTTAGGATAACAGAAATAAGAAGAAATTAAAGCCTTAAAATTGTCCAAAAATACAAATTATCCTTACATATATCATTTAACGAAATGGATTGAGGACTTTGTGAAGCTGAGAAACCCACTCGAAGTAAAAATGTATTTTCAAAACGGGTGGTACGGGTATTAAAACTTTATTTTAATTAAAGTTTTTATACCAATACCACCCGTTTGGAAATTGTAATTTTACTTCAGTGCAATGGCTTATGTAATTTATTTCATTAAAAACATTAAACATTAAAGCATAGAAAATAATTTCTGAATTATTTTTCCGTATTATCGTTTATTACATGTTTGGATGATCTTTGATTATGCTTTACAAGAAATATGTTCAAGCTTATGAATAATAATTATATAAAATACAGAAAATTATTCTTACTTCTTCAGCAGGTTTAAGGGGACTAGGAGGAGCAGCCGGTGGTGGAACTTCTCCTTTGTAGCCATGTGGCACTAAATGAAAGATAACAGTTCTGTCTCCAGGTACTCCCATACAAGCTCCAAGCGCCAACACGGAACAGAAAAGAAGTATCTGTAAACAAATGTCGAATGATGATAATTTTTCCTCCCTTAGAATTAATTCATTTAAAACTTCATAAAACTTTACGTAATCGTATTGGTTTACACATTTTTCAGACATCATTAATTACATAAATTAGTTTTTTTATCTCTAAAAAAGAGGGATGGGTATAATACGAAACTGTGTCTAAAACGGCCTACCAAGGAAGGGGAGCTGTAGTTTCTTAAGCTATAAATGTATAATAACTGTAGATTAGATTGGAATTTCTCCTTCTGTATTGAATTATAGTATAAAATCAACAATCCAACCGTTGAAGCCCTTCTTTATTTTGATAGATAGATAAAGTCAAGTTTTTCATATATTAAATGCAGTGACAACTATTTACAAAGTACGAGCTAAAAATCTCAAAATTTATTTCTTTACTGTGAAGCCTAAATTAATTCATAGTTTGTGTAAATATTCACGGTATTACTTCATTATTATATAAGAAAACGTAAGGGTGATTTTGTTTTTGAAAAATCAGAACATTCTATATATGCAAATTAAATATTTTAAATTGGATTTGATATATAATTTTTCATGTTCTGTTTCTACTATTCTAAAACATCAATAATATTTGAACAAACGTTATATTATTTATGGTGAAAAATTTATTATCATTTTTGCATTGAGCTATCGAATTAAGCTGGCCAGTTGTGTTTCGTTTAGTCTTATCAAATTCTGTATATACAGAAAACCTATGGCACTATACATACCCCATGCACCATGTTGAAATGTTCTGCCATCCTCGGTCTGTCTTCTCCTGATGAATAATGTCTGACACTCATCAAGCTCCCTCTTTTATATACCTGGACGAGGAAACATCTTCATAACTCGCGGAAGGACAACAGGGTAGGGATGATCTAATTTCCATACCGACCGTAGCCCAAACTGCTATAGACCTTGAATATCTTGCACCGTAGCTCATCCTTTCAGCCTCGATGTGCACGTGATAGGTAATCTAGTGTTATCTACTTACCTCCACGTATACGTGTTTCTTTTTTTTTTCTATCAGTATAATTGAGTCCGATTTCTATCTGTGATTGGTATTTTTTTTACAATCTTCTCCAGATCTAAATCCCATTGGATTGGATTGCAGTAGCTTGGTCTTCGTGTTATATTGATCATCCAAGAGTCATTAGACCTAATAGCTGGAACTTTATGTTATACTAATCATCTTCCAATCATTAGACCTAATAGGTGGGATTTCACGTTATATTAATCATCTTCCAGTTATTAGGCTTATACGTTTCAGTAAATTATACGAACAATTATTAAAACTTTCGGTTTTCTATCATATAGTTTTGTTATTTTGAAAAAGAAAGGAAATTTTTTCAGAAATTTCTTCTTCTGTAGAAGTGTAAAATTTCAAAACTTACAAAATTTAAAGAAAAAACAGTTTTCTTCATCATGCCTTTAAATAAAAGTGATTATTATAAATAATCATTATCATAAATAAATCATTATTTGTAATCTTATTATTAAAAAAAGGAAGTTGTGTAAAGGTTTCTAACAATGTAAGTTAACATATAATAGTTTTATTTGTGCAAAACTGTCGGTGGACTGTTTGCGCTGTGCCCACTACATTGTAAACCCGTAAAGTTAGAACTGACCAACCAGGGGACTATAAATTAAACAAATATTCACGATCGTTATCCAGATATCACATAATTATAAAACATTTTATGAATACTTTTAATTAGACAAATTGTCATTAGATTACTAGTTAAGGAGAGATTACTGATATAAAGGTAATTTTATATTTAATTCCAGATTAAGTATAGCGCAACACTTATTTGTAGTAGTTTTTACTCTGACTTACGGGTACTCTAAAAGGAATTTGTTTTTGATATTATCATATATGCAGACAGAGCTGGTTATTGTTGTTTGAAGTTAAGCACAAAGCTACACAATGGGCTACCTGTGCTATGCCCACCACGTTACCGAATCCCGGTTTTTAGAGTTATAAGTTCGCAGACGTACCGCTGTGCCTCTGGGGCTCTCTTTTTTATTTCGTCTGTTTAGAATCTAACAGATAGCTCCTATCTCCGCTTACCGCGATTTGGAGTTTGCTATTCTATGAAATGTTATCATCAACAGCATTTCCTTGATTACTTATATATATATATATATGAGGTTCCGAGATGTTCCGTAAGCAACTTGTGAAGCTGTTGGAGATGCGATCACGATGGCCTTTTTGGCACCATAGATCAAAATATCAAGAACCAGGTTTACAATTACAAACATACAATGAAGAAAGATTGCAAATTTTATTTGAGAGGGAAAAAAATAACCAACTAGAATGTGTGACCATTTCTGGTTAGGTGTTGTGACCGCTACGAAAGCAAGTGCTGGTAATTTTAGATCGAAGTATCTTACCATAATTGAGATACACCACATTCAGGACTTTCCAACAGTGTATACAAAATCTTACCGGAATATATAGTTCTTTGTTATTCCGTTCTAAAAGAATACTGTTTCTTTAGTTGAAGAAGAGATTATTTTGTTAATAAAAATCCTTATTTTACCATGCATATTTTGAAATTCATATAGAAAACGTTTTCAGAATTATTTTTTCTCGTAATTTTTAAAAACATAAAGTGAGTTCATCAATTCAAACTTTTTATTCGCATGTGTCCCGAGTATCAGTGTCTATTTATTGTGTAGTTCCATATCTATCTCTTTGTACTATACTTTTGCTATTCTGCTTGTGTCTAATTAGCGTGGTTTTCTTCTAATTATTTAGTCCCGGCGTGGCCATGTGTTTAAGGCACTCGACTCGTAATCCGAAGGTTACGAGATGTGGTTGAACATGCAAAGCACAAATAGCAGAATACATTTATAAACACAATTACGTACAAAGAATATTTTTGCAGTTTTGTCTTAGCGCTATTTATATCATTAGTGTTTATGAACAACGACTGTACAAGAGCAGTAACGGATAAAGTGAATAACCATACATTATTGAGGAACGAGATGGTCGCAAGTCTTTTTTTCAATACACTTTGGATATTTCCTCATTTAAAAACCTTAAATTATCACTAAAGTATATAATATATAGGTTTAGAAGAACACAACTGATACTACATTATTCCCATGTCTTGACTCATGGTTGGTTCTTGTGATTCCAAATGTTAATAAACTTATTCAAATCTTACTCATATTATGAATTTTACTACATTTCTAATCAAAGACGACCCGGCATAGCCAGGTGGTTAGGGCGTTCTGAGGGTCGCGGGTTTAAATCTCTGTCACATCAGACATGCTTGCCCTTTTAGTCGTAGAGGATTATAGAGTAACGGTCAATTCCACTATTTCTTGGTAAAAAGAGTAGCCCAAGAGTTGGCGGTGGGTGGTGATGACTAGCTGCCTCCCCTCTAGTCTTACACTGCAAAATTAAGAATAGCTAGCGCAGATAACCTTGGTGTGACTTTGCGCGAAATTCAAAACAAACCAAACAAATCTATTCATTTTTATTTGTTTAATGTGTGTGTTTTTCTTACAGCAAAGCCACTTTGGGCTATCTGCTGAGTCCACTGAGGGAAAACTAATCCCTAATTTTAGCGTTGTAAATCCGTAGACTTACCGCTGTACCTGCGGGGGACGTTGGTTCAGTACAGACATGACTTTCGACGTAGTTACGATTTGTATATTTACCCTTATTTGTATTTTATCTATCTATTAATCTGTTTCTGTGAAATATCAATTATTAGAATGTAAAAAGAAATTAATTAGTAAGTAGGAAAAAGTGCCAAAAGTAAGGAAACAAGGTAAGAATAGACTAGGAACATTATAATCCTTGGTGAATGAAAACCGTCATTCTGCCTATGCCAACTTCTTGTGCTCTCTTGCAAGAACTTGATAACTGTTGACACTAAAGGAAAGGTGTATATAATTAAATTTTTCTATTGTAAGCTTTACTTCAGGAAACAAGTAGAGTTAAATGTAAGTAATGAGATTATGTGACCCCAGCGAAAAACATGGTATCATAAAGAAGCGGTTGATGTAAAAACTGAAACAGAAAGCTCTAATAGTCATTATATGAGAGACATTATAAATATCTGACTGAGCTGGGCCAAAAGAAAAGCATCAAAACCACTGACTTCTTAATTTTTTTTAATTTATTGAGCGTTAAAAATTAAAACTCAATTGAAGGTTGTAACTGGATCAAAGTTCAAAGTAAAACGCAACGGAGAAATGGGTAGAAGGATGGTCATATTAGAAATACATCTCATTCTTTCAAGTGCAACCTTAGATGTTAGCAGGTAACACTTATTTTGAAAACAGTATAAACGTAAATTATGCAATTCATCGTTTTTGTTTTCAGTTTGGAACGCTCGAACGAACCATGACAGACTTCAGCAGTAGTAATGTTCGTCTTTACTAGGACACTCACTGCTATGATATAATTGCTTCATACAACACAGAACTCTCAATATAGATATATAAATTCATACTTCGCTTTCAAAGGTTACACCATAGTTAGAATCTAGATCTAAGAAGTCTATGTAGTCTACGTTTTTATTTAGCCGATACAGCTGCAGCCTAATCATGTCGAGTTTACAGGTGATATAAAGACGAATTGTTACTTGGTAACTCACAGAACCTGCTCTTAATCATAGAATAATGCTATTATTGTATTGATAGCTCATTAGTAGTATTGCAAAATGAGTATTACCAAGGTTACAAGTAAATCTAAAAAAAATGCTTTTATTTAATGTGTTTGGATTTGCATGAAATTAACAGCAGAAGAGATAGAGAAATACACTTTTCTAACAATGTTGGTAAATCAGTCATTCGACCAGATTGACAAATTTGTGCTTTTGTAAATATTTTGTTTTTACTTTATCGACTTTCTCGAGGCCCCTGATGACTTGCTACTCTGTAGCTGTTTTTTACTTCTCAATAATGTGTCTAAAGTGCTTATAAAGTCTTGTGTTCCTGCTGCTTGCATTATATTTTAGATATTAATATCTATTGCTCGTTTGGCCCATTACTACTATAAGTGCTCCCGTACTTACAACATCTATTAATATTCAAGTTATATCATTTTTATTATCATTTCGTTCTGGGCCCCGCATGGTCAAGGAGTTAAGGTGCTTGAAACTCGTGGGTTCTTAACTCCATTACACCAAAAATGCTTACCCTTTTAGCCGTGGTGACGTTATATGTTGCAGCCAATCCCACTATCTGTTGATTAAAGAGTAGCTCAAGAGTTGTCAGTGAGTGGTGATAACTAGCTGTCTTCCCTCTAGTCTTACACTGCTAAATTAGGGACAGCTAGTGAAGACAACGCTTGGGGAATTTTGCGTGAAATTCAAAAACAAAAAAACAATCATTTTATCCATCTTTTTCTGGTTTCTGTCGTATCAATTTTCATATTCATTAACTTATGTTATCTGAAACAAAAGTCAAACAGGGAAGTATATAGGAAAATTAAAAGTCTGTTTATTACTCATTGTTAGATGGCACGTGTTATATGGTTTATAGGCGAAATAAAATTATATGTTTTGTGGAATATATTCTAACTGTAAAGTTTTAATGGTTATATATTACATTAAAGGAGGCTATATAGAATATCCTGATATGTTTTTTTTTTTAAGTGTAGTCTTCAGTTTGGACAGCGGTAAGTTTACGGACTTCCAACCAAACATTCCGAGGCTTGATTTCTTGCCGTGGTCCCAATAGATAGTTCACAACTTTTTGCTGTAAAATAAACAAATAAACTTTCAGCTGTTATGAACAGAACATTGTACTGTAGTTGATAATTATGTATTTTGGAAGTTATGAACAAGAATTTGTTCTTCAATGTATTTATTTTGTAAGTACTGTAGGTAGAGCATATTCATGTGTCATATGGCTGATGGCCTTTAATTGTATGTATTAGTGGTTGACCAGAGGTATTTATTAGTATTTTTCTTAAAATAAGTTAGCTGTATTGACTGTAGGTATAATTAAGACAAACGATGTTAAATGGTCCCCTAGCAATTTCTCACGTGATAGAGGCAAGTTTGGTTTTTCCTTGAAATTGCTTGTAAGTTACAAATTGAAAATTAGTCTCCCGCTGGGATAGCTGTAAGTCTTCGGATTTACAGCGTTGAAATAAGGGGTCAGTTCTCCTCAATGGACACAGCAGATAACCTGATGTAGCTTTGCTATAAGAAAAGATAAACACATAGTTAAATTTAAGTTGTGAAAATTTTCTAAATAATTATTTTATAATCTTATTGTTGTTGTTTCCCACGAGTAAAGTAATTCTCTAAAAGATGAAAAATCGTTTCACAAATCTTATACTGTTTTTCTCTATGTTGCTTCTCTGCACAGATTTTAGCTAACTCTCCTGGACATAGCACACTTAATATATAAAAAAAAATGTGTCCTTGCCGTAAAAAGAACACTGCTGCTGGCGATTGTCCTCCAAGAGAAGAAAATCTGAAGCATCTTCAATTGCTTTTTATAACTCAAGGTTATACCTTGTGTTACTGACAGTTTCCTCAAACATCGTGATTTTCAGTTTGAATAACATGCAGTAAAAACTGTCCTTTCGTTAGTGGCCAATACAGTTAACGCTAACATATCTCATAATTTAATTTATAATTTTGTGACGTCCCAACGCTTAGTAAAAAAACTCGCTACATTATAGCACTTAGATGGTTCCAAACTCACAAATTCAGATCATAGATTTAATATTGCTCTGTAAATAAAAGGATCAAGAACCTAATGGTTGAATATATTTACAAGTATATTTGTTGTGCATAAAATACATATTGTGTAAAACAAAAATAACAACACTTTTCAAAGTTGTCAAACTTTCATTTTATCAGTTCTATGCATTCCTCCAGACGTTTTCAATGGTTAGTATATATGTATATGTAAATATATATATGTTTGGGTGTGTATGTTTATTTGATATACGAGCCTTCTCGAAAGCGGGACAACAGAATGTTGTTCAAGATTACTTCTGGAGTGAAGGCAACAAGTAAAAGTAGTAAGTTATAAATTCCTTGTTTATAATCCATGATTTATTCATTATTTATTAACAACTCGTGTGTTTAAAAATATATATTTATTTGTATAAAGGGGAAAAATATAAATTTTGTCCTTGAATGTTGTATATGTGCAATTACAGACAAATATTGAGGTTGGTGGAGAAAAGCAAGGTCTTCGGAGTAATCATTTATACTAGAATTTGAAAGGATTAGTCCTTGAAAAACAACACTTGCTGGGTTCATGCTGCTACGCATCTTCCAAATAATGTCTGGTTATAAAGATACTTAAATTTTCATTGCGTTTGTCTCAGTGATACAATTGATCTCTAACTTAAATTTTCCAAAATATCAAGGTATTACTCCAACAAATATATCATATATTTTGCAAGATGTTTTTATAATACAGGTATGAAGATTATTGAATGAGATCCAATATTTTAAAGCCATGGTACAGTTTTGATTTTATGGATCATTTGACAAAAATTTTTGATTAGTGTTTTGCCTTCTTCTTTATATTATAAGATTCTTCGGGCACTATATAAACTCGCTCTCCTGGAACTCAGTATAAACTTTAAAATATTTTCGAAGACCATAAAAAAATACCATTATACTGGACTTGTAGTATAATTCTAGAAGTAAAATAAATTATGGAACAACAGTCCAATCTAATAAGATAAATCATTTGGATATCAAACATAGTACTTCTGAAAGCAGTGCTAAGAAATTAGCCACAATTCCTGAACCAAAACATGCACATATCTCATCAGAAAAGATGTGTTCTTCTTGAGATAAAGATAAAGCAGTAAGAAAGATAGATCTTACAATATACAACTTAAGAATCTACATCCCGAAAACTGTTTAAGTGTTGTTGTTTTTTTGTAGCTAAGCATGATGGGCTATATGTATTGTGCCATTCGCGAGCACAGAAACCCGATTTTTAGTTTAAGTTAACAGACTTACCGCTGAGCCAGTTGGAGTAAATTATTTACTACATTCATCAATACTGCCAAAATACTTCTTAAGGCTAAACAAAAACAAAAGAAAATGTTGACTAAGCATCGCTAGTTCTGGCTAAAAATAAACACTTTACTTTGTTCCTCGTTATTAAATAGCAGAATAATATTTATTGGTTTTCAAGTCGTTTTGAGCTCACCGCTTGAGTAACCTAAATTAAGTTAGGTGCACAAATTATAGTAAGTATGGCATTGTGCCTAATTTACTATTCGATATTATGTAGTAGACAACTATTTAATGATAATACTACAGTAGTGTCTTCTTTTCTATTGAAATACACAATGTGATATCAGTAAAATAAGAAATAGGTATCGTGTTTTTTGTAGGAAAAATCTCTAAATATAAATTTTATTAATGGGCAAACTAAATGAAATAAGAAACAAACAAAATATAAATAACCATAAGTATATGAATACAGTATTTTCTTACTACGAAAATACAGGTAATATTACACATTCCCAGCTAACTTATATGTACTTTGCATAATTAAGTTGCTTATTCTGTAATGTATCTTTATCGAGCAAGACTTTGAAATAATGTTTAGGGGAATGGGTAACTACACTAAATAGAGAGTAAAAACATTAGTTTAAAATATATAGTAAACTGTTTGTTCATTTAGAATAACTGTAAATGTATCAAACGTAAAGATATGTTCATTTTATAAATATTTCTTAAATGTGCTTGCTACAAAACAAAAGTTAGCACATTTTACTAAAACATCATCACATAACATGACTCAACCACAGTTATCCAGGCGTGGTTTTCCAAAGCTTGTTACTTTCACTTTATCTCTTAATGAAATCTAATTTGTGTCCTTTAGGTATGCGTAGTGAAAGTACACGCTCAAGACCAGCGTTAGTTTTTTGTGTGTCAACTATTTTATTCATTACCAAATATATATGTGTAGATTTTGCTCCTTGAATTATAACAATGTTCTTCATAACCGCTAAAATAGTCAATTGTTAATTTACTGAAGAACAAATAAACTAAACATCGATAAATAACTGATTACCCGTTTAATAGGTTTTAACTTTTTAATTTTAGTTACAAGTTTTTATATTTATTACTCAACTACTGAGTTTGTGTTATAAGTAAAACTGTTGCATAATCCTTATTAGTTGTTTCGATATAGCACAGTTTTATCAAATGTTTAACGGTGAAAATAAAAAAATAATAATTTAAAAGCTCGAACAATATCTATAACCAAATAAATGTTCATATTTAGCTTAGAATTGTTCATATGGATATTTTATATTAATATATGTATTTCTTACATTTAACTTTTATTTTACCATATAGTTTTAACTGACTAGAATAGTATGAAAATGTTAGCCTTCTCATCACTTCAAGTTAGTTACAGACCATCACGGAAATTTGTTGTTGTTGTTATTTTGAATCAAGCACAAAGCCACACAATGGGCTATCTGTGCTCTGCCCACCACGGGTATCGAAACGCGGATTTTAGCGTGTAAGTCCGCAGACATACCGCTGAGCCACTGGGGAGCATCACGGAAATAGGAAATCTGATATTTCCACTTACTTTAATGTTAATAATTTTAACTTACAAAGGAAATTATCAATAAAGATATTTACTAATAATTTAGAATTTTTTTCACTCGAACATAAACCATTTTGTATAATTTAACCATCCTGATGAAGAACCAGTTTTAATAACCTCCCATCTCTCTTAACCAATACTTGTAATATATATATATTAATTATTCATTTAATATATACTACTAAAATGTATATAATCTGTTTAAAAATTATTTCAGGTTTACTAGACAGATCTTAGATCTAAGCTATAGGGGGTGCGTTAATGTTTAAGGTAGTATTATGTTTGATACATTATATGTTGTAACAACAGCTTTACCAAATTTCAGGGCACAGCTACACCTACTAAGCTTACAGAGTTTAATAATGCGTGAAAGTAAAATTTTATTTACCATATACAAATGTACTGATGTGATAACGTTTAGGACACATTTAAATATTTCACATGTAAACAAATATAACAAAACTCAGACTTGCTGAGCTTTAATTGTATGATAATATTTAGTTTGCAAATTTACACTTTATTACAAGTACGCAGTAAAATTAGTTTAATTTTGGATTACTAAACTTCTACAGATATTAGTGATGTCTGAGGAATAACTTAAGATTACTATGTTTACTCAGGAAATGAATTATATTTGAATAATAAATCAGGTTTACTAAAATAAATATTAGTTGTTGTAATCTTCAAGCTATAATTTAGGTTTAAGATTTATAAAGAAATGTAAAATCTTTAATGGCAGAATTCATACTTAACCCACTTTAAGGCTCAGTTTAGAATTAATGTAGTTTTTTATGCTAATTTCCTTGCAGACTGAAAATGGATATTTATTTGAAGCACAACATGAACCATTGCAACATAAATAGCTGCAACAGTAAATATGATTATTTTCCCAGGAACTTTGGTTATTTTTCAGGTAATGATATGCAGTGTGTCCAATAAACAGTATAACTGGTAAGAAATTTATGATTTAATTATTTTGGAAAAATATAACTTTTTTGACAGATTGTTTAGGCAGAGTATTCGTGGTGAAACTTTGTAGAATAGACGGTTACCGCCTGTTATCTTGAAGACTTTCGAAACGTCGTCCTCTACGTCTCCTCAACAGGCAGAAGCCGTTTATCCTACAAAGTTTCATCAAAGAGAACATTCATTACGTTATCAGGGAAATCTCATAAATATTAAATGTAATACGCAGATCATGCTTATCAAAAGTCATGTTTGTAAAATTAGTCAGTAAGCCAGTTTATTATAATAATAATTTAAAATATACTATTGAAGCTGTACATGGTTTTATTTGTCTTTGATATTATTCACAATAAAAATAATAATTTTAAATTAACCCTTCAAGAGCGTAAAATACATTATGGATTTTAACATTATTTCATTTTATGCTTCATTAACCTTTCTATATAAATAATCTTATTTGTTTATCATTGTAGACCCCCCCAGTGGCTCAGCGGTATGTTTGCGGACTTACACGCTAAAATCCGGGTTTCGATACCCGTGATGGGCAGAGCACAGATAGCCCATTGTGTAGCTTTGTGCTTAATTCCAAAACAACCATTGTCATTGTAGAATGTTACGTATTTTTAAACGTTTTATCAAACACTTTGCAAGTGAAACAGTTTTGCTTGTATCTATTTAATATTCCTCTACAACGCTTATAGTGTAAATAATTTATTATTGCTTGTTAGACTAGTAGGAAACATGTGTTTCAGGTCAAGTTTTACATTGAACTAATGAGATATTCAACTGGAATATATCTTAAGGCCATCTTTGTTGAACAATATCACCTAAACTGTTTGATTTTTTTTGCTTTAAGATGGATTACTCTTTTTAGTGGCTAAAGAAAGATGAGCTACAAATACCAGAACCCAAGGACACCTGAGCAGCAGGTGTGCCCTGAGGATTAATAGAGCAAGGTCAAATACAGACACGTTATTGCTACCGTATTAGTTGTGAAGTTTCTACACGTCTTGCTTTCAGTTTTTTCTTCTTACTTCCAAACGGTGCGAGAGGTAAGTGTAATGGAATTCCCCGTGTGCAGTCTGCATGAATTATTTGAGAGAGACTTACAAATTCTGACCCCTTATATGTTAAAATGAGAAACTTGTCAAAAGAAGTAACATTGAAGTAAGTCTTAGCTTTACTGCACAGTATCATGACTGAAACTGAACTTCCTGATATTATAAAGGTGTCCAATGTCTACAATTGCTTGTCACAAGAACAAATGAAAATCAGAGATAGAATTTGATTGCATTTTCATACTGCCACCCACGAAAAATAACTCTAGGGGCTCTTAAATAATATGATATTATCTTTCTTAGTATTCAGAATGTTTCTTGTTGTTTTTGTAAGTTGTTTTTTTTGAGAACGGTAAATTCAACCGGCTCTATTACTGTGACCTGAAACCAAAAATGAGAAGAATTGAATTTAAATGCATATAAAATTTCTCACATTCCATTTGATTTAGTTTTTCTAAGGAAAGCGCATGTCAGATAAATTAATTCAGAATAACAAATTATAATAATTAAACAACTGTTCATTCTCTATATAATTTATATATAACAATGTCATCAGAATTACTCTCACGAAATGAAATAAAGTGACATTTTCGTAACTCTTGAAACTGAATTGATATTAACTCTCATTACTTCAATTCTAATAATGAGCAGCCAATGGAGTTGTTGAATTCTAATTTAAAATTTTTATACATGTCTTTAATACACATAAGGCTTCATTAAGTGTAACACTTTTATTACTGTAAAATTAAAGCTGCTTAGTATTATGGCATCGTATTTAATCGGTTACATACTGTCTTCTAACACAAAAATATATCAGTTATTTACTGTGGTTGAATACAAATCTATTAAAAATTAGCAATGACATCAATGTTGAGGTTACACGTATTTTTATCCGAAGACTGATCTTATGGCAAACACTGATGTAAACCACTAGCACGTTAAGGATATTGTTTAACCATAAACATGTACAAAGGAACTTCAATTCGATTTGTAATTGTTGTTGTTTTTGTAGAAAAAGTTTTAATTTGCTTGTTTTGAAATTTCGCACAAAGCTATTCGAGGACTATCTGTGCTAGCCGTCCCTAATTTAGCAGTGTAAGAAAAGAGGGAAGGCAACTAGTCATCACCACCCACCGCCAACTCTTGGAATACTCTTTTACCAACGAATAGTGGAATTGACCGTCACATTATAATGTATCCACAGCTGAAAGAGCGAGCATGTTTGGTGTGACGGGGATTCGAACCCGCGACCCTTGGATTACGAGTCGAGTGCCTTAATCCACCTGGCCATGCCGGGCGCAAAAAGTTTGAAGTGTAATCTGATGAGAAAACAAAATACCAGTTTTCTAAACTTAAATCAAAATTTATAAAAAAGTGTAAAAGTAGTATCATATTTATTAGAGAGAAAGGAAAAAATGTTACAGTGTGAAAAAGGGAAAAGAGAAACAAGGAAGAGTTTCAGTCGAAATTTTCTAATAACATTTGCCAAAATGATGTTGGTTGAAATTCAAGTGTTCTTATCGATTATCAAATATTTTAACTTGCTAATTTCAAATCATTATACTGCTTTTGGAAATTCTGCCAGTGCATGTTTTATAACCATTACTTTTAACAAGCACTTTATAGTAAATCTGCAGTCTTTTTCACTCATTTGTAGCTATCATTTGTAGCTAATCCTAATTGTAATTACTTTTAGTAAATATAGATGGTTGGTTCAGTCTTCCTCGAAATACTAAACTAAGATCGTATATGATTAGTTCTTATTTTTTCATAACTTTTTCACACTGATTTAAGCTTGTTTTGCACATTCACATATTTTCATACACACATACCAATTAAGTTTGGTATTTGTTCATGTCATGAACGATAAGATGAATTGGGTTTTCCAGTTCTAATTATCAAAACAGATACAAATATTCTATAATTTGTGACAATTTACAGCCAAAACACTGTTATGTTAAAATATATTGTATAAATTCCATTCAAAAGAAATATCTCTACATATTTAAATTTCAATGCTATCTCATAGAGAAATAGTACTAATTTTTATGTGTTTCACTTTGTTTCTCGCTCTTTTTAAGGGTGTATAGCATTTTGACCTAAATATCTCCTCGAAATCAAAGTTCATTCATTATATAATATATTATTATCTGACATTTTTATGTCATTTATAAAAGGCGTGATAACAGATTTTTAACAATTACTATAAGATTTAATTACATAAAAAGAAGTCAATATTTACGAATTTCTTCCTTACACATACTATATAATTTAATTATTGTTAATTTCATTATTACTATTGATTACAGCAGTCTGTAAATCTAATGCCATTACTTGTTACTTTAATTTATTGTTTATTATTATACTCTCATTATAACAATTGTTTGAAATTGTTAGTCTTAAAACGTAAAACCCAAGTAGGCCGGACCTTGTAGGTATTATTAAGATTACTACGAAAAATATCGCTAAAAACGTTAAGTAGAAAGGTAAGAAAAGTATATTTAATTAGCTATACGAATGGATTTTTGAGTTTTGCTCTAAGTCCATAGCTACTCTGATGACAAATCATCACCATATATTTAATTAACAGCAAATAAAACTGTCTCTAACTTCAGAAGAACATGTTTAACACTCCGTTAGTAAGAAAAATACATTTTTTTATCAAATCCGCAGAACTTTTTGTTCAGTCCTTAAAGGCACTCCTCGCGTAATCTGAGGGTCGCAGGTTCGAATCCCCGTCACACCAAACATACTCGCCCTTTCAACAGTGGAGGCGTTCTAATGTGACGCTCAATCCCCCTCTTCGTTGATAAAAGAGTAGCCCAAGAGTTGGCGGTGGGTGACTAGCTATCTTCTCTCTAGTCTTACGGTGCAAAATTATGGACGGCTAGCGCAAATAGCCATCGTGTAGCTTTGCGCGGAATTCAAAACAAACAAACAAACAGTCCTTGAAAAACGTTAGTTCTACTTTGGGCACCAGTCGATTAATAGATATAGATGTAATGTTGTGAAGTAGTATCACTCCAGTTGTTTTGAATAATAATAAATATCTTAATCTCCATCTCTGAAAAACGATTAATAGTAATAATGACAGTTACTTTCATAAATTACTGCACATGACTAGATAAACATAGACTTTCGTGACAAGAATAATGTTTTAATTCTTTCTAATGCTTTTTACCCTCGATATCCCAAGTTTATTTCGTTACAGAAATGCACACACACGTTTGCGCACGCAAAAGATTTGAGATGTCTAATCTATCTGGCACATTTCCTACCCATTAACTAACTGGTGGCAGCCTTGTAACGGAACATTCAGAGTGAATCTGTCCAATGAAATGTTCATGCATATAAACCTGTTGCTCATATTTCAGTCATGTTGTTCTAGTAACGAGGCTGGTGATTGTAAAGTATTACTATTTAATCACATTCGAATAGGCGACGGAGTTTCTAATTTACATTTTATGTCTCGTCAGCCCTTTCATATGTAAAATAATTCATATTCAAAGTATTAGGTAGAATCGTTTGAGAATGAATATATTTTACTTTACCTGGTTGATAAAATATCTCGACAAATTCAGTTTTTTCAATGTAGGACATGCTCGTGTGCGACTGTATCATATGTAAATTGTAATAACGTGATACTGAACTTGACTACTCAACAATTTTTAGAAGTCTTTATTTTAGTTCAAAAGCAAAGCACATTAGATGTACCTGAAGAGATATAGTAACATTTTTCCTTAAGTTTTTATATAATCTAATTTTCATATATGTTTAAGCTAGTATTGTTAGCTATTTTCTTTTTGTAATTAAACACAAAGCTACACAATTGTCTACGAATTCTCTGCTCACCACGGGTATCGAAAACCTGATTATAGCGTTATAAGTCTACAGACATTCCGGTGGGGGGGGCGTATTGTTAGCTTATACACCGTATTTTTATTAGTTACGGTTTCAACTTGCCTACGTGTTAACCTTGTAACAGAAATATTAAGAAATAAATTCCAGTTTGGATTTCAATTTACATTTTCCTGTTTTCTTTTGAGTTATTTTGTTGAGTTAAATAATAAAGTATTAAACTATTAGAATGTGTTAACTACCGTTCTGATATTGAAAAGAGTGAGTACTCGCGCTATATCCATAAAGGTTTCAGTAAGAATGTTACACCAGAAAAAATGGTATATATGTATGTGTGTATTTTTAAACGTTACTATTGAGATTTAAATTCGTTATTGTAAATTCATCTAAAATGTTCTGAACTATTAATTACAAAATCCAGAGCTCCAAAGCAAAAAATGTCATTATTTTACATTCTACAAATCAAGGTTTAGAGATAAATAGCTTTATTTTACATTTTGCAAGTTGCGTGAACTAGGAATGTGAGCACAGCCACTATTAACAATCTGTAATTTAAAACCCACGTGTATTATTAATCTTTCTACTACAAATAGCACTGGTTTTAATCTTGAAATACTTTCATAAAAGAACCAAAACTGAACATAAGTTTGACGCATATCTGATTTGCTATCTCATTTTATGCGCTAATTTTTTATAATGTTGTTAAATTTATTTTATCAGAACTTGTTTCTTGGAATTCTTTGTTCAGTTTGTCCCGTGAAAATACATTTAATGGTTTATTTGCGAATGGGCTTGTACATTTTTCTTTGTTTTTCACTAAATATCTTTACATTTTAAGTTTTTGAGAAGTTTTATAACAGCGCTCATTGTTCTACGTTGTTTTGTTTCCAATTGAGAGACAAAGATCGCTTAGCACCTAGCATTAGCAGTAGAAGCTGCTTATTTATAAAGTTCTTATTGTTGTAGCTGTCTTACACGTGCGTGTTTTTCCTTTATTGATATTCATAATAAAATATTATGATATTCGTAACTTCTTTATAATATGTATGTTATTCACTTCTTCAATACATTAAACGTCAAACAGCAGTCACAACATGATTTTGAAGACATTCAAATATTAACTCTCTGTTGCATCTATTTTTAATAATAATTCTTCTTTCCATGAGTCATTCACACTGAATACCACAACTGTAAAACACACTTTCTTTGTGTGAAAACTAATTTTAACACGAATAAACTTCTAGACTGAAAACCTCAGTAAATAATGTTATTTTGTAACGTTTCTATGAGTAGTAGTTGAATTAGATTTTAATGAGCTGCTGTATAAAAGTCAGAAAGGATAAACCTATAAACCTTGTTCTATCATTTATCGTAACATCACATGTTTAAACCTAGTTCTATCATTTATCGTAACGTCACATCTTTAAACCTAGTTCTATCATTTATCGTAACATCACATGTTTCAAAGAAGCAGAGTTAAAAAAAAACCACAAAGATCACAATGTACACCTCGTTTTCATCAAATATATTTTATGGCGTTTTTTTCAATTTTTAAGATATTAGCACAATTTTAAGAATACACTGTGTGTCAGTTTAATATTGAATGTGGTGATCTTAATAGGGTATAGTTTCCTTTCTTTAAACAACCTTAAAGTGTTGCAAATAATTCCTAACAAATTGCATAAACATTCCCAAATAGCTTGTGTAGTTCTGTTTCTCTTTTAGGAGTATTTTCCTGTCGATATTATAATTATGAAAGTGCGTGGTTACGTGTTATACATATATAGATATATAAGTCGCATATATGGGATAATGACGTTGTTAACCTTTTTATCTTTCTTTTTTTAAGTCACACTAAGTTTACCTGCTCTGATATCAAATTTACTTTCGATAAGCACTTGGAGTTAAAAATTTACTGGTAAAAAGACTCAATGCTGCTTTCATCCTTATGTGCCAAACAGCTCTTGAAACAAACATACACGTGTTGACTGATATCGGACAGCCTTGGGATTAAAGTAGTATCTCGCTCAATCATTCTAGTTTTACAACTCGTCCGAATGAGCAGACATAAATCAATTTCATGACAGTTTAGACATTAAAGGAGAGGAAGCAGGACTGCCTGTATGACATTCCACGACTCTGAAAGTAGCTAATTATGAAACAAGTATTACATCTGTTAATCTCATATATAATCTAAAGATCCACAGGAAAAGAGAGAAGGATCTTGTTTGTCAGTTTGTTTTGTCTTTAAGTGGAAATATAGACACAGGACAATCTGCACTATGCCCACTTCTTGAATCGAAAAAAAAAATTCAGCATTATAAGCCCATAAACTTACCGCTGTGTAACCAAGGCGTTATAAGCTTGAAGAGTCGTTTTTTGAAAGGTTTATGCACGCCTTAAAAATGAAAAAAAACAAAACATTTTGCTGATACTTCAAATATTCAACACCAGGTGACAGTTATAACCTTTTTATATGAACAACAATACACATTTCTATATTTCTAATTTACTTCCGTTTAAAGTTTCAAAAATTCATGGGTAAATTTAAAACACTGCATACATACTAATCGGATGTTCAAATTTAAGTGTTTAAAAAAAACAACTGTAAAGGCTGTAATTTTAATGATAAGAAAATAGAAAAACAAGATTAATTTCGCCCCCAGTGGCATAGCGCTATGTTTGCTGACTTACACCTAAAAATTGGATATCCTTTGTGTGCAGAGCACAGATAGCCTAATATCTAACTTGTTCAGTTTGGATTCAAAATCATGGGTGTGTTAAAATGTTATTTTAGAACTTCCTGTTGACTCCATAATTGACTCTTCAAGAGATATTTCGTTAAAACCAGAAGTCGTCACATTCCGTTGTAAGTACAACTATTGCTTTTTGTTTTTCTCTAAACACATGTTTTGGAACAGTTAATTGATTAGTATGTATGGATTGATTGTGTGGTAGAAATTAAACACAAAGCTACACAAAAGAATATTTGTGCTCTGCGCACCATAGGTACTAAAATCAGTTTTTAGTGGTGTAAATCCGAAAACATGCTGTTGTGCCACTGGGGAGCAGCAGTATGCACAGAATGTTACACACTTACACATGACTTTTAGAAGTCATAGAAAGAATATACATAATTTTATGCCGGAACTATCTTAGTCAACAGGGTCTAAAGGATGAATTGGGCCCCGGAATGGCCAGGTGGGTTAAGGCGTTCGACTCGTAATCACAGGGTTGTGGGTTTGAATCCCCTTCACACATGCTAGCCCTTTCAGCCGTGGTGGTGTTATAATGTGACGGTCAATCACACTATTTGTTGGTAAAAAGAGTAGCCCAAGAGTTGGCGGTGGGTGGTGATGACTAACTGCCTTCCCTCTAGTCTTGCACTTGTCATGGACAGCTAACGCAGATAGCCCTTGTGTAGCTAAAAAAACAAACAAAGGATGAATTTCCAAAGTACTTTCATATAAACACCCCCGCTGGTACAGCGGTATGGCTACGAATTTACAATAAGGGGTTCGATTCCTCTCGTCGATAAGCTCAGCAGAGAGCCCGATGTGGCTTTGCTATAAGAAAAACTCACACACTTTCATATAATCTTGATTTATAGATACTGCGTAAGAAGCAGTTCAAATTTATTAAATTAATATTTTCTGATAGCGCCTGAGATAGAGAGACCTTTATCACACTCGTTCATTATTACTGACTCACTTCTAAGAGGTAAGCCTCCAAGCTTATAAGGCTAAAATTCTGTTTTCGATACTTGTGATTGGTACAGCACATATAGCCCATTGCGTAGCTTTGTGCTTAACAACAACAAAATAAATAAACATTATCTTTATCACTGCTCTAAGGGAAAACGTATTCATTCTCACCTACAAAAGTCAGTTGGTTCTCTTGTGTGTGTGTAATGAGACAGAAATATACCTACCTTTCCCTGCAGTAATCTTGATTTATAGATAGTGAAGCAATAAAATCTCAGCAAACTAAAATAATTATGATTTATTGGTGTTGAGGCAGATAAATCGTCCTTTCTATTTTCTACAAATACTGAAGAAGTAACACATTAGCAAGTTTATAGAGTAATAAAGTAAGGAAACTCTGGTAATCCTCATTTGCAGTTCTCTTTGTTATCCTTGATAATCTAAGTTATATTCATTTTACAATTGTATGAAAGTACTAAACCAGAGTGACTTCAGAAATCATTAATAAACCTTAATAATGAGGTAAAGGGAGATATTTGCTTCTAATTAACATAGATCCATAGCTAGTAAAACAAGAAATATTATCTATATTTCAGTAACTTTAGTCAAAATGAACCTAAGCTCAGAAGCTCTGTCACAAGATCTGTGATTGGAAGTCTTCTTTAAGCTTTCGCCACCTTTGTCTTTATAGATAACCGAAAAACGTAACAACTTTTGTTGTTTGTACTTGCAGCTGCTGATGAAATATGGTCCATTTCATTTCTGGCTTTAATTCTTTCTATAAATAAAGTTTTCATTTATGGAAGTAAGTAATATATGAAGCTATACTTATCCAAATCTTGCTTATAAAGCTTTTTTATATGTGGCAGTTGTTGTGCCATATTTTTCTCTTGTTACATTATATAACAATCATATCAATAACATTAACTATTATTCTCTAGTATGACAACTGGCTGAACTCGTAGGTGGTTTTACTTGTTTTATCTCGTATGAATGTTAGCGTATTTGTGTATAACACCCTTACTTTCGTATATATTTCAAGGTTGTTTTACCAAACTCCACGTATTTTTCATGATATTAATATATATATAAATTCTATTATATTAGCTTTCAGGAACGACTTTACTTGTACAAATCGTGATTATGTATATGCTATATTTCAATCAGTATTCTTCTGAAAAAAGATGAACAAATAGATTTTTCATCTAGACATCCTTGTATATAAAACTAAGCCTTGATTAAAGATCATTTAAAGCCATTCTTAACCAATAAAAAACGGCGCTGAAACAGAAGAATATTCCAGAAATATCACTAAGTACAGCTCATGAATTGGTTTAATGTATTGTTACTTAAATCAGTAGAATGTGGCAAATCTTCATATTTAAAGTAATGATAGTTGGTACCTCTAAATTCAATTTATTCGATTGAATAAGATTCCAGTAGCTAGTTTACTTATACTACCATTACTATAGTCCACATATTTGTGGACAACGTTAAGTAATATCCTGTTTCATTCATCAGCTGTAGCAACGCTTATTGTTGTCATGTGTTGAAGTAAAGAGTTCCTGCAAATTGCTTACAAGGAAAGCTTATTGGTGATCAGTGGGGTACTGTCCACGAACTCTTTCTGCTCATCCAACAATTATATTTATGGTTTTGCTTAGGGTGGTTATTAATAACAATCCCTGCATTAGGATAACCTCTAGTCCATTTAAAAACACAAAATTCCTTGTGATTAGCGTTCTAGTGGTCCATATCATATCAATATATTGCGGATCACTAGCATTCTTCTATTCTCATTACTATGTCATCTCACCGTAGCAAAACCCCCTTCAAAACGGTTACATTTAATGATACTGTACTGTGCAAATACTGACATACGATGTGTACTTGTCCATTTAAGACTTTTTATAAGGCTGTACAGAACGGAGATATAGTGGGTAATGATATAGCTGTAATGATATAGTGGGTGTTGAGGACTAGTTCACTCAAATTTCTGACACACCAAACAAACACCTTCTGCTAATTGTCTTTGTTATCAACATTTAAAACTCTCTAATAATTAATTAATAATCTTCTTCAGCCTAGATTTTCCGTGTGCCACGAGATGGCAACAGTTTCACTCAATTATGTGGTTACAAATGATTACAAGTGAGCAAGTGGTCGAACTTCACGATAAAAATGGGAACTGTTTATTTTAGAGCTGGTAGCAGTTGCATTCTGATGACCAGAAACATGAAATGTACAAATAAGAAAGGTCATTTCGATTCTTTGGATTGCATCCAAATGTGAGATGCCTTATTCATGTGCTTATTTTTCTTCCTTTTCTCGTATGATACTTTCATAACTTTATTACATCGTTAAAGTCGTTTCATTTTATTTCTTATAATAGTTATTGAATATTATTGACCAAAATAGATATTAACAATCTATTTTTATCTTCCACACTCCTTCAAAATAAAATTACACAGTTATAATAACAAATGCACCTAAAGTATGATATTTAAGATTTTGACTTCCAATAGTAAAATCTGACGTTCACTTTCTGTGCTTGTGGATATCAAACAAAAAATTTCCTTTGCATTGCTTTATTAGGTGTATTCTATCCTCTCAGTGGCACAGTGGTGTATCCACTGACTTAAACCGCTAGAAACCGAGTTTCGATACTCGTGATGCGCAGAGCACACAGCCCATTGCGTAGTTTGTGCTTAATTCCAAACAAAAAAACTATATTTTAAAACAAGAGTGAATTCAGTTCAAGATGTTACTCTACCACTTATCACGATCCATTTTTTTTTCAACCAACTTCCATTCTTAAATATTACAATTAATAATTGTTTACACTTTACTTTTGAAACAAATTAATTAAATTTTCTATTTAGTACTGGAATCCAGTCATAATTTAAAGAGGCGATAAGTGTACAATGTGAAAACAAAAACATATTTATAGATACTATAAAAAATACTAATTCAATAGAACGTCTGAACGATCAACTGGCATAAACTCTTCAATATTTGTCACTTCTCAAGCTTAGAGTTACTAATTTATTTAGAATCAAAATTGTACTTCCACGTATTTAGATACGTGGAAACTCTGTACCTTCAGTTCAACCAAAAGTACTTATGTTCACTTACACTAAGTATTTATGTTTTTATTTCTTATCTGTAGATAGATCTTATATTTACCAGTACACAGAAATTGAACTAAGTTGTTTAAAACAATAAGTACAACATGACTATTGTTTTGAATTCAGAAAAAAATGTTTTTTTCTATTAAAATTATCGTGTTATATAAATTTTGTCGACGTTTTTAATGTCGTTCCCAGTTATATATAACAAATGCAAGTATAACACTAAACAATATATATCTTAATCCTTAAAGCCGCTATAGACACAAAGCATCTAAGGAAAGCTCTTTTAATAGTTTAAGTTATCGAAAGAATTGAAAAATATTAATTCAAATCATTACTACACTAGAACTTATATGACTGTAAAAGAAAAGAAAAGACTGCCGTCCGCATTAAGCTTTCTCATCATTCATGTCTCAGTAATATTCATTAATAACGTGTTTGTTTGTTCGTTTTAGAGCAAAGTCACATTGGTCTATGTGCTGTGGCTACAACGAGGAATTTAACTGTATATTTTAGCGTTCTAAATCCATAAACTTCCTATTGTTTCATAAGGATACATGTTAATAGCAAACAAGTAGAATCGAAGAAGAGAAGACTGGTTGGAATCTTAATTTGATCATAATTTATTTCTTTCATTACCAAGACTTTCACCTTGGGAATTATAAGATAATCGCTCGATTACCATTTGAAGTTCAATAAAGAGACTACGGTTTGTAAGCGTTCTGAATAAACGTTTAAACCTTTTCCCTAACACATACTACCCTTAGGCAATTTTAAATTATTTTACTGATTAGCAAGTAAAATTAATTAAAGACTCAGCAGGTTGTAAAAAGATTAATTTAAGATAAATTAACCTGAAGATAATTTAAGTCATTCCTTACGAATCGAATTAATTAAATAACTTGACAACTATCAGGAAAAACCTAAAACCAGCATTGGTTGTGAGAATGTTTATTGTAAATAAGCTCTATTTCCGAGATCATTAGCTCACTTTCCCGAGAATATCCAGCAAAAGTTTTTGTGCGTTATTTTTTTTGCGACCGTAAAACAAAACAGGTAACTAAGAATATGTTATTTTTTGTATTTATTTAATGTTCGAATAATAAGGACTCTTACTAGGCCACATGTATACAATGTAAACAAAAGTTAATATATAAATATTTTGAAATGGTATCTTTTAACTAAGAATTCATGGCCAGAAGGCATTCGACTCGTAAGCTGAGGGTCGCGGACTCGAACCCTTGTCACCAAACATACTCGCCTATTTAGCCCTGGGGGTGTTATAAAATGATGATCAATCCCACTATTCGTTGGCAAAACGGTAATCCAAGAGCTGGCGGTGGGTGATGATGACTAACTGCCTTCATTCTAGTCTTACCGTTAAATTAGGGACGACTAGCGCAGATAGCTCCCGTGAAGCTTTGCGCGAAATTCAAACTAACTTAGAATCAGTTGTGGACGTTGTACTTCATAGTGAGTTATAGAAATAAGTAAGTGGTTGTTATATTAAGTACTTACATCAAGAAGTGCAGAAGTGTTGTTATTAACTATAATTTCAGATTCCAAAGATTAGGCCCAAAATGACTATCATTCTGTTAGTACGTCGTTGGTCCAATTCTCTGGTAACGTCGTTTTAAGAAATTGAAGAGTACACAATCAAAATATTAATTTATTAATTAGTATTAAATATATATATATATATATTTGTATATATATATACAGGGTGGTCGCTAGAAAAGCGGAAAATTTGAGGGTCAGATGAGATCATGAATAAAATGCGTGCTTACTCATTTCTATTTTGATTTCTTTACATCATGAATAAAATGCATGATTTTAATATCATTTTGAGCATCTATGAGTGTAATATAACATATGCCTTTAAAAAACTTTGTAAAAGTTATTCTTTGTAAAAATAAATAGCTGTTTGACAAATTTTCCGCTTTTCTAGCGACCACCCTGTATAATTTAAGCATATATCTGTAGGTGCGACGAGTTGAATGAAAAAAATGTTTATTTTTCTCTAATTGTTATTATCACTAAAATTATTCCACCTTATCAAATGTCAAGGGGTACAAAGCCAAAAAAAATGAATGTCCGAGTTTAAAACGAGAAAAAGTAGCAAGATAATTAATTTAAACTCCCAGCTCTTTAAAATTATTATGTGGGATGCACTTAATTAACTCTTCAAGTTGAAGTTATGGTAGAGGTCACTGTTCCATAACGCTTCAACACCTTTCTCTGTGCATGTGCCAGCTTTTAGTTTCATGACCTTATATTAATTAATGTACAGACTAATAAGATATACGTAAATTGGATGTATGGACAAAAACAAAATGAATAGAAGACTAGAATTATTTGATTTTTAGGAATTTTATTACATGCACTCCAAATGGTGCTGTCTGCTGAGACTACCGGTCAATAAAGGAAATACCGTTGAACATTAAACTAAAAGAACACGACAGAGCCAAGATTTTAGAAACTTGAGACAATTTTCTAAACAGAAAATATCTGGAATCATTTAAAATTAAATCCATTAACAGGTACATTGTCTGGACCCGTTAACATTCTATTATTAATTTTATCCTTTTATTTGTATCTCTCCTTGTGTTATTGTTATCATTTTCTCTATTTTTGTGATCAAAGACTCAGAAGTGTTCTACTGTACTTGAATCACGTACACCTGTCCGTTATATTATTATAGCTGTATCTTGTTTTCGGTGGTTACCACTTAAAATGGGTTTGGTAACCTGTGACGTGGATTCTTGATTTGTCGCTTTTACATAAGAGATAGAATTTATCTTATTATATTTTCATGAAAGTTGACTCTGTATTTTTCAAGAAATTATGTAACAACACTTACACACACTAATCTCGATGCATGACAAAATCCAATATAAGTCTCAACAATTTTATATTAGCAGCAATATTTTTGTAAAGAGACCAGTAAGTAAATGAACAAATAAATTTAACGTATTATCTTCACCAAGATATTAAATACTAAGATACTTTGAGTGCATGCCTTCAAGAAATGCTTTTGACGTAATAACATAAACTTTACAAATTTACAATCTATATAATTAAGAAATAACTCTATACACGTCAATACATTATGAGGAAGAAATTAATTCTTTATATTAAACAATGTTTTTTTGACTTTCGTAACTTTGAAAGCTGTAACTGATAAAATTATATAACATCACTAATCTCAAAGAATTACTGTTTTTCAGTGTTTCAAATGATCAAGAAAGCTGCACAAGTGCTACACATTTTTAATTTTGTTTCGTAGTTTGACATATTGTACCTGCGCAGTCAAAAAAATTAAATATATTTTTCCCTTCAAGTAAAACTTACGTCATAGCGGCAAATTGAAATTACGGTTAACTTTTTATTTATTTTTATCAGACAGGCTCTGAGTTCTTCAAACTTTCATTCCATAACTCCGTAATCTCTTTACCAATTTAAGATCTAATTACAGCTTTGAACTCAGGATGTCAAACACTTTCGATTGATGTTTCTGACCACGCCCAAAGTCTTGTAGATTAATGGATTCTAATCCTACTAATTTGAGGTGCTGATTATCAATAAAATATAGCTAATAAAAATGGAAAAACGTTTCACAGGGTTAAGTTTCTGGAATTGATGGTTCCCTCCTATTTAGTACTTTATGTAAAATGAATGTAAGTAAAACAAACATTAAAACAACAATCTGAATGTAAACACCATTTATGATTGCATTTTGCTTGTGATTTGGAAGGAATTGTTTCAATTTGAATAGTATTATCTGCTCATGTAAAGAAACATATTTTCATGATAGGCTGAAATGGATTATGGTGGGACAAACTCCAGTGAACTAATAAAATGTTCACCGTAAGCATAACTCTGCTTCAAAAGCGATACGTACCTCACTAGTACAGCGGTAAGTGTACGGCTTTAAAACGCTAAAACGAGATGTTCGATTCCCCTCTGTGGACTCTGCAGATAACCCGATGTGGCTTTGCTGTATAAAAACGCACAAAAGAGATATAATTAACATAAAAATGATATTATTCAACATCACATGCTCATCTCACATTGCCACTTACACTAGGATTATGAATCAGACGGGAGTGACCCCCAGAATTTACAAATAGTGAGTAAGTTTCATAATTAGTGCTTCTGTGATCTTTATTGCCACGATGGATATAAGTAATAGATGTAATAAAATAGCTTATCATCACAAGTAATTTACTCTTTAAAACACATTTGGAATATACATGTCTTCTTATGACAACTAATGTTATCCTTCTTCATACTGGCAAGAAAAAAGAAAGAATAAGAAGCAAAACGAGCTTCGAATTTTCTATTTTTATAAATATATGTTTTTGTGACGGATGCAACATCTTGGTCCTGTAGCTCTAAAACAATATCTCAAATAATGGTAAAAGTCAAAAAGAACTCACAGTTTTCAAAGTTTAAAATTAAAAATAGGGTGTCCGCTGATCAAAGTTTTAAACAAATATAGGAGACTCATTAAGACCTTTTAAGTCCTCTTATACAAAAATATTAACATTTTCCTTGATAGGTTTTTCCAACAGGAATTAAACGATGAAAAATTGAGGCAGAGGCGATAAATAAAATGATGCATAATATTTTAATTTTGAATTGTTTCGAGGTTCTAAATCAAGGTGTAGTGTTTTAAATAAAATCAGTTACCTAATAGCATTATTCAACCTGAAGTGCTACAAAGGGATGTTCGACTCTGTTATAAACAGACAATGCAAAAAACACTAAAATTTTGTCCATCGATCAGCTCTGTCTCTATTCATTATTGATTATGAGAAAGCCATTCCATGACATCATACCTACAGGAAGAGAAGGTAAAAGTAGTGTGACATAGTTATTCAGGCATCACTAGGATGAATCCAATCCTCTCCTCCTAAAGATTTATTGTCACATGCTGTATTCTTTGTTTCCAGAAAAGGTTACAGGCAGGAATTTACCTGAAAGGCCTTCTCACCTTGAACAACACCCACATGAAAAGAGCACGTTTAAAACGACTCACTATAGATATATAAACACAAATGTGTGAAAGAAAACTACTCTATTTTAAAAAATTCTGGAACAAAACGTTAAGCTTTTAAGTCACATATAACATACAAAGCATGTATATGTTATTTCAAACCTCATACCTTTATACCCTAAGAAGACTTTTAACACTAAAATGGAATTTCGATACCTGCAATGGGTATGACGCAGCTAGCCCATCATGTGCTTTGCGCTTAACAACAAACAAACAAATTACTCTATAGATCATTGACTCATAAATACAACTTGCAACAGCTATTTAAAACATAGAAACTTAGTTTACTTTTTTGAAGATCAAACACAATTGAAAGAGTATCAAAAGGATGCTGTGAGTTAAAATGTATTTGCGCTATTACAAAAATCTACCTGGAATTTTGTATGATTGCTTTCTTTTAAGATAATGTGAGTTAAAATACCATATTGTTATACCATCTCTAGGTCTAGGCCATATGGGGTCAAGTAGTTAAAGCGTTCAGCTTGTAATCTGAGGGTCGCGGGTTCAAATCTCCATCCCACCAAACATGCTCCCTCCTCAACCGCGTTGGCATTGTAATGTTTCGGTAAACCCTACTATTCGTTGACAAAATAGTGTCCAAAGAGTTGGCGGTGGGAAGTGATAACTAGTTACCTTCCTTCTAGCAGTTCACTGCTGAATTAGGGACGATTAGCGCAGATTGCCCTCGTGTGGCTTTGCGTAAAATTCAAAACAAAACTTTTGATTCTTCTTGAAAATGACCCTCTCCTCAATTAGTGTCAACTTCTTGTTTGGTGTACTTTTCAAAATCAGAATGCACAACAGCGTAGAGCGAGACAGACAGGTTACCTTTTATATGTTGCTTGACCAATTTAGGAACTTGACCTACAGGAATATAACTTCAAGAGTTATTTATTAAAAGGAATTCATTGATACAAAGATGTTCATGTATACATAACGATCTTATAATACTTTTCAGTTTCAATTTTTAATGTTGTTTATTGAAATTCTGATTCGAAATATGTACATCAAGTTTTCTTAGTTACTATATGCTTCACGTCATTAACTTTGTTTTACAGCGATCACTAGCAAAGAAGTAAACATATTACATCATATTAGATAATTTTGTACTCTTATTTACTGCAGTACCCATTATAAGTGCCTTACAAGTAATTATTGAAATCACTCCTTTTTATGCGAAATGCATAAGAGATCCAAACAGTAATAATGTGATAAACTGCAATATTATTGTATTTTGTTTATATTTTTGTACGTGACTTGTATAGTATTGGATACTAAAACAAATTCACGAACCTACAATCTATTTGGTGATGCGTAAATATTAAAAATGATAAAAGCCGATAGGATTGTTCTGAGATCAGCTGTTTAAAATAACAACTATAAATTTTATTCAAGCTCTTCTAGGCGTAACCAAAATGTAAGAAAAACAATAACATTTTCTTTGGTGAAATAAATTAAAAAAAACATGATGGATAACAATAATAAATCGTAATGTTTTACCATATTCTTTATACAATTATTGTATAACATTTCCCATAAATTCAAATATCCAAGTGCTGTCCTCTATTGTTTCAGAATCAAATCATATTTTTGCTTCTCAATAAAAATTGTTTTTAACTTAAGAAAACTTTAGCACCATCTCTTGGAGACCTGAAATAATACTTTATAAACGTTAGCAAGAGGAACACTTTTTTATTTTGCCCAAGCAAGTAGTTAGTTTTGGTGAAATTTTTAACCAGAGAATATACAGTAGGCTAACAACCAAACCCCGATTTTAGCATTATAAGTTTATAAATAAACTGTTAATCCACAATAAGACAGCAACAAGTAATTTATACTACTTAGTCTTAATTGTAAATTTTAAATCACCAATAATATTAATATTATTATTAGTTCTAGATGCAGTTGCAATTTACAAACATTTTCAAATGACATTTAATCGTTAAACAGGTGAAAAGCAAAGAGTAAACTCAATATTTATCGCTTTATGCTAAATTGGCAATTAGGATGTTACACACAAAACTTAGTGCATCATATACAGTAAATAGAAAAAAGTGAAGTTAGAACTTGTTTTCTCTGAAGTTTAATATTTTTGGTGTAAGAATCTTTAAAAAATTATCAAAGTATCAAATATAGTTGTTGTTTTTAGTCAAGTACAAAGATACACCACTACGAGTATTGAAACCCGGATTTTAGCATTAAAAGTCCGCGAACATATCGCTTTGCCAGTGGAGGAAACAATAAAAAACTGTATAATAGAATATATGGGTATATTACTCATTTGTTTTTATAAAACACTTCTCACATTACATCAAAATGTTCATATATTCAGCTGTAAATAACCGGTTAAACTAAACGTTTTGGATTTTAGATAACATATAATATATTTTCCTTTCACATTGAGAGCACTTTCATTTTATTCGTGAATAAATAATAATATATTCCTAAAGGTGTATAATTGATATTAATAGAGTGCAATTACTGTGTTGCTTGTTCAATGTGGCGTAAAATACATAAATTTTTTATTTGTAAAGTTCTTTAATACATATTCCAAGAACTATGGTTGTGATAATGTTGTTTTTTAAATTTTGTAATCCATACTGAAAAATAAACAATTATACTTTACAACCACATTGATATTTTCTCAAATACTTTGAAAAATCGATATTGCTTACAATTATTGGGGAATATATATACATATGAAGGTTCTATTAAGTAAACACAACTCCTCTTAATACCTTTGAGAAATGAGCATGACTATTCTATTGTCGCATTCTTTTTTAGAAATAGCTTGTGAAATTGTCTACTGAAAATATTTACAATATTTATTGGTATAGCTGTAAAAAACGCCTACAAATCATTTAGATTTTAGAGACACAACATCACAGGCCTGGTATGGCCGGATGGGTTAAGGTGTTCGACTCGTAATCAGAGGGTCGCGAGTTCAAATCCCCGTCGCACCAAACATGCTCGCTCTTTCAGTCGTTGGGACGTTGTAATGTGACGGTTAATTCCACTATTCGTTGGTAAAAGATTAGCCCAAGAGTTGGCGGTGGGTGGTAATGACTAACTGCCTTTCCTCTAGTCTTACACTGCTAAATTAAGGATGGCTAGTGCAGATAGCTTTCGAATGTTTGTACGAAGTACTTATTAACACTATAATTATTATTATTAGGTTAAACAATTTGTTGAATTATGAACTCTTAATAATATTTCACATTTATCTCAATAGTCATGGAATTACAGAATATCCCTGAAGATATCCTATTTTGATCTGATTAATTTTGGATGAACACTGAACAAAATTCAATTTGTGATTCTATACTTAAAGGTTTAAGCATCTAATTACTTTTCCTAAATAAAATTGGTCCTGTATAATTTATTTAAACTATTTAGAATATATACTATTTGTAATCTTGTAAGTAAAATTTACGACTCGAGGGTACTCATAATGTTATCTAACATATATAGTATTTATATGGAACTGTGGACATATTAACTGGAGAAAATGGGTTATATAGCTGCAGTACACTTAAAGGTGAATTTTACAGAAAAAAGAAAACTTTGCAGTGAAAAAAACTACTCATATTGATTAATTTTATAGGTTCACATTTTTTATAAAAAATATGTGCTAATAAATGAAACATAGAACTTGGTGCTGAAAGAGCCCTTTCGGAGCGGCAATCCGAACGTTTTAGTTTTTACATTTGCTGCTAGGAAAAGTACTGTGACACAATAGTTGCCAAACAAACCGCCATTGCCAGCGTGTTGAATGTAAATAAACGTGGCCAGTGGATACGGAGAAACAGAGGCGGAGTCTGTTTTGACTTTGTGTTCAACTCTACTCTGAACGAACCTAAAAAAGTTACTTTTGACACAGATCTGACAAGTTCTAGTGATGAGGACAGTTTAATGAGAGGGAGTAGTGGAACAGTGAATGATATTGATAGCACCCAGGCCGATTGCGAGCCAATCACACTTTCAGTGGAAGAATGATAAGCCTAAGTCATGACAACAAATATGGTCTGTATTATTTCACGTGTAATTTTAAGTATCTCGAAACCTGTCTGGTGTTTGTAAGTTATTGTTATCACAGATTGAGTTTTATTTGTTTATACTTTGACAACTATGCTAACTAATACTCGGCCCTTCCACAATCATTGTACTGGGTATTTATGACTTGTAACAAAATGAATTTCATTTATACGTCATAATTCTGTCTATAAAATCAAACTACATGTGGTAGTCTGAATAGTTAATTTATCTTGAAACGTTAAATTTGAAATCTGGAACTCCTCAAACTTTTACTCATTTAAAAATGATACAAAAACATTGACAGAATGATCTACCAAATTTTAAACTTGGAATATACTCTATTTTGGACAGATTTGTCCACTGTCTAGACTAGGAAATCAAGGTTTCACTGATTTTCAGGTGTCACAACTACAAAACACCCTTATGAATGTGAAATGTATATGTCTAGTTACATTCTTCAAAAACTTGTACTTTTTAAATTATTACATTATACTAGTTATTGTTTATCGCTTTATACTGCACACATACCTTTAAGTTTGTTTTCTTTATGATAGCAAGGGATAGTTTAAGAGGGGTGAAACCTGTACGCTGCAGGCTGAGATTAGACCTTAATTCTACACGAGGAAAGATGGTGAGGACGATTCTGTCTACTGCCGATGTTGTTGTTTTTTCAGTCTCAACCTGCCTTGCTTGAAACCCCCGGAATCCAAAACAGTTAGATCCGAAACAAAACATGAGTGTTCAAAGTGATCTTGAGAAAGCTTTGCATGGTGTGAAGGAGTCCAGCTCTTCCTATTGACCACCCGCACCCGCTCTTGCTATCTTTCCGGTTCCTTCCCCTTGGAAACGAAAAGAACCATAAGCAACGCAGTAAACTGTGTTATCATAAAACAAACATAAAGTAGCAGTATCAAGACAACAAATAGTCTCAAAATATGTAATCCAAAAAAATACTGATAGATTTACATACAACATCAGTACTGAAAGGAACACAATGGTCGGCGCGCAACGAAGAGTGTTTGGCAACTATTACGTCATAGTTGTAAAACGTCACGGAAACAGACGAACGAACACTATTTTGATAGTGTTAATTTGTCTAGCTTACTTATAAAAATAGAATTACTGTATACAATTTCATGAGTTAAATGTTATTTTGGTTCATATAAAAACGTATTTACAAGAAATAACTGAAGAAAAGTATATTTTTATCCAACGATATACAATTAAATATGTTACTAAAAACTATTTCATCATATCATACTGACTGATTAAAAAAATTAAAAATTACAAATTGTTAATATACGAATTATAAACTACGTGATAATGCTGAGTTTCGTGACACACGTTGACAACAAAGTTGTTTGATAAAAATTTCCAAAGTAGCTCTAAAAAGTTCTCTCTAGTGAGACAAAGGTACATTTGCGAACTTATTTTGCCAAAAACCTGGTTTCGGTACCCGTGGTGGGCAAAACACAGATAGTCCATTTTGTAACTTTATACTTAATAAAAAATAACAACAATACAGTGGCAAATGTGATAAAACTAGTGATTGAAAACGTTAAAGGTGTTTCTAGTGTTATATAAATGTCGTGTAAATGTTTTGTAAGCGACAACATGTCGTGTTGTGTTTAAATTTTCATTTCTATTATTTATATTTCCATATTTATATTATTGTTTCAAGGTTTAAAATATGTTGTCATTCATTTAAAATAACATTTAGAATTTTCTAGAATTAGGTAGACCAATCATATGTATTTAAATGAAATGCCGGCGGCCTAGTGTCTAGACGAGAAGTCTCGTGCAAGAGCGGACATGCACGGATTTCTCTGGAATGTTGGGAAGTAACGCGAATGTTCGAGAAGTAGGCCTACTGGTATAAAAGACGAAGATGCGAGGAAGAGAGAAAAGAGTCAGACATTAGTTTTATTCAAAAGAAGAGAGTCATTCATTCATTTGAGTGTTTGCTATGATTTGTGACTGAAGTTAGATCTACAGAAGCTGTAATTTTATTTCGTCAATCTCTACGATTCATCTGAATTACTGGTTGTGCTGAGAGTCGGCAAGTTTGAGACGTTCATCAAGAAGCACCGTAAAAAAGAACTTCGTCATTCTCCATTCAAACTTCGAAATTTCTTCGTGGGACCAAATTCACACCCTAGCTTGGAATTTGTTATCTGTGTCTTTCTGTTGCGTTTAGTATACGAAAAAAATAAAAATAAAAAAAAACGTAACACTGGTTTGATTATTCAAACTTGTGTGAAACTTCAACACAGATTTTACAAACATAAGTTTTGAGTCTTTATTTTCCGGTCTCGTTTACACAGGAAATTCATAGTTTTATAAAGAATATAGAAAATAATGTCCACATTTATATACCAGCATAATTTGGTTTACCAAATGTTGCACGGTAATCAGTTCAAACATTCGAGATCCTGACTACTTAAATTAGTAATAACCGTGGTTTCCGTAATAGTGCCCTGGATAATAACCACCGTAATAGTGTCCTGGGTAATAACCACCGTAATAGTGTCCTAGGTAGTAACCACCGTAATAAGTAGCAGGAAGAAGAGCTTTGTTGACCAGAGTATTGGCAGGATCCTTAGAGCTGTCAGTACCTGGTTCGTTGGTATGAACGTTAGCAGAGAAGCCAGTAGCATCAGCCTTGTAAGTTACGACGCGCCTGCGACCGTCAGCGTCAGTCAATCCGTAGGAACCAATCTTGACGTTACCGAAAGCATCACCAGTCTCTCTGCGGAAGGTTCCTCCAGTAGCATGACCCTCATTGTAGCCAAAGTTGTAGTTGCCGATATTCTGTATTAGAAAATAAAACATTGTAGTCGTCAACATAAAAGGCATCTCAGGCCTTCTTCTTTAGTTTTTCATAGCACGAGATCACTGCTAAGGAATGGAATTTGCAAAAACAACCACTGATTAGTGATATCTGAAAATTCGAGAAATAGAGTTCACTCTGTTTTGAAACTAATGTGCTATATGTTTTCTCATTAAGAAAGAAAAACAAAAGCTATTATCCAAGAATTTATTATACATATTTTACTCGCATGGAAAATACATCAGTGTTTACAAAAGTTTTAAATTTTATATTTCATAGATGATAAAAAATGTTATTAAGGGTTCATTTTCACGTACACTCAATAAATTTTACGAGTATACGAGCGTATGAATCAATACTATCGGTCTTGAAACGAATTTTAACAAAATTTACTACGGGAATATCCCGTTACATAAAAGTAATTTTTACTTATTACTACAGTTTTACTTTCACGTACTATATCAATATGCAAATTCTTTGAAACACGACATAAAGTTTACTTACGTCTTGGTTTTTAAACTGTGTACTACTACCAGCTCCATAATAGTATGCGGGATGGTAAAAATACCCAGCATGGGCAGTAGCAATAACAGCAAGAACGATCAGGGCCTAAAGAGGACGAAATTTAAACAATAAAATCGTAGTTTTAAGTATTGTATCCGCTATTAAATTGTATTTCTCACTCATATAACTTTAGACATTTGTTTAAGGTTACAAAATAATTTTTAAATAAAATTGTAACAAAATAAATCTATCTGCAAGTTTAATCGTCTTACACTAAGGACAATCAGTGTTCAGAAAGTATCTTAATGGCTGAGTGAGTCTTACCTTCATTGTGGTCTGTGTTTGTTGGCTTCTGGAGAAAGATAGCTGTTGAGCTCAAGATGGAAGAAGCTTTTATACTTCACGTTCTCGCTGAACAAAAACCTTTAGATAATTAATTCTTACGAAAAAATAAATAGATTACTTTTTCAATATTTTTTCCGAAAGTATTAGAACAGCTTGTCTTTCAGACAAAAAAATGTGCATTTCAAGGTTAAAGTTATGATTTCCAGATGCCTGTTGGTACGTTAGACATAAATGTTTGTATTTGTTGTGCTTGGTACAAAACGGATGAAGGAAACAAGGTGTGGTTATTAGCGGTACTCTTCGTTCATGCTTCACCTTGATCTAATTTCTTAAAGGCAAAGGCGAAGATGTTAATCTTACAGCTTCTATTCTTCTTCGTTAGATTATAGAAACAAAACAGTATTGTAAAAAATACATAATAATAATTAAAGTTAATCTTTTGATAGACCGAAACAAAGATTGTGAGGGTCACAGACAGAACTATAACACTTTATGACATCTGTTTAGTTTAACATTTTATAAATATTTTGGAGAGTTTTCTCTAAAAATATAATTTTTGGTTTAACATTATTATTACTTTCTAAAATGATAAAAAATATTACGAAACGCAGTTTAGAGGTTAAAAATTTAGGGTGTGTAAATTATTTTAATGAAGTACCGTAATGATTTGTGCCACATACTAAGTTTTATGCTCGTCGTTACTGCAGACTCTTGGAATGGAAAATAATGAGAGAGTTAAGTTAGGGCAAATTATGTCTTTACGTTTATTCTAATTATACTATTACTATTGTACATACGAAACGTTTTGGTCACTATTATTTAAATTACGTTTTTACCTATTGAAAACCTTAATTTCCATAATAATATTTTTATCACTTTCAAATAAACTTGTTTCAAACAAATTATGGACTTATTCTACTAACCAGATAGGTTGAAAAGCTTTAAATTTATTAGAACATTTATGTTTTAGGTTAATTAAAGAAATATGAAAAATAAATCAAATTCAATGTTGGACAAATATTACTGTCTTCTTTTTGACAATACTGTTAAATGCTGTTAAAACAAAATTTAAGAACATAGTAATATAACTTACATATTCTTGTGTCAAAACCAGGTGTATTATTTGTTCCAAATTAATCTCTATTCCAATAACAATAAGATAAATATAATTCTACTATATTTGATTGAAGCTTTTCATTAATTTATAAATGACATTGGTTTGTTCTTTTGTATACAACGGTATTGTGTTTAGATATGTTTAGAAATCTAAGAATAGATCACTGGTAGTAAAAGTTACGTTCTGCTGTGGGATGGCATTAAGCTCACGGACTCACAAGGTTAAAGTCCAGAATTTGATTCCTCGCGATGGGCACAACAGGTAGTTCAGTATGTCTTTGTATAAAAGAAACAATCATATGAACTGTACATATAATCACAGAGGTTTCTTTTTACCTAGTTTGTCTGAAGTTACTACTGTGATTCTATATATATATATTTAAAGTACGATGATAACAGGGTATTAATATTCAATATGTATTGCTTTTATATGGGTTTTATCCAGGCACTTCAGTTCCCCCACCCTATCCAAATTGAAACGGGCATTGGACCTTTGTTCCCATCCCCCTGAAAAGAGTCGTTAACCTAACATATCTCAATGTAAACTAATCAACATTTTTGTCAAATACATCGCGTTATAAAAATATTAAGCTAAATTAATTCAAAATTATCGTTAAACCTATAACTAAAATTATGCATGTCTGGATCTCCTCAGTTCGCTCCGTCGCCGCCGACTTCATCGACTCAACCACAGCTGGACGTCAAGATCTTGCCTCCTCCGTCTTTTTGAACGGCTTCTCCCGTATGCTTGTCTCGACCCTCACTAATCTCAGCAAGCACATCAACAAAAGTACTTCAGTTTCACTAGACAGTTTCCGAAAAAAAACAATAATTCCAGAGCATTCCAGTTGAGAAAAACAAGCAATTACGGGATTTGTTACACTTCCTTCAAAGCCCGGCATGGGCATGTGGGTTAAGGCGTTCGACTTGCAGTCTGAGGGTCGCGGGTTCAAATCCCTGTCGCAGCAAACTTGCTCGCCCTTTCAGCCGTGGGGCGCCATAATGTGACTCTCAGTCCTGCTATTCGTTGGTAAAAGAGTAGCCCAAGAGTCGGTGGTGGGTGGTGATGACTACTTTCCCTCTAGTCTTACACTACTAAATTAGGGACGGCTAGTACACGTAGCCCTCGAGTAGCTTTGCGCGAAATTCAAAAATAAACAGCTCCCCCAGTGGCTCAGTGGTATGTCTGTGGACTTCCAAAGCTAAAATCCAGGTTTCGATACCCGTGGTGGGCAGAGCACAGCTAGCCCTTTGTGCAGCTTTGTGCTGAATTCAAAACAACAACAAAAACAAACAAACGCTTCTTTTAAATTAAATCACCCTCCACGTTTATTTTTTAGAACTAAATATAATATGAATACGTTTTGAAGTTTCATTTCCATTGTGTTATATTTTACAAAAAGCTGCAATTTCATAGATTATAATATATATAATCTTAATATTGAATTTACTGGGAGAAAAACAATGAAAACTATTTCACACGTGAGTTAATATTTAAAAAAAATGATTATGAAATAATACTAACAACAATATTGATTTATATACACATCATGCTAATTTATAACATTAATTAATGTGATTACTCAAATGGTAAAGGATGTATGGGAAAATGACGTTTTATATTTCTTAAAATTACTTACAATACGAGGTATATGCTACAAATTGCAATTATGATTTGTCTTTGGCGAAGAACAAATTCATGCTTTTCCTAAAATTGATTTTTATACCATGAATGTTTCCACTAATCTGTATGAAATATTTTAAAAACTGAATCCAAAACCTAGTTTTTTGAAACATTTCAACAAACTTGAGCCGTGTATTACACAATTTGTTACTATCAAGACAGAAATTGTTTCAGAAATAAAAAAAAATTATACATTGTCTTTAACAATTTCTGTAGTAATGTCGTGACACTAAATATTGTGATTCCAGTATCACTAATTCATCGGTTTAGACAATAATATGATACTTTCAAAGTTATTGCATTCACAAGAAATAGTTCATTCTTTTTGTGCCAATGATTTCAGTGCTATTTACAATTGGAAATAAATGATTGGACCAAAATATTTATTTTATCTCAGACCACTAATTCCTTACATTGTTACACCATCACAATCATATCAAATCTATTAACATACTTTTAATACAATTAATACAATCCTGTAAACACAATATAAGTAATTGAAATTGTTTGCTTGTATCTTTCTTCCTTTTGCACTGCTCATCGAGATATTTGTTTTCAACATTTTATTCTGATTTTAATAATACAACTGAAGTAAAAAACAAGTCAAGAAGATTGTCTTGATTGGTTTCCGCTATTTTATTTCTCAAGATATAATTTCAAGATTTAGTCTAACATTTGTTTATCCAATACAAAAACAAATTTATTTACATGTTTGTCATGTTTCACTGATAGGGATTCTGATTAAATCACATAAAAAAGGAAATACAATGAAGTAATAAATAGTTTCAAACACTTCTAATGCCATTCATTTGTACTGCAATGTTTGATAAAAGGTTTCAGTAGTGTAAAACTGGCAACCACCTGCATTACACAAAGAACCAGGTGTCTCCCCAGAAATAAGAGGACAAGCTGAGAACCCCATTTGTCACGAGCTCTAAGTTAGAGATAGGTATGGCTGAATTTTGGGATCTTTGATATGACTATTCAGCCTATGCGCTACATAAAGATCTTTTCACATTGATAACTTTAAACACCTAGCATTATATAAAACTCATTTTCAATACTAAATTTTTACATATTTTAGCATAATTCTATCTAAAAGAAGAAAACAGCTTATTTCATATTAATATTAAAAAACAAAGCACCAGCAATAGTCCTATCATCTGTAGAGATAATTTTGAAAACGTTCGCTCTCGGGAAAAATTAATACTATAATATATTATATAAATGTTTGAACTTTTACTTTGTTTTTGTTTTAAAGCAAATTGCCAATACGTGGCTGAACTTAAGTATTCATATGTTCTGACTTAATAACGTTGAAAAAACGAAAGAAAGACGAAGAAAACTACATATTGAAGTTAAGTGTTTGAAGTTAAGCACAAAGTAACAGAGTGGGCTATCTGTGCTTTGCCCACTACGAGCATTGAAACTCTGTTTAAAGCATTGTAAATCCGCAGACAAACCGATGTACCATTTGTAAAACCAGATATTGATTTGTTTGTTTTGAATTTTACGCAAAGCTACACGAAGGCTATCTGCGCCAGTTGTCCCTAATTTAGCAGTGTAAAACTAGAGGGAGGGCAGCTAATATCACTACCCACCGCCAACTTTTGGACTACTCTTATACCAACGAATAGTGGGATTGACCGTCACTTTACAATGCTCCACGCCTGAAATTAGAGCATGTTTGGTGTGACGGGGATTCGAACTTTCAACTGTATGATTACGAGTCGAGTGTTTTAACCATCTGGCCATTTATTGGATTGAGTTCAACCAGCACGTCGTTTTCCCTTCAATTTTATTGAAGTTTTAAATTATTTATATTGGACATTGACCCATACAAATATTATACTTAATAATTTTCTATTTATTATTATATAAATAAGAAAACCAGGTTTAAAACTACTTTTGGTTTTTTTCTGGAACCATATTTTTCTTCAGCTCTTAATCTCTTGGTTTCTTTCTTTCTTTCATTCTGCCAATATTTTTTCTGATATATTTTATATATGAATACATTTTATATTTTATTTACGTATAGATTTTATATTTTGATATGTATACATTTTATATTTTATATATGTATACATTTTCTTCAAAACTATGCCAAATACATCCATGTTCCTTATATTAGGTCAAAACGTCTCGTAATCATAAAGGATTCTTGTAGATTCCGAATCTAATGAACTTGGACATGCAGCAATGCTTCCAACAATTCTGTCAACACTTGGTGCTGTAATTTCTTAACACCAGAGGTTGGCCGTTTTTCACACTCTGAACCCCAACCGCTTCTTACAACAAAATTTACAGCAAAGGGTTGAATGATTACAATATTCACCGTATAAAAAAGCTGAAGCTATCGTACCAATAGCACTGATATGACAATGACGTTGTGGTTTTCATGTTATTCAGCTAAGGAACTTATAAATTTGATATTCGTCAAAGAATATTTGTAAAAATCGAGATTTATTTATGTTGTTTTTATACAAAAAAGCTTTATTTCAACTTGACTGTTTAAATTATTTAAGCATCCTAAAATAATTATAACACATTCTAAGTTAACCGTTATATTTTGATATACCGTAACATAGACTAATGCATGCTCATTACGAAGGAGGACATAGAGAGCCTGTTTCGACAAAAGCAGAGACTCAAGTTTTAACTTGAAATGTAAACAATATTTTTTTTACTGGAGAATGATTGTTTTCTCAGCCGGAGTAAGCGAGTTAAAAAAATCTACAAAGTAAAGACACTAAAACATTATAAATTGTATAGTTTGTTAACCACTCACGAGTGATAATTTTGTGACTTTGGAAGTGTTGTTCTTTCTCCAAAAAATATCGACCAACGGTCAACAAGATGTAACTAGTTTCTTGGAACGATCATCCTTATTTTCGAATTGCCATTCCGTTGAACAAAAATTCCACATTATTTTTGTGGTCTTGAATTTTCAGAAGATGACAGTCAACACTTTTTTTTTACATTAAATACTTTATGTGTACTGTTTAGGCAGAGACTTAACAAGGAACTATATTAATCTAATTAAAAATATTATTGGTTTTCATCCGTAGTTTTAGAAATATTGTTTAGCTTATTACTGGTCATAAAATTATTTATTAAGAACACTGTTTATTAAAACCTTCCATCGTTTTCATTCTAAAACTAAATACCAAAAAAATAAACTATTGTTATCAGTCGTACAATAAAGAAACGGGCATCAAACTTGGGGAGGGCAGTGACAAAAATAAGTAAAATCTCATTGCATATGTCTGATCTAAAACCGGACCCCCTCCTAGTGTTCAATATAATCTGACCTTCTAGTGCTTGCTTCTATAACTCGATTGGAGATCATTATGATCATACAATAATTGAATTTTGTCATAAAAAAATACGTGTTATGAGCATGTACAAGGGATATAACTTTCACTGTAGTTTTGTTTCACTGCGGTAAGTTTGATCGTTGATAACTACAAAGCTGCATCACAGACTCTCTATGTTTTGTCCATCACGGTATCAAAATCCGATTTTTTAGCGCCGTACTTACCGCTTTGCCACTGAGAATTAGGTGAAGCTGTTTATTTGTTTTACAGCAAAGCGACAAAGAGCAACCTGCTGTGCCAACCACGGAAAATAAATCTCCGCATTTTAATGTTATTAATGCATAAATGTACCGCTATCCAACCAGAGAACCACTGGTAAGAAACGGAGCTGTAAGACCAATAAGGTCAAGTAATTACCGCTTTGTATCATACCACATTCGTTAGTGGTCGGTCAGTCCTCGTATTAAAAAAATATTTAATGTTTTTTTTTGTATTGATGAGCTCTAACGGTTTACATTTTGATTTGAGACACATGCTGGTATGTAAGCATACATCACTAAAAATATTGAATTTAATTTATTTATTTATTTTTTCGTGTATTTACTCAAATCAGTTCAAAGCTCCTTGAGATATCACAGTGGTTTATATTAGGCTCAAAAACTACTTGAAATATTTATTATTAAAAGTGGTCTTCATTTCAAATAATACACACTGAAGCATTAGCAGTTCAATTTATGTCAAAATAATTCCATATCACATAAAAAGAATAAATGACATTTCTAATTTTAAGCTAGAAACTCTTGAACATTTCGTTTAAATCTACAGTTAAATAGCGTCCTTACGAAATGATGTCATAATGCCCACCAGAAGGCACAAATGTATTTTTATTACACTTGTAGATTTGTTGTTTGTTATTAAGCATAAAGCAACGCAAAGGACTATGTGTGCTCTCCGTAATGGCTAGAAAACCCACTTGTAGAAAAATATATACACAACTGGCCAAAATCTTAAGGCCAAAGAACGTAAAGAAAAAATATGCATTTTGCCTTGTTAGATTCAACTACTTATTTAAGTAGATCTTCGAAAGATGAAAATAAAAATAAAAACTTTTTTAGCATTTAATAGAGAAAATGTGAACATTATGAAATTAGCAAAAATACTAGTTGGTCAAAAGTTTAAGACCATACTGAAATGAAACGTTAATCGGTAAACATGTAATGAAATTTAATAATTTGTGTTTAAGCTTTAGCATTGTCAACATCTTTCACTGACATCTTCTGTGTTACATTGGGTAAAAACATGACAAAGGCTAAAAAAATGACAGAGTTTGAACGTGACAGAATTGTCGAGCTGCAAAAGCAAAGTTTCTCTTAACGTGCCATCGCTAGTGAGATTGGGCAAAGTAAAACTGCTTTTGCAATTTTTTTAAAAGACCCTGAGGGATACGGAACAAAAATTTCAGGTGGTTGGCCCAAAAAGATTTCACCGGCGTTGAGCAAGAGGATTTGACGGGTTGTCCGGCAAGACACCAGCCTATCGTCGAACCAGATTAAAGCCCTTACGGACGCAGAATGCACCTCAAAAACAATAAGACGGCATCTGCGAGAGAAAGACTTTAAAAACCGTAAACGTTTTCAAAGACCACGCCTCCTTTCACACCACGAAACAGCTCGGTTAAATTTTTGCTGAGAAGCACCAAACAAGGGACGTAGAAAAGTGAAAAAAGTATTGTTCTCTGATGAAAAAAATTAACCTGGATGGTTCAGATGGTTTCCAACGTTACTGGCACGATAATGATATCCCACCGGAGACATTTTCTACACGGCACGGTGGAGGAAGTTCCTTCGTGATTTGGAGTGCTTTCTCCTTCCATGGAACAACGGAGACTCAGGTTATACAGGGACGTCAAACAGCAGCTGGCTTGTTGGAGAGAGCATCCTTATTGACTGAAGGCCCTAGCTTGTGTGGAAATGATTGGACCTTTCAGCAGGACAACGCTTCAACCTACAATGCTCGCAGCACAAAGGACTTGTTCATGGTGAATAACGTGATCCTTTTGGACCATCCAGCATGTTCTCCCGAACTGAACTCCATTGAAAATGTTTGGAGGTGGATGGCAAAAGAAGTCTATAGAAATTTCAAACAGTGCACGATCTTCGTAAAGCTTTCTTCACCACTTGGAATAACATTCCAGCCAGCCTTTTTCAAACGCTTATATCGACCATGCCAAAGCGAATATTTGAAGTTATTAGCAAAGACGGCTGTGCAACTCACTAATGACAACCTCTCGTTGGGCATTTTCTACCCTGTTTGGGACTTCTTTTTAGTATGATCTTAAACTTTTGACCAGCTGGTATTTAGGTTAATTGCACAGTGTACACATTTTCCATATTAAATGCTAAAAAGGTTATTTTATTTTTATTTTTTATTTTCTTATTTTCATCTTTCGAAGCTCTACTCAAATAAGTGGTTGAGTCTAACAACGCAAATGTATAATTTTTCTTTATGTTCATTGGCCTAAAGATTTTGGCCAGCAGTATATATGTAAAAACGGCTGGTATGAATAAAAAAAAATTATGTAAAGGAGCGAACAACATTTTGACCTTTTTCGGTTATTGTCAGGTTCACAAAAAATGAAATAGGTAACTGACCAATAGTTGACCACATGTTTAAGGGGGTTGTGCAATTGAATGTAGGAATGTAGAGGACATGCTTAGATGTTATATTTATAAATATAGGTATAACGGTTTCCTTTGTATTGTTTTATTTGGCCTTGACTTGTTGTATAAGTAAGGTTTCTTTGATTTTGCGTTTGTTTATGTTTGTTTCTCTATTTAGCATTTGGGTGTTTTTATGGTTATGTTATACTTATTTGATTTGCAGTGCGTGTGAAGGTGTCTTTTTGTGTTATTTAAATCTGTTTTCCATTTTCTACTTGTTTCTCCAATGTAGAAGTTGTGGCAGTTATATTTTATTTTATAAATAATGTTGATGTGGTGTTTGTCAGTGTAGTTTTTACATAGCATAGACCTTATTTTTGTGCTTGGTTTTTGAATAAATTTGGCATTAACTTGAATGTCATATTTAGTTACTTGTCAGTGATGTCGAGAAACCCACTTGTTGAGAATTTTATATGCAAAAACGGCTCGTTTGGGTTGAGAAAATATTTTAAATAGAAGAGCAAACAACGTTTCGACCTTCTTCGGTCATCGTCAGGTTCGCAAAGAAAGAGGTAACTGACCGGAAGCTGACCACATGTTTGGAAGGGGTTGTGTAGCTGAGTGTCGCAATGTAGAAGGCGGGGTTAGATGTTTGAATATATAATTTTATCTAGGAGCGCCATTATACCTATATTAATATTATAGATAAAATTATATATTCAAACATCTAACCCCGCCCTCTACATTGCGACACTCAGTTACACAACCCCTTCCAAACATGTGGTCAGCTTCCGGTCTGTTACCTCTTTCTATGTGAACCTGACGATGACCGAAGAAGGTCGAAACGTTGTTCGCTCTTCTATTTAAAATATTTTCTCAACCCAAACAAGCCGTTTTTGCATATAAAATTTAGTTACTTGCTTTTGCCAAATGTTGATTATTTTTTCTGCTGAGGTCGAGAATATATTGTAAGCAGCAGTATATGGTTCCGTGATTTTTTAATTCGTGGGATATATTTTTTGTTAGTTGACTTTGCTTTTTGTCCAGGTGGGTGCATATAATGTTTTCTATGTTTTCTGGAGGAAACTTATTGATGTTGATGAAGTATCGTTTTATTTTCTCTGATCTGTCATTAATTTTATCTGGTGAGCAGAGTTTTATGGCTGTGTTTATCTGGTTTATTAGTGTTTTGAGTTTTAGTTTTGTTTTATGTGTTGAGTCCCAAGGAATGTATAATCCAGTATGGGTGATTTTTCGGTGAATTTCTGTTTTGAATTGTGTATCGGTTCTTGTAATTTTGAGGTTAAGAAATGATATTTGAGTGCTTTCTTCCTATTCACATGTGAAAATAATGTTGGGATATATAGAATTAATGTGATTGAAAAAAATTAAGTGTGTGCTCTGTAGATGTAAGTTCTGTAACCGTGTCATCTACGTATCTGTACCAGTATAGTGGTGGATGTAATGCTGTGTTAATTGCTTGAGTTTCAACTTGTGTCATAAAAATATTGGCTAGAGCTGGTGATACTGTGTCGCCCATACTTAGGCTATTTGTTTGTATATAATTGTGGTTGTTGAACAAGAAATTTGTCTTTATCGTGGTTAATTCTATAAGGATTGCTAATTGATTGCTGGGAATGTCTACTGATGGATTAGGGTGTCGGATTTAGAGTTTTAAGGCTATCTTTCAGGCCTCAGCGGTTAGGACTTCTGTAAAGAGGGATATAACATCGTGTTACTTTTTTTTTTATGCGGACTGAACGCAACAGAAAGACACAGATAGCAGCTTGTATAATTTATTATAATGATCTACCTATATGATAGACACAAAATATATTATCTAATGGCAATAACAGATATCCAGTTTCAACCATCAAAACAACTTACAATACAAAAAAGTACTGGCCTGTGCTTAATAATATGATCCAGGATAAGTGTCCAAATCCGAAATCCAAAGTTCTAATCTAGGCGTTGAATTCAGTCCCACGGAGAAATTTTCGAAGTTTGAATGGGTAATTTCAAACAAAAGTTCACAGTCCAATTCCTATTGACTTTCGATATAATCCGTAATCCGACTGAATTGTAAAGGTTGACGGAATAAAATTTTTCACCGCTTTAGTCAATCTAGCTCCATTCACAAATTCAGTTTAAACCCTCTCAAACAAGACAAAGTTCTTAATCCGAATAAAATGGATGACTTACTTCTTGACCCGAGTAAAAATGGATGACTTACTTCTTGACCCGAGTAAAAATGGATGATCTACTTCTTGACCCGAGTAAAAATGGATGATCTACTTCTTGACCCGAGTAAAAGTGGATGATCTACCTCGCATCGCCGTCTGTTTATATACTATATCGCGTAACTTCCCAGAATTCCACAGTACAAACACCAGGCCAATACAAGTGATCAATCTATTTAGTTTTAAAAATTTCTAAATGAATTTTAATTAATTCTAAAACGTTATTTTAAATTTCACCGATTTAAACCTCGAAACAATAATATAAATATAGAATTATAAATAATAAATCTGGGAATTCAAACACGACATTACATTATATTTACATAACATATGCATGATATTTACATGACATTTACATAACACTCGACATGGTTGTCGTTTACATAACATTTACATAATACTCTCGACAACATTTACATGATATTTACATAACACATCGAAACTGGCCATTAAGGCTTTATTATGATTAAGATTAAACTTGAAATTAAAAGAGTGGAGAGTGTCCATGCTACGTATTTACCAAGATTGTAATTAAACAATTCGTGTGTGGATATTATTAGTCGTAATGGACAATCTGGTTTATGAGATTTGGGAATGCCGTATATTTGTAATGTGCGTGAGTCGGTCTTGGAGTTGATTGTAACAAAGTATTTTTGAAATTGTGTTAACTTTTTCATTTTGTTTAGTTGCGTTTCGTGCGTCTTTGTTGGATTTATTTGTATTGGTTTAAATTTGTGTCTGATAGAATGTTCTTCACTTTTTGGATTATTCATTCGTATTTTTATGACTATAGCGTTTCCTTTATCTGCTTTTAGAATTTTTATATTTTTGTCTTATTTTAGGTTTTTAATGGAATAAATGTCTATTTTTGTAAGATTATATTTTAGTTTTCCATTTTGTGAAATAATGTTGTTGGTTTTCTGAGAAATATCTTTGAAAAGATCTTTTACGATGTAATTTTTAGGTGTTTTTGAAAACTATAATTTTTATTTTTTTTCTGGAAGTTTAGCTGTTGGATGTCAATAGAATTGTCGAAGTTGTCTTCTTTCTGTTGGTTATTTTTGGTTGTTTTCTTGTTTATGTTTTCTGTGGAAAAGTCTCCTGGTTAAGTCTTCCAAACATGTTTTAATTGATAAGAAATTAAAAGAACCGATACACAAGCTAAAAGAGAAATCCTTCGAAAAATCACCCATACTAGACTATACATTCTTTGGGACTCAGCACATGAAACAAAAAAACTGAACATACTAAGAAATAAAATAAACACAGTCATAAAACTCTGCTCACCAGATAAAATTAACGACGAATTAGACAAAATAAAACAGTACTTCATCATCATCAATAAGTTTACTCCACAAACAGCAGAAAACATTATATGTAAACATCTAGATAAAAACCCAAATCACCTAACAAATGTAAATATATCTTACGAATCAAAAAGTCACGAAACCATATACTGGTGCATTCCATATATTCCCGACATCAGCAGAAAAATAACCAACATTTGACAAAAACTTGTAACAAAACATGGCATTCATTCCAACTAATACCAAATTTATTCAGAAACCAGACACAAAACTGAGGTCTATGCTATGTAAGAACTACACTGACAAACACCACACCAACATTATTTATAAAATACAATGTGATAACTACCATGACTTCAATATTGAAGAAACAAGTAGAAAAATGGAAACCGGATTAAAAGAACACAAAAAGTCACCTTCACACGCATTGCAAATCAAATAAACATAACATAACCATAAAAACATCCAAATGCTAAATAGAGAAACAAACATAAACAAACGCAAAATTAAAGAAGCCTTACTTATACAACAAGTCAAGACCAAAATAAACTATACAAAGGAACACCTTTATACCTATATTGATAGATATAATTAAACATTTAAGCATGTCCTCTACATTCCTACACTCAATTACACAACCCTCTTCAAACATGTGGTCAACTATCGGTCAGTTACCTCTTTCTTTCTTTGTGAACCTGATGATGAACGAAGAAGGTCGAAACTTGTTCGCTGCTCTGCATAAAATTTTCTCAACAATACCAGCCGTTTTCAAATATATATGTGTGTTCTGCCCATTACCAAGTATCGAATCCTGGTTTATAGCGGTTTAAGTCCGCAGAGATGCCGCTGGAGGGTACAGTTGTGGAGATGATAATGGATATTAACTTGTTTCTACTCCGAATACACAGTGACGCTATTGGAAACATAATCTTATAAACAGACTTTAAAGTTTTACAGAGATTTGAATCTCTAATTAAAGGGAGTATACCTGTTAAAGAAAGTCTTAGTAGCTTAAATAAACTTAATTTCTGTTGACACAAGCATGTTTTAATTTTTTCTATTTAGTATATAGATATATTTATTATTATAGATATATGTCCAAAATGGTTTACAGATGTTTTTACATTATCTTAATATTACTTTTACAAACTTTTATTATAGAATAGAAGCTCCTGTTTCGTTATAATTGTTTAAAATAATTTTACACTTTCTTTAAGAATTTGCAAAGAGTTGAATTTGTGTGTTCCGAAATGTTAGATAAACATGTTGTTATTTCACACTTTTTTGGTTACGTGGGTCATCACGACCTTCCTTCGTGAAGTAAAATAATTAAACAAATCAAAACTGTTTAATGTTTGGAGCTACATCATTTATAACAAATGTTTTAAAAACGTATACCTGCAATGGTATATAGGTTATGCTAAAGAAAGATATTAACTCTTCTTTAATATAATAATAGTTATCCTGTAACACTAAATATCCGATGTCCTTAACAAAAGTAACAGAACCTAAATCTTGTAGAAGTTTCTGATGTCAAATAATTGCATTTCTAAAGTCAGTTATAAACTAACAACATCTGACTATGTGACTTCCAACTCTTAACTAGGCCTGGCACGACCAGGTGGTTAAGGCACTCGACTCGTAATCCAAGGGTCGCAGGTTCAAATTCCCGTCACACCAAACATGCTCGCTCTTTCAGCCGTGGAGACATTATAATGTGACGGTAAATCCCACTATTCATTGGTAAAAGAGTATCCCAAGAGTTGACGGTAGGTGGTAAGGAATAGTTGCCTTCCCTCTAGTCTTACACTGCTAAATTAGGAATGGTTAGTGCAGATAGCCCTCGTGTAGCTTTGCGTAAAATTCAAACCAAAGAAACTCTTAAATCTTTATCTCTCATTCTTAAATAATATATTAATGATTTAAAAATTATCAACATAATGGAATAGATTCTATTTCTACATAGGTTGGTGAACTGATTTATAGTTGTTAAACACAAAGATACACGATAAGCTAACTGTACTCTGTCGATCACCGTTATCGAAACCCGGTTTTTAACAAAGAAAACATGTACACTTTTCGTTGGGCCATTTAGGACTTTCAACACAGGAAATATTATTGCAGAAATTTCCAATGTAGCAATCTGACCTAAATTACTAAATCTGAGATATATTACTCATATAATAAATGTATATACCAAATCGCTAATTTTAATATACATCGTTACAACCTTGTGAATGAAATAATATTATCTTCAAGAAGTAATTAATAAAGTACACAAACCTCATTCGCTGTGAAACACGTTAATTGTATTTGGGTTTAATAAATAACCAGTTTTTCAAATGTCAAACTTTGGATTAATTCTATAATTCATGTCAGAAATTGTGCAAGGATTAATGAATATTATGTGAAAAAAAAACCCATAATTGTTGTATTTTAATTTTGAAAGTGTTTGATGCTCGTCTCTTTTATAAAACTATAAATGTTTTAAATGTCCACAAGGTTTTAGAATTAATTTTGTCCTTCAAATGTTTATGATCACTACGTATGAGATTAATGAATTATAAGAGAAACAGTGAGAAAAAACAGGTTTATACGATATACGGCTACACGATATTTGTTGTTATTTGGCGTTTATTGGCGCAAAGAAAAATCTTTATGGAAAGCTTTAGTTATCATTCAAAAAGTAGATATGTTTATGGTTTAATTCTTCAAAATTATCTGAAATGTCAACACAGATTTTGAAAATATAAAGAGATTTGAGTCTTTATTTTCCGGTCTCACTTACAAAGATTTTCACGTCACGTTAGGTGACAAAATTATAGTTTTATAAAGAAAATAGAAAACAATGTCCACATTTATATACCAGCATAATTTGGTTTACCAAATGTTGCACGGTAATCAGTTCAAACATTCGAGATCCTAACTACTTAAATTAGTAATAACCGTGGTGTCCGTAATAGTGCCCAGGATAATAACCACCGTAATAGTTTCCTGGGTAATAACCACCGTAATAGTGTCCTGGGTAGTAACCACCGTAATAAGTAGAAGGAAGAAGAGCTTTGTTGACCAGAGTATTGGCAGGATCCTTAGAGCTGTCAGTACCTGGTTCGTTGGTATGAACGTTAGCAGAGAAGCCAGTAGCATCAGCCTTGTAAGTTACGACGCGCCTGCGACCGTCAGCGTCAGTCAATCCGTAGGAACCAATCTTGACGTTACCGAAAGCATCACCAGTCTCTCTGCGGAAGGTTCCTCCAGTAGCATGACCCTCATTGTAGCCAAAGTTGTAGTTGCCGATATTCTGTATTAGAAAATAAAACATTGTAGTCGTCAACATAAAAGGCATCTCAGGCCTTGTTCTCTAGTTTTACATAGCACGAGATCACTGCTAAGGAATGGAATTTGCAAAAACAACCACTGATTAGTGATATCTGAAAATTCGAGAAATAGAGTTCACTCTTTTTTGAAACTAATGTGCTATATGTTTTCTCATTAAGAAAGAAAAACAAAAGCTATTATCCAAGAATTTATTATACATATTTTACTCGCATGGAAAATACATCAGTGTTTACAAAAGTTTTAAATTTTATATTTCATAGATGATAAAAAATGTTATTAAGGGTTCATTTTCACGTACACTCAATAAATTTTACGAGTATACGAGCGTATGAATCAACACTATCGGTCTTGAAACGAATTTTAACAAAATTTACTACGGGAATATCCCGTTACATAAAAGTAATTTTTACTTATTACTACAGTTTTACTTTCACGTACTATATCAATATGCAAATTCTTTGAAACACGACATAAAGTTTACTTACGTCTTGGTTTTTAAACTGTGTACTACTACCAGCTCCATAATAGTATGCGGGATGGTAAAAATACCCAGCATGGGCAGTAGCAATAACAGCAAGAACGATCAGGGCCTAAAGAGGACGAAATTTAAACAATAAAATCGTAGTTTTAAGTATTGTATCCGCTATTAAACTGTATTTCTCACTCATATAACTTTAGACATTTGTTTAAGGTTACAAAATAATTTTTAAATAAAATTGTAACAAAATAAATCTATCTGCAAGTTTAATCGTCTTACACGAAGGACAATCAGTGTTCAGAAAGTATCTTAATGGCTGAGTGAGTCTTACCTTCATTGTGGTCTGTGTTTGTTGGCTTCTGGAGAAAGATAGCTGTTGAGCTCAAGATGGAAGAAGCTTTTATACTTCACGTTCTCGCTGAACAAAAACCTTCAGATAATTAATTCTTAAGTGTAATAAAGCTAGGTTTATTCTCATCCGTTGTTTTTCAAGTGTATTAGGTTTATCCTTTAGGTGTTCATTTCAAGGTTAAAGCTGTTTTGGAAAAATGCGGTTACTACGTTAGACATGAATGTTCGTATTGGGTTTGCTTGATACAGAGCGGCTGAAGGAAAGAAGGTGTGGTCATTAGCGGTATTCTTCCTCGTTCCTTTAACCTTGACCTAAATTGCGACAGACGAGGATGATAGTAATCTAAAAATTTGTATTATTTTCTGAAGGATTACAGAAATAGAACGATTATTGTAAGTAATAATCAACTGAAGAATAATTTTTTTTATTCTGAGTGGTCGAAGAAATGCGCGTCTCTCTCCCAAACTGGGCTATAATCATTTATCATTAATACCTTATTATTTGGCCAGGCGTGGCCAAGCGTGTTAAGGCGTGCGACTCGTAATCTGAAGGTCGCGGGTTCACATCCCCTTCGCGCCAAACATGCTCCCCCTTTCAGCCTTGGGGGCGTTATAACTTTACTATCAATTCCACTATTCGTTGGTAAAAGAATAGCACAAGAGTTGGCGGTGGGTGGTGATGACTAGCTGCCTTCCCTCTAGTCTTGCACTGCTAAATTAAGGACGGCTAGCAAAGATAGCCCTCGAGAAGCTTTGTGCGAAATCCAAAAACAAACAAATCTTATTATTTAATTCACCATACCTCCAGTGTCTCAACGGTAAGTCTTAACGTTTACAAGGCTAAAACCTGGATTTCGATGCAATTGTTGGCGCAGCACAGAAGTCCATTTGTTAGTTTCTGGGCTTGATAACTACGATATTTATACGATTTCACTCCTATAATACGAGGTATAGTTGTCTGAGCAAAGGTACTTTTTTAGTTTAAAATTGGTAACATTTTAAAAAATGAAATTTTATATTAATAAGCTTATATATATATATATATATATATATATTTCAGTATTTTCATACCAAAATTTACACTTTCTAAGAAAAATTAACAGTAATAGTTATAAATCATCATCTGAATAAATATTTGCTGCGATACCAATTTATGAATTCCCTTACTTTATGTCCCTTGCTGGAACTATGGTAAGTCTACTGATTTACAACGTTAAAATCAGAGGTTAGATTCCCCTAACTAGACTCAGCAGATAGCCTGATGTGGCTTTGTTATTATAAAACACACATATATATTCCTTACTTTATGTTTTCTTTGCATTATTTAATTTGGTAAAACAATTGCCGAATTTTAATTTTGATGAACATTTGAGCATGAGAGAGCAATTATTTCTCACTATACATCCTGTCCATCTTAGAATTTACAAGTATTTTTTGTGTGTTTAATATTTTTCTAAATAAAATATCCAAATCTATTTTGATCTCATACTTTTAAACTCATAAAAGTTAAAGCGAATTAATCACTTCCTGAATTCTGAAAATTACTCACCAAGAAATAAAGTCACTGGTTCTAACTTCGTTAAAGAACATTTAATATATACTTGTGTCACTGCCTCACATGATTTCGAGTGCACGTAAAAATAACTGATGTTATTACTTCCCGCTATCACTTGTAAAGTTGGCTTTACTTTCTTTTGTCTTTAATTGTTTGTTTTTGAATTTCGCACAAAGCTTGGTCCTGCTGAGCCCTTCGTCTTTGAAGATCACTCTCAAAGAGTATGTGTGTGTGTTTTCTTATAGCAAAGCCATGTCGGGCTATATGCTGAATTCACCGAGGGGAATCGAACCCCTGATTTTAGCGTTCTAACAAAGATATGCTTTCAAAAATTCTCAATTTTTTATACCATACAAAGAAAAATTATTTTGCTAATTTTTAACGTCTTAAATTTACTAATAAGGAACTGTTTCTCAACTTCTTTCTAAATATCTAAGTAAAATTTGAACCAACTGATAAAGGAACGAACCTTAAAAAAAAACATTTTTAACTTATTTTATTTCCTCAGTTTACTACACCCATTTACGCACCACCTAGTAGTTGCTATTTGAAATAATACAAACGGTAATTTTCCAAAACATTGTAATGAGTATCAAATGCTCAGTCAACCCAATTCTTTGGATTGTGTTGTTTATGTAATATGATTGGTTAATGGATCATTTACAACTTTATTATGTTATTTCAATAAGAAAAATAACCATAAAATTCTGGACTATTTTACTCGTAAATATCTGAATGGTTAATACGTCGAGCTATGGATTGGAAAATTCAAAAGCGATAAGGTACGATATGCTGTTAAACCAGCTCTACAGTTGCAGTTGTCTTAGCCTTATAACTGTTACAGGTTTGGTCCGGTTTGAATTTAGCGCAAAGCTACACGCGAACTATCTGCGCTAATGGTCCCTAACTTAGCAGTGCAAGACTAGAGGGAAGGTTAATTATGTTAGCAAGATTCGCCCTTCACATTCCTACCAAAACTAGTCCTATTTAAAACAACGGGTGTACAAATACGACTTTTATTATTAAACAAGAAATAAAAAAATGAAAAGCTTCTCGTTCATGCAGAATATCTTTTCTTTAACAGAAACAACTTAAACTATTTGGTTTTTTATCATTGTTTACTTCCACACTATACAATCAAAAGTTTAGTACCTATTAACGCTTTATTAGGTTACATTACTCAAGTCATAATAGACCTATTTGTTTGTCTACTTCCACGGTTAGTGAGACTTGTGTAGTGTTGGAATAAAAAACAAAACAAAAACCTATCAATATATTTTCAAATTTCGCAAACAATGTATTATGGCTCCTGGTGACAAAAACCTTAAACTTTACTTACATTCTGTTTCCATAGAAATATTTTTCACAATAGATCAGTAAAATATATTTCGGATACAAACTTTCCCTCTGCTATATTTTGTTGTGATGATGTATGTGTACAATCTTGTATACGTGCAATAAGAGAACTTTCATTGCCATCTCATTTCCATCTGAGTTTGCATCACTAGCATTTTCATAAAGACAATAATAATCCTTTACTTTCCCATATTGACATCAATATTAACTTCATAATCATCTTTAGAACAGATCTAACACTTTTAGTCATAAGACTTTTGGTCCAGATACCCGTTTTACTTACTACGAAAATAAGAAAAGGTGAAGTATAAATGGATTTCACATGATAGATGACATATCATGATGCAAGAAAAGTGACGATTCATTATCATGCAACAGATTACTTTTTATTACGTCATATCGAATAATTTAATAATTTTTGTTTGTTACAATACTATCTAGATAATCGATCAACTTTATCAATGGAATTACTCGTTTTTTATTTAAAATAGATAGAGAATCCCATAAAGAATTAGCGGTATTAAATGTAATATGATATCTTTTATTAATATTGTGTGTGTGTTCATATACTTTCGAGACCATGCAACCAACAAATTATCAAATACACAAACATATAATACAATACATAAATAATTTAGAAAAATGATATGGTTCATCGCAATTAATACTTCTAAGGTCAAGTTCTACTTAAATAATACTTATCCACACAAAAGAAGAGCTTTCCCACAACTCCAAAATATTTGTATTTTTTATGAGTTATGTCTTCTCTAGTTTTTAATGAATGGAATATTCAATGGTGAAAGTTTATTTTTAATCTTAAAAACATGTGACATGTACCACTTTTTCTTCTATTCTCACGCAAATTTAGAGCAAGGTTTATTAAGGTCAGACATGGTATGTTATTGTGGGCCCTAGAGACAAAAGCAGAACCAGTCAGATGGTGAGAGCGTTAACGTGTGAGCTGTCGTTTAATCTTCTACAATATGACGTTGGGCGTGGTTGGAAATTAAAATCGCTAATAAAACTACTCTTTATTTGTCACAAGGTCACTTGGTTAATTTAGGGCAACGTTTCCCCCTCACGTCCTACTTTAATAAATATGGATTATTGTACACCACCCCTTCTTTTTTGTAATGAGTAAGTGAGTTAGTCAATAAGATGCAACAAACGGATTCTCATTAAAATGCTATATGTGTCGTAATGATGACTTATTGATTTCATTGATGATAAATATATCGAAATGCTTAATTTCACATTATTATACTATCGACTCTACTCTAATCGCTTGCGCACTGCACTCTTTGGGAAACTCTGGTTCAAAATATTATTACTAAGGCTAAGATGTTAAATGTTATTTTAGTGATAAGAAATACATATATTAATAAATAATCCAATATTTTTTTTCTAATTCAGTAAGTACAAAATTTATATCAACAAAAGAGTTATTAGTTTTAATTGTTCGAGAGAATATGTCGTCACTATAACAAATAGGTAAATTTGTTTACGTTACACCAAGTTCATGATTGTATAACATTTTAAAGTTGTTTGATAATGGATTACGAATTGTGAAAAAGAATGATTGGGTTGACGCAAAAATTCAAATATTTCATCAAAACAGATTTTTTGTTGTTATTTTTAAGTACAAAACTACGTAATGAGCTCACAAGTATCGAAACTCGATTTTAATATTATAAGTTTTTAGGCTTACCACTGACCCAAGGGGGATATAATTCTAACGGTTTTTAACTTCATTATTCAAAATCGCTTAATTATAATTCTATCAAATGATTAACTAAGCTTGCTTTAATGTATTACTCAGCGTTTTTCATTATGTTTTATGTATTTATAAAAATTTATATATAGCCACCACCTGATTTCACGACACGTATATTTTTTTCGTCGTAAAAATCTTTTACCTAAAAGTCTGATTTTGTTTCTTATTCCAGAATCGTACAGCTTTTGTGATAACCAGTTTAGGGTTATAGGTAAAAATTACAGCTTTGGCCACGTCCTCTCAGGCGACAGGAAAAACAGAGTTTAGCACCCAAAGAACCATACAAGCTACAGACAAGAAAAAGCGAAAAAAGAAGGGGCCCTTTAGTTTTTATATTTACAAGATTCTCAGATTTGTCCAACCCCAGCAAAGCTGTGTCCATCATGAATAGCATGTAAAGCTTTTTTGTCTGGCGAATTAGGATAAGATTTGATTGTTCTGTTTGAAGTAAAGCTGCAAAATGTACGTGTTTTTTACAACTTATACCATTAAAAAACTAAAGATTTCTTTTATTCATTAGTCCCTTTTTTTCTAAAAACTTTATTTCCAATATTTCAAACATTTACAGTTGATGATGGAAGAAAAAGTTTCGCATTATTGGTTTAAATTTGGGCATAATGCATCACAAATAGCTTGAAATATCAACCAAACATGGAGCGAGGAAACTACCTCTAATAGTACAATATAGCGTTGGTTCCAAACGTTTCATAATGGTAATGTAAGTCTTGAAAATAAAGAGGGAAGAAGACGTTCTTCTGCTGTTGAAAACAACCGAAAGCTTTACTGGAAAGAAACCCACACTAAACTGTTCGAGAAATGGTAAAAGGATTGGGTATTAGGATTTTCACAATTCTGGACCATCTCAAACAAATTGGAAAAGTGAAACAGCTCAACAAATGGGCTCACTCGAGCTCAGTGAAAATCAGAACTGTACTCTAAGATGATTTTGAGTAACAGAAATGACCCATTTCTTGATCGAATTGTCACCTGCGATGAAAAATGGATATTTTACGACAACAGAAAGCGATCTGCACAATGACTCAGCTGTGACGAGGTTTCAAAACACTTCCCAAAGCCAACGTTATACCAACAGAAGATTGTGGTCACTGTATGGTGATCTGTGACAGGTATTATCCATTTTAGCTTGTTCAGCCAGGGCCAGAACATCACTGTGTAGATTTAGTGTCAAGAATTGGAGGAAATGCACAGAACGTTGCATGCAAAACTTCCAGCATTAGTCGATCGAAGAGCACCAATTCTGTTTCATGATAATGCTCTGCCACGCGTTGCTTAAATGACGCTCCAGAAGCTCAACAAGTTGGACTACGAAACATTGCCTCATCCTCCTTACTCCCCGGATCTGTCATCTACTGATTACCACTTTTTGAAACATTTGGACAACTTTTTACAGGATAAAATATTCAACAACAGAGCAGCAGCAGAGAATGGCTTTAAAGAATTCTTATTTCTAGGACTTTTATCGTCATGGCATAAATAGTCTTGTTTCTTGTTAGTAAAAGTGTATAGATTCACTAGATTCGTATTTCGATTAATATAGTTGCTTTTAATTTTTTTCTTATTAAATTTAAATTTTAAATCCGCGATTATTTTTCGAGCAACCAGCAGATAAAAAGACACATACTAACTATTAAATATTTAATATACCTATGTAGCAAATGTAATGTAAGCTATAAACCTACAATAAAAGGGATATTTTAAAATAAAATTTACATAATTTCCTGAATTAGTAGTAAACGTAATTACAAACAACAACACCTTATACCGGTCCGACATAGCCAGGTGGCTAAGGCACTCATCTCGTAATCTAAGAGGCGGGAGTTTGAATAGCGATAACATCAATTAACTTTGCTCTTTTAACTCTGGGGAGTTATATTATAATAGTCAATCCCACTATTCGTTGGTAAAAGAGTAACCCAATAGTTAGCGGTGGGTGGTGATGAGAAGCTGATTTCCCTCTAACCTTACACTTCAAAATTAAGGACGGCTAGGGCAGATAGCTCTCGTGTATTTTAATCTTCTTCTAGCTTTTGCTACAAGAAAATTCCCGCTTTTTAGCGCAACCAAACACGTGGCTGACGTTATCTATCGGTTTAATTACCAGTGCATGACATAAATTAAACCAATATATATTTTAGCTGTGTATAAGTAGAAGCTGAGATCTTTAATAATAATCTGTCTTTTTATATGAAACACAAAACATACCATTTAATTTGACACTTAAGATACTTAAGCTCTATAAATTGCAGCTAGATTTAACGCTTCCAAGCACAAAATTACCATGCAAAATATTTTATTCATATATATATATTGCATTTTATATGCAATTAAATAGTTGTTGTTTATATAGCTTAAAAAGTACAGTTTTCTAACGATTCATAAAAAACTTATTTAATTAAGAAAACTCAACAAAGTTGAAATACGTATATATCTTCTAACCAAAGACAGAACTTCGGTGGATGAACAACTATCTCACGTCCAAAAGATTAACCAAAGTAAAAAGAAAAGCTACTACTAGATGACTCTCAATACTAAAATAACTTATGAATTACTTAGAAGTACAAAGATAACGAAAACTGAAACCAATTAACTGGCAAAATGCTATGTTAACTACTAGTTACTAAAATAGACTTTATTATGCTAAGACAGTAAAAACACAAAGTACAAAAATATTAGAATTCAATATTATGAGTTTGATATAGATAGGTAAAGAGTTACTCGAAACAACTGGAATCCGTGTGAACGCCTACTGCATTGAAAAGTAAGCCATTTTAGAATGCCATCAGAAGATATAAGTACATTAGTGTCACAAAAAAATGTTTTTGTTCTTTACGTTTTGAGAAGACCTTACTCAGGTAAATTATTGTTTTATTGAATCTAGCCAAATATTTTCGTCTGTAAACATTTTGCTCTGCTTGTTTCATCACCTGATATTCCACAAACTGTATAAAACAGAAATTCATTTCCTGCCCAGATTGAGATTTATGCACTAACTTCAAAGTTAGCTTCACTATTAGTTTACACCTTGTCTTCCTCAAGTAAATGATATTAGTGCAGATTCTATCTAAAGGTCCTAGATAGGAATGTTTGTTCAGATTCTACCATGTAAAGGAATTCGGTGCATGTTGTTTGTTAAAGATTTATTACGTCTCCAGAGAAAACCCTCAGTCCACAAAAGATAGCATTAAGAGGTTTGCTTATTGTTGAAATTTCGGGACATAAGTACACACTAAATAGCTACTGTGTTATTCAGGATTCTGTTGGCAATAAAACAGGATTTAAAGATGTATGTTAATTTGTAAGTTATTTCGCACCAGATATTGCCTACACTTTCGATGGGCTTGATAGCCTCTTTATCCTGAATTTGTTACATCAATGCGTAATTCCCAACAGTGGAAAAATGATGAAAGCGCATGGGTTAAGAAGTGGCTTGAGTTACTTTGCTAAAAACACTGAGATTGTCAACATTTGTCCTCTACTGCTACAGCAGTAAGTCTACGGATTTATAACGCTCAAATCAGGGGTTTAATTTCCTTGGAGGACTCAGCATATAGCCCGATGTGGCTTCGCTATATGAAAACACACACACACAAACTCGTCTACCTTGCTCTGAAGATTAATTCATTTCATCAGAGGAAAATGGTGCTAGAAGTGCAATTGTTATGAAAAAAGTGACATTAATCAATGATTTATTTTAAAACAATCTCTTCTAGACCGCTAATAGCTGTTAATTCCCATGTGTCTAACACACTCTTTTTAACACTTGCTCATACGTAAACAGTAGAATTATCTGGAGAACTAGTTTCAAGATTCATACAATACATCAGATCTTTAACCTATTTACCCAAGCCTCTAGTCTTTCGTGATATCTCAGTTTGATGTAGAGAAACTGTTCACAAGTTGACTGAAGGTACATCAATAAACTCTAAGCATTTTAGTGTCACGACACAATCGCATGATTATATATGCAAAAAAAAAATATTTTTTTAACCATATAATTTTTATTCAATAACGGATTTCATGTTGAGAAAATAACTTTTTTTAAAAAATTCATTCAATAAAACTAGATCCATAAGTGGCCTAAATTTAACCTGGTCTTTAATGTCTTTAAAAACATACATGGAACATCCTTTAAATACCTGAAGAACAACTTAAAGTAATTATTTTGACAAACAAAACCAGTTGCCTGACATTTTATTAAATGTTCCCTAAATTACCTTTCGGGCTCTCAGTGGCTTCTGCGAACTTATACCGCTATAAGCCGGTAGCCCTTTGTGAAGCTTCTGCTTAGCAAAAAACAAGAATATTACTTTCGGATACTAGCACTACGTTACTCTCCTGGGCTCGGCATGGCCAAGTGGTTAAGGTGCTCAACTTGTAATCTGAGGGTTGCGGGCTCGAATGCTCATCCCACCAAACATGCTCGTCCTTTCAGCCATTGGGATGCTATAATGTGATGGTCAATCCAACTATTCGTTGGTAAAAGAGTAGCCCAAGAGTTAGTAATGAGTGGTGATGACTAGCTGCCTTCCTTCTTGTCTTACACTTCTAAATTAGGGACGGCTACCCCTTATGTAACTTTATGCGAAATTAAAAAAACAAACAAACAAACATTAAGCACCAGAGGTTAAGTAACACTTTCAGCCCTTTATTAACTAGTTGTGAGATTTTTTGTCATGTTATAACGTCCACAAGGTTGAAAAGGCGAGCACATTAGGTGTGACACGAAAAAATACAATGTTTTGATAATATTTTAAGTTTATCAGTGTATAAGTACTGTCAGCTCGTTCTTTTAGAGGAAAGTCACATTAGATTATTTGCTGTGTCTACTTCAGGGAAATCAGACACAGAATTTTAGCGTTGTAAGTCTATACATTCACCGCTATCCCACTGGGGAATCACATGAGTACACAAATCATAAAATGTTTGAACCAGGTTTATAAATTAAATCAAATTATGTTTAACATAACAATGTTATTTTATTGACTTACAAAGCTAAGAGTTAAGACTCGATCTTTCCGATAAACAGGGCACAAATAACCCATTTTGCAACTTTGCGTAAAAATAAACCAACCGAATACTTGTTTGTTTGTTTTGAATTTTGCGCAAAGCTACATGAGGGCTATCTGCGCTACCTGTTCCTAATTTAGCAGTGTAAGAGTAGATGGAAGACAGCTAATCATCACCACTCACCGCTAAATCTTGGGCTACTCTTTTACCAACGAATAGTGGGATTGACCGTCACATTATAATGCCTCCACTGCTGAAAGAGCGTGGATTTTGGTGTGACGGGGATTTGAACCCGCAGCCCTCAGATTACGAGCCCCAACCGAATGCATACTAACGTTCTTTAAAATATCATCTTTCGCCATCTGTATGCATAACAACTCATGTGCTAGTCCATTATCAGGGTTATGATGTTTTGAAAATGTGTGTTGATACTATGATAAGTAACAAAAAAAAAAAAACGAACTTCCCCAGAATTTATTTATAACATGTTACTACACTGTTTATTAACACCTTTTGTGTAAACTTTAAGAACTTAATATATGTATAATTAAAGCATGTGACACACTTTGTGACGGTCAGTGTTTGACGTGATTAATTAGTTGATGATCATTAGTCGCGGAAGTGTCTTACTACTAGAAGTTGAAAGGTGACGGGTTAAGGAAGGAAGAGGGTATAACGCACGAACCTTAGGGTATGATAGTTGTTGGAGTACGAACTTCAACTGGGTTTGTGTAGAATTGCAATAATTGTTTCAATATTTATTGCTATTTTTATAAAGAATAGCGGCGCACCCTTAGAGATATATAAAACGATTGTATGCTCTTTACCACACTGTGCGAATGTTGCTTTATTTTTAATAAAAAGTTTTGTTTTTAATTAAAATGTTGGCCATTTATGAATAGTTAACGTTAGCTTACGTCAGAGATAATAAAGTCTTAATAACAATAGGAGGTGGAGGAAGTATTCCCATTGTTCTAAACTTCATCCAACAAAGTTTGGCTGATATTGGCTCAACGACCTAGGAGTATTTACACAACAAACAAACAGGTAGACACACGGGTTTTTGTGCTTTAAATATATATATATACATATATAAAAACGATAGGGAATATTAAATAATTTACTCACTGTATTTACTGGTGTGTTTTTCTCAATGATCACAAGAGAGAGCGAATTCATGAATATTATAACTATGTAAACAAATTTACACATTTTGTGAAATATACATATCTTGTCAAACATATCTATATGTATATGTACGTAGTCAGAGTATCTTTTTTTTCAGAAATTTTGTGTTACAAATACGTTTAACTAAATTCTAATACGTGCGTTTTACTGTGACTTGTTTAATAGAAACATTCTAACGCTATACCGTTGACTAAACATAAATACATTTACTTTTTGGAGTTGTAACACAAATTTCACATATTTAGAGTCTAACTATTTGGTATTACATTTCATTATAGTTTAGCTATTACTTCTAGATATTTTACGTATTACAATTTGTCACCGTTTTATTATGTTATGTACGTTACATATTACGATTTCAAATAGCTGAAGATTTTAATTTTAGTTTAAAAGTTAATTGAATGTCAATATTTACCAAATTTATAATAACAGTTATTAGAAATAGTTATTACAAATAATGGTTTATATAAAAAAGTTTTGCTCTCTGCTGCACAGAGGTAAGTCTTCGGATTTACAATGCTTAAATCAGGAGTTCGATTCCCCTCGGTTGACACGGCAGATAGCTCGATATGGTTTTATTATAAGAAAACATACACACCAAATTTGGATAAACAATATTCAGTCTTCTATTTCATCTGGAACTGAATCTTTTATCGACGGTTCACAGAGAGCGATTTAATTCTTTGTTGATACACAGGTACACTTTCTTGAAAGGAAGTTAACTAGCTACTTCGCTGAGCGCACGTAAGTTCGTAACAATAAAAAATACCTTATGTTCAAAGTTAATTCAATGAGGTTAAAGGTATGTAATGTTCGTCCCTGGTAAAATATTTGAAGTTTTCAGATTAATAAACGTTTATCACAATTATAGCTTCCGAGGTTTACAGTATATTGATTGTAGCAAATCAACAACAATATCAAAAGTGTTTCCCCGCGTGTTTCGATTTATAAACTTTAAGACAAGGATGTCGAACATCAAGGATAAAACTGACCCGAAAAAAATTTGGACACACCTTAAAAGACTTATCAATGATAATACAGTAGCAAAGAAATATCCTCCACTCGAACATAATAATACTATAGCACACACAAATAAAAAATAGCCGAAGCTTTCCCAGATCAACTTCAAAAAAAACTTTTAAAACTCACTCTGATCCAGATATGAATACATATTTATACAATAAAGTCACTAATCACATATTAAACAATAAAAAAGAGTTTGAACCAATTTTTCCAATAAACACAACTGGAACAAATACAAGTTCCGACACAGATTATAAAAGCACGTTACAAACAAATGAAATATCCCTTCAAGAACTACTCGAAGCAATAAAAAACACAAAAAACAAAGCACCAGGTGAAGATGAAATACAAGCTATCCTTCTTTAAAAGGGCACTCCGAAATTGTCTGACCACCTAAAAAACTTTTTATCCTGTCTCTATCTTCAGGATACATCCCAGTTTCTTGGAAGCTTGCTAATATATTAATGTTCCATAAGGAAGGAATGGCAGCAAATAAACCTATTAGCTACCAACAATCAGCCTGACCAGCTATATAAGCAAAATTCTCGAAAGAATAATCAGTAATAGATTCTCCACATTCTTGGAAATAACATCAAAATTACCAAAAGAACAAAATGGATTCAGGAAATTTAGACAAACGACAGTTCACTTAATCAGATTAACCGAAACTATAATTAATAGCTTTAATAAAAAAGAATGTACTGTCGCTTGCTTCCTCGATATCGAGAAAGCATTCGATACTGTATGTCACGATGGTCTATGGTTCAAAATGAATGAAATGATACTACCGTGTGGAATTATTCGCTGACTATCTAACACTTTGGAAAATAGAAAGTGTAGAGTAAATGTTGGGGGTACCTTTTCTTAGTACTTAACTCCAGAAGCTGGTATCCCTCACAGAGGGGTGGTTAGCCCTATACCCTTCATCATGTATGTAAACAATATGCCACTGAAGGATACAAATCATGGATTCTCTTCACAGTTCGCAGATGATGTGGCAGTCTGGAAAAGTGCTGCAACACCCACGATAGCAGCCACTAATGTACAATTGCAACTAAATAGAATAAGTCAATACTATTAAAAATAGAGAATAAAAATAAACACAGCAAAAATACAACTCGTAGTCTTTACGAAATTGATAAAACACAAAAAACAACTGCCAGAATGATATATGAATGGCACACTACTTCAGACTGCCCTATCGGCAAAATTTTTAGGTGTAACCTATGATTCAAAATTAACTTGGATTAATCATGTTAACAAAACTAAAAATAAAGTCTGGTGAAAAACTAACTATCCTAGGAATCTAACTGGTAAAAACAGTGGAGCATATACAAATAACTTACTAAATATTAAATAATAATTATTATGATAATAAAAATTTGGCACAAACAAATTTGACATTCTGCTGATAGAGTAAAATAACTATATATGTACCAAAATACACGGACATTGCCCTGAAAAGGATCAGAATAATATTCAGTTCAACAATTATAAATACCAAACCGTCTAGAACATAAGTAAGGTTGAATGAACATTTCTTTCCCAAACACCGAGAGAGAGAGATGTCTAACATTTTATTGGCAATCACTAGTACTTTCCATATATACATCGTACATTATTGATTTTTACGCTCGAGAATCTTTTACAAATTTAGAGACAAGGTGAGACTTTCGCAATACTCATTTAGCAATATATAAGTGACACGCATTTTTAAATATATATGTTTAACTAAAACAAACATCAATATCAAAGTTAATGCATGGTAGTAAATCCGCAACAGATACATATTAATTTCACAAATATAATTGTTTGAAATGATAATTGAAACATGTAAATGCATTCCTAAACTTCACAGATCATTGTGAAGTATTCATTGAAAATAACGCTAAGCCTATTACAACAGGCTATATTTCAGCGTTTTTCATAGTTTATTACTTGCCTGCTGAACTGAAAACCTCCAGTGTTGTTTGTAAACAGCTTCATCAGTTGTTATATGAATGCCATATCTAGTGCATGTTAATAAATTCAAAAATACAATGTTTTGTTTTAAAATTATTTACAGATAATTATATATGAAAAACTGTAATAATATTAGATATTTAAAAGTAACATGAAGTAATTAATAAACACATTAAAGATGAGATTACGTGCGCATTGAAAAAATTCTAAAATGCATAAAGCTGCATTATTACATTATTAATAGTTTAAATGGTCTATGAAGTTTCATGAAAGAAGAAACTGGAAGTGTGATTTGTGATTAGTTTCAGTGCCTCAAAATAGACAGTGGAAGAATTTTATTGAGTACGTTATATAAGTTTTACTGAAGAAAAGACACAAAAATGTTAGCCAGCATTTATGATTTGTTTTTAGTTTTTGTTTTTTTTTACTGCGCTGGCATCACGAATTGTTTAGTTAGATATCATTTCTTTACCTACAAAGATTACTAAGAGATGTTGTTTTCCGCTCCAAATGTACATATTGCCGTGTTATCTTTTGGCATTCAGCCAAACTAGACTCGACCGAGTTGGTCATGAAAGAAAGTGAATAGCAATAAAACACACGATGTAAAGGTTCTTGTTGTAAATTTTTGTTTCTGAAATTTATCATCTGTTTTGTGTCTTATTTTCTACCAGTCACCTAAATACGTTTTTAGCTTTCATGTCACTGTAATAAGTGAAAAGTCAAATTCAAATTTTGAGTTTTCTTCCGAAATTTCGTGCAAATTTCCACAAAGGAAGACAATAAGATCAGAGGTCTCGTAGTGAGCCTTTAAGTTATTCTTATTTGATAGAATGGTGGGATTTGTTTTCATTCTTATAGCGGTACTCGTTATTACAGCAGAGGACCGAGAAATGTGAACACTCAGGTTTACAACTTGAGCATTCCAATCACAAGGTCACTCCTTGCCTTAGTCAAAAGACGGAATTGTTATGCATTATAATTTATCCGGAATAAGTCTCCGATTTATTATGTTATGTATTGCGATTTCAAATACCCTGAAATTTTAATTTCGAAATGAATTGAATATATATATTAAATTTATGATATTTGTCAACAAGACTGATACACATAGTTTTCTTTAACGTGTATATTTTGACAAACAAACAAAAACACAATTTATAAAGTTTTACAAATCTACAAACAATATTGAATTTTCTATCTGGTATGGAACTGAATATTTCAATTACAGTTCACGATGAGCAAACTGGTTTCGAGTTGATATCTGAACAACTTATTTAGCTGATAGTTTGCTAACCTTTTTGCTTGGCTGGTTTCATGGTTTACAGCTGGTTAACAAGCTGATTTTTCGCCGACGATAATGTGTAATGTCCTCGAAGAAATACTGGCGATTGAAGTTAATTCACTGAAGTTAAACATCTTTTAATGTTCGAAATCTATAAGCGTTCTCAGTCAAATATCTGTAGTTTATTTATTGATGAGTGCGTATCACAATTACAGCTTTCGAAGGCTTATAATATACTAACTGTAACAAACCAGTAATACATTGCTGTTTTTTGGCGCGTCGTTTTATATAATTTAAGGCGAGGTTCTAGAAATTTCAGTTGGCAACAATGCTGGTATTTACATTCATATATACATTGTTGATCCTTACGCTCGAGAATCTCTTGCAAATTTAGTGATTAGGAGAGAATTTCGCAATAAGCATTTACTAAATTAAACTAAAAGTAAAAATTAACTGAAGAAATATCGATATTAAAGCAAATATGTAATAGTATATCCGTTACAGAATACGTAAAACAATGCAGTTTTCGTTTCTCAATGCTAGTAGAGAGTATCAAATTAAAATGAAGTCGTTATGATCAAAGATAAGTTCGATGTATCTTTTCTTTTTGATTACAGTCATATACAATGCTGCCCAGAATCTTGAGGCCAATGAACATGAAAAAAAATATGCATTTTGCGTTGTTAGACTCATCCACTTATTTGAATAGAGCTTCGAAAGATAAAAATAAGAAAAGGGGGAAAAAAAACCTTTTTTAGCATTTAATAGGTAAAATGTGAACACTATGAAATTAGCCTAAATAATAACTGGTCAAAAGTTTAAGACCATACTGAAACAAAGCGTTAATCGGTAAACACGTATCGAAATCTAGTCATTTATGTCCAAGCATTAGTGCTATCAACATCTCCCACTGACATCTCCTGTGTTACATTGGGTAAAAACATGAGAAAGGCTAAAAATTTGACAGAGTTTGAACGTGACAGAATCGTCGAGCTGCAAAAACAAAGTTTCTCTCAACGTGCCGTCGCTGGTGAGATTGAGAGAAGTAAAACTGCTGTTGCAAATTTCTTAAAAAACCCTGAGGGATACGGAACGAGAATTCAAGTGGTTGGCCCAAAAAAAATTTGCCAGCGTTGAGCAAGAGGATTTTACGGGTTGTCCGACAAGACACTAGCCGATCGTCGAACCAGATTAAGGCTCTTATGAACGCATAATACAGCTCAAGAACAATAAGACGGCATTTGCAAGAGAAAGGCTTATAAAAACTGTAAACGTCATCAAAGGCCTCCTTCCACACGACGAAACAGCTCGGTTAAACTTTGCTGAGAAGAACCAAACATGGGACGTAGAAAAGTGGATGAAGGTCTTGTTCTTTGATGAGAAAAAATGAAGTTGGATGGTCCAAATGGCTTCCAACGTTACTGGCACGATAAGGATATCCCACCGGAGACATTTTCTACACGACACAGTGGAGGAGGTTCGATCATGATCTGGGGTGCTTTTTCCTTCCATGGAACAATGGAGCTTCAGGTTATACAGAGGCGTCAAAGATCAGCTGGCTACATTGGCGTGTTGGAGAGAGCATTCTTATTGACTGAAGGCTCTCGCTTGTGTGGAAATGACTGAATCTTTCATCAGGACAATGTTGCAATCCACAATGCCTGCAAGACAAAGGACTTTTACTTGGCAAATAACGTGATTCTTTTGGACCATCCAGCGTGTTTTCCAGAACTGAACTCCATTGAAAATGTTTGGGGGTGGATGGCAAGGAAGGTTTATAGAAATGGACGTCACTTCCAAACAGTGCATAATATTCCTGAAGCTATCTTCACTACTTAAGAAAAACATTTCAGCCAGCCAGCTCATATTGACCATGCCAAAGCGAATGTTTGAAGTTACTCGCAACGACGGCCATGCAACTCACTACTTTAAAAAATCCTTCCTGTAGCCACGCGCAAAGTTCATAAAATGAAAAAAGGTGTTTTTGTTTTTTTTTTGTACACCGGAATACGAAATACAAACCTTTATATTCACAGTTCGAGCACTCCTACCACTAGGCTACGTCGATCCTTGTTGACTCCCAATTTTTCTTGATTGTTTTTATTCTCTAGTAATGATTTCGTTCATATGCATGAAATATATAATTTACATTATTGAAAATTAATAGTCAGTAAAGCATATTGTTATAACTTTTCTCAACACGACAGTATTTTTGTACTTGTGATTATTTCAAATTCCTGTATTGTAGGGTGTACTAAAACGTTTGTTTGTTTTTTGAATTTTGCGCAAAGTTACACAAAGGATATCTGCGTTAGCTGTCCCTAATTTAGCAGGGAAAACAGCTAGTCATTACAACCCACTACCAACTTTGGGGCTACTCTTTTACCAACGAAAACATGAGCTTGTTATGCATATAAATGACGAAAAATAATATTTTCAAGAACGTTAGTGTGTATTCGGTTGGTTTACTTTCACGCAAAGTTGCACAATGGGCTATCTGTACTCTGTTTATCGAAAAGATTTAGTCTTAAACCCCTAGCTTTGTAAGTCAATACAATAAGATTGTTTTGTTAAAAATAAGTTGATTTAATTATAAACCTAGTTTCAACGGTTTATAAATTGCATATTCACATGGCTTCCCAATGGGATAGCGGTAAATGTATAGACTTAGAACGCTAAAATACTGGGTCCGATTTCCTTTAAAAGAACGAGCTGACAGTACACTAATAAACTTAAAATATTAAGTCACAACGAACGTGCTCGCCTTTTCAACCTTGTGGTCGTTGTAATATGACAGAAAATCCCACAACTACATAATAAACGGCTGAAAGTGTTACTTAATCTCTGGTGCTTAATGTTTGTTTTTTTAATTTCGCACAAAGGTACATGAGGACTATCTGCGTTAGCCGTCCGTAATTTAACAATGTAAGACTAGAGGGAAGGCAGCTAGTCATCACCACCCAACTCCAACTTTTGGGCTTCTCTCTTACTAACGAATAGTGGGATTGACCGTCACATTGTACGCCCTAACGCTGAAAGTGCGAGTATGTTTGGTGTGACGAGATTTCGAACCCGCGAATCTCGGATTACGAGTCGAATGCCTTAACCAGCTGGCCATGCCGGGCGTACTGAAATGAAGGCAGTTGAAGTATTTCACTTAGAAAATTAAAGTTTACTTTCTATCGTTCTTGAAGCATTTTTATAAATAGCCCGATGTGGCTTTCCTATAAAAAACACACATACACCTTGTATAAATAAACGTCCGATGGATTCAAGCAATTTATTTGTAGTGTTTGCAGTTAATTTATGAAATATGTACAATATAAGTTGTTTATTTCGTGGTTTTAAGACACCTTTTCGGAAAATCAATTTGTTTGCACAAGAAAGAAATAAACAAAACGTTTTATTCATCAGAAATACATTGGAGAAACAACAATCATTAAGCGTTGTATTTCGAATCTCTTACTTTTCTCATAAAATGTGAGCAAGGAATCAGACAAGTCTGCATTCAATAAAAAGTTCTATTTTATAATTTTAATTTGATCTCTGCCTATCGTAGCACCTGTATGACGCGATAAATATGTTTCTTGATGTAGTATTTGAAGGACACTGTATTACGTTTCATACTACACGTATTATGAAGCATGATTTAGAAACAAGTTTGGGTTTATTTAAAGTGGTGCATAAAATAGTACAAGGTCATCCACTTTGTTTTCACAAACATAAAATGGTAGTTTATTACTGTAGTAACTACGTGTTCAAATCAGATTCAGTATTTGTAAGAAAGCAAGATGCAACTGACTGGCAGAATATTTCGATAAATGAAACTTCAAGAAAAAGACAACTAATTTAATTTAAAAGTTACTCATGCCATTATTCAGTTGCTTCATTACACAAGATATTTATAATAATGATACTTTAAAATTTCTCCAAAATTATTGTTAAATTTTCGAAACGAATTAAAATCTCAAACTCGAATGTCACAATACTGACACGTAGACTAAGTGATCTGACCAGATTGTTTGTTTGTTTGAAGTTAAACACAAAATTAAACAGTGGGCTATCTGTATTCTGCCCACCACGGGCATTGAAGCCCGGTTTCTAGCGTTCTAAGTCTACAAACGTACCGCTGTACCACTTGAGGGGGGTGACCGGATCAGAGATCCCTAGAATTTCGTATGGCTGATAATAATTGTAGAATAATGAATGGAGGAAAAACATTTGCAATTACAATGGCTTTGTCGAGTTCTTTATAACATGTTTACGGCTAAAAGTGTAGAGCATATTCAGCGACATCACGGATTCAAATCCCAAATTCATCTGCTTCACAGACCGACATGCTACCTACTAAACCACGCCCTTTTTGTAACGACCTAAGTCTCTCGCTTTATGATCAATCTAAAGCGCTCCCTGTCTTGGAATAAAGTTCACTTAATGTGTTTGCGTTTTTCTTATAGCAAAGCCATATTGGGTTATCTGCTCACCCCACCGAGAGGAATCGTACCCCTGATTTTAGGGTTGTAGATCCGGAGACATACACCTGTACTAGCGGGGGGCAAGTTCACTTAAACACAGAAACTAAAAATGTAATATATCTGTTGCACTTCGTGTGTTAGAATAACAATCTAAAAGTCTGCTCTCATTTGAACAAAGTATAATAAATAATTTCAGAAATATATTTTTATTGACTCTTAACAATTATAATCGAAAAAAACATTTTATCAATCGAAACTAAAATTTATACAAAATAAATAAATAATAGGTTGGTAAATAGAAGTTTATTTTTATATAAATCAAATATCAGTTGCTCAATTTATTAAGAATATGCTTATCTTTACTACCCTTTCAGTGAATTATATGTACATATATATTAACTTTATAGAACTATTATAATTTTTTTCTTTGCAGATAAACAACACTTTTACAGTGATAAGAATTTAACTAGAGAATCATACAGAAGTTTAGGATGGATATTTACTTCAGCTGTATATTGAATTCCTTGGATAACACAATTTTCATCTTGAATGACGAGATCACCTACAAGTAGCCCTTCTGGTGTATTCTCTTCCTGTAGAAACTTTCTTCAAAGCCCTCACGAACTGTTAGTATTCATGTAACTCTTTTGTTCCCCTTCATGATTCTCGTCTTCTTGATTCGTCAATCCTTGAAAAAATGTCTCAGTGATCCTGTCAATAGTCTTGAGATCAACTGGTTCTAGAGATGACGTCATTTCCTGCCCTTGGCGCACCTTGAGAGTTTATTGAGCTTTCATTTATTGATGAAGAAACTTTTATATCAAATTCTTTGAAACCTACAGGAAGTTTCACTGAAGCAGATTGTACTGATGAGATAAAAGTGGCAAAAAGTTGAAATTAGTTGAGAAAAGTAAAACAAAGCTGAAAACATTATATTAAATTATCCGATGCGTTTCTACGCATCGGTTTATGTGAATTTCGTGCAAAGCTACATGAGGACTATCTGCGCTGGCCGTCCCTAATTTAGCATTGTAAGACTAGAGGTAAGACAGCTAGTCATCCACACCCACCGCCAGCTCTTGGGCTATTCTTTTACCAACGAATAATTGGATTGACCGACACATTATAACAGCCTTACGGTTGAAAAGGCGAGCATGTTTGCTGTGTTGCGTTTCGAACTCCCGCGACCCTCAGATCAGGAGTCAAGTGCCTTAACTGCCTGGCCATCTGTAGTGGTAATCTAGAGGATTCATTCTCAAGTTACTTATACAAGTCGAGCATATTATAACACTTAATATGCAATGTTAGTAGTTACCCGTATGTATACAGAAACCGTTTTATCTCCACATGGTTTTAAGACTAGTATTTACATGTATACAGAAACACCACGATATCTCCTCACTGTTTAAGTTTATGTTAACAGGCTTGGAATAACTCCTTTTTTGTTGTTTCCATGTATTCCTAATATTTCGGTGTGTCGTCAAAATTAAAGTTTAAGTTTGTACATTCACCTATTTTTTTACAAAAGTTTATAGTATATATTTAAAAAAAATAGAATAGTAATTATTCATTCACAAGTTTAAAGTTTGCTGTACGAGCATAAGTAGTCGTTCTTACTAACGTAGATAACAATTTATGTCATAGCAATATGATTATACATTTTTAGTTAATTTAAAAGTGTGCAAGTTGCTTCAAATAATGTGTATATCAAAACTTATTTAAGTTACAGCATTACTACCAAACTATTTCAATTCACTATAATATTGAAGTCGTATATTTACGAGAAAAGAACATTTAATAGACGTTTTGCTACCTAATAGATTTAGCAGCAAAACATTTTCCAGGAACGTTTTTCTCTCACTTTCTGATGATTCGTGTCTAGTATCAGAAAAGAAGATCAGAATAACAAGCTTGTTGTTCCAGCGTTCAGTTTTTTTTTAGTTAGTATTTTAAACAATTGTTATCCAATTTCTTGGTTTGATATTAATATTATAGAAATTAACGTGTTTTCTATAAATCTGTATATAGTTTTTATCATACAAACTACTTAGAATAGGTATAATTTCCTGTAATATTACTATAAACAAAGTGATGTGTTATTTTGTTATGAACAATGAAGATTTCATATATAACGATATTCAGGGTTTCATTTTCTTTCGTCATGATTTATACTCTATTGCGTTTCAGTACAAAAATAAAAAAATGTATTCCTTAAATATGCATTAAATCATCTTAAATAGTGAAATATTCTCAAAGTCCTAAACATTTCTGTGGTTAAGATTACATGAAAAAAACAACGATAAATTACAAAGAAAATGGAATGGGCAGGACTGTTATTCAGCCATTACAATAAATAGCTTCTGGTAACCTTTATATAGAACGTTACAAATAATTCTGAATGCTTTATTTTTTGTAAAATCTAAAAAAACATTTTATGTTTGGAAAGGTATTTGAAGGCTCGAAATCAATTTAGTGAGCAAATTTAAATAGATTCAGTAGAATAGTGTGGATTATTTGTTTGTGTATCTTTGGTAATATATGAAACTCTTAGAATGTTAAGTAATTATATCAACCGGATATTAAGGTTTCATTTATTAGCTTAAGAATCTTGAACTGTACAAAATAAACGTTCACCAAACTGAATGTTAAACTTTCGATTTTCAACTTGTTTCTTTCCTTGAATGTATTGTTCTCGTCCATAACAAGAACGTCTTACCATTCATCTGGTGTTTTAAGCTCGTTATCATGAAATTTCTGTAACAATTGCAAAGCTCCCTTATCTTCTTTATAAGGAATTTTCTTTTTTGAAGTTTTTCAAAGTTAAATGAATAAGTGTCTTATCTATGACGATTGTATAAAGTGGAATAATTTACTTTCACTGGGGTCTGTTGACTTTTTGTTATTTATTCTTTATAATGATTACTAGAACATTATTATGCAGATGCACGGAAGAAGTTTCTTTATGCTATATCTATTCACAGTGTATGTTTACATTCTTATGCTAATCATTATCTCAGTCTGGAACATTTACATATTTTTCGAAAGTGATCAAAAAGCAAATATAACTCTATTTCGATTTTTCTTAAACAGGCAAATTGTTTTTTCTGCAATAAAGATCGTATAATAAAGGATTATACACATGAATAATTAGCTGTATTCTTGTAAGTGTATTTACAATTAACTTTAAGTCTAAGTTAGTTTGGTCTTGCCCCACTCCTCAATGTAAATTTTTTTTCAGTTGTGAGATGTTTCAGGGGTTTCTTGCATGTATAGCCCGTTTCAAGTCATTCCACAGCATCCCACAATGGAATTAAGACCTGGGCCTTGATTCGGCCATTCTAGGACTCTCCATTTCTTAGCTTTTAGCCAGTCCTTGGTGGATTTACTGGTATGTAGCCAGAGCCTGCTGTAGGTCCCATGGTGCTCATTCTCACTTCAGCAGTCAGGAGCACACAAAACTAAATGTCTGAGGTTTAAATAGGGCAAACTTCATTTAAAATGCTGAGTAACGATCTTCTACTCATGTGCACCTGTTATGATACACCTATGTGTGAGATGAGCCATTTAAGTGGGATTAAATGTGAGGGTGTCCTAACTTTTTCCTCAGTTAGAATATGCATTTTTGCAGTTTGTTTTTGGAATTTCGCACAAAGCTACTCGAGGGCTATCTGTGCTAGCCGTCCCTAATTTAGCAGTGTAAGGCTAGAGGGAAGGTAGCTAGTCATCACCACCCACCGCCAACTCTTAGGCTACTCTTTTACCAACGAATAGTGGGATTGACCGTCACATTATACACCCCCACGGCTGGGAGGGCGAGTATGTTTAGCGCGAAGCGGGCGCGAACCCGCGACCCTCGGATTACGAGCGCACGCCTTAACGCGCTCGGCCATGCCAGGTCCGCATTTTTGCAGAATTACATTTATAGAAGATCTTGTAAAGTCTTTTCTTCAGTTTTAATTGTTTAGTTATATTCCTATAATCTCTCAGTATTGTTAAAATTGAGATTAAATATCTATATATCCAAAATGTTACAAAAATACACAGGCTTTCATAGGGTGTCCTGACTTTTTCACATGACTGTAGTTGACCTAGACGTTTAAAATAACAGTTATCAGTTTTTAAATCGGCCGTATAAAGTACTAAACTTAGAACAGTTTGAGAAAACTGGAAATATTGCATCAAAGGCACGTACATTTAACTAGAATAGGAACATACACAAACAAAAAATAACACGTACAATTTTATGTGTTTCTAGGTAAATGTCTTTACGAGTATTTTAAAAATATTAAATTACTTTGCTTTCAATCTAAACATGTGTCAGACAATTTAGTTTTTTATAGTTGTTATGCAAACTGACACATCCTTTAATTTAGCTTTAGGACTGTCAGTTTGTAAATAGGCCATGGAATTGTAATCTATATCTTTAATTTTCTTATAGCAGGCTCACACAAGTTTACTTGATATCTTCGCTTTTCTCGAACTTTTTTACGATAATCATCTTCCTTAAAATGTTTTGAAAACAGGAAATTAATTATTTTCTCTTTTGTAACTCTACAATCTAATTGTGACAACTCATTTTGCTTGAAGTTCAGGATTTGAAAGTGGATTTTGGAAAAGCACAAGGCACAAATAAAAAACATTTCTTGTGATACAGTTCATTGAAGACTGTGTTTTATCTAAATTATAGAAAAATTAAAACCAATTGATTACTACGTTTTCTTCAAAAGAGAAATAACTACTGAAATAAACGATTAGTCTAAAACCAATTTCAGATGTTACTGATACCCATAAATTGTAAATCAAACTTTAATTTTCAAACATCGTTTTTATTTCATTATTCAAGTGCTTGTCACTCTATCATCAACATTTTGAGTAAATATAAGAAACAGAACATGATTTTACACTAAAAACTAACAACATGTCAAATGTGTAGAAACTAAATAATGTTACAATATAAACTAATTAAATGATATATTGCTATAAGCTCAAATGTACAATGCCAAGCTACACGTGAAATCGTTATGATCAATTTGTACAACTGACAGTAAAAGCCACAAGGAAACATATAAAACTGTTATTAAAATCTACATGTGTATGTCCTTTGTTTCTTACAACTTACTAAGCGTTTTTACTTCCAAAAATGCAAACTAAGTTTCAAGAACCTCTTATCTACTTGTAATGGTGTGAATATCTTTCAATTTTCTAAAAAAAAAAAAAAAACATTAATATTGTCCTCCCTCTGTTTTAAGACTAATTTTTTACCATAATAAATTGATTATTATCATATTAACACATATCATACAGACAGTGAAACGATATGTAAATTTGAAGAGTGCGTTCTCCATGGACGTAGTGGATGATATATGTAGTTGATAACTATGTTAAAAACCGGATCAATTAATGGAATATATTGTACTTTTTTACTTGCTCGGTATTGTTTACAACGAAAGGGCGGCAATTGATTTCGTAAACAGAGGACTTTTCAGTCGAATTCACAAAATAACTTCTGCATTACACATCATTTTAGAGGCCCAATAACAGATATTTCACGAGTAACGCTCACTTTTGTCGTTTGTTTTTGGAAATTCGCACAAAGCTACTCGAGGGCTATCTGTGCTAGCCGTCCCTAATTTTGCAGTGTAAGACTAGAGGGAAGGCAGCTAGTCATCACCACCCACCGCCAACTCTTGGGCTACTCTTTTACCAACGAATAGTGGGATTCACCGTCACATTATACACCCCCACGGCTGAGAGGGCGAGCATGTTTAGCGCGACGCGGGCGCGAACCCGCGACCCTCGGATTACGAGTGCACGCCTTAACGCGCCCGGCCATGCCAGGCCCACTTTTGTCACTCTCAAAATGTAATTACTTCAGTTTTATACATTTTGTTTTCATAAATAAAGATATTATGAGTAGTTTTTCGAGTATGAAATAAATTATGAACAAAAGTCTGATGTACTACTTCTAAGTTACAGTACTTTTAACATTTCTTATACATATATAATATATGATACGAGGCATATGCTAAAAATAACCATGAGGTTTTAGATCAAGTAGTATTAGCTAAAAGCCTAAAGTGTGTGATCGAATACACCCAACGATTCTGTGATGAAAGTTTCAAAATAATTCCATTTTAGTTTGCTATGAAAAGTTCAACCGTGTTAATGACGTGAACTAGCTTCTCCCAACAATGGTACCCAATAATAACGGTGAGTTAACTTTTAATGATAATAGACTATGTATCATATCTTTTAGCGAGTACGCTTTTATTTGGATTCCTTTATGTGTTGAGAATGCTTAATAGTAAATATTTTATTCTATGCAGTTTGTATTATCCATTATCCAAACTTCCACCCATGTGTTTTTTTTATGTGTAGTAACCTGAGACGAAAATAACAAATGATTCTATAGATTCATTGGTGCCTTGCTAGTTAAAACCATTCCTTTAGTTTAAATGATTATAACTGGAGTTTCATTGGACGGCTCTCTCAAGGTCAATCAATTATTCAGTTGTAGATTCAATCGAGTGACAATATTGGGTACTTCATCATATAAATAGACATTATGCTAGTATTTGGTTGCAGTGTCCACGAAACCCTGTCGTACTTAAAATGTTCTCAGTGTGTTGAGGTTTCGACCTTGTAATATTTCATGGTGAGGTAAGTCAGTGAGCTTTAAATTTTTGTTTTCCCTGTGGATAACGAACAACTATAATAATAAAATCCACAAAATGACATGCAAATATACCTCTGTGGGGTATTCTCACCAACAATACCTCCTGTACCCCTGATTTCTAATTTTTGTTGCACTAAAGCTCTCTATATTACTACAGCTAACTAGGTTACCTATATATCGATCCCTACTTGTCTCTATAAAATTTAAAAATATACATATTAGACTTGTTTGTTTCCTTCGTATTAACAATAATTCTATGTTTTATTACCCGCCAAGATTTCTACTGACTTGTCCTCAAATCTATTCATATGCTCAAAGTAGTCCATAATTTCTTATATTTATACACACTGATATCCCTTTCGGCACAAGAAAGAATAAGTTGAATCCCAGGTGGAAGAGCTCTGTGAAAGATTCAGACCGACAAGTTTCGTTATTTTGTATGTACCCTTGTGTGGAAAAAGTCACTTACTAACGTGTAAGAAAATTCACTGAAACCTTGAAATTTTGATTTACTACAAAAATATGTATGTAGCAAATTAGGATGTTTTATAATTATAGTAAGCGTCGGTTCTACTCATCAAATACTGTGAAGTAGTGTTATGTATATGTGTAAATATTTTGTAAACGACAACATGTCGTGTTGTGTTTGAAATTTCATTTGTATTATTCATTTTTCCATATTGATATTATTGTTTCGAAGTTTAAACTAATATTTTGTCATTTATTTAGAGTAGCATTTAGAACTTTCTTGAATTAAGTAAACCAATCAAATGTTTGTAAATTGGTGCTGGTGACTTCCTGTCTAGACGTAATCTCGTGCAAGAACGGATATGCGTGGATAGCTCTGGAGTTGTATGGAAATTACAAGATTGTTCGAGAAGTAGGCCTATCGATATAAAATACGGTGACGCGAGTCAGTCATCAGTCATCAGTGTTTATTCGAAAAAAGAAGATAGATTCGTTTAGTACCTCCATTCAATGAAAAAGCTGTAGATACATATTTTCAGCAATTTGAGAAATTGGCCCTTAGGCTAAAATGGCCTACCGAATATTGGACAGTATTACTTCAGAGTGTTCTCAAGGGTAAAGCCCAGGAAGTATTTTCCAAACTCACGGCCGAGCAAAGTTATGATTACGAGCACGTCAAAAAATGCATTTTGAATGCATATGAATTGGTGCCAGAGGCATACAGACAAAAATTTCGTGGTTACAAAAAGTTTGACAGCCAAACTTATGTCGAATTTGCTCGTGAAAAAGAAACTCTGTTCGACAGGTGGTGTGATTCCAGAGAAATTAAAGATGATTATACGAAACTCAGAGAACTCATGTTAGTCGAAGAGTTTAAAAGATGTATTCCCGAAGAGCTAAAAACTTATATTGATGAACAAAAAGCTTCCAAAATTCATGACGCTGCTGTTTTGGCAGACGAGTATGCTCTCACTCACAAAGATTTCTCATACAAAAGCAAAACATCTCACACAACAAAGAAACCCAATGACTCATTCAAATATTATGCAAATGTCGACAGAGACAACAAAGAGCAAACTTCTAATTCTCAAACGAGGACTCCATCTTATTCTCAAAGCTCATCATCTACTAAAAACGTGTCATTCTCATACAAAACGTGCTTATTGTAAGAAACCTGGCCATCTGATTTCTGAGTGCTATAAGGTAAAAAACAAGCCATCACCCCATAGTTTCATTTCGCCCTCGTTGGATACATCATTGGTTCCCAATGATTTTGACCCTGTTCAGTCCACTGTGGATTCTAAGCCCAATATTATTGATGTACCTGAAGATATTGTTGAGGACAAATTTAAGCCTTTCATGACTGAAGGTTTTGTTTCTTTTGTTGGTGATTCACATCTACAACCAATTAAAATCCTGCGGGATACTGGAGCTTTTCAGAGTTTGATTTTGGAAAGTGTACTTCCGTTTTCTGAAAAGTCATCCGTTGGGGCCAATGTGCTCATTTCTGGTGTAGAAGGTGGCGTCGTTTCTATCCCTCTTCATAGATTAGATTTACATTCGGACTTAGTTTCGGGCCCAGTGACTGTGGGTATTAAATCTTCATTGCCTGTTGAAGATGTGTCTATGCTTTTGGGGAATGATTTGGCTGGTAGTAAGGTAGTACTAGAGGTTCGTGTTGTTGAAGCACCTGTTATTAGCCCCAGTACAGAGCAACTCGTTGAAGAGTTTCCTGATGTTTTCCCTGCCTGTGCTGTTACTCGTTCTCAAACACGTTCTCAGGAGTCCAGAGAGGATTTCCCTTTATCTGATACGTTTATGTCTCACATCGATGAGATTTCTGACTCAACTTTAAGTTCTACTGATGACTCCAAGTCATTTTTCAACTCTCTTCATCGTAACAAACTTGTTGAGGAACAAGACAATGATCCTGAAACTCATTCTCTTCTACAACTGGCCGTTGAGGAAAATGAAATAGGAACTGTCCCTATTTGTTACTACCAGAAGTCAGGTGTGTTAATGAGAAAATACAGACCTCCTGGCGTTGCTGCTGATGAAGAGTGGAATGTTATTCACCAAATCGTCATTCCAAAATGCTATCGGAATGATATTCTTAGTCTTGCTCATGACCATGTATTGTCGGGACACTTAGGTGTAAGAAAGAGCTTAGATCGTATCCGACGACATTTCTATTGGCCAAAGATGCGCCAAGATGTTGTTGACTTTTGTAAGACATGCCATTCTTGCCAAATGACAGGAAAACCAAATCAGGGGATTCCAAAAGCACCACTGCAGCCTATTCCTGCCTTTGAAGAACCGTTCTCAAGGGTCATTATCGACTGTGTTGGCCCAATACCAAAAAGCAAAGCAGGAAATGAATACCTCTCGACGATCATGTGTGCTTCTACATGTTTTCCTGAGGCAATCCCTTTGAGAAAAATCACTTCTCCCAACATCGTCAAGGCTCTTGTCAAATCCTTTACCATGTTCGGAATTCCAAAAGTTGTGCAATCAGATCAAGACACAAATTTTATGTCCAAGCTATTTGAACAAGCCATACATGAATTAAGGGTCCATCAAATTTCATCCAGTGCCTACCATCCTGAGTCACAAGGTGTTCTTGATCGTTTCCACCAAATTACTGCCACAAACACTCAAAGAACTGGGTTGAGGGTGTTCCCTTGTTACTGCTTGAAGTTCGCGAGGTTATTTCAGAATCTACTGGATTTAACCCTTTTAAGTTGGTTTAAAAAGACAAATAAGCAAAACAAAAAAAAAGTTTTCACAAGTTCAAACTTTTTTTTTACTTTTAAGGGGGAGAGTGTTATGTATATGTGTAAATATTTTGTAAACGACAACATGTCGTGTTGTGTTTGAAATTTCATTTGTATTATTCATTTTTCCATATTGATATTATTGTTTCGAAGTTTAAACTAATATTTTGTCATTTATTTAGAGTAGCATTTAGAACTTTCTTGAATTAAGTAAACCAATCAAATGTTTGTAAATTGGTGCTGGTGACTTCCTGTCTAGACGTAATCTCGTGCAAGAACGGATATGCGTGGATAGCTCTGGAGTTGTATGGAAATTACAAGATTGTTCGAGAAGTAGGCCTATCGATATAAAATACGGTGACGCGAGTCAGTCATCAGTTTTATTCGAAGACAAAGAGTGAGATTCAGACACCAGTTTCATTTCAAAAGAAGAGAGTTAGTTATTTGAGAAAGATTAAGTGTTTGCTGTGAATATTCAACTTGGATTTGTGATTGAAATTAGATGTACGGAAGCCGTGATTTTATTTCGTCAATCTCTACGATACATCTGAATTACTGCTTGAACTGAGAAACGGCGATTTCATTGAACTGTGAACTGTTTCGGAATCTCTTCGTGGGACCAAATTCACACCCTAGACTGGAATTTGAGACTTTAATTTTAGATCATTACATTAGATACAGGCCAGTACCGTTTTGTGTTGTGATTTAATTTTGAAGTTTAAAACTAGTATTTTGTTTTGTAATTAATTTCGAATGTCGTAACTTAATATCTGTCACTGTTATCATATAATTTATGTTATATCTGTTATATTTGTTAATAGGTTAGTGTAATAAATTATACAAGCTGTTATCTGCGTTTTTTCTGTTGCGTTTAGTCTACGAAGAACGTAAAACATTTAAAAAATACGTAACAAGTAGTCATTGTTAATATTCAGATATTTTAAAAGTGGTTTCAAACAAGTGATTTTACAGCCCCATTTTGTTTCATCAAGATCTCTTTTAACAATTTCTACTGTATTTACTGATAGCTACATCACGATATCTAGATGCTAATAACAAGACAATCTTGAAGAGTTTTAAGTCAATTGTTATGTTTCCAAACTTCAGATGTTTTTGTATCAATAGCGTGAACTCACTGAAATTTCTTGCCATATTTTAAACATATATTCATGGAGAGAGAGGCCGCAATTTATAACCAGCAAGGTAATTAGTGACACCTCTATCACAATGAAGTTGGCCTGCTTCTCTTTCTTATACTGTTACATTGGGTGTGGAAAGTTATATCTGTTGTGCCTACATTCTTTCTTTAAAAGCTATGGAGGCTTCCATAGGTAAATATGTAGATAAGGTGATGAATATTCATACTAAGGACATCAAGGAATGATCAGACTCAGGTTGGTTAGTCCTGATGTACAGCTAGTTACATAAGTCTTGAGTGGAAACTGTTTGCAACAAGTGTTGGTGAAGATATTGAAAATAAAGGTAAATATTTGGAACATTTGCTCTTAGATCATAACATTCATCCAATATTATCTACTTTCTCTTGATACTTTTAACTTTCCTCTGATTATTTTAAACAGAAGAGAATTTTCCTGAGTTATGAGATGTGGTTATTGTCTTCCTTTATTCGAAGCCTCAGAGTACAACATTCCTTCTAATTTTTCCAATCACTGTAAAGTTTTGTGCTTTTCATAGAAATTGATAAACTACGAATCAACTACTCCGATTAGCATCAACGATGAAGAAAGCTTTTCTCACGAGACTTGGTTTTTGTTCCTGTTTTTGATCTTGAGAAAGCTTATGACACTACATGGAAGTTAAAAATTTTACGTGACCTCCATTCAAAATTTTTCAGTAGAATCACTACTAGTCTGACATATACTCGGAGTACCTTGAGGTTGTGTCTTAAGTGTCATACTTGTTAGCATTAATATAGCTTTTTTAGTCAACTTTATTCGATGATTCTTTAAAAAAATATTCATCATTCATTCACTCACCACTCGATTCCATCGCTTTCCGCTTGCGGAAAAAAAAAATTAGCTAGAGCAAAATAGCTTTGTGATTTTCTCCAAAGAACCACAAAAGCTATCCGAAATGCACAACAAAGTAAAAATATTTTTCTTTTATTTATTAAATACAAAGCTACAAAATAAGCTTCTATCGAGGCTCCATCAAAACACTATTTTAAGTGTCGTAAACACCAAGACTTACTGCTGAGCTAATGGAGAGTGAAAAAAAGGGAAAAAATATTTTATTAGTTACTTAATCCGATGTCATTGTTCCCTATAAAGTGATAAAAGTCAGGCGAAATCGTAGCGCTTTCTAGATAAAACCTTTGTAATATGATCATTTGAGATCTTGTGATTTGATATTTGGTCTTTACAATGTACCATTTGAAGTGGTGTAGTAATGTTGCACTTTTAAAGTCACACAATAAATAATTCTCAGTTATTTAAATATTATTTTGAAAACGACAATTTAAGGAACTATTTATTATAAAATATGCGTGGTGTCATTCTTAAAGGTCAATATGTTCTTTACCCACCTTCAAGAGACAACTGAGGGAAAGGCTGGTAGAGAATAAAAAGGTGTCTAGTTATTTTGTTTTCAAAGTGAGACTATTTATAGAATACTTAAACTTTTAGCATTTAATCATTTAGCCTTTAGTGCTGAGAGTGTCAAACGGATAATCAACCATAATTCACGCACCAAAGTCTCGAATGTGATTATATTGTAACTAAATTATTCAAAGTTACAAGCAATGTGCTCTTTCTCTCGTAATTCGAGGTTCACGGCTTAGAATCCCCGTCACAACCAAACATACTCATCCTTTCAGCCATAAAAGCGTTATAAGGTGACGGTCAATCTCAATATTCGTTTGTAAAAAAATAGCCCAAGAGTTGGTGGTGGGTGGTGATGACTAGCTGCCTTTCCTCTAGTTTTACACTGTTACATTAGGGACGACTAGCGCAGATAGATATCTAGTAGCTTTGCGCGAAATTCAAAACTGCACCTTTCTCTCCGTTTTTATTATAAAACACTAAAATGCAAATTGCCACTTATCACCTGGCATCATAGCTTCAATAATAATTTTCCAGTTTGTTAAAAAAATGTAGTTTAAGAATGTTATTTTATTTCATCAGACTTTAATAGTATTTTATAATATTTTATTGTGTCTTTCTTAGGTCTTTAACTAAAATGTGCAGAGAAAATTTTGAACAGAATAATAACAATTCATCTGAGGAATAAAAGATTGATTTCTGTTGTAAGTTTTTGAGCGGTATAAAATGCATTGTATAAGTCACTAAATAATATTGGGGTTATGTAATTGAGTGTAGAAATATAGAGGGCATGCTTAGATTATGATTATATTTACTAGTATAGGTATAAAGGTGTTCATTTGAATTGGCTAATTTGGAGCTAGAGTTGTATACTTTTGCGTTTGTTTATGTTTGTTTCTTTATTTAGTATTTGGGCGTTTTTTTATGGTTATGTTGTGTTTACTTGCTTTTCAGTGTTCGAAAACGGGTGAAGGTGAGTTTTTGTGTTCTTTGAATCTGGTTTCCATTTTTCTTACTTGTTTCTCCAACATAGAAGTCTTGACAGTTATCACATTTTATTTTATAAATAATGTTGGTGTGATGTTGTCACTGTAGTTTTTTAGTATAGACCTCAGTTTTGTGCTTGGTTTTTGAATAAATTTGGTATTAACTGGAATGTCATATTTTGTTTCCAGTTTTTGCCAAATGTTCATTATTTTTTTGCTGATGTCGGGAATATATGGTATGCAGCAGTGTATGGTTTCGTGATATTTTGGTTCGTGAGATATATTTACTTTTGTTGGTTGATTTTGCTTTATGTCTAGGTGTGTGTGTATAATGTTTTCTACGGTTTTTGGATGTTAATGGAGTATTGTTTTATTTTGTTTAATTCGTCGTTAATTGTATCTGGCGAGCAGAGTTTTATGGCTGTGTTTATTTGGTTTCTTAGTATGTTGAGTTTTTGTTTTGTTTCATATGTTGAGTCCCAAGGAATGTATAATCCAGTATGGGTGATGTTTCGGCGGATTTCTGTTATAAATTGTGTATTGGTTCTGTAATTTTGAGGTTAAGAAATGATATTTGATTGCTTTCTTCCTATTCACATGTGAAGTTAATGTTGGGATATATTGAGTTAATGTGATTGAAAAAATTAACTATGTGTTCTGTAGATCTGAATCCCTCAATCTTGTCGTCTACATATCTGTACCAGTATTTGTACTTATCTATACAACCATTGTGCCTGAACTAACATACATCACACCATTAACAGTACACAGTCATATATTCGTAAAGAAACTAAGAAATTTAAACCAAAGAATTATCAATAGAAGAAATGATATTTATTTTATTCAACAATGTAGAAAGGAACAATTAACCCCTAACTTTGTAAAGGTAGAACTATCAAAACAATTTAATCAATCGACAAACATTATCCAAAATTTACAGAAAAAACTACTTAAAGCCATGTTGAACACGAAATATAAAGAGCTACACGACTTACAAAAACAAAAAATGATCCTAGATCGTCCACTGGCATGCTGCATTAAACCAGAGATTCACGTACTTATACAACAAAACATAAATCAAATCAACACTAGGAATGACAAGGACAAAAAGATCTGCCACAACAAAAAACTAAAAAAACTAAGATGCAAACAACAGAAAAGACATCAACATGACAAACTGTTGACTAACCTCATAATTAACAGATCCGAACGACAATTAAACACAAATAAGATACATCTACTTAACAAAGGACTCAACTTTGCAATAGCACCTAGGTACATTCCAACCTTAGAAATTAAAACATGTTTAGAAGACTTAACCAGGAGACTTGTAATATTTTCTACAGAAAACAAAAACAAGAAAACAACCAACAGATAGCAGACATCTTCGACAATTTTATTGACATACAACTTCCCCCCAAAAATTAATATTTTCCAGAAACATCTGAAAACAACATCTTAAACGATTTTTCAAAGAATTTTCTCACAAAACCATCAACAAATTTCACAAAACAGAAAACTAAAAAACATTTTTTTTAAAAAGAGACATTAATTCCATTAAAAACCTAAAACAAAACAAAGACATTGTCAAAATTCCAAAACCAGATAAAGAAAACGCTATCTATGGTCATAAGGAACACGAATGAATACATCCGAAAAATAAAAAACATCCTATCAGGCACTGACAAATTTAAACCAATACACACAAATCCACCAAAGACACACGAAACACAACAAAACAAAATACTACTAAAACTGAAAAATCCAACAGAATTTCAAAAACACTTTATTCCTACCTTTGTAAAACTGACACACGCACACCGCAAATATACGGCATCCCCAAACCTCATAAACCAGATTGTCCATTACGACCAATAATGTCCACATATGAATCGTTTAAGTACAATCTTGGTAAATGCATGACGTGGGCATTCTCCAAATAGGTAACATCAGCCAGCTTATTCATCAAAGACTCTTTTAACATCAGCCAGCTTATTCATCAAAGACTCTTTTAATTTCAAATCTAACCTTAATCAACTTAATCATAAAACCTTAATGGCCAGTTTCGATGTTATATCCCTCTTTAAAGAAATCTCAACCGCTGAAGCCTACCAGATAGCCTTAGAACTCTATATCAAAAAACCCTAATTCATCAATAAACATTCCCAGCAACCAATTAGTAACCCTCATAGAATTAACAACGATGAAGACAAACTTTATGTTCAACAACCACAACTATATACAAACGAATGGTCTAAGCATGGGCAACCCAGCATTACCAATTTAGCCAATATTTTTATGACACAAGTTGAAACACAAACAATTAACACAGCTTTATATCCACCATTACACTGGTACAGATATGTAGATGACACGATTGCGTGATTCAGATCTACAGAACACACAATTTTTTCAATCACATTAATTCTATATATCCCAACATTATTTTCACATGTGAATAGGAAGAAAGCACTCAAATATCATTTCTTAACCTCAAAATTACAAAAACCGATACAAAATTTAAAACAGAAATTCACTGAAAAATCACTCATACTGGATTATACATTCCTTGAGACTCAGTACATAAAACAAAACTAAAACTCAACATACTAAGAACCCAGATAAACACAGCCATAAAACTCTGCTCACCAGATTAAATCAACGACAAATTAGACAAAATAAAACGATACTTCATCAACATCAATAAGTTTCCTCCAGAAAACATTATATGCACCCACCTGGACAAAAAGCAAAATCAACTAACAAAAGTAAATATATCCCACGAACAAAAAAATCACAAAACCATATACTGCTGTATACCATATACTCCCGACATTAGCAGGACAATAACGAACATTTTGGCAAAAACTAGTAACAAAATATGACATTCCAGTTAATACCAAATTTATTCAAAAACCAAGCACAAAAATAAGCTACGTAAAACATACACTGACCAACACTCCATCAACGTTATTTATAAAATACAATGTGATAACCCCCACGATATTTATGTTGAAGAAACAAGTAAAAATATGAAAACCAGACTTAAAGAACACAAAAAGTCACCTTTACCTTTGCAGAGCAAATAAACACAGCATAACCGTAAATAACACCCACATACTAAATAAAAAAACAAACATAAACAAACGCAAATTTAAAGTCTTACTAATACAACAACTCAAGCCCAAAATTAACCAATACAAAGGAACACCTTTAAAACAAAAATTAATAAAAATAATCAAACATCCGAGCACGCCCTCTACATTTCTACACTCAATTACACAACCCCCTTCAAACATGTGGTCAGCTATTGTTCAGTTACCTCTATTTTTCTTTGTGAACCTGATGATGACCGAAGAAGATCGAAACGTTGTTCACTTTTCCACAAAAATTTTTCTCAATGCATTTTTACATAAATAGATTATATACTGTAACGTATACAATAGTAAGTGTATTACTATTTGAGAGTATGAAATCAGATTAAATCTTCGTAGTACTTCTTAAGGGAAAAAAAAATGTCTGCAATATTTCTTTTGTAATATTTAAAACCATTTTCTTCAGAGTGTGTTTCTTTTTGCTTATCATAATATTCAAGGTTTACATGTTACATTAGAAATGCATGCTGGAAAAATCTTGACCAGACTAAATAATTTTTCATGTTTATAAATGTATAAAATTACAGTTGTTGTTATCTATTGGAAAACTATATTATTTATTGAGATAAAAACGAAAATAACTCCAAAATTGCCAAATAAAATAGTTTTTCTACCTTGTACAATGTTTGACCAGCTGAAGGTTTTAAATAACGGAATGCTTGAAATGTACAACCTCCAATAACTAAAAGTAGACGAAGCAATTGTAAGAAAACACCCAGATTTGTTTCCAATAGTGGTCAATAGATGTCGCTAGCGTCATCTGTCGAATCAACATTTCCTGACCGGGCGAAGGTAATGAACAAAACCTGAAAATTTTGTACATCACAAATATTATTATACTTAATAAATTTAATGTTAAATATTTTCATACGTAATAGCTAATCACAAAATATTTTTTATGAAGTTAACATTGGGAATTGTAGTTATAATTACAAAGTAGCTCCATTAATAAATGGGTTCGTTTTTATATTTGTTTTCTTATAGTAAAGACCAGTTGAATGACCAATTCAGAAAAAAATATTAAAAAACAAACAAAAGAATCATTGTCAAGTAATCTCTATCTTAAAATCGTTCATCTAAACATGATTTGCGTTAAGTTTCACTTCGTTTGAAGTTAAACACGAAGCTACACAATGGGCTATCTGTGCTCCGCCAAAGACGTGTATAGAAACACAGTTTTTAGCACTGTAGGTACGAAGATATACCTCTATTTCAATTGGCGCGTTTTTGTTTGAAGAACATGACACGCCAGTGGAAACAAAGAACAATATTGCTTAAGTTATTTCTCCCATATTCTATAAGAATAGTTTTTGAACGAAACAATGTTGACACCCAGTTCTTGAACTGGTATTTATCTCTATGAGCCGATTCAATTTGAGTTGCATCTTTGAAACTGACAGTTATTTTCATTTAAAAAACCGAAAGGCTGAGAATGTGAAGAAGACACACTTGAAACCATTTCATTTAATACTAAAATTACGATATTAATTCAATTAGATACTTATGGCCTTAATCTACGTCATTTAATTATAGTTAGATTATCGTTGTTATGTTGACATGAGGCAGTTTGTGTCGCCTATCACTTTTGTTTTTATAACAGCTGAATATCAAATTACGAAAAGCAATCAATCTTGGCAAATTAATTTTCTCATAACATATAAACACACACACACAATATATATTTTTATTACAATGAATGTATTGAAATCAATTGTTATACAAGTATGTGCAAACTTCAATTTTCAACTCATACAAATTATTATACAGCATACAAACCGATGTTAAAATACAAGAAACTAAAGTTATTGCTCATGAGACTAATTAGGAATTCTATAGCTCGCATATTATTTAAATACGATCAAATACTTCTTCCTTGTAAACACATTTCATCTAAGTTATGAATCATAAAAATTAAACACCTTTCAGTAATACCTTTTATTATCGCATACATTAATTTCTAATATGTTTTTATGCTACTTTTGTATATTTTCATTTTCTGAAACGTTACATAAAAATTCTTACCATAAAAGCTACAGGTAGAATAACGTTCCATTGTAATATAATAATTTGAAGAAGGAAGACACAAGTTTTCTGTTGTTCGCTTAGGAAATGTACCAGCTCGTTTCTTTTGTTAGAACAACCCGAAATATAAATTCTGTTAGTTGACCTATAAAGCAGTCAAGTGTTTTTACGCCCCTAATTAAACTTACTTATTTAAATTCAATATTCAATGGATTTTTTTGCAAAATCTTTTTATAGGAAAGTGAAAACTGTTTATCAATAAGTACTTAACATTATTTTGAGTTAATACACATTCAACTGGAACAACTCAGTCTTATGGCATTGACCAGTTAGGGACTCGATCTTCAGAGCTTTGTGTTTCAGTTAGACAAATAATGCACAAACTCATGTACAGCATAAGATGTTGAAATGCAATTGCACTTTATGAATAAGTAAAAACCTGTTTTGAACCTATAATAACAATTAAACAGTCTTAGTATCCGATTTATCAGTTATAATTTCTAAGTAATCTAGAAAATGAAAATACATTACATTAAATTTGATTCGTATGGTAAATAGAAGTAACGATCTTTCGTAACTTTATAAATAATGTCATAATTATTAAATAATTGAATATTTTTACTGGTATTCCGCGCAAAGTAGGTAAGAAATATATGTATATATGTTAACCATTGCCAACCAACATAGAATATTACAGATAAAAGATTGTATTAGATATTTTAATCTTGTGTCTTCCACTTTTCTTCCCACCCATTAAAAATCGTGAAGTGTTTTTGTTTCTGTCTTAAAACTAATCACAAAATATGTTTCATTCTGTGCTACGTCACTTTATTAGAATAATATAAAGTACGCATCTGTGTAAATACAAATATTACAGCAATAGCTTCCACATGATTTAACAAGTGTGGATACTTCTCCCACAGGAACAATGTAGAATCATATTGGGATTTCTTGGGTTTGACATGAATGAGTTGGAAATCTTATAGACATTCTTATACTAATGAATATATTTAAACAAATAGAACACATATCAGCAAAATATTGCAAAATACTTTCAACGACGTAAGGAGCTTAAAACCTATGAACGTTACATGAAATTGCGGTAACTACCTTATATTGCTATTTTTCTGTCACTCAATGTACTCTGTATCTCTTGTGTAATAGCAATATTTTTCTAAACACCACAAGTTAACTGAAATGGAAAAGAAAGAAAACGGGCGTATGAATAAACATTTAAAAAACTTCTTTCAACTTAGTCTAAAACGGTTTGGTTAATTCTTTAAATGATATAAACATAGGGAAACAGAATATAATATTTATTAAAGGACAGAACCATTTTGAAGTAATATAGTAATATGTCCAAGCTAAGCTTGTATTTATCTAAGTAAACAAAAACGTCTTAGCAAGTGCGTAGTTTAAGAATTAACGGTTAAAAATTCAAAGGCAAACTTCAATATCTTCATATTATTTAGAATAATGGAGTTAAGGAAAATCAGAAATATTCTAAAAATTCTTGAATATAATTTAAAATATTGTTGTAATGAATTTTAAACACTATAAAAATATACTCTAAAAATAAAACATTATCAAATCAATGAAACAATCCTCATTATTAATTTTCAATAATGAATGAAATTTTATGATGCTCTTTCTCCGAGCAAAGAAACAATACTAATAAAATTCTGATTATTAATTTTCAATTGGTGAGTCAGTGTTATAAAGAGACCTAGAGAAAATATTATTGGAGTGTAAAGTTTAGTAGTAATTCAAATGGGTCTCAAACGACCAATTTTTTTTTAAGTATGTAGAAATTGGATTTCTACAGCTTTACTAGGTAAAAGACATTTTTATTATAATACATTTTGGAAATGGAATGTTATCAGCCTTGTTTGTAAGTGTTCAGTACAAGATAATAAACGTAGAGCACACAATCAATTGGAGATAAATAAACTGTTTTTGCTTATCTTACAAAGTAGTGTCGTCTTAAATATATACTGGATTTGTTTTGTAATAATACTTTCTATTTCCGTATTATACGATGCATAATGTATCCTAGAGTACATTTTTGAAGCCCTTATTTCCTAAAATAGACGACGTATCAATTAAAAACAATGGAAGGTAAAGTTTTGATGTTTATGGACATATACAATAAAATTGTTTTAAAATATTAAATAATATACCGATGAAAAGAGGCTAAAAAAAGAACCCCACTTGAAAAACAAAACAGCCTACCTCGGATAAACAAAATAGCGATAATCACGATGAGAAAAACACTTCCCACGCACCACAGAGAACCGACACACGCATGAAAAAAAAAAAGAGTATGAACATACCCACCTAAAATTACATAAAGTGCCAAGTTATATAATAACAGTGACAGTAATGTAGATACTTAGATACCAAGTTATATAATAACAGTGACAGTAATGTAGATACTTAGATACCAAGTTATATAATAACAGTGACAGTAATGTAGATACTTAGATACCAAGTTATATAATAACAGTGACAGTAATGTAGATACTTAGATACCAAGTTATATAATAACAGTGACAGTAATGTAGATACTTAGATACCAAGTTATATAATAACAGTGACAGTAATGTAGATACTTAGATACCAAGTTATATAATAACAGTGACAGTGATGTAGATACTTAGATACAAAGTTACAAAATAACAGCGACATTGATGTAAATATTAAATACCTCAAATAAACTTACCTTATGGAAGATGCACACATTTTATGAGTACAAGTTAAAGTTAAAAAATAAGCATTTTTAATAACTTAAAACAAAATATATAAAATATGACACAATTGATGAATGACTTTTTTTATAAATTGTGCTGGTTAATTATTATCTTATCCAATACTAGAACACAAGAGATGATAATCATTCATCACAGCTCAATCAAGTGTTTCCAAGTGATTGTTTTCTATGAGTTAAACAGAAATATATTATATTCATTATTGGAAATTAAACAAAAATATGAATGCAGAATGCAACGTTTTTCTTCAATATAAATCAAATTTTGCTTAAAAGTAATTATTGTAACACGTAATGATAACAATGTAACTAAAAGATAGCACGTATTAGTTTTCTAAATGTTTATGGTTAAGCACAAAAACACGTAAGGGAAATTTGTGCTCTGCTTACTGTTGGTATCGAAACTCACTTTTCAACGTTATTAGACTTTAGACATAATGCTGAGTTAGCCTAGGGTACTTTATAGTAAGTATAATAATTATATCCCCTTGGAATGTTTAATTACTTCTATCTCAATAACTCAGCGGTAAGTGTGAAAATTTATAACCCTAAATTTTACTGTTGAGTCCTTAAGAAGAGCACAGCATAGATAGCCCGTTTTTCCTGTCCACAATCACAGAAGCATTGCTTCAAGACAAAACAGCTATTAAAATGGACTGTTTTCTATACATGCATTATCACTTTCTGTATTTTCATCTAAATTTTTTATAGACATTATTGTTCCAACTAAAGAAATAACACTGTATAGTTTATACTAATGTTTAAAAGATTAAGGCATTATGGTTCTCTCAAGTATTTTATTAAGTTCTTCGACCTCAGCTTCTTTTTAATAAATTTATTAAAATCTAAAAGATTTACTATTATCTATTTATTTTAATATCGATGTTTGTTTCAGTTAAATATACACTCAGAAATGCGTGTAACTTATACTGTTAAATGTATATTGCGAAATTTCCATCTATTCACTAAATTTGTACATAATTCTCTGGTGTAAAAATCATCAATGTATGTTTCACTAAAGCATTAGTGTATCGTCAAGTATTGCTGCTAACTGACATTTTGAAAGTCTTGCCTACTATAAAAGGTAGCCATCGTAACACGCAAAGAGACAGCTATAATTCGGAAGCTATTATTGTGATTAACGCTTATTAATCGCGTAAATACAAATATTTGAATAGGAACATTTATTTTGAATGTTACAAAACATTCAACTTCAGTCAATTAACATCAGATATCAATATTTTTGCGAAAGCATTACATAATTTCAACGGTGAAAATTTAGCTTGTAAACGGTATATAAAAGTAGCTAGTTCACTGTTAAGTGAATTGTATTTATGCTAACTCAAAATTAATTCGTCATCGTGAACCTTTGATAAGATATCAAGGAAATTCCAGACCGAAAATGAGACTTAATATTATTTGTAAGATTGTAAACCATTTGTACGTAAATCATTATTCGTATCCACTGTTTATAGTAAACGTTATTAAAAATTGTATTATCTTTTATGTTAAAATATTTTTGTGTTAAAAAGAAAAACTGTGTATTACTTTTTTAATAAATATTATAAATTTGATATATATCAACATTTAACTAACTTCTAAATCCAAATTACAATTTAATACAGTTTAAGATTATTTAAAATTGTAATATGTTACATAATAAATTGGAGGCTAATTTGACATTAATTATAATACGTAACAAAGAATTATATATTGTGGCAAAAAATTGTTAAGCTCCTCAAAAGTTATTTAAAGTATTCTTCTACTTAAAGTGGTAATCACAATCCACAAAGAAAGGCAACATGAAGTGATTGTTGCTAACTCATGCATCAAAAATCATTCGGCCCGTCATGGCCAGATGGTTAAGGCACACGACTCGTAATCTGAGGTTAGCGGGATTGAATTCCCGTCACACTAAACATGCTTGCCCTTTCAGCCGTAGGGGCGTTATAATGTTACGATCAATCCCACTGTTCGTTGGTAAAAAGTAGCCCAAGGATTGGCGGTGGGTGGTGATGACTAGCTGCCTTCCCTCTAGTCTTACACTGCTTAATTAGGGACGGCTAGCACAAATACCTCTCTAGTAGCTTTAGGCGAAGTTTAAAAAAACAAAACAAAAAACATTCGTTTATATTTGACAAGAAATACTGGATTTTGCACGCCTTTCACTAAACGTTACCTGGCCTGGTGTTTAGGGCATTCTATTCACAATCTATTTGTTGGATATTCGAAGCACCTCAACAAACGACTTGCTCTTTCGATCATTGGGGCGTTAAAATTTCACTAATCTTTCGTAAAGAATAGCCCAAGAGTTGGCGATGGGTGATTATGGCTAGCCTTCTTTCTTGTAATCTAGCGTTTCTGAATCATGGACAGTCAGAAGAAGTAGCTTCCCATTAGCCGTAAGCAAAATCCAGCAAAAGCTAAAGAAACAATCTGATTCAGTGCCATATTCACGTTTGTATATGTATATTTGAGCAACAGTGAAGCCATGAAATTTATAACCATCTCATGTGTTGATATTATAAATGGCCACACAAATAATTTTTATAAGCTAATTGGCACGGCATGGCCAGGTGGGTTAAGGCGTGTGACTCATAATCTGAGGGTCGCGGGTTCGCTTCCCCGTCGTATCAAACATACTCGCATTTTCAGCTGTGGGGGCGTTATAATGTGATGCTTAATCCCACTATTCGTTGGTGAAAGAGTAGCCCAAGAGTCGGCGGTGGGTAGTGATGACTAGCTGTCTTCTTTCTAGTCTTACACTGCATAATTAGAGACGACTAGCACAGACAGCCCTCGAGTAGCTTCAAAAACAAACAACACTAGATAATTTATTAACAAATTTTAGTTACAGAATCTCGGTAGCTCAGTGGTAAAATTGAAGACTTATATGCTAAATTGCCTGTTTCAATACTTACGCTGAGAAGAACATGGATGTCCATTGAGTAGTTTTATGGTATAAAAACAGCCTAAGTTTTGTGTTTCAAATAAGCGTGATGAATATAAAAACATATTCTGCAGAAGAAAGAAACTGTTGATTATTTGTTTTGTGCTGTTAATTTCACAAGATGAAACATCCTACTAATATTTATCTCTGTAAGACTTTTCTGTTAAAAGTGTCATGCGGAATTACACGTCATAATATTTTTTCATTTCTAAGCTCTAGTTTTTATATCTTTTTTTATTCCTTTCTCTACATGTTTCAGATACAAAATGTTCCAGAAAAAGAGATTCAGTAAGCAATACATATATTTTATAGGGGACATTTATTTATTTGAATGTTTCCGTTTTGATTTTATGGTCTTATATCGATTTTGCTATCAGTAATAACGTGAAAAACATTTCATTTTATAATTAAACATAAAAAATAACGTGTAAAGTAAGTTGCTTTTGAAACACAGTGTCTTACAATCTAAAATACATCTATCACTTCGAATCGATAACTTACGTTGGTTGTTATTGGTAAGCCTAACAGGAAACCAATGTCGCAGCAAATAAAAGTTAAGAAAGTCTGCCAGCTCTTGAGGATTTCCGGCTTTAAAGTTATCAAAGACTCAATCACTACACTCCATATTGCAGCCTAAAATGACAGACGACATGAACTAGAATACGTATTTCGAAAAATTTGTCTGGGTTTGATTATAACGTGAAACCAAATTATAACAACGCTTTTTTAAAAACGATGCATTGTTTCAGGTGACAGTATTATTTTTCCAATGAGTTTGTCACAATGTATTTAGGCAGTTGAAAATTAATGCTCATTTGTCCAGAAGAAATAATGTCAACAACTATAATACAGGTCAAATAGACCGTTTATATTAATTAAAGTTGCATATGTAAGAAACAAATATACTAAAGTATCAGTGCGCTGTTATCATTTTATAGGTACATTTCACATTAGTTAGCATCTTCAGATGGCAGAAAAGTTAATGAATATATATTGTAGAAAATAACAGATTTTTGTTGTAGGGAATGCTACAAATTACAAAAAAACAGGATCAACACAATGAAGTCTTACTGCGATCAGAAACAAAATGAATGTAACCTTTCATGTAATAAAATGCATATTGCAGCCTAAAAAATGGTTGGAGTTTTTAAGTTATTTACTGTAAAACCAATCTTCGATTTTCTCTAAATTATAAAGACCTTTTGTGTTAATGTGTAAACCAAACGCAGCACTAATACCTGTTGAGCTAGACCAAACGTGTTCATCAGCAAATAAAAAGTAACAGACCAAAACCATGAAACAGCTGTAGTGCCACCTAGTGCTAAGATGGCGGTAAATATTTCTGTAGCGTAGTAGACGATCTGATATCCACTGGAAGACGTCTGAGAGTCGGATGAAAAGAGACATTCTCAGATAATAAAATTAAAAAATGTCACATTAATCTTTAATGGATCAAATTTTAATAGTGGAAGTAGAAAATTAACAGTCTCAGGTTCCTCTGTAAGAATAGAAAATACAGCGAGGTTACTTAAAAACAAAACCAAAGAACAAAAACAACAATAAGGAAACAGTAATTTAGATGTTATATTAAGAGTATTAATTGGTGAATAGAGTCTCAGATAAAAAACCCCATAAAAATAAATGTTATACATGTATATAGTCACAAGTACGAGAACTTATTGGCTTAGTCAGGTTATAATTCGGTTAAAATGTTGACTTTTTATGCATATTTGTATTTAGGTTTATTAATATCACCATCAAACAATATTGCTGTCACGACCACAAAACATACACCCACCCATACTTGTAGTAACAGCCCTATTATTATTTCGTTACTTCCTATGCATATGCTTAAAATCGTTTTTGTTAGTTTGTGTAGAGATGACATAACGCATTAACGCTATTTGGATATCATTTCTTTATAGTAGGAAACGTTCATGTATTGAAATCCAGATACGGTTCGTATCCGTAGACATGAAAAATAAACTATATTATGTTGAATGGAAATTTAAAGACTAGCCGATGAGCTCAAAAACACTTTCTTTCCTTTAGAATTAAAATATTTTTCAGTCAAAAATTCTTATCATATATATATATATATATGCATTTAAGAACAACAAATTAAACAAGGTTTTAAGGAATTATAAAACTGAAAACAAACTATATAAAGATATAACTATTTGACAGTTTTCAACAGAAGAAAATGATGGGACTTTCGCAATAGTGGAAACTGTCATTATCAATATTGAGCTAACAATTTGATGTTTTATTAATTTCAACTTTTATTTAAAGTATAAGCCTTCTCACGTTTCAGTGTTAACACTGGTGAAACTCTACGCTGATATCTCCAATTATATTGAAAGTAATTTTCATACAAATTGTTTTTTACAGAAATAATAGTAACTATCATTAACGAATCGTGCACTAGAAACACATATCATTAGCACGTGCGTGTGAAGTGTTTACAGTTTATTTGTTTTCTTACAGACGTTGACAGAACTCTACGCTGGCAATGCTACTTGATCTCCCACTATCACGCTTCTTTGAAAATGAGAGAGAAACTTGTATTTTCTTGTAACGTTTGCAATATTGACCATAATACGCCTATTTCTAGATGCGTAGAGCTCAAACAATTACTTGGCAAATCACATGATCATTTTACTTTGCACGTGCGAATATACGTGATATTTGTGTGTGCATGTTCAAATAAATGATGTCAGTATATAATCGCAGCGTTATCACACCATCAAAAATAAATACAACTATTAATATAAAACTACTGCTTACCGAATGATGAAGCAATAAGTATCAAATCTTTATCAGTAATTTCACGCATGGAACTAGCGAAAATTAGCGACGAAAATATTAATATGAAGGTTACTCCAACTACCACCATTAGGAGATTTCCAAAATATAGATATATGATTAAATATCAATGTGTACTCTGGTGAAGTACAAACATTTCTAAATTAAACTCACTGGCTGAGAAAATAAGAGTGATATAAAATAATCGATGTACTCTAAGAAAAAACAAAGTTTAAGTTGAATAAAACGAACAATATATTCAAGTAGATTTTGAATACTGTAACTGGTTATCAATTATTGACAGTTAAAATTGTTAAAGTTAATAAATATTCCAAACACTGAGTTTTATATGAAACCATTAAAGAAATCAAATACGAAACTGTAGTTATTAATATTGTTTAAAACATAACTTAGCTCTGTTATTACCTAATGACGTAAAAAGAAATTTTGTTGTGTTTGTTTTGGAATTTCGCACAAAGCTACTCGAGGGCTATCTGTGCTAGCCGTCCCTAATTTAGCAGTGTAAGACTAGAGGGAAGGCAGCTAGTCATAACCACCCACCGCCAATCCTTGGGCTACTCTTTTACCAACGAAATGTTGGATTGACCGTTACTTTATAACGCCTCCACGGCTGGGAGGGCGAGCATGTTTGGCGCAACGCGGGCGAGAACCCGCGACCCTCGGATTACGAGTCGTGCGCCTTACGCTCTTGGACATGCCGGGCTAAATTTTTGTTGTGACTACACATATTAAGACAGAGGGTGCCGTACAAAATCCACGTAAGAAACGCCTCCCTGGTTGCTAAGAGCCAAGACTGGAAAACAAACAAACGTGCAATAGATGCGTTTTCATCTCAATTGAACACATTTTATCTTTCTTGGGATAAAATTCCTCCCTAATTATTTTTTTACGAAAGCAAAATGCTCATAGTTTTGTTTTTCACTTATACTTTAATTTAATTATGTTTTTAAAAGTATAAATTACATATTTCCTAGATATAAAATGAAATATTTTATCAATAATCATTTGTTTTTTGTATTACATTAATTAATTATTGCTTGTACATTTTCTTTGTAAATATTTAAAGGTAAAGTATTACGAGCACTTGGAATTAAGTATTTATATTTAAAGGGTTATAGTATTAATATTGAAAGGTTGGAATGCGAACACTGTAACATCTTATATATTTTGTGATTTCACATAAATTGACTATTGTTTTTCTGTGCTTCTATAAAACTCTCTAATTTATTTTTCTTTATACCTAGTTTCATTAGTAGTATTACTGATAAAAATATTAAAGATAATGTTAAATGTATTTTACAGTTAGGATGACTGTTTGACATTATTCATGAATGTAATGCATAGCCTTATGCAAGCTATACCAAACCCATACCGTTGGATCAGCAACTGTTGATTTCCATGGCACATCGAACAATGTTGCCATTCAACTTCCCCATTGTTCCATAACTTTAACTGCTACCAAAAACAACAAACCTACTGGCACAAGGGTAAGAGCATAGACTAGCTAAAATATAGAAAGTGCGAAGTAAATAAAGAATAAATGAACTAAAACTAACTTTATAGAAAGGGTTTTAACATTTACGTCATAGAATATTTTATGGATAAAGTGTAAACGTTTATCAGCTGAAGGTTGGTCTTAGCATGCGGAAATGTTCTAGGTTTAAAATATCTTATACTTGAAACGAAAATATCCGACCAACTTACCTACAAATAGAAGGTTATTTGAATATTCAACGTGATAACAACATTGCGTATGATGAATTTGCTTGTTGGATACAAAGTGTCAGATGATTGATATAAGTTTTAAGACAATTTTTGTTTCTGTCTGTTATATTCTAACACAGTTGAACAATACATCTAGCTCAAAATATGGATTTACTTTGGAGGTTTAGGTAAGCACATGTTCAGGATAACCTTTGTTTTCAATTCTGTGATTCAAATACATCCTTAGAGAGTGTTTTCAAAATACAGAAACACGATTACCGAAGCTAACAGTCAATCTTTTCCACAAGTTAACTTTTAACATTATATAAAATAGTAAAAGTTAAAAATTAACAGCATATTTATAATTAAAACTTTATTTTATTACATTTTATTTTCATCTGTTTGCTTTCGTGAGATTATAAAATAAATAACTGTGGTTGTATAACAAATATTTCACCCATTACAAGTGTGTCACAGTATTAATGCCATTTACCCACACAGTTTTATAAAGAAGGTCAGGGAACAATTATCTTTGAGGTTGTTCTGTTCTTGTTTAATAGTGGCAAAAGCAAAGGGCAAATACTTTATATGAACCTCCGAAAAGGTTAAGATAACTGTTTCTGTATCGTGTTTCAGATCAAGGTTGAAATGTAGGGCGTCAGATCAAGTTTAACGTCTCTCTCTTTCCATTATATAGGTTTCAAGCATAGGATATTGTAGAATGTGGTCATGAAGCCAATGAAAAGAACAACAAGAGTAGTGTAGATTTGATTTGAATGGACTGGTTCTGCAAGATTCTGGAATGAATGAAGGTTTGGCTTTTATACTGAGGCCTTTTTCAGGCTGAAATCAAAGTTCCCGACATTTTTGTAAGAATCTTAGGTGGGATCTCTTTTTACTTACTATAAATGAAATAAACTAAAACTTAAAGTTGATTAGCTAGATTATTATCGTTATACTTGCAAAGTTGATGTTTATTTTTGTCTCGATGGTAAAAACGGAAAAATAAGATATTAGAAAATAATATTTAAGGTGATTTCAAAGACGTTTGTAATATTTTAATGGAATAGTAAAAACCTTCACATTCTTTAGCTAAGACTCTCTCAGTGACACAGGGGACTTACAACATTAGAAACAACTCTTCGATACTGGTGGTAGGCAGAGCACAGATAGCCTTTGTGTAAATTTGCGTTTAATTACAAATAAGCAAACCTTTTACCTAGAGTGAATTCTTTGATATATTTGTTTTGGAGTTATTTGAGCGTTTGATGAGCTTCCTCAGATGGTCAACGGAGTTGATGTTTTTGTTACCAGACTTGACATTTGAAGGGTATGGATTTATGGCTAGGGTCACCTGGGTTTATTAACTTGTGGTTACAATAGTTATGTCGGCGTGATGGTTAGATGTCATCAATGGTGGATTTTGCAGCGGGTTTAGTGTTCGTTGATCCACGTGTGGATTTTGGTTTGGCTAATCTATATTTTATGTTTAGGATCCAATCTTGATGGTGGATTACAGGTGTAACACAGTGGCAGATAAAATTATGGAAGCTCAGTGTTCATTTCATATGTAGAGTTTATCAGGCGCGAAGTGGAAGTATTCGAAGAAATGGCCATGAATGAGCATTCGATCTGCCACCTGCTTCTTTAACTTCCTGAGTGATCAAAATATCAATAAGAAGATACTGTATAGGTTGAAGCTGATGATGAGGAAATGACAGTTTACTTGCACTTCTGAACTCAATGAAGAGATCAAGTAAATGAAATCTTCAGGTGGCAGTGGCTATTTCTGAGTGAGCCAGATAATCAACATAATAAGGTATTTGGGTTTGAAAACCTTGAGTGATCGGAAAGTAAATTATTCCTTTTCGTCATACTCGTGGTGTAGAATTTGGTAGTGAAATACTTCTCAGGGAAAAATAAACATTAATGTGTGAGTGGTGATGACAGACAGATCCAATACTAAATAATTTGTTGTGGAAGAAAATAGGAGAGTTCCAAGAAATCATAACTTTAAAACGACAAGTGCTCGAGTTGAAACCTAAACTAGAAATCAAAACAGCTTTAGTTATAACATACATGATTGAAATATCTCACTGATAATCTAAAAGTGATGTGCAAGATACTAGCTAAATAACTTGTTAACTTGTAAAAATTACTAAGTAGTTTCTAAATGTTTGGGTGCTGATAACGGTTCTAGTCGCTTAAGTCAGGAATATATTCATTATTATTCTAATCGTCTCATGTTGTTGTTGTTGTTTTTGAATTAAGCACAAAGCTACACAATGGGCTATCTGTGCTCTGCCCACCACGAGTATCGAAACCCGGATTTTAGCGTTGTAAGTCCGCAGACATACCGCTGAGCCACTGGGGGGCCTAATCGTCTCAAGCTTATGACACAGACGATTTACAGTGTTGCCTGATTCGACAGTAAAGGTACTTTGGATAAATTAGCTTGTTTTTATTTACTCTTGTTGTTCACGGTTATCTGGATTCAGCTGTTAGATGCAGAGCATTTCGTGTTTTCTTCTTTAATTGGGGTTTGACTTTGATGTTCAGGAGCGAATATTTCACCGATCTGTATTTTGGGGTTTTAGTGTAGTCTTGAAGGCTGTGTGTTTTTATTGCAAAGCCACATCGGGCTATCTGCTGAGCCCACCAAAGAGAATCGAACCCCTGATTTTTAGCTTTGTAAATTCATAGACATACCGCTGTACTTGCGGTGGGCAGTCTTTAAGGGAGACATGCTTACCTCTTGTGGAATAAAGGGTATTGTATTGTGAAGATCAGTGTCAATTTTCAGAAACGGTTTTTGATCTTTGAAATGGAAGCATCAACAAGTAAAACAGTCACACTGAAGTATTTAATAAGCTGTTGACAAACAGGTTAATCTTCCACTTTTTCTGGGTGGATCCTAGAGAGTTTTTACTAGATGGATCTTGCAGACAGTACCAGTTTGAGCTAGAAATCGCCTTGTAAAATTGTGAGAGAAAGATCCAAGCACTTAAAGAGGTAGATGCCACCTCTTTAAAAGCATTGTGTTTTAGATTTATGCTGTTTGGCAAAAGGTTTATGGGATGCAATAAGAAGCTGGTTAGTACAATTCTGTGACAGACCTCTATCCTGTTTACTTGTTGCTCTGTGTAAGTAGATACATCTGGAAGACGATTGTGTGGCGTAATCATTCATATTGTGTTTTTTGGTAAGAGGTGGTTAGTTTGGTTATTTTAAATTTCTTGCAAAGCTACACGAGAGCTAACTGCGCGAGCTACCTTCTTTAACTTAGCATTAAAATACGGGAAGGCACTCACCTAGTCATAACAATCCACCGTCAAATTTTAGTGAGGTTGAAAGCAACTTTATAATACCTCACGGCTTAAAGAGTGAGCATGTTTGGTGGAACAGTGATTCGAACCCACGAACCACTTTTAGTGAGAAGTGTTTCACGAAGTTGTTGATGTCAAAGATAATCTTGATTGGAGTAGACTGAGAGCAGACATGGTCTCAAAAATATCACAACTATAACATGAGCATTTAATATTCTTTTTAGTTTTAAGGGTCATGAGTCTATCTGATTTTTAATTATTTTTTCACAAAGCAAAAAAGAATAAGAACGTCTTTCATATTGTTTTTTTAGTCAGAATATACAGTGTTCCCTCGCCACTTCGCGGGCTCGGCCGACCCCCCCATATATATATATATATACATATATATATATATAAAATAATAAACATTAAGTCTAAAATATAGCATTAAATACCATTAAAATATTAAAAATAAATATAATTAATAGTGTAAGAAAAAAAAACAGGTATATTTTCAGATATAAACATATATTTGAGTTTATAACAGCGCAAAAATGGAAACAGAACCAACTGGAAAGGCTATAGATGTACGCATTGTGCGTCTGCGAAGGCTACGCGAGATCAGCTTCATGGCGTAGCGATGTGCAAGACGGGCTATGATTGGTGCAGAAATGAAAGACGGCCAATGACAGCTACCCATTTTGATTGCCTGTGATTGGTGCTGTCAGTATTCATGTCTGGCCTGTGATTAGTGATTTCATCCACGGCAGCATCTTTGAACATTTGTGTGTGTTTAAAGCCCCTGCAATGACTCCCAAACGTGCTAATACTCTTAAGGATGCTTCTACGCCTAAACGGTCACGGAAAATGATGACCATCGCCGAAAAGGTGAAGATATTGGATATGGTAAAAGAAGGAAACTCTTATGCGTCCATAGCCCGCCATTACGGAGTGAACGAATCCACCATTCGCTACACCAAGAAGGAAGAAGTTAACATTAGGAAGACTGCTGCTATTACTTTAAATACAACGGCTAAGAGGGTTGTAACATCTCGTAATAAGAGTATCGTTCGGATGGAAGCTGCTTTGGCCATATGGATAGCTGATTGCCATAAGAAAGGTGTTCCCTTGGATACTAACATTATCACAACGAAGGCTAAGATGTTGTATGATAATTTCGCGGAAAAGGATGAAGATGAAGAAGACGTAGACAACCCACAGCCAGGAACGTCCAGTGATTCCCAGCCTAAGAAACCGTTTTCTGCAAGCAAAGGCTGGTTTCAGAAATTTCAGCAACGATACGGCCTGAAAAACGTATCGTTACATGGAGAGGCTGCTTCGGCTAATAAGGAGGCTGGTGAAGCTTACGTTCGGGACACTTTTAAAGAAATAATCGCCGAAGGGGAATATAGGCCTGAACAGGTATTCATCATGAACGAGACTGGCCTGTTTTGGAAGAGGATGCCTTCCCGAACGTTCCTGTTTAAAGATGAGAAAAAAGCCCCTGGGTTTAAAGCTCATAAAGACCGGTTCACCCTCTTAATGACTGGTAATGCTTCTGGTTTTATGTTGAAGCCGACATTAATTTACAAGTCTAAAAACCCGAGAGCTTTAAAGAATAAGAACATGAACTTGCTACCGGACCATTGGATGCACACTCCTACTGCCTGGATAACGAAGCCTCTGAGCTCTGATTGGTTCCATCAGAGTTTCATTCCTCAAGTTAAGCTTTATTTATTAGAGAAGAGCTTGCCATTCAATGTCCTTCTTCTTTTGGATAATGCCGGTGGCCACGCAAGAAATCTTTCGTATGAAGGCGTTAGGGTTGAATTCCTGCCAGCCAGCACTACGTCCCTTATACAACCGATGGACCAGGGAGTTATCAGGGCTTTCAAGGCCTTATACATAAGGAATACCATGTCCAACCTCGTACGTAGCCTTGATAATGCCACCGAAACCGAAGCCGAAAACGACACGTTCACTCTGAAGGAGTACTGGAAGTCTTTCACCATTGCTACGTCTTCAAAATGTTCATAAGGCATTGCAAGAGATGAAGCCCTGCACCGTTAATGCAAGCTGGAAGAAGTTGTGGCCTGAGGTTGTGCACGACGACAAGGGATTCACGCCTGAAGAATCCAACACTCGGCTGTTCAAAAAACTGTGCAATTAGCTTCGTTAATCAAAGGTGAAGGATTTGCCGATATGACGAAGGAAGACATAGATGAACTGATTGACTTAGAATCCGAACCACTCGCCGACCAAGACTTAGAAGCACTGACGAAGTCTGCTGCCGAGGAAGACGACGAAGAGGAAACACCGAAAGAAGCCGAGGAAACAATCGAGCAAAGTGGATGGTCGTTAGAGCGGTTAGGTAAACTAAAGAAACTAATTAACGGAGTGAAGGAGTGCTCACAGGAATGGGACAACGATATGGTTCGATCAGTACAATTTTGCAATAAAATAGAGGAACTGATGACTTCTTATCAAATGATTTTCATAGGCTAAAGAAGCAGAGAAAACAACTGCCAATAACAATGTTTTTCCAGTCGAGCAAGAAAGAAAGGGTACCGGTGGCAAGTACTGTTCCTGAAGTTGTAACGACCGACGAAGAAATTGCCGATTCACCTTCCACAGAAGAGGAAGTGGTGTTCCCCGAAAAGACACCACCTGCTGAAGACATGTAATTTTTAATTTTAAGGCTTAATATCTTAATAATTGTTCTTATTATTTCAGCAATAATGAACAGTATTGTAATGGGAGGGTTAAATAGTTGTACAGGGAGGGTTTTAAAAGTCTAAATGCGCAATATATACGTAAAAATCGGCGATCCCACTTCGCGGAAAGTCTCCTTTCGCGGGGGGTTTTGGAACGCATCTACCGCGATACACGAGGAAACACTGTACTTATATCTTTAGATTAATTTTAAATGACGGTTACTTAAAAATATAACATTGTTTAGGATCTTTAAGATAGCCTTTTTTAAGATGTAGAAAAAAGAAATCAAACTTTACTAGGTTGTACCATGAATAGAGTAAAGCATAAATTATTTTAAATGACTCAGAATACTAGTATTTGAAAAAAAGATATCAAGTATAATTTCACAAAAGAATAAAATTTATAAATGGGAAACACTGAACTTCGAAAATGAAGGAAGTTTAGGTTTCTTAAGCACGAAGCTACACAGTAGGCACTATGTTACTGCGTCTACTATATATATCAAAACCCCATTGTTAAGTTTATGCGCTAAGTCATGTGGAACAAGAAAATATATATGAAACACCGCATAAAGCATTAAGACAAACATAATATCTCTAATGGCATTGACTGAATAAATTAATATCATTATTCCACTTGAATGAATTATTTTATGATAACAATTGTTATTCAGATTTTTAATGGGTCATTTCATACATTTTAGAACTAATTTTTATTTCCCACCATTCAAAAACAATTCCGCAACTTGTCCCTAGATTTTAAATATCTGACTGCTAATCGTTCTCTCCTATTATTGTTGTTTGTTTTGGTGTGTAAGTCGCGTCTAGGTTTTAAAGGAGAAAATAGTTCCCTGAGTGACACTTATGATAGTTAGCACGTTCTTCCGTTCTGCCCCCCAGTGGCTCAGCGGTATGTCTGCAGACTTACACGCTAAAATCCGGGTTTCGATACCCGTGGTGGGCAGAGCACAGATAACCCATTGTGTAGCTTTGTGCTTAATTCAAAACAACAACATCTTCCGTTCTTTCAAAAAAGTTTTTACATTTCTATAAAAAATATTTACCAATTATGTTTCATTACTTAATACGAATAAAGGTCAGTATATTTTAACACAAAAGCGAAGTAAATACGGCCTCGTGTCTAACAGGGTTTGCTATATGTATGTTTGTTTCTTTTTGGGATTTTGCGCAAAGCTACAGACAATCTGCGCACAGCATCCTCTAATTGGGAACCTAAACTGGAAGGAAGGAAACCCACTGCCAACTCTCAGAATACTTTTATCTGACCGAATAGTGGGATTTCACCGTCACACTTATTGAGTATCCCCTGCACGAAACGACGAAGCGTGTTGTCTGTACTAATGAGACGAAACCTGGAGTTATCAGTTTCACAGCCTGAGTTTGGTGTACCGCGAAGCTTTGCTAGTTATATTTACATAAACTATACAGTGACAAGATGGAAAAGAGCGTTGTCCATGCTGTTAAAGGAAGTAATTATATATTTACTGGTTTTTCCTCATATCCTTTGATGACGTTTTACTAACAGCTCCAAGTGTGATTGGTTATTACTTTTTATCATACTCGTTGTTGTTTGTTCACTAAGAAAGTATTCTGTATCATCACGTACGGTTAAAATTCTGAATTGTGTACATATCATAAGATGCGTCAAAATATTTACTACCAAATGAAAAACAAAAAATATCTAACCTTTCCATAAAACATGTTTCTACGACTAAGAACAAGGAAAATAATCAGCAAAACAATGGCAAGATTAAAAACTAATTCAAATCTAAAACTTTCCATATCATTACTGTCGCTTCTCCGGTCCAGTACAATACTACTACAAGGAAGAACAAAATACAATGTCAGAACTTATTCACTGGATTTTCCAGACAAAAGTAACTACTGAATTTAGCTTAACAAGTGTTATTATTTAACAAAAAAGAACAAATCCTCCACCTTATGTCAGCTTGGGGTCTATGAAATATTATAGTATTCATTAACAATATCTATAAATGCACAATTATAATTTTTATTTCTTATTCCTCAACACATTGGTGACGGATCACAAGTTTACTCGTGTTTCGGGAAAAGCGTTAAAATACTGAGTTTGAAAGGAACCGGACATGTTTTGTTCCGGACGGTTATTATTTTTCTGATTTTTGTTTACAATACCCACAGTTTGATAAATGGCTTCTCACAGAAATCGTAACGTGATAAGCGAAGATGAGATAATTACCGAACTATTTGATGATCATTTGCCAGATCTTCTAAGTGAAGGTAAATATTCTGATATAGATGTGTTTGTAAATCATTCTGACAATGATTCTAGTTTCAGGGATGTTGTTAAACTTACAAAGATATGTAGAGTTATTGTGCTCTCAACTAATTATGAGTCAGAAAGTGATGATGATTTTGTTCCTGTTGGTTATTTGTTTTCCTGTTGTGATAATTGGTTAGAAATATTTGAAGGAAACCCAGGGGTCAATAAAAATCAATCCAAACTTGACAGTATTGCTGCCATGACAAGTCTAACGTTTGATGGTGATTTGTTTGCAATGTTTTGTCAGAAAATGTGCACCGACCATAATTTAACTGTAGAGAAGCATCCAATGTCTTCTAAAGGACTTCAATGGTCTGAAGACACACCTACAGACATGAATAAGTTCCTAGGTCTTATTTTACTAAATAGACGGAAAAGAAAATATAACTGGAAAGATAAAAAAGTCCTATTTTAATTACCCCAGTATTTTCGCAGAAAATGAGCCAAAATATTTGAAACAATTGAACATTTTGGCATTTCAATTATAATCACAAAAAGGATGAGTCCTCAAGCAGGCTCTTTAAAATTCAACCAGTACTGGATTATTTCCTAAATAATTTCAGGACAGTATAGAAATCAAAGCAACAGTTGTTATTGGATCATGACATGATTCCATGGAGAGGACGTCTAATATTTCGAACACACAATTCCGCAAGTATTGTAAAATATGGCCTACTGGTGTGTGAGTGACACAGGTTTTTTTCTGTAACATGGAGATTTTTACTGGTGAGGATAAAAACTGGAGAAAAGTATTTTTCAGTTCTTGCTCCCAATCGTGGATTGTTGCTCCGCGTATGCCAGAATCACAGTATTTCCATTAGAAACCTGTTTCTAGAACATGGAACAATCAAAGTAAATTAGGGGGTTGCTTCCAAGTGGTGAAGGCTGAAGTTACAATAACAAAACAAAGTGAAACAACTTTTCATATAAAAGATGATGTTTTTTTATTTCCTATGTAAAGACAAGAGGGAAATGAGAACGGTTTCAACCGTCCATGGCTGATCTGTTTGTACTGGGCCTGGCATGGACGAGCGCGAAAGGCGTGTGACTTGTAATCCGAGGTTCGCGGATTCGCACCCGCGTCGTGCTAAACATGCTTGCTCTCCCAGCAGTGGGGGCGTTATAATGTGACGGTTAATCTTGCTATTCGTTGGTACAAGAGTAGCCCAAGAGTTGGCGGTGGGGGATGATGACTAGCTGCCTTCCCTCTAGTCTTACACTGCTAAATTAGGGACGGCTAGCACAGATAGCCATGAAGTAGCTTTGTGCGAAATTCCAAAAACAAAAAACAAACTGTTTGTACCACTGGACAGAAAAACAGAATTACCGGAGAAGAAAAATAAACCTGTGTGTGTTCTTCCATGGTGTCCATATGAAAGTGTTTATTGTACAAATCGGTACCTCTCATACTACACTATTTAAAAAACAAAAACGGCAAAATGGACAAAAAGGTAGCACTTTATTTAATAAATTACTGCCTTTTGAATTCCTATATAATCTTCGAAGTCCTAAATCAACAGAAAATGTAGAATATTAGTAGTTCCTCTTCTCAGTGACGAGAGAATTGATTACTGACAAAGAGAAAGAAGGTTCATTAGAACTAGAGAAGAAAGAATCTGGTCCCTCACGTGAAAGTACAAGGAGAGGTACACGTAAGGATCTCCCAGAAATACTGCTTGTGTTGATTTTAGTCACAGGAAACAAAATCCTATCAGGGCTTGCAGAGTTTGTACTGACTATGGAAAAAGAAGTGAAACACAATACATATGCAAATTTGTGTGGTTTCATTCTAAACTGTAAAATGTTTTTCAACATATTATACTTTAAAAATTTACCTACAGATACCCTACAACTTAAAATAAATAATATAATAATATAGTTGAGTTAAAAACAAAATAAAACGCGTCCGACATGAGTAAACTCGTTATCCATCCACAATGTGTTAATAACGATTTAATTAAAATTCAGTTTTTTTCACAATTACAACTAATTGTTTTAGACGTTATATTTTAAGGTATTGCTATGTTTCAGTAATTGCTTTATTTTAATAATTCGACAGAAATGAACTTAGTGGAAATAAGAGGAGACTGACCATCCAACATAATCAGTCGAAGACTGGTTTTGACTTTCAATACAAACTGTAAGTGAAAGGTAAAAATCAGTCTAAAGGAACAGAACAAAGAAAAATTCAGAACTGAAATTAACGTATGCATCACATTTACTGGATTACAAAGTAGAACAAAGAAGCTAGAACATGTGTATTAAGCGTTATGTTAATGTATTTTGAATCTTATTCATTATTTCTTTTAATATAGTGGTTGTTTATTGCATAATTAGAAGTGATAAAGGTAAAATTCATTAATTTAATTATAACCTTCTCCAGATACAGTTTTTAATCATTTCAAAACAAACACTACGGTAATGACATGAATATTCTTACATATTTTATGGAAGTAACTTGTCTATTATTACATGACATTAAAACATTCGTTACTTAGCGTATCTATACCTTAACACACTAAGGGCTTACATATAATTGAAAGGAGATTTAATTTGAAAAAAACGGCTTCAGAAAATGTAAACATGATTCAATTAAACTGCTGACTTTATGTGCTTTTTTAAAAATGAAAATATCTTTTTTTTCCACACATTTACATTCCACTGCAACTATGTTTTTATATTATATTTAAAAAGCCTGTAGTGGGCTGGGTTATTGTAAATAAACAAATTAAATATTAATTCTAGATTACTTAGGGTTCAAATCTAATATTATTATATGTAACGACGTACAATCATTATTACTCTCATCTAAAATAATTACTGTTTCCACCAATATTAGAAAAGAGTTTTAACTTCCACATACTTACAATTTTTAGAGAAATTTCCTAGACATGTGTTCCAGCGGTATTTCTGATTGTTTGCAATAAACGAATCTTTAAAATATATTAACAGCCAGGTATGGCAGTATAACCACCAAGAATAATGTAGACATAGAGAAGAGTGAAAGCAATACCTAACGAAAAAATAACGATTAGAAAGTTTAGGCACTAAGTGTATGCACATATGTATATATTTTAGTGAAATTAAATAATTACTTCTAAATGAAGCCAAATATTTGTTTGTTTGTTTTGGAAATTCGCACAAAGCTACTCGAGGGCTATCTGTGCTAGCCGTCCCTAATTTTGCAGTGTAAGACTAGAGGGAAGGCAGCTAATCATCACCACCCACCGCCAACTCTTGGGCTACTCTTTTACCAACGAATAGTGGATTGACCGTCACATTATACACCCCCACGGCTGGGAGGGCGAGCATGTTTAGCGCGACGCGGGCGCGAACCCGCGACCCTCGGATTACGAGTGCACGCCTTAACGCGCTCGGCCATGCCAGGCCGAAGCCAAATAAGTGAACAAAATTACGAAAAAGGATTGCACTAAAAACAGCAAATCCTAACCTCTGATTAATTACATTATAACCATAAATGTTTCAGCCATAAATAAAATGCATTAAATTAAACAAAATACGCTGCATATTTTGAAAAAGATCCTTGGATACAAACTATAACCTAGGATTATAAAATGTATCCTTGGTTTTGAATGTGGGACTTTGTGAGCTTTAGCAGACACATCTTGTTCTCCTAATTTCTCAGTTTCTTTTATGAAACTAGCGAATTGGAGGTTAAGAATTATAGACGGTGTATCCCTACCGCTATGTGGATCCTATTCCGTAGTCACCTCCAAAACATAGGATACATTTTATAATCCCACGTTGTGACTTGTGTCCTAGGATCTTTTTAAAAATATGTTTAATTTTAACGTGTTTTGTGTATGGCTTAAAAATTATGATTACAATATATATGTATATCAAATTTAGTAGTTAAAATGTAATTTAACGAGCTTCTGTATTAAATGTTATGTAATAAAAATACCTCTCATTTAGTAACACGATATTCCTCTGCACGTGAGGGATCTGAAGAAAATTTTTACTTAACACCAAGCAACTCCTACTCACCTTTAAAAGCTGGAGAAATATACCACATTTCTATGAATCCCGAACCAATATACTGTTCTAACGTCATTTGAAGGGACAAAAAAGGAATTCCAACAAGCAAGGAAATGATGAAGAATTCCAGAATAAAGCAAGCTGAAATGATGGCAGTAAATTATTTCAAAGTTAACTTACACCAAGCCCTTATCTAATAATATGCAAGAGTTACGTGATATTTCTATATTATTTGCAGAATAATGAGAATTTATAAAGTTTTTTAAAGATATCCAAAGTTTATTAAGTGGTTTTCACTACAGTGTTTCCAGAACAGCCGAAGTGCACTATATTGTTATTCACAGCAAAGTTCAATGACATGTTTCAAAAGGAGTAAAGTTCACTGATGTGTTTTCAGAAAGAGATCAAAATCTGTCATGTTGTTCAAAGGGCATTATGCTCTTTTAAAAGTAGTTAATAGATTCAGGTGAATGAAAAACCCAGTCCTCTGAAGAATACTAAACGAATAACTGTATCTAAATGCCCCGTATTCAAATCTTTATTACTCAAAGAAATAGAGCTCAATTCTTAAAAAATCAACACACAAAAGTGTTACAAAAATACTACACACAAATTCAACTGGGGTTTATCCAATCCCATTTCTTTCATGGCTCATTTACTCATGTATGTGTAGTAGCTTGAAAGTTAACCTATGCTGACAAAACAGAACGTCAGTTACTTACAAATCTCCATAAAGAGACGGACAGTTCCGATAGAACCGGTCGTACTTGTACCTCTGTTTTTCCCATATATACAAACTGCCAAGCTACTGAACACAAATTATATTAAATGATTTTAGTTTTATCCACAGGTCACACATATTTGGAGCTTTTGATTAAAGAGGACTTACATTTTCAACTACTTTCTTATTACCTATATTAATAATTTTATTAAATTATTTACTTTGGAATGATATCCAAGTTCATTCATTAGTTTTTACAATTCCTACTCCCCTTTGTATCTCAACCTTGTCCTTAATGTCTTTACGTGTTAACCAAGTTTTCGTTTAGCTTTTACGTTTATTATTTATAATTGTACTTTAGTGTTTACTGTACGAATTTGCTAAAGACGGTAATTGTATGTTCCGAAACATTAATTAAATATGTTGTTACTCATAACTTCTGTGGTTGTATCGTTTATTAGGATAATAATTGCAATTTAAGTTTTCCTTTTACATAATAATTTTTTTCTTCTGAGATTCTACATATTTATTCTTTTAACCAAAGATAGTTTAAAAGTTTCTTACACTTGACTGGTGTAGCAATTCCCAAAAGATATGACGAGACTGAAAAATGGTTCTACAAACATGATTATTGGACAAGACTCAAACGCTTAGTGGAGACATCTACTGACGAAATGGGACTTGAGATAGTTTTGTTAGAGAACGAGACCTCAAGAATTGGCATCACTCTTTTCATTCGGAAAACAAATTAATTTATGGTACGGAGGTAGATGTTTGTAACCTAATTGTAATACGTTAATACAAAATTGAAGCATAAGAACGTTTTAAGATCGGTGTTACGACTTTATTTACATCACCATAAAGGAGGTTATTCAGTATTCTGATCACTGCGCTTTTGTTAGATTATTTCATTTAAAGTATACTTTTAGGTAAGGGGGAGTGAGCTCTTACAGTTAGAAGATAGTGATACAGCATTACAGTTGTTCATACTTGGAATATTTACTTCACAACGACGACAGGTAAGTGATTTATGATATAAAGGTGTTTTAGAGTGTCCCACTCACTAGTATTTGAAACACTTAGAGGAATATGGGACGTATATCCGTAAGTAATACTTTTGTATCTTGCCCTGATATTGCTGAGAGTAAGAATTAATACCCTGGTCAGCTCATCTATTTTTTCTTATGGAGAGCGACCTGTTTGGCAGTTTTAAAATTTTCATCCCATAACTGATATATTTTTCCCCCTTTGAAACAAAGAAAGAAAATTTAATTTGGCAATTAATATGTTGAAAGACTAAGGTGTCCTGAATTTAGCTTAAAAGAAATCTTTTCCGGCGTCCTTGTAATCCAAAAAAACAATAGCAGTTCTTTGGCTTTATTGCTTTTACCAGTCAGTCGTTACGAACAAAGTTTGTAAGAAACTAACAAGAATTAGTACAACTCTCTAAGTCCCGTTTTGGTAGACAAGTAACATTTTACTCGAAAAATTTTATTAAACATCGAATGGGCAAATAATAAACACAAGCTGAATGCCCTTCCCAGATGGGATATTTTTTTCAAGATTATATCTAACTAAATATCAATGAGCATGTCTTTTTAAAATTTTTTACAATATGTTTGTTTAGTTCGTTTATTTTTGAATTTCTTGCAAAGCTACACCAGGGCTATCTGCGCTAGTCGTCCCTAATTTACCAGTTTAAGACTAAAGGGAAGGCAGCTACTCATCACTGACAACCGTCAACTCTTGACCTACCCTTTTGCCAACGAAAAGTGGGATTGACCGTCACGTTATAACACCCCCATGGCTGAAAGGGCGAGTATGCTTGGTGCGACGGGGATTCGAACCCTAAGATTACTAGTCGATTGCCTTTACCACCTGGCTATGCCAAGCCTAATTATAATCTAGTAACAATATACGTATGAAGAATGACAAGCTTATTTGTAATATTTCATTTTTTATCTATATGGTTAATTTTCCGTGGCGTCACTGCATTAGATCTATATGGCCAGGTGATTAAGGCCATGTGTTATAATGTTTAGCCTTACACTGCTAAATTAGGGACGGCTAGCACAGATAGCCCTCGAGTACCTTTGTGCGAAATTCAAAAAACAAACAAACGGTAAAAATAGAGAAGAGTTTGAATTCCACGTGGAAAAGTTTCGGACTGACCATTAAGATGACCCTTTCACCATAATTAACTTCTCGTAAATATGTATTTTTTCACACTTAATTAGTTCATGTTACCGAGTTGTTTTTCTAGTGGAATTATTTTCAAAAGAAAATGAAATTTTATCTTTAGGATTACATTTTTCGTCTCTAAATGTCTCCACTTATTCATTTGCCAAATATGAAATGTAATATAATTTCTCGAAGTTGGGGGTTACACATCGCGTAATAACAATTTTTACACATTCATATAAGTAAGAGTTCCCTTATAGTATAAAGGTACTAGTTTCCTGTTAGATGAAAACGTGGAGAAACAGAAAAACTTTCAATTTTGAATATTTTCAAGTTCACACTGGAGGTGGTTTTAAAAGATGTGGATATAAACAAAAATCAGTGTTAGTTAGCATGTCATGTCTCCTATTGGACGTAAAACAAGATGTCAGGTTTCACGGACACTATATGAAACACATGACACCAGAGAGAAAATAAATTCAATGAAAATTTTAACTTGACAATAAGCAATAATGAAATAGCAATTGCTCATGAAGGGAATATTCATTCTGTAAATATTCAAAGATAAACAGAACCCACGCAGTTATTTATTATACCATGTCACAATTTTTTTACTTTTTCTAGTTCCTGGGCAGAAAGTATCATTTCTTAATTGCTTATGCCTAAAGTAAATGGAAAAGACCGATTTTCCTCTCAAAACTTTGCTTTTGCGACCTGGGTAATGAAAATTTCAAATCTACCCATTTTCCAGAATATTCCAGGTAGATTTAGTGCTGCGTAGCTGATAGAGAATTTTCAAGAACTTTCTAGAATGTTGTAGAACGTACGATAATTTTAAAAAAACCTTTTAGAATTTTCTGGAACATTCCACAGTAATATGTATATATAGGGACTCACCACTTCACTTTTGTTCTAGCTGCCTAAGTGAACATATAAATCTATCTCATTTTATCAGAGATGGCATCAAGAAGCTGCAAGCATTCTCCAGATGCATTCTGCTATGTATGTGGCCAATTTAGCAAAACAAGAGCGAAAAATTACTCTATGACAGCATCTGCTAAAATGTGTGAAGCTTACAAAGCATATTTCGGCATGCCTGTCGGGGATCAAGACAAACCTTGGACACCTCATTTTACCTCCAAGCACTGCAAAAAAACTCTAGAAGGTAAGACATGCAATTTTTGCTTGGTTGAATAGTAAGATTTTATATTTTACGAATTTTAGACTATTTAAAATTTCAATATATTTTAATTTATTTTTCTAAATTTCGAATAGTATAGAAACAACACATATTATCCAGGAACAAAATTTGTGTTACATAGTGTTATTTATAAACTGCCACTCATGGTAAATACTTAGGTTTCAAATGAGGTAAATTAAAAAAGGAAGCATTTTCACTGGTATATCTCACATAATATTATATATTTAGGGGTTTTATTATCGAATTGAAAATAATTAAAATATGGACTTAGTCATTATTAATGGTTACAACCAATGCTTTCAGTATGTTTTAAATTTTAAATATAGAGCTAAAACGTATTGAAACCATTGATGGTAACCACTAATAATAACTAAGACCATATTTTAATCATTTTAAATAAAAGTATAATTTCACAGTCAAATAATTTAAGTTTTTCTAAGCAATACGTTAGGTAGCTTACACGACTAACTTGTTTATCTTTACATTTTTATTAGTATCGTATTCTTTATTTGCTATTTGAAATGAAGAAGAGTTTTAAGAAGAACTATTCTTATGAGATGGGCTAAGATTCAAAGATCTGATTTAAAGACAAAGGGTTGTATATATCAAACTAGGCTGAAGATTATTATATTTAATGGTTTCATTATTTCAGTGTTTTTAGAGAATTATTTATGTTACGGCAACTTCTATTTTTAGGTATTTAAGTATACTTTCAGTTAGGTCCTTATAGAAAACTCATCATCTGTTGATTTTTGTGAGTACAATCCATTCCCGATAATATTGGTCGCTTTCTATTTTACTACTTGACATTTTCTTTTCAAATAAACTATTGCAGATAGATAACAATCAGATGATTAGAAGGCACAAAGTTTAATATATTTTTGGCAATTGTTGATTTTTCTGTTTTTGTTTTTGCAGTGTATTGTTTTCCATATTCACATATTTGACTACATTTGATGTTCTAGCTAACAGGAATATGTCAGTTGATTTTTTTTGTATAACGATTACGATATTATCCTGTTTCGGTTTCAGAAACTGTTCTTAGCTGGTTATGTCCATAGAGTTATACCTCGGATATTTATTTGTGATTAGGAGATATCTGTAACCTTCTATGAGGTACGTATTATGTGTTTGGCGAATTCTCTTTTTGAACTGGTAGTTTGTCAAATCATTAGTACAAATACAAAAATTTAATCGATACAAATCTTTTTACAGGACCTGTGAAGAATTAAAAATACCATCAACTGCTAACGTACGAAATCCGCAGTCTTAATTGAGAATGAACGATACCAAGCAGTTTCAAAGTTCATAATAAACACTGTATGAGATTAATGATCAATATATTTTTTTGATGATTTATATCTGTATGAGCGTTTTTAATAGTACATAATATTTCTTTTCACTTGCCTGGAGCTTACGACGACTAAATTCAGTTCAGTTGCTGTTGGTATACTGTTTGGTTTCACAAATTTTGAAACTGTATATGCTTCTTAAAATACACATACTTTACACCAAATGCTTGTCAAAATACATAATAGAAATAAAAATGTATCTCAGAACGGCTGGTATGGGTTCTTAACATAAAGATGACCGAGGAAGGTTGAAACGTTGTCTCTCCTTGTTCTTGTTTTTGGAATTTCGCACAAAGCTACTTGAAGGCTATCTGTGCTAGCCGTCCCTAATTTAGCAGTGTAAGACTAGAGGGAAGACAGCTAGTCATCACCACCCACCACTAACTCTTGGGCTACTCTTTTACCAACGAATAGTGGGATTGACCGTCACATTATAACGCCCCCACGGTTGGGAGGGCGAGAAAGTTTGGCACGACTCGGGCGCCAACCCGCGACCCTCAGATTACGAAACGCACGCCTTAACGCGCTAGGCCATGCCAGGCCTTGTTCTTTCCTTATCAATAAAAGTGTTAATACCCATACAGCCGTTTTCAGATACCTTTTTATTTCAAGTGGATTTCTCGTCATCAAGGACATAACAGAAATAATAGCTTTTTGAAGATATGATAAGCAACAGAATTCTCTAGATTCAAAGTTTTTGTTTTGTTTTGTTTTGTTTTATATCAGACGTTCGAATACATTTCTTAACAGGTGTCATCATTAATGTAATATGCTCTTGTACAACAGTAAAAAAAATCTTGCTTTTATGAAAATAGATCTTCTTAAAGAGAGTGACCTTACTAACGTTCAAAGACAATGGAGACGTTGCATATAAATTAGAAGTTATTGTATTTTAGAGGATATACATACATATGAACATTTATATTTAAAATGTTTCAAAGATAAAATAAAGAAGCATCAGCTCAGTGTTATATGTTTCAATAAGGACATCACTTTCTCAGCCCTAGAGTTTCTCCTCAACCAACAACGTGTCATTTTTTAAATTATTTATTCGCATAGTTTTCAGCTATATTTTCAACTTTATTGATATTGTTAGATAATTATAAAAATAAATTGAAAGAAATGAAAATACAGTTCTAAACTTATTAATATTTGGCACGATTTTTTATGCACATATATATATATGTCATATTTTTGTGCTGTTCGGTGTTCTGTCTAGTGACTTAACATATACAGATAGTAGTTTATACATAACAGCATAATGAAATACATTGCTATACTTACATTAGGACCACAGGTACCCTTTCATTCCCACCATGTCTTCGCCAACTAAATATTACGAGTTAATTTTGAATTAAAACAATTCAAGTAAAGAGCATTTTGGACAGACTTTTGACGGCTGAAAACAGTATTATCTTCAAAACATGCCTTGAATAAGAGAAAAACAATTTGGTTCACTTTTAACCATTTTTATTTATATTTATGGAAACAAAATACACTTGGTAAACATTGAGGTGACAATTAGTATTTTAAGTCACAGCAGATAGAAAATTACAACAAATAAACAAAAATGTTCAACAACATCTAATGAATAATAAATTAATGAATCTTAAGGAAGAAAGGTAATATAAACTTACCTTTATACAGATAAACTAGTATAGAGAATCTGCTAATATTGTACATGCCAACAATACAACTAAAACAGGCGAAAACGCAAGAAGTGTCGTGTGGCTACGTGACACGGGTCATTTTCATCATCTCTCCTTCATTGCCTCGTGGCCTCTGGTCGTTACTCACGTTAACCAAAATGGATTCATTCCTACTTTCTTGTGTCGAATCATTTACAGTGTTGTTTTCACTTTGAATAGCTTCACTTATTGACGAAAGGTCGAATCCACTTCCTAAATTGTTTGAGGAGGTTGACGCACGAAAAGCTGCAGCTATTGGAGAAAAAACGATTGCAGTCGAATTATCTTTGGCTTCTTCCGAAACGCGTTCAAGTATCTCGGGTACAGTTTCAGTTCCGTTAATGGTTGTGGTCGAAGATGTCCCTGTCTCTGATGATAAGTGAAGTTCACTGGCCTCACCCATGGTTGTTAAAATGCTCTATTTCTTAAGGAACAAATGCATTAAAGTAGTTGTGCTTCACTTAATTTCCGTAATACGGTAACTGATTTTTATTGGTTTAACCACTTGTTATTTTTTAGTTTCAGATTTTATTAAACAAAATAAATTAGCTCACCATTTCGTTTTAATACCAATACCTTCCCAAACTAGTATTAAATGTACGAACGTAGGGTATTATATAAATACATTATGCTTGATATAAATGCGAAATAATATGATCCAATAGAAAAGATTAGGCTAAATATATATGTTTACCCATTTCCTAAGTTCTATATATAATCGTTACTCTAGTTTAATGCAGTATCGTGAAGTAAGCCGTGATTAAAGTTTGACACAAAAATGTGCGTTTTTCTTGTAGTAATGCTTCAACAATGCTAAGTCCACCGAGGGTACAAAATTGTATTTAATATATCCATCTAAAACTAATTTTCAAACATGATTTTCTAGATTTAATTTTAAGGATTTATTAAACGATGGTTCCAAAACTTTGCTAGATTATCTTTTAGTTTCAAAACGGACAAGATTTTATTTTAAGCACTGGTTGGAACAAATTAAAGTTTAATGTTTTGTTAACTTGCTACTTGCATCGTTCATATAAAGTACCCTGGGTCTCAATTCTTCTTGTCAATGTAGTTTTATTGAAAAAGATAGTACAGTTGGTAACCATAATTTTCAAATATTTATTATTTGAGTAATATTTACTAATTTAAGCTAAGTTTCCTGTTGTAATTTATAACTTTAACATTAATTTTTCTACGCATTTTCTCTCAAATGTCGAAGGTTAACATTCTGAGATTATTAATTTTTAAAGGCATAATGAGATCCTGAATATTCGATATCATATAACAATGATATTGTATCTGAACGTTTAAAACATGCAAAGACTGATTTCATTACACTAATAACAAAATAAAGAAATATTCTGATTTACTAGAAGATGATTGACTCTTAATATTGTACCATAAATTTCTTTCGATGGCACTGTAATGTTTATTTAAGATTTTTAATTGCAAACACTGCCGTCATATAGTTATTTGTTATTTTGAATTTTGCGCAAAGGTACTCAAGGGCTATCTGCACAAGCCGTTCCTAATTTAGCGGTGTAAGACGAGAGGGAAGGCAGCTAGCCACCACCACCAACTCTTGGGCTACTCGTTTACCAACGAATAGTGGGGATGTCTGTGACATTATAACTTCCCCACTACTGAAAGGGCAAGCATGTGAGGTGTGATTGGGTTTCGAATCCGCGACATTTGGATTACGAGTTGAACGCTTTAACCCACCTGGCCATGCCGGGTCTCGTCATATAGTAATATTTAAATTAGTTTGTTTGTTTTTGCTTCAGAATAAAGCTACGTTCTGTGTTCACCGCTGAAGATTACTTATTATTGTCCCACCGAGAGACTGTTTCTGTGCATATTTAGCTCAAGGAGGGTACTAGCATAAATAAATGCTAAAGTATGAACTTACTCCAGTGCGCCGATGAAACTAAAGGCATGTACTAATCAGTGGTTCCCAACCTTTTTTACGCCCCAAACCCCTAAAAAAAATTTAATGTGTTCTCGCACCCGTCACAGTAATTATTTATTTAAGAATAAAGGTGAAGGTGGCCAAAACCAATTTTTATAATTAGTTTTTAGTGATATATAAACAAAAGCGAAACATTTGAGAAAGAAAAAAATATTACAAATATAAACAACAAAAAAACTGAAATGTTATCTTGCACCTTCAAGGTCACCAGAGTCAGTTGATTTCTTTTTAACTCCACGTTAATGTTAGCGACAAACATTATTATATAACAGAATGCTTCTATGGTACTGCCTACACAATCTTCCTTTCATTGATATGCTTTAACAACAATGAACTATGCATATCTCGCATTTGTATGTTTTTCTTCGGCTTTCTGCAATGTACTGTCTATAAATTAAATGGCTATTTCTGTTTTTCATGTGTTTCTCATATTGAACTTTGATATCTTCACTTATCACGCAAGTATTTTTCCATCTGTGTTTCTCTTCGACAATTACCTACCTCATAAATGTAATACACACAGACTATACGTGTGCATATATAATATATATAGTAGTTTTGTTTGATTTAATCTTTGAATTTCGCGAAAAGCTACACGACGACTACGTATCTCTGCTTGCTGTTCCTTATGTAGCAATGTACAACTACAGGGAAAGTAGCTAGTCATTATCCCCAACTGCCAACTCTTAGTTTACATTTTTACCAACCAAGAGTGGGACTGACTGTAATATTATAACAGATCTACGGCTGAAAAAGGAGCATAATTGGTGATACAGGAATTCGAATCTGCTTTTCTCAGATTGCGAGTAGATAACTCTGACCGCTTAGATATGCCTCTAGCAGATTCAATGCACACAAACCGTACGAATACATACAGGAAGTTATTCCGCCTGACACACACAAATTATACACATGAAAGCCACGACACATACTCGAAATTGAAGATGTTTCTAATACACCAATGAGCATGGATTATACACAGATGAAAGTCCATCTGAATAAATATCAACGAAGTTTTAAAAAGTGTCCGAAGTTATGTATATCTTGTCACATGCATTCTCTCATCTTTTTCTCTCATTTTTGGACTTGCGGTGACTCTAACTCTCTTTACAACTCTAAACTTCGGGACTCAATTTCCCGTGGTAGACAGAGTGCAGTCTGCCTGTTGAGTAGCTATGTGCTAAAAAGGCTATAAGAGTTACACCTGAAATTAATTGAAGTATGTTTTAAAGTGTTATGTTGTGCGCGTAATCTTGATTGTATATATCTTCAAAATTTCTTTATAAGCTGCTGTATAGTCAGATAAGCAGTTATAAAGTATTGCACGCGCATCCTTGTTTAAAACATTCAAAAACCGTACATCCTTTTTCTCTGTCCATCTCTAATTGTATACGCTGCATGCCTCTGAAAGAAGATAGTAGCAGAAACTCTAACCAAATGTATACATAAAATGAAAGTGTAAATAGTTCAAAACATAAAAATACGCACACTTAACATGTTATTTACCATGTTATAAAAATACAGACCTTTAACACGTTATTTACCATGCCATAAAAATGCACACCATTTACGTCATAATAATTTACGTTATAAAAATGCAAACCATCAGCATGTTATTCGCCATGCTATAAAAATATACACCTTTAACACGTTATTCACCATGCTATAAAAATATACACATTTAAAGCTTTATTCACCATGCTATCATAGATCAGAGGTTATATTAAGCTAATCATCCACACAAGAATGTTTATTACTTTCGTTTTAAGAATAGAAAATACAGAAGTATTTAGACATTAGGACATCAGGCACATTTTGGCACACTTACGAAACGAATGAAGGAAACCTTCCAAGATACATTATTTGTCGATTCACTGAATATTTTTAATCACGTAACAGATAACTTACTAATCGCTTGTTAACTGTGGAGGCCTTTCGTCACGTTGCTTATGTTGCTTACAGTAGTGTTCAGGTGAGATTCCAATCAGCTGTCAATACGCAACACAAAATTAATGTTGGCTGTGAAGTGTTTGTTCCAGCAGGTTTGATGAAATTAAATTAGTGTTTGCCTGGCCAGCTACATAGCTTACTGAGCACGACCTATAAACCTGTTTCAAAGTTTTATAGAACGTTTGTTTTCTTTATCAAGTTTCACCTCACCTTAATGCTATTATAAATTGGCTCATTAGAGTCACTTCAGATGGCTGTAGAACAAGGTAAAATTAGTCAAAGAAAAGATGAAAATCGTCAAGTACACGTGTCATGTTCGATATCTTCGAGTGTAAGACAATGTTATTTTTATATTATATTGCCTTAAAATAGCGAGAGCTTAATTCATAATTTTATAAGCATTTGTTATGTCAAAGTTATCGACAATTCACCATATGTTTATCTAACCATGGAAAACCTTATCAGATAAGTTCTCTGTTTTGGTTCACCCAAGGGCTCTGTGTATGAAGAATGGGAAATAAATCCACTGATGGAAAGAAAGAAATATTAATCACACATAATTTTCTTTTATTTCTATTGTTTGTTTATTTGTATTTAAGCACAAAACTTCACAATGAGCTAGTGTGCTCTGATTACCATGGGTCTCGAAACCTGATTTTTAATGTTGTAAGTCAGCAGATGTACTGTTGTGCCACTGGGAGACCATTTTTTCACATCAGAAATATTTCTCAAGTACATAACAGTTTAAATAAGATATTAGAGAGTTTTGTTTTTATTTTCAGCATTAAACACAAGCGATGTGTTGAAATACTGTTGTATTTGTTTGAAAATTCTGTTGTTATGTTGACGAGCACTGGGAGGAACTATATGTTTAAACAGGAATGAGCCATGAGAATGAATTCTTGAATGCATGAGTCGAAAATGTGTTCAAAGTGTTTCCAAACATGGTATGTATTTGTAAGCATAAAGCGCACAAAGAATAAAAATAGTAATGTTTTACAGAAATCTGGTCTTCTTTTTTAATTGGACAGTATAAAACCATTTGCAAAATTCATTGCTCTTAAATACTGTAAGATGTTTTTATCTCTGCGTTTTTAAGCTTTTGGTATTAGAGTTTATGTAAACTGACGTAGAAAAACAGCGAAATAGCATTTCACTATAGAGAACCGAGCACAACATGATAATCATTTTGTAGCTTGTATAACTGATGGATCGAATATTACATTACAACACTAAAGCTGGTGTTACGTATTTTTGATGTTTTAAGTTCTTCGTAGATTAAAGGCAACAGAAAAACGCAGATAACAGCTTGTATAATTTATTACACTAAACTATTAACAAATATAACAGATATAACACAAATTATATATAATAACAGTGACAGACAGATATTAAGTTATAACATTCGAAATTAATTACAAAACAAAATAATATTAGTTTCAAACTTCAAAATAAATCACAACACAAAACGGTACTGGCCTGTATCTAATGTAATGATCTAAAATTAAAGTCTCAAATTCCAGTCTAGGGTGTGAATTTGGTCCCACGAAGTAATTCCGAAACAGTTCACAGTTCAATGAAATCGCCGTCTCTCAGCTCAAGCAGTAATTAAGATGTATCGCAGAGATTGACGAAATAAAATCACGGCTTCCGTAGATCTAATTTCAATCACAAATCCAAGTTGAATATTCACAGTAAACACTTAATCTTTCTCAAATAATTAACTCTCTTCTTTTGAAATGAAACTGGTGTCTGAATCTCACTCTTTGTCTTCGAATAAAATTAATGACTGAATCTCTCGCCCTCGAATAAAACTGATGACTGATCACTGAATCTATCTCTCGTCACCGTCTTTTATAACGATAGGCCTATTTCTCGAACAATCTCGCAATTTCCATACAACTCCAGAGCTATCCACGCATATCCGTTCTTGCACGAGACTACACTTCTAGACAGGAAGTCACCAGCACTCATTTATAAACATGTAATTGGTCTACTTAATTCGAGAAAGTTCTAAAACGTTACCCTAAATAAATAACATATTTTAGTTTAAACTTCGAAACAATAATATCAATATGGAAAAAATGAATAATACAAATGAAAATTCAAACACAATACGACATGTTGTCGTTTACAAAATATTTATACATATACATAACACTGGATATAATAATTTTGATAATTTAGATCTATGTGACATCGATTTCACATGTCATTAATGTATAAGTAGGTCAGTGCACTAAAATATGCTACCTAAGCATAAATATATGTAAAATCAAATTTGACATACGTTGGCCTACAGTTAGAAGTAGTTTAAAGCAGTTTTTGAATAAGTAGAACACATTCATGGTTTAAAATAAAGAATATGCTGACATAATAATAAATAAAAGCTAGATGCTAAAGTTTACTTGTAAGTGAGTTGCATTTTTCTCAAAATGTTAGTAACGTTAATCTAAAGGTCTAACGCTTCATCAAATTCATTTTAACTGTTCATGTTGGCTTGAAGACGAGATCTAAATGTTCACTTTTGTGTTTTAAGCTGACACTACAGATAGATTCGTAAACTAAACATATCTAAAAATTTCGTTTGTGTTTCAGCAAATGTTTTCACTGGAGATTGAAAATGTACAAATGTTCTGAAGAACTATGTTTATTAAAAAGGTTTGTGTAGAATGAATATTATGTTAAAGATAATCTTGAATTTGCAATATCTTAAAAAGACACGGCTTAAATAAGGTGCTTATTGTTCTAGTTAAGATGCCGTGTTATTGTTTACAAATATGTCTTAAAAACACAATATAATGATGGTGTCATTGTTCTAGTTATGGTATCGTGTCATTGTCTGCAAATACACCATTAGACGAAAGTTGTTCCAACCTGGTGTTTGCCGAGCTTGAAATTGTACAGATCATAATTAAACATTTACCTTTCTGACAAAACAATTGTGTTTTATGTTTAACGGTAGTATGTATGAACAGACTAACGAAATAGTTATAAACTCCAGACTGACTTCTGGCCTTACTAATGTTTTTCTGTACTTCCATGATAAAGTTTGTCTATAGTCTTGTCTTTATACAGTCTTAAGTCTGTATATTACAGGAGATATATTAATAACACATCTGTTTTGGCTACAAGTTGTTGAGTCAATTAAAGAATTTCTCCAGTTTTGAAATGTTAACGTTTATTGTTAAAGATAAATAGAAAATAGATATACTCATATCTTATATAACGGACTATAATTAGAACTGATACGTATTAAACATATTTTAACTGGACTTTATTCACATATGAAAATTTATTTCATCTATCTTCAAAGAAAATTTCGTCATGATTTTGCTATACAAAGCATTCAAAATACTAAGAAATGAAAACCTTTCAAAACAGAAGTTGAAAACATTAAACAAATGTTTAAAGTAAATAAATTTCCGATGTAATACCTGCGTAAAATGACCCAAAAAAAAGCTTAAAATCTAAATAATTTACTGTTATCTTATACATATGCTGGACCTTGGTGTTTCTCTGAACGTTTGTCTGTCTTCCCTTTGAAAAGCTGTGCACTCAGGCAAAGCTCAGCATTCACTTCTGACTGAAATGACGGGAGAACAGACATGAATAATGTTGGGGTCAAATTTTATTTCAGAGCAGGATATTCAACACTATATTCGTTAGAACTTAAACACACTATTATTCACATTTCAAATGTTATGTACCTTAAATAATAAAAATGTTGATCTATGATATGTTGTTGTCGAGTAACTCTTGCTATAAATGAAATGTTAAACAATCACTTTTCGAGATGAACAGTACAAGCAGCTCAAAGTTACGGCTGTTTGCGAAACCGAGAGTGCAACACAATTTATATTTTTAAGTTCATTAAATAATTTACTTTGAGAACCGACTTACTTTTTCCGTCACCAGGGGCGAGTAATATTGTTTGTGTTAGATTTTCAGAAAAGAATTATTACTTTAGATTAAACCATACTTATGCATTATTTCCTATACTATTAAAATAAAAAAATATATATTAAAAAGTTATATTTACAAGCTTGATTATAATATGTCTTTAAAACATATACTCTAGGTTAAAATGTTTATTCAATCTTAATGAAAAATATCATCTGAATGCCCTGCTAGTGGTACATGAGTTCACCTGTTCGAGATGTTATCAGAAACATATTGGATAAGTCATTAGAAGATTCTACAACTGAGTGAAAGAACACTTTAATGATAAATGTTTCAAAACCAATAATAATATCAGTCACTTTCTGAATGAATGTGATGTTGCTTATATCTCGAGTTTTTTGCACAACATCCTCCCTTCCCGGGGTAGAAATCCATCTAATGATGGTAAGATCCCTTGTTACTAAACTTAAAAAAACAAATAAGCTCCAACCATATAAGATGTACACTGCCACAACCTCTTCAACTGCGAAAATATAAAGAACAAAACACGAGTTTTGATCGTTAAAAGACATGTGTAGTCGAAATCTGTGTTTGTAAAAACGTGTCTGTGCTCATATGGGAGACACTAACAGTAAGCAAAAATTATGTTTTTTTTCTGATATGGTTGGAAAAGAAACTTTAGACAAATATCAAGATAAGTTAATGTTGTTTATTTCAATTGTTAACATTACTTATGTACCAATACTATTCAAAATTATGTGGGTGTGTTGTTTGTTATTTGCACTATTCCTTTATGAAACTGAAATATTTGAAATAAACAATATTATTTTCTGGAGATGAATCGCGCTTTATAAAAATTTGACAAATTCGATGTTCTTCATTCAACATTACAAAGACTAAAAATAGTATTATATTTACTCTATTGTCACGATTTATTTCTTATTATTCTTTCAATGTGATCTGGTGATTTGTCTTTTGATAAAAAACAAAGTTCATTACTGATCTTACATATAAAATTTTGGCATTTTGGCAATGAATATACAGCATAACACTTGTTGTTTTGAATTAAGCACAAAGCTACACAATGGTCTATCTGTGCTCTGCCCACCACGGGTATCGAAACCCGGATTTTAGCGTATAAGTCCGCAGACATACTGCTGAGCCACTGGGGGGCAGCATCACACATAAGTTCAAAAAGTACAATTAAGTAATCTCGCTCAATGACTTATGTTTTACACTTACAAAAATTAAAACAATAATATTCAACCCTAATATTGCCACATATTAGAGTCTAATGCTCGAAATTCGAAAACAAATAAAAAGCCATTTTTTTGTTTTTTTACGCCCAACTTCTAAAGGAGAAAGCTTGTTTTATTACAAAAACAATTCGACAGAAGGTAGCAGGTTTTATGGTACACACTTAACGTGCCTGAAATGAAGTGTTTTCTACTATTTGTTCTTCATTCATCTGGATATCAGTTTTATCTTTTAACTGCATTTATACAAGATTCTTGTCTTTTAGAATCTCTAGGAAATTTAAGTATTTAATTTTAGAACGTTTAATGAATATAACTGTACATTTTATATGCAAAAACGGCTCGTTTGGGTTGATAAAATATTTTAAATAGAAGAGCGAACAACGTTCCGACCTTCTTCGGTCATCGTCAGGTTCACAAAGAAGGAGGTAACTGACCGGAAGCTGACCACATGTTTGGAAGGGGTTGTGTAACTGAGTGTCGCAATGTAGAGGGCGCGGTTAGATGTTTGAAGATATAATTTTATCTATAATATTAATATAGGTATAATGGCGTTCCTTTATATTGGTTTATTTTGGGTTTAGGTTGTTGTATAAGTAAGGCTTCTTTAATTTGGCGTTTGTTTATGTTTGTTTCTTTATTTAGTATTTTAGTGTTTTCCATGGTTATTTTGTGTTCATTTGACTTGCAGTGTTCGAAAACGTGTGAAGGTGACTTTTTATGCTCTTTGAATCTGGTTTCCGTTTTTCTACTTGTTTCTCCAATATAGAAGTCGTGGCAGTTATCTCATTGTATTTTATAAATAATGTTGGTGTGATGTTTGTCAGTGTAGTTCTTACATAGTTTAGACCTTAGTTTTGTGCCTGGTTTTTGAATAAATTTAGTATTAACTGGAATGTTATATTTTGTTACTAGTTTTTGCCAAATGTTGGTTATTTGTTTGTTGATGTCAGGAATATATGGTATACAGCAGTATATGGTTTCGTGATTTTTTGATTCGTGAGATATATTTACTTTTGTTGGTTGATTTTGATTTCTGTCTAGGTGTGTGCGTATAATGTTTTCTACGGTTTGTGGAGGAAACTTATTGATGTTGATGAAGTATTGTTTTATTTTGTCTAATTCATCGTTACTTTTTATCTGGTGAGCATAGTTTCATGGCTGTGTTTATCTTGTTTCTTAGTATGTTGAGTTTTTGTTTTGTTTCATATGCTGAGTCCCAAGGAATGTATAGTCCAGTATGGGTGATTTTTCGGTCGATTTCTGTTTTGAATTGTGTGTCGGCTCTTGTAATTTTGTGGTTAAGAAATGATATTTTATTGCTTTCTTCCTGTTTACATGTGAAGTTAATGTTGGGATGTATAGAGTTAATGTGACTGAAAAAATTAAGTATGTGTTCTGTAGATTTGAATCCCGCAACCGTGTCATCTACATATCTGTACCAGTATAGTGGTGGATGTAATGTTGTATTAATTGCTTGTGTTTCAATTTGTGTCATAAAAATATTGGATAGAACTGGTGATATTGGGTTGCCCATGCTTAGGCCATTTGTTTGTATATAGTTTTGGTTGTTGAACATGAAGTTTGTCTTTATTGTGGTGAATTCTATGAGGGTTGCTAACTGGTTACTGGGAATTTCTATAATTGGGTTAGGGTCTCGGATATAGAGTTCTAAGGCTATCTTTCAGGCTTTGTTGGAACTTCTGTAAGGGGGATATAACATCGAAACTGGCCATTAAGGCTTTATGATTAAGTTGATTTAGATTAGACTTGAAATTAAAAGAGTCTTTGATGAATGAGCTGGCTGATGTTACATATTTGGAGAATGCCCATGCTATGTATTTACCAAGATTGTAATTAAACGATTCATATGTTGACATTATTGGTCGTAATGGACAATCTGGTTTATGACGTTTGGGGATGCCGTATATTTGCGTTGTGCGTGAGTCGGTTTTACGTAGGTAGGAATAAAGTGTTTGTGAAATTGTGTTGGCTTTTTTCATTTGTAGTAAATACCTGCTTCTTTAACTTCGTGAGTGATCAAAATATCAATAAGAAGACACTGTATAGGTTGAAGCTGATGATGAGGAAATGACAGTTTACTTGCACTTTTGAACTCAATGAAGAGATCAAGTAAATGAAATCTTCAGGTGGCAGTGGCTATTTCTGAGTGAGCCAGATAATCAACATAATAAGGTATTTGGGTTTGAAAACCTTGAGTGATCGGAAAGTAAATTATTCCTTTTCGTCATACTCGTGGTGTAGAATTTGGTAGTGAAATACTTCTCAGGGAAAAATAAACATTAATGTGTGAGTGGTGATGACAGACAGATCCAATACTAAATAATTTGTTGTGGAAGAAAATAGGAGAGTTCCAAGAAATCATAACTTTAAATCGACAAGTGCTCGAGTTGAAACCTAAATTAGAAATCAAAACAGCTTTAATTATGACATACATGATTGAAATATCTCACTGATAATCTAAAAGTGATGTGCAAGATACTAGCTAAAAAACTTGTTAACTTGTAAAAATTACTAAGTAGTTTCTAAATGTTTGGGTGCTGATAACGGTTCTAGTCGCTTAAGTCAGGAATATATTCATTATTATTCTAATCGTTTCAAGCTTTGGGGTTTTAGTGTAGTCTTGAAGGCTGTGTGTTTAACTGTGTTTTCCACCAGGAAAAAATATATTAATTGATGAGAAATTATTTTTAAGACAACTTTGCTCTCACTTAAAACAAAGTTTCTTAGATCATTTTTATTGCAATAGTCACACAATAAACTGAAGCCTCCTTTCAGCACTCGACCTTGACAACAATTTTCTACAGTTGTTGTTTGTTGAAGTTGATAACACTACTTTTTTAATGCTTTGTATTGTATAAATGTAAAAACAATGAAATTTCAACCACACTAGAAGCAAAAAAAAACAAACGATAAACTACATGAAAGCGTTAGAGTCTGACAATCATATCATTGAATTTATATAAAAGTGATGGTACTATTTGTTGTCTGTTGTATGTCCATGTGACTACTTCAGAGGTTTTGGGTGGATCTTTGTCATGTAAGATAGAATACAAATTTTCACTTCTGCGGATTTTATAAGCGTTTTATTACTGCTTCCTCATTTATTGTGGGTGGATATCCATCAAATTTAGTTTTGATGATTCATTTGGTGCATGAAGAGATACATACAAAATTTCAGTTTTGCATTTTTATCGACGTTTACTTGTTTTACATTTTTTGCCGTCACCTGGGTTTCTTTTGATGGATCTTCACCAAAGTTGGCATAAAGGTTTTTGTGTCCATGGCTTAGTTTTTAAATAAAACAGTTAAAAATGAACAGTTCTTTACACACTGATCTTGTTAATCCTTATATTAATTCTTTATGTTCAAACACAATATCGGAAATTGAGTGAATAGCTTCAGGTTTGCTTGTTTTTGAATTTCGCCTAAAGCTACACAAGGCCTAAGTGATAAAACCGTCCCTAATTTAGCACTGTAAGACCAAAGAAAAAGCAGCTAGTCATCACCACCTGCCCCCAACTCTGGGGTCTCTCTTTTATCAATGAATAGTGGAATTTACCGTTACATTTATAACGCTCCTACGGCTGAAGGAGCAAGCATGTTTTATGTGACGTGGATTTGAACCTTCGACCTCAGTTTATGAGTCGAGCAACCTAACCACCAAGCTATGTCAGGCCAACTCACTTTGAGAAGCATTAATATACAGTATCAAAACTAGTTGACAAATCTGGTCACCGAACTTCACAATCCTTTACACATCTCTTGAGAAAACTATTATAAAATACAGGAGGTTCATAATTATTAAGTACCGATATCATATACTATTGATCTGACTGAACATTCATAATACTTCAGTAAGACCTAGTTTGTTTTATTTTATTATTATTTCTTTTTTAGTGGAATCAGAGTTTAGAGTTTTAAATTTAGTTCATCACATAACATGGTTAACGTCTATTCATACAATCTTCCCTATTTACCAAGATTAAATTATTACATTTTTACGATGTTAATATCACCAGATCATTTTTCTCTACAGTTGCATCATTTTTTTAAATGACCGTTTTTCTTTTATACGATAAAATCAGAATACAGCTAAAATAAAAATTTTAAAAACTACAGGGTGGTCGCTAGAAAAGCGGAAAATTTGTCAAACAGCTATTTATTTTTACAAAGTTTTTAAAGGCATATGTTATATTACACTCATAAATGCTCAAAATTATTAAAATCATGCATTTTATTCATGATGTAAAGAAATCAAAATAGAAATGAGTAAGCACGCATTTTATTCATGATCTCATCTGACCCTCAAATTTTCCGCTTTTCTAGCGACCACCCTGTATGTTAACAAAACTTATTTTACTTTATTTTTCGTAGAATTGTCTTTTAATTTTCTCAATATCTTTAAAAAAAAATGTAATAATTACTTTATCAAGTGCTAAAATCAAACTTTAATCATTTAGAGAGTTTTGTTTTTATGTCCTAGTAATTTTACATTTAGAATACCTGCAAATCCCACTGTTCGAATCTGTACAAATTTCATAAAAATTAGCAATAGTTGCATAGCTGCAACTTCCAGTTTGGTATATAACATTCAAATGCACACATTGGTTATTCTCTTCAAACAGAGATCTCATTTCTGACATGAAAGTTTCAAGATTGTAAAAGTAAATATTCAGCGGTAAAAGATTCAATGTTATTCAATTCACTAAACAGAGCTTGAAGAGGTTTTGAAATTTTATTTTGTGATGGTAGCTTGATTATCAACGACATTTGCAAATAATTTTCATGAAAGGGCTAATCTCAGGGGAGCTTCACCCCCTTTAACCTCCCATCCTGTAAGCTTATACTTACTTTGATTTAAAATACGTTTAGTACAAAATCTTACCGCTTTTATTTTTGGAGTAGTTTATTCAATAAAAACCTGTTTTTCTACCCATTAGTTAAGTTCATATAATAATGATTATTGTATATTTTTGGGAGAACTCTCAACAACGAATATTTAATAACAAATGCAAAAACAAAAATGGCTTCAAACGAATTAATGTTTAAAATAGCAACAAACGTAATTAAATCTTATAGAAAAAGGACTTAGTATTTGTTAGTGTAGAAAATCTTAAGACAATTAGAGGTCGTTGTTATATTTATTAACCTATACGATTATCTAAGTCCAATTATTAGATAGTTGTTTGCACAATTTTATTACTATAAAGTAATTACTAACTACTTTGCCCTCAATGGTCAGTGGTGTGTTTGAGGACTTATAACACCACTAATCTGGGTTTTGACACATCTAGTGGGCACAGCACAAATACTCCGATAAATAAATAATTCTACTTTTTTTAGAATACGTATCCAAAGAAATGTTTTTCTTATTGTAATGTTCTCACCTCAATACTTCTCTTTTAGATCTTAATCAACAAATCCCAGTTCTTGGTGAAGTCCAGAGACAAATAGGAAACATCATGCCGGCGAAAGACTTGTAACAGTCTATAAAGCTAAACGAATATATACACGGTTTTACTCATGCATGGAATTTATTTCATTGCTAATACATTTCATGTGGTCTCTCTAAGTAAAACATGATTAGATATAAAATATTAACTCAGCATATTTTGTTTGCAGTTAATATATATTAATTATATTGTGTAATCCATAAAAACGAAAATAGCCTTTGAAAATATTTTTCAAATATGACGTAATGAAAAATAAACCAAAAAGAAAGTATTATGCGCAGACTAGAAGCATAAAACTTTTGTTTCGACATCGGTTTGATGGTAACTAAATGTTTAAAATTCATTAGGAGAAAAGGCTTGAATGACAGTTATGATATATTTACCGTTTGGTTCCGTTTGTTCTGAATTTTGCGCAGAGCTACACGAGGATTATCTACGCTAGCCGTCCATAATTTAGCAGTGTAAGACTAGAAGGAAGGCAGCTAGTGATCACTACCCATCGCCAACTCTTGGGCTACTCTTTTGCCAAAGGATAGAAGGATTGATTATCAAATTATAACGTGCCCACGACTGAAAGGGTGAGTATGTTTGGTGTGATGGGGGTTCGAACCCTCGGATTACGAGTCGAGTGCCTTAACCACCTGGCCATGCTGGGGCTCATTTTTGATTTGAAGTCATTGTTAGAAGGGAAGCTTGCAGATGAAATGTAAATCAATTGAACATTTAGAAGAACTGCAAACTCGTTCATACATAAAACACAATTTTCGTATTAAAGTGCCCTCCACAGTGCTACAGTGATATGGGTGCGGGCTTACAACCCTAAAACCTGGGTTTCTATGCATACAGTGGAAAGAAAAGCACAGATAGTCTATTGTGTGTATTTGTACTTAACTTCCAACAGACAAACAGTCATAAATCATAAACTTGAACGATGAACATACTATTGATCCACAACAAAACATCAGCATGAACTTATTCGTGTGTTGACCCATCCATCAGATCCGTGGTTTCGGCATCTACATGAAACAGATCACTGTTCTGTTTCCTATACTACACTGTTTGCTTTCAGATATGAAGCCAAGAATCTATGTGGAATTTCGACTGAGATTATCAGATATTGAGATACTGATGCTATGTGAATAATTGTAAAACCTCTTACGGAGATTGGCCAAAGTAATTACACATATAAAGTGGTTTAGAGTGCTTGGGAAAAACAGATTAACGTTGTTCTTGACAAATGTCTTTGTCGCACTGATAATTTTGTTAACTTTGAACATCGTTGGTGCTAGTAGAAAAAGTTTGTTTCTTTGTTTCTTGAATTATGCATAAATCTATACAAGGGCTTTCTATGCTGGCCATCTCTCATTTAGCAGTGTAAGACTAGAGGGAATACAGCTAGTCATCACCACCCAACGCGAACTCTTGGGTAACTCATTTACCAACAAATAGTAGAACTGGCTGAACATTTAACAACACCATAGCTGAAAGAACGAGCATGTTGATGTTACAGGGATTCGAATCCGCAACCTTCAGAGCGCTCTAATCACCTGGCCATGCCATGGTAGGCAAAGCACTGATAGACTTTTATGTAGCCTTGTGCTTAATAACAAAACAAAAACAAAATAATTAAAATATATCTGAGACAAGTCATGAAGGAAAAAAACCCTCAAATTTTAGTGTTGAAAAACATAATACATTTCTTTATTGTAGTCGTTAGGTGTAGTTTCTGTGGTTAACAAAGATACGGAAAAAATAAAGAAATCTCAAATCGAGGAAGAGCAAAACCAGATGACGTTCTATATATGTTTTCAAATAAAATGTTCAAATTATAGTTTTGTATTTTTCTACAACAGCAAAATGTTTCCTAATTGTAAAACAGTTTATTGTTGGTTGCCTTGTTTACATTTACGACAAACCCTTGTTTATTTTAGCACAAAAATCCACGATGCATATTGTCTACTGCAGAGAATCGAACCAGGGAAAACAGTAGACAAAACAATAAAAAAAAGTAAGAAATTATTTCTTTATCTTTCTCCCTTTTTTTCTCTATTTATCATTTATTTGATGTTTAAGTATTGTTACATGTATTAGAAAAAAGAATCATTATTCATGACTGGTTTATTGTTTCCAAGGTTATTTTCCGTAGGTCTTTTGATCAACAATTTTTTTTCGAATATTAATTTTTAAATATCTCTCGGTCTAAAGATTAACCTTAACTTCGCGGTCTCACATGCTTTAAAAGATTAATAATAAAGAGTAGATGTGGATAATTTAGCCCACAATATCCCATATCTTTAACATCTTTCCCTGTCTGCAACCAGATGAAGGATGGCGATTACTCATAAAAATAAAATAACAAGTAATAAAGAACAGAAAGAAATAACATAATAGAAGACATCGATGTAAGAAGACGGCAAAAATGTCTTTGAAGTCAACATTTCACCCTCCTCACAAATATGATATTTAGACATCAGTACCTAGTGTTAAGGTATTTACTATATTAAGCTCAATTCTCATTATCCATTTCTGCCTTGCAACTATTTGGATCTTCAACGGTTCTAAAGAAATCCATACAGTAAAGAGTCTTATGTAGGAAAAGTTACATTAATTTATCTTTATAAGATATGAAATATCCAATAAGTAATTTTAATTATTCCAGTAGTAATAATTTCAAAAATTATATTTTTATTGTTCATATCATAATTCTCTTTAAATCGCTATTTTCAAGTTTATATAAATGCGTTTTATATTTATCACAAAATAATTCAAATTATTTAATCAAGGATTTCTCCTTCTCATTAAACCCCTTAAAGTTCAGTTTGGGTACTAATATATTGATATTAAATATTTAAGAACAATACATTATTACATATTCTACACTACCTCAATGCCTAAGAAACTGTGATTGTATAATGCTCTTTATGGCATTTGTTGGTACATCACTGTTTAGAAGGGAAAGTCAAAAATTTGAAACCATTTTTATGATAAATATTAATATTACTATAATTATTAATTATATTTATGTATAAACCTAAATAATGCACTTCAGTAGTTGATATAGATATGTTTTCAATCTGTGGATCTGCAGGTTAAATGGTACCCATATAATATTTATTCTACAGTTTTACAGATTGAGAAAAAATGTTACCTTTCTCTGGCTGCTTACTCCTAAGTGAACTTGTGCACGAATATTGTTACTATTATAGCTAGTGACTTTATCTTTCTTCTCTTAGTTTCTTTAGATTCCTGCAAAGCTACACAAGAGCTACCTGCGTTAGTTCCCTAATGTTGAAGTGGTATACTACGTGATAAGCAGCTGGTCAATGCAACCATGGTCAATTCCTAGGCTATTCTTTACGAAAGAAAAGTGAGATTAACAATCACATTATTCGTTCCCTAGTTGCACAGCGGTATGTTTCATGGTTTATATTGATAGAAATCGGGTTTCGACAGCCATGATCAACAGAGCACGGATAGCCTTTTGTATAGTTTTGCGATTCACTATGAAACAAACCATCATATTATAAAGCTTCCATAGCTAAAAAGACAAGTTAATCGCAAATTATGAGTCACGTGTCCTAACTATCAGGCTCTGCTAAGCCTTACCAACTTTTTAGGAAATAAAAAATACTTTCATCTTTATTTAGTTTCTTATAAGCACTTACTGAGAGCCACAAAAGAGCAGTATTTGAGTTTAATTACATATTTTAATAAAGTATTGTCATTTTTCTTCAAAAAATTAGACAATAAGTTGTGTCACTGATCCATATAGCGGAGGCCAACTGTCATACACGAGGCAGAAGATGGATGCAACTCTTTCTACTAATTATCCGTTTTTCTATTCATACCAAGCGATACTTTGTTTCTCAACAGTCTCAGTTTTTCTTAGTGGAGATTCGCAAACCACACAGATCTGGAGTTCTATCTTCATGTCTTTTTATCTCGTTCAATGAGGCCCGGCATGGGCACGCGCGTAAGGCGTGCGACTCGTAATCCGAAAGTCGCGGGTTCGCGCCCGCGTCGCGCTAAACATGCTCGCCTTCCCATCCGTGGGGCGTATAATGTGACGGTCAATCCCACTATTCGTTGGTAAAAGAGTAGCCCAAGAGTTGGCGGTGGGTGGTGATGACTAGCTGCCTTCCCTCTAGTTTTACACAGCAAAATTAGGGACGGCTAGCATAGATAGCCCTCGAGTAGCTTTGTGCAAAATTCCAAAACAATCTCGTTCAAAGGGGACTTGAACGTCGGTTTGTTGTTCTATCTCATCTAGTTAGCTTAAAGCTCTGGATCGTTGATCATTCCGGTTCAGAAAAGAATTCTTCTGACTTTTTCGAAGCTGAATTTGACGTTATGTAATATATAAAGCTAAGTTTGTGTCTGCTTGTTCGCACTTTCCAGATTTTTGTTCCTCATATGTTTTCAAATTTCTTGATCAATCAGAACCAAACTTTAACTAGTGTTATGTGATGAAGTGGGAAAGGTCATGAAGGACTGTAGACTGAACCCCCGTATAATGTATAAATAAACGTCAATATGTGTGCGTGTGTATCTGTTCCTTATACTGAAAACAGTATATTTTTTATTTCAGTATTGGTACCTTTATGCATTTTTATTGCACTTTTAACAACAGAAAGACAGTTTACTATCCTTTGTTATAAACGAGTTTTTTATTTCATGAATCCAGCATAAGTTTGTGTAATCTCAAAAATGAGTGGTGGATCAAAGAGATGCAATTTCTTTGACTGCTCTTGCTAGAGATGAAACTTTCAGGTATTATTCAAGTAATTTTCACTGACTTTGTATCTATGAATGCCCATAATGTAAATGATATATTATTTCCAAACGAATTTTTTTTCTTTGAACCATGAAAATAAAATCGAGATTGGAGCAAGCTTTGTAACTTTTTTGCCATTCTTTGATTGATTCAAATACATTCTTGACATTTTATAGTGTAATACTTAACATCAACTGAATGGTAGTACAAAAGAAAACAAGTTTCAAATTCGAAAACAAATATCATAATTTATTGCCTTGACGTCAGTAATTATATTTACACATGTGTAAATGGGTATGGATACATACATATGCATTAATATATATTTAAGTACGTTGCTTTTGTTACTTGAATGCTGTAAAACGTTTAACTTATCACGAGGACAAACAATTTTGAGTTTGTTGAACAACCACAAGGCTGGGTGTTGTTTTCTTTCACACTTGAGTTAGCACTGCTAGCTCTTATTAGCACACATAGATACCTCTCTAGATATCTATAAAGGAATAAAATGTTGGTTTTACTAAGGCCTTGTTTATTTATATAAAAATACCAGGAGGAATATAAATGAATAAATTATGTATTAATACACATTTGTATTAGCTGGAAAACGAAGTCCATACCACATTTACTTTCTGGTATGAATACAACATCTATAGCTTCTATTACTAACGTTTTAAACAATTTTAAATCATATCTGTTCCATTTTTATATCTTTTCAGTGCTATATATAAATCATACTTAGTTATGAAGAACGAATATTTTCCTAAATTATAACATGCATAGATATGTAAAGCACATAGTTCAAAACCGAAGATGGGAACAAATTAAGAGGAAAAGTTTAAGACGTATTAAGTAACTCAAATGATTTATCTTAATAAAAACCGAATCTACAGAACGACATTGAGAAAACTCTCACAACTATTATCAACTCTGATAATGCTATAAAAGTTTATGTGCAAAATATCAGTGCTTACTGTGAGAAGAAAAATGTGAAAAACATTATTTGAATTCCAGGTTTTTAGTGCTTGGTAAAAATTAATTTTAAATATTAACAACCAGATCTGATTTAAAGAAAATAACACGTCTTTCCTTTACACGTTTTTTGTCCTTGTAACCCCAGAAGTGGGGACAGTAAGGTTATCCTAACCATGGTTTGGGTCATCCTCTTGCAAAAAAATCGTACCTATTGCTCGTTCTTAAGTTATTTTCAAAAAGGTTTTGAAATATATTATTGTTCCCTGAAATTATCAAAACTAAAAAAAACACCTAACATTGCTATACACAAAGATGTATCAAATGAGGGAAAAACCATATTTTTCATTATTAGAAAAAGTAAAATAAATTTACAGTTTTTTCCGTATGAAAATACTGAGTACTGATATAAAAGTTTTTTTTGTCTTTCTTTCTTAATCAAACAGAGAGGGCGATGTAGTGGAAGTAGCTGTAATGAAAGGTGTTCAGAAACACGCATTCGTTTTGACACCATACACTCATAAGATTCAAGGAAGGTAACATTAAGAAACGTAGAGAGGCAGAATTTGTGTTATAAAATGAAAATATTAAACAATTGTATCATACTCGTATCAAAGGTAGATTTATAACAAAAGTAATAAGTAAAACAATAACTATTTAAAACTTTTATGTTTTTGATAATTTTTAAAATCTCAAACAGGTGGTAGTTGAATAAAGTTAAAACTGGTTAAAGGTACAGTTCATAAGCTTTGAGAAAATTCCACAGTGGTATAATGGTATGTCTACAGGTTCACAACGCTATAAACCGTTTTTTGATACCAATTGTGTAGGTTTGTGCTCAATTCCAAAGAAACCTTGAGAGAAACTTATATATTTATATATTTTAAAACGGCTGGTATGAGTAGAGAAAGCACTAATAGAGGAGCGAACAACGTTTCGACCTTCTTTGGTCATCGTTGGTTCACAAAGAAAGAAAGGGTTACTGACCGGTACTACATTCCTACACTCAATTACACAACCGCCTTCAAACACGTCGTCATCTACCGGTGCTTTCTCTATCCATATCAGCCGTTTTTAAATATATAATTTTCTCTACAAGCGGGTTTTCTCGTCGTCACGGATTACTTGAGAGAAATTGCGGTTATTATGATATTCCCCTCAATAACTGAGGTGTGTGAGCAACTTTGTTTATGAAATGGGTAAAACAATCAAAACAAATTAATTATTTCTTAACATTATTTTCGTTTATTGATAACATAATTTATGTATCATCTAATAAGCTCATATCTTGCTCAGATTTCAAAAGGGAAGATATTTTAATGGATCATAATTAATTTACTACAATCTTATTAGGAATTATACAGTTTCTAAATTCTGAAACTGGAAATTTATCACATTAAATGGAATGTAATATAGACCTTTTAGTAATTACATTCATTAACTTTAAAGTAGATATGTAACTCAAGGGTATTGTTTACGCACTCATTGGATATTAATGTTCTGTTTCGTCAGCATCTGTATAACTTTAAATTCTGGTAGAAAATGAATATATGTTAATTATTTGTCCTAAACACTGTTATAATGTTTATAAGCAGCAGTAGAATAATTTGAATTATAATACGTAATGTCTCAGCTAATTGCTGTAGTTTACATGTATGTAATTGCTGTGCTATATGTATATAGACCTCTGTACTATTTTGTTTTATGCTGTATATAAGTTTGTTTTCAATAGCGAACTTTGTTTCCTTCTAGTATCTGCACCTACTAGAGATTTCTGCGCTTTAAATACAAGTAATAATAGCGTTAATTTTCACTTTTGGTAGTCTGTTTGTAGGAAATACGAAAGTTAATTTTAAGCTCAATATTTTACACAATATATGTGCTAATTTGAAACTCTATTATACTTTATAAGTTACATTAAACCCTGTACTATGTCTGCAATTTGTTGTTCGTCATATATTTAGACCCTGATACACTGTTTGTAAGCGATATATTTGAACCAAAATTAAATCCCGTTATTTGAGTTGGGCATGATGGACCATCATTATCAACTTAAGATATGATCAAAAGACTATCCTTTGTCGATTCTGACTAATTATAATTGTAAATTACCTGTTTCGAGACTAAATCACACGTTCGCAATTGTACCTGGTTACCATATCAGTGTATGTTCAGATATCATGAGAGTGATTTGTATATCAGAATTCAATTAAAATGTTTTATACTTGCCATCGTCTAAAACGATACCAACAGCACACCTATGCTCTAACTAACGTGAAACAATATTCTTTTTACAAGTAAGGCCAACTTCTCATACAGCCAGACAAATGACACATAGATATGCTGAGATCAGATCTAACATCTTTTTGACAAGAGCGTGAGATATATGATAGTGATAAAAGTGTATTGCGATCAGGTTCAATCTCTGGTAGACCAACGGCGTCAATCTGGAAAAAGGTACCATGAGTGCCACACATTTCCAAAACCTTCTGTGTTATTATATGCTGGTGAAATTGAATCTGTATGATAATGGCTACCTCTCATCATGGTAAAATAATGGACACACTTTTTGACCGAATTAGTGACCTATCCACCTATTAGATATTAATCCAAACAAACATGGAAAATTTTTCTATTTTCTGGTTTTAAGCACGTATGATTTGTGTCAGTCTGACCTTGTGTTTAAGTGGACATACTGCAGTGGAAAATTATTAACTACAAAAGTCTAGAGTCACTCGTGCCATAAGTTTATGTACTTCTGTACACCAATTAACTATTTACATTTTAGATCATATGATAGATCATCAGATGCCTGATTTGGTTCAAAATTATAATACCAGACAATGATATTAAAATATTAATTCTGTTTTGTTATAGCTAAAATCTTATAAGCTAAAATATCCGTAATTTTTTGTATAGTGTCTTTGGCTTGATATTATATGTAGATGATGCAACTGCAATATTAGAAAAACAATTGTGAGAACAAGTGTACCAAAGGTGTATGGAAATATTCTTTCAACAGATAAATTACGTAAATTTACTTAGATAATCTTATGATATGCTGATGGTAAAAAATGTGTATAAGTAACTTATTGTTAGTAACCATATATTTCTATTCCTCCCTTTAAAAAGGTGGTAGTAAGAAGTAATAGAACATTATGTATTCAGTATCGTAAATTTCAGTAATTTATTAAGTTAGGTGCGTTTAAGTTATCGACGCCACTGAATTATTTCCTTTACAACACTATGAAGTTTAAACTGTGTGCTGTACACACAAGTTTTTATCTTTTCCGTTAAGATAAATAAAAAATAACACTTTAAACTGCCAGCCGAAAGAGCTACAAAGTGTTGGTTAAAACAATGGAAAAATAAAGATATTACACAATTTATTTATCTAAGATCTCAGTAATTTGTGTTTAAATACTTCTTTTGAATCATATTAAAGTATCAACCAATAATTTCTACTTCTGTCTACTTTTTATATGTTGAATCATTATATTATGTTCATGCATGCTTTAAGTTTCAAGACTGCATATCTTTAGCTAAGGTTGATGACAAATTTATTAACCATTATCTTCCCACGTACACCTCTGATATGCGAAGTAGTTAATAATGAAAATTCTTGTGAACATAATATTAAGTCACGAATAATGATCTAATGTTTTAATAAATGACAGTTAAATAAGGTAAAATATGTGTTGAAGCAGTGCAGATTCAACTTTTGTAAAATACGGTAAATGTAAGAAACACCATTATGAATTTTAATTAGAACCCAACTAGTTTAATACTCATTTTAACTAATGTAGTGATTGTATCAACCCTCCTAGTGGCACAACGAATGTCGACGATTTTGGTTTGTTTGTTTCGAATTTCGCGCAAAGCTACACAAGAGATATCTGCGCTAGCCGTCCCTGATTTAGCAGTGTAAGACCAGAAGGAAGGCAGCTAGTCATCACCACCCACCGCCAATTCTTGGGCTACTCGTATACCAATGAATAGTGGGATTAACAGTCACATTGTAATGTCCCTACGGCTGAAAGGGTGAGCATGTTTGATGTGATGGGGATTCGAACTTGCGACCCTGAGATACCTTAACAACCTGGCTATACCGGGTCCGTATGTTAATAGACTTACAACGCTAGAAACTGAGTTTCGCTACTCTTGGTGGGCAAAGCACAGATAGCCCTTTGCATAGAATTGCGCTTAATAACAAACAAACACCGTATCAAACATTACTTACCGCAGTTAATTTTAGACATTTGCTTAGAAGTGATAAAGTGATATAACTAAATTCAATGTAAAATTTTATGATTTTTATCAGGTAAATGAAATGTCGAGTTTTTAAAAATATGTTCTTTTTCTTAACACTTTTCTTGCCACATTTATATACAAACATGGTCACCAACCTTAAATTTATTTCCAGATACACAATAAAATATACACATTTTTTTATTCGAAATTAGTAAATATTGAAAAGTTTTAAAAAGAAGCTCCTTTAAATATATTAGTAAGAAATTCCAAACTTCAATAGCAGTTGTTTGGAAAGGGAAATATATGTATTCATAACAGCAAATCAATTAATTTATAAAAAAGAACTGATGCATTGTACTAAAGGTATCTTTAGTTAACAAATGGGTCCTCACTCACTAAAAGGCTAAAAACCACTGGACGAAAAAAAAGACTGCTCGTTAACACCATTCACCGCCAACTCGTGGGTTACTCATAAAACTATAAATTAATTATTTTAATACTCATTATAATAAAACTAACCTGTTATAGGAAGTACTGAAAGGATAATAATACCAAAAACATTTTAGATCAATGATGTTACAGGATGGCTCTAAATTATCCTTCTTCTGTAACTTCAACTTCTAAAATAAATCCTTTCTTCTATTACACAAGTTGAGTTTTTACTTTAAAAGAACTTGCTAGTAGCTGATATGTCGTTGTTATCCAGTGTTGTCATTTTAAACAGATCTGATTATGTCTCATTATTTGAAGAATTTTAAAATGACAGAACAAAGTTTAAAGCATGATAATGATTGATTTAAACTTTCTCTCAAGCACGAGGAAAACTTTTAACGGATTTTAAGATATTTTAAAAATTATTAACTCATCTGTGATACCACTTTTACAAAACTTTATTCTTTAGGTTCTCGCCCCGACCATATGTTTAGCTTACTGAAAACACACAAAAATGGTTTTCCTCTCAGACCTATTCTACCTACTCCTGGTTCTTCCGACTAGAATCTTGCTAAATTCTCTGTACATATATTAAACTCACTGCATGAAAACAGACTTACTGTGAAAAATGCTTTTTCCTTTGCTCAAGATACATCTAAATTTCCTAATAGAGACCAATTCGTTATTGGCAGCTCTAGTATTCAGTCTTAATTCACTGACATCTTACATAAAGAAACAATTAAAGTAATTATTAAACAGTTATTATCAATCAGAAATGCTCTACACTCTAAAATAAATAAATCAAACTAAACATCTTACTAGCACCTTGCTGAAATACAAATCTCAGTATTCTTTCTTATTTTTCTAAAAACGTTGTTAGCACAGTAATCTTCTGTACTCGAACACTATCACCGATGGTCTATATGCCAATGAATGGTGTGATGTACCTATAATTAATTATGTAACATTTTGTCTATTTTTGTTTGGTAAATTAGCTTATGTAAATATTATGCCTTTATTAAATTTTAACTTTACTATAAACTGTTAACTATAATTTTGAACAGTTGATCTAAAGACATAATTCTCTATCTAAAATATGAAGTCTCTTATCCCAAATGGGAGACTGGATTAATTAATTCATTATTTTATGAAATAATAAACTTAATTTTTTCAAACATTTGATTATTAGCTTCAGTTATCAATATTTGTGGCTGTGAATGATAACGTGTAATAATAGTTAAACATAATGCATCATGTTATGCATCATATTTATGTTTTTACAAAGATCATGATATATTATTAACGTATTGTACAAGTATATGTTTATATATATATATTAGTATTAGACAAATTAGTATTAGACATTTTTAATTGGTACTTATCATTTGTAAACTAAGTTAAAATTGTGTGATCTTAGATTATCAAACAAAATCTTTTGTCATGAATATCAAGCATAAACTATGGGTTTCATGCACAATGTCAGTAAATAACTAATAAAATAATGTTTTCAAGAAATAACAGTAGTTACCAATTTACTGTAATATATATGGCTCTAATATAAAGCCAATAATGGATGGTTTTTAAATTATGTTCTATCAATGGATTTGTAAATATATTATGCACAGGTGTAAATAAATAAATGGATGTGGCTGTCAGCCATGTTTGCATAGCATAGAAGGGTTAAACAAAAGTTGTAGGAGTGTCACTAAAATGGGCCTGAACAATATAACTACTGAATAATTATAAAGTGGAGTATTTCATCAATTATGTAAGTGAACAGAAACCTTTGTTATAAAGTTGAAGGTTGATGGTGCAATATTTGTAAAAATCGTATGAAAATACAGATGATGTCTTAAATAAAGCAAATAAAATTATTTGTATTGCACAAAATATTTTGTTCAAACTTTCGTAGTTCAAACGAAATAGTTAAATGTGTGAACCGTATTGTTTTTTGTTCTTATATAAAAAACTGTTTACAAAACATTTGGTTAAAATTTTAACACTTATAAACAGAAATAAACTAAATGTTTGCTTGTTTGTAAATACAAAACTACACAAAAGATTATTTATAATCTACTACTCTAATCCTTTATTGAGTTACCTGAAGAAGTCAAAACTACTGGATGGAAGTACCTGTTTTTTTTTATGAACCCACCTTGAACTATTCTTCTGTAGACGTTTCCACAGTTGTCTCACCAACAGATGGCTCTGTAGAATTTGTTATTGCTTGCTGAAACATTGTTGTTCTCAGGATCCTCTATACACAAGTTATGTATTTATCTACAAGCTAAGCAATAAATACGATGTGCTTAGCTGTTTCATGTCATGGAATTACTTAATGCCTGTATTAATATTTGAATATAACTGTCCCCTATCTTTCGTAATCCATTTTTTATTAATTATTTACAATGTCGGCCTGGCACGGCCAAGCGTGTTAAGGCGTGCGACTCGTAGGCTGAGGTTAGCGGCTTCGCATCCCGGTCGCGCGAAACATACTCGCCCTCCTAGCCGTGAGGACGTTATAATGTTACCGTCAATCCCACTATTCGTTGGTAAAACAGTAACCCAAAAGTTGGGGGTGGGTGGTGATGACTAGCTGCCTTTCCTCTGGTCTTACACTGCTAAATTAGGGACGGCTAACACAGATAGCTTTCGAGAAGCTTTGTGCGAAATTAAAATAACAAACAAACAATTTACAATGTCGGTACCAGAGGGAACCAGCTTCCTAACAATATAGCTAAATCAGTCTCTGTAGCAGTGGTTCTTAACCTGGGTTCAATCGAACTCAAGGAGTTCGGTAAGTCAGTCTCATGGGTTCGGCGTTCATTCCACTCGTATGATTCATGACGTCATGCTCCACTTGACCATCATTGCCTGCGGCTGGTCACGTCACATCACTTGGCCTTAATATCTGTTCTGCAGGGAACTTCGTGCGCTTAGCAGTCGACTTGTGAATGTAGTAATCGTGCGTCATTTGTGGCTTTTTTCCTAATCTTTCAATCCCTTTATTCTAACTATGTCGAGCTAAAACAGAAAGTGGTCGGTCGAATACGTACATTATGGATTTACGAGTATAATGGAACGTGATGGGAGTCAGAGTCCTCAATGCATGATTTGCAATGCTAAGTTAAGCAAGACACCGACAAAACTAAGAGAACACTCCCTAAAGCTGCATGAAGATGGGAAATACAAGAACACAACGCTTGCTTAATTCAAGGTAAAGAGAGCAAGGTTCGATAAAAAGGCTACTTTTCCTGTTCTTGGCTTTGTATTCATCGACAAACCGATCCTCACAGCATCGTACGAAGTTACATGCTTGATTACAAAGCAGGGCAAACCACACACCATTGGTGAAGCACTCATAAAACCAGCTGCGTTGAAGATGGTGAATATCATGCTGGGAAAAGCTGCTGAAAATAAGTTATCCCAAATTCCTCTTTCAAATGACACTATCAGCAGCAGAATAGATGACATGAGCGATGACATCTTGGCTCAAGTAGCTGCAGATCTGATTTCAATCCAGCAAAATTCAGCTTTCAATTCGACGAGATCACCGACGTTTCTAATCTAAACCAGCTTGTTGTATTCGTGAGCTATATGGAGGATGACGAGGTAAAAAAAGGTTTTTAATTATTTTGTAAGCCTCTTACAACAACAACTGAGACATCCGAAGTGAAGGAACTTGTGGATGACTTCTTCAGAGACAACGACCTTTTGTGGGATATGGTTTTTGCAGTTTCTTTGGACGGAGCTCCAGTCATGCTGGGACGAAACTTTTTTGTTGCACTGGCGAAAGCCGATGCACCACACATCACTGTAACGCATTGTGTTCTGCATAGCCATGCTTTGGCATCAAAAACCTTGCCTTCAAAACTGGCAGAAGTATTAAAAAATTGTAGTGAAATGTATGAGCTTTGTGCGAAATAGTGCCCTGAAGCAGCACATCTTCAAAGAGCTGTGTAATGAAATGGGGTCTGAATTCGAGGTACTTCTGTACCATTGTAACGTTCGGTGGTTATCCCGAGGAAAGGTACTGAATCGTGTTTTTGTCATGCGTGTGGAATTAGCCCTGTTTTTGCAAGAGAACCAACATTTTCATGCAGATTGCTTCGAAAAATCTGAGTTCATTCTCATTTTGATGTACATGGCCGATATCTTCAGTGCTCTCAATCATCTCAATCAACAGATGCAGGGAGGTGGAGTCAACAACATCGAAACGGAATAAAACCTGAAGGCTTTTCAAAAGAAGCTACGGTTATAGAAACGACGAACAAAGAATGATAACTTCGCAAACTTTCCCTTGCTGGACGACTGTGTAAGTAAGATCGAAGATGTGTCTGAAATCGGAGACATTTCTGTACCCGGGGAACTGAAGCAAGCAATTGCCATGCACTTAGATGAGCTCGCAAAGTCTCTCGACGGATACTTCCCCACCAGAGAGTCATATCCAGCATGGGTAAGACAGCCATTCACGTTTAGTGTTGTGACAGCAGATGTCAATGATGAATACCTCGACGAAATTATTGAACTTCAGCAAAGCCAGATTCAACAGCAACTTTTCAGAACAAGAACGCTCTCAACATTTTGGTGTCACCAAATCATAGTGTACCCTCTTATTGCCAAGAAAGCCCTTGAGATACTCATACCGTTTGTTACAACGTATCTTTGCGAGCAATCCTTTTCGAGGATGGTAGACATAAAAACGAAAAAGAGGATCAGACTTTGTTGTGAAAATAATATGAGAGTGGCACTTGCCAAGGTGAAGCCGTGCATTTCTGAACTTGTCTCTAAACGGCAACAGCAAAAGTCACATAGATTTGCAGTAAATATTCATTGAGTTATGTTTTTGTTTTCGTACGACATTCATGTTTTGTTGGTTTTATTCTTTGAACACAATGATATTGTGTACAACTGATGCATGGTTCATTTTGTGCACTGATAAAATAACTATTTATGTTTTGAATTTAAAAAAATAATAATATTTTATTTTTCCAATTACGAAAGGTTCAGTGAATGTAAGTTCGAAACTTCCGTGGTTCAGTACCTCCAACAAGGTTAAAAACCACTGCTCTATAGGCATCATCATAGCTTTACCTTTCCTTAGAGAGAGCTTAAACTTTGATTTTTTATTTAAAACGTTTTTAAACAACTTTTTTAGGCTTTTTACGCAAAATCATCAACATAATTTTACAGAAAAAGCGAGCTTCACACAAAAGATATTAATTATATAAACGACCAGTTACAAAACAATAACATCAAAATTTTAAAAGCAGATAAAGAACCCTATAGCTATAATGAACTTAAATAAATACATTGAAAAAACATCTTATCAAATAGAAAAACATTTAAACTAACACACATAAATCCAACAAAAACTCATAAAAACCAATTAAACAAAATACTACTACAAATGAAAAACACAACAAAAAGCAATACGATCTCAGGAAACCTCTATTTTTACCTAAACAGAACTGACTCACGCTCACCACAATTGTACGGAACTCCCAAACCTCACAAATCCGATTGTTCACGACTCATAATGCTGAGTTATAAATAATTTAATTACAATATATAGCCTGGGCATTTTCTAAATATGTAACATCAATCGGATACTTTTTCAAAGATTCTTTCAACTTTATATATATTCGTAATCAACTAAATCATAAAACCTTAATAGCCATTTTTGATGTAATCTCCCTCTTCACAAAAGTCCCAACAACTGAAGCCTGCAAGACAGCTTTAGAACCTTATATCCAATACCCTAACCTATTGACATACATCCCCAGCAACCAGTTAGCACTTTTCTCTTATAGAATTCATTACCACCAAAACTAACTTCATGTTCAATAACCAAAACCACCTAAAAATAAATGGCCTAAGTGTGGGAAATCTCGTGTCACCAGTCCTAGCCAAGATTTTCATAACACAAATTGAATCACAAGCGATCAATTTAACCTTACACCCACCACTATACTTGTATAAATATGTTGACGATACAATTGCTGGATTCACATCAACAGAACACACAGATTTTTTAACCACGTTAATTCTATATACCCCAACATTAAGTTCACCTATGAACAGGAAATGCTGACCAAAGAGCATTTCTCAACCTCAAGATCACAAAAACCAATACACAATTCAAAATAGAAACCTGCGGAGGAAGAATCACCCATACTAGATTATACATTCTCTGGGACTCAGCTCATGAAACAAAACAAAATTTCAACAAAATAAGAAACCAAATAAACACAGCCACAAAACTATGCTCACTTGATAAAAGTAACTATGAAATCAACAAAATAAAACAACATCAACAAATTTCCCCCAAATCCGTGGAAAACATTATACGCACACACCTAGACCAACTACAAACAAACAATAATAAATCTGAAGATACAACAAACTACAAAACCCTTACACTGATGCATACCATACAATCCCGACATCAGCAGGAAAATGACCAACATTTGGACAAAAAACTTATAAAAGTCACAACATTTTAGTACACCAAATTTATTCAAAAACCAGGTACAAAACTAAAGTCTATGCTATGTAAAAACTACAATAACAAGTGTTAAATTAATTAAAATTTCATTCTTAAAGCTCATATGCAAAACTCAAGGCACAATAATTGCTTTACCGAGATATCATATATAGCTAAACAGTTTGAAATAAATCAGTACTTTGGTTTGATTAGTTTTGAATTTCACACAAAGCGACACGAGGGTTATCTTCGCTAACCGTCCCTAATTTAGCTGTGCAAGACTAAAGGGAAGGCAACAAGTTATCACCGCCCACCGCCAACTCTTGGGCTACCCTCAACGAATAGTTGGATTGAGCGTCACATTATAGCGAGCACACGGCTGAAAGGGCGAGCATGTTTGGTGGAACGAGGATTCGAATCCGCCATCTTCAGATTATGAGTTGATCGCCGTAACCACTTGGCCATGCCGGGCAATCAATTTTTTATCTACCCAGTTTAACTGGGTAACCTTTTTTAACATTGTGTATTTCATAAGTCGCTATGATCTCCAACATTTATTTAAATATTACGCTTTTTCTTTCTCTTTAATATAAAATGATTTAGAATGACATTTGTTTCCTTGACATCCACAGAGAATCATGACAAATGGAAATAACTGTTCGTCACGGAAGGTGTTTCAATTTATCAATGAAGAGACTCGAGACACATTTTCATTTGATTGCTGAATTAGTTCTTATAATAAATCATATGCCTTTCCATCTAAGTAATTCATATATTTGTAGATAAACAATTCAACTGTTCAGATATTCGAGGCTTTAATAGAAATTTGTTATTGAATTTTGTTGAAATCTGTGATGATTCTTGTGCTTAAAACCTTAGGCCCTATGCTAACATTATGTTTTTAATTGGAAGTGCACTTTAAATAAGCACTGACTGCATGCTTGGCACTTGTGATGAAAAAACGAGAAGTGTCAAAAACTGTTGATTTTTATTCAATCACATTATAGGTTTTTACGTGTATGAAAAATATTTCCTATACTTTATAATGTTTGTCCATACATATAAATGTAAGATTAATATGAGAAGTATATTTAACTATTACACGTGAAGAAGATTTGAATTTTTCTCAAATTTGTGTGATACGTTTGAAAATAAGTTCTTAAATTAGGATATATCCTTATGTGTTGTTATCGCTAACAATACATTGTCTGAAAGGAATGGAAAAAAAATGTGATTACACGCTTACTGTAAAGTTGGGCGATTGGATATAAATCATTATCATGGTTAGTAGCCTATCTAAGGTTAAGTGTTAATTATTAACTAGATACTAACTAGTTTCATCCTAAGTTTAGGTTCATAATCTGCTAACATTGTAAGTATTAACCTTGATATCACCGAAGATATGAGATAATCAGAACCCAGTTCTCAAGGTTAACTATTTCTGCTTGTTTAAATGACAAACATACCATGATCCTTATCCTAGCTCAGTGAAGTATGACTTTTAATGTTTGTGCCTCAATGACACATGTTCAGTTAGGTGTATATGAATGAAAGAACCAGGGACACGCCTATAATTTTCACGTTATCTTTGTTGAGTTAAAACAACAGAGCAGTAATACTTTGCATTAGAAGTGAGGTTTATAGCGACGAAACTGCCCAACTTTGAAGTGATGGAATTCCATTTGCCAGTGATAAGGATGGTAAGTAGATACGTATGGTGTTTGAAGAGCTTGATTCTATAGGAAAATGAGATCTTTCACACAATTCCATTGAATATTATGTTATTATAGGGCCAGATTTTCGATACTTCCTATATAATTCTACAAATTATTATTTTGCTCCTTCATCATTCAGAAATATAAGGGTAGCTTTAAGTACCGATGTAGTATACTGTAAAGTACAAACACTATTGCGCGTTATACACAAACCATGAAAAGTATTATCTTGATACATAGGAAATCAACCTATTTAATTAATTGTATTTTTATTAGATTGTGTCTGAATCATCTGGACATTAAGGAGTGAGGTCTATATTGCTACATATGAAATGATATAATTTTACGAAACAAATCTGTAATGTTAACCTTTCTTTAATGGTGTCAAACATTCGTATTTAGACCCTTAATAAAAAAAAAACTGCGTAGAAGACGATCACCAAGATAATGGCATACATAAACATGTATATTATGTTATTTAAAGGAAAATAAAATATTGATTTACACAATATAGCGCTTTATTACTATCAAAACAAAAAACGGAGAATTATTGTATAACTGAAAAACATATTAATTTATTAATGTTACAGCATTTCAAAAACCGAAAAAACTGTAGATAATTATAATGACCCATTTAATCAAGAAGCATACTTTTAATACTCTAATAAAATAAACTGTACGAATTAAAGAACTAGAATAACAGTTCTTTTAATTTAAATATTTATTTTAATGAAAGAATATAATTAGGCATTGAGAAAGAAACATATCCCTGAAGAACTATATATATATTTACTATATCAAGAAGTCTAAGACTTAACACATTAACTGTGTAAAACTGCTATATTTATTTACATTGTCTTTTGGCATGATGTTTTACTTTTTAACTTTCACGCTCTAACTGATTTAAAGTAGTTAATGCTTTCAACTTACTCATTTAAAATTGTCTTATATCTTTTATCTAGATAAATAAATATATTTACTTAAGAACTATGTTATTATCACGATAGTTCATACCAGTCACTATATTTCAAAAATAAAGGCACAAAATTTAATATCATTTTACAAGCCTCTGCTTAAAGACACTCATTAAAGGTTCCAAACTTTCATAGCAGAACTTTCCAAAATGGCGTCATTCCCATTTCAAATAATAAGTAAAGATTATTGATATAAATAGTATAAAATGTTAAAATGTGCCAAATTTTAATGGAGTTATTATTTACTTGTTATTAGCTTAAAGATTATTGATATAAATAATATAAAATGTTAAAATATGCCAAATCTTAGTGGAGTTTTGGTTATTTGTTATTAAGTTAAAGTATCATCAGATTAAATAAAAATAACCCAAAATCCGTGTTTAACAAAATAGTGTGAAACTACATTTTAAAAGGAACAGTAATTTAATAAAATCATTAATGTATTTGATATCAATTAATTGTACGACATACTTTATCGACACACAAAATATCATAAAGAAAGATAAATAGTTGTTATGATTTTAAAATGTTTTAAAATAAAACTATGGCAAAATTGAATGATTCTAAAGACTTAAAGATCGAATTAGACTGAAATATTGCCTTCATAAGCAACTGTGTTTGAGGATGACTTGGCTGAGAAACAGGACGACTGTTATAGAAAAAAACAAGAAATTTAACAAATTTCATCGAACAATAATAACTGTTTACTATATATCTGTGAGTGAGGGTGTAAAATAAATATAATTGTTTAGTTCATAGCAAATGTGTATTTTCGATATGACTACTTTTATCTTTAGCAAATATAAATTTTGCCTAACCATAACAACTAACTATTCTGTATTATTTACGTAATATTTCTGTTTTTTTTAATATATTATGATAATTATTTCTTCATTATTTTCATATAAATAACGTATGATTTTTTTAACAAAATAGTATTTAGTCTTTTTTTAACAGATAATGTTTATTTTACACCAGTAATAATTGTGGTTTCATTAAATTTGATTTTTTGTATGTAAAAGCTAATATTAATTGTTTCTTTGAAATAAAGTATTATTATTATTAGGGCAATAAATACATGATGATACATCACAATAAGACTAGGAAAATGTGTTTTAAAATTCTCAACAGGGTTATTTGATGTCGTATTGCACTTATTATACTAAACGTACTTGGCCTAGCGCGTTAAGGCGTGAGCTTCGTAATCTGAGGGTCGCGGGTTCGCGCCCGATTCGCGCCAAACATGCTCGCCCTCCCAGCCGTGAGGGCATTATAATGTTACGGTCAATCCCACTTTTCGTTGGTAAAAGAGTAGCCCAAGAGTTGGCGGTGGGTGGTGATGACTAGCTGCCTTCCCTCTAGTCTTACACTACTAAATTAGGGACGGCTAGCACAGATAGCCTTCGAGTAGCTTTGTGCGAAATTCCAAAAAAAACAAACAAAACAAAACAAACTAAACGTATTTAGCCCCCTGCTGGTGTAGCGGTGAGTCTACGAGTTTACGGTGTTAAACTCCAAGGGCTCAATTGATGCAGCAAATAACCCGGCTTCTCAATAAGAAAAACACATATACGTAAAAGTACCATATTTTACAAGGGTAGCTGTTTAAGACGTTCCACACTCAAGTATAAGTAATTTACGACAAAACTAAAACCTATATTTGTTATTTTGACAATATTATTTAGAATAAATATAATGTCAAGTATTAAGAAATAATAGCTATTGTTTATTTTAAAATAAATAGTTATTTATTATGCTTTTGGCTCTGAAGAATATTAATTTTTAGAAATATTAAATACTCCTATACTTACATCAATATAATTACTTCCTACTTAAAATAAATCCTTTCTAGAAAAGTGATGAAGACAAATAAATAATTATAGAAATAATCTTATATTTATTTTATCAAAAAAAATAAAATTATCCATTAAAACAATGTTCTAGAATCTACTTGTTTGAAAGTTTTAAGTTTGCTAAATCATTGAAGGCTGGAGTCGGAAGTAATTTTCTTTATTTTGTGTTTCCTTTCCTGTTTTGAGAGTCCTGGATGATGGCAGAGATAGTTTGGTCCCGGATGGATTACTTGTACCTTGAAGCTTTCCGTTCTTGTTTTGTTATTCTGTTTGCTTGTGTGCACGTGGGACTTTTTATAACTGTTTCACTGAGTGTTACTCTTGGTATGAGTCATGCCATTCATTAAGAATAAACTCTTCTAGACTTTCTAATGTATAAGAAACATAAGATACTGTATTTGAAACGTTTCGAAACTAAATATTACTTTAAAAAGCTCTTTAATTAATGCTAACATCACCTTAAAATACAAATAAAACTATTATTTTAATCTTATGCCTTAATTAAAAAAGTAATTTGCTTTGAAATGGTGGGTGTGGCGCGTCTTACTTTCAAGTTTTTTTAGCGCTATATGAGGTCATGCGTATGGCAAAGTATTAGTTGTATAAAGTAATCAGGTTAATGAAAGGAAATAATGTTTTTTATTCTTTATAAGTAATTGGTTCTGTTAACATATAACTCTTGGAATGCTATTAGTACCATTTTACATAATATTTCTTATTACAGGAAAAGTCTTTTACCGTTTCAAGAAGTATACGTTTCAGTAAACATTTCAGTGGTTGCTGCTTATAACAGATGATTTAAAACTCTCGAAGAAAAATCAACTTACAATATTTTTATATCAAGATATATAACAATTAATACAGTTTACAGTGATTAAAATGAAGTGGCCCGGCTAAAGCTAACATGCATATTTTAATGCTAACTCTTATTTAAAAGCCTCATATCAGGTAGAAAAATTTATATGACTCACAATTATACTTTTATATCATAACAATTAAATAGTTCAATGTTACACAGTGGTTATAAAAATTTTGCAGGGAAGTATGTTTGTGTCTTTTAGTGTAAGTAATTAGTTTTAAGGCCATCTATTGCGACAATTTTGTAATCTAAAAGTCTGTCTCGTTTCTCATAATGAAAACTTTGGCAACATTTGTTAATGATCTGTCGTTCAAAACAGATTTAATAAAAGGATGAAGCTCAACACTCATAGACGAGAAGCGATAAAACTCTATTCACTTAAAGAATATGATAAGAAGAGACAAAAACGAAACAATTATTATATAACTCTAAGGAAATAATTAATAATAAAAGGATAAGACTTATATTTAATTTCCACTAATGTATCTGGATTTGTTTTACAATAGTATTAAACCGGTACACAAATATATAAAGCCAATGTTGAACAGTACACAGTAAACATTGACAAGTGAAGAGACAGGTTTAATTTATGAATATATATCATTCATATCTTGAAACTTCCGTAAGGTGGAGCTATGCAGTTACGCAAACCATTCAAATTTTAATTATGGGTGCAATATGTTAGGTAATCTCTTTCGGCACTTAATAAAAAAAGTAATACAACATAATTATAACTTTTATGATTTTATCAGATTTTATACGTGAACATTCTTGTGTGAATCGACATGAACGTGTATTGAAAGCTTAGATATTTTTTATTTCAACATAGTCGTTGATCAGTGATGTGTTAGACCGATCGATTTCAAAGTCCTGGATCTAGTCTGAATCTGTGCGATACCACAAAATATTCTCTGCACTTTATGCTGTCAGTGCGTAACAAAAGTGGCAGTCAATCCCTTATTGTGTATTCGTGGTAATAGGATACTGCCGTCTAAGTTACCTTCCCTTTTGTCAGTATTTCAAAATCTGCTTTGGTATACATACAACATACATAGGCGAATGGAAGCTTAAAATCTATATAGGATTTTTTAAATTAAAAACAGACACTTGCAAACTCATAAATTATTGCATTCATATACCTACGTACACTCATATATACTTGTTTTGTTTAAATATGTATTGATATTAACAATTAATAAATATGTATAGTTAACCGACAAAAGTGAGTTATGGAAAGAGAGCTTAGACGTTTTCTTGTTTTTGAAATCGAAACTCTTAAAAACCACTTTATCTACTATGAATGTGACTAATTTCAAGTTGCACACACTAAATAAGAGCTTAAGGAAACGTTTTTATAACTTGCAGGCTGTACTTTTAAGTGCATGAGAAGTTAACAAGTAAATAAATACATGCATGATTTTTCTTTATAGATGATCCTACTTCTGTCAGCAGGGCTGACTGTTGTAACATGTGAGCCAGAACCAGTTGATACGAACAATGAATCTTCCTATTCGGAGCTGAAAGAACCGATACCAGCTGCTATACAGCTGTCATACGACACAGGAGAAGGTAACGACCGTACATTTCGCCACGAAGAACGCATCCCTAACGGTGGAGTGAAGGGTTCTTACGGATATTATGATGAAAATGGAAATCTTGTTGTACGTCACTATATTGCAGATGGAAATGGCTATCGTATAGTTAAAGAAGAGCGTCGTCCTTTATCGAGTAGAAAAGAAACTGAATTTAACGATAATCTTGAAAGTAAAGACCAATTATACGAACTAAATAATTCGGATTCAACAAATTATAGCAGCATCTTTCACGGAAGTGACTCAAGTAATCCACCGAAGTCGACAGATCAACGTAACGATTACCACAATGCAAACCACAAACCAGATTTTACACATTTTCAAAATGATTTTAACGACAGAAATCTCTCGCGAAAGACAACTGAAGTCGCAAATTTTCGCAACGATTTCTATGATAACAATTTCCCGCCAACTATACCACTTTCAATAAATAGACAGACTTCAAGTTTTCACGATGGCACCAAGTTGTACAATAATTATCATCCGATTCAACAAGAGTCTAAGCTTGATGACGAACTTCATGGACAATTGAGTCGACATTTGAACAACGTCGAACAATTTCAAAGTCCCGACTACAACAGAGGTGGAGATATATTTAACGATGGTTATCAGCAATCATTTCCTGCACAGTTACCATTACAAGATCCCCAACAACGATTTCTCGACTTTGCAAGTATTTACTATCCATCAGATACTACTTACGACAGAATTGCTCCTGTTAATGGCTTTCGGAGATACCATCCTTTTGGTAACAACGAAAATAATTATTTCAAAGACTCTACAAACGATAACCAATATGACTTCAATATAAATTATAACCCCAGATATGACGGAAGTTACAACAGATTTCGTTCTTATATACTGAAGCACCCATTTAACACGCAAAGGGGTCAACCACAATTGAGACCAACAGTGACGAGCCAAAACATACCAGAAGATGTTCCCAAAAGAAAAGTAGTTGGAGTAAAACTCGATTCTGGCAAAATTGTACCCCTGTACAAAAATTATATACTTTCTAGTCCTCAACGCAAACCCGAACTGTCCGAACCTTTTCCTGCTTTCCTACCTCTTCAACAAAGTCGAAAATCACATCAAAGACCAAATATTTTCCCGTTACCATTGACACCTATCATCCTGCAGCCTGGAATAAGGCAAACTGTTTTGTCTGACCAACCGTCACTTCACAATGATTTTCTATACACGACAAATAAACAGAACACTGCACAACTTAAAAAACCATTACAGAGAAATTTCAGGCCATTCAACTTCGATTATTACTTTCCAGAGGCTCCATCGCTTTCCAGCGATAGTAGGAAGGTATCGTATCGTCCAAGTTTCTATGGAAGCCATTACAGTTTGCCTCCTCAGCTCGGTTTTGGAAACATTTACGGAAAACGGTCTTAAATTTCTTTTGTATTTACTATGTGTATTTGTAGCTATTTCAAGGTGGGGTTTTAAAAATATTTTTAATATCAGTGTTAAGTATATGATATATTTTAATTCATATATTACATAAAGAAATGAGAAGGAAAATGTGTTATTTTCACAATATCAGTTATCATTGTAAATGCAAAATAAAATAAAAGTGACTTACACTTATTAGTCCAAATCCATTCTTCTGATGATTTTAAGAAAATCTGAGCGATGTTATTTCGTTTCGGATTACCATTGTGTCACTAACAAGAACCCGTACTGATGGACATGTTTTTGTTTTTTGGGGTTTTTTGCGAATAGCATAAACATGTCTCATTACTAATCGCAATTAAACTTGTTTTGCAAGCTGCTTTTAGATATGGAAACATTGAGAAATAAGGTAGATATGTAGAATTATTCACGAACTTTTCTTTACATTAAAATACTTTTATTTGCGAGATTTCGGCCTTCATAACTCATCGGGCAACATTGTGCTCAGTGGTAAACATTTCACACTGTAGCGGTTTTATTGTTGTGAATCCTGTTTCTGGTAATAGCATATTACGCTAAATTTTAAGTTAATACAGTGGTTAGGACAGTGTTTGTTAGACAGAGGATCGCGACCTCCTTGGTGGTTGCAAACAGGTTTCAGGGGATTCACGAGCTGTTTGTGCTGAGTCAACATTTTATTTAGTCCTCAAAACGTCCGAAAGGTGCACATATAACTAATGTTACGAAATATGACCAAGCGTTTTTTTTTCATCTTTGGAAAGATAATGGAGTCGCTACGTACGAGAGGTTGTCAGGCAAATCGGGCTAAAACACTATTTTAGTAATTATAGAGCGTTTAGAAACTAACTATGGTAAAAGAACACGTAGCAGCTGTGGTGTTAATAACAGAATCTATTCTAACGGTTAGTCTGATGGAAAGGTAAGCTAGACATAACGAGCTTTGATTTGACTGTATTTAATCTTGTTGTTATAATAAAGCCCTTTTCACCTGAATATCAGATTCACGCGTACTATGTTTCATGAGAAAACTACCTATAAAATATACATAAATACTTAACGTCTTTCAAGTGTACGCTGATGTCAAATATCTTAAACGGTTCTAAATGTCCGGATGTCGTAAATCTGGTATGTTACACTCAGTTTCAACTACTTGAACATTACTTGAGCAAATAAAGGTCAATTTTTCTTATTCAACTCACTAATTTCAGGTGAAAATGAAGAATTTATTGTATTTTTATTGGTATTCGTACTTGTTGATAGGAGGTTACGAGAGCAATCGTGTTGCCACAAAAGATATCATGTGACCTAGTCGTGTGCTTGCATAAGGTCTTAGCTACATTCTAAATCAGTTGAAAGAAAATATAGTTACTGCTTCCTAACTTAAAAGTATTAGGTCGTGATTGAAGATATAGTATCAAATAATTCCCATTCGTTACGCTCTCGCAGAATTTTACGAGTGAAACGTAATTAAGGAAAACATTAATTCACCTGATCACATTAATGACACAGAGCTGGACATGAGGCAATGAATGTAATATGCATGCATGCTACGCGTTTTATACGGTCTTTTTTTATTATTAATATAGGAATTATTTAAAATATTTTGCTGATTGCTTATATTTTTGTTTATTTGTTTTTAACCAACAGATGGCATTTACATTACCCATGGAAACATTGACGCACAGACAAGGTCAAATAGGTGATATGTTAACCTTTGTTTTGTTGTAAGAGAAACGAAGAATTACTCTATAACGTGGTTTTTGTGAGTGTTCTGATATTAGTACGTAGCTTTGGGTTTACAAAGAAGTTTTATAAGATGTTAACCTTTTGAGAGACGACCGTTGTTGACTGGTTTACTGATTCTGTAAACGGTGTTTCCGCATGTATTCACATTGTGGTTATTCATGTTTTTTTTAATGTATGAGAAATGTCGTGCTTCATTTTTCTTTAAATCACGAGTACACAATAGTGAACATTGACAACGGATTATAGTACGTAAATTACAATTTAGTTGATAAGCATAATTCATAACGGAAACACGAATGACGACGAAGATAAGCAATATAACACGATATTTTAATTACATTTCAATATAATAACGTGGAAAACGCTTCAAAATATTGGATTAGATATGTAGGCAAGCTTGTCAAATTACACGGCGATCAAATGTAGTTGATTCTATGAAAGGGATTGGTTCAATAGCCAAGCAGTGACGTAAGAAATAAGCTGTGTTAGATGACGTCAGCAGGAAGAAACTGTTTACGTCAAGAATTTTAGTAAGACACAGTTGCTTTCGAATTAGAATCAAGTCAAATATTTGGATGTTTCAAACAACTGATTTATGATAAACAGCTCAGCGAAATATAGTTATTTGAAAAGGCTTAGGTAAAATAGATGTGTGCTATATAACAGCATTTTAGATTACTTATACTTATGATCAAATCTGGAATTTAAAAAGTATTGTTGTTTTAGCATAAAGCTACACAATAGGCTATTTACGTTCTGTATACAATGTGGAATCAAACACAAAATTTTGGCATTGTAAGTCAGTAAAGTTACCGCTGACCAAATAAGGACCATTTGATAAGAAGTATTGTAATATAGAAACATACTAATTTATTTTAGTTAATAATAGGATCATTCCATGCCAACTCAGCCAGGGGTCCTCAGTTCATTCATAGGTTTCCTTAAAAAAAAGTTAAGCAAAAACTTCGTTTTTATATATTCAGTCATGTAAAATTCTGAAGCAGTACTGCATGGCTGAATATATAAAATTAAATATTTTGCTTAACTTTTTTCAAGAAAACCTACGACATGAACTGGGAAAATTTATTTTTTCTCGGTGAGTTGGCATGGAATGACTCAAAATCGAGACTATAACCGGCAAGAAAGAGCCGGCTTCTATCAACGTTGTCTTCTAATGGCACAGAGGTACGTCTATGGATTTACAACGCTAGAATCCGAGTTTCGATACCCCTGGTGGGCAGAGCACAGGTAGCCTATTGTGTAGTTTTGTTTTTTATTACAAACAAACTAAATCTGTCAGCGTCACATCTGAGCACTTTAGGTTTAGTACATTTTATATGAGTAAATGTTTACATTTGCAGTTTGATTGTTCAAAATAAACTTCAAGATTTAATTTTTCATTAAGCTCTCAGTTTCTTTCTTTCGTATACTTTTCTTCTAAAAAACCAGTTTCTTAACAGAAAAGAGTAACCTGGAAGGAAAGTAACAGTAGTTTTAGTTTTTCTGTGAAACGTAACACTATAGTCAGTTTGTTTGGTTTGTTTGTTTTGGAATTTCGCACAAAGCTACTCGAGGGCTATCTGTGCTAGCCGTCCCTAATTTAGCAGTGTAAGACTAGAGGGAAGGCAGCTAGTCATCACCACCCACCGCCAACTCTTGGGCTACTCATTTACCAACGAATAGTGGGATTGACCGTCACGATTATACACCCCCACGGCTGGGAGGGCGAGCATGTTTAGCGCGACGCGGGCGCGAACCCGCGACCCTCGGATTACGAGCGCACGCTTTAACGCGCTCGGCCATGCCAGGCCTACTATAGTCAGTATTAGCCTTCTAGTGCACTTTTAGTCTTACGCTTCAAATTTTCTGTATTTCATATATATATAATAGTTCTGCACAAATAGTAGGTGATTATATACTTGGAGTAGTTTTAATTATCATTACGTAAGATTCAGGTGCATACATGGAGGTGACGTCCATATGATAAGGAGAGGATTTCGACGTAATAAAATTAAGAAAAAGAATCCAACAGAGTGATCACTTACTATTTATTTATTTATTGTTATTATTAGATTTAAAATGACATTATAAAATTACTCTTTGTTTAATTTCACTTGAAATACGAACGGAAACTTCAAAACACCTTATAAATTTTAGGATATCCAGAAATCCAAAGCGGTCTCAAGTCTTTTTTTCTGTACATAAAAAGTGTTGTGAGATAAAAATTATCTTATTTTATAGACTATTTTTTTATTCGCGATATCCGTTTAGGAAAATAAATATATATAAGGATTAAAAACAAACTTTCAGCTTTACCCAGCATGTTCTGAAGAAAGAGTTCTTATTATAAAGTTTTTGTTCTGAACGTTTTGCTTAGAGAAAAAAAAAGTCTTCATGTCTTAACTCGTTTATCAAATGTTTTTTGATTTCGACATGAAGATTGATCTCAAACAACAAATGTAGACTGTCTCACTCACACCTATGGCCTTTACAATTTCAACAAGTTCAAAAGATCCAATTTTAAAGATAAAACAAGTCCCCCGCTAGCCTATGGATTTACAACGCTAAAATCAAAGGTTTGATTCCCCTCGGTGAGCTCAGCAGATAACCCAATGTGATTTTGATTTAGGAAAACACACTCACATAGATAAAACAAGTCACTTCTTCAGAAAACTGAGATTTTTGTCCTTGCAAATAGAGGGAAAAGTAAGAAAAAAATAAGCTCTTATGTCAGTTTGTTTACTAATTTCAGAAATATGTGTTTTCAGAAACTTCATTCATTTTGTTGGAAATACCCAGTATTTATGAAATTCTTCAAAAAACATTTTATTTTATAATTCTATTGTAATATTGTGGGTAATTGTAATATTTTAATGATATAAACGTTCTGTGATTAGCGAGTGTACTTACATCGCTACAGCCTTTTGATAAATTTTAAAAACCTCGAACATTTGGTAACTTTAACATACTAACATCGTATGACGTTTAAACTTCACAGAAGCTCTGCACCTTTGCTAATGTGATGGGTATATAATACACATGTGATGCTAATTAGCCCTACAGAAAAACGGTTCTAATAAGAAGATGAAGCTTTATGGGTTAAACAACAAAGTCAAAATACGTTAGTACTTCAGTAATATTACCTTTATGATAAATATCCTAAAGTCAGTTAGATAGTCTAATTAATGCATGGATGCTGGTAAAAGTGAACATCATGTCGTATAAAGACATCATTTATATTTTTATACACTTAAATAGCTCGATAAATCAGAAGTAGAGAAAATTAATATTAGAAAAATGTAACATGCTCATGAGTGAAATGAAGGTACTGTTCAATGTCAGAAGAAAGGAGAAGGTCCGTGATTAAATTTAAAGTTTCAGGAAGAGGAATATTAGTACAGATATATTCGATATCAAAGTTGGCCGTAACATGTGTATCAACAGAGGAATTTTAGAGATTTCAGAAGCAAAGATGAAAGAACTGGTAACAGCAAAAAGTAGTTCAAAGTGAGGGTTTTAAGAATAAGAGTGATAAATATGAAGAAGTTTTAACTGCAGAAAGCTACAGCTGAGATAATATAGCGGAGATAATGCCCAGTGGTGTGTATTTTGGGTAGGCCACACAGAGTATCGGGTTTAATACCAAATGGGCAATTTACTGTAAAGTCGTTTCACAAATAACATTTCAAAGTTTAAAAGTTTTGAGAAAAAATGTATGATCTGTCAGGGTTTTATGTATGTATGAGCAGGAGTTTTTTCCAGTAGGTGTCTGTGACTTATTAGCGATACATTTTAATAGTAAACAAATAGCACACAGTTCACTTGTTCTAAAATAATGCATTAAAATGTTACCTGGTTATTGGTTATCCACATATTGTGCGATATAATGAGGCAATAATACTCAAGTGAAACAATGATAAAAACTTAGAAGTTTCTAGTAAAATAATGCAATAATACAAGTGTCAATTCACAACAGCTGAACTACCACTTCAAAAATAACGAAATTTAATGCTCACGCTATGTTTAAGCCATCTAAATCATAACAGTCACGTCAACATAAATAACAATTATCTAATTATCAACTTTTGTATGAGATACAATATTTATAATCTTTTTCATATTGAACACAAAACTGTTTTCCTTTCATGTCATAGTCTATTCATAAAGTCTGCACTAACATATTCCGTCCTATTGATGGCTCCAATGCAAAAATATTAGTTCTAAAAATGAATTGGTCACTTCATGATCTTCGCACTGTCAGTTTTGCAAGGGACTGGTGGTCTCTCTGAATGATGAACACATTCCCATAGAAGTAGTTCTAGAATTTTTGTATAGCAAATATGATGGCCACACACTGATTAAACAGCTTTTTACTGACGTACGTTGTGGGAAACAATCTATTTTTATGTTCTTCCAGAAGTAATGATCTAGTCCAACATCTTGTGCATCAGCCTGAACAGTGTCGAGGTCTGCCTTTCTAAGGATTAGTGAACTTAAACTTCTGGAATGCCACTTGCTGCTCGGTTTACCTTTCAATATTGTTTGGAATGAACTTTCTATAGTATTCTGTTAACACCAAAAAGAATTTGACTTGGTTCTTGGTCATTGGAGCTGTTGCACATAATATGTGTGTTAGCTTCTCTTCTACCATGGTAATCTCTCAATCATTCACTATGAATAACTGATCTTGCACTCCAATTGCCTGAAGGTAAGACCTACTGGCCTCATTCGTCCAAAAAGATATTTTGGATTTTTCAAGTGGTTTTCCCATCTGGGCTTTGCAGGTAAGAATGTCATCCATATAATGCTCAATGCTGTTTTGTTGTGTAACAGCTTTCTCATCATGTATTTGAAAGACACTACTGAGTTGACTAACCCAGACAGCATCTTCCTGAACTGGTAGCATTCGTCTCGTGTCATAAAGACTGTCTTCTCTTTCCATTGGGAACTGCTAATAACCTTTATTGAAGTCAATCTTTTTAAATAGCTTCACCTACATAGTTTTTGCCATAATAACCTCTTGGTTTTCCACATATTCAGAGTCAAACGTCATCATGAGGTTCATCTTCCAGAAATCTGTGCTCCATCAATCAGCACAAATATGTATATCACTCCTGTTATCTGGTAATCAGATACAAGACTGATCTTCACCGCTTTACTGCTGTATCCTGTGTCTCGTAAGAACTTCACTTTCTTATCCCCTACATAGTAGTCATATACTGGCATGTTGTGATCATTCGGATGTTTTTCACAAGCTCAAATCACTACTGGCACTGATAATCTATTTTCTAACTTGCGCTGGCACTTAATCATGCATTTTTTAACCATGGTGATTACATTTCCTTTTATGGTGACTATAACGAGTTGTTTCCCTTCTCTTTCTTTCGACAGTGTCATTCAACGATATTAGGAAGATATCGTATCGTTTAAGTTTCTATGGAAGCCATTATAGTTTGCCTCCTCAGCTCGGTTTCGGAACTATTTACGAAAAACAATCTTAAATTTTTTTTTGTATTTACCGTGCATGTCTATATCTATTTATAGGCAGTGTTTTAAAAATATGTTTAATATCAGTGTTTGCTACCACAAAAGCTGTGCTTATGTAGGCCTATTTCCCCACTGTTTACGTCTATTTATACCACCACCTACAATCAGTAGTATCCCAGCTGGATCGCCATTATCAAGTTTTATAGGGCTGATATTCTTTATAGAAAGTGTTGTAATTTGCTAACAATAAATTTCCACTATAAAAAAACACCACACAACTCACTTATTTTTGTATAATATACCAAAACAAGTAAGATGTATAATGTTTGTTAACACAGTCAATCACCACAGTTCCATCCAATGTTTTAAATAACCGTTCTTTTCACTGTCAAAAGCCCATAGAGGACGGTTCAGTTATTATAGAACCAAACCGAAATGAAAAATTGTTCTGTCTGCTCTAGTAGCCCGAACAGTGGCGCAGCAGTAGCCCTCTGGACTCAGATTCCTAAAAACGGGGTTTCGATATCTGTGGTGGGCAGAAAACAAATAGCCCATCGTGTAACTTTATGCTTAATTTCAAACAAACAGAAACCTTCTGCTCTGTTATTGCAGTATAACCTGCACTTTAAAAGTCGCCATTATAAATACTTAATGATTAAATTCACGAACTCATTCTATAGCTATCTCTTTTTCGTTTCCATTATTTACTTACTGTTGTATTTTGTACAAGTATTTATAAACAGCCTAACTGAGATCTAGAACTTTCTACACGCTATTGGACCATTCACATTAAATTAACTGCACAAGCCGTAACTATCGCTTCTGAAAATAACTTACTTTAATGTTCGCACGGCATAAATTATGTATGTAACAGGTTTACTGTTGTACATTTACTTTAGTACCAACACTTCTTTTTGTACAGTCTTCTTTTCTGCATGTGACATACAATCTTGACTGTGTATTGTACAAGTCCCGTCTGTTCTCGAAATGTGTAGAAGGTTCTTGAGCTAAATACTCAACAATGTACTAGGTGTGGATGTAATACTAATGATTAACAGTATTGTTACTAAGCGAACTTTGGTGAATGTTCTAGAGTCTCGCGTGATACTATACATTAAAACCGACGCTACAATCAGTGACTCAGGAGCTATATTAACGCCTATTAATCGAAAAATTACATAATTTGACCAGGAACGTTTAAATATTTCTAACGTTACAAACCGTTCAACTTCAGTGAATTACTTTGGACGTTGTTATTTTTACGTGTGTGTTTACATATTGCAAAGCCACATCGGGCTATTTGCTGAGTCCACAAAGGGTAAATCGAGCCCTTGATTTTAGCGTCGTAAATCCGACGACTGACCGCTGTACAAGGACATTAAATATCTCTCTAGGTAAGAAGTAAACTAGTAAGCGGTCTGAAGCCAATCAAGAAACGACAGCTAGTTCGCTTAAGCGAGATGTGACGATACCAGCTCGAACTGATTTGCTCGTAGTAGACTTGGGTCGTCGATAACACACTCAGATCTAGACCGGGTAAAAGACTCAATATAGTTTGTATGGTTGTTTTACTCTTGTATATAAACCATGATTTGTAATAACTGTTAGTAACAACCATCATTATAAATTGTATTGTTTTTTATTTGTATATTAAAATATTTTCGTGCCAAAAAGAAAACTGTGTATTAATCTCGTTGGAAAATATCATAAGTTTGACACATGTTAACACTTAATTAACTTCTAAATTCAAATGTCCAGTTATTTGAAATAGTAATACATTAACATGTTTAAAATAATAAATTGAAGCTTCATTCAAAATAAATTATAATACGTAACAAATAATACTCTCATATTAAATTAAAATGAACAATCGTATATGCTTTTTTGCATACATTATATATTCTAGATCATGGAAATAAAGCATTAGCAAAGAGAGTTAATTTTTTCATGTTCTGTTATGTTGTCTTTGTTGAGTGTATTACTTATTACATATATTAAATCTTAATCGAATAAAATTGTTATTATTCAAATATATTGGCTTAAATAAGGCATAAGAGAAGAATTTTCTTGAATATAAAATAAGTAGTTTGAGCGTATTAATTTTTTCCTGTTATTTCTTATCCTTCCAGCGGCACAGCGGTATGTGTGCAGACTTCCAACATTAAAAACCAGGTTTTGATGCCCGATGTTTTGGTTTGTTTTGAATTTAGAGCAAAGCTACACGAGGGCTATCTGCGCTAGCCGTCCCTGATTTAGCAGTGTAAGACTAGAGGGAAGGCAGCTAGTCATCACCACCACCCGCAACTTTTAGGCTACTCTTTTACCAACGAATAATGAGATTGATCGTAACATTATAGCACCTACACGGTTGAAAGGGCGAGAATGTTTGGTGTGACAGGTAATCTAACTCCTCGGATTACGAGTTGAGTGCCTTAACCACTTGGCCATGCCGGGCTATGCCCGAGGTGGGCAGAGCATAGACAGATCACAGTGTATTTTGTTGTCAATTGCAAAACAAACAAATCTGTCTGTTTTATTTTAAAAAGCAGTATTTAAAATGTTATGATGTTAGCTTAACGTTTTTTTAAACGCATATCTGTTTTCTAATTTGTAAAAAAACAACCATATTTTTCTCGAATAAGAATAACAGTGCTGACATTGGATATGAGAAAAACAGCGATAAAAATATGAGTATTTTGTTTATGGTCTGAGTATTTAACAAAATAAAATAAACATCAACGCAATATTGCAATATTATATGATAAAAAAAATATATAGGAATACACTATTGATCCATTTTGTATCAATTTAGTTCTGAGAGTTCCCAACCTTAAAAAATAACTAAACGATTGGAAGCGAAACTGCCAAAGAAAATAATGTGCAATATATATCTAATTATTTCATTGAATCGTATATAATTACAATGAAAATGTTAAACTATATACATCTTCACCAAACTATAATTACATTTTATTATTTTTGATTCATGTAATTAATGAAAATTTAACGGGTGTTTTCATAATTGGAATAATAATTAACCTGTAAAATAAAAGTAAGAAACTTAAAATATGTCTGAGACCGTTGATATTGTGGTATATAACATTGTGAAAGTTACTGTTTAATATCTAATTTTATAGTACCGTCGTTCTCCTATCAATTCATGGTGTGATATGTATCATATGTTATATCTACTGCTGTGTATTACGTAATGTTTAGACAATAATAAGTTCTATCATGCCATGTAAAGCGTAACTCCAGAACATCACTATTTACGGATATGTAATTTCGAAATAGATCACGTGTGTTTTTGTTAAATTTAAGCACTTTATTGATAATTCTATAGCAGTAAATTGTATGTAAGTTAATCATGTAATTTTTTCATGAAATGATCTCACATTTTATTATATATGTCTTTTTTATTTCTAAAATTTTTATAAATTTAACTGATATTAAGAAACCTCTATACACGTGTGAAGGAAGCTTAGATTTAAGTCACTTTATTTTTACACAATAATATTAAACAGCAGAAAATACTTACTATTCATTTTGTGTGACCAATTTTCCTGAGTGACTCAAACATGCGTATTTTATGTGTTTTGAATCAATTGTTAATTGTTCACATTACGTACTTAATATTGTGTAACCCTAAGGCCGGTAGGCATCTGTACGCAAACATTATATTATTTTACAACGGGCTCTTTTCAATATATTCCAATGAAATAAATCGTTATGGAGTTTCACTTATCATACTTTAAGTTTATATTACTTTTTCTGTTATTTGTTTAAAATTTCATTGTTACTCTTAAATATCACCCGATGGAAATGTATTGCTTTATCATCTGCTGAGCAAAAATAACAATATTTGAAATTCATCTTGCCTCCTTTCATGTTCTGCTTTAAGTATTGGAGAATATAACATAACTTAATAATAATTGAGAATGATTTATCGCTTATTTCGCTATATATCAATCGGAAATGAAAATTTCACCCGTAACGCTCTGCAAATGTACTTTATATTTATTTTTTCTTTCAATAACTAAACATATACTGTTGATAATTTTTTTAAATAGGAAACTCAAAGAGTAAGATTTTTTCCACATTTATCAGAATGCAAAAGAAGTGAAATTAAAAACTCAAGTTAATATTTTTTATGGAGTTAAATACTGTTCTCTTTGAAATGAGTGAAATAAAAATGAAAGGAAAATGCAAGATTATGGTGAACTGTCTGCATTTTATACTGACCATTTATAAACGTTTAGGAAAGTAATTTTTCCAAATATTTTCCTTATGACATAAGTTATTGTATTTAATTTCTAGTCCATCATTAACCAGTTAAGACTTTAAAAAAATAAATTAATTTGCTTACGATCTTCGATGTTTTTATTGCAAAGTTTGAAAATGAGAAATGTAGCTACACATGGAAAAAATAAAAAATAACAAAGAAGTGCTTTTACCATTTAACTGATCAGCTGAGTCTGTGGTTGAGCTGGAGCACGGGACTCATTTCTGTTGTGCGCCAAACAACGCAGGAATCTTCTTTAGCCATGTCGATAATTATATCTCAAATCTGTCAAGAGATGGAGCTGCGACTCAAAAGTTTGTATTTGAAAATACTCGGAGCCATTGAATGATCGGCTATATCAGTGGTTCCCAAACTTTTCAGTTTGTTACCCAATTTAACATGCCACATTAAGCATGTTACCCCTTTCACAAAATGTTTTCAACATTGATATATATGGCTAAATTAAACGAGAGATATATTGCACTTTATTTATTACACTTTATTTATTTACAATTTATTTATATAATTTATTTACACTGAATTACACTTTTAATTATAGTATTTGATCATTGTGCATTTCTAATGAATATTGCCAAAGATGTCAAGAACATCAGTGGGATGGATGGAGTTGCATACTTGAAGCTAGTTTAGGAATTCTTGGCTTTGTGGTTGAAAGTGCCAGCCTGGCATCGTTTGCAACATTCAAGCGAGTCCTCTTTTTTGTTTTCATCCCCAGCACGGTTGAGAACCCCTTCTCGCACAGAAACGTTGTTGAGAATGATACCAACAACTTCAAGGCTCTCTTGGACAGAGTTGGCGAGTCAGCTAGTTGCGAAATCCAAAAGGAATCTGCACTTTGGTTTTGGAATTTGACTTTCAAGGCTTCATTTGCTCGCATTGTGATCCACTCCTCCTTTGCAGGGAAATCATCATCATGAATGGCCTCATCAGGTACAGAAAAGGGATGAATGATCCACTGAAGACTGGCTGTTTTTAGGTCACTCTCTGGAAAGTAGTGCTGCATGCTTGTTTCAAGCCCCTTCAAATGGTCGCTCATCTCTTTGTTGATGGTCTGTAAAAGTGATCCAGTATCATAACTATTCTCCTCAACAAACTGGTCAAAGGTGGGAAACTGAGCGATCACTCCTTTCTCCAAGCGTCGAATCCAGAGTCTCAGTTTTCCCAGAAATTCAGTCACAGTGTGATGGGCATCAATGACAGTCGTGTTTTGGCCCTGGAGTTGTAGATTATCACTGTTCAGCTCCGCAAATATGTCAGCCAAGTAACAAAGTCGAGTAAGCCACTCCTTATCAGTGAACTTGGTAGCAAAAGGAGATTCTTCTTGTTTCAGAAATTCCTGAAGAGCCGTTCGGAGTTCATTGACTCGACGTACAACCTTGCCTCGTGACAGCCAGCGAACATCGGTGTGGTAGAGCAGAACTTGATACCGCTCTCCCATTTCCTTGCACAGCCCCCTGAATATGCGCGAATTGACATTCCTGGACTTGATGAAATTGACGATTTTCAACACATCTTCAAACACTAATTTCAGATTACCAGGCAAGCTTTTTGATCCAAAAGAGTACCGATGAATGATGCAATGATCTACAGAAATTTCTGGATTCACAGCTTGTATGAGGCCCCGTAATCCACGATTACGACTCATCATCGACGGTGCTCCATCGACGGAGACCTAGATTAAAAAAAGAAACTATTATAGATTGCGTCAGTTAGTCACTCTAAGTTTTAATTTAATTTAATTTATTTTGGTACTTTAGTATTTTAGTACGACAGGCACAATACTTTTTTTGTGAATTATGTATAAAATATTAGCTACACTACAGCTACTTGTACAATAAATAAAACTATATGACTATATGCCATGTAATTCATTGTATTTATACTAATCTAGACTTTATATAAACATCTCTCCCTACCTGTTGAACGCTGTTCCAATCCAATCCATTCGTGGTAAAGAAACTGTTGATGATATTGAAGATATCTTCTCCCTTCGTGGTTGTCAGCAGATCTTCGCATGATAGGAACTCTTCTTTGATCTTGTCCTGGTGGACATAACGAACGAACCAAAGGAGAACAGCGCAACTGGCTACGTCACACGATTCATCAAATTGCAAGGAGAATTTGCTATATGAGGTTTCCTTGATCTTTGTTGTAACTTGGGACAGAATATCTAATGCCATGTCATCGACTCGTCGGCGGATTGTGTTGTTTGATAGAGATATGACACTCAGTTTCTTCGCTTGATCCTCCCCACATACCTTGCTTACCATCTCGTATGCACAAGGCATAATCAGATTCTCTGCAATGGTGTGGCATTTTTGTTGTTCGGCAACTTTATGTACAACAAAGTAAGATGCTTCGACCGCAGCTTGAAGCTTTTGGGCATGAATTTCAGATGAACCGAACTGGATATTCTTCAGTGCTACAGCCCGGCGCTGAAAATAAGCCTGATCCTCATTTTGAAGATTTGGATGGCACTTCTGGAGGTGAGCTGAGAGTTTTGATGGCTTGAGGCTTTCATTTGTCAACGCTTTGTGACATACTACACATTGTGGCCAATCCTCTCCACCAGAAGGTAAATTCACAAAGCCATAGCGAAGAAAAGCGTCAGAGTAGGTGCGCTTTTTAGACATTTTATTGTTTAATCTGCAGAAAAAGGTAAACTGCATAAAAAAGTGTGAACAATGTGAACTTATTATTTATTTTTTCATGGCATTCTAGAAACTGACAGTGTGAAATAGAGGCAACCTCAGGCAGTGATTGACGCGTACTGGACACGTCGATGAGTCATCAGGGTTACTGAGTGACTTGAGTTCTGAAGCATACTTGTAAAAATACTTTTAGGTTACCACACACTTAGAAACGTATTTTTTCTTTTCTATTACTCTATATTAGTTTTTGATGTTTATTGTTGTTTGGTTTAACTTTATTACATACTTAAAATAGGTTTAATTTACTACTTTGCATACTAAGACTAAGTTAACATTAATCCTAATACCAGCTACCTCAATGTTTTCTTGATTTTCAGAATTTTAACTTTTTTTCTGTCACCCTCCATTACCCCTGATAAATTGTTAAATTACTCCCAGGGGGTAATTTACCCCCAGTTTGGGAACCACTGGGCTATATCACGGCTGAAAATATATTTCTTTCACTTTAAACTGTGTGTGTAATAATAAAATTGAGAGTCAGTTTCTTAGCACTGGTAGTGGGTAGGAAGATGCTGGAGAATGGCTGCTTTTACTTTGGTATTAGCTCAAAATGAGGGACTTAGGATATAGCCTTGGTATCTGTGAACTAGATATGATTACATCATGAAAGAATTACTCTTGGCTTCTTTGCCATGCTACAATTATGTGATAGTATGATACCTTTACGTTTAAATTTTAGCAAGATCTAACGAAATATTTCGAAAAAGTTTAAAATTCATTAGACACATAGATCTCTCAAAATTAAATTTTATGAGCTCTTAGGAGAAAAAGCTATTTCCCATGCCGGGAATCGAACCCGGGCCTCCTGGGTGAGAGCCAGGTATCCTAGCCACTAGACCACATGGGATGTTAATGTTGTTTATGTTATAATTATTTTCTTCTAAATTTTATTGTAATCTTAGTATTTCTATTTTTAAAACAAATTTCATAGATGACTTACTTATTTACATTCTACCTGTTTAAGCAAAATTTTAATCCTATTAATCGATCAGTGTAGACAAAAAGTTCACAGCAGTTGCTGTTTATCACTTCTATTTTAGGGTCAGATGGTAAGCGAATAGTTTCCGCGAAAACCAATAACGAAAAACGTTTTTAAAACTTTTCTCTTGCGTAAATAAATGTAAAACATCGAATAAACTCTCAAATCAAATATTACCGACTGGTTAAAATTGTAAAAAAAATTGCATTAATTAATCAAACATCAACAGTTTTACAAAAACGTTTAGTTGGTTGAATAAGAATTTTCTTTCCAGACAAGTCAGTCACAAGCATAGATTAGTGTATTTTGTCTTTCTAAATGTTCTAATTAATCAAGTTTATGTGCTAGCGCAGATATCCCTCGAGTAGCTTTGCGTGGAATTCGAAACAAAACAAACCAATAAATGAGATGTAAGTCTGGTCCGTGCAATTTTTGGTTCATTTATTTGCTTAAAAAGTTACATTTCTTTAATTTAAAAAAGTAAAACCTTTGCATTATAAATGCCTTTGCGATACAAATAATCTGGCTACAGCCAACTTAATGGTGCCCTTTGTGCCCAATCCGAAGCCGACAAACATTATAAAATGTCACATTTGAAAAAAGTTTAGAATGAACTGTCGCAAGAGATATTTGTTTCAGTTAGGATAGATACAAGGATTTATTCAAATAAAAAAGCTTTAAGGGAAATTTAACTTTTTATTCAGGATTCATTTCATAGTATGGTGTTTTTACAAATATTTTGTTCGAAGCTAGTTCGTCTGCAGGAGGGGTAAGTATAGAATTATTGAAATCAGATGAATAACAAATAAAATTATCAGTTGTTGTTTTTTCTTGTGTGCGTAGATAGAGCAGATTATATCGAAGTTTTATTGTGCAGCTTTATGCCTAAAGAAACAAACGAACACGAACTTCTTGTAGACTAGAATTATAATGGACGCCATAATACACGGCTATAATACGTCTAGAAAGTGCAATAGCAACTGGATAAGTATATATGACGCCTGAAACGAGATTATACTGTTATTTCGTACAGTGCGCCTATCATTAATCATGCTGTCTAGTTTTTAACAGAAACGGGTATTTTACGAGACGGGATGGAGAGGTGCTGCCATCGTTTGGCCTAAAGCCCAACATGAGCTAAAAGCAGTTTTTCAAGTTTGAATATTGCAAGATGTTTCACTTCTTTTCTGATCATACCTTACCTGCTTTTGGAGCTACTATTGTCTTACAGTGGAAAGAAGTGAGAATTTTTAATTATCAGTATCATTCAGACTGGTTTGAGGTGATAAATCAACGAATATCAAACTAACCAGAAAAAAAGATGGAAAATGTAAGTTATGACATCCCTCATATTATATCTAAAAGGTAATTAATTCAGCACTTTGAAGTGGAATACATTGTTGAATAAGTACATACAGTAGAAACTAATATCATATAACGGAAAACTGCCTCGTTGTATATAAACCATTATTTTACAATATATAACTGGAGAACCGCTGAACCGATCATCAATAAACTTAGCATGCATTCTTAGAGTCTCTCTCGGAGTAATAAGGAGTGTCACAAAGCGCGTCTAACCTCCAATGACACCCCTCCACCAGAGGGAGCCTTTATTTCGTTCCCGTCTGTTGAACTGATACATTATCTAGTTGTTGTTATTAAGAATGTTTCACTCACCAATAATCCTCATTTAATGGGAGTTTTAATTTAGCTCTACCTTGATTATACAGGTCTTGTTTTCCATCTTTTATAAAGTAAAATATATCTGGCTTCTGGATGGTGGCAAATTAAAATAGCTGACAAAAACAGATCAAAGTCTGCTTTTGGCACTCGTGATGACTTGTTTGAATTTTGTGTCATTTGGCCTGTTTACTGTACTCATCACCTTTGAGAAGTTAATGTAATGTAAATTTATAGGCTCATAGTGGGAGAATTGCCAGTTCGTTGAGCACTCGAGTCTGTTACTGAGATACTGAAAATAGTAATCCAGTGAATAAGAAAAAACCCAGACTTGTATACTCAAGACTGCTTTAATTAAAGTAAAGTATAGAACAATGTTTCGACCTACTTAGGTCATCTTCAGATTAACCTAAGAAGGCGAAACGTTGTTCTGCAGTATATTTTAATTAAAATCTTGAAAATACATTTTTATTTCAAATGGGTTGCTTGTCATCACCAAATACCAGACTTGAAAATCAAGTCGGAAAATTGCATTCATATGCATGAAAGTAGAATTTCTTAGTGATATTATACGTAGAGAAGTAATCTCCGTGAATCCTGCCAAATTATAACTTTGAAAATGTGACGTCAACAATCACCGAAGGTTAATTCTGCAGCTTTCTTAGCTTTATATCGTATTACTTTTTTGTGGCCTACTTCAAATAGAGTGAAAAGATGAGCGAGTATTACAACCTATGGAATGATTATTTTAAATTTCTGCTAGTCACCAATGGCAATGGTATTGGAAACAGATCAGTATTATTGGAAAAACAAGATGGAGTGATCGCATATTTTAGTCTTACACTTGACTCCAGAATACAGATACTGCAAAACAAAGAAAGGCTTCTTACAATTGTTATCTTTGTGAAGTATTTCAGACTACTTGTATGGTAGAGAATTCCTATTTAAGTAAACAATTTGTTATTCAAATGATTCAATAATGTTAAACATCCTAAAAACTTTAGCATACTGGATAATAGACTCTCTGGAGTATGATTACGTCGTACATTATGGCTTCATGTCCACAACATGGGAGTGCATACGGAACATCTCATTGATTGATGAAGCCTTTTCCATTCATTGAAAGCCCATGACCTATACAGTAAGTGGAAGTTAAGACCAATTTTACTATAACAACAGGTTTTACAGGATTAAAAAAGATAAACTCCTTGAGTAGTTGGTTATCCTATACAGTGAATAGCCCTGGACATCACTTCACCAGTCCACATATTGAGATGGATAATGATTACCTTTATGCACTCATTATCACTTATTACTTCATCAAGTAAGTCAAGGTAAATACATCCATACAGTCTATTGCTGATTTACTAGCGAAACTCTAAATAATCTACTTTGGAGTATTCAAGGGGATCAGCTTAGATCAAAATAGTCATTCTTTAAACGAATTGTATAAAGTGTTGGGTGTGATGAAGACTCAAATTGCAATTATCGTGATGAATTGGTAGAATGGTGATAAAAAGTGTTTATCAAACAGGTGCTCGCATAGTTTATTAACTTAAAATGAAATAGTTAAGGTAGAATTTGTGGACCATTTAAGTGGTTTCAAGACATTGCTAACCTCATATAAGTTATTTCCTGGAGGAATAAGCAAAGCTTAGAGTTTGATTTCTGACCGAAGGAGAAGATTATAGCAGTCACGTGACAGCAAATTGCTATCGATAGAAGAGAGGTTTGGTACTCAGTATAAAACTGAGTATTTAGTCAGTTTGAAGAATTATTCTTTAGATTCTAATGGTATTCTGATCCTTACTCTGAGAGATATCGAAAAGAAAAACTGCTGTCTCAGGTAAGCAGCATAACACACGCGCTAGGTTTTCATTTTAATAATGACTCGTATTGTTTATGCATTATACTTTGTGTCCAGACTATTTTAAATTCTTACAATTAAACTCAGGTGGTATTTATTCATTATTGTTCTGTGACTATTATATTTCGTTGAATTTCTTGTTTAATGGACTTCCCTGTGAGTCTCTGAGGTATCTGTCAGTCTCACCTGGAAATACCACAATGCCAACCACTGATATCAGGTTGAAAATGATATGTTTTAAAACAAAAGACGCTAGAAGTTTTGAATCAGTCAGAACAGATTAATAATAAAAACATCTTCTAGCTGATAAGATAATAATAATTATAAATATTAATAAATAATTATAATAATTAAACAGTCATGTGCATGACCAAAATAATCAGCATCAGACACCGTGACTTTTTTGCTTCACATTTATTATGACTCTACCTATTTCTTCGGAAGCTTAATCTCATACTGGTACGTTATCTGTTCACAAGAATTAATTAATGTGATCGAAAACAAGAGTCTGATGACAATGAGTTATATTACTAAAGTTTTAGATCAAATTTGAGTAACTGTAAATTAAAATTTCATTATACTTCGAGGGTTAATTATAATATTATTTTTGATAATCATACATATATATATATTAAAATAACAATAATATTTAAACCCAAAGCAAAAAGACATTTAGCTTTTTTCTCGGTAATGGTTACTTTGGAATATCTATTACTTCTTACATACTTTTATAATGTGACATTACAATAGTCTTAGATCAAATATCAACAGAACGATGTAAATTGGATTATTATTATTTGATAATAGAAACTCTGTCATGATAGAACTATAAATTTCTTATGTAATAGAGTCATAGTGTCGTTGTAATCTCTTCAGTGATGCCCGTATTACACATCTGTTGCTCGTTTTGTCTAACAGAGGTTGCGATAAATGGCACATGATCTGTGCCATCATTTGTTTTCGAAGAGATGTACTTCAAACAGCTAGGACATATTTCTAGATAAGAAGGATTGGATACTGAATTGTTTCTGACTGTTTTAGTTAGTTTTTCATTTTCAAAACCCTCTCGGGTTTTCATTAAATTTTGTTCATATTCACTTAGCTTCAAATACTTCTCTTCTCTGTTACAGGAAGTAATGCAATCGTCCATCAAGTCCTCAAAGAAGTTCTCCATTGCAACTTCTTCCGAGATGCACGTGAGTTCCTGCTGTCGCAAGTCCACGAAGTTACTAAAGGTCGAACTGTGCTGCTGAAACTGGGGTAACAGTATGTTGTGTACCAACGCCGAGTCCTGAAAGGAAGACCCACAGCTGAACATGTCACGGTCGAGGCAGGCACTCGAACATCGTCTACCCCCGCTAAACACACTCGTCTTTCGTTTCTCAACATTTCGTTTATGAATGTCTATGAGAAAAAACGTCATGCTTCCAAGAAACACAGATACGGAAGACAAGTAAAGTCCTGTTCTTCCACCATGGTGCTCGTTAATGTATCCTGAAAATAAATGAATTAAATTAATTAAAATACGTTTGGTATTTATTGAATTCAAAGAACCAAACATTCTCGCCCCTTCATCCGTGTGGGTGCTATAATGTGACGGTAAATCCCACTATTCGCTGGTAAAAGAGAACCCCAAGAGTTGGCGGTGGGTGGTGATGACTAGCTGCCTTCCCTCTAGTCTTACACTGCTAAATTAGGGACGGCTAGCACAGATAGCCCTCGAGTAGCTTTGTGCGAAATTCCAAAACAAACAAACACAAAACATTTATTTCTTTATATTTACCTGCAACAGGAATTCCTATTAGAAATGGAATGGCTCGTGCCCACTGGATGAAACTCCAGGCTCTGGTAAAATTTCGTGCTCGAACTTTTTCAAGTGTATACATTTTTAATGAATAAGTGTAGCCTCCATAGAACAGTCCATAAATCCATACAAAGAGCAAGTATCCCTTATATTCTTCTACAGTAGTGAAAACCAGAAGTGAGGCACTTATCATGAAAGAGGCAATTTGACAGAGATACTGACGAGAAACTATGCAATGTGCTCTGTTTCTTATGACGATAAAGCCAAAAATGCCACTTCCAAAAACAAAAGCTATACCAAGAAAAGCTTGAAGCAGCAACAAGGATTGGTAGTCCAAACCTTCTTTTTCACACTGATGAATCTGTAAGTAAGTATTAAAATTTGTAATACTGACAAATAAACTATGGTATTACATTTCATATCTCATCAAATAATCTACTGTGTCGTTAGAGAATTTTTATTTGCTGGTCATTTCGTTTGAGAAAGAACTAATGAGAAGCATTATAGTAATTAAAGTCCTGTAAGTTTCTTAAACTTAATAGTATTTTTATACATTTTCACTCATTAAACAGATAATTGTGACGAACTTAAACATTCTTTATTAAGGACGCGCTTAAAAAATAAAAGTTTAATATTTTATTTAATAAGTTGATGGGCCCGGCGAGGCCAAGCGTGTTAAGGCGTGCGACTCGTAATCTGTGGGTCGCAGGTTAGCATCCCGCCAAACATGCCCGCCCTTTCAGCCGTAGGGGCGTTATGAAGTGACGGTCAATCCCACTATTCGTTGCTAAAAGAGTAGCCCAAGAATTGGCGGTGGGTGGTGATGACTAACTGCCTTCCCTCTAGTCTTACACTGCTAAATTAGGGACGGCTAGCACAGATAACCCTCGAGTAGCTTTGTGCGAAATTCTAAAACAAACAAATAAGTTGGTAGTGAAGTTACACATTATTATGTGAAGAAATATCTATTTATTATGTAATTTTGAATAATTATATTTTAACATAATTAAATGTCAATGATGAAAACCTATAAATAGTAGAATTTCAACTTAACCAATTCAAGGAAAATATAAAAAAAAACATTTTTCAAAATAACTCAAAAAGTTGAGTTTAATACAACAAGAAAAATTTTGCCAGGAGGAAAAAATCTACATGGATAAGATAATATACTTTGAGAAATATATATATATACGATTCAGATAAAAATATCAAATTAAAATACTCATTAAGTTTATGAGTAATGATACCTATTGATAATCAAATAACTCTGTTCCATGTTTAACTGTGAAACGAACATTATACTGTACAGTTACATAATCTAGTAAATAAAAACTATTTTTGTAATATGAAGAATATAGCGTCATGTCGCTGAATAACTTAAACAAAACATAAGTTATAATGGTATGCTTAATATTAAAACGTGCAGTCTTATTCATAGCAATGCAGAACGCGAATAGACTTCGTAGTAGATGGCCACAAATTATCGAAATATTTATAACAAAAATCTACCTATCACGCTTCTATTCATTTCAACATACTTTGAATAGTATTTTCATTTGATCAGTAAGTTGTTCTTGCTATTTAATGTTTGTTTTAGTTCCTTGGTTTATTTGTTCGACTCAACAAAGGATGTTGGTTAACATTTCCTCTAGTATATTGAATAAAACGAAAATCAATTGGCATTTTTCATCTCATAATAAAAGTTGAATACCACACTGATGCTACTTCACAGTTTTCTCCCTGGTGGCTTAGCGAAAAGTTTATTAATTGCATAATTTAACAGTTTCTATGCATCTTTTTCAAAGGTCTCTCAGAGAGATATAACTTAAGAAATTCGTTCGGTAGAGTACTGATCCATTTTTGTTTTCAGTTGTCTTACATATTTAAAAGTAACTTCAATGTTTATTTGTTTCTATGTTTTTCTGCAAGAAGCTACTAGACGGACAATCTTTGCTGTATACACTACATGTATTGAAACTAGGGTTTTAGAGTATGACCCCTCGCTGTGAGGCGTAACTTCTTTAATCTTTGTAATTTTCAGGGATATGTTTTTAGTCATTAACGCTCATCTATGTTTTAAACATTGGTGTTTTGAACCTGTACGTTCCAGGTATAGCAGTTTTTAAATTGAAATTTCAGGTCAAATGGAATGCGAACATTCGCCGCAACTAAGAATTTATTAGACTAACCGAATAACAAGATTGACTTTTACTACCATAATTCACTTACAGTTTAAAGCACGGAGTGTGTTAAAATGAATCGAGGCTTTTATCTTGGACCTTTAGATACTTAGCTCCGGTCGGTAATATATATTTTTTTACCTTTGTCCCAAATTAATTAAAACAAATTGTTTTGGATCTAGTATTTCTAAGATTGCCATAAATTAAGGATGTGAAAATTATGATGAAATAAAATTTGTTTCTATCACCTTTTTCAAGTCAGTTAATGATGTTTACGATCAACAACGTGTTTCATAGAAATAAAAGGATTAAACAGGAAACGATTTGCGACTTATAAATGACTTGTTGTATTTTCCTGGTGATAAGTTACATGACAAAGTTATAAGTATGCATTTTGTAAATGTGAATATTTTTAGTGCTTTATAATTTATAGCAAAATAAATTTACTTTATTAAACAAGAAAGCGCAGTGACGTCTTCTTAGTAAGATTTATCTTAATGAAATAATTTCATCAGGTGTATGTGCGTTTTCTGCGTATATATCTCATCGGCTACTCTTTACAATTTTAAAATAAAAGATTATTGATTTTTGTATATGACTTTCTGAACCCACGAGTAAAATTATTGGTGTATGAGCTCCAAAGGCAGTTAGAGCAGTTCCCATAAAAAGGATCTGAACAGTTCGTGACTTGAGAACTTCGAATTGAAAGAAATGTGTTTTATCTACAACTCCTTGTTTATCTCTGGCGTTCGAACGCTTCAGTAGATCTCTCAAGTGGAGGATCGCCCTCCTTTGCGGGTGGTATAAGGAAGCTGGGCGGTAAAAGAATCCCAAAATAAACGTAATGGAGACGATTCCTGTGACTGCCTGCAGACCAAGTCTCCATCCAACAGCTCTAAAGGATGAGCAGAAACAGACAATATTTTAATAATTTACTAGAACTTTTGATATGCTATAGTTATATTTAATTTATATTTTATATTCTGCTAGATAACATAGACTTCATACATTATGATTTTCTTTAATAGAAGAAAGAGCAAAAACGTAGTGCATATCTCAAACAGAAATGAAACAAAGAAGTGGAACGTTTTGCCCTTTTATATACTTCTAAGTATTAACCCAGTTTTGTCGATTGTAAATAATTTGACACTGATCGTACTAAAACAACACATAAAAACAAATAAATATTTTTCTGAAGAATTAAACATAAACTTGACACGTATTTACAAGTAAACATCAACAAGTCACATATTTATTATTAAACGTAAACAAGTAACATATTTACAAGTAAATATTAATACGTCACAAATTTACAATTGAACTTAAACATGCCACATGTCTAACATATTTCGAAAATAAGTGTTTTTCAGTTATTGTTATGAAAGCTGTTAATATAATTGCACTTCAGCTATTAATTCACAGAAGCAAAGCTCAAAATGTTATGTTTTATAACATAACACACATCATTCTTAACATGTACAATAAGGACTCTATGACAGACTTTACACAAGATTATAATGAGCATATACAAAAGCATATAGTCAAATTATCTACAAGAATATTCTGATCGCATGAAAAGCATTTTCTGTTAACAGAAGAACTGCACATTATTATAAATTTACAGTTACGGCACTTCAGTTTTCTTTAGCATTGTTTTCATAACAATGGCTATGCTTCATTCTTATTTACTTTCTTGAGTTTAAATAAAGTATCAGATAAACTGAAGTGTAGATTAATCTGCACTCTTATTTTATTATACAGATTTATATTTGATATTAATGTACTAAACTGGCCAAAATTTTATTATTGGTATTGGGGTTGCAATAATCGCCACCAGCGAACGTACTCATCGGCTGAACCAATTCTGTTTATTCATAGTAAAGATTAGTTTTGTATTATAGTAATTAATAAAACTAATTCTTTCCATGGCTAATTTTATATATATATATTACTTTTAAATATTTTAGTTTTAATCCAAATGTATACAGTTAGTTTACGTTTGATTAATAGTTCTCAATATATATTATAATTTCATTATAACCAACAGAAAATGTAAACGAGTCTAACAGCGTCACTTCAGATATATTCAGATTCATCAAAAGACAAAAGAAAAACACTTACATTTTTATTAGAGTTGTAACAAATAACTAATTGTAGTTAATTGTAGTTTTTAAGTTTGTGAATATAGCACAGAACACATATATCTTTATACACATAAACTGCGAAACCAAGAAGGAAGTATCTTATAAATCAAAAAGTGTTACATATGTAGAAAATATAAGTGTACAAAAGGGACAGTCAGTCTTTACAGAAATAATAAAGAGCATATTCAAAAGACGCAGTATGTCAGGTTTTACACAATAATGTTATGTACACATTTAAATGGGACACAATATCACACTTTATGCAAGATAATTATTGGCATATTCAAAATGGACATTATGCCACACTTTACAAGATAATTATGGTTATACACAGAAAGAAGACTTTCACTATGTAATTATGGACACATTCAGAAGGGATTACTTCTTCTATTTTACTACATCCATTGAAATTTTCATTGCAACAAGCTCTTTAACAGACAGTTTGATCAATCTAAAATCACTCATCTTGATGTTTTGACAGACAATATTATTAATCTGAAATCACTCATCTTGATGTTTTGACAGACAGTATGATCAATCTGAAATCACTCATCTTGATGTTTTAATAAACAGTTTAATCAATCTGAAATCACTCATCTTGATTTTTTGACAGACAATATGATTAATCTGAAATCGCTCATCTTGATGTTTTGACAGACAATATGATCAATCTGAAATCACTCATCTTGATGTTTTAATAAACAGTTTAATCAATTTGAAATCACTCATCTTGATGTTTTATTACAAATCTTACAGCTTGCATGGATGCGTAAATTAGTACTTACATACAAATAAAACGTTTTGCCACATATAGTAGCTATTATCCAAATATAATCACAAAAAATCATAAAGACATTTTGAATATAGTTCACCTATAAATTATGTTTTAATTTTGTTTTACTAGATAAGATTTGTTTCAAACATAAAATACGCAAGGAGTCCAAAAAAAGCAAGAATAAACATACGATGACTAGGATGAAGATTACTACTTGACTGTTTTGATGTTCGAGAACTGTGTCATATCAGTGACCGATAGGTTTCTTTCCTTACACCATATAAAGTTGAACGTTTGAAGAAAACAAAAAGTTGACTTAAAGCAAATGTGATTTTACAGTGTCTTAAAAATATTAAACTTACATACCTGATACATTCACTTAGAAACACTGGAATAATAGTCATCCCGAAGCCAGCGCCACAGAAGATGGCAATTTCTACCAATTCTCGTTTCCGTTTGAAGTACTGACCAATTATAAGTGTTGCTGCATCACGGATCATGCAGATACCACAACCCACAAATAATCCATAGCTAACAAACAACTGGTGGAACTGAGAGGCGAAAGAAGTAAAAAGACATCCAAGAGCTGTGATAAGTCCACCCAGGACGGCTATTAATCTTGCACTACTCCGCCTGCAAATGGCCATTATTACAGGTGAGAGGAAGAGGGCTATGCATGTTGAGAATGTTCCCAAACAAACTGTGAAACAAAAAAAATAGCAATAAACAAACATTACTATAAAAATAACAACAAAATGTGAATTAAAATATTTAATTATTTTACATTTCCCCAAATTCTTAGCTAAAGTACATTATATTAAAACAAATTTGGAGCTTCAGTATAACTCTCAATTGTTTTAAAATAACAAATTCAACTCTCTGTAAAATGTTTAATCACTGACCTTATTTGAAAGTATCAAAACTTTCCTATGTATTTTATAAGAAAAAATCGAATTTAAATGCATAATACAATTGTTAAATGCTAAGACGTAATTATTTTGAAGGCTAGTTATGGAAACAAATACTAGAAAACCTGCTTTGCGGTTAAATATTATTAAGCGGTAGTTGCTAAGAAACACTTCAAAAATCTCAATAGATTAAGGATTAGCCATAATTGTGCATGAAAGATGCACCAGTTCATTGTGTTTTTGAAACTACTTCTTACGCCATCGCAGTTTACGTTGTAATAAGTTCAGCGAAGTCAGTGTCAAAACATTCAGCTTGACTATAGTTTTCTACAGACCCTCTAAACTGCGTAGATAGTAACTTCCAAGACTATATTTGAACGAATCAAACGCAAACTTGCTAGTTTTGTGAATCAATTTGCTGATGTTTCAGTTTTTTTAAAACTATTTTAATAATGAAAATGTTGTTGATTTCAAAGTGTGGCTGGAAGCTTGCCAAATCTTGACTTACGAGCCTTCGTCAATATAAAATCATTATTGATTATCTTGTTAACGATACCAAGAGATATTCTTAGCTTCATTGAAAAGGATTTTCTTTCCTTACCATATTCTTCATTTTGTGGAATATAGAATCACGTTAATTTATTTGACACGGGTTATAGTTTTAAAAGCGTGCTTCTGTTTTAAGCGCTTTGCGTTGCTAGCTATTTTGGATCTGTTTAAAAATCAAAAATTCCCTTTTTAAAAAATCATAGCCTCTTGCTCTACAGAGTTTACAACTTGTCATACAAGTGTCTTTATTTGAAACGTCATAATTCTTCGGCTGCATACCGTACTTCCCACGGTGATATTACATTGTCAAATTGTTGATAATATGACGTGAAGCGAGTGCAATGATTCTAACGATGTCACTCTTGATGCAAAGACTCGTTCCTATGGCAACATGTCGCTATATTAGCACATTTAAATCATTCTTACAAAGCACAAGTTGCTTCAACGTCGTTTCGAAAGTAAGGTTAATAATTTCAAAACTAGCATTTGAATGACAAGAAAGAATTTGTTAAGGAATTTGTTTGAATTTCCTAACTAGTTTTAACATCCTGTAATAAATCACGAAAAGTAATCGGATATAATTCATTTTATTAGTAAACGATATATTTATTAAGTTGAATCAATGTTTTTCTGTTGATTTTTAAAACTTTGTGTGTGCAAGTTATTAGTGTATTATAAGTTCACTGATGTCGATGACAAAAAGCCATGTTTTAGGTTGTAAAATCAAAACTAAGACTTACAGTGAGCAGACGGTAAGAGGATTTCAAGAGGGGCTTAGAGCATGCAAGAACTATGTTTAGATATTTTAAAGATTTTAAAGGAAGTGTTTTTTAGCGGTTTGGGTCAGATATGTAATAAACGTTATAACAACGATTTTGTCTTGCTCGAACTAGACTATTATAAACGCAAATATCTTTTATTTGCATTGTACAGTACATTTCGATTTTGATTATTAGTATCTCGTTTAACGAATATAAGCAACAACAATTCATTATATATATTACGAACGCTTTCAATTAATGGTTATCTGCAAGAGACATCACAAATTCAAAATTCAGTAATAATAAAATAGCAAAAAATAGTGTTTAAACAAAGATCTGTTTATGGATTCAGTCTTCCAGGTATGTTTTCAAATAGTACAAATACGTTATCAGATTATCTTAACAAATTGTGAAAATACAGTCCGTGAGAAGAAAATATCAATTCTCATAAAATTTGTTTAGCCCACTGTTTGTAAAACGTGTTGTTCTGGTAAATAAACAAACAGATAACGTCATTATAACAACCAGTCATTTTTATATTAAAAATATAATTATATAACTTTATATGATTACCTATTTAACATCATTTCAACAATAGAAGTGTTTGACTAAACCAAGAAAAAGGCAAACAAAATTTAAATTGCCCTCTGGTGGGACGGAGGTAAGGTTGTAGACTTTCAACGCTAAAATCTGTGATTCGATTTCATGGAATGGCACATAATGCAGCTCAATGTGGCTTAGTTCCAAAAATATATTTGTATTTCATTAGAATTTTGAACGTTGGTGAGTATATTACCATGCTAGAGTATCTTATTTTCATTGTTTTTTACACTACAAAAAAGAGACATCTCTGCGATGTCCATCGGCGGAATAGAAATCAGATTTTAGTCCATAGGCTTACTGCTGAAATACTAGTTCAATATTCAGTATGATAGGTATATCGTGTACAGGTTATGTAGAAAACTCGTATCATCGAAAATTTAAGTTTTAAAATAGTAACACAAGAAAGAAAAAAGATACAGATCCTTAATTTACCATGTTTAAATGAAACATTTTTTGATAAGGTTAAACACTCATACGTTGCCTTATATCTAATTTTCATCTTCATAAAATCCAACGAACCAAGCAATGTGGAGAGGAAAAACGCTGAAGTCCAAATCCAAAAGAAATAAAAAGAGAGAGTTTAGACAGTAAATGAAAAAGAAATACAAAGCGAAGGGAAATCTAAGAATAATAAAATTCGTATGGACTTTGCAATAACCTTAATCTCTTCAGTTAACTGAATCCGCGAGATACATTGCATGGACAAACGTATGTGGACACACCTTTTAATTAGTGGGTTTAGTTATTTCAGCCACTCCAATTGCTAACAGGTGCATAATATCAAGCATATGGCCATGTAATCTCTATAGACACACATTGGTAATAGAATGGATCGTACTGAAGAGCTCAGTGACTTTCAACGTTGTACTGTCATAAGATGCCACCTTTCCAGCAAGTACGTTCGTCAAATTTCTGGCCTGCTAGCGCCGTTCTGGTCAACTGTAAATGCATGTTTTTGTGAAGTAAAAACGTTTAAGGAGCAACAACAGCTCAGCCACACAAGCTCACAGAACGGAACCGCCGAGTATTGAAACGCTTAGCGCGTAAAGATCGTCTGTCCACTGTTGCAAAACTCACTACTGAGTTTCAACCTGCCTCTGGAAGTAACGTCAGCACAAGAACTGTTTGTAGGAAGCTTAATGAAATGGATTTCTATGGCCGAGAAACCGCACACTAGCCTAAGATTACCATGTGCAATACCAAGCGTCTGCTAGAGTGCTGTAAAACACATCACCATTGTACTTTGGAGCAGTAGAAACGCGTTCTCTGGAGTGATGAATCAACCTTCACTATCTGGTAGTCTGACGGACGAATCTGGGTTTGGCGGATGCCTGGAGAACGCTATCTGCCTGAATACCTAGTTCCAACTGTAAAGTTTTATGGAGGAGAAATAATGGTCTGGGGCTGTTTCTCATTATCTGAGATACACTCTTTAGTTTCGATGAAAGGAAATCTTAATGCTACAGCTTACAATGACATTCTAGAGAATTGTGTGCTTCAAACTTTGTGGCAACAGTTCGGGAAAGACTCTTTTTTGTTTCAGCATGACAATGCCCACGTGCACAAAGCGAGGTCCATAAAGACATGGTTTGCCAAGGTTGCACAAAGCCCAGACTGCAACCTTATCAAACACCTCTGGAATGAATTGGAACGCTGACTGCGAGCCTGGCCTTCTCGCCGGACCTCACTAATGCTCTTTCGGCTAAATAAGAGAGAATCCCCGCAGCCATGCTGCAAAATCTAGTGAAAATTCTTCTCCAAAGAGTGGAGGCTGTTATAGGAGGAAATGAGGGACGAACTCCATATTAATGCACATAGTTTTGGAATGAGCTGTTCAACAAGCAAATGTGAGAGTGATGGTCGGGTGTTCACGTACTTTTGTCCATGTAGTGTAATATTTGGTTTACGACCGAAAGTATCGCTAGCAGCGATACTACCTAAATAGTGAAACAATGCATTCTAATTTTTATAAAGAAAAAAGTAAGAATGACATGTTTAGTTACTTATTGCCGTGGCTTTCTTTGAACAAAAGTAAATATTAATAATGAAATGACAGAGAAGGAAGACGATTTTTTGTTTGCCGTAAAAAAAATTGAATTAAATTAGCTTCACGTTGCGAGACTTGTTTATTTCAGTTCAAACGTGCACAATGGTTTTGGGCGCTGCGTTCTTTGTAAGAATCGAACACTGGACTTTAGCTCTGTTAGACCTCAAACTTACCTCTTAGCCACCGTAAGAGTGTTGCAAGATTTACATATGATTGTATTAAGTATGTAACAAGCATACAAGACTGAAATTCAAATTAAAAAAATAGTATCAAAACAAAATTAAAGTGTATTTTATTACATCAATTAAATTTTTACAAATATTATACCCAGTAGCTCAAAGGGCCTGGCATAGCCGAGCGCGTAAGGCGTGCGACTCGTAATCCGAGGGTCGCGGGTTCGCCCTCCCAGCCGTGGGGGTGTATAATGTTACCGTCAATCCCACTATTCGTTGGTAAAAGAGTAGCCCAAGAGTTGGCGGTGGGTGGTGATGACTAGCTGCCTTCCCTCTAGTTTTACACTGCTAAATTAGGGACGGCTAGCACAGATAGCCCTCGAGTAGCTTTGTGCGAAATTCCAAAACAAACAAAACAAAGTAGCTCAAAGTGTGAGGGCTGAAAACACGACACATCTGGATTCAGTGACAGCCAAGGTCACAAAATAAATTAAAATTGTATTTCAAATGAAATTTCTAGCATGAACCCCAAATTAAAATGTTAATGAATAGTACAAATATTTTTGTATAACCTTGATGATGTAACATACTGTATTTAAAGTTCTAAAATACATATCAATGTAACCGAACCGATTATCGAAAATTTGAATTTTCTACTAATGCAACATAATTATCATGTCAAAGAAGGCGTCATTTGAAAAGAGAAGACGTTAAAAAACTAAGTACTCAAAATATCGTTGATTTTTAAATGTTATTTGGTTTTATAGACGTCACAGTTAATTTAGATTTTAGTAGAGAAACGTCTACTATAACGTCAAACAGTCTTAGCAAGCGTAATAGATCTTTAGTCTTAGTTATAAGTCAACTTACAGTGAGACCTTAAGACAAATTTAATATATTGTTTGACTCAACAAATGAAGTCTAATCACTAGTTAACTGTCAAACTTAGGCTTAACAGCGCTGACAATAGACTATTGGTATTCAATCATTGAGTGTTTCTTTTAACTTTACAAATAATACAATGTTTAAGATTAATCCAGGTCAAGCTTTCCCAGTCTGTTAGGTGAGATAGGTACAACAAATCAGTTTTATTTGGGAACTCTGGAGCATTATACATTTTCAAGTCGGTTAGTAGTGACGATGCTTCAATTTACATCTAGAGTTTACAGGTTGAAGGAAAAGTTAAAAGTTTTCCTAACTAAAGTTAAGGAAATAGATAAAAAGAAGTATAAATTGTTGGAAATGACATCAAAGCTTAAAGATGTGCTTAAGCTTTTACATACAAGGGAGGAATCAGCTAATATTAAGAATGACATTCCGGAAGTTAAAAAGGATAGTATAGAGTAAAAATTGGTGAACGTAATTGTAAAGACCCTATTCTGTTGAGCAACATATTTCAGCCCTTAGTTTGTGAAGACCTATTGGAGGGAGGGAAAGTAAAAAGAATACAGAACGATGTGGATTATGAACCTAGTGAGGTTATTCTTATTGGTGATACCTTGACATGACGTGTGCATAGAATTGTTTGTTTGTTTGTTTGTTTGTTTTGGAATTTCGCACAAAGCTATTCGAGGGCTATCTGTGCTAGCCGACCCTAATTTAGCAGTGTAAGGCTAGAGGGAATGCAGCTAGTCATCACCACCCACCGCAAACTCTTGGGCTACTCTTTTACCAACGAATAGTGGGATTAACCGTCACATTATACGCCCCCACGGCTGAGAGGGCGAGCATGTTTAGCGCGACTCGGATGCGAACCCGTGACCCTCAGATTATGAGTCACACGCCTTACGTGCTTGGCCATGCATAGAATCATTTGTGGGGTAAATAGGGGGAAAAGACACATGAGACACAAGTAGAGGACACGACTGATTAAGAGATATGATTAAGGGAATGAGCAAAGTTACAGTCTTGTTTGTGCATCTAAAAGCTAATGATATAAAAAAGGGTAAATCAGAGAAGCTCATCAATAAATACAAAGAGTTGATAAAGGTATTTAAAGATAAAAGTAATATATTAATTGTGTTAGGGATACTACCAAAAACTAGTTGTGGAGATGAAATTTTGAGCAGGTCACTAGAGTTAAATTTTAGACAGAAATTAGTGTGTAAGGAACGTACTAAAAATAATGTTGTTTTAGGTTTATTGTTAACTTCTAATTGGAAATTGGGGAATGGTGGAACACTTAGGTATAACAGATCATTGTTGTATTACGTTTGATGATATTATTCTATTTTTCAAATAGGGTGTTGGGCTTATGGGATAGATTGTCTTTGAATGTTGTAGGGACAATAAATTTGAGTGAGTATATGATAAGTATATGAATAACAAAAGTTGGCTTAAAATTTGTTGTTGTTGCTATTTAATAGTTTTGGATTGGTTTAGAGGAGGGGATAACCGAGATGGAGTAACAGATTCCTTGTTGTCCCTAAACATTATATTATGTTAATTTAGCAACAATTCGTTACAGGTTGAACTTATTTCGAACGCAACACTTATATTTAAAAAGAAATTCGCCCAGTCGAATAAATAATATTTTTGTGAACTAACTTTAAGTTATAGATAAAATAGTCTGACCGCAAGCAAAGGGAGAAATAGATTTTTTATATATATTTCTTATTTCCAACAATCACAATTGTGTCGTTCCATTCTTATAAGCTGATCGCCTTGAACCTTGAAGAGTTTATACCTTAAATCAGTTTGACTAAATTTTTGTTCCATGTTTTTCTTTGAACTCCCGTTTTTTATTTCCATGAAATGAACGTTTGTTGTAATATTATAAAATATTTTAACAAAGAACTGAGGGGATTTGCATTATACGAGTAAAAACTTAAAACTAGCTCTAATGTTCATTAATTGTATTTATAATTATTGATTTAATTTGTTCCTGGTTTCGCCACCTGTGTTATTTATTGTGATGTTTTATTTGTAATAATGATAATTATTGTTGTGATTTTTATCTTTTTTAAAACAGTTCTGTAATTATCCTTTGTTATTTGTGGTCAAATGGCCAAGTTTTTAGCATACTAAAACTATGATTGCGATAGTTTCCACAAAGACGCGTCCCGCACATTGAAACGTTGAGAGAGCTATAAGCGTGACAATCAAATTCAACTATTCGGACAAAAAAGGAGTTCAACAGTTAGTGGTAGGTGCTGTTTTATATCTGCCTTCACTCTAGTTTGTCAGCTCAAAATTAGGAAAGGCTGTGGGTAGATAGCTCTATGTGTAGTTTGCACGAAGATTCTGAAACAAAAAAAAACTAATATTTCTATAAAATACATTATTTTAAGATAATTTTTAAACTAACTCTGATAATTGAGAGCAAAGAACACACTAATAGTTTTATTTAACGAAAGAAGCCCAATTAAAAATAATATATATTTTCATATTATTTTCAGTCAGTGCTCAGCAAGCGTTAGGTAACAAAAAATTTTAGTGACATTTATAGTTCAAGAGATATTGGTAAGTAAAGAGATGTAGTACATAACCAAACAGATATATAATTTTTGACCTTCTTTTGACGTTAAACAGATGAAATATTACAAAATTGCAAATTAAATAGTTTATATCTGCTATTTCTTTATATTTTGATATTTACAAACGACACTTTGCTTAAAAATACGTTACAAAAACGTCTATAACTAAAAATCAGTCCCGGGTTCGATTCCCGACACGGGAAGTAATTTTTGCCCCCCAGTGGCTCAGCGGTACATCTGCGGACTTACACGCTAAAATCCGCGTTTCGATACCCGTGGTGGGTAGAGCACAGATAGCCCATTGTGTAGCTTTGTGCTTAATCCAAAACAGCCACAACAACCAACCTTTTCATTCTACAGGATGAAAGTTAAACAAAATTCTTAAAGTATATAATAAAATTTATTTTATTTTTGTTGTTAAGCACAAAGCTGCACAAATAAATACATTTTTTCTGTACCCACTGTGGGTATCAAAACAAATTGGCGTTATAAGTTCTGAGACTTCTCACTAAACCACGTGGAGAAGACATGCAATAAGTAGTTCTGCAGCTTGTTACTAATATAGTAATCTGATTCATCTAATGGATGAAGTTGCAAATACCGTGTCGAAGAATGGTTCTTATTTGTCGAAAAAGTGTCAGTAATAAATCTGTTTATGGAGAAACTGTGTTTACTCGTTATTCTATGCTGTACATATGTAATTATTTATACTTATTTACCCTCATTTGAATACCGTTCTCTCTTGAAACCAACTGTATTCTGAGCGTCTTATCGGATAAAGTAGAATCGGAGAGACATATTGCATTCATTTGTAAATTTCTAGTTATATTTTGTTTCTTTGGAAAGAAAAAATATCGTCTTTTTTAACTGATTTAACTATGGGATACTGCTTGAGAAAGATATATATATATCAGTTAAATACCACATCAAAGAAAACATAATTTAAAGGCTTAACTTTCGTGGCTTATCTTAAGGTTAACGTATAATACTTGCTAAAATGAGATGAAAACCAAATTAAGAGGAAATTATAAATTTTCATTGGCGTGAAATGAACATGTCCTCAATATTTCAACAGTCCTTTCCAACTATAAGGATTTACTAAAGAAAAAACAAAACCGAACGTACTATTATTATTTTACCAAAAAAGTATACTTTTATAAGAAGAATGTTCACTTTTGACAGGCTTCTCGGTGTGTCGGCTGCAAGTTTCCTGACTATTTTTACAAAACTCCGTAGCTCGATTCCCCGCGGTGGAGAAGATGCTGACAGCTCATTGTGTAACTTTGCACTAAAAATACAGTAACATGATAATGTTTGACATCACAGAAGTTACTTCTATTGTATCAATATTTTTCCCGTCTAACATCTTCAAGAAATATCACAAAACCTACTTTTGACGTTCTGGGCATGAAAAGTTCAAAGCGTTTTTTGTCTCACTCTAGCATCTGGACGTTAACATTTTAGATTCATAATAAACAGTATCGTGTTACTTCTGTGTCGTGAAGGTTATAGTTTGTTTATTTATGCTGTTTCTTATTTACATCTTTACATTTAACTTCATGTATAACAGTTGACGAGGTCCCATAATACTGAGTCTCCTAGGAAAATTAAGCAATGGAATCATGCTTTTTTTTTCTATTTTGATGAAAAATATACCCTTAATAAGCTATTCAGTTCTGTCTTCATCTTCTTGCAAAATAAGACCGTGTTTATCATTCATGTGTTTGTATATGACTATTTGCACGTGCTTCAATGTTTGAAAACGAGGTGAATTAATGGTAGGTTTATGTTCCTTATGCATTATGCGTGTGCTGTTAATTTTACTCCACGTAACTGTCTTTCGTTTTATTTTTTTTCTAAACAGCACCACTAAAACATACTGTTTATAATTTCAACTTTAACATTATCAGTATAAACATAAACAAAACAGTCAAGATTAAATCATTATTGTTCTTGACACATTTTGAAACAAACACGAAACAGAAAGAGGCATTCGTCTTTCAAACATTCTTAAGTATAACGGAACGTTGTTAGGAAAGAAAAAATTCCCTGAACTTGTTCTTAAGAGTCAAATACAGTAAATAATATTCCCTAATGACTCTTATTATCTTTGCATGGTACGAAGTTTAATATAAAAGTTTTGTTTCTATGCATGAACTATTATATTTTTCATTGCTTTATATCAACTACCATATTTTCAATTTCTATCTATTTTTCCTCATAACGTTCACATTCTAAATACTTAGTGATCGTAAAATTTTTGTTCAACATGCTTCATATCAAGATATCCTGTTTCTTTGTTTTGTTGTTAGAGCAAAGCTGGGCATTGGGCTAAGTGTATTGTGTTCACTGAAATAATTGAGCCTTGAATTTCAGCGTTATGAGCTCTCAAATTCACTATTTATTCATCATGAGACAAAAAGCCTAGCATACTATTTTGTACACGTGATGGAACTATACATTTTAAAAGTGAAGGTAAAGAGAGAAAAGAACACAGGCCGACTAAAAATATTTTTACATAAATAAAACCAGACACGATACCATCACTAAATGTTTCTGGCAGATTTTATACTGTGGAAATTCGTCAAATGGATTGGCAATAAGGTCAGAGTAGATGATATGAGACTTTGAGTGATTCATGATATTCATGTGTCAAATTGAAGATATTTTTCACCAATCATCATATTTAATAAATGTTATATAGTGTTGTTTTCTTCTCAGATAAATTTACTCCATCATTTTGGATATTTTTTTTTCAAAACAGCTAAATGTCTCGCTTTATCGAGTTTAAAGTAAGCTTAGCACGAACGTAATAATATGAAATGTTTATTAACCGTTTCATAATTTTTAGAATTCCATCTTCAGTGATCTTGGGGTACATAAACATAATGGTGATTACAGCAAAGTATAATTCGTAGTATATAATAAGTAAACAGTTCGAATAAAAACGACTAATGTAAAATGAAAGTGTGTAGTATAAATGAAATAAATTAAATATATTTCAATCAAATTAGTAACGTGTATTTTTTAGAGACAGAAGTATCATGTATGCCCTGTTTCTTTTTTGTGCCGATAAATAGCAGAGTTGAAAGGATTGTAACTTTTTCCATTTTTTTATAGATGTGTCCACATGCTCGTACCTTAAGGTAACGTTCGGTTGTACCTATATGTAAGGTTTTACAGTGTCCGCGCGTGTGTAAATAGATGAGATGTTAATAATGGACAGTCGGCAAATAATCTTTGTAACGGAAAAAAAAATATTCTGAAATTGCATTTCATAGTAGTCTTTATATAAATTTGGGCACAGTAACAGAGACATAATTTTTTCAACTATTTTGTGATAAGGTAGCTGTGTCTTCTAAGATGTCGTCAGCTGATGTACAAGTGTAATTTGGGTGCAGTAACTTTTTTAGGTAGTGGCTTAACAATAGTTAAGAAAAGTAAGTTATTTTCTACAAAAACACTTAGTGTACCCGTTTAGAAAAATAATACTATGTATAAAAGATATTTTCTCGTAAAAGGCTGGTTGGGAAAAAGTAAAGTTCTAGATTGTATTAAGTAAATATGACTTACAACATTACCTCTTCTTAAACAAAGAAAATTATTTTCCCCATGTTTAAAGTTTTCAAAACACACACATAACAACAGTTTCACAAAACACAACGTAGATCATTATTTTCTTGAAGTGTGCCCCCTGGTAGCACAGTAGTATGTCTGCGGATTTGTACCATTAGAAAATGAGTTTTAATACCAATGGTGAGCTGAGCATAGCTTTGAGTTTAACTCAAAACAAACATTCTTGAAGGGTGTCACATTGAGAGACAACTTCTAGTGCTTTTGATTCTTATGTGCTCCACTGTATAAATATTTTATGATTCAACTGATTAATACATTTCTGCAGAATGAAAAAAAAATCGTTTATTACTCAGGAACCATTATTGTAAAAGTGATAAAAAGGATACTTCAAGTACATTTTTAAATGGAAGAAATTCAACTAGAATATTCATATTAGAAACGTCCAGAGAGGCTAAAAAAGTACACACTTTTTCACTTTTCATTCAAAACCAAACTGAAGACAGTACTTTTATATTATACTTTATTTAGGAGAAAAAATAAAGAGAAAATTGTGTGTCGAAAGAAACCGGCTGTTTTAGAATTAAAAAATAAACTCTCATGGGTTAGGAAAGTAAGATTCAATAGTGATTGATTAACCTGACGGTGTATTAAAAACACCTGGTGGATAACGTTTGAAAAAATATAAAATTATGATTAAAGAAACTTTTTTATGATCGAAGGTATTAAACTAACGTAAAGATTAGCGTAGTTCAATATTTTATTAAGTGAAACCTGGACTATCTATGTGAGTCCACATTGACGGTACTTGCGAATTGCACAACAGTATGTCTGTGGACTTACAACGCTTGAAAGTGGGTTTCGATACCAGTGGTGAAGAAAACATGAGAATAAGATACAGCTTACTTCACCAAACTAATCGGTATAACATACTGTTTACATGAGAATAAGTTACAGCTTACTTCACTAAACTAGTCGGTATAACATACTGTTGTTTAATTTTTTCGTTGCAGCCATCAAGTTTTTTTTTGTAATAATTTTCATGTTGTGTCAAGTATGACACAAATGATTTGGTCTAACAGTTGGGTAATTCACTGAGTTTTTCTTTCGTTTACTATAAAAATACAATATCGAACAATATCACTCACGTCATTAGTTAAGATATATTTGGAGAGATTTATAAAAGCGGAGAACAGTTTTAGTGCTATGGACAATACAATTACTTTAACTCATTGTTAAGATTCTATTTCTTAAATATTTGAATATTTTTATTTATATTCGCCGAAATATGATTACTAACATGGTACATAAGTTATTTTGCATCAAAAATTATAATAGTTTCGTAGCGAAAATTATTAACCGCTAAAAATATTTTGCACGATGCTTTACACGTGTTTATGCTTCTGAATAAAAGTATATATAACTTCAGGCGTCAAAATTATTGATTTTTTTTAAAGAAATATTTGCTAAATTACACTCATTCCTAAATTTAGTCAGTCGTTTATCGAAAGTTATTTAAATCAAAATTAAAACTAACCTGTCGTAATTTTATGTAGAACAGGATTTAATAATAGACCAATAATTTAGTTTTTAAGACGATCTGTAGTGAGGTTTCAGGCTATTCGCTGCTGTAGACAGAGCGCAAATATCTCTGTGTAGCTTTACGCTAACAAAACGTCTTTCATCCATGCGAGCGCGACGAACTTTTATTATAGTATGGGTTAACGCTAGTTTTAAAGATGTGGCAGATATATGAAGCTAATATTAGACTTTTCTTCTTACAGCTTATGAACGCAAAATGCAGGATATCTTAACGTGTTTATTATGGTTGAGAAATAAAAAAATTCCGGTTGAAATATTTTCTTGGGAGAAATTTATAATTAAGATAACGAAGAAGAAAAATACTTTATTTGTTCATTGAAGAGTATAAAATAGGCAGCTCTAATATTACCTTTTGTCCAGATAGATGTAAATATATGTTATGATAGTGATTAAAAAGCAATTAATACTCCAAACTCGTAGTTCATGTATAGTTCGATAGTTGATATGAATTAAATGGGCTCACAATTTTAAGTGAACTGTATAACATTTCCAAGTACCTTCTTTAGGTCTAGAATCTAACAAGTGACAGTGAGAGTAGATATAAGGTTAGCGGGCTGGCATATCCAAGTTAAGACACTCGACTCGTAATATGAGAGTCGTAGGTTCGAATCCACGTCACACCAAACATAATCGCCCTTTCAGCCATGGAAATGTTATAATATAACGATCAATCCCACTCTTCGTTGATAAAAGAGTAGCACAAGGGTTGGCGATGGGTGGTGATGACTAACTGCCTTCTCTCTATTGTTACACTGCTAAATTAGGGACGGCTAGCGCAGATAATCCTTGTGTAGCTTTGCGCTAAATTCAAAAAGCAAGCAAAGAACATACTAATAGTTTTATTCAGTTGAAAGAGGCCCAAGTAAAAATATTGTATTTTCATTCGATGCTGTGTACACTTTAGGTAACAAAAACAGTCACTAATAAAAGCTAGTGTGTTACCGTTATATAAATTTAAAGGTTAAAACGCATGTTTATGAATATATGCTGTTTCGCGATTATTATTTTTTGTCAGATTAGAAATACCTTGCTTGCTAAAAGTTTTGTAAACGTCAAGTTATATATATATATAACATAAAACAAAATATGAGGGTCTGTCTGTTTAGTCCCCCGTTGGGACAGCTGTATGCCTTGGAATTTACAACGCTAAAATCAGGGGTTCGATTTCCCTCGGTGGACATAACAGATAGCTCGATATGGCTTTGCTGTAAGAAAGTTTGTGTGTTTCGTATAGCAAAGCCACATTAAGCTATCTGCTGAGTGCACCGAGGGAAATCGAAACTCTGATTTTAGCGTTGTAAATCCGAAGACTTATCGTTGTACCAGCGTGGGACTTGCTGTAACAAAAACACAAACACCTATACACACATATATTGTCTGGTTGTCCATTATTTAACTAGTTCTAGGTCCCTGGGTCAATCTTAACCAAACTTTCAGCCAATAATAGATGAGTATTAGATATCTGTAATAGGTTTAAAACTCAGTGCTTTGTACACTGTACAATCGGTGTCTTTAGGGAGTTAACTCGTATATTACACATGACTTGGAGGAGTACAACAAAACTAAATACGCATAATATGAACTTCATTACACATATTCATAAAATACACTCACTTCCAGTTCTAAGGATAAACATCACAAAACAAGTAATAAAAACATTTAGTAAATGTAAAATGATGTAGGGACAGCAGCGAGAAAAGATATGCAAACATGAATATATGGATGATATAGCGATACAGTTTTCATATGTTTTTTTTTGCTGTAGAGTCCTCAAAATTAAGTCGAATGAAATTAACATTACGACCAGTGATGATTAATAATTTCTTGTAGCTAATTGTATGGTATAATATTGACATCTGAGGCCATTCCACAAGTGTGATGAAGAAACTGATGTGCTATCAGTAATATATAAATTATGATTGAATTATAAAAATAAAACAAATGTTCACCTACAAACGTACTTCAATAAAATTCTTTAGAAAAGGAAATAATTAATAAAATATATTTGCACAAATTAACTATAATGTAGGGATAGCAAACCAAATAATGTAAAACCAAGATACTGATGAGTACCTGAAACCGTAATAAAATCACTAAATAAATAACCACATCTTCCCAATAATAACTGTTATTTACAATTGAATGAAATGTTGAATTCCTCTCACACACAATCCAACCCCAACCACTTTCAGGATAGTAGCGTTGATATATGGTTGTTGCTTTGAAATCATCTGGAGACAAAGGGAAGTTAAACCCAAGAAACTGACCAATGAGTTCATGTTGGTCACCATCAAGTCTACCATCCTTGCATTTGTCCCTCTCTGCAGCAAAGTTGAAAAAATTACCTCCACAATTGGCATGATCTGCGCGCGAGACGCGAAGTAGTCGGTCATTTTGGCTGCTGCTATGGGTCACACCTCCGTGGTTAAACAACAGCTGTGATGATTAGCTGGGGACATATACTTTAATCGGTATTTTTGTCTTTTTGCAAGTCTGCCTTCGCTGCCGTAATGACAATCTGTGTCCTGAGATATATTCGTAACAGATATTGCGAAGCACATTTTGTTTCATTCCTCGTAGCGTTGACACCTTCGTTCTGGATACTGCAACGCTCAACATTAACGGTGAGCATGCTGGTCAGAATGGAGAACCGATGTACACATGCCGAATTTCCTAAGTACTCCAGTTTAACTTTATATCATTGAGTGGCACACAGCATGACATACAAATATTTGATTGTGTTATAATGCACGTGAAGTCACACAAAACCGACATTTCGAGAGTTTGTAAATCAGCTTTACTGTGAACACATTTATACTAAATGTTACCAGTTACTTCATCAAATACTAAAATCAAACTCGATATTTACAGAAATTCCATTTATTTTGTTTTTTGTCGTTGTTTCTTCTACACAAATTATGGTTTAATTTATTACCATTTATTCTCAAACTGTAAATATAAAAAAATAACAAAATACAATGAAGAAAATAATCGTCGTTTTTATTAAATTAAGTTTGTTAAAAAATGAAATATCATTTATCAAACAGTAACTAAAGGAAGCTTTGTTAACCCAAACCTAATCTGTTAAACAGAAATCTCCAAGGATATGGAAAATAAAGCTTGTGGTGACTGCCACGTCATATGCGCTTACTCAAAATGTATTTATTACTGATATGAATAGGACTTGTTCAGAAGGGGTCGTATGTAATGTGAGAAGAAAAAACAGTGGAAAAAAACAGAAATATAATGTCTAAGAGAAGACTGTATTGTTTTTGTTGGACTTAAAACTAAGACTATTGCCAATCGGATTTCACTAAAGCGTACTGAAGATATACAGCTCTGATAATAGCTTTGTACACAAGATACAGAAAACTTCATAAAATATGCGACATGTTAGTTTCGAGTGAATTCAAAGTTATAAAGCTACTGTCAAATGTGACATTAAATGTAAAGAGCTTTTACTTCGAGAAAGCTTATTTTGTAGACTGCATAGTACTTGGAAATCAGCTTTCGGAAATGTTTATTTGTTCAATGTAGATTGCAGAGTAAAGTCTGACAAACAGACAAGATATACGTCATGTTAAACGACGAAGTTTAAAATACCAAGTGGTAGCTCAAATTTTTAGGGTAAAATGAAAACAACTGAGATCTAAGAGCTTTTATTTATTTCGTCATTACTTGACAAGGTTGACGTTTAATCAGACAAAACCAGACACAATATAACAATTAAAAGTATTTATGAGTTCTAAGTCATTTTATTTGCTATTTACAAATTAACTAACGAAGTAACTCTTCATTGATAACACTCAGACAGTAAAACTAAGCACAGATTAATCTCGTTCACAAGCACATGGGTTTCTCAAGATCAGCACCTATTCAGTAAGAATATTAATTACGAATAAAAATAAAAATAGGAAAGATAACAAACATGCTATAACCGAAAAATTATCCTCAAGATAGAAAAATACAGTTATAAGTTTTCAGTTCAGTGTTTATAGAGTTCAACCATAATTTCCGTTCAATATATATCCTAAAAACTATTATGACAATACACAAACTTCATGTTCTCAAGCTAAAGACGTCTAGCTGCTATAATTGTCTCCATGAAATTGTTTCTGAAAGGAATCGGAATTTCTATTATATGTTATAGTTTATCTTGAAATTTCACAGAAGATGAATAAGATAAATAATTTTGACAATGCTTCATAAGTCATTCCAAGTCATTTTAATAATACTGATACTTGCATACACAGTCAACAATTTTATGTTCTGCTTTTAACCAATTCAGGCTAAGGTTGCTTTCAAGTCAACGCTCTCTTAACCCCATGATGGTTGTTTGTTTCTACTATTACCGCCCCCAGCTAGTACAGTGGCAAGTGTGTGGAGTTACAACGCTAAAATCAAAGGTTTGATTCCCTTTGTGCGCTCAACTGCTAGTCCCATGTAGCTTTACTATACGAAAACACACACTCTGTTACTAGTGTTTTACCTTGAAGTAATGAAATTTCTTTAAACTTCAGTTAAGATAGGACTAGTTATGGTAGAATCGATTCACATTAGGTTTATGTAATTATCGTGTTATAATTGAAAAGATGTCAGGACAAGTAATACCAACCCCACAGAATACCCGAGCCTCACATTTCATTTGCAACTGAAAAATAAATTTTGCGAAATCAGGCTTGACAAAAAGAAAAGCATCTATCACAATAGAGCTGCTATTACAACAGCTTCTTTAATTTTTCTAACATATCGCTGTGCCACTGAGGGGCCAGCAAGAAATGTATAAAATATAAATATCACATTTAGACTTTACGAATAACGATGCCAGAAACTTAAGTTTATATAAGATTGGATTGAATAACAGTAACAGCTGTGTATCTATCTTAAGAAGTTCAAATATATTTTATTTGTAGAAGAAAACATCAAACATTTAGATTCAAGTTTAAAAACTGTAGTGGTCATTATCATTGTTACATTCCAAGAAGCAATGCTTTTGCCATCTATGTATTTATTGAATAATACAATTTTAATTATTTTATCATGAAATGATGACACAGGCCTGTGAATTTAAACTTCTTAAAAACTGTTTAGGTTTTGATAGCAGATTTTCCATAATTCAGCTTCGCAGATTTCGAAAGTGATTTGTTTTTCACTACAGAAGTATTTTATTTAAATCGGAAGGAAGAAAAAAAAACACTCTTACGTAGATCACATTATCATTTAGTTTATCACAATGAACATTCTATATTATTATGTTTATTATGTTTGGGTTCTAAAATAATCAAGTACATTCTCACATCGCGATTGGTTTAAAGATGTACATCCAGCGGTTGTTAATATTTTGATAAAAGCGTGACAAACTGAAACTTGATTTCAATTAAAATGATTCACATATGACGTTTTGTGAATAATATGCAAGTGATGAAGAATAGTGGGATATAATTTTCAGATTTAATGTACAGAAATTGTTATAGAACATGTAACAATTTCGAGACATAAAATCATTTCATGCCTGTGTTATTATAATACTAACATGTGTCTCGTAGAGAATGATTCTAACTACCTCGAAAAAAAAGTGTAACAAATCATAGTAATTATCCTGCATTATTACATATTATAAATCAGAAACTGCATTAATTCTTTCTAAATGGTATGATTGAGAAGGTTTCAACTAATTGCTAATGAAATATTTGCCCTTAACGAAACATCTGTGATTAAAAGTGTAACGAAGAATAAACTCCAAGCGCAGAAGTTTTTACAGTTGAATTAAAATAAATACTTTTAGATCAAAGATCGTCTTAAGAACATTTAAAGATTATTACAAACTACCTACACTGATCTGTCTTGTGTTGATGAAGATAAAAGCCATTGATACAACTATTGGACTTGTAGCAGAGAGCAAATATATAGATGATGCTACATTGTAAGTGAATGATTTTTTGTATTTTTTTCTGAGATGGTATTTATAATCATGACACCTACCCTCAGAATTATTCAGTTGGTATAAACTTTACAAATATAATATTGTGAGAAATCTGTAAAGTCATGACAAATTAAATTACTTATTATTAACTAAAGTCAGTCACCCCATAAGTTTATGCAAATTAGGTAACCGATTATTGGTCATTAAATTTCAAATGATTGGTCAGTCAGTCTACTCTTGTAAATAAACGTTTGATAAAGGTTTTTAAAGGTCACTTATCGTTTGGTAAAAAAAAGTAGCAAGGACCCCTCCGATCAAAATGTTATGCTGCTGGGATATTCTCCCATCGAAGCCAAAGGCTGTGGCTAAGTATCGAAACTCATTTTTAGAGTTGTAAGTCACTGGGAATGTTTATTGTTTTACATAATCTCTTATCATATAGAAGTGAAAGCATGAGAATGTTAAGTATTGTAATTGATATGTTTAATAGAATAACGTTTTCTATAGTTACAAATATTTATGACAATAATATTTTGCAAAGAAGTCTTGAGAGTATAGTGGAACGAAACTATGATCGTTACTAGAAAAAACAACAACTTGGAAAAAAAAGTGTACAACACTAATGATTCAGTACATAACGTTTTCAGTTTAGACACTTGCCACATTCATTCTTTGTTTTTTCAGTCCAGAGAGGAATTTAAAAGACGTCTTACAATTATCTCAACAGAACCGTAAGAAATTGCTTTTTGTTAATTTGGACAAATTCATTTCTTACTATTTTAATCCCATAAAAATTGAATCACTATTAAAAATTATTACTTAAAACCAAATTGTTAACGACTTTTAAACAAAGTAAATGTTAGATTGTGTAGTGAAACCTGGAAACTTACCTTTTTGGTTTGTTATACATGTATATATATCATTAGTGTTTCACTCGTTCAGGCCCTTAATTTTCCGCTTTTTCATTTGGGTTAATTCTCAAATTATTTTACTTATTGCCTAAAGATTTTTCTTTTTAAACTGATTATTTTCATTGTAATGAAAGCAAACATTGAAGCAGCCTATAAATATCTAACATATTTGTTACGTTTTTTATAAAATAGTTGCATGTTTATTATTAGAATTTTCTACTTGTCACTAGAATATAATAGTTTGGGTAAAAATACATTTCCAATCAAGAATATTTACTTGTTACTTAAGAAAGTTTCCGTAGAGAAATATTTCATTTCCTACAATAAGTTTTTAAAAATAACATAGCTAAGAAGGATTATGAAATTTGATGAAGAACATGGCACTTTATTGTATATTAGAAATGTTGGACCGAAAATTAATTGATTATTTGGACTGTCATGCATTATGAGGTAGTTTGGAAAGATGTATAATTCCTATTGTAGCTTAACACTTGTTCTATCTTTACTCTTATAAACAAGACAGATATTAAACTTTTGTTAATTTGATATTCAATAGAAATTTTAATTTGACATGAAGAAGTTTTAGCATAATCGCAAGAATGTCATACTTGCTAATTATTTTGGAATGACAATAAATTAGAATTTAGAATTACGTTCGCCAGGCGGCTTCCGTTGATGTATAAATCATTTTAATTCGCAACTGCAAATGAGAAAGCTAAATGTATGTTAATATATCACCAGCTGGTACATTGGTTTCCTTAACAACTTCACAATGTTCCTTCTAGATAATGAAGAATACTATAGTGTTATCAAATTAGCCTGAATAATGTTTTTTAACCAAGTATTTTAATATATTAAGAATCTTAGTGATATAATCATGATCTTAGGTTACTTAAGAGGTATATCGTTGTATGAGTTATGAAACTAATTTCATCCGTGTCGTTTTTGTAAAAATATTTAACTTTTTTTTCTGAAAGTCTGAACGTGGAAGTACTAAAGAAATCAGCCTAAGCAAATTTCCTGTTTACAATTTCAACATTAAGCTAACTTATCATGTATATTTGACACTAAGAATATTAAATACAACGAGAACACTTCCCAAAGTGTACCACAACCTGTCACGTTGTATTTAGTTAACACTGAAAACTCTAAAACCTATTCAGACATAATATATTAAAACGATGGAACCTAACTAGGCATTAAATACACCGATCTACAACCTATAGAATATTATCTACAGAGAAACTTAAGTTCAATGAGTATTCTATAACACAAACTAACACATTATCCTTACGTGTGTTGGAAAACGTTAATTACAATGTAACACATCCTATCATATTATCTACAATAAGGATAATACACTGAAATACAATTTAGTATATTATCGTTACTGACATTTGATGTTTTTAAAAACTTTGAAACATTTGTTGATTATCAACGTTGAGTATTTACAAACATCAACAAATAGGGGAACGTCCAAAAATATTTTCAATAACTGAGTTAGAGGATATCAAACACTGACATTAATGTACTATCTGTACTAGAAGACAATAAAATGTTTCTTACAGTGGGCAATAAATACACTTAGAACATAACTTATTATTTGTTCTAGAAACTGAAGATATACACTAGACCATGTTCATATTTATTTTTAAAAAATGTCCAAGAAAAACCAAATCTCACATTCAAATTATTGTACATATTGATATTTTTAGTAATTTTTTTACATGTTGTTTAAATCGAAACTTTCATTCTATATAACAGTTCGGTAAACGCAACAAAACAAAAAAATAATTTCCTTCAAAAAACCAACTTATTTTATGTTTTGACTTGTACACATTTTTCTTTATATACAAAAAAGTTATTTGACAATAAAGTAGAAGATAATATTGCGCATTTTCTAGTTGGAAAGTTGTACCATTTATTTTTTTATGATCTGTAATGTATATATTAGTAAAACCATTTAAATTCCTGCTGGCAAACCTTTGGAGAACTGGCATGGCCGAGCGCGTAAGGCGTGTGATTCGTAATCCGAGGGTCGCGCTAAACATGGTCGCACTCCCAGCCGTGGGGGCGTATAATGTGACGGTCAATCCCACTATTCGTTGGTAAAAGAGTAGCTTAAGTTGGCGGTGGGTAGTGATGACTAGCTGCCCTCCCTCTAGTCTTACACTGCTAAATTAGGGACTGCTAGCACAGATAGCCCTACACATATCTTCCTACATTGAAAGAGTTTGATATCTTTCAATTTTTTCAAAACTCCTTTTTATACTAGTGTCATTCAAACTTATTCGTTGATCACTCGTATTTATAAAAGTATCGATAACTTATATACGTCTTTCACTTTTAAGATGTTATGTATAGTACAATAAAATAGCCCAGGTGTGGCCCAGCATTAGTGTACTGTGCTGTAGATGAGAGTCTAAAGTTTTAAACTCTATGCCATTGAAGACGTTCCATAATATTAGTGGTATCGTTGCTCTACCCACCACGGGTACCGAAACCTGGTTTCTGGCGTTGTAACTACGCAGACATACCGCTGTGCCACAAACAACTGTTTGAAACACATAAAAATATCAGCCAAACCAGTTAACCAAAATCAAACACTGAGAAAAAACCATGTCGCACAAAATGCTGCTGACTGGTTACTTCATCTCTTGTCAGTGGTTAAAAGTTAGAAAGGGTTATACATAAACCATGGTGCTTTATGACCTTGCCGTTTAGCCTACATGTACCCAAGCTGCCTTTCAGGTTGAAAAATCCAAGTACAGTTTGATTAAATTTAGATGAAGACGAGAACAATTAATGCACATTGAACTTTTTTTTCAAAGAATACACACCTATCAGCCTGGTTAAGTTAGATATAATATTCACCGCAAAATTCAATACTGTATCCTAGCTTAACGTTGATGGGTATTGTTTTCCATATTCTAAGTAGTTGAAATAGCTTGCAGTTAACAATATCTGTGGTTCTACCCCAATAATTACTCTAATGCTACTTAAAGGTTTTATGAGATGGGTTTTTGTGTTAACTTCAATGCGTCTTCTTTCTCAGAAAGAGAAAATGGAATTTTATAAGCTAGTGAATTTCTCATTCGGGAAAATTCCTTAAGGTTTAAGTTAATCCTTTAAAAGATTCTTTTGTTGTAGTTTCAAGCATTTCTTTACAAATAATTTAATTATATAATGTTTTTATTTTAAATTTCTTTTAATTTCAACTCATTATGAGTGGTTGTTTTTATTGTACAAAGATTATAAGGCATAGTAATTTATAAATGTACTATTTGTATGATTTCTATGCAAATTATTGAGCAAATATTCAAGTGTATTTTACAAAACTGGTATGTAAGTATTTAAATAATAGATCTCAAAGCTCAGAAATCAGAAAAGAATATATTTGACTTTATTTACACATAAATATGCTATCAAATCCTATTTAGCATAAACTCTTTTCTTCCTCCTTAAGCAAAGGAAAGAGAATGTAGTAATAAACTACAGCAAAGATAAAATTAAGTTTGGCTTAATATTTTTAATTTTTTCAAAGCCTTTGACATTTAAAAACACCTCAATACTAAGAAACGACTTTCAGTTAAATCGTCAAACCTGCAGTTTATCAAACAAAATAATAAATATTGAAACCAAACAGATTACCATATCTTACGACTTGTAAGAATACCTTGAAAAAATATCTTGCGTCTTCCAAGACAAAAGTGATAGGTTAAGGTAACAGGTTAGCTTACGGCCTACTAAAAATGGCCCGTCATACAGATCGTAATCTCATTACTTACCAATTACAACTATTTCCAACAGCATAAAATATTCAATTTAACTAATACTGTAAAGAATATGAGGTATTTGACTATTTACTCAGAATGTTGAAAAAAGTTCAAGGCTGCTTTAAGGTGTTAGTTGCTGAGTCAAAATATATTTTTTCTTAGAACTGTCATTCCAAAATTAAGGTGCGTTTTTTTACGATGTAACGTTTTACAAGACGTAAAATAAGGCATTCAGTCAAAGGTCATCTTCGACATAAAAATTATTATTTAATCACCGTTCAGTACAACTGTCAATCATGACATCGATAAAACGCTCGATATTATATATATATATATTGGTTCTATTTAATGATTTCTCAATGGCACTTTGACTGAAAGCAGACGGCTAAGTTTTGTGGACAGTTTTGTTGTCTTTATCACCCCCTTTTCTGTATTTTGTTTATATAATAGCAAAAATGCTGCTAAAACATATCATGTCAACTTAAACTAACTCCAGGAATACAACTTATGCTGTTGGATGTTTAACCTAGTTTGTTTGTTTTTTATTGTTATTGTTGTCTATGCTAAAAATATGTACCAAGACGTTTACTATTTAGTAGTGAGAGTAGAGAGCCTTACAATTATTCTGCTAGACCTTTTACATTTATTTATCTTAGTTTCAGTTTGAAGTTTGTTAGTACAACACAAATTGTTTTCTAGAGGATTTTTCATCTGTGTTATCCGCTTGAACGACAAGTATGACATCTCTGGCCCTATATGGAGAGGTGATTAAGGCACTCAACTTGTAATCCAAGGGTCGCGAGTTCGAATCCCTGTCACAACAAACATACTCACCCTTTCATTCGTGGAGGCCTTATAATGCAATCCTACTATTCATTAGTAAAAAGGAGCCCAAGAGTCGGCGGTGGGGCCGTAATGACTAACGGTCTTCCCTCTTGTCTTACACTGCTAAATTAGGGAAAGGTAGGGCATATATCTCTTGTGTAGCTTTACGCGAAATTCAACAAACAAACAAATTATAACATCTCTAGCTTGCACTGCTTTAACTAGTATGGAATCTTTAATTTGCACTGCTTTATCAACTAGTTTTCACACAAGAGGGCCAAAGTTCGTCTGACGAAGTCACCTTTTTAGCTGCTCGCACCATCATGGACACTGAAATCCGATTTCTAGCGCTGTGAGTCTGCAGACATGCCGCTTTGCCAGTGGGGGGCGATCAGTAAATAATCTTTATATTTAAACTATAAGAGTTAAATACCAATTTTCCATTTCACTTTTATATAAATACTTCATATGCTTAACGTACAAATGGCTAAAATTCAAATTGTTATTTTTTTATTAAACATTACATAATATCACTGAATATCTTACTTTTAAAAACTATTCTATCAGCAGATAATTTTATATTTTTTGTTGCTTCTGGAGGCCCCGAAAACAGTTTTTTTATAGACTGGTAGATTAATTTCTAAAGATCCCGTTATTTAGTGTTATTAATTAAAAAACAAACAAACAACAGAAGAAACTTATTACTAGAAAAGGAGCCTGACGTAGCTTATCTAGTCGCTGTGAATCCCAAAATTTATGGTTCGCCTACATTACCGCAAAATCATGCTTCACATACTGAAGTCATTTGTGTGTTATAAGCGTGACAGTCAAATGTCACTACTGATAAAGAATAGCTATAGATTATGAAATGCTATCGCGTTTAGGGTCTTGTCTAGCTTTGGGCAGATATCTTAAACAAATAAACAAAGAATAGTAGAAAAAGCCAGCAGATATCTGTAGAAATAGCAACAGAAAAAAATGAATGTACGCATGATCGAAAAATTAACTCAATTCTGAAAACGTTTCACTAAAAGCAATAGAAAAACATTACACACGTGCACACACATTTGGATTTAAGGTTTATGATATATTAGTTCAATTTAATGATTTCTCTATGACGCTTTGACTGAAAGCAAACGGCTAAGTTTTGTTGACAGTTCGGGTTATATCTGAATGAAAAATTCTAAAAATAATCACACTTGATCTGAGTGTTGTCAGTCTCGTGGAATTATTGAATGCATTTCTCTTTTATAACGTTTGCTTCCTCACTTTAATGCATTTTTCCTTTCCTCATGCGACACTGGTAAGTTTTATGTCTTTCCATTTTTATAGTTTCATATTATTTCATCATAATTACTATAATATTTCTAATGTTTTCTGTTCATTCACTTCCAGTTTTAATTTTACTTTTCAATCAAAATATCTTGTTTTATTTTAACACACCAAATAACACAACTATAGTTGTGAAGAGATAGTTTATAAAATTAAAGGAAGATGTGTAACTACTAAAATGTAATAAGTTAACATGATACGGAGAAACTGATGAAACTGAAAGTTGGTATCAAGTAATTTGGAGTTACAACTTGAAACGTAAGCGAATATTATAAACAAAATTACGAAAAAAAAGCAGAGCACATGTCGTGAAATCGATCCACACATGTCTGGTTGAATTAAAGAATTCGTGCGTCAAAGAGTGAAAAAGCAGCTAACGAGGGGAAAATGATAAAAGTACTGAACATTATATGCGTAACTGAATTACTTAACATGCAAAATAACATGAAATCATAATGACCCGCAGATATAATAATTACTTAATTTAATCTGATTTAATTTGGTCTTTTATGCCCGTTTGTATTTCAATTTATTAAAAATAAATTAATGCTTTTGGTTGAGAGAATATAAACCTTTTATACTTAAATCACTACTACTAGAAAGAAATATTCTTTCCGTATAATACACATTATCATTTTAAAACTCAGTTAACAGAATAAACTTTTATAGGACATATACAACAAAATTGTAATATTTTCAATGAAGTTTGCTAAGTTAACTGATTTTAAATGTATAACAATAATTGATTCTAAGGTAACAGACCGATATTCAGAAACTTTCAGGCTTGGGATGGCCGGATGGTTAAAACCTTTCTCTAGTCGCAATCTGTGGGTCGCGATTTTGAATAATCGTCTCACCAAACATGTTCGCTCTTTCAACCGTTAGGGCGCTATAACGTCCTTAATAGATTAGTCCTTCAAAAAATAGCATTCTTAAAATTACGTACATGCAATATATTTTACACCATGTTAGGCCTAGCATTGTCGGATGACTTGCGTGTCTGGCTGTAAATCAATGACTCAAGATTCGGGCCCGGCATGATCAGGTGGTTAAGGCACTCGACTCGTAACCCGAGGGTTGCGGGTTCGAATCCCCGTCACACCAAACATGCTCGCCCTTCCAGCCATAGGAATGTTAAAAAGTAACGGTCAATCCCATTATTCATTAGTAAAAAAGTAGCTTAAAAGTTGGTGGTAGATGATGCTGAGTAAGCTGCCTTCCCTCTAGTCTTTCACTGCTAAATTAGGGACGGATACCACAGATAGCCCTCGTGTAGTTTTGCTCAAAAAACAAAAAAACTCATCCAACCACCACACACATATACACACACAAGCACAAAGATTTGTGAATATAAACTTATTAGCATTTTATTTATTTCTTTGTCTGTGCTATAAGTCAATGGTTATGCACATTTAAAAATAACAGTAATAAGCCACAAACCCATGAACTACACGTAATAAGTCAATAACTATCGAGTCAAATGAGATTGATCAAACTGAGCAGACAAACTCTTCATATCAGATATTAATACATGAAGAAGTTAATAACGCCTGACAGTGAAATAACGGTATCATAATAACGTTAATTATTACTTTTACTTTCATATGCACTAATAAATTTTTGAATATTTAAAGGAATGTGGATTAAACTTTTTTTTTTCCAAAACTAAGCATTAAGTACATGATTAGATCTTCAAACATGATTTATTACTTTCGGCAACCACGAAAACTTCTCACAAATTCTGATGACGTCTATATGTTAAGGCTATCCTGCAGTATCTTATACAAAGCTTTCATCATAGATACTAGTATGGGTGTGTCGAGACGAGTTAAAAGATATCTGGAGGGAAATATTGGACAACATAACAAAAGCCAGCATCAAAGATGCATAGGCATATTTCCAAACAATTCGGTTGCTATGACAACGCCCTTACAAAACCGACGCTCCATTAATATCAAATACTTAAAGAAAATAGTATCGCTGGTGTTTTCTCATTATGGAAGATGAGAACATTATAGTTAAATGTCAGTACAACTCGTCAGCCAACACTGCTTTTATAAATGTCCATTAATGACAAGCTTGGTGTATGACCACATCTATATGGAACGATGTGATAACAACTGGATAGATGAGTGCTGTTAAGGCTTCGTTATAGAAAACTCTACTAACTTGATTTGTTACATGCCGACTATTGCAATGAAATAAAGTGATTTATTATTAATTTAATTCATTATTACGTTGCTAGATCTGCAATGATACGAAGTAAAATATAGTTTCCATTTTGTTTTTGGAGAATAAAAACGGCTATTTACAAATCTTATGTGTTACTTTGTAACGGTCAATCCCACTATTCGTTGGGTAAAAGAGTAGCCCAAGAGTTCGTGGTGGGTGGTGATGACTAGCTGCTTCCCCTCTAGTCCTACACTACTAAATTATGGACGGCTAGCACAGATAGCTCTCGAGTAGCTTTGCGCAAAATTCAAAAACAAACAAAATCTTCTCGGTACTTTATCACAATCTACAATGTAGTCAAGTATCTTTTTTTAACACTTAATTACTACCTACACCAGTTATCATAACTTAAATTGCAGCCAGCATTATAGCGCAGTGTTGTGTTGTTTGGTTCATCATTTTAAAGTAACATAGTTGATTTGTATTTCTTGAAATATTTTATCATCACCAAGAAAAAAACCATGTTTGAAAGATAACAAACTCACTGTAGTTTTAATGGATGACGCAGATGACTGTTTTAATTGATACTTTAAAACTTGGCACGAAGGATGCATTACTCTTCTTTAATGAAATGTTTTTATTTTGGCAAACTAAAATATTTTCAGCATATACTAATTTTACTCACTTAACATGAAAACAAAAAGATAGTCCTTCAAGAAATAACATTCTTAAAATTACGTATATACAACATATTTTACACCATGTTAGGCCTAGCATTGTCGGATGACTAGCGTGTCTGGATGTAAATCAAGGACTCAAGATTCGGGCCCGGCATGACCAGGTGGTTAAGGAACTCGACTCGTAATCCGAGGGTTGCGAGTTCTAATCCCCATGACACTAAACATGCTCGCCCTTTCAGTCATAGGGGTGTTAAAAAGTAACGGTCAATCCAACTATTTGTTGGTAAAAGAGTAGCCCAAGAGCTGGCAGTGGTTGGTGATGATCAGCTGCCTTTCCTCTAGTTGCATACTGCTAAACAAAGGACGGCTAGCGAAGATAGCCCTCGAATTACTTTCAGCGAAATTAAAAACACACCAAACCACGAGATTCAAACCTGGAATATACAACTGATTGCACTCTGCATTTTAAACTGCAGGCGAGAAAAGATTGTTTAAGAGGAGAGAGTAAACGTAGGAAATAGTCCTACAATGTCTCAACCGGAAGATTTACTTACACTGTCCCCACAAGCTCTAAACCATCAAATCCCCTCGGATTAAACCAGCAAGTCATTGACAGCAGAATCTGCAGAGAAGAAAGCAGCAGATTCAAGTCAAGCTGTGCGTGTCTTCGAGAGACTTCTGAAGTCTTCTTCAACGCGAAGAAAGGCCAAAATGATGACAGTTACAAGCCAGTAACGTCTACGATTAAAACTGTCAAGTTTAGTCTACTGCAAGTTAATACATAAGATAACCAGTAACTAATTTACTTGTTAAAAATGGTCCTACTAATTTTAACTCATAATGCGTACAAGTATAATATACTTACATGTCCAAGTAAAGAAAAAATTGTAATGAAACAAACTTATCCAACGACAGTATAACTTAAAATATTGAAACTAATGAACGAACAGGCGTAACAGAAATTATAACAGTTAATTCCTACTCAACTAAACACACGTAAATAGAAAACGAAATCAATAAGGAAGACTCATTTCGAAGAAACCAGCAATACTAAGGATAATGCCACCACTTTGAATATTTCACATGAGAACAATGAAGGATTCACAATAGTCCAAAACAAAAAAAAACAATGTAATAAGACAAACACACCAAAAGTAACAGAAAATAAGAACACCAACAACATTCAAACACAACAAAACAAAAAACCGAAACTGTTTATAATCATAATTTAAGTACTAGTTTCTTACATGACACCCCATATTGTGGCGGAAACCCAACCTACAAACCACGTGCCCAGATAACAATAATCAAACATTAGCCAAAGACGGTGTCCTAAATCGAAAAAATCATATCAGCTAGAACTCAAAATCCCATTAATCTCATTAAGATCACATAATACGAAAATAAACATATTACTGGCGTCATTTAAAGTATCGTCATTGTTTGGTATTAGTGACCAGGCATGACCAGGTGTTTCAGGCACTCGACATATAATCTGGAGGTCAAGAGCTCGAATCCTCGTTACACCAATCATGTTCGCTCTTTCAGCCATAAGGACATTTCAATGTGTTGGTCAATCCCTTTATTCGTTGGTAAAAAAGTAGCTCAAGAGTTGGTGATAGGTAGTGATGACTAGCTACCTTCTCGCTGGTTTTACATTGCTAAATTAAGGACTGTTAGCGCATATAGCCCTCGTTTAGCTATACGCAAAATTCAAAACAAACTAAGTTCATAGGCTACTTTTTCACCAAAGAATAGTGGGGTTAACCGTCACATTAAACGCCCACACGTCTGAAAGGGTGAGCATATTTCGTGTGACGGAGATTTGAACCTGCTACCCTAAGACATAGGGTGCGAAGAAAATTAAACTATCACCACTAATAATAAAGCAAATACAAATACAGAACACATAAAAACAAACAATAAGCAACAATTAACAGACACGGCAAATAAACAAGAATCAATATCTATTATCACAGACATGACAAGCATGGTAATATATTTTATGACCGAAATATAAAAACCTAATAATGACACAAACTACGTACCATACTTATAACACTAGCAACAAAACACTTAATACCAGTTCTTCCGCAAATGATACACACATTCATGACTAACACTAAAACATAAATTCACTGTTTCTCATGTGAATATTCAAGATGGTTTTGCTTCCAAGAGACACGAAATCAAAAAATAATTTAGACCCTTATCACAAATGCATCATCTTTGAAACTTATCTGCTACATAACCGTTAGGGCAAATAAAAAATATAACAAGGACCCTATCAAGGTATAGGTCTAATCTATAAATCAATATTGGCAATCACAATCTACTGCCCATCTGGTAGAATGTTAAATATAAATCTGTTAAACAATTTAGTTAACAAAAATAAAACTACACTGTGATAGGGGATTTCAACTCTAAACACAAAAATGTTGAATGTCGAAGGACAAAACCAAATGGATCTCGATTACTAAAATTCCTAAATAACACAAACTCGGTGCTTTTAAATGACTTGACGCAAACTCACTGGTGCAAACGTATAAATTTCGGATAAATATTAGTTTTACGTGTATCCTCTTCTGATTTAAGTTTAAAATATTTAGAATTTGATGTTGGATAAGATATAGACAGTGATCATGTTCTTATACGATGCAATTTCTAAAACAAATCAATATTTCAAACTAAATTTGTCTACAATAAAGCAGATTGGCAACAATACAAAACAAAACTAGATTCAAAGATAACAAGTGCCTTGTGTCCACAAAACACAGGTGATTATTGTCAAGTAATAACTAAATCATTACCAGATTCAAAGATCGCAAGTACCGCGTGCCCACAATACATAGATCATTATTGTCAAGTAATAAATGAATGCACCATTAAATCAACAGAAATAGCTATCCAAAACAACAGAATCACAGAACAAATTACACTTGTAAACCACACAAAAGTATAATAGATATTATTAAAGAAAGACTCGGATTATAAAGGCAATACATAAACACAAGACATATAACTTTGAAACTGCAGATAAATGAAATCACTAAAACAAGAAAACCGGTATACTTATTGCAATACTTTAAATAAAGAACATAAAAAAATTTCCACACAAAAAACCATCAAAAGTATACCCAACACTATTACATGGTAACAAAACAACATATAATAACATATAAAAAGCGGAACTATATAAAGAACATCTAGAAAGTATTTTTCAAACACAAACCGATACAGATATGAAAAGTTATTACCGAAACCAAGTAAACAACATAACCAAATGAGATAACAATGACAAATCTATACAGCTATAAAACACACTAAAAACAAAGCACCAGGTGTGGACCATATACAAGCAATATTACTCAACAATGGAACTCACTTATTTCTTGAACATTTCATATCTCTCTTCAACTTTTTTTCATAACAGGGTACATCACCGTATCTTGGAAACAAGCGAATGTTGTTATGTTTTTAAAGGAAGGAAAACCAGCACATTAGCTACAGACCAACCACCCTGACCAGCTGCGTAGAAAAAAATAGAAATAATTATTATTATAATAGGTGAAAGATTAAATTATTAACTGGAATGCAATTCTAAATTATCGGAAGTGCAAAAGGGATTCAGAATGTTTCGGCAAACTAAGAAAAAAAGTTTTGTACTTTTGTTTCTTTTAGGTTTAGAGAAGTCTTTCGATACAATCTTCCATTCAGGTTTAAGATTCCTTATGTTATACTTATAATACTGAGTTTTGAGTTAAACCTTGTTTCATTACCAATGAGAACAATGCTACTGGTGGGTTGGTCAGGATGGATAAAATGTAGTGCAAAAGAAGGATCTTTTTTTCTTACCAGATACTTTGTGGTTTTGAAACCGTTTTTTAAGGTAAGGAAGAGTAGTCTGATTTTCTTATTGACGAGAAACTCATTTGAAATGAAAATGAAATTGAAATCTCAGATGTAAAGGAACATCTTTATACTTATACTAATTAATAACCTGACATCCACCTGCAGTGCACCATACAATCATGTATCTGTTTATACTCTCGTCCCTAAGTCATGTACCCGGCAAAGGTCACACCCAAAGTCTCTCTTTCATAACCTAAATATGACCTAGGAAGGTCGAATCGTTGTTCTCTTCTTTTTTAATAAAAGCGTTAACACTCATACCAGCCATTTTTATGCATTTTATAGTCTGAATTTGTCCAACATATTGATTTGTTTTGGAGGGAGTGCAATGTATAAGATACATTTTTTTCAGTTTTACAAGAGATTGTTTCTATTATACTGTAGTTGCATTTTAGATGTTAATCTGAGAAAGTACTAGTAGACTTTATAAATATACAAGTGTGACATCAAAAGTTATTAGAAGAGGAACATTCATTCTCTGGCTCGGTAGGATTGACTTTTGTGCAAACAAAGGTATTATTGATATTTTGTTTTTTCGGAAAAAATAACAACAGGAACATTATGTAAACTCATTCGAAAGAAAGGGTAGGAACGTTTATTACGGATTAGTGAAACGTTTTTCAAATTTGGAAAGCTGGTGATAACTATAATAACTGTTAGACCGTTTGTGGCCAAAGTAGTTGAGAACAATAGCAAGCAATGTTTTGACATGAAAATCGTTTCTCGCTCAAACTAATCCAGGAAACGTAGAGACTTTTAATATTAGCAAGATCTCCAGTATTATTATTACCTACTATAGTTATATATTCTGGGTGGGCCCAACATGGCAAAGGGTCGGGGGTTGGCATCCCAGTCCCGCTAAACATGATCGCCCTTTTAGACGTGGGGACGTTATAATGTAATGGTCAATTCCACTATGCGTTGGTAAAAGAGTAGCCCAAGAATTGGCGGTAGGTGGTGATGACTGGCTGCCTTCCCTCTGGTATTACAGTGCAAAATTAGGGACGGCTCAGGTTTCTCCTCCTGGTTAGGGGTTGTGCAGTAGGCTAACAATTTACTCAGTTAAAAAACTAGCCTGTTAATGAATCCGCAAGCGATTGCAGCCCTAGGTTCCTTCATGGAATCGAGAGGCATAATAAAAATATTTAAAAAATGCTCCATTTAATAATTTGGAAATTTTCAGCTTATAAGTGCACCTTATAACTTGCATAACCAAATAAGGTGTACACTTCATATGAATAATATTTAGATAAGCTTCAATGCTGCCAAGTCCTTTGAAAATATTAGAACATTATGCTTCTTTAAGAAGTTAGAATTTGAGAATTTTCGTTTTACAAGGAAAGTTACCGGGTCATTTTTTTCAAATTTACTTAGATGTGGTTAATCAGTGTTATAGTAAGTATAACATGTCCAACCAACGTACTTGTCAAAAATTTACGTCAACGTGCCCCTACTAAAAGAAAAAAATATATATTCATTGTATTTTTATGGAACACTTTATGTAACATACATTAATAACAGTCTAACGTGGAACCATGAAACATTCTGCTTTATGTCACTTATATTCACTTCAATTAATTTCTTTCACTTTTGACCTTAAATCGCTATTTTTGACTTGGTTTTAAATGAAATATTGTAGTTACATTGATAAAAAGTATAAATTTATTTAAGTTGGAACTTTTACAGACACTTTCTCCAGATACTTTATAACAAAAACAGAAAGAGTCTCCCCTAAAAAAAATTGCAAATAAGAAGCGAAAGGAATAAATAAAAAATTTAATTTTTCAGTGAGCAATTACGTGCTTTTTATATGTTTATCAAATATGACAGGCCACCAAGGAAATCATTTTAGTTCCTAAAACATTATATACAAAGTTGTTCAATTACTTTATTTTAAATAAAATAACTACGTGTTTTTTTTTCATTTGGATATTTAAATTGAGAATTCCAACAGTTTTGCCACAATTTCAAAAATGTTCGTGCCCCAAATGTATATCAAGATATACTAGAATATTCCCCACTGAGCCATGCCTAACTCTTTGTCTATTTGTCATTTCATCTTCTAAGTAAATAATTCCATTAGAATTTTCTCAGAAACCACTAGGGGCATCAAACATTATTAAAATAGTGAAAAATAGAAATCAATAATTGTTTTAGATACATTTAGATTGGAGCATATACAATTTCTGATGCCAGTCTACCATTTTTATTTTGTGTGGAGCGTACATTCAGTTCATTCTGTATAATAATTAATGCATTTATTACTGTTGAAGTTTATCTCAAAATGTTTGTATTAAAGCGTTGGTCTTGATACATTTTTCCAGACTTGCCTATTGCAAAAATTATTTTTGAGTACTGTTTCAAGAAACAAATCGATAAGACAGATAGAAGTGTTTGATATAAACTAAATTTTCAATTTCAGTATACACCTGTCACTCTTTCATTTCTGGTACTAACTTTAATGTCTGTTTACTGGTTAAACTAATCTTATTCCATGCCTTGAATTGTTGCTAAATGTTTTCCGTTTTGGAGGGCCCGGCATGGTCAGGTGGTTAGGGTGCTCAACTTGTATCTGGAGGGTCGCGGGTTCAAGTTCCCGTCACAACAAACATGCTTGCCCTATCAGCTGTGGGAGCGTTATATGTGACGATCAATCCCACTATCCGTTAATATATAGTAGCCCAAGAATTGGCGAGGGTAGTTATGTCTAGATGTCTTCCCTCTAGTCTTACAATGCTAAACTAGGGAAGGATAGCGCAGATAGCCCTCGTGTAACTCTGCGTGAAACCAAAAAACAAACAACCAACCCCGATTTTGACTCCACCACGTGTAATTATAGGTAAGAGCATGGAGTTAAAATAGGGGTTTGCAGTTTGAATGAATAATATATATAATACCTCCTCCATTGTTCCCTTACTATTTTGCGATTTGTGAATGCAAGTTTTTAAATTACCACTGTTTTATGTTGTATATATCTGTTTAATGAGGTTTACATGTGCATGTGTGTGTGTTTTATAGCAAAGCCATACTGAGCTATCTGCTGTGTCCATCATGATGAATCGAACTTTACATATTAGCGATGCAAGTCCATAGGTATTAAGTAAATTAAATTATTTAAAAATACCAGAGAAACATAATGGAAATACAAAACTTTGAAGGACCAACTTTCATATCTAAGTGTAAATTATATTTTACATAATATTTCCAATTTCCATTCTCCTATTGGGTAAACGGTTACTTTAAGGACTTATGAAGTTATAACCCGCGATTTCATTCCGTACTATAACAGATTGCATACATTCCATTGTGTAGCTTTGTGCACTCTTCTATAAATGGCATGATTGCGTACTCCATAGCTCGGCATGGTCAGGTGGTTAGGGCACTCCACTTGTAATATGAGTGTCATGGGTATTACACATTGTACGATCTGTTGCATAGATCATATAATAAAACGAAATACTAATAATAAATTACCAACTACTACAAAAAATAAATAGTTTTTACTTTTTTGTAGTTTTTATATCTCACTTCCTTATTAAGACAAAAATCTATAGAATAATACACAACATGTAAATATATATATATATAGACAGCAAAGAATTCATTTTAAAACGTAGTAGTATGATAAAGCCTAAATGGTTCCCACGTATGATACAATATATATGATAGAAGTGAAATAGAAACCCGATAATGTATCTCAGGTTAACCTGAAGATGACCTAGAAAAGTCGAAACGTTGTTTTCTGCTTATCCATAAAAGTGTTAATACCCATATCAGTCGTTCTGATATACATTTTTGTTTCAACTGAGTTTCTCGTGATCAAGAGAAACCCTATAACCGATCGCTTTTTGAATGTGGACCTTTCTTCTTCATGGCAAACTTTAGGTGGTTGCGTTATCGAATGAGTGATAAATATAAAGGAAATTTAGTGACATCATGAAGGTCATCCAGTTTTCCAGAAAATGTTTATTTCTCTATGTACTATTGTAAACGGAATATTCTAGACTAGAAATATATAGCTAAGTGTACATTTAAGTAAATTATTATACGGTCTAAAGTAATCTTTAGGAGAAGAAAGTCAACAACTATTTGGTAAGTGAACTCAAAAACAAAGTAGCCACAAATGCTAAAGATGTTGGTGATATGGCTTAAAATGTTATAAAATTTAATTTAAAACCATATATTTCATAAACATAATTATGCATATTTCAAAAGTTATATAAGCTAATTAGCGTTACAATTTATTATAAAATAAGTTTATTAAAATTCTACAAAATATATTGTTGAAAAGGGAAACTGCATCCAGGAGGTTAACACTTAATTATTATGCACATTAAAAAAATGTTAACATTCGCAAAGTGAAGTTTTTAACGATTTTAACTATAATGTGTAAATTGAAATTTCGTTTAGCCATATTTAGTAATGAAATTAAACACATTAATTGAATAAATTTATGAAAACAATACATTTAATATATGTCACTTAAAGTAATTCAAGCACACGATTAGGCTTTAATGAATATTATTTTTTGATAATTACAAAACAAAAAGGTTATTTATCATTTAGAGAAAGTGGATTATAAAATCACTCGCTGTTTTTTTTGGTGGAAATCAATACAATGGGCTATCTGCACTCTCTGGTACGACTGATCAAACCAAAGGTTTTAATGTTGTAATTCTGTAAACTTACGGCTGAGCCGTTAGAGGGAGGATGTAAACGTAATGTAGGATTAGTTTAGTTTCATTATTCATTATTAATTATTAAAATTATTCTTTTTGAGAATGACTATTACCTATAACTTAAAACTTTATCAAGTTCTTTGCATTTTAAAACTTTTCCTATTAAACAAGTCTGGCATAGCCGGGTGGTAAAGACACTCGACTCATAATATACATAATAGACAAAACTGTAGCAATAGCTTATGGGTGTGCTAATTTAAAATTATTTTATGTTTACCACTGTTATTCTTGCTCATAATTAATTGTGACGGTACAATGGGGCGCATGTTTTTAGGCCTCGATTTTTCTTGGATAACCCTTGCGTTTCAATTATCGTGATGAGAATTACGTTACAGAAGTAATATAAATTAGAGTTGCTATAATATTACTCCAGAAATCAAGTGGTGAGATATTCAATTTAACATTGATATCAATAGTAATAGCAACCCAGATGTCACAAAATACACATCCATTTTACTCAATAGAAATTCATTTCACTCTCTCTTAATGGGCAGTAAAATTATTCTTAATATAACCACCTTACTCCGAGTCATAATTTACAGTAAAGTTATATAATGCAAAACTTTCCCTTTAAATTCTTGATTGAATCTGCTGTTACACGCTGATTTATCAGTCTGGTTCCTGTCGAGAAAATCAATTTTATCTAATAACACCATAGCGGAAGTAACAACCACTGTACTCTTTGTTAAAGAATATTGACTTTCCGCATCAACCACAGCTTTAGGCAAAAGTTACTTCTCCATTCTAAATAAAAATAGTGACAGTTTCTTTAAATATAGTGATTAATATAAAATATATATGCTCTGATTATTTCAACATACAGTATTTAAAAAAATTCTATTTGCTGAGGACCACAAAGTTGTTTCGTTACATTTTATTGTGTTTTATAATCAAATATAGCCTATAATCTTCCAGAATACAAAAAATAGTCAAGAATTAATAAGTTAACATAAGAACAGCTATCTCAATTTGTACCATCACATGGGAATAATTACAATAATAATTTTAATATGTTGCTATAAAATAGTTTCTAAATTGCAAATGAATTATTTAAATTAATTCTTTTTGTTACTTGTTTATAATTAACAAGTTTTTTTTTCACAGACGGCTATGTTTCTCCAAAGTTTACAATTAGTTGTAATCCCTAAAACAACAGTTTCTCTTATAACTGAAGGCTTGTTCATTTCATTTTTGTTTGTTTTTAACCACTTTCCTATAATGATTCACCTAATAGCCATCAAGGGTTTCTTTAGACTTTTTGCCAGACTTCCGATTTAATTTACAAGGCCACAAGTTAAACTCCACTAAGTTACGTTGCTTGTGTAACGAAGATGTTTTGGCTTTTTTCAGTGGTATGACGTCATGCAAAAATAGGATTTGCTTTAATTTTCGTTTTAAGTTTAATATTTTGTTTTATTGTACACTTTTAAAGCATCGAGAATTTAAAATTTTCCCCTTTGTTTTCAAGATTTGTGTTGCGTCTATCATGGATTTTAAAATGGTCGCCAGATATTATACATTTTTCCCAAACATCTTCAAAATGCTTAGAAAGAAATTTTGATGTCCTGGATCAAGAAGCTGGACTATGATACTAGAAATCCACCAATGCTCTTTAAAAGAGATATATATTTCAAAGCTTTTACAAAATATTAAAGACCGCTAATCAACATAACCAAAGAAATGGAAATTGACTATCGCAAAAAAACGCGCCATGACTAAAAGGGCGAATATGGCCGGTAATGGGATTCAACCTCGCGATTCACTGGGTGAAAATCGAGCACCCTAATACTAAAAATTCTTGAAAATAGTTCGCCTTTGGCATGAAGAGATATAAATGTTAACGTAACATGTATATATGTAACTGTCTATATATATGATCGAAATAAAAAACAAAGTTGTGGCATCTATTGAATAATACTACAAACGAAAATCCTTAAAAATTTCAAACTTTGGGTATTCAAGATTCAGACAATTAGAAAAAAATACATGTCGAACAATTATTTATCATAGAACAAAATTTTAAATAAAAGTATTCCTCTTACAAAAAAAGAAAATGTTCTCAAGAACTGTACATGAAGATTTGATTGCAGATTTTGTTTGTTTTGGAATTTCGCACAAGGCTACTCGAGAGATATTTGTGCTAGCCATCCCTACTTTTGCAGTGTAAGACTAGAGGGAAGGCAGCTAGTCATCACCAACCTCCGCCACCTCTTGGGCTACTCTTTTACCAACGAAAAGTGGGAGTGACAGGCACATTTCAACGCCCCCACGGCTGTGAGGGCGAGCATGTTTGGCGCGACGCGGGCGCAAACCCGCGATCCTCGGATTACAAGTTGGGCGCCTTACGCGCTTGGCCATGCCGCGCCATTTGTAGTTTTACTGATGCAATTTGTAAATATAAGAATCGAGTCATATTTTCAATTCATGCTACTATTTTAACACTTTAAACATTACAGTTTATATCAGGACAATCCCAACACGTTTTCCATGCAGTACTTCAAAGAAAATCTTTTTTTTAAAGAAGATGTTTAATTTTTTTAATGAGATATAAATATAACGATTAGTAATTACAGCACCAAAAACGACCTTTTGGGCAACGTTTCTGAAGTTAATTTAATCTGCATGTGTCGATAAGTCAATATACAACATCCAAACATTATAAAACTATTATATTTATGTTTAGCACAAAGCAACACAATGGTCTAATTGTGCTCTGTCTATCGTGGGTAGTAAAACCTTATTTTTAGCATTATAAACCTTTAAACCTACTACTCAGCCAACAGGAACATATAATAAATAGTAAACATCAATTTCTATATTCTCCATTAAGGTTGTTGTTATTTTGAATTAAGCACAAAGTTACACAATGGGCTATCGGTGTTCTGCCCACCATTGGCATCGAAACCAGGTTTCTAGCGTTGCAAGTCCGAAAACATACCGTTGTGCCGCTGAGGGGGTCGTCGAAAATCCACTTGAATTCTCTTTGGAGCAATCTTTTAGACCAAATACAAGCAGAAGTTGCAAGGAGTGAGGTTATAGCTAATATTAAAAAACAAATATATTATAATCATTCATGAGACATGAACTAAATGTCCATAAAGCTCAAGGAATTTCTCTGCAATTCCTTATAACAAATATAGTGCATATTAAGGTTTATTTGGGCTTGCTGAGATTCCAACAATAAGTTACATCTTGATATTTTTCACAATATTATCAAATATTTCTTCACACATAATCTGTGTAAGCATGCAAGACTCATAACTTATTACCTGACTGAAATGACTGACGTAATAAATTCAGATTCTACAATATAGCATACCTACCTGAGAAAAAGGTGGCACGTCTGTTATCAAATTAGGTATACCAATTGGAGGAGATTGGGTTGATCATGCATTTGAATAAGGCAGCCTAAAATTTATCAGTAGAGTTATAAGGATCACCCAGAATTAATCAGAGGCTACTTAAATAAGTTCAGTGAAATAATGTTATCTGTACACCCTGCTGGCCAAAATCTTAAGACCAGTGAGCATAAAGAAAAATATGAAATTTGCATTGCAAGGTTCAACTACTTATTTGAGTAGAGCTTCAAAAGATGAAAATAAGAAAATGGAAAATAAAAATACTTTTTTAGTATTCAACAGGGAAAATGTGAACACCATTAAATTAGCCTAAATGCTAGCTGGTCAAAAGTTAAAGACCATACCAAAAAGAAGTCCTAAACAGGGTAAAAAAGGCCAAACAAGAGGTATCAGTAGTGGGTTGCACGCCCGTAATTGCAAATAACTGCAAACATTTGCTTTGGCATGGTCGATATAAGTGTTTGCAGAAGACTGGCTGGAATGTTATTCCAAGTGGTGAAAATGGCTTCACGAAGATCATGCATCGTTTGGAAGTGAGGTCCATTTCTGTCGACTTCCCTTGCAATCCACCTCCAAACATTTTTAGTGGGGCTCAGTTTGGGCGAAAACGCTGGGTGGTCCAAAAAATCACGTTATTCGCGAAGTAAAAGTCCTTTGTCTTGCAGGATTGCAGCGTTGTCCTGCTAAAAGATCCAGTCATTTCCACACAAGCGAGGGCCTTCAGTCAATAAAGATACTCTGTCCAACATGCTAATGTAGCTAGCTGCTGTTTGACGCTCCTATATAACCTGAAGCTCCATTGTTCCATGAAAGGAGAAGGCACTCCAGATCATGATCAAACCTCCTCCACTGTGTCGTGCAGAAAATGTCTCCGATGGGATATCTTTATCGTGCCAGTAACATTGGAAGCCATCTGAACCATCCAGTTTAATTTTTTTCTCATCAGAGAACAAAACCTTCGTCCACTTTTCTATGTCCCATGTTTTGTGCTTCTCAGCAAAGTTTAACCGAGCTGTGGAAGGAGACGTGGCCTTTGAAGATGTCGATGTCGTCTTATTGTTCTTGAGCTGCATTTTGCGTCCGTAAGGGCCATGATCTGGTTCGACGAACGGCTGATGTCTTGCCAGACAACCCGTCGAATCCTCCTGCTTAACGCCGGTGAAATCTTCTTGGGCCGACCACTTAAAATTCTCGTTCGGTATACCTCAGAGACTTTGAATAAATTTGCAACAGCAGTTTTACTACGACCAATCTCACCAGCGATGGCACGTTGATAGAGACCTTGCTTTTGCAGTGCGACAGTTCTGCCACGTTCAAACTCTGTCAAACTTTTAGCCTTTCCTATGTTTTTACCCAATGTAACACAGGAGATGTCAGTGAGAGATGCTGACAACGCTAATGCTTGAATACAAATGACTAAATTTCATTACGTGTTTACCGATTAACGCTTAGTTTCAGTATGGTCTTCACCTTTTGACCAGCTAGTAGTTAGGCTAATTTAACTGTGTTCACATTTTCTCTATGAAATGCAAAAAAAAGTTTTTTTTCCCTCTTCTTATTTTCATCTTTCGAAGCCATACTGAAATAAGTGTTAAGTCTAACAACGCAAAAGGCATATTTTTTTCTTTATGTTCATTGGCCTTAAGATTTTGGTCAGAGCAGAGAAACAAATGTTCATCAATGTGCACAAAATGAAGGAATACATATTGTATCATTCAGGAAGTCATTTCACTCATAAAGGCTTTGACTTGATGAACACGTATTTTAACAACATACTAAATGAGGAAGTACAGGGTAATATAATTGCTAGTGCTGTTAATCGTCAGCAAAATACAATGAGTATGTAACTTCTAAAGTCTTCATTATTCACTACATGCAAGCCGTTCCTAATTTAGCAGTAAAAGACTAAAAGGAAGACAAAGCATCTAGCCATCACAACCTACAACTAACTCTTGGAATACTCTTTTACTGATAAATAATGGGATTCACTGAAACTTTTTAACGATCCATGACTCAAAGAGCAAGCAAATTTGGTGGGAAAGGGATTCAAACCTGTGACCTTCAGATGGCGAGTTGAGCTCCATAACTACCTAGCTATGCCTGGCCTGTTCACATGGGACTCAAAATAAATTAAATTAATATTTATATTTTGCAGTGAAATTACTAATATAGGGTAAGCAATGACAATGGTTATTACATCTATTTCTCAAGTGTAGGCTTTTCTATCTAACGGTTTCTCTATGGGTTTTTCTTCATTACTTGAAAAACCCACAATGCTATTTATAGTACAGTGTTAAAGATGGTTTATTGGGTGTGTTCACGGCCTGAACGGCCAGGCCAGAGACATAACTATCGCTAACTTAGAACAGTCCATCAAAAACAAACCAATAGTCATCAACGCCTGTACCTACACGATTACTCATTGTAAAATATCGGTATTAACTGTTACGTTTATAACACACTCATAAATGAAAGTGCACAGCACAGACTTAAATCTTGGATCGTTCTACTTGTAGTCTGGCATTGTAATCTTTCGGCTACATCCGGGTCAGAATAGGGCTAAAGGTACATTTTGATTGTCTTTATTATACATGATACATTCAACTTGATTTTATTTGTGTTTAGTTTTTCATGTGCAATATTTTCTCATTTCTCTTTCTAACTTTCTCCAGACTTATGATGCTGAAAATCGGGTTTCAATACCAATGATAGACACAACACAAAAAGACAAATGTGTAGTTTTGTGCATGACACAAACATACAACTCTTTTTAATTTATGATATACTCATATAAAAATAAATTTTACAACTTTAAAGACTAAAACACGGAAAACATTTTTTTTTCATATTTCTATTATAATACACGAAGTATAATTAAAAACGTTTGATTATCTAATTACAAAAGTAAATTAACTACGTTTTATAATAATTTGTTACATTTTTTATAGGGTTAATAATGACATGACAAAAATAAAGGATATTTAATTAACAAAATTGTATGGTTAAACAATTTAATTGGTACTGCTTAATTGTTTCTTTGATAAATGTTTCAACACGAAAATGAAAAAGATACATATATATTTGTCACTAGTTTCCCAAGTAATATTGAATGGTTTATTCAAAAAGAGTTTTAAAACATAAGTTTTTATTGAATTATTTGTAGTGTTGTGTAACCTAACTCGTAAATAAATGTCTTTCTATTTTTATCGCATGGAAATGGTAAACATATCTCCTTCCCTTTCTTTGCTCAATTTTAAAAGCTGAACGATTACATACTACAGAAAGCAATGGAAGAGAAGCTAAACTTTCAGCACACATTTTCTCAATAAGCGTCACGTTAGTTACATAAAATCATTAGTGTGAAAAAGAAGAGGACGAAATCAGGTTGAACGTCAACAAAATAACTATTTTATGGTTATAGTTCTTCTGGACTAAACGCAAGTATTATATATATAGGTTATTGCATAGCATAACAAAATCTACTATTAAATAAATGCATCCGTATTTTTTTAAGTTCTAAAGGTTTTTGTAACAAAATAAAAAGTGTCGCAATTTAAGTCAAAATCATAAATTATTTTATAATCGTAACAGCAATTTCGTTACAAGCAAACTCCTTTAGAACACAAATTTTTTTATTCATTTCAATGAATGTTTGTTTGTGTTTGGAATTTCGCACAAAGCTACTCGAGAACTATCTGTGCTAGCCGTCCCTAATTTAGCAGTGTAAGACTAGAGGGAAGGCAGCTAGTCATCACCACCCACCGCCAACTCTTGGGCTACTCTTTCACCAACGAATAGTGGGATTAACCGTGACATTACACGCCCCCACGGCTGGGATAATTTCAATGAAGAAATTAGTTTAAGCATTCTCTCAAAGTTAGACACATCGCTCTGAAACAATATAATTTCCCTAAATGTGTGTTCTATTGTACAATTCTGTAAACATTAGTTCTTAAATAAATTAAATTATAAATGAATGCTTAGGTTGAAGTGTACCAGTTCGCTTCATTTTCATTTCGAATTTATAATATTATTATTATTATTGGAAAAAAAAGTTGCTTACAATTTTTTTACGGATTTGTTCACCGAAAATTGAACATGAATATCGTTTTGTACAAATGAAGCAAAAGAGTTGGAAATATTTTACCTTTCTCTACCCCACTCCCCATTCTTGAATCATAAATTTCACGTAATACTTCTTCATGTAATAAATAATGAATTTTGAATCGTTTCCTTAGCCTACTTTATTTATTTGTATGTTAAAAGCAGGTGAACAAAATCCGACCAATACAATTATTCAAATCCACTAAAAACTACCTCTTGATATTTATTGTTGAAGGACCAGTAAGTTTTTGTTATTAATAAATTGCGTTTATCTATATATTTTCTTTTTAGAAGTTATTGTTTATCGTAGTCCAGTTATATATATTGTAGAAATATGAAAGAGTTGAGAATATAAACAAATTCAATTATGTTTTCATTGTCTAGATCAAAACGCCGACGAAAATTATTTCCCTTAAAACATTACAAGTATTAAGCACACGTGTAAATACCACCTACGTTTACACATTCCTTTACCTATTCCAGAGGTTATATCTGTTGTCGTTTTTTTCTGTTTATGTTCATACGTAAATGTAAAATACGTTTTCGTAAGTATTTTGTGTGCCTATTGTAGAGATTATGTGTTATTTTTTTCTTTTTATACCTGTACGTAAACGCACAAAATTAATAGTCTTAATGTAACTAATAAATACATGTTGAAATCATACCACACAAAAGTAGCATACTTTAAGATGTTCTGATTAAACTTTAATCACTCGTACAATTGTAAGCAACGTGATACATTAATACTTCATCAGATATTAATCTTTTCTATTAATTTTTTTTCGTATGTTTGCTAAGAGGAAACTACACGTTATTCTTGCTCAACCTCCTTGAACCATCAACTACTTCGGTCATAAGGTTCACATACAAAGTGACGTCTACAGGAGGATATTAGTAACCTAAAGTAATTGGTTGGTTTGTTGTTTTATGGCATAAAGCAACTAGGCTATGTGCGCCATCTATAGTAATAATCCGTTTATCCAATCAGTTTGTCTCTAGCCCCATTCCTTAGTCTGGGACAAAAAAGTTATAAACTCTGACTCCCTTGATGTAGCTGAAATAAGGTGATTTAAGTTGGTCACTTCTGGTTGGTGTTTTTTTTTAATTTTGTAGAAAAAAATAATAAATAGAACTACAACCTACTTTAAAAGTTCTTATATAGTTTTTACTCCAAATTTCTCTCTTTTCTCCTGAAGTATATCACTGAAAGTTGAGACGAGTGAACCAGCTACTAGGAGTTAATCTATGTTATACTGAATAAAATTACTTCAAACAATTGCTATTAGCTACTTACAAATTAAAGTAACTAACTCCTCTTTATAAGATATTGTCCTTAATCGATAATTTAGTTTCTACAATATTTTTAATAGTTTGTAATAACTATACTGTTTATGGACAGTGTCTTATTATTAAATCATAAACCGAAAGATAATGGCTATAAAGAGATGGCAATTAAAGAAATGCCTTACTTCATTTTTAACAAATACATGATACAAATAATAACAGGAATAACAGTGTTATGAAAAAAAAAATATTTTTTTTAATTAACAATAGTCAACCGCACTGTGCCTTTAATAAAATTACTGTCCAAATTCAAATTATTATTACTTGTTCCTGCGGCCATGCATGGCCAACCATGTTAAGGCGTGAGCCTCGTAATCTGAGGGTCGTGGGTTCGCACCCCCGTCGCCCTTTCAGCTGTGCAGGTGTTATAATATCAATCAAACAAATAAACCCTTCTGCCGGATATGCTCCCCTTAATACAGTGGAAAGTCTACGGATTTACAAAGATAAAATCAGGTGTTTGATTCCCTTCGGTGGGGGGAGGGAGCAAGGCCAAGCGTGTTAAGGCGTTTGACTTGTAATCCAAGGGTCGAGGGTCCAAATCACGGTCGCACCAAACATGCTTACTCTTTCAGCCGTGGGGGCGTTATAATATCAATCAAACAAATAAACCCTCGGGTGGGCTCAGCTGATAGCCCGACGTGGCTTTACTATAAGGAAAAAACAAACAAATCTGTTGAATATATTCAGTTTGATATAAAATATTCGTATTATTTATGATTATTAAATCATCTATATAACAGAATGTATAAGTGTATAAATTGGGATTTAAAGTAAGTTTCATAAATGAGCTTCCATAAAAGAACGGATACAAGTTGGTCATATTTTAAGAGAAATTTGTTCCCTCTCGAATACCCACTGTTTGTTTGTATATTTCTTCGTTAAAAACAACATAACTTATATAAATACAGAAACAGAGTATATTTTTACCTTGAATTGTAGTAAATTTAAATTTGACTATGGTTATTTTATTTATTTATGAAAATATCAAACAAATCATTCAAAATTCTGAATATTCTTTTTAGGTTTAGTTGAGCATAAAACTAGTAGTGTTTGAATAATTAAAGTTATTTAAACATTCCAAATCTGAAATTATATTTTAATAATCCAAAAATAATTATTCTGGTTTTTTTAAGGCTGTGTTTTTATTTTATTCAAACAAGACACCTTGAATATTGTTAAGTACCATGGAAACAAATTTAGTCATTATATTTAAAGAATTAGTAACAAATTTGAGCTTTACAGGACCTTTATGTAATTTTGGAATTGGATATAACAATGCTAAATCTGAATAATCTGAATAGATATTCTATTTTAACAGCCCCCCAAGTGTGTTAAGGCGTGCGACTCGTAATCTGAGGGTCGCAGGGTCGCATCCCGGTTGCGCCAAACATGCTCGTCCTTTCAGCCGTAAGGGCGTTATAACGTGACGGTCAAAATCCTACTATTCGTTAGTAAAAGAGTAGCCCAAGACTTGGCAGTGGGTGGTGATGACTAGCTGCCTTCCCTGTAGTCTTACACTGCTAAATTAGGGACGGCTAGCACAGATAGCCAGCCCTCAAGTAGCTTTGTGCGAAATTCCAAAACAAACAATCTATTTTAATAGCTTTCTTTAGATTACTGATAACATTATTTATCTTTAGAATACATTTAGTGAAAATACCTGTACTATTAATTTCATTAAGTAAAATTTGTGCGCATAAATTTTTATACAAAAGAAACAGAATATAACCACCTTTATGAACAGTCGGCGTTATTCGTTATTTGTTTTTAAAAACACTGTAAGAAATACACAGTTTTTATCATGATAAGATCAGAGTTGTTAATCGATTCTTTATGGAATTAATAAAATACAATTTCCATTGAAAAAAGGAAACATGGCGGATAATAGGATTGTTTACTTATTTTAAGAATATAATCATCAATATTTTTTCTGTGACTTTTAAGATTTCATATTTTTTGCGTATTTTAAAATTCTATATTTAGTACCTTTCTTCAATATTGATTGTTATTATTTATCTTTGACTGACTTTGAGAACTTCTCAATTTCTTGTAACCATATGATTGTGAAAGATATCTTTAAAAACGCTATTATTACAGTTAGGATCTTATATATGTATACATATATATATAGTACAGAACCATTTCAGGGGTAAAGAAGAAAGCTTTATTCATCCATTACACATTACAGTCGCACGCAAGAAAGTTATACAGTTTGTCACTGAAAATAACCCAAGACACAGTGAACCATGACAGTTAAAATAGGAACCTCTCTTAGAACTGTAAACAAGATTATTCGCACAGATGTAGGTCAACAAAAGTGACACAAAAGCGATGCTTACAAACTTTTTCTTAAGTACCAAGACGAACCAAACACAAACAGTGAAAATCCGAATGAGCAGTACATGGCATGTTCCAAATGGGAATATGTCGTTACACTAAAGAAATCACTCGCCTGCTTAAAGTGTCGACAAAAGTCAGGTGATATGACATTTCGAACATGACTCAGAACATGTTGTGATTGTTTTTTTGCCAATGGGTCTCTGATCGTGCAATTTATCCTGATAATAATAACGAAAGCACATGAAGAGACAAGAAAAAATGCTAAGCTGAGCTGTGCATACTATCATGGCTAATGAAGTGACGCTACCAAAAAGCAAGGAAATGACATATTTACTCAAATTGGATGCTAATAAGCTTCACAGAGGCAAAGCATTTAAATATACGTTCAAACCAATTATGCCAGTTCTTCTCCAAGATGCAAATACAATTTAAATTACAATCTATTACAGATATCACTAAGGTGGAGGGTTCAATTTGTTTATAAGTTATGAAAAATTGGAATTACGATATTCATTTGGAGTGCTTCTGGTTCGGTAAAGCACACCCAACCACAGTTCATAAAACAGTCAAATTAAAAGGCTTTAAAATATGATATATATTTTAATATCATTTCATATTAAATTAATATAGTTCCGAAAACTATTTCGTATGGCACAAAAACTAATATTTTCTAAATAAGAGTTTTTACTTCTGTTGCTGGTTGGCAACATCTGCTGTTATTTCTAGGCACTTACTCATGTATTGTTACTTTTTAATAGTCCCTAACTCTGTGTAGGATTACAGCTGAATGTTTAAGGTCTACTACACTGTTTGAAATATTAACACTGATACAATAAAAATAACAAAAACTGGGTGTTAAAATGAATAGAAAAAAGATGGATCTCAACAAGAGCCATTTGCAGCCACAACATTTAGTGAACAACAAAATGATAAGAAAAGAAAAAAATAAGTTGTGCTTTCGACAATCCATAATATCCTGGGAACTCAATGTAAAGAATTTTGTTTTGTGTTTGTCAATTTAGATGCATAAAATATGCATTTTGTTGTGTGTTTGTCAATACAGATGCATAAAATATGGGTATTGTATTGTATTTCGTCAAAAATCAGCAGTTTATGAAAAGGGACTTGACTTTAACATGGAGCACATGTATGCATCGCCATAATATTATCACACTATATTTAATAGAAGAAAATAAATATCGTATATATGAAAGTGAATGTGGTAGGTACATATGCACATAGCGTAAAGACAATAAATATATCGTGCTAAAAACTCGGCATGAGTCATTGACGCGGCAGGGCCAAAAACAGTCCTTAAGGGGACCTATCGTTTCAAAAAGTGGTTTGATATAAAATCAATGGGTAATATATAATGCGAGTTATAATCTATCTCAGACTAGTTTCCATTTATTATGTTACGTGTTACAATTTGAATACAGAAGTTAAAATGACAATATGTACCAAATTTATGATATTTCCCATAAAATTAATATACACAGTTTTCTTTCTTAATACAATATACAAAAATAATACAGTTTATAATAATTGTTATTAGAAATGATGATTTACATACAAACGATTTACAAACTTACAAACGATAGATAGTATTCTATCTCTTCTGAAACTAAAAATTTTATCGAAGGTTTACGATGAGCGAATTCATTCTGAGTTGATATTATTACACTTCGCTTATTGGGTAAGCTAACTAAATTTTCATCGACAAAAATGCTTAACATCCTCATAGAAATACTAACATCCGAAGTTAATTCACTAAAGTTAGGCAGTTTGCCATGTTCGAAATCTATAAACGTTCCTGGTTAAATATGTGTAGTTTTCTGAATAATAAGCGTTTATCACAGTTAAATTTTCCGTGGTTTATATTATACTAAATTTAACAAACCAACAATATTAAATTGTCTCTTCAAACGACGAGTTATAAACTTTAAGGCTAGATTAATAATGATGGTAATTATTAGTATTTTAACTACACACGTAGTACATTGTTGATTTTTATGCTTGAGAATTTTCTACAAATTTAGAAAGTAAGCGGAACTCTCGCAGTACGCTAGCAATATAAGTTACGTGTATTTCTAAATATATGTTAAACTGAAACAAACATAGATTTTAAAATAAATACGTAATAGTAAATTCGTTACAATATGATACGTATATATTTTTTAGATTTTTATCTTTTTAATCATAAAATGTATCTGGCATTTATTTTTTGTGTCTCTATACACTTATCTATAATTCACTCTGTCTATTCTAAATAATCCGATATTTTTCAACCGTGGTAGAACAATTACGTATTCGGTTTTCATTTCCTCGTATGATTTTGAATAATTCTTAAGAAAAACGATTTTATTTTTTAATTACAATTTACAAGTGACTTCCTCACAAAGTTATTTATCTTTACTTTTTTGCATGTAATCTTTTCTTCTAGTTTTTCTGGGGCCTGGCATGGCCTAGCGCGTTAAGGCGTGCGCTTCGTAATCTGAGGGTCGCGGGTTCGCGCCAAACATGGTCGCCCTCCCAGCCGTGGGGTGTTATAATGTGACGATCAATCCCACTATTCGTTGGTAAAAGAGTAGCCCAAGAGTTGGCGGTGGGTGGTGATGACTAGCTGCCTTCCCTCTAGTCTTACACTGCTAAATTAGGGACGGCTAGCACAGATAGCCCTCGAGTAGCTTTGTGCGAAATTCCAAAAAAACAAACTAGTTTTTCTGTATATCTATTGATGTTCTCTCTGATTAACAAGTTGGGTAAATTCTGTTAAGCATACAGAATAGGTCAATGATACACGTATTAAGCCGTAATTATTCAAACCTTTATATATCCTTGACTACTTTGATAAAGTGGGAAAATACAAAAAATATTCAAATTAAATTCAGTGAAGCACCTGTGAAGTAGAATAAGAAGTTCATGCGTACAGAACTGATAAATACTTTAAATTAACTTTGATTTATTAATATGAAATATTAACGAGTTATGTATACTTACATTTATCTATTAAGTTTCTATCTGAATGTGTATATATCAATTTTCTTCTATCTCTTGGTTTACTTGTTAACATCGTTCTGTTACTAGATTCAAATTCATGTTATTATACATTGTTATTTGTTTGTATTCTATATCTAAATTTATGTTACTATCAAGTTATTTATTCTTCTGGCTTCCATACTGGACTGTTGAATGAAGGTTTAATGGTTGGCAACCCGCTACCACGAAAAAAAAAAGTGCATTGTAATTTAGGGTCATGTATTGACAGTCAAATGTCACAACTTGGTCTTACAAGAATACATTATGAGTTCGTGGATATTGGTATTGACTGACCGCCAACCGTCTGGGTCTAACACTTCAAAATTAAAAACGGATAGCGAAGATAGTTTGTGTATGATTTTCATCTAGCAAAGCCATAAAGGGCTATCTGCTCAGCCCACCGAGGGGAATCAAACCCCTGATCTTTAGCATTGTAAATCCGGAGATATACCGCTGTACTAGCGGGGGCTGCGAAGATAGTTCTCGTGCAACTTTGCACTAAACAGGTCCATTCTTTATGTACAATACGCTCTCTGAAGATTAATATTAATGTTTATAGTTTTGTTTTTGCATATGCACACCTTTCTTTCTGTATTTACAACTGCGTGTTATACATCTATGATCTATCACTTAAATTGCATGGTATATACACTAAGCTAACAATACGTATTTATAAGAGTTGCCATATAGCAAAGATTTCTTGAATTTAGAGCTTTTAGTACACAAACGTTTGAGCTTGTTTGAGTATGTTTGGTGAAACGGGGTATCGAATCCACGACCTCAAATTACGAGTCGAGTGCCGTAACTACCTGGCCTTTTGATGCATTTGATGAAATTTTCCTAATTCTTTAGCACACTTTCCTTTTGTAAAACGTGTTTGTTTGATTCTACCAGTATGATACCAATGGTTATCTTGTTTTCTGAATTTTTTAAGGCGACGATTCTTTAGACCAAACAAAACTTGACTATGTTATTTAAAATGATTTTTAGGACCTTGCTACATCGATACAGCTCATGCCGTCACATTTGGTCATGCTCTGTCTGCTGGCTTTGGTCGCATCACAAAAGACTTCGCTGTAAGACTGTCGTGTCAAAGTACACCACCGATCTCTGCTTTAGGTGCACAAAGCTTCATGGAAGCTATTAGTGCTGAACTTGTGACTTGAGTCACTTGCCCAGACTGTGACTCTTCTTGATTATATTGAGTAATTTTTTTTAACATGCATAAACCAACTAGCTTAACAAAATATATTCAACCTTCTGTGTATTAAAATAAAAACTTTTACTTTGCACCAATAGATAAAAAACTTAACATTTATATTCAACTGTAGATTGACAGGAAAAATCTAAAAAAGAAGATCGTAAATTAAATATAAAAACGCACGTATTTTCCTACCTGTTCCTACAACATCAAGTGTAGGATTAAACCTTTCCAGAATATCAAGGAGCAGTAATCCGAATGAGCATTGTAATCCAGTAACGAAAAAGTGAGCCAATACTACACAAATACAGACAATCCACCCCCAGCCGCCTTCTGTGTAATAATGTTGAAACAATGTTTTCGCTTTATGTTCGTCTAAAGGTAACGTTATTCCATCATACACTACAACATGATGAGCTAATTCGGCGTTAGGAGTTAAGTAGGGTTTACTCTCGTCCAAGGATGAAGACTTCCAAATAATATTGTGGGGCTCTACTTGTTGCTGTTCGTATCCATCTTGATTGTTAAACAACAGCTGACAGTTTTTCTGGGTAACTCTTTTATTCTTTTCGGGAAATGTGGCAAATGTATGAATACATTTTACTGATTGCTTAGCTCGAGTATTACTGCTTGAGTGCTCTCCTGTAATATTTCTTCTTGAAGTCTCACCTAGAATATTACTACTCGAAGACATATCCGACATAACACTCTCTAAAGGATTCTTAGCAATTTCGGTATCTGCGTATTTCTCCTCTGAAATTACCAAATTAAATTTATTTTCTACTAATGTTGATACTCCTGGAAAATTACAGTTTCCTAAATCGGCTATAGTTTCTCGTGCTGAAATTTCCCTATCACACAATATATTTAATTGGCATCCAGGTGTTAGAGAATTATGTTTTTTTAAGTGAGACTTAATCTTCTGGCCTTCACATGTTAAAAGTTCGCTCTTTCCAGTGCCAGATGTATGAGTCGTTACTAAATGATAATCATTTTCACCAGCGAATTCTGCTTGCAGCGAATTAATTGTACATGTATTAACATTATGCTTAATACAATTATTGTCGTTCATGGATTCCATTAGATTAAAACTGCAGTTAGTATCTCTTCTTGGTAACTTCGATAAAAGTTGCTTATCTTGGTCAAAATGTCGATTCGCAGAAATGAATTCGTTTACGCTACTAATCCATTTTTCTTCATCTCGTGCAAGACGAAACCTGTAATATCGCCTGTTTAGATACCCAGCAGTTTTTAGTTTAGAAAAAAAACATAAGCAATCTGGCGATGAAAATGTTCTTGATTTAGAGAACGCCGACATGGGGTTAGAAGAAGCTAACCCATTAAATGAGCTATACATTTTAGTTTTGCTTCTTTCTTCGACAAAGTGTTTCTTATCGTCAAAGTCATCGCACTGGAAATCTTGCAAACCTGTTAACTGAGAATGCCAAGAGAGGTAGCGCGTGGAGCTGTTGTCACTTCTAAGTGTTTGCACCTTGGTAACAGTAAAAATATCTGTATCGGACTTGCATGAGAACCGAGTACCTACTTTTATCCGATTTTCACTAGTTATTCTTCCTTCCTCCAGGATCTTGTCACCCGTAATTTTATTCATTTCAATTCTTACGGGATAATATAGTTCATCTAATGACATTTTGAAAGGAAAATACTACCTGATATTTTCTTCAAAATCCACATCACACTTACCTTCCCAATTAAAACTGCGCAAATTTTGAACCAAGTATCAAGAAAATAAATCTTTAGGCACTTCCCAGTTCCACTTTCTCAGAGTTCTGTGTATTAGTGTATGAACAGTTTACCCATATTATATTTAATCAGAAATAACTGACAAACATTGGAAGTTTTAGCGGCCGAAACAAATACATACTGAGAGAGATATATTGAATCAAACTGGCTTTAAGATTGTAATCTAGCTCAAGCAACAAACTTTACGGTGTGTCGTAGTTTATAGAACGATTTTTAGACGACTCTTCGAATGAAGTCAGCTACGCTACCGCCCTCAATCGGCAACTCATAAAGAAATAGTGTAACCATCACGTGATCTATCATTCATATGATGGCGTGAAGAACAGCTCGAAGATTGTACTCCAAAAGACGATAAGAGTTAAAAATAAACTTCTGTCAAAAATAGATGCTAAAAGTTCAATATAACATAACAAGATTATATAAGCGTAAAATCGAAATTTCTTAAAGTATTACTGTTGAAGAATAAACTTTATCATATCATACTAGAAGACATCTTATAAAATAAATACCTAAAGACAGAGATTTTTTTTTTATTTTTCACAAAGCTACTCGAGGGCTATCTGTGCTGGCTGTCCCTAATTTAGTAGTGTAAGACTAGAGGGAAGGCAGCTAATCATCACCACCCACTGCCAACTTAAGCTTAAGCTACTCTTTTACCAACGAATAGTGGAATTGACTGTAACATAATATCATCCACATGGGTGAAAGGGAGAGCATGTTTGGTGCGATGAGGATGCAAACCCGCGACCCTCAGATTACGAGTTGCACGCCTTAACACGCTTGGCCGTGCCGGGCCAGAAAAACAGATAAAGATATTTGAAGACTGGAAAAAATAACGTTATATTTCAAACGGAAATTGATCAAAAAGAAAATATCCCAAAATAGTGACAATTAATTCTTTTCTCCAAACACAATGTTCAAAGTTTTATCAAGTTATAAGAACATTTAACAACTTGAAGACGATAATGTTTGTTGAACAAAAACATAAAATTAAAAAATGGTTTTAATATCTGTATAAACAGCTAGTTCTATCCCTGAAAACTATATTACTACAACAATAAAATAATCAACAGCAAAACTGATATTTTTAGTTAAACTAAAGAAACAATGTGCAATGAAAATGTAACATAAAAAGAAGCGCCTTTTTATAATACATACAAAATTCAAAACATAAACGCTGGAACTAAAAGAAAGTTAAAACACCTTATCGTGTATTTCTAAGTATTTACTATTTTCATTCACAGTTTGCCTTTTCAATATTTTCAGCTAGAATATTTTTAATGCTATGCACTATTTTCCTGAAAATAAATCACTTTCTTTTTTCCTTTACGATTGTAGAACTACCTTACATTTGAAGATTAAAAAGCACTAACAAATAATAACTGAATTATTTTTACTCCTTCTAAGTTTACGATATAAATATGGAATCATTTTTTTCTTCTGAGAATATTCCAAAGCTCACAAAAATACCGCGAACAATGTGTTTTCTTCCTTTCTCTGTCAACGGCGCCCAATGGCACAGCGGTATGTCCGCAGACTTACAACGCTAAAGATCGGGTTTTGATACCTGTTGTAGGTATGGCACAAATAGACCATTATCTAGCTTTGTGCTTAATTCTAAAACAGCAACAACAACCAAACAAATCCTCTAGAAAAAAAGTATTTTTATTACGAATGTTAAAAACATGTCATAACTGATAATAAAAATATACCTATATTCATGGCTCGGCATGGCCAAGCGTGTTAAGGCGTTCGACTCGTAATTCGAGGGACATGGGTTTGAATCCCGGTTGCACGAAACATGTTTGTCCTCTCAGCCGTGGGGGCGTTATTATATGACGCTCAATCCCACTATTCGTTGGTAAAAGAGTAGCCCAAGAATTGGCGGTGGGTGGTGGTGACTAGCTGCCTTCCCTCTAGTATTACACTGCTAAATTAAGGACAGCTAGCGCAGATAGTCCTCGAGTAGCTTTGCGCGAAATTCAAAAACAAAGCAAACCAATATTCATATTAGCGGTACAAGATCAAAATCTGCCGTCATTACAGACTCTTCAGAAACACCGCAGAAGGAAAGTGTGGCTCGTGTTTACAGTCACGTGACATATGAAGTCAGAATTATCAGAGGCGTTGATTGGTGCATAAAAAATCCAAAAATCGGGGCTGATCGCTCCACTCCAAAAAAAATTATTGAGGTTTTCCAATTCAATTTTGCAAGGCACCAACTGGGAATTTGGAGAACTGTCGGGTACCATCAGGCCCCTTGCGCTAACGCCTAAAAAGCCTTTCAGAATTGTTCGTTTGTTTATTGAATTTTACGCAAAGCTACAAGAGGTCTATCTTCGCTAGACGACCGTAATTTAGCAGTGTAAGACAAAAGGTAGTCATCACCACCCACCACCACCTCTTGGGCTACTCTTCTACCAACGAATAGTGGGAATGACCATAACATTATAGCGTCCCCGTGGCAAAAAGGGCGAGAATGTTTGGTGCAAAGGGGTTCGAACCCGCGATCCTCATATTATGAGTCGAACGCCTTAATCCCCCTGGCCATGCCAAGCGCTTCTGAGATGGATAAAAAAAAGTCAAGTTAATTTTATAAATAACCAGCAAAGATCATTCATCTGGTCATTTATCATTAACGTTGCGTTCTCACTACTACGAATATTACACAAAAGTAAATTTCATGTTCTTTACTTAAGTTATAACTTTTATATTAAAAATATTTTCAATCGATGTTTATTATTTTATTCGTGTGAGTATGAAGTCTGTATTATTATTAAACACACTTAAAAAACCTATAATTTAGGATAAGACGATAAGTTGAATATCGATGGTAAGCACGTGCTTCTGAAGGAAAAGGGCCCGGCATTGCCAGGTGAGTTAAGGCGTTCGACTCGTAATCTGAGGGTTGCGGATTCGAATCCATGACGTACCAAACACGCTCACTCTTTCAGCCGTACGGGCGTTATTCGTTACGCTCAATCCCACTATTCATTGGTAAAAGAGTAGCTCAAGAGTTGGCGGGGGATGGTGATGACTAGATAGTGCTTTTCGCTTTAGTCTTATACTGCTAAATTAAAGATGACTAGCGCAGATAGTCCTTATGTAGCTTTGCACAAAAATTTCAAAACAAACATTTCGTTATACAATGTAAGTGTCGAGGTATTTTCTTTAACACCCAACACAAAAATTCAAAACACATTGCACATCACACTTCAGTATTGACACTTATCAGACTTTTTCTTATACTTACGGCAAAAATTCAAAAATTCTATAATATGCCCTATTTCACTGTAGAACTATTAAGTTTTTGTGTGATGCTTATCATATAAAACCAAGACTTTTATCATACTTCTATCTTTACTTTCAACGCTACCATGTTTTCTTTCTGTAGCTAAAATAAAAATCCAGACTTATGGCTACCCCTAAGATCAACACTTTATTCTATAGTAAAGAGTGCCTGTTTTAGAGGACAATGCATCAGTTAATACTGTTAAATTGTAAAAGACGGTATCAAAGAGAATATCGAAGGTTTGGGTACTTCACTTGGCCACCATGTCACTGAACCTCTATGGTCAGTTCTTGGAACCAATTTTCGAAGTGGATTTTTACCATCATCATCACTTTCATGTTATGTATAAAGCGTTTGAAATGCCATGTTGTTGTTTATATTATTGTTTTGAAATTTAAACCAATAAAATATGTTGTTATTCATGTAGAAATTTCTAGAATTAGATCGATCGATCATTTGTATTGGCCTGGTATCTGTACGAGACGAATCGAGATTACTCTGGAATTCTGGGTAGTTACGCGATTGTTGGAAAACACAGTAAGCCTACTAGTATAAAAACAGACGGTGACGCGAGGAAAAGAAGAAATCAGTCAGTCATTAGTTTTTATTCGATTCAAAAGGTTGTCTTCGTTTGAGAAAGTTTAAACGTTTGCTGTGTGTTTATTCAACTTGGATTTGTGACTAGAGCTAGATCTACAGAAGCTGTGATTTTATTTCGTCAATCTTTACGATTCATTCGAATTACTGATTATATTGAAGGTCAACACGTAGAGGACTGTTTAGGGGAGACCGGAAAAGTTGGAAAACGACAAATCTGAGACATTCATCAAAAACATCGTAAAAAGAACTTCGTCAAATTTATTGGACTGTGAATTGTTTCTGGACTTTTCCATTCAAACTTCGGAATTTCTTCGTGGGACCAAATTCACTGACTAGACTGAAATTTTGGATTCTTGATCTGGACTTTTGGACTTTCATTCTAGATCATTATATTGGACACAGGCCAGTATTATTTTGCATTGTAATTAATTTTGAAGGTTGAAATTAAATATCTGTCATTGTTATTATATAATTTATGTTATATCTGTTACATATATAGTAGTTTATTGTAATAAATTATATAAGCTGTTATCTGTGTCTTTCTGTTGCGTTCAGTGCACATAAAAAACGTAACATTTCAATAATTAGAAGGAGTTTTGATCGACAAATGGCTAAAAATATCGTTGTCCAATGTACCACACTTTGTTTGACCAATTTCACGTATTGTCTGCTCAAAAAAGTAAATACAAGTGTATGCATATTTAAAGGTTCTTCAAGAAGTACATTTCATTTATTTTTAACGTATACAAAGTACAATATGAAGAAACTAGCAGATCTAAAATATTATGAGTAAAGCGTGGACATTAGTGGATCGCAATAACAAATATGGGAGATACTGGTTTGACTTATGGAAATCACCCATAAATATATATATAAAATAATAATACTATAATGACGTGATAAACTCAAAGTGAGACAATCTGTAAACTTACAAATATAAACAAATAAACACTCACTACCACGTGGTAATTATTTTAGAAATAAAATACTTATCATCTTGACACATTGTTTCATGAGTACAACCTTAGAAAAGATAAATACAGATAACAAATATGATTATTACATGTGCAATTTTAAGACCCTTTAACACTTTCAGACAATTTACATTTTACAGATGCTGATTTATAAAAACACTGATCTTAAAGTAAGTTTCACGTGTTTGTAAGATTATGTTATTTATTAGTTAATGATGTTTTGTTTCAAAGTAAATATATAGTGGAGTTGGCATTGCTACCAGGAAACAAGTTAGAAAGCAAGTTTGTCATTTCTGAGTACTTTTTCAAGTCATGTCTTAACGTGACAAAAACATTCTTAAAAATTTCTCCAAGATTCTTTCTCTCTGTTAGAAAAATACCAAAAATGACAGTCTATTTAACATCACACAGTGTTGAGTTTTCATCTCTACAAAGATAGCTTTCAAAACAGTTGAAGAGGAAATTGTATTTTTCAGATATTAGTTTTTAAGTTAATTGTGCAACATACTCAATTTTACATTTTTCTCACATGGTTTTTTAACATTTAATTTACTGTAATATAGCTAGTATTAACATATACATTTTTACAGAATCTTTTTGTATCTGTTAGTGAAATTTATTTTTACTTGTTTAAAGTGTACACAGTGAACAAAAAAGTGACTAACTCTCTGCGCCTTCTACATTTATAAAACCGATTTCTAAAAATTAACTTATATAATTATGCGGCCAAATTCCGTAATGTATTTTACGTGTTTATAGTGTAAATAGTAAGCAAGAAAAGTGAATAATTTTCCAGTTCATAAATTATATGAGTACATTAACTTTTACAACTCTAGCAGAACGAGTAATATCGGAAGCGATGTCTCAGGGGAAGCACTCATTTTTAGTATAAACAGTGAAACGTCACTATTTAAGGAATTGTTGATACTAAGAACCTAAGCCTAGCGCCTAAGAATATCTCTTGTCTGTAAAATATAACGCTATATATAAATACACCATTGCAATGTAGTGATTTTCAAGATAAGTATAGACTGTGGTCAAAACATATTCATTGATTGAACAAAGACACATCTGAAGTACATTTTAATAAATAGAAGTAATCTTTCCTTTTCAATATAATGCTATAGTTTAATGTTCTTATAAAATGATAGAGTTTTATGAAAAAGTTGGTAAATATTCAGATCGAGTCTAAATGAAGAATTCCTGATATTACAATATCAAATTTTAAATATCGGTAGCTCCTGTATTACTCGCACTTTTTTTCAAACCCAAAAGAGACGGAAATACAGTCAATAATAATCTATAAATATATTTAAAATAGGGTGTTCAGTGAAATTATCTTAATTCTTTATATACAGAATGCAGATACATAAATCAACCATGACCTAAATGTTCACTATACCTTTTTGTTTTGCTGTAATAATGACAATCAGTTCTTTATAAAAACTATATTCCTACAAATGAGGAGGTGATTATTTCTAAAGATGTATTCCTGAAGGTTATTCAACTGTAATATTTCTGAAAGGTAACTTACAATAATCTGTGCGAACATCATGAATTGTAACTATCCGGAAAGGATTAAAATGAATCATATTTTCTGCGTCGTGTTATTGATATTTTCTCGATGCAATTAAATGTTTTTGTTTTTCCTACAAATTTATTTACGTTACCGATGACCCATAATTAAAACTTTCAAATTACCATATTTGAACAGTTGGGAATATCGACTAATTTAATGTATTTTAATAAAACTAAAACATCATAAAGTTAAAACGCATTACACCATAAAACTTTAATGAAAAGGGTCCTGAACTCTGTTAGATATTTCATATATGTTGCAGCTGTGATTCACACAGTCATCGCCAGGGTGTTTCTGTGCGTGTTTTATTGAAGAAAAGCAGATCAGGCTATTTGCTGGGTTCATCGAGGGGTAACGCAGCCCTGATCTGAGCGCTAAAGATGTAAAGGCTTACAAAAATAGAGAACTTATGTACTTTGATAAATGCACGTGCACACAAGATATAAATAAATTACACAATTAGTCAACCTGTTACGCCTTTTACATTTGTAAAATCGAGTCCTAAAAATTAACTTGTACAATAACCGGGCCAAAATATTTATTTCAATCAATACTAAAGGCTTCGTAATTTTCAAAGACAGACCTTTTAATATTTAATTTATTTTTATGACCAATCTGATCAACCAATTGATCTTTTCGTCAATTAAAAGTGTTATGCATTATAATTTATTTCGGTCAAATCTCCTATTTATTACATTTCGTATGTTCACATATTACTATTACAAATACCCAAAAATTTGACTTTAGATGTTAATTAAATGTTAAAACGTATCATACCTATGGTACTTGCAAACAACATTGAAACAAATAATTTTCCTTTTTAACACAAATATACCTTAATGTATAAACAAAAATGATACAATTTATAATACCGGCGATAACTAATAGTTATTACAAATGATGGTTTATATACAAGAGTTCTACAAACCTATAGAAATACAAAGTAGTCTTATAACAGGCTTAGAACTGAATAGGCCCGGCATTGCCAAGAGTGTTACGGCGTGTGACTCCTAATCTGAGGGTCGCGTATTCGCATCCCTGTCGCGCCAAACATGCTCTCCCCTTCAGCCGTAGGGGCGTTATAGTGTGACGGTCAATCCCACTATTCGTTGGTAAAAGAGTAGTCCAAGAGTTGGAGGTGGGTAGTGATGACTAGCCGCCTTCCCTTTAGTCTTACACTGCTAAATTAGGGACGGCTAGCACAGATCGCCCTCGAGTAGCTTTGTGCGAAATTCAAAAACAAACAAACAAGAACTGAATATTTTATCAACGATCCAGCTCCACAACCAGCAGATTAATTCAGAGTTGATTTTGTCGTAGTTTATTTAAGCTAACGACGTCTCCTCTTGGCTGGCCTCACTACATAAAAACCCACTTCTTACAGAAGAAGATATCTTATGTTCTCGGAAAAACAGTGACATCCGAAGTAATTAACCGAAGTTCAACGGTTTGTAATGTCAGAAATCTATAATCGTTCTTGATCCAATTCTGTAGTTTTCCGATTAATAGGAGTTAATCACAATTATAGCTTCCTAGGTCTATATCACACTGACTGTAACTGACCAACAATAATAATATTTGTCCCTCCGCGCATAGGTTTTTATATATCAGTCATATTAGACTCTGGAACATTCGCGAAAGTTTGCTTGGCAACAATATTGTCAATCACTAGTATTGCATATTCACCTGGTATACTGTTAATTCTTACGCTCACAAACCTTTTATAAATTTCGAGACCAGGCGGGATTTACGCAATGCACAGTTAAGAATATACGTCAAACGCAAAAAGTAAGCTATACATAAACATTCGTGGGCACTAAATTAATGTACAACAGTAACATTTTGTCCATATTCAACCAAAGCAGTTTTGTTAACTTCATATTTATAGTATTTTTATGTTCTTTACCTCTAGCCCTCCAGTGGCTCAGCGGTATGTCTGCGGACTTACACGCTACAATCCGGGTTTCGATACCCGTGGTGGGCAGAGCACAGATAGCCCATTGTGTAGCTTTGTGCTTAATTCAAAACAACAACTTTACCTCTAAATTTTAAATTCCAGCTTGTCTGACCACAGTATATTAGCTATTTGCCTGAAAAATACCTATTGCTATTCCTTTACTTCAGTAACGAATAGAGATTAAGATTGATAGATGGTGTATCCCCACCACAATGCAGGTCCTACTTCCGCAGTTACTTCCAAAACCCAGGGTTCGTTTTATACCCAGCATCATAGCTTGTACACTGGGATCCTTTTAATTAGTGCAGCGTTTTAAGTTTTTATTTATTTATTTTTACTTGTTTTTGGTTATAACAAACTAATCTAATTAATGAGAGGTTTGGTTTTGCTGTTTTCAACGCATTCTTTCCTTTTGATTTTGTTTACCTAATTCTAGTAGTATTAATTTTCTTTAAATATACGTATGACAAATATGACCTCATACATCATACATTGTCATATCAATGAAGTATCATAGTACTTATTATATACTTATTATAAAACATGTTAAGATTAAATTCTATATCAATAACAACACACGTTAAAAATGCAATTAGATCACCAAGACTTGGAAACAAATCGTTAAAGCTCTAACAACAATGGTAGACAAAGAAGGCAGTTTTTATAGACAGGGTAATATGACTCCCTGTGTAACAGCATGACAAGTGACAACACCAAAATCGAAAATAAACTTTATTCCGTTTGACCGTCATGTCCCAAGTTTTTAAAAGAACTGTCTCTTTATTTTTTAATTTGGCAGAAATCAAATGGTTTTTAAAACCCATCAACTTATTGCCAGCATGCAGTCACTCAAATGATATCTAGCTTGACACCAATGTTATAGCTGATAGTTTGTTTTATTTTCAGATTATATTTCAGAGTATACATGAAGCTCTTCAAAGAAAACGTAAAAATAATAGGGATCACATTATGAAGGACACTGAAGGCATAGGGCACTGAAGTTCTTGTTACTACTCAGATTTAATCATAGGACATTGAAGTTCTTGTTACTACTCAGGAATAAAGTATTTGAAAACTTTTCAGATTTAATTTCAAAATGTTTTTGCTGGATTTTTTATAACTTTATTTCTGATATTTGTATAAATTTATATAAGTGTTTCTGCACTAGCTGCTTCTAATTTTAAACTGACAGTCTATATAAAAGGAACCTTTTGTTTAACCGAATAGTGTGATTTAACTGTTTTTTTTACAAGGTACCTACGGTCTCAAAGTGTGGATCGTCATTTTAAAACGCCAACAACCATGAGATATATAGTTCGATATACCAGCCAGAAGACCATGTTCGGCCATGTGTACGTATAAGTTATGTATATATATATATATATATATTACAAGTTTCGCTTAGCAACAAAATGATGATCTAATATTGTTGTCTTAAGTATGTTTGAAATATTCCAAATGTCAACAGAGGTTAGGTTGAATTATGCTTTTATATATCGTCTTATATTTTTTTGTTTTTGCATACACTTAGCTTCATGTAGATATTTCAAAATTGTTGTCAAGTTTTAAAAACGTGTGTGTTAGAAGTTATTCTCCATAGTTCGTATGTTTTACTAACGTTCTCGTGAATTTTTTTACATTTATTACTACGCTTTAAGATAAAACGTTTTTCTTTCAATCTTTCTCCCAAACGTATCGCTACTACTATTAACTTAATTATCATACTTGAACATAATTTTTACATTTAAGCCTTGTGATAAAATTTTCATCATAAGCCTTAAGCTTATTGGTTTTAAGTACTTCAATGCTTTCGTCATTCAAATAGTAATTTTTAAAGTGTATGACATAATTGGCATGGTATGGCCAAGCGTGTTAAGGCGTTCGACTCGCAATCTGAGGGTCGCGGGTTTGTATCTTCGTCGCACCAAACATGCTCTCCCTTTCAGCCGTGGGGCGTTATCATGTGACAGTCAATTCTACTATTCGTTGGTAAAAGAGTAACCTAAGAGTTGGCGGTGGGTGGTGATGACTAGCTGCCTTCCCTCGCGTCTTACACTGCTAAATTAGGGACGGCTAGCACAGATAGCCTTCGAGTAGCTTTGTGCGAAATTCCAAAACAAACAAACAAAACAAACCCAACGTGTTTAAAAATATTAAATCACTAATCGAAATATTTTTCTGCAACTCATTTATATCTTTTATATTGATATTATAACTATCTTTCATTCACAGCTTATTCATGTCAAAACTGTAAACATAATTAGAAAAATAAGTTCTACTACGTGTGAGATATGTGTGTATTTGTGATATAGTATAGAAAATAACTTGAAAGTAAGACAATAATAATATAAATAATAGTTTCATATGATGTTCACACTTTTATATAAGAGCCAGGAACTTCAGCTTGACACTATATTTTTCTCGTTGATTACAATATATACAAAAACCAGTTATCACTTTCTATGTGTGTGAATGTAACGCTCACATTTTGAGCCATTTTTAATTTACGCTTACACGATTCTTATAGATTGTTTTAAAGTATACTTGAAAATGTTTTATTTTCTTAATGTGTGATTATTTTTCTGCTACACATTTGATGAAGAAATCTTGCTGAAGGAAGAATGAGGAGACGTTGTTGTTTACAGAACTCCAATCTATCATGCTTGACGGGTTTGGCGATGCTAGTAACATATATATTGCATGTGTAACAGAAGGATATTCTAGGCTCTGTGTGTGTATGTCATATATAAATACATTTATTGCATGAGTAAAAACAAGATTGTACGTACTTACGAGCGATAATTTTATTGTTACCTTTAAAGAAATAAAGATGCAGTAAAGTCGATTTGTAAATACATCATTAATAACATTGGTAATGAACAGAAAGCTAAGAGCGAAAGTTCGGAGAAATTAATTGTCAAATATCCTCTCCTAATAAATAAAACATCAGGGTACTTCAGAAGCTCTAAGACAAAATTTTGACCTTCACTTGCTAGGTTCAAACGAAATATTGTATAGTCTGACGTTTAGCCTCTTAAAGTGTTTAATAATTATTATTTGTATTAGCTTAGCATTAAACATATAGGTTATTTTATTATTAATTACATGAAAACTCAAAGAGCCTAAATTATTGCTGGCCTCATTTATTGCATAGTATAAAATAATGTAAAGGCTTATACATTTTTAAATAAAAATGTTTAATTTATTATCCGTATAGGTTTATTCACGTTACGTTAGCTACCTGATAAAAATTAGAGAAATCTTAGCGTGTCTAACAAGACAGCTACCAACTGTGCCAGAAGTTATTTTTAAACCTTTCTCGATAACGAGGAACCCAGTTGAAGTAAAAATGTATCTCAGAACGGATGGTGTGGGTTATTAACACTTTTATTAATAAAACAGAGAACAAAGTTTCGACCTTTCTAGATCATCCTAGACCACTCTGGTACGTCTGTTGTACTGCTGGTTTAATGTACATTTCTTATAATCTGATCCTAAAGGAAAAAAAAAAGATAGATAACAGAAATACATCCATTTAAGAAAGAATGTAATTATGATGTATTATAAATATCTAAAGTATTTTAAATTAAAAGTGTGTAGTAAAAATAGTTAATATTATTATTGCTCTAGCACTCTTTAACTCACAAATAATAGTCTGTGAAGAAACTTGTCATGGAAAAACAAGTAGTGCTTGTTTAACATTGCCAGATTCCTTTAACGGTAATGCAACTGTTAAAAAACAACAACAAAGTTGTGCTAAGCGTGATGTAAAGTAGCGTCAGAAATTAAACTAATCCATCATGTTTTCTGACGAACTACTTTTGTTACCTGTGTGTGTTTTCTTATAGCAAAGCCACATCAGGTTATCTGCTGTGTCCACCGAGGCGAACCGAACTCTTGATTATAACTTTGTAGATCCGAAAACCTACCGCTTTTGTTACTCGACTCGTTATCCGAGGGTCGCTGGTTCTAATCCTAGTCACACCAAACATGCTCGACCTTTCAGTCGTGTAGCGTTATATATATGATCGTCAATCTCACTATTCGTTGGTAAAAGAGTAACCTAAGAGTTGGCGGTGGATAGTGATGACCATCTGCCTTCCCTCTAGTCTCACACTGCTAAATTAGGGACGGCTAGCGCAGATAACTCTCGTGTAGCTTCGCGCGAAATTCAAACAAACCAAACCAATTACTTTTGTTATCCACACAACACTTTGTTTTTTGACTAAAATTTAGTGTTAGCATATTTTAGATGTATTTTTATTGCTAAATATTCAGATAAAATGGCCACTTTGCTACCAAAACAAAAATAATGTAGTTTTTCTGTTTCATTGTTTGCTCATTATGCATAGAATGGACATGCGTGTTATTTTTCTCCTAATTACAAATGGCAAATATTTTCCTTTTTTTAAATAATGCGTCTTCAGACTAGGCCTTCAAAATTTTAACCATCAGCCTTGCTTACTTTTAATTCTAAAGCTGCGTGAATTTCCAGAATATGCTAATTTTTGTCAGCACTTCCAATATTCTTCCATCAAGACAAAAATGGCACAAGTATTATCTTTCTTAAGAGTTTAAATGTGAAGAAGAAAGACCCCTGTGCACACTCTTGGAAAATCTGGTTGTCAAAAGTGTAAAATCTGATTTCTTATGGCTTTCAAAATAAACGATATTTCGTCATTATTAGCCACTGAAGGAAGAAACTTCAAAAAGTAAACACACCGAGTGCACTGGCGAAATCTGAACTGAGCATAGTCAGCAGATCCTGGCAACTGGTACGAGTTCTAGTGTTAGCGGCAGGAAACGATGTATTATATGTGCATCTTCTTATCTGAGTCTAGTTTGTTTGTTGAATATCTCGCAAAGCTACACGAGGGCTATCTGCGCTAACCGTCCTTAATTTAGCAGTGTAAAACTAGAGAGAATATTGCTAGCTACTCATCACCACTTACCGCCAGCTCTTGGGTTACTCTTTTACCAACGAATAGTGGGATTGATCGTCATATAATAACGCCCACACGTCTGAAAGTGCAAGCATGTTTGGTGTGACGAGGATTCGAACTCGAAGTCAGTAAAAATTCTTATTTCACTAAATCACGAGTCAAAAACTGATGGAAATCATTGTAACTATCTACATATGTTCTACTCAAGTATGTTCTTAAGTGTGTCAAAATTTGACGGGAATCTTTGTAATTACTCATATATGTACTATTCAAGTATGTTGCTGGTGTACCTATTTATCTATCGCAAAATGGGACAGCAGTATGTCTACGGACCAGCAACGCTAAAATTTGATGTTCGATCCCCACAGTAGACAGAGTAGATAGCCCAATGCGACTTTGCTATAAAGCAAACATATCCACACACACACTAAAATATACTAAAAACAATCTCGTGTGCAAGATAAAATTCTACTTTTCAGATTGCATGAGAAAAGCCTTTTATTCATTTTAAAAACCTATACGAATTGAGAGATATATCAAACGTTCAATAGTGTCTGGAGATAATGTAGTGAATAGGTGCTGGTTTTGTAGAAACTTCCAGATCAAATGTAGTATCATTCAGTTAAAATACTTTTAGATTACTTACGATGCAATCCAGAGATCCTTTAATAATCGGGTAATTGTACATACATTGGTAGTAACCCGTCTGAAATGTATTTTAGAAAGATATAACATAGAGGTTTCTTCCCCCCAACTTTTTGCTGAAATAAAATTTTTATTAGTTTCTTTTCAGAGAAAAGATATATTTAACTAACGTCCAGATAAATTCTGCATATTTCTTATCAAATATTTCCAAAGACATTAATCAAACATGTTCAACTTGCCATTTCAGAAATCAGTTTAATCAAAACTTCTTATCAATATTCGTTTCTCCAGACACACCTCATGGTTCCCTCATCATAGCGTGGCTTTAGAAGTTAGCATGTCGGTTTACGGATAATAAAGTCCAAAGTTTGAGCTGAGATGACACTGAACATTTCCACAACTTTATCTATCAACGATTTGTTAATTTGACAGATAATCTTATTATTCTATTCAAAACTTTAGACAGATACAGCGTGGGGCACGTGACCCTAACTAACTATTCTCTCTCTCTGGTTAGTAGCTTAAAATTAGAGATGACTATACCTAAATTCGTAAGAAGCCACCTTAGTTAAAATAACATACAAAACCATTACAAAATAATTGACAATCTAATATCAATTGTTGAGAATGTTTTGTAAACACGATTTATTTCCCTTTGGTATTGATTGTGATCGTTGTTGATTATTTGCAGTATATATTTTTTTTGTCACCCAAATCTATATTAATATGACTTATATAGTTCTTTTCGTTTATTCATGATTTTGACTCCAACACACTCACTCTGTCACATGTTTGTATACACACACACACACACATATATATATATATACCGGTGCCAAAGATGAGAAATATGGTAGACATATAAAGAAATTACAGATATTTCAACAATATAATATACAAATATTATTTAATTTTTATTACTGTAATAGTCCTTATCTGTAATAACGGTTGTTGTTAGTGCTTGCTGTTAGTCACAAAGCGATATAATGGACTATCTGTGCTCTGCCCATCTCGAGTATTGAAACAGTGTTTTTAAAGTAATAAGCCCTCAGACTTTTCAGTGAGCCACCAGTGGACCTCTACAAAAGGCTTCCACCATTAATTGACTCTATAAATTAGATATTAATTTTGATAAAGACATCAGCTTTTTTATGTTTTCAAGGTAGTTTGAAATGATAATGTAACTGGTATACCCACAACGTAATTACCTTAACAACCAATGTTCAATAAAATAATGCTATTTAATTATAACGTATAATGACAAACAGCAAAACCTGAATTAGAATTTCTGTAACTGTCACAAGAGGATGGATGCTGATTAAACTGAACATAAACCCTATGAATGAACATGTTTATCATTGTTTTAGTTTTACTGGTCGCTGTCTACTGATTTATTTTTTTACACTATAAAAGTACTGCAAATAATCTGTAATGAGGTTGTACGTTTATACTATTTACAAAGTGTGTTTGGTAATCCATCTAGTTTGTATTATAGAAATTGTTCTTTCAAAGGACAAAGAGAACCTCACTGGATTAAGTCAAGCTAGCTACTCCAAAGAATTAAGTTGTGTCAAGTTACTCACTCACAGCACCAAATTTAAGTAAGTTTCATTACGTAATATAAAGTAAGTTTACTAGTCTATGGCAAAGATAAATAAAAAAGAAATTATATACTTGAATGCATTTTTGTATCAGATACTCAAATAAACTGCTCAAAACAATTAAAGAACCATGTGCGTTTTCTTATATAATTTATCTCAGTGTTCGAAAAGTGATAATATTTTTATTTCTTTTAGATAATTTGTCAAACTTCAGTTCCATCTGTACCCATTTTTAATGTGTGATCAACAGTAAAACATGGAGAAATAATTTTTTTTTAAATGACCAAAACTGATATCCCATATAAAACAATACTTTAAACAGTTTATATGCGTCTACTCAAGAAATGTTTGAAACATTCACTATCTGGTGTGACCTCCACGGACCGTGACACACTCCTGAAACTGATTTGGCACATTTTGAATCAGTTTGTCCATGTTATCTTGGGGTGTGATAGCCCACTCGTCTACCAGGGCTTGTCGGAGTTCCTGTACATTCTGAGGAGGGTGCTGGTGTTTACTAACACGCCTCGAAAATATATCCCAACAATTTTCAGGATTTAAATTTGAAGATTTGGCGAGACATTTAAAAGTCTATTCCTTCCTCGTCAAAGAAGTCCTTACATAGTCTGGCGAAGTGGGCTCGCACGTTAACCTGCATCGGAATAAACCCATCGCACACAGCACAGGAAATAGATCTCACAATGGGTTTCAAAATTTCGTCTTTATATTGTCGAGCGTTTAGAGCACCCCTGTCGAGTATGAGTAAGTCCGTGCAGCCACCGAAGAATATAACTGCCTAGACCATAACAGAACCTCCTCCATAAGCGTCAACTTGCACAATGTTAAAGGCGGAAAATCTCTCTCCTCGGCGTCTCTACACTCTCGCACGTCCATCATCACGAGTAACATTGAACCTTCTCTTGTCTGTTCACAGCACGGTGGCCCATTGACGAAGTTCCCAATCCAGGTGCTGACATGCAAACTCCAACCTGGCTGCACGGTGTTACGCTCTCAGAATAACGCCTCTTGCAGGCTGTCTGACCCTATGGCGTCCTTTGTGTAGACGATTAAGAACTGTTTAGGTCAACATACGGGTTCCAGTGAAATGCTGAAGGTCATGCCAACGCGCTCTGCTATCCTCTTTTGAGTCTGACCATCCTCTAGCATCTGGACTGCCATGGCCACCTCGTTTTCGGTCAGATGGCGCCTGACGCTTGGGTACACAAGAGAATTATTAAGGAATGCATAGCTTTACGTAACAGCCTTATATAGAGTACCTTGAGTTATATTCTCCATGAGTGATGCGAGTTTCGTTTGAGTTGCTTCAAACTTCACTCAAAAGTTTAGAAAATACACTTGAAGACGAACGGATATGTTTTCCTACATAAATTTAGTTATGACAAAAATATACTGAAATATGTACTTGTTCCTTTAATTTTTTGCGCAATATATATCAACATTCAGTTAATTTTATAGAAGCGCATGATGTTACAACAGTGACAATTAAACAAGTACAGAAAGAAAAAAAACAAATTAAACATCAAATGGAATACAACCTTAGATATAATATTCAGTATAATTATCTAGAAAAAAAATAGCTTCAGTATAAGTAGGATGAATTAATTATCAAAGAAGCTCCTTTTACACTTGATAGGCCCGGCATTGCCAAGCGTGTTAAGGCTTGCGACTCGTAATCTGAGGGTCATGGGTTCGTATCCTAGTCGTGCTAAACATACTCGCCCTTATAGCTGTGGGGGCGTTATAATGTTACGGTCAATCCCACTATTCGTTGGTAAAAGAGTATCCCAAGAGTTGGCGGTGGGTGGTGATAATTAGCTGCCTTCTCTCTAGTCTTACACTGCTAAATTAGGGACGGTTAGCACAGATAGCCCTCGAGTAGCTTTGTGCGAAATTCAAAAACAGTTGTTGTTGTTTTGAATTAAGCACAAAGCTACACAATGGGCTATCTGTGCTCTGCCCACCACGGGTATCGAAACCCGGATTTTAGCGTGTGAGTTGGCAGACATACCTCTGAGCCACTGGGGGACAATTCAAAAACAAACAAACACATTTTAGTGGCAGCGAGATGTTTTAGGCAGATTAATTCCTCTCGCTACTGCATCTTCAATATTTACCGAAATACGTCTTTAGTTATTCTTTTAGAGCATACACTTCTGTAACGTATCTCTAACAGAAAGTTCAAAAATATATTAGAAACTTCTGCTGTATTTGCTAGTCGGCATACTTTTTGATGTTTAATGTTTTATTATTTTGACTTCTATTCTATACTTTCCTAATACACTTCCTTGTTCGTTATTATTTCTATTGGTATTTTATTCTGCCTGCTTTAGTTTTGTGCCACTGCTATTCTTCATTCTTATCATTAGTTGAACAAGTTGTCATTTTGACATGTTTTTTATTCATAAACAAGATTGACCTTTTTTTTTATCTAAATACCTGCCAGTTTTAATAATAATGGCTTCTTTTACCCCTGCTTTTTTCATGTAAATATCTGCCATGTTTTCTTGATAATGGTTTATTTTACTCCTGGTGTTTTATCTAAATTACTGAATACGTATTAAACCTTTTTGATCTCAGGAAAGTCGTATCAATTCATAGCATAGTAGAATAATAGAAATAACCAGAATCGTTGTCTATTTTCTCATGTGTGGATTGTAATGAATCAAGTCTGTACTAAAGTTCTTTTTTGTTTATTATGTTCCGATGTTATTACATGATGCTTTGCTGCTTATATTTGTGACCTTTACCTTGGTCTACTGTAGTCGTATGTTTAGAGTGATATATATTTGTTGAATTGTTTGTATGTGTGGCGAATGTAATTAAACCAAAATGATGTAGCGATGCTTGTTTGTTTGTTTGTTCTTGTGCTTTTCGCACAAAGGTACTCGAGGGCTATCTGTGCTAGCCGTCCCTAATTTAATAGTGTAACACCAGAGGGAAAGCAGCTAGTCATCACCACCCACCTCCAACTCTTGGGCTACTCTTTTACCAACGAATAGTAGGATTGAACGTCACATTATAACGACCTCATGGCTAAAAGGGCGAGCATGTTTGGTGGGGCGATGGGGATACGAAACCGCAACCCTCAAATTACGAGTCGCACGCCTTAACACGCTTGGCCATGCCGGGCCTGTGATGTAGCGAAGTGTCAATGAACAAAAATAACCAGCAAGTGTTATTAGTAGCGATATTTTGATATTGTATTTATTTTTTCTAAAATGTGGTCGAGAATGTTTTGAAATTGTCTTGATATTTGGTGATGTAAATTTAAATATATTTCAATTAAGGTATTGTATTTAATCAAATGGCTTTCTTAGTAATAATATCACACTGGACAATTCTTTTAAAAAGTGGATCAGTACTGATAATGGAACCTGGAATACTCAGGTAAAGTTAGTTAATGAATATACAGTATGACAACTGGAATACTCAGGTAAAGTTAGTTAATGAATATACAGTATGACAAATTGATATCTTGTGATGAATTTATTTCTATTCAAAACTTTTTAATTTGACAACATGAATAAAGACATTTAATATCAAAACCCAAGTAACGTTTGTTATCTGTAGTCATAAAATTACTGTTTATGAAGAGGTTTAGGTCACGTTTAGCAGAAATAAAGAATCCTGTATACGCTATTCCACTGTGAGTCAAAGCTTCTTCCATTTAGTAGATATACAGACACTGAGACAACAGTTTGTTTTGTTTGTTTGTTTAGGAATTTCGCACAAAGCTACTCGAGGGCTATCTGTGTAAGCCGTTCCTAATTTAGCAGTGTAAGACTAGAGGGAAGGCAGCTGGTCATTACCACCTACCGCAGAGACAACAGATAGAAAGGTATTGTACGGCATTGTAAATTGTACCACATATTCCTTTATCGTGTAAGATAAAAACAATCGTATTCTTTCATTGTTGGGTGAGTATAACAAACATGATTTTTTTACCAGGTTTTTAATATGTTCTTTTTAAATTAGGCCGGGGACTGTAATTTAAAAAACAACAAAAAGCCTGAAACGTTTGAGAATCACTGACCTAAAAGAATCATCCATGTATATAATAAAATATAATTTTATATGACAATTTCAAGAAATGTAGGTAGAGTAATAAAACATTTTTGAACAAAATATGAACTTCTTTAATTTCCCATCTACATTAAAAGTGTCTTCGCTTTGGTTTTTCTCAGCTTGTTTTAAAGGGTAACATTTATTTCATGCAGTATATAAAGTACTCATGTAGAATGAAATAAAACCTTATTATAACCAGTAACTGAACCAAGTAGATACAAACTTTATTAATAAAAACTGGAATCGCATGATAAGTAACATTTACTTGTGCTTCAACTTAAAGTGCAAGGTACTTTACAAAGTTTGGCAAACTCCATTGGCACTACTACATACAAGAGTAAGACTGACTGCAGGAGATCAATAATAGAATAGGTTTAAATTACATAAATAATCAGTTATGAAAAAAGGATTCAACATTTATTGAGGAATATCCATCGGTTTTAGAGTTATAGGACTTTATCGTCTAACTTTTGAACAAGAATTACATATAAGGTTTGTTCTGTGTATGACTTTACTATGTTGGTTCTGTAATCTAAGACTGGTTTTTACTACTAAATAGCTGGTATTTTTCGAGAGAATGTTGAAAATGTCACATTATTTTATACACAGGAACAAATATAAGTTAATGTTAGCCAATAAAAATAATATTGCTATATTTATTTATGACATTTTTCTTTACATAAGTTTAAAATGTCAGTGATCATTTAATACTGCAAAATATGTTTCATATGTTCCACTATCCTGGCGTTCGTCTTAAATTATGTTTCTATATATTACTATAATCTTTAGTAGTGTATGTTTACTTTAGTTGTATGATCATAAACCCTTTCCGACTTTTCTTAAAATCGATTTCTTTGATTACAGAAAACTTGATAGTTGTACTTTGTATCTGTTACCTATTTATTAGGTATTTAACATAAATATTTGTTCTTTGTTGTAAGATGTACAATAATTCGGAATGACGCAAGTTTATTATACATTTAAATACCGGGGAAAAAAAGAAGTTCCATCTTAACAGATTTGCCAAACTCATACCATGATGTCAAAAATAACAGCACTATTAAGAGTAAACTGCAACCTCAAGAAATAGAACTATATTTTTTCCTCGATGGTTCAGTAGTAAGTTTACGAACCTGAAACAAAAATATGGCATGCGATTTCCCGTAGTGAACAGACTGCACATATAACATTTCGTTCATTCAAACCAAAGAAACAACAACAATCTACGTGTACCTCTTGTAGTTGCGTCGACTTAAGTGTTGTATTCTATCAAAATAACTGCATAGAGCTACTCTGTAGGGGTACCACTACCATATATATACATGTAAATATATTCCATAGGGGTACCATTCATATATATTCAATTTATAGAAAAATTAAATCAGGAGCTTTTGAGTAATTGCAGAATGCTAAACTTCAAACGGCTGAATTTGCTATTGAGAGAAAACACCGAGATCACTTAACGAGTACACTTAACAAGCTGTAAATCTTTGAGATTTCTGATCACCAGTTAGCCGGCGTAGCACGGCCTACTGATTAGGGCACTCGACTCGTAATCTGTGGGTCGCGCGTTTGAATCTTATTACGCATCATGCTCGTCTTTTAGCCGTCGGAAGGTTACAATGTGGCAATTATTTGATTAGAGTAAATCCAGAGCTGGCTATGGTTGGTATTAATTACCTGTGTTCACTCTGCTCTATCACCTCTAAATTAAAGACGGCTACTGATTACTTGTGCTCACTCTACTCTATCACTTCTAAATTAAAGACGGCTACTGATTACTTGTGCTCACTCTACTCTATCACTTTTAAATTAAAGACGGCTACTGTACATTAATAGGGCTAGATTAATTTTGCTAAAAATTCAACAAAGCAAAGAAACAAACATCTTGACCGCATAAAACGCACACTTGGTCATATAAATTCTATTTTGATAAGATGATACACATATATTGAAAAAGAGCAACTTTTTACACAATCAGCATGTTTTTAAAAGACAAATAAAACTTACAGTTCATTACGTTTCTACAAGAAGCATATATTTCTGAATAAAAGTTTAACAGTGGGACAAAACTGAGAAGATAAAAAATAATTTATAACTATTTAACTGGAAAAGTATTTCTATAAAAAAAAGGTTTGTTGCAAAGCACAAAGTTATACAATAGGCTGTCAGCATTCAGCCCATCTTGAGTGTTGAAAATCGATTTTTTGCTCATAAACTGAGGCACTGGGGATACAAAAATGATAAATAATTGTTTTAGATTATTTCATTGGAACTACACAACACGGAAGAGAATTATTGGAATTTATAATATTTTAGCTTAGATATGATAAAACCGCTACTAAAAATAGTCTAAACCACCTCATTTTAATTTTAGAGTAAATTAGAGATGTGGTGAACCCTCAAGTGATCTAAAATGTAAATGATTCGTCATTCAGCTACAAGTATAGAGCATGTTCCACAAGTAAAGCAAGGTTTCGTTGTCGTACGTTTACAGCCAGGGTGTTGAAAAAACAGTATGATATTTTGGACCATTCCTCCAAAAGCACTGTTTACATACAAGTTTTATGCAGGCATTTAACAGGACAATATCTGTGTGCCCAATATATCGTAAACATGCCGAAAGGATTGAAGTTCGGTGAGCGTTGATGTTATTTTCGTCTTGCCAGTCATCGCCACCTCCTTTAAGAAAGTTGACCAATCTGATGTAGTAAGGACAGATGTTTAACTTTCATTAGGCTAAAGTCAGAGACAGTTGAACCAAATATTGCTAAACAGAATTAGTAGAATGTGTTTCACATACTACTTGGTATTATCAATACACCGTTCTTTAAGGTGTAAAGAATATTGCTTGTTTTTCCTCGATTCCCCTATGTGTCATGTTTTGTATGATTTGAAAAATTCAATTTTGTTTTCAAGTTGTCTCCAAATATGTATTCGCATATTATCTTAAATTGGATTTCCTTGCAAGTTGTCTCCAAATATGTATTCGCATATTATCTTACTGTGGAATAAGTGTTCTTATCAACTTGCAAGCAAGCTAATTTATACTTTGCCGCGAGCAAACGTCTGAAATAAACTGACCTAATGAAAAGTTTCTTTTTGACAGTTTGCACATTAACAAAACAGTTACATTAATATGTAAAGAATTAATTCAGTCTAGGAGCAGAGATTTTAATATTGCGATGAGCCAGAATAGACAAATAACAGTCGTATGTATTTTCAGCTGTTATCTGCCTCATTCATATGTGTTTCAGCAACAGTGTCATTGTTTCACAAATTGGTTCAAATTCTATTAATGATTATTTGAGAAGCTTGTTGGAAACGTGAATAGCCTATCATGACTGGCTAGCTTCTGTTACTCTGATGCCTCTAGACTTGAGTAAAACATTCATATACCTTTTTTAAAATCCTTTTTGGCTACATAAGAACTTGTAACAATTTAAACTCCATATTTTTTTATATTACCGAAGATAGCTAATCAACATCTCTCAACATCAACTTTAGGCTACTCTTCACCAGCGGATAGTGGGATTTACCATCCAATTATAACACCCTCATGACTGAAAAAGGAAGCATGTTGTGTGAAGGGATTCCATCTAGCGATCCGCAGATTATGAGTCGAGATCGCAACCACAAGACCACCCAAGGCCCTAAAATTTTAATTCTCTTAAACCGTCAAATGAATAAATAAAATATTTCATAGAAACTCTACAATTACCATGAGTGATAAACAATTACTTGAATTTCAACTCATATCATTCATCATAAGATACTTGATTTCCATGACAACATACTGAGGAGACAGGTGACAGTGTTTTATAGCAGTTTTCTTTTTTTCCTTATCATAAGTATGGTACTGAAGACTCTGCTCATCCTTCAATTGGCTTGATCATCACAATATGATGTCTCATACTATAAAGGGCGAGCATGTTCAATAATGGAATTCGAACACACGACATATAATGTCTGTGTCAATGATTTTAAAAACAAACCCATTGGGTTAATAAATCACAGTAGTAAAATTAACTAAAAATGGAATACAGCAGAACTAACAATTTTTTACACAACAAGAACAGCTATTGTTTTTCGAAAAAGAAGTCCTTCGTGAAGCACGGATTTAAAACTTGGCAAAAACTAATTTTCGACATGCTTAATGTTCTCTATAAGTTATCATCTCAGATCTACTAGTGTCTTTGTACCTATACATGCTGTTTTAAAGCATACCTACGAAACAGAATACTATATTTAATAATAATAAAAAGTTTTATGAGGTTACCTGTGGCAATGTCCTCGAGGAAAATTTCTGTACGTGGTGAGGAGACTTCCTCGAGCAAATTCTGTACTTTTAATTTACCTCCTCTGAGATTTAATCATCCATTCACGCGCTTGCAGCGCTTGACAACAGGTGAAGGGGAGGAGAGTATCTTGATGGTTGATGGATGAGGGATCCCTTAAACACCATTTTGGCCTTGAATTCCTAAAGACGGGCAGCCACAGTATGTGGGTTGGTCCACTTGGGTTAGAGTCAACTAAGTACTAGTATTGGACATTTTTAACAGGTATTGTAGACATTGTGTCAAATTCTTCAGATATAGTGCTCACAAAATACTGGTGTTGCTGCAGTGGTCTTCTTTGGCACTGCAGTGCATCTCTTTGTATGGTTCCATAGTGAGTAGAGACAGTGAGTACTGAAATGTATTCTATTTATTATGGGTATCCCTATACATGAAAAATAAAACAAAACTGGAAAAAAAACTCAAAAATAGATTATTGGAAAAGGCCCGCGCATAAATGGGTCTGTCACAGTCACCATCACAGTAAGATTCCATGCCCCGATTTCTCATTATACATTCGTTGACTGAGAAATCCTTGAAACGTGTGTCTTCGCTTTTCATTCCAAAGGGATTAATTAAAGGGGCTTACTGGATCTATCAAATCAGTAAGAAAGCTGCACTTAGAAGGCATTTTGGTGAAAACACCTTCACCACAATGCACAAAATTCTTGTTGAAAAAACAATGGGAGATATACTCATTGAGGTTACTCCCTGTGATATTTTAAATTCCTCAAAAGGAGTTATAGGTGAAGGAAATATAAAGAACATTTCCGAGTTGGAGATCCTCCAACCAAGGCGTTTATTTAGTGTACCAAATCTCAATTCGCAAAGAGAGAATTATGCTGCCTACCAATGTTCTGATTTTGACATTTACTTCACCACATCCACCTTCCATCGTCAAGACAGGTTATATAAACGGTAAGGTATGGCTATATACTCTCAACCCTTTCAGATGTTTTTGGTAAAGGCAGTTCTGTCATGTAAAGGCTTCTTGTCATGAATCTTTAATGTGTGCTCATTATGGTGGTAAAGACCACAATGCTTCCAATTACAGATTGGATTCACATTCTGTTAACTCTAATATTTTACACTCCTCGTACTTTGGATCTTGCTCTAAATGGGTGGAAGAGAAAGAGGTCCAATGTGTAAAGATTGTGAACAATACTTCCTACCCAAATGTTCAGAAGTTATTGTCTCCCACCCATATGCTGCTACACCCCATTCTACTGCTACAGTGGGAGTGCAGAGAGATCTTTTCATGTCTCTGACAGAGTTGTTTCCAAACCATGTAAAAAAATTTTGGCCTCCATGTTTAAGAGTGCTGACGATCCAACGCTTATCTCTGTCCAAACCTTTCCTTCCAGTGACTCTCTAGATCCACTTCCTTTGGCTCTGGCTTCTGGTGTTTCCTTGAGCTCATTTTCTTCTTTAGTCCCAAGATATCATCCGCAGTTGTTGGAATCTTTGTCCACCGACAGAGGCCTGCCCACTAAACCCAGGGAATAATTTATAGAGGTCCAGTAAAGACAGCCAACTTGATAGTAAGCTGAAGAGTTTTCTACCCAGATCTCCATCCAGATAAAAATGGCCACACTGATACAGTGGAGCTGTTAAAGTTTTCATTCTAATACACATGATATTAAGGATTTGCTTGACTCCTATCATCCTGTGTGTCTTTTCTTAAAAGAAACATTTTTGAACCTGCCAATAAAGTCATCTTTCAGAAAGTTTTTTATTACCAAAATGAAAGGTTGTGTGATGAACGAATGCCTGGAGGTATGGTACTGTTGATCGACCAGCACATTCTCTCCCATCTTTACTACTCGATACACCCTTGGAGGCTATAGCTATTCATGTTTCCTTGGGCCATACCATCACTGTTCTCTCTACCTGTCTTCTGAACAGACCTATGACCAGACCTTGATGCTCTTATTGAATAGCTGCCATCTCACATTTTAAATTTAATCCTGGAGGACTTTAATGGACATAACCCTTCTAGAGAGGTGTTGATATTAATGGAAGAGAGCCAGTTCGTAGAGCGTATACTTTTGGATCACGACCTTTTTCTCTTGAATACTTATGTTTATACTTATTTTCATTCACCTAGTCAGTATTTTACTGCTATTAATCTCTCTATCTGCTCTTCTTCACTTTTTTTGCAGGGTTGACAGACCCATGTGGCAGTAATAATATTTTTGTCATTTTGAGACAAACTGGCCCTGGTAGATTCCCCCCGACTTGTATACCTCGGTGGAAAATATATCAGACCAACTGACCCTCTTTCACTGCCCTCTCGGAACTTGATCCTGCAATCGTCTATAAGCCATTGACAGACGACTATGTGGCAGCTGTTCAATCTATTCCTAAAACCTCGACACGTTTTCAATGGTATCTTTGTACGTAGTGGAATCCTGCCTACCAAATGGTATGAAAGGCTCTAAAACAGGTCTGGGATACCTACTGTAGATTTCCTACACCTTCAAATCACATTGTTTCTCAGTGGGCTTATACACATGCTCAACAGGCAAGACTTCATAGCCAGAAGAAATCTTGGATTAATTTTACAATCAGCATCTCTTCTATAACCAGTTCCAAAATTATACGAGACAAGATTCATAATGTCAGTAGATAGCATACTTCCCTCCACCTTTCAATTTTCCTCTGTGATAGCCAGGAAATTGCTGATGCTCAGTCATCATCAAAACTCCCGGCCTTGAGAGGTTTGGAGGTACGTGGAGTTATTGTATCTTACAAGACCTTTACTCATACGATTCCATGACCTTTTGTCCATTTTTATCAAAACATTTTTAATGGACCAGCGATTCCAAGTTTGTGTGAATTAAACACTTTCCTGTTCTTTCTTACAGATACTTGGAGTCTCTCATGGTTGTGTCTTAAATGTTACACTTTTCAGTATAAAAATTAATGCCATCACTGGACAACTTCCTCCTGCCATTACAAATGGGCTCTATGTTGATGAATTCCGCATCTCGTATCAGTTGTCGAGCATGAGATTTATTGAGCAGCAGCTTTAAACTGCCCTCAATCGTTTATTGAAGTGAACCACAACAAATGATTTTACGTTTTCTTTCTCTAAAACCGTGTTCATGCAATTTTGCCGCCGATGAGGTATTCACGCCAATCCCGATCTCTGTCTCAGTAATGCTGAAACCAAGGCAAGTTTCTTGGGACTTATATTTCACCATAAGCTGACTTCCATTCCATATATCAAGAGTAGCTCTTTGTCAAGTATACAAGAACACTGAATATCTTCCATGTCCTCTCTTCCACTTCTTTGGGAGTGGATTAATGTTCTATGCTAAAGATCCATCGTGTCTTCATTCAATCGAAACTTGACTTTGAATATGTGATCTTTGGTTCTACCAGGACATTAGCCTTGGAGATGTTAAACCCTATTAATCATCTGAGACTTTAGCTCTGCACAAGAGTTTTTTTCTCTTCTCTACCATAGAGTTTGTCACTAAGTCTCATGAGCCTCCTCTACACTTCTGCTGTTTAAACTGTCTTTACTGTATACGTAAAAACTTCAATACTTACTACAGAATATTATCAGTAGTTGTACTTTTCTTTTTCAGCTTGCCATGCTTTTTCAAAACAGACAGTCTACCATTATTCCTGGTGCTGTCACTGTCGTGCCTATCCTGAATATAGGCGACGGTCCTCTATTAAAGGTTCGGCTCCGCACCAGTTGACGGTTGACCTGAAGTGAGCAACGTGATTACAAAAAGTTTTTCAGATCAAACCTTCTATTACACTTTGTCCATTTTGTTTTCGTAAGAATCGAAAGAAGGAAGTTGTCCTAAGTAGACTATGCATTGGTCGCACTTTTGTAACTCATTGTTCTCTTTTGTCTGGGACTGATCCACTAATGTATAGTCTGTACGACACTTAAATCACAATAGTCCACATTTTACTTTAGTGTCATTGGCAATGGTGACACTATCCACCTTATGAATGTTTTTAAATCTTTAAGGGCCATTGGCCTATTTCATTGTATTTAAGTTTTTGTCTGACTTTGAGCTACTATATTTGTTTTAATTTGATTTCCTGTTTTTCGTAATAACTTTCCTATTATTTTATTTTTTACCGGTTGTTTGGCGCTGATCTCCTAGATGCTTTGCACCATAAAATGCCAACTAATCAACTAATCTCTGGCGATCTAAACTTCATATATAATGAAAAAAACATCTTAGATGTGAAAATAAATGTGCGACCAAAGAAAGAGTGAAACGTACAACTTAAATTTAATCTTTTGATTAAATTTCATAACTTGTTTTCAAAAACATCAGCAAAGCACACCAAGTAAGAAAAGTAGCAACCCACATTAGCTTTTGAAACAGATGTAAACTTTCCAGAACCAATTAATTTTTAAAGATATTTTGTGGCAGTTTTTCTCTTTAAAACAATGTTAATAACCTCCTTTATATATTAACGCTATGGAACTAGATTAACAGTTTCTTGTTATTAGCCACATGCACTCTGTACAGCCGTATGAAACATCATTATTTACGTTAATATCGGGTGACGCAAAGCACTCTTTAATTACGAGAATTTCATAACAAGTTTGTACTTAAAAGTTGGCAATGAATAATTAAAAATAACCGTGCATACGGAAGATTCATTTGAAACTAGAGCTTAGAAACTACTAATCTAGTTTTCTTTACCAAACCAATAGCCCCCAAGTGGCTCAGCGGTATGTCTGCGGACTTACACGCTAAAATCCGGGTTTCGATAGCCGTGGTGGGCAGAGCACAGATAGCCCATTGTGTAGCTTTGTGCTTAATTCCAAACAACAACAACCAAACCAATACTTGTGTATTTACACTCGCTTTCATCCTATACGTTTGCTGATGTGATTCAGCAGCCTTTAGCCTGAATGACATAAAAATAAAAACGGTTCAATTTTACTTTTTTAGGTGACGTTGTAGTAAATATATCGAAGGAATAGCTCACGTGACTTTTGTGTAGGTAGGCAAGAGGGTATGATCAAAATTGAGATATTTTCTTAATACTTTTGCACTTGTTGCTTATATTTACATCAGATTTGACGAATAATTGTAGGCTGTAAAGATATATCAGTATATCAAATTTAAAAAAGATCCATGATATTTTTTCTTTTTTCAAATAATTTTTTTCTACCTTCGACGCGAATAAAAAAAAAGGTGGAACAAAATTCACCCAATATTGAAGTATCATGTATTTCACAATGGATTGCCTTTAAATTTGGTATTTTAGTAAGTGAATGTAAGTGTCCAACAGAGTACATCCACTAAAAGTATTTTGATAGTTTGAATTATAAAATTTGGAACTACAGACAGTGTAAAAATTATTAAACTATAACTCCTGTTGATAACACACAGTGCGTTGTGCACCAAGTTATTTTGGCCTTACGACACATTACAGTGTGTCTTAATATATATATGTTTTTGATTCTATGGAACAAATTACATGAGCCAAGACCCAAGACTTTCGGATGGAAAATCTCACCTCTTCATCTTCAACACAAGGTTATGCTCTCTATTGAAAAAGTAGATTATATTGATAGTATTTGAATGGATTGATTAGTTTAGTTTGTTTTGAATTTCGCGCAGAACTACATGAGGGCTTTCTGCGCTAGCCGTCCATAATTTAGCAGTGTAATACTAGAGGGAAGGCATCAAGTCATCAGCACCCCCACCAACTCTTGGACTTATCTTTTACCAACGAATAATGGGATTTACCGCCAAATTATAACGCCCCATAGCTGAAAGAGCGAGAATGTTTAGTGTGACGGAGGTTCGAACCCACGACCCTCGGATTACAAGTCGAGTGTCTTAACCACATGACCATGCCGGGCCATTTGAATGGACTGGTAGTCAATTACGAGAAAAGAGAGTTGAGTGGCTGGTTCAGATGGCAATAATTGCACGCGACCTTAGTAGCAGAGGGAACAGATCAAAAGTTGAGCAGGGTAGAACGGAATAGTGGAATTGTTTGGAAGATGAATAACTAGAAAGCGTATTGGGGTTTTCATATACTTAATCCCACGACACAGAGAGGAATTCTATGACTGGGAATGTGTCAATGAGCCGTATTCTGCCATCATTGTTGTTGGTCAAATAAATTTTGCCCACATCACAAAATCTCTCTTTCAGTAGCAATATACTCTCATTCCAATGAAAGAAAATGGTTTAAATATGGCGTTGCAGGTTAGTAGCTAGTCTTAGGCTTCTCTTTTGAAAAAAATAAAACAAGAAAACAGAGCATCTGACGTAAATAAGGTTGCCACGCGAGAGAAAAAAGAGAAAATACGATAGCAGTTTTACATAAAGAATACGACTGCACACGTTTATTACATATGGTTTCTTGGTAAGTCTCTTATCAAATAAGAAAATAGCTGAGTGATACGAGTGAGATTTTATCGATTTGTTTGCAATTTTTCTTTGTTTATTTTGCGTAAAATTATCGTTTCGTTTACATTGAGCTTTAGTACAATTATCCAGAGTGGACACCAGGAATTTAGTTTATCAAGTAAATGGCAACGGTATATAGTGAAGTATTATACAATGAAACGTCGTCAGCAAACTGTGAAAAATGTGGGTTCTGAAATAAGTCTGTGACATTAACATATATAAAGTAACGGACGTTTAAGAGGCCTTTGAGGAAAGCTTGAGAGGAGATTCAGTTAAATTAAAAAGTAGTTTATATATGTGTATGTATGTGTGTGTAAAACTACCTAGCAACGTTTTCCATAAAATTAGCGCTGCTAGCAATTAATTACATGACCATATTTTATTGATATTTATAACTTTATAAAGATAACTATATAAATTCATAGCTTTGGAAATAGAATTAGAGCATACAGATTTACCTATTTTTTATTGCATAAGTCAGTGATTGTTAATTACCAAAAGCAGTGAAATCAACTCCTTAACTTTAGTAACATTTTATATGTTTTTAAAACGTTAGATCACATATTTATTTTTACAAAAACGAAGTATTTTCGATTCATCTCTAGAGGAAAAGGCAATTAAAAGATAATATTTAAACAGACTTCAAAAGCTGTGTTGTAAGTGCAACTCTAAATACCATATTTTATATCTCCATTTACTCTGTTAGATTTGTTAATTTAAACTTATTGCAAATGTTGTTATTTACTTTCTACGTTTCGTGTAATAATGTATCCTGAAGAGTAACTAAAAAACTTACCAAACCTGTATGATAAAAAAATATAAATATCTATACAAATATTTACATAGAAAGGTTTCACAAAATTACAAATAATATTAAGTCTTCTTTCCAGCTTGGAACTTTCTTAATATCTTATTTAACTAGCTGTATATTATTCACTAGTCTCAGGACATTTACAAGCTGACATTTTGCCGCTAAAATTATATAATGTTTTCGTAAATTCATGGAAGATGAATGTTTTGTAACGTTTAAAATCGGTAAATTTTCCTGGTTAGATATCTGGAGTTCCCAATTAATAAGCGGCAACCGCCGTTATGGCTTCTTCGGTTTATTATATGCAAGCTATAGCAAACCAAAAATATATACTGTCTATTAGCTTGTTGCGTTTTATGAGCGTGTGGAGAGTTTCTAGAATTTTCACTCTGCACAACAATATGACACTATGCTAGCGCTTTCGTACACATATATGTTGTTGATTGTTACACTCGAGATTTTTTCACAAAAAAGAGGCAGTTGTTTGTTTACTTTCTTATAGCAAAGCCACATCGGGCTATCTACTGTGTTCACCGAGGGAACTCGAGCCCCTGATTTTAGAGTTGTAAATCCATAGACTTACCGCTGGGACTTATGAATAATTGGGAATTCGTCATACACATTTAACAGTATAAGTTACATGCATTTCTTAGTATATATTTAACTAAAACAAACACCGATATTAAAATAGATATATAATAATAAGTTCTTCACTTAACACAATCAAATTCCGGAAACTCAAACTTCTAGAAAATGCCTTTTGAATTTAACGAAAGCTATCATGTGGCGTCATCTGTTGTGTATATTTAAAACTTTACGTAATATGTTCAAAACGAACACGGAAGTACGCCTTTCTAAATACGATACAAATTAAAATTTATATGAAAAATAAGTATTGTATTAGAAATTGAGTAAAAGGAAATTCAAATTAGCTTCAACTATACAGTCATGTATTGCCAAATACAGATTAATTTTTATCTTATAGAGTTTGCATGATGTCAACACATGTAGGTTTGCTTTCTTGGTGAACAATAGAAATTGAACAGAACAGTAGTTCAACTTCTATACATTTTATAATAAAAAGTAATCATTACTTTATTAAAATATTCATTGAGAAACGTGTCAGGTTTCTATATTTTAATTGTTTCACAAGTTTACAAAAGCAAACCATGAGGTTAAGTACAAATATGGTCCTCAGTGGCACAGCGGAAAGTCTGAAGGCTCACACCGTTTGAGACCGGCTTTTGATATTTGTGGTTAGCGCATATAGTTGTAGCTTAACAGCAAACAAACGAAATTAAAATTATAAATATTAAAAATAATTCACGATCTCTTTAAATATAACAAACATCTTATTGTTAAAATATTTACTTATCACATGAATCAGTTAAAAAATAGAAGGCAATTTAACTTTTCATAAAAAAGTAACCAAATGCACAACAGATCATGCGATCTGTTAAAAACGTCGCCCTAGAAGCAAATGCTAAATATAATCGTTAAGACAACTTAACAAAAAGAAGAATTGTGGTGATTTTCTTAGTTTCAAAAGATTTCTTAATACAGTGTGTGATAATTAGAAGGCTTGGTTTAGTTTGTTTTGAATTTCGCGCAAAGCTGTACGACTGCTATCTGCACTAGCCGTTGCTCGTTTAGCAGTGTAAAACTATAGAGAAGGCAGCTAGTCATCAACACCCACTGCCAACTCTTAGACTACTCTTTTACCAACGAAGAGTGCAATTGATCGTACCTTTACAACGCCCTCACGGCTGAAAGAGCGAGCATGTTTGGTGCGACGGGATGATTAAAAGGATTTTTTTTTGCTTTATCAATAACATAATGTGTTACTCTAAATGATTTGATAACTAATTTGGCAAGAAGAGCGTTCGTCGTAGGTTTTAATTATTTCATAGATATTAATACTGAATAAAGACAAAAATAAAACCTCTAAATGATTTATCTGTGAAAACCTTTTGGTTACGTAGGTTTGCGTTTTAGTACAAACTGACAAACACTTTTGAAAACACGCTACATCATTAACGTGAAATAAACTTTTGTCTTGTTAATCACAAAGATATTATTAAGTCACAGAAGTTTTTATAAATGTACACACTCAACAAATTAACTAACCTAAAATTGATATTCTGATATGTAACTAAAACAATCTGTACACAAAAGTAAAAATTCCGTTTTATTTTCCCACTAAATAAAAACGTACGTGAATAAAAATATCATTTCAAAGGTTACTTTAACACATTCTAAGATTTTCTTAACAATTTTTTTGATGTGCCGTGTTGGGAAAAAGAAGAACTCTTCAAGAACTAGACAATATTTCAAATGTCGTAGCGTAAATCTCTGAAGAAAGTGACGTTAGAAACATAAAAAAATTAATAAATCAAAAAATAGAAATCGTCTCAAATGGTAAAAAAAATATTGTAAATCATTTAGATTCTTATCTTACACTTCTAAAAAAGAATAAGTTTCCGTTAAAGTCGGAATACTGCAAAAGTCTTACATAAAATGTATATGTTATTCAGGAAAAAAAAAGAGATTCATTCTGTAATAACCAGTGTAACTTAGTCCAAGTTTTGTTTATAAAATGTCACATTCTACGCTTACAGAAAAAAAAGAAAGTATCCTGTCATAGCACAAAAAGACCATTTATAAACACGTTTACATAGATATTATACTTGAAGCATTTTAAGGAGTAAAGTTGATAGTGGTCAAGCGTCATTAATGTACATTTAGTGCATATCCACAACTTCTAAAGCTCCTAATTGGAAATTTGCTTAGTTTTGGTGCACATAAACCACTATGTTTTGTGTTATTCACAATATCGTAAACTGCGTAAAACTAAAAGGTAAAGCTCAACTTCTACCTTCTAGATGACCTCATAAGTTTACAAATATTACATGTGTTTTTAATGACCTTAAAATTGTTTTAGTCTATATATGAAGCTTTTGTATTCATACAAAACTATATGAGTACAAACAAATATAATTCAATGAAACCAATAACTGTTACGATGAATTGCAAAAAGAAAAAAAATATTTTTGTTTTGATACATTAATATACACAAAGTTTTTCAACGGCATTTCATGTGTTCTTCAGATCTATGGATTTTGTTTCAGTTAGGCCTGGCACGGCCAAGTGTGTTAAGGCGTGCGACTCGTAATCTGCCGTGGAGGCATTATAATGTGACGGTCAATCCCAATATTCGTTCATAAAAGAGTAGCCCAAGAGTCGGCGGTGAGTGCTGATGACTAGCTGCCTTTCCCTCTAGTCTTACACTACTAAATTAGGGACGGCTAGTATAGATAGCCCTCGAGTAGCTTTGTGCGAAATTCAAAAGAACACAAAAACAAACAATCGTTTCAGTTAATTGAGCTAACTTAATATAGGAAAACATTTCTCTATCCGTCAATAGGAGTATGAATAGCTATAAAGTAAAGTGTATATAAATATTACTATTTCCTCCTTTTATAGCTAATAAAACACTTGGGCAGTGGTTATTGTTTTCTTCTCAGTATCTCAAACAGATTTTCTGATTTTCAAACAAAACAAGTTTTATCATACATACGGCTAACAGTGCATCGACAAGAATCCTTTAAAGAATAAAACTAGCATAAAACTAATTTCGTTTTTGTATTGTATTTTAGGACAAGAAAGAAGGGTAGCCGAAGTGGTTAGCGTATCAAACAGTGAAATCGAGGTTCGTTCTTCAATACCACCAAAGCAAAGTCGCTTTTCGCACTCTAGACCGTACGTATGTAATAACAGCGACGATCAAATATCTCTATTTGATTAGAGTAGCTACGAGTTGGCGGTGAGAGATGTTGATTAGTTGTTTTTTACTCTTTGATCTGTTTCTTCAAAATTGGGCTGGTTAGCAAAAGATATCAATTGTGTAGCTTTGCCCTAAATTTAGCAAACAATAACTTTTCTATTTCTTTTATACGGTAGGATAAATAACTTTTCCAAATGTATTAATAATGTCGGTTACTGCTGTGTTAAGTACTTATTAAAGAAATTACTGATAGTGTGCTTAACGTAATCTTAAAATAAATAAATTTAGTAAATAAAGCTAAGACACTCCTGTATAGACTACTAATTAGTAATTGTATGTCTTCGGTTTCCTGAGTTTGACAATATGAAGTTATTAAATGTAAATAACCTTAAATGCATGGACAAATTTCCATTTGGTATGATTGTAGTATTCTAAAACAACCTTTAGTTTACAACACAAAACATGCATACCCATATTTATTTGTACTTGTAAATCACACTGTTCTGGTCTGAGCTAGTCGCATGTTGAGGGCTCATTTTTAAGGACGAGTGTAATCTTTTGAGGGAAATTCACGAATTTGTAATCATCATATTGCAAAAGTAATTATAAGCTAAAGAGTCGCCATCTAGTGCAATATTTTTTTTTCTCAGGTGTTCAGATTTGTTTCCACCATATTGTACTATAGAGATTAGATATTTAGTGACTAAAATGATAAGTTTCGTGGTTTTCAACATCTATTCATCCACCTGGTTATTTCACACTTTTTAAATATTTTGGTGATAACGGAAGGATGTTTTATAACTTAGAGACATAAGGTATTTTATATTTATTGTTTAACTCGTCTTTATTAATTTTACGTAAATATGTTTTATTAACCTGGTTTTAAACATTAATTTTTAACATGACATTTTTTAATGTTAAGCCTTAATAACATGCTGATTAATCTAATACATTATATTTAATAATACTTATTTATTAGAGTTAGAATATTTTTTTCCAAATAAGGTAAGAAAACATTTAGAAAATTCGACGGGGACGTAATAAACTTCTTAGTTTCTTATTCCAGTTATAATTATTGATTCTATAGTGCAGTGCTTCTCAATCGGGTGAATGGTTGATTGAGGAGTTTTGTTTATTTTATATTGTATTCATTATAGTTGTAGTTTGAGGTATATTGAAGTGATAATAAATAATTTTACATTTTAATTCAATACTTTTTGTCGTTTTTCTTTAACTAGGGTGAGTGAGCTGCTGTTAAAAAGATACAGGGGTCATTGTTATTGGGAAAGGGTGAGAAGCACTGGTATATAGTGTCTTAAGAACTATTTTAATATATGAATCATAGTTATTTGTATGCACATACAAACAAATTTCCAGAAAAAAGAAATGTGTATTTTATTAATGTGCGACATTTATAAGCGTTCACGTATTTCGTAAAACGACCGAAAGACAAGGGAATTTAACAAAACTAAAGTCCTGCTCTTCCTTGCAATCTCAACTGATAAAGTTAAAAAAAATTAGGGTGAAATTATCTGTGTTCATTAAGTATAAAGGTCTACGTTTAAACTATAAAAAGTATGGGTTATTAACATTACCATCACATGGAAGGTAAGCCTTATTCATCTCTGATAAATATTTTATGTTATTCGAATTATTCACTTACCTTTGTAACCTGTCTACTTTTCAATGTTATGAAAACATTAATTTCTTCTAACTAATCCTTTTGCCACGTCATAATATTAAAATATCATTATTGGTTACATGTGCAAAAGTTTGATTCTACTGGGCCTATTAATATAATACTGATGTATCTAGTTGTCTATATATATGAAAATAAATTGTGGGAAACAAGATTGAAAGTAAAATATACTCCCTCTATTTTCCTTACAATAGGCGCTATATATTCAACATTACTATGTAATGAATTATGTGTTTTTTTGTAATTCAGGTGACATTTATCTCAACGTGGATACACCTCAGTTCAACAGCATTAAACATTAGTTAATAACGAATCTTCACTTTTCTCATAAGTTACAAATACATTGTTTAATATGACGAAATAAGAAATTTAACAAAATCAGTTCAACCACAACAAGAATGCATCGTTTTCCCGTTGTATAAAAGTTTCACATTTGTATCACTTGAAACATTTAACGAATAAAATCAAAGTGGTGCTACAAAATTCATATGGTAAAAACGACCTTTAATTAATAGTAAAGACACTTAAGTTTCTTCAATTTTTAGTTCATCAGTTGTTACGCTGCTTTTAAACATGCAGAATTAAATCGAATTATTGTTATTCATGATAAAATATAACCTGACATTATGAGTGTTTTATGACCAAATGAAGAATGTTTAACCATTGTTACAATGGAGATGTTTTGTATTATTTTGATTTTGACCAACTTAATAATTATCTCTGTCAATGAAAACAGTTACGTTAGTTTTTGTTTTCCTGAGATATTTCTCCTGTAATTCTTATTGTATCTGTTTCACGCACGTAATTAAATTTTTCTTCCTTATTAAAGAGTTCCTTGGTGAGACAGCGATACATTTACGGACTTGTAATGTTACAATCCGGGATTTGACTGCCCGTGGTAGACCCAGTAGATAGCCCAAAGTGGATTTAATTTGTTATTAAACGTGCTGAGGCTTAAATAACAGTTGATTGATTTTCAGAAAACGTCGTTTCAAGTTTCTGTTTTTTTGTGAATCAGGAATAGTTTAATTATTTTTCATATCTGCTCCTTAAAATATTTATGTATTTTTAGATATATACGTGTGTGTTTATGCATTTATCAGTTTAATTCTATGTTATATAATAAACATTTAAAAATATCTGCTTTCAACTACATTATTCTTAAAACAAGGTTTTGCTGAAAGTATCAGTAATATTTGATTATTTTCTGCTTAGGAGTAAAAAAATTGATGGTTAAATCGATTTGAAGACCAGTTGCAGTAAAACCAGAATATTGTCCCATAGACTTTCTTTTCTACACTAGTGGACAAACAAAATTTTTGAAAAAAATCTATTCAAGAAATATGAAATGTATTCAAATGAAGAAAAGTTTTATTTGGTATGACATAGTAAAAATAAAATTGAGCACAAAGGTATTTGTAGTTAAGTTAAATGTAATAGGAAGCAATAAACGTTTGTTTTTTATGTGTACCCTGAATACGTAGTAACCTGTAGTGACCGATAAACACGTATGCAATAATATTTTAGATATATTGATGAGTGAAGAGTACCCTGTTACGTTTTTTTTTTTTTATATTCTTCGTAGATTAAACGCAACAGAAAAACACAGATAACAGCTTGTATAATTTATTACACTAAACTATTAACAAATATAACAGATATAACATAGATTATATAATAACAGCGACAGATATTAAGTTACAACATTCGAAATTAATTACAAAACAAAATAATATTAGTTTCAAACTTCACAATTAATCACAATACAAAACGGTACTGGCCTGTATCTAATACAATGATCTAAAATGAAAGTCTCAAATTCCAGTCTAGGGTGTGAATTTGGTCCCACGAAGAGATTCCGAAACAGTTCACAGTTCAATAAATTCGCCGACTCTCAGCACAAGCAGTAATTCAGATGTATCGTAGAGATTGACGAAATAATATCACAGCTTCCGTAGATCTAACTTCAGACACAAATCCAAGTTGAATAATCACAGCAAACACTTAATTTTTCTCAAATAACCGACTCTCTTCTTTTCTTCGAATAATAACTGATGACTGAATCTCACTATCTTTTCTTCGAATAAAACTAATGACTGAATCTATCTTCTTTTTTCGAATAAAAACTGATGACTGAATCTATCTCTCGTCACCGTCTTTTATACCGATAGGCCTATTTCTCGAACAATCTCGCAATTTCCATACAACTCTAGAGCAATCCGCGCGTGTTCGTTCTTGCACGAGACTACACGTCATGACACGAAGTCACCAGCACTCATTTACAAACATATGATTGGTCTACTTAATTCAAGAAAGTTCTAAATGCTACCCTTAATAAATGACAAAATATTAGTTTAAACTTCGAAACAATAATATCAATATGGGAAAATGAATAATACAAATGAAAATTCAAACACAACACGACATGTCGTTTACAAAATATTTACACATATACATAACATACCCGCATTAGACAGAAGTCTTGTTTGTTACAGATTACTCTTGATTACAGTAAAACACCTTGGATATTTCAGATTAGCAGTCAGTAAATGTTAAATACCTTACATATTTTCTAGTATAAATGACAATGAAATATTTTAAACAGTTTTATTAAAATTTCTCACAACTATACCTACCAATCAATGAATTTTATATTTCCTATTTCTAAAACTCTTCACAATAGACTTTAAGAACTACATAAGGTGTTGTTAATATCATAACAAAACCAAAATAGACTTTTAGGACTACATTTACGACAGAAAATGTTCGTCATAACTTAAAATGTATCACAATCAGAAGAATGAAAGTATAGTATATTATAAATATTCACACATATACATAAATTTTTATGTAAATTAAATGACAAATAAACTGTTTATAAACAAATAACCAAACATAGGAGGGGCAGAAAGTGTTCGTGCGTCTACTTATATCGTCAGTTGTGTAGCCTTTTAGGTGAATTATTTGGCGCAATCTCTCCTCATAGCCCTCCATGATCGTTTGACAGACCTCGACTGGTATTGTCTTCCATTATTCTTTACAGAAGGCCTTCTACTCTTGCAAGTTTCTGAGATGACGCTGATGAACCCTGGTCTTCAACTCATGCCAAACGTTTTCAATTAGGTTGAGATCTGGTGATTACGATAGCCACTCCAGAACGCTTATATGATTCCTCTACAACTAGTATTACACACATTTCGATATATTCTTAGAGTCATTGCAGTGCTGAAAAATCTAACGACGCCAAGCCGCAAGTTCCGAGCAACATTCTTGATATAAGTACCTAATATGTCAACGTACTCTTCTTTTTTCATGATTCCGTTGATGCGGTGAAGGCTGCCTACACCAGAAGAGTTGAAGAAATCCAATAGCATGATCTAGCCATCTCCGTGTTTAACTGTAGGGACGGTGTTCTTTGGAAGATTTCATTCCCCCTTCTTACTGAAAAAAATAGCGTTCATCATTGTGGCCGAAAAGCTCGATTTTAGTCTCGTCTGACTAAAGAATACTTTTCCAATAGGTAAAGAGTTTATCAACATGCTTTCTTGCATATCTCAGTCGTGTTTCTAAATGAACAGGCTTTAAATATGAAGTTCTACGAGGACGGCATGCTTTGAACCCAGAAGAGCGTAACATGTTCGTAACTGTAGAGGTGCTTACTTTAACCCTATTTTCCTTTACCAGTTTCTGTATATCATTATGTGTCAAACGAGGGTTCCTATTAACTTCTTTAAGAACCTTCCTCTTGGTTCTCTCTGGAATTTTGGTGAGGCGTCCGGAACGAGGGAGGTTGGTAGTTGATCCTCTAAGCTTAAACTTGGTAATTATGCTTTGAACAGTAGATTTCGGCACGTTAAGTTGTGTAGCAATATCGGAAAGAGACACACAAGACTTGTATTTTACAATAATTCGTTTTTTTTTTAAATCACTGGACAGTTGTTTCCTGTTCGCCATGATGACCAATCAGATAATGACGGAGACGGCGCTAAATTGCCGGAAGTATATTTTTTCATGGCTAAATTCCAATAATTATGAACCCAGTGTCTAGTTCTGGAATGGTATAATGTAGTTTATTCGCCAAACTAAACAAAATATTTATGGGAATATCAGTTTTTTCACACGTTCTGAAATGTACGAACATTTTTTGCTCTGCCTATTTTTGATTATTTGTTTATAAACAGTTTATTTGTCGTTTAATTTACATAAACAAATTATGTAGATGGGTGTTAGAATAATATTTAGAATGTATCATACTTCGATTATCGTGAAACTTTTTAAATTATGAGCAAAAACCACTCGGGACACAAGCGTACGAACACTTTCTGTCGTAACTGTATATAAGGTGTTGTTATTCTCAATAACAAAACCACAATTAATAACACCAAAACCTTATAGCTGTGAAACTGTTACATCGTATTAAATCACAAAACACCACAGAGATTAAGAGTAATGAGAATTCTGTTCAAAACTATTTATCTCTTAAAATTCATCTGGAAAATTTAAATTATAAAGCTCTTAGATATCATAATTTCTTTCTTTAATGTAACAATATACAATTAATTTATATTGCAATATGCAATGTTTTCTGTTTTCAGTTTAGGTATATTACACCGATTTTGTAGTGTTTTCTTTATATAGTATAACTATATTGCACCAACTAGGTAATATTTTCTGTACACATTGTAGCTATTTTACACCGACTGGTGGTGTTTTCTATATGTAGTTTAGATATGTTACATCAATTAGGTAGTATTTTCTGCACATAATTTAGCTATTTTACACCATTGAAGTTGTGCTTTCTGTATATTGTTTTGCAATGCTACACCAATGTGCAATTCTTTTTATTTTTGTCGATTATTTCATTTCTTGTATGTGTTTTAGCAATCCATAAATGAATAATATTCGAGCAAAAACTGTAGCATTGTGCAAATTGGGACATTTGTCAATGAAGACGGTTCTTGCTCAAAAATGTGTAAAATGTTTATCGACATATACCCTCATTCTCAGGGTTGAGTACACAGCTAACTATACAAAACTTTGTGTTGTACATCCCATAGACATTATATTTGTTAATCTATTTTGGTACTTCCAACCTAAAGAGCTTCTTAAACAACGCATGGCTAGCAAGATCAAATCAGAAACTCCATCGCTCTGGCCCATCCATCCCTTCTTTTGAACTTCTGATCAGAGATATAGGAAAACCCGTTGGCAGTAATTGTCACCTATATGGTTACTCTGAGCCAAATTGTGAAAATGATTACTGCTTTCATACCGTTCGTATATTTCTCAGAGGAAGGATTTCGCGTATAGCAGGCTTAAATCTTGAACATTGCGACTCACAGCTCGCTGTACCAACTGGTAGGACACGCCAAGCTCACATTCTTTTCCAAGTAACTTATTACACTTAAAAAGATAAATAATAATAAAATCTTATTGAAGTAACCATTAAACACTGATACAGTAACAGCTTTATATCTTTATGTTGCCCTCCTCCTGTGATATAAAACAGCTAAGTTAATAAAGCAAGAAACCTCATTAAGCTTAGACAATGCGACGAAAAGACAAAATTTTTGTTCGATTGCTGGTGTTCTTATTTTTATAACAGTCTTCCGAATCAACTCATTATCATCTGTTCCTCTGTAATATTAAGAAGTTTATCACTGAGGTTCAACCGGTAACCGATTAATTGACAAGAATAAAAATAAATCATTACAATTTGTTTGTTTGTTTGTTTTTTTGAATTTAGCGCAAAGCTACACAAAAGCTATCTGCGCTATCCGTCCCTAATTTAGCAGTGTAAGAGCTAGTCATCACCACTCACCGCCAACTCTTGGACTACTTTTTTTTATCAACGAATAGTGGGATTGACCGTCACATTATAACGTCTCCACAGCTGAAAGAGCGAGAATGTTTGGAGCGACGGGGATTCGAACCCTCGAGCCTCAGATTACGAGTTGCACGCCTAAACCCGCCTGGTCATTCCGGGTCAATCATTGAAGAAGAATGGATGACAAGTAGGTTGTGTGTTGTAATGCCCCCCGCTAGTACAGCGGTATGTCTCCGGATTTATAACGCTGTAATCAGAGGTTCAATTCTCCTCGGTAGGCTGAGCAGATAGCCCTTTGTGGCTTTGCTGTAAGAAAACACACACACACAGTGTTGTAATACTTCATCAAAAAAACAAGGGCCTCCTTACACAGTCTTCCAATAGATGTTCTAAATACTCCTATTTTAATTTTCAATGGTTATTATATAACTATATGATAATAAGGTAAAAACATATCTTAAATGATGTCATTGTTCATTAAAAGTAAAAAAAGTCATGCGTTATTGCAATCAGTCTTATTTGAATTAAAGAACTAAAGTAACGAATAAGTGATCTTGTTGAATTAGCAAAGTAAAGTGTGAAAACTAACCAATAAGCAACATCTTTTCACAATGTCTTAAAAGAGTCTATTCATTTCCTGAGAAGCAATATTCACACAAGAAAGAAATTAAAACATAAATCACAAATATTTGTTTGTAGTCCAAATATATAAAAGGATATTCAGACAGTAGAGAAACCTTCTTGTTATTAATTAAAATAAGTAAGAGCAAAAGGAAATGATATTGTTTTAAAAAAACGTAACCAAAATCTAATCTAATTTAGTTATTTTAGTGGCTTACCATAATTTTCAGCCATCTGTTTCTCAGTTTTACCTAAAATTCATTTTTAAAGTGACAAAGTGAAATAAGATAATTTTTTATATAAAGTGGCTCAGCTGTATATCTTAGGACGCAATCCAGATAACCTTTTGTGTAACTTTGTGTTTAAAACAAATAATAAGATAAGAACAGAAACAATAACTGAACTTAATATATCGCTACTGCTTTATTCAAAGCCACGTACAAAATCTAGATCATTCGATTAATAGTACAATTTACGTTTAGAAGCTTCTTGTATTGCAAAACAAATACAGGGTAAAATAATTCCGGTCTTAATTAGCTTGTTTTCCACCAAAATAGACCGAAACTGATCCATAAATAAGAAGTAATTCTTACACTAAATTAAAGAAATGAGAAACGATATTTACGCTGTTGTTTTTGCCCTAAAATCTCACATTTCTACAGTAAAAATTATGGCTTATAATTATTAGTAACCTTTTATTTGTAAAGTGTAATATTATTTTTTTATTTTCCATTTTCATGTAACACAAGTAGCCACAACTTTATTTTGCAAATCAAAATTACCGTAGTTTATGTTTTTATGTTTTAATGTTTAAACACCCGTTCTTTAACTTTTAATTAACGAGAATTTTAAGTTTGTCAATCACGTCGCAAGTGAAAAACTTTTGTATTTCTTGAAAATTAAATAATAACTGGCTACCATTCACTCTATTTGAATGTTTCTAAAAATATTTTTGTTCTAATGATTTTATTCTGTGGTAATCACATGGTCACTTCGTGACACTTTCTTCTAAACACGGTTAAAACCATTGTTATGACTGCTAACACATCAGTTCCATGTTGTAATATTTCGTTCAAGATATCACAATCTCCATCACAGGAGGTAATACACCATTTCTTGTTCGTTACCATCTTCAGAAACACAGAAAAAGCTTTTAGTTTTAGATACTCCACGAGAAAATGCCTCTGCAGCTATATGGATGTTATTTCAATAGAAATATGATATGTTTAAATGTTCTAAGTAGAATGCCATCCCGTTTCAATCCAATTAACATATATCTCCCCCGGTGTCACAGTAGCATGTCTGCGTGGCACACAGTACTAGAAACTGGGTTTTAATACAAGTGATGGAAATAGCCCATCGCATATCTTTGTGTTTAATTACGAACAACCAAATAAGCCCATTAACACATCAAATCTCATTAAACTAGTATAGAAAATCCAGACATATAGATACGAGTGAATATCATACCTTTCTCTGCATACTCAAATCATGTCATAAGAATTTAGAATTTTCAAGACTTGATATCCACTTTACTTAATAGCATTGAAAAACAAAAGAATGTGGATATATTTGGGATACCTGTTTCATACACAAAGAGAATGCAACAAGTCGTTTCCCAATGTTTGTATATAAAGTATGGCATTTTGAACTTTTTTCTCGTTCAATGTTTACCGATCAATCTACCAATTACACAAGTCTGCGAATTTGAACTTCATAAATGTTGTTTTGATTTTAACAACGGATTTTTTTATAAATAAATTATCAGGTTTTGAAAATAATATTCATTTTTATTTCTATTACGTAAGAATTTTTTTTATAAGTCGGAAGGAAGAAACACTCTTACTTAAATCAAATTATTATTTCGCTTACAATAACGAGCATCTTTTATTATTATATTTGTTATGTTTGGGATCAAGAACGATCGATAAGAATCATACGTCGCGATTGGTTTAAAGAAATATATAACCAGTAGTTGTCAACATTTTAAGTATAACATGTGACCCGATTTAAATTAAAATGATTGGCTTACGTAATAAAGCATATAATATTTTGTGAAAAACATGTACGTGATGGAGAAAAGTCGATATCATTTTTGGATTCAGGGATCTGTACTTACTGCAAAACATATAAAAATTTCAAAAAAATAAAACTATCTTAGGCCTGTGTGAATAAGTCAGGGTTTTTACAGTATGTTTAGACTTCTAATTGTATGATTATAGAATAAAAAAATGAATGCTTAAGGCAACTGTATGATGGACAGTTCAAGAAAACTTTTTCTGTATAGTTCCAGCTTGATGTAAGTACACCTAATGTCATTGTAAGCGACTAAGATATATATCGGAAATGCAGCTTTTTTAGCTTGTCTTAAGGATAGTTTATTGTAGAATGTGACTTTTAACATCGATTTTTGTCATTACAAAGCATATTTCTGTTTATCCAATAAATAAATCATGTAAAAAATTAACAACATCTTCTCTAAGACGTTTTGAGGAAGATAAAAATATATTTATATGGAATAATCATTTTATTAAGTCATTCTAGTATCGTAAAGAAGAGACACATATATATTTTCATCTGCCGTTAATGTACACACATAGGTACAAATACTCTTACGTACTATGCACTAGAACTCTAACGCAGTTTTTACTCTGAGAAAATGTAGTCTTCAATCTCATTTTTCAACAATGACGTGTAGCATTTATCTAATAAAAAGTAATAGTATATGCATATTTCTAACCCGAAATGTTTGTTTAAGAAAATCACAAGAGATTACTCAAAGTTCAACATTGAACCGATTTAGAATACATTTTTAAATACTTTGTACTTTATTTTTGACTCTTTTTAAAAAAAAGTTTTTTCTGGTCAAAAAATTATATGAACATACAATTTTAAAAGGAATAGTATAATCTTGGTGTGCGTAGCTATAGAGTTTAAGCTTTAATTTATTCCTTATTGATGATGAACTAAAATTATCAATTTTACTTTAGAATAGTATTATTTTAGTGTTGATCATGTACACTTGGGTTTTATTAACCCTACTTATTCTTGCACATATGTTGATAATGTAAACTTGAGATTGGTAACTTTATTATTGTACAGAAAGCTCCTGTGAACAGTTATATTGAAGATAAATAGCAAATTATCAGCTGACCTACATTCAAAATTTTTTTACACAATTTCAACTTACGTAAAGAATAACTAAATCATATTAATGAAATAGAAAAACGAAAAGCAGAAGAAATTGGGATAGTGAAAAAATCGTGCACTCAACGTCTCGAGCAGGAAATCATTATACACGTCGAGACACAGATGTAGTAAGTGGTTTACGACGCTTCTCAAGCGTTTTAATCCAAGGATGTTTCTCTGACTATACATCCTGTAGGTCGGACGCTTCAATTAACGTTTGAAGCAGTTTTATGTGCCTTGAAATCCATATAAAAATGTCACGTGTGTATATATAAGTCCTATCTATATTATGAATGAAACTTATGATAAAATTTAGTTTAGTAATGCTCTACTTGAATACATTGTTGTGTACGGAAGTTCAGGAAAAAATGCTTTAAAATTACTTTTAAAAATAAGCTTAAGTTATTTTACAAAATTGTATATAAAAAGTGAAATAGGGGGACTTAATAACACATGACATACAGTAAGAACCTACAGACAACAAACCGCGTGACCTAAGATTATTAAACATAAATCGTAACCGTGTTACTAATATTATTTTTTAAAGTAGCAGAATTTATGAACATGCAGACTAACAATGTACTAATTTCGTCCAAACTATATCGTCTGCCTCCTTTATTTTTAGGTTTTCTGTAAAAAAAATAGAAATGAGAGAAAACCTTACCATTACTTAACACACTTTGACCTCAATTAAAAATATAACCGTCACTGTACTTTTCATTAAGGTTGTAAAATTAATATTATTGTTTCTTAATTCACTATGGTATGCCTATTTATGTGATATTTTCATAATGTTCGCTTGAGATGATTTTTTAAATTTAAGAAAATAGTTAATTTTTTTATTTCTCTATTAAATAAGAAATAGTTTGTTTGTATATATAGATTCATATAACGAGTATCCACGACGAAATTGAAACCTGATTTTAAGCGTTATAAGCTTTCAGACTTCCCACTGAGCCACTGGAGTGAAAACCAAACTAAAAGTTTATGACAGTGGCCTCAAAAACAGTACCCTTTATACGTAGGTGGGCTTAACAATCCCTAAGATTCATGTCTATCCGTCCATAATTTTGAGATAACACCAAGGAAAAACAGCCAGTTAACAGCATTATCTGTAATCCACAAGGGATATAAATGATCCTTTGAAACAACCAACGAATGTTTCACTTTTTCATGTCACCAATCTGTTTTGTTTTGTTTTTAATTTGGGCAAAGCTGCAAGGTTACCTGCACTAGCTGTCTCTAATTTAGAGTGTAATACTAGAAAAAAGCCAGCTAGTCATTTACCACCCACTGCCAATCCTTGGGCTACTCTTTTAGCAATGAATAATGGGATTTGTCGTCACATTATAACGCCACCACAGCTGAAATGGTGAGCATGTTTGGTGTGACGGGGATTCGAACCTCAGCTTACGAGTCGAGTACCCTAACTACCTGATCATTACGGGCCGTCTCACCAATCTGACATTATATATATTTCCGTCTTGTTTCCTATACAAAAAGTAAGTAATTCATTATTTTTTTCATTCGGTCTTGAACAAAATAAGTAGTAACTATTTTTTACATCTGTGGACGTTACAACAAAATATCAAAAGTGAAGATACTAATTAAACACCTCAAGAAATATTTATTATTTTAGGTGATTAGGGCGCTCGACTCACAATTTAAAAGCTACGGGCTCGAATCCTCATCACCGAACTAGCTCGCGAGGAACAGCCACCCAAGCGTAAAATGTCTTGACTAATACAAAATACTCACCAAATGCTTGACATTTTTAGTATTCAGGATTTTACACATTTCAAATAAAACAAATTCACAAAATAATTAACAAAGAACTCTGAAAATATACTCGTATATAAAAGTTTTTTTTGTTTTTTTTTAATTAAGCACAAAGCTACACAATGGGCTATCTTTGCTCTGCCCACCACGGGTGTCGAAACCCGGATTTTAGCGTATAAGTCCGCAGACATACCGCTAAGCCACTGGGGGGCCGTATATAAAAGCTTATTAAAATAATACAATATTAAATTGAAAAATAGCGATTCATATGCATAATAAAGGTTATTTAGATATAGAAATACTACATATTTCAACAAATTATTGGTCTGTCTTCTCCTTATTGTTATTATCTCAGCAGATAGCCAAACATATACCTAACCAAAAAGTACTGCAAACAAAAAATTAAATAGCTTGCGATATGTCTTTATAATTTACATTTTTTTCAACGAGTTCTTCAAAGAAATTGGCATTATTTTGGTGGTTAAGAGCATGATAATTGATCATGAGAAAAAAAATGCGCTGCCAATATTAACAATCTAATTAAAGAGTTTTTCTTGTTTCACATAATCGCGCAAAGCTACACAAGGGCTATTCACACTAGCCGTCCCTAATTTGAACAGCACCGACCGCCAACTCTTAAGGTACTCTTACACGATCTTACCGTGATTCATGGAGCACGCAGGGCCCTAAAGTATGAACCGTTAAATGTCCACATGTCCTGATGTTTAAGATGCTTGACTAATAATATAAAAGTCGAGAGTTCAAATCCACATCACTGAACATGTTCATGAGGGTCAGCCATCCATGGTCAAATGAAAAACAACTGTGTGTGTTGTTTATTTATATTATTTCCACTGAAATATTTAAATTATTGTAACTTAACGATTTGTTACTTGCTGTTACAATTTGTTGTATTCTTTGCTCTCCGTCTTGCTTATAAAAGTCTGTCTGGAACGTAATGTTACAATATATATTTCCTTGTTTTAGTATTAAACAGCACGCTAAGTAGTTTTTTTTTAATTTCGCGCGAAGGTACTCGAGGGCAATCTGCGCCAGCCGTCCCTAATTTAGCAGTGAAAGACTAGACTGAAGGCAGCTAGTAACACCACCCACCGCCAAATTTTGGGCTACTCTTTTACCAACGAATGTGGGATTGACCGTCACATTATAACGCCCCCACTGATTACAAGTCGAACGCCCTAACACGCTTGGCCATGCCGGGCCAACTCTAAGTAGTGAGTGTGATTTTTGTTACAAAATATATTTTAAAAAATTAGACATGAAAGAAAAAAAGCTTTTAATGACAGTTTGATTTTTAGGACTAACAATCAATAAATACGTATGTGTTTCTACTTCTATAATTTTTTTTCTAAATGTATACGTTTTCCACAATAAACACGCTGTGCTCCCACGATTTAATTAGTCACGTAAGTTTTCTTTTGTACCACACATAAACCAATCGTATGTTTACAAACTCATCCCAATTTCTTTTTGTGTGTGTGTGTTAGAAAGCGGCAAATCTCACCAATCTCCTAGCGTTTAGTCAGGCGGTTGCGAACATGGGGAACAAATCATTAATCCAATGACAGAGTGGTTAATTTGGACATTTCGTTTAGGCTACAGTTTCGTAATTACATAAATGTAATCATACTAGCTGTTTCTTTCGTTCGAAAATAATTTTGTTGTTGTTTCATGTTTGAAAAAATAGTATAAGGAAGTAAAGAAGTTAGAAAGTAAATATTAAACCACGTTTCAAACCGTTGTATTCATCATACGTTGGTGTCTTGTTTGCAGTACAATGATATTAACATGTTTGTTACTCGTAACGACTACATATAGCATTGTTAATATCCTACAACCTGCATGACAGCAAACCCTTTACACATACAAATTAGAGACCCTACTGATTTGAAGACCCCAAGAGTAATTAGTGATATGAACCCATTGTAAAAAAAAATCTGGTAACTACTCATTTTAACTGTAAAGTAATTTTTACACATCTACAGCATTATACTTGGATATGTTTAATGAGCTATACAGTGTAGAGTTCTATTTTTTTTTAGACTCCTTACTTTCAGTGTGATGCAAGTCAATTTATCTGTTCATGTATTTTGTTTGAATATATTATAATACCTGCATACGTGTTATTTATATGTCGCTTTTGTATGTACTGTTTTAAAAACAAAACACACATTGTCAAAGGTCTACATTCGACAGTCTACAGTAAATCCTGATAAATGTGTAAAAGTTAAATATGCAGTTTATCATTTTAATTTGCACGCAATACCGTACAAATTAATTAATAAAAGAAATATTTGAAATAAACACTAAGCTTTGGATAGCTTAACATTCTATTTGTTTCTTATAAATGCATATAAAACCAATTACTACTTTTCTCCGTGTATGGGCATAGGTAGAAAACTGTCTCAAAGTATTATTATTACTTACGAGCTATTTGTAAAAATGTGGGACCCACATGATGCAACAGTGAAATGTTTCCATTCACTGTATGTATTTTTAAAACATATTATTATGGTGATAACACATTCACCTATATGTGCTTACATGAACTATAACCAATACCTCTGCTATTTATTACGATATTTTACAATATATATATATTACCACACGTACCGCCAGAGGTGATGACATATTTTACCCTTTTAGAAACATTAAATTTTTCTGTTGGATTGTTTTATCTCAAAGCTAAAAAAATATGCTATCTCTATTCTGTCCACACCAGAGAATCTAATACAGATTTTAGTTCTGTAATCTAATTGTTTAAAATTATGTAAATAACACTAAATTTGTGTTTCCACATACTATAAACGACATATACTTTTTCAGTATTACTCTTATGCTCTTCTTTGTTGAAACATGGCATCATAATTTAACACTTTATATAAAACAGTTTTCTTTTAATATTTAATTTTTAACCAACTCACCTGCTCAACGGTTAGGCTGAGATCTTATAAAACTAACATTCTGAGTATCCCTAAATTAACACAAAGCTTACATTATGACCTTTACGCTTAAAAATAAAAACACTTATTTTTTTGCATTTTCAAGTAAAAAATATGTCCGTTTTGAAATATTAATATCATATCGTAATTATTGTTATTAAAGAGTTGAAAGATAGAATGTTTCACTCTGAGTTATAAGCTAACACAATTTTTCTCATTTGTGAATCAGGCATGGTCCTAGTGGTTAGCATTTCAGACTGCGAGTTGGAAAGTCCATAGTTTATGTCACATTGTCACAAATTCACATTACTCATTTTAAGACTGCGGTTGCGTGACAAAGTTGAGGGTCAAATCTCGCTATTCATTTAGCATTACTTATGCTATGGGTTAGGTGCTATTAAATAGTTGACTTCTCTCTAGTCTATCAATTCAAATTTAAGGATGGATCTTTGTGACATTTGCACAAAAATCTAATTCAAAAGCATTATCTTCACAACAACATTTAATTTAACGCTTAACGAAGGCCACACTGGTAAACGGTTACAATTTTGTATGAAGAGGTAAACTAAATATTTTTTTCTTAATTTCGAATAAAAATGTTTTAAAACAACTATAATTATACTGCATAGAGAAGTAAATGCATTGATCTATTTCATAAACTCAAGAAATAATATCGATGTACTTTTTGGTACTAGGATATTATTATAAAATATAGCAATTATGTAGATATTGGGTTTTTTTAGACCAAATAAAGTGAATAACTGGATATTGAAAGCTTTTTTACCACGAGATCTGAATTAGTGCATTGTAAGATTTTTGCCTAAAAAGAAAGTAATTGATGAATACTAGGATTACAGGATGCGAGATATCTAAAACTAATATGTTTTAAATTTTTGAAATTATGATAACTGGAAACATTTATAGAGAAATATTTAAATTAAGAAAAAAATATTAATTACATTTAATTAAAGTATTGGATTAATAGGATTAATTAATTGGATTGGGAATTGGATTAATGTAAAAAAGTTTCAAGCCAACTGATAAATGTATTTTTGTTTCTTTGTTTTTGAAATTCGCGCAAAGCTACTTGAGGGCTATCTGCACTAGCCGTTCCTAAATTTGCAGTGTAAGACTAGAGGGAAGGCAGCTACTCATCACCACCCACCGGCCAACTGTTAAGCTAGTCTTACCAACAAATAATGGGATTAAGCGTCATATTATAACGTCCCTACGGCTGAAAAGGCAGGCCTGTTTGGTGCGACGGGGATGCAAACCCGCTACCCACAGATTACGAGTCGCACGCCTTAACTCACTTGGCCATACCGGGACTCCGTGTATTTGTGTCTCTGTACTTTATAAATGTTTGGAATGAAACATTTGCAAACACTGAAGTAATTAATTTAGTTTATTATTAATTTGTTAAAACGTAAGAAGTAGATCAACATAATAAAACCATGTAACTAAGCAGAGAGATTCAGTTAATATTTTAGGTTTAATTAATATTTTATTTTCTAAAGCAGTTAACGTATTAATGCATAATAAGGCGAAATTAATTATGACTTTTGGGTTTTGCTAAAGACAGGGTAAGTGTTTGAAATATTGTATCTTGGATGTGTAACTTCAAAGAAATGAATAATTATATTTTGTGTTTTTGTTGATTTTTTTTTAATATAGGAATTAAATGGCCGGATGGTTACGGCGCTCGACTCGTGATATTAGGCTCTCAAGTTTGAATACTTGGCACATGAAACATCCTCGTCCCTTTCTACTATGGTGGTGTTATAAAGTTCGGTCAGTCCCACTATTTGTTGGTAAAAGTGTGGCCCAAGAGATGGTGGTGGGTGGTGTTGATTTTCCTCTAGTCTTACGCTGCTGAATTAGGGACGACTAGAGCAGATAGCTCTCCTGTAGCTTTGTGCGAAAATCAAACCAAACAAACAAATTCTGGGTTTTGTTAAATTAAGATAATCGAACTACTATTCTTTGGATATTGTAAGCTTTTTTTCTCAAAACATAGATATTAAATAATTACAAGAAAAATATAATAAATTAGTTTTGTTTTTAAACAAAGTAATCTATTTTATGCACTTTGTAATTTTTTAAGGCATGAGGACTTCATAGGAACAATGTTTTAGCTTGTATTGTACTTTAAAACTTTTCTATATCGTTTCGATATAACTAATAATCATAGTTTCGTGTTGTCACTAACTAGTTTTCAAAGTAACAAGTAACGTTTCACAAATAGACAAACTCACAGACCCTCCAACGTACCTGAACGTTAAATGTCAAGACCATGTTTAAGCCAGCCAAATGCATAAAAGATTACTTATGTTTCGTTGGTGTATAAACAAGAATTTGGTCAAATAAGGTTATGCTGTGACTTCTGCACATTTTGCAACCTTTTTAATCAATACTGCCGTTAAATTCGAAGCGTTGCTGGAAACTTGCGGACTCGTGACTTATGAACCTTCGTTAGTTTCAAATCCTTCTTTATTACATTCTTCATCGTACTAAAAACTCTTTGTATTCTTAACAATTGCTTTTCAGGTTGCATAATTTTGTTTTATAGCCGTACTTATATATTAAAGGTGAGAGCGTTGCTTCAGATTATCAGGCGCAGATATCCTGGTTTCTTTGCGCCATAAAATACCAAACCAAGCAACCAACCAGAATATCTTGAGAGTTGATTTCAGAGTTCGTTACTATCCCAAACCCTCCCTTATGGAAATAATTCCGCCTCATTGAGAACACTAGAAACTTTCTTTTTCAAAATATTGTGATCTGTGATACCACATCGTTAAATACTTTCGCCGTATAAATATTTTTACTATATATATAATTGTTAAACATGTTGTAAGTGGCGCCAAGGCTCGGATCTTTGATAAATACAACTACATTACTTTGTACAAGTCGTTCACGTAATACACGATAAAATCTTTACATGTATTGGATTTCTTGAGAACAAGGAAACTAAACTTAATGTTTTTTTTTAAATAAAATAAAATTAATTATTTTATGTTATATTTTGTTTTTTAAATAGACAACTCAATGTTTTAAATATATTACTTAAGAAGTCTTTGTGTGTGTGAACTTATAACTGAGGTCTGTTGGCAGGTACTCTTTGGGAAACAAACTTTCTGATCCTTCTTAAAGTCCTACCCTCTTTCTCCGTGTTTAACAAGACTGCATTATAAATACATATATTTATACTAACGATATTAGTATTATTATTTTCAGTCCGCAGCACCTTATGAGATACAAGACAATGGCTTAATTGCTAGGGAAGAGACACCTAGTATTCAGGCATAACCATTCCTAATTTGCAACTAGTGATGAGGTAACGCATGCAGTGAAATGTACACACACACTACTTAACTACTCCAAACCTCTCTCACAGCTAATTGCACTGGTGTTCAGCAATATATCACAAATCGAACCTTGGCCTTTTTACTTATAGCCAGGCATGAATGACGTTAATTAATGGGCCGCACCTCGTACTGAGATTATTTAAAATGTTATCTCTCATATATTTCTCAAATCAAGAAAACTAAATTTGTGCATGTGAGATATTTAAAGTCACCAGGAATACCAAACAATTTTTAACTTTCGAATATTTAGAAATTCAGGAAAAGGGCTCTCGTGTTTCAAATCTTTGAAAATAAAAATAACTCATGTAGTATAGCTTATTCTTCGATAAAAGAAAATAGACTGATTTCGATGCATTTAAACTTCCAAATGTTAGGTTTTTCTTCAAAGTACATTTTTATCGCTCCCCAGTGGCTCAGCGGTATGTCTGCGGACTTACACTCTAAAATCCATGTTTCGATACCCCTTGTTGGTAGAACACAGATAGCTTATTGCGTAGCTTTGTGCTTAATTCAAAACAACAACAACAACAACGTTTTTATTATGTTATAATCATTGAAAACCTCATGTCAAGGCTGAGTGTTTTTTCTCCTTTGCAGAAGTTCCACGCATTAATACAGTCTGAATGTTGGATTATTTATCTTTATGTCGTTTTTATTTAATTAAATTTTATCCAAACATTATGTATTCAGTTTTGAATAATAAATATATTTTATGGAACGTTAACATGATTCTGCGTCTCACATTTTTCCTGAGAATGTGTTTCACTCTAGTGGAAGAAATCTACATGGAATGATTTATAAATAAATAATTCAGATTAGTATCTGTAAGAAGCACCGTTTCAGAAAATATTTCTTCTACCACTCTGTAAAATGACACATTATTTACTACAATGAAGAGAATGATAATAACTCTAAAAGTTTAATATTATTCAAAAGATTTTAATTTCCGTGAACTAGGCATAGCTATTTTAAAAGTTTATTTTGCACAAATAACTGATGCGATCAACTTATTTGTCAAGGTGTATTCAAATTAAACATTTTTAACGGTATTAATTGTTGAAAAAACATTAAATAGCGAAGGTAGCCTTAAGAGAGGATTATTGAATCATAAATACATTAATAAATTATTCTCCAAAAATAAAGTTGAAGAAACCTTATTTTCTTACATATGAAAAGGTTGATAGCATAATATAAAGCCATTGACACACAATAGTTTATTTGTGCTCTGGCCACCACAAGTATAGAAACACAGTTTTCAGCCTATGAATCCACATACATACCAATGTACCGCTGCGGGTAATTTGAACACTTATTTTTTTTTAGAAGAAGTCTACTAGAAGGTAACAATCCATTAATTACATTTATATATTATTTTTAAATAGTAAAGCTTCAGAAAATATGAAGTTATGGGATTTTAAGATAAGTGGTTTCTTTGTAACGATACCACTTTCTTTCCTGTGGTCAAGTACACAGAAAATTAATATAAATTACAACATTTTACAATCTTCTGTATAAGATTGTTCGTTATGATTTTCGCGCAAAGCCCCATGAGCGCTATCTTTATTAGTGTTCTTAATTTAGCAGTGTTAGACTAGAGGAAAGGCTGCTAGTTACAGTTAACTGTTAGACTACTCTTTTACCAACAAAAAGTTGGATTAACCTTGACATAATAACATCTTCACGGTTTTAAAGGCGAGCATATTTGGTGTGATAGGGATTCGAACCCGCCATTCTCAGATTAGGAGTAAAGCGCTAAAACCATCTGACCATCCCGAGCCTTTGTATATAAGACATAGCATTATCTCTATTACATTTTTACGCTTATATGCGTAGAAATTGCATTGAATATACGGCAGTACCAAGTATGAGTATTTGAGATCTGTACAGAATATTAAACACCCGTTGTTCAAGCATAAAATTAATGTTAAATTTTGGACAAAAGCAAACTATCTACTTAGAACGAATCTATAATCCCACTTTGTAATGAATATAACTAATAGAACATATTGTTCTTAAATTCTTAGAATGTAGTGTTTCATCAACTGTGTTTTCTCTCTGTCGGCGATATGCTTGGCGCTCGGTCATTAAATGTTATACAACATACCATCGCTCAAGTGGAACTTTGCTGAAAGTGTTTTAACATGTATCTCAGGGCAGCTGGTATGAATATTAACACTGTTACTAATGGAGCAGAAAACAACGCTTTGGCCTGTCTAGGTCATCTTCAGGTTAACAAAGAGAGAGTTTACGACTGACCATTGCCAGGCACGTGTCTTAGGATAGAGAGTATAAACGGGTACGGGACTGGGGGCAATTAGATGTTATTAATTCTGCTGTCACCAGTGAAGCTTCATGTTACATTTTAAAACTATGTGTAGTTTCTAACAGCTGAAGGATTGAACTAAAGTTTGTCACTGGAATTTAAACTGTTGTAAAAATACATTATTATTTAGCAACCCACAAAAGCACTTAGTTTTATTTGATTTTAACTGGAGTTAATCATCCAGTAACATTGGATAAAAGGAAAGAGTTCAAGACAACTAAAATAACTTGCATTGATTTAAAGGCAGTCTGATCAACAAAACTTCCATATATAATAATGTTTTATAAATTTGTAGTTGTTTCATCGTTATTTATACGAAAAATCACAACAGCAGATTCAGTAAGTTTGTTCTGATTACAAAGTTTGATGCTATGTAGCATCTCGATGTACAGTAATTATAGGAAAGCACAATATTTTACTTCATTACCAAGACGTTTCTTGGCACAGTAAAACGAAGAATATTTATTATCAGGTTCAGGTTTGGTAACACAGTTAACGTCAACAAGGCTAGTGATATCGAAATGATCGGCCCGGCATGTCCAGGTGGTTAATCTACTCGACTCCTAATCCGAGGGTCGAGGGTTCGGATCCACGTCACACCAAACATGATCTTTCAGTCGTAGAGGTGTTATAATGTGACGGTCAATCCCACTATTCGTTGATAAAAGAGTAGCCCAAGAGTTGGCGGCGGGCGATGATGACTAGCAGCAGTCTTATACTGCTAAATGAGGGAGAGCTAGCGCAGAAAACACTCGTGTAGCTTTGCGCAAAATTCAAATCAAGTCGAAATTAGTCGACTGTAACTAATAACAAATATTCTACCTTTCAGTATGTAAAATAAACTTTAGTTTTGTTTTCTAGCTTTGAATATAGTAGCATAATATGCCTAAAAAGAAATTATTCTACCTCATTGTACCACGACGCCTCCAAATAGTCCAGGTATCTTTTCGTCAAACAAACAGTATATATATTATACTGTCACAACCATTAAAGTAGCATTCAAAAATGAGTTAATAACTGTTATAGTGAGGAAGATAGGCGTTCCAAATTACGTTTTGATATAGGCAAAATAAATATCCATAAGTAAGTTGGACAAAAATATTTTGAATAGCAGAAAACCGCTAATTAGTTCATGTTTCTATCGCTAATATAAATAATGACAAAAATAAACCAATAAGCGATATAAAACAGTGTTCGACACCAACGACTAGTTTGAGGAGCTGAACGACTTGTCATAAATTTGATTACGGTGGCATTTGCTTTCTTAAGGTCAAGTACATTATCTTTCCTTCATTAAACAGAAAAAAATAATAAGCTCTTCATACACAGATGTACAGAGAAGGTGAAATTAATTTAAATTTTCAGTGACAACTGATGACACCTCCAGAAGAAGTGAAGATTCTTCAAGACAACTGAGCGAGCAGAAGGTAAAAATTAGAGGTCCCAAAGGGTAACGTTAACGTAACTTTTTTACAAATTACCAATTACTTACTCTCGTAAGTAATTATATCTATTATATTAATTATATTAATATATTATATTAATACATATTAATTATATCTATTGTTACTCTCAATCCCTACCCATATTTTGTACCATTATTATTACCTAAACCTAATCTATGAAACAATAAAGGGAGAGAAAAAAACAAGTCCATGCATGCGTTAAAATTACGTACGAGTCACTTAATAAGCCCAGACTTGCTACACTGTGCAGAAAATACTAACGTACTTATAAATAAAAAAACACCATCTGTTATCTACGAAAGTTCATTCTAATTAGAATATTTTAGATCTCTTCTAGAAAATGAATATTAGGTCATTATAGTAATTTGTTTTATTGGGATCTAAAATTCTATTCCCTTGGATATATAACCCTATTTAATTTCTAGTTGCACAGTTTGAATACATTATATCAAAAGGTATAAAAACATTATCACTTCTTTAAAGTCTATGGCTTCATATCTTACTATGCTCTACCTTGTGTTCTTGAATGTCATGTTACGAACACATTGCTCTTCCCTGCTAATTTCCACCAAACCACTTGTAGGTTGGTTTCCTTGCAGTCATTTCAACGGTCTGTAAATACAGAACAACGGCTGCTTGAGTATGTGTCTTCATATGGAATAGCTCGAACACTTATTTCATTCTCTAGCTGATTAAAGTACTAAAGATTCATAGTTTATGTCGAGTTAGAAACATTTCACACGTGGCTTAATACATATTTCCAGACAGAGAAACTTTGTAGAACAAGGACGGCATTTGCTCCTGACCTTTGTGTTCGTAGTTTTCCTCAGTTATTAAAAAACGCTGTACTTTTGCTTTCTACGTGAGTAAATCTCTTTGTACATGGTTGTTACGTTTTTTTATGTTGACAGAAAGCAACAGAAAGACACACATAGCAGCTTGTATAATTTTATTACGATGATCTACTTATATGTGATAGACAAAATAAATTATCCAATAGCAATAACAGATATCCAGTTTCAACCTTCAAAACCACTTATAATATAAAAAGGTACTGGCCTGTGCTTAATACTATGATCCAGAATGAGTGTCCAAATCCGAAATCCAAAGTTCCAATCTAGGCGGGGAATTTAGTCCCACGGAGAAATTTACGAAGTTCGAATGGGTGTTTTCAAAAAAATTCACAGTCCAATGCGTGTTGGCTTTCGGTATAATCCGTAATTCGACTGAATTATAAAGATTGACGCAATAAAATAAATTCACCGTTTTAGTTGATCTAACTCTATTCACAAATTCAATTTGAATAATCACACGGCAAATGTTTAAACTTCCTCAAACGAGATAAACTTCTTGATCCGTGTAAAAACGGATGACTCACTTCTTGACCCAAGTAAAAATGGATGACCCTTTCCCCCGCATCGCCGTCTGTTTATATACTAATCGCGTAACTTCCCAGAATTCCACAGTACAAACACCAGGCCAATACAAGTGATCAATCTACCTAGTTCTAGAAATTTCTACATGAATAATTCTAAATGAATTCTAATTAATTCTAAATATTATTTTAAATGAATAACATATTTTTTTGGTTTAAACTTCGAAAAAATAATATAAATATGGAAATATAATAGATATGGGAATGCAAACACGACATGACATGGTTGTCGTTTACACAACATTTACATAACACTCTCGACATGGTTGTCGTTTACATAACATTTACATGATATTTACATAACAATGGTCCTGGATTATCAAGCTGGCCCATGTTTCTTTATTTTCCGATGACATTAAACACAAAACTGTTATATTTGTCCTGTAAATTCTATATGCCCCAACAAAATACTTATATATGACTTGAATGTATGGATATTTTCTTTCAAACAGAGGTGTTAATGCCCTTTCAATTTTCGGTAAACTTTCAATCTCTATGAAAAACAAAGAGTATTAAAGTGTAGTTTTGATACATTTCGTTTCGACAAAACTTTATATTGGCTGAAATTTTCACGTGATTTGTAAATTTGTTAATCCAAATTCTTTTTAATATAGCATACTTAATACTTTTTGTATAACGTAGACTATATCAGATCTATCTTAATTACAAATAGTAATAAAACTTACATACAACCTATTTTCAACCCTAAACTATTAACGAAATCTTATCATTTTAAAAAGTTGGAGCCGGTAGCTAAGCGACGAGCTTCTGAGTTTCTAGATCGAGAGTCAGGGCTCAATCTTCGTGTTGAACAAAATGTGGATCATGGATCTGTTGTGCAGAAATGTTTATAATTGTGTTAATGTGAAGAAAACCCATCAAGCTATTTCAGACACGCACACATACAAAAAGAACACTTTCTGAGAAAATATATTTAATTAATTTATTTGCATTTCTGAACAAATATTACAACACTTGTGAATGTAACTTATGGTTCAAAAAGTGGTAGAACTGAATTCTAGATTCTTTAAGCTGGCTTCAGTTTAGTGATTACAAGACGTATCTAATGCATGTTTGCTCTTCTCCATCTCAGCCAACATTCACAAATTGTTTGTAGACTATTACGTTAAATTCGTTTTAAAGACAAGCTGTGCGACTGTAGACTAATTATCGGATCTATTGGAAGAACGTTCCTTTACACTCCAATCCAGCGACTCAGTAGTAAATCTAAACACTGGGTTTCCATATCTGTGATAAGAATAGCAAACGTCTCCCCAGTGACACACGGTATGTCTAAAGGCGTATAACACTAAACACAACGTAGATAGACAATTATGTAGCTATGCGCTCAACTACAAACAAATTTACTTGGATAAGGAAGCACATTATGGTATTATAACAACAGATAGGAAAAAAAAAAGTATTTTACAAACAATCTGTAGAACCTAACATATGATAGTGTGATACTGCTGTGCATTCCCTTACTAAGCCTACCTGGACATGTGAGCTTAATAATTAAATAGCAATGTTTTTTTTTCTGAAAATAGCATTCTTAAAATAACATTTACATGTGTATTCCTACAACATACCTAGACTCTTATCTATTATTTTCATCTGTGGATAATTCCTACTTACTTCTTAACTGTAACTGTTGTCATACAGACGAAATAAGCCATTACTATTTACCAATACGTAACATGAGCTCATAAGATGGTAAAATCTGCTCTACAATTAGTGTTTGTTATTCAGCACACAGCTGTACCATGGGCTATCTATGTCGTGTCTACGGAAGGAATCTAACCTGAAATTTTAGCATTATAGTTTTTATAGTTACCGCTGAGTAACCAAAGAGATTCAGTGATACGAGTTATTTACGTTTTGGTAATTTTGTAAATAACATTTTTGTAATTAATTACTGTTCATAAGGTATTTATGTTTAAAATGGCAACATTTTGTTCTTAAAGTATCAAATTTTAACATCAGCTCTGATTTGAAATGTGGAAATATAAATATATATAGTGAAATTAAATAATTACATTTAAATAAAGAAAAATGAATAAACAAAATCATGAGGAAAGGCTGCATTGAAAACAGCAAATCCCAACCTCTGATTAATTATATTATAACCATAAATTTTAAGCCATAAACATACGTTAACATGAAACAAAATACACTGCATGTTTTTTTTAAAAAATGATCCTAGGGTTACAGGCTACAATGTTGGATTATAAAATGTATCCTAGGTTTTGGAGGTGACTACGGAATAGGATCCATATTGCTCTAGCGATACACCGTCTATCAGTCCTAACTTCCAATTCGCTAGTCTCACATAGATGTAGATATAGATGTGGGACGTTCTGGCTTTAGCGCCCACATCTCGCTCCCCTAATTTCTAAATTTCTAATCAACTTATGTGAGACTAGTGAATTGGAGATTAAGATTCACAAACGGTGTATCCTCACAACAATGTGGAACATATTTTTTTAGTTACCTCCAAAACCTTGGATACGTTTTATAATCTCACGTTGAAGCTTGTACCCTAGGATCCTTTTTAAAATATGCAGAATATTTTGTTTCATGTTAATATGTTTTGTTTTATGGCTTAAAAAGAATGAATTTCTTTATTTAAGGTCTTATAGTATCTGCTAAATCTTTATAAACAAAATAAATAAGCAATTTTTATGGAAGAATTTAGGCCTATTTAGGTGATAATTTAGTAATGTTTTAAAATGTATCGAAAAGAGTGAAGTAAAACATTCAGTTTAACACGATGAGTTACACAAATATAATAGCAGAATGATATTTTTTTAATAATGTGTTGTTTAGTGGAAAATAACAATATTAAAATATACTAAATGTATCAGCACCAAAGAATCTTTCTTATGCGATACCTGTAGATTATCTTCAGGATGATCCAGATGCTATGTTTCACCCTGATGTCTAGAAGCTTTTTTTTTCTGGAACTTTATAATTAAGATGCATCGGTCTTTCATAACTTACTTCTTACTACATGAAATCATAAGGTGTTTACAATAGTTCAAAGACATGCGATCACAGGATGATCGTAACAGAAGATTTGTTTAGAATTTTTTTTGAGAAAATAAAGTATTTTAGAGCCGTTTAAGATATTATCTAAACCAGTGGCAAACTTGAATTTTATCATTATGTTTTACTTCATGTAATTTAACCGTATGAATAACCAAATTGTTTCTTTACATGTCACTTGTCCACACATTTCTCATTGGTCAATTAATGTGAGGTATGAAAAAGACATCCATATCAGGAATATTAGTAAAAAGAAAAATATCCTTTACGTCAATAAAATGTATTTACATATTTTTGACAAAACAATGAACTCAGTACGAGTAGAAATAATTAAAAAGAGTAAACTGGTAGCATCAGTGCTACATATTTTCAAATCCTATATAAATACACGTTTCTCGTGACGAGTAAAAGATAACTCAAATATCATACATAACAGAATAAAACGTTTTTCTAGAATAACAAAGACAAATATTCATACACTTATTATACATTTATTATTTCCTGGAATAAATCTCACAACTGGACAACTCTCATCGAATGGCAGTTATCTTCAGCATCACTTCATTCTTTAAAAGCTGCCATAGTTTTATTATCATATTCGTTTAGAAGTTACGAATTTAAATTATGCAGCCACTGTTGTTAATTTCAAAAAACATCAAACAGATTTGCTAATTATTTAGCAAACATAATCTATTCTCTTCATGTATTTTGTTATTACATCACACGATTATAAAGATACTAGACTATTTCGTATAAAAATAATGCCTTAAACTCCTACTGAAATATGGTGTGGTAAAGAACATTGAATACTTCGTTTAAAATAACATGAAAGTGAAAGAAAAAAAAGATTAAAATGGCTCATCCAAAAGCTGATAAAAAAGCAAAACATTTAGCTTTAGGAAAATTTGAAAGTTTTTTTCATTAAATGATGATTTTAGGAAAAACTGTCGCGATACAAAATTGGATAAAAGCTGTGGTTTTAAAGAAGGACTACTTTCGTGCGTCAAAATACAACACTTGGATTTATAGGATAACCGCACTTAAATGAATAGGTTTGGTTTGAATTTTGAACAAAGTTACGCTAGCCTAGTTTAGTAGTGATAAGCTAGAGTGCAGATAGCTAATCAGCACCACTCGCCGCCAACTCTTGGACTACTTTTTTATTTGCAGATTTGACCGTCATTTTATAACGCCTTCACGGCTAATCGGGCAAACATGTTTGGTGACGGAGTTTCGAACTCGTATCCGCTTTTTTGTATATAAATAACAAACATAGTCTCTGTCAGGGGTAATATATCAACAAATACTAAACTCAGACACTATGTACACCTTTGAAAGCAACAAAGTTTTTTACGTCATATGTAAACTAAACTTTTACGTAAAAAACACTATTCCTTCGTTTAAACGTTCTTACTACCATCAATCGGAAAATTAATCATCATTATAAGTCGGAGAATATGCAACTTTCTTCAACATGAGTTTTGTTAGTTCCGTTATACATATATACAGTACTGTCCAAAACTGTTAGGACAATGATAGAAATTTCATTGTAGGTTGCTTTCAAAGAACAATGGAAAATAAATCACAGGTGAAACATGGACATTTTATTAATCTTCATATTTAGTGCAACAGAAATTCAGTGGAAGTGCTGAGCTCAGCAAACACTTAATACTTTATGTGTTTTAATAACTATGATCAGTTTTTCAGGCATTGTTGTAACATATTTAATCAAAGTATCTTTTGGGAGTTTACTCCAGATCCCAGTTCCTATAACGTTTCTTAGGAAGTAATTTTGTATTTGTTAAGATTTTGATCTATCAAATCCCAGATCTGATCACTTGGATTGAGATTGAGGCTATGTTGGGACCACTGCATCATTTTAATGCCTCAAATAGCATTTTTGTTAGCTAAGTAATTTATGTATAGGTTTAATGAGTGTTTGGAGTCGTTACCTTTTTGATAATAGATTAGATGTGCTATGCATTGATTTAAGTATATTTCACCTTTCTTCCAGACCCGGTATGGCCAGTTGGTTATGACGCTCGACTCATAATCTGAGGGTCGTGGGTTTGAATGCCCATTCCACCAAACATGCCCCTCCTTTCAGCTCTGAGGATGTTATAAAGTGATGGTCAATCCCACTGTTTGGGAAAAGATTAGCCCAAGAGTAAGCAGTAGGTGATGATGACTAGTTGTCTTCCTACTGGTCTTACACTGCTAAATTAGATATGGTTAGTGCAGATAGTCTTCGTGTATCTTTGCATTAAATTCAAAACAAACAAACAATATACTATGAATATTCATTAAAATTTAATTCATTGTTATGTAGTATATATTTTCTGCTTTTTACTGGTGAATAGGCATTTTACAATCAACAATATTATAGAATTTATAATGAAAACTCACCAAAAACGTTTGATAAAAGAACAAATGACAATAATTCACTTTTGTTTGTTTTGAATTTCGCGCGACGATGCACGAAGGCTATCTGTGCTAACCGTACCTAATTTATCAGTGTAAAACCAAATGGAAAGCAGCTAGTCATCACCATCCACCACCAACTCTTGCTCTACTCTTTTACCAGCGAATAGTAGGATTGATCATCACATCATAACTACCCACGGCTGAAAGGGTGTAAGTGTTTGGTGCTACAAGGATTCGAACCCGCGATCTTTGACTTACGAGTCGAGTGCCTTAACCATCTGGCCATGGCGGGCCAATTCACTTTTCATTACATACAACAGATGGAAAACTAATATTTAAAAAAAAAATACGTTTCATATTTGAGTAATAGCTACAGATTACAAACTCGACCTCTCAAAATGCACGAACGAAGTACAGGGTGGTCGCTAGAAAAGCGGAAAATTTGTCAAACAGCTATTTATTTTTACAAAGAATAACTTTTATAAAAAAAATTTTAAAGGCATATGTTATATTACACTCAAAGATGCTCAAAATGCATTTTATTCATGATGTAAAGAAATCAAAATAGAAATGAGTAAGCACGCATTTTATTCATGATCTCATCTGACCCTCAAATTTTCCGCTTTTCTAGCGACCACCCTGTATATGTTTTCTATTCAGTGAACACTTTTAGGCAAAATTTGTTTGTTCTGAGCTTGTAACAATAATAAGTTATATTATCATAAATATTAAATGGCGATTTATAGACCCTCTAGTAGCGCAGTGGTATGTCTGCGGGCTCATACCATTATAAACAGCGTTTCCATACCAGTTATGGGCAAAACACAGATATTCCATTGTAGAGCTTTACACTTAACTACAAACAAACAATTAATATCGTGCGTAATATAAGGTTATTGAGGTATAGTTCTTTCCCGATTTCCGATTACTTAAGTTTGTATTCATACTCATAATAGTATCTAAAATCTGAAGTATAAATTTTTCCGGAATATTAATGTATTGTTTTATTTTAGTTTTAATACGCTCCTGAAAATAATATTATCTCCATTTTAGATTTTAATGGATAAATTTTTGCATATAAAAGCTATGAATATCTAGTTCTGATGTTGTTTCACTTTTAACAGATTTGGTATTACTTTATCTAACACATGACTAAAATAAACAGTCAGGTTAGGAACACCCAGGTTCAGACATAACGTCACAGATTTAGAACTACTGACCACAGAGAGGACAACCAGTCAGTGTCTCCTGGTGCCTAAACAACTACTCCTAAAAAAGAAATTGGATTAATTGTGACGATTGTAATCTCCTTCCACAACTAAATGTACGCAATATGTTTAATGGTATATGGAAGACCAGCACGCTGAACACTCGGCTACATCCAATACAGATTTTTATATAGACATTACAATTTATCTCTTTATCGTCCACTAGTAGGTTATTATTTAAGAAAAAAAAACTAATATATTTACTTTTCTGTTATAATAATATGTATAACTCAAAATCGTAAAGTTTTTCAACTCAAAAAGCTCTAAACATGTGAATAATAATAAAGCAATAAACACACTTATAAAAATCAACTTTATGCATATATTAATGCATAGATTTTTTGAGCTAGAAATGATTATTTTGGATAATTTTTCAGGTGGTTTCTTGGTGTTATGTATATGTGTAAATATTTTGTTAACGACAACATGTCGTGTTGTGTTTAAATTTTCATTTCTATTATTCATTTTTCCATATTGATATTATTGTTTCGAAGTTTAAACTAATATTTTGTTATTTATTTAGGGTAACATTTAGAACTTTCTTGAATTAAGTAGACCAATCATATGTTTGTAAATGAGTGCTGGGGACTTTGTGTCTAGACGTGTAGTCTCGTGCAAGAACGGACACGCGCGGATTGCTCTAGAGTTGTATGGAAATTGCAAGATTGTTCGAGAAGTAGGCCTATCGGTATAAAAGACGGTGACGCGAGATAGATTCAGTCATCAGTTTTTATTCGAAGAAAAAGAGAGATTCAGTCATCAGTTTTTATTCGAAAAAAGAAGATAGATTCAGTCATTAGTTTTATTCGAAGAATAAGAGTGAGATTCAGGCATCAGTTTTAGTTATTTGAGAAAGATTAAGTGTTTGCTGTGAATATTCAACTTGGATTTGTGATTGAAGTTAGATCTACGGAAGTTGTGATTTTATTTCGTCAATCTCTACGATACATCCGAATTAACGCTTGTGCTGAGAGACGGCGAATTTATTGAACTGTGAACTGTTTCGGAATTACTTCGTGGGACCAAATTCACACCCGAGACTGGAATTTGAGACTTTAATTTTAGATCATTACATTAGATACAGGCCAGTACCGTTTTGTATTGTGATTTATTCTGAAGTTTGAAACTAATATTATTTTGTTTTTGTAATTAATTTCGAATGTTGTAACTTAATATCTGTCACTGTTATTATACAATTTATGTCATATCTGTTATATTTGTTAATAGTTTAGTGTAATAAATTATACAAGCTGTTATCTGTGTTTTTCTGTTGCGTTTAATCTACGAAGAACTTAAAACATTTAAAAAATACGTAACATTGGTCAGATGGTTAAGGCACTCGAGTCGTAATCTGAATAGTTGCGAATTCAAATCTCCATTACATATAATGTGTTATAAAGTGGCTATTCTTTAGTACTGCTGCAGGTGGTTAGTGATGACTAGTTGCTTTTTTATTTAGTCTTACACTGATAAATTAGTGATGGCTAGCGCTGATAGACCTGGAGTAGCTTTGATAAAATTCAAACAACCAATTATGCAATTCAGTGGGTCATAGCCTATGAAAGATAAATAAATATTTTGAATGGGTTACCGCCAGCCAGTGGTTCAGCTTAAAATGCTGAATATCGTATTTCGATACCCGCGTAGCTTTCTCCTTAATAACAACTAACGAAACAGTATGATTGAGGTTAGGTCCTGTTTTTATTTATTGGTCATATTTTGTAAACGATAAACATTTGATTTAGCGATTTTAGAAATTAATTTTGTTCTCCACGTTCTTAAATAATTGTTTCCTTCTTGACTTAACTGACGATTCTCGTTTAACTACAATTTCAGATTTTCTGGAATAAAACATTGTCATTGAACAATAAATTACAGGTAAAAAAAAAAACATTTTTTACGTTCATGTCTTTGATATTTTACTTCACTGTGAAATGTAATCTAAAACTTGTTCATCATAGCCTACATAATTACCTATCTTTATCAAACCTATGTACTCTTTGATCATTTATATGTATAATAAATAAATATATACGTATACTTCTTGTGCTTCTGGTTCCTTTTTTTTCTATTCTATTGAATGCTCTTGTTTTGGAAGCGTTTTATAACTTCAGGCTATTTCTCGAACACATCAGAAGAAACAAAGTGTACAACAACTATTCGGAGACAGCTGCAGCACGTGTTTATCACTGATGTGTTATATTCCCTGCTCTTATTCAAGTCATCTGTGCAAAATTAATCTCGTTTATGTAGTCAGAGAGACACTACACACAATAAGGGTTGTCACCTTAGTTCTGAAAATGGTTGAAAGAATACTTATTACCAATTAGAGTTATTAATGATGTATGATTTTAAAGTGCTCGACACTTATTATACATCGAAGTTAGAGCTGAAACCGTTCAACCGTCTGACATGTTTGATTCTTCGAAATTTTCAATTAGAATATATCGTGGAAAACCCCTGCACACATATGTCGCAGCTGCTGAGAATATCTGTTAAATTCAAGTTTTGAACTTGTGACAAGACTGCCACACGACTTTCTTCTCTCTCTGCTTACATATCCCAGTCGCTTTTCGCCAATAAAGAACAAACATCCCATCAAACAACCTACATATAAAATATTTACTCTTCCAATAGAACTTTTGAGAATAAGTTTCGTGTGAAATATTTTTTATGAATATATTAAAAGTAATTTCTTTATATTTTTTACTTTTATAAAATAAGTTTAAAAGCTTGATATAATTCAATTTTAGTGTTATGTGAATTAGCTGTGTAACAAAACATTTAGCTTTACTTACAATTTTTGGAATTAAGTCGAATTAATTAAGAGTAATAACTAAAGCTATACTAATGTGCAGTGGATGTGCTTAACGGGTTAGTAAGCTGCATTCTGAATCGGAGGTTTCATGGCTCGCATCCCGTTGTCGTAAAATCGCGATCTGCACTTAAAGGTCGTGATGTGCTGTATGAGTGACAATCAGATTTCACTATTTGAATAAAGTATCCCAAGAGTTGATTGTCTGCTTTTATTCTGGTATCAATTTTCTTAGTTCGAAGTTATGGACAGCTAATTCTTCACAAATATACGAAACAGGTAAAGCCAATTTAAGAAAGCTTTTAAATGTGCTATATAAAGGTAAATTGTTTAAAAAATAAGTGTTATGGAGTATCTTGCTTTGTCAGTCAAATAAAAGTAGAAGATATCTCACTCCAACAGAATCTACCAAACACAAGTACAGGATAACTTGCTCCATGAGAATCTAACACAAACAGTTAGAGTGTATTTCTACAAAACACAGTTACAGAATAGCTTTCTCAATCAGATTTTGTTTGTTTATAGGTACTTTAAATGTGCATTCTCACCTCAAATACACATGGTACTATCTTCCTTTTTTTTGTAAACTTCATACATTTTTAAAGTTTCTTTAATATGATCAACTTCCTTTGACTGTGAATTATATTTTCCTTACTTTTAAGATGTTTCGGGTTTTATACAAGTTGTTATTACAGACGTAACAAGGTATTTCGTACGTAAAATGAAGTTATAATTGTCGTATCCATAGGCAAGGGTTTCCATAAATTAAGGACTCAAACGGTAGAGGTTTGAAAAACTGAGTGTAACTTGGCAGAGAGAGGGTTACTAACTGCCAGTCAAAACGAATTGATTGAATTAACAGCATACCGAAAGAGATATCCGGAATTGAAGCTTTGTTAATACTATAACGTGGTCAAATACGCTTAATTGTAGTTTAATATAATCAACAAAAAATTATGCACAAAACAGTTTTAAACTATCAACAAGTGCCAAACTTTCACTGAAAAAATAATAAAATAAAAACTATCAGAGTTGTATTTTACTCAATTTTCAGTAGAAAGTATCAAGAACAAACAGATTTTTACTTGTTTTTAAATGAAAAGCTACATGGTGGGCTATCAGTGCTGTACTCACCACAGGGATTTAACCCTAAGTTTTGGGGCTAAGCCACCTGTTGGCAAACATTATACAATTAGCTTTATTACACTAATACAAGTGAACTATTTTTTTGTAAAGTTATGGCTTAAAAAGCGCATGATATCAAAAGCAATATTAATCAAAAACATTTTTAAAAACCGATAAACCGAACTCTTTTAGAAGACAGAACATAAATCTTCACTTGTGAATATTGAAATAAATTAGAAGGAAAGTCTACTTTCCAAGCGCACTCGAGCTCTCGAATTGCTTATTTTGATGTATATAAGCTATTTATTGGTAAAGATCCCCACCTCTCCATACGGTTTAGTGATAAGCTTACGACCTAAACTCGGGCTCGATTCCCACAAATACCCATATTGTAGAGAGAGAATTGTACAACTTTCTACTTAAAATTATCAAACAAACGGTAAAGATACAGAAGCTTGCATGTACAGAAAAAATTACGAGTATTTGTAAACTGTGATACCTACTCGTTTATTGTGCTAATTTCTACTTAGCTTTTGCTACAAGACATTATCTGTTATGTGAGTACCAGTAAAGTTTAAATACTTGGCTTACATTTAACAAAATTCTCGTTACTTAAACTATACCAGTTTACACCTGTTTTATACAAGTTTGACAGATTTTGAGCGTATTTTTGATAATATTGCTGCATTATATCTTAACAATGTTCTTTTGATAATGATATCAAGTGCGCCTTGTGTTAAACAGGAATGTATTTAGATATGTTTTCTTATAACAAAGCCACATCGTGCTATATGCTGTGTCTACCGAGTAGAATCGTATCCCCAATTTTAGCGTTGTAAATCCGAAGATTTACCGCTGTCCCAGCGGGGGACAAATACATTTAGAAGAAGTATATGAATCTTAAACATATCTCTTCCTATTGGATAGCCATATAGAATTTTGTCCTAATTAGCTAATACCTAAACGTTTGAGTTATATAAGCTTCCATCTACTTAGCAAAATCGATGTTAGGAGCTAGGAAAAGATCCGAATATAAACCAAAACTACACCAGAAGTAACACATTCATTTACTTTGCGTATGAATGAAGAGAGTTGGTTTTCCCTCAAGTTTTTAAACTTCTTATTTAGTAGAAATAAATAGTTTTGGCGTCCTTATAGTAATTAGTGATATGAAAGCGAAAATTGGTGTTACTGTTCTTCACCGAAACATCAACACTCACATATACACAATTAGTGTCTTCAAGAACTTTGTGTTAAGAACCACTTGGCTAGTAAGCAATAAACTAAAAAATAAGTAGAACTTATTCGTATGTTATGGTACTTTTAAATAGAACTTCTTCTATCTTATTGAGTTCAAACAATGAAGTAATCAAGAAACTACAGAGAAAGCTGGATGGGTATTATAAACTTATTCTTCTCAGTATCTTGGAAGTTTAGTGGCGATGACATCTGATAAATATACAGTTCTGTAGCAGCATTTTCAGAGTTCTCAGTACCATCAGTGAGAGAACACAGAGCACGCGAACTTGCAATTAAACCAGGGATATAGAATTCGAGTTGGTCATAAAATTGTGTATTATTCTTAGGCCATTATACAATAAATATAAATTAGTATCAATGAAGGAAAAAGATTAGTGAGGATAGCGGCTGTGAATTCATGAACCTCGTCTAACGAAACGGCTAAATAGACTTACACAACTAACACCTTAAGGGTGTCGAAAACAAGTGTGATTATTAAATGTTAAACATTATAGGAACAACTGGAATCATGATCTGGGTTAATACCTCCCTTTTATCTCATATTCTCACTTTCTACACAATAATAAGATTCTTTAACGTTCTAATATAAAATTGGTTTATGTAATTCGAGTACAAATTGCATTTCTATACTCTTAAAATTCATCTCGGATTGTTCAATAGTCTGAAAAATTTATAGAGTAAAGAAACTAGGAAGTGTTCAGAATAAAGAAATATAGGACCTTGTTTAACAACACTACTGTAAACACCTTTTATTACAATGTAATAATAAATCTTGCGAAAACTCTGTAAAGTCGTGGACAGTACAAAGAAGTAAATCGATATGAAAATCGATACGTTAATATATCTTTTAAATAGAGAAGCAAGCTGTCAGGTCTAATGAAAACGTGAATATGCAGCTCTTGTATTGATCTGTTAGACAGACTGAAAATAGCAACTCAGAGTTGTGCAGACACATCACGAAACTGATGTAAGTGTGAGAAATTATGCTCTGAACCGTAAAGTTGCATTAAATAACTACAAAAAGATGCTATAAAACATCAGATTAGGTTATATAAGCCCCTCAGTGGCTCAGCGGTATGTCTGCGGACTTACACGCTAAAATCCGGGTTTCGATACCCGTGGTGGGCAGAGCACAGATAGCCCATTGTGTAGCTTTGTGCGTAATTCAAAACAACAACAAAGGTTAAATAAATCCTTCTAGCAACACATTATTTAGCCGAAGGCCTGTTCTTTTAGCTTTTATTATTTTCCACATATTTGAAATTTACTTGACTTAATTTATATAAAAGATTTAGAATAGTAATATTCCAAGTTTTAACTTATTTAAAACGTGAGACATCAATTTGCCCCCCCCCCGCTAGTGCAGCGGTAAATCTATGGATTGCAACACTAAAATTAGTGGTTCGATTCCCCTCGGTAAACAGAGCAGATAGCCCGATGTGGCTTTTTCTATAAGAAAAACAGGGATAATCTCTATATTGTAAATTCAACAATATCTATACAATAAGAATTAACATTACACTTCTCTGTAAAACTTTAAACAGCCCTCAGTAATCAAACAGTAACTGTACAATATATAACCTTATATATCATAAATGACGAATATATATGACGTTGTAGCAAAGGCTTTGGATGCTGTACATAAGGAAACCTTAAACGATATATCATTAAGCAAAAATTTACAGCAGATGTTTGGAAAAAAGTATTTCACAATTAAAACAAAGACATTAGTAAACTTGTTTTTTTAACTGTTTAACCATATTTTAAGATATGTTTACATGATCAGGAAGGAAATATTTCAGTTTTCAAGCTATTAACTAGTCACCAAACATGCTCACCTTTTCAGCCAAGGGGACTTTATAATGTAACGGTCATGTTTTATAATCTACTTAACTAAGGGCAGATAGTACACAAAACCTCAGAGTAATTTTGCACATAATTCAACAACACAAACCAAAGCTATTAATACAGTAAACTGAGGAGTTGGTTTTGTTTTATGTGTAACTGGTTGCTTTATGTATTAAAATATAAGATGTGAATCTTTACACGGGAATTTATATCCAATCAAATAGGCGAACCATACGTAACCGAGAATTCAGAAGAAATGTTATCGATATTAACTCCCAATCAAATGAGGCTACTTACAGTAGTGTGCTAAAGTGTTTGGACAAAATCAAAAATTATATTTCAGGCTACTTTCAAAAATTGTTGAAATTGAGATTAAACATCTTTGAATCCAAAAATGTTACAAAACTACACAGGCTTTCATAAGGTGTCCTAACTTTTTCACATGATTTTATATGGAAATTTTGAAGAATTATGAGTATTCTCATCCTGGGACATTCACATGTCAACAGGGATTAGTGAATATTACCATATTGCAGAAATTTACATTCAGTAATGACATGATACAATTAGTTCCCAAAATGAAAAGAATGACAAAATATTCTCTTGTTCTAACAATTTTATAAAGTACTGTAAATCAAAAGGTAAATTAAAACACAGCTAACTAAGAAGTATTGATAATTAAATATATTGTTATTTACCTTATTACCCATAAATATTAGAATGCATTATTTCTAATCCATTGGATATCCACATTGTCAAGTTTATTAATGGTCCAACATGACTCCGTGTAAACAAATGCACTTTATTCACAGAAGTGGTTAAATGATAAAGTGAAAATAACTACAGTTCTAAAGTTTATAGAACCTGAAAATAACAAAAATAGTGTGTTAAAACTAGATTCGAAGTGAAAGTTTAAATTTAATCGTCATAAGCTTTTATTTATTTATTATTATTTGTCATACATAAAATGTGTGTGCATATTTGAGTAAGTATCTATTAATATATGTACAAAATATGGTTTATACACATATAAGGAGTTCTTCGTGTGTGTGTAATTTATAGTCTTAATAATTTTGTTTATTTTATTTATTCTGTTTTTGGAGCAAGTTGCATCTGATGAATGTTTCTCAACAGTTAGAGCTTTTATCTCACCAAAGTTAACTAATAGAATCACTGTATAAGTTTATTGATATTGTGTCAAGTGTTTAACTCCATTAATAAAGTGGTATTTTAAACGAAAATTAATAAGATGTAGATTTGACTTTTTTTAAAAGCATCGATTAAGCTTGATATCGTATTTAACATTCAATTTATGGACAAACTTTTGGTTAAAAAACAGATTTCAAATCTTGGTGTAAAAGATCATGTTAAATCAGTGTCAGTTGCTCAAAGTCTATATTTTCGTTTAAGAGATAACAACAGAATATTAAAGTAATGTGTGAAATATTTTCGTTCACTTTTCTTGAAAGATTTTGGACATAAAGATCTCAAAAGGCCACAAGGAAGTAAGATGAGAAATTTAATACTAATTTTATGAACATCTTCACAAACATCGCTGAGTTGAGTAAACATTCGCGACATAAGATAACATCTGTGTAACTGAGTGAATGTTTACGTGTCCCATGCACCAATAAAATACTCGTTTGATTTAACATATTACTTGGCCTCCTTCTAAAACTTTATAAGTCGTTTATTTGCTCTTTTAGGCTGCGTGCCTTATGGTGATTAAAATTGTCGTAAAAGACTTTAATTAATTTTACTTTAGTTTCTTACGCGTGTGTTTTAGTGCTGTTATGGTAAGTTTATTCTGGAGAAGCCTACATACTTATACGTTTTAACATCGTATTTGTTAGAAATCTTGTGATGAAAAGATGTAGTTAAATTATTTTGTTGCTTGGATTTATGTTCAGTGAGCGTATTGATTTTGTAATGCATTTCTTATATCTTAAATCGAAATAATACCGTAATATTTCAGTAAATGTTAATCTATCTTGTATTGTCACTGTTGACCAATAATTAATATTTGATAACATCAGTCTCATAATGTATATTATAAAACAAGAACAATAAACTTTCAGTTTTTTCTTTAATTATCATGTTAGATTTTTTTGTTTTTTGTAATTTCGCACAAAGCTACTCGAGGGATATCTGTGCTAACCGTCCCTAATTTAGCAGTGTGGGACTAGAGGGAAGGCAGCTAGTCATCACCACCCACCGCCAACTCTTGGACTACTTTTTTACCAATGAATAGTAGGATTGGCTGTCATATTATAACGCCCCCACGGCTGAAAGGGCGGGCATGTTTGGCGCGACGGGGATACAAACTCGCGCCTCTCAGATTACGAGTCGCACGCCTTAACACGCTTGGCCATGCAGAGCCGTTCGTATTAGTTGAATTAAAACGGCATTCGTACATAGGCACAGCATAGCCAGATGGTCAGAGCACTCGATTCCTAATCTGAGAATTGCGGGATCAATTACCCGTCACACCAAACATGCTTGCCCTCTCAGCCGTCGGGGCATTATTAAGTTCAGTCAATCCCACTATTCGTTGGTAAAAGAATAGTCCAAGAGTTGGCAGTGGGTGGTGATGACTAGTTGCCTTTCTTCTAGTCTCACACTACAAAATTAGGGACGGTTAACGCAAATTGCTCTTGAGTAACTGTACGCGAAATTCGAAACAAATCACTCTTACAACATATATATATATATATACACATATGTCTTTATATAATTAAAAGGAGTACAGAGTTAAAATAATTGCGCAATAAATAATTCATTTAAAACATAGATCAAAAGATTAAACATTTAGTTTTTATGCCACCATTTTCAGGAGGTGGAGACATAAAGACGCCAAAACACATATAACCTTTTCAAGGCTGGTCCCTCTTTTAATAATAAATTATTTATTGTGCAATTATTTTAACGTTGTACTCCTTTTAATTATATGTATAACATGACAACTTCTGATAGCACATGATGAAGGTTAATACAGAAATGTAATATGTGAAGTAAGATTTAATCGCGTGTAAAAGTAATAAAACATTCTTCAAGAAAGTCAAAATATAAACTATTAGGCTGATTCATACTTATTTTATTATCTCGTCATAACAATGTATTCGTAGTTCATTTAATTTGGTATAGTTTTGTTTTATAGTATAACTTTAAATGAGTGGAAGTTTTAATGAGTAAACCTAAACTAGCAAATAGAGCTAGAAATCCCAGAGTTTGTAGTTCGAGGCTTTTTGTTACTAGCTATACTTAACCCTTTCAGATGTGTGTTTTATATATCAAACCTTCTTTTAGTTAAGGGTAGCGGCATACAATGAATGGTTGTATTTCTATTTATCTATATTTCAGAAATGGATACTGGTATACCTAAATCATAGGGAGGTTTGATTCAGGAATTTAGTTGTAAGATATTTTTCAGATGAACAGGACAAAAATCATTCAGAAAACACCGAGTTTCTACATTGATTTTTTTCTTATTATAACACGTGGTAATAAACTAATTACCATTTTCTAAAACATGTATTTTATTAACGTAATGAACATCTATTGAAAAGTTGTGTTTATTTATTCAGAATTAAGAGTAAAACTACACAATAAGCTATCTGTGCTCTACCCACTATGGGTATCAAAATCCAGTTTCTAGCAGTATGAGTCCGCAGACATTCCGCTGTGCCATAGAGGGCTATTAGAAAGTTTTAAGAGAATGTATAAGAAATATTAACAACAAAAAAGCGTAAGTATTTTATAAATAATCATATTTTTTTACTTTTTATTACAGCTTTATGCGGTCCAGTGGTTAGTATGGCTGGCTATGAATTAGAAGGTCGAAAGTTTAAGTCTCGATATACTGCTTTAAACACTCATTTACTTTTAGATGACAATCCAGCTTTTAGGTTAAGAGTGGTTTTGAAGATGACAGGTAACGTTGACTGATTGTCATCTGTTGTTTTAAGCAAATTAGAAGTAATTATTAGTAAAGAGTGGGTTTTTTGACATAAGCATGTGTTGCATGAGGTACTGTTAGGTTGAAAATAAATAAATAACAAAAGTGTTCATATATGGAATAATATATGCATGTGTATAACACTTAATATGGAGATATTCAGAAATTTGAAACATTTCAATGAAGCTAGAGTAAAAGACAAGAGTAAAATTGTTTTCTAGTGTCATCGCGTCCAGATAATTAAAGTTGTTATATTTTTTCCTCTAGAATACAATGCACAATTTTACTCTAGGTCAACCTTTCAAGTTGTGTAGATTTTTCGTAATTTTAAAGATTCGTTAAATGCGTTTTACTGACGAGTTAAGTTATAAAGAGCTTCCCGTTAGTTTTTGAGTACCCCAGTGGCACAGTGGTATGTCTGCGGACTTACACACTAAAAACCGGGTTTCGAAACCTGTGGTGGGCAGAGCACAGATAGCCCATTGAGAAGCTTAGTGCTTAATTCTAAACAAACAAATTTAGTTTTTGAAAATTTAATTTTTCGTTGAACTACACTAATGTTTAATTTTGAAACAGATCTTTTCGTTAAAGTTAATGGCAGGTTCGATTCCCTAATACCGAGCATACTCGTTCTTTCAGACATGGTATGCTATAATTCAACGGTCAAACCTTCTGAAGATTAGCCCAAGAGTTGATGGTAAGTGGTGTGACCTATTTTCTATTCTTAATTTATGGACGAATTTGCTAGTAACTCCGTGTACAATTCAAAATGAAACAATTTGTTAGTGTTTTGGAAAGCCTACAAAACTGAAATTTGAAGAAACTAAAAATTATCTCTTGAGATAATCAAAAATGTAGGTAGAATAGGTGTTAGAAGGTTTAAACTACCACCTAACGACATCATCCAGATTTGAACCAACCGTTGAAATTGTCAAAAAATCATAACATTATGTCTATTATGATAATATAAATCGATTAAAAATGACCGTACATTTCTTGAATTAAATCGAACATTAAAACTGAAATATTTCATTCCTATTTCAAATTGGTTTTTTTTTCAGTTTCGCGCAAAGCTACACGAGGGCTATCTTCACTACCCGTCCATAATTTAGCAGTGAAAGACAAAATAGAAGGAAACTAATCATTACCGCTCACCACCAGCTTTGGGGTACTCTTTTACCAATGAATAGTGTGATTGATCGTCACATTATAGCACCTCTACGGCTAAGACAGCGAGCACGTTCGGTGTGACGGGGATTTGAATCCACAATCTTTGGATTATGAGTTGAGCACCTTAACCACTGGGCCATTTTATTCAGGTGAAACAATTCAAGCAAAATATTTTCTCCACATAAATAATGTTCTGGCAAATATCAAAAATATTGTTCTAACAAAATGTTTATTCTTTACAGACAAAACTTCAAACCTTTTTTTAGATGATCACAGTTTCTTCCTTTACTATATCTTACCAATCACTTAAGGTCAAACATCTTATTGCCTATTTTGTATAATAGCTGGCATTGTATAGTTTGTAAAATTCCACCTAAATCGATTAGGTTTGACAAAGAGGTTTCTAATCTTTTACAAGCCTTTGACGCTGGTGTGTCCTACAGTAGAGTTATATATTTTTGACCTGGCAAAATAGATTCGAATCCGTGCAATACCACATATTATTTTTCATCACTTTTAACTTTGGGTAACAGCTAATCCCTTGAGTCTAGGTGGTAAAGCAATTCTGACTGGTTGCTTTCCCTCTGGCCAATCGTTGAAAATTAGGAAAACAGCAGATAGCGTTTGGGATAGCAACCTTGCCGTAAAATGTGTACAAGTTTAGAGTGAATATTTAATATCTATATAACTTTACTTAAATTATTGATAATCCTACGTGATCAGGTTTGAAAAACAAGTGTTGGATAGCATAAAACTAAGATAGGTGTAATTTAAACACTATATTATTTCTTTATACGTAGTAAGATGACGTCTCAGGGAAGGTTCTGCTTGTACAGTTTATCTTCTTTGGAATTCAAACATGTACTATGTGTTTATCTTGTATTATGACTCGTAATAGGGGTGAATAGATCCGAAACTGTTTAATGATCCTTTGATTGTTGTAATACACCAGCTTGACATGAAATTCCTCCAGATCAGAAGCTCTGAGATAGCCATCTCAAGGTCAATCATTTTGCCATCTGTGGCTAAGAGAGATTAACTGGCACTTACGAGCACTTTCAAAAACGAGTGTTATGGTCATGTTGGTTGGTACTGGTATGTGGATGTGGTGGTCCGGAAGACCTGACATTGCTAAACTATTCTCAACGTGTTGAGTTTTAGGCCATGTAGAACGTCGCCCTGTAAGACTATCTGGTATAAAGATACGGTGAGCGCCGATTTGTTTCCTTTCTTATGGTTTTATACAACTTGTTAAAAAACAATAGATAACCATTTGTGCATTGTGGCTTCTGTTGCCAACCAGTTACTATTTTCCCACATTTTCAATATTTCGATTTCTCGTTCACTGTTTGTCACATCTTTCCAAGATGCCTCCCATGTTATCAAGAAAGGCTACAGTAACTTGCTGGATGGCCAAAATTGGTTAAAAAATGCATACCAATTGGTTTGTTGTAAGTAATTTCTGCATAGCTATAATCACTCTAACAGTCCTTGTTGTTGATCTGATTTTTTACATAGCAGTAACCACTCTTGTTCTTGCGTTGACAGAGTTATTTTATTATAAAAGCTGCTATTCTTCCTTGTGTTGCAAAATATAGTTTTGGGTTTCTTTCATTTCCTGTTTGGTTTGTTTTAAATTTCGCGCAAAACTACATAAGGGCTATCTGTGCTAACCGTTTTTAATTTAACAGTATGAGACTAGAGGGAATGCAGCTAGTCAGCACTTTTCACTGCCAAATTTTGGAGCATTCTTTTACTGACGAATAATGGGATTGGCCGTTACCTTATAACGCCCCCACGGCTAAAATGGCGAGCGTGTTTGGTGTGACACGTGTTCGAATCCGCGATCCTCGTATTATAAGTCGAGTGCCGGGCATTATTTCTTGTTTAGTATGTTTTATGTTTATGTGAGTTTAGACTGTTCAAACTTTTTGATCAATTACATCATTTTGATTAGCATTCGAAAACCTTTCACTAAAAATATTACATTATGATTTGTGTGTGTGTGTTTTCTAATAGCAAAGTCACATCGGGCTATCTTCTGAGCCTACTGAGAGGAATTGAACCCTTTATTTTAGCGTTGTAAATCCGAAGTAGTGCCTTTGAACTAGCCGGAAGCTGTTGAAGATGAAGATCATGTCAAAAAAATAAATGTTAGCGTATCTGATGTATCGTATTAAAGGATAAATATATTTTTATTTTCTTATAGTTTCGGCATTAGTTAAGTACTTTTCAGCTTAAAAGTGTCAATTTTTTACTTAAATATAATTAAGTTTAAATGTGCAGTAAATCGTATTTATATCTATTTATTTTGATATTTCATTTTTAAGCAGCATTTTTAGATGAATAATACTACGATGGTGCTTCCCTCTACTGCATAAATTGGAAACTGATTTAAACAAGTGAAATTACACATGCCTGCGTTAGTTTTATTATCTTGAAATGTTAACATGTTCTACAGTAATTTCTACATGCTGAATACGGAACTAATAATCATTTTTCACAAGTTGTTACATGTACTTTCACGTTAGTGAATTATTGAATTATTTTTACTGAAATTGCAATACATTTTGTTTTGCTTAAAATGTTGAAAAGCACTCAGTAGATTTCTTTAGAACAATCCCGACGTGAGAATATTATCAATGATTCTAGAACACAAACATAATAACAAAAGATGCTCATTGTGGTAAACAAAACAACAGTTTGATCTAAGTATGTCTTTTTTTTTCCTCCGGATTTACAAAACATCTTTATGTGATAGATAAGAATGAATACTAGCTCCGAAATCTGCGTATTAAAGATACATAAAATTCGTTATTGAAACAGAACCAACTTTAGTTTAGCTTCGCAGGCCTGTGTAATCATAGTTTTATGTTTAGGCTGTTCAAACTTCTTTATCAATTACATCATTTTGATTAGCATTCGAAAACCTTTCACTAAAAATATTACATTATGATTTGTTTAAAAAATGATTTACACTAGCATTTCTATACAAAGAATCGTACATATTTTTTTGGAAAATACAAAAAGTACCCCCAATGGTATAGCGGTAAGTCTACGGATTTACAACGTTAAAATCAGAAGGTTTGATTCTCCTCGGTGGACTCAGTAGATAGTCTTATGCGGCTTTTCTATAAAAAAAAAAGCTCACATACACACAGAATACGAAAAACTAAAAAAATAAATTTCGACATGATATAAGTTCTTAGGAGAAATAAGCATATCTGATGTGTGTAGCCTAGAATTAAACACACTGTCACATTTATACAGAGAAAATGCATATTCAATGGCTCGGAATTAAACGTGATGTCTTTTTGATAAAAAGTTTAACTTCCATATAATTTTGTTGCCCGTAATAATTACTGCTGAAGACCCTAAGAGATACGTGCAACAAGTCGTAATGCTGTACTTTATAGGGAAACTAAAACAAGAAAATAATATCCCAATGTGACTAGCATATTCGATTCATTGTAAAGTAACGACTAACTGAGGATTATATTAAACTATGGATTTATCTGACAACATTCAGTGTTAAGTTAATAACTGTAATCAGTATTTTAAGCTGTTTCTTCTGTTAAGTGCTTCCCTCTGTAAAAGAAAGATTCTCTTATATTTGTTACTTACATAGAAATAGACTTTTTGATAAAAATTATATATATATATATATAACAAAATAAAAGATACAACGTTATGCATCATGGATTAAAATAGGATAGTGAATTTTAATTACTTTAATTAATGGGATATATCATTGTCACTTTGTTATTAATTTATAGTTATATTTGTTAATATATATAAAAGCAGACATAATTTATTATAAAAACTTGTCACTGTCATATTAAAAGAAGCTGCAATTTACTAATATTCATTAAACTGTCTATTATTAGTTAGATCAATTTTATTCATAAAATATAATAATTAATTAGAAGATACTCTTAAATATAGAAATATAGTTGGCGTCTATACTGATTCTTATTTACTGTAGGTTAGGTTGGTATTTAGTGAATCACCTTAATGATTTCCTTCCTATATGTAAATATACTGAAAACAGAATATTTTCATAGTTATAATCCATTTTGTTTGTTTAGCATCACACTTGCTAGTAAACTATACATAAATCTCAATTTACCTAAAAATCTGTAACGTACACTTACGTTTCGTATATCAATTAGATTAATGTTAATCATAATAACAGAATACTCATAATGTACAGTTTATTGAACAATTATATGTTGTTTGAAAGTATAAATATTTTAAATGTACAATTAGAATAATCGATGGAGAGAGAATATGGAAGTTACTTGAGAAGGCACGTGAAGTACTAATTTATAATACAAAACAAATGTTCTGGTATTTAAGGCACTCTATGTCATTAATATACTCAAATGAAATTTCCTTTGATGTGTAAACAATTAGAAACAGAGAAAAGATGATAATTATATGAGTGCCTTAAATACCAGAACAAAGGTTATTCATACAAAGTATGTCACTCTCATGGTTTAGATAGCTATAATTGAAGTATAAGTTTATTAGAATAGATAGAAAGTATTAGTTTATTAAAAACATAAAAAATATACTGCCCATCAATAAAAATACTCTCATATTTGATAATGTAATATAAAAAAATAAAATATTATATCATTTTTCAAGCAAACACATGACTTAGAAAATAAATATACAACTTAGATTGTTTCTTATTATTAACAATAAATAATGCTATAACGTGATGTTTTTTCCTATAAGAATCAGCGGTTTCTTTTTAATTTTTCCTTCATGTACGTTAATTTTTCATTAATGATATGATCATAATTCACAAAGAAGCATTAACTCGTGCATTAATGTGTTACCAGGTTAAAGACAAATGCAGAATTAGATCTATACTTCTAACGTGTTCTTAAACTAATTTTGATAGGGAATTTTGTTTTTTTAAACTAGGAGCTTATTGTTGTATAAAGAAAGGTTTTTGGATCAACTCATCCATCATTAACAATATCTTTATGAACTGAGTCAATTTTTCAAACCAACATACATTTGTAAAGAATAACAAAATAAGATAAAAAAGCTTAAAACTGTGAAATAATATGAGAAAAACGTAGCAGCTCTGGTTTTAAAACTCGGTAAATATTGTTTAAAAAGCTTAATATTTTTATGTTTTGTTATGTTTCTTTTTGTTGTTGTTTCATACAGTATTTTGGATATATACAATCAATTATGAAAGTGTATTTAAATACTACCATTTCATCATACATTGTATTTAATACAATGCGCTGAACTAAAATATCTTTGTCTGAGACACTTCTGTTAAGCTTGAGAAACACAAGTAAATTTATATAAGCTGTTTCAGGTGATTGCATCCTAGCAACTGTTTTGAAGATAAAACAAAGTGAATGACAATATAAGCAAAAATATAATAAAAGTTTCAACTAATAGGTAAAAGGATTTACTGTAAAGGAAGAGTCGCAGGTGTCAGTGAAATGTTTATTAGACAATAAAATATTAAAAAAGAGCAAATAATACATAGGAAGCAAAAGTAAATTTAATTTAAGCTGAAAAACCCATTTAGTGAGTTGTTATTGTAGAATGCGCCAATGGCTGTACAATAAATATTGTGTTCCAACGACAGCCACGCCAACTGTTTCCCCTTTTTGATTTTTTGTCTAAGTTTATCAAATAAAACATAATAAACCTAGACTCTCTATCGTAAAACAAGAATAAGTAATTAAAATTAATAGTTAATAACATCTCTAGGGAAAGGCGTAGTACAGTACTAAAATGCTTAAGATAAAATTAGTATTTTACAAAGTAAAAAAGCCTGATAATCCGAGCACTTTGAAATCAGTGAAATTTTGTTTTGTAATTTAAAACACATTTTAATATTAGGAAATGTTAATTATGATTTCCCCTTACTCCTGGATTGGAAGCCTATTTTTTGTATAATTTAATACAATTTGAAAATCAACTTCCTTTTTTATATTACTTATTGTTAATGTACAGAGCACTTAGAAGAAGCCTAAAACACAAGTTTTGATTTGTTAAAATTGTTGGAAATAGATATTGTAGAAACTTAAAAGTTACCGTAAATTTACTGTTATTAGTTCTAAATATAACATATTAACCATATCTATATAAGTTTTGAACGACCATATAATTTGATCGCAGATTGTCTTATGTTTCTTGTGAATATTATCTTATGAGAACCTTAATTTTATTTTGTTTAAATTACTAATCATACTACATCTTATTTTATCAAACTAAGCCTTAGATATTAACATTCTATAAGAAAAATCGAATACTCATTTAAAACATAAGAGGCACAAAACAAATGTAAACTATAATTGTTGTCACGAAAACGTACCGACATGAAATACGTGACATAAAAGTTTTACAGTCCGTAGAGATGATTCTAAGAAGGACTTTAGGTAAGACTAAAATAAGATCATACAATAGATTTCTGTAATCTATGGAGAATAAAACTGGTGATCATGTTCTTTTCTATTATCTGTGAAACCATCTGACTGCTCACCTGTGCATTTTTGTGGACTTAGTTTACACCTGGAAACTTAAGCAGAAGGTCGTGTAAAGTTTATCAAGATATGTGGATAGCAGAGATCTCGCTACCCACACTTGTAGCAATAAAGGTTTTGGTATTCTACCTTTGTTTCTTTTCACAGCCATCAGACTGTACCTTAATAACGATGGAAAAAGTAGTTTTAAGAACATCTTGTTTACAGTCATGTCTTAAAACAAAATTATAAACGACAAGAACTAACAGAAAAATATTCCTTACATAAAACAACCAATTTTCACAGTAAGAAGATAAGAATAACTGACTAGCATTTATTAAAGAAAATGATACTAAATTTTATCAGATCAATTTTAAATATTCATTTGTAATTATACTGTTAAACGTAACTAACTAAAGAAGTGGCAGTTCGAGACTAATTGAAACAATAGGAAGAATTCCTTGATACTGCATTATATTGTACTAAACGTCACTGTTTTTAAAACAACATTAACATTGATGTCCAACAAATGTGATTTCATATTACATGTTACAAGTTTCCTCAGTATATAAAGCAATATAAATCGCTTATTTATACAGATTTTACCAAACAATATAACACTTCCAAAATTGGTAAGACTGTACAACATGAACCATCAGATAGTGTGTTTGACTGATTAAAAGTTCCATTCAAAATTCCTTATATTTGTAATAAGGACTAATCCATTTCTAATTACAAGATACTACAATTTTTTAAACTTATGATATGCTTTGTGATACATGTAAAACAATATCAAAAAAACGTTAAGAAATAAAAATATTGACGATTAGAAGTATACGGCTAAAAACTATAAACCTGAGCTAATAAAATAAATATTTACTTCATAAATGTGTTTTTAACAAATACCTTAGATTAACTTTAAATATGCAAAGTTGCTTAACAATATACAAGAGAGGAAAAGTTTACCTGTTTAAAAGTGTGTTATTTCACTTTGTCAATAAGTTTTATACAAAATGTTACGGTCCGGCATGACCAGATGGTTAAGGCACTCGACTTGTAATTCGAGGATCGGGGATTCGAATCTCCGTTGCACTAAACATGCTCGCCGTTTCAGCCGTAAGGGCGTTATAATGTGACGGTAAATCGCACTATTCGTTGGTAAAAAGAGTAGTTCAAAAATTAGCAAGTGATGACCGAAGGGAACTTCGGTTTACATTTATAAATTAGGGACGGCTAGTGCAGATAGCCTTTGTGTAGCTTTGCACGAAATTCAAACTAAACAAAATGTTATTAAAATATTTTAAAGTGATTTGATAGTCATATTTGAACTTTAAAGTTGCCACTTACCGCCGGACCACTTTGGTTTATTTTGTAAGTAAGTTGGAATTTTTTTTTTATTCTTAATGGTAAAGTTCCCCACTTTGGGCTTAATTTATCCAGAAAATGCTGTATCGGAAAAAAAACTTTTCTGGGAGACGCCATGTTTCAAACTGTATTCATACCTCCAACCACAAGCTAATAGGATCGAATATGTCACATACACTCATGTATCACACGCTGGTATTATAAATAGTGTTTCTTATTGTCTTTCTTTCGTATACATTTAACCCATTTGGGTAGTTATAAAAGTAACTGGGGATTAGTTGCCTCTAAGATCTCTGTGAATCACGAGGGTGAATTCAAACCCTTCAGCGAAGCGTCGGTATTTGATACTAGCACAAAAATGTTTGGTAACTAAGATATTAAATACTTTGGTGTCATTTTCGAATAATTTAAAACTTTCAAACTCTTTGAAAGGAAAACTTGACCTACGTTCAAAATGTACCCGAGATGTATATAGTGATTGGGAAACGTTAATCCCTGTTATCAGTTGACTTTTTAATAAGAGCGCGTGATAGCGTACATCCTGTTTTCCAAACCACTTCCGGAAATCGTGTCTTGCTTCTGTATGCTTGAACACGTCATAGTTTGATATATCACTGTCTTTCTTTTTTGCCACATTTTCGGCTACTCACAACGTCACAAAACGTTATGACGATGACTTCCAGGAAGTCGTATATGGGTTTGTGTAGCAATTACACGTCAATTGTAGTTTTAGAAGTTTGAAAAGTTCTCTTAAAGCTAAACATTTATTGTTCAGCTTGTTGTTATAACATACCTTGGTTTAAGAATATACAGTCAGTTTGTTTCAAGAAACTTAAAACAGGGTATATTTTAATTATATAAACAAGCTTTAAAACAAAAACGTTACATGTTCATTTTACAAAATCTTCGGAGCACAGCCTGTAATGTGGGATATCCGATGTACCCTGAGTTTCGGAGGCGACTACGGAAGTGAGACCCAAGTAATGGTGAGGATACACTGTCTACCAATCTAAGCTGGCGTTCACTAGTCTTAGAACTGGTTTTTGTATTCTCAAAGTTATAAAAACGGTCATCCGTACTCTACTGACCACGGGTATCAGAACCCGGTTTCTAGTATATAAGTTTGCAAACATATTACTGTGCCACAGGGGAACCTCGTCTCAGAAGAGTAAACATGAAACAGGTTAGGAGAGCAAGATGTGGGTCTAAAAGCTCACAACGTCCCACATCTATAGCACCCCTCACTACCTGTAGACAGTTGCAAGAAAGTTTCTCTCCAAAGAAATAAAAGATGAAAAAATATTGTATCTTACATTAAAATAAATTTAAAATGTACAGCGTTTTTGCTGTAATTGTTCAGGTTTGTTTGTATAATTAGTTGTTTTTTCATCACAGGTTTAATCTCGCTGTTATTAACCAGTCCTTCCTTTTGATATTAGTATTTAATTAACTTTTGAAATGATATTTTAACATATGTGTAAGTATCAGGAACTAAATTTATTATGCTCAAAGAAGTGATCAATAAAATACTCAATCTTGATCAGTCTTTAATTTTATTAATTTAAAAAAAATAAATAATAATGTTTACATAAAAGCATAAATGATGATTTCTGTTTGTTTGTTTTTTGGAAATTCGCACAAAGCTACTCGAGGGGTATCTGTGCTAGCCGTCCCTAATTTTGCAGTGTAAGACTAGAGGGAAGGCAGCTAGTCATCACCACCCACCGCCAACTATTGGGCTACTCTTTTAACAACGAAAAGTGGGATTGACCGTCACATTATACACCCCCACGGCTGGGAGGGCGAGCATGTTTAGCGCGACTCGGGCGCGAACCCGGGACCCTCAGATTACGAGTGCAGCCTTAACGCGCTCGGCCATGCCAGGCCATGATGATTTCTTATCTTCAAGAATGCTTTTCAGTTTCCAAAGTAATACATTTTCTGATAATACATTCTGTACAATGAAAGAATTACACTATTTGTAACCTTAGAGGTTTACATGTTTTAAATTTTCCGTGTTCTTTATCTTCGTAGCAGTTAATGAAAGTTAAAATTTATTGATGAAATTATTTTCATACAGTGGTATCTTATTTTTTACAAGAATGCCCAAACGAAAATTGTTATTATAAAGTACAATATTTTTCCATAATGTACTAAGTAAAATGCTTGTAAATAAGTAATTAACCATAACATTTTTACGTAAGATTTATTCTTAAATGTAAATTTCTACCTCTCTAACATATATATATGTACTAACAAAAATGCCTAAATAATACATAAATAGCTTTATATGAATTGAAACTAAATCTAGAATTTATGAAAAATATTTTCTTCTCTCTAGGAACTGTAATAATATTTACTACATATAATATAATATTTCCCCAAATTTACCAATTTGGTTTATAACAGGGAAAATAAGTCCATCATATTTCTTCAGTTTATTTCTTTTACTTTAGGTAATGGACTATATTCGTGACAATATTATGTTGTTTGTTTGTTTTTAAATTCTTAAACGTATCCTTAAAAATATATTCAAAATTATTTTCAATTATTTTTTGTTAATATTAATATTTTACTTGTTGACAATAAACGACTGTAAAATGATGAGTTTGCCGTTCTTCTTCTGCATTAACTTTATGGATTTTGTTAAATTGTTTTTTAACCTAAGTTAATATGTTTATCTGTTATATTTTCTGCGTAATGATACTCCTTAAGACAAGATTTTAATTCTGCAAGCCTTTGCTATTCAGCTTCCGGTTTGTAAACGAAGGAAAGAATATTTAGTTTAGTATACAGAGTGGTTAATATAAAATCTAGATACTGGTCTAAGTTAATAAGTATCAATCGTGTCAATTCCTTTTTTTAATAATCAGTATAAATTAAAAGACATCTATCTAAAACAAGATTTAATTAAAACCTTGGAAAAAAATTTCTTTATTAAATTGTATATGAAAAAAAATTGGGTGTATATCTTAAAAAATATTCAATAGCTTTTATGTCATATTCATAATTTTCTTATTTCGGAATTACTAATTCCATACACTGTACTTTTGATCCTACTCTACTATAAACCATGCACTGTACTTTTGATCCTACTCTACTATAAGCCATGCACTGTACTTTTGATTCTACTCTACTATGAGCCATACACTGTACTTTTAGTCCCACTCTACTATGAGCCATCCACTGTACTTTTGATCCTACTCTACTATGAGCCATCCACTGTACTTTGATCACACTCTACTATGAGCCATGCACTACACTTTTGATTCTACTCTACTATGAGCCATACACTGTACTTTTGATCCTACTCTACTATGAGCCATCCACTGTACTTTTAATTCTACTCTACTGTGAACCATGCACTGTAATTTTGATCCTACTCTACTATACTTTCATGATTCAGTTTTTGTCAGTAAAATGTTAATAATTAATTTTTGACCAAAAATAGTAGTTAGGACTAAATGTAAATAAAATATGAACAACAAATGTAATTTTCAGAAGACTTGCTGTAAAATGGATAACATATACTTGTGTTTCAGTTGAGTTGTTGAATTTAGAGCAACTCCAGGAATAACTGTCCTTGTCATTACTTAAAGGAATGCAATTCTTCAACATTATTTACCTCCAAATAGTGGGTTAGTTTAATGGAACAGAAGAATTTTACATCACTCTTATAACGCACCCATGGTTCCAATGTACTGTGTTTATTTTTATTTTATTTTTCACGGTTTTTGAGTGCGAACCACGGAGCTTCAGTTCCGCAGTCTAACATGCTAACAAACTTCAGTTACACCGTTTGACATGCTAACTACTTTACGGCGCTTGGTTCATTTCAGTTTAAAGCTTAATGAATACCATATAAAATGATAAAAACATAATTAAATTATTTTACTGGTAAAGTTTTATCACATGCATCAATAAGAGGAATTTAAAATACTTCAGTTTACCGCAGTGTAATATGAAAGCATTAATTTTTATTCGTCTCAAAATCACTGTTTGTTTGCTTGTTTGATTTTCGTGCAAAGCTACACAAGGGCTATCTGCGCTAGCTGACACTAATTTTGCAGTATAAGACTAGAGGGAAGGAAGCTAGTTATTACTACCTACCGCCAACTTTTGAGCAATTCCTTAAACAATGAATAGTGAGATTTAACGTAACAAAATAACACCCTCAAGGCTGAAAGGGCGAGCGTATTTGATGGGATGAGCATTCAAACTCACGATCCTTAGATTATGAGTCGAGTGCCCTGACTACTTGGCCATGCCAGGCCTAAAATCACCGTGAACATCGAGTATAGTAAGATAACATATTACAAAAATATTCATTTTGGGCTACCTTGTAAAATCATGAGTTGTTCAACGAAAATGTTGTGTCATTATAGTTCAGCTTTAACACCTAATAAGTATGTGTGTTTTCTTATATCAAAGCCACATTGGGGTATCTGCTAAGCCCACCGCTGTGAATCGAACCCCTGATTTTTAACATTGTAAATCCGAGACTTACTGCTGTACTAGCGGGGGGGAGCAATCATCCAATAAGAGATGACGTTATATTAACCGCATTATAAATTTCTACACAATTAAGGGTGGTTAGGGCGTTTATTTCACGTTCTAAGGGCCACGGGCTCAAATCCCCGTCACACCAAACCTGCTTGCCCTTTCAGCCGTAGAGGCATTATTATGTTACGGTCAATCACACTATTCATAGGTAAAATAAATGTCTAAGAGTTGGCGGTAGGTAGCGATGACTAGCTGCCTTCCCTCTAGTCTTACACTGAAAAATTAGAAACAGCTAGCTCAGATAGCCCTTGTGTAAGTTTACGCGAAATTCAAAACAATCAAACAGTTTTGTTTCAGTGTCCCTACTCAAACTGAAATAATGTTCGTATTGAAAATGAAATACACAAAACACGTTCATATGACACAATGTCAACAAGACACCTAAGCACATTCTTACGAAGTATTAAACAAAATTTATTTATGAAGCTTGACAGATTTTTTTCCTATTGATGAAAAATAATATAAAACTAAAACTTATCTAACGTTTTACAGAAGTTACAGCTCATATTTCTTGTTCTACAGTTTTTACTCCTTGAGAACATATTATTATAATGACATTATAATATTATTCGTTAGTAAAATAACATAATTCATATTTGATAACTTCCTGCTAGAAGATCAACTTCAACAACGTTCCAACCAAATTTCGTTCCGTTGATCATTTCCGGTCACCTCATAAATAGCTAGAAATTCATGAAAACGTTTTAATTAAAATTCAAACCACTTCCAGACTTTTCCAAAATAATTTTAACTTATTCCATAAATCCAAAAGTACATATACTAAGGAATTATCTCTGAATGAATTCTCAACTTTAGATGTGATACACTAAAACTCTTCACAGTAAAATATCCTCGTTATACACTGAAAACAATTATCATGTTAGAGCTACATACTTAAATTATTGTTTTAAAACCATACAGAAATTTAAACTTTAAAATATGCACAATTTCAGCTTCATTACAGGTCAAAATCCCGTCTGATTCATTTAACTTTCATCACTTAAACATACTGAGAATTTTTTTTACTCTTAGAAATGCTTACCTAAGTAAAATCTGATAGTTTTATAGCACAGATTTAAGGATTGGAGCGCGTTCCGAAAATTATTCAGTTCCACGAACAACCTAGGTTCGTGGGGACCAGTGTAAGTGTGAACGAACACTGTGAACCCTTCTCGAACAGTTACAAAGTTCAGGGATGTCTGAAACATAAACATACTGATTTGTTAAAGACAAGTAATCATGTGCAGTAAGTGCTATTTACATTATATAAGATTGTACTATATAGCATGATAGTTTTCATAGTTTTAATCATCAGCAACCCTTTTATATTACTTATTAAAACTTATGTTGTCCCAAGTTTTGCGAATATTTAATAAAAAATTACGATGTTAAAATGTATATTGCAACTGCAAAAGAGGCGAAGAAACAGTTTTCGTTGATAAAGAAATATAATAGACTTCTAAAATAAATAGGATTTCTTATTATATATTGTTTTTAAACCATACAGAAATTTAAACTTTAAAATATGCACAATTTCAGCTTCATTACAGCTCATATTTCTTGTTCTACAGTTTTCATTTACTTTTGGTAATTTATCAAAAGTTCAGAGGTAAAACTGTGTTGGCGGCCTTTGTGTACCTTTCTAATTAAGGCACACTAAGAAATTTATGAAATATGTATATTTTATTAGCTACTAAAACTAATAATATGCGGCATAATATATGTATATATTATATATATATATATATTACAGTGTATATTCAATTATCACCTGAAAAAGAAAACACGGTACGATTTGTGTCTTGCTTGTATTTGTATTTATTTTATACAGTACTGTACAAAAGTGTTAGGATAAACTAATATTTTGTCATTATTTATATTTTATAGGGATAATTCTTCCACGTAATTATAAAATGTAAATTTCAACAGTATGGTAATACTTCACTGATCCCCTTTGAAAAGTGAATGGGCCAGAGTTAGAATACTTATCACTACTTAGAATTCCCATATACTTGTACCAAGAACATGTTATAAGGGTTCTGCTCCATTGAACATACTGATCAAATTTAGGGTATAAAATAAGTGTCATGGTTCCCCATGCAATGTCTTAACTACATAAAAAGAAGCTAGCATATGGTACTGGTATATGCTAGAAGAAATCAATTTAAAACCACTCCACAAATAAACCTTCATAAAAACCAGTGTTTAACACTATATAATAAGTTTTGTATCGCACCATGGCCCAAAAAGCGTAGAAAATTGTCAGTATAGCAGAGAATTGGCATAGACACTTTACGCTGGGATCGTTAACAAATTGCTGCAAATTTAAAATACTCTCCATACACTGTCAAGTACAATGTGGATCATGAGATCAAGACAGGCAGATTTGAAAATAAGAAACGAAGAAGCAGAACATCTAAACTCAATGTTATTGATGTTACGTATTTTTGTCTATGTATTCTTCGGAACAGAAGGAAGATCGCCACAGATATCAAGAATTAGAAAAACAACTACATACCAAATAACAATAAAATGTCCAGATCTACAGTACCAAGAAGACTCAGCGAGAATGGAATATTTGGTCTTGCAGCAGTTAAAAAACTTTTACTGTGATCTTCAAATATTATCAAGAAACTAACATTTACTATAAAGTACAAAAACTGGACAGCTGATGATTGAACAACGAAGCTATAGACAGATGAATCCAATCTGGAAATATTTAGTTCAAAACCTAGGTTGTACGCCCGACGGAAGAAAAGTGAAAGGTATTTACCTCAACGCATAGTACCTACGATGAAGCATCAGGTAGTGTGATAGTTTGGGGGTATTTTTCACCTCAGTTAACATGATTTATTTATAAAATAGAATGAATAATGGACGGGCATAAGTACCGTCAGATACTGATCTGTCATCGTATACCCAGTGGTTTTCGTATTATTGGTAAAGGATTATACTACCAAAAAGATAATGACCACAAACACTCAACCAGTCTATTCAAAAATTACAAAAAGGCTGCTGGAGTCGTTAAAATGATTCAATGGTCCCCATAGAACCCCAATCTCAGCTAAATTGAGCAGATGTGGGATTTCATAGATCAAAAGCTTAACAAATCAAAAATCACTTCTTTAAAACGTTATGGGAGTATATTAAAGGCATTTGGAGTAAAGTCTTCAAAGATACTTTGATCAAACATGTTGCAACAATGCCTGAAAAACTGTCTACAATTATTAAACAAAAAAGGGGAACACATAAACTATTAAGTGTTTTCTGAACTCAAGTACTTCCACTGAGTTTCAGTTGTACTAAATATGAATATTAATAAAATATTGATGTTTCGCCTGTGATTTATCTTCCATTGTTCTTCAAAAGTAGTTTGAAATCTTTTTGACTTCATCTTAACACTTTTCCAAGTATTGTACGATTTTGTATGCTTGTACTAGTCTGGAAAGCTGCTTGCATTAGAATGTATTTCATAACTTCTTTTCTTTCATTATATGTTAATATTACTACACGTTTTGTACAATATTAAGAAATTCATTAATATATGTAACAGTTTTACCGTTAGTGGGGGAGGTGGGATCCCCAGGTATTGTGGAATGTACATCTTTACTGTAAAGCCCATCCTACAATTCTGATTACTTGTTTGGACTGTGGAGAACAAGTCAATCTGAACCAGAAGTGGAGCAACAGAGTGGATCCTTCTCTCTTGTACGTTATACCCTAAAACATTATGGAATAGATATAAAGGCATGTAAATCACGGCTAAATCTAGAAAACTTACGTGACATTTAGTACTCAAAATAATTAAGGAAAATCGTAGTTTTATACATTCTAGGCTTGACAAGATATAAACGTTGATGTTAAACTATGTCAACGGTACTCCTGTATTCATTTTTTGTACTAATGTTGCCAGTCATGGTTGATAAACATATTTCAGTAGTATATAAAAAAGTGAAAAGAGCAGCGTGTTTTTACTTAATAGTTTGAATGGCATAGAGATAAAAGTATTTGACACGAAAGTGGAAATGCAAAGAGACAAAAGAAAGCACTCAATGGAGTTGAGATCAAGTGATTGCCTGTTTATACAAGTCTCACAAAGTGCGTTTATTAGGATGAGTGCTCATTTGCAGACCAATTGACCGGAGGCGTGGACAATGTAGACTTTTTGCGAAAACCCCACAATACGATCGAATTTTTTAATGATAGGTCAAATCCAATACGGAGACTTTAATATCACAACTTAACTGGCTTTTCAGAGCCTCAACTGGAAAACAAGTGAGTACGTAAACGGTAGGAACTAATATTAGCTCTTATCTCAGAAGATCAATAGTTTAAGTTTCTTCAAACGATATCCGGTAAACATGTCCTCATCAGTGTCAGTAACATGTGGAGCGGTCAAACTTCCTTCCCCTGTTGTTTGAACACTTTGCTTGATTTGTGTTTGTTTATTGTTAAGCATAACGTTACATAACGTGCTATCTTTGCTGTGCCCATCATTGGTATAGAAATCCATTGAATATACTGAAGTACCAATTTAAATACTGTAACAAATTAGAATCGGGTGCAATCTCCTCTTTAAATCTTGTGTTATTCAATTTGTAATATGTGCTGAATATTTTTTGATAACTTATTTAGGCAGAAAGTTCATGATAAAACTCTACGGACTAGCATTTATCTGCTTTAATCAACTTACCTTCATACTATACCACAGATATTTGAACGTTTTCCTCGTCGCCAAACGTCACTCAACAATACACACTCCGTGTTAAATCAAATTAAGCCCATTGGCTCTGCAAAAATTCGTTTCGTATTAACTTTTTCACCGTAAAGAGAAACAAAAGTTTCTGACCACCCTGGATTGTCTTTCAAGCGAAAAAACAAATTTTTCTTTGAAGCTTGAAAGAAGTTTTAGAACTACATTTCTGCTATGAATGTTTGTTTTTGTTTTTGGTTGAAAACAAAAGGTGGAAGACTTTCGCAACGTCGTCTTTTACACTTGTGTTTCTGACGGTTGCTGTCCATTCAACTAAGTTTCATCATGTGTTTAATGTTTCCACTGAACAAACGTCAATAAGTTTCGATATCTTTGGTGGACAGAGCACAGATAGCATATTTTGTAGCTCTGTGCTTATCTTCAAACAAACAAAATGAAATCTAGGTAAAACCTAAGATTAAATAAAAAACAAAATAAAAACTTACATCTCCAAAGCTTTCAAAACAATATGTATTCAAATATATAGCCCTTTCTTACTTTAGCATAGAAGCAAGAGATGTTTATTATTACTTTGATAATAAAATAAAAAAGGCTTCCACAGCGTTAAAAGCAAAATAAACATAAAGTGTATTTTAATCATTGTAAAGATATAAAGATGTATATTTTTACCGTATGGATGTAACATAAGAAAACATCCGAAAAACTGATGTGATGAAATTGAAACCTGGAAACAAACGTTTTTGCATCTCTGATAAAAATAATGTTCAAGGAATTTCCAAGTATCCTCTAGTAATTATATTATCTCTGGGTTAGGATGTAGGAAAATCATAAATGGTATAGAAACAAATTTCAATAATATACAGAAGCAGAAAAGAATAGTTTAAAATTCCAAAGTCAAGTCAGAAAACTACAAGAAAGTATATTAAAACCAAATACTTAACACAGTTTCCTGTTTTCTTTGTATACCAATAATGACAAAATTAGAAATACCCATCCAATCACTGATCTCGCAGTCTAGCTAAACACGTAAATTCTTTTTTATTTAGGTGCAGTGTTTTTCTAGCCGCGGTGTTTAGGCGTGGGTGGACGATCCGCCAAAAGAATAGGTTTGCAACCTCCGGAAGCATAGTAAAAAAATCCAGTTTGAGTTTTCAAGAATAATTAAAGAGCATATACTAAAATCCTCACAATTGTATATTGTAACTGTATAATTATAATTAGATCAGAACTACGATAGTTTATCAGTACACAAAACAGAATATACTGTTAAACAAACAGACTAGGAATACTTAATATTTTAATTAACACACTAGAAAGTAATTGCATTGAATAGAAAAGTTTGTTAGGTATCTTTGCTTCAACAATACTTTCGAACATATTTGTAATGTTATTAATTCCGTATCAGCATCTATTCAATCTAAAAAATGTAACCAAAGAGGTATTTCAATTTATAGATATTACCAGTCGTCATTGTAAGGTCCGGGTCAATTAAGTTTTTTGAACGCTAGCTATCGAATAGCCAAGACGCAATACTTGGTAAAAGGAGCTACAGTTCAGAACAGTAGTTAAAATAATTTGAGTAAAATCCAAATAACTGTGTCGATGTTGTTTATGTAATGTTCATCATCATTCAATCAACTTTATAATTATAAATATTTGTTATGATCTAATTATGTTGAATAAAATAATTGTATCCAGCTGATTAACTGTTCAATCAGCTACTTTACAAGAACATTTTAATCTTTCCTTTTGTTTCCTATCTTTATATACGATTGAATAAGGTAAACAGCAATAGTTAATATTTTCCAGTTTAAAGTGGCATCTATACGTATGAATAATTAAAATAACAAATACCAAACAGGGTTTATAAATTTTTCCTAAAAAATAACAAATGTTAATGATTTGCGTAGTTTAAAAATGAAAGTTTATATGTGGAAATTAATTTCAACCAATAAATGATGAATTGTGTAACGACTAAATACTAACTCTTACCATTACGATACTTCTCCAATGCAGTCTTGGATGCTGCTATAGTAGCATTTAAATCGCACGGGATTCGATTATCAGAAGCTAGAAATGTAGCTTTCCTATATTTTCGTTCCTGGATGAAGTAAGCGTAATCATTAATTACCGAAAACTCCGGACAGTCTTGGCCTAACGTGAAGAAGCAATTTCAGAATATATAATAGCAGTTATTCGCAGTTTTTCGAGGAAAAAATATAGTTGCCACACATCTTTAAATAAACACTTTTTAACCACCTTACATGTTCACAAAAAACACTAATACCGCTTAGAAACAGGCACTTTCCTGGTTTGTTTCCTTTGTTTTAGTAATAACATAAACTCGGTATTTCTTTATAAAAATTATTACGGTGGTATTTCAATGTTTCTAACTTATGTCTTAAATAATCATACATTTTTACCTTTTATAATAACATTCAAACAGGATACAAAATTATGTGATGGTTAACACCATAAATATATTGAAATAAAAAACAGTTCACCCAATAGTGGTGAAAGGATATAGTTCGTTTGTTTAGTTAAGCACAAAGCTATAGAGCGGGCTGTCTGTGGTCTGCACATTTCAAGTATCGAAACTTAGTTTCTAGTGTTGTTAGTTTGCAGAATTATCGCTGTATCAGTTGATGAAGGAATACAGTTTGTACTTACCCGTTCACTTAATACACATAGTCAAACATGAAGTGAAAATTTCTTTAGATTTGTACTTTTAACCGAAAATGATGATAATCCACATCATATATGTATATATATAGTTTAGAGAATATTAATACTGATAAAGTTAAGTAAACACAATCAAAAGGAAAAACTGCGTTAAAAACAGCGAATCCAAATCTTTGACTAATTATATAGCTTGTTACAAACAAGAACAAACCAAAACAAAAGTAGAAAATCAAAAAACGCTGCACTAATTGATAGGATCACAGAGTACAAGCTATAATCTGGGATATATAATGTACCCTAGGTATAATGTGGGTCTACTTCCGCAGTCACCTCTAAAACCTAGGGTACATTATATATCCCACATTATAACTTGTACCCTGTGATCCTATCAATTAGTGCAGCGTTTTTGTTTTTATTTCTTAAGTTATTTATTTATGTTTCCGGTTTGTTTTTTTTAGTTATAACAAACTAATATATATATATATATATACAAGTAGAAAGTACAAGCAGGTTTAACAGAAGACATTATAAAAGAAAGTAATAATCTTAACGCTGATTGACCACAGGAAGCACGAGTTTCTTTAGTAGAATTCCTTAGAAGATACTGATCTATCTAAACTGTGATAAAAAACGTCACAGAAAAGTGCATGTTACTTTAACAGACTGTATCAAAAAGACTAGTCTTAACATCGATCATTCATGATATTAAAATAACACGTAGGTTCAAGAAGTTTTGATAGAAATGAGTAATAACCTTATATCCTGAGTGCTTTATAAAGGTAAACATTTTGAAATCACTGTAGTTATAGGGTTGTTTCTTTTTCATTTCTTAACATACTTCAAAAAAGTCACAAGATACTAGTATAAAAGACGTTACTTGGCAATACTGATTCAAACATTATCACAAAATTATTTTCACAGGTTTTAACAGCTACTTTAATAACAGAAAAAAATAGTTAAAGTCGTACTAACCCCAATATTTCAAAAATCACATTTTTCAAATTTTGTCTAAACGGAAAGATTAACTTTCTCTATATAAATAACTCATTTTTAGCTCAACCTATTTGCTAATAAACCTGTAGCAGGTGGTTAGAAATAAAAGACTAGTTTGTTTTTATTCAGTTCCCACTTCACCATTAAAGCTAATAGTAGTATAAAATTCAGTACGCTTGTTGATATTACACCCTTCCATAGCTTCAAATTTTTAAAATTCAAAAATCTTTACCAACTATCTTGTTATGAGTCATATTACCACTAATGAAAGCATTATTAAAGTTAATTGTTCGTAGCTCGTTAACGTTGCAGAAAATGTACAAAGGAAGCTATGAGGATGTTCATAAAAAGCATATTTATAAATGTTCATTTTTTTGTCATTCCCAAGTAAAGTCATAGTGTTAAAACACTTTGTTATGTATTTTTTTTATGTAAATTTTCCCAATTATGAGGGTCAGTACTACTTTGAAGCACCGATTAACCTTTATAACGGACGTTAATCAGCTTGGTTTTCGTAAAACCAAGATGCGATTTAAAATATGCACAAAAAATATCAGTGACTATCTCCTCTTTAGGAAGTGTTAGAAAACTTACCATCGCATAAGACAGTGTTGATTATCTGCCGTTCTTGACTGTGTGTGAGAAAAAATGTACGAGGACGTAGCTGGTTCTCAAGAGGACTGCATCAAGTACAAATAACAAAAAAGTCAACAGTATATACTTAAACAGAATATTCAAAAATAACAAAAAGTTAACAATATATCCTAAAACAGAATATTAAACAATAACAAAAAGTCAATAATATATAATAAAACAGTTGTTGTTTAGAATTAAGCACAAAGCTGCACAATGGGCTATCTGTGCTCTGCCCACCATAGGTATCGAAACCCGGATTTTAGCGTGTAAGTCCGCAGACATACCGCTGAGCCACTGGGGGGCTAATAAAACAGAATATTAAACAATAACAAAAAGTCAATTTCTACTAGAACAGTATATTAAACAATAAAAATGTCAATAATGTATACTAAATCAGTATATTAAACAAAAACAAAAAGTGGACAATATACACTAAAACAGAAAAATTAAACAATAATAAAAAATCAGATTGATATATAAGGATATAATGCTAATTCTGGACAGATCTACCTATGCATTTGACTGATAAGAGGCCCGGCATGACCAAGCGTGCGTAGGCATGCGACTCATAATCTGAAGGTCGCGGGTTCGACCAAACATGCTCGCCCTTTCAGCTGTGGGGGCGTTATAATTTGACGGCCAATCCCACTATATGTTGGTAAAAGAGTAGCCCAAGAGTTGGCGGTGGGTGGTGATGACTGGCTTCCTTCCCTCTCGTCTTATACTGCTAAATTAGGGACGGCTAGCACAGATAGCCCTCGAGTAGCTTTGTGCGAAGTTCAAAAACAAACAAAAGAATAATAAGAAGTGATAACAATAGGCCTATTTATAACAACCCAGCATGCTAATCCAATTCTGATTAAGAAAATTAGAAGAAGAAAAGATTGAAATATGTGTTTGTTTTTAATATTTGTTTCACTAAATAGTGGAAACTGTGATATCTAAAAGCCGTTTTTCGAGTCAACCGAATTAATTTCAGCAAAGAAAAAAAAGTTTTACACATAACAAAAATAATTAATTGTTTATTTATTGAAGTTTTCAACTATTTTTTTTAAATTAAATACATACATTTACTTATCTATCCTTACCAATATTTTAAAAATAAAACAAAAAGAAATGCACTGAAAATACAAAACTTGAATATATTTTTGGCGTTCGAGATGAACACAGCGATTATTCATGGAAAAATGTATTTCGAATAAAGTCAGTAATTTCTATCTGTTTAGTGGGTAACGATAAAACTGGAGAAATATAAGCACTTTAAGGATAAAAAACGATAAACTTCAAAATAAAGTTAAAACAAATCGTTTCGACGTCTTTGACATTGTAAATTTCCATAGTAAATTCGTCAAAGTCTGATATAACTTTTTGTTGTTCATTTTTTCCTTCTTCGTCACCAGGGGTATTATTTCTTAAAAATTCAAAGATAATTCTACAAACGTACTGTCGTCACCTAAAAAATACTTTTCTTCGCCTTATGGTGAGAACAGAACAATAAACAAAACGACTACCCTGAATATGTTGCGACTATTGGCTGATTTCTCCAGTAGTAGGAACATTACATTTCTGCTACCACTGTTGACTGATTTCTTTAGTAGTAGGAACATTACATTTCTGCTACTACTGTTGACTGATTTCTTTAGTAGTAAGTACATTACATTTCTACTACCACTGTTGACTGATTTCTTTAGTAGTAAGTACATTACATTTCTACTACCACTGTTGACTGATTTCTTCAGTAGTAGGAACATTACATTTCTGCTACTACTGTTGACTGATTTCTTTAGTAGTAAGTACATTACATTTCTACTACCACTGTTGACATATTTCTTTAGTAGTAGGCACATTACATTTCTACTACCACTGTTGACTGATTTCGCCAGTAGTAGGAACATTACATTTCTACTACCACTGTTGACTGATTTCTTTAGTAGTAAGTGTATTACATTTCTACTACCACTGTTGACTGATTTCTCCAGTAGTAGGCACATTACATTTCTACTACCACTTTTGACTGATTTCTTCAGTAGTAGGAACATTACATTTCTACTACCACTATTGGCTGATTTCACCAAAAATAGATGTATTTCATTTCTACTATTTTTGTTGACTGATTTTTCCAGCAGTATGCATATTACGCTCCTATTACTTCCGTTGATAGACATTCATAGTAACAGACGTATAGCATTTTGTTGTTGTTGTCACTGTTGGATAACTTGCCCTTTGTAATCATGCATTGTGTTTATAAAGGGCTTGAAGTATGAATGAGGTCCTCAGTAATGGATGTACCACAGTGAAAACATACTCATACTGAAACAAATACGGAAATTGTGCTAATCTTTACCTAAAGACAAGTCATGGCACTATTAATTCAGGGTTAATCCAACTTTTCATTGGTTAAAAATAGCCCAAGAGTTAACAATGAGTGATGTCGACTATTTTCTTCTCCTATAGTTTATTAATTCAAAATTAGAGACAACTAACGCAGATGGCCCGGCTAGTCGTAATCCGGTCAATCCGACTATTCGTTGGTAAAAGAGTAGCCCAAGATTTGGAAGTGGATAGTGATGACTAGTTGCCTGCCCTCTGGTCTTACACTATAAATTAGGGACGGCTTGCGTAGATATCCACCGTTTACCTTTCCACGAAATTCAAAACAAAACAAACCTAATGCAGATAGATTTTTAGTAAGTTGGTGCGAAATTTAAAACAAACAAACTGAATAAGATTTTTAAAAAAATGATTCACACTAAAAATGTGTATTGCCACTGGAACTCTGCATAATTTGGTTTGTATATGTGATATGATACCTGAAGCAGATCCTTTTGGTTTAGTCTTTCTTTAAAATGCTGATAATCTCTGTTGTGTCCACTAAGGGGAACTGAGCTCCTGATTTTAGCTTTATAAGTCCGAAGACGTACCACTATCTCACCAAGGGATATGTCGTGGTGGATAGGCAGCGAATGAAAAATGTGGAAACTATACTAACGGAAGTTCACCTCAGGATAACTCATTACACTGTTGAAACACGTTGTTGGTCAAATATCATTGAAAAGTTACATGAATTACAATAGTCTATGAATATCACGAACTTTCTCAAACTGTTATACCTCTGCTTCGACCAACATTTATTATATTTTGTTTTTCTTCATTGAATTCAACCATCGAAATTATAGGGAAGCATTTGAAAATTAGTAATAGAATATGCTTTTGTTTGTTTGTTTTTAATTTCGTGCAAAGCTACACCAAAGCTATCTGCATTAGCCGTCCCTAATTTAGCAGTGTAAGACTAGAGGGAAGGTAGCTAGTCGTCACCACCACCGCTTACTCTTGGGTTACTCTTTTACCAACGAACAGTGAAATTGCCCGTCATATTATAACTCCCCACGGCTGAAAGAGCGAGCATAATTGGTGTAACGGAAATCCAATCCCCCGACCTTTAAATTACGAGTCGAGTGCCTTACCCACCTGGCCATGCCGGGCCACGCTGCTTAATTGTACATGTTTGATGTGAAGGGAAATTAAACCCACGACACTCATATCACAAGTGGAGTGCCCTAACCACCTGACCATGGAGTACGAAATCATGTCATTTATAAAAGAGTGCACAAAGCTACACAATGGGATGTATGCAATCTGTTCATAGTACGGAATGAAATCGCGGGTTATAACTTCATAAGTCCTTAAAGTAACCGTTTACCCAATAGGAGAATGGGAAATTGGAAATATTGTGTAAAATAACCTAGATATAATTTACACTTGGATATGAATGTTGGACCTGAAAGTTTTGTATTTCCATTATGTTTCTCTGGTATTCTTAAATAGTTTAATTTACTTTAGCCTAATGGACTTGCATCGGTAATATGTAATGTTTGATTCCCCGTGATGGACACAGCAGATAGCTCAGTATGGCTTTGCTATAAAACACACACACATGCACACGTAAACCTTATTAAATAGATATATACAACATAAAACAGTGGTAATTTAAAGACTTGAATATAGGAATGGTAAAATAGTAAGGGAACAAGGGAGGAGGTATTATATATATTATTCATTCAAACTGCAAACCCCTATTTTAACTCCATGCTCTTACCTATAATTACATGTGGTGGAGTAAAAATTGAGGCTTTTTGTTTGGTAACTAATGTTTACAGTACCTCCAGTCTTGTTTTCTTACTTTTTGTCCCCCCCCAGAGATGTGACAACGGTAATTCTTCGGTTTACAACACTAAAATCAAGGGTTTGACTTTGCCCGGTTGACACAGTAGATAACCTGATGTGGCTTTACTCTAAGAAAAACATCTTATACTTTTACGATGTAGATTTTTTGTAATTTCCAGCACTGTACTGATGTAATGTAAAATACAAAATATATTCAGAAACCAGTGAATGGCTGTAATATTTCTAACTACATAATAAATACATAGCATTAACTTATATTTTAAAGTGTCACCGTAACAATAAAATAGAATGGTTCGTTATATTGCTTATGGTTTTAAGATATATATTACAATGTTTTGTTCCTGTTGTCCTTTATAGCAATCCGAATATTCTGAACAATTTCCGCTTCCTACTTAGAAGTTAAAAAAGTTACAATTTATTTTCATAAGCGTATACTTTATAGCCTAGCGTGGCCTGGTAGTTTTGGCGCTCGACTCGCTAGTCCGCGGATTTTAATCCCTCCACTGAATGCCCGCCGCGTAGAGTGACGGTCAGTCCCACTTTTTTCAGTAAAATTTTAAAAAATAAGAGCCTTCCATCTACTCTTTCACTTCTAGATTAGAAATGACTAAAGCAGATAGCATTCAAGTAGCTTTGGACAAAATTCAACAAAAGAGACAAAACAAAAGTCCCCAATTTTTCAGTTCTGTGATATCTCTCGGTAGGTATAGCAGATAGCTCAATATGACTTTGTTATAGAAAACACACTCACAAAAATCTGGAAAATTACTTTCTATATACTTATCACACAGAGGCGTATATGAATAGAGGGCTAAATTCTCTCATACACGTCAAGTACAAATTATAATGAATGGGTTTATTAACAGAAATGAAGCTTTCTCAAAGTACCAGTTACACCTTATTAGTTATTTTATATATATGGGGAAGAGATTCACATCGAATGTGTCACTCATGACCTGGGTGGTATAATAAAACATGCTTTAAATAGCGATATTTTCATTTAGAGTTAGCAGGCTATTAGCTAGAACAATTCGCTTTTTGAATATACTGAAAAAAGAAAATTTATAAAGATAAGTTTATATTCAGGGAAATGAACAATGTCTCACCAGGTTAAAAAACAACGTCTTACGTCAAATATTTTCTATATACTCTATCTTTTTATTTAGTTTTATTAGTTTCTGAAGACATCTGAAAGTTTGTTTATTTGCAATTTTAGATGTTTTTTTTACTATTTTTCAAGATGAAAAATTAAACATTGTTTCAAAAAAATTAATCATTTTGTTGCATAAAATTGGCGTCTCTTTAGAAATAAATGGTTCTATTTCAATAAAATTTTTCAAACACATATTTCAGTCAACACCAGAGAATAAAAATTTTCAAATAATAATTGGAAAATATAAAATATATGCTTATATGAAAAAGAACAGTTTTGTCTGAACACTAAATAAAAATATGACGACTCATTTCATGTAAAGAAAAACTTAAAGTAATTGCTCACAACTGAACCATCGCTCAAAAAATCTTTTTGAGTATTTATAAAAACTAAAATTTTGATGGTCGAAATCAATTGAGTTCCACAATCAAGTCTTATAGTTATAATTTGTCACGAAGTTTGCATCTCATGCTTTATCAAAGTAACGCTAAATTTTTGCAACAAAGTACCAAATTTATACAAAACTGTGTACTTATGAATAAAAATGTAGAAGTTAGTTTGTTTTAAAGCGAGAGTTACTGGTTGTGAAGATAAGACACAGTCCGGTGAGATTTTTTCTCGATTCAAAACCCTTCTGATTGACCTATTTGATCATACTCAACGTCTAATAGATTAAATTACTTTAATCCAGCCTAAAATAATTTCAATTTAAAGGTAGGCTAGTAGAGATTCCAATGAGTATTAAAATCAAACCAGGTCAATGTTCGCCCCACTCCTAACATTACTAGCGTACAAAAATAAAGCTAATAAAAAGACTCATAGATTAATGTATTTTAATCCTGCTTAAAATAAGTTTTAGTGGCGTTGCTATTAGGAATTTGCTTTATTTTCTTTGGGATAACATATTTCACCCTAGTATTGGGTGAATGGTATCGTTTGCACACGGTATGGCAGATGTAGTGTGGTTGATATAACATATTATAACCGCTCATGATTCATAGAGTAATGACTATTAACACATTACAAATGATGCTGGCTACTAAATTATATTAGTCATAAGGGAAAAATTGCAGCAGATAAACCAACGTGGCTTTGCCTTTAAAAATACACACTTTAGGAAATTGAGAAAATATGCGTTGTAGATTGCACTGTCAAAAAAATAAACATTGTACTCTGGGAAAATTGATTATTGAATAAAATTCATCTAGATTAACTATAAATCAAATATAAATATACTCTTGCGGTGCACTGAAAATAATATTGTTGTCTAAGAAGTGTTATTTTAATTATCTTTTTAGAATCGTTTGCGTCTGAAGAGTTTTCAAAGTCAGAGATCATGTTTAAATTTCGTCCACCTTCTGAAGACAACTAAAGATGATAGTTATGAAACATTGTAAATGTTGTAAATCATTCCAAATGCAAAATAACTCTTGATATACTCTTTTACCAATGAATAGTGGGATTGGCTGTCACATTATAATGCCCCTACGTCTGAAATGAGAGTATGTTTGGTGGGAGGAGAATCAGCGACCCTTAGATTGTGAATCTACCACCTCAGCCACTTGACCATGCCTAGCCAATCATTGTAAAAACATCTTTACACAGTTGTGCGTAGAAACATGAAATAAGAGTTTGTATGTTTGTATTTTTAGCAATATGTTATACAGCAATAGCAAAATATAACTAAATAAACAAAGCAAAATCGAAAATACTGAAACGTATTGAAATTGTAAAGTAACAACTATTATAAATATGAAAAAGGTATAATTTGTAATATATACCTGTTTAACTTAAGGCTTTGTGTATACTTATAGTCATACATATGTTATAGTCAAAACAAGAATAGGAAATGTTTTCTTCGAAGTCATATAGAGAGAGAAAATAATAATGTTAGCAGGAAATTGATAGGAACCTGAAATATTTATTAAGATATACGCACTCAAAAGTGCACTTACCTTTCAAACACAAGACTGTAGACATTTTGCATTTCTCCTAGAATTGCCCAAAAGTAACAGAAAGCATACATAATATTCATTTTCAATAATAAAGATGGCTTCTTTAAAAATTATATTTTATCTTTTACAGATTACGCAGCGCACTCTATATATGTTATGCACACACCCTGGATTTTAAGTCATATGGCTGTTGTTGTGTGTACGTGCAATAGGGTTATGAAACAGGGTATAACATTTTTTGACATAAATATTGTTCATTTCCCACTTCCGGCGGAACTGGAAGTATCTCTATTCGTACATTACAATACATGAAAGATTCAATGGCATGAATACCGGAAATAGCGTAGGAGGAAACGTGGACAAAAAACATTTGAGCAGTTTATGTACGTACAGATCTTAACGCGCTGAAACAAACATAAATTGAAAGCAAACATAAATGAAACAAAAAATAAATTCCAAAGGAAACTCACATCACTGCTTTACTGTACGAATACACGATGAAAGTTATTTTATTACAACATAAAATTATGTAACTCTATATCCTGAGAACATCTAGAAAACTGTTTATCATCAAATCTGTTGAACAAAAATACAATAGAAATGCTTAGTCAGAACATTATAAACATTCTGGTTTACATTTGGCTGAACTGCGATTCTTGATATCAGTAATAGGTGAAGGTCATGTTCTCAGATTTAACATTATCCATCATCATGCAAGGTATATAAACATCTACTAAAAATACATACAATTTATCGTAGTGTGCGCTAAATCAATTAGAATATGTAAAACTCTTAAAAATGTGTTATGTGTTATCACAACTATTTGTAGCTTATAATATTTTTTTACTGTAAGGTACTCTTTCCCTATATTACCCAATTTGTTGACAGTATTATATGTAGGCTTACAGTACCTTAATCATCAAATTTATAAAGGCCCGGCAGGGCCATTGGTGGTTAAGGCGATCGAATCGTAATATGTGGATCACGGTTCGAATCCCCGTCACACCAAGCATACTCGTCCTTTGAGCCGTAAGAACGTTATAATGTGATGGTCAATTCCAATATTCGTTAAAAAAGAGTAGCCCAAGAGTTGGCGATGGGTGGTGATGACCACCTACCTTCCCTCTTGTCTTAAGCTGTTAACTTAGGGACAACTAGCTCTGATATCCTTTGTGTAGCTTTGCACGAAATTAAAACAAAACAAACTTCTAGTTTCGTTTTTTCACCACTCATTTAATCTCGCTCGTTTTTCGAAGGGACAATTTAATAAAATTTGTACCAAAACAATGAGATAGATAACTATCTTGAATATATAAATAAGAAACTGTCATGACAGTCACAGTCGATATATCTATCATTTATATATCAGATCTACAGTTTTTTAATGACGAGAAACCCACTTGAAATAAAAATGTATTTCAGGACGACTGGTATGAGTATTAACACTTTTATTGATAAAGAAAGAACAAGGTCATCTTCAGTTTAAGAAAGAGAGAGTGTTTCAATGTGATCGTTGCCGACCACATCTCTCAGGAAAGAGAGTATAAACTGAATTATAGGGGGCGTTGCAGCTGGATGTAGGTTATTCATTAGTATAGGTATGAAGGTGTTTCTTTATATTGTTTGATTTTGGTTTTAGTTGCTGTATAAGTAGAGCTTCTTTGATTTTGCATTTGTTTATATTCGTTTTCCTACTTAATATCTGGGTGTTTTCTATGGTTATGTTGAATTTGTAAACACATTATTAAACAAAAGTATGTGGACCAACTTGGGGACCATCCAGAGAGAAACCGGACATGGTAAGTAAAGTGCTTATTTTGTAACAAGCGAAAAAAAAATTCAATCGTCAAAGTCAGTAACGAAAGTTGTCCATGTGCTATAAACATAATCAAGTAATAACTCTATCTGTAAGATTGGCATAAGCCACGTTTATTCACGTTTCGTAAGATTACTTCCAAGGCAGTTTCAGAAAAGAAAGATCAACTAAGGTAAACCAGGAGACAAATACTATTACGTTGTGACACTTTAAGCCTGCATTTCTATCTTGCTAACTGTATTAAATCTCGTATCATGCTCAACAGATAAATGAATAAATAAAAATTCCAAAACTCTGTAAACGACATATCGTGAAATATATTCGGTGCATACTTATTCCTAAATACTGTACCAATGGAAAATTAGAAATCAGGGGCGTAAATATAAAAGTCAAGATGAACTTTGCATACTGTCAGATCTATATTCCAGATCTTTTAACTGCGTTGAAATACCGACTTTGTACAGAAAGGAGGCCAGCAACATGTAGATTCACCAAAATAAGGCTTTCAGTCATACCTCCACTTCAAACCTTTCATATATCAAGCACTTGTAAAACGAAACGTATATTCATGATCTATGCAGGCCAATTAATAAAACACATGGCCTAGGAGTTATTTTTATACACTGAGTGGTTTATGGAAAGCAGTAGAAACATGAATGGTAACGACGTATTGAGGCTCCAAAATTGCTTTAATGTAATTTACTATGGTCGTTGTATGATACAAATTAAACTGAATAACAGTAAATAGACTGAAACATTAATATTCAGTGTTTTACCATATCGGAACAAGGTCAGAAAATTATGTTTTTTTCACAATGAATATTTTCAAAATACGCTTAGAATAAAAAGAGAAGTGGTAATTCCTGTATGATGATCCATTAGCCCTACAGTGGATTTCTTTATTAATCGGATAATATAAATATAATGCAATGAATATTTCATAGTTGTCAATACAAGATACCCTTGCCAAACCAGTGTAAAATATTCAGTAGTTGGTATATACACGAAGAATAAAACACAGAAAACTCTACAATCTGAAAATTTATGAAAGCAGAGAAGATAGAAGCCAAAACTACCCTTACATAAGACTGGGAACTATGTCAAAGAGTTATGGAAAGCTTCCTAATCTAAAAATTGTCAAACTTTAAGGCCTTTGAGTGTCACAACCAAACCCCGTTTACTTTATCTATTAATTTCTATATGGATAAATGGATATCTAGAAATTCATCTGTGTAGAGTATGGACAGGGCTGTCATACTATTAAATCCATTTATGCTCTCATTTGGATAATTACTGGTTAATTTAAAGTCGATTAAATCCATAGGTTGAATGGGTTAAGTTTTTGGGTTATGAAATGAGTCTCATTGTGCCTTACCAGCTTTTATAATTTTCAAATATTTTAAAATTTTCTCATCTTTTTAAAAGTATAATTACTAATGAATCATTCAAGTTCATGATAACGGTTGTTTGTCGAGGTAAATAAATCTCAAATATGCTGCTGTTTTCAGGTTTACGGCTGGATCAGTGATTATTCGAATGTCTAAGTCACTTGTTTGTATTATCTGCAGGCGTGTAGAGAAATTTGCTGTGTAAGGAAAGCGTAAGGGAATTCAAACTTTGTTACTTGGTTACTGTGGCAGTTCCATGAGTCAACAAATGTGCCGGTAAATCTTTGTCCTTTACTTTCACGCTAGTGAACAGAAAGAAAACTACATCCAATGATTCATTATATTAAATTCTAATGGTCTTTAGCAAATCTAACAAAAGTCAATGCAATAAAGTTTAAATATTTTATGTCTTTCAGAGTTGTGAAAAAGAAAGAAATAAAATTACCGAGTCAACAGTTCGTTGTTTATTTATTGAATTTAATCACTCATACAACAATAATTTCTTTTGTTGGATTTTACCAAAAGCTACACAAGGATTATTTACTATAGTCATCAATATTTGTGAAATGACAGACGATAAAGAAAACAAGTAATCAACACCATCCCCGCTAACCCTTGTCAAAATCAATAATAATAAAAATAAAGTGCAGAGTAAGGCTTTTTGGTTTTTTGATAGTAACTGAACAAAAACCACAGTTGGACTAGCTAACATGTGGACAGCGATGTTACGTCTGTTAATGACTTTTCCTCACCACAAGGTGACACAAAACATTGTGTTAAACATGAGTACATAACTAATAAGCTCTGAGGATCTCGCTCTCAGTGTATTAAAGTGGTGCCTCACAGTGACAGCTTCCTCTAATTTTACCTTTACTATCATGCCACAGAAAAGTGTGTATTCTGTGGTTCTGTGTGATATATGTACGCGCGTCGTAATGTGTTTAATTAAATAATGAAATCATTGAATTTCACGTTAATCATTACACGTTCTACTGATGTGTGTCGAATCAGAATATCAAAGGTTCTTGCTACAATATGCCGTTCAACACAGTCCATAAACAAATGTTTCACTATTCTGTTAAAAGCAACCAAGTGGGCGGTGAGTACTCGCCATTGGAGACTCAAGATAAATAAAAGTTATTCCTTAATTTCGGGTCTTCGACCTAACTGTTTGTTTCATCTGTTTAATAAGGTGCTGATCATGTAGAGAATATGCAAAATGCAACTATTAAAATGTTAACTTCATTGTAATTAATATGGTTAGAGTTAGAACTGGGTAAACGTTGTAGTATTTTGCGTTAATAACCTTAAAGCTAAAACAAAAATATTCATTGACTTATAAGTAATCACTACATGCCAACAAAAGATTTTGTAAACGTATCAGTTGAATAAAGACTTTATAAGAATAACCTACTGCAAAGGCATAGCGAAGAACATTAAGTACACAATATTAGTTTTACGAGGTAAACAGTTTCAAGCACACATTCATGAAGTATCTATTGAATTTTGAAGATTGCAGAAATCTATCCAGTTTCAATGAATCAGTGTCTTATAGCAAAGCCACATCGGGCTAGCTGCTCAGCCCACCGAGAGGAATCTAACCCCTGATTTTAACGTTGTAAATCCGGAGACGTACCGCTGTACGAGCGAGGAGCTTCAATGAATCATACAACCATTAGTCAGCAGTATACATAGAAAAGCTGTTAACTTAGAAAATTTTTATCAAGGATGAAATAGATGATACATTTCATCCATTTTATGTACTTTGATCATATTTTGTATAAGATCGTTCAACAAACTTAATTAATTTCAAATCAATATTCCCACGCAATGGAGTATAGAAGTAACTTTTGTAAGGATAAATATTAAATTTTATTATTATATACTATATAAACTTTAGATAATATAAAGAATTTAACTTTATGGTGTTATTAAAGTTGATAAATCGATTTATTTATTTCGTATAAACATCATAATTTCTATACAAGTGGGTCAAATAAATTAAAATTGTGAAAGTTCAGACGCACGTTGTAGGATTAAACCAATTTTATTACCACACAGTTTTGAATGTTTATAGGTAAGCCTTCTTCTAAAATATGACTCTTAACTTATTTCTTGTATCAAACTTACCTCAATGATTTCTTAGATTTTATAATAACACAAATAACCGAACTTTCATACGTATCAACCCATATATTATTCACGAATGAAATTTTAATAAATTTGATTTATGACACCCTCTGTTGGTCCGTATATGCTAATTTAGCAATAAACTTTGGATGTTTATGGGTATATAAATATTGTGTGTCTTAATATATATGAATAATTTCCACATAGGAATTCCATCTCTTGGAAACATAGATATGTTAGGTGCATAGCAATTTCATCTTTAACTTCTCAGAATTTATACAGATGTTGAGACCTCCTAATGTAGACCGAGCTCTCTTCAAGGTGTAAGTTTTCTACCTCCTTAAATCTTTCTTTATCTTAAAGTGCAGCTAGTATTAAAAGACATACAGTAGATCAGGTAAATTTTTCACAGCAGTTATATTGAACGACGTAAATCTATCTGTATACACGCCTTTGTTTCATTATCTAAATCTATACAATCTTATTTTTTGAAACAAATATCGTTTTTGTAAGACTATTCAATTCATAACACCTTCTAGTAACTTACATCACACTTGTCATCAGGATTTTTTACATTTTTACAACATTCTAACAGTCCATCACAGCACTCTTACGTTATTAAAGAGAATTGGTTTTGGTATCAATAGTATATTCTGTTTAAAACGTATTCAATTTTTATTGTGTAAATATGCGCAATTTCAAACTCTAAAAGAAATTGATTTCAATTTCGTGCAAAGCTACACGAGGGCTATCTGCGCTAGCCGTCCCTAATTTAGCAGTGTGAGATTAGAGGGAAGGTAGCTAATCATTACCGCCCACTATTGGGCTGCTTTTTTACCAACGAATAGTGGGGATTGACCGTAACGTTATAACACCCCCACGGCTGAAAGGACGAGCATGTTTGGTGCGACGTGGATTTGAAACCGCTACCTGTGGATTTCGAGTCAAGTGCCTTAACTACCTGGCTAAGCCGGGCCATGAAAGAAATATGTCTTAGAACTTGCTTATCATTGACATAAATCATGGTAGCAGAACAATACAGTTTTTGCAATGACTTTTACATCATTTAATTTTGTAACGTATATACAAAAAGGTCCAAAAATAAAAGAAAATTTGCTAAGAGATTTCATTCTCATAAGTGACTGAAAGTGAGTTCAGAGTTTAAGTTTTTGCTTAATTCATTTTTTTTCTTTTGAAATTTTTTTCATATTAAATCTCTCTAAATTCAAGTTGTTATTTTTTAATAAAAAATATGTTTTATTTGCTGGCGTGTATCACCTGTTGAAAAATAAATTCCTCTTTGTACACGACTGTTATACATTACTTTTGAAAATTGTGACTGCGGGTATCTCCTATATAAAATTAAGAAGTTGGACCCGTTACAACTAGTTAATTACTGATATCTTCTAATAGAAATTCCAGAAAATTAGAGTGGTTCTGGTTTAAGATATTTTATTTAAATCACTGTACATGAATTGCATTTATTATAAAGTGACGCCATGCTGACGTAAGAATAGGGCATTCCTAATTTTTATTTCAAAGTTGAAACTTAGATTTACCGTTTACCAACTGTTCAAGTAAATAAGCAAATAAATGTTGAAGTTGTCTCCTCATCGTAAAGGTTGCCACAGCTTGCTATCTCCATACTAATCTATATGTTTTATTATTTACCTGGGAAGCTTTGATTATGAAGTATCATGACACCATGCCTATAGCTTGCTTCAAATAAGCATGAGTTAACACTAAATAATATAAGAGCTGCCATCTGTAAAAGCAGAGAAAATAAAGGTATACAATGGCGTAAAACCGAATAACGAATGCCTTGATAATTTAAGTAATTTACTTACTTAGTTCATAGTACAGTATGCATTATTACAAAGAGTATAACTAGTATCTAACCTTTCAGATATTACATAGCTCATATATTCGTTTTATTTCATATTTTTAAAAACTATTATATTTAATATTACACATTCATTTTCATTTAACATTTATTTATATTATTAAATGCAAACGTTTCATTAAAGTTTGTTATGTTCTCAAGCAAAATGTTCTGTTTATTACTTAAACGTAAAATGTAGGCAGCTCAAGATAACAGTTAACACTTTTCCAGGGCCAAACACTTTGAATCGATTCCACTAATATTATATGGATGATAATCATACCAAGTAGAACAGACTGGTTATTTGTTTGCTTCAGAATCACACTTTAATGGTTAGTAAAAAGCTGCGTAAAATTATTTTAAACTAAAACGCTTCAATAACTTTAGTACTTAAACAGATATTATCTAATACCAGTAAATTATGACTACATTAATCGAACAAAATTTAACAAATAGAATTAATTAGGCTATATCCATTGATTTCTAAGCTTTGGAAAAAACATTTGTTTGTGAAGTACTGTGCATGTTGACATGATATAATAATATTATTAGCATGTTTGAAAAAACACATTTTAATAACTGATCTTTCTGGGAACACATAAATATCTTTTTTTTTTTTACTTCAATGTAACTTTGGAAATCCTCTAAATTTGGTATGTTTTATTTTGCCTTTTACTAATAATTATTCATACTTATAGTATTAATAAATTTAAAATCGATAAAACAAATAAGAGAAATCATTCATTTTAATTTCATTTCACAATGTCAGGTGCACTCCACCAAATGGTATGTGGATATCATCTCCAGCAATCTATGACTTTAATCAAGAAAGATGACGAATACAACAGAACTGGATTAATGACATATTTTAACCGCAATGACAGTATTCTGTTTACAGCACTGAATCTTATGTATTCATATTTTTAGTAAATTCAAAACTTTAAATCAAAACACTATAACTTATAACGGCATTGGATTAAAAACTTATATTTTAATATAATTTTAATTTAATATAATATTGGATTTAATGTGTCCATACTTGGTCAAGTCAAGACTTTAAATCAACAAATTAGAACCTATAACAGTATTGAATTAAAGACATGTTTTAAGTACAATAATAGTCTGATATGTTCAGTATTGGACTTAACGTGTACATACTTCGCTCAACTCATCAGCAGCCATCATTTCGTTTCCTAGAAGTTTCGAAATCTTGAATGTCTTGAGATTAGCCACAAAAATTATATTTTGTTTTGGACAGTAACATTTAAGACTCCCATCGAATGCATGCAGAAAAAACAAAGAGGCTTCAAGTATCTGTCTCAGCAAAAGCAGAGACGAACAAACATAAAATAAATTGGTGATCAGAGACTTTTCATGGGTTAGCCACCCATCAATTTAGAACTGCTAACCAGAAGAAATACAATCGGTTAGCAGCATCCGCCGCTTGCATAGCTACTTGTAACCAAGTTGCAAAATTGATGTCGCTTTTATAGCTTGCCAGAGCTGAAAGTGTTCAGCATGGTAAACAGTTGTCACAGATTCCCGCCTTGGACCTTCCGTCATAAGCCTAGTGAGCTGACTACCTTGGCCTGGGAATATGTGAATGATATATAATTAACTCGTGTTAAAAATTAAATGTTATGTCTTCAAACTGAGAAAATAATCTGTAAGATCTACACCCTTAGTAATATTCTATATTTTTCATCCAACTTGTCCTTTGATGGGATAGTGATATGTTTACGGGAGTACAATGCTAAAATCCGGGATTTGATTCTTGCGGCTGACACAGCAGATAACCTTTTGTGTTTTTTTCTTTAAAAATGAGCCAACCAGCCAACTAACTAAGCACAAGGAATAGTTAAACTGGGATTTTATAAAATCTTCAACCTGAGCATCGGCTGTGTAGAAAACATTAAACATAATAAAGTATTATATTTTTAAACAACCTAATGCATTCATTCAATTACTCTTCAATTTTTTCCGAATTTATTTTGAAAACAATATATTTATTGACACATGAATGGTAAAACGTTTTAAACAATAGTTTTGGTGGTGAGTTTATTTAATCTGCACTAACGTTGTTTTTTTTTCACAAATGCGTGTTAGACTTCATATAGTCCTTAATTTTATTAAGTTTTCATGAGTAGGCAAGTTCATATATTACTCAAGTTAAAGAATGTTTAAGTGTATAAGACAGGAATTACTTATTAACTTCAAGCGTAGCATCAGAGAAGAAACCAAATAATATGAGCTCGTTCAAAAAGCGGTCTTTCCTTCATCAGAAGTAAATGGCAAATGACCTTTGCAAATACGTTATGTGACTATTGTACTGGACATGAATTGTCACGTGCTTCTAAGACTGCGATCTGCACTGTAAAACTTTATTATGCGCGGGTATCTTTGTGTGTGTGACATACGGGAGATATAAAACTAAAATAAATAGTAATTTTGAAATAAGAGCGGCTTAAAAAATACTTGTTTATATAAGAAGTCATGTCTGAAACAAGTGGGAAATTTATCAACAAAATTACTTAAAGATAGAGTAATTTGAAGAGGGAAACAACTTGATGTAAAATTATTAATTAAACAGCGTATTACTTTTTATGGTTATTTTATATAAAGGTAACGAGTTTCTTGAACAAACTTTGAGATGTTAGTACAATAGTTTAATATGATGTAATGTGACTATGAGGTGTTAGCATAATAGGTTGATAGGATGTGTTATGTACTTCAATTGTGTTAAATTTAATATTTTTAATAATAAAAAATATCATTAATCATATATTGTGTTAATATAATAAATATAATTTTTAAACTAAGCAATCAAAAGAGCATTTTTAGTCGCGTAAAAGTCGAATAATACCATCGTCTAATACACAAACATCACATCTGTGACAGTACGCATTAGTGACTAGTTCTCGTTGTTGAAGACCTCTATATAAACCGTCTTTAGTGTTGGATGTCACGTAGTAATGTATTATGAATTTCTAAACTGCAAATGAGTCAATATCAGCTTAGAAATACTTCTGCTAAACATGTGTACGTTAATTAAATGTTCTAAGTAAGACTTCTAACTTACGCCTTATTTGTCTCAATTTTAACATGTGAAACTTGAAATAAACACCTCTTTGTTTTTAAACTTGATGTGTTAACGTAAATGGCTTTGATACGAGACCAATAGTTCATTGTTTTTTGTTATACCTGTTTTTGCACAATGTTATATAATTAACAAATTTTTAAATAAAATAATACATAACAAAGATGAAATAACGTGAAAATAACGTACAAAATAAACTCGTTCTAAAACGACAACGTAAACTACTATGTAACTAATACACTTGTTCTCTGAGAAAGGTTTCACTGGTATAGTTTTTAAGAAATCCGAATACGTGTAAATACGCTACTGGATAATGCAGGAATGTAATCGTATAAACCGATCAATAACAGGTCCCGTAACAAACTTTGCCTTCATAATTAATGAAAATATTGTTTATAGTTACAAAACTATTAGCATAACCGTCTTTGTTAATAATTACAATTAATATCTGAAATCCTATTTCCGTTGTTTCATTCATCAAGTGGCTTGTTCACGTCTTTTAATTACAAATAGATATTAAGGAACAAAATAGCTGAAAACCATTTCAAACATGTACATAAATAGATTCTATAATAAAATATTTTGATAAAGAAAAAACAAAATAAAATATTACCCATTAAGAGAACCAATGCTTAGTGCATATAAAAGTTTGTTGTTTGTTGAAATCTTACTTCCTTCATGCCCTCTAGTGGCATACCATTAAATCTTGTTTGTTTGTTTGTTTGTTTCTTTTTGAATTTCGTGCAAAGCAACACGAGGGATATCTGTGATAGTCGTCCCTAATTTAGTATTGTAGAACTGGAGGGAAAGCAGATAGTTATCACCATCCACTGCCAACTCTTTTACGTACAAATAATGGGATTGATCGTGCTTTTATAACGGCCCCACGGCTGAAAGGGAGAGCATGTTTATTGGGAGTCACGTGCCCTAACCAGCTGGCATGCCAGACACAGGGTGATAATAAAATGCAATGTTATCATAATAGGATTTAGCATTATCAAGGGGTAGTTTGACCGTAAACATTTATAACCAATTTGTAACAGCAAACTGTCGTTATCAACATACATGCTACTGTTAATTGTTTCAAATTTTATCTGTCAAGTATCATTTTACCATAAATTGTTAATCGAAACTACGGAAATAATATTTATAGAAACAAAGAATTAACTTCCACTTAGTTAACTGAATGACTTTCGTACTTTTCGTTAACTGAAGCAAACGTTGTTTTAGAAACAAATGTACTGTTTATATTTATTCAACTACCATGTAAACAACACCATTAAAGGTTATCTAGATTGATAAAAACAATAACCTTTATGTGGTATGTCAAAATAGATGTGAAAAATATCTAGATCTCTCAATTCGCACGTCTTATTAAAAGATTTATAGAACCATTTTAATAATGTTAAACAAAGAAAAGATTAAAATAAAATGGCTATAAAACCTTGGTAAATAGATGTCTCTCCTTTATTAGCTTGAATAAAGAAAACGTTTATTTTTTAATGAAAAAGAAATTAGAAAAATAAAACATAAAATACTTTTCTTCCAGCAATATGACTTGGAACCATTACTTAGCACAAGAATACATACATATAAGTGTGTAAGATACTAAACGATGAACAATTCACATTTGTAAGTAAGTGCACTTAGCAGACACTCTTAATATGAAATTTAATTCCAGAAACAAAATATAAGATAAAAGGACTAGGATCTAAGCTTTTGTAAAAGATTTATAGTTCCATAGCTTTAAATTATACCGCTTTTTGTTTTTTCAAATTAGTAACAAGTGATGCACTCGTAAAAGTTGGATTTTTTAAAAGATACTTTAATCTATTTGAGTATCAGCTGCTTTCTAAAGACAGTTACAACTTCATGATAATATTCTTCCTAAAAAATTACTACCATCTAGTGTTAACTATTAGAACTGTTTTCAAATATTGATTTTTTTTTTTTTTCATAATTGTCATCAATGTTGAAAATAATGTTGTGGAAATTTCCTAGTTCACCAACTTCCCTCGCTTAACGTTGTTAAATCAACATTAAGCAGAGGGCTTATAATGCTAAAATTCAGAAAATGATTTTTTCTGTAGACAGAGTAAACGTAGCTCATTTGTACTCAATTGTATTTCATAGATTGTGTAATTTCTTCCATTAAAGTTCTAGAAGTTTATACATTTAGTTTAGCCTCAAAGCCTTGTATAGTAGTTATGGCTTGATTCGCAGTTTGTGATTTGCAGGATCATAATCCTTAGCCGAAAATCCTAATCCTTTTAACCATAAGGGCGTTATAATATGACGGTAAGTTTCTTGCTTAAAATAAGTCCAATAATTGGATATGAGTTGTGTTGACAAAATACTTCGCTTCCAGTCTATCGTTTGAAATTTAGTGACGTCTAGCACTGATAGCTGTTGAACAGTTTTGCGTGAAATTCTACAGATAAACAAGTTTAATCTCCATTTTATTCTTTAGACCTTATAATGTTCAAATTGGACAATGGATCCATTGGTAAACAGTGCACACATATCCTAGTTTCATCTCAGTGTTTAACAACAAAAATTTTTAATTGATAATTAATAAATTTGAAAGCTTAGAGATCCCATTTTAACGAGTCCTTCCAGTAGTAGTACAGTGGTAAATTCACAGACCTGTTATACTAAAAATTGGGTTTCGATATCTGTGGTGGCTTTGTGCTTAAAAACAAACGAATATTCAAATGGATTTTCCAGTGGCACAACAGTAATTCTGGTGACTTCAGTATCTGTGGTGGATACAACACAGCTCGTCCATTATGTAGCTTTGTACTTAACTAGACACAACAATTTAAATGGTTAAAACAAAACAAGTACTTTAAGCTTACTGTATGGTACAAATATAACATATGTGTGTCTCGCTCAATCTCAAGAGTCAATCATTTGCAGAAAATAAATGTGGCGTTTGTGCATTTTTTTTTGCTCAAGCTATAAAACATAAAATAACAACAAGCAAAGAATGAAACAAGTAAAAATGAAATAACTGCTTAGGTCTTTGTGTACAACTGTTTAAAAAAAACTACAGTAATTTCAAGCATAATTCGCACAAACATAAATATAACATTTAATTTCGATTTTTGATAATTTTGACCTGCTGAAATCCCAAAATAACTATTTTTTTCTTGACAAAACCTATAGTTTATAAAATTATCAAAAGACGTTTATTTTTCAAATTTTCTTCGACTAACAAAGCACTCAACTCAATCTAGGATAACTTTATTGTCTCCTTTCAATGCTCAAGAAAAATGTATAAAACTATATTAAAAGTTGGTTCACTTTTCACTGGAAACTATTCATGTACAAATTTCAAGATTTAAAATTCTTTGCAGTTGGTAGTCGTTTATTGCTAAACTAACGTATAAAATAGTTTAATATGAACTATCAACATCAAAACACTTTTTTTTTTAGACCGTATTCGATGTTACACATTTTTCTTATGCACAAAAACATTTCAGTTTGGATTCTTGTTCTTGACTGAACTTTACAAAGTATTCGAATTATATTTTACCTTACAAATATTCAGACATTTTAAATAGTACAAGTCGTAATTATAATTCACTGTTTCACTTTCAAATTCTTAAAAGAAAAATGCTTTTACGGGTAGTTTTATTTTTTTCCATTAGTTTTTGTTTTTAATTTTAAAATTTAATTTTCTTTATAAGTAGTTAACATTGTGCAACGTAGCTTTAACATCATAATCTATTAATTTATAATACTCACATAGGAAAAACAAGTCGGTTAAAGAGAAACTTCGTTCACACTACAAGTTTTACTTTTCCTGAGTTAGACTGTCTTTCATACGTTAATTTATTCCTCTTCAACTGTCCGTTGAATCAACACGGACAACTGTTGTGACATCTGCCGTCAATGGACAAACGGTGTTAATATTTCAAACTCTTATAAAATTATTTTCTCTTACACTTGAATTCAATCTAAAGTGGCCTGAAAATAATTTTCACCCCAACCACTAATCAAGTGTATGTTTACTTACGCTATATTACACTTTAGACTATATTGTTTTATAATCTATTGTACACAAATTAGTAATTTACAAATAAACAGACCTGTAAAGCATTTACCAGTCAACCATACAATCGATTTTTTCACTTTGTTAGAACAAATTACTTTTTACTGAACATTGTCTTGGAATTATCAGGTCATTTCTTAAGTAATATCAGATTTTACGTTCAGAAAAAGAGAAAGAATTTCAAACGCTTGCAATGTTTGTTAATCAATAACATATGTACCATTATTATTAATTACTTCCTGCTAACGATTCACAAGCTTCTGAATGTTACTTCTATAACATTCTTGGAGTTTGAAGGAAAAGAATGTAGAGAGGGTAGTTTTGACGTCTTCAAGCTCTTTTTCATCAAGATAATTTTGCAAGCTTCGGAATAGATGATAAGAAGGAGGATGTGAAAAATTTTCCTAGTCTGGCTCTTCAGTCTTTATAGATGTGATCCTTGCTGTGTGGGGCTGTGCATTATCCTGGTGTAACACAACACCTTAACTATTGATTAAAGCAGGCTTCTTTTCTTTCAGTGCAACATTCAAGTCGCTCTGACTGTTGACAATAGAAGTCTAATGTAGTCTTTACAATGAGTGGCAGCAACTCAAAATGGATCACACTAGCAATATCCTACAAAACGCTTAATAAGACTTTTCTAGGATGGAGGTCCATTTTGGGCTGTGCTTTAGCAAATTTCCCTGAACTGAGCCATTGTCTGCGACGCTTAACATTTTTTAATATACCCATTTTTCATTTTCAGTCCCTAAACTGTCCAAAAAAAGGCGAGTTAAGTTCACGAGAGTGCAGAGAAGTGCAAATGTCTACTCTTGCTCTAAGGTTAGCTTCTGTCAAATCATGGGGGACCCATTTTCCAAGTTGTGACACCTTTCGAAACTGTTGGAGATGACGGTGAACTGTTGAATTGGTTGAATTAAGCTTCTGTGCTAGTTCTTTATCTGGTACAGCACAATCTTCAACAAGTGCAGCCAGCAGTAAATTATCATTAAACTCAACAGGACGACCTGGACGTGGCGCATCACTTAAGCTGTGGTCACCTGATCTGAGCTTCTGAAACTACTTTCAACACTTTCTTTCGTTGAGAGACTCCACAACAAAACACGTTGAATGTTTTGTGTAGTTTCTGCTACACTATTGCCTTTTTCAAACTCAAAGCATTATATGCTTAATGTACTCCTCAAACACATCCATCTTAATAAGGGTTTATTTGATTAGTGACCTGAAAAAGTGAAGTTGGGTGAGTTTCTTTCATTTGTATAAACATTTTTATGCACGTCTCACTACATATTTTACTCATTAAAGCCTTCTACAAAGACAGAAACAAAGATGCACTTTCTGTACTAGATTATTGGGCATATCGATGATCTGATATAAGTTTTTATAAATAAATAATCTTTTTGAACTGCTCTAGTCTTACACTGCTAAATTAGGGACGGCTAGCACAGATAGCCCTCGAGTAGCTTTGTGCGAAACTCCTAAACAAACAAAACAAATTGCTTGGATAGAGGGAGCTATCTACAAAATGATGTCATAAAGTCGTAGCATTTTTGTGAAAAACAATAAATATTTTGACTGAGAAAGTTAGGAAAGTTTAAAATTCTAAAAGCCAACCCTATTCTTGAAATTGTAGAAATGCTCATTATATTGATACTAAAGAATCATTTTCTTGACCGTAATTTAATTTACAGGAATAAAACTGTTAAGTAGCTCTTAAACTGGCCAACTTTCATAAAACAAAATACAAATAGAAAAGTGGTACACAACAAAAAGATAATGTCATTTACAAATAAAAGCATCCACAAAACGAAGCATCTCAATTATAAATTTTAAAATGATTTATGTTAATTATCTATATACAAAAATATTTAAAGGGCATGATAATGACATCGAAGTTAGTAAATTACTCAAATTCTTCAAAACATATTTGAAATGTTTCTGATAGCTCATTATAAATTCGACAAATATTATTAGAAACTTTTATATGCTATTCAACACAATCAACGGGTATAAAAGTTGCATTCCCTACTGAAGGCAGAAGATATGAAAAATATCACGTTAATTGACTAATTGGTTTCTTTGACAAGCTTTAAATAAAAATAATTTGTCTTGCATATAATTTGGAAATGTCTTAATGAAACAGCATTACTCTAACCACTTTTAAATCAGTTATTTTATATTGATATAGGTTGTAGAGAAGTCGGTGTGACAGCTAAATCTTTATTACTTTTCAAAACACATTAATTAGGCGCATATCTTCAATACTTGTTATGAGAGAAACTTAAAACCGAACTGCTCTTATTTTATAGACTAGCACTGTTGAATACTAAAAAACGAAATATAATAATATCCACATTCGTAAAAATTCTCTGAGAAGAAAATTAAAGATAAAATTCTGTATCTAGAAACACGATATAATAATTTATTTTTATAGTTGTAAAGTTCAAAATAACCAATATTTTGATAAACTTTGAATTTACGACTTAATGACAACGAAAGTTATAACTTTTAAAGCTGTTTCTATAAACACTACACAGAAAACTTTGAGCTTTCAATTCATTATTTGTATGAGCTGATCTTAACATTGTAAGGATTACCTTGTCGACATGTTTTAATGGTTACGAAATTTGTAACCAACCTTAAGCAACTTAATAACCGGTAAAACAACAGATATGTATTCATATTCACAATGCTAGAATTATGGATCCGATTCCTTTCGATGGATACAGCAGATAACCAGATGTGGCTTTCATATAAGAAAAACATCCACAACCCCATTCTCCCTGTCATCTTCTCTTTTGCTTTTTACCAGATATCTCAGAAATCGTTAAAATGTACAGAAAGTAAGACGCAGGAAAAAATTAAAGTAGTAATAAAAACAAATTGCAAGATAATCTCATGTTTAAATACCTGAGATGTTAGAACATTTAGATGTTTATATAATACGTACACGCTGTAGCATACAAGACTGACCATGAAAGACACCATTAACATGATAAATGCGTTAATGTAATAATTACAGAATTAGATAGTTGTAAATCATACGCTGTAAAGTTTTAATAGCATTCAGGTGAAAAATTCCTCACCACAGTGTATGGTACTTACTACCATTTTTAATGTATTATAAGTAACTCACCTTAAACTCTGTTCGCTCAGATAACATTAACGTCTTAATTTAAGAATTTCTTACAGTAACAAGTACTAAATAAAACTTACAAATTATCTAGAATCACTTAATAATGATTATCTCTGGCTTCTGAATGATCGCTGTTGAAGATTCACAACGAGTTTCGGTAAAATATATTTTTGTTAAAATAAGTTGAAGTATTTCGAATCTCAAAACATTTAGATTTTCCGTTGAGCTAATTATAGATATAATAAATTTCTCTATATAAATAGGCACAGCTTACAACGCTAGAAACCAAATTTTGATACCTCTGGGCAGAGCGCAGATAAGCCCATCGTACAGCTTTGTGCTTAGCTTTAAACAAACAAAAAACTTGAAACGTTAATAGTCGCTAGTTAACAATGAAAGAAATGCTCTAACTATACGATAGTGCCATCTAGGTTACAAAGTAAAAACTATAATAAACGTTACCGATTTGTGCTTTACAATAAAAGAACCGAAGCTCTGATAACTTTATTTAAAACTAAGCTTTATTAAAATCCTAGGTTGCATACTTCTTCAAATGTCGCAAACCACCTAAGATTAAAAATGTTCTTTCAGTAATTCGTTATATCCAAGTTTACATATTATTTATGTTTATTAATGACACTGACACGTGCAGTTAGGCATATCGTATGCGTTGGGTAATTAGCCAAGAATATTTGAAAAAGAGAATAATATAAGGTTAATGCGAAAATATTGGGGTTGTTATTTTAATTAAGAGCAAGTAGATAATTTTGAAAGACCTAAAAAAGCTATTATAAAAGCAATTCCAAAGTCTTATAACATTCCAGCGGCAAGCTCTGCAGTACTTTCTAAACACGAAAAGACTAAGTTAATTATATATTTACTGAATCTATCATTAATCATTTACGACATTACTTTTATCGGTTATCTAAGTATAAAATAGCAGTTGATCATACAGTATCCTCTTTTATGTTCTACTTTCACTCAATAGTAAATCACATTTGTGTAAAACATTGCAACATAAACAAAGCTCTTTAATATCCATAGATTGCATCAAGTTCGTAATTTTGACACATTATTTTCATATTGTAGAAACATCTACTACATTTAGTTTTCTGATTTAACTATGTGTTTAAGATGGTTTCTCATTTCAGTAAATTAAATGCGTGATTCATGTTTTGTTTTTGCGCATTTACATATTGAAAAGGTGGATATAAGAATCAGTATAGCAGCATTTGTCAAATCATGTGAAAGCGCAAATCATGCTTTTCGACAGTAATATTCTAAACCAATAAAACTGCAAGATTCGTGAGAATATAAAAAAATATTAAAGGAAAATTTTAAGCGTGCGTCTTTGAAGTGCTTAATAAATTTCATAGTTTAAAAATACATGTACACTTCCAAACTTTCTAAGATTTCTGGGCAAATAAATGAAAAATCTGTTATGTTGAATCGAGGAATGAATATATATATTACTTATTTTTAAGAAGACTTAGAGAACTATGTGATAATTTAAAATTATACATAGCGTTAAGAATCTGAAGAAGGAGAGCAGAAATAAAAAGAGGAATGTTAGAAGTCAGCAGATGTGGTAAAAATCATAAACTGTTAGAAGTAAAGGCTGAGGAAAATGATAGAAATAAGTGGTTACGATGCAAATTGGTAGAAGTTAGTGAAAATGGTGGAATTTAGTTGAGAAATATAGCGAACAATTATAGATGTCAACATTTGTCGTAAATAATTGTAGAAATTAGTGTTTGCGGTGAGGAATGGTAGATGTTAGTTGGAACATACAGTAAAGAATGGTAGAAATTAGTATATTTTGCAATGAAATGTGGCAAAACTTAAGAAACACAGTGAAAAGTTGTAGACGTTAGTGAATAATGACAGATGGAAGTTAAGATATATAATGAATTATTGAACAGAACAATCAGTATAATTGTTAACTGAATTGTTATAATTGTATAATGAATAAATGATAAACATGAAAATATACTATAATAACTGATAGTTTACAGAAGTAATATAAAATAGGGAATGCAAACAATGGGTGTTGGTCAATACCCTAAAACATAGCATGTAAACATAATTAGATCCGGCATAAAAGATTATCGTTGTTTTAAATTAAGCACCAAGCTAAGCAATGGGTTGTCTGTGCTCTGCCCACAACGGTTATCCAAACTTGGATTATAGCGATGTAAGTCCATAAACATACCGCTGTGCCACTGGGGGATAATATGAAAGAAATAATGGTTTGTATTACGAAAAGGTTAAAAAAGTCATTTCTTAGCATATTGTGAACAGTGATACACAAAACAGTAAAAATAAAGTGTAAAAAGAGGATAACTATAACTCGGAGAAATAGATAAACATTAACTTTCATGTTTGTTTTTTATATCCTTTTCATTATCACAGTAAAAATCCCAAAACAAAGCGCTTACTAAAGAACATAAACTTAACTAATCTTTTTACTTTACAAGCTTAGGTGTTTTGCGTTATTGTATTAATGAATGCAACAATAAAATAAACTTCACGCAAAAGCTAGAGTTACGAACAATACACAGAAATAAAAGAGTATATAAAAAGTATAAGACATAACGTCCCGTAGAACTGTGAAAAACAATAACAGCAAACTGTAAATGGTAGTACATGAAGTTAAGTATATTGGGAATTTTAAGACATGCTTAATCGCATGCCTCAGATTAGGAATGTGTGTACATTTGGAAGGTGCATTTGTTGTAGCAAGTAAATTAACAATGATACCTGTAACTTCTGTAACATACTGAATACCAACTTATTTTCATCTCCATCAAAATTGTGTACGTGCTTCCACTGGGATAACTAAGCCTAAAGCAAGAAACAGTAAGCTAATATTGCAATAGTGTCATTTGCCCCCCAGTGGCTCAGCAGTATGTCTGCGGACTTACACGCTAAAATCCGGGTTTCGATGCCCGTGGTGGGCAGAGCACAGATAGCCCATTGTGCAGCTTTGTGCTTAATTCTAAACAACAACAACAACAATAGTGTCATCTCCACTCTTTCTCACAAACAAAACCACATCAAACTCCATCAGGTGTCACTCGTTACCTTCAACGTAGCTCAAACAGTTGCTGAAAATTTTGTTTTGTTCAACAGTAATAGTTTTAATGATTATTTAATCGTATTTATAACATAAAGATAAACATAAGAACTCTTTAAACTAATTAGAGAAAATAGGAGCTGACCCTATTTACTGTGGCACACCTATGTGATCTTTATGATACTGATGTAGAACGAGTAACTGATCTCTTCACCCTTACTAAAACTGCTTTAAGAATTTTTACCGTTCTTTAAGGTAATAATGATTGCTGATGTCAGTTTTTCTAAATCAGAAACATTCTCCATTTGACAATAAATCGTGAAATATTTCATCCACTTTACGAGAATGATTACGGCACCTCATCTTTTATATGGAAACCACCTAGAACCCTTCATTGTTTAAACGAGGAAAAAATTCTTATTACTTGGGAACAATTATGGTTTTCATCCTGACTACAGTGAAAAAAAAAATCTAAAGTTCTTCACAGTCTTCACAGAACAACATATGAAAACCTTCATCTTACTTGGTAATGGATAATCTTTTAATTACCTCAACATGGTCTTTAATTCTGGTTCAGTTGGTAGTGAATAATCTTCTAATTACCTCAAAATGGTCTTTAATTCTGGTTCAGTTGGTAGTGAATAATCTTCTAATTACCTCAACATGGTCTTTAATTCTGGTTCAGTTGGTAGTGAATAATCTTCTAATTACCTCAACATGGTCTTTAATTCTGGTTCAGTTGGTAGTGAATAATCTTCTAATTACCTCAACATGGTCTTTAATTCTAGTGCACTTGGTGATCACCACTCTTTTAATTACCCTTACACGGTCTTTAATTCTGGTTCACTTGGTAGTCGCTACTCTTTTAATTACCCTTACACGGTCTTTAATTCTGGTTCACTTGGTAGTTGCTACTCTTTTAATTACCCTAACATGGTCTTTAATACTAGTTTACTTGAAAGTCGCTACTCTTTTAATTACTCTTACACGGTCTTTAATTCTGGTTCATTGGTAGTCGCTACTCTTTTAATTACCCTTCCGTCTTGTTAAAGATATAAACAAAAACTTTTTTTCATAATCAAACGGCGTTTGAAGAAAAATGTGCAGGAGACTCATGCAATACGTTTGGTTACCCAGTGTATCTTAAAATAATCAATAATACTTGAAGGTTGAAACGCCTTTCGACCTGATCAAAACCAGTCATTTGTCCAAAACGGTCTACTATTTCTTGTTTATGAAATAGCAATTTTACTGACATTTTGACATTTCCTAACACCTGGAATCTACTATTGCTACTATATTACGGTGATTTGTCTTCGTATGTCTGCTGACCGTGGCAAGACATAACTCTGGTTTCTTGAGTTGCCTGTTACTGTGTCATGTGTTACTCGACCAGAGATGGTCATCAATATTAGCCCCGCATGTCACACTAAGAACGTTCAAGATTTGTAACCCCTTGCGTCGAGTAGCATAACAACCGACTTACGATTACAATAAGAAAAGCAGGTTAAAACTCAACCACTCTTTTTATATAGGGAAATATCAGTATTAAGCCATCTGTCTATCTAATGATCTGATTGTTTGTATTAGTGCGCTTGGAGATATATATATATATATGTCTTTTTCTGCCTCCTAGTCTGAACACATGCCACTCAGTAGAACTTCTTACTTATCCATACACTTGCACTCTGTACATTACCCATCTATATACTTACCGATACATATATTATTTATCTATATACGTATTGTAATTAAACATGTTTTTGATTAAAACACACCAGATTGACTGAAACTGTTGTAAGTTGTTCTTTCTTTCCAACTCTAACCAATACACACACGTGTATTAAAACCTTATGCAGTAAGAAAATAAAGTCGTGTAAGTTCGCACAGTTGGCGTTAAACTGGCATAACTTACTTTTAGTAAGATATTAACATATTTCGTTAACATATTGATGAATAAAAAAATTCCATAAATCATTTTGTAAGCATGTTTATGTTTGTTTGTTTTTGAATTTCGCACAAAGCTACTCGAAGGCTAGCTATGCGAGCCGTCCCTAATTTAGCTGTGTAAGACTAGAGGGAAGGCAGCTAGTCGTGACCACCTATCGCCAACTCTTGGGCTACTCTTTTACCAACGAATATTGGCATTGACCGTAACATTATAACGCCCCTACAACTGAAAGGGCGAGCATGTTTGGCGCAACGGGGATGCAAACCCTCAACTCTCAGTTTACGAGTCGCACGTCTTAACACGCTTGGCCATGCCGGGCCCAAGTATGTTTATGACTGGATGTTTAACTTCTCCCACAGCTATTGACAAAACGCACTGAAATTTTGCGCGTAAGTTCTCGACATTTTAGAATATGAACGAAGTGAACTAAACGTAAAATAAAGAGTTTACAACTTTTCCTTACAGCATCACAGAAGTGCTTTACTTAAATTGCTATTAACAGATGAGGAGCCGTTAGAAACGTTCTCTTAAGATTTGATTTTTGGAAGTTTTCACAGTTTCCCTCATATAGGAAATCAAATGAGTTACAGGTTCTTAAGACTGAATCCATGGATTTCTACACAACTTTCATGGAGGATTAAGGAGCTTGTGTAGCTCTCAGGCACGACAACTCTGATCCACAAAGACTGGTCAAAGTAAGCTTCTACCTTTGGAACTTCGAAATGTTCATAATAGAGTCCCACAAAAGAAGATCAAAGGAGTTTGGGGACATCAGCGACTAACTCTATAAACTAAACTGAAAACCAACAAAAAGGTACAAATGATCGCTCAAACGAAAATATACAAAATGTTTTGTTTCCTATGCATTTTAATAGAAAGGTAATTTCTCAGTAATTAAAGTTTAAAATATGTTTTACATTAAGGATTTTAAAGAAAGTGTAATACATATTTTGTATACTTATAAATAGAAAACTTAAGATATACGTTTTTCTTATAGCAAAGTCACATCAAACTATATGTTGAGTCCACCGTGGGGAACTGAACCCCTGATTTTAGCATTTTAAATCCGTAGACTTACCGCTGTACCTACAGGGGAAAAAATTAACAGTTCAATCAAGTATGTCTTCGCCTTTCTATGAACTGATTTTACAACATGAAATTTATCAGTAAAAATGGGCAAAATAAATTTATTATTTTTCTTAAATTCATATTATTTTCTCTGCCTGAATAATTTGTTATATCTTCATTCACTGACCTAATGAACTGTCATTAGCTAACAACGGTAAAACAATAATATGAATAGGAGATGTGATACCTCTTTTAGTCGAGATTTTGTTTTTCAGTAAGTTATATCTTTGTTCAGGCTGATGTAAAACGTCGTTAAGCCTGGTATTGTAATAGAAAATTGGTCTTTCTAACCACAGCTGTTGTTCGTTTACACACCCACATTTCACTTCTGGACAGCTTCCTCTGTTTCTAAGGAACGAATTCGTGCTCACGTTATGATTTGCATCAGTCCTGATCTCGTCGCCACGTGGTGAAATTTCATCCTAATACATTTACGAAGCAGTGGGTTCCCAATATCTGGTGATTAGGTTTTAAGTTAAAAATCGCTCTGGAAGACAACGAAGCTATTAGTTGACTACATCTACAGTAGTGACGTTCTTAAATTAGTATAAGATTGAATGCAGTATCAAAACATGTGACGAAACATTTGATAGAATTCTACACTGAATCCTATACCTAAGCAATAGCACACGATAAGAAATGTATATTTATCAAATGATAGGTCAATATCAGTATCACATAATGTAACAGCGTGTAAAATAAAATAATTAAATTCACTGAATGGATTACATCATCTCGTAGAATAAATCACGAAATAAACGGGGGCACCTGCACACACAAAAAAATGAATTAACAGCCCCTTCCCAGCGGACTTACAATGCTAGAAACTGGGTTTCGATACTCGTGGTTGACAGAGCACAAAGAGCTCATTGTATAGCTTTGTGCTTGACTATAAACGAATTAACAGTTTATAATAGAAGTTATAAGGTTAAACTTTAAAGAAATATCTTAAGATATTATTTTAAAACTAATATTAGACAGTAAGGAAAATGTACGTCAACTGGAACTACGTACTTAACGTCACCAAATGAAAGAATATAGTGTTTAGCTTATTTAGAAAAAAATTGTTAAACCAGTAGCACTACACAGTAAAATAATGCTCGGGAGAAAACTTAGACTAATTATATCGTCATCACGTGATACACAGATGTGCAGTACAGAATGCTTATAATAGCTTATGGATGAATACACCAATAATTTTCGTTTATTTCAGAATATGAAGCATGGTTTTGCGGCCAAAGAACCTTCAGGTTCACAGTTCAAGCAAGCTAACCAACTGGCCACTTCTGGTGTTAGAACTGATACTGCAGAGGGTTAACCAGACTTTATAAAAATGATTTGCATATTTTAACAACAGCAACGTGTAGCTGCGCTGTTACAACCTTAATTATTTTACTAACGTTAATTACAGTGTACAAGATAAATATTTTTGTTTTTGTACCAGTTTTGGTACAAATTCCTCATTTGTCGATCGTACCCAGTCTCATGGCCATGAGTACTCTTTACTTCCTGACACCATAATTTTTATTATAATAAATCTTTGAGAAGATCAGTGAAATCGATCTTTAATCACATGTATCCACAGAATTCTTAGAGACTCTTCATTCAGCGTGAACATCAATCTCCAATACCACACGTGTAAACTGACCAAAGATTATCAGAACTGTTTTTTAGAGAATAAAGAAATACGCGAATTGCTGCGAATTTAGTTTATTTGGATCAATGGTATCTGGGTATTTTGCCCTGGAGGGTCAGGTTCACTTTGACCTCTTCCTCCTTCCTCAGCTTATTTTCCCTAACTGTTTGTATGTTAGGTTCTTCTCAGGGCAATGTCCATTTATAGTCTATTATTCACAGTAGGTCAAGTTAGCTATTTAGTTCATTTAGTCTTTTTGTTACCTATATTTTGAATTTCGTGCGCTTGAGCTTGACATAGTCTAGCGCGTTAAGGCGTGCGCTTTCTAATCTGAAGGTCGCGGGTTCGCGCCCGAGTCGCGCCAAACATGTTTGCCCTCCCAGCCGAGGAGGCGTTGTAATATGACAGTCAATCCCATTTTTCCTTGGTAAAAGAGTAGCCCAAGAGTCGGCGGTGGTTGGTGATGACTAGCTGCCTTCCCTCTAGTCTTACACTACTAAATTAGGGACGGCTAGCACAGATAGCCCTCGAGTTGCTTTGTGCGAAATTCAAAAACAACAACAACAATGAATTTCGCGCAAAGCTACACTAGGACTATCTGCACTAGCTGTCTCTAATTTAACAGTGTAAGACTAAAAGGAAGGAAACTAGTCATCCCTAGGCATAGCCAACACCTGGGCTACTCTTTTACCAAGGAATAATAAGATTGACCGTCACCTTATAATGCCCTCACGGCTGAAATGGCGAGCATATTTACTGTGACAGGGGTTCGAACCAGCGATTCTCATATTACGAGTCGATCGCCTTAACCATCTAGCCATTTTTGTTGGTGTTATTGTGAAAATAATCGTAAATATCAAAATGTGGCTGAAAATTTAAAATTATTCGCTCGAAAGCCTTCGTCAACTTCCAGATCGTGTTTATTATCCAATCAACTCTGCCATGTAATAGTTATGTTTTATTGTAACGGATTTGGGGGTCGAATGGTTCTCTTCACTTTATATATTTTGTGTTTGGACGTGGTTTGAAACCCGCTACTGTCCTAAATATTATGTTGGCTGATTTTTATTTTTTTTTACTTTCATGGATAACACTGGAGGCTTCACTTTTTCAAACATTTTATCTTCAGGTTTAACAATACTTCACAATTTCGTTATATAGACATCCTTCCTTGTAAAGACTCTAACACATTATCTTCCACCACAGTGTTTTCCTTAGTAACATTGCACAAGATTATACAAACTTTCCAACATAATATAACACATACAGAAATATAAACTTTTACATCAAAAGTATTGTTTACAACAGGTTTTTCATTAGTGGGAAACTAGTTGTCACAAGAAACACAGTAAAGTAAAGGTGAAGTCTAGTTACTATCAGGAGAAGCCACTGAGGTTAAAGTTAGTAAGTATAAGGAAAAAAAGTACAGTGATTAAGGTAGACAATAGTTAATATGAGTAAAATCAATAGAGGTAAAGGTAAGCTTCTACTTACATCAGGAGAAAAAGCACAGCTGTTAAGGTGTACTTTAGTTGTTATCAGAAGAAAAGGAAAAACGAACCATTCTTGGTTAAAAATCAACTCTAGATACTCTTTGTTTGTTTTTCAAATTTCGCAAAAAGCTACTCGATCACTATTTGCGCTAACTGTTCCTAATTTCACACTTTAAAACTCCTGGGCGACTCTTTTACCAACGAATAGTAGGATTGACGGTCACATTATCACACCGCCGCTACGAAAAAGAGTGAGCATGTTTGGGATGACGAGAATCCAAACCCGCGCCTTTCAGATTACGACTTTAGCTCCTTAACCACCTGGCCATGCAGGGCCTTACTCTAGATACTATCAGGAGAAAAGTTAAACTTTAGTCAATATCAGGATAACGTACGCAGGCAAAGATGAATTCTAGTTAGTATCAAAGAAATGTATTGTTCCCAATTATGTAAGACTGAATTCGTATACTGTTTGACCCTAGTCACGAATACATGATTACATTAGAAAAAGAATCAACTCACATGTCTAAGTCGAAAAAAAATTCCACATTAACTTCAAGAAGAATTTTTCGATAACACACAGTAAAAGACCTTGTTGTTTGTTTTGTTCACTTTAAAAAGAGTTCCACTCTGATCAATCAATAACATCAAGTGTGAAACAAAACAGTTGCTTCACTGTACACTTATATATTTATTTTTTTGTCATTAAGCTACAAAGTTGGCTATCTGCACTGTACTTACCACGGGTATTGAAACCTCAACTTTAATATTGTAAGCCCTCGGACTCACTACTGAGCCACCAAAGAGGTTCCTTACACAGGAACATGTACAGGACTGTACATGTGTTAGAACAAAGTATCAAATAGAACCTTTATAATGTTACACTCACTTCACAACATAAAGCACAGTATAGAATACGATTTTACATGATGTAAGGATTCTACCATGCAATAAAAGAAAGTGTAAAATACATTCTTAAAATTTATATACTGCCACATTAGCATCACATGATAAAACAACATGTTAGATAAATTATTTACATACACTGTACACTCTCATCACAAAAGGTATAACCAGCATAATAATATGTAATTAACTGAAAAATGTATTTGGTAGTATAATACATATAATTAAACGAGAATAAAATCCTTAAATTAAAGTTAAAATTCTAAACATTGAAACGACGTAGCGAAATAGAGCAGAAAATAAAATGTTAACATTAAATGGACAACTATAATTCTGTCATCACAAAGTGAAGTACAATCTCAATCAACAGAAGAACATGCTTGTAAAATAATATATGTTTAAGAAAATTATTGCAATAATTATAAAATAGTTAAACAAATATCATAAACGGAAACGAAGTTCGAAGTTTAATAGTTAAATTAACTGCAAAGAAAGTTAGATCAACAATACACATTAGAACAAGTAGAGCAAAGTGTGTAATTGTGTGGAAGAGAATATCAATAACAAAACATGAAATAAGTTTTAAATAAATCGGTTGTTAAGAAAATGTTAGTGCAGCAGACTTACAACATGGAAACTATCAGATAAAACTCTTAAGTTAAGAGAATGAAGGCTGTGGTAAAATTTTACCGTGTAGAGTAAAATGCCTAAAAATAACGTCATACATAGATACAGCGAGGGCATTAACGAACATCATCTCTTATACTTTCTCCATCAGACGACAGCACGTAAAAATAGCGAAAAATGGATTATATATTAATAATAAAATTAGCTTTTGATCAAACAAATATACGTTACTCTCTTTTTTTTATTATATTAGCGATAGATTCTTTTTCACGTTTTCATTCAAGACAGCGAAATTTGCGGCACATTTTGATTAAAGCAAGTACCCCGTCAATCCTTGGCGTACAGGTGACAAATGATGCTCTGTAAAAGAGATATCTTACAATTATCAACACCATCGACCAGATTAGTGCAGCCTCTTTCGAAGAAAAATCGATTGACCCCGCGTCTCTGCTCTTCGCGGGATCCTTCTTCAATCACTTCCTAATTCCATTACTGAACACCGACAGACCGTGTGCATAAGCTTGTTGGAGCAAACATCCTATTGTGTCTTGTTATCCTTGTAACGTGATTAAGGAAGTAAGAACGGCCAACAGAGGGACGAATGCGTTTTAAAACAAACAAAGACTCTATGAAGAAACTGCACTTTATCTAGAGAAAGAATCATAACTTCACAATCCAATAAAACTAATAACTACAAGTGAAACACGTCGTCTTTCATAATCCCTCATTCCAGATCATGATGAAAAAATATACGGTCCTTTTAAAGTATTTCTTGAATAGGGAAAGATACCTAAAAATTATTTATTTAACTGTACATATATAATAGAGTTTGTTTAATGCGCATTCTGTTCAAACAATCGTTGGAATTAAGTGACTTTCCAACGTTCAGTTTCTTGGAAAATACCAAATTATATATCAAAAAAAAATTTCAGTAAACATGTCGATATGGTTTTACGATAAAGCAGCTACATCAAACCAATTCGTGAGAAGCAAAAACATTTGAATTTAATGTAATACAGCTTGAGAAATAAAATAAGTGAACTGTAAAAGTAATAACCCGGGTGATGATGGCGTGTTGAGTCACCAAAACAACAAATGTTACTTTTGTGGTTAGTGTCAATTTTGATAATTCCGTAAGAACACGTGAACTACTTTACCCATAAACCTCCACAAATAAAACAAAATATTCTTAATTCATCGATCTTGGGTTATTTCCTTGAGTATAGCATCAATAGACAGTTGCTAATATCGTAAAAATTGTGAACTAAACAGAAACATCACAGATATGTTTCATTTATGGAAAATAGATAAAAATAAATCAGTTAAATTTCCCCTCTGGTGGGACAGCGGTAAGTCTATAGATTTACAACACTAAAAGCAGTGGTTCGATTTTCCTCGGTGGACACAGCAGGTAACCGAATGTGGCTTTGATTTAAAAAGAAAAAAAATATAAATACACAATATTTTTCATTAGAAAAGTTCTAAGTTAATTCATTTAAATTTCTAAATCTACCAAAGCGTCTCTCTATCAAAGTAAAAAAAAATGTTTTCTCTCAATTTATCGAGGAATATTCGTCAACCAATATAAATTAACTTTTTGTTTCTTTATGTATTAAAAACAATATGAAAGAGCGGGGTACAATGCTTTAATGTCCAAAGGTCTAATTCAACACAAGATAAAGAAAAATGTTCCACATTAATCAATAACTAGTTCCCTATATTTTCCTTTATTTTCTGTTTAAGGCACTTAACTCGTAATCCGAAGGTCGTGGAGCTCAAGTTTCCATCACACAAAACATGCTCGCGGTTTCAGCCGTAGGAGTATTATAATGTTACGGTCAACCTCACTATTCATTGGCAAAAGAGTAGCCAAGTGTTGGCGGTGGGTTGTGATGAGTAGCTGCCTTTTCTCTATTATTACACTGATAACGTAAAAACAGCTAGCACAGATATTCCATGTGTAGCTTTGCGCGAACTTCGAAACAAACCAAACCAAATGGATCGTGTATATTCATGTATTTTACGTAATCATTATTTGATACAAATATCAGTTGCGTTTACTTTGCTTTAACAGCTCGTTAGGGCGTTCGACTTGTGCTCTGAGAGTCCTGGAACTCAAATCTCCGTCACACAAAATATGCTCGACCTTTCAGTCTTGGGAGCGTTATAACGTACGCACAATCCCACTATTCCTTAGTAAAAGAGTAGCCCCAGAGATGGCGATGGGTAGTTGCCTTCTCTCTAGTCTTACACTGCTAAATTAGGAATAGCTAGTTCAGTTAGCTCTCTTGTAGCTTTGGGCGAAATTCAAAACAAACCGCAAACCTTTATTTTCAGTTGTCTATCGCAAAATAGTGCTTGTTTGTTTTTAAATTTCGCACAAAGCTACTGGAGGGTTATCTAAGCTAGCCGTCCCAAATTTAGCAGCGTAAAACTACAGGGAAAGCAGCCAGTCATCACCACCTACCGCGAACTCTTGGGCTACTCTTTTATCAACGCAAAGAGTAGAATTGACAGTACATTATAATGCCCGACGGCTGAAAGGGCGAGCATGTTTGGTGAGGCTGGGATTCGAACCCGCGACCCTCAAAGTAGGAGTAGAATGCCTTATCCCATCTGGCCATAGCAGGCCAAGCAAAATAGTGCACTTTTTTGCTGTTGTTATAATTATATAAAAATTTACTTCAATCTGAATTAGATATCATTCGATTTACTTACATACGATTAAATAATTTCACAGGATTGTTCTCACTTTTAACTGACTATGAATAAAATGTAAATTCATTTGTTTTATTATAAAGTTTATATTTTTTATTATTTAATAACCAAAATATAAAAGAGCAAATAACGAAAGAAAAAATATTACATGTAATAGATGATCGTTTTAAGCTTAGTTTAATAACTTGGGAAAGAAAGCTGTTTTGATAACATTATATTGTTAATATTCCTAGAATTGTTAAAATTACCTAATATAACAACTAAACTGCGATAAACGTTTCCTGGGAGTTGTCTCACTTGTCTTTACTTTACTCGTTAAAGAGAAAATTAATATTTCACTTAACAGGATAGAGTTTAAATTTCATGTATTAAATGCTACAAACAGTTCCAGGAAGCCCATGTTTTAATGTTTCTTTTGCAAAAATAGATTTTAGGGAACTTCTTTGAATCAGAAAATGTCCCTTTCCACATATATACAATTAAATTAGAGTTGTAAAATCTCTAAATAATATCTCCCTTCTGGATTCGTATTATTACTGCTAGAAAGTCTAGACACACTTTCCGAAATTCTAATGCTAGAATAAGTCGCTAGGTGGCAATTTGTTCTTTCAAAGCTAAGAGATAAAACTATAAAAAACTAAAGTAACTTTAATCTTGAACTCGCTGAACAAAAAATACTAACAATGGTTTTTATTTAGGTTTCTAAACATCAATCTATTTACCAACCTATGTATATGTCTATCAATCGAGGTAAAAAGCTTTTTGTCTTTCTATCTAACATTATTGGTCAAACGATTTAGATTGCTAACTTTCTCTTCATCTATCTATTAATGAAAATAGTAAAGAGTAGAGTGCAATGATTTAATGTCCTTCTGTCACCAACCACATTCCTGGCACTCTAACGACAATCAGTTTCTGCAGCTGTGTCTGTATCCTGACGACATGGTCAGCACGTGCCTGACGACAGAGGCGACAGACGGCCGAGAAATCTACGAAATGACTTCTCTGATGTGACCGGGATACAAAACGTGTTTTGATTGGTCCACAATGTGTCTGTAAGTTAAAATGTAGGGAAGTGTCGAGGCACGTGCGACTACACATTGTCTCGTACATGGCGTTTTACACGTTTATCTGTATATTAATGGAGGTATCGCTTATTTTTCTGACCGATTTCTTTGAGTAGGCCTTCTCAAGATACAGATTATCCATACAACGCAGTGCCATACAAGATTACGTATATAGTATTCGAACGTTTGAAACTACAAATGTTATGATCAGCTATGTCTAACAGTATGCATCAAAACGATAAGATGTAGTATATACAAAAAGAAACATTTCTTGAAACAAAACAAAATTCTGAAATAAATCAATACAAAAAAGAAAGATAATGAAATATAGTTTAAAACTAACGTACTCTACGTACCATGAAAGGTTATTTTACTATACAAAGTTTCATCACTAGTGTTTTATTGTCTTTGTTCTTTTTTTTCTGTTTTTTTCCTGTTGATTGTATTATGTAGGTATCAATCATCTACATCATACCTTACAGCTAGTTCACGATTATACAAAATATACGATTATGCGTAGTACATCATTTTCCAAATTACATGATTACAGGATAAAAACAACAAACACAAAGACATACAATTTATAGCTGTCAGCAAGAAATCCGTACAAAACCCGATAACACTCAAGTCATATTTATAATGAACACACGATCACTTTAAAAAATCATAAGAATAAGTAAAGATTTTTACTTAGAATACAAACTTACACACAAAATGACAGTCCAAAAATACAATGTATTATTTCATTCAATAAACAATTATCCAGAATACAGTAAAAAGAAATCAACAAATACATGAGTACACAAATGTATATATTAAAATATAATAAGTAAAATGTACGATTGCTCACCGTATAAATATATAAAAGGTACGATTACATTAACATATTAAGTGCAAGAAATAATTAAATGTATTATTAAACAGAAAAACATTATAATATATAACGGCCCGGCATGACCTGATGGGTTAAGGCGCTCGACTCGTAATCTGAGGGTGGCGGGTTCGAATCTTTGTCCTCGTCGCACCAAACATGCTTGTCCTTTCAGCCGTGGGGGCATTATAATGTGACGATCAATTCCACTATTCGTGGTAAAACGGTAGTCTAAGAGTTGGCGGTGGGTGGTAATGATTAGCTGTCTTCCCTTCCCTCCAGTCTTATACTGCTAAATTAGGGACGGCTAGCGAAATTCAAAAAATAAACAAACAAAACATCTCATACAATTTATTATTTTGCTTTACAAAAGCAAGATTGTACATCAATAATAAATACATACAATAAAAGAATATATACATTACCTAATTATACAAAGTACAGGACAACATGAAACTGCGAAATTTATACTATTATGAGATGTACTGACACTGCCACTTTTAAGAAATACACCTTGTCTACAACGTATGAAATACGCAATTGCGTATTGTAAATTATTTCCAGAAATATACTAATACTTTCAATGTATGATTATACAAGTACACAGGTATACAAAATTTGTTCGTTCAGGATAAAGTTACCCGGAATTCTCGACGAAGTACATGATATTAATACAAACAATACATTCATAAACGAAATGTACATGTTATCTGATAACACAGAATACAAAATTAAACATTAGGTTTATATTTACACAGGAAACACAAGGTTCGATTATAGATAATATTCAAGTATACAAAGTATAGGATTTCATTCGTTATACCATTAGATATTCTACAAAATTCCGCATTATACAAAGTTCCACATATTACACTAGCATATTCAATATGAATTAACATAATACACAAAACGTTATTATCTACAGTATTCAGTCACACAAATACATTCGAAGAAGAATTACACAATAAACAATAAAATGCATACAGAAACACAATTGGAAAAGTCGAAGAAATAAAATAATGTTCAAACGCATATAAATACTACTTTAAAGAAATACATTCAAATTGTTATACGTATAAACAAACATAAACATAGTATAGATCCAGTAAGTACATAAACTTTCAAAATTATTAAATTTAAAATCATTATACATACTTATAAATTAGATATAGTACGTAGGTGAATGTATTTCGTCATTACATACAGCTAGTGATTACATGAAAACATTCATGAACATTTAGACGTATTATTAATGAATGAAAACAAGGTTGATAATATAATCATTACATTATACAAAACCCAACTTTACTAACACATTTATGAATCGATTACATAAATACAAAACACGAATGTATGCAAGATTCTATAACGTATATTGAATATACGTACAAATGGTTACATAAAACAATATGTTTCATGAATTACACTATGCAAGTAAATAAAATACTTGATTACATACAATATACCATTAATATTAACTTATGATCAAAGCAAGCATATAAAATTGAGTTCATATACGGTTGCACTGCTTACAATATGAAACTAAATATACAATCAGTTGTGCACAAAACACGATTACTTACGACACAAACAATAAAAATACTATGTATTAGTTAAACACAATTTCTCAATCACACACACACTGCATATTTGTATGTAATAAACATCTGAATGTAACAATCGATAAATACAAAGTGCCCTCATATACAAAATGTTGTTAACCACACAATATATGATCACACGAAAACCAGATTCTATGTAATCAGTAATAGCCTAAAACGAAAATATTTAACAACGAGTTCGAATTCTCGCCCAATCAAACATGCTTGCCATTTCAGCCGCGGGGGCGTTATTATGTTACGATTAAATCCACTATTCTTTGGTGAAAGAGTAGACCAAGAGTTGGCGATGGGTGGTGATGAATGGCTGCCTTCTCTCTAGTCTTATGCTACTAAATTAGATATGGCTAGAATAGAGAGGCCTTAACTATACGCGAAACTTAAAACCAACCAAATCATATTATTTAATAAAATACCAGTGCTAATTATATTATTATTCTGGAGCATAGAAATTATTACGTAATATTAATGATTTAATACAACGTACTAAAATAAATAACATAATGCATAATAATATAATATAACATAAAATACAAAAAATTGTATTATTTATAACACCATTATATGTAATTATGTTTTATGTATATTAAGATATTATATAAAATACACGACTTAAAACAATATAAATTTGCAGATAATATACGATTTAACAATATGTGTGAACACGTATTATACAATACACGATTAAATAAAGCGTTTCTAATTGCACGATTACTTAAATAATTTTTGACACAAAAAAAACGTTTGACGATTATATACAATTAACAATTAAGTAAGTCAAGTAATTATTCAAAATTTGTAATTGCATAAAATATTCACTAATAGTGAAAAACAGATCAACTTAAAATGTTGTTAGCCTAAACTATGTAATACAATATAGATATGTGTTAAACATTTAATTGCAAATAATTTGTCATAAAATATAACATACAATTAAACAGAATATCAATTTTAAACAACATTAATCATGTTTTGTTTTTGGAAGAAATCGTATGTAACTCAATAATCAGATTGAAATATTTGATTAAATACAATAGCAGACAACAAACAGTATATGATTACTTAAGACACATTAATGTGTTGATAATTTAACGTGTATTGTATGCAGACACAGTGGTAAAGAATATACAGTTTAAAAATGTATTCCCTTCGTAGTCGTATGTGAAAATACTACAAGTATTTTAGGCTTACACCTAAAATGGATGACATATAAATGTATTTTTCTGCGAGCAATAATAGTGCATTCAATTAATATTATATTAATGCGTTGTTGAGTAAAATATATAATTACATAAAATATAAATCCAAATCATACGATTGGATAGAATATACGAATGCTGACAGTGCATAGGCGTATGAACAAACCACACACCATAGTACATTTAGTGTTCAACTTCCGATAAAATGAAATGAATTAGCACAAACGCACATTAGTAAATTACGATAATACGTATACGAACCTCATGAAAAATATTCAACAGAAAAAAAAATGGCACACAACATACGTTTACGTAAACTATCATATTCTTATATAGATGCAAATTTATGCAGTATAATATGCTACGGTATACAGTAAAGGATTATATACACTGATTGAATACTGAATAGTATAAAAATAATGACTAAATATACAATCAGCACAATTATTCACAATACACTGTTACAAAAACATAAGCCTAAACGCTATTCATGTATTAAAATCTCCAATCAATGACACAATACGATTCAACACACTAAAGATCTTCTCAAAATACCATTCATTACACTGCATAATGACATACAGTACTCAGGTATATAAAAAACACAAAGGCTAAAAATAATCATTTAGATACAGTGCAATATTGCATAACTATGGCATAAAAATAAAACAGTAATGAGGTTATAACACTGTTTATAAAACATGAATACTGTTAAACCAAACTAAACGAAATTCATATTTATATCAAATGGTGATTACATAAAATACACGAATATACATGATGAATTTGGTTTGGTTTGTTTTGAATTTCGCGCAAATCTACACGAGGAATATTTAATTTAACTTAGAGGGAAGGCAGCTAGTCATCACCACCCATCACCAACTCTTTGGCTACTCTTTTACCAACGAATAATGGAATTGACCGCACATTATAATGCTCCCACGGCTGAAAAGGCGAGCATATTTTGTGTGACGGGGATTTGAACCCCACGACCCTCGAATCATGCGTCTAGCGCCCTAACCACCTGGCAATGCCGAGTCACAATGAATTATAATGCATAAAATTTTGTACAAAGTTCAATACCCAGGTGCATTTAATACATAATTTAATAACTAGATTATTGTTTATAATACACAAAATAAATTACTACAAAAATATACTATTTTATAAAAATTTTGAAGTTTCGCACAAAGCTTCTCGAGGGCTATCTGTGCTAGCCGTCCCTAATTTAGCAGTGTAAGACTAGAGGGAAGACAGCTAGTCATCACCACCCACCGCCGACTCTTGGGCTACTCTTTTACCAACGAAAAGTGGGATTGACCGTCACATTATAACGCCCTCACGGCTGGGAAGGCGAGCATGTTTGGCGCGACTCGGGCGCGAACCCACGACCCTCAGATTACAAAGCGCACGCCTTAACGCGTTAGGCCATGCCGGGCCTTTATACAAATTCCACAACCGTAAGCTTTGCTGAATCACAATGATAAAATCGAGAATCGTTTCCATGCGGTGGTCAGATTGCAAGTAGCCTATTGATTAGATTTGCGCTTAAATAAACTATCATTTCACTGAGAAAAGTTTCACTCAAAACACCTTTCCTTACATTACACCATTGTATGCTTTATGCAAAATACACAAATTCTTTATTATTAAACGAAGTTCATAATTAGAAACAATAAACAGCTACATGCAATATGTACTGCAGCTTAAGCCGAATATTATTTATTATATATAATGCCCAATACATGGAACAAAATGTTATACAACACACGATTACACAAATTTATTTCGAAAATTATGTGGTTGAATACAGTGCTAAACTAAATAGAAAATACAGTTGCATGAAACATGTAAAAAGAATGCACTAAAAAGAATAGATAACATGTACTGTCACGAGCAAAACACAAATATAGCATGCATCATTTAACCAGTTCAATGAAATGAATGAGTACTATTTACTGATTAAACAAGCATACAAAACACGGATTTACTTATGAATATAAATTAATTAAAAATAATACAAGACTGTATACAGTGCAAAAGTCATAAAAAATTGCATTAGACGTAAGCATCGAATAGAAAAATAAATATAATATGGTTTCATGAAAAGCATGGGTTATCCTCAGTACGCCATTATATAAACATGAATTTTAATATAACGTGCAATTATAAATAAAATGTCACTAAACATGGCACACGATTACGAAATTAAATTGTTATACAAAATTAAGCTTTACCCATGGTGAATAATTACTTACAACACACCATAATGTATTACATGATTAAACATACCAAGTGATTACACAAAAATGACATTTCTTAAATATGATATAATGTAATTGCGTGTAGTACTCGTTTATGCACAAAAAATGTAGTTCACAATTTAATACAATGTATCATTGTGTGAACCCATGAAATTTTAAATTACATGAGTGTAAAATGAAATAGTAACATGATTACGTATCGTATAACATCAGAAACATTTCAATCATCGAATACAGATAATATCTAAATACATACAATACACAGATACAGATAATATCTAAATACATTCAATAAACAGATACAGATAATATATAAGGTGGCGTAAAGCAAAATTACAGTCAAAGCATCAATATATTGAATATCAGGTCACGCCTAACACGAGCATATGTTTTTTCGCAAATATTAATGATATTCCATAACTTGAAATAACGCTTATCTACAAATAGTCAATTATAAAAAGACAGTGATTGTAATTGATTATATGCAATATATCAATAAATAAGTACAAAATGCACGGTGCAATAAATACGGATTAATTACACTTTATTATTACACATAATGAAAATTATATACATTTATTAAATGCACAAATACATAGAGTAGACACTTTGAAAAATAAAATTTAATTTAGTGTGACATGATTACTGAAATTAAATACAATAAAGTATTTTGTTCCATACTCAACTACAAACACTATAATACACTGCTGGCCAAAATATTAAGGTTAATAAACATGAAGAAAAAATATGAATTTTGCGTTGTTAGACTAAACCACTTATTTGAGTAGAGGTTCGAAATATAAGAATAAGGAAAAGGAAACTAAAAAATAAAAACTTGTTAGCACGTACACACGTACATATATATAACTAATTAATTCCATGTGAAAATTTATGAAAAAGATGAACAAAAATATTGAGCACATTTTTACTGAACAACAATTTACATGTTTTTTGTCAACTTTTATGTGATCAATATTAAAAGCCTAAAAACTCCCTTGGTTCCTCATTACATGTGTCTAGAACGAAATTTTGTAAAGTCAAAATAATTATTTTGAACGACCCTTTCTACATACAAAACATGTTTATGTAAATTATAACACTCAAGATTGAAGGCCTTAAAAATATCCCCACCTCCATCATTTCTTGAAAAGTTTCCCTTCCTAATATCCTAGCCTGCATGCAAATATTTAAGTCATTTTATGTAAAATTACAAACTCACAATTTAAGTGAAATTATTAATTAAATAAAAACGTAATTGTGTAATATATATGTGTTTATTAAAATAAATGATTGTGTATAAAGCACGATGAGTCTGAGTGCACTATTTAAAAATTGTATGATTACTGAAATAATGGCTAACGCAAAACAGAATATATGTAAGATGGAATTAAATAAAGCACAGGATTAAATCCGCTAAATATTAAACAGATTACTGCTGATTAAATCTGTACATTCTTTCACAATTCACAATACACTAATGCATACAATGATCAATTAGACAAATACACAATTCAATACGTTGTTATAATTTACACATAACTGAAGTATTCAATACAATACTTGAGGTGAACCACGATTGAATCAGCGTTCTATAACAAACAAATATAAGATTACACAAAACACGATTATGTATAAAGTATTTTAATCAACAATAACTAAATCAATTATGTGATTGTATGAAATACTTTATTGCTCACACAATATGCGAGCAGAAAAAAAATGACTAAGTAAAAAAACAACATATAGTTTGATATTAATAAAAATGCGTGTTTTCATACCCAATTAAGTACAGTGTTCTTTAACAAAAATATCATGTAACACTTTGACGAAAGCTGTTTGTAATAAAATATAAAAAATACCCCTAAATACAGCGGCATACAAAATAAGGTCCAGTAATACAAAGTACTCACATAATTTATAATTATATTACATACATTAAAACCGTTACATATATGCACGTCATACGAGCAAATATAGTGAATGATTACCAAGACTATTAGAAAGAATACCTCACTGTATACAACACACTATAATATCATTATAAAAATAACACAAAATTATATCCAATTTAGAAATTTGTAAACTAGTTTCAAACATGAATAAATACATGCTAATTAAATACCATACACTTTACAAAGTAAAACACGTAATAAACACGTTATTACAAGTAAAGATGATAAAAAACATTTAATTTACAAACAGGTACACAACATGATGGCATATTATTGTTATATGTAACATAAGCTACATGATTTAACCTAATTTGCAACAACAGAAAATAAAAGCAATACACGAAATATTCTCTTATATGTCATATTAAATGTTATAAATATGATTATTACGTAATTACACATAATGTACTATTTTAGATACACAATATGACTCACAAAACAATCACGCACAGAGCATTGTTCACCCACAATAAATTATGAAATAAAACAAACGACAACGCCAAAAACTAGTAAAGTTAACAAGTAATTACACAGGCAACTAAATTATATATAAATAATTAAATACAAGAAATGAATACCCAACCAGGTTAAAAGCATTTGTACAACATGTCTGACTGCATGACATTTGTTTACTACAAACGATATTTGATCAAACGAACATATATATTCCACATTCACACGCTACTAGACAAATGTTTCCAATAACAGTTTACGATAATGCATGAAAGTAAGATCACATACAAAATATAGTAAATAAAAATATATGATTTCAACAAAACACGTTTTCGTATTCTAAATTAGTATCATGATTGGATAAATAGGGTTAAATTACTATTACACATAATACTCCACCATGTTTATGAACATCTAGAATATGAATAAATTTAAATCACATTCTACAATAAAATAACAGATACAATTTACAGTAACATACGAAACATAACTGGTCATACTTAGCAACTATAATATACAAAATTAAGATTACACAATATAAGATTTAAATAATGATTCATCTTTATACATATATAAATAATTTAAAGTTCTCGTGGTGTATTTGTCAGTTTACGTTTAGTCTTACTATTTCAATCAAACACTATAGCTGTCAATCATATACTGTTTGTTTGTTTTTGTTTTTCTGAATTTCGCACAAAGCTACTCGAGTGTTATATGTGGTAGCCGTCCTTAATTTAGCTGTGTAAGACAAGAGGGAAGGCAGCTAGTCATCACCAACCACCGCCGACTCTTAGACTACTCTTTTACCAACGAATAGGATTGATCGTTACATTATAACGCCCCCACAGCTGAAAGGACGAGCATGTTTGGAGCGACGGTGATGCGAACCCGCAACCCTGAGATTACGAGTCACACGCCTTAACACACTTGGCCATGCTGGGCCATCATTCATATACACCCTATGTTATTCAATTACTTTCATTATAAGAGAGTGTACTAATTTATTCTGTTATATTAAAACACACCATGCATCTAATCCGCAATATAGTCTGTAACTATAAACCTTGATCACAAATTTCATATAGTCCACTTTAAGAGCATCTTAGAAGTTAGCTTGACGGACTACGGACCGAGGGTTCAGTGATTTGTGTTCTATTGTAGCTCTTAAAAAATGACAAAAATCGTGCTCCGAACGTCGACAAATTTGGTAACGGACAGTATCAACTGCATTCCCTTTAGTTTATTGCTTCAAAACTATGGACAACGAGCTAGAAAGTCATAGCTTAAAAAGTATCACGATTAGGCTAATAGAAGTAAAGTATATTATAAATGTTATACTAACACACATTTACATAAATTTTTGTGTAAATTAAACGACAAATAAACTGTTTCTAAAGAAATAAGCAAAAATAGAAGGAGCAGAAAGTGTTCATACAGTTCAGAACGTGTGAAAAAAACTGATATTCCCGTAAATATTTTGTTTAGTTTGGCGAATAAACTACAATGTACCGTTCCAAAAGTAGACATAGGATTTATAATTATTGGAATTTAGCAAAATATGTACTTCCGGCAATTTAGTGCTGTCTCCGTCATTATCTGCTTGGTCGTGATGGTGAACAGAAAACAACTGTCCAATGATTTAAAAACCGAATTATTTTAAAATACAAGTCTCTTTCCGGTATTGCTACACAACTTAATGTGCCAAAATTCAAAGCATAATTGCCAAGTTTAAGCTTACAAAATCAACTGCTAACCTCCCTCGTTCCGGACTCCCCATCAAAATTCCAGAGAAGTTAGTAGGAACCCTCTTTTAACACGTAATGACATAATGAAGCTGGTAAGGGAAACTTGGGTTGAAGTAAGCACCTCTACAGTTACGAACATATTACGCTCTTCTGAGTTCAAAGCATGCCGTTCTCGTAAAACTCCATATTTAAAGCCTGATAATTTATAAACACGACTGAGGTGTGCAAGAAAGCCTGTAAATAAACCCTTTACCCATTGGAAGAGTATTCTTTGGTCAAACGAGACTAAAATTGAGCTTTTCGACCACAATGATGTTCGCTGTATTTTCCGTAAGAAGGGGGAACGAAATCTTCCAAAGAACACCGTCCCTACAGTTAAACACGGAGGCGGCTCAATCATGCTATGGTGTTCCTTCAGCTCTTCTGGTGTAGGCAGCCTTCAACGCGTCAACGGAATCATGAAAAAAGAAGAGTACGTTGACATATTAGATACTTATATCAAGAATGTTGCTCGGAATTTGCGGCTTGACGTCGTTAGATCTTTCAGCACTACAATGACTCTAAGAATATATCGAAATGTGTGTAATACTAGTTGTAGAGGAATCATATAAGCGTTTTGGAGTGGCTATCGCAATCACCAAATCTCAATCTAATTGAAAACGTTTGGCATGAGTTGAAGACTAGGGTTCATCAGCGTCATCCGAGAAACTTGCAAGAGTTGGAGGCCTTCTGTAAAGAATAATGCAAGAAAATACCAGTCGAGTTCTGTCAAACGATCATGGAGGGCTATGAGGAGAGATTGCGCCAAGTAATTCACCTGAAAGGCTACACAACTGACCATTAAAGTAGACGCATGGACACTTTCTGCCCCTACTATGTTTGGTTATTTGTTTTTAAACAGTTTATTTGTTGTTCAGTTTACAAAAAAATATGTAGATGTGTGTTAGTATAATATTTACAACATACCATACTTTCATTATCCTAATATTGATACTTTTTCACTTACGAGGAAAAAACTACTCACGACGCAGGTGTGCGAACACTTTCTGTCGTAACTGTACCTACTAGATCATCGGCTAATAAACTTGTTCTTAACAGTTGTTTACCTGCCAGCTAAGCTATGTATTTCAATTATTATTGTTTCACTTATCCAACAGTTCTTGAATGCTACTCAACACGCTGTGCAAGTTACGTTGGTAACCTGTTCTATTATAATTTTCGCCCCTAAAATAGGCTTTCTCGGTCATTATCACCATATTTGTAATTACTAACTAATAACTGGTTTCAATTACTATAACCTAATTTTTAACAAGTTTATCCCTATGTTTGGTTGTACCATCAGAAACTTTCTATATTTGAAGTGGTCAGGATCTAATACTGGTCCAACTTGGTAGAAAAGCTGAAATTATATCAAGTCATGCCTTAAATGATTAACTTTTTAACTATTTTTGAGACTTAGATACAATTTTTGCAACTTTATATACTAGTTTCATAGAATTATCTGTCAGATGCATATAGATGGACACTTTTTATCAGTTGTAGTTTCTAACTCATTATTTTCGTATTCATTTTACTGTATGCTTTTCTTCTCTGGCATCATTGATTCTCTCACACAGAATGATATTACAGATTCGAGTAAGTTTAGTATGCTATTGAATTCTAAACTTTTTTGTCCATTTTGTTTTTCCAATATAATGGAGTCCATTCAAAAATGATATTGTAACTATAGGTTTTGCTCTCTATGTTTTGGTAGCTTAGGGTGTAGTTATTATGCAAGTGTACAACGCTGTGGTTTTTGATAACTGATCTGACTGTACATTTCACACATATCCACAGTACGTTTCAGAAACACCTTTGACAAATTACACAAAGTAAATTTCTAGCCAATGATGTTTCGAGCTAGTTAACTGATGTTCAAGTAAATTACTTGGATGTACAAAAATAGTCAAACTATTTGGTGTTGACTTTCTTATTCTGTATAATTCCGTGTATTGTATGTTCTTACTTAAAGATCAAGTAATATTATCAGTCTTTATTATAGTCTTATTTTACGAATCCATTCATTACTATTTTTTGTACTCATGCAAGACTTTAAATAGTGTCTTTCCTGTATAGTTCATTGTACTGTATGAAAGATATTCGTAGATTAATAAATAACGCCACTGTAACCATAAGTATGTAAATATACAAATTTTTAATAAGAGCAAGTACTAACAGCTTATTGATAAGAAATATAGTATGAACTGTTTTAATTTTGAGTTTCTTAAAGATCAATAGTAGTCAAGACTATAATGTACATGATGTAAGAGAGTGGAATATAATTTTGCAAGACACTGATTGTAAAGTCACAATTGTGTAGTGACGATTTCAAATCAATAAATGTTAACTAGCAGTTACATAATTGTTTTTATATAACAATATTTCTATGATAGTATTTCAGATTAAATGTTATACATCATAATTAAAAAAAAAAAGAGAATGGCTGTTGAACTATTACGCAGAGTATAGAAAGACCAATAGATTGGAGCACTCTATAGATCTGGTTGTAGGGCTGTGGTTGTGAATGTAGAACGTTCAATAGCTGTAAATTCGCAATTGTTTTCATAGAGTAGTGTTTGTTTGTTTTTTGAATTTCGCGCAAAGCTACACGAGTGCTCTCTGCGCTAGCCGTTCCTACTTTAGTAGCGTATGACTAGAAGGAAGACAGCTAGCCATCACCACCTAATACCAACTCTTGTGCTATTCTTTTACCAACAAATAATGGGGTTGACTATCACATTATAACGCCCCACGGCTGAAAGGGCGAGCATGTTTAGTGTGACGGGGATTCAGACCCGCGACCCTTGAATTACGAGTCGAATGCCTTAACACACCTGGCCATGCCGGGCCAAAGGCTGAAGTTGCAGAAAAGTATCACAGATAAATAATTAATTGTAGAACGTGGTGTGTAGTAGGTGTCTTTTAAGTATTGGTTATTTGTTTGAATTTCGCACAAAGTCACATTAGTGTAAAACTACAGGGAAAGCAACTAGTAACCACCCACTACCAACTCTTAGGCTACTCTTTTACCTACTAATATTGAGTTTGACCGCCTCCACGACTGAAATGGCGAGTATGTTTGGTGTGGTTGGGACTTGAACTCACGACCCTCAGATCGCGAATCAAGCGTCGTATCCATCGAGCTATATCGAACCGTCTTTTCGTAATTTATCGGGAAGAAAGATTTAGTGCACTTTTTATTTTAAAGTCCGAAAAAGTAAAAATTCTTTTTGATATCTATTGATAAAGATATATATGACCACAATTACTTGTAGCAACCACTACACGCGAACTTATGTTATTTTATTACTTACTTATAGGATGTTGATTTCAGGCAAATTATTGCTCACTTTGTTTCTAGAACATTTATTACGTGTTAGTACAAATGATGCAGCAGTTATCATATGGGAATATTATAATGCAGCGACTCTTGTGAACTACTGAAAGTATTACAAAGAAGTATTACAGAAGTGTGGTTGCAGAGCTGTAATTGTATAACATATAGCTCAGAGTAATGGTTGTATAGCAGTAAAAGACAAGCAACACTGCTAAGAGGTAACTGTAAAACAGTGAGTTTGCAATGGTGGCTGTAGGGTGGATACTGAAAGGCAGTGGTTGTTGAATGGTTAGTTTGTAGTTGTTTGAGATTAGTGGCTATAGATTGGTGGTTGTGGGATACAATTTAATGGGATTTCTATGACTTACTGTTTGTGGATTAGGGGTTTGAAAGTAGTGCGCCTAAGGCAGAAGTAAAATCTAGATAGCTACAGGACAGTGGTTGTAAACTCGTTCTATTGTAATATTTGTAAAGTATTGAACTTTGCACAATGGTTGTGTGCCTTGGGAACCTAGCTCCAATGCCGCCTTTATATATATGTAATTCTTATCGTAAATAACGTTAATAATATTGTTTTAAATCATCGTGAAACATTTCTAACGTTCGGTTATTTCTTAAATTATTATTCGCATATTTTTAGCCATGTAACTTGGTTACATCAGTCAACTACTAGATGGCACTTTATTCCACTTTAGAAATAAAGTGATTTGGGAAATAATTCATTTGAGAAGTGTTTTATTTCATTCTCACAAAAAATAATTTAAAACTATATGGACGAGTAAAGTTTTAAGTTTCTGCAGCTGAAATGTTTGCAATTAGCTATTTAATGTTTACCTTTCATTAAATTACAATTTTTCTTTGAATGCCTTAATTTTCCAATATATTTATTTTTATTCTGTATATTATATATATTTATACTTGTACGGCAAACGCAGAAATGATTGATATTATTTTCAACAATACGAAGATATGCCAAATAATGTGACAAACTGCTAAAAACAAAAGAAAGCCAATGTTATTGATGGAGCTTAAGCCTGACGTGTCATCTTGGTAGCAGGATGTGACAGTCCCTTAATTCCCTTTTGTTTCAATAATATTAAAAAAAAATGATTCAAGTCGTCTTTCTTTCTTTATTCTACATTAATGTGTTGAAATTTCTTGCCCTCGCTAACAGACATTTAAAGAAAAAGACATGAAATATTTTACTACGTATTTCATGCTTGAATCTTAAGCTCTTTTGTTTTCCAGTATAAGCAAATCACGTTACAAACGTTTTTTTTTCTGTTCTTCTCTGTTTCATATAACAGTGTTCTAAAAGTGTTTTTACAACATCTCATTCACATCAGAATCCACAGTATTGAAATTTCTGAAAGGAATTAACGAAACAGGAAGAAAAAAAATGTCTGTCACGTTTTCCTGGGAGTGTTTCCACGCTTCACTCCCTTGTGGCTGGTTTAGACTACAGTACTTTAGGCTACTCATCATTAGCGATTACATGATGAAAAGAACTAGCTGTTTTCATACTCGCAAATCCTACCGACAAACCCTCCGCTGCCTGGAGCAAATTGGGGATCAAGTTTTGCCATCTGAGGCTCGACTAGTTGTCAGTTCTCTCCAGTTTGAAAAGCAATTAATTTGACGGATTATGAAGATAAAATCGTTCATAAAAGCTTTCAACGATGCTTTATGGGGCATAAAATAGTCGGACACAATCTAAAACATGTTTATCACACTCCAGCAATAATAATTCTAGTAAATAAAGTGCTTGAAAGGCATTAAATGATCGATATATACCTGAAACAAACTTCGATTCACGGAGTGATTTTTTTTTCAAATATAGTCAACAAGTGCACGATAAAACTAAAATAAAAGACATGACTGGAATAAGAAAAGTTCTGTAATCCGGGATTAATGGACAACTTCACTATCCAATTTATTTTTTAACTTACAAGGAAATAAAATTAAATTCAGTAAATTAGTTCTAATGTTTGGCAAATTTGATCTCGACGTTCACTATCATGTACTTAAGCTTTCTGATCTCTCATTTGATTTCTATTATACTGACTCCTTATCAATTGCCTAATTCTTACCAGTGTTTTACCTCTACACTGCACCTCTCTTTTTTTTCCATTTATTTTAAATTACCTCAGTACAAGATCAACTCTACTAGTCCCTCCCACTTGCTCTGTCTCTGATATTATTATTAACCTGCATCAATTGTTATTTTAATAACTTCATCAATACAAGACTTTCAGTATTATTATGTAATATTTTCATGACCCGTCTCTTTACTAATTTATACTTTTTACAAACACCTCATCGTCACAATTCCCTCACCGTCAGCATTTGATCTTTCACCTACTTAATGTTTTCCGTTCCTTCTCCTTCGGGCCGAGCGCGTTAAGGCGTGCACTCGTAATCCGAGGGTCGCGGGTTCGCGCCCGAGTCGCGCTAAAACATGCTCGCCCTCCCAGCCGTGGGGGTGTATATTGTTACGGTCAATCCCACTATTCGTTTGTAAAAGAGTAGCCCAAGAGTTGGCGGTGGGTGGTGATGACTAGCTGCCTTCCCTCTAGTCTTACACTGCTAAATTAGGGACGGCTAGCACAGATAGCCCTCGAGTAGCTTTGTGCGAAATTCCAAAAACAAACAAACAAACAAACCTTCTCCTTCGTTCAGTGTTTGTTCTATAACCAACATATTACCCCAAATATTCTGAAGAAACGTATCAGTACGGGGAACTCCATGTTTGTTTTAAATCTTCTTCATTACTTTGTATTGTGTCAATTATTTTATTGTTATACTAGTCTTGTGCCATTGGTTAACACCTTCTCTTACCTTCTTTATTCCGTAAAACTTCCATTAACCAAAAAATTAAGCATTGTTTACTATTCTTTTCACCATATCTCATTCACTCTACACGTTCATAACAACTATGTTTGACTACTCAATGACGTTCAGTTACTAATTTTGCCAAACATTTCACACTTATTGTATTCCTTCTTTACTGCTATTCATCACTGTATACTCCATTCATACCTACTCCATAACCTCTTAAATATATCCTTATTACTACATTTTATTTTAAGTAACTTTATTTAATTTTTTTTCTATTACTTTATCGTTACTGTGAAAATTCTCCACTTCCTTATTTCTATTTCTTACGGTTCACGTTAGCACAGCGGTAAGTCTACGGATTTAGAACGTTTAAATCAGGAATTCGATTCCTTTTGGTGGATCCGGCAGATAGCCTGATATGGCTAGGCTATAAGAAAACACACACACTCTATCTCTTGCTCTTTTAATTTTTTATCAATAACTGTTCTTCCTCTAATTTCAACTTTACGCTGTACCCGTTTTTAATTTTTACTATAGCTTAATTATTTAGCATCACGTTTTTAGTCCGCTCTCCTTCACTCCTTAACACTGATTTATTCTTTGTACTCCTTTTTATTCCCTGGTTGCATATTTCTCATCCTGTGGACACAATGTGTTTTGGTTATTTTCACTTTTATGTCTTCACGTCTTCTTAATGTCTTGTCCTGAAACCATTGTATAGCTAACCGGATCTGTTGCAAAGATTCTAAACAGTAACATATAAGTTTCAGTGCCATAGCGTAAACTTTGACAACTTCACTTTACTTTTTCTTACAAAGCACTTTTTAAAAATCCCTTACATTAAATCTGATTTTAAAACAATAGATTCCGAACCTGTATAAACTCTTTTACACACGTCGCATTCCATGTCAGCTGACATCAGTAGAACATCCTCTTCAGCCGAAATCAGTGGATATTTTTGGACACGTATCTAAGTTACATCAATGATGTTAGCAATACAAATACCGATTAGAAATGTAAAAAGGTGTTCCGTAGCAAACCGAAAGCACCTGTGATGACTTTCGGGCCATCATTAAGATCTCGTTCGTTTTGAGTCGAATTGACTGGGCAACTATAGCAGCGGATACAGTACACGTGATGGGGCAACCTCAGAACTCCACTAATGAGTTTCCAATCGTAAGAAGTTCTCCAATGGGGTTTGTAGCGACAATATAATGAACGAATCTGTTGTAACAACACTTTGCAATGCCTTTCGAATCACATTATATTTAATCAGTTTTTGTGTTGTTGTTGTTGTTGTTGTTGGAACTTAGAAATAATTTAGACTGTGACAATGTTTGAAAATCGGGAAGCTGAAATAGAAGGCATATACAATTAACATAGAAAGTAGTTTATAATCAGTGAGCAACATAATTAAGCTTTTGATTGTTGGCAATACTCTGATAAATAAATATCTTTTACTTCTACTGTTTAGCCTGAATATTGTGAAAAGAATTAATTATTTCGATTAATTATTAATATCACGATTATGCTTTAAAGCTTCGATAAAATATTTTCACGATTCTCGAGCCAGATATTTGATACATAAATATATATTTTCAGAAAAATAACGTAAAAAACATGAACTTTTTCGTTCAAACACGCGTAACGGTTAAATGGAAAAAATTAAAGAGATTACATAAAATGTGAAATAGCGTAAAATATGTGAGAGAAAATATTATTTAATACAATATGTTTAGATTTCTCAAAACTTTGCTTGAAAGTAAATAACTGCCCTGCAAGGTCTCAGACATCATCTGATATAGTATGAAAGTACGCTACACCCAACAGTTGTGCTCTGATAGCGTTATGTTGTGGAAATGTGCTGAATAACTTTATCGTGCAGTGATATTTCTAACAATGGACTATCTGTATTCTGCCCGCTATGGGTATCAAAACACAATATCTAGCGTTGTAATATGTATCCAGTTAAGTGTGTGGATTGCAAAAGGTGTTGTATTGGTAGGGCAAACAGATAACTTTCGATTCGTTTAAAATTTTCATCTCGTGTTTTTGAGCACTTGTGTAGATACAGTTATTGTTTCGATTATTCTTTCTATTATTATATTAGAAGAGAAGAAAAAATTAATAGCGGAAAAATAAAAGAAGCTCTATTGATGAAAAAATATAACCTTATTTTAAACATTTTATATTTTATATGCAAAAACGGCTCGTTTGAGTTGAGAAAATATTTCAAATAGAAGAGCCGTTTTTGCATATAAAATTCTCAACAAGTGGGTTTCTCGACATCACTGATTCTTATTTTAAACAAATAAAAAGGTGCTCATTATGTATGTACATATCTTAATCATTCACCTCTCTCTTGCATATAGAACAAATATACTTATATTATGTACTTATAAATATATACTTAGACTCACGCTGAACGTTTTAGTTAATGTATCTAAATTCTACATTTAATTGATAAATTACTTTTGTTGTCACAATTGCTTAACTTCCATTGAAATAGCGCTATGTATGAGGATATGTATTGTTAGAAACCGGTTTTCGATAGCTATGGTGGACAGAGCACAAATTAGCTCATTGCCTAGCTTTGCGTTTAATTACAAATAAACCAAAGTAATTGCTTGGTCAAATGATTGTTAGATTACTATTGATTGAAGACTGTCACGTGATCCTGTTTAAAATTCAACTCTTTTTTTTTTGTCTCAGTTTCTGTATGCCACTTGATGACGCGAAGTAAACCTAGTGAAACGCGTGTAAAAGTAAATAAAAGTTTTACTATGTACAACGGATAAAAACTTGCGTGAATTATAATTATAATCATTCTTCTCTGTCTTGTGAGAAGTGTAAAAACCATAACACTTATTGTTATGTATGTATATTAATTGTACAGTGTGAGAGTGAGATGCTTTTAAATGATCTAATACTCATCAATTTTATAACGACTGTATATGATATTGTGAAATATTTAAAATACACGACCCTTTACAATGGAACTGTAAAGTATTCTCAGAAGGTGTTTTGCGGCGATACTTTGTAAGATTGCTAAGAGATGTTATTTACATTACTTGGAAATGACATTGTTCATCAATCGTGCAACAACGACCTTACGTCATATGGTCAACTGTAAAACATACCAACTGTTTAGAGGCTCTTGTTAGTAATGTCGTAAGGTGTGACGTACTGCACTTGTATAAAGTGTTCCCTCGCCACTTCGCGGGCTCGGCCGACCCCCACATATATATATATATATATACATACATACATGTATATACAAAATAATAAACATTAAATCTAAAATATAGCATTAAATACCATTAAAATATTAAAAATAAACATAATCAATAGTGTAAAGAAAAAAACAGGTATATTTTGAGATATAAACATATATTTGAGTTTATAACAGCGTAAAAATGGAAACAGAACCAGCTGGAAAGGCTATAGATGTACGCATTGTGCGTCTGCGAAGGCTACGCGAAAGATATGTAATTTTTAATTTTAAGGCTTAATATCTTAATAATTGTTCTTATTATTTCACCAATAATGAACATTATTGTAATAGGAGGGTTAAACAGTTGTACAGGGAGGGTTCTAAAAGTCTAAATGCACATAAATATATACGTAAAAATCGGCGATCCCACTTCGCAGAAAATCTCCTTTCGCGGGAGGTTTTGGAACGCATCTACCGCGATACACGAGGGAACACTGTAGCGACATTTTTGGTATGTAATTAATCCTTGACACCTCAGTTACTTTGTAAAGCTCCGTAACAATAGAACTTAAAAACAACAGAGACAACTGCACTACTCACAAATACTTCATTTATTACACGATGGTGTCTCCCGTTGAGGCGCGTCAAGTGTTTAATATTGTTAGATGTGTTTACTTATTCCAGATATGAATTTTTTTGTTTCTAAATATGGTTATTTTTTAGTCTCACATCACAAGTTAATATGGGAAAATGTTAGAAATACTTAAAAGTCTGTAAAATATTGTTCTATGGCTAATTCAATCAATTCCATGAAATAAATGAAGAATATTAGTTTGTTTACAGTTTTTTCAAACACACTTCATCATCGATAGTTCCATATTATGATTCCCATTATTTTGTTTGTAACTGAATGTTTTTGGTAAACATACCACTGTGTCGTATCATTGTAACTGAAAACATTCTTTTGAGACTGATAATGTGTGTTGATAATGAAAGCAAAATAAAATAAATACAATCTTTTTTTCACTGAAGAAAATCCATATATATATATGGATTTATCTGTTTATAATTCCTTTAACTGATACATTTTTTTCTTATCTCTCCAACTCTCTAACGAGATACGGAACATCACTACAACGCGGCACAACCATTACTGCAGTTGCACACGGAGTCTCGAGCTTAGCATTCTTTCAGATTTTTTTTTCCGAAGAGGAAGTGTCAACGGTAATATCATAATTTTGTGAGCTTTATCTCCATAGCTTCTTGTATGTAAACAAAAAGCTAATCTTCTCATGGCTTAGTGTTCCACCTAATCAGACTAAGTGTTAAAAGGCCGCCCTCCACAAGGAACGGAATCATTAATCTAGGCAACTGCAGCACTATTCCGACCAGGCCTTTTGCGGCTCCCAGTTAGCCGGTGATGCATGAGCCCATATTACTATGCATTTCACACCGAAAAGCAAATATCATAACAGGAAGGATGGCCTGGCTCGTGCAGGCGGTATCATCTGCATACATTTTGTTGTGATAAATGGTCCAGTGCTGAACGTTCTTCCACCCAACCGCCCTGCCGTATCGAGGTGCATTACGTCATTATTAACGGTTCTTTGCTTGAATATGCTTCTGTCTAGGACGATGATAGAGATAGGGTGTTTTATGAGGGTATCGTTTATCGCGAATTTCATGGGTTAAAATGTTGCTACTTTTGCCTTAATCGAGCGATCTGCTGATGGGAGGTCGTTGTGGAGGAGACTGGAACTGTATTACAAACCTCTCTACACGGGCACTTCACGACTACCTCTGTGTCATACAAATATTTATCGATTCTAATTTTTCATTTGCAATAAAAGAAAGTTTACTATGATGCGTAATTGCGCTGTGGTGTCAGTGTACTTTAAAAGTTTACTGATTTAAACGTATTCAGATAGACATAACTAATCATAACCACTGTACGTCTAAATACCACTTTACTTCATTTAATTCAAAATATGAGACCTATATACTATATCCTCAAACATATACCTCCATTACAATAAAATAATTCAGAGGTAAATGTTATTTTCTCCATTTGTTTACCGAAGGCCTTATTTATATTACAGTACGGTATGCTTAGCGTTAATAAGGCGTGTTATTCTCATACTTTTATGAAAGTCTTGTATGTATGAAATGTTCTGTTTAGTTCAGTAATTAGTGATTAATGTGATATAATGGAATATCTACTATTAAATGAAGGCTACGGTATCTCTTACTGTGTTATAATCGGTATTTAATGTATTAAGGTAAGTTCATTATCTGTTCTATGAAGTATTTTCCATCTTTTTATTCAACTTAACCATTATCAAAAATAACAAAAACAGTTATCCACATAAAAATATTTAAAAAAACGGCTTAGTGCAAAAAAGTGCACATTATGCTGCAACATTAATTTTCGCTGCTTCGCTTCTTCGTAGTTTATGTTCTAAGACTTTTATAATGATTAATTAATGCACTGAATAAGTAATCAAATATTTTTGCTAAAATTAATTAAAACGTAAATTATCAATAAGTATATATACAATTTCAGGTAAAACGCAATTGCAAATAACAATGGTTAAACTAAAACTGAATGTAAACTATATTTTTCTCTATGGAATTAAAAAAAAAGAATAAAAAACATTCACGAACGTATAAAACTAACTTATAGAGTTAGGTGCATTTAGTATAACAAACTTGGAACTGCCTAAAAGAGTTATGAACTTCAAGTATTTTTGAGTCATGAGATTGCACTGTACGTGTGCAATACAATAATCCTTCAACGAAAGTAGTAAAGGTAAAATGATTTTATGAAAAGAATTAAAGTTTATTTCTGATTACTAGCTAAATTTATTTTCTTTGTTTTTATGCACAATACAACACAATGGGCTATATTCGTTGTCCTTACAGCGAGTATCAAATTTTAAGTTTTAGAATTATAAGCCTTCAGCCTTACCGCTGAACTATCAGATGCACCAATTATTAGAATATTAATCTAAAATAAGGTTAATATTCTAACTGTTATCTCACCCAGCTTTATTAATAAGTCTACCAGCTGGTCTTTCGATATTGGGAAAGTTACCAGCTCTGTGTTCTCTTATGCAGTAATTATTCCTAAATAAAACATTTAAACTATGCTCATACTACACTGGTAAGGTTGTATTCTAAATTAATAGCAAGATGACCTGTGCAATGGAATTATCAAGTATCACAGACTCGTTTTTATTACTCAAAGGGAAGAAATAATCAAACTGCTCTCTTTATGAATTGAAATTGTCAGTGTGTTTTTAACATTTAAACTGATACATAATTGAAACTAAAAACGTAATAGAACCTTAATCAGAGGAAGAATCGTTATTCATCGTGATTCGAGCTCATAAAGAACAGAATAGTAATTTGAAAAAGTAGGCTTAAGTTTTAAAACTAATTTTGAAGAAACGATAACTAACGACATTATACACAGGATTATTAATGAAGGCTGGTCTAGGCCCAAAGATATCCATCCATTCCCCCCCACTTTCGCAACAATGAAAAATAAAAAGCATTTACCCACTTTATCTAATTCTAGTATTTTAGGCACTGATTATCCTAACAAAGAACACACGCACATTTATATTTATATACATATATATATATATATATATACATATGATAAGAAAGAGAAACCACATTAATTAAAAATCTCTTCCTAAATAGTCTTACTGAGCTAATCTAATTAAATTAGGGTAATTTTATGTGAAACGCATTGCTATTACTTAATTAGGATAATAATACAATAGTTTCAATACAAATAAAGTAACTTTTTCATTTTTTTATATTTATTTGGCAGGTTGCTTAACTTGTAAACGGCTAATGAAAACAAAATATGTTCACTTAAGGTTTGATTTTTTTTTAATTTCGCGCAAAGCTACTCGAGGGCTGTCTGCGCTAGACGTCCCTAATTTAGCAGTGTAAGACAAGAGAAAAGACAGCTAGTCATCACAATCTATCGCCAACTCTTGAGCTACTCTTTTAACAACGAATAGTGGGATTAACTGTCACTTATTAACGATCTTATAGCTGAAAGGGCGAACATATTTGGTGCGACCGGATTAGAACCTGCAACCTTAAACACCTGGCCTGTTTACTTAAGGAAGAATTTATACCACAACAATATGTGAATGTAAAAAAAGGCTGGTTGATAGTTTCTAAACGTTTACAACAAGTTCACAGCTCATGAGCAATAATGACGTGGTTCTGATAATGTATTAATCCACCGCAAAAGCCAATATGTCTACAACCAACCGCAATCATAGTTCTTAATACAAACTCTGTACAGGTCTATACGAATGGATGCATGAGTAATATTTCCACATTCCTTCGTTAAGTCTAGTTGATAAGGTAGATATGGAATATATCTCTAAAGCTAACATAGAAGTGTTTATGTGAAAGGTTACGAAAATATGTTACTAGCCTATTCTTACGATAACTTAAAGTACAGAAATGAGGAAAGATGCCTGATTTGTTTGGGGTTTTTTGTTTTGAATTTCACGGAAAGCTATGCGAACGCTATCTGCCCCAGCCGTCCCTAATTTTGCAGTGTAATACTAGAGAGAAGGCAGCTAGTCATTACTACCCACCGCCAACTCTTGGGCTACTCTTTTAATAACGAATAGTAGGATTGACCGTTACATTATATCGCCCCATTGACTTAAAGTGCGAGCATGTTTGGTGCAACCGAGATTTGAATCCGCAATTCTTATAATACGAGTCGAACATCTAACCCACCTGGCCATGCCGGGCCAAGATGCATGATAGAAGCCGGCATAATCGTCCATTAAATTGAAATAAAGTTCAGATTTCTCTTTTTCATTTAGAAAAGAAGCCATCACTTTGAAACCTGGAGGCAGATCTCCAGAGATTTATTTCTTCGGTTTTCTATAAAGCACATTTAAATATTGTGTTAAATTAAATATATTTACAGATATTTTACTCGCCTTTTATAAGAGGAATACATGTAAAAGATTCTCATCAAAAGTATATGTTCAAAAATAAGTCCCTTTTACCTTTTTGTAACAACGCACATAAGATATGTTCAGAGTCAAAAAATCAACCTTACTTCCCTTACCTGCTTTCAGTTGTATATATTCAGAGTTGATTACATCTGTATATAAACATGTTACATATGCAATTAGCAATTAATAAGACAACTTCAGATGATATAAAATCGAAGTGGAATGATACATATTCGTGATAACTAAATTATGACATTATTTGGTATTTCATAAGTAGTGTGATGCTATCATAAACTGATGGCTTTCAAGAATGGTTTATAACAATCCTTTACAAGACAAAATATTCATACACTCATTAAAATCGAGGATTTAAAATTCCAAAACGAGGATATCCTCTTTACATAACCGCAGTGGAAGACAATGGAATATAGATCAATTTGATACAACAGGACCATCCAGAACGAGACACACAAAAAGCTGTATAGTGACCAAAATTCGACGTCTTGCAATGGTAAGAATCCATAAGGACAGATAATAGTGGTACAAATCGTCTACTTGTTCAGGCAACATTACGGAATATAATCAAGAAGTATCTTAACTGAGAAAATTAACACAAGTGATATATACTCAAACTGTGTTCACAGCATGTATAAATTCAACAATTGTAAGCTTTAATTAAGTAGGTGAAGGATGAATCTGGAATTTGTAGTTTTCCATTCAAAAACATATTGTTCAAGACACCGGGTTGCATGGGAATATCTCTATGATCGGACTGTTGAAATAAACCTTGCTAAACTGTTGTCTTCGTATATTAAAAAAGCTTATGGAAAGTAGCAGAGAGAAATGGTGTGCTTTGGACACTGAAATATTTTCCAACTGATAGCACTGTATAGAGCTAGTGTCACTATATTCATTCTTTGGATAGGTCATGACTGCAGCAACGTTGTTTAGCTCCAAAATCGTTTTATTAATGGGTGTGCAATATTTGTATAGTGTCATTTTGAGGTGTAAATATTTAAAAATTGCTAAATGCTGGAGTAAAACGTATATCAAAACTTTTGATTCACAGTAGATATTCAGTGACGTTTTATTTCAAGTTTTGAGAAATACATGAAAAACATTGTACTTGTTCTTCTTTCTAAGAAGAGAATGTGAACAACATTGGGTTCATTTGTGGATGATACTCAAGAAATGTTTCTAATTCCCTCGTTCACGTGTGAATGTGTCAATGTTGTGTTTCTTGGGTGGCCTGGCATGGCCAAGCGCGTAAGGCGTGCGACTAGTAATCCGACGGTCGCGCTAAATATGCTCGCCCTCCCAGCCGTGGGGGCGTATAATGTGACGGTCAATTCTACTATTCGTTGGTAAAAGAGTAGCTCAAGAGTTGGCGGTGGGTGGTGATGACTAGATGCCTTCCCTTTAGTCTTACACTGCTATATTAGGGACGGCTAGCACAGATAGCCCTCGAGTAGCTTTGTGCGAAATTCCAAAACAAACAGTTTCTTGGTTAGTAACAACCAAGAGATTTTATTTCAATATATTCGATGTACACTCACGTGCATAGATTTCATAAAACTGGTAAAAACATCCAACGTTTAAAAAGTGTAGAACTATGTTTTCTACAAAGGTAAGAATAAAATATACAATTAAAAGCTTCCAATTATACAAGTGAAAAAGTTCCACCATATTCAGAAGACTAGAAGAAACACTGATTACTATAAGGTTCAAATACTTACAGGAGCTAAGCTAAAAACGGATAAAACATAAGTGATCTCTTGAAGTTATTAAACATAAAATTATTTTCCACAGAGCTATAGGCCCAGGTGGCACGCAAGGGACTTTTTTGGAAATGTATGCTTTAGATGTTACTGCATAATATGCAAGTTATACACACTCACCTGTTGGTCTAAAAAATATAAAATTTCCTGTGTTTATTCTGGTCTCTTGGAGATAGTGAAACTCTTCCAACCAACACATATAAAATTTTAATTGTATATTTTACTTTTATATTTATGAAATAAATTACTGTACATTTTAAAACGTTGAATGTTCTTTCTATATTATAAAATAATTTTTGTTCTTTTATTATAAAATGTATGTGTAATCCCACTTGTTAAGGAACTATTCAAATATACATTCTTTTGTCGCAGGAATAGTACGTTTAAGTTATAAGTTAATGTGTGCATTTGACATATGTATAGATGTCCCCTCTCTTGCTAAAAAATCAAGTATACTGAGTGGATACAGAATATTTTAACTTTCAGCAACATGTGTGATTTAACATCAGTAAGACTGACAATAATCTTAATTATATCGAAGTACAATAGACAAAGTGCTACTGAAGTACTTTATACACTTTTCTTAATGGAAACCTATAACAGACATGAAGATGGGGACGTGACTTAAATTAGTATCCGGGCTGTTGTGATATAATAGTGCAAACATATTAATAGATCGGTTAAGTAAAATGATCTGATCAGCAATACCTATTGAGAAATATTTTTCTCTTGTACTCTAGTTAAACTACATGTAGATTGTTGTATTCAGTGTTAGAATTCAGAAATACATTCTCATTAGCACGTTTTTATTAGTAGATATTTATAAATATTTTCGTGTTCCGTTTTATAAAATAATATTATTTATAACATGATGTAACAGTGCTAGATATTCATAGATATTTTCTTCCTTGTTCTAAAAAGATCGCACGTGAACGACATATTTAACAGTAGGTGTTCGGACGTGATTTTTTTCTTGTTCTAACTAAATCTCATGAAAAATGCGATTTTGGGTGATAAAATTCAGGAATGTTTCCCATTTCGGTTACAGAATGAGTACGCGTTAAATGTTTACTATTAAAGTATTACACATTGGATGTTGTTTTTAATGTGAATATTTAGAAATATTTTTCTATCGTCTTCTAGAAAGGACTCATGTAAAATATTGAATTGAATTCTTATATCAGTTTGTTTTCTTTTAGCAGTTTATATCAGAAACTTGTATCAAATAGGTGAATGCTTATTTAATGGCAAGTATTCGTGTCTGTTTCAACCGTATGTCCCAGAAAAATTTATTGTGGAACGTTATATTTAATAAAGTTCCAAAAACTGCTTCTTACCCTGTTATATAACAATTAGATTTTTTTATTTTGTTGTCTTCACCTATATATTTTTAGCATTCCGAGTGGAATGTTGTGCTTAGCAACTGATGTTCAGAAACAATATCTTTTCTATTCTAGTAATAGTAATTGTACAACTTTATGTTTTTTAGTGAAACATATTAAGACATTTTCTTCCACTTCTTCTACTAAGAACTAAGTAAATCATTAATTTCTATGGCATATCCTGACTTATGTTTTTTTGCACTCTTGTATAAGCGTTCTGCATAAAATATTATTGCTTAGTGAGTGAAATTCCTTGCTAAAATCCCAAATATTACGATAATGTATGATAAGGAATTTTTCCTTCATGTACTTTGAAGTAAGTAAAGTGTCTTGTTCAGTAGTTTTTATTTAAAGCTTAAAATATTTTTCTTCCTCGGTTCTGTTAAAGGTACACATAGAATTATATAAGAATAAAAAGTCATATGCAAAGTGCTGTCTTCAATAGTAGATGCTTAATGTTTTTGTTTTTTCTATATTCAACTTAAGCTTTTCGGAGATATATTTGTCTTGTACGAGTACATATGAGTGTTTAGATATCTTCCTCTAGTACTTGCTCATACTGAGTGTTTAGTCAAAATATTTATATAGCTGTTCTATATTATCTACAATAAAGTGTTTTATTTAGTTGCCGAAACGTAGATATGTTATTTAGTCCTTCTCTGAAAAAAGATAACATATATGTAAAGTTTAAATAATTGACAGAAGTTCAGCGATATTTTACTCCCCTATTCTATTGTGATATACAGATATCACTAACCCATTCTCTTTTATTACAGACACACCCATGTATAATACATTAACAGCCTTAGTTAAAAACAAGATCATTCCATCTTACGTCATATGATAATTTAGTCTTAGGTCCTATTTTCTATCTTATGAGAATCTGTCACTGTGTTATCTGCCTTTCCATGATACAGCAGTTCTATTATGAGGAGATATTTTTGCACTTTCAAACAAACTTGCTACTACTTCCAACAAACCAAAACTCGATAGTTAATGTTTATCTACTTTAGTTTGGCTTAGTATAAATTATGTTAATTGGGTAAGTTATTTTTGATTTTCAGTTCATTTTTTTCATATTTTATATCCATTCAGATACAAGTTTTATTTTTTAATATTCATGGAATTCACTTTGTTATATTTGAATCTAAACAGTTTCTCTTAACAGAATTTTGTTAGGTTTTATGTACGGGCCGGATTCTTTACAGTAGGTGTACGTGATTCGTTGGTAATAGACAGCACACAGCTCACTTGTTTTAAAATAAAATATTGAAAAAAAGTCAAACGTTTATAGAAATGTTCATTACACTGTTGGTTATCACTGGGGGATGTCGATAGAGCGATATGATATGTATCTTCACGAAATTTGGCAAGCGTTCAGAAAACATTATAAGTCTCTTGTAAATAAGAAATAAGAACTTTTAATAAAGTATTTTGATGTTTGAATATCTGGAATCACTGCTTAGAGCATAAGGCGATTCTCATGTAAAAATTAAAACTACTCTTCTCCATCTAAAAATCAACAAATGTATTTTGTGTAATCTCTAAAACCTTCGGAATAAATTCCCAGCCTTTTTCTCTATACATCTTTATAGTTTATCTGCTATATTCAATACCCTACTTTTATATGAAGTCGGTGAGTTTGACAAGCTTCATAAACACCATAAAAATAAAAATAGATAAAAAATTACCCTTTCCTTCTTTCTAAAATTACTTCAAATTCTAGCAGGAAATTACATTTCCTTACACTAAAAAAGTAAAGCAGTGTTTCAAATTAAATGTTATTGTTAAGAATGTCAAATTTTGTACCATGCCGTTGGTATATCTAGATATGCATCGTATCGCGACATCAATTCCATAAAATATATCAGTTACTATCATATCACGGCATCAATATGTATCGCATCACTCCTAATTGTTACAGTTGCATTCAGAGCTTTAAATAATTGTCTCTTTTTCTTTATCAAAGTCTTCATATACTGGTTCAGTTACTTTGAAATACGATTTGACAAAACAAATTATTCGTCTCTACTTTGTTATTACTATATACTCTGTGATATTTTACTTTAAAATCATCATTGTATCTTCTTTATTGTTACATTCATAATAACGCAGTCTAGATCTATCTTTCGGATCACGTTCTTATGTGTTTTTAAACGCTGACAGAGGACTATAACGTTCCACAAGCTAACAAATATTATGATGCAATAATTCTTCATTAAAACAAGAAAAATTCAGAAGATTCTGGTCGGATAATGAAATAATATAAAAATCGTCAGTTCATAACAACTGAACTACACAATGCATGATTCTTAAATAATTAAGTAAGCAAATGTGTGAAAAACTTACCCTTCTAAAAAAAGTGTAACATTTGTGCTATATAACTGTATAAATCATAACCCTCCCATTAAACTTTAACAGAAAAAATCGTGTATATCCAACAAATTCAAGTATTGTCCGACTACTCAACACAGTACTACTTTTACCATCTTCAATTGTGCTTCTATTAATTAAGTATTTGATATTATTTGAATTTATACCAAATCTTTTCTCTTTCATTTAATTAGCAAAAGATTAAATGTCTTTCTGCACGCTACTTTTTTTTACTAGATCCCACTGACTGTTATATTTCCGTGTATAAGATATAGTTATTGCAGAGTTGATAGTTGTTTGTGTTTCTGTTTTCTCACAGTGATTCTCAGTCTCATAATACCTTTAAGAAACTATAGCAAAGATTATTTTTTGTTGTTGTTGATGTATATGGATGAGAAACTGGAAGCTTTATCTCAAGGTACCGTAGATGGATTTAGATATCCTTCCTATTGACCATGGAATACTAAGACATGTTTTCAAAGCCTTACACTTTGGCCAAGATTAATGAATCCATACTTGGTCTTTCTCACTGACTGATAAATAGAAAGCGACAGTGAGGAGATGAGTGATGTTGGACACATTGAGAGAACGTAGAGAGGTTTATACAGTGATCATAGATCAGTATTCAGTGATTTTGACACCTCACTTGAGTCTTCTATATGTATGTAATGTTCTCTGAAACAGCCAGAAGAACTTCTGCAACGATTGTTTGTTTATTTGTTTTGGAATTTTATGCAAAACTACACTAGGGTTATCGGCGACACCCGTCCCTGATTTAACAGGATAAGACTAGAGGAACTAGGGCTACACTTGTACCAACGAATAGTGGATTGGCTATCACATTATAACCCTCCATAGCTGAAAGGGAAATCATGTTTTGTGACAGGAATTTGAACTTGCAACTCTTAGATTACGAGTCATGCACCCAAGCCACCTGGCCTTTCTAGGCTCCTTTTGCAAGGAGGATAGAAATATTGACTTCATATGTCAGCAAGAACCTCTTAGTCGGTCATACTCGACGAGACCCTATTGTTATGGTGATACATTTACTCAAGCAAGTATGAGGAAGGAATATAACATTGATAAAAATATAAGGATTCCAACTGATATATGTAATAAGACAATTTCCAGTCAAGTTTTTTGGCTTAACTTTTATCGTTGTAGCAGTGCCACTTGCTAGTACAGCGGTAAGTCTACGGATTTACAACGCTAAAATCAGGGGTTCGATTCCTCTCAATTGGCTCAGCAGATAGCCCAATGTGGCTTTGCTAGAAGAGAAACACATACACGTTGTAGCAAAAGTGAAGTCAAACCCACTCTAAGAGAAAAAGGTATAAGAGTTTGTTTTTTGAATTTCACGTAAAGCTACACGAGGGCTATTTGTGATAGCCGTCCCTAATTTAGCAATATTAGTCTAGAGGGAAGGCAGGTAGTTATCATCACCCACCATTAACTCTTGTTGGACTGCTCTTTTATCAACGAATAGTGGGAACAACCGAACATCATAACGCCTCCACGGCTGAAAGGGTGAGTATGTTTGGTGTAACGGGGATTCGAACCCACGATCTTTGGCTTACAAATCAAGTGCCTTAACCACCTAGCCATGACAGACTAGTTATAGAAGTAAAGTTATATTATCACTTTGCCTAGTGAAACACAACAATGTTTCTCCGTAAAAAAGTACAAGTAAATGCCTGTAGGCATTAATATTTGCATGATACAATATATCCTAAAATGATGACAGGTGGAAGGTTTCCCTAATTAATTTATGCACCATTACTTGCACATTAAAGATATTATGTCTGTAATGGAACTATTTTAGCAACATCAACATATGATTTGGTACCGTTCAAACTGTAGTAGTTACTTTTGAGCTTCATCAGCTCTGCAGGCCCCATCATCATGACCACAAACAACATATAGCGACATAATTCAGGTTGTATCTTGGGAAACTTGCAAAGTATTGTCGAAAGTATTATCATCTTGCTGTTCTGAATGATACAATGATACAGATGAAAAGGTATATATGGGTCTACATGAAGGGAAGATAATAGAGATATTTGTTACTCTAACAATTAAATGTAAGAAAAGGTAAACAAATTAAAATTAGTAATGAAAATACAACAACGAAGATTTTATTTCCATAATAACTATTGTAACACAGGAAATATATTTGAATATGATTTTCTTCCAATGTTTGCATTGAATGATGTTTAAAACTAGGAGACAGTTAATGTTAATGTAAAAATATTAAAGATGAATTAAGCGTTAATTTGAAGAACATATAAAACATTTAACTTTTATCACGTGGATTCCAGTCTTCAGTAAAGTTGACCAAGATATTAATTTTATGGCCGAACATTTTGTCTAAAAGATAATTAATAAATAAGTTGATAATGGAAGGTCAAATCAGCTAAGTTAATGTACTCATTTTGGATGCAAGTTCCAACTCAAAGTTGTCTATACATCAAAAGTTCCATTAGCCTCGAGCTGATGTAATTCTTTCACAACGAAGAGTCCTTTGTATAAAATTATGATGAATAATGTTTTTTAATGACCTCTGCACCTACACTAAAGATAAATAATTTAAATTGCACAGCAAGAAATTCTTATTAAATCTGGGTAAGTATCCACCACCTATTCATCCTTAGAGTGCACTATAGATCGTCCTTATTCTATATTTTGTTAGAAATAAATCCCCTGCGTCTCAATTCCTTATTCTTATATAAACCACCTTGATTTGGGGATCTGTGTAAAAATATTGCTGAATGCATATTTTAATATTTAAAATAAACATATGACAAAAACTTTTCAAAAAAGGAGTAAATACAGAAATGGCTAACATTAAACCTTTTAAAATAAAGCAAACAAGACAGTGGTGATAGCATTTGCATCTTCTCAACATAATAGTAGAAAGTTAACAGATAAAATTAGGATAAATTAAATTCATTTGCGATTGAATTAAATCCACAAGGGATGGACGAAAAATGACCTTCTTGAACATGTTAATTTGTTATATCTTTTATTAGATGTATATATGTAAAACTTTACGTTTCTAGAAAGCACTCAACGAGATCTGTTTAAATATGATCTTAAATGCTACTTTTAACACTGTCTTTTGTAAATACCTGAACCTTTCATGATTTTAGTTACATATTATTATAAAAACTGTTGTGTCGCTGCTGTAATTTCTTATATCTTCTTATCCTGATTATTGTATAATTAGTTAACACATGTTAATTCTCAAATGCTATATGTTAATTTTGACTTGTGCTAGAATATAGAGATGATATAAATGCCATCCCTACTACCATGTTTGCATCAGTTTTGAGCGATTGATATCAGTCATCCCTACATTTGCTTTATTTTTAAAAAGGTTTTGTTATTCAGTTGTTTTTAAGCAGTATTTCAATAAACATAAGACATTTGTATTTATAATGAAGTTTTAAATTCAATGATGTTTTGGAATATCTATTATTGATTGGTATTTTCTTTTTCATCCTGTGCTTAAGCATTTTAAAGAAGCACAAAATTTCTGTGAAACACTAACTTCAACGGGTAACAACAACATCTTTACACCAGAATTATGTTTTTTATTTAATAAAAAAGAAGCAGAAAAAAAGAACAAAAATGTTAAATTTTCGGTGATAATATTTATTAAAATTTTCAGACTCAGTCCGTGCACATATATGTATATAACATATGAGCTACTGAGGAGACATTTCAAAATGCCATTTCGATGAACAATCCAAGCCATGCCTTCCTCTGTAGTGTTACCACCTGCCTGATACCATTTGTAATGTCCTTTGATATTTTTTATTACACTATATTCGTTAATGCTTTGGTATTGATATCAAAAGTATTCTTTTCCCATCCATGTCTCAAAGACATATACCAAATGTTAGACAACAAGTAATTAAAAAGAGATAGACTGTAAATGCCGTGAAAAATTTACCATTTTAAACTGGTGAGATGTAGTCTGGGAACAGCCACCTATATGTTCCTATTCTTAGTTGTGCTATAAGTAATTCAGCACGTCAAGTGCCATACATGACTTAGTGTGTGTTTGTGAAATTATGTTGATATGAAGAAGAGTTTGGGGTACACAGAAGAACTATACATAATTTTGTGGTGCATCAAATACTTAGATACAGACCACCAATAAAAATGGTGATAGGCTGCAGTCAGTGGAGAAGTTTGACTCAGGAACACCTTTTGTGCCATTGCTAAATGTACAAAATTTATTGACACACATTCTGGTTCAAGTATCGACGTCTTAATTTTAGATATCCTGCAGAGGTTATCTGATAATAGAAACTGTACACTTGGTGAACAGTAGCTGTGTTACAAAAACATATGAAACGTTAACAAAGATATGCAAAAGATCAATAGAAAACACAAATATAAATATAAAATGGGATTAGAACTCTATCCAAAACCACAATTAAATATAATATTAGGTTATACAACGAACTAATGAATAGTGAAATCCAAGTCAAACTTTTTCAATTTGTCATCACCCCAAGATTAAGGCATGTACTAGTTATAGTTTACAACTGTGACAATACTGCAATTTCGCACAAAGCTACTCGAGGGCTATTTGTGCTAGCCGTCCCTAATTTAGCAGTGTGAGACTAGAAAGAAAGCAGCTAGTCATCACCACCAGTCGCTAACTCTTGGGCTACTCTTTAACCAACAAATGATGGGATTGACTACAATTATAACGTCTTCACGGTTGAAAGGACGAACATCATTACGGTGACGGGGATTCGAACCCACGACCCTCAGATTACAATCGAGCACCTTAACCAGGTGGCTAGGCCGTGCTAATAATAAATTTTTGATTGATTATTTTGAAATTAAGCACAAAATTACACAAAGAGCTATCTGCGCTCTGCCAACCACGGATAAGGGAAGACGAATTCCAGCGATGTGAATCCTTAGACATACCGCGGTGCGACTAGGGAGAGAATTAATAATAAATATTAAGAGCAGTATATAGTAATTCCAGTCACTAATCTATGTCTTTGCAGAATTAAAATTGCTTATTTATCCAAGAGAGATATTCTATTTGTATTTGACAAGGATATTGTCACGAGTGCAAGATGGAGTACATCAAATACTAACTTCTGTTGCACACCATTACTAGATGACAAACGAAAAACTTCTTTCGCTGAGATATTTGTCAAACATTTATTTGTAGGTAATTTACCATCATTGAAATGACCTATGAACATGCTGAAATTGGATAACCATTCTTCAAGGAGCACAAATTCACTGTAGTCAACAGGATAAGATTCGAATGATTTTTGTTGTCAGTTGTAGAATATCCTAATTTCGGAAATTATAATGCTGTGGAAGTTAAAGTATCAGCCACAATGTTATACTCCTAAATAGTGAGAATTTTACTTACAAACAGTTAACAGACACAATAACATTTGAAGGTCTGTGAAGAAAAACTGAAAAATCTACACCTTGTTTTGTAATTGCTTACTATTCAGCATGCTGAGAACCATCTTGAATACAGTTAAGGAATCTCTGAGAGCTCACGAACAATAAAAAATATAAGAGTTCAATACTACTGTTATAATTACAAGAGCAAAATCTGACCTGTGATGACATTAGTGGTATTAATTGTGAATTTCCAAACTTTACTTTAAAAACAACCTACAGAGGGCACTTTTTTCTGCATTTCCAAAGAGATATAAGGTAATAAAGTGAACGCTACATTGAAAGTACAGGCCAGAGAACCAAGAAGTATAAAGTTTAAGGCTCTACATTTCAGAAAATAACTTTATACATAACAATACTTCTCAAAACAAAATTACTCATTAAGTTCTAGTGGCAATTAATTATGTTTTAAAATAGCTAACGTTTATGCGTTGGCAGATATGCCACCTAAGACAACTGGTGATAAATTATCTGAAAAATAAATTATTTACTTCAGAGCGCTAGAAAAATTCATAATGACTAAAGAACAAACTTTGACAATTTATAATTTGCTCAGTTCTGTAAAGTACTGAACGTGGTGAAGATTTGCTCTTCAACTTATCATCTTTTGCCTGATGATTAAATACAGTTGAGTGCTCAGCAGTGTGGTTTATCCTTTCTACATTAGTGACCTCACATTGAATCAATGGGGATAAAAGTGGTTACGTATGACATTACACCTATTTTTTAAATGTGCTAAAACCTTCTTTGTGAAATTTTATATACATATATATTACCTGAACTATATATGAAGTATTGTGTCCAGTTAATTGACTTTTCATGAAATATTTTGATATACTCATATGTTAGTTCAGTTTAGCTAATTTATACCCTGATATTCTGTTATAAATTCACTAAAAAATTCTTAATTCAGTTTGATATAGCTCTGTTTTGTTTACAGTTTCTCTTAGCTTGTGTATCACTTGATCAGTAACTATATCTCTTAGTTATTAAATGTGTCTGCAACTAGAAATGGTACGAACATTAGTGGAACCCCAGAATATGACAGTATACTTAATATAAAGATAGAAACACAATTCTTTAAAACATAATCAAAATATCAACTCCAATGTTGATACATGTTCTCTTAACCCTTGTTAAATATTGCAGCAAACCGCTTAACCGAAGCGTTAACATTGTTTAATTTTATTCAAAACATATACACTTTCACAGGAGCAAGGGTAACAAAAACATAATCCAAAGTTAATTAAAATAATTATTGCTAAGAAGCTTAGGTTTCAAACTTTGTTACTAGCTTGCGACATGTCATCAACCTCTCCAGAAAGAAGCTATGTGACAGTCGTCTTGGAATGTCTTGGGCTATTTTATTGCTACATGAAAACAAATGACTTCTTTTATCATTTTTTTAAAGCCAGGAAAACTACATTATGTTATTTAGTAAATTAAATTATTATGTGGATATTTTTGGAACCGCAAGCTTCAACTTTAAGATTTCAAAAGGTACTGCATGTATACATATTAGGGTATTAATTATATTACCAGGTATTATATATGTACATATATATTGGTGAATGAAAGTGAGCTCGTCTAGGCCAAAATGCACAATGAATTATTTACAATATTTATATGGTGAGTATCGAATCTTATAATTATCGTTATAAGACCTCAAGCTTTACGTCGAGGCATGATATGTGGCAATTAAACTGTTAACTTGCATTAACTGGTTGTTAATACTTGTACAAAGACTTTAAAGAAATTGTTTGAAAAATAGCTTACAAATAGAATAGTGAAGTAAAAAAATCATTTCGGATAATTTAGGATCACAATAATCTATGTTCAATTCCAGCAAATCTTGAATAGTTAGAACAAAAGCAATTAATGATAAAAAGAGGTTTTACTTCTGTTGAGAAAGAAAACTCATCTTGTAAACCTTTAAAGTGTAACATCTAGTCTTGCTCACAAAAAGAATTATGTTGACTTCCTTTTCATGCCATTGTTCAAAGATCAATAGGATCCAGGTTACACCTTTAATTTCTCATCAAATTATTGTCCTACTTGTTAACCGTCAAACAGGAATATCCCTAGATGTATTATTTGATGTTTCATGTTTCTTATTATCATGGCTGATAAATTGTTTTGCTCCTGGTTACCAATCAGACTAGATTCTGACCACACTCTACTATTAATTAAGTCCGTTTTTTGTTGTTGTTACATTTCTGGTTATTCACTAAATAAGACTGTAGCCTAGTTGTTTTTGTTGGAGATTTTATGTCTACATTATGCCCACTTTTTTGCTTAATACTTGGTTATTCATCAAATTGGAATGTGAATTAGGTTTATCTTAGAGTTTCTTATGCTCTATACTTATCTCCACTTTCTTGCTATACCTATGTTTACTCGTTAAGTACAATCGTCACCCATAATTATTCTTTGGTGTTTCCTATATTTCATAGCTATACAGACTTCACTGTTATTCCCCTGGCTGCTCGTCAAACAGGACTTTTACCCAACTATACTGCTTGATGTTTTCTATGCTCTATAATTATTTCCATTTTTGTTATACCCCTAGTTGCTCATTAAATAGGACAGTAACCCAGCTGTACTTCTCGGTACTTCCGATTCCATAACTATGTCGACTTTCTTGTTAAACCTCTGGTTTCTCGTCAAACAGAACTGTGGCCCAGGTGTATTTCAAAGTTTTCTACATTCCATAACTATGTCGACTTTCTTGTTAAACCTCTGGTTTCTCGTCAAACAGAACTGTGGCCCAGGTGTATTTCGAAGTTTTCTACATTCCATAACTATGTTGACTTTCTTGTTAAACCTCTGGTTTCTCGTCAAACAGAACTGTGGCCCAGGTGTATTTCGGAGTTTTCTACATTCCATAATTATGTCAACTTTCTTGTTATACTCCTGGTTACTCGTCAAACAAAACTGGGACCCAGGTGTATTAGTCAGAGTTTCGTGCGCTCCATAAAAGAAGCTTTTCTAAAATTCTGACAGAGAGCTTAGTGCCGTTTTCGTGCGTCGTCACCTGTACACTATCACTATCATCACAATTTCAGGTCACGCATAACCGTCTTAAGATCTTTAAACCTTTTATTTCTTCTACTTTAGTGAGCTTACAAAGCGGAATGGATGAGAATAGGGGGAACGCTGACTGGGTAATTGTTTACGGCACCACGCAGTCTCGATGATGGTTCACGTGAAAAGTGACGTTTAGAGAGAACCTTCGAAATCCAGGACTTTTCATTCACTTAGCGGCACGTCTAAAATTGGACGGTCGGTTATCTGCTGAGTTCTTTCAGGAGATAGATATGCGTCGAATATATTCCATGTACGTGTCAGTATATCTTTGATTCAATGGTTGAAGAGCATGTGGTATATGTAACTGAACGTATTCTTGAATAGAGATGAACAAGTCACTTATTATACGACCGTCTTTGTAAAATACTTCTTATGTGTACAGACACAAACACACATATATATACTATTCTTAGACTTAAAAGTGACAGCTATTTTTCATGTATATGTCATTCACATTTTTAAGGACCGAGATATATAATATAACCTCAACACAAACGTAACTTTGTTCCGAGATACAAATGTTATATGTGTAATTGTTAAATACATTTGTAGGTACTATATAATATAGACCTGTATTAGACCTAGATGTAAGAAACCCAGAACAAAGATATTTTAGGTATCTTTGTTTTGAAATAGTTCGTGAAAGCCACGTTGTATTTATAACCATATGAACTTACGAGGAAAAGGGAAGAAAAATACGTAATAAAATATCAAACCCATTGCATTTATCAATTCCAGATCTTATATGGCCATCTGGATATATATAAGATCCGCATATTTTGAATTGTGATAAATAAAAGACACGAAAGTTAACATCTTACGTAAAATAACAAAAATCTTTGGATACAAATGATCCACACTCGAGTCTTAAGCGTTTCAACGGATATCAGAATACAAAATTATTATTTTAGACTAGTTAACTAATATACAGACCTCTTATATATGTATATTAACGTATTTGAATAGGTGTTACATTTCATTTACATGTTTTATTTGTGAATTACAGGCATGTAGAAAACATATTCAATTTGTGTGTGCCAGAAATAAGGGTTAACTAAGACTACAACTCCAAGTATCATGATATTCATGTTACTTTATTTTACTTCTTACATTCTCATTTTTTCAACAATATTTTATGTCAGAAATTAAATATGAAAGTATCATTATAATGTCTATTTTATAATCTAAAGTATACAATGTATCAATGATAATATTTTGTTACATAATATAAAATTTAAAAACAGTTTATTCCTCTGACACAATGTTACATAAATAGTAAAAAACTGGTTTATATTAATAAATCTGATTATGTTGAGAGTGAAAATATATACTGTCATACTTGAAATTACACAATAGTGTGAAAAATAGTCACTAAATGTCATATAAAAGAAGAAAAAGACCAAATTATATAAGTAATGGATATAAACGTACAGTCACAACACGATGTCATATGAACAACATAACATGTGGTATAAGATTTGACTAGACAACCTTCGAAAAAACTTGATACTTCTGAAATGCAGTGTTGGACAGTAGTGCGTAATAATGGCCATCAAATTGAGCACGATTACAAAGTGTGATAACGTTCAGTGTGAACAAGAGATGAAGCTTTACCTTAACAACACACTTATAGTAAACGAACTTTAGCCCTTACATTCCTGAAGTATATAGATATTGAATAGATAATTATAATTAGCGTGACATCAAGAAAACATTGTAACATAGATATATCGTCATAGCGTAGATAGTATGAAAACAATGAATAAATATGTACAATAATAATGCGATTATATAATCTGTTATTTACGGGTATATTGTAACGTTAAGGATAGATAAGAAAGTAAAAATAACCGTAATAAAACGAGATTAGATAAACAATGTATAAAGATCTACCATGACATCTGCAAGAACATAACTAGCGAATAATGTCTTCAGTGACATCCACCATTACATAAACTGTGAACAATCATTTACTATCGCAGCATGGAGTTTCATGAGCAACATACAGAGACCCAAATTAAAGGTTCGGTTTACTTTGGATGCTTGCGAAAAGCTACTCTACGCTAACCGTCCTTAATTTTGAACTGAGAGGGACATAGAGAGAAACTAGCTTGTCAACATCATCTGCCGCTAACTTATTAGCTATTCTAAGCGAATAGTGGAATTTTATTTTCATGGTTATAACTTACACACAACACGAAAGTGTGGCACATAATCTGTTTTGTACCAACGGAAAGTGAATTACATGGGTCACAGCCACCCAGAAAAACAAAGGGTCAATACACTAAATTCACAGCATAGGATTACATAAACTGCTAACAACGATTTAATCTTCATATCGTGGATTATATGAAAAGTTTTAAACCTTTATACGAAAACTGGATTATGTAAGTAGTGAAATAAATTACATTGGCTATAGTTTACCTGGCCCGGCTTGGCCAGGTGGTTAAGGTGCTCGACACGTAATTTAGAGTGGTGAGCTTGAGTCCCGATCACACAAAACGTGACCCTTTCAGGCGTAGGGACGTTATAAAGTTACAGTCAATACCACTATACTTTGGCAAAGGAGTAGCCCAAGAGTTGGAGGTGAGTGATGATGACTAGCTGCCTTCCCTTCAGATATCCTTCGTGTAACTTTGCACGAAATTCGAAACAAACAAACAAACAATTTACCTATAAAGTAAATAAAGAATCACATTCACAGTATGGAGTTACATAAGCGATAAATAAGGATCGAACTTGAATTTTCATGTTTATGAAGCATATAGGAATATACTTTATAGATTGTGTAATAAGAGAAGCAAATGAAATAAGATGAACAGTTAAGAAATGTTCACATTCATATAATAAAATTACATTAATAATGAAATGCGTCAAAATGTTGATTTATGAAGGTTGTTACACAAAGATTCTAATAAAGCAAAAGAAATAAAAAATACTAATAATATTTAATATTGAATTAATGACACATCACGTAGTTAATTAAAGAGTACCTAAAAGGTTTTCCTTAAAACGTTAGGATTTATTCTCAGATTATTTTGTTGCATGAACAAAGAATAAAGGTTTAGGCGTTGTACAAAAATTGCGAACGTTATATTAATGATTTTGGATTCCCACTATACCGTTGTAGTTCATGTATGCTTGTTTTTGAACTTCGGGCGAAGCTACACCAGAGATATCTGCGCTAGCCATCCCTAATTTAGTAATGTAAAATTAGAGGAAAGGCAACTAGTCATCCCCACCCACCGCCAACTCTTGGGCTACTCTTTTACCAACGAATAGTGGAATTGACCGTACATTATAACGCACCCACGGCTGAAAGGGCAAGCATGTTTGGTTTGACCGGGACTCGAAACCACGACCTTCAGACTATTAGTCGAGTGCCTTAACTACCCGACAATGCCAGGCTGTAGTTTATCTCATTACAATTGATTATGATCTCTCTAATGACCGCTGGCCCGGCATGGCCAAGCGCGTAAGGCGTGTGAATCGTAATCCGAGGGTCGCGGGTTCGCGCCCGCGTCGCGCTAAACATGCTCGCCCTCCCAGCCGTAGGAGTGTATAATGTGACGGTGAATCCCACTATTCGTTGGCAAAAGAGTAGCCCAAGAGTTGGCGGTGGGTGGTTATGACTAGCTGCCTTCTCTCTAGTCTTACACTGCTATATTAGGGACGGCTAGCACAGATAGCCCTTGAGTAGCTTTGTGTGAAATTCCAAAACAAACAAACAACTCTAATGATCATGTATCTTCACAATAATCCTGCAGCTTAATTTTATAGTAAAAATATTTGTCATAAGAATGACATATTCAAAGCACACTCATTCTCTCCACATGCTTTCCATATTCCATCTACTATATGAGGACAAAACTTCCTAATGTTCATTTCAGCAGTGAAATCCCATAAAAATCTATAGGTGCTGTGTGAGACGAATTTGACTAATAACTCCTCGTATGGAATAAAATGAATACCCATTTCATTCTGCAGCCACTTGAGATACACCAAGTATAAGACGTGGTATCCTGCTTACCATGGTAGGAGCACGATTATTTGCAAGAATTTCTCTAGATGGACGTGGTATTTCAAGCTGTTCCGATTTTGTTGATAAACGTCAATAAGTAGAATGGATATCCTTCCCCCAATCACTTTTTGGCTCTGTTGTACTACCAACGTAACACCGATCGATGTCAAAATATAAATCTGATGCATGTCGTTTCACCTCAATTTTATATGGGTTGTACTTGTCACATGTTATGCTGATCTAAATATTCAAAATAACTTTAACATAACGTACTCAATCCTGTATGGCAAAACAGTAGATAAATATTTATATTCATTACTGTTAAATGGTGTTACTGTTTTAGCACAGAAAGAAATAAAAACAAATATAGATTTATGTTACATAAACTTTAAAACACATATTTGTCGTGGCATGTTAGAATCAAATGAACAATAAAAAATATTTTTGAGGCAATATGAATTTAAATGAATAATGAGTAAGTGTTTACTTCCATAGCTCGAAGTACATAAAATAACTCTTACTATTAAGAAGGATGGTTAAATAAACAGTGAACAACGGCAAGAGAGGGTAAAATATTTACCGTCACATCATGAGGTTAAATGAAGAGTAAAAGAAAAATTGCCTTCACATCATATAATCACATAAGCTATGAATAATAATGGACTTACTTAAGGTCTTCGAGTATGTAAACAGTGATTAGATGTTCAGTGTAATTATTTTGAATTATATAAATAGTATAGAAATAACTGTGTTTCATAGGTAAAAATTAGAGAAAAAGCTTCACTAAAGGTATGTACATGATGATGAAGTGTTCGGTGAAGTAATTATTTTCTATGAAAAATTAATAAAGAATTTCCACAAGACAAGTAATTGCATAAACGCTGCTTGAAAGCTTACTTCAGCAAAACCGATATCTTAGAGTTACATAAATTCATGTCTGTGTCCAATATTTGATTATGACAAGGATTTCATCAGTGGCTCTTGTACCACACTATTTCAAAAGAGGCAAAAATATATTATGTACACAAAATAACAGACTACTATAATAAATGCATCTAGAAGTATATTTAAGAAAGTAATAATTTTAATAATAACACAAAGAATATATTTTGTAAATAATTTTTGGGATAATTGAGTGGTATACTTTCGTCTCTAAATATAGATAGAATGTGTTTAATAATAAACATCAAATATAATGAATGTTGTTGCGAAAAACACTTGGAGATATTAAGTACTACAGATATGCCAGCTTTTTATTAAATGTATCACAGTGAACATAATATATTACGTACGTAATTGCTACAAGCATGTTGAGATACTATACAACACAGATACGCCAAGCACATGTTAAATCTAGATATAACTTAGAAAAACAGAAATATTTAGAAATTCTTTATTTTGTAGTAGCTTATGAAAGGCATGCTGTATATACATATATATATATATATATAAGTACTTATGATGAGAAAGAAGAATATATAATAAAATGTTAACCACCTAGCACCTGCCAATACTAGAAAAAATATTGTTTTAATATTGACTGTTATTATATATGTGTGTGTGTCAATATATGTTATTAATGTTTGTTTACTGTTATCCGTGTGTAAGTGTATTTTGTACACAGAATGAAATTTATATATTACATTAAATTTTGATCCCCTGGAAACTACATTCTTGTTGTTATGTTGTTCAGTTTAAAACCATCGTTATATTACAACAGTAGGGTACTTCAACCCCCATTGAAACCATCTTGGTACAAAACTGTGCCAAAAACAAAATACTTTCTGAGTTTAATGCTGGCTTTTAGATCTCGGTTGTTTTGCGTAAAACATGCCAGCCTGTTCTGAAAAGTTTGAAGGATAAGATCAACAAGTGAGGATCAAACATTCCAGCAGAGACATATTAATGAAACAGCTCCACGCTTTCAGCTACTGGAACGTAGCAGTAAATACATTTATTTGCTTATTATTTGTTTATTATGAACATTCACGTTAAGGTACACATATATCTTGTCATCTGTGACAGCCTCCCTAATTTTAAACTAATTGATTACAGCTTCCATAAAATCAACGTGCATACAACCTTGGGCTACTCTTTTTGAATAGTGAGATATCACCTTCTTTTATTTCAGTGAATTGACAGTTCTAAACGAATTCTGCTTTTTTTTTCAGCATTGGAACAACAACTAGTGGACTTTCTGATGTACAGTACAGCACGCCAAGTGTTCACATACATCTGTCTCTTATTCATTTAAGAATAGCTACAACTAACTGGTTCTAGCCAGGAACTGTAAATTAGAGACGGCTTTGCCTAAAGCTAAAGATCTATTTCTCAGACTGAAATTACTAAATACGACTAGTCTTTTCATATTTAAGTTAAACTCTATCGGTTGCTAATAAAATTTTCTCATAATAATGTTTTGCATAAATAATAGTTTAATATTTATTGTTATTTAAGCGATGTTATATTTAAAAAAGCATTAAATTATAGAATGTATCGAACAAAACAATAAAACTCTGCACAGAAGAAAATAGTTTGAAATGTATAATAAATCTTTATCTGTCTCCTTCAGTAACGTCAATTGGTTATTCAACAGTAAAAATCTATTCGCTGCGTTCAAACATTCTAGGCCTAGTGTTAGATAAAGTGAATATGTAACTACAACGACTTTTCAAAGCTTCGTGAGACCTTTATCAAATGTGATAATGTTTCCGATTTTCTTTGTTTGTTGTTTAAACACAAAGCTACGTAATAAGTTACATTTTTAACATTATAAGCCCTTAGATTTACGGAAGATCCACGAGGAGCAATGTTCTCGATATTTCAGCATTTATAACGTTGATTACATACCAATCCTTTAATGGTGGGTATTGAGGGCTCTTACCTAACAGTTTACGGTGTTGTATAACATACTAAATGTCCTACATTTGTGAATAGCTTCCATCTGACAAAGAAAAACACTTAAGTCTTTCAGATTGAATCTTGAAGGTTGTTTCAGAAAACGTTGCCATTTGTTACCATTCAAGTAGTTATTTTATTTTTAAAGTACACCTTTCTGTCACTCAGCAAAATGTTCGCTTGTTCTTTATATATATACATATGCACCATCTCAGTCTTATGTGTTATGGAACATTAGATTATTACATTTGGAAAATATGTTTGTTGATGTAATATCAGTTTTTTAACGTATAATTCCCACACACGTACTGATGTTTATTATATACTAACACGTCGTTTCTTGCTGCCTTACGGGCTTCAAACTGAAAGATTCTTGCAGTCAGTTGAAAGAAACGGTTAGGGAGAGACACGATTGGTCTGAAAAGTTTCCCGATGAGTAAGACCATAAACAGCTTTACTAGTAGGGTGGAATAACAGCTCATTTAACCTACAGAGTACAGAGAATAAGTTGTGCCAAATATCAAAAAGATACATCCATTTCCTAGGCCTAGTGGTAGATTAGATATTTCTTTAATAAAATAATTCTTTTGTTGTTGTTTTTATTAAATCACTCAGGACATTTATTTACAAACAGTGAGATATATAATATTGTGCCTGTTACTTTCAAGAATACACTTGATTCATTGAAAGCGAAATATGGGTAGTTTTTAATATGACTATGTGTGAGGTCACACCTTGTAGATTTTACTTACCGATATGTGATTTTATTCTGTAGATTATGTTACAATGTGACCGTGTGAGAGGCCACACCTTATAGATTGTATTTGTGAGTTATTTGATAAAGTAAATTAACTCTTAAGTTGTAACAAATTGTAAGTTAATATGCTAGATGGTAGCAACATATGTGTATGTAGTTCTAACAAGCGGCAACCATAGAAATTTTATACACTGAACTGTGTAGAACCACCCACGAGTTTACACGTGTCACAATGTAAAGAAGCGTGAGTTTTGCTGTTAGATTATTAAATAGTTTAGCGAACTAACTACGTACTGAATATTTAGTTGACGTGAGAAACGGGATGTATATATATCTAAATAGGAATTTGTCGACAGTCGTTATTTTTTGTTTTACTGCATAAAATACAAAATATCTAGTGAATTAGTTACATTCAAAAGTCAATGTTGTAACGGAATTAAGTGTTTTTTGCCGTTAAACATATTCAAAATATAAATACAAATAAAACTTAGTTTATAAGTTGAACTTACATGTGACACTACAAACGAGTACACTTTTCTATAACAGATCTAAACGTTTTAGTTGAAATAGGGGTCTATTTTTATGTAGGTGGTTTCTTTTTCTGAAGATTCTAAACAGACTCTAAATATAAATAGTACTGTGGTAATAAAAGAAATATTTCCAATAACTAAATAAATAAATCAAGTTAGAACAGCCTCTACAGGTACGTCCGTGATAATGGAACCAAATGCATTTTTTCCATAAAATATTTTAATGAATAAAACTTTAGTGGCGCGATTAATAAAGTGACTTGAAAAATCGTGTAAACCATGGGCTTTTGCTTGAATTATGGCATATTTGGTTTACAACTCTTATCTGAAGAGTTTATGATAAGGTGTTCTGCCATCTGTCCTGATTACAATACTAACGTGTATAAACTGTATGAAAAAGTTAGAAGTACCTAAAAGGAAAGTACCTAAAGGAAAAGGAGAGATATCAAAATTCTGTTTTTTTTCAGTGTATTTTATGCTAAAGACACAAACGTTTTAGTGTTTATTTGGTAGCATAAAACATAATTGTTTATCAGTTTAATGAAAGCAAAAATATCTAAACTATAGTATTTCTTAGTTTAAATATTGGTGTTTTTAAAGTTTTGTAAGATAAGTTACCCTAACAGTTGTGTTTTTTTGTAATTTGTTGTAAACCAAAAAAAAAAGACCCGTAAACGTTGAATTGGTTGTTTGGTGTTTATCAACGCAAAGCAACGAGGTTACTTGTGCTAATAAGCGTGGAAAATTATCAATCTGATATAAACTACTAACTAGCATATGAAATTCTTGTATCAAAGCATAAAAACAAAAGATTACATTTATGTAATTTCTTGGTCTAATTATAAATACACTCTGTTTACCCTTACTCTAGATTAAACCGAAAACACTTACACTAGGATGATTCTCAGCCTAGCGTAACCAAGAAAACTTGCACCTGTAATATTTATCAGTTTAGTGTAAATCGCGAACACTTACACAGGGTTGTTTTTAATCTAAAGTCTTTAACGCTCATGTTTCGTAGCGTGGTTTATTTCGTTAAAACCAAAACTATGGTATTTTATAGTTTTACGTAATCATATAGTAAACGTAAATCTGGAATTTCTCAGTCTGTTTTGTACCATTAAACATATTTTTTGTCAGATATAAGTAAGCCACGAGGAACTAAATTATTGAACCTGAATCGACTTATATGAGAGAAATGTGTACTCTGATGATTGTCGTCGGAACAAGTAAACTAAGATTTAACCTTTATTATTCAGAAATAAACTAAAAAAATATCTTTACCGTTTTAAGCCTAGTATAAGACAGTTTTAAACAGTAATATTTGTCAGTAATAATGTATTCACAGTTTCAGTTTAGTGCCTGCAATAAGTCTGTTTTTTTTAATTACTTGCAAAGCTACACGAAGGCTATTTGCACTATCCGTCCCTAATTTATGAGTGTAAGACTAGAGGGAAGGCAGCTATTCATCACCACCCACCGCTGACTCCTGGGCTACTCTTTTACTAACGAGTAGTGGGATTGACCGTCACTTTATTACGCCCCCACGGTTGAAAGGGCGAGCATGTTTGGTGCGACCGGGATTCGAACCCGCGACCCTCAGATTACGAGTCGAACGCCTTATCCCACCCGGTCGTACCGGGCCTCCTGCAATAAGTCTTCAATATATGATGCTCCTCAAGCCGAAGTAAGTTTAAAACACCATAAACTGTGGTATAAGCTAAGAAACTCTTAAAATCTCATGTTCCTCAGACTGATTTAAACTAGAAAACCTTCAAGTGTGGTATTTCTCAGTAGGGCTTAATCCAACGATACATACTTTTCATTTCTATTTTAAAGTAACCTAGAGGATTATAATTTTTAAATGTTCCAAAAGTTTGAAATGTTCGGTATGTTAGCAACATATGAGTTATTGTGTTCTCTATTCTGTTGTTGATGTGCACATTGCTGTTTCTCACGTGGATCATGTAGATAAAAACCATTATGTGTAGGAAGTAAAAAATAATAAACACTTTCCCACATACACAGCAAGCAATGACTGAACAAGCACGAAAGAAATTTACTGTGTAAAGCAATTCATATGAAAACAAAAACTGACAAGAATAACACTTAAACCTAATAAAAATGTTGTGAGGTTATCTTTGTTTGTTAGCGTCGTTTTACTGTAGAAGTATCGCTAAACAGCCGCAAGTAATTATCCAGTTAATTATACATTTTTATTTTGTGACTTTTAAAACAAATATTTTAGGTTTCTATTGAAATAATAACTTTCGGATCTTTGGCATGCATTTACATGTTTAGTTTTTCATAAACTCACTTTTCCGTGTATTTTTCCTTATTATTACATCGTTCGCTTTGTACACAATTCGTTTTACAACATCCAGTTACGTATTATTCGCGAACTACGTTCCGCCCTCGTCTATAAGCCGTCATACATTTTGATCCTTTTTTATTCGAGAAAAAAAAACAACGTAGATCACTTGTCCGTCTTCATTTGTCGGTACCTCCCGAATAATAACGTCATCGTTCCTGGGTGTAAGATTGATGTTGTTTCCTCTGAAGAATCGAGAGCGCGCATTACATACAGTATAACGCTCTGGTGGTCGTTAATGTTAATGAAATTTTCAAACAAAAGACGACGAATGCGTTTCTCGCCATGTGAGCACGGCCTATGATAGACGAGCTAAATAGCGTAGAGTGACAAGGAAGGAGTGAAAGGACCGGTTTCTCTAGTTACGGAACGTTTTTACTGAACATTCTTGTTAGAGTCAGACCCTGATTCGTCGTGACTTTTGAACACTCATCCAGAGAAGTCAAGAGATGATAAAGTGCATGGTCAATTGTTTCATTTGTTTAGATCACCAGAGTGTACACTCGTGCGATTGAATGTTAAAACTAGCAAATGTAAGATCGATTAACCGCTTATGAAATAATGAGTACAGCTAAGTTACGTGATCCTAAGTACCAAGAAAAATTTTACACGTAGAAAATGATAAAAGGTTATAAAAGAGTGGGATATTTTAGTTACTTTACTAATTGCAAAAAGATCTGCTAATTTCTGCTGGGTAAATGGAGTAGAATACTTCTTAATTTCAAGTAGTTAGGTTTTAATCTCTCTGAGCCATCTTCATGACAGGCAATATAGGTTGTTAATTCAGCTGAATGGAAATGGAAACAGGATATTGCTTAAAAAGTTAATTATACATAACAGAAACGGTGTTGTTTAAGCTGAATAGGAGTTGTTTTTTGTAAAATAAAATACATAACTACAGCCTAGTTTAATGCTGGTTTTGAACATACACTGCAAGACTATAATTAATCATAACGATGTATATATCTTACGAAACTATAGTGTCTTAAGAGGATACCAGCAAATAAACTTAACACTTACGAATACTAGTTTAACAATAATATATTTCTAGTGTTCTGAGTGACCACAATGTATTATGCACTAATAACACGTAAAAACGAAACAACACTTTGACACATTTCTTCAACTTTTACGTTGCGTCATCTTGAAGTTTAAACACACTTCACAGGTGTTGTCTCATAAAACGCATCGTAACTTTAAAGTAGATATAAACCAGACTGTTTTATTTTTCTCATGACAAGCTTCAATCTTTTAAAATACCTTACCTTATTTAAAGTTTTTATTTTCTTGTTTAATAACACGTGATTTTGGCAAAGAAGCGATGCGACTTGTTCCTCAAGTCTAGAGGATGTGTTACAACTAGACAGTTAGAGCTCCATAAATTCCTGTAGATTATGTCCAATATTTCCATGACAAGGATTTCATCAGTGACACTTGTACAACAATATTTTACACTTATCAACACAATATGTATGAACAAGAAAAATTGAATGATGTGACCAGAGATCTTTACACATGTAAAAAGAACTAGATAATTCTCTTCAATTGTTCAGCGACTTTTTAAAGTCGCAAACGCAATAATGAAAATGATATAATTACCATTAAATATTGGGAAAAGTATGTAAAAATGCAAAAACTGGAAACCTTTTCAATGAAACAAGTAATATTCTTATAGAAATGAAATGGGTGAGCTTATATCTATTTTAAGACCGTTGTATTTTTATGTCATTTCACCTGTGAAGTATATTTCAACGTCTTAACGCAATGCCTAATGATTAGATAAAACCAGTTAATTTTGAAGAAACATTTTTTTGCGTTTCAGTTTCTTTTAATTCCATTACGGTTATCTGTTTTTGTGCAAAATACCTTATTTCTAGCCACCATGGTATATTTCAGAACGTACATAGTATATTGACTTAGAACTAACCTAAATTTTCTAAGATAACCAAATCTCGCAGTATATTATTGGGATTACAGCCGAAAACCTCGGTATCGCCATTAGAACCAAATGATGAACCAGTCCACTTAATTTAATAAAATATTTTTCTTATGATAAGTTTTATTACTTTAAAAAATCTTGTAATGAGTGCTTATGTAAAATAAGTGTTATTGTCTAAGTTAATTTTTAAGTTCTGATGCATGTTGTGAGCTTCATTCGGTCGGAAATTATTGGTGAGCACTGGTAAAACCCGTGTTTTTAAAATATTATAAGTTGTTTTTCTGACAATTTAAGTCTGTAACAAGGTTATTTTTTAAAAAAAAGTACCAAAGTATAATACTGAGGTATTAAAAAATTATTAAAAATTCAATTATGTTTTATTTGAGGCAATAGTGATTTATTTTTGTGTGATAAATAATCTTTGTTTTTAATCTCACATTATATATGTAATAATTCACTTAATTGTGCGTAGATCAAAATTCATTTAAATACTGATTTAAGCAATAATCAAGACTGATTTCGATCTGGTTATATTTTATCAGTAGCTACGTTAAAACTATCAATTTATTATTCATTTCTATATAAATATAATTACATAAGTGAGATCGTAAAAGCATATAATATATTACATTACATCATTTCTTTACTATTTCCGAGCAGCTTTTGTCCTGTTATCCAATATGATGTCATAGCTTTTGATTTATTAAACAAATATTAATGGATTTCATAATCATTTTTTTATGAGCGCAAGGTAGACACTTCAGGATTTACAGTGAAATTTTTCGTTTAGGTACTTCCATGAAAACTCAACATACACTTATCAACATATGTTGTGTATGAACAACATAAGTTGGAGGGTATGATTAAAGCATTATTTGTTGATTAAGAAGTGTTTACATATGTGAAAAACTTCTATAATCTCATATTTCTTGTTTGCAGATAGAGAAATGTAATTAAATATGATTCAAAACGAGATGTGCATCGTATTTAATACATAAGTTTTGTTAACAGACTACTTCATACAGAATGTAATTAAACAGACTTATCTGCTCTGTTATAAATATTTTCGTCATTCTGTCACAATCGAAATGAAGTGAATTAGTTTTCTAGTCATTAAAACACAGAGTCACATGTTATTTATTGCTTTAACGTTGATGAAATTTGAAGAGTTCAGTAAACAGAGCTGTCAGTCGATCTTATAATGGTATATTGACTGTTAGGGGATAGAACCTATAATCCGTGAAATTAATTGTTCTATGTTATATGTAGTCGTATGCCTACACTCACACAAGCATATCGCTCTCGTTGAATTCGGCTTAAGCTGTCTAGGAACTGCTGATAGATATATGCAAAATTAGCTCTAAGCTGTGATCCTCTATCAGCGTGAACAAGCTGTAAGAAATTAATACTGCTTTAACCAACAGCAGACTAGAGTCAACAACGACGTTCTTATCTTACTTCGCATTATTCCCGCCATGAGAGTTGCATATTACTATTATGAGTTTTGTTTCACGTGTAGTCGCCTACAATATTTAAATATGATATGTTGTTATATATCAACGTAAACTCTTTTAGTAGAATTATATAAATTTATGATGTTTAAATCTAAGCATCAAATATATATTGAAACAAGCCTAACCAGCTTAAAACATGTTAATGAAATCGACTTATTTTGAACTGCTCAGATAGTAGTTTGTCGAATGTTAAAAGTTCACTGAAAAAATTCAGTTTTTAATGGATACATGTTGCACAGAAAAAGAAATTGCTGTTAGCAACTATAATTAACAAAACATTTTATATTATTATGAAACAATTTCATTAATTTTTTTAGTTATATGTTACTTTTCCTGCATTCAATAAACCTTTGAAAGCACGATTATGATAGCATTACTACCTCTTTATTCTTTATGTTTTGTGATAGATGTTTATGATGTCATTATAATATGTTTAATATTTTTTTTATTTAATGTCATAGCGCTGATAAAGTTTAAAATACTATATCATCTCACAGTTCATGGAACAAATATTTTAAACTAGAAGTTTTAAACGTATATCATCGGTATATTGGTCGTATAACAACGTCGTTTTAAAGTCATGCCTTAAGTCTTGCCAGAAGATCTGTATATCAACTTCAAAGAGTTAACTGCTTCTCAAAAGATAATAAATAGTTGGGAAACTTACACATTTCATTTCTTGGTATATTCTTCTTACTGAGTGTTATGTCAACGTATATTGTAAATAATTATAGCCTGTACTTTACCCTCTCGCTACTCTGATTGACTATAATACCATTCTGATTAGTTTAAATATACTCCTTCCAGTAGATGTGGTATGAAGGGATATATGTTTTTAGTTGGAGAGCTTTTCATTACTCCCACGAGTGTAATTCTTTATATGAATTACAAACCGTTGAAACAAATTCTAAAGGTACTGCAATGCCTGAACGTAACATGCAAGAAAAAATAACGTTAAAAATTAGTTTCGTTCTTGTTTATATAGAATGCAATTTAATAACAATAATGGCGGGAAAACACCGATGAAACTAAAATAAGGAATTTTATGGTGATTCAGATTAGATTAATAATGATCTGGCAGCATATTTCGTAAATAGAGAATCTGATGATAAACCACTTTTCAACTTATCACTTGTATAAGAGAAGTAGAGAGTCGAAGGATCAAAGTTACATTTCCTTGCTCTAGCCAGTTTCATTTGATTATTAACTAGAGCGTTGATAATATTCGTAACACCAATGATGTTCAGGTCTTCACACACAACACTCAAAACAGAGAACCTAAGAACCAGTGTAAAAACCTGCAATGTTTATATTACACCCAAATTAAGTGTTCATTTCTAAGCATAGCAAATAAAGTGCTAGAAAAGTCACTCAAAGTATAAAGTGATTAACTTAGAGAATAAAAACTCAGAACAACTGTAAGACACTGCATATTAATCCATAATATTTCGTGTTGCAGTCTCCTTACAATCTCTTACAGCTTACCATGGTATCTATAACAAAACACCACTTATTCCTTACCCGATATTTAAGATGTATTTGCCCAGTATATTTTGTGTTATAAAATAACACTACAGTAGGTAAACAACTACTCTTTTTGTTAAAGCTGCCATTTTAACAGCCTCTCAAACAGATCGTTTGTCAATTGGTTCCCAACAAAAAGTAAAACACGACAAGACAGATGTCAAGAAATTTTCTTCACATTACTTCAACTATATAGAATAACAAACACACTTCAATCTTATCAGGATATCATTATTGTATCATATTTACCACACTTAGCATTCAAAGTTAGAATTATAATACCTAAAATGAACTTTATTTCTGCAAAACTCTTCTTTTAGATCATACTGTTGTTGTAATATTGACAAACAGGTTTGTTCCTGTTGCTATATTTCCTTGCTTATCGTCGTAAATAATGTATGGGTTGTCAATAGGGTGATTATTAACAACCCATTCATTGGTAATTAATTAAGCAAATATTTTCATCTGTTTACTTGCCACTTTAACCTTAATTGTTAAATAACAGAATGCAATAAATTTTGAATATACAATTGTTATTTCATGCAATAAATTGCTTGGTATTTATTCGTTTTAAAGTGTGTGCTCTGTAACAAGCATAATTTCATAAATTGTTTTGATAAATTAGCTATCAATCAAAAAGTGGGTCACAATACGTAAATTTTGATTGTAAGGTGGGCGAAGTTTAGTAGGTTTATTTCATTTTAATTTCACGCATAACTACACGAGGTCTATCTGCCTAATTTAGAAGTGACCCACCTAGTGACACAGCGGTATGTCTGAGGACTTACATCGCTAGAAAATCTTGATGGACAGAGCGCATGCAACCCATTGTACAGCTTAGTAATGGAAAACTAGAAAAAAAGCAAGTAATGATAGTGATCGCTGCCCATGGTCACCTCTTGAGCTAATCTTTTACCAATCAATAGTGGAATTGACCGATAAATTATAACTCCTTCATGGCTAAAAGGTCGATCATGCTCGGTGACGAGAACTCAAACCCGCGAGCTCCAGGATGCGAGTCGACTGCCCTAAGTCACCAGTACACAGCTTGAGGAAAAGACCTCATAACGTAACTGTAATTTACAGGCAGATTCAATATGGATCAGCAAAACTTGACATCACCTTCAATTCACATCTGTGAACTTGAACTCATATTGACTTCTGAAAACAGAATAATGTGCATTTAAACGTTTTTAGTTGTTATAATTTATATTTCCCAAAAAATAACTTCCTACTATATAGTTATATTTCTTCTGCCTTCTTGATGACTAGAAACCATTTAAAACAAAAATATATCCCAAAACGGCTGGTATGGGTATTAACACTTTTATTGGTAAGCAGAGAACAGAATTTTGACCTTCCTGGTTTTATTTGAAGTGCTAATATCCATACCAGCCATTCTGAGCTACATCATCTTTTGCCTTATTTCTAGCCAGTTTAAAGGACAGAATGTTAGACAGAAAGTGTTAACAAAGTACAGAAAAATATAACTGATAACAAAACAATATTTCTTTGCTAAGTTAGGAAATGCAATCCTTTTTTAATGTTCATTAGTGCTTGTGTGTTCTGCTTTAGAGCTGGTAAATCATTGTTATTTTAAGGTTTGGTTTAGTTTGAATTTCGTGCAAAGCTACATGTTCTGCTTTAGAGCTGGTAAATCATTGTTATTTTAAAGTTTGGTTTAGTTTGAATTTCGTGCAAAGCTACATGAAGGCTATCTGCGCTAGCCGTCCCTAATTTAGCAAAGTAAGACTAGAGGGAAGGCAGCTAATCATCATCACTCACCGCCAACTCTTGGGCTACTCTTTTACCAACAAACAGTGGGATTGACCGTGACTTATAACGCCCTACGACTAAAAGGGCGAGCATTTTTGGCTTGAGGTGGATTTGAACTCGTGATTCTTGGATTACGAGTCAAGTGTCTTAACCACCTGACCATTCCTAGGTCCTTCTCTTAAAGAAAAATACTTTATACATATTTGTTCTTTCATAATTTTAAAACAACGCTATCATGCTTAGAATAATGTCAAACTAGAACATAAAAACGAGACACGTATTTCATTTTGCAGTTCTTTTTAATATTGATGAGTTAATATAAATTGCCATTGTTCGACTTTCTCACTGGGATATTGTAACTCAATCAGTTATCACAAACACCAACATAAAATAGAACGTCGTGGAAACTTCGTTTTATTTAAAATTAGTTTATTATTAAATGTTAAGATTCGTTTGAAATGTGTTCAAAGTTTGTAGAGTATTATCTTAAACAAAAGATATCGTGGTTGCGTTTCAAAATATATGAGTATATTTATATATCTTGATCCATAACACACATTCATATCTATGCAAGACCGACTCGCGCACACCACAGTTATACTGTATCCTCAAACCTCACAAACCCGAGAGTCTACTGCGATCCGTAGTGTCGAACTATAAATCCTTCAACCATATCTCTGGAATTTTTTAAATATGTAACATTAACCGGATACCTTTTCAAAGACTCTTTTAACATTACATTTATTTTTCAACTAAACCATAAAACATTAATGGCCAGTAATCTCCCTCTTCACAGAAATCCCAACTACTAAAGCCTGCAGATAGATTTAGAATTTTATATCCAAGACCCCAGTCCATTAATACACATTCTCAGCAACAAATTAGCAACCCTTATAAAATTTCCTACCACCAAAACTACCTTCAAAATAAATTGTTTAAGTACAGGCAATCGCATGTCACTAGCTAAAATTTCATGACACAGATTGAATCTCAAATGATTAATTCAGCCTTACACCCACCACTATACTGATACAGATATGTTGACGATACAGTTGTTGGACTCATATCTATTGAGCACACACTTAGTTTTTTCAACCACGTCAACTCCATACATCGGAACATTAAGATCAACTGTGAATACGAGAAAACTAACCAGCTAGCATTTCTCAAACTCAAGAGCACAAGAACCGATACACAGTTCAAAATAGGAATTCGCAGTAAAATCACCCATACTAAAATATGCATTTCTTGGGACTCAGCACATGAAACAAAACAAAAACTCAATGTATCAAGAAACCACGTAAACACAGCTACAAAACTATGTTCACCAGATAGAATGAACGATGAAATCAACAAAATAAACAACACTTCAATAATATCAACAAATTTCCTAAAAAAAACGTTGAAAAAATTATACACACATCAAGATCAACAACAAACAATAAACTATAAAACCGCATACTGCTGTATACCATACATTTCTGATATATCAGCAAAAAAATAACCAGTATTTTGAAAAAAAACTTATAACAAAACACAACATTACAGTAAAAACCAAATGTATTCAGAAACCAGATAGAGAACTAAAGTCTATACTGTGTAAAAACTACACTGACAAACACAACACATTATTTATAAAATATAATGTAACGACTGCCACGACTTTTATATTGGAAAAACAAGTAGAAAAATGGAAATCAGATTCAAATTACACAACAATACATTTTCACATGTTTTTGAACACTGCAAATCAAATTAGCACAACATAACCATATACTAAATAGGTAACACCCATATACTAAATAGGTAAACAAGTATTAACAAACGCAAAATCAAAAAAGCCCAACTTATGGTGGTTAAGGAACTTGACTCATAATCCGAAGGTCGTGCGTTCGAATCCCCGTCACACCAAGCATGCTCGCCCTTTTAACTGGAAGGCGTTATAATGTGACGATCAATCCCACTATTCGTTGGTAAAAGAGTAGCCCAAGCGTTGGCGATGGGTGGTGATGACTAGCTGCTTTCCCTCTAGTCTTACACTTCTAAATTAGGGATGGCTAGTGCAGATAGCATTCGTGTCGCTCTGCGCGAAATTCAAACAATATCATGTTTGTTTTTTCTATTGAAATTACCAAGAAACATATCTTGCTGATTCTCAATATAAAAACCATTCAGATAAACACCGTAGCTCTAATTTTAATGCTCTAAAATGAAAATAAAACTTCATGAATTTAGGTTCGCCAAGTAACTTTTTTTCTGTTAGAAGTGAGTTAGCGTTTAAGAATAATGTAATACTCTCTCAGGTGTTCAGAAAGAAACGGGATCTACTTTCCCATATATTTGGTGTTAGTAAATTCTGTCTTATTAATTATCGTTTTCTTTACTTTAATTGCATTGTTTGTAATGTTTTTCCATGATAAGTGTCGTACAAAATGTTTAATAAACGGTAACTTGTGAGTAACGTTAATTTTTCATAACAAGCTGTAATCAAACTCATAATTCATACAGTTCTGTGACACTCAAGAACCATTTTCCTTAAAAGCACTCAGAGACAACTGTCATCACTTCAACGCTACACAGCTTGTATTCCTGTACTTTTAACAGCTTGTATTCCTGTATTTTATACAGTTGGTATTCCTGTATTTTATTAAACGATGAGGGAAATATATCGTACTTAATGTTTATTTGTTTTAGAGCAAAATCACATATGGATATTCGAGGTGTCCACCGCAGGAAATCGAACCCCGGGGTTTAGCATTCTAAGTCCTTAAACTTACAACTGTCCCACCTGGAGACCTTATTTAACGGACTGGAAAAAATATTCTGATTATCCACATCTTCAAAACAATTGTTGTATATTCGTTAGTTGTTATCAAGTATGGATGATCTACAACAAATACACGTTCATTTCTCAACACGCCTTGTGTTTATTTTCAACTGTAGGTGGTATATCTAAAATGGAAGCATCAATAGAAATGGATCGACAATAACTTAAAACAACATAGTCAAACGATAAACAAATAAATTTACTAAATTTTGGCAAGAAAAATGCCCGAGAAATATATTTAAATTTTACAGAGATTCAGTACATTATATTAAAACAATTTTGGTGTTTTACCACTTCGTTAAAGTAAATGGCTTTACATCTGACCATGTTCTATCGACGACAGCGCATTTTAACAATAGCCTTGTAGCGTAGTTTCTGTTGTATAAGGCTCCATCATAGAGCTGCCAATGCACAATACTCTTCCCTGTTCTGGTCCTTAAACAGTCTTGTATACATGGATAATGGTTTCTATTGCACAAACACATAAACATCCCTACGTTCTGCATCCTTTATAGCTACTTTAAGTATCCCACGGTTGGTTTCTTTGGGTTTTTTTCTATTTCGCACAAAGCTACTCAAGGGCTGTCTGTGCTAGCCTTTCCTAATTTAGTAGTGTAAGACTAGAGGGAAGGCAACTAGTCATCACCACCCACCGCTAACTCTTGGGCTACTCTTTTACCAACGAATAGTGGAATTGAACGTCACATTATAACGCCCCCACGGCTGAAAGAGAGAGCATGTTTGGCGCGACGGGGATGCGAACCCGCGATCCTCATATTATGAGTCGCACGCCTTAACACGCTTGGCCATGCCGGGCCTTCAACGATTGGACAGATATAATTTGGTTTGTTTTGAATTTCGCGCAAAGCTACACGAAGGGGTATCTGCGCTAACCGTCCCACGTTTAGCAGTATAAGATTAGAGGAAAGACAGCTGATCAACGCCATCCACTGACAACTTTTTGACTACTCTTTTACCAACGAATAGTGGAATTCACTGTCACATTTTAACGCGCTTACGGCTGAAGGGGCGAGCATTTTTAGTGCGACGGAGATTCGAACCTGGGATCCTCGGATTACGAGTTGAGTGCCTTAACCACCTGGCCACGACGAACCCGAACTGATATGAAAAACAAAAAACTTGTGTAGCGTTTCCAAACAAAGATCAGTCTTGACAACGCTAAGTACTATTGTCTGAGGGTTGCGGAGTAGTTTTCCTATTGACGTTTCGTGCTTTCTCAACTATTACAAGACGGTGTATTTTACTTACGACGGCTGGGGTACTCCTCGTACAGATTTTTCTGGACGGTCGCCGTTCCCCAAGTTTATTCACACGCCTTTTTTTTCTAACATAATTAAGTATAAGATATATTCCCGTTTTGGAAACGATAAATATCCAAGTGTATGAATATTGTGCGTTAATAAGAGCCGATACAAGTCTTCCCTAAAAGCGGCCAATTTTCGGTGCCATCACACAACAAACGTAGCGCCAAGCATGTCAAAATGTAGTTCTGATACATGTAAATTCACTATTCTTTATATTAGTGTTAATTGTCACATGGTGTCTTGGTGATTTACATGTTCAAAATTATTTGATATATCTTACTTTAACCTCTGCAATACTAACTCAGAAATAAGTCAATTACCAAATACATCACGAATGTCAAAAGACTAAGATAACCTCATTAACATACAAGATGTTCACGCTATTATGAAGCAGGGAAAAATATATTATTTTTTGCTCCTTGAACCGAATACAGAAGAAGAGTTCGTTGACTTATGTCTCAATAAACGATTCTTATTTGTAAATAGTTTTAAAAAATTGAAATAAGTACATCGCACTTTCTTAATCTGGTTCACAAATAACATCCGTTGTCTTTGCAAATGGTGATATTAAAAGTGCTTAGACCATTAAATTTCCTGTTTTATCCCAGCAGGCCTAAAAAGTCCTGTTATTGAGAGAAAGGCTACACCGGTACTGGAAATGGCAGATATTGTGTAGTTAGCATATTCTTACATATTCTCCTTATTTTCATTCATAAATTCTTGAAATAAATAACGAAATACTCTTACTAATAATTCATAACATAGATATTAGTAAATGGCAGTATTTTTGGTCAGTCATAACATTCTCGAACAACTTTAAAAAGTACGCAGAAGTTTTGTAAGAAATTGAGTAATAATGAAAGCACAAGATGAAGCAAACCGTGAAAACAACAGTTATTTCTCATAGAATCATTTGTTTTTTATTTTCTGTAACCGATTTTTGAACTATCCTAAACAAACCAAAAGAAAGGTGATGATACCAAAACACGTTAGTTGATAAACTAGATTAACGCAGCTGGAATATTTTAAGTGGTTTTTATTTCATTATCCTTTTTTTTTTCAATTATTAGAAAACTTTTAGGAGCTTCTTTTAGATTCCACACTTTATTCAGGTATAATTGGCAATGTATTTGTTTTATTATAGAAAGGCCACATCGGCTTATCTGCTGAGCCCAATGAGGGAATCGAAGTCCTGATTTTAGTGTGGTAAATCCGTAGACTTACCGTTGTACTAGCAAGTGGCACTGTTACAACCATAAAAGTTAAGCCAAAAGATTTGACTTGGTGTGTTAGAAAAGAATGGCCCAGACACAATAATTTTGGATCAAAATCCAAGGTAGGTTTGATGTAAAGTATCAGAGGGTAAGATTTAAATGTGTCGAATGTGAACTAATGAAAAACACCTACTAATTATTTTCATCCTGGTAACCAGGATAACCTATTCGAGACCCGTATTAATTAGGCAGTCTATTATTTTATTGAACTGTTAATTCACGAATAGCCAACATTATCTTATAAAGTATATAGACGAATTAATCAGTTAAAAGCAGTAATTGATCTACATACATTTTTGACATATAAACTTTTCTTTTCTTATAAATTTACCATGTTGACCAACTACATCCTGTTTTTTTTATAAAATTAGACTATATAACAAATTTTATTCCTGGATAGTATTTGTTATTTCTTAACTGCTTTTGTTGTAAAAGTACAGAAAATGGCCATTATTCCCTTCAAACTTTACTTTAGTGACTATGATAATGAAATTTAGAAATTAACCTATTTTCTATGTAAAAACGTGCAAATTTGCACATTTTCATTTACATCTGAATAAAACAATACATGAGTCACGATTTACATGTTTTTATACTAAAGTTATATAATATGAACCAAAATGCTTAGAAGTGAGTAGTTTTTCGAGATTTGCGACTGTTATGTAAATCACTTTCACTTATCAGCCCTCAAATACAGTCTCCCATCATTTTTTCGCAATACGTCCCTTGGTAGCGGTGTTTTAAGTGCAGTATATCGTGGCGGAAGCGTTTGCCTTGCCCCTCCAAGTATGCTACCATGTTTTCCTTGAATTTTTCAAGATGAGCGTCAAGGATATAGACTTTCAGGGACATCTTGCAGCACATTTTGCCGTAGTTCTTCGCCAGAGCCTCAACCTGTTACAGTGGCAGAATCAGAGTCAATCTTGACGAGTGAAGAAGCTTGAAAAATGTCGGTTACGCTTCCTCAGACTTGCGACTTGCACACTCTCATCTAACAAATTCCACTGCTTGAGCCTCTATGCCAAAAGCTTGGCATTCGATTTTGTTACACCAAAATCTCTGATCAAAGCATTGAGTTTTCTTTGGTTGGAGTAATATGGGTTTCTCTCACCAGCTGCACCTTGAAATTGTAATTTGGATCTTCAACGTCCTCTCCTCTTCTGATTTGCTACTCTCTTCTGAAGATGGCTGCTTTCTCTCTGGCGGAGTGGTTACAGAGAGGTCAGGGCAGTGTAACACTGGGATGATGGATGATGGAAGGTCCAGATACATGATAGAAGATGCATTCTTGGCAGCTTGACGTTTAGAAGGGTCCACCATGCAGAAGTAGCAATTGCTCGAGTGGTCAGTGGGTTCACGCAAAATTCTTGGAAGAACGAACTTTATGGCTCTCTTTTCCCCTCTGTACCATCCTGCAAAAGAGCAAAATAAAATTGTCGTTATGAAGCATAACTTTTATTCATCCACAAGTAATTTGTAAGAGGTTCATGCAAAATATTTTATTTATGGTATTGTGTCTACATTGTTGGAAATTTTAAAAAAATAAATTAGTTAAAAGATATTTAAATTTTAAAAGGTCTAAAATTTGTATAATATAAAATCTTACTATTCAAGTAAACAAAAATTATCCGTCTTATTTTTTAGAGTTTTCTTTGCAGTACTCCAGGTAAAATGAGGTGCCCAGGGTTTGTCTTGATCACAAACGGGCATCCCTCGTAAGTTCTATAACATTCTAGAAAGTTTTTGAAAATTTTTGTAAGTATGAGAAAATTCTCTATCGGCTACTCAGCGCTGAATCTACCTGTAATGTTCTGAAAAATTAGTAACTTTGAAAATTTCGTTATCCATGTCACAAAAAATCAAAGTTTGAAGAGAAAAATAGGTCTTTTTCATTTACTTTAGGCATAAGTATATAAAAAATAACACTTTCTACCCAGGAACAAGAAAAAGTAAACATTTTTTTACATAGTGTTATCGAATATTTTTATCTATTTGTCCTCTCAGCCCATTACCATACTTCTGTTGAGACTGTATATCTGTATCTATATATCTGTATCTATATATCTGTATCTGTATATCTGTATCTATAGTCAGACGATTAGAGAATTTGATTTGCAACCTAGAGATCGAGAGCTCGAATCTTCGTCACACTTAACATGTTCGCTCTTTCAGGCATGGTCAGTCCCATTGTTTGTTGCTAAATAGGTAGCATAAGAACTGGTGGTGATCATTAGCTGCTTCCCTCTTCTCTTACACTGCTAAGCCACCTAGTGGCACAGTGGTATGTCTACGGACTTACAATGATAAAATCCGAGTTTCGATACCCGTGGTAGACAGAGCACAGATAGCCCATTGAATAGCTTTACGCTTGATTAGAAACAACAACTACAATACTAAATTAAAAATGGTACCACATATAGCCCTCGTATAGCTTTGCGTAAACTTCAAAAACAAACAATCAAACTTCATATATGCACATACACCTATTCTTTCAATCGTGCTTATTCACTTAACGGTTGTACTTTTTTTTATGATTTTTTTCAATTCGCTGACTACCTAAAATGCTGTACTATGATAAAACTAATTAACTGATAAGCGTTTTCATAACTTACAATACATTCGCGAGAATTATAAGTTATTACTTAAATGAATTGCACTAGTTTATACACCTATTTACTTATTCCTTAGCATCGGTTGTCTTTTTGCCGGTGGAAAACCTACCTGCTAATACATAAATTACAGTTGTTAACAAACCAAGTTGTACTAATTTACAAAAATACTGATTATTAACTAAACCGAATGATGCTTATAATTTGATTATGCACTTCTCTGAGTTATACATGTTTCTTATGGCATGTTATGTTTTAACAAACTTTTATTAATTTATATGAACTGTACCTATAATTTTCAAAATTTAGTTCCATGACTTCCGAGTTATACTTTTTAAGGTATTATTGGCTCTACAGTTATGTTTACAACCTCTAATAGTTCATTTACAAACCATAATTATGAATTTAACTTCTTTCTACAGCAAATATTAACGGCTGGATATGAATTATGATTACTGGGATATAGCTACCTTTATCTGTTAATCCCTTCTTTTAAAACTGGCTTCATTTATTATTTAACAAAGACTGTACACATTATTATATTAATTAAACTCGTTGTATTTTGATGGATCAATATTTGTCGTTGTTGTTTCTCATTAACTTCCGCGAGCTCCATTTATTAAAAGTTGATTCGCATTTATTAGTTTACAAGATCTGTTCATCAAAGGAGCTGTTACATAGGCAGAGCCAGCCGCTGTTGTTGTTGTTTTATTTTGTTTTTAATCGGATGAAAAGGAGTTCCGACGACTTTCATACAAAATATCTTTTAAGTAATTTCAGTCTGTTGTTTACATCACTGTTCTCCAACGTTTGTTTGCCGTTGCTGGTGAGACTCGGAGTTTTTAACGTTTGAGGTTCTTTGTAGCCTCCCGTTGATAAAGCCAATGTAACTTAAATTCGCAGCTTGGACATGCGAAGAGATTATACTTCAGAGAACTTCTCCAGAAATTCAGATCTGTCCTTGAAAGAAAGCACACTTCTTCGTCTGTTTTGTGTTTCAAAGATATTATACACGTACATGTATAAAGAATTTCTACAAAGTATTTTCTTACTATAATATGTTTTACGTTATATGAGAAATTGTCCACCAACTTAGAAACAGTGTCACTATAGAGCCGCCCTTCATTATTTTAAAGGAGATGTTGGTAACTTTTTCACATATACCTATGAGAAAATCATTTTTACAAAGGCTTTATTTTATGTTCTTTAACTCAGTGTGAAACGTCTCATTATTATTTCACTAACTTATAATCACGATAAACTCGAATTTTAATAGAGTTTTCGTTTTAAATGGCCAGATGGTTAGGGCGCTCGACTCGTAAGTCGCGGGTTCAAATCGCCGTCACACCAAACATGCACGCCCACTCAACTGTAGGGTGTTATAATGTTACAGTTAATCCAAAGAGTAGTCCATGATTGTCGGTGGGCGGCAATGACTAGTTGCATTCCTTCTGGTCTTACACTGCTAAATTAGAAACGACGACGTTCTCGTATAGGTTTGGGCGAAATTCAAACAAACAAACGAATGTATATTCATGATGACTTGAAGTGAAAATGTATCTCAGGACAGCTGGTATGGATATTTAACTTTAATTAAAATAAAGTACAGAACGACATTTTGATCTACTTAAGTCATCTTCAGACTAACAAAGAGAGAGTTTGCCACTGACCGTTACTGGGCACACGTCTCAGAGACGAGAGTATAAACGGGTACAGAATGGTAGGGGACGTTACAGTTGGATGTTAGGTTATTAATTAGTAATGATAGAAAGATGTTCGTTTGTATTTGTTCAATTTTAGTTTGCGTTGTTGTATAAGTAGGGCGTCTTTGATCTTGCGTTTCTTTATATTTGTTTACCTTTTTAGTATCTGGGTGTTACCTATTTAGTATATGGTTATGTTGTGCTAATTTGATTTGCAGTGTTCAAAAACATGTGAAAATGTATTGTTGTGTAATTTGAATCTGATTTCCATTTTTCTACTTGTTTTTCCAATATAAAAGTCGTGGCAGTCGTTACATTATATTTTATAAATAATGTGTTGTGTTTGTCAGTGTAGTTTTTACACAGTATAGACTTTAGTTCTCTATCTGGTTTCTGAATACATTTGGTTTTTACTGTAATGTTGTGTTTTGTTATAAGTTTTTTTCAAAATACTGGTTATTTTTTTGCTGATATATCAGAAATGTATGGTATACAGCAGTATGTGGTTTTATAGTTTATTGTTTGTTGTTGATCTTGATGTGTGTATAATTTTTTCAACGTTTTTTTTTAGGAAATTTGTTGATATTATTGAAGTGTTGTTTATTTTGTTGATTTCATCGTTCATTCTATCAGGTGAACATAGTTTTGTAGCTGTGTTTACGTGGTTTCTTGATACATTGAGTTTTTGTTTTGTTTCATGTGCTGAGTCCCAAGAAATGCATATTTTAGTATGGGTGATTTTACTGCGAATTCCTATTTTGAACTGTGTATCGGTTCTTGTGCTCTTGAGTTTGAGAAATGCTAGTTGGTTAGTTTTCTCTATTCACAGTTGATCTTAATGTTTCGATGTATGGAGTTGACGTGGTTGAAAAAACTAAGTGTGTGCTCAATAGACATGAGTCCAACAACTGTATCGTCAACATATCTGTACCAGTATATTGGTGGGTGTAAGGCTGAATTGATCATTTAAAATTCAATCTGTATCATGAAAATGTTGGTTAGAACTGGTGACACGGGATTCCACGCACTTAAGCCATTTGTATGTAGGTATTTTTGCTCATTAAACATAAAATTGACGTGTTTCAAAAACTATAGAAAAGTGTCATGTACATATTTTCTCCAATAAATGGTTAAATTCAGTTGAGAATTTTCTTAACCATCGTTAAATATTTACTAGAATAGGTGCGAAACTAGATCACATCTCCACTACCACAGGCTTTCAAGATCTTACCATTTAATTCAAAATTGTGGTTATTTCGTGGCGTACTTTAATAACACTTAGAATCAATTTTCTATATAGACCTTTATGTATTTCGATTGTTTCATACGGTCGCATATTATTGAACAAGAATTCTACGCCAATGCCAATTCACATTACATTATGTTTAAATTGTTCTTATTTGAGATCATTAACAAACTGAAAAAAGTATTTGTTATTGTGTATCCATCAATGGTATTTTCATTTAAGAATATATATATGTATGTAAATTTAACTAAACGATTATTATAACTATTCTTAACTGAGAGAATAGATTTAACATGACATCCCAGTCTATGTATGTTGACAGTAAACTTGGGTGTGACCTTAAACAGTTATAGTTTCGGTATATTATTAATCGTTCCTGTTAAAGATGTCTCAAACATATGCGAAAGTTATTTTTACTGCAAACAGTTTGACCAGATGACACATTGGAAACTATCGCTTTTCGACCAAAAAATCAAATGATCAACAACAGAAAATAGATCTACCTCTGAAACTTAAACACTAACTCCTACACTCTACAATGTATTATGCTGTTTCATGTATTGTAGTCATCGTGTGTACTGTTAACTTTTACATTAAGACCCTTTCAATAAATATGTACACTTTACAACGTTAGCTAAACTTCTCGAGTCCGTAAACCACAATCAGCGCCTTCTGAACCACGTTATAAACAAGCCTGATATCTTTAACTGTTGGGCTTCAATTGACATCATATGATGCAAAAATTTTGTGTGCAGCATTCTGAATGGCTTGTTGCAAAGATTCGCAAATTTTTGCGCATGAAGTTGTAAACAAATTTAAATATGCTGCAAACTACAGGTTAAAATTTTAAATCGTAAATGCTCTTTAATTTTATATGTTTAACTGAAGTTTCGACTTCGCTAAAGGTATTATAGTTTAACATATGTTTACTTATAGTGGCACATGTTTTACGTATATTCCAAAAACAGACTTATACAGTTGAGTGTTTAGTAATCCATCAGAGGTTAGAAGGATAAAAACCGAAAATATTGCTAATATGGTCGGGTATCCTCTCACTAACTGATGACCTAGTTAGAAACTAGTCATAAACGTTTTTCATGACCAGTGGTTTGCTTATTGATCATTATTAAGACTAATAATTATTAATTACTGTAATTTTTATTGAAGATTTGAGCAATCATTCTGGTGGAAGTTATCATATAATTTGATGTTCTTGTGAAATAGAATATACTTTACAAAATATTCAGTAATGTTTTTAGTTTGCTGTGGGTTTCCGTAAAATTTATATAGCTTACATTTTCTACAAAATTCGGTTTATTCAAAATATATAACTTTTTTATAAAAGTCTGGATTGTGAAAGATTATAAGCTTATTTGTTTTTACATGTTTCCTAGTTCACTAAAACATGAATAATAGAATCATGCTAATTAGAAATAAATCAACATAAGTTTATTTGTTTCTTAGTTTTTGAATTTCGCACAAAGCTACAATAGAGCTACTTGCACTAGTTGTCCCTAATTTAGCAGACTAGAGGAAAAACAACTAGACATCACTACCCACCGCCAACTCTTTGGCTACTCTTTTACCAACGATCAGTGGGATTGACCGTACAGTATAACGCTTCAACGGCTGAAAAAGCGAGCACGTTTGGTGTGACGGGGATTCGAACCCGTGACCCTCAAATTACGAGTAGAGTGCCTTAATCACCTGGCCATACCAAGCCCAATATAAGTTTAATATCGTTGAATTTACAAATATATATTCTGAACTAAGTTTCAATAAAAATACATCAACTTCAAAAAGATGTAAGGTAAACTATTTGAACAGATGTAGTCACATCAACTACAAGTAGGAATTCTAATACAAGAATGAGTAAAATTACATTAGCTAGAATTGCATGATCCTGTTTCTACCCAATTCAGCATAACTGTTCTACTCTCAACCCAATATTATTGTGCTACTGTTACTTTACCCTTAAATAAATATTTTGATGTACTTTCCCCAATCTAAACATAATACCTATTGTTTACACTTCAGTTTGGCTAGAACATAAAACAATAATTTGTATTATATACAACATAGAAACTTAATCATATCAGTCACATCGTTCTTGTTGTAAAATAATAAAGAGTGAATTAGGTTCAAGACGAGTCAGCTTAAACAGTTAAAGAAAAGGGCCACGAACTGTGTTTTTCGTCCCAAATTTGTACCACGGTGCTATACTGGGTGATCCGTCCAACAACATTTAAAATCTTTTATTTATTTTTCGAATAATTTATAGACATTATTCATTAAGAAACGTTCAATGTACTAATAGTTTGTTTTTATTTAATTTTCATAGCATTTCCAGCTTCTAAAGATGTCACAGGTTTGTTGCCGTGGTAGGTAAACTACACGATCATCTATGTCTAAATACTAGTACTACATGAGGGCTATCTGTGTTAGGTGTCCCTAATTTAGCAGTGTAAGACTAGAGGGAATGCAGCTAGTTATCACTACCCACCACGACTTCTTGAGCAATACTTTTATCAACGAATAGTGAGACTGACCATCATATATAACATACCCACGGCTGAAATGATGAGCACGTTTCATGTGACGGTGATTCGAGCTCCCGACCCTCAGATTATGAGTCAATTGCCCCAGCTACCTGGCCTACTAGTTAGTTACTACTTTATTATTACAATGTATGAATCATGTCTTTCTCGTAGTGTAGAAGACATATTATATTTTTTTTATGTTTCTTCCTTCAATCTTTCTTTAATTACAGTTATGTGCTACTCCTTTATTTTCGAGCACTTGTCTTGAAGCGTAGAGGGCTTGTGCCTTAATCCAATACTCCGATTATTTTTAGACTAGGCCTGGCATGGCCGAACGCGTTAAGGCGTGCACTCGTAATCCGAGGGTCGCGGGTTCGCGCCCGCGTCGCGCTAAAACATGCTCGCCCTCCCAGCCGTGGGGGTGTAACGGTCAATCCCACTATTCGTTGGTAAAAAAGTAGCCCAAGAGTTGGCGGTGGGTGGTGATGATTAGCTGCCTTCCCTCTAGTCTTACACTGCTAAATTAGGGACGGCTAGCACAGATAGCCCTCGAGTAGCTTTGTGCGAAATTCCAAAACAAACAAACAAACACATTTTTAGACTTCGGTTCCGATTCTACGCGATCGAACGCTCAAAATCACATAAACATATCTTACAATATTTTGTATTTCCATCAATCTAAAGTTGAATTGACGTAGCGATATCTTGCAGAAATGTTACAGACTTAAACAGACATGTTTAATGTTTGTAAATTTCTGTTAGTTTTACAAGGATTCGAGTAGTAAAATAAAACCATGTTCTATATGTATATATTTGTGAGCGTTGAACCTAGAGACATTGACATCATACGCAAGAGTTACAATGGTTTTTTTAGCAGTATTGTTTAGATTCATGCAATGCATGAACTTAAATACACAGTGCTGAATGATGTGTGTTATTTGCTCATACGTTACCTCTACATTTTTTGCCGTTGTGAATAAACCCATATATTCAGAAACTGACTTTCCTCTACGTAATAAAATAATATGCTCCAAGTCTTCTTTCTCACAAAGTCTTAAATTGATAATATGTTAAGTGTCCATCCTTCTACACGTTTTACTCCATTTCTCTACCGTGAGTACCATTTCCTCTTGAAAGCTACTATATTCTTGAAATCTTATTAAATAATAAGTGTGAAGAAAGACATGTTGCATTCATTTGTGAATGTTGGTCTTTTTAATTGTCATTGAGTTTATATGATAATTTCAATTGCTAATCTATCGTTAAAGCAGCCTTAAAAAGAGTCGCATGTTGTGTGTGAAGTCATGATTTAATCCTATATATTATTGTTCGAAAGAAAAATGTGGTGTCTCTCGTCCGAACTGTCGCGATTCATTTGAATAATTAAAGGAAAAAAAATAATTAGGTATGAGAAACGTACATAATACGGCAATGTGCTAATAACAAAATGCAAGAGTTTGAAAGAAACTTCTTCTTAAAACCTACATGACTAAATTAATTTATATTTCACAGTATCTGGTAACATAATGTTTAAAGGCAAGAATTTGAAAACTTCTTCTTAAAATCTATACAACTAAATTAATTTCTATTCCAGAGTATCCTGTAATATAATATTTAAATGCAAGAGTTTTACAAAAACCTCTTGAAACCTATATGACTAAATTAATTTCTATTTCACAGTATCTTGTAACATAATGTTAAAATGCAAGAATTTGAAAAAAACTTCTTCTTAAAATCTGATAGGACTAAATTAATTTCTATTTCACGGTATTCAGTAACATGATGTTTAAATGCAAGAGCTGGACAAAAACTTCTTAAAACCTGTACAACTAAATTAATTTCGATTTCAGAGTATCCTGTAGAACGAAGTTTAAATGCAAGAGTTTGACAAAAACTTCATTTGAAAACCTATATGTCTAAATTAATTTCGATTTCAGAGTATCCTGTGGAACGAAGTTTAAATGCAAGAGTTTGACAAAAACTTCATTTGAAAACCTATATGTCTAAATTAATTTCAATTTCAGATTATCCTGTAACACGAAGTTTAAATGCAAGAGTTGGACAAAAACTTTTTAAAACCTATATGGATAAATTAATTTCTATTTCAGAGTATCCTGTAACATGATGTTTAGATGCAAGAATTTGAAAAAAAAAGTTCTTAAAACCTATACGACTAAACTAATTTCTCTTTCACAGTATACTATAACACGAAGTTTAAATGCAAGAGTTTGACAAAAACTTCTTCAAACCTATAAGACTGAATTAATTTCTATTTCAGAGTATTCGGTAACATGATGTTTTGTGTGTCATCGAACATAAAATTATATGATTTATATCATTTCCGAGTATTCGGCAACAAAAAGTTGTTTTTTGTTTATTTATTTGTTTTCCAGCAGGTAGGAGTATGCTGGAACAGAGAAAGTTACGTTTGATCCAAGTTTCAGATGTCGTATAACCCAAAACTTTAGAATTCTACAGGTTTTGGTTTAGAGTTCGTAAGTTTGTCTGGAAGTTTCACTTGTAAGAAAACACAGAACATTATACTTTATATAAATGTTTACCTCTTTATATGGAAATGGTTAGGCTCTATATAAACATAATAGTACTGTCTGTTGTATGTTTATGTAACTGCTTCTCAAGGTATGGATGGACCTTCATCAAACTTTGTATGGAGGTTAATTGAGTACATATTTTATGTTCTGCATCTTACCTTTCTTTATGGACGTTATTTTATTGTTTTTTGTCATTACCTCATTTCTTCTGGATGAGTATTCACTAAACATGGTGTGACGATTCTTTGGTTCCATGAAATTATACATACAAATGTTCGATTTTGCCGTTTGTGATTTTTAGTGGTGTTTTTTGTGCTTTTTACTACTACATCGCCCTCTATTGATGGACCTTAACCAAATTTGGCCTAAAGGATTGTTTGGTTCATGTAAGTTTCCAGCTTCACATTTTATGTTTTACACTGTTTATGACTATTTTTTGCGTTTTTCACAATTACTTATAAAAAAACATTTTTTCATGTTCTAAGATTATCTTTCATTAATCACGTATTTACATACCTTTCACCCAGAAGACGAATACTCCAGCTAGCTTTCAATAAATTCCAAGTTTACTAAAGTACACACAACTTCCATTTCTTCGTCCACATTTTAAACTATATACAAACATATAATTTTAGATGTTCAGAATCTTTCTTCCAAAAAAAGTTCATCTTGAGTTATTGAATATAAAAGTTTTGTTTTTGCTTGGATATTTGATTAAAAATAAAAGTTTTGTTATCACTAAATATGGGGTTGTTTTAAATATAAAGATTTTTGTGTATTCCCCACACATTGTGGTTTAGTGTGAGTTTTGAATTTATTGAGAATAATTGACTTGTATTTTTACAAATTTCACCAATCTTCTGATCCTTGAAACACGTTAAAGTTTACCGAAAAGCATGATTTTACATCGCAATTTTTTTTTTGCGTTTGCTGAAATATAAAGTATCATGCTTTCTACAACTTTTACATTGTTAATATGTGTGTTTTTACACGCATTTTTTTTGCATTTTTTCTTCCAGTTTCTGTGGTTTGGCTATAAACATAGTTTGTTTTTAAATTTTTAAACATAGCAATTCGAGTTTTCTACATGTTTCGAATTTGTTATGGCACAGCCATTATTCCCTTCTGTATTGAGTTCTTGTTTGATATTCTATCGCATTTTGTTCTTTGTAAGAGTTTAGATTTTATATGAAATGTAAAAACATATATCTTTGTAGTGTTTCATAAAAATGATTTTTTCCGACACAACAATGATGGATGGGACCCGTATCGACCAACGTACGGCTATGGCTGACATTGGCCTTTCACAATCTTTCTGAGCTGCTAGTTTGAAGCTAAAGCACGTTATTGATGTGAATCATCCTTGGTTGCATTTAGCTTTAGGTAAACATAATCCGTGTAGACTTGCTCTAAACTGTAGAGAGCTTTCTAATCATCGAGATGGCTGTTTGTTTATTAGAATATCTGTAATTGTGTATGTTTGTCTACCTATTTACATTTAACTTTGGCATCTCTTGTTTGTTCATTTTTATGTATTTGTTTGTGTTTATTCGTTCATGAAATTAGTTGTTAATATTTGTTTTACTTTTTCTATTAATTGTTCATTGGCATAATTATCTTTAAGTATGATTAAAGAAGGATTTACTGAAATCGTAAATTCTCCTCGTGGAAGATCTGGAACCAAACCTGTTGTAAGATCCTATTGGTTCCTTCCTACAGAGATATGTCTCCTATCAGAAACTTCCCCTGGCTCGTTACTCTCTCTCCTGGAGGATCTCGTTTTGTTAAGTCACGACAACTCTTCTGAATGTTCCACCATTTTTTTAAGTAAGTTATTAAGTGTTTGTGATACAATTATTTCTGTGTTTGTAAGTAAGTTATTGAGTGTTTGTGATACAATTATTTCTGTGTTTGTAAGTAAGTTATTGAGTGTTTGTGATACAATTATTTCTGTTTTTTCAAGTGAAAGTTTTACTGTTTCTAATTAAGTCATTTTAATGTACTTGTTTCTTTAAGCAGAAGATTGTTGTTGTTGTTTTGAATTAAGCACAAAGCTACACAATGGGCTATCTGTGCTCTGCCCACCACGGGTATCGAAACCCGGATTTTAGCGTGTAAGTCCGCAGACATACCGCTGAGCCACTGGGGGGCTAAGCAGAAGATAACGTTTTATATCCTGGACTTATTTAATGTAAACTTTCACAGTATGAAGGATTGTTACCCCATTTTCCGAGAATTATTATAAGATGTTTCTAATCCTCCTGTTCGTACTAAAACTTTTTCTTCTCCTGTATAATTGGAAATCAAACTGGAATGCCACCACCAACATTTTAAGATAGCATTAATAAAAGTTGATGTATTTTTAATATAATTCTGTGTAAATGTTTAGGTGTGAGATTCCTATCTGTCAATAAGGTGAAGAATGCGTTGTTAATTTTGTTCCCTTGTTCTTGTATGTTTTATCTTGATGTTCTTAAAGAGAATTTGGGATTAACTTTAACATGTTTCTGATGTCTGAATATCTTCGATTCTTAAAGAGTAATTATACCAAAAATACGGTTTACATAGTCTGAATTCCGGTTTATGTATGGTTTAAAATTACAGAACACTGTTTTATTTGCTTGAACACTTAGCTAATTAAACTGATAACAATTCATTGTTCAGTGTATTGTGTATATTAATGATATATACTTAGAATGCAAGCGTATAAGTACTTTTTAAACATTTATAAGTTTGGATATTTATATTTATCTGTTTATATTTTAGTTCAGTGTTTAAAATATATTTACCTCTCATATATTCATTTATCTTAGGGCTTAATTAGTTAAAGGAATAATTATTTGTTTAGTTGTAATGTTATACGCCAGAATCTATCTGTTTCTGAGTATAACATCCATTGTTTGCATGTCTACCTATTTTTAAGTCCAATTTAATAATCTGAAGATAAATTTTAATAAATATTACTACATTTCTCTTAAAACAAGGTACTTACGGAGATAAAAATTATAAACTAACCCAGTAAAGAATGTAACTTTTTCTTATAATAATTAGAATGTTGATTTTTCTGATACTCCTCACTTTAGCGATATTTTCGGCCATAATCCTAATAATATTTCACAAAGTGCAGCAGGCTCAAGCGATTTATGATAGTCTCAAATCCAAACACTAAGCTAGAAACATAAAATAATCCTTATGATAAATATACAAACATTAAAGAATTTAATAAAAAATGAATAATATTAACAGTATTTATACAACCAATACTGTTAATGAAACTAAATTAAAGAAAGAACTGAATATAACTTGTATTGGCATATTGTAAATATTTATATATCTATCTATCCATAAACTTATTAGTCTGTGATGTTGATTTATTTGCTAACAGCTTTCGGAATTCACATATTCATGTAAAATCAAAGCGTTTTTCTACTTAGAGAAATTCAAATCAAATACGTGATATATTTTAAATAAATAGCTTTGCGTCCAAGTAAAAATTATTAATAATGTTTAATTTTCTTTAAAAAACTGCTGTAATAATGTTTAATGTTCTCATTTTGCAATAAGACAGTGAATCTTGTGCAGCCTAGTATGTTACGTTGCACCCGAAAAACAGAAAATACAATTTATAAAGACACAAAGTTTCCTTTCTGACAATAACCTTTTGTCGATGCAAGGGTTGAATATAACAGAAAAGCTGTATACATTGCAATAAAGATTGCTTCTTATATAGATATAAAACACTTTGGTAAAATAACGAAATATTTCATTATAAAGAAAAGCTTCGCTTAAAAGAATCTATATAGACATAAAACAGCTTACGTTCAATAACAACTTATATTAACATAAAGACAGATTCTATTCAGAGCGACTTGGAAAAATATACAACGGTTTGAGTATAATAACGATGTATATCAATGTGAAGAATGATAGGTTTAGAGAGACATAAAACTGTCATAAGGTAGAGACCGCTTTAAGAACGAATTGTTGTGTGTGTGTATATATATATTTTATATATATATACATTTAAAAAATACCTATACACAGCAGAAAAGTGATTTGTACCGACTTAAACAACGCCCTTAGCAAGACCATTTTATACAGACGTAAAATTTCTACCTGAAGCAAAACAGCTTTAAACAGAAATATTTAATAGAAAAACAATAGTTATCGAATGGCGCCATTTCCAAATTAATACTTCATTTCCGAGGTGCAGTTTCGCTAAGATGTATCTTTAATGTGAAAGTTTAGACGGAAGCTACCAGTATTCGACATATTTGTGGTTTACTGAAAAATATTGTAATGTCTGAACACTTCATTTACAACATCACTCAAATAAGTATGACTTTAACATGTGCATCTGCACGGTCTTTAGGGGACAAGTATTTATTGACCTTCGTCCAGACTAACGGGATATACACTGACTGACTGAGTTATTCGGAATTACATATTTTCATTAATCTCATTATAGTTAAAATAAACTAACTATGACTCAAAGGAAAATTTACTCATATAACGTACAGCGTTGAAACAATAAGAAATACAGATATAACAGTAAGAAATACAGATATAACACTTTCTTTTAACACACACACACGGGAACGTTCTCTGAGCCAGAACAAAGTTTTAACTAATTAAAAGTAAGTCAGTATCAGTTATTACATCGGAGATTTGATCTACACGATAAACTACACGAAACATTACACGCTTGGTCTAAAATAAGTACAAACATATGTACAATAGTCTCCGAAATTACTTAAATTATCTTATCTGTTATACACACAATAACCACGAGGGAAGATTCCTATATTTCAGTCGCATAGCGCATTAATTAACTAAAAGTACTTAAATCACAATTTAACAATTAGAATAAATCGTCTTGCTCTTCCAATTTTAATTAAGTAATGTTTTTGTTGTCGTTTTTCATCATCTGTCCTTTGCGAATGAACTTTCTCCTTTGCTTTACAATTTCAAGCGATACTCAGCATCCAAGCACAAACATCTTCATATAAGAGCAGGTTATTTTAATTGTTCATTATGTACACCGAGATCTGTCACAAATAAAACACAGAAATCACAACGTTTGTGTTCAATACACTTTGTCTAGTCTGTTAAGTTTTCTCTTTTTCTATTGTTTAGTCGGTCTTTGGAAAAAATGTTATTGCACTTTGTCACGCAAAAAATTTCAACCTATTTATCTAGAGCGAAGTTTCTAAACGGCCAAGAAACTATCTGGTGACTCGGGATCGAGAGGAATCGAGTCTGACTGTTCGTCGTCGGACTTCAGCCGCTTACAGTCGGCGCCATCCAGATCAAGCTCCTGATCAGAGCTGTCATCCTGACGCAGCTGTTCCGCCTCCGTGTCGTGCTTCTTCTTAGCCGTGGCCATCTCTGCTGCATGCTTCTTACGCCACTTGGTTCTTCGGTTTTGGAACCAAACCTGTGAAAAGTTACATAGAAATGAGCCGAAAGAAATCTTATTAGCAATTGTTTTACCTGCGATATGTAAACTGAAGAAAACTCGCCATTTTAATATCGACTGGCCAAGTAAAACTCGTATCTTTGTAAAAAGTCTACAACCATCGATTATTTACAGTTTCTTAACTTCAGATACGTGGCTGACTATGGCGCTGACAAAGCGTAAGAAGGTCGAGTTAATCCAAACTTGTTAAGAATTATAAGGGTATCATGTTGAACACATTAAAAACTCTTTGAAGTGCCTATGGTTACGGGTTTTTCCAACAGCCTGTATTATTTAATTTGTATTAATACTGAGCAAAGTACTTGGTTTCGTAATAAAAGCATAAAGTAGTAAAGAGTAATAGAAAATAAATCCTTATATATTTCTATGCCACTTCAAGAACCAATATTATGTTTTACCTTTACTTGACTTTCTGACATTCCTAAGGCGTAAGCAAGTTTTGCTCTTTCAGGTCCGGCCAGGTACTTAGTTTGTTCAAATGTCTTTTCAAGTACGTAAATCTGATGACCCGAAAAAGTTGGCCTGGTGTGTTTCTTTTTCTTCCCGTCCTTGTCAATACAACTTTGCGTGACTGTTGAAGACGATAAAATAAATCAACAGTTCTCAAAAATCTCCCATGAATTAGAAGAAAGATATTAAAAAATTACTGCCTTCCATGCAGAAAATTAATTCCGATATTAAAAATAAGGTTCTTCTGAGAAATACTTCGTCTTACAATAAACAACCACACTATTGTTCAGAGTTTTCCCCATGCTTAATACGTCGAAACTAGGAAAAATATCAAGTTTGACATCAAAATTTCAGCTGTTTACGTTCCAATGATGAACTTTTCAAATTAATCTTTAGCAAAAGTTACATATAAGCTATTTTTCGTTACAATAAAATGTATTTACGACTGAAAGACTGTATTAAGTTTTAATATCGTACACAATTAGTTCAAATAAATAGAAAAACTACACGTTTACACTTTGTTAATGGCAAGAGTTGGCAGGTTATTAGAAACGTACAGTTTCACAGCTTAAGATTGTTCTGGCATTTCAGTATATCATTTTCCAGATTAGAAATGTTTGAAAATATTTTGTCATTAGCGAATGTCAATAGTAATTCAGTTCGTAATATTGAACCTTCTTCAACAAACTCGTTAACGGAATCCAAAAACGACAACAAAATCCAATCTTTATACCCTTTAACAAGGTTTTAAAGGAAAATGTGAAAATAATATCTAAGTTACATGTTAGTACATAAAATGTTACCATAAATTTAAACTGAGAGTTAATCTGTGATACGTGGCATCCTTTTCATGGAGAATACGTATCACCATTCTTATTCACTTGTGTCACTTCAACCGAAGTTAGAGCAGACTCTGATTTTCCGTATATGGTTTGTGATATATTTAACCTTATAGGTTCAAAAATTAACTACTTATATGCATGTGTATGTGTACCCAACAGTACTATGGACAGACTTACTAAGTTTCTTTGTAGGTTAATATTCAATTTCTGGTAAACTCGGACGAAAATACTAAAGTACATTTTCTAAAATTTTATTTCACACATATTCTTTTAAATTTCAAAGACAGGAATGCTTGCGATAATGTAATCCAAGTGGTCCAATTTGTGCATAATTAGGACTCTATTATCATAAGTAGATACTACTTAATCAGTAGGTCAAATTACTTCAAAATTTAGGGAAAAAAATTAAAACTAGCCTAAAAAAAATTAGTTTGAAGGTGCACTGAGTAGCTTCGTAACATACATGGATACACATACATAAATATATATATATATATATATATTCGTGCGTGTTCGATCCTAATAGGTTAAATATATCATACACTATATATCGTCGAATCGGAGTCGGTGTTTACTCCAGTGGCACAAACGGATAGGAATGTTCACACATATTCTACTAGACGGGATGTCACTCCAGTGGAAGTTAGCTATCAATTTATAATTTTGGTAACACTCGATCTACTAATACCTAATTTGCGTCTTATTCACCCGTTTTATTTTACAAATTTTCTTGAAGTATATAAGATAGAGTTCTCTTGTTGTTTTGAAATTACTTTATATTAATTAATTACAGTTTATACACAACTTGCAATAAAATATCTTCAATTATTTATATTGAATTCTAATAAAACAATCATACTGATCCATAATGTAGATTGTATCCATTTGAGGCCCGGCATGGCCAAGCGTGTTAAGACGTGCGACTCGTAATCTGAGGGTCGCGGGTTCGCATCCCCGTCGCGCTCAACATGCTCGCCCTTTTAGTCGTGAGGGCGTTATAATATTACGGTCAATCCTACTATTCGTTGGTAAAAGAGTAGCCCAAGAGTTGGCGGTGAGTGGTGATGACTAGCCGCCTTCACTCTAGTCTTATACTGCTAAATTAGAGACGGCTAGCACAGTTAGCCCTTGAGTAGCTTTGTGCGAAATTTAAAAAAAAAAAGTATCTATTTGATGCTTGTTTGGTTCATAGTTCAGATTATGTTCGTGGTTCTACTAAATCACAGTTTAAACAGTGTCTATTTATTGTTCGTGTGGTTCTACTGAATTATTGCTCAGACGGTATCTATTTGTTATATAGTTTCTTTAATCATACTGATAGTTAATTTAAATTATTTATACTCGTTGTTCATTTGGTTCTGCCAAATCACAGTTTGTTCTGCATATGTATTCTGTTTAAATAGTTCTATGATTCACGTAGCATTTATACTGTTCTCTGTTTTCATAGTTTTACTTGATTATTGTTGTTGTTGTTTTGAATTAAGCACAAAGCTACACAATGGGGTCTCTGTGCTCTGTCCACCACGGGTATCGAAACTCGGATTTTAGCGTGTAAGTCCGCATACATACCGCTGAGGCACTGGGGGTTCACTGGATTAAATAATATATATTTTAGTTAATATAATTCTACTGGTTAATTATAATATCTGCTTCATAACTTACATTGTGACTATTAAAAGGTAGTTTAATTTTGCTTTGTTGTAACTCAGACTGCATACTTTTAGTTGTGTAAAGATTTATTTCTAAATAACTTGATTTATTGCTTCCGTAGTTCAAAGTTTACATGATCTAAATTCTGTATTTTAGATTATTCCTGTTTCAAGTGCGCATTACTCAAAAATTAACAGATCTAATATGATTTAAAGACTAAAAAACTATAAGTAGAAAAAATTTAAATTTCTGTCAGATTGCTTGTAATGTAAATATAGTTGTGTCTAGTTTCTAACACTAAATGGATTCAGGCTTACATCAGCTTGTTACAGTTTTACTAAACGCATCCCATATATATCAATAAAGCAGTTGACTTTAAGAAGTTATAGAACTGTTTTTGCGTGATAATAAAGTAAACTGATTTCTTACAATTAAAACAATAGATTAATGTGTGGATCAAGCAGTTGATTTCCTATGTAAGAACTTGAAGAATGGTTTTGAAGTTAGATACGCTTTGTTTTGGCCGTATTAGTTCTGATTTATCATCTGCTTTCGGTGAGTCATATAACCACTAATATATCGTTTACTATCAGAAAGTGTGTGAAATTAAATGTTACACAGAAAATAACAAACTACGGTACCACGTTTCACACTAATTTTAAAATTAACAAGTATGTAATGAGTAAAAAAAAGAAGCAGTATGAGATTAAAACAATAATAATATCACAATACTTGAAGTTACACACTTGTAATGACATATCATACTCCTATCTGGAGTGAAAGAGTATATAGCTTAAGATGCGAAAAGCGCTGAACGACTTACCCGCAGTTGAAGCGAACCGATCCCTCCAAAGTGCTGGGTTCTGTACCATTCCTGGCCAGTAGAGGTGAGGCCGAGTGGGAAGATCCCCCAGTCCTAGTTTGTGAAGACTACCGTTGGCTGGGTTAAAGTACATGCTAGCCGCTGCCCCCATACCTAGGCTAAATCTTGGTAATGCCCCAAGCGTGCTGAGCGCCTGTGCTGAGGTGGGCAGTGGCCGGCTAAGAATATCATTAATACCGTGAGGTGTGCCATGAGCCGACGGTTTCAGGGTCTGGGTACTAGGATAGGGTGACATGGGATTAGCCTTTATGTCAGTGATATTGTGAAGAGCGGCCAGCGGAGGATTGCCCAGGAAAAAAGCATTCTGCCGCGAGGCCTCCATGTTCATGTTCAACATGGACAACATGGAACTTGCACTAGCTGCGGTGGTGGACGGGTTGTTGAACTCCAACATAGCCCGCTACCGTGCTAGGAACCGTCGTTTCTACCGATGTCCTCCTTGCCGATCCAAACTGATTACTCACTAGAACACGTTTCCTTGAACAGTAAAAACAGATATTCTACGTTCTTCTCCAAGCCATCAAGAGCTACAATGATACAAGCTTGACCCAAATGATGTCAGCTACAGTTTAGTGAGGAAAACGATTGAACGTGGTGTGAAATACCGCTAACCATGAACGCGGGAGGCGTGTAAATGCAACACTGTGTCGGAAAAAGGCGGGGCAAAGGGCATCCTGGTGCTATGCTGCTGATTGGCTGGAAGCCAGCCTAGCCAATGTGAACTTCATAGGCAGAGAATGAGCAAGCTTATGGTGAAACAAGAAATAGCTGAGTGTCCAGAGAAATAGTTTTGCTACTCTTTATCTACTAATGTTAACTTTTAGACTCCTATATCAACGGTCTTAATGAACCACAGTGTGGTGCGTAATATTGGGCCACGTGTTTACCACGTGGTAGAAAGTAGATTTGGAAAATAGCGAAAGATAAACAAGAGAACAATAATATTTGTAAAATTAATGAAGTTCATCTCTTCCTCCTAAAAACAACGTAAAATGGGAAACTTGCTTTAAACAGTAACTTAAGCTACAGGTGATCATCTTTCTCTCAAATATTCCGAACAAAAAATGGTAAGTGTGACCAATAATGCTACACAGTTCAAGATTACATGGAGGCCAAGAGTAAATAGTTATGCAATGTACTAGAACTTTAAGAAAGGTAAGTGTAATCAATAATGTTTGATGAAAAATATTTATAGAAAAATATGTATGAAAGTAAATATTTGTGTTTGGAAGATGGCGAGTTGAGTGTAAAAGACCATTGTCAGATGAAGATGAATTGAAGTTATGAGTGATGTTGATTGAAGTAGTGAGTGATATTTAGTTAAGGTGACTTAAGAGTAAAACAATGATGTTTATTTACAAATGAAGCGAGAGTAAAATACTGACATCTAGTTCAAGGTAAGATGAGAACAAAACATTTGTTATTTAGTTTTACGTGAGGTAAATTAGTATAACATAAATGTTCAGTTGAGAAATAAAGAGACAGTCAAAATGCATATTTAATTGAAAATGAAGTTACAGTAACAAATAAATTTCTACTTGAAGACGAATTCATGCAAAACATCACTGATTAGACTGCTGTTAGTTAAGAGTGAAACACTATTTTGTTCTGTGTGATGTGAGTGAAAATCGTCATGTTTATAAGAACAGTAAACAAGAGTGTTATTATAGTGTTGTTACTTCAGTGTATAACCATGGTAAAACATTAAGTTTATTTGATTAAAACAATAAAAATTATTTTGAATGAGGTAAAGCAATTTTTAGTGAGTACTAACGTAAGAGTACAATTAATTGAGGTTAGACTAAATGTTATTTTACTGACACTGTTTACGAGGCTGTGTGAAATATAACGATTAGCTTAGCTGAAGCTAGAATAAAAGATTGCTTAGTGTAGGTAAGGCTAAGTCAAAAATAATATTTAGTTTAGCCGCTGGTGAGATAAACAATGTTTAGGTGAGCCTAAAACAAAAAAAGTAGTATTTAGTTTAGGAAAGGATAAGATAAAAATAATGTTTTAGTTTAGATGTAGCCAAGATAAAACATGTTTAGTGAAGACAAAGCTGAGATAAAACAATAATGTTTAGTTTAGGATAAGCTAGGATAAAAAAACATTGTTTCGTTCATATGAGACGAAGGTAATAAATTTATGTTAAGTTTAGGTGTGGTGAGGATAAGAATATATAACTGAATTATAAGTGAGAATCACTTAGTGAAAAATAAATTGAAAGTTAAAGAACAATGTTTAGTAGAGGGTAGAAACATAACATTTAATTGCTTTATGTAAGATGAAATTAAAAATAATATTATTTGAACAGAAAATTGAGCTAACGATTATGTTTAGATGAAGTTTAAGTGAACATAAAATAAAGTCTTAATAAATACGTAACATAAATATATATTTATATACAGAGAAAATAGTGACGTAAAAATATAAGGTGAGAATAAGGCAAGATTTTTTATTAAGGATGAGAAAAAAACATGTTAGTAACGATGTATGCATGAGGGTAAAATATTATGAAACAATAATGCATTAGTGAAAGCGAGGTGCCAGTAAAACAGTTAATAGAAAATAAAATTAAAATACAACAAAAATGAGCAATCAAAAAAACTATTTTTAGAAATATGGTAAATATTGATAGTAGACAGTGAGATTGAAGTAAAACTAGGTTTAATCGAGTTGATAGTGAAATTAATTTCACTGAAAGACAAGATTAGTACAAAACGGTGATATTTAGTTCTCGAAGAAGAGAGGATATAGCATCTGTGAAGAAATTTTGATCGGATGAGTTTGAAAAGAACTTTTATAAATAAATGTGTATATTTTAATGAAAGAAACAGACCCAAACAAAACAGGAAATTGAAGGTACTGCGTAAATTAAAATGCACCCCAGGTTACAGGCTATTATGAGGGATATAAAATGTGCGCTGGGCTTTGGAGGTGACTGAAGAATAGAATCCACAATTCTTAACGTACGTTCATTAGTTTCACATGTTGAAGAAAATAAAAAATTATTGATAGCACAGTAGACAAATTATACTATTATGAAAGCCCAACCAAATTATCTAAAGTAGTATAAGTCTCAACCACCACCATTAAGTTTATTCATAGAGTCCACTAAATACTAATTTCAGACTTTACCTAAAGCATTATTTGCAATAAAGTATTCATCCGCATAAAAGCAGTACCAGGTTATTTGAACAACATTATTAAACATTTTAAATTTTTGTCGAAAATATAAAGCGAAAACTATTAATTCTTACTTCTTTGTAGTTATTTAACTCATTTTTATGTTTATAAAACATATTTTAATAATTTTATTTTTTCTTTATTACAAGTATTGCAAAATCTAAGTTATTATGAAGTGATGATGCTTAAAACAAAAGAGTATACGACATTACTATTAAAAGTCGGTAGGCCGTGTCAGTAAATATATTTTTCTCAGTTATGCTCATTAAATCATTTATATAAGTTAAAGCAAACCTTTACAAATTTATGAAATGTTCAATAAATCAATTATCATAAAAATAAATATATACATTGCAATAAAAGTAGAATAGTTAGCTTACATTGGAACTCCTATTGTTTAAATAATAGATTATTAAGAAAAAATAATTGTTATAAATTCAAAAATTTAATACATATTTTACATTTTTGGAGGTAAATTTTCTTTTTTCCTGTACAATAAAGAACAACAATATTGTTCTATTAATGAATTCATAACAGAAAATAAATTGTTCAATGGAATTGCGGTGTACAATGGGGTAAAACCAAATTTTTAACGCGTTCAGATTTATTTAAGTATTTTAAAATAGGTTGATTATTTTTACTGTCCAAAAGGTGAGTTTTTTATTATTGCAATTTACATTTTTAATTTTATCAAATAAAATGCCAAGTAACTTATTTAATAAAACGACCGGTTGTTTAGTAGTTGTTTACTCTGAACGAGAAATAAATGTGAATTTAATCGGAGATTTATGCAGTTTAGGCATACAAAAATAGTACTCATTTTCTATACACACACACGAGTATACAAAGTTTATGGTAAGAATAAATAGCTACATAATAAAGAGTGCTTTCAAGAAAGGTGAGAGTGAACAATTTTTTAACAGGATAAAATAATGGAACAATTATATTTATTTGTCATTTAACTGTGATGTAACACTAAGAACGCCATATTTATTTGAATGTTAAAAAAAAAAATTTTTCTTTAGAGTAAAGTAAATGAGATCATAACTCTTCGTGGAGAAAAGTTTTAAGAATAGTTGCATACATGTTGATGTTTATTATAGAAATGTATAAGTCAAGAGCGCTAACACTTGGTTGGGGATAAAGTAACACACTAACAACTCTAACAATAATATTTATATGTATGTGGGTATCACGAAACTTAACAATAACAGTTACGTAACGAAACATTCACACTTAGGTAATATTGTTTAGTTAAGGGATCGGAAAAAATAAATAAAACAAAATTCTTACTCAGATTAATTATTAATTAAGTGAATTATATCTGTATGTCTTAGCGCAAAACTACAAACTGGTCTATCTACGCTAAGCCTACCACTGGGAATCGAAACTCAATTTTTTTGTTGTAAGTCCATGTACTTACCACTGACCAGCTAGGGGCCAAAGTTTGTTTGTTTTTGCTTTTTTTTTAATTTCGCACAAAGCTACTCGAAGGCTATCTGCGCTAACCGTCCCTAATTTAGCAGTGTAAGACTAGAGGGAAGACAGCTAGTCATCACCACCCACCGCCAACCCTTGGGCTACTCTTTCAGCAACGAATAATGAGATTTACTGTCACATTATAACGCCCCCACGGCTGAGAGGGCGAGTATGTTTGTCGCAACCGGGATGCGAACTCGCGACCCTCAGATTACAAGACGCACGCCTTAACGCGCTAGGCCATGCCAGGCAGGGGACGAAGAAATGAAAGTAAAGAATAATTATTATATAAAGGTAAGTTGAGAGAATATCAGTACTAAGCAAACAGTACCTTCTGTTAAAAGATGCAATAACCAATGTTCAGTAAAGCGTGAGATGATGAAAGAATCGTGCATTTCTTTTTTCACTTAAAACAATTTAAATTTAAGGATGTAATCACAATATAATTAACCTTGTTATATGTTGATTTCATGAAGGACTTGGAATTAAAACTTACTTTTATTTCAGGGTGAAGTAAGAATGAAATTATGTTTTAATAAAGTGTAATTTTTAAAACTAACAGAGAAAAGGCACTGAACAATGGGATGTATGATTGTTTCTTTTTTAACTTCACGCAAAGATACGCGAGGTCTATCTTCGCTAGCCGTCCCTAATTTAGCAATGTAAGACAAGAGGGAAGGCAACTATTCATCACCACCCACCGCCAACTCTTGAGCTACTTTTTACCAACGAATAGTGGGATTGTCGTCACATTGTAATGCACCCACGGTTGAAAGGGAGAGCACGTTTGGAATGACAAAGATTCGAACCCGCGCACCTCGGATTACGAGTCGAGTGCCCTAACCATATGGTCATGCCGGGCTTGGGGTGTATGATAGTGGATTATTTCTAGAATTATAAGAAAAAGCCATCATTTTTTCCATAGAGGGAAGTAGAATTAGAACAGCATTTTATTGTGATCAGCTAATTTTGAGAAAGTTGTTAGAATGTTGTCAAATTGTAAAATAATTTCAAACGTTTATGAACATGTGAATTAAATAAATATAAGAATATGTGACAAAGTTTAGTTTAAGAGGTGAGAATAATTGGTAATGTTAAGTAATAGTAAATTCTTCAAAAAAAATTCAAGTAAATAGTCATACTTTTTATGATCATTTTAAAGCAAACAATGTCGCTTAATACAAAGAAATTGTTCAAAGGGAGAAGAAGAACAAGTGGGAATTGAAATAAACTAAGAATATTTGTAAAAGGGTAAAGTGAGAATAAAAACTAAAAACTTTTAAAATATGTGACTACGAGTAATATAGGGATAAATATTTTATAGTAAAAGTTATGTCAAAATCATGTTTAGTATAAAGTGGTTTATAGAAAGGTATAATCATATTTTGTAAAGCAAGGTTAGAATAAAACAACAGGTACGTTATGTTAGAGAGTGAAATTAATAAAAATATGAAATTAAAACACTTTTACTGAAATATATTCTGTAAATGGATTTGTGCAAAAAAATATCAAAATTGAGAGATGCTATAGTAATTATTAATATTTATTTTAAGATGCTACAGTAATTATTAATATTTATTTTAAAATGCTACATAATTATTAATATTTATTTTAAGATCCTATAGTAATTATTCATATTTATTTTAAGATGTTATAGTAATTATTAATACTTATTTTAAGATATTATAGTAATTATTAATACTTATTTTAAGATATTATAGTAATTATTAATACTTATTTTAAGATATTATAGTAATTATTAATATTTATTTTAAGGCTGAGATTGAAACAATAATATCGAAGGTTGATTTTCTTTTTTAGGATAATAGAGTAAACAACAGCGTTTCTGGAAAAGAATAATTTTCAGAAGCCGTTATTTCAAAAACATCATTTATTAGGGGCTGCTTTCTACAAAGAAGAAATTAATAATATTCCTTGTTTAAACCTAAAGTTACACAATGTTTTTCCCCCCACATGGTAACAATTTTTAAAAATATAAAATATTATAGTAAATCAGTTAGTATTATTAATAAGCAAGCAGATAACTAGAGAAGTTATAAAGGTCAGTGATTTGTTTTTTATTATAATATTTGGTGGAGGAGATAATAATGAGATATAACTGGTTTCTAAGTGAGTGTTTTATATACAGATTTGAACTATAACATTTGATAGAGGTAAAACGGTAACAGTACTATAATATTTGGTTAATATTGTAAATTAAACTATGATACTTATTACAGTATCCTTTCGAAAATGATAAAGCTTAAGAAGAGAGAATAAAACTTACTTATGAGTTGCTTCTTGCGTTGTATATTTTATTAAAATTCAATCCACATAAATTTAGCTTCTTAGTATATGTATTTATATATATGTCCAATGTTCCACAATATGGTAAATATTCATGTATTACATGTAAATATGGAGCATTATACATTATATACACTTTAGTGGTAGCATAGAAAGGCCATCCAACTTTTCACACGTTATAAATGTACAAGGAGAATAAACATTATTATAATAATATGATTAGTGTTGTTATGTAATTGTTGTGCTCACTATGTAAGTAATACTGATTTGCGACTGTAATGAAAATCAGACAAATTTTCCAATTTGGTGTGCGAGTTAATTTTTGGAATTAATTTCTCTCTCTCTACTCATTCCTATGTTAATCCAGTTAGTTTTATATCTATTCCAAGTCATCACGCATGCTGTCACTCTCCTAACTATGTTTAACTGATTATTAATTACAACTTATCTATCCCCACACCCCATGTTGACAGTAGCTACCCAAGTGCTTGTTTCGAGAGCACCGACGGGAAGTGGAAATTTGATTTTCCGGTTAATGGTTAACGAATAAGCAAGGCGTCCACTAGGGCACCGAGCTCGCTAAACAATCATACCATAGAGATAGAAGACCGCAGCGACAAAAAGATTACGTGTCCGGTCCTCCCGCGGCCCGCTACAGCGATCTTCGCCATCAGATGTGGATTTGTGAACTAATTGTCAATGATGGACATTCAACAGCGAGATTGCAGGGGATCCCAAAAGACAAACCGTTCCCATGTTTCTCAAGATGATAGTGATTATACTAGTCTCGTGTCCACTTAATTAAGTTTAGCGTAAAGTAAATTGAGCAACCACAAAAGTGCTGGACTCGTATTAACAGGATTAACGCCGATTCAATAACCAGCGAGTGTTCAGCTAGTATTGTTACACAGACAGACAAATATACCATTATTTCCTTCACCGCTCGCTCGGTCCACTTAATTAATGAAAAATGCAATACTTGTTGCTTACAGCAGGAAGCAATTATTCTCCTTTATATCTTTGTTGAACGTAAAAATTTATCCATCTCATTATATGAGCATCTGAAATTGTACATTTTTACCCTTCAGAAATCTGAAACCATTATTTGCTTTCCCTGTACAGATATCCAAAGTTTTCTTTGTCTTTCCAATTCAAAAACTTGGAGTTTTTCAGACTCTATTGAGTTCATAAATAATGTAAAATATTTCCTCTCTCTCTTCTTAACTTCTCTATTTTACCACACCGAAAACTAAACAGTTTACATAGTTTTTCTATACGGAAACCTGAAGTTTTTTTCCCTGGCGTTTTCAATATAATTTGAGATGTTTCTGTTTCACCTAGGTGAAACCTTGAAGTTTCCCTCCTTTACCCATGCAGAAGCTGATTTTTGGTGTGTTTGTATTGTACTGAATATGTGAAGTTTCTCTTTGCTTTTTCTAAAACTGTAAAATTTACACATCTTCATCCTTAGAGATAATTACTTTTTCAGATATTTAGTAACCTAGATGATCCACTGGTTTTAATATAAGGAAATTTAAAGACTTAATTCCTAAGTTTTTTTTATAATAAAGCCTGAAATAGTAAATATTTTTTGCCTCATATATTTGAAAGATGCCAGCCTATTTTACGAACACTGAAGCTTTTCCTGGTATTACACTAGTAAAGTCTAAAACATAATATCCAAATTTCCTCTCTACTTTCAATAAAGAGAAAAGTGATAGCTCATTAGACGTATCAGTTTCATTCAAAGCACAGTTTATTATAAACAAATTATATCTTTCTGTAGAATAACTTTCTAACCCTAGACCTATTTTTTTCATAATTTGAAAAAAAGTTTCTCAAACATGGAATCTTAATGTTAGCGCCTCGCCATGTCTATTTCCGATCAAAAATTCATATCCTAATTGGAATGTTATAAATATTTCTAAAGAACTATATTTATTGTTAGATCCCTGATTTCTAACACACATGTCCCATCGTGTAGGTAACACACTACACATTGAACAACGATTTGTTCATGATCTGTTACCCGGACAGCTGACGTGAGCCTTTGTACGATATACGCTGTTGTACAGAAGCAACGAACCAGGGACTAATCGCTTTTACACAGCCAGGGGTGCTCAATGTATTTAAGAGCTATTAGACGACGTTAACCGTCAACAGCTACTAGGGTCGACCCACAAAAGATCAACTGCTCGTGCTGTTGATATTTATGACACCGAAAGATTGTGACGATGTCAACGAGAACGTTTTGACTCGCTTCTAAAGCTGCTAGCTTTAGATGAATTTGTATTGAGATTTTCCCATTGTAAGCTTGTGATACAGTACACACGTAGGCTTAAATTCAGCTAACTCGTATCCTTTGGTTGTGAAAAGTCAAACTACAACCTAATCCTATGAAAGCTCTGAACAAAAGACTAGCTACACACTTTTATGCAGCATCATTCCAAGGAAGACAGTGATTTAGTTTACTGAAAGCAAGAGAGATGTCTTTTAAACAATTCGAATTACTCATATCTAACTTTTTTGTTCGACTGTATCGTTAAAGTAAGAATCAAATAATCTCCAACTAGAGTTATATTTCTGTATAATCTTTTTTACATTTCTTAAACCTAAAAAGTCATATGTACAATACAATGATCAGAGTTTATATATTTCACTGATTTAAATAACTACATGTGATATTTATCAAATAGATATAATCAGTTTGGAATTACATTACTAACTTCAGTAACATTTTTTATTTCAACTAGATGCTAAGTTTGTGATTATCTAAGTATTATTTACCCTTATCAAGGTACACAACAGGTAACATTTTTAGTTGCACTAGATGCTAAGTTTGTAATTATCTAAGTATTAGTTACCCTTATCAATGTATACAAAAGGTAAAATTTTTATTTCAACTAGATAATAAGTTTATAATTATCTAAGTATAATTTACAGCTATCAACTTATACAACAGGTAACATCGTTATCTTGAAAGTATGTAATTATTTTAATGTTTCACGCCTATTGTTGTATATAGAGACAAGTTTCTAACTTAAATTGCATGTTCATTATTTTAATATATTTAATTCCTAACTTAGTGACCACATGGTATTAATTTTTATTAAATGTTTGTTTTATTATCATCTATATTTTCAAGTATTAATTGTGGGATCAACAAAAAGTTGTAAAAACAACACTTGTTTATATATGGTTCTACCCCCCAATTTCATACATATTAATAAGGGTAAAAATATTAACAATACTTTTTTTTAATTAATATAAATAAAATTATGAATTTTGTATTTTGATAGTAATGTTGTAAATTCATTTCTTCAGGTTTTGCCATTCAATGTTGTTAATATTTTCATTTTTAATTCACGGAATAGCTGAAGAACAAGACGTGGCATATTTTAATTTTTCACAACTACATAAAGACATTTTGGAATTCATAATTTCAGAGATTATAAGTATTACTTTGCTCTAGGTCTCATTTTATAACCAAAATATTTACTGAGGCTTAAACTAGTGGTGTTATAAAATATACATTACTGTATATGTGTTAAATAAACGTATAAAATAAACCACACATGTAAAATAAAATATTACAACATTATTAAAGACCTAGCATCGACAGTTAAAACTGTTAAGTTTTCTCGTTATGGTTTATTCAATTTTTATAACCTAGTAAGATAACTACACTGAACTATATTTGTTATAAGGCTATAGACCTATTGTATTTTAAAGTACATTGTTTATTCATTTCCTTGGAATTGCTCAAGAAAACAATGTATAATATATTTCAACCACATCATATCCGCCGTATCTATTACCCACGGCGCATTTTACTCAACACAGAGCTCGTCACGACGGCTGGAGCAAAAAAAAAAATTATATTGGTCAGAATATTATTAACATTAACAACTCTTACAACAACAATTGTTATGGTGTGAACGCCTTTTTTAAGATGGCAAAACATGATTATAATTAGCTATACTTGTCATAACTATTAGTATTAGGTTTATTATATTCTTTACTCAATTTCTTGGGAATGTTCAAGAACAGGTAGACTAGTATTTCAGCCATACTATGTTGGACAAATCTGTTTCTGGAATGATAAGCTCTGTATTGAGCAAAATGCATCGTTGACAATAGATGTGGCCAAAGCCAACAAAGTATGATGAAAATACTGTTATACATTATGACATTATACATTATTGTTATTGAAGAATCCTAAGGAAATGAATAAATAATGTTGTGTTTAACATAGAATAGGCTTAAAACTGATATTTTATGAGAGTAATAAAGAATTTGATTCCAAGTCTTTGGGATAATATTTCCTTCCAAAAGTTGGGTTAACTCTTTACATTCATTTTCGAATGGGTGTTTTTTTAATTTCAGTATCGTAACCTTCATCTAAATACACGGTGCTGATTCAGATGTGAATTGCATGAATTAAAACTAATTGAAATGCTAAAAAGATCAGTTCACAAATTTTTCACTAGTGAGTTAAAGTTTAACTAGGATTTTCTAATTTAGACCATAATTATTTGGAGTCATATCAACAGCCATAAAACGTTAGCGAGCTATTCTAACCGCGAAATGATCCGTATGACCCTATGACTGACATATTTGTCTATTATTGGCTAACAGTGATAACTGCATGGCCAATGAATTTTGAAGAAGAACGGATGGAAAAACACAGAATCAACATTGAACAACAAGTTGTATAAAGCACCCTAGAAACCTGTTTCGAGATAAATAGATCTGTAATTCTATCTCAGCACACTCGTTTATTTATCCCCATACAAACACTCAAATACATCAGAGGTGGTGTATTTGTATTACAGACTACGAACTGCACTGTTATATTTGATATTGCTGAACTCTTATCAGTACAGAGGAAGGAAGTTGTAAAACACCTGCTATGTTAAAGTATTCCTACTTAATAAAGCTTATATTCAATTATAAGAAAGTGTTTAGACCCAGATAAAAGCATCACGTTACAAATCAAAACGGAAAGAGTGTATTCCAAAAACTTAAGCGTATTTTGCTCGGTAAAACATTGTTATCACGTCAACACAAATATCAACATGTGTTGATCGTATAAGTGTAGCATTAATATAGACATAATACTTGTATTCTAATAATAAAAAAACTCAACAGTAACGAAAACATACTAATGGACCTGTATATATATATATATATATATAATTTTCAGAATGCAGTCGAGTTTCTGAAGACCCACATCACTAGAAACCAAGCCACAGGCGGCTGAAGCTTACTTATTAGTTTTTTCTTTATTTTGCGCAAAGCTACACAAGAGTAATATTTGCTAATAGTCTCTAACTTATCAGTGATAGGCTAAGGATAGCTAGGCAAAATCACCCACCACTAACTTTTGGGCTACTCTTTTGTCAACGGAAAGTAGAACTAATCATCACACTATAATGCCCCGACTTCTGAAAGGGCGAGAATGTTCGAGGACGGAGATTCGAACCTTCAGTTTTCAGTTTGTGAGTCAAGGGCTTTAACCTCTAGGCCATGCTAGGCCCTCTCGCTATTAAATCACAGTGGTGTGACTGCTATATGCGACACCAAAATACACCAGTGATATGTATTTAGCGTGGAAAAAACACGTCTAAATCTGATTGAACGTAACACTACCAAGGTCGCAGTTGTGTCGAGTAGATGAAAGAAAAATAACAATACCTTTATTTTACCTGTGCTTAAGAGAAATTCATCCAACATACAAATGCAGTAACACTATAAAACTGTAATTATATTCAATAGAGGAATATAAAAGCAGTACATAACGGATGCTTGTAAATGAACTATTGTGGTGAAATAATGTTACATCTTTACTGCAAAAATCAATATAAGAACAATAGAGTGCTATGACTGAACTAACATACGAATGTAATAAAATGAGAATGTTGAGTACACCAATGATAAAATGTTCCAGTGCATTCAACAAAATAATGTTATGTCTGTCTAGTATTACAACTGGAATCAAGACAAGAGTATAACAGTAATATAATGCTGTAATAATGTTAAAGACATGATCAACTTGAACATAAAAATAGAATGTGATGGTGATGTATTCAACTTATAATTGCAACAGCAATAAAATGTTAGAGCATCAGGCGTAACGTAAACGTAACACAATGAACTGTAATATAGAGGATCAATTTTATCCGAGTTACAAATGGAATTGAATTTAGCGTCACTAATAATAAGAAAACAATAGCAGTATGATGCTATAAACATACTTAACTCACGATACACGAGAGTACACAGTAGTGTCGTAATACCAGCATGAAAATAGTATGATGTTGCAATAGCATTAAACACATTTATGTAGCAGCATGTTTGTTCACTGTACGCAAATATGAGAATGTAGTAAAATGGTACACCTACTTGTGTCAAACGTACAAGAAAATACCGCATGTTTTTAGACTAAACACGTCCTCACATTATTTAATAACTTTAAAGTCCATATAGGAAATGTTTCTTCGCGCCGCCAAGTTTGTTCCTTCACACAAAGCTACTCGAGGGCTATCTGCACTAGCCGTCCGTAATTTAGCAGTGTAAGACTAGAGGGAAGGCAGCTAGTCATCATCACTCACCGCCAACTCTTGGGCTACTCTTTTATAACGAATAGTGGGACTAACCTTCACATTATAACAGTCCCACGGTTGAAAATGCGAGCATGTTTGGTGCGACGGGGATTCGAACCCGTGACCCTCAGAACACGAGTTGAGTGCTTTACCCACCTGGCCATGCCGGGCCACGCTGCTTAATTGTAAATATCTCACAAAAAGTTAACATGACTATCGTGTTACAAGTACACATAACTCATACATGGTTAGGTTGTTACAACTAAATATATCTGAGACATGATCCACAAGAGTGTAATATTATTATTCTATATGCGTAATTTCCACACGATTAAAACTGATCATGATTCGCACACGGTTAACACGGTTATCTTTTTATAACTACACATGAATCACATACGATTAACAATCATATTGTTACAACTACGTAGTATTCACACAGGATTAACAGTTACATTATTACAACTGTATATCACTCACGTACGGTTAACACGATTTTATTGTTCCAACTATATATATTTTAGATGTGATTAACAACATATTGTTACACTATATGCATAACTCCCACACGATTAACCTAATTCGTAACCTTAAAACTGTACACAATTCACGTACCGATAACACGATTACTTGCTACAAGTATATATATATATAACTCATGCTTGGCTAACAAGATTATGTTGTTGCAACTGTGTGTAATTTTCTCAGATTAATTTTATGACTACGTATTGGTCACTAAGGTCAGTAAAAGTACGATATTATCATTGCCGATGGTCCCCACAGTGTTATAACTGTGCGTAACCCTATAAGATTAAAACGCTTGCAATACAACAATAATTTATAATCCCAGGAGATTAACACGACTACATTGTTACAGCCATAGCAACCACGCGATTAGCGGAAATAATGAATAATTTCATAATTTCTCCTCATGCTACACGTGATCACTTTACAGTTCTACTATATGATGAGAAAAATTGTAACTGTCACTATATTCACTATACGATTATCACAAGTGCAATGTTACAGTTATATACAGCCTCACGTAAACAAACGTACAAAACAAAAATACTTAAACGCAGTTAGCATAGATATATTGCTATAATTACCATAGATTCTCGCCATGAGTGATTAGCAGATCTGCAATGCTACCAATTTATATGACACACAGTTATGTTATCCGCGAGGTTACAATTTCTCAACATTTAATGACATACGTTGTTCTCATTATAATTATAAAACAAAATAAGTTTTTAGTAAGTGTTTTTTTTTGTAATTCAAAAGGAATTTCTTACAAAGTATCACACATATTTTCATTAGCAGGCGTAATTTTTGTTTTTAAAAGTTGTAATGAAAGCTTAAGCAGACATGTACAGACTATAAACAGTACATAATTCTCTTTCTTATTAAATTAGCATCGACATATGAAAACATTAGTTAACTTTGCTAACTTAGTATCTACATATAAAAACATTAGTTAACCTTGTTAAATTAGCATCCACTTATAAAAACATTAGTCTGTTTCAACAATTTTATATTCTTGTCAAATATAGAGATAACAAATCCTTAATTAAAAGTTTTAATCGCTGCAAACATAGTGGCTTTATTTAATAAATAGAAAGATATTAACTTGTCCAAAAGAAGAATATTAAAGTTTAACTAAATATAAATTTTGAAGGTAATTCTAGAATTAATTAATTGTGTATAGTTATTAATGTTTTACGTATAAGTTTTTATTGGATTATGTGCATTATTTAGGACTTGATGGACTCAACATTTTCTGAAAAATATATTTTTTTAATATAACATTAATCAATTTTTCCTTTCACTGTATTTGGCTCATAAGCAAGAGACGTGCATAATATACGATATTTTTCAATAATTTATATTCTCTAAGCAAATTAAGTAACTAATTGATTTAATGCTCCTCTCGGAATTTTTGTGACATTACCTTATCTAACAAGAAACGAAAATTCTCTCTATATATTACCTTCTAGCGAAGCAAAAAAAATGAATATTATAAAATTTTGATCTCAGATTTTTTTGGATGAAAGTGACGCCGTTTTATGATAAATATATATGTAAGAATTTATGTGTCTATGTTTTATAGATATGGAGTTCGATCATTGCGTACTGAAAGAAGGAATAGTGATAAGAATTCTTCCGTTGTAGATCATTTTGTTTCAAAATTTAATGATCTGGATCACAAAAACATGATAAATCCTGTTTGTTCAAGGAACTAATTTGAATAATTCAGTGTTAACTGACTATAATCATGTTTGTGCACGGAACTCGTTTGAGTAATTTAGTGTTTTGGACTATAAACATGTTTGTTCAAGGAACAACTTTGAATAATTTAGTGTTTTGGACTATAAACATGTTTGTTTCTGGAACAACTTTGAATAATTCAGTGTTCTGGACTTTAAACATGTTTGTTCAAGGAATAGTGTTCTGGACTGTAAAGCTGTTGTGAATTTTGTTTTCTAACTGAAGTAACCACTATATTTCCTCGTAAACGCTCCTTGGTTTCATTTTTTTTCCTCCGTGTTTTTACTTTCAGGACTCGATAAGGTAGAATATTGACTAATAAATGCGGAATTAATTACCGTGAAACTTACTCTTATACATAACATTACCTCACGTTACTGAAACAGAAATTTACATATTTAAATATAATGTTTTAGTTGAACACACAGGAAAGTATATGGTATAAAATACGCACGACATAATCTGATCTGTTTAGCTGGGAAAGTAACTGTTAATCGAGGCGGTTGGGTAGAATGTGTTTTATTTAAAGAAATGTCTACTTAATGGTACCCAACCATTGAATTTTTTGGCCTACTTTTGATTTTTCAGTTTCGAGATGTTGTACGTATAACTATCACGTTATGTATCTGTTCGTCTGTCCATTGTCTCTCTTCTCTATCAATTTATTTACTTAGTTACTTGACATATCGTTCGGTATCCTACACAACAGATCTCTATATGAAGGAAAGTTGGTGGCGAATTAAGAACATAAAAAGATACTTAACAGCTTAATGTGATAGTGAAGTTTACACGGAGACATTGACTTTTTTCTTGGACATAGAGAACTAAAGTTGAGAGTTTCTAAATTTCAAGCAAGACAACCAATATATCATGGTCTAACGCTGTTCTCCCCCGGTCTCAGTTTTATCCCCTCCTACATAACTTAATAATGGCCAAGTCAAGCACTCTTCCTTTGCTCATTCAAACAATTACATAGCACTTCAGCAACAATGACGCTCATGAAAAATCACCTGACAACGAACGCCTCGCATAATCTAATCTAATGTAAAAGCAGTCTAACACTCTCATTCGTCGACTGATGACGCTTAACGTCAACTTTAGGCTTTCAAAGGAGGTTTTACAGCGTTCGCTGCTGCCAAGGTTTCTAGCAAATGGTCCATCACATTCACATTTTTGGGGTAATGTGAGAGAGCATCGGTGCCGCTTGTCTGGCTAGCCATCAGTCTCTTGCTTGGATATGATCGGAAGTTCTTTTTTTGGGGGGACTCTTGACTCCTCACGTCAGTGCAAACTTTAACGGCCGCTAATCTCAGTTACACAATTACTGGTAAGATGAGCAAGTTGAAACTAAGACATCATTACTATACCTTAAACATACAGCTTTAAAGCATGTGTTAATACAAGCACCAAGCAAGAAACACCAGCTAATATCATATATATCAATTTCCTGGCAAGATCCATCACTAATCTCTAAAACCAAGTAAAACGTAAGACATTTAATAATACAGCCCTTACGTAGCTCGCAAATTATACCTAACCAGCTGCTAAAAAAAACAATAAAATTCGGTGTAATATATAACTACTACAGTTTAAATATAATTACAACATGAAAACACCTGTTGGTATAAGCGCTAATAAAGAGTCACTTATTTTATCTTGCCATATGCTGCAGGCAGGCTTGTTCAGTCTCAAACATTATTTACTACAGTGTAAACATAATCATAACATGAAAACACCTGTTGCTGCAAGGGCTAATAAGGTGTCTGTGTGTGTGTGTGTTTCGTATAGCAAAGCCACATCAGGCTATCTGCTCAGCCCACCGAGGAAAATCGAGCCCCTGATTTTAGCGTTCTAAGTCCAGAGACATACCGCTGTACTAGCGGGGGGCACGGTAATAAGAGTCACTTATTTTATCTGAACATTTGACCATCAGACAAAATGGTTGTGTCGAAAAATAAACACACCTGAAGAGAACTGGTGTGTAATTATATTTCTCAAACTTCATTTGTTGTAGTTTTTATAAGTTTCACTGCATAAGAGATAATATATTCACGTGTTTCTTAAATGTTGTTATCCTACTCTAAGTATCTAACTAAACCATGCACTTTTTTCACTAACTTGGTTTCAATAAATAAATATCTTGTTCATGATGTTAGATATTCAATTTTGTTCTTAACTTAATTTTTACACAGGTATGTTACTGCCAAAAAAATAAGATATTAAGAATAAGAGATAAATTTTGCATTACATGGACATTTTTCTCAAATAAAATAAAACTTTTTCAAATAGCAATTTTTCCTAAGCTATAAAATTGACACTTTTAAAACATGCTTTTTAAGGGCATTTTTAACCTCAAATACTCATCCAGATCCTGTAATTAATTCTTAAACACAAGCATTGTTTTAAGTTAATCGTTCACACATTCCTGTGTATGATATGTTTTACTTGAATTAACAGAGGTTGAGTACGTTATACGAAAAAATCATTTTGAAACACCATCACGTTATTACAGTCCATGACGCCACTTCCTCTCATGTTCTATTTTACAACCTTACATCTTGACAAGAACCCTGTAGCGTATTTTCTATTTCGCTTATTGATTTTTGATCAGTCAAGATTGTTAAAAGAACTGTTAAGAAACAATAGTCTTCGTACAGTACATGGCTTATGAATGACATAAAGGAGGACGAGTGTGCTTTAAATAGACAATTTTAGTGTGGAGTCTTTTTGCAATAGAAACTACCCTGCAACTCTACTTTCAAGATGTACAGTTGTCAGCTAAACCAAGAATGTGCATCTGTAACAACGTATTGAGGCTCGAAAATAACTTTAAAATAAGGTACTATACTACTTTATTACAAGCAATGTATAATTCAAGTACATCCCAAAAGTATCATGATGTTTAAACGTTATGTTTCAGGACTCATAGGGCTAAGATTTAGAATTTGATCTTCTACAAAAACACCACATGTATAGTTTTGCGATTAAATGAACAAACAATACGCCTTTTTGGTTTGATTATACACATTATTCCCAAACTAAACTGTCCATAACTTGCTGTAAAACCCATTTTACACGCTCATATCGTTTGGAACTATAGCTCCTTACAATTCATCCATTCAAACAATGCGATAGTGTTTATTAAACAGATGTTTTCAACTCCAAAATATTCTCTACTAGATCCATGTCCTTCAGCTCAATTATGCATTACATTTCCTCTACATAAAAAAATTATTCAGAATAAGTATGCAAGATTTGCTCTAGAGTTTACATATATTTTACTACACATGAGACTATTCACATCATTCAGTAAATTATATTTATGTAGGTATTTTTGCAGAGCAAATGTTAACACATTTTCTGTAAACACATTGTCATATAGTTGTTTTTCACCGTTATGTTTAACGACATATCAAAATATTAAGCACCATTGTTCATATTTACTCAGTAATAGTAACTTCTAACTATTTTTCTGTTTAACGCTATCGTTCCTTAAATAAAAGCAAACTTTACCTCAATAACAGGTCATAATGCATATTTTCTGAGTATTACAAACATAACTTATTGATATGTTTATTAACTCAAATCTCTGAAACAAGTAATTCGATAATATAAACGACAGACAGCTGAAATACAACAGAACTGGTGCAAATGAACAAGCTATATTTTCTGAAGCTTGGGAAGTTAATACTCGGTTTTATTGCTAAGTAACAGGTTCTATTTGATGTTGCTAGCCAATAGCAATAACTTTAAACGTTACTGAACAAGTGTTAAGTATTTCGACGCAAGAGGTGTATTTTCTCGTTCACAAAATAAATGCAATTAATCCTATGAAGCTATCGACTCTATATTTAATAGCACTTTAAGGGTCAATCGCTGATAAACACTATTAGCAATAAAGCAATAATAGTTATATCAACTATGATAGCGGTTATATCACCTATTCGGAACAAATAAAATGGTCATCAACTTCTCGGTGCTCCGAGACGTTTGATCGATGAAAGCATAGCTCACATTTTTATCAACTCTAGAGTTCTAAACCTATAGTTCCCAAAGTTATAGGGTATCAATAAATTTCTATAATCTCGGAACGAGGCTCATATAATTACCACAGGCTGTTATATTAACATTTAATTTAATGTTCATAGTGTGTTATATGATATAACATGTTATTAGCTAATACGGTCTCAGGAAAGGTTTATAATATCACATTTAACTACCATTATAATGGTCTTCATCTCAGAATAAAACTATTTATTTAAACATTTTATGTCGTCGTACTGCTAACATCAAACTAAAGACGTTTCTACCCCCCTCCCCGAAAAATAAATTAATCTAAATTTACGAAAATTATAACAAAATTAAAGTCAATATTTGTTTGAGCACTGCTTTTGTAGGCATTCCTTAACGTAAAATCGCTTTCATGAATAAATAACGTAAGTGTATCGAGCGAGAAAATATTTATCGGTCTTGTTTTTACAGACAATTTATAGAATGTAAAAATAAAATACCAAGTAATCTAACTTACACATTTGTATATACTGTCAAAATTACAGGGCAGGCAGTACTACCTAGTCTACTGTAACTGCTCGTCCTCGTTACTCAGTTCCTTGGTATGTATGTCATCATAAGACTGAGAAAGGTAACTAATCTAGTGTATCAAGTCAGAGCTTATAAATATCAAAACAGCATGCTTTACAGTCTATAAGGGTCACTTGATAAAAACGTTAGATTGTAAGTTACATGATAAAACCAACATACTTCCACTTTACGTACACATGTTACTGCCCTTTGTTATTGTTGGCAACCAAATGTAATGTATTTTCTCAGGAGCTACAAAACAATTATCCATTTCTCAACCAACATGACAACTACAGTTAGAGTCGTGGTTTTGCGGAGTTAACATACTTATGTACATTTTAAAAAAATCTAACAATTAGAACATATTTATCACTTTTTTCTGTTACTAAGAGTAGTGTGCATTATTTAACACAATCCTTTCGGGTGGAAAACCTGTATTTCTTCTCAAAGATTTTCTTAGTAAAACCAGTTCTTTATTTACAAAACTTACAAGTTGTAATGCTAGAACCACTAACCCACATTCTGACAGAAATGTGGCTGACCAAATTATTACCATGACCGACAGTAGTGCATGACATTCTCTTCTGTCCTTTCAGCCTTCTATTGTGGAAGAATTAGATATTCCCTGTAAAAGATACCTATGGAACACTACTTGCTTATCTCACTCATCTAATTCGTCTTATACAAACCCAAGATATTGTGTGTATCTGCATTTCATTTGCCACTCTGTGACAACTACACTTGACATAATAAACAGCATCCAAGTCTGAGAACTTCTGTTTGTTTTAAAATTCCATTGATACAAGTTAAATATTCATTCATCTGCAACATTTTTACTACCTGCATGACCTAATATCTCTCTCTCTACAGTTGAAGCTTCAATATGATATCACTAGTAATGACACTTAATGAAATAGCACACTCCCAAAAGCTGGTGAGAAAGTTTTAGTTATTGTTAATATAGACACTTTTATGTGATGTCCTGATATTTTTTCCCTAAGTACAAACATCCTTCTGAGCGATTCGAGCGGTAGAATCACTTTAGTGCAGCGTAATATATTATGATAATGATATTTTATGCATTCATGTACAGTTCAAAGTTCTTAACAAAGGCATTATTTACTAGTCATTCCCTCTTATTGTGCAACATTGATAATAGCACTGAATATACCATACACTTAACACTATTTACATTTATGAAAGTACTATTCCATTTTCACTGCCATTGCATGATATCATTGTTATTACTGCTGCTGGACACTCAAACAGTAGAAGACATGGTGTGCCGTTTTTGGAAAAACATCTGGAAGCAGGCACTCCTGCTTTAAGTCTCCTGTGTGTCTACAGGTAAAACAGATGCTCCAGAATTTTCTGTTAGAGTACTGGCCAGTGTAGAACTCCATACAAATCACTCATACAACTAATAATTCTATCAAGTATTATTGGCCCGGCATGGCCAAGCGTGTGTAGGCATGCGACTCGTAATCTGAGGGACGCGGGTTTGCATCCCCGTCGCGCCAAACATGCTCGCCCTTTCAGCCGTTGGGGCGTTATAATGTGACGGTTGGTATTCGTTGGTAAAAGAGTAGCCCACGAGTTGGCGGTGGGTGATGATGACTAGTTGCCTTCCCTCTAGTCTTACACTGCTAAATTTGGGATGGCTTGCACAGATAGCTCTCGAGTAGCTTTGTGCGAAATTCAAAAACAAACAAACAAAATCAAGTATTACCAACAATTATACGGTCTCGTAAAGCTATATAAATTGTGGAATAACTCTTAGCTTACTTTGGTCTATTAATGAAATCACTAAAAGAATGAATATAGCCTTTTTCAGGAAACTCATGTATTTAATATCCATGTAACGTCTATTCTGCCCATCCAGTAGAACTTTTGTACATTTACATTTGCCAAGATAAGCCTTGCCATTAGATTTCGAGTCAAGTGCCTTAACCACCTGGCCATGTCGGGCCTGTATTTATTTATAATATGGTCATTCTTATTATTTTTAATTTATTTAGTACACATATTTAAATGATTGTTTTGTTGTTTGTTTGTTTTTGAATTTCGCGTTACACTAGTGCTATCTGTGTTAGTCGTCTCTAATTTAGCAATGTAAGACTAGAGGAAAGACAGCTAGTCATCACCACCCACCGCCAACTCTTGGGTTACTCTTTTACCAACAAATAGTGGGATTAACCTAGCATTATGACTAAAAGGACGTGCATGTTTGAACCCGCGGCCCTCAGATCACGAGTCGTGCGCCTTAACCATCTGGTCTTGCCTGACTGGATTGTTTTATATCGTTAGTTTAGTACTACACATAGTTTCTAAGTTGACTGAAACTTGTGAGATATTATTGGTATTACGGCCGAAAATATCGATAACAGTAAATTTTCCTAACTAATGAATCAATGCACTCTTATAAATCTAAGTTTCTTATTTTATCAGCTTCATTATTTACCGGGTTAATTTTTAGGTGTTATCTGTGTCGGTCGCTTTTTTCGGTTAGAAGCTATTTATTGTTTGGAACAAATATAAAATAATTTAATTATATCAAATATTACTACCCGAAAACTGGTAGTATCTGTATTCCATAAGTATAGATTCTTTGAAAGATGTAACACCGTAAAATAATAGTTAAGTTTGCGTGTAATGTTAATCTTATAATCGAGTGAATCAAGAATATTAGTTACGACCTGAGTAAAATAATAAGACTACTTCTATAATTAGTCACGAATTGAGTAATGTGATAAGTACTTCTATAATTAGTCACAAATTAGGTAAAATGATAAGACTACTTCTATAATTAGTCACGAATTGGGAAAATTGATTGGTCTACTAATTTTGAAACTGATGGCTTAGCCTGGATAGCTACTAGATAAATAATTTCACAACTAGTGTTTTTAGCAACCTTGGAGATCTTTGGAGATAATTATATAAGCTGCGTTTTACGTACTGGACGTTTGACCTCTCCATGAAGTGCTTACTTGTTTGTATGACTACAGAATCCAAGATATTTCAGCATTCCAAAGATCACTGCGATATTACTGGTCCATAAAACAACTTCTTGTGGCAATAGGGTAATAAACTCGTTAAGGTCGTACACTCGTTATGTTAGTTTACAAAAATAAATGTTATGGATTAAATGAGCTGCAGTTATCCCAGATCTTAAGTTTAGAAAATATTTTTGAAACCATTCGAACAAACTATTTTGATAGGCTAAATCCCTGAAAAACATTGAAATAGCCTGTACTTAACCTTGCTTTTCATATTATAGATTATTATAATCATCTGAGTGGGTTAATTTTGAAGATTGTAATGCATTAAATCAGGCAACTTTTGTCACATAGTTTAAGAGCATTCCTGAGAGAGTAGAGACAACTTTTCAGGATACGTACCCGGCGTTACACGATTATTAGACAGTGACCATAAAAATTTGTCTTGATAACATTTCCGAATAACATGAACAACTCACGTCCAGTTGTAAACCGAATTTGCAGCATCTGCTACGAAACTGACTGTAAGTTTACGTAATATATTTTACTCTACATTTAAGTGTAAACAATATTAGAATTCGTGTATATTATGAACCTAATAAAATTCATATAGTGACTTAAAAATGGACAATAAACTATCTTTTTGCTCAGAAAAGACCACCAACAACCTACATATATCGTAGAATTTATGTGACTTAAGAACAGAGATTACACAATAATATATTGAATTAACTCTTCGTTTGCGACTCGTGTAAGTCTGTCTATCACCTTACGCGCAAAGATTCGAGAATTTTTATGGCGGGCCGTTCAAAATGTTTACATCATACGATGTAACCGCAGTTGAAGGGATAAGTAAATATTGTAAAATTACCATCAGTCTGACTATACGCGAAAAATAAAACATACACTATGCCACATATCATGGTAGAAAGTATAACAAACGTTAGAGATCGTAAACTTTTCCCGTCTCTCTACAGAAATTAGAAAACATATTACATTGTATACTCGTCTGTAATGGAGAAGAAATATGTCGCCTCATACTAAATTTTATGCGGAGACTTGAAGATGTGCTTTAACGTCGTGCGTAGTTAGTCTAAAGTGTAGAGAGATAAAACGATGTATCAGGAATCGCAACTAGTAAGGAACGTACTGTTCACCTAACTACATCTGAAGATTCCATATTGCGTACGACATTACAACGACAATAGAGATTTTACGGTGCACCCATGTAACAATAATCCATCTGTGTCAAGAAGTAAAGAGCTTGCGATGTATCTGACTTGTATACAAAGTTTAGAAATGTACCGTTAACGGACCTTATTGCAAAAAAAGTATATAAATAATGTATTTTACACACAAATGTAGGCGTAGGGTAGATAGTGTACTGTGGACTAGTTTATACAGAAAGGTTAGAGAATACGTTGTGCACTCAATCATGCGCAAAGACCAGAAAATATATATTATGAAATCGATTTTATGAAAACCAGAGAAAGTACTGTATGCATGCACCAAACTGTAGTCATATATGTTACAGATAGTAATATTAACCCGTTGACCCTACTGATTACTGATTTTTCTTAACACACGTACAGTGTAGCTGTATGTATTAGCACACAAATTGTGAAAGAAAACTATAAAAACATAACTGACGATGGAAGATTAGAGAAGTTCAAATCACATTGTAGGTGGTTAAATATTGTATGCACAGAGTAGAAAACATACATTGTGCCGATTGTACATCATACGATGTAATTTATGTAATTTAACATAATAATTACCTCTGAATACAATAAAGAGTAAAAACTGTACTATTTGATCAAATGTATCAAAAATGTTAAGTTTCTTTGTGTTTTTTAATTTCGCGCAAAGCGACTCGAAAGCTATCTGCGCTAGCCGTCTCTAACTTAGCAGTTTAAGACTAGAGGAAAGGCAGCTAGTCATCACCATCCACCGCCAATTATGGGCTACTCTTTTACCAACGAATAGTGGGATTGACCGTCACATTATAACGACCACACGGCTGAAAGGGCAAGCATGTTTAGTGTGACGGGGATTCGATCCCGCGACTTTGGGATTACGAGTCGAACGCCTTAACACGCTTGGCCATGCCGGGCCTAGAAAAAGGTTAAAAGAACAGATCTTAAAAACCAGTTATGAACTTCACCGTTGTAATCCTCCCAGTCAAATGTTACACTCCAAGCAAAGTTGAATGTTGGAAATCTAATATTTTGATATTAATTTTAATTTCTCCTTGTAACTGCATGCAACCTCTACAGTTTTACCATTACAGTCTTTAACTACGTTTATTTTATTTCTCATCAATTCTTCGGACAGCATTGTTCATTTAATTAGTCTCTATGGATTCTTTGCCGTAAACAAATGTCATGTGTACGTTTTTATTTTGTTTACTCGGACACAAATCGAAAAGATTAGTTGTGAAGGTAATCTGTGAGGTCAAAAGTTACATGAGGATGACATATTAATAATACTATACGCATACAGACGAGAATAAATAGTGAACCAGAAGGTTACAGAGATACAAGGACTTGTAAAGACTCTAGATTTTATAATAGTAGAATATAAATGAAGTAAACATGCACATACGAAAATTAAAAAAATGAAAATAAGACGTTAATAAAAAATCTAAATCCAGACGCTACACACACACACAAAATTATATATATATATATATATATACCATCCGTTGACACAGTGGTATGTCTGCGGACTTACAGCCCTATAAACGGGGTTTTGATACTCGAGATGAGCAGATCTCAAATACCCCATTGTGTAGTTTTTGCTTAATTTCGAACGAACAAATACATATATATACTACGTGTAATATTTTTTCTTATAGCCACAGAGAGTAGCATACGTGTAGAGTATAGAGTAATATTATAAAGAAATTAAAAGCAAAATTATAATTTTCTTTAATAAAATACAGATGAATAATGATAATGTATATACTGCTGCATAATGGTAATATTCTCTGGACTCTCAGAATAAATAATATACAAATACATTTAATAGGTCATAATAAAGTGAAGGAGATACGATCCATGATTCACAATCATGAGCAACTAACAACTAAACATGCTTCATTGACGTCGATCAATGGGATTTTCCCCATGAGGTCTACGAGCTTGAAATACTTTCAACCACGGGGACATGGCGCGGTCAGCAGGACTTTAATTAGGTTAACACTGCTATGATATAATTAAAGTGTCTCCCAAACAGTTCAAGTGCAAGGGGACAACGTCTCCAGGGGGTCCGAAGTAATTAATTTATAGCAGTTTCAGTGATTAATTTTAAGCCGTTTTGCTTTATTATAAGATATGCTACAATGTGCCCTGCTCTTAATGTTTGCCTTTATAAATTAAACTGCTGTCCAAAGTCAAGTGTCTGCGGGTTAATATTAACAGATTATTACAGAGGACTTGGAACAACTGTAAATATTAAACACCGTTCAATAGGGCTTTTTATCTTTATTAATCTTGTTATATTAAACTTGACAACATTAGATTATTAGTAGATGATAGTTAAAATAACGTCTGAGGTCTTAATTTGTGGAATTTTAAACGAGTATTTAACTGATATCTAAGCGTAGAAATATTTTTAACTTTTATTTCTAAATAATTTATACCTACGTATATTTTCACTTACTTAGCAAACGTGACCAAAACGTTCATGATTTTTATTTACGTGAATATATCTACTTATGTGCGTGTGTTTCTGTTAGTGAACTGATAACGCTGTTACAAGTTAAGCATCGATCTTTATCTGAAAGCATATTTTAGAACTCTTTTACATACATATATATATTTTATTTTAATTAACAGGACTGCAGGTATATGTTTTTAAATAGTTCGTTGTCATCGTTTCGTTCAATTGTTGTTGTTGTTGTTTTGAATAAAGCACAAAGCTACACAATGGGCTATCTGTGCTCTGCCCACCACGGGTATCGAAACCCGGATTTTAGCGTGTAAGTCCGCAGACATACCGCTGGGCCACTGGGGGGCTCGTTCAAATGAACGAAAAAAAAAATTACATAGATGCATCATCTTATATGGAACATAATCTTACTCGTGAAACAAAAAAGTGTGTGTGGTAAAATAATATGAGAAATTTTGCTTAAAATCTAATGAAAATACGATCAACAAAATTCGTAATTTAAAGTTTTCTGTAGAATTACTACTAAATATTCTTATATTCTGCTAGGAAGCCTGAACGTTTCTAGCTTTCGCGTTTAGCTACATAAGTCTTACCGTAATTTTGACGTGATAGGCTAGATGTAAGACAACTGATCTGTACCAATTTCTTCCAACTGTGGAGACTACTCTAGCCAAATAATGAAATTTGACCTTCACTCCTATAACGCTACCACTACCACAACATACAGAATGCAATCATTTTGTTCTGCAGCAGCAAAATTCGGGGCGTACACTCTCAGCATACTAACCAGTATGGTTACGCCTGAAAATTGTTTATGTTTCTTTGTTTGTTTTGAATTTTGCGCAAAGCTACTCGAAGGCTACCTGCGCTAGTCATCCCTAATTTAGTAATGTAAGACCAGAGGGAAGGCAGCTAGTCATCACCACCAACCGCCAACTCTTTTACCTACGAATAAAGAAATTGACAGTCACATTATAATGCCCCCATAGGTGAAAGAGCTCGCTTGTTCGGTGTGACGGGGATTCAAACCTTCGACCCTCAGATTACGAGTCGAACGCCTTAACCCACCTGGCCATGCCGGGCCACCACTTGAAAAGAATACTTTAATTAGAGTTACATCAGTACAAAAGTGTGAAGATTATGGGGCTAAGAAATCTACATGTAAGTTAGTTTAATAAAGACATGTATATATATATATATATATATAAATATATAATAAATACATCGATCATTTCTTTAGGAAAAGCTCAAAAACGGTGAATGAGAAATGACATCTGAGTTCGAAATCGTATTTTTTTGTTTCTGTCATTTACTTACAATGTATATTTCAGTGCACACAAAATCTAGAAATAAAAAATAACATCGCAAGCATAAAACCTAATGGTATCAAGAATAAACAGTGGTTTAGCACTCGTACTTTAGTATTAAAATAACTGTACATAACATTTTGTTGGCTTCGTGTTTCATTTGTAGCGATCCAAGCAACAGTTTGCGTAATAGTTCTTCATCACACTGTATTTTCGTTTTGTTTTGTTTATACTGTGACTCCAAATTAATATTGCTTATCAGATTTTAATCTCTCACTAGGTCTGCTAAGTTTAAAGCAATAAAGCCTCTGCGAGTGAGAGCATTGCACTAATAAACTATCAAGGTTATTTATTAGAGTATAAAAATTTTGAGTTAAAGCGCAGTTAATTTAAATGGACTCTATAACTTCATTATAGTTATACGTGTTTCCTCATTTATTTATTTTAGTAATTCTCAGCTATTATTTTCTTGATGTCTAAGATTTTCAACTATTCTTTTGATTTGCATATTTACAAGTATCAATCTGTTGCAATTTCTTTTGCTATCCGAACAAGATCTAAGACAGTGTTCCATTGTGTCGACGATTAATTAAATTATTTTATGTTTTATCTCTTATGTGTATTCATCAACTTTTCTACTAGCTAACAATAACTTTGATGAACGGCATGTGTTACTCTGCAACATTTTGGTCGCACATCGGACTTGGCTCGACGTAATGAAGCTGTTATGAAATGAGATTATTGAATATTTCATTGTAATAAGTCCTGTAGAGTTGAACTGTTAGCAAGACTCGCCACGCTTACTGAACGCACGTGATAAACAAAGTAAGGAGAAGAATGTAATCTAACTCGTGTGTTCCCTGTGGTATTTTTTCCTTATTGGAGTAACTTTATGTGAGTAAATCAGTTTAATCAGACATCTCCTTTCTGCCGCAGCTGTGTCTCACCGTGCTAGATTCCATATTGGCTGCGAGAAATTTCATATTCGGAGACTACAGTTGTTTTAAGGACTCATCAATAAACACTGCCGGGCGAATCATCTTCTGGCCGGCTGTCGGCCCGCCTCGTCCCTCGCTAGGGAGCCCTAGTAAACAGAAGATTTAGACAGATTTGTATGCTGATGAAAACGGTTCTCGTACCGTCGGGTCTTGCGGGGATGCGACCACCTCGCAGCTTTTGAGTAACTATTCCATCACAAGCGTATATTATCCTACTCACCAGGATGCCACTCATAATGCATCTCCGATTCTGCTACTCAAAACTCATAAACTTTTATGAAAAGTTCCATTAGAGACTATCATATGAACTTCGACTTTGCTGAGCTACAATAACAAATATTGTGTGCTAGACAAAACTGTAAGAGTAATGAAAAGGAATATATACAGAGAGCATCTTATTTCCATACTGTAGACGTCTGTAGGATGGAATTGGGTGGATGTTCCGTTAGCGTTATGCATTATCATATTATTAGTCTAATAAGTATTACTAATACCATGAAACAGTTATGTTTATCAAAATGTATTAGCTCGACTACTACTTGTGACTAGAGATTAAAATATTTCAAGCTTTCCCAAATTCATCTCTTGATCAATTAGATGAAATTCACAAACTAAAACAAGTTATAATGCATAAAAAGTATATCAAACTCAAGTAAAAGCACATGAAACATTAAACGTTATGCACATTAACTTATTGAAGGAAAGGAGAATTTTTATTCAACCCTTAGAATATGACCAATATATTTGCCAACATATGATATTAAAGCGATGTTTCGAAGTTATATTAATTGCAATTAGTATTAATTATTTAAGAATTATTATATTAAGTATTAGTCCACAATATCACGTTCTTGAACGTTGAACTCATGAATAAAGAGACATTGACATGTTTACTTACAGAACTGAGTTCATGATTGAAGGATTAATGCTATCAAATGATACCATACAAACTGATTGACTGATTAACAGTAATTTTTACTGAATGAATTAGAACAGCTCAAGCGAAAAAACAGAACAAGCTACCGAGAAATATCTAAAACAAATTAACATTATAGCAGTTAAAGAAAGAAAAGAAAACTTTATTAATTCTAAAGGAAGATGTTTACAAAAATAAATCAACATTTCAGTAGTTTCAGCGAATTGGGCATGGGCTGGATATAAATGTCATATCACTTTATTATACAGACAGGGGACAGGGGCTTTACTCGAATATTTCACAGAACGAGCACTCTCTCGAGCGGCAAATCAATTAGCTTGATGCGCCAAGAGGGGCGGCTAACGTGCAGCACTGACAATTTATGCGGAAAAGCCACCATTCTGGTACTATCTAAACTGCAGTTGACACTGGTAATACAAACAGGACAAATCTGTTACTGGTGCATTTACTCGATTATGGTTCAGTAGTGCTTGCTTGTTGGATGACGAGAAATGGGGTTTATGGCCTAATATACGGTGTTTGCTTTCTGTACCATGATCAGACGTTCTCGTATTCATTAGCTTTTCAAGAACAACAACAACAAAATATTGTTAATGAATAAATCCAGCGATGAGAACCATCGTTCTCATGATCTGCGATTGAAGTTTATTTGCTAAAAAACTTCTTCGATCTTCACGAAATATTTAATACATATATATACATCATCGTGTTTTTTAATATCTCAAGAATAATTTATCTTTCAACAATATCATATAATCTTGTATTTACGACGACTATCTGATGTGCTCTGGAAAAGACGCCTAAAGAACATCATATTTCGAATAACTATCGTTTCTATCACTTTTCTAGCGGCGCCTGTACTCTATTAAATATACAAATTTATTCCCCAATGATCCATATTTTTATTTTAAACGTTAAACTGGAGGAAATGGATGATTACACGTCCTTGAACATTTACGTTCAATTTTATGTAAAATATCGCATCTCTTATTACAAGCATTCAGAAACAAAACATACTAGGCTATTTTATCAAAATGTATTAAACTGATGCATGATTAATATTACACAAGCACGTTATTGTAAGATCACTCTCAAAGGATAAATTTAATTCTTTTTAGATATCCTCTTCATTAACTTCCAAGAATACAGATGTTCATTTTAAAACGAATTATTGTATTTCAGGATAAAAATAATGAAATTACTGAAAAACAAGAGATAAAAAATAACACTAATGTGTGTTTGCTTAATTAGTTTTACAAGCGGTCTGAAAAGTATGTCAGATGTATCAATTTAAATGATAGATGTAATAAATATAAAACACATGTACGCCTCTTATGGTGACTTTAAAAGTTACAATAAATACAATACCTATTGTACGCTTATGCTTAATTTAGTAAGAGATACATCCCTATCTATGTAGGTTTGATGTGTTGACTTTAAGAGTTACAACAAATAAAACACTTGTGTATATATACTGATTTTCAGAACTATCTAAGCCGTTATGATATCTGTGTGCACCTTTTAATTTAAAAAAGCAGTACCAACTAGTATAACAGCTGTCTACTCTTACGATATACGTTTTCGAATGGTCACGTTGGGACAATTATTACTAATTCAATAACAGTTATATAGAATATAATTTCAAAATATGGTGTTGTTGACGTTAACAATAGTCACATAAATAATTGTACCTAACAACGTTTGACTCTTTGGAGTTTAAAAATATGATCACAAATAATTTAACATCTATTTTGACTCTAAAAACAGCCACAACAAACATAACAAACAACGCACGAGCTTATCATTTTCGAGAACAGTCATGAAGAACAACTATGTACACTTTACGTTGACATTAAGTATAATTGCAAAGAACATAGCACCTAAGTATATTTGGTTGGGTTTTATTTTAGTAACAGTTACGAAGAATATAACTCGAACTTGTGGTTGGTTATGTTTGCTAAATTAAATGCAATCATATAGAGAAGAAAATACTTGCACTGTTGAGCAGATGTTAACTTTAATAAGTACTTTAACTTTTGTTGATATCAAGATCATCACCATAATGTATAAAGCATATATTAATTTGTTGATAACTTCAAAAACAGTTCCAAAAATGTAACAGCTATAGAAAAATTTGATTGTGTTGTATTAATAAACTTTTGAATATGCGACAATGTGACAATCCCAACCGACATATTGGACATAGAAATCAACTAGACAGCACTAAATCTTCTTTGTTGTTCAACAGCACTTACAATTATCAATGGACTTTCACAAGGTTCGAAATGCACATAAAGAAAGTTGAAACAAAACTGACTTGTACTCTATTCCAGTTGGAGCAATTCTAAGACAGAAACTAATTACAAACAATGAAAGTGGAAAATAAATAAATAAGGTACGAAAACGCTTCTGTAGTTCCAGTCAGTCGTATTAAAATAATCGCAAAATGATAAATTATATCACTGACGGAAAGTGAAACCCGCGATGATCAATTTCTACAAAAATGCAGTCAAGCAATGCTCTGGGAATACACTTTCGTTGGGTTTGAATTTCGAGTGAAACTACATGAGGGTTATCTGCGCTGGCCATTCCTAATCTAGTAGTAAAAGTAGGGCAACTCCAGGCCTACTCGTATACTAGCGAATACTAAAATTGGCCATCACACTGTAAATCTCTCACAGCTGAAACGATGAGCATGTTCGTCGATTGAGAATTCGAACCCTCGACCCTCAGTTTGCGAATCGAGTGCCCTAACCACCTGGCCATACAGGGCCCAGAAAATACAGAGGGTTGAGTAAGTTATAATGAAATGGTTTCAAAAATGCAAATCAGCAGGTAATGTGTTACTTACTGCTGATATAGATTTGCGGTGACACAAGGTATATAAGAACTACAAATTTATAGTAGTTAGTTTTTTAAGTACAACGTTGCGCTAAAAGTTCTTGGCCGATTTGAGATCTAATTGCAGTTTTGGATGTCAAACCATCTTGACAAATATATTTAATCATGCAAAAGGTCTTATAAATTACTTTACCTCAATTCTGCCTAGATGAATTTTAATTTTTAGGTAAAATCGTTGAGATTCTTATGAGAATAAAACTGAATCGGGTGTACCCGCATCCCAAACTTGGTACTGCAGTATTGCTGGCGCATAAAGTTGATTTAAAGGAAAAGAAAAAAGTTTCATACGTCAATTTACTATAATTTTGCCTAAAATATTTCATGTGTCGCGGCTATTGAAGATTCCTTATTGTTTAGGTAATTATGTGCCATAAAGATGTATGTTAAAACCCTTTCCGAAGTAAACTATCCGAATACTTAGGTCAGAAAAATGTGCTCAAATTAGTTCAAAAAGTGTCCTGCTACGAGTCTCCTCTCAACCACTCCCCAGTGAAGGTAAGCAAAGTGCAGAAAGATGCAGAGGTAAATAAATATCCATGAACACAAAGACTAATATAATATCAAACGCTATCCACGTAATCCAAGTAACAGTGTTTAGCATAATCAAGAATGATTTTTGTCTGGAAAAGTGACACAAGTTATAAGTGCATAAGTTGAGTCCGCGACATAACCATTCAGTTTTTACATGCTGGAAAATAAAACGTGTATTCCATATGAATACATATCGCAGGGACCTGTGCGATCAAACTCTTAATTTGAGCAAATGGAAATCGTAGTCATCGTGCACTAAATAGAATAGGGAAAGCATGCAGGTAATAGTGTTGTGCTTTTAGCATGAAAGCCTAACCATGGAGTTTGTCGTTGTTTTTGTTTTGCAATATAAGTTACACTGCAGGACTGTTGTCAGCATAAGCAGTCATCAGATGGAGCACAATAGAACTTGACGTCATGGATTGTAACGACATAGTTTTAACATTACCTACTAACAACGCTACAAGCTCAAACGTGTTTACTACAATAATAATCGTAGAATCTATAACACCGATGTATGGTTATTGTGAGCTTCAAGAACAGTGCTACAGATGTACACATTTTTGCTCATGTATGTAAAATATAGGTTATTCTGTGGAATGGTTTTAATAAAGCTCTTGTTACCGATGGGTCCATACATTACATCATCTTGTATACATTTATGTTTTTCACTGTTAAATTTAATACTTAGTATAAGTAACTGATCAAAATAAATCGCCGCTTTTACTGTGTAAAATACAAAGAGAAACCTAGGGCATAATTAGTGGGATTTACTGTAATATTGACATTTTGTTTTTATAACTGCATAAATGCAGTAAGGACACAAAACCACAGTCATCGTGGTGCATAAATGTAACAAAAACAGAGACGCAATGTCAGTGTAGTATATAAATATAACAATGGCATATATTCACCTTCAATATGGTGTGTAATTACAATGAAGACATAAACTTTCAGTTATTCTGGTGCGTAAATATAACAATAACATAGATCGACAGTTAATATGGTGCATAAATGTAATAAAAAAGGCATATATCCCTACTCATTATGATGCATAAATATAATAAAAACATAGACCTACAGTTAGTACGGTGCATAAATACAATAATGGCTTAGACCCACAGTCAGTATGGTGTGTAAATACAGTAAAGGCGTAAATCCACGTCATTCTGGTGCGAAAATATAATAATAACATAGACTGATAGTCAGTATATTGCACACACATAACAAAAATATAGTCCCACGATCAGTATGATGCATAAATACAACAGTTACGTAGACCCACACTCTGTATGATACATAAATGTAACAATTACCTAAATTTACAGTCAATACGGTGTATAAATATGATAAAAACGTAGACCCACGGTCAGTATTGTGTACAAATAGTTAAGAGAAAACATTAATGTTGCTCGATTCCAAATCCCATCGATAATTATATAATTTACAAAAATAAATAGTTTAGAAACAAGGTGTAATAATGTACTTGCAGTTCGAGGTACAAATGCTCTTTATACGTTCTTTGTCAATGCATTTTTGGTCTTTTAACTTATTTGTGAACTAAATTCTAAATAAATATTGGATTGAATAAAAAATAAATTAATATATTCACTCGAAGGAACTAAATATCCTGATATATATAAATTCATTTCTATGTAGCTAGATAACTGCATTCTTTACCAAGTATTGTGTATAATTAGGGAAAAACAAACTTGACCATCGATAGCTAATTCAGATATCTATGTTTATGCTTTAACCTCTCATCTAATCATTGATCTTTTGAGTCATATCCTTCATTATTCTTACTCTTTAATTTTGTTTTCTCCTGCATCTAACAACTCTCTCTTCAGACTATATGAACTAAAACTCCTTTCTGATTATTGAATGAAGCAGGCCATAAGTTAGTTTTAGCAGACGCTTTATTTTTTATTTTCTTTTAATTTGGTTAAAATCGTCATAAATTTTTTTAAATTCGAAAACGTTCCTTTAAACACGTGCATTTATTTGGCGCGTGCTCTCATATCGCTCTATTCAAGCATTATGGTTAGAGAGGAAGTTCTTTCTGTATCGGTCGGCCCACCATCAATCTGTAATCTCAGATGAAATACGACAAAGTGATAGTAATCCGATACCGAAGCTTTCTTTCACGTCACGTTTTGTTCACTACAGGAATGGCTGCCGTTCCTTTGACCCAGCCTCATAGAGTTTGAAAGAACTGTGTGACGGTAACATTGAGTCTAGGTCATATTGTGTTTAATCCTATTGAAATCTACCAATTATTCGCCCAGTAGGGCCGGGCATGGGAAAACAGAACCAAGAACAGGCTAAGTTTAGGACGCCGATCGCGAAACACATGAAAGTCACTTTGAGGTCACAAAGCAATGAATATGGTGGCGGGAAACGACCCGCCAAGCTGTTACGGGACTGGGCAGCCACGGTTGGGAATCTCAGTCTTTTGTGTTTCTGGGTGTCGCAGGTGTGAATTATCATGAATGAGTACCATCTTGTTGTAGAAACAGAACTTATATATTTGTAAATATGACGTCAGCTTGTGTATTTCTTCTGCTGTGTTAATCTCAAACCAAAAGGTAGATACAAAAGTTCCTAATAAACACCTACCACATATCACTGTATTAAAAATAAACACCTACCACATATCATTGCATTAAAAATAAACACCTACCACATATCACTGTATTAAAAATAAACACCTACCACATATCACTGTATTAAAAATAAACACCTACCACATATCATTGCATTAAAAATAAACACCTACCACATATCATTGCATTAAAAATAAACACCTACCACATATCACTGTATTAAAAATAAACACCTACCACATATCACTGTATTAAAAATAAACACCTACCACATATCACTGTATTAAAAATAAACACCTACCACATATCACTGTATTAAAAATAAACACCTACCACATATCATTGCATTAAAAATAAACACCTACCACATATCATTGCATTAAAAATAAACACCTACCACATATCACTGTATTAAAAATAAACACCTAACATATCACTGTATTAAAAATAAACACCTACCACATATCATTGTATTAAAAATTTACGGACTTGATTCCTCTTCCTCCACGGATGTTTTTGTTTGTTTGTTTTATTTTCATAATTTTTTTTTTTGTATTCATATCCGTTTAAATATTGTCATATTGAATTTATACGTTTATACTATATTTTTTGTTAACAGCCGTAAAGTAGTTGTCATTACATTGTGAATACTATAAACCTTATTCATTAAATAATACATTTATATAAATGTGTGTTTATATTACAGTACCTCTATATGCTGGTATATAATGTGACTCAGAAGTTATAATTTTTAGCCTTTACCGTGAGGTAGTGCATATTTGCGTTTTTCTTATACATAAACATTTAAAATGATCTTCTTAACTGTAATACTAGTGAGGTGCGAAGAGCTGTTTAAAAGTCTTTCATCTGAAGTTTATTTTGGGGCGACTTCTGTGGTGTACAGAAATTTAACTAAAAGTAGCCTCCTTTCTTTGTAAGATCAGGTGCTTTACCATATGCAGCGTGTGAATATTACTAACTTTGGAAATGCTGCTCACGTCTGTTTCCAGATAAGGATTAACATATACTTAAATATAATGTTAAATGTTTCTTGTCTGTAAACCAATTTGAAAAAAGAAGGCGTCTTGCGAGTTTTAGTTAATGGTTTCCTAGGAACCACGTGTCTCTTTCTTCACAATAATCAACCCAGGTGCGTTACTTTTGAAAACCTATTTACTACGTAAAATCCCATTCAGCAGCACTTCACAGACTGTTGCTACTGATATATTTAGTGTCACATTGAATTCACCAGGTCCACCGACATGGTTGCTTGAATACCTGTAGTGTGAATCGTTACTATGGAAAGTCATAAAATTAGCTAGTGGGTGGGAACCAAGAGTAAGGAGATATATGGGGGAGTGGAGGGCCATCACTGTGGCACCACGCAGTCTGGAAAAGACGTTGGCTGGAAGTAACACTGTTTATGTTGGTCTTTCGAGGTACAAGAGGAGGGAACGCATGTTGTGCTAACCTTGACATTTTCCACTTTTTATTATGAAACTCGCTAAGTACTATTCCTATCTCTAACGTTGGTTATTAAAATATATATATTTTTTTATTTTATTAGCTGCTTTAAATTCATTTATGTAATTTCCTAAGCAAGAGATATTGAGTTTGTTACTTTTACTTTCCACAGGGTGCAGCATGGCGTTTGTTTGTACAGCTGTAAAGGGCTACGTGAAAATATTTCAACGTGTTCTGAAGAGAAGCGTACAAGAATAGAGTGTTATTTTGAGGGAAGAGTTGCACAACTTAGCACAGACAGAATGAGATACTGATTTTGTTTGTTTGTATTATAATTTAGGCCTTACACACACGTTACAGTTGGTGAAAAATATCAATAAATAATGATTTTGTTGAAACAACAGACAACTGTTGGCAAGAAACTTGCTCAGGAAAAATATAACCTGTCAAACGCAAAACACTATATGTTTATAATCACTTTTTTAGGTTAAGTTTAAGTAAAAACTTTTAAGTAAATTAAGTTTTTCCTGCCAGTGCAAGTAGGGTTGATAAACATATTGTTCTACCACACCTAACACAAATGAAATTAACTTTAGCTTTTCAAGAGCACGTATTATGTTTCAGTTATGTAGTCTTGTACTATGTTCAGTAACAGATGAACAAGATCGATTACATAACTTTTTGATATGACTATTTAAGTCATGAGTAGTATATATATATAGTGTGTATAAAAAAGGACGTTTCACGGCTTGAATGACCAGTAATATCTCTAACATTACAATCAACTTGCTAGTATTTTACTGATCATTCTTCTTACACGTAAGGTGTCAGGCAGTCACTTACTCGTCTTGACTAGCTTTCTTATCTCAAATGTAATAATGGTAAATAGGCATTTCCTCTTTATTTCAACGAACCTGCGGCAGAGAAAGCAACTCATCTAGACTCGACAATTACCTCTTGCAGAGATAATTTTGTGAGATGCAGATGGGCACAGCAATTTGTCTCCATTGTTGCGTAATCTAGAGTAATCGCATCTCGCTAGCCACTGCATTAAAACTTGAATAACAGGCTCAAATGATCCTGGCGTAGCCTACATCAGGGTTAATTTTGCTCTGCCGTGTAATTTGCGTGCGATAACACGGCCATACTGATTAGAGTATCCCGAAATCAGTGTCATTTGATTGCAAATGACTTTCCTCCCACATTCACGCGGCGGGAGATTAGAATAACTTATTAAATAGGGTTTGATAGCCGTCACAGCCTACTTGAAGAGTTGCTTCGTTCTAGATTATGTGATGAACATGCCTTGCTGATGAGCAGTCGTGAGCAAAGACGACGAGATATTAAAGGAATCTGAAGAAACGATCGTAAAGCTTGCATCATTTGCAAGGTAAAGAGTTAGCGGGTGATAAGAGTACTGATGGAGCGAAAGGCGTGAATGTTATCGTACTGTTGAAGGTACAAAAGATGTAAATCTTCCCTGTACTGTCGTTAATAAGACAAACTAGTTGGAGAAGGAATTTATCAGTACGCGGAAAACTGTTTTCGCCAAACATAAAAGAGAACGTGTAAGCATAATTTGGTTTTGAACTATAGTATGTAAAAGATCACAGAGTTAGAAATATAGACGTGCAGCACAAGCTATGGAATACTGTAATATAACACCTCCTGTTAAAGTGTGAAATATAGACAAAATAGCAGACTCTACTTAACTGTGGTATGCAGTTGTATCAGCATATGATGTTAAACTGTGGAAGAGGAACAAATAATAACTTAATTTAAACTGAGGAATACAATTTCCGCATCTTATTTTAAACTGTAAAAATCGTAATTGTAACGATATCATTATGCTGTCGAACAAAGAATTACAACACGCACTGTTACAGGGTTTTGATAAAAAATATGTGAATATTTAATAAAGCTGTAAATTATGAAAATACCACACATCTCGTGAAGGTAGGTATATACACAACTGCTGTCAAAGTTCATCATATAGTTATAGAAAATTTCTCCTACATTGTAAAATATAGTCAGATTAAAGTGTAGGAAAGACGGACATAACTTTTGTCCTCAACTCTGATACAAATATGAATAAAACCTCTCTTTAACTAGAAAATATGAATGAAAAACGTCTTGTTCTCCATATAGATAAACAAACATCATGCTAATGACCATCCCACAATGATGAACAAACATCCTGTTAATAACCGTCACATATAGATGAACATACGTTCTTTCAGCTGTATTATATAAATTCAAAAACACATTTTGTCCAAATCGAACATATAAAAAAATGAACATCCTGATTAGCAGCAGCACATACATGAACCAAGATTCTGCTCAGTTGTATCATATGGATGATGCTAATAATTATCGCAAAACAACACATCCTGTTAACTAAGGAATATAGATACACAACACATCCTGTAAACTAAGGAATATAAATACATAACACGTGCTGTTAACTGTGGAATACAGATACACAACACATCCTGTTAATTAAGGAATACAGATACACAATACATCCTGGTTAATTAAGGAATATGGATATACAACACATCCTGTAAACTAAGGAATATAAATACATAATACGTCCTGTTAACTGTGGAATACAGATTCACAACACATCCTGTTAACTAAGGAATATAAATACACAACACATTCTGTTAATTAAGGAATGTAGATACACAATACATCCTGTTAATTAAAGAATACAGATACACAATACATCCTGTTAACTAAGGAATATAGATACACAACACATCCTGTTAATTAAGGAATACAGATACACAATACGTCCTGGTTAATTAAGGAATATAGATACAAAACACATCTTGTTTAACTGAAGAATGTATATACATAAGGATTCATTTTAATCAACAACATATACGATTCATCCTTTATAAATAGACACAAAAGACATTCTGTTTAATTAAAAATAAATATACACAACACATGCTATTAAACTAAAAATATAGATACACAACATGCATGTTCAACATTAGGTGCAAGCACATAATTTTATAAAATATAAATACATAAATATTCTGTGAAATTGTGACAGGAAGTGATTTGCAACAGGTAAGACACCATAAAATCATAAAATACCGAAACATTGTTATTTCTAACATAATATACTGCTTTAAGAATGAGAGGCACGTGAAAGAAATAAAATGAACACAAATTAGTACCGTAAATTTTGAAGAAATTATATAATTAATAATTTACATAAAAAGGTATATCCAGGGTTTTTCGAAAAGAAATATTATTATGATATTAATAGTGTAGGAAAACATTGGTAGGTGGTACAGTTCAATTTGTGTGATCGCTGAGCACATAACCTGTCACTTAAGTAGGAAAATGTTAACCTTAAACCTATTTATATTTTTCCTTCAACAGTTGCGTGCAGATGTGATAGTCGACTTGTCAACTTTGAAGGAAAAGAACATTTTACAGAGAAGAACAATAAATCAAAGTGAATAATTGACTTTTTTTAACTTACTATAAGATGTACAAAGTCTTTTGCGATAAGGAACCCTTGACAACGACAAATTACTGCTTATCTCCTCCGTAAACTTGGTGGTTTAGGCTCGCCCACCGTTAATAAAGTCACATACAAAAGAACTGCTATATTTTCCGTGTTATGCCAAATCTCTTGTCAAAACGTACTCTGAAGAGATTCGCTTGTGGGTTCTTGAGTCAAATAAAATATACCCACTTCAAATTTTATTAAATTAAGCAACATACGTGAATGTCTATTTTATGACTCTTTACTACTAAGTGTTATGATGTAGAGAATTCAGAGATAACTGTGTTCTACAACAGAATAATTATTCCGTTATTTATAAAAAGAACTAAAAAGTTCCCACTATTTGTGAAACTCCAGATCAATGTTTACCGTGAAACTCCAGTTTAACACTTACATAAGGAAAGATTATTTAACCCTTGTATGTGACTGAGACATCCACATAATTCGTTTAACATAAAAAGCTAGAAATACCATCGTATGTTTAGAGAATAATAGAAATCTACTTAATTAAACATCTTGAAATCATAAATAGGTCTAAAACTGTTACAAAAGAGATTCAGGATTCGCAAACGGATCTGAAATATCTAGAAAACCAATCAGTGAACACTGTATAAGAATTACACAATAAAGCAGTTCACAAACCAAGAATAGACAAAATAATATTTTTAAAAAGTCAATGAGCTAATACTAAGCCTAAAATTCCTAGCCAAAAGTAATAATTGAAACAAGATGGAATCTGAAACTGTGTAGAAAAGCAGCCATTGAAATCAACCATGAAAAGATCTGGAGCCTCTTCGAAAACTATTTGAATATTCAGGAGTATTTCTGTACCAAAATGTGTAGAAAAGCGGCCATTGAAATCAATCATGAAAAGATCTGGAGCCTCTTCGAAAACTATTTGAATATTCAGGAGTATTTCTGTACCAAACTGTGTAGAAAAGCGGCCATTGAAATCAATCATGAAAATATCTGGAGCCTCTTCGAAAACTATTTGAATATTCAGGAGTATTTCTGTACCAAAATACTTGAATTACAAGAAAAAACAACTATCGCATTAACAGATGACCTATCACAAAGGTAAGAGAAAACGATTATAACTAAGCTTCTAAATTAAAAATTTCTTATGTAATCAGAAGCGAACAAACAGCAATAACGAATTTAAATAATTGCATATGTCACGGAAATGAACAACCGAATCAAACAAGTGTTTTTACTGATCAAAAGTGTCCATTATTCAATGAGGGCTTTCTTTCACCAAACAAATAGAATGAGATCCAAATTAGCTACTCTTTAAAAAATAAAGATTAACTGTGCTCGACTGCGAAAATGAGTCCCTGTGATTCGCGTCCCTTTAACTAAAAATAAAGACCACGCTTTGTTCTTTGGAGCTGTAAACGTATTAATGAGTGCCGATCAAATTCCACTATTCGATATAATAAGAGGAGCCCCAAAGTTTGGCGGAGGGTGGTGCTAACCAACTGTCTTTCTTCCATAGTCTAAAATTTTACAATTAGAGACGGCTGGTGCGGATAATTCTCGTGTATCTTTGCGTGAAATCCAACAAAAGAGAAAAAATTAATCACTAAAATAACACACCTGAAACTAAAATGTTTTTACACTGAACAAGTCTCGTTGTTTAACAAGAATAGTTTTTTAACTACATAAACGATTTAGCTAACTTGACAGGATTCTAAATTACTTAAGATAAAATGCAGTTAGACCAACAATTGATTATAATTGCTAGATAAAGTAACCAAAGACTTAATCACAAATTGAATTTTCTTGATAAACTTACAATTAAAAAACAAACTTGAAAATTTGCTGATCAGAAACAACAAAGTAACGGGCGACTAAAGTATTGGATAAAACTAGTTACAGACTGTAATATAACTAAACCGATAAGGCAAAATATATGATTCAACGGACGACAAATCTGAACTAAAAATAACATTCGATTAACCCATAACTATTTAAACTTCATAAAAAAGGAAACAATTAACCAATAAGAAAAACAGCTGAGTGAACAAAAGAAGGTCAGTTGCACGTGTAAAATGTAGAGGAAACAAGAAGTAAAATAATCAATATGCAAATCACTGTCAAAAACAAACAAGATCTGGATTTTATGTTCCGTTCTGATCATTATAAGTAGTTTCCCAAACCTTCTGTATTTATCAAAAGCTTTTACTTTTCTATAATGTAACACATGCAAAAATATTGGATTCAATTTTCTAGCAACCCCGCCCCATAGTGTACCCCAGCTGACGCCGCCATCTTGGGCTTAACTGTGCACGGGCACATCGCCTTATTATGCAGACATGTATAGCGGTGAGCCGACACAGATGGAGAGCTCTAGCTCAAGGGATTAATGACAGTCACGTGGGAACCCGATATTATGGCAGATTTAAAGCATACAGCTGGTCGTCAAGCCAACAGTATTGATAGCAATTAACTAGAAGGATTATGGAGAAATGAGCATCTCCAATGATCTTTCAGCAGGGATTTAAAGGTAATGCCAGATAATTAATGACGACCTGAAGCAATCATCTTTGAATTTTCCGTTTTCTTAATCTAATAATGACCGGTTTTTATACACTCTACCCTATATATCTAAGTAATTATTCAGGTAAATAGTGTCCCCAGTGGAATATTTTATAAACGGATCTGGAGATATATTTCATTTTTTTCATGTTTATTATGTTATCTTTCCAACAATGAAACAACATTCATTTAGCGAGTAAACTTTAGTCGTAAACAAAACACCTTCCCATTTTATAACAGTTCTCTTCTCGTTGACACAACATTTGACATGACACATAATGCTAAACTGAACATGTTAAATTATGACAGCTTTAGTTACTATCCATCGAGTTTTCTTTAAGTTATCAATTTTATTCCAGTAGCTTTAATGCTATCCGTTTGAACTACTCTAACGAGGGTATTTAAATTTGTTTGTACTAAAGTCAATCCAGCCCCCTTCCGTTGAGGCAAATAAGTTTATTTTAAAGTCCATTTAAGCTAATGCCTAAGTCAACTCAACTCAACTGTTGTTGTTGTTGTTGTTTTGAATTAAGCACAAAGCTACACAATGGGCTATCTGTGCTCTGCCCACCACGGGCATCGAAACCCGAATTTTAGCATGTAAGTCCGCAGACATACCGCTAAGCCACTGGGGGGCTCAACTCAATTGTGATACAATCAGAATATTTTGTTTTAATCCTCTTAAGACATCGTCATATTGATGCTACAGTCAAAATGTTTTACACCAATCCACTTAAGACAAAATCTACGTCATCCTAAACCACTTGCATTATAGTTAGGTTATCACATTTTCTAACTGATGTAAGGATAAAGTACAAACTTATATGAAAGAAAATGGTGATCAGTCTAATACCAAAGACCACCATACGGCAAACGTAAAATCCTTGTTGAAATAACAATATGATATCTATTTTCCTTATAATACAATGTAAAGTAATTTAATAATAAGTAAAATAAACTAAGTAAAACAGCTAAATTAAGCCTTCTTTTTAATATTTCTTTCATTAAGTTTTTCTAATGAATAGTAAAATTAGGCCAGTTAAAAGAATAAATTGAGAAAAAAACGGTTTGACTTTTAGCTAGATCGAGGTATACTGTCACTGTTTGAGTTGCCATATAACTTTATCACTGGTACTCCAAACCAGTGATACCAAATCAGAAACAAGCATAAACATAGGTACGTGTACTAGTAAGAAAAAATAATGTGTCCAATCACATTTTCCTCGTGGAATAATTTCGAAAGTTCAACAATCATGAACGTCAAATTCCAACATGTCTTTTTCTTAAGCAAGTGCAAGACACTCGGTTCACAGTTAGTAGTCAAGTAAAGTGTCTATAATTAAATCTAAAGAGCACATTCAAATCAAATCCTTCACATAGTAAAGAAATATGGATATAAAGTTTAGATGTGCTTGTATAATCCCCTATTGCATACTCAACTAAAGTTGACTTTCAAATATGGAAAGTCCTTCTTCATGGAGTTTGAATGTAAAATGCTGTATTTAATGGGAAAGCACGTGTATTTTACAGGCAGTATGTTGGTAAAAGGATCTCCAAACTGCCATAAATTATACGTTATTGTTTAATGGATGTCATAAAGTATGTGGTTCTTGAATTCTACAGAGAAACAATTAATGAGATCAAATTACGGAGTAAATATGGAAAGTATGGAGACACTGTTATAACATCCTGTCAGACGAAAGTTAATTTTCCAAGCAACCTTCTGTCCCCCTGCTTACAATATATAAGTGTTACATCCCTCCCCCATCCCTTTAGTTTCGCTAGCAATAAACGATTAACTAGAGGGGGAGGAGACGTGGATGCGCCAAATGGTCACAGCCGTCAAGTCTGTGATTCGCTGTTCCGAGAGTGTTCTCTTATTATTGATGTACATATGCGTTGTCCAATGATGATGTTGGATAGGTAGATAGATAAAGGATAGACAGATAAATGATTTGTTCTATGAATATGTTGCTTTAGAACTTAAAATATTATCTTATTTCTAGTTTTCCTGTTATACAAAAATCTTGTTTCCCGTTGTTTTCAAGAATAATTCGCAGCAGAGCTTAAATTACTGATATTTTTATGAATTTCTTTCACAATAAACAAACATCTTAATTTCCAATTCACTCCATTTATTCCAAATCTAATTAATAACCTTGATGCAGCTGCACAACAATTTCAAATGTATATAAGTTTATAGGTTTATAATTAGTGTTGAGTCGAAAGAAAATTCTAAAGATATCCATATAAACAACAAAAAAATAACAGAGACTCTACAATCCATTAGCAATGTGTAGCAGTCTAAGGGAAAAGCTCTTCTGAGAAAGAAATAAAAAATAAAAGAATCCATCAATAAAGTTTTTAGGGTATCAGCGAGGGATATTAAGTACAGCAGACTGGAGGAAGATTGATCTATTTTCTTGCCGTCGTAAGACTTTCGTTTTTTTAGATCTAATTTATATGAAATATGACTTCGGGGCTAAAAGCTCAATTTGAATATAAGCGATACTGAGAGTTTATACGGTTTTGTTTTTTTGAGTAGGGTAAAGTTGGTGCATTTAGAAATTCTTTCACTATGCATATCGTTAACATTCATAGGATTTCTAGAACAAATAAAGAAATTAGAAACAAAAAAACTTTTATAAAAAGTCAAGTTATATCTTAAACTGCATTGAAAGACATAAATTTTACATTTCATTAACGTAGAATAGCCACCTTTAATATTTTTTGCACACTGAACGATGATTTACTCCAATTATATATTTATGTTTTTGTCTTTTAAATGTGAAAAAAAACGACATAATGGCTATCTGCGCTTACTGTACCTAGCTTCGAATTGATAAACTCGAGGAAAGACAGCCAATCAAAATCATCCACCATCAACTGTTGTCCCAGTGAAACTTTATCGTTACTTTCATTCATCATTCATAATCCAAAAGTTCGATTTTGTGACAGAATGTTTACCACCAAATCTCCGATTCACGTCTGAAACGCAAGCAACTAAAATGCTCCCGACCGCAATGTTTTTAGATTTTTAGGAACTTCGTAAATCCTGATGTGCTTCTTACATATTTTCAGCAAACGCTTTATTTAAGATGTGCAAGAAATGTTTGGTTAGAATCGATGATAATATTTGAAATTACTACTTGTATGTATGTCACATAATATAATTTGTTTCATTTCACTTCTGTTTGCAAAATAAGCAACTCTTCTTTTTTCCATCGATTTCCTTTGCGGTTTTCTTATTTGCTGTGTTTTATTTACACAAGCAACTCTTGCTATAAAGTTTCTCTACTGCAATTCTTTTCTGTTTACTCGTCTTCATATATCATTTTCATATCTACTTTCATATAATTCTACGTATACCAGTTCTGTCTGTTGGTTATTTACCTAGTTCCTGGCTAAGTGTGGCTTGTTATTTTTTTATTCGGCAATACAGTATGAAACGTCAGATAAGACACATGAAAAGCCCTACAAAATGCATGGCGTAACTAATTCGCACAAAGAGCTCGGGTTATAAGATACCGTATCTTAGTATTTCGTTCATTATCAAAGACTTTATGAATTTCGCAAAAGAATTACTGCCCACAAAGAGGGCATCACAATTCTGAGAATATGTCGTCAGCTATCGCGGTGTCTTGAGCGTCGAAATGTAAGTAAAAAAGGAATAAATGTGAAGTCATCTTTCAGAGCGATTCTTTCAATGACTTCGCAAAAACCTGTCAGTGTGACTGTTTCCGTCCCAAAGACCGATAAAATCAAAAACATGATATTAACCTGTTTTAGTCACTTTAAGTTTATTCTAACAGCGACAGTTGATGAAATCATACTGCAACATTATGGAAAATGTTTCTGACTATATTGATGTAATTTTATGGAAGAAGAACAACACCTTTTCAAAACATTAAAACACTTAGTCATCTCACACGTTGTACACAACATCAGTTGACACAAAAGACGTACGGGTTCTATCTTGGCCGTATCCACTGAAAGTGCTCAAAGACGTTGTAAAACCTGTCTAAAGTGACAGATTCTGAAAACTTGTTACAAATGGAGTCGCTATGTAAGAGGAGTGAAGATGTCTTTCATACTTACGGTTGATACAGCAAGTGTTGGTCTAAACCATTTATGATTATCTCTCAAAATGGACTAGCATCATATTAAAATGGGACTTTACTGACCAAATATGATACTCCGTCTCAAAATGTACTGTTCTGATATTTGTAATAATATAATGTAAACGTAGAAGTCAGCAGTAATAACTACCTTGACAGTTTCTTTCTTAGAACCTGAAAATAATGATATTCGTAAGTCTCTTTACTTATTCGTTATACAAATATCTATCTATAGGTCAGTCTACAGAATTATGTTAAAAACTATATTAGTTGTAATGCAAACATAAATTAAGAAAATAAGCCACTCCCAGTAACAGTTATGTCCGTAAGTCTATTTATTCCTAATATAGAATTATACTCATAAAATTTGATATATTTTCATAATCAAAAAAGTATTGACGTATTGTTAATTCAACTATAGAAAATGCATATTAATTTCAAGATATCCTTAACAAACTACCTTAAAACCTCTTAGTTTGCTCTTAGCACAAATGCTTCCAGTGTCACAGCAATATGTATGCGGACTGACATCGCTAGAAATCTGATTTCGATACTCGTGGTGGGCAGAGCACAGATAGCCCAATTTTATTGCACAATTATTCATCAAGAGAAAATGACACCATTAATATTAATAACGTTTCGACATTTATTTACATGTAGTTAACAAACTAAATGAAAAATAAACTTCAGATCTTTCTGCTTACTGTAAATATAACACGCTTAGAGGTCAAGGAAACAATCTGGTAATAACGATATCTCAAAGTATACTTGGTTAATCGTATACGGATTTGTACCCATAGTCCATATTACTGTAGTAACGGTCTTAAATGGATCCCTATTTGATTCTAATACAGAAATATATCCCAAACCGTATTATAGTATCCTATTAACGATGTTCAAAAGTCTCTTAGGTATCATACTATGGCACCGTGATAGGTATCCTTATTTAATAGTTTTCCAGAAATATATCCACAAATTACACTATAGTTACGATAGTTTCCTTAGATCTATCTTCATTTATTCCTTAACTAAATATATACCTAGAGACTGTACTACATCAAGTACAACATGTATACCCAGGGAATGTACTACATCAAATACAAGGTATAAACCTAGAGACTGTACTACACCAAGTACAACATGTATACCCAGGGACTGTACTACATCAAATACAACATGTATATCTAGAAACTGTACTATATCAAGTACAACGATGTTTGAAAGCATTTTAGTTTATTCCTTGTATATACATTTATCCATGCATGTGTGTGTGTATGCAGTGTATATCATATACTTCAGTAGCAACGAAGTTTAGATGCATTTTTTCCTTCTCATACACCTGCATACCTACATATGTTACTACAGTACAGTAGTAACTATGGTTAAAGGTATCTTCATTTATCATTAATACAGATTTAAACCTGAATATCAAATTATTATAAATATTTAATACTAACTACCTTAAGAAAGTTTCACTTCTTTTTAACACAGAATTGTTTTTGTTCAGAACAACCTATTATGAAACTAATAAATAAACATGTTTTAACTACGTAAAACAAACCAATTTGGAATTATACAAAGAAAAGAGCACAATGAAAATGTTCGATTCCTTATAGTGAGTTATATCCATCCTTTATTCTGACTTTTTATAGTTTAGCTGAAAACCCAACCGCGCCCCATGATACCTTAGTATGTCTTCTAGACAGCTTGCCTTCCAATCACAGTATAGCTGAAACCTTTCCAACTAATAAATAATTCAGGTTTATGCCTATAAGATAATATACTATTTAGTATTAGGAATGATTAAAACTCTTTTCTCATTATTGTATACTTTTTACTTTAAAATGGTTGAGAAATAACTTATTTTCCCGACTGCTACAATTTTGACTCTTAGCTAGGAGTATTATTTGGAACAAAGATATGTAAATAAACAGTTTTAAGGACCCTTCCTAGCGTTTGAGACAATAAATTGTTAAGGCAAAGAATAAGCTTAACGTCTCATTGACGTTATTGGGGTTTACTCTTCTGATCCCTGACTCATCTTTATGCAAACATGCAGAACATATTTCACTCAGCCAATGGGTGTTTAGTTAATTGATTGTATCCGTACGGTGATTGGGCAGAGAGGTTGCATGCTGTTACAGCACAAGTCACGGCATAAACACAAATCATTTTTATGAATCATTCATTGTGATTTTTATCTGTTTGTCATGTTCAAGAGTCAGAATTAATAACCAATATTTTTTCTGCTGTCATTTTAAAATGAAAAACATTTATTACGATATCAATTTCGAAATTAAAAAATATCAGTTAAAATGAATATATGAAAACGTCCGTCCCGTTAGTTAAACTTATAACAGATTCAAAAAAGCAATAACTAATCTATTTAAAAAAAACACTTACAAAGCATTGTTTTCAAGGAAATTAAATATAAATTTTAACAATGTAATTTCATACTATAACAATAACAATGACGTGTCAATAATCGTGAAATAAATAATATTTGTAAAAAAATAATTTAATGAAGATCAAGTTGTGGAGTTTTTGTGTTTTTTTAAAGAATAAAGTGTTTTTAACAAAACATAACAGTATTATATACTTACTTATATTTTTATAACTATACACAAACAAACAGATACAACAGTGTAATCCACATCAGATAAAACAAGTGTTTAATCAACAGAAACTACAGGCTAACCCTTCAGTTAATACAGGTGTTAAATGAACAAAACCTACAGACTATTCTGCTTCAGTTAATACAGTTGTTGAATCAACAGAAACTACAATCTAACATATTTCAGCTAATGCACAATGCTCTACAATGGGCTATCTATGCTGTGTCCAATATGGATATCGAAACCCGGTTTTAGTTATTGTAAGCCTTCAGACACTACAGTTGACGAGGTCAATAGAACTTCAGTCTAACTCACTTGATATGATACAGAGATTAATGTCAACAGTGCTAAGAGTAACATAGTTACAATAGTATAGAATGATCTAAGAGCAATACAGACTATAATCTAATCCTTTGAAATGATACAGGGCGCTTGCTAAAAAAGAAAACTCCAGTCCAACCCACTTCAAAGTGTACAGATATTATGACAAACAAAAACTAAAGTTTAGCCCTCCTGAGATCAATCAGAATGTAAGATCAATAAAAACTAATTTAACTCAATTGAGATGATAAGCAGTGCAAGAGTCACATAATTTATTATCTAACCCATTTGGGATGATACAGAGGGTAAGATGAACAGTAGCTTTTAAAAACTTGCTTGAGATAAAACAGGCCATAAGGTCAATAGAAACTGTACTTTAATCCACTTGAGGTGGAACAGGATGTAATATTAACCGAAATTACAGTTCAACCCATCTGATGTGATATACATTATGAACTAAATAGAAACTACACTTTAGCCCACTTGTGATGATACATGAGAAAGATCACAATAAACGTCCTAGAAAATACCATTTATTCGAGTTACGACTGCAACATACACAGTTATACTGATAAGCATTTATTCACTTATCTGACACTTATTCCGTCAGGCCCGAAATGGCCAGTTGGTTAGGGTGCTTGAATAGCAATCTGATGGTTGAAGGTTCGAATCTCTATCACAACAAACATTCACGCCCTATCAGCCGTGGGAGCGTTATAATATGACTGTCAATCCTACTATTCGTTAGTAAAAGAGTAGCTCAAGAACTGGCGTGAGTGGTGATAACTAGCTAGCTGTCTTCTCTTTAATCTTGCACTGTTAAATTAGGGATGGCTAGCGTAGATAGCCTTCGTGTAGCTTTGCGCAAAATTCAAAAAACAAACAAACAAACTTATTTCGTCCCAAAACTTTTTTCTTTTTCGTTTAATTAGCGTGTCCGTCATCAACCACACCTGTGGCACTTGCTGCTTTAAACATCAAAGTGATTCAAAAAGCACCTTGCTAAGCCCTGAATACTCATAATTGTGACGCTGCTGTCGGCGTTGTGGATGGTGGCCTTAAATATAATGGTCCAAGACGTGGGCACTCATCTAGTGACACATCGTTTCTGTAACTGGTATTAGTAGAGATGACATCTACTTGTTTCAAAAGGAACTGAAAGTTTTCAAATGAGCATTAGAAGTGAACTGTGTTTGTATTTTTACAAGCTCTTTGTCCAAACAAACAATATTGGTAGCTATTTAATTAACATTAGCAGATCACTGATGATGATGTTGTAAAAATGAGCTAATAAAATAAAATAAAATAGAAGTCAGTCAATGGTTTATTTCACTTTTAAACTGTAACAAAACTTGCGACATTCTAGACATGTTAGTACTAGTTTCATACTTCAATACTTGGTAAAAAAAACACAAGTGCATCTCTCTACTTTACACGATAATATAGTTGTGGGAGCTGGAATATCATCTTCCAGTAGCAATTATCAGTTATAATTATCCTAATCAAAGCAAGCTAGCCTGTTAAATAAATCTTAGCTAAAGAATTAGATAATGTAACTAGTTTCATAAGATGGTTTAAATAGGAGTGTATAATGATATTAGAAAGCATTGTTTCAGGTGTTGGGTACTCTTCATTATCACTACTCCGAGCTGTAGTGTTACTTGTCGTCATCCGGTCGTAGTAACAGTTATTTATAAATATTTATTATTTTATGTTTTATGAAAAAGCATTTATTTTCTAGCAACTACATGCGAACATTATCTAGTAATTTCAAGTATAGGAAATTGTGAGCTTCATGCAGTAACAAGTGATTTCGGGTATGAACAGGTGTGAACTTGAAACGGTAAATATTATTTCTGGTATGGGTAAGAGTGAACTTGAAACAATGACTAGCAATTTCTGATAATTTATCGTTATTGATGCTATTGTAAGAAGTTTTGTTAGTAAGTTAATACAATATTGTATTTTGTACCATTGTTGTATTAGTCAACATCTTATAAGCGCGTCTTATATTTTTGGACTTTTGCCTGTTTATTTATTTATTCTGCTCTATTTGCCTATCTCAAAAACTTTTCTCCCTGGTGTTATCGTGTTTTTTCTCTTAATTTACTGTCTATCTCTATGTTTATCCTTGGTTTTCTTGAATTTTTCTATTAATTAATTGTCTATCTCTATGTATGTCCTTGCTTTTACCAAATTTTTCCAAGTAATTGTCTATCTACGTTCAAACCTGGTTATATCTAATTTTATTACTACTTAGCTGTCCATCTCTATATTTGTCTTCAATTTTACCAAGTTTTCAGTACTACATAGCTCTCTATCTCCACATTTGTTTTTGTTTTTTTTCTGGTTTTACAAAGTTTTTTTTCTATCAATTAGCTGTCTATCTCTACGTTTGTTCTTAATCTTATCGAGTTTTACTACTGACTACTTTTGGTTGCTTTCAAATATTACAAATTGTCTGTCCATAAGGCTCTTTATTTATTTAATTATCTATATTTCTCTATACTTTTATTTGTTCAATATCGATTATATGATTTTTTGTGGCCATAATTTCCCCTTATATATTTTTATATAGAGAGAGATAGAAAGAGAGAAAATGATCACGTGATAAAATTTGATTATAAATAAATAAATGTCTAAAAACATCAAAGTTATTTACGAATAGAATTCTTCAGTTAGTTACAAAATGGAGCCAATTTTTCAGGATTTCAACCTTCTCTGTTTTGTGTCAATCCCCTAAAAGCACACAATTGACATTTGAAGCTCGGAGAGTGATTGGTTGAAGAAGAACGACTTCATCCGAGTAATTGAATCTGTGGTTGTGTACTAAGATATTATGACAGCAGCTGACATTTGGGCTCATCACGGAATGGCCACTTTCTCAGTTATTGATAACGGTGGAGCTTCTTGCTCACACACACATACATACAATAATAATAATAACTCCCAACAGAGAAGCATTTTGTATGTTAACGTAGGCCATAAACGTTCGGGAGACACTGCGAGTCGATAAACTTTATGGTAAAGTTATCGATGAATGTTTGATGGAGCGAGTTAATATGTAGTTGGCACCTAAACCTCAGTTCAAGTTTGCACTACTTCTATAGTAACATACACTAGAGGACATACCATCATTATTTTCATTATATAGTAACAACACCACGCCTGACTAATGCTTCTTATTGAAATATGTAAGTTTGGACGAAAAATACCGAATTCTGTCAACAGTAAAATATTCATAAAAAATTAAATTTAACTCATAAACTGTACTAATCAGAATTATCAACAAAAAGCGTTTGCTCCTAGAATTAGCATTGTTTCTTCTCAAAACTTAATAATGCGTAATAGCGTTTTCTGTTTGTATCAAAAGAGAAACGCATTGAAAAGCATAGCGTCCCAGGAGAAAAACCTCCTCTGCTATTGAAATGATAACAAATGGGCGGTTGGCTAAGCTCGTTTGTCTCAATTTCCGAGTCAAGCTTCTAGTTATGTTTATACAAAAGCAAAGCATTGAGTCCTAATTTTATTACCTCGTCTGTACAACGCTCTAAGTATAGATGGGTAAGGGGCTATTGCCGTGGCAACCACTGCGGAAATAAAAATTTATGTATCCGTATCTGAATGAGTAGGCTGGCCCCTCAAAATGGACTTGCTGCACGTGCACATGTTTGGATAATTTCTACTCGATTGAGGAGGAGGTGTGGTTATGAACGAGATGATTGACGTGTAGTTAAGAATGAGAGAGGGAAAGAAACAACAGGTCGAGATGCAAAGGAAATAAATATGTAACATGTACCAGGGGGTGTATTAATATTTATTTATTACACAGCGGTTACAACGTTATTATAACTGAAGAAGCATTTAATTATTTGAGAATCAGTCGATATAAATCAGTGCTTGTTTTTTTAGTTTCTTTAGAAATATATTAAAATTATTCTAGTTTCGTAGTTTTCACTTTAAATTATGGTAATTGAACCGAATATTGTAAATTCAGTAAAGGAAACTATTAGTATTAGGTGTTTAACTAGATAATGATTTAAATTAAAAATAGAATGATTTTTAATGCTCGCAAGTTTATTTTAACTAAATTAGTGGTTTTGGCTGGCACATTAAACAGTGAATCTATGTTTTCTCAGGTTTTATTATTGTTATCATTTCTATAATTAAGAACACATAAGGAACGAATGAAAACATTATTAATTTTAATTTCTGTTTCTACTGTTATTGCTTACTTAAGTTAAGCACAAAGTTATACAATGAGCTATCTCTTCTCTGCCTGTCAAGGGTATCGAAATCCAGTTTCTAGCGTTGTAAGTCCGCAACAGATCGTTGTGCCACTGCGAGGGCGCGTCTTTACTGCCCTTTTGTACGTTAACTATTTTCATACCTTCTTACCTTTGTTGGTTCAAATGAAATGGCAATTGCTGATTGGTTGTTTCGTTGGTTGCTTTGCTCTTAAGCACAAAGTTACATAATGAGCTTTCTGTGCTCTGCCCACCAAGAAACCTACCGTTTTGAGATAACGGTATCTCGGGAAAATGACGAAACGCAAGAACAACTTATGGTCAGGAAGCTTAGCAAACAAATCGGAACATTTTTGATAAAAGCACCGAATTTGTTTTGGCGCTTTCTGATTGCTCTAGGATTTGACATTTTGCTATGATCCATCAAATCAAAGGGTTTTTGAACTGTCATTTGTCATTTTTTGTATTTTTCCGCACATAGCCCATGCTATGTCAAGAATAAATTCACTTTTTATATGTAATATAAAAACAATACATTTCATAATAAATGTGACATAAGTATTTATTGTTGAGCTCTATTAACGTTTTAATTTTATATGTAATACATTTTTAACCACTTAACAATGGTGCTTATGGTAACGCAATTTACAGGGTTTGTATACTTTAAACCTGGATAGTTAAAGAAATATTTCCAGAAAATGTATTATGCTACGAATGTAGTGCATAACATTAAAATTGCGAAATTAAACGTAATATGATTATGCCGATTCATTTTATACATAATATTAAAAGTTTTATTTATGATATCAGTTCACACATGAAAAAATCCGTTTCATTCCCAGATTTTTACACCTGGAAGTTTGAAACATTTTCAATGAGTTTTTTGCAAGTACTCCTGGGACCACAGCAATTATTGTTTTGACATCCATACTTCATCAGCCAATTGCAGACGATATGGACATGAAGAGAGATATCCAGATGAAAAGACAAAATTTATCCTCTCACGTCAAACCAACTCCAACTCCAGCTCTCTGGAGGGTGGGTGTGCTGTTGGGTCAACATGTTGCTTGTCCAGATTCCAACTTGGTAATCTACATGTCTAACGGGCTGAAACAGAACATTCTGGATAAGCTACATACTTTGAGTGCTGAAAATGAGCGTTCTTGGCAAGTGAAATGTTTTCTGTGATTTATTCTTTTGCAAAATACACGTAGTTCCTTTTTTTTTTATCTTTAACAAGTCTTATCATATAGGATGACTGAGACTCTCTTAATAAGTTGGAAGTACTAAGGTGTTGCTTCTGGTTGAGTGTAAGGGTTTAATACCATGTATACGAAGGCCTAAGTCAATTCACAATAAGAATTATAAGCCTCCCATACCTACTTTGTTTTATTTCCAAAGAAAGAAGACACAATATCAAAGCCTGTGAAACTATGTAAGAGAGACAGGGTAATTAATTCGACTTTGGCCACAACATGGCAGATAGTACTGACATGAAAATAGGTAAAGGTCTTACCTGTACCAGAGGTGATCTAAATATTAAAGAAGGCTCAAGGTGAGAAGGTCAAGAACTTGTTAATAATGATCACATGACTACCACTATCTACAGTGTATGTCTATCTCCATCATGCTAACTTGTTGCTTTACTCAGATGCTATAACTAATAATGTCTGAAAATATGATAAGCTGCACAACTCAGTTATAACTATCTTACATGAATCAAGATGTCGTACTGAAAGAAGAAAGGAATGAAAAAGAAGTGAAATTGTTTATTGTTTTTCCAACAGCTGTTACAAAAAACCACATCTTATTTGGCATATTATTAGAGTTCATTAAACAGATTTAAAAGTCACTAATTTCAAATACACGCTGCATGAATCATTTTATACTAGATGTATACATCAAAGTATATTAAGATGTAAAAGTTTCTGGTTTCAAACAGTTGCTAAATTCACCACTTAAAACTCAAGTCAGATGAATGTTTCAGCGCTCATATAACAGACTTTATGATGGCAAGTTCCAAACAACCATGACATGAGCCATTTCATACTAAATGTATGTATCAAAGTTCAATAAACAGCCTTTAAAGTATTTATAAAAGATCATTAACCAGCTTTTAAGTTTATTAATTCCAACCAGCCACTACGTACTCCGTTCTATATTAGATGTATACATCAGGGTTTAATAAACAAATTTTAGGGTCATTAGTTCCAAACAGTCACTATATACATCATTTCATTTCTAGTAAATTAATTAATGAAAGAGCTTTTTAGCTCACTAGTTTCAAACAGCGAAACAAAAGTCACACCTACAAATTAGTCAACATACAAGGTTCGTTAAAAGATGTGCTCATTCTTCCAAAGATGTAGCCACATCATCAGATGAATGATTAATTTGTTAATCCAGTGACCTTTGAAACAGACTATCTGTATTATTCAAATACATGTAAGTTTTATTCTGCGTTAGTTTTCAAGCAGCAGAGAAAGAAGTTGTTTGTTAGTACATTTGTTCGTTTGGAATTAAGCACAAAGCTACAATATGGGTTATATGTTCATTGCGTAACACAGGTATCGAAACCCGATATTTTCTAGTTGTGTGAATCCACAGAAATACCGCTGTGCTGGGGGGGGCAGAAATAAGTGGAACTTAATTGGTTTTCAAAGAGGACAGATTATAGCAGCCCGATTAATAGATGCTTTACTGATTTAACTTGTACAGCTTCTTGGCTTTACAACAGAGACAATGCCGTAGTTTATGACAAAGAAGTTAGTCAATAAGTTCCATTATGTAAATAATAAAGTGATTGTAAGATGATCATAAATGATCCAGAAGATGATACTTTATGTCAAATTGTATCCTTAAGAAATGGAACCTAACTCTTCAACACACTTTTCAGGAGCTGCAAAAGACCTAATATAAAAGAAAAATAAAGCATTTCTAACCACAAATTGTTAAGACGCTCACAACTGATCTACGTACATAGAGAAGTCATTAAATTTGAGATTAAACTGAAGGGGATGCCAATACTCAGTCGCATCTGGTGATTACGTTTTTAAGACAATACGTTTTTAAAGGTATGCATATATTTAGCGTTGTCAACCTGAACGACATATTACATATGCGAAAAAGTTAGAAAATAGGGCTCAGGCATATATTACGTGCAGAACTGCTGACTTGAAGGAGGACAACAAATCTGCATCGTCTATCACAACTCTTAACAGAATAACGTGCTCACAGCTGAGCTTGCAGAACATGTTCAGTGGATTATCACGGGCTCGAACTTTGGACTTCCGAATCATATCCCAGCACGCTAACTATTGTAGTCGGCTCAAATAATGAGCATAAGAAAGCCCTTAGTAATAATCATCAGAATCTGTAATTAAAATGTTGGTGACTACCAAGATGAAGTTTAGCCTTTACTCTTTGGATAAAAGACACTACCTCCAAATATTAGCATTCTTAATCAAACCATGAACGCTGTCCTGAATCTATCTTCAATGCTCATATGTACTTTGTAGGATAACCAAAAGTGATTTTAAAACTATATCAATATTTTAAGGGCGCGGCATGGCCAGGTGGTTAAGGCACTCGATTCGTAATCTCATCCCCGTCGCGCCAACAATATCGCCCTTTCAGCCGTAGGAGCGTTATAATGTAACGATCAATCCCACTATTCGTTGGTAAAAAAGTAGCCCAAGAGTTTGCGGTGGGTGATGATGACTAGCGGCCTTCACTCTAGCCTTACACTGCTAAATTAGGGACGGCTAGCGCAGATAGCCCTCACGTAGCTATATGCGAAATTCAAAACAAACCAAACTAACATTTTAATCACCTCACAGGTACCAATAAAGACAGGGGCATTATACAGAAACTACATAAAGTTGTCTTAGACCCTGCGTACTGGATCTCAGGTTGCATTAAAATATGTTATCTAAATTCATTGACTACAGTAAAGTGCAGAGGACCACAAAGCACATTTCAACGTCGCAAGGCAAAATGTGTTGTTTTTTTTGGGGGGGGGAACTATTATAGGAAAACTAGAATTTGCCTCCGGCACACATAGGGTAATCAGGCGTATTTGTCAGTAATTGTCGACAGGTTTTATGACCGAAAAATACGGCATTTGAGGGGAATAACAACAGAAAGACAGAGACATGAGTTCACCCAGCCACTGCCCCGTGCCTGTCACTAATTGACTACGTCCTTAAATCCACATATTTATTTTTACAAACATTATAGCCTTCTTAAAATTGCATCACTGTTTATAAACATCTTACGATTACCGAAGATGAAATATACTTTCTCTAGATCATATAACATATTTTAATGACTGTGTAAACTATCTTAAAACACAAACAACGTATTTAGGATCAGGTATACACTCCATTGAATAAAATCAATTATTTTATGTTTACAAAATCAGATAAACAGACTCCAATATAAAGTATATCTCTACAATATCACGTATGTAGAAAGATTCTTAAGATTTTCTCAAACCAGACATGAACATTCGAAACGTATTTTTGGACTAGGTGACACAGACTGGAAAATCTAAAACTTTTTATAGTAACATTTATACAGATCGAAAAGTAAAAAACTGACCAATAAAACACATAGCCCTGAAAACCCACAATTTTCTATCATCACTTATACCTGACCAGGAAATGCAAACGTTTTCTTTTGTTTAGAAACACCCAACTTTTCTCCAAAATTACAGGCAAACTCTAAAAATCTAAACCTTCTTCTATCCTTGTAAGCTATGTGTCTAATTTAGATGTTAACAGAAATGTTACTTGTTTTTGATAGAAGGATGTTTAATGTAATGTAATGAGCGTGGCGTTTTGTGTGGAAATTTCTCGATGTTTAGGAACAATTAGAATCACATATACAAGGTAGTTCGACTAGACTGGATTATTAACTGTTAGTCAGTAGTTAAGTAATCAGTGCATAAATTAGTCAGTTTGTTACTTCAAACACTCTATATGTACATTCTGTTTTGTAACTGTTGAGCTACTATTGTCCAAAAAACAAAGGATCAAAATTAATAAGTAAATGACATTACTGTTAAACGAAGTACATTTATATAAAAAAAATTAGTCCTATATGTGAACATTGGTTACTTAAGCGAGAAACTTTATTTTTTGTTTGTTTTGAATTTCGCACAAAGCTACACGAGGACTATCTGCGTTAGCTGTCCCTAATTTAGTAGTACAACATTAGAGAGAAAGCAGTTAATCATAACCACTCATTACCAACTATTGGCCTACTCTTTTACGAAGGAATAGTGAGATTGAACGTAACATTATAACGCCCCCACGGCTGAAAAGGCGAGCTTATTTGGTGCGACGCTGATTCGAACCCGCGAGCCTCAGATTACTATACGAGCGCTCGAACCAAATGGCCATGCCAGGCCAAACTATATTTAAAAAATCAAGGTTTTTGTCGTCATTAAGTAAAATAAAGATTTCCTTATTTTGTACCTTACAGTCTAACAGAAGTGCCTCCAAAAATAAAACCCAATACGACACTGTCATATTAAAATATCCAAAACTTGAATTAAGGCGTTTTGTACTCTATGAAGAATTACACTTTTCTTTAGGATAATATGCAGTAAAAAGAAAACCGGTCTCTCTCTCCAAGATCATGCTCATAGTCTAAAAATTCCAAAACTTTCTTTTCTTATTATGTTCGTAGTTTGTTTGTTTTAGTTTTTGGATTTTGCGCAAAGTTACACGAGAGCTATCTGCGATAGCCATATCTTACTTAGCAGTATAAGACTAAAGGAAAGGCAGCTTATCATCACCATCCACCACCAACTCTCAGGTTACTCTTTGACCAACGAATAACGGGATTGGCCATTACATTATAATGCCCCCATAGCTGAAAAGGCAAATATGTTTGTTGTAATGGGTTTTCGAACCTTGGACCATCAGATTACGAATCGAGTACCTTAACCACCTGGCCATACCGGGCCCATGTTCATGGTCAAAAATAGTAAAACTTTATTTAGGACCCTATACGCTGTTTAGAATATCCAAAATTTCATTTAAGGTGGTAGGTACTCTATAGTAATCTCTATGGTCACGTGCACAGTCCAAAAGACCAAAACATCTCAACAAATTTTTCCGTTTGAGAATCAACGACTGTATTTCTACATTTCTTTGCTACTTTTCGCTGCCTGCACCAATCTTCCTAATTCATTTTCACGTAGCCTATTTATCTTAAAATACTATCAATCCCATTGACTTTCTGCTTGGCTTCCACTCTTCTTTCTTTGATCTTATCTATTTGTATCTTCTTCGCCGACCTGCCCTCAGATTCAATTATATTCCGGAAGTATCACGTTTCCGATTGCTTCATATGTTGAACAGTTAATCTTAATGTTTACACATTTCAGTACTTCCCTGTTAGTATCCTGTGCAGCTGATTCTCATCATTCCACTTTAACATCACGTTTCAAATACTTCCAACCGTCAGTTCGTACACCCTCTACAGCAGAACTGACCACGTGTAGCATTTTAGTTGTGTCTTCTTTACTTCTAGCTTGACATTTCTCCTGAGCAATTCCTTGAGATTAGTTAAGGCTGTTTTTGTTTTGATTTTATAATTAGTAGCTTGGTCTCCTTTCCACATTTGTTATCACTGCCTATATTTCCACATTTGTTATCACTGTCTATGTTATATATAAAGCGTTTGGAATGCCATGTTGTTGTTTATATTATTGTTTTATAGTTCAAACGAATAAAATATGTTGTTGTTCATGTAGAAATTTCTAGAATTAGGTAGATCAATCATTTGTTTATAAATAGAATGTATGTCGGCCTGGTGTCTAGACGAGTCTCGTGCAAAAACAGACATGCGCAGATTACTCTGGAATTCTGTGAAAGTTACGCGATAGTTCGAGAACACAGTAGGTCTACTAATATATAAACAGACGGCGATGTGAGGAGAGTCAGTGAGTCAGTCATTCGTTTTTATTCGATTAAATAGATGTATCTTCGTTTCAGAAATTTTCAACGTTTGCTGTGTGTTTATTCAACTGGAATTTGTGACTGGAGCTAGATCTACAAAAGCTGTGATTTTATTTCGTCAATCTTTACGATTCATTCGAATTACTGGTTATACTGAAAGTCAACACGTATAGGACTGTTTAGGAGAGACCGGAGCAAGTTAGAAAGCGACAAATTTGAGACATTCATTGAAAACGTCGTAAAAAGAACTTCGTCAAAATTTATTGAACTGTGAATTGTTTCTGGAATTCTCCGTTCAAACTTTGGAATTTCTTCGTGGGACCAAATTCACATCCTAGACTGGAATTTTGGATTTCTGATCTGGACTTTTGGACTTTCATTCTGAATCATTATATTGGACACAGGCCAGTATCATTTTGTATTGTAATTAATTTTGACGATTGAAATTGAATATCTGTCATTGTTATTATATAATTTATTTTATATCTGTCACATATATAATAGTTTATTGTAATAAATTATATAAGCTGTTATCTGGGTCTTTCTGTTGCGTTCAGTCCACACATAAAAAACGTAACAGTCTATATTTCCACATTTGTTATCACTGCCAATACTTACACATTTGTTATCACTGAGTATATTTACACACTTGTTATCACTGCCTATATTCGTTCTTATATAAGTAAAATCCTTTGCTTGTTTTACAGTTTAATCTTCTACTTTGATGTATTCCTGTCTTTATAATTACCTTTTTCCATCCATCTAAACCAATTCCCCAATGGCACAGCGGTAAGTCTCCGGACTTACAACGATAGAAATCGGATTTCGATACCATTGGTATCTATCAATTTTAAAATTGATCTCTAAGACCCATTTTATCATAAAGTTCTGTTAATGTTGACTTCTTTTTACATTTTGAAATCCCTTTTATCATAAAGTCTCTGTTAATGTTGATTTCGTTTTTACATTTCTAATAATCGTTTTAGTCTCTTTGTCCAGCTTCTTCAGTTTTTGACTTTTGTGGATTGTGATCAAAGACTGTGTCTCATCCTGAATAAGATGTAACTGTTTTAAAGATTTTCGAGATGTTCTTTAACTAAAATATACTTTACTGTATCCTTTACAAATATTCTACGATCCTATATAATGAGAATCATGGGTTCGAGTTCCCATCACACCAAACGTGCTCGCCCTTTCAGCCGTGTGGGCTTTATAATATAACGGTCAATCCAACTATTTTTTCTTAAAAGAGTAGCCTAAGAGTTGACGGTGGGTGGTGATGACTGGCTGCCTTTCTTCTAGTCTTACATTGCTAATTAGGGACGGTTAAGGCAGATAGTCCTCGTGTAGCTTTGCTCGAAATTCAAAACAAACCAAACTTAAACCTAAAATCTAAAACTCCCCAACGGCATTCCCCATAAGAAATCTCCCATTTATCATGCAAACTTTCTTAAAAACTGCAAAACTGTATTAAATTCTCCTGTGAAGTTCAACAAAAATATCACTACCACTAGTATCACTTGTACTGTGAAAAAATCCAAATATTTGTTTATTATTTTACACTCTCTATGTGAACGCTAGAACTTTCTCTAGAGTTGTATAAACTGTGTAGGAAGCAACACAAGTCTGATGATGATCATACTCAACTTTATAGACAATAAAAGTCTTTATAAAATTACAACTGATTTTTACTAATTGCAAAACTCTATACCAGCATAATGAAACAGCATGCAAGTTTGTATATATAAATAGCTACAATTCTACGTGTATCTATGTAAACACATTTCATGAAGTTATTCACTGATAAAGTCACGTTAACAGTGCTTTAATGCTTTAATGTTTAAGTCACATTTAAATGATTAAACATGTTGCGATTAAAACACGAATTGACCTATTATTTATTTTTTTAAAAATCATATTAGCTTTGAAAAATCATGACAAAATGATTAGAAATATTCATAATATGTATTTACGATGTCATTAATCATAAAACTAGACAAATGATTATCTACGCTCTGTCCAAAACGGGTATCGAAACCAGGTTTGTGAGAGTATTAATCTACAGATACACTATTATGACCAGGTTTGTAACAGTATTAATCTACAGACATACTAGTGTGACCAGATTTGTGACAGTATCAATCTACAGACATACTAGTGTGACCAGGTTTATGACAGTATTAATCTACAGACATACTAGTGTGACCAGGTTTGTGACAGTATTAATCTACAGACATACTAGTGTGACCAGGTTTGTGACAGTATTAATCTACAGACATACTAGTGTGACCAGGTTTGTGACAGTATTAATCTACAGACATACTACTATGACCAGGTTTGTGACAGTATTAATCTACAGATATACTACTGTGACCAGGTTTGTGACAGTATTAATCTACAGATATACTACTGTGACCAGGTTTGTGACAGTATTAATCTACAGATATACTACTGTGACCAGGTTTGTGACAGTATTAATCTACAGATATACTACTGTGACCAGGTTTGTGACAGTATTAATCTACAGACATACTACTATGACCAGGTTTGTGACAGTATTAATCTAAAGATATACTACTGTGACCAGGTTTGTGACAGTATTAATCTACAGACATACTAGTGTGACCAGGTTTGTGACAGTATTAATCTACAGACATACTAGTGTGACCAGGTTTGTGACAGTATTAATCTACAGACATACTACTATGACCAGGTTTGTGACAGTATTAATCTACAGATATACTACTGTGACCAGGTTTGTGACAGTATTAATCTACAGATATACTACTGTGACCAGGTTTGTGACAGTATTAATCTACAAACATACTACTATGACCAGGTTTGTGACAGTATTAATCTACAGATATACTACTATGACCAGGTTTGTGACAGTATTAATCTAAAGATATACTACTGTGACCAGGTTTGTGACAGTATTAATCTAAAGATATACTAGTGTGACCAAGTTTGTGACAGTATTAATCTACAGACATACTAGTGTGACCAGGTTTATGACAGTATTAATCTACAGACATACTAGTGTGACCAGGTTTGTGACAGTATTAATCTACAGACATACTAGTGTGACCAGGTTTATGACAGTATTAATCTACAGACATACTAGTGTGACCAGGTTTGTGACAGTATTAATCTACAGACATACTAGTGTGACCAGGTTTGTGACAGTATTAATCTACAGACATACTAGTGTGACCAGGTTTGTGACAGTATTAATCTACAGACATACTACTATGACCAGGTTTGTGACAGTATTAATCTACAGATATACTACTGTGACCAGGTTTGTGACAGTATTAATCTACAGATATACTACTGTGACCAGGTTTGTGACAGTATTAATCTACAGATATACTACTGTGACCAGGTTTGTGACAGTATTAATCTACAGACATACTAGTGTGACCAGGTGTGACATTATAATCTACAAACATACTACTATGACCAGGTTTGTGACAGTATTAATCTACAGATATACTACTATGACCAGGTTTGTGACAGTATTAATCTAAAGATATACTACTGTGACCAGGTTTGTGACAGTATTAATCTAAAGATATACTACTGTGACCAGGTTTGTGACAGTATTAATCTAAAGATATACTACTGTGACCAGGTTTGTGACAGTATTAATCTACAAATATACTACTGTGACCAGGTTTGTGACAGTATTAATCTACAGATATACTACTATGACCAGGTTTGTGACAGTATTAATCTATACTACTGTGACCAGGTTTGTGACAGTATTAATCTTCAGACATACTAGTGTGACCAGGTTTGTGACAGTATTAATCTACAGACATACTAGTGTGACCAGGTTTGTGACAGTATTAATCTACAGACATACTAGTGTGCCGGGGGAATTTTAAGACTGCAACTACATTTATGTTTCTTAAAATGTTTCATAACGTCTGATAACATCTATTTCAGTCAAAATGATAGAAAACTTTCAAAACATGGATAATAAAAAGTTATCAAACAATTTTGCTGGTATGGTGAAACGAATGTCACTCGGAAAAGTATAATTAACAGAATAATATTATTTTAATGTTTTTAAATACATTAAATATATTTCATAGATAAGCGTTTTAGGTTTCTTATAAATTACCTTATATTTATATTATTTATGTAATATTGTTTATAAGGTTAAAAATCGTTAATTTCTTACATTATAGGCATAAATAAATCTCAAATAAAAACGTGTCAAAACGTATATTTTTATTATATGTCACTAAAACATTATACCCGTAGAACATATTTATTTTTAATTTTCATCGTAGAAATTATCTTATAAACACACGCTGTAGCTAATTATCGTCTGCTCAACACCATTTTATTTTGTAATCAGCTCTCACTTCTGTAACTAAGGTCTTTAATGATCGTTTTACAAGCGTTGTTTAATAAAACACTCATACATTCGAATTAGAGGGCTTCCTACTTTAAATAATTGTGTGTTCAGATGGAATGCTTACTACCTAATGCACATAAAACCGTCATATAAAATAATTTCTTGTAAATTTTACTCAGTTTTTCAACACAATGAACGATCTTTACAACATAAAAAAATGGTATTACCGAATCGTAAATTCGTTGATTAAAAAACGGTCAATGGCTCCGTAGTGCCATCTAGAATTAACTTATATTACTAAGCTGTACTTATCTTCCAATGCACATAAAAAGTTTGTGGATGTTTAATTAAAGCTTTTACCTTTATTTCATTACCACCATAAACATCTTGATTATTTGATTTTCAGAAAAAAATGTGTAATGTAGTGATCATTACATTATGCAATAAAATATTGAAATATATAATTCTGTATTTATTGGAAACGCTTGAATATACCCTTTTAACAGTAATGTCAATGAGAAATATTTACAAACAGCAGTAAAATCACTTTATTAAAATCTGTTTTAAAATTTAAACTGTCAGTCATGTTTCTGAGAGATGCTTAATTTGTTTGTCGGCGTTTACTTTAATCTACAACGTTTGTCATTTATAGTAAAATTATAGTCATCAAAATGAAATACAATTAGACTAATAATTATGTTATTCTTATTTCGGTTTTTAAATTTAGAAATATTTACATACGCTTCACTTACATGTCGAAAATAAATCTGACCAAAACCACATAAGCTACGTACTTCATCAGTCTGTCACTAGGTGACACAACATGCATAGAACCTAATTTACTTAATGTTTATGTTTTTTGAATTTCGCACAAAGCTACTCGAGGGCTATCTGTGCTAGCCGTCCCTAATTTTGCAGTGTAAGACTAGAGGGAAGGCAGCTAGTCATCACCACCCACCGCCAACTCTTGGGCTACTCTTTTACCAACGAATAGTGGGATTGACCGTCACATTATAAACCCCTACGGCTGGGAGGGCGAGCATGTTTAGCGCGACGAGGGCGCGAACCCGTGACCCTCGGAATACGAGAGCACGCCCTAACGCGCTCGGCCATGCCAGGCCGCGCAAAGCTACTCGAGGGCTATCTGAGCTAGCCGTCCCTAATTTAACAGTGCAAGACTAGAGGGAAGGCAACTAGTCACCACTGCAAACCGACAATTCTTGGACTACTCTTTTATCAACGAATAGTGGGATTGACCGTGACTTTATAACACTCCCACGGCTAATAAGGCGATCATGTTTGGTGTGACCGGGATTCTAAACTGCAACCCTAAGACTATGAGTCGAGTGCCTTAACCACCTGGCCATACCAGGCTCGATTTACTTATTCTGAATTTGATTTACTTGGCATAATTTGATATATATTATTAGAGATTTATTTGAGAAATGCTTCATCGTAAACGCAGGTTATAGAAGAATTACATCTTAGTGATCCACACACCATTACATATACTGGCCTAATTAATAATTCCAAGGAACACAGCTGTTATGTAAATGTCATGTAAATGTTTTGTAAACGACAACATGTCGTGTTGTGTTTAAATTTCCATATCTATTATTTACATTTCCATATTTATATTATCGTTTCAAAGCTTAAACCAATAAAATATGTTGTTATTCATTTAAAATAACATTTAGAATTTTTTAGAATTAGGTAGATCAATCATATGTTTATAAATTTATGTAAATGAAATGTTTGGCGGCCTAGTGTCTAGACGAGAAGTCTCGTGCAAGAGCAGACATATGTGGATTTCTGTGGAATGTTGGGAAGTTACGCGATGGTTCGAGAAGTCTAGGCCTACAAATATATAAACAGACGAAGATGCGAGAAAAAAAAGAGTCATTAGTTTTTATTCAAAGAAAAGAATAAGAAGAGTCAGTCATTCATTTGAGAAAGTTTAAGTGTTTGCTGTGAGTTTATTCAACTTGAATTTGTGACTGAAGCTAGATCTACAGAAGCTGTGATTTTGTCTCGTCAATCTTTGCGATTCATTCGAATTACTGGTTGTGCTGAGAGTCGTCACGCACGGACTATTTAGGGGAGACTGGGAAAATTGGAAGGCGGCAAGTTTGAGACGTTCATCAAGAAGCACCGTAAAAAGAACTTCGTCATTCTCCATTCAAACTTCGGTATTTCTTCGTGGGACCAAATTCACACCCTAGACCGGAATTTTGGATTTCTGATCTGAACTTTTGGACTTTCATTCTAGATCATTATATTAGATACAGGCCAGTACCGTTTTGTGTTGTAATTAATTTTGAAGGTTAGAACTTAATATCTGTCATTGTTGTTATGTAATTTATGTTATATCTGTTACATATATAATAGTTTGTTGTAATAAATTATACAAGCTGTTATCTGTGTTTTCTGTTGCGTTTAGTCTACGAAAAACATAATACAAAAAAAACGTAACACAGCAAGCAAGAAAAAGTAACTTAAAATGAATTCAGCTGTTTTCATCTTCCAGGTGTACAAACAGTAAGTCTGATGAATTTAACTGTTTTCATCTCCCAGGTGTACAAACAGTAAGTCTGAGGGATGAAAATATCAAATTTCTGATTTTTATATCGGTTTTGGCACCTGTTGTGTAGCTTTGCGTTTGATATCAAACAACTAAATGTTTAACAGAAAATTCTAAAAAACCAGTATCACATGACATATGTGTGACGGTAGGAAAACTTTCATATTACTGACATAATTTTTTATTATATACTTTTGGCTTGATTTCTTAGCCCGAGATCAACTCATAACACATGAGGGAAACACATCAGAATTTTCTTCAACAACAATATTATCCTCAGATTTTGGGTTCGACCACAACTTTTCCACTTTTTTCCAGTCAAATCGTTTCCCAACAATGGTGATACGTTCTTAATTGGCAGAGTAAGTTTTGCTCCAATAACGACTACTCCCGAAAGTAGGTCTGATGTTAAATAAGTGTTATGAAAAGAAACATTAACGAGGCCACTTTCAACATTTTCACCAATAACATACCCACCAGTGGCAGAACTCGAGTCTAAAGGCAGTATACCTTCTAACAACAATGGCTGAGTCATTCAATATCACATAAAATAGTACTGGTATAGGATTAACAGTGTCATTTGTCAAAGACATAGAACAAACAGATACAAAAGATCTAAATTCCTCCCTAACTACATCAACCTTTTTATAATGAGCCGAATCGTATAACTTTGGGCGATCTGGTAAATTTGCGTCCATATCTGGAGACAGATACATTGGGTGTTGCCTCTTTTTCTTTTTCAAACGCCAACTGTCGGACATTACCTGACTAGCTTTTTTTTCTTACAAAAGTATCAGACGAATCTTGATGGTTTTGATAAACATTTATTCTAACTGTCAGAAGATTTCAAACTAAATGAGCTGGATTTTTCAGAAGAGTTCTCAACTTTTATGAACTGCACAGATGCAGGTTTCTGTTGAGTTGTTGGGAATTTCTTTTTGTCAAAAGTAGTTTTATGTGTTAAAGTGTAATAATCAGAAAGAGCAGCTTCTTCTTGTAATATTTCAACTTTATTTTCATCCAAGTAAGTTTTGAGATCGTCATTTGCACAATGTTTGAAATTCTCAATTTAACATACTCATCCTAGTTTGTCGAAATACACCGTCGATCAAAATAAACCGTGGACAAATTCCACATAAGTTTGATTATCTTGCTTTCGATAACCTCAAAACTTTCGACGATAAGCCTATGATACAAACCCATATGTTTTCAGAATAGCTGCTTTAATCTAATTATAATTTGTACATTATTCTACAGAGAGAATAACGTAAGTTTCTTGTGCTTTACCAGTTAAAACACTTTGTTATAATAATGACCATTTTTCAGTGGGTCATTTTAGGGTTTGAATAAACGTCTCTAAATGTTAGAAATATTCATCAATTTCATTTTCTTTGAACGGTAGTACTTTAACAAAGCGATTAAGTTCAAAGTTGTAATTTTGCCTTGATCGATCAGAGTTGAATCTAACTTCCATTTCTTTCAGTTTAGTTTCTTTCTACCCAGTGGCACGGCATTATGTCTGCAGACTTACAATGCTACAAACTATGTTTCGGTACCCGTGATAGGCAGAGTACAGATAACCTATTGTATAGCTTTGTGTTCAAGTATAACAATGAAAAATAAACAATTAATTTTTTTCATCTTCGATACTAGCTTGTTCTTCCTTTTTCTCGACTTCGATATGAGCTTGTTAAAGTTCGATTTATTTGAGTTTCACCTGGATCTCTTACTTATTCATATCGCTTAATCCCGGTTGGACAGTGGGAACACTAGAATACTCCCCTAATGTTTCTTCAGACAACAAATCATCATCGACTAGCATTTCAATAATTCACGTTCTATTTCATTTTTTCTCATTGATTTCATAACCTCTACTTCTAAAACACTGACAATTTTGAGCAACTCACTTTTTGCTATATCTGTTTGGTTTCTCGAGGGATGAAGATTTATGAAAATCTTGATTGTCAGACATAATCAAATATTATTGGTATTAATAAATATAAATTGAATTATGATTTCAATTTGAAATTAAGTCGAATTTTGTCTCTGATGTAGATATCGGACACGATCTCCCAATTTATTATGTTATATGTTACAAACTGATATAGCCTGAAATAGGATGAATGATAGTTTAAATTTAGGAGTTAAATAAATGTCGATACTTATCCAAGTTGTTATGCTTACCAACAAGACTGACACATAGTTTCCTTTTTGCGTACAAATATATTTTAATTTACAAAGAATGATATAATTTACAATAAAGGTTATTAAAAATAATGATCTATCTGCAAAGGCTTTACAAACTTACAAACAATATCAAGGCTTTTTTAATTGTATGGAATTTCCGTGATGTCTTTTCGCGGGTTTACGACGAGTGAATTAAGTTGATGAAGATACGACTCACTTAACAGAAAGATAACTAGCCCTGCGTTATTCGTTCCTCACTTAATACACGTCGAATTTTCTGCTAATGAAGTTATAACATTTATAAAATATCTTGTTAAAAATACTAATGTCCATTGGTTTGTAATGTTCGAAATTTATGAACATTTCTGGTCAAATATCTGAAGTTCCCGATTAGTAAGAGTTAATCAGTTATAGTTTATGAAGTTTATAGTATCATCTACAGCAAACCAATAATATATATTGTCTTTTGGCGGGTCACGTTGGTTACATTTATAGGCGTGAGGAGAGTTTCTGGAAATTTCAACGTACACAACAATATAAACGATACATCAAGAATCTTTTACAATTTTAGCGAATAGGTGGTAATTTCGCAATAAAAATCTAACAGTATATGTACATTTCTAAATATAAATGTTACTTAAACAATCATCTATACTGAAATAGATATATGTTAATAAATCCATATAACTAGGCAAACTATTTTGTCTGTTTTCTAAACACTATTTTTCAACTATCAACATACTTTGTATTTGATTATCATTCGGCCAGTTCAATTTTAGTTTATTCGAACCCTATGTATTTCGTATTCAACTTTCTAATGTATAGCTATCGGTATCCCGGTAGCACAGCGGTAAGTCTACGAATTTACAACGCTAAAATCAGAGGTTCGAGTCCTCTCAATGGACTCAGCAGATAGCCTGATGTAAATTTGCTATAAGAAAAACACACAGAGAGTATGTCCGCCGAAATCTCTCGGTCGATGGGACATGATAACTGTTCTGGCTCTTTGCCAAAATGTTCTAGAATCTTTCAGAAGCCTTGTACTTACTCTGAACTCAGGAAACTCATATCTCTATTTATAGTTGATAATCATTCATACTATCCACAAAATCATTAGTACTAACAATGGCGTTTTGTTAACGGTTTTCCTTTGTACTCTACGACCGTAAAGACGTTATTGCAATAACCTGTGAAACTGGTGTTCTAGATGTTGACACCCTATCATAATATGTTGTTTTACTTTAAAAAAACTGAAATGAGCTAAATTTTTCAAGTTACAGCTTTCACAGTAAAATTTATTTTTTAAAACACTTGGTTTAAAAAATTACTCATTTTCAAAGTGAAATACACAGAGGATACAGCAGTAATTTGTTGGGATATGTTTAGAGATTGAAAGAATCAAATTACGTATTTTAATATTCATGTCGCGCGCCTTTCAGACAAAGTTCTTATGATCAACTGGAACATCTATTCAGTTTTTAACTGAAGTGGACTTTAGCCGAGTGCAGTCCAATTCTTTTCTTCTTCATTTTTTTTTTAATCTTTCGATACCAGTGCCACCTACTATTTAAAAGAAATGTATTCTTCTTTGGACAAAATAGTTTTAAGTAATGAGGAATGTTTACGTAAGAATCTCTAAGACGATTTAATGTTATTAAAGGCTTATGTTGATTCTCTTCTGAACTAATGCGTAGTCCATGAGATTATGGAATAGTTTTGTACGAAGAAGAAAAAATATCTCGAAACAGAATATTTGAAGTGCAGAAACATATTTTAAAAAAACTGAGAGTTGTAAGATTTAGGCGATGTTTAGATAAAACGATAATTCCATTGGGATCCAATTTCTTCTGAAAAAACAATTCAAAAATCCCTCTAACGCTTGAAGCTGTAAAAAAAGAGGTGATAGTATTTTCTAAAGGCAATGCTACGACCCACAACGTGAAGCAAGTTGCTTTACGTACTTTTTGGACAATCGTATTCGTACTTATGTATACACACGGGATTATATTCTTAAAATATGTATATATGTATGTATGTATGAAAGAAGTATTTTTATAGATATATATATATATATATAATAAATAATTTTTATATAGATTCACAAAAACGTATTAATATTTGTTTTATTTTCTCTTTTCAACCTCACAAAAGAGATTGAAAGAATCAAATTACGTATTTTAATATTCATGTCGCGCGACTTTCAGACAAAGTTCTTATGATCAACTGGAACATCTATTTATTTACTTTTCTACAGCAAATGGAATTATTTTTTAGAAGTGGCACAGCGGTGCGTCTGCGGGCTTACAGTGCACAGTGCTAGAATTCAGGGTTCGATACCGTTAGTGGGCAGACCACGGATAGCCAATTGTGTCGCTTTGTCATTCACTTCAACCACCTTGTAGAACAATTTAGAATATTCGTTTTGTTTGTGGCTCCATATAGAAATAGTTAATTTTATAAGAAATGTTCTCAAAAATCACGACAAAGCGGATACGATGATCTGTGGACGTTTAATTAAACTTTGATAGTCATATATTTCAAGCACTTTTTGAAAAAAAACATCTTTAATAATATAAAATATTTTGGCACTTTAACTTGAAAAATTAATAAATATTTTTTCAGAAGCCTTGTACTTACTCTGAACTCAGGAAACTCATATCTCTATTTATAGTTGATAATCATTCATACTATCCACAAAATCATTAGTACTAACAATGGCGTTTTGTTAACGGTTTTCCTTTGTACTCTACGACCGTAAAGACGTTATTGCAATAACCTGTGAAACTGGTGTTCTAGATGTTGACACCCTATCATAATATGTTATTTTACTTTTAAAAAACTGAAATGTGCTAAATTTTTCAAGTTACAGCTTTCACAGTAAGATTTATTTTTCAAAACACTTGGTTTAAAAAAAATACTTATTTTCAAAGTGAAATACACAGAGGATACAGCAGTAATTAGTTGGGATAAGCACAATATTGGAGGTATCTTTATGTAATTTATTTTGTATGACTCGTATGTTGTCAGAAACCATGTATTCAAAAGAGTTATTCATCTATTTATACAATGTTTTGCATAAATTCTTTGGAAAATTTCGGAAGGATTTCATTGGAAAGTCCTTTGGAAGACAAACTCCATCAGTAATTCAAGTATTAAACAAGCAATAATGATATTAATAATGGTTAAATTAAGAATAATTAATAGGAGAATAAATTATTTAATGAGCTTTAGCAGTATTATAGAAATTTAGAAAGCGTTAAGTTTATTAGATTCTTTATGATGTAATACAGGGTGGTCGCTAGAAAAGCGGAAAATTTGAGGGTCAGATGAGATCATGAATAAAATGCGTGCTTACTCATTTCTATTTTGATTTATTTACATCATGAATAAAATGCATTTTGAGCATCTATGAGTGTAATATAACATATGCCTTTGAAAAACTTTGTAAAAGTTATTCTTTGTAAAAATAAATAGCTGTTTGACAAATTTTGCGCTTTTCTAGCGATCACCCTGTATAATCAGAGATATTTTAATTCATTTAGAAATCGTTCAAATCATCATCGATCACATTTGAAACCTTAATAACAAAACAAAGGATCTGTAAAATATTAATTGTTAGACGTTTTATGAATGTCGTAGGTCATTTGAGAAAGCTTAATAGTATCACAATGTTGATAGTATTATAAATCATTTAGAGAGAAGTTTATTATTATGAGTCACTTAGAAAACAACAGTAGATTCAGAAATTATTTGTGAATTTATATTCTTGTTAATTTTTTAAAATCATTAGCGAGATTATACGTCAATTAAGGATCGTTATAAATTTGATCATTTAGAAAGTACTGATAGCAATACATATAACTTATGATGCATTAAGAGTATCATACGTCATCTGGAAATCGATAATGTTATCAAAGTTCGTCTGAAAAGTATCAGAGGTGTTACAAATAGTTCACCTTGTAATATTAAGTAATAACTATTACATAAAACGAATGAAAAGTGTATTTGACTGTTAGTAAAAAAATATTAGATATAAATTAAAGACAAGTTCTTCCGTAGCTGCAATTCCAAAGACAGTCTACAAACAAACAAGAAGAAATAAAAAATCATTCATACTAAAGTAAAGTTCAAAAGTTATAGAGGAAGAAGAATTCTTATACTTAACCAAACAAAACAAAACACAATAGAGTGCAAATACAAAGAGAGTCAAAGAAGTTGGTGTCTATTACTCAAGGAGATATAATAGAGTCAAGTCAGGCCCATGACTTCTTTTGTTGTTGGGCCACTTTTGATTCATCCTTTACAACTCATTTGATTTCAAGTCTTTTAGGCAATGCACAAGAGTCTTCTGGGCCATCGACTTTCTGTTTTAATATAAGCAGTTGATAAACCATTTTAAAGATGTATTTTAGGACTTTAGTTAACTTGGTAAAACATATCTTATAATGTAAATAAACCCAATATTAACTTCTCTTATACTTGTACCAAGAAAGACTGAATCAGGAATCGAACTGAAATGAGTGTTAAAAGAAATATATATTTTAATATACAAACAACAATACAATTTATAATCAGTGATGTCGAGAAACCCACTTGTTGAGAATTTTATATGCAAAAACGGCTCGTTTTGGGTTCAGAAAATATTTTAAATAGAAGAGCGAACAACGTTTCGACCTTCTTCGGTCATCGTCAGGTTCACAAAGAAAGAGGTAACTGACCGGAAGCTGACCACATGTTTGGAAGGGGTTGTATAACTGATTGTCGCAATGTAGAGGGCGCGGTTAGATGTTTGAATATATAATAATCTATAATATTAATATAGGTATAATGGCGTTCCTTTATATTGGTTTATTTTGGGTTTAAGTTGTTGTATAAGTAAGGCTTCTTTAATTTTTCGTTTGTTTATGTTTGTTTCTTTTTATAGTTTTAGTGTTTTCTATGGTTATATTGTGTCCATTTGACTTGCAGTGTTCGAAAACGTGTGAAGGTGACTTTTTATGTTCTTTGAAACTGGTTTCCATTTTTCTACTTGTTTCTCCTATATAGAAGTCGTGGCAGTTATCACATTGTATTTTATAAATAATGTTGGTGTGATGTTTGTCAGTGTAGTTTTTACATAGTATAGACCTTAGTTTTGTGCCTGGTTTTTGAATAAATTTAGTGTTAACTGGAATGTTATATTTTGTTACTACTTTTTGCCAAATATTGGTTATTTGTTTGCTGATGTCAGGAATATATGGTATACAGCAGTATATGGTTTCGTGATTTTTTGATTCGTGAGATATATTCACTTTTGTTGGTTGATTTTGCTTTCTGTCTAGGTGTGTGCGTATAATGTTTTCTACGGTTTGTGGAGGAAACTTATTGATGTTGATGAAGTATTGTTTTATTTTGTCTAATTCATCGTTAATTTTATCTGGTGAGCACAACAACTTAAACCCAAAATAAACCAATATAAAGGAACGCCATTATACCTATATTAATGTTATAGATTATTATATATTCAAACATCTAACCGCGCCCTCTACATTGCGACAATCAGTTATACAACCCCTTCCAAACATGTGGTCAGCTTCCGGTCAGTTACCTCTTTCTTTGTGAACCTGACGATGATCGAAGAAGGTCGAAACGTTGTTCGCTCTTCTATTTAAAATATTTTCTGAACCCAAAACGAGCCGTTTTTGCATATAAAATACAATTTATAATATGGTTATTAGCAATGTTTACTACAAATAATTAATTATATAAAAATGTTACAAACTCACAAAAATTATTCAGTCTTCTGTCTGGTGTGGAATTAAATATCTTATTGACAGTTTGGTCCACGACTAGAAAAGTAATTTTGAGTTGACATTGTTATACTTTGTTAAGCTAGTACTGTGTTTTCATGGCTGGCTTCACACCGCTTACAAGCTGAATTTTTACCAACGAAAATGTTTAATATCCTTGTAGAAATACTAGCGTCTGAAATTAATTCACTGAAGTTAAACAGGTTGTAACGTTTGAAATTTATGACCGTTCCTAGTCAAATATCTGCAGCTCTATGTTTAGTAAGCATATATCACAACTATATCTTCTGAGGCTCATAATATACTGACTCTATCACAGCATGATAAAAACCACAAGGTCATACATTCGACAATACATTGTACTTCAACAAGAACACAAACAGCAGTGCTGAGAGCTTTTACACTAACTCATTTTTGATCTGTCCAAAGAATTCGTAAATCCGTTACAAGAGCGAAATTAAAATCAACAAGTCCATCAGTTTAGCAAACGAAACATTTTTTTTTGCATTTCTACTTACAAATATTATAATGTAATGTTTCGTAGAATGTGTAAATGGATATTTTCCATCATCCTAACAATACTTTGTGAGTTCAAAGGGGACTGAAGAAAATTAATAAATCAGACACCTCCTCAAGAATTTCTTGCTTCCTCTAAAAGTGACCTAGTAGACCAGTGCCACTGTAAAATATCACTCTTTACTGTAGTTTAGCAAATCTAACACTACCATTCAAATTAGTCATTGAGCAATACAAAGTTGGAAAGAACAAACTCTTTATATTGTTGAAAAATTCTGGACATGGAGGTTTGGTAAACACTTCCACACTTCCACATCAACCGAACGACTAAGACAGGAGTAGGAGAATATCAAACAATGAAAAGGGGGACATACTTATTAAAGAAGTGCGAAAATAATCCAACCTAAAGTTCAAACGAAAAGTAGTATAACTGTAGCAACAGCTACAAAAAATATATTTGCAAATTTATCCTGACAAATAAGACTGCCAGTTCCCCTGCTAATTTAAAGACCTAAAATTCCATTTCCAATGCACAAATAAGCATAGGAATTTGTTACACTTCATATTCCAAGGTTGACAATTAAAAAACAAAAGTTAAGTTATCCTGTTGTTTTCTTTCATAATAACTTTATGTAGCCTTTTTATAAAAAGGAAGTTTCATTAAGAGTTCCAGTTATTTCAACTTCAGAACAACAAAATTTACAATGTACTTAACTACATATAAAACCTGATATAGTCTTGTGATCAGAGCTCTTGATTTGCAGTCTTTGTTTCTCGGGATTAAAATCCTTTGCCCAGTATGTTTGCTCTAGCAGAAGGAGTTACGTTATAATATAACTATTTATCCAGTTATTTGTTGGCGAAGAGTAGTCAAAGAATTGGTGGTGTGTGGTGTTGCATGATTAACTTCCCTCTCGTCTATTATTTCAAAATTAAAGATGATTTACATAGGTAGCCATTGAATAGTTTTAAGCGAAATTCAATAAAAGCAACAAAATCAAACTTTATTTTAAAACACAATACGCTACTGTACATTAAAAGTTAATAACAACAAACCACAAACTTTTTCCTTTTCTTACACAATGAAGGATAAAATGCGTACTGGGTGTTCCGACTAACTAGTTTCTGTAACATCGCTACACTCATCAGGATTTAAACCATGTTATCTTATGTAACATTTCTGTCTGATAATAATATCCGCATGGCACAGCATGGCCAGATGGTTAAGGTATTCGACTCGTAATCTGAGGGTTGCGGGTTCGAATCCCCTTCACACCAACCATACTCGCCCCTTTTAACCGTGAGGGTGTTACTGTTTGTTGGTAAAAGTGTAGCTCAAGAGTTGGCGGTGGGTAGTGTTGACTAACTGCCTTCCCTCTAGCCTTATACTGCTAAATTAGAAGCGGCTAGCGCAGATAGCCCTCGTATAGCTCAACGCGAAATTTAAAAAAAAACAAATAAAAAAAACTACCGCCTGGAACAGCTTTAGTCGTTGGTCATGTATTGATGGTTTGGATTAAAATACACCTCAAAATGTTTGTTTTTTTAACATTTATGTTCTTTATTTTCCTCTCCCGCTAGTACAGCGGTATGTCTCCGGATTTACAACGCTAAAATCAGGGATTCGATTCCCCTCAGTGGGCTGAGCAGATAGCTCTTTGTGGCTTTGTTATACGATAAAAACGCACACTCACTTTTTTTTCATAAAATATTTTAAATATATCCTTATAGGGTGTATCTCATGGCAAACCGATATCTTCCTAAGCTAAACGTATAGTTTAGTCGAGTAATAACTTCAATACAAACTCTAGTGTACCCAACTCAAGTGAAGTGTATATCGGAATTTAGCACAGTTTTACGTCGACTTTTCGTTCCTTACTATTTTCATTTGATATATCAGAAATTAAACAGTTATTTAAAAAAAGGAAGTGTTGTTTATATGACGTAGATGGAAAAAAAACCAAGTTGACAGCATTGTAATACATGAATGCACTTAACATCTCATGTAATATTTATTGAAATATATTACGACATTTAATAAATAGCACTATATACATATTAGCCGCAAAAATCTAGAATTTTTAAAAATATCCTAGATTATAATTGAGTTTTATACGATTAAAGAAACATTATAAATATATCAGCCTAATATCGTGTCATTTAATTTTCTCAGCTTTGCAAAAGCAGCGTCATCTGGTGTCTAATTTTCAGTTCATTTGTAACATCGTATGTGATGTGGAGAATCTGCACTTGAACAGCTTTTCGCTTTCTTTCTGTGGGTAAGGAAATGCAAGCTTCAACAAAAATCAAAAGTAAAAAAGGACAATTTTAGAAATGTAAAGATTGTTGATAATATTTACAACTGATAACACAATTATTAAAAATGATATTATGAAACATTAACGAACAATATTAATTATTTTAACTTTATTGTAGTTAATCCAGATAATCCTTAAATTGTTCTCAGTATGTGTTGTTTAACTACTCAATTCCTTTTATATAAATTACGAATACATCTTCACAACTGGTATTTTTATATCAGTTATGTCGTAGTTTTATGTAAGGAGTTATTCATATATATAACTTTAAAATATTTGAACCAACAGTTAAAGCACGTCTAAAGCAAACTAAAAGCCACAAGTTACCTGAAGAAGATGATAAATTCTTATCAACAAATGCAATCCTGTTGACGAGCAATCATCAAACCTCTTTCCTGCTTGCCAGTCTTTGGAGAATGTTATTTGCCCTCTAGCCTCATTGGTTAACAATAAACCAATCAAAATACAAGTGAAAATTACGAGGAACCGGTATGTCTGAGTTTTCATGTTCTTCCACTTCTGCGCAAAGTCAGAAAAATAAAATTGTGACTTCACTTATTTTTTTTCTGATGAATATTTGAACTACTTTAAATTGTACAGTTAATGAACTAAAACAAATTGCACAGCATAAAAAATTAGAAAAATATTTAAAATAAGAGCCAGAATAGATTGGAAATCTCACCTGGTATCGTATTTCACTTTTATACAAACAACTAAAGAAAACTTTACTTTTTGTACTTTGGTTTGTTTTTTTATACTTTATTCGATTAGTATACACACGTTATGCAAATAAAACCATAAAATGAAAAAAACTAAAATGAAAGACAAAATGCAAAATAAATATTTTCTTATTACAGCAAAGATAATTTAGCTTTAAAGGCTTTCAAAATAAATACTTTCTTATTACAGTAAAGATAATTTAGCTTTAAAGGCTTCTAAAATAAATATTTTCGTAAGAACGAACTCTTGCAACAACAAATGTTGCAAAAGTCACATCACATGGACGACTTTCCTCCATACGAGACTCTTAAAATGTAATAAATCTATCAAAGCTCTGACGATGTTCGCTAATTGTGCCTCATTTATCTTTATATAAGAAATAGCTCTATTTTCCTTACGACGATTAGCTACAAAAAATTCATGAACACATACTTACAGTCGTTCTCACTTCTTTGCTGTCGAATCGAGTTGTTATCTCAAAACCACCTTATCGGTATTTATATTCAGCAATAACAAATTGCGCATGCGTTCTTTATATTTTGTGCATTCACTGGATATACATTATTACTATAGTAAATTCAAGTTTAAAGTAAACCGTAGGCGAAGTTTGTATGCAAATATTGAACAGAATGTTCCGTCAACCTTGGAGCTAAATTAGCTTCCGCTGACGAGTGATGAAACTACGAAAAGCCCATCATAACGATGTTAAGAAGCTTACTTTTGATTTTTAGCTTAACGCGCGACACATAACTTTATTCATTTTTCATAGTAATTTTTCGAGATTCCGTTTGTGTTAAGAATGATGGGGACATTTATGCAGTGGACTTGTCTGGTGCGATCTTTGTTAGAAGAGTGAAAACAGAACAATAAATAACTGTCCACGTTATCATAAAGACATAAATCAGCGAAACGACAGTTTGCGACCATTGTTTTCGATTGCTTACAATATCTAGTTCCATCGAACCTGTAAAACGTTAATACAAACAATACGCTTTGTATTTTAAAATTAGAAACCGTACTAACAAATAAAGCAATCGACGTATAATATCCCTAATAGTTGAGATCATAATATATCCGTTATGTAAAATTATTTTTTACGAATTAATTACGTAATAAGCGAATATTTCTTGGGTTTGTGTCATATAACGTCATATAAAAATCAGACACGTATAATGTGAAATACATATGCTTACCAAATATATAATTAAAGTGACAAAGAAATATGCGGAAATATAAAAAGGTTTAAAATCACTTAGTACAAGGAAATAATAAACGTCTCTAATTTTTAGCTGAAAACCTACAGGGAAAGCAATATGTGTTTGTTTCCTTTTTTTGAATTTTACACAAAGCTACACGAAGGCTATCTGCACTAGCCGTCCCTAATTTAGAAATGTAAGACTAGATGGAAGGCAGCTAGTCATTACTACCCACCGCCAACTTGTGAACTACTCTTTTATCGCTAAACAGTGGAATTGACCGTAACATTGCAACGCCCCCACAGCTAAAACGTGGGCATGCTTGGTGTTGTGATGGGGATTATTCGAACACTCGATCCTCAGATCACAATTCAAGAGCCCTCACCACCTGGCCATACCGGGCAAAGCATCTAGTGAACAGTACCTATGCAAACTCTTAGCTTATGCTTGGTTGAAAAGATAATTAAATATATATATGACCATTACTCTCAAAGAGTTTCTATAGCAACGGTACGTAAGTTATAATCCCTCGGATTCAGGACCAGACTATCCCTAACCATCTGGTTACATCCACACCATTATGGAGATGGATATAAAATTACCATCAGAAAAATGATACAATTTTTTAAAAAAAATCTTTTGTATGATAAAAAATATGTTAAACATCATATCAAATTAAAACCGAGAAAGTTTCTCTTGCATTAATGAGAGTATATTTATTCGAGAAACAAACGCTTCAAGTTGTACATTTTTAGTCGATACATTTGTAAAACAATATCCGTTAAAATTGAATACAGTTCACTTGCATAAAATACAACAAATAAGAACGTGCTAACCTAGAAACAGGCTGTAACCAATAGGTAAAGTATTAGAATCCTTAGATCATTTCTATTGATGTGATAATAGAGGAAGTTTCAAACGTTTAAAGGCTGCTGAAAGAAGGGTTAATACAAAGTAGTAATCAGCCACTACCAGCAACCCTCTCCATAATGAGCTTGTATAATTCCTCTTTTTACTTGTCTCACTGAGTCGACATTTTTTTCAAAGCAGTTATAAAGATGAGGAGCAGATGGTTCCAAATGAGATACAAACAGTCGCCGTCTGGTATGAAAACAATGACACAGACAGGAGATAGAGGCAGTCTTCATCATGGTGTTGGTGGGGGACAGAGAGCATCAGTACAAGATATTCTGTTTTTTAGAATTGAATGTCAATATCTGACACAAACGACACACTGATTCATGAGGTAAGTATAAACTGTAAAGGTTAGAGAGAGAGGAAGGTCACAGAAAATGTTAACACAACTTGTTATGTGTCACATATTTTAAGTAAAAATGATTTCCTAATTATTCTATACTCTACAAGCTGATGTACCCTTCCTTTGTTCTGGTTATGACCTTAAAAATATGAGAGGATTCCTAGTAAGTTGTTAGGCAATAATTCTCTGTACTCTGTTAGATTTCTGTAAGTTGCATTATCGTGACTAGCAAAACCTATTGTTTAATTTTAGAAAAAATAAATAATTTAACTATTTTTAATTTATTTCACATCTTTATTGATGTATTTTTCAATGAGGCTTCTAGTCGAGACATTAACTAAAGTTTGCAATTTTTCTGAGTTAGAATCAAATTATCAAAATAGCTAAGGTGCAAACACATTGAGGTGAAACGTCCTGCACAAGACAAAAATTAGCACGTTAAAAGTGAATTCGTGAAATAAAAGAAAAGTACTTTCATACTTAACCTAAATATAGAGTGTGTCAGAAAAAGGCTAAAAATTAGACTCAACATTTTACATTCATAAAATAGTAAGATCTAAAATACAGAAGGTGATGTTATCGTGATGTTTGAAATTCTGGAGAAGTCATTTTTGTAAAACGATTTTGGTGAGAAAAAGAAGATGCTATTACAACAGAAATAATCTTTCTAACAAATAAAAGGTGACTGTTATCAAGAACAGGCGCTAGTTAAATCCCGAATTAAGATTTTACAAAAGGTTACACGTGGGAGTTTAGCTACTAAGTCACAAAAATAATTACACTGCATATAGTGCATAATAGAAATATTTAACGTAAACAAAATATCAGTTATATAAAGCTGCTTTTAAAATGAATGGCGTATGAAATAAATGCTCTATAAATACACCCGGCATAGCCAAGTAGTTAACGTACTTGATTCGTACCTGAAGGCTTCGGATGTGAATCCTTGTCATACCAAACATGCTTATTCTTTCAGCCGTGGGGACGTTGTAAAGTCACGATCAATCACACTCTTGATTGGTTAAAAATAGGCTAAGAGTTGGCGATGGGTGGTGATGACTAGTTTCTTTCCTTCTAGTCTTACACGGATAAATTAGGGATGACTAACGCAAATAGTTCTCGTGTAATTTTGCGCGAAATTAAAAAAAACAACTCTAGAAATAAATAATACGCTTACGTAAAGTGACATGAATTGTCAATTAGTGCAAAACTCGTAAAAATAAAATATCATTTAGTGTTTTGTTTCACCAAATTAATTTGATTTTAAAACGTTATACATTTTCTTGAATATGTGTTTGTTGTGTTTTAACTTCCTTTTTGTTCTTTACTTTTATTTCAACTAAAAATTATCTTTAATCTACATTTGCTTTCGCTTCAACAGTTAATCAAATCATATTTTGCTTAGTTAGTTAGCAATTCTTGACAATGTTATCTAAAAATTATATGTAATTTCATTCTATTACAATAATATTTGTACTATCAGGATAATATGTTTTATTTGTAAGCTACCTTTATCAAACCAATGCAGCTTTAAGATCAGTAATATTGATAGGTACATCAGTGCGTTATCCAACAGAGTTATGAGAAATGACATGAGAACAAAAGTGGGTAAAATATATCTGACAACTGTTTAAGTTAAAAATTCATGAGCAAAGTCTCATTGAACATCATGCTTCATTACAATGTAGGATAAAAACAGTTTGAAAGCTCAAATTTACAAGCTAAGAACCAGTGGACTTTATCACTATCAAACATATGGTGGTTTGAACAATGAAAGTATGAATAAGGAAAGACAGTACGTTATCTTAATTAAACACAATGATACTTAGGACCATGTTCTGATAACTATCGGAAACAACCATTTGAACTAGCATATATAAGCAAGGTATCTTTGCGCTGTATAACTTGCACACATGTAGTGACATTTTGGGCTAAAATGTGTGCATAACGTTAAACAGGATGTCCGAGTTCATTTGTTTTGAGTCGTCGAGTATAACCAAATTGTTAGCGTGCCTTATTGAGGATCTTAGGACCTGTGGTTTGCATCCCGTTTTCTCAAACACCCACTCTGTGCATTTTAAGCCATGAATGTGTTATAAGAATAATGTCCAAATCCAGCTGTGTAACTAAAGTATCCCAAGTCGGCTTAGAATAATACTGTTCAGTAGCTGCTTTCCATCTAGTCTAAAATTGGTGACAGGTAACACATCTAGCCCTTGTGAAACTTGTCATGAATTTCTGAAATTTAAAAAAAAATAACATATTTTGTGGGCATAAAATATTTGCGGTATTAATTTATTATATAACGAAAATGTATGTACCAAGCCAAGCTTCACAGATCAACAGCGCAATAAAATATAACCATAACAAATACAGTTTAATTCACGATAACAAGAAATCCACTTGATTTAAAAATGTATTCTAAAGAAGGCTGGTAGGAATATTAAAGTTTTGATTAAAATAAAGTACAGGACAACGTTTATGCATTCTTAAATCGTCTTCAGATTAACAAAGAGAGTTTGCAACTGACTGTTGCTGTCTTAGGGACAAGAGCGTAAATGATCAGTTACAAACTCTCTTTGTTAACCAGATGGCCTAAGAAGGACGAAATGTTGTTCTGTATTTTAATATAATTAAAGTTTTAATACCCATACCAGCCGTTTTCAGAATACATAAATACAGTTCAAAAGTTTTCATAATATGATCAGCTCCATAATTTTCTATGATATTTGAAAGTTAGTGACGCAATAATTTTTTTATTTCTTGATGGGTGCATCAGTATAACTTTGTATTTTTAGATGGGTGCAGGAATACGATTTTCTATTTTTAGATGAGATGCAAAATTCAATAATTTACAGAAGACATCAATAATATTTTAAACTATTTCTCTATGGAAAGAGAAAAAGATGAAATATAATAGGGTCGTATTCGTTAAGTAGTGCATGTAAATTAAAAACAGACTCAAAGTAATTCAAATTTCTGAAAGTAAATATTCTAAGATCTGGTCTTATATTTCTAAAGTACAAGACTCCTTACCTCAGAAAGGACTTTGTATTGTTGGTAAAGATTCAGAGGAGAGCTAATAAGGTTATACGTCAGATGAAAAGAGTGTCATACGAGGATATGTTAAGATCTCTGATATTGTTATCTCTTCAAAAAGGAAGAGTCATGTAGGTTCTGAATGAGGTTTCTAAAACTTGTGATACGTATTCTCTGATACGTATTACTTAGAATTGTAAGATTAGGAGACACAGAGTAGAAAACACCTTTAGCTTAGAGCTTTCTTTTGTTGCTAACAGGATGATTGGCATTTGCAATGAGTTTCATTCAAATGTGTATGTATATTCTTACTTATAGTGAAGCCACATCAAGCTATCTGTTATGTCCACCAAGGGGAATCGAACCCCTCATTCTAGGAGTGCAAATCCGAAGATTTACCGCTGTCCAGCATATGACACGTTTCTCTCAGATGTGGTAGATACAATTAATTTAATGGAGTTTAAAGGAAGGCTTTATATATAAGTATTTTAATGATAAAGGCTGTTTTTGATTGTTTTATTTTTTGCCGAAAAGTTTATTTATGAATAGAATAACCTAAATGGACCAACAGGTCTTTCGTTGCCCATAAATTAAAACTACCTTAAGTGTTTGGCGCCGAAAAGAAACGTTCTAAAGAACACTATTACTTTTATCTGTAAAATTAAGAAAAAGCTGCCTAGCAAAAGAAATAATGAAATAAGAATGCATTTTCAAAACCTTTCCTGAATTATAAAACATATTTTGCTACAATTTCAAATTGTGGATTAATCAATCAGTTATTGTAAATACTAGTCATTATTCTGTACTGTAATTGTTAATTTCAAGTGATATACACCAAAACAATTTTCTTTTAAGTGCCTTTCCTCATTATATCGTTCAACGAAATGTGTGTAATAAGATTTCGCGAAACCTTTTTCACTGCATATGAGTTTGCATGCGAATAAAATAACGGTATTAAAAATCCGATAATAATCATTTTTCTTAAAATGAAAAAAAATCCGAAAGTTGCGTAAAACTACGCAGTGTGTTGGTGTGGAAAGACAAGCATATGACATATTTAATATTAATGAACCCAGAATACTGTGTGGGTTTAAAAATAAACATAAAATTTAAACATGAATTATTGGTCGGTAATCCAAGTAACGTGACACTTTCGAAACTGCAAAGTATTATCTAGAAAATAGGATTGACAGCAGAGTAAAGGTTGATTTTTGTCAGCCGGAATTTTCAAGTTATGATGTATCTGAGAAAAATATGAAGTTTGGTTACATAAGAAATCAGAAAGATTTGTACTTCAGAGAGGCTGGGTATACCTGTCCTAATAAACTTAAATAACTGGAATCATACTACAACTTATAAGATTATCTGTCAGTTACTGAATACACTTTTCTAATTCATAAGGTTTTAGCAAAATGTACAAGAAATTCTGGTGATTGTCGAACAAAATGTTCTATCCTTTCCCTGGAGAAGAAGCAGGATTGTTTCTCTTTAATTTCGCGCAAAGCTACACGAGGCTATCTGCAATAGCCGTCCCTAATTTAGCAGTGTAAGACTAGATGAAAAGCAGCTAGTCATCACCACCAACCGCCATCTCGTGGGCTACTCATTTACCAACAAATAATGTGATTGTGCGTAACATTATAATTCTCCCATGTTTGGTATGACGTGGATTCAAACCCACGACCCTCGTATTACGAGTCAAGTGCCTTAGCCACCTGGCCATGCCAAGCGTAAGGAGCGAAAAGAATTTATTTCGGTAGAACCTGAAATTACAGTGTTAATCTTACCTTTTCAGATTTTTTCGTTTGGAATTAAGCACAAAACTACACATCTTTCAGTTCAAATACTTAATGCATCACAAGATATAAAATTACACTATTTCCTACATATGGTTTAAATATGTATAGACTTTCATTTATTTTTATGTCTGCTTAATAAAAACCACGAGTTTGGTGTACAGTGTAGAAGCTCAGACGGGCAATATATCCTTAATTTCATGCTGACTGACTAGTGGTTTTGATTGCACAGGCCGGTAGCTTCGAAAACATGTGCATATCTATGTAAATAAGCTGCTTCAAAGCATTCAGCAGTATTGCTTACGAAATTTTAAAATAGTTCCACAAATCACTGCCCAAGTATCTCTACATCGTAACTCATAAGATTGCCCTACAGTCTTGGTGTGGTTTTTATATAAACACGCACTCGTACACTCTTTCATCACCGAAGAAAATTTGAGATTATTTATATTTCCACTTAAATTTACCTCTCAGAATCTTTTTACTCTCTCTCAATGTTATAAATAAAAACTTATATTCTCACATTAGGAAAAACAAACCATACCATGACCACCTAACGCCAATTTTTAACAATATTAGTTTTTATTAGTACAACTAGATGAATGAGATAAAACTGTCACCCGCTGGGGTTTTAAATTATGGCAATAATTTCATGTATACTTTTGAAGGCTGTTTTTGAAAGAAAAAAAAAACTGGCTTGAAGAATATTACATTGTTAACTGGCCTGATCTTTGTTATTTATTTAACTTTGAAACAAAATTCAGCAATCAGATTTTCTTTGGTGAATCTATTCGATATTATAGTTACTAATTAGTCATGATGTGGGCTTGTAACCTTACCAGGTCTGGTGTGTGTTTTCATTTTGCAACTCTGAAGAACAAAGACTGTAGAAAACTGTATACTAAGTTTAGCTGTAAAGCTAAACAGTCTCAAACGCTCTTTCGAATAAGAGTATATAAAGTTGTGTAGGTATATAAAAATTACATCAAGTCATTTTTACACCTATTTTCATTTAAATCTCCATCAGATGGCACTACTTACCAACGGAGTAGATAAACTGATAAGAGTCAGTATTGTAGTTCATAAGTGATCGTGACACGATTGCTGTTTTTTACCTAATGTGAGCGTAAGTGTTTTATTTTATATTAATTTATGTTATCAAACCTTTTCCACTCTTCGCCATCTAGACTGTTTAATGCTACAATTCTTTTGTATTATTTTTAAGTAATTCTAAGTTTCGTTAATTAAAACAAGTTCAATCCATTTAAACAGTAACTTCATCAGCCTACCAATTGGTTTATATATTTAGTACAATATAAATTCCTGAAACTGAAAGATCGTGTTTTAAGAATGCAAGACATTTACTTAATGAACGTACACGCCGGTTAGCAGAAGCCTGAGTTAAAATCTCACAATTTTGATTATTGTTTGAACCCCTAAACCGGTATAGAAATGTGTTTCACTTAGAATGATACTACTTTCTAAAAACAAAGGTAAATGATATAATCTTAACACCCTTTACAACACTTTATCATCTTTAAATAACCGACTTCTTTTTGTATTGTTCACCTCTAGTTCTTTCAAGAGATTTCAATTCCTGGCCAGATAAAAAACTTAATACTGTTTGTAATTTCATAAAAGTTTTTCACACAGATTATCATTTGTAATAACCATTACTGTAAGTTTATTATTGTTTATATGCAAAAAAATATTTGTGTTTAAAACTGTGTATCAATCTTTTTAGCAAATGTTGTAAATTGGATACATATCGACATGTATTGAACTTTTAAGTCTAAACTATAATTTAAATCACTTTCGGGCTATTTGAAATTGTAATATGTAACATAATAAATTGAAGGACTGACCGAGATACGTCGTAATACGTAATATAATAGCAACAGTACTTAATATAATAAATTGGGGGCTCGTGTCAGATATATAAATCGTAGACAAAATTCGTTCTAAATTAAAATTCAAATATTAATTCAATTTATATGTATCAGTACCAACAATATTACATTGTGTCTAATTATCAAAATTTTCATGAATCACCTTCCGTTGAATAACTAGAAAGATATAGAAAAACGAATTGGTCAAAATTGCCACAGTTTTAAAACTAGATATTAAAAAATTAATGAGAAAAATGAAGTAAAAAGCGTATTATTGAAATACTAATCGATGATAATTTGTTGTCTGACAAAACATTAAAGGAATGTTCTAATGTCCCCACTGATCAATCGGGGTTTAGTGATAAAGATAAGTTAGAGATCCAGCTAAAACTTAAACAAATCGACCTTGACCAAGCTTGTATCGAAACCGAAAACAAAAAAGAACAAGCTCGTATTGAAAATGAAACAAAAGATAAAACTCTCCAAGCTATAAAAGTTCGCATTGAAACTGAGAAAGAAACTGAACAAAAATGAAATCAGACTCAACTGCAATCACACAACTTTGGACTTAAACAGTATGTTAAAGCGCAATCTTTTATTTCATTGAAGTATCAGTTGATAAGTATTTTCAACTTATGTCACTCTCTCTGTAGATGTTTTACCTTTTTTGTCCACTTTTTCTGTGTCTTTGTCAAATGGCATTGTTAACTCCACACTCGTACGGATTTTATGTGATAACGGAGAGACTCATTCATTGTTGCTAGAGGGAATATTACCGTTAGATTCGAGTTTAGCTACTGGTGAGTATGTTATTGGTGAGTGTATTGAAAGTGGCTTTGTTAATGTTCCTTTTCATAACATTTATTTAACATCAAACCTGGTTTCGGTACCAGTTGTTATTGAAGTAAGACTTACTCTGTTGAGAAACGATTTGGCTGGGGTTAAAATTATTGCTGAACCCAAAGTGGTTAGTGAGCTGATCGCTGTTTCATCTGAGGATATTGCTGAGGATAATCCAGACGTGTTTCTCTCGTATAATGTGACTCGAACTCAGACTTAGTAAACAACTGATAGATGGATAGGACGATATTGTACATTTATCCGACAGGGATCTTGTAAATTATTGTCCTCCTGGCGAATATTTGATAAGTGACAATGATAGACCTGAGAGATCTGCTTTACATGATGAAGTTCCGTTTGCTTCAGGTAAACCGATCTCCGAAGAAGAAACTAATTCTAAGTTCTCTTTATTATTTAAATATGTACTTCAAAACGATGAACTCGAGAATGTTTCAAATAGTAATTTTTTTCAAAAATGGTGTGCTTATAACGAAATGGATATCGTGAGATGTGCCGCTATAAGAGTCCTGGGTTGTAGTTTATGTAATGGTTGTTCCCAAAACATATCGTTCTGAAATACTAAGAATTCCCCATGAACGCTCCATTGAAAGTAATTTAGGTGTCAACAAGACATGTAACAAAATTATGAGACATTTCATTTGGACAAAAATTCTCGGTTTTGTCATTCGGTTGGAAAACGTAACAGAAAATTTCTGTTATTCCTTTGAAATACATCCTAGCTTTCGATGAACCGTTCAATAATGTAGGAGTTGATTGTATTGTGAATTATCCAACTCTTACCAACAAGAAAGGTTTGATGATATTTTTGAGAATGGCTGGTTATTAGAGTAAGTTTTGTCAAAAAATTTTGTCCTCACTATACCTCTAATAAACCTATTGAAGAAAAAATAAAAGTCCAAGTTGTCTGAAACATGTCAGTTTGCTTTTGAAAAGGTCATTTTTTATTGTATGGATGGCACCTTACTTTGGTAAGGTTTTTGGTATTAACTGTTGATGCCGGCGATTGTGATGATGGTACTGTTCTATTACAATCACACGACAGACGTATTATAAATCATGTTTGTTACTGTTATAAAAAGTTTAATTGCCACCAAAATATTTTTAATGTGGGAAAAGAAACATTGGCTTTAGTGTCAGCTTTATAAGATTCCAATGTGTACGAGCATATATCTGTATCACAACAACCTACTGTCATTTACACTGATTATAACCCGTTCAGGTCTTAAACCAAATGAAGGGCAAAAGCGGAAGACCGTTTAACAACACAAGAGTATGGCTGGAAGGTAATCCATGTCAAAGGGGTTGATAACATTTTTGCTGATGCACTTTCACGTGCAATATAATTTTACGATCACAAGGTTATTTGTATTGATTGTGTTATATACTGTCATGATTACTGTAGTTGTCTGAAGAAGTCAGACGCTGTCGAAACATGTACCTGTTTCCCCCAAATAAACCACTTCATTATGCTTATAAATCGTTATTTGTCACTTTATTATTAGCATTATAAAAATGTATTATCTTTTGTTCGAAAGCATTTTCTAAACTGTAATTAAATATTTGTTTAAATGTGGTTATTTGTCTTCAAACAAAACTGAGTAAAATATTTTTCTAAATGTAATAAAATATATTCTAGCTTTTAATTTTCTGACTAGTTCCTTAAAATCTGCTTTTAAGTTTTGGAATTTTTATCTCCATGATTAATTAAATAATTATTTGTTTTACTGCTATAAGTAAAACTGACGGAAGGAACAGAGGTTTGAATACTAATACTTTGTTTTTGTGTATCTCACAACGACTGGTACGGGTATTAACACTTTTATTGATAAGCAGAGAAAAACGTTTCGGCCTTCCAAGATCATCTTCAGGCTACCTAAGAGAGAATTTGCAACTGACCGTTGCAAGACACAAGTCTTAGAAATGAGAGTATAAAGGAGTACAGGATTCAAGAGTGCGCTGCAGGTAGATGTAGGTTATTAATTAGTATAGGTGTAAAGGTGTTTCTTTATATTGGTTTAATTTTGGTTTTAGTTGTTGTAAAAGTAAACCTTCATTGATTTTGCGTTTATTTATATTTGTTTCCCTACTTAGTATCTGAGTGTTTGTTTGTTTGTTTTTAATTTCGCCAAAAGCAACTCGAGGGCTATGTGTGCTAGCCGTCCCTAATTTAGCAGTGTAAGACTAGAGGGAAGGCAGCTAGTCATCACCACCCACCGCCAATTCTTGGGCTACTCTTTAACCCACGAGTAGTGGGATTGACTATCACTTTATAACACCCTCACGGCTGAAAGGGCGGGCATGTTTGGCGCGATGGGGATGCGAACCCTCGACCCTCAAATGACGAGTCTCACGCCTTAACACGCTTGGCCATGTTGGGCCATCTGGGCCATATTTATGGTTTTGTTGTGTTTATTTGATTTGCAGTGTTCTAAAACATGTGAAGACGTTTTTTTTATTTTATTCTTTAAGTCTAGTCCATTTTTCTGTTTGTTTCTCTAATACAGAAGTCATAGTAGTTGTCGCATTGTATTTTATAACTTATGTTAGTATTGTATTTATCAGTATAGTTTTTACATATTATGGATTTTAGTTGGGTTTTTTAACCTGGTTATTAAGTAAATTTGGTGTTTACTGAAATGTTGTGTTTTGTTATAAGTTTTTTTTTCCAAATTTTGATTATTTTTTTGCTGATGTCGGGAACATATGTTACTCAACAGTGTAAGGTTTTGTAGTATGATGTATTTCGGGATTTATTACTGTTTGTTTGTTGTTCATCTAGATGTGTGCGTATACTTTTTTCCACGGTTTCTGGAGGAAATTTGTTGATGTTGATGAAGTTTTCTTTTATTTTGTTGATTTTATCATTAATTTTATCAGGTGAACATAGTTTTGTGGCTGTGTTTATCGTTTCTTAATATGTTGAGCTTTTGTTTTGTATAGCCCAGTTTGGTTATTATTTTTATGGGTTTTCGTTTTGAATTGTGTATCGGTTCTAGTGATCATGATGTTGAGAAATGCTGTTTAGAACCAATATGCAACCCTTATATAATTCACTACCACCAAAACTAACTTTATGTTCAATAACCAAAACTATTTACAAATAATTGGCCTAAGTATGGAAAATCCTGTGTCACCAGTTCTAACAAAAACTTTTATGACACAGATTGAATTTCAAGCGATCAATTCAGCCTTACACCCACCACTATACTTGTACAGGTATGCTCGACATCACTGATAGGTATGTTAATGATACAAATACTGGATTCACGTCTACAGAACGCACACTCAGTTTTTTTCAACCACGTTAACTCGTTACATCTCAACATCAAGTTCACCTGTGAACAGAGAAAAACTAAATAATAGCATTTCTCACCCTAAAGATTACTAGAACTGATACACAACTCAAAACAGAAATCAATAGCAAAATCACCCATGCTGGATTATACATTCTCTGGGACTGAGCTCATGAAAAAAGTCAATAATTTAAGAAACAAACTACATCAAAGTACAAAACCTCACACTTCTGCATAACATATGTTCCTGACATCAGCGAAAGAATAACCAACATTTGGAAAAACTTATAACAAAACATAAATTCCAGTAAACGCCAAATTTATTCAAAAACCAGGTTAAAAAAACAACTAAAATCCATACTATGTAAAAATTACACTGATAAACACAACACCAACATAATTTATAAAATACAATGCAACAATTGCCATGACTTCTACATTGGAGAAACGAACAAAAATGGAAACAAGATTTAAAAACAACACCACACATTTTTGAACACTGCAAATCAAATAAACACAACATAACCATAGAAAACACCCAGATACTAAGTAAAATAAATATAAAGAAACGCAAAATCAAAAAAGCTCTACTTATACAACAACAAAAACTAAAATTAAGCTAATTTAAAGGAAACCTTTATACCAATCTAATTAATAACCTAACATCCTTTCACAGCACCCCCTACAATCTCGTACTCGTTTATATTCTTATCCCTAAGACATGTGCTCGGCAACGGTCAATTGCAAACTCTTTATTAACCTGAAGATGGCCAGGGAAAGTCGAAACGTTGTTCTCTAATTATCAATAAAAGTGTTAATACCCACACCAGCCGTTCTGAGATATAGTTTATTTCAAGTGAGTTTTTCGTCTTCGAGAACTTTGTTATGTTTCCATCGCCCTTAAAAGATTTTTGAAATTTCTCTCTGCGAAATAATGTATAAAATAAATGAAAAAATACACATATTTAATGAAGCGCTTTATGAAATCAGTACCACCTAAACAATTATTATTAAAAAATGAATAATGTTGCAAAATAACATTTCTTCGAAGAAATTTTCTATTCTTGTAGTATAAACACAGACACATACATATATATACCTACAAAATCTATGGTTCTTTGGACTATTCCATATTTGAAACCCTGTATCTACGGTTGACTACTCTAATGTGCTCGGATTGCAATTGTGAACCCTCGAGAATTACATTAAACTGTGCTAACAAACTATTTTTTTTCTATTGGCTTTATTATTGAGATAAATACTTTCGTTATTCTTTGAATTACACACACAAAACACAAACAGAGACACAGTTCTAGTCTAAAACATCCAACACATAATATGCATGGAATAAATTCCCCTCTTCGTCTTCTCTGCCACAGACCACAAGTACAGAAATAACCAGTAAGTTTAAATTCATTAAGTATACAGAAACAAATTCAGTGGATAACAAGTGCCACTGTTTATGCTGGAGATAACATAATACTTTCACTATTGTATTTAGTGCTGTTCAAACTTAAAACATCTTCTACGTTAAGTTTTCTAACAGTTTGCAAACAAAACACTAATGAACGATGATTAAATGGAAAAATTAAAATGAGGTCCAAAGATAACAACATACCCAATCAGATTTTGAAAAAACAGAACGAGATTAGAACTTGTAAGAAGCAAACGTTGAAGAAATAAAAATATTAACAATTAATCAGTCTCCAAAATGAAAAAAGCAATCAGTAACTGAAATAATCAAATTAATTAAAAATACAATAAGTTTTTGTTATTGTATTTACAATAAATTATTCAGTTTATTACGCTTCTCCCAAAAGATTAAACATACAATATATATATATACATATATCATTGTTATCATACGAAAAAACAAAGGAAAATTCGAAGACATTCAATGAGTACCATGGCTGAAATATGTTTGGTTTTCACTCTGTAATTACATTAATATTACAAAAGCTGAAGCGGGGAATTCTAGCACGAATGAATTTTGGCGGTTCCGCCAGCAAAATAAAATATAATGTGGAACTTACCTGTATTTCAAAACAAAATTAAGAGAAGTAAAGACAACGAATACAGAAACACTAATTAAGGAAACAGACTTCCTACTTGTAAAATATGATTAAAAATAAAACTGCTTATTACACACAGACATCTAATAATATAAATCTTTAAATAATGAAGTATTATGCACAACAACAAATATCGCTCAACACAGAAGAGCACGGTAAAGGTACAGTAAATCTAACCTATAATACAGAAACTTGAAGTTAAATAGCAATATTCACAACAATGAATATAACTTGGCATAGAAAAGTAATGCTTCATAAAACAAACTCATAATAGAGAAACAGCTAGATAAATAATAATATTAACAACAATATACACCACTTGACACTTCGTGTAAAATAAAGTTATAATACAGAAACAGCAAGTTAAATAATAATATTAACAACAATATACACCACTTGACACTTCGTGTAAAATAAAGTTATAATACAGAAACAGCAAGTTAAATAATAATATTAACAACAATATACACCACTTGACACTTCGTGTAAAATAAAGTTATAATACAGAAACAGCAAGTTAAATAATAATATTAACAACAATATACACCACTTGACACTTCGTGTAAAATAAAGTTATAATACAGAAAGATCAAGTTAAATAATAATATTCGCAAAAGCGAAATATCGCTTGAAACAACACATAAAAATCAAGAAATGTTAAAGCCTCCATAATATAAAAATACTTTATCAAATGAAAAGATTATTGTGAAACAACTGTAAAGTAAAGCAAGCGTTCATGTCAGTGAAATTGGGTGAAATAACAAATCCTATATAACACAGAAATATCATCTGTTATAACAATTTTTATACCAGCATAACATAAACAATTATCATAACACAGTTCACAATAACTTTCATAACTGTAATACATTTTTGTAAACCTACAAGCAACCAATGTTTATAAGAACGTTAGACGGCGCAAGGCAATTCCTCAAGACAGTGAATTATTAGTTATCGCAGCGTAAATTTTATAATTGATTAATCGTTTTAATTGATTGTGCTTCAATGGAATAAAAGCGTACGTTGAATGACTATTTTATCTCTCAACCTATGTTACTCAACTAAACTGAGCATTGTTTCAGGCTTAGACTTACAACATACAATAGTTTTGTTAAAACAGACAAAATTAAAGTCATGCTTTCACCTTAATTTATTTGAATTAAAACTCTCATAAGACATAATATCAACTAGATCCATAATATTAATAATAAGGAATACTAAATAAATAAAAATATCTTATAATGCAGAAACTACAAATAAAGAATTTATACCTACAAGACTAAAAAACTGTGTTAACGGTAAATTCTTTCCCAACATGATAACTTTGAATAATACAGTAGTAGTTATAACTAAAAAAATTCAACCATTTCAACGTTCCTCGCCACCATGATATGTCGTATAAAACTATAAATTCTCAGAATACAGAAACTCTGAATAAAAACAGGCTTTATAATAAAATTAACAGCCCATTAAAACATCAAGCTTCTCATAATACTAATAATAAAATCAAGTCAACAATGGTCTTCATAATAATGTAGTATTTCGAAAAGAAAAATCTTGCAACACAAAATAATTCAAATAATATGACAGTTTTCATAACAACTAAATACTAGTATATAATAATGATACAAAAACATCGAGCCAATGTATCATTCTTTATTTGAAAAAAGCATTTAGTAAAAGAAAGAATGTATCTTGAGAAAGGCGTTTTAGTGTATTTCGGGTTTAGTTACGTGGCTAGTTTGTTCTATTCCGTTTCTTGGCCAATGGTATCCATTGTTTGCTCTTTCTAATCCTAAGTGACTGTTCGGAGCTGTCTTCGTATTTCCAATTTAAATGTTTGGATATTTTTTGTTTCCTTTTTTTCACTTATTTTCTCTGTCCGTGGTTCTACAACTGTTCCAGTCGATTTTACGTTCCGTTTCCATAACATGTGTTCTTCAGTAGCAGATGCACCGTTTTTCTTCGGTGAACAGCGTCTTTATTTTCATAAACAATTGTTCTGGAAGTCTATTTCTCTTACGTATGGAGATCTGCAAGAATATAAAGTTTTGTAGAAAATATTTTGTTTTCCATATGAGGTAACTAAACTGAGAAACATAATGAAGAATCTTATTTCAGGACCACACTACCTGTATATCAATACTTACAATCTAAACAAATACAGGATTGACAAATATGTGCACTCACCGCGTAAGTTGGCCAAATCAAAAATAGTTATCTTCCGACTAAATATATCTTTCAAACAACAAATCTCTCATACTACACTAACGTGCCAGTTTGCCTAACAATGAAATTCTCTTACAACAACAAAATTTAAATATCAGTAATAGTCACAGTACAAAATTATTTCATTTTACATAAAATAACAAAACGTTCACAATGCAAAACATCTCTGGAAAGTAGCAGTCCTTAACATAATATATTACCGTGTTAAAGAGCAATTGTATATCACAAAAATGCCAAGTATATTAACAGTTTTCGAAAGAACAAAAACTACGCAAGGATCAGACGTTCAAGCTCATTAAAGTAAAAATCTTCACATCCGATTATTAACATGTGAAAATTTAATTTTTTCAACATAGAGAAGTATCAAGAAAAGAAATAATATTCATAACAGCGCAATATCATGTATAGCAATTAAACTTTCATGAAACATAAACATCAAGAAAAGCCAAGTCTTTAAAACATGTACATAAGATTACATTCGTAAACATAAACAATGAGTAATAAAATAATTTCTTAACAATATAATGTCTTGTACTCTAAAATTGTAACGTTTGTAGAATAATAATAACACTCTTGTAACTCGTTCGTGTTTATGAATGTTTTTCTCAAATAGAATATTTACAACATTTAAAAGAGATTTAAATCACTCTTGAAATAATCCCATTTTTAGCAGTGAACTACAGTAAAAACAACTTTTCGACCAAAGGTCTACATGGACCGGTTTTATTCATTTTGTTTGAGATGTGAATAAGTGTTGTTTGATTTCATTTCATTTAAAATAAAAATATTAACACAGAAATGTTGAGTAACGAAAATGTCTCAAAAGTATTAAAATACTGTACAGAACAATAAACCTATTACAGAATAGAAACATTGAGAAAAGCAGTGGTATTAATAACAATAAAACAATACATCTGTTATAACGAACTATCATATGCAGCAACATTCTTCATAAAATAATATTGCATGAAACAATGGATCAATGGTATCTGGGTATTTTGCCCTGGAGGGTCAGGTTCTCTCTTACCTCTCCCTCCTTCCTGAATTTGTTTTCCCTAACTGTTTGTATGTTAGATCCTTCTCAGGGCAATGGCCATTTATAGTCTATTATTCTGTTTTAAATGTTTATATAATTCACAGTAGGTCAAGTTAGCTGGTGGCGATTTTTTTTTAAATACATAAATATGTAAACTATAAATATAAGATTTAAAGTTTATATACATACATATTTTACTTTAATTTATTTATCTTTATATTTAAAATATATGTTAATTGGGGAGAGATATTTAGGATTTTATTCATAATGTATGAGGTACCTGTCTAGTTCGCATAATAAATCATTTTTCATCCAATTTTTATTAAAGTACCTAATTGTAATATGTAGGAGTCTATCTGATATGGTTGGTATGTTCGAGTATTTATGAATGAATTTAGATGATATTGATCTCGCGACTCTGTATGCAGTTCAACTGATATGGCTAGTCAGATGTCTTTATAACCCAAACAAATTAGTTCATTACAAATATGCATGAAACGTCTAATTGGTGATACTTGTTTTTGAATTTCGCGCAAAGCTACTTGAGGGCCATCTGCACTAGCCGTCCCTAATTTTGCGGTTTAAGACTAGAGAAAAGGCAACTAGTCATCACCACCCACCGCCAACTCTTGGGCTACTCTTCAACCAACAAATAGTGGGATTGACTGTCACATTATAACGCCTCCACGGCTCAAGAGGCGAGTATGTTTGGTGCTACGAGGATGCGAACCCGCAACCATCAGATTATTAGTCGCACGCCTTAATCCACCTGGCCACGTCGGGCGTGAGTGGTGATACCAAAACATCTAACGACAAAACAATACTCATAACAATGAACAATGTGAATACACTGTCGAGACTATGTAAGAATAAAATGTGATGAAACACAACAAAATTGTAACATATAAACATCGTGTAAATAAAAAACTTCTTAACAATGTAATATCCTTTAACGCAACAACTCAATAAAATGAAGTAACACAATAATCTATAACACCAAAACATCGCATAAAACAATATACTGTCGTAACAGGAAACTACATAAATAACACTATGCAAAACATTTTTTTTTCTGGACAGCATCTGTTATTTGTTAATTGTTTATGTTGTAAAAGTACAGAAAATGGCCATTATTCCCTTCAAACTTTGCTTTAGTGACTATGATAATAAAATTTAGAAATTAATCTATTTTCTGTGTAAAACCAACAAATTTGCACATTTTAATTAACATAAGGTCTGAATAAAACAACATAAAAATCAAAATTTACATATATTTATACTAAAGTTATACAAAAATGTTTGGAATGGAGTAGTTTTTCGAGATTTGCGACTGTAATGTAAATCACTTTCACGTATCAGCCCCTAAATATAGTTTCCCAACATGGTTTCGTCATACGTTCCTTGGTACCGGCTTTTAAAGTCCAGTATATTTTGATGCGAGCACTAGACTTGCTCCTCTAAGAATGCTTCCATGTTCTCCTTGAATTTATTAAGATGAATGTCAAAGATATGGACTTTCAAAAACATCGGGTCCGGCATGACCAAGCGTGTTAAGGCGTGCGTCACGTAATCTGGTGGTCGCGGGTTCGTATCTGGGTCGCGCCAAACATGCTCGCCCTTTCAGCTGTGGGGGTGTTATAATGTGACAGTCAATCCCACTATTTGTTGGTTGAAGAGTAACCCAAGAGTTGGCGGTGGGTGGTGATGACTAGCTGCCTTCCCTTTAATCTTTCACTACTAAATTAGAGACGGCTAGCACAGATAGCTCTCGAGTTGCTTTGTGCGAAATTCAAAAACAAACAAACAATTCAGAAACATCCTGCAGCCCATTTTGTCGTAGTCCTTCACCAGAGTCTCAACCTGTTCCACATAATTTTCGGCTTTGTGATTGCTCAAGAAGCCCCAAACCACTGCAACAAAGCTGCCCCAAACTTTTTTTCTTTTCAGCTGAGCTTCTTGGGAAATTCTATGCACTCCAAGATCTTTTCTGTTTGTGATCCAACAAAGACACCAGCTTTGACCTCTGCCTCAGGCAGCTCAGGGAAGAAATCATGAAGGTGCTTAAAGGATGCAGACTCCTTATCAAGAGCTATGACAAACTGTTTCATAAAACCCAATTTTATGTGCAATGGTGAGAACAACACCTTCCAGAGGTCCACTAGTGGCTCACACTTGACATTGTGCCTCCTCACAGAGAATTCGGTCTGTTGTGGCCAGTGCTTTCTGTTGTAATGCGCGGTGGTGTCCCTGCTGTCCTAGAGGCAAAGATAACAGGGAAACTCGGTAAAGCCTCCTTAAAGACCCATCAGGAATTGCACTATTTTGAAGTATCCGATAACCTCCTAGCAATATTCATCATACTTCAAGGCTTCTTTGAGGTACACTGAATGAGCCAGGAGAAGAGACTTATTCCCGTTATGGAGCAGTACGGCTTTGAGGCTTCTACAACATTCTGTAAAGTTCTTGAAAATTCTTGTAAGTTCGAGAAAATTCTCTATCAGCGACTCAGCACTGAATCTACCTGGAATGTTATGGAAAATGGATAAATTTAAAAATGTTATTACCCAGGACACAAAAGCAAAGTTTGAAGAGAAAATAGGTCTTTTCCATTTACTTTAGGCATAAGCAATTGGGAAATAGCACTTTCTAACCAGGAACAAGAAAAAGTAAAAATTTTGTTCCGTGGTGTAATTGAGCAGTTTTTTCGTAACAACGAAATATTGCATGATACAACGAATTTTTTACGACACAGAAAAGTCAAACAACTCAAAATCTTTATAACACCGAAATGTTACGTAAACATTAAACTCCTGATGACACATAAACATCGTATAAAACAAGTTTTAAAAAAACAAAATACTGTGTAAAAGTAAAATGACCATAATTTAATGCGTGTTGCGTAATATTGTTCAGTAATGTAGAAAAAATTTTTGTTTATCTTTCAAAATGTATACCGCATACTTGAGGAATCTAGACATTTGAGCAATAAAACAAAAATATAAACCTGTAGTCTCCAGATAACAGTGGAAAGCATTTTATTTTAGCCAACATTTCACCAACGCATCTATTCAGGACTAAAGTAGTGTAAGAAACTAACTCTAATGAATCAGCAACATATAAAATACAAAGTTTTTATTGTCATTTAGAACGTAAATGCCATTCTTGTTCTTTCTTGATAATTATGTCGCCCAGTATTGTTTAAGAGAATTACTCATGTTTTACGTAAAATATATGTATGAAATGAAACAACCAGAGTGCCATTAACGTAAATGTTTGTGCTGATACTTATATGGATAGATCACAACGTGGTTTTTATACTATTATTTTTCTCTATTCTTATTAAAATTAGATACTCTAAAAAGTCGATAGTTCAAGTCTTATTTCATTAGTTCAGTAGATTGTAAGATAATGCTTCAAGAAACTTTGTTTGTCACGACTTTAAGACCAGAGCTTAATTTAAACCTAATTTCACTATCATTAAGAAAGTTTGAATAGAAATGTTTTTATTGTATCACCTAAAAGTCATTGAATTTATTAAACGAACAAATCTTGGCTTGATTAAAAAAATATTTTAGAACTAAAACGTGAGTCGATCTGCTTCACAGGTAAACATAAAAATAGTGTACAATAAAATTCTAATGTAAATGAAATGTTAAAAGAAGTAGCGATAACTCACAAACCTGAAAGAAATATTGAAAATAAAGATGTATTGCCCAAGTTTACCATTACAATCTTATATTAATGAAAATCATGTGTGTTTAACACAAGAATATGTACATGTTATTAATAAAGTCAACGATACTTGAGCTAGAATAGCCTTACTACAACAGAATTTAATGGCGAATGAAAAACAGAACACAAATTTGTTGTCGTGAATTCGTAGGAAACAAAATCGTTTTGTTTACACTAATGACATGTTTTTTCACTTGTCGTTAAATGTATGATAATAAACGAACTTGTTTAATACTCCTTATATATATTACGTGTAGGTTTCAATATATTTCAACTGGCATGAGTGATGTAGACAATTTTTTAGCATCAAAGAAAAACAAAACTGTTATGTACCGTCAAATTATTTAGTTCTCATGTTAACTCCAAGCAGTTTAAAAAATTATAATGTTTATGTTATACTTTAGCAAAAATATATTGCGAGATATTTTCAAAGAGCCACCACAACAGACTGTGAGACTTTAAATATGTTTTAAATTGCTCCTTACATACGAAACAATAGAATATGTACTTTATCAGGTAACAAAATCGTATACGTAATTCGTCATCTAAAAAATAGTGCATGTACTTCATCAGCTAACAAAATTGCATGTCTACGTCATAAGCTAACGACTTAACGGAATGTTTAATAGCTCATGTACTTGGTAAAGGAAGTTTAAACCCTACGACCGGTAGCCCCAAGCTCCTGGTTCAAAAGGTTTCATCCTACGTGGTGTTTTTGGTACCATACACGTCTATGAAAATAACAGTAAAATCACGGGGTGATGTGGAACACTCAGTGTATCTGTAGATCAGATTTAATTATCAATCACGTCATCCAAAAGCTTCAATAAATAATTACAATATTATAATTACTTAAACTTTTAATCATATATTAAAGCATTTCTTTGGACTAAGGTTGAGATTAAAGAAAAATTTTACTATTCAAAGACCCCGAAACTGGTTCAAGTTGTCATTTCTTCAGCTTACCATCAAACTAATTTTGACTTCCCTCATAGAGGGCAATCTTGCAGCAATTTCAATTTATTTAACGACAATTGTGGGCCTCATCTTAGTCTTGAAGCAATTTTAAGCTTATTTAAAACACATGTTTTTAGCTTCTGTTTGTTTTGATTCCGTGAATAGTAATTTTGTTTCTTTGTTTTGAATTAAGCACAAAGCTACACAATGGGCTATCTGTGCTCTGCCCATCACGAGTATCGAAACCCAGATTTTAGCGTGCAAGTCCGCAGACATACCGCTGAGCCACTGGGGGGCACGAATAGTAATTAGCTCAGCCCCGTATAAATAATAGAGTAGCGTTATTCACGTAGATATTTATATCTCGTCATATTCTAAGCACATCATAAATATAAAGATAATTAGGCTGATTGTTAGGAACAAATTAAGTATATAAGTCTAAATTATTAAAGACTTGTCAGTGCCTTCGTTTGATATATTCAACTTAATAACATTTTCCATAAATGATGTCTGTGTATTTTATTGATTATTTTAAATGTTTACTGAAGTTAATGATGATTGAACGTACCAGTTTATCCCGTTTTCTACAGAGCTTCATTGCTTCAAGCAGATGAAGCTGAACTATAAGTTGTCTGTTGGAGGTAACAAATAGGTTCCTTGGGGCTTTTTCCCAACGTTTTTTTCCACTCACCCAACCATTGCTGTACTGGTACATCTGCGCCGAGACCTGAAGAGCTATTGTGGTTATAGTGACAATATATAATATAGCACTTTGCTTCATTTGGCTGAAACCTGTACCAAATAAAAATCGATAATTAAAACTCCTAACATAGTATTCAATATCCAGAAACATCAAAATATATGGATTTGTAAATGGAATAAGTTCCATGAGATTTTTTGATAAAAAGTGCAAATTATCAAATAAAAATATTCTTCATTATTGAAATATTGGAAATATTAGAATTTAATGCCTGACTTATGAAATTTTCAGTGAAATTACATCCATAATTCCTCAGAAAGTATAAAATAATAAAACTACTAACACTTACAAATTATTTGTGGAAAGCCAAAACTTTTCTTAAAATCTAAGTAAATGCTCACTGAACAATAATGTGATAACTTTTTAAGAGATTCATTGAAAAATGTGAAAGTTTATAACGCCACTTCATTCGGCACAGAACATATTGCACATTGTGCAGCGGCGTTTAAAACCAGCATATAGTGTTCGATGAGTGAATCAGAAATGTGTATCTATTAATATAACGTGAAGAAGATTCTTTAAAGGCAGAAACTTCAGTTTTCATCTTACCAAATTAATTCTGTTTACTTATCCGCCATCTAGTGAAGCATATGAATACTTTATTGATAGATGATTCACGGTGTCATTTATATTTGTTTATATATTCAATATGATTACTGAAACACTGTGATAAATTCTGAAGAAACAAAACGACCTGAATTTACCACACTGTAATAGTTTTCAAAACCCTAAAACAATTAGACTACAGAGAGATAAACAAAATAGTGTTTAGGAAGGGTAATAGAACCGTAAAGAATATGTGGTATTTTCCTCAGTTCACGGAAAAAAGAACGAAACGAAATAAAAGTTTGAGGAATACTAACAACAAATTAAACTGGAAAAACTAATTACAAGAGGAAAAACGTCTGACACGATATGGTGATCTACAGATCTATCTTCGGAAAATAATATACATTTTAACTTGTAGTTTCAAATACTTGAAATCTTTAAATTGAGTAAAAGCAACAGTAATTCTTTTCTTTTGTCAATAACATCAAGGTAGATGGATAAATTAATATTGATAATGGTTATTGTTTATGTAGAGGCTTGCTTTAAACACTAAGTTAACAGTAGATATATGTTTGTGTTACTTCACGTTTGTAGGTAACGTGGTTACTTTGTTGTCTAATAACTTGATGGATAGACACCCACAACGAATTAATCCAATATAGACATTAAACTGGAGGAAACATTTATTAATTAATTAGTGAAGATGAAAAAGCAGTTGTGTTTAAAATTTATATAGCAGCATTGTAAGATGAAAAATAATAAAGATAATAAAAATATTAAGAATTCCATTGTTATAGTTTATTTATAAAAAAAAATTTGATAAATCACAATTTTAGGTTTACGTTAAAGACAAAAACGTACCATGCACCATTTGTATTGGTAGGAGTGTGACAAGAGAATGTAAATTAGTAAGTTAAATAGAATTTTCAACTGAGTTGAATGGTAAATTGTGGAATAATTATTCATATTTTGTAGTTTGACGAATTTGCGTAAAGTTTTTCTGCACATTTAAGACTATGATTCTAATATTTGTTTCTCAGAAAATGGTGGCTAATTCATAGAAAACAAAAATGTAAAAATACCTATTCTCTAATCCAAAATAACTTTAGTTTCAGATCTTGTTTCTTCGCTCCTGTATTTTTTCACTGACTTTATTGCTTCTAACCAATCTTTTTTCCCAATATGCAATGATTTGATTCTAATTGTGGTGATCCACACTTCCTGTCTGCTCAGGTGCTTATTTTTCTAATGAGAAAAACAAAAAAAAGACTTGTTTTCGAACTTGATCTTTTTTCCAATCTTTCGCTTAAAATAGACAAAGGTCAGCCATGACAGCAGTGTGACATTGATATTTCTGACATCAGCTATCAATCTTTATCTAGTTTGGAAGAATGGATTCAAACTGCACATGATATTTATGACGTAATTCACACAGCTAAATTAGTTTGCGTTACTACATATTGAATTAACAATGACCGCAAACCATTCACCATTATAAGAAATCTAACTGTATTTCTTTGGTTTCTGACCTAAGTTGTGCTAATGAGCCTTGAATAGGTGAAACTGCATTGAGTATGACCAATTAGGTCATACAGTATGTCTCTAAGTCAAAGATTTTCTTTTCAATTTCATTTTTGAAGAACAAAAAGAAAAGAAACCATTGTATAATGTACGGCAACTGTCCGTCGTGGAGACACAAGTGTAGAGGACGACGTTAAATCTTTAACATGTATCTATATATACACTGCTGGCCATAATCTTAAGGCCAATGAACATAAAGAAAAAATATGCATTTTGCGTTGTTAGACTCAACCACTTATTTAAGTAGAGCTTCGAAAGATAAGAATAAGAAAAAGGAAAATAAAAATAAAACAATTTTTAGCATTTTATAGAGCAAATGTAAACACTATGAAATTAGCCTAAATACTAGCTGGTCAAAAGTTTAAGACCATGCTGAAACAAAGCGTTAATCAGTAAACACGTAACGAAATTTAATCATTTGTGTTCAAGCTTTATCTCCCACTGACATCTTCTGTGTTACATTGAATAAAAACATGGCAAAGGCTAAAAAGTTGACAGAGTTTATACGTGGTAGAATTGTCATGCTACAAAAACAAGGTCTCTCTCAATGTTCCATCGCTGGTGAAATTGGGCGTAGTAAAACTGTTGTTGCAAATTTCTTGAAAGACCCTGAGGAATATGGAATAAGAATTTCAAGTGGTCGGCCCAAGAAAATTTCGCCTGCGTTGAGCAGGAGAATTTGACGGGTTATCTGACAAGATACCAGCCGATCGTCAAACCAGATTAACGGACGCAGAATTCAGCTCAAAAACAATAAGACGGCATCTACGAGAAAAAGGCTTTACAAACTGTAAATGTCTTCAAAGGCCACTCCTCCTTTCACACCACGAAACAGCTCGGTTAAACTTTGCTGAGAAGCACAAAATATGGGACGTAAAAAATTAGATGAAGGTCTTGTTCTCTGATGAGAAAAAATTTAAGCTGGATGATCCAGATGGCTTCCAACGTTACTGGCACGATAAGGATATCCCACTGGAGACATTTTCTACACTACATAGTGGAGGATATTCCATCATGATCTGGGGTGCTTTCTTCTTCCGTGGAATAATGGAGCTTCAGGTTACACAGGGGCGTCAAACTGTAGCTGGCTACATTGGCACGTTGGAGAGAGCATCCCTATTGACTGAAGGCCCTAGCTTGTGTGAAAATGATTGGATCTTTCAGCAGGACAATACTTTAATCCACAATGCTCGCAGGACAAAGGACTTTTTCATGGCGAATAACGTGATTCTTTTGGACCATCCATCGTATTCGTTGAAAATGTTTGGAAGTGGATGGCAAGGAAAGACTATAGAAATAAACGTCAATTCCAAACAGTGCATGATCTTTGTGAAGCCATCTCTACCACTTTAAATAACACTCCAGCTATCCTTCTGCAAACGCTTATATCGACCATGCCAAAGCAGATGTTTGCAGTTATTCGCAATGACGGCCGTGCAACTCACTACTGAGACCTCTTGTTGAGCATTTCCTACCTTGTTTAGTACTTCTTTTTGGAATGGTCTTAAACTTTTGACCAGCTATTATTTAGGCTAAGTTCATAGTGTTTACATTTTCCCTATTAAATGCTAAAAAGTTTTTTTTTTATTTCCACTTTTCTTATTTTCATATTTCAAGCTCTACTCAAATAAGTGGTTGAGTCTAACAACACATAATACATGTTTTTTTATGTTTATTGGCCATAAGATTTTGGCCAGTAGTGTGTATATATATTCAGTATTTTTATATCTCTCATTGTTGAAGTCTAGAATTAGTAATTATACCTCCTAACCTGCACCCAAAGGAGGTGCCTCAGTGGAGAGTCTTCAGTGAGATGAAATTAAATATATTAGCCAGTTTGGAGTATCCTTTAAGGCCAGAAGGTCATGTGATGTTATAATTCCACAAAGAAACATCGAAGGGCGGATAGTTCCAAATTGTACCACGTGTAAGCAATAAACTCATTTATGCAAAGTGGCAAAGGGAGATGTTTGTTATGTTTTCACACGAAAACCAATAGAGATGTTGTTGAACCTGTTAGAAAATTATTTTAAAATTGGGCCACGTTAAACAAAAATACTATTTCGTTCTTTACAGTTCTTAACAGATTGTTAATTGTTGTTACGGGCAACTTCTTAATTTAGAACTTCACTTCAGTATCCCTTTATTCAATAACAATAAAGCCTTTATGATAACGAGAAATCCACTTGAAATGAAAATGTATTCTAAAGACGGCTGGTAGGGTTATTAAAGTTTTAATTGAAATAAAGAACAAAACCTTTCGACCTTCTTAGATCATTTTCAGGTTGACAAAGAAGATCGAAACGTGGTCTGTACTTCACTTTAATTTAAAACGTTTTAATAAGTCATACCAGCAGTCTTTAGAATACAAATAATGCCTTTAATATTTAAAATTATTATTTCATTTAACTCTATTTGATTGTTTGTATCGCATACTTCGTGGTTTACACATACTAATATCTATATACAAATTTCGGCCCGGCATGGCCAAACGTTTTAAGGCATTTCACTCGTAATCCGAAGCTCCCGTGTTTGAACCTCGCTTCCACCAAACATGCTCGCCATTTTAGCAGTGGGAGCGTTATAAATAAACGGTCAATCTCACTATTCATCGGTAAAAAAATAGCCCAAGAATTGGCGGTAGGTGGTGATGACTAGCTGCCTTCCCTCAGGTCTTACACTTCTAAATTATGGGACAATTAGCGCAGATAGCCCTCGAGTAACTTTGCGCAAAATTGAAAACAAACAAACATATGAAAGTTTAATTTAAATCTACGTTTAGAACAATTTTTCAGGTTAACACAGAACGTTTAAACTCTAGATATAGGTATCGTATGCATCAAATTACCAATCTTTTTCCATAGTTCTTAAGAAAATACTATTTTATATATTTTTGTTTGAGTCAATCTTATAAAAAAATAGTTCTGAAAAAACGGTTTTCATGTTAAAGTAAAGCATTTGAATCCAAGATATAAATGTTTCTGGATTACAGGAGCTAAAGAAAAATTAAGCACCACGATCGTGGGAAAATTATCACGATCTTTATAGCCCTTTTTACATTCCGATATCGTATTATATCTGCTTCTAGCCACAAGCTACTAACATTTCAATCCAACTATATATAGTGAAATAAGTAACATTGATTCATGCTTTATCAAATGGTTTCATAAACGAATGACGTACTGTCTGAGCGTAAAAATAGGCAGAGTCAAATGCTTCTTTCTCTCAGTTGCCCTCTTACTTTCCCAGCTGGTCAATTCCGCTCGATTCTCGCCGGTCAAAACAAAGTCCCTTCTGCAAGACACTCGCGATATAATTACATTATTACAAACTTTTTAAATATTTTAAACTCTACTTCGGTAAACATAAAAATTATTTTATATTTTCTGGAACATTATTTGAAATGTAGAGTGCTGCCAGTTCAAGTGAAGTCAAAAAGTCCAAATAATCACCCAAACAGTTTTTACTACATTTATGGAAAATATATTACAACTTACTACCGCTTTTATAGTGTAATATTGTTCAACAATAAAAACATTGAGCTCCACATATGTGTACGTGTACAATGTATACACATGACTGGACACAATGGTTGAATAAGAAGAAAGTAAATTTGACATTTGTAGTTCCCATGATATGGTATAAGACAATAAAATGGTGTACATGACTATTATTTTAGCATACCTAATGATCCTGAATATTCAGGCAAAACTAAACAATAGGTTAAATATCCAGATATTGCATCTACATTCAAACCAGTACCTCATCGGGATCATCTTTCAATATCACATCCAACCATCAACTTGGGAATCAGAAGAATTATTGTATGAAGAAAACAATGAATTATCTTCATCCTCTTCATCTGGTCCTTCCATTTCTGTGGCACCTCAACACAAGCTGCCTCTTTTGATCACACAAGAAGAACTAAATGATTCGATTTAAGATTTCTCTTTATCTAAGCAACACAGAGAACTTCTTGGTTCTCGTTTACATCAACACATTTATTAGTTCCAAGTTAATTTAACAAGTCGTCATTAAAATGCTGTTTCTCACTACAGCATGCAAGATACTTTGTGTTTCTGTACAAATATTGATTCACTAATAGAAGGATTAGGTCCTGAACATCATCCTCAAGGATGAACTTTTCATCAAGTGATCTAAAGTTAGTCTGAAAACTGTACTTTTGCGTAGTGGGAACACTAAGCCACCAGTTTCCTTTTTTCGGAAAAAGTATTAGATTCGTTCTTATATCAGAATTTATGCCTATGCTAACATTAAAACAGTTCACGTAGTTGTGCAAGATTCGTTTTGTTTTTGTTTTTACTTCAGAAGTTTATATAGCATTTTAGACAAAATTGAATACATATACACGTTTCTGAAAACAAAAAATCCGATTTAGCATTTTATGATTCGTTGTCTCTTTGTTGGACTCTATGAGGTAAAGCTTTTTTCGAGTTATGGAAAGTCGCATTGTGTTGTTTATTATCCTCAGTTATGATTTATTGTTACTTTTGTATAACATGACATTTTTGATAATAATATTCTGACAGGCTTAACAGCACCATCATGTGGATCACTCGCAAACCACATAATCAAACTACCTGCGTTGTCTCTGTGCATGTGGGGTCTTATAGCTCCATAATAGCAAAATTTGGAACTATTTATCCAGAGAAACAGTTTTTGAGATAATCACCCTTAATGTTTTTTATTAAAATAATTATTTTGGTTGTTTCTCATATATTCACTCTTAATAAAATTTCATCAAAAAAGGGCCTGGCATGGCCTCGCGCGTTGAGGTGTGCGCTTCGTAATCTGAGGGTCGCGGGTTCGCGCCAAACATGCTCGCCCTCCCAGCCGTGGGGGAGTTATAATGTGACGGTTAATCCCACTATTCGTTAGTAAAAGAGTAGCCCAAAAGTTGGCGGTGGGTGGTGATGACTAGCTGCCTTCCCTCTAGTCTTACACTGCTAAATTAGGGACGGCTAGCACAGATAGCTCTCGAGTTGCTTTGTGCGAAATTCAAAAACAAACAAACAAACACCAATCTTTCATAGTTATCAACAACTCCTTTTCATCTTCACCCTTATTTTTCCCATATTATTTTATCATTAGTTACAATATTATTTCTTTTCTTTGCTATTTTAGTTTCTGGTTTTGTGAATTTTTCTTGACCCTCCTTTCGCAAGTGTTAGTCCAAATCAATTTTTCAACTGTTTATTTTACATTTATTTTTTATCTTTTTTTTTGCTTAGTTAGCCTACTGTTCTCATAAAATATATTTTATCTCCCTTAGTTCTTTATTTACTTAGGTTTCCTGTTTTGTTGTGTTTTTCTTGCTTGTCCCTACTTGTCTAATGCTGCTTTTTTACGTGGTTTCTTTACATAGTTCACTAAACCAGAATTCTCTTATACGTCTTACTCTTAATGGACCAAACTTAGCCTAGTAGTTAGTGCGCCTGAACTGTGAATCTGAGATTTTATAGTTCATGTCCTGATGATGAAAAAACAGGTTCTGTGACTCTTCAGTCGGTAGCCCAAGACTTAGAAGTGGGTGTTATCGATTAAGTGCCTTCACCCAGATACATTAATTTAAATTTAAGAAAGTCTACGCCAAACGCATACTCAAGAATTTCAACACAGACGTTCCGTGGAAACCTTACAAGACAATAAGATCAATTCTGATGAGAAACAAACAGAAACCTTCTAATGAGAACACAAAAACGTTATTTACGAAATTTCATGTTTTTGAAGAAAGTTATTGTTATTTTGAATTAAGCACAAAGCTACACAATGGGCTATCTGTGCTCTGCCCACCACGGGTATCGAAACCCGGATTTTAGCGTGTAAGTCCGCAGACATACCGCTGAGCCACTGGGAGGCGCTTTTTGAAGAAAAAGAAAGAAGACTTGCAACAAGACTAAATGATCAAGAAGACACCACAAGAAACTAGAATAACCGACAAAGACAAATTTTAGAAGCCCCAAAAATTAAATAATCATTTTAAATTAACACACTTTGTTGAATCTACGGAAAGTCTTGTCACCTATCAGAAACAGGGTTAAAACAACCAATTATAACATGCCCTCCACAATTCACCAGAATACTATAAAGACAGGTAACACCGTACACATACTGACCTGAAGTTGAAAGGTGGAAGATTTTCGAAACATCGTCCTCTACACTTATATTTTTACATCAGACAGTTACCGTCCATTTAGCTTAGTTTCATCGTGAATACTATGCCTAAACAGTTGATCAAAGAATAGGTTATGTTCGGATATCCCTTTGAGTAAAAATTCTGAAAGAAACAAACCAACTGACCCATAACAAATCTGACAACTTTATCTCCCCCTTTCTTTTCTTTGCTTCAGTTCTTTGTCTGAAAGTAAACTTTACCAGAATATGGTCGTGTGGATAGTTTACATTGTAATTAGTTTTCATTAAGCCAATGGTGTATCGGTAAAAAAAAAACCTATAAAAGGACCGAAAATCACACTACGCCCAGTATTAGCAGTGTGAATCCACTTATGGCTCCAGAAAAAGACATACCGCATAGCAAACGGGTATAAATCGAAGTTTTTCATGATCAAAGATTCTCCTTGCGATAAATTGTGGCCAAACTGTGTTTTAGTAGGATCTAAATACAGTAGTAAAGAGGGTGCGCGAATCTAGCAGTGTTAGTAATAGAAAAGGTCAGGGTAGAAAAACAAAACACTCCAACTATTTGTTCTTTTGTTTGTTAAGCAAAAAGCTACCTACACACAGAGCTATCTGTGCGCTGTCCACCATGGGTATTGAAATCTGATTTCTAGCGTTGTCCACAGACATGTCGCTGCGCCACTGGAGTGCAATAACTGGAAATATTTTTTTAAATATTTGTAGTTACATAAAATAATAATGAACAACACTATCTAATTTTATAGCTACATATTATAATTAAATGATAGAAAAAGAGCATTATGACTTTGTCAAGAGAAACATCTTAACATCAACTGTGTTGTTTAATCTATGCAATAAGTATACATCTTAACATCAACTGTGTTGTTTAATCTATGTAATAAGTATACATCTTAACATCAACTGTGAGCTAAGTTCTGGTTATTCTCTACCTAACAACTGTGAACTTTGGCAATAGCATTACAGAGTAGTTTCAACTGCGAAAGGATCCTTCATAGGACTGTCACGTCTATAGCATACCACTTCTCCCTAGAGTCTCTCCATAAATTGTATAGTGTACAAAAAGGGTAGTTTCCCAGTTTCTGTTTCTACAGTCTGATCATACAGAAATACACAGACGCTTCATTTGTCGATTCAACCAGTATGTCTTTGCATAGAATAGACACTTGAGATATGCCACGGTTGAACCTATATGTCATGGAGATTTTTTTAGCATATTTGGACACGTGGAGCTCTTTTATCATTAATATTTGTGTTTGTTGATATTCATCTGTTACAAAGCGCCACGCTTTTTTACCACGGTTTGGGTATGACATGTTACAAATCACTTCGATAGTCCTTATGAACCAAATTGATCCATATTCCTTTATTTTCCAATGTCATGAAGTACAAGGGGTATCCCTGTTTTGTAAATGTTATGTAAACGACAATCATGTCATGTCGTGTTTGAATTCCCATATCTATTATTTATATTTATATTTATATTTTCGAAGTTTAAACCAAAAATATGTTATTCATTTAAAATAATATTTAGCATTAATTAAAATTCATTTAGAATTATTCATGTAGAAATTTTTAAAACTAGGTAGATTGATCACTTGTATTGGCCTGGTGTTTGTACTGTGGAATTCTGGGAAGTTACCCGATTAGTATATAAACAGACGGCGATGCGAGGGAAGTCATCATCCATTTTTACTCAGGTAAAGAAGTGAGTCATCCGTTTTTTATTCGGGTCAAGAAGTGAATCATCCATTTTTACTCGAATCAAGAAGTTTGTCTCGTTTGAGAAAGTTTAAACTGAATTTGTGAATAGAGCTAGATCGACTAAAGCGGTGAAATTTTTATTCCGTCAATCTTTACAATTCAGTCGGATTACGGATTATACCGAAAGTCAATACAAATTGGACTGTGAATTTTTGTTTGAAATTACCCATTCAAACTTCGAAAATTTCTCCGTGGGACTAAATTCACCGCCTAGATTGGAACTTTGGATTTCGGATTTGGACACTTATTTTGGATCATATAATTAAGCACAGGCCAGTACCTTTTTGTATTGTGAGTTGTTTTGAAGGTTGAAACTGGATATCTGTTATTGCTATTGGATAATTTATTTTGTGTCTATCACATAAGTAGATCATTATAATAAATTATACAAGCTGCTCTCTGTGTCTTTCTGTTGCGTTCAGTCCGCATAAAAAAACCTAACAATCCCTATGATAAATAATAACTCTGTGATCTAAATGTATGATTAATTTATATCATAAAGGACTATTACATAGTCTTCCTCAAAGTAATTAGTTATTGGGAAAAAATTACCTACGTTACGCCAAATAATATTAAAACTCCATTCTGATACACTTTTTCCATTGTCACATTATATAGACTTTAGTTGTCAAGTGACTTACTTTTTTACACATTCAGACTCGTTTTGACGTAACGCACCCTATTCTTTGTGGAAAATATCTAGCATAATTACAGATCACAAAAACACCTTGCTTATCCTTAACCAAGCATGACTTACTACATAAACTTTTAAGAATAATCAACAGACGTTCAAGAGGTAACTTATTCTTATTTACTTCGCAAGTAAAATTACACAGGAAACCTAATTATATATATATTATTGGCACATAAACATTTATCAGAAAATATTTCTTATTTATTGTTTATCCTACGCGACTTTCATGTAGTTAAAAATGAAAGCAGTGTAGGCTAATCGTTTGGAGTTCGACATAATCCAGTTAGCAATATATTTGTTTAAAATCCAGGTTTACAAAATTACGAGTGGAATACACATGTCACTAACTCCAGGAAGTATACAGTTAGAATAAAGAGTTATCTCCAAGAGTGAGATTCAAAGAACACTTTAATACAAAATGTTAGGCTACACCGAGATTACTGATGATCTATTCAAACACCTTAATGTTAAAACTATTAAATTCATCAATTTAATCAGGTAATGGTACTGATATTAAATTTCCTATAACATCCATCAAATTAATTAATACTATGAGTAACTTATCAATTAACACATTGATTGAAAACTGCTCAGCCATAATCTTCATTAATTATTTAATATTAAACGCTGTACATGCAATTTCTAACTACATTATTCTACTTAGAGAGATAGCAATAGCTACTTACATAGAACTTGAGCGAGAAATGTGAGATCTTTAACACTGTTATGGTTGAATCAGACAGCATCAGTTTTATTGGATTTCTTCAAAAAAGCCAAAAAGCTTAACTTTTAATATATATTTGTATGATAATTTATTTGGTATTATTACTATTGGTCAAATAGCGTGTGCATCCAACTGGCAAGTAGAAATGTCACTTTATTAGATGGATTTTGTTGACTCGTCATGACTATAGGAACTGATTCAACAATTGGTTATGATTGTAGACGTTAAATTGTTAGCATATTTACACTTATTTGTCATCGTCCTCCCAAACTCAAGCTTTCGCCCAGAGGTTCTGATTTACCTGCTAATTCTTTTCATGCAAGTTATGTCCAGTTTCTAATAAAATTAATATAAACTTTCTCATAGCTTTCCACCTGCTGCGGTGGCGTCGATTTATAGATAATATAAACAGTTAATTCTAATACCTCCTGGAATGCATCTATACTTCAATCTATACTTAACATATACATTTCTCTTCTTAGTCAAGCATCGTTTTGTAACTCCTCGTATGTATTCATTAGGTGTGCCCAGCTTTACTTCTCATTACATGTATGCATGTCATAGATGAAACTTTATTTCTAATTTCTTGAAACATTTGAAGATAACGTAAAATGCCTCAAAATATTGTGAGTATTTTACTTTCATGTGCGGTCAACATAAACAACATAAAATAATATTTTAATTGTTGTAAACTTCTCTTTACCCATCGTGGCTAACCAAGTCAAACTTTTAACGTAAGTTCCTCAACAGACGGTTGGTTTCATCAGTATTTCAACATAACCAAAAGAACTAAACTTCCATAAATATAACTAACAGAAACAAAAGCGACAATAACATCTCGGCTACTGTTCATCTAAAAAACTTATAGCTTAACACAAATCACACCATTATTTATTTTATGGTTACACAACTTAAAAACATAATTAGGTTTCGGGACAATATCAACAATAGTGTGGTGTTACTTTGTATTTAGATAACATTATTAACAAAGAAACTTTTGAAAGGCAGTCTTCCCACAGCATTGGGTTTCAAAATAGAAGAACAAAAGCATAGACTCTAACATTATCTCATTCAAACTTCACTAAAACTTTTAATACTAATCAATATAATTTTATATTAAAACATAACTTTACTAACACAGGACTAAATTTCAAGTTATTTCATTATAAATGACTGAATTAGTTGAAACTTCCCTAATAAGCTTCATCTTACGTCCGTTTCATGGAAATTTATTTATCTCCGGCATTATTAACAGAAGTGTAAATTATATTGTTATATCTTTTCCTGTTCATATCAGTCATATTGCTTACTGTTTACTTAACACGGTTGACTGAATTTGGCTAACATAATATTATTAAAAGAAAAACAAATTAGGAATTTCTTCTCCTCCCCCAATCTAAATTTCACTTTTATTTTGAATTTATGATACCAACGTTTCTGTCGCCAATCACGCTTAGGAATTTAATCTTAAAGTGTGGAAAATATTGTTGTGGATTCATATCAATTCGAACCCGGTTCGTCACCTAGGAAGTTTGAAGCTCTATCACAGAGACAACCCGCGTTGCCTATTCTAGATGCTCCATAAGATTTCCATAATGCTTTCACCAAAATGTAAATTAGGCGTTAATATATTTCATATTTCATAACATATCCTACAGAAATTACACTTCCATGACAATTTTAGCACAATAACAGGCGACAATATCAGTTTAATTACTGTTCCATTAGTATGACTTACAAAACAAGACTTTTTAAATATTACTTACAGAAAGAAATGTTAAAATCCTCCTATATGATTCATATCATATTTATATCATCTTGCTTTAATAAAATACGATCTTAATATTAGCTTATTAGTTGGCCCAGCATGGTCAAGTGTGTTAAGACGTGCGACTCGTAATCTGAAGGTCGTGGGTTTGTATCCCCGTCGCGCCAACAATATCGCCCTTTTAGCCGTGGGAGCATTATAATGTAACGATCAATCCCACTATTCGTTGGTAAAAGAGTAGCCCAAGACTTGGTGGTGATGACTAGTTGCCTTTCCTCTAGTCTTACGCTGCTAAATTAGGGACGGCTAGCGGTGCGAGTAGCTTTGTGCAAAATTCAAAAAACAAACAAACATTAGTTGCTAACTTAATGATGTTCACAGAAAAGGGGCCTGGCATGGCTAGATGGTTAGGGCACTCTACTCGAAATCTGAGAATTATGGATTCGAATCCCCATTATCCCAAATTTGCACCCATTAATCCGTAGTGGCGTTATAATGTAACGGTCAATTTCATTATTCATAGGTAAAAGAGTAGCCAAAGAGTTGGCGCTGGGTGGTGATAAGTTTCTACCTTCCCTCTAGTCTTACACTGCTAAATTAGGGACAGGTAGAGGAGATAACTCTCTAGTAGCTTTGCAAGAAATTCAAAAAATAAATAAACAAACTCACAGAAAAAAATCAACATATCAACATTGTTTTTCTTACTTCTCAAACTGAACAAATTACAAAACTAGACGTCTAATTATATAGGTACGGATAGCCTCGCTGCTTTGTGCCATAAAACACTAGATCAATCAATCAATCTAATTATATAATAAATTAGAAAACTAGTCGTCCAACAATATTCAACAGAAACACTGGCCGCAACTTGTTATCTTCTCTTACAAAATCATTTCGTTAACAGACTTATTTACTTTTGAGCTGTAACTTTTAAGGAAACATAACTTACGTTGTTGTTTTTCCAATACGAAACTCAGCAAACACAAATTCTGCTCGTTATCACGACGAACTTTTCACAATCACATTTATTTGTAATTAGTTATGACAGTCACAAAATATCAGTTATTAAATGGCTTTAGCAGCCTATGAGACTGTTTACAAATTTAACTTCTGTTGTTGTCTGTTACTCATAGTTTAGACACGTTTGTTCTGGAAGGAGGTTTATGGTTCTCTGCACGTCTCTCTGAACATAAACAGTGGTATTACTAGATTAAGATAGAGTTGATTCCTTTGCAGGTTGTTTTAAAATGTATATTTAAAAAAATATTCAAGAAATCTTGTCATCTAGCCCCTGCAGTTCAGTTCTTTTACCAACAACTGTTTATGACAGTAGACAAAACCTTACGACATCCAGAAACTGATCTGCTAAAAGCTTGCACAGACATACTTAAATATCAGAAATAACTTTCCATTTGCTCTAAAACCTTTTAGGTATCAACTATGTTATGTTCTCCCATTTTAATGTACTCCTCTTAGATCTTGAAATATGATATCTTTGCCGTCTTATTTGCTTTATTTTTTTATGTTCTTTTTTCATTTTCCTTTCATCGTTTCTGTTGAGATAATACCAGTGTGGAAATATATGTAGTACTTGCTAATAATTTGAGTCTACAAAACGTAGCTATATCAATTACACATTTCTTGATGACTAAGTAGAAATATATAAATGAAGTATATAATAATCAGTTGATAATAAAAGTAGAGTGTGAAATCTGTATACCTTTTTATTTACGAAATGTGTGCTTCGCATTGTTTCATTGCTGATTTCACCCATAATCAGCACTTTACATTTATACTTATAATAAGATATTATTATTATGCCTTTTACGTTTTTAAACTTTACATTTCTTTTTATTACACTTCCAACTCTTGGACTACTCTTTTACCAACGAAAAGTGGGATTGACCGACACTTTATAACGCCCCAACGGCTGGGAGGGCTAGCATGTTTGGCGCAACGCGGGCGCGAACCCACGACCCTCACATTACGAGTCGGACCCCCCTAACGCGCTCGGCCATGCCAGGCTATATAATAATAATAGTTGTATTTAAATCATACTCTGCGTATTATATCTATTGCCGACGATGCTTTTCACTTAATCCAAAGATTTTTTAAGCCGGCTGAGATACAACAAACACAGTAATCGTCAGTACATTATTTATATAAGCCATATGAAGCAACAATAACTATTAAGGTGTGTAAGCGTTTCACTTATTGGCAAATGATTATGGTTACACCTGTCATCAGCTATTAATATTATATAAACAGTGTTTCGATCACTGATTTATTTATTGTATTCCAACTGGTGTGAAGAGGTCTGGATTAGTGAAAAACGTAGTCGCAAGGGATATGACAATTAATGTGTGGTTCAAATATCACTTTTATACACTCTTGTAATTTATATAAAACATAAGAACAACATAAGTTAGATAAATAATTTAGTGTTTAAAAGTGTACTAAGCCTAACTGGTCTTATAACAAATATAACAATAATTATTGTTTGTTAATTGTAAAAGGTATTTGCATCATAACATTGTTCTTTACGTAATGGTTATTTTTCGTGTATGAAACCTAAGATGATTATTTGTAAATAAGATATTATGTACAATATGAATAAAACTGATAATATATTTAACACTATTCGCTCGTTATTGATCCAGTATAAAGTTCCACAGTTTTATGATGTTTTGTTCTACACTTCTGTCAATAAATCTTCTTCGGTTCATCAGACTGACTGGATCTCAACACATAAAATCAAAACTGTTTGTAAACACCAGTTGTTATGACCCATAAAACTTACACTGGTAAAGATAAAACATATTAACATCGACTTACAAAGCAAAAATACATAATTTGTCAAGAGTTGGTTTGGTTTAAATATCGTGTAAAACTACACGAGGACTATCTAAGTTAGCCGTGCCTAATTTAGCAGCAAAAATTAGAGGGAAGGCAACTAGCCAACACCACTCACTGCCAACTGTTAGAATACTATTTTATCAAAAAATGTTGGAATTGGTGGTCACATTACAAATCTCCTGTGGCTGAAAGAGCGAACATATGAACATGTTTGGTAAAATGGGGATTCGAACCGGCGGGTCGCAGATAATCAGTCAAGTGTTCTAACCACCTGATCATTCTTGGTCACTTCATTTCTTCCAAATTTTTCATTAATATTAATGAAAAGATCAGTTAACACCTAAATCTTTCATTAACATTAATGAAAAAATCGGTTAACACCCAAATCCTTCATTAACATTAATGAAAAAATCGGTTAACACCCAAATCCTTCATTAACATTAATGAAAAAATCGGTTAACACCCAAATCCTTCATTAACATTAATGAAAAGATCGGTTAACACCCAAATCCTTCATTAACATTAATGAAAAGATCGGTTAACACCCAAATCCTTCATTAACATCAATGAAAAAATCGGTTAACACCCAAATCCTTCATTAACATTAATGAAAAGATCGGTTAACACCCAAATCCTTCATTAACATTAATGAAAAAATCGGTTAACACCCAAATCCTTCATTAACATTAATAAAAAGATCGGTTAACACCATGCTTCCCATTGAACATCAACAACCACTTACTTTCTAGAGTTCCCTCTAGTACAGCGGTAAGTCTCCGGATTTAAAATTCTAAAATCAGTGGTTCGATTCCCTCGGTAAACACAGCAGATAGCCCGATGTGGCTTTATTATAATAAAACACACACACATACTTTCTAGAATCAAATTACTCTTCAACCAGCACCAATAAAAATATCCGATAACTTCATATCCTCACTCGACGTGGTATAAATTAATAAACACACTTCTGCCTCATATATAAAAATATTAACAGTCTACCCAATTTTCTTCTATGCCTGACAGTCTATGTATGCTTTATCATGAGGACAGTGCAACTTGTATCAAAAATTCATGCGTGATGTTATTATATATATACATGTGCAATACTACGAACACATGTTCAAGTATGTTTAATATTGTATACGTATATATCAACACTATATATTAAATTATTGTATTCACTACGGTACAGGAAAAACTGCCAGATGCATGCAGTAACCAAAACCACTACTCTAACTGGATCTGTCACGCATTCTGATTATCATAATAGTCATTAGTCTTCCATCATCTATGAGCCAATAAATATTACTCTCTCTTGGATGACAAAATGTATTAATGCAGGGAGAATTCAACCTAAATAAAATATATTCAGCTTGAATTCACACAACTTGCTGTTAACCATCATGCTGTTATCTACACACACACACATATATATATCAATATACACACAGAATTGTGCAAGCTAATAATTATACAAAGTAGTAAAGCATATTCAATGATTCACTGTCATTGTTAACTGACGGCTAATAGCAGTTAGTAAACTATAACTTCTGTGCTGCCACCTGTGTGTCGCCAAACCTGTTAAAGTCACCATCACAAAAAGTAAACAAATAATAGTAAAATAAGGAATTTCCCAATTAAATTTGTCATAGCCCAAGTTATCTTCTGCAAAGTTAAAAACAATCTAATCATTTTGTTCTTATCATTTTCAGTTTACAGTTTTCGTCACGATAATGTTTTCGATCTTTACATTCATCCCAGCGTATAGCTGAAGGACTTAGTTAACGTGTTATTCACAGTGTAATTATATCGAAGCTGATAATCTTCCAGCATCATTTGTGGTTAATAGTTCTCTTCCAGGCTTTACCTCTTGCCACCTATGATGAAGAAGATGAGGCATTAGGGAGCTAAGTGGCAGCTCAGATTCCATCTCTCTCTGGCTCATCTAAAATTAACCAGATGGTTTGTACATTACCTTCAGTGAGCCAGGTACCGTCTCTTCTCAGTCGAAGAAGCCAATAACTCCTTCCCAGCAACAGACAGAAAAGAGAAAAGAGTTTTCTGAACCTCTGAAAACCAGTCAAATGAGTGCCAATAGAGATACCAATATAATATTGAAATACAGGCGTAACTCCAATAGTAAGTATGACATTTGCTGTTAAACTTTTACGTAACTCAGAGAATATTCAGCAACGTGAAAGTGATAAGCAAGGTGTCAGAAACAAACCTCGATAACCCTAAATTATGCTAGAACTAAAGTTTGATGAAACAATTGAACTGAGTTCTGATCAAAATTGTTTATTCACTTATATATGCTAGAACAAAAGTAATTTATTGTTTAATAACATTCCAGTTTCTCTCTTTAACATTTTTTTAATTTTTAAATAGCCATGTCGAATGTTGTGAATAACACCTGTAGGAAAGGCATTCGTATGTTTTCCAGTTTTTTATACCAATGTTATATCTACTTGTGTTTTACTCACAGTTAATGTACATTTTCACCAAAGGGTTTCTTAAAAAAAACTGTTGCAAAACTACCAAAATTAAAATATGAACCTACGATGTTTTTCATGTGCTATCTCACATTCAGTTTACCAAATTTTGTCATGACTGAGAGTGAACTAGTTAGTATTTATCTGAGAATACGATATTAGTATGTTGTTGTTAAAATAATAGAAAAATAAAACTATTAATATGGTTAATATCTCTCATGATCACAAGCGTATTATCCACATATCTGATACAGTATATCGATCTAAATGAAGATGGACGTCCATCAACTTGTCGTTTTTCAAAGTTATAAAGGAAATTATTATCGAATCACAGAACTAAACTCAATTATATTACTTGCACACAAAGTCGTCAGATTGAAAATGAGAGTCCTCAGTGAAAAAGTTTGAGTTTTTGGAAAATATCCTTGAGAAATATTTCATTATTTACTCACTGAAATAAATGCTCTACGTATAATTTCATCGATTAGGACAGGACATTTGCGTTGAAGTTATTTTAAAACTAACAGAGTGAAACGTTTTCTGGTATACGTTCTTCAGTGCAATGTCATTTTAATTTCCCTTTTTAAAATGTATTTTAGTTTCATTTATTTCTGTTTACTTAACTTTAATTTTGCCATTTCAACCTCGAAACCAAATGAGATAATTGTACTGTAGAATGGAAATTAAACCGTACTTAGTTGAGTTCATTAAAATAAATTGTCTTTAAAACTTATACCTATAGAATTATAAGCCAAAACCGGTTTACCCGATGAAAAAATGTGTCCGTAAACTAAGATAATAAGTAAATATATATTAATTCCTAACACAGAATGCTCAATACGACTAAAACAAGGTCAGATTGTTTGGAAAAGCTAAATTTGTTATAAGCCTAGTATCCCATCACAAAAAATTATGTAGATTAAATTGATTGTACTTTTAAAAATGAAATATAATTCGCGTTGAATCATTTTTAATTTCAGGCTTTGAAAAGATTTTCATTTTTTTTAACGTAAGCATAAGTAGATCATTCAGAAGTGCAAAATGATGCACAAAGTATTATTGGCTTTTGTTTGTTTTAAATTTCGCGCAAAGCTACTCGAGGACTAGCTGCGACAGTCGCCCCTAATTTAGCAGCATAAAACTAGAGGAAAGGCAGCTAGTTAGCACCACTCACCGCCAATTCTTGCGATACTCTTTTACCAACGAATAATGGGATTGACCGTCACTTTATAATGGCCCCACAACTGAAAGGGTGAGCATGTTTTATGTGACTGGGATTCAAACCCGCGATCCTCGGATTACGAGTCTAGTGCCTTTACCACCTGGCCATACCGGGCCTATTAAAGACGAAAGATCCGCAGCTTAACAGACGGGTATAATACGCAGGTAGTAAGAATTGACTACTGACTTTAACGCAGATATTATAATTTTAATGTGATTATTGGTACTCAGGAAGGCTAATTGCATTTTTTAAAGAATTATTTGTTAATGCAGTGGTTAGCGACCACAAATGCAAGCCCTGTCGCCACGACAAATGTACTTACATATATATATTTGGTTACTGACACATTCCAACCATTCAACGATGCAATGTTTTCACAAGAAATTCTTTGGTTGAAAGATATTAAAATCCTTTCTGGAGAAGAATATACGAATAATGAGTTTGTTACATTATACAAAACCCCCAAAAAATGTTTGAAAGAAAAGCGATTTCATTTCCTCTGTGGAAACAAAAAAAAAACTACTCTGCCTAACAGAACACTTGGGTCAGTATCGTGTTTCGGACTACACCCCAATTCAACCATGGGTAATGTTTCTAGCTACCAAGTGAAATCATGGAGAAATCCCCTAATCCAAGAAGTCATTATAATGAAGATGGTATACCTCTAGTACTGCTGACATGATCGTGAAAAATATTACAAGCTTCAAACATATCTCGAAACCAAAAGTTGGTTTCAAAAGAATGCTGGTCAGTCTCATAAGACCACACATTGGCCAAGTTTCTAATTCATCTCCAAGAATGTTTGAATTTTGCTTTGTGTCTGCTTAACATGTTAACGAAAGTCTATATTCACGTATAGTGGAGATTCTGTTGAGACACTTAACCTAAGATTTACCTCTCTGTCCATTCGCTTCTCATAAGCTTATTAGAATAAAAAAATGCAGTTAGCAATAATCAGTACTTCTGAAATAAATATTTACAAAGTCAGCACAGTATCTGAAATATATATTCAAACGCGATTGGCTCTTAGTAAAACAGATAGAACTACATCTATATCAATGTAAGTCATCAATTTTAAAGAGTACAGCACCTATTGTCAAATTAACTAGAAATTAAATTAGGTCTAGTTCAATTAGTGGGGCATGAGGGATATATTTAAATAAATATCAAATTGCAACCAATTCGATAAAATAGATAAACGTCTTTATTCATCACCCAATACCGGCTGATGGATTAACTCATACGTATTTTTGTCAAAGGATAAAATAAATATTATTTAATTTATTTTTAAGCTATCATGGAAATACTATAAAGATCGAGACAGGCCATCCTATTATAAAACCCGTGTGATGGGAAATCTTGTAAACTAGGTCAAAACAAAACTCGAATCCGGCATGGCTAGGTTGTTAGGATGCTCGACTCGTAATCTGATGGTCGTAGGTTCGAATTCCCATCACAACCACACATGCTATCCTGTTAGCCGTGTGAGCGATATTATGGAACGATCAATCCCACTATTCATTGATAAAAGAATAACCAAGAGTTAGTGGTGGGTAGTGATAACTATCTGCTTTCCCTCTGATATGTCAAATCATCCAGATTTTTGAAAAATTTCCAGGTGACCCCCTCAGAATGCCTTAAAAATTCACATGTGCTTATCTATCCATATAATGAAAAATTGCCAAAGATTAGATCAACATCTCTAACAGTTTCTAATTTACAGTCCTGCAAAATTAAATTAATATTTTTTTATTTTTGGCAAATTCATTTTCAGGCAACTTTGGCTGCTTAAAGCTGGATGAGTAATGGTGGTAGAAGGCTTAAATTTTCTACACTGACTAAATTTATTTCACAGAATTTAAAAATGGTCTCAAACCAAGTTTATCTTTTTTTTAGGAGTTTCATAGTGAGGCTGTAAACTCACCTGAAAACCCAAAATCATAAAATACATTGGTTTATTTAATAAGCCATAGCTCTAAGACACAGTAACACACCTGAACTGAATTTGTTTTTAAATAACAAACGTATGGTCAGAGGATACTTTAAAAATTATAACTCAAAAAGTAGGTTAAACACCATCCTGATTTTTTTGTAGATTATATTCAGAGATGTAAGAATATATGGCAAAAATTTGAAAAGGCTAAATAATTGGTGACATGATCAAACTGTGGCCTGAAGTAGGGCTATTTTTACCAAAATCATAAAAAGTTGCATGCAACATTTTTTTACAGATTTAACAGACTTTTATTTACAGCAATTGCTGATTTATCAACTGATATGTCATAGGAAATGTGAAAACAAAATTCAGCTTTGTAGCATATTAAGTCTTAGAGCTATGGCTTATTAAATAAACCAATGTTTTTTACGATTTTGGTTTTTCGGGTGAGTTTACAGCCTCACTATGAAAATTCTAAGAAAGATAAACTTGATTTGAGACCATTCTTTAATTATATGATATTAATTCAATCAGTGTAGCAGATTTCAGCCTTCTACCACCATTACTGTTCCAGCTTTAAGCAGCCAAAGTTGCCTGAAAATGAATTCGCCAAAAATAAAAATAAATTAACTAAATTTTACAGGGCTGTAAATCATAAACTATTAGAGATATTGATCTAATTTTTGGCAGTTTTTTGTTATATGGGTAGATGAGCACATGTGAATTTTTTCAAGGCATCCTGTGGGGGTCACCTGCACCCCCCTGGATGATTTGACATGGAATGATCCCTCTAGTCTTACACTGCTAAATTAGGGGCGGCTATCGCAGATAACCGTCGTGTAGATTTGGGCGAAAACTCAAACAAAACAGAATTCCAAATGGTATTCATACCCATAAAATAAAATGACGTTACTTTTAGCAATGCTGATAAAAACTTAACAAATTATTGTCAAGTGATTAAACTACATTTGCCAAAATTGTACGTTTATTTATTGAGAATATAGTGTAATCAATGTACTTATAATTTAAAATTAGCTACTAAAGATATTCAAACTGATAAAAAATTATATTTTAACCAGAACGCAAATAGTTTATTGTCGCGCAATTATTTTTAGAATCAATATCACGTAATCGTCACTCAATTCATTGTGCTATTACTATCGCCCCACCTAGTGGTCAGTATATTAATTATATCTTTATTTCATCTCACGTGGTGGGTCTGCATTTAGAGTACGCATCTATAACGCTAAAACACAGGGTTCAGTTCTCCACGATGAACACAGATATCAGCCCAATGAAGCATTGTTCTATAATAATGAAACGTGTCTGTCATTACAGGTTAAATAATTTCTAACAGATCTTGTATTTGATAATGAGAATATAGGAAGAACATCAGTATCATGTATTACGGAAAAAAAAATTAATTTGGATAGAACATAACTGTAACTATATAGTACGAACCCACCGAACGATACCATCATAGAAAAAACGTCTGAACTTCAACACACGTCAAAATGATATATAAAAACAGAAAAAGCACGAGAAATGTATTTTACGAATTTCTCTAACAGCACTAGAAACATGCTAAGAAAAGTAATATTGCGAATGGCATTGACAACATAAAAGTAGGAAAAACATTATAGATGTATTTTATAATTTCATAAAGCAATTTGACAATGTAAACACAGATAAAATATCAGAGTCTCACGTTTTAGCACGAGGCTTGAAGTGGTCAATCAATACACAATTTCCATTGCAACATTTAGTGTTTTGCTAAATTACTGTATAATTTAAAATAATGCAGGTAATTTTTGTATACGAGCTTCGATGTACATAAACTGACAAACCATCATTCACTGAGGCACTAAAGATGCTAGAATAAGGATATATTGTTTTTTTTTAACAAGATGTACAGCAGTGTAAAATTTCCTGCACTGCACTTAATACTAATAGCGGAATTTTACTTAAATCTCTTTGTTATCACGTGTCTCGCTAATATATTTGTACAAGTTACGTTTATAAAACCTCCGCAGTAACTAAACATGTCATTAAATGTTTTACACATCATTTTATAGTGGTTTAGGGGAAATACCACAATAATGGTTGTTTACAGTAAAAATTTCAAGAGTTATTTGCAAACTGAGCAATTTTAAAATATTTCTCTGGAAACAAAAATGATAGATTTGGATATTGGTACCTGAAGAGGAAGTTAGATGTAAAATGAAAGTTATAATCTTTTGAGGTATATAGAAATGTTCGATTTAAAAAAGATCAACACGAATTTAAAAGGATATATTTCTGTTTATTTAATATGATTTGTAATGAATGGTACCAGATGGCGCTATACACAAATGATTATTTTCGATAAACTTCAAATGAAAAGAATGTGCGATTGTTATGTACACAAAAATATGATTTTCAATCTCAATAAAGAAAATGCAAATAGGTAAAAAAATTTGGCTATTGTGTATAAAATATTACTGCTATATTGGATATAAATTTCACGCTTTGATGGGTATGTAAATTTCAGCTTACTGTAATAACTTAATTAGTTTTAAATTCATACCTCAGAGCGTAAGGTAATTCCACTAAAACATACGTTGGTATGTTGTAATAAAATACAGCCTAATAGCCTAATATCAACAAATCATCTCACTTGGCATCAGTTATAATTAGGCCTACTCTAACATCAAATAAGATGATATTTTGAAAGACAGGGTAGGCTAATTCAAAAGAACTTAAAGTAGTATTCTCAATTCAGCCATAATATAAGTCTATATAGTAAAATATTAACTTAAACTAATTTTATGTTATTGTTCTCGATAAAATGAAGAATAATTTTCACACGTTTACGAACAAAACGTGGGAAAATACATTACATAGTAAGAGTATTAATGTTTCAAAATACCATATAAATATTATGCATTGCAATAAAGTGCACTGTTAGCCAACAAAAAATTAATTAGTGCTGTTGTGTTTTCTTCTAGCAAAGTCACATCGGGCTATCTGTTAAGTCCTGCAAAAGAAATCATACCCTTCATTGTAGAGTTATAAATCCCTGAACCTATCGCTGTACCAACAGAGTACAATTAAGAAGTTTCATAAACAAATACTTTCTAAGAGAACAGAAATTGATATTTTTAAATAAAAGAGATGTCGGTGTCTTTTTGTTCTGTTTTTTTGGTTTTTTTTGCTTCAGTAACTAAAGGTTGTTGTTTATAACATTAAACAAAGTAAAGAAAACTGATAAGCAAAAACGTTAAAAGAAAATAAAAATAATTATATAAAAACTGATACTTACAAGGTATTGAAATAACAATATCTTGTGAAGAACACTGATCTGTTTTTGCGGTGGGTGTTTGAGTTTGTTTGTTTTTCAGCAATAACATATCTTTACAATTCCATGAATACAGTATAGGATAATTTTCTACTTAATAAGCGGTGTCAAAGTTATTAATTAAGATTTTAGTTACGGCTGTTCTTCTAATGTTACCGAATCAATGATGCTCTACAAACTGAAAGAATGACCTATAAATCTTTAACAACATGAGAAAAGCTTCTGACACTTCATCATAAGCTTATCTTATGTAGCGAGAGCTAGAAAACTGTAAATTAATTAACCAAAACAATGTTGTACAGACCAATATTATATATGCACATATATACAGAGAGAAATTTATTGTATCAGTAACGTATGCCTTTTAATCCAAAAGACGACCCTAAGTCTTAGCAGTTCTGCCAATTTATTTTTGACACATTCGTTGTTGGAGACAAATTTAAAGAATGAAACGCGCTCTACTTTTCAAAATCCTTGAAGATTTGCTTGAAGTCGCCATATAATTTAGTTTGTAAACTCTAAGATATTAACGTCAAAAGAATAAACTACAGATCCTTCAACTTTAAGACACTAAGTTATTTGACCAATTTCAATTATTGTTAGTGTAAAATGTAACTAGAATACGTTTGTTATACTTTCAAGTAAAATTGATTTATTTTAGACACAAAACAGATCTGCTAATAACGGGAGATTCGACAAGATATTTACTGCGAAGAAATTCTATGTTCTCTGATTATTGAAGCTGTGATAAGTAAAAAAGTAAATACTAAACACAAATATATAATTAAAAGTTATAATTTTCAATTAAAACAAACAGAGAAAATGTATACTTTTCTTGACTTTATTGGAGAGTGAATACTATTTCAATGAACTGAAGTTCCAAACTGAATCTTTCAAGATTGTATTCGAGAGCCTAAGATCTTGTTCCATACTGAATCATTCTCACATTAGCTTCTGAAATCGTTAACTTCAGACATATTTGTCCAGAACAAGTGGCAGTCACACATATGTTTAGTAATTCATCAGTAAAATACGAGAAATAAACAAATATTACACACACGTGTTTATTGTTACGTGTACATTTTGTAACATAAATTGTATATAAATATTAATAAATACATATGCGTAATAATATTTATTCATGTATGTAGTTTTCAAACTGTTAATTTGTATTAGTTTCAATAATCACAAAGTACACATACATAACAAAAGCTTTCAAAATCCTGGCTGATTATTATTTTAACTATATTAAGCGTACTTAATACGACAATGAACTACGGAAACATCTAAGAAAATTATGCAAATTTGCATTTCATTAACATTTAGTGAGACTGCCAAAAATAACAATAAAAAGGCTAAAAACAGATATTTTTAATATTTATTTGTCGTAGTAAATATCTGGTCAAAATGTGAAGAAAAATATGTAAAACAATAAAATTAGAGATATTTTAATCAGATACCACCATACAAAATTTTAGTCTTATCATAATATTTTTCTGACACAAAGAGCCCCCCAGTGGCACAGTGGTATGTCTGCGGACTTACACACTAAAAACCGGGTTTCGATACCCGTGGTGGGCAGAGCACAGATAGCCCATTGATTAGCTTTGTGCTTAATTCTAAACAAACAAACTGACACAAAGAGACATCGATACAATTATCAGGCTATTTACTGCTAAAAGAGGTCTTGTGAGTTTCCATCTTGGTTGTGAGTCGTTGAAAATCTGGCTGATATGTTGTAAAGGATCATATTTAGACCTTGTAGTTCTATTAGTTCTGTTTCCATAGCAGATGATTCGGTAACCAAAGGTTCGAGAATTGGACAACCATCATTGATCACATCAACCATGAATGGATTTACAAGAAAGGCGAAGCAAGGATTCAGCTTTTGTAGCTCCTCAAACATATCTAGGAAATTATCAAGCAGTCCTTATAATTTATCTTTGTATTCTTCCAGTTTGTGGTCTTTTATTTCAATATCAGACAATGTATTTACTCTCCTTTTGAAATTCGGAAAGTAACTGAAGTTTCTTAACAATGTCTCTTTGAAAAAGTCTTATTTTATTTTGAAAGTTGAAAATTGTTTGAGTAATACCCTTCCCCTGGAGTGCCAAGTTGAGAGTTTGTAGGTAATTCATTATATCAGTAAGGAACATCCATTCATCATTTCCCAATTGAGGATAGAATGTTTTATTTTCTTTAAGAAAAGTTCTAATAGGCTCTAACAGATCCACAATCCTATTTAAGACATTGCTCGTTAACAGCCACCTCACAATGCAGTAGAAAGAGACATCACTGGATTCATCTTCAAGCTCCAATTCTTCCCATTTAATCGTGTGAAATTGACAATTTCAAAAGCAAATTTCATAACACCTTCGTACTTAAAGTGTCTGGCTGCCAGGTGTTCACAATGAATAATGCAATGAACACAGAAAAACTCTAGAAAGCTAGGATCACTTTTCCTAAATGCAATTAATCATGCATTTTTCCCACCATTGCAGGTGCTTCATCTGTTGCAACACTGACGAGTTTATCCAATGGAATATCAGTATTTGTTAAGGCTCTGTCAAGTGCATTTTTAATGTCAACACACGAGTTGTTTCTTTTAGTGCCACTAAGTCCAACATCTCTTCTTTCATAATTACATCAGAGGAAACATAACGAAGAAATACCGTCAGTTGTGGATTGTCTTTACGTCTGTAGATTCGTCAAGGGCTATGCTAAATGCAAGGGAATTATTTAAATTATTTTGCATTTTGCTTGCAACATCAGCACTGACCTGAAAGATATGTCTCTCTGTAGTGTGGCGTGAAGCTAGTGTTTGTGATATTAGTCGCTGAAGTTTTGTGTTATTGGGATCTAACACTAAAACAACTTTAGCTATTTTCTTCTTAACAAATTCAATGTAAGAATACGAGCCTCGTATGGGCCTTTAGCACGAGCAGTATTCCATGATATAACAAAATTAGCTTTAGTCGTTGTATCAATTTCCTTACTTCCTGCTGGTTAGTTAGTGATGATTTTAACACAGTTAACTTGTTTTTCCGTAATTCTAATTTAAGTAGATAATCAGATGAAAAGTTTTTGTGATTTGTTTCATAGTGGTGTTTCAAATTTCTGGCTTTGTAATAACTGAGTGACACTTTGCAAATAAGACACAAAGGTTTACTTCATCTAACGGTGAATGCAAAATCTTCCTCCCTTTCTGGCTTAAACTTTCTGTTTTTATCTTCATACTTTAGCTTCTTACAATTTGGTGACGTCATCTTCCTTCACAAAATTTTTACAAACACTTCTAAAAAATTAAAGTGAAAAGAAATAATAAGCTTCAACACACACAAAGCAACCAAACTCTACAGTACCCAGTATCACACAAACACTCCACTAATTCACTGCCCGCAACACAGCCACACATGCCACAATCACACAATTGCGTGACCCGTCCACTAAAAGTAATATTGTCAGCACCAGCTTGTAAAATTACTGATTCTCCAGCACATTTCCTATGTAATTCTTGCTGATCCGAATTTTTTTATCCCTAACTCAAATCTAGTATTGAAATTAAGATTTAAATGTTTATCTATATTTACTCACCATGAACATTAAACTTACCTTTTAATCCAGTGGACTATCAGTTTATACCTGGTAAATAATTATAAAGCTTGAAGTTCTTTTATTTACCTTTCATATTAACTGTGATGCAAAAAGAAGCCCAGCCAACATATTTCTGCGAGTCCCACATTATATGTCAAAGAGTATCATGTAGCCAGCGAGTCGCGGTTTCGCCATCCTTGGTCAAGATTCAGACTCAACCCATCGAAGCTCCCCTTAAGCTCAACTTCTCGAATATCATCCCAGCCCTCCAGATCGACTTTGCAGCTTCTCCTGACTCTCTTTTTGTAGATCATGTACTTTAACCAAATAAATCTATCAATATCATTGCCAAATCTCGAAGAATCAATCTAACCATAAAGTCGTGTGCCTTATAACCATTAGTTGCGTGTGGGGTGAGAAAAAACAAATGTTTCTCACCGCCCCTGGTTATTTTTTCTTCCCCCTTCGGGGGAACGGTAAAATAATTTAACCTAAATACCTAAAAATATTAGGTTTATCCAAATTAAGTTCGTCAGATTAGGACTAAGTTAATTATTAAATTTAAATTAAAATCAGTAGTAACCGTAATATGATTCATAAAGCAACATAAAAAAGTCGTAATTCTCTAAGTATTTTAATTATTAAGTAAATTTGGGAGTTAAGTGTAACTGTTTTAATATAAAACACGTTGCGTTCAACATTTTCATATAAATGTTAAAATAAACTCTGATTCTTCTGTAACAAGATGATCAGTTAGATAGCATGCGTGCATCGCTAATGTTATAATATTCTTCTTATTAGAATTACTTTTATAAGAACACTACCTAAATCAGGATTTAGATGGATGTACATGATTCTGATATGTAAAATAATGAGCTTGGGCTAATACACAACCTATATGTTATATAAAACTTAATTTTCTTTCAAAATTAGGGAACAATTTGTCAAATAAACCACTAGAATCTAACTATTATTTTAAGCCTTTTCTTTAAACCATACAAGTTTGCTTGAAACAAATGTTTAAAGTATTTTTCCTTTGTTTACAATCAAATATACATAATTAGATTAAGCTTAATATTACACAGTTTCTACTATTAACTATTGTAGTGCAAGCCGTGATTTTGCAAACATGAACGAAACGATTTATTAATAACCGGTAAAGAGAACTATTTTGTGTTTTTCGAGTTTTCTTTTACCTTCAAGACTAATATATCCTGACACACAGTTCTACGGGATTTACCCTTATATAGTAACATACACCGCACACTATTACATTAGTATAGGACTAATAAAGCAAAGGCTCTGAGTTCTGCAAAAAAAATAGAGCGGTTTTCACTGTTATTAATACAGATCAGACATTACAATTAGTAACACTGCACAAGCCCTACCATTAATAACATAGAACAGGCTCTACTGTTACTGACATATGGCAAACTGCACAAACAAAAATTTGGCTTCATTATCAGTACCATGGAAAAGGACATGACTAAGATATCCAGATATCTCAAAATAACTCTTTAATAAAGTTTACAAACTACCTGTTTTGTAATTTAGTTGATAAAACTCAGAGAGGCATTAAAAGGGGTATTAAAGGGCGCAAACAACCAGATTTTTTTATTTTTAACCTTAAGAGAAGAATTATTCGGAAAGTTGTCATATAAACTCACAAGTTAACAGCGAAATTAGCTCCATTAATTCAACTATAACCTATCAAAAACCTAATAAACGGCCAGCAATCCTGTTTGTCAGTACAGTGTAGACCTATATGGGGCTTTCACGTTTACTTTGTACCCACATACAGTTTTATATCGTACTGACCAGGCAAACGCCATAAAGTAAAATTACGTTATGGCTAGAATAAGTCCTTCATATTTTCGTTTAAACCAGAACAAGTACTACGCTTCAGAAGGCTGTGGTCATTTGTTTACACTTACATGTTCTTAGCAATTTCGATGCATTGCTTAAACTGAAGGATTCAAATGACAGTATGTCTACCTTATGTTATGCAATAAGGTGTAAAATAGTTCTTACAAAAGTATTTACATAAGTATAATTATAACGTATACATATCGTTTAATGACGTTATACGTATATAGTGTCCAGTTTATTTTTGAAATTCATATGAATATTAATTTCAACATAACATGTTCATCATCGAGATTTCATCACTTTTATAGGCTCGCCATGACCAGCTGGTTAAGGCACTCGACTCGTAACCTGAAGGTCGCGGATTCGAATCCCCATCACACCAAACATGCTCGTTCTTTCAGCCGTGAAGTCGTTGTAATGTGACGGTCAATCCCACTCTTCCTCGGTAAAAGAGTAGCCGAAGAGTTGGCGGTGGGTGGTGATGACTAGTTGCCTTCCCTCTAGTCTTACACTGCTAAATTAGGGACGACTAGCACAGATAGCCCTTGAGTTGCTTTGTGCGAAATTCCAAAACAAACAAACAAAGTGACTGATATTAAGTGTGTTTTTGTTATCCAGTTTCCTGAAGCGTTTATTTTTAGTCCATGGAAGATATTCTTAAAAAATTAAAACAGTGTAACATAAAGTGATTTAGGTAAACTATAAGACCAATTCGTTCAATGCTCAGTAGCGGTGAACAATATGGATTGTTCTCTTAATGTTTTAATGATTATCAGTGTTTCTTTTTGTTTTACAAATAGCTAAAAATAATAATAATTTTTCCTGTGCTTTCCGAAAAATTAAATAATCATTTAGATGTGATAATTGTTACATACTAATAACAACGTTAGTTTCCACCAGCCCAGTTGTTTTTTCATTAAGCCACTTCGCTCTAATGCTTCTTGCCTGTAACCGTTTACTATCAAATTCGCTTCACTGAGTAAATCTTCTTTAATTAATCCACACGAAATTTGCTGCTATGTAGTACATTGTAAGCGTAATAAACTATTGGCTCAAATCACTGCGGATGCTCGCCTGTCATGCTCAGAATTCTGTGAAGGCATGATGCACGAACATGGTTCGTCAGACAACAGAAAAGATGGACATTTATTTACGTTTAAAAAAATACTCCTTCGTTTCCAAGCTATTCTACTACCAAAATAGTTTAATTGTTTTTATTCTTTTACTTTCTAAAGTGCTTTATTAACTTGTGACGAGAAGTTACGAGTCATTCAATACAGTTCAGTCAATGTGTGTATGATAATATAAAGCATAAAATGTCATAACCAAATGATCTTGAGAATTTTAGTAGTTCCATCACACTTCCGAAATTATAACGTCTGAAAACCGTATTGAAAAACAAAAGACAAGGCTACCACTGTGTCTTAAGGTATTTTTATTATCTAATAACATTATTAGCATTTTAATAGAAGTTTCGAAGATATACAAGCTCTGTTTTAATAACATAAAACAGGCTCTCTGTTATTAAAATAGAACGGATATACTACAGTGGTATAAAGCTGACTCTGTTAGAGTAAAATAGAACGGACTGTATAATAATAATAAAGTACTCATCTTTTATTAATTTGATAGCAGAGGCTCTACTCTATTGATATAAAACAGTCTCTACTATAGTAACATAGAACAGTCTCTACTATAGTAACATAGAACAGGCGCCACTAGAGTAACATAGAACAGTCTCTACTATAGTAACATAGAACAGGCGCCACTAGAGTAACATAGAACAGTCTCTACTATAGTAACATAGAACAGTCTCTACTACAGTAACATAGAACAGTCTCTACTACAGTAATATAGAACAGTCTCTACTACAGTAACATAGAACAGTCTCTACTATAGTAACATAAAACAGTCTCTACTAGAGTAACATACAACAGTCTCTACTATAGTAAAAGAGAATAGTCTTTATTAGAATAAAACAGAATAATTTCTTCCATAATGACATTGTACAAGATCTCCTATTATTATCTCAGAGCATGATCTATGATATTAGAGGCTTGATGCTTAAAGTGTTTACACTTAAGCTCTTACAGAAGGTGTAACTTTATTTATTGGTTCCTGTTGTCTGCAGCTTGTTTTTCTGTTAAAAAATAAAAGTGGTAGTAGTTGTGTTACGTACACCCCATAGTATGTTTAACGTATTATTTTATTTGTAATACATTTAAAACATATATTTTCATTACAGAACCAATATTATACCTATTTATTGCACGATTCGGTTAATATAAATTATTATTTATTATTTTCTATCTTCATAAACATTGGTTTCTGTATTTATTCTTTATAATGTCTTGTTACTTGACTCTACACATCAGTTGTAGCAATTTATCTCAGATGTCAGATTCCTCTTGTAACTGTCAGAGCTGTTAAATTACGTTCATTGTTCAGGAGACATTTTTCGGGAAGACTGTGCAAAGTTTTGCTTTTCAAAATGGTTATATTCGTATTATGTTATTCAGCGAACGTCAGTTTTAAGGTGATTCTTGAAACTAACAGGTAGTGTTGTGATCCCTAAGTGAGGTATACTATATTATCTCTTTATTGTTACTTCCATTAGCACTAGTCATTGAAATATTTAATATTTGATTTTATTATTTGGTAACTGTATTTTTATTATAATACTTTTTTTCCACTGAAATTGTTTTGCACTGCTAGCTTAACTTAAATCTCTTCAGCAAAGTATTACTATTGAATCTTGCTTTCTCACTTCTCATATCGAATACTCTCCATGATATTATGTTATCATATTACATGTCATATATCTGTACTGGTTGCTGAAACATAGTTTACAACTGAAAGCTTAAACTATATAGACCTTTCGTTTAGTTTGTGAGTTGTAAAAAGCTCACGAAATACAGACATAATTACATAGCGTTTGTAGTTATAATGTATGGTTCTGGTAGTTCACTTTTTATCTTATGTAAAGAATAAATCGAACATGGACAGTAAAAAAGTAATAAACAAACAAGCATTTTTTAATTCATAACAATTGTGTTTACGTATGTTCTTACCTACTGTCAACCTTACGGTTTCCTTATCCGTAACTGAGAAGCTTTCTATACACATATGCACGTTACAAAGACATAAGAAATTATTATTTGCTGACAAAAATTAGACAAAAATTCAAAAAATATGGTATACCAGAATCCAATATTGCATACAAAATCATCGTTTCTAAATTGCATTTGCAGAGAAAATAAACTAACTTATACTTATTTAAAAAAGTGTCTCTATCACACCTTGAGCTAGACTCGTCCATTGTCGTGGAGAAACAGATACAAATCCAGCACAGTATGTCTGACTAAAATTACAGTATCATCTAGTTATGGAAAGTGAAAATTCATAGCTGTTTCGATTATAACATTTTCATAACTACAAAACTAGTGGGTCTTAAAACAATTTTTTTTGATACAATGATTTTTAAGGGTGTATTTTCCCCAACCAATGAATACCTAATGACTATCCAAAGAATATATCCCACATTTTATTTCTTTTTAAAAATAAAATACGATATTAAAGGTGATAACTTTTTGAGCTCTAAGTTGAAGTGAAGCAAGGATATGTTAATAAAAGTCTGTTAAATGCTCCTGTAGGGGGAGATGTTAACCAATAGAATCCGACTATTCCGTTTGTATTTTTGTGTTTATAATATATTATCTGTTTTGCTGTTACCGATATAGCTTATTAGTACTGGTAGTAATAGAATTAGCTTTTGTTTTTAGTTGGACAATGGCTGTTCTATTTTTAATATTTTATTACACATCTACTACTAGTGATGTTGTATGAAATCAACTCGTAACAGTACAGTTAAATAATACTTTTAATAGAAGTTAAGACTACTGTCACTAATACTGATGAGTTTTACAACTTTTGTTAATAAAGATGGAAATCTATTATTTCTTATGTATATTTATCAGTTGTTATTCAAATCACATTCAGCATGAGCTATAAACACTTCAACGAACATGTGCGTCTAAATGTGTTTTCCCTTCATTTGTTCTTGATATCAACCTTGCTTTAGAAAATAAGTTGTTGACTTACTAAAACTAAATAGTTATGAAAGCAAATAGAATATCTGCTCGAAATTCAGTTTCTTCTTTCTATAGCCAAAGGGTATTTTGATTACTTAAATGAAAGCGTGGTGGTTCCTTCTTTCCTTTTCTGCTGATCAAATGTTATTTTCGAATACTTATTCCAAACATTTCACGCCATACTGCAGTAAAGCTTAACCTCAATATTGTTGTTAAGTCCAAAGAGAGACTTAGCTAGCTGTGTAAACTGATTAGTTACGAGGTGTTTTCCCATGAGCTCCCAAGTCCACTTCGAAATCGGCAGCAAATTTATATAACAGTTTCCCTTTTCAATTTTCAGATATGACTAAAACGTTTGTTTTCTTTTCGTATTTATCACGTGTATATGTGTCTATTATTTCCGTAATAGAAAGCAGTGCACTTTTTTTATAAATCACTAAAATTTTAATATTTTCATTTTTCAACTGTACATTTTATTTGATAAAAATGTTATAAACACGAACAAAAGCAAGAAATTTAAAACTGATATTATTTTTAGACGTTAACAGTTCGTTAAGTGTAAGGAATTATGGGTCGGATGCAAATGTTTTTAATACTGGATATTTAAAACTCCTTGCGGGTTCGAATCTCCGTCACATCAAACATGTTCGCCCTTTCAGCTGTGGATGTGACGGTTAATCCCACTACTCCTTGGTAAAAGAGTAGATCAGGAGTTGGCGGTGGGTGGTGATGACCTGCTGCCTTCCCTCTAGTCTTATACTGCTAATTTAGGTTAAATTACAGTACACAGTTTTAAAAACTAATAGTTAAATTTATTTGCAAAACATAGTAGTAGATAATTATATTAGACAAATTATTCACATGCTGTGTAAGGAAAGTGTAGATAGATAATATGAAACAATTTAAAGAAATTAGTAAAAGATAATTACTAATAACCCACTTAAAAGATATAAAATGATATGACTGATAATGAACAAATTAATTATATGGAATTTTGAAAGAAATCAATACTTATTTATAAAATACGCTTGAGAAAAACTCATAAGGATGAACTATAATACAAACTAAAAGCCTTTACTTTATTGTTTATAATAAGAAAATCTAAAGAAAAGTGTAGATATGATCTTAAAGAAAGGAATCCTGCCTAGAACATTACATGGTTAAAGTCTCCACCATACCATTTTTAACAGCCTTGATTACACTCGTGTATCCTCTTTGTTGTTGTTTGACTAGGATCAGGTTAATCAACCACAAGGTAACAAGGCCTATTTATCTAAGCTGATGACGAGGAGATTGCGTCGTAAAAGAACTGTAAACGAATTAATAGCTGGAATAACAAATTTATGGCTTGGTAAACGACAAAGGTCTTGTTCACTTGAACCTCATGTTTTAACATCCTATCCAAGCAATTCTTGAAAATAATTTGAATGTTTCTTTACCATTTGCTTTTCAGACTAAAGCAAATACTTAGTCTCAAGTTTCAGACCAAGATAAGCAAATTTTTATCCAAATTTAGGCACTAAGATGTCGACAAAATTATGTGTGCTTAAGGGACTGACCACTAACATGTACAAACATAAAAAGTCCTAGAATAAGTAGCCTTTTGTAAATGTTTAAGACCTTAATATCATTCACTATTGCAATTTATTGTAAAGAAACTTTTGGGTTCATTAGATAACCAGATATATAAAATAACTAATTAATTTATTGATTGATTTTATTCACCTATTTATATTTGTTCGTATAACACTATGTACACTTCCTTACACAAAATACGAAAAAGAAAACTATTAAAAAACTAATAAAGCAATGGCTTAAATGTTGTCTGAGGAGAACTAAAGTCAAATTGAACAATAAATATATCTTTGACTAGTTGGATAATAGTTAAAAATATGACTGTTATAATGCCAAAATAGTTTCAAAACTGTGCAACAACGTATTGCTTCTTTCATTGTATTTCCTTATAAAAGTTTTTATGTACATAACTTAAAGCAAATTTTCTTAAAATAAAAACATTGCAATTGTTAAACCAAGCCATAATGGCATTTTTACATATCGTAGTGTTCAATCTAACAAATATATTTTTTTCAATTGTAATTACTTTTCTTATTTAAAAATAAGTTATGCAATTACAAAATGTTAATGTAATCTCAATTTAAAGAAACGTGTTTTGATCGATGAGATAAAAATTCAAATGAAGCAGAAAATTTAAATATCGTATAATTTACAATGAAAAATACACAAAGACTTTTTCTGTAATAATGTACCAATTTAAATATTATATAATTCAAAAGAATATTGATACTTGCGGGAGATTGACATCTACTAACATGCCCCTTTGAAATTACGATAGATCATTGATCTTTATCAGTGTCTTACAAACTAATAATGATATAAGTGTATTTATGGAATTAGAAGAATCAAGTAATCGACAGCGTATTACATTATGAATCTATTTTACGTATATATGTGTGTATAAATAATTTTTTTATGTAAATGAACGTTAGAAGAGTGGACTGAATGTGAAAACATTCAAGACAAAGTTAGGCTAAAAGAAATATGCTCTCTAATAATGTTCCACAAACACTTAAATCTTACTATATTACGCTATTAAATAATTTTCTCGACACAATTCGGCCCACTTATTCCGACTGTAAGGTAAGTATAATAATGTAACATAATGTTTAAGAACAGCAAGGGTTGTTCCATCCTCTAAAGTAAACTAAAATAATTATATAAATATTTTTTTAATCTTAAAACTATCCTTTATCATTCAAATAGTTTTCAAATTTTTGCTTAAACTGACTTAACTTTACTGCCACCACAACATCCGAAGGTAACCCATTTCTTAGACCAAACACACACAAGAAAAATAAAACTGTCTTAACTGAAGATAACTCCTACGCTGCCTAAATTTATATTTGCGTCTCCTAGTTCTACTATTCTTCGCGTTAAGTATGAAAACTAGACATTGCGTCAGCACTATCAATTCCCTTTATAATCTTAAATACCGTATCCAGATCTCCTCTAACTCTTCTTTCTCAAAACAATTTCAGAGATCCTATCCTCATCTCCTACGACAACCCTCCAGCCCAGACACCACTTTAGTAACCCTCTTATTAACCCTTTCCAACAACTCAGTGTCTGTTTTAATATAAGGAATTCAAAACTGAACACAATATTCCAAAGAATAAAAACCGTATAACCCATATAGATTTCTTGAACCTGCGTGATTTTCTAACATGACAATACTCCAAATGTGACCTATTTGCCAGTTTTCTGACCACACACATATATAAACATGAAAAGTCCTTGAATAAGGAGCTATTTGTAAATGTTTAAAACCTTAATATTATTCAGTATTGTAAATCTTTAGATTTGTATTCAATATTTCTGTAGATACCACTTGTAACAGCACACAGCTTGGACGGCTTATGAGACTGGTCTTAATGACACTGTTAAAGTTGTTGCTATTCAAATTATGATAATCCACATGCATTGTCTTCCATTTACTACAATTAAAACTCATATGTCATTTATTCGCCCAACTCACTAAATGATCTAAATCATCTTGCAACTCAACATTCTTACCACAGTAAGCGACATCCTAGACGTTAAAAACATTAGAAATTTTGAGTTATTTACTGACTATTCTTTGATCTAAATCATTGGTGTAATTCAAAAAGATCAAAGATCTTAAGACTAAGCCCTGAGGTACCCCATTTGTGGTATTAATCCAGTTTGTTGACCTCCATTTATAACAACCGTCTACTTTCTTTCAACCAGCCGTTCTTCTGTCCAAGTTATCCTACAAATATTTTTAGAAGCCTTTTATGTGGCACCTTATCAAAGGTTTTCTGCAAATCCAGATACACCCTCATCTACATAAACAATAACCGTTTCAAAGGCCCCCAGTGGCATAATAGTATGTCTGCGGGCTCACCCCACTAGAAACCGAGTTTTAATACCCGTGATGGGCAGAGCACAGATAGCCTATTGTGTAGCTTTGTACTTAATTCCAAACAATCGATAAACCTTTTCAAAAAAATTTCAAAAGATTTGTATGACAAAATTTTCACCCAGTGAAACCATGGTGACTATCTAATAAAATTCTAAATTTTATTAAATCACTTTGCAAAACATCTTTTAGCATGCTGCCCAAATTTTTTTCCAATACTTATGTAAGACTTATAAGCCTAAAATTGCTGGGACAATTTTATCACTTCCCTTCAAAAGAGGAATGGGTTACCTCTACCACCTGCACACTACTCAAAGACTTTCTTTAACTGTATGGCTTAAACATACAATGTTTTAGACGAAGTTCATCAGAATCTTTTACTGTAGGATATCATTTCTGACAAAGTCCAACCTCGTTACCTCTGGCTGCTTGATACATGTAATACCACTACCGAAACTCTTAAGTTTTACAATCTTTAACTGTATGATATATACAAAGTTATCTGCAAAATTCGACTTCAGTACCTTTTATTGTATGATAACGTTTCTTAACTGCATGTTATATATAAAAACATCCCGAAACCGTCCAGTTTTGCTCTTATTTAGTGTATGACAACGTTTATAATACAGTTCAGCCTTACTGACCCTCAATCTATCTTATAAAAAAATTCAAAAAGAGATCGTTAGTTTGTTTTCCTCTAAGGTAGTTTTTGTAATTTTAGCTGCATTTGACATTAACTCACTTAGAATTCCACGTGTATGTTATTGTTCACTTAACTTCATATAATAAATTTATTCATCTCATATACATATAGGCTTAATCGTAATCAAAGAAAAAATATCACCGTTATCAGTGTGGACTGTTTGACCAACCAGCATAAATGAAGAAAGCCACATTCTTTGGAATGTTCCAAATAAAGAAAACGTTACCATTCATTCTTTATTTGTAACTTTTAAGTTTCAGTTTCCATAAACATAGGAAAGTCAAAGGGTGTGTTTAGAATAACCACGCACGACTTCAAACTCGATTCCCTTTTCATGTTAACACTTTAAAGACGTGTTCTGTTTGAATTTCGCACGATTGTTATCTGCGCTAACCGTCCCTAATTTAGCAGAGTAAGACTAGAGGGAATGTAACTAATCATTACCACCCACCGCCAACTCTTGGGCTACTCTTTTACCACCGAATAATGGAATTGACCGTCACATTATAATACTCCCACAGCTGAAAGGGCGAGCATGTTTGATGTGATGGGGATTCGAATCCGCGACCCTAGGATTACTATTCAACCACCTAGCCATGCCGGGCCATAAAATTTGTTCTAGTCATTAACTTACGCCTTCTGTAAGACTATTATTTAAAATGAAAGTTTTTAGCAGTTACAATTTGTGCTCTTTTCTTTACTATTTTGTATACAAAATCCGATTTTATTATTATTTATTTGTTTGATAATTTTTACCAAATCAATTAAAATCCATCTTTCGAAACTTCGTATGTTATCATGCTTCGTTGGTTTTTCTTCTTTTTTTCACTTATGAATAATCCATTTTGCTTCTCATGTGCTTTTACCATCGTTTACATAAAATACTGTATTCGACAAAAGAAATTAGAATTTACTCCAGTAAATCTCTAAGCCGATTACTTTAACTTTCATCTAATAGCCAGAGGAGACATGAAATAATACAACAACGTTTTGAATAACCCAACGTGTTGCATATTACTAAATTATGTCCTTATTTCCTTTTTGAATCTTGTATTATGATCTTTCCACCACCATCACGTTTAAAACTGTTATCGCAAAGCCTGAGAAATGAAACGTAAAGACTATCTTCAGGCAAGTGCTGAAAAATTAATATGTGATAATGGACGGGAGGCACTTTTATAATAATGTTTACATTTTAATGTTGGCGTATTTTAAGAAACTTAAAACATATTCCAATATGTTTTTAGTTCATCCGTAGGTTTTGAAAGATCTAACAAAAATGTTAACTGATAAGTTGGTTATGCAACTTTTATTCAAATATTTATCACAAGTTCAAACTTTCATTAAGTTATGATACACCTACCACTTGTTGGGCGAATGACAGTCCAAAAATGATATAGTTACTAAGTGCAATAAGAAACACCTAAATAAAACAGCGTAGCATGGCCACATGGTTAGGGCACCCGACTCGTAATCTGAAGGTCAGGGGGTTCAAATCCCTGTCACACCAAGTATGCTCACCCTTTCAGCCGATCGTTAATCGAAATACGCACTTCTATGCTTCATCTCACGTGAATATAATACGCAGAGACTTTATGATAAAAGTGCTATTCAAACCCCATCTTCATTTGTTCACAATAAACACAACAGAAAGCATTCCATCTGAATGGTTTTTCTGATCATATCTAAAAATATAAGAAGAAATGCTACCTAGAGATTGAAAATAAAAACAGTCTAGAATATATTTCTTTAACAGTAATAATAATAGAAAATACTTCAAACTTTTATAAGCTAGCAACGAATAACCATAACAAACTATAAGATATTTACGGGGACTCGGCTTTTCTTAACCAACTGACATACATCTGTTTTATCTGAAACGCATAACCTATTATTGTCAAATTATTTCTAAAATTGTCGACTCTGTGGTGTCCTTTGGATGGGGAACAACAAAGCTGTTTTCATTCTCAAACTTATGAGGGGCTCAAAATGACATTTTTTGTGAGACTTTTCTAATCAAGCCGGATTAATTACGTAAACTACGTCATAGCAGAGCCCCTTCGTCTGAATAATGCGTAAACTACATCACAGCAGAGCCTCCTCGTGTGAATTGGGAGCATGCAAGATCAATCTTCTTTATCTTTTGTGAATGACGCTCCTGTGTAGACTTTTATACAAGTTCAAGCTAAACATTTTGATTTGCATTTGAATTTACATCTTGTGTGAGAACTTAAATGTTTATGGTTTAATGTATCCATAGAATGTTTTCTTTACTATTACTTTATTGATACTGATTGATTAAAAGATGTGATTGCTATGATACTTCATACGTAGCTAAGCAAAACTAGACACTAATCAGGTCTAAAATATTTAATGTTTATGAACAATGTTTTTCCTACGTCACCTTGATGAACAAACAGAACGCAAATAAAGTCGACAATAATCACTTAAAACATTCTTTATTTTTGCCTGTCTGTCTGTATGTGACAGAGAGAGCGAATCACTGAACACATTCGCCACCAAGTCTGAATATTGTGGGCGTGAGAGGGCGGTCACGTGACCATCTACGACTGGTCCGTGGAACCTATAAAATGGCTGTTAGGAGTACTTGATATGAGATTTCTTCAAAGCTTCTTGAAGTCCTTTAAAGTTATTCGTTCACTTGGTGTGGCAGGTAAGAAGAGTTCACAAAGTTTTATTAAATAGTACTGTGTGAATAACGTGAAAGTTTACAGCTCTGTGTCCTTTAGCCATTACTTATAGATACCATTTTCTAAATCATATGTCTCTAGAACTAGCCACAAATGCTTCACTTTATATGAATGAAAGAGTACAGCAGTAAAGTACTTTATCATTAATCAATTCCATTCAGTGTTTCTTTGTAACATCTATAAGCCTAACGTTACTATTTTCGAAAGTCATGGATCCAACAATGGAAAGATCTCAGCAAACTGAAAACAAGTTGAAACACTTTTATTGCTATTTGACGGTAACATCAAATATAACTAACTTTGAAACATTTGACAATCCGTTATTTTCCTCGAAATTTGGAATCATAATAATTGTCATAATTTCATTATCTGAAAACCGTGAAAAACTTTAATGTACTAAAAACGTTTTGGTAATTTTAACTGACTCCTAATTCCACATTTTGTTTGTTGTTTACACCTCGTTTTGTTAGCTACAAAGTAAAGTTCAGTAAAGGTATAGGTTGATATCGTTTTTAAAAATCTAATTGCCGTTAGCAACTGTTTTAAAACGTTAGACTATCATATTTACCAACTCTAAAAATTCATATAATTTCAGTTGTTTTGAACTTTAGATTGTAATAACTGTTTCACAGTCTAAAGTTACAGCTTGGTTGCAACAAAACTTTTAGAAAAATTCATCTAGCAGTAACTGCCACTTGTCTACAAATTTGCATTATTTTTATAACTTTATAATTCAAAATCCTAGTGGTGCTATGAATAATTGGAAACGTTAGTTTTCATTCGTAGCTATAGTTTTCTGAACCTTACAGACATTTGTGACATCAAGACGAACTGAAAACTGTATAGTTTTATTAGTTTATTTTGTGAATAAATTCGGGTATTTTTATTATCAGTACCAAGACCAATTGAATAATTCATGTTTTGTTTACCTTGCTGAGGTATATAAAACTTCGAATTAATTCAAAAGGTCTGTAGTGTAAGGTGTCTCAAAAACTAGTTGAAACATGCAGTTTTCTAAAGTGTTTTTTTTAAATCCAGTTAATACCTCTTTAAAGCTGCAACGCTTGGAAACATTAAAAATAGCTCGAAACATCAGGCCTCTTAGTGGATCAGCGGTAAGCTTACAAACTTACAAAAGTAATTCTCGATTCCCTGCGATGACCAGAGCACAAGTAGCTTATTTCGTAGTTTTGCGCTAAAAAGAACACCAACAAAAACTTTAGTATAAATTAATTCTAAGCTTTCTAAAGCTTCAACTTATCTTGTCTAATATACTGTTGAAACTTTCGATATTTTATAATGTCAAACTAGTTTAAATCTTCAATTATTTTTAGCTGCTAGTTGTCTGTAAATACCCTTAATTACCTTTCAAAGTTTCATTTTTCTTTCAAGTCTCGGTACCCAAAGTTATCTTTCATGTAAATTAAGTTTTATTGATACTTTTCTTTTTAAAGTTTGAGAGTGGTGGCATGAAAATTACTTGAAAACTTTAGTTTACATTAGGTTTTACTTGTTTGGAAAATTCAGCTAAAAATAACTACTTTAATGTTAAATTTACATTTTTTGTTACTGTGAACAACATAAGCTTACGAGGTAGGAGGGATGGAGCAATCTCCCTTAGCTTGCAATACATATACCCATTCGAACAAATTTTCAACTATAGTTTGGGCAAAATTGAAAGCAGAAATATGGTAATTCAGATAAGTTTTACTTTCCTTCTGGAAAAACTGGTAATATAACACCTTTTTTTTACACATAACCTCATTCGGACCAAAACTGTACAGCCTCTCTCTAAAATATTTTCTGTACGTTTGTGATGAGCAACAATTCAATATTCAATTTATATTAGTTGTTACTTATTTGAAAAATTCAAACTATATTAACTACTTTAGTGTTAAAACTTCGTTTCCTAGTACTGTGAACAAGAGTAGAAAACTTCAATTCCATTTAGTTTCAGTGGTTTGGAGATTTAAACTCTTTAATTTCTTTCTTGTTTATAGTTTCAGAGCCAGGTTGCGTTAGCATCGACACTTCCCAAAATATCAATGTCCTCAGTTTCAATTTTTTTCTTTTTTCTTCAAAAAATAAGATTATTTTAATTACTTAAATGTGAAATACAAGAATCATTCTGTTATTGAAATTAGCTTAAATATCTTATGCCTTTAGTTAATCTCAATATGAAAATTCAGAATTCATAATTACTCGTCTAATGTTTCAAATCTTTATAACCTCGAAACTAAGTGGTACATTGGTTTTCCTTACTTACTTGTTGGCATGGATTGGTTCTGGAGTAAAGCTTTAGATTTTGGAGCTGGCGAACTGAGTCTCAAGTGGTACGAGTACAAGATATTCCATGCATTTTAAGGGTTTTGGTAACGTTTTCCTTTCAAAAGTGCAAGACCCCGGTAGCCTCGATACCAGTTAAAAACGTTAGGTTAACTCATCAGGTATAACAACACCGATTACGTTAGTTTCTTCACTTTTTAAGGTTCCAGTCTCTAGTCGCCTACAGAATAGTTCAAACATCAATTTTAATTGTTTGCTGGCTGTATAAATTATGGACTGTCTTTCTTGCTTTACAGTATACAATTCCAGTTTGTTTGTTTTGTTTGTTTGTTTTTGGAATTTCGCACAAAGCTACTCGAGGGCTATCTGTGCTAGCCGTCCCTAATTTAGTAGTGTAAGACTAGAGGGAAGGCAGCTAGTCATCCCCACCCACCGCCAACTCTTGGGCTACTCTTTTACCAACGAATAGTGGGATTGACCGTCACATTATAACGCTCTTACGGCTGGGAGGGCGAGCATGTTTGGGGCGACTCGGGCGCGAACCAGCGACCCTCAGATTACGAAGCGCACGCCTTAACGCGCTAGGCCATGCCGGTCCCAATTGTTGTTTTTGAATTAAGCACAAAGCTACACAATGGGCTATCTGTGCTCTGCCCACCACGGGTATCGAAACCCGAATTTTAGCGTGCAAGTCCGCAGACATACTGCTGAGCCACTGGGAGGCTACAATTCCAGACTCCAGAAGTCTCGAAACTAGCCGAAAACATCATTTTGTAATTTTTTTACTACTTATTAACTGAACAGATTAGAAGACCTGGCAATTACTTCACTGTCGCAAAATGTGGAAACTTTGAAACTCTGTTAAAATAATATTTATTTTGAAGTTCGGATAATTTTTATTTCTTCAATTTGATGGATGTGGAAATTTTCTTTCTCTCCTATGTGGCTAATATCTTATTATTCTAGAAGAAAGTGTATTTTTCTCTTCTGGTGTAATAAGGTATTGTAAACAGGTCAGTATTTCCTATTCCGCTATCTCTATAATGTTCCTGATTTATAACTTTTGCGGTCTTTTGGTTTTTTTAGCGATGTAAACAAGACTTTTCCTTCCTATTGGGTCTCTAAGTGGCTTGGTGTGCACTAACCACGAGAGTATTTTGTTGTGATTCCTGTACACTCAGAGTTCAGTTACATCTTTATGGAACATTTTGAAGTTAACTATTTTACGCCTCAAAATTTAGCTAAGGTATGTTGACAAGACATTCGTAAATCTCGTATACTATATAGATAAAATTAAATAATTCATAAACCATATAAACATATAATTTCCCGCAAAATATCCAATAGATATACAAAAATATAACAAACTTCCATCCCTTGTGACGATGGTTACAAAATAGACAACTTATGAGTGTACAAAGAATCCACAGTAACAAGTTAAATACCTCGACCACAGATAAAACCATTCCACAGCAAAGGCAGACTTCATGCACTAATTGAAAACAAGATTAGTAATACCAAGAGGTGTTGAGAAGGAAGAAAAATCTGTCACTACAACCCTTCTTATCAACGGATACTCGGAGCATTTGATGAGGATAAACCGTGAAGAATAAATGGGAAGGACAATAGAAACACACAGCCATAGTTCCTATGTTGGAGTTTTCTCTGAATACGCAAACATAATATAAACTCATAACATTACATAGAAGTCGTAGTACCATAAAAAATATTTGCTCTATACAACTTCCAATTCCATTCATTATTTCTTTATAACACTAAAATCCGTGACTCGATGACCCGCGGTGGGCACAGCAAATGTGACTTTGCTCTAAGATAAACAAACAAACTGCTATATGGAACTTGTAAGGGCTACTTAGGTGGAAAGGGTATTGTAACAACACATTTTATTCGTAAACATGTTTTAGCACAGTTTTATCACCCTTTCACTTCTAAGAAAGAGTTAAAATTCTACGCGTCTTTGATAAATATATATATATATATATAAGGCATACATTCTTCTTTGAGGAATATAGAAAACGGCCCTTCTAAACTTTGACTTTCCTTTTCAGATTTTGATTTGTTTCCAGTTGTAATAAAATATATTTTAAATACATAAAAGAATGTAACTTCATTTTTATCTTGTTCTTTTATACTGAGGTATGTACTTTTGAAAATATTGTTTATAATCTATATTGTAATCCTCGCGAGGAAATCTATAACGATGCCATTAAATTCTATTGGGCCCGGCTTGTCCAAACGTGTTAAGACGTTCGTAAGACTAGCTGTCTTACACTGTTATATTAGGGACGGCTAGCGCAGATAGCCCTCGAGAAGCTTTGCGCGAAATTCAAACAAACAAACATTAAATTCTATTGTTTCAGCTACTAAGATCACATAAAGAGATTTGTTAAATTTATTTTAGGTAATTAAACTGTGACGTACCAACCCTAAGAGTAGGTCATCTTCAGGCTATGCACGATTTAAAAAATACAAATTTAAATTGTAATTGTTCTTCGTAGCAATGGGCATATTGCAGTTATAAATATTTATCTTTAGCGGCGATCATTTGTCTCTTGTTAAACGAAAACTACACAATGGGATATCTATGCCCCTATCCATCGCTATTATCGAAACCCGATTTTTACTTTATAACCCACAGATTTTGCTGTGGATAATTTACGGATTTCACTCTAAACACTATTCATAGTATTTGTGTTTACAATATAGACAGGTGCAAAATATAGTTGACTTCCTGGTGATATGAACATTTGCTTCGCTTCTTCTTTGTAGGTATTTTGGATTTTAGATATCCAGAAGAGTAAGGTGCAGGAGATCTCTTCCTCCATATGAACATTCAAGAACTTATTTGTTTGTTTGTTTTTAATTTTGCGCAAAACTACACAAGGGCTATCTGCACTGCCGTCCCTAATTTAGCAGTATAAGACAAGAAGGAAGGCAACTAGTCATTACCACCCACCACCAAATCTTGGGGTACACTTTTAGCAACAAATAGTGGGATTGACCGTCACATTATAATGGCCCTACAGGAGAGAGGGCGAGGATGTTTAGTGCCAGGAGATTAGAATTTTCGACACTCAACAATTTACGAAGATATTTTATTCATCATCAGTAGTGAAGGGTAGGTTGGGTTAATGTTGTTAACATAATTCGTAAACATTGTTTCTCAAGACAGATTACACGATCGGCATCTATAGGAGTGTGTCTGTGTGCATGGCTATATTTAAGGCAATACTCACTAGATAGATTAGAAAAATATTAATTAGTTAATGAGTTAGATAAAGTTCCGTTCATACGTAGTTTATTATTTTCGCAATACATTAAGTCACTGGATTGAAAATTAAACTTTGTTTCCAAGTCAGTCAACGTTATTAAATTTGAAGAAAGTGGGGTAATTCTTCGTCTCGTCATGAATGATAGTTTCGATGACTTGCTTTATGACTTAATTCCTTCGAGGACTGAAGAAAACTAGAATTTTTCTTTCTGATTGTGTGTTTATAATTGTTGTACGACAAAATAATCCAAGCAAAACATCGAAAAAGTATAGAAATTGCAGTTTGAGGTGGAATAAATAGACATTATTAAAAGGATTTGTACTTTGTCAAATTACAAGGTTCTGATGCTTTGCTTTTACTACAGTGTAACCAGTTATTTAATTGTTGACTAATGTACTAGTCTTTTCTAATGTCTATAAAACATGTTTCATGCGCTTATTATGTACAGAATTTGAGTTTTCATCTACCTTCGTGTATTGTCTCAAATCATTTAGATCTTCTATCACTTGTGCTATGTATAGACTCTTGTTGGATTTGTTTTTATCTCCTTTCTAAGATCCTGTTATAATTACATTAAGTATCTTATTGAGTTAATTAATTCACTCGATTTTTGATTTTTTAAATTTCTTTTAACCTTGATTGAAATTCTATGTAATTGAGCTGAAAGTTATTTAATAAAGGTTTTCATGGGACTTGTTTTTGGTTTGGGTGTTAACATGTTTTTCGATTTCAAAGGAAATGTATTGTTGTTTTTTAAGTTTGTACTATTAGCTTATTATTCTAAACCACATACTACAATCGTCCTAATGTTTAAGCCTCTTGAAGAATGTGCAAAGTGAAACGTCGAATTAAGAAACGTTTTTCACTGAAAAAATCAAAAGAATACTTTTACTTTTTGAAGTTGCTACACGCTCGAGTGCACCAATTCCATTTTGATGCTATCATCGACACTAAGGTGAAAGTCCCACATTGTTTATTTACTAGCTAGCTGTCTGACAATTCAAGTGTTGCTACTTGCTTAATTATCTAAGCTTTGGAGACCTTGATAACATTGTTCCTTCTTCTTTACGACAAATCGAATCGTAATCCGAGGGTCGTGGGTTCGGATACCCGTCACACCACACATGCTCATCCTTTCAGTCGTGGGGTGTTATAATGTGATGATCAATCCAACTATTCGTTGGTAGAAGAGTAGCTCAACAGTTGGTGGTGGGTGTTGATAAATAGCTGCCTTCTCTCTTGTCTTATATTGCTAAATTAGGGACGGCTTGCGCAGGTAGCCCTCATGTAGCTATGCGCGAAATTCAAAACAAATAAATCCTCATAAATATATGATCTGGAAATAAATATTGTAAGCATGAGTTATTTAATATTTTCTCATTGAATAAAATTGTTTTTTTATTTGGAATTACACACAAAGATACACAATAGACTATCTGTGCTGTGTTCACCAGGGGTATCGAAACCTGATTTATGGGGTTGGGAGTTCACAGACATACCACTGTGTCACAGTGGCGAAAACAAACCTTTTAATAGCCTGATAATACTTAATAACTTAAAAGCTTTATAATCTAGTTGCTAATCGATTGTTTTCTGCTTATATATTTCTTGTGTTTTGATTCCTTACTTGTTAAAAAAAAATAATTTCAGATAAAAGTTATAATTTTTTTCACTATTCTTATTTTATCTGAGGAGTTGTAACTAGACCATTTCTATATTTAAGGTTTTGTAGAATTACAAATTCAGATTTTTTTTATAAAAATATATTTTATGGAAAAAATCAAAATTTACGTTTTTGAAAAGTGTTAATAATATTTTTGGTCATTCTTCTAAACGAACCGGGGACTACTTTTATTTCTCTACCTCCTGGGTAGTTTCTTAAGTGACTTCATGGCCTCACTTGAAGTATGTATTGGAGAATCATAATGGAACATAACAGTTATAACTTAACTCAAATGAATTATGGTACCCAGCAGGAGATTTAACACACAATGGCTTTGGTTACCTCTTGTGAAAGCCAGCTAATTGCAGGCACCGCGGTACAGGACTTGTAAGTAAGAACCCCCTCTACGTTTAAGTAAACTTACATCAAAAACCGTGTGATGCAACCACGATCTTTATCCATTTTCAAACCAGGTTTAGTCACATGGAACAGAAGTAAAGTGGAAAAAAAAGTCGAATCACATGTCAAAACAAACAGCATGAGCTCTAACGACAGATTCTTTTTTAAGGACTTGTGTTGCAACTTTTAACCTATTTGTTAAGCAAAAAAATAAAGACTCACAAATCAACTCAAATGTAGAATAATACTTGTAACACACTATTAAAGCATGGTGTCCAACAAGTATTAAACAAGGTTATCTCTACGTTCATACTCAACGAACTAGTTGCGTTGTATCGAAACTGCGTTGTTCAGAAGTGAACTGAAACAAATTCTATGTTTCGTGATGATCTTCAGTACTATAGGTCCATTCCAAGTTCATGTTCCTACTGTAATAATACTAAGTGATACAAACCTGCAGAACATTTAGAAACATTTATGCTTTACAGTGATAAAAAAAACCTTCCTTCTCTTTCCAGACAAACAAGATGGCATCTGCTTTTCAGCTGTTCTTCATGTTCATGCTGTTAGCCGTTGGTGATAAAACAGTTAACAGCAGGTATCTACCTAAATCGGTAAGTTTTAAACTAAGCTGCTTTTGGAAAGACTAATATAGCAGGTATATTTGGAAATAGGACTCGTAAAATATATATTGTTTCAACGTTTAGAAATGCAGCTATTTATTGTACAACAAAAGTCTGGCATCATTGTGTATTGATACATTTCGTAAAGAACTATAGTGTTTCAACAGTATTTGTATGTGATGTGTGAAACCAACGTTTAACATTTCTTATTGTTAGTTTCACCAATTAAAATAAGGTGGCATGCCATTGACATATAATTTAATATTAAAATATCCATGTAATGACAACTGCATATCAATTGAGTTAACGTCATGTGAGGGACGAAAACCACGTATCTTTAAAATGATATTAGAGTAGCTACCATGTCAAAACCACGTGACAGAGAGAAGCCCAATGTCTTTCAAAAGGTACTTCTAAAATATTTGTTAGAGCTACACCATTAAGTGAGACAAGTTGTCTATAAAACTAGATTTTTATGCTATTGATGTCAAATACGCTTTACGGATAAAATAACTAAATAATATCTTATATTCCAAATATATACAAAGTAGTTGTGTCAGAGCCATCTCACGCATTGAAAATGCATATTTCTAAATAAGCACTAAATTTTATTTGTGTCAAAACTATAAAAATGGCAAAAACAGAATACTCAATATTAATAGTTACCCACTATGTATTATTTCTTGTCAGACCTACTTGGCTGTTTGATTATTTCTTTCAGCTCAAACTACACACTAGGTTATTTGCATTATGTCCACTACGGAGATCTGAACCCCAGTTTACAAAGTCATAAGTCTGAAAGCTTACTGGTGATCTACTGAGAACTTCAAGTGACAGAAAGAACTATAATTATCTCCAAAAGTAGTTTCAAGCTGATATCTGTACAGTATTTTCATCAGAGCCACACAACTGTATGAAATTGGAAATTTTCAAACTGGGCCCTTTAACTAGCAGAAATCGAATATAATTCTATATTGATACTTATAAAATATTTTTGTCAAAGGTGCATAAGGGATCCAAACAACATTTCAACAAAATTACGCTAATAAATTATTGGAGTTAATATTGCAAATCCAACAAAAAACAGAGTTTGAAATGGAAAAAATGTGTCTTGGCTCTCAAGCTTTTTTTTTCTGAAATTGAGAGAGAGAGTGGGTAAATACTGAAGAGTTACTTAATCCCTTTTCCCCTATGATTCAACGAGAATACAATGAGAAGGTAACACAGAAGAGACTGTTCTCTAACACTTTTAAAACAGCTTACATTTAAACACTCTGTACAAACCTAAACAGATAACAAACAGGTGATTTAACGAGAATAATTTGCACCCCTTCAGACACACACATAATAATACATTTTCATTGAGTCAAGAACATTTCAAAATCGTGCCAATCTATAAACATTTGATTTTGTTAAATGATGGTACTCAAACGTTTCAAATAAAAATATGGCGGTAATGCGCAACGACGAATACCGTGCCATTTCAAGCGGTGCAAAAAAAAAACAAATTTGCTTCTAAATTATAATCATATACTATTGGTGTCAAAAGAACATAAAAGTAGAAAACACATTATCCCTCAAAATGACACTAGTACAATATTTGTTTTACAATCACTTCTGAGATTATACTTTATATGTTATTTCCACTAGAGCCTCGTGCTAGGAAGAAACTTCAACGTATTTCACTATATAGTACATAGGAAAAAGTAATGTAGCCAGTGGAAAATATATAGAACTAAACTGACGCTACACATTTGATACCTGAGTGATACCAAACGGAACGAAACCGGTAATCTTAATTTCAGTGAACGTGTCTATAAGAAACCGAATGCTCCTGAAATGAAACTTCTATACTTGAAGGACGGACAGAAAACTGTTATTTCAAAACTTAACTTTAATTGTTGCCGTCTGAATCAAAAGACGAATAGAATACGCACAATTTAAAAAATATGTTGAGTTATATCTGGATCTCACTTGCAATATGTATACATATTGGAATGGATAATTTATTGTTAAAGGCATTTAGTTATCTCACTGAAAATTAACGTTTTGCCTATTATTTAAAAATCTAATTAATTAGAATTTACCTAACAATAATTTATGCATTTTTTTTTCCATTCCACTAATATATTTTGAAAGATGTTCCATCTTACAATACAAAAAATTGTAACGTTTCTCTTCAATAATCGTAATCTGAGGATCACGGGTTCGCATCCCCGTTGCGCCAAACATGCTCGCCCTTCCAGCCGTGGAGGCGTTATAATGTATCGGTCAATCCCACTATTCGTTGGTAAAAGAGTAGCCCAAGAGTTGGCGGTGGGTGATGATGACAAGCTGCCTTCCCTCTAATCTTACACTGCTACATTAGGGACGGCTAGCACAGATAGCTCTCGAGTAGCTTTGTGCGAAATTCAAAAACAAACAAACTCTTCAGTAAAATATTCTCAGACATGTCTTCTTGTGTCCGCACAAAGGTCTGTGACGCTTGTACTTAATCAAGTGCCACAGAAGAGACCTTTTGGTAACATTTTTAAGGCACGACAGTTTTTGAACCTACACAAATACCAGCAGATAAAGTAAATATATTAACACAAAAGAGACTGTTCTCTAACAGTTTTAAAGTGGCTTACATTAAACACTCTCTGTACAAACGTACATCTGTAACAGTTTTGAAATAAAATATTTTATAACATACTATCTGCACCTAAACGGATAACATGTCATTTAACAAGAATACTTTGCACTCCTTCAAATACACACAACAAATAGTCCAACCTTTTTAATGTCACTTAAAGCAAAATATTATACTGTCTTACATATAAATAAAACCATATTTCCGAATTCTTTGTATAATAATATAGTGTGGTATGAGTGGTTTGAGACTTCTAGCTATTGGCACATGGGTAGCCAGATCTGTCCATAGGTGAGCATTTCACGATTTCCAACTCGGTATCAGAAAGGCCCTTGACGGTATTAATTTGATAAATTTCATGAATGTCCATTTCATCGATTGAGTTTGAGTTGTATGAGTTTGCTCCCTACGGTATCTGCCCTAAATGTTTCTTCTGAATATAGTCACTGAAGTAACAGACCAATACGTTGGTCTAACACCACAAAAGAAAATATCTAACGTTTTGAAAAAGTGATTCCTTATAACATGTCATGTAAATCTTAAACAGGTTAGAGATAATGGCGTACGTTTAGTCCCAGAAAAGAGACCTTTCTGTAACGCTTTCACGGGCTGTGGAATGAAGAGGTCACCAGACGCACTTGCGAACATACAAGGCGAGCCTGACATGTCCACTCTTAGCAGAAAAATTATGGCTGAAGCTCGACTTTGGGAACTTCTACAACAGAGAATACTTGATAACGCTGCCACAGTTGGTTTAAACGATGAAGTAAGAAACAAATTACTCTAGAGTTTTTGTTTGGTTGTTTTTCTCACAATAACTAGAATTATGTATATTTTTGAAATTATTTAGCAAATACTGTTTAATGCACGGAATGTCTTGTATAAATCTATACACGATAAAAAGAATAAAACTACATAGAAGTTGTTATTAATGATTTGAAGATCAATCTACCGTTAGTCGCTGAGCTATATTCCCCGAAAACCGTTATAAGTCAGTGATAAGGAGTAAATTGAATAGTACATTTGACTTTACATTTGACGGATTCAGAAAAATCAATAAGTAGCACAAATTCTTTATAAACAGAGATTTACTATTGTGTATAAAAACAAACTAAAAACCTCATACATAAGACAGAGTGGAGAAAACTAATTAGAAACATAACTCTAAACACATTGAAAGTGAGACGGACCTGTAAAGTTAAGTGTGCTACCCCAATTCTGTTTATAATGAAAATGAAACTATCTGTTATACTAGCAGGCCTAAATGCTGAAGGATATAATTTATAACGTGTTTGATAATTTGAAATTAACTTCTTACTAACGGATATATTTCTATTATCTTCTATAATCAGATATTAACAGTTTCTAAAATAAATTTTGCTTATTAAAGCTCGAGATCAAAATGTCTGTAAATGACTTACTTTACAGAATAATTTGTCGTAGAAGTGAACAGCCGGTTAAATAATGTTTATGTACCATGAAGAAACATTTCACTAAACATATTTTTCACGTTACAGATTGAGATCAGTACACCGTTACTTGATATGCTAGCTTCCGGCATAAGGAAACGACGATCACTCCATTGAGTTGGAACTACATATATGTTAGTCCAGTGTTTTATTTACATTATTGTTAGTTTCACTATGAGAACTTTAACGAAGCAGTTAGTTTTATTTTTTTATCTGAAATAAATGATTCTTTGACTTTACGTAAGATAATTAAATTGCGTTTTACTTTAAAATTGTTTGATTAAAATTTTGTTGTTGAAATGTCACTCCATATCATATTTTTTGGAAATTATAGTAATTTTCTATCCGGAATTACACTGAAAAAGTCTAATAGTTTCACGTGTGAAATGTAACATCTGTTATATTTTTCAGTTTATTTTATTCCTTTAAGATAAACCCTAAAATAAAAACAGAGTAATTAATGTCAATTCTTTTGAATACTCATTTTGTATCACTACTTTTTTAAATATTCTAACACTATAAGATATAATTAATTTTTTTTCTCCCACAGGTACAACCGTAAAACGGACTTGAAGAAGTAAAATCGATTTAGTTGATTATGACAGTTTAGATGTTTCTATATCTCATTCTAGATTGTGGAAGAATTTCCTTAAAACAAACCGCTGTATTTGTATTACAAACAATTAATTCGTATGTACTATAATTTTTTTAAAGTGATTTATTTTTACAGTGAACGGAACTTACTAATTTCTAAGAATGAGATTTCCGTTGTGTACCTTTGTGTATAATAAACTAAATCCGCATAAATAAACCAAAAAAGCCTACTTCTTTTTCTGTGTGTATGTGTGTGTGAGTTGTCATTAGAGCAAGTTATGGACTTTGCTTTCTGACTTAAGGATCTCGATTCTAAAGTTTCATATTAAAACATATGTTTAAAGCATAGAGCCTTTCTTATAAATAATATAAATGCTCGTAAACACCTTCACGTTTTTTGAGAGCTCTTGAAAAATAAAAATTCGCAAAAATTAGTTATAATATAATCAAGAATCTATAATGTAAGAAAATATTTGCATTTACAATTACGTTTGCTCCACCCAAGTGAGCCATCCACTGATTGGCTGCCTCAGAGAGAAGAAGGTGAGAGAAGAGAAATGCAATGATATCATGACGTCATAATTTAACAGATTATCACCAGAGAGCGAATTGCTAGGCTCTTATAACAGGCAGCAATGATGTATAGTTCCCCCAAATAGGATTAGCGTAAAATGTCTCAGCAAGACTATAATTAATACAATTGGTTCAAAACACTAAGTCTTTAGTCAATTACATTTCTAAACCATTTCAATTATCCTGAAAAGGATACTTGTAACTAATTTGTTAGGTTTGTACATTTCCTGACCACTTATATGTAAATCATAAATATCACAAAATATTATCAATTTTACCATATTATCCACTTTCACTAATTTGTCTTTATGCTATCTGTGTAACTAGACAAAATATTTCATTTTACATACGATACTTTATCGTTATATACACAAGTTTTGGAAAAGGTGGACACTATACTTTCGCATATGATAAATGCATATTTTTAATTAACTTAGTTGTGTTAAAAACCATAAATTTAATGGCTATCAAGAGGATTCTAATAAATATGGGGTGTGAGAAACTATGAACAGTTTAGAACTGTATTCCATACTTTCACTTGATCTGTGTACACAGAACTGTTTGGAGATATGTTTGTCTGTGATCAATGTCTATTAACGCTAAACAGTCTCAAAGTGTAATGCAAGTTTAGCCTTCTATGGAGAATGGAAGAATAAATAGTAAGTCATTCATGTATTAGTTTTAATTGCAGCACAAGGAATTAGAACAGATATTGCAATATCCAAAATAATGGTTTTAACCTAGTTAAATTTAGACAACGATGGTGTAATAACATATGGAAGTATCGTAATACTGTCACAACGTATGACTGTCATTAGAATAATGATTTTAGCCTAATTATGTGTGTGGTTTCTTAAAGCAAAGCCATATTGAACTATATGCTGAGTTCATCAACTGTAATCGAACCTCTGATTTAACGTTGTATATCCGTAGACTTACCAAATGTGGTAAAATACTTCAAATCCATTTTGCATCTTCGTATTTGTTTCTAGAACTATAAGTTACTGGATGATGGTTATCAAACAAATAAAAATGAGTATTTAAACTAGTTTTGTCATTAAAGTTTAAAATTTCTCTCAGTAAAATCCAATGTAATCCCTTTTAAATATCATGTGAATAAAACGGAAACATTGCTTTCCTTTACTTCATTACAGAAACATGTTAGTAACTGGGTTTTCGCTAGATTTTTTTCATTATTAAATTCATCATATTTTGATTTAAGGTGGTATAAAAAGTAGCTTTTCGTTTCTGTGTATACAACACCAGCATTATTTTAAAAGCTGAAAGATTGATTTGAATTCAAAGTATAACTTACTATCAATCTAGATATATATATATATATATAACAAGCTATCAGGCTATGTGTGTATATATATACACCACTTAATATAGATTTATCTCAAGAAATGAACACTTTTATCAAATCTGATACAGCTCCAAAATGTATCTATGTTTATACTGCTCAAAACTTTACAAACAAAACTCCGTATAACAGACAACACAACCAAAGCCTTGGAATTTCCTGAAAAACGTAAAGCATCTCGGTTGACTACCTTTCATATCATTTGATATGTAAATTGTTATGAATTATAATTTATCTTGGATGATTTTGTGATTTATTGTGTTAAAAACGTTAAGTATTACGATTTCGAATAGCCAGAAATTTTGATTTAGAAATTAATTAAATGTTGATAAGTACTGCATTTATTATATTTATCAACAAGATTGATCCACACAATTTTCTTTTTCAATACGAATGTACTTTAATATATAAACAACAATACAATTTATGATAAAGGTTATTACTAACAGTTATCACAAATAATAGTTTATATATAAAAGTTCCACAAACTTACAAAGAATATCGAGTCTTATGTCTGACGTGAAACGGAATCTTTTATCAACGTTTACGGAGAGCAAATTAATTTTTTGTTGATAAGCCTGTACACTTCTCTTGACGACGAGCTAGCTTGAAACCTCGGTAAATTTTTACCAACAACTTTTGCTTGTTTGTTTTTAAAATCTGCACAAAGCTACTCGAGGGCTATTTGTGTTAGCCGTCCCTAATTTAGTAGTGTAAGACTAGAGGGAAGGCAGTTAGTCATCTCCACCCACCGCCAACTCTTTACCAAAGAATAGTGGAATTGACTGTCACATTATATATAACGTCCCCACGGCTGGGAGGGCGAGCATGTTTAGCGCGACTCGGATGCGAACCAGCGACCCTAAGATTACGAGGGCATGCCTTAACGCGCTCGGCCATGCCAGGCCTCACGAACAACAATATCTAATGTACTTGCAGAAATACTAATGCTCGAAGTTAATTCACTAAAGCTAAATGGTTTATAATATACGAAATATATAAAAAATTCTTGTCAGATTCTGTAGTTTTTTGATTAATAAACGTAAATTACAGTTATAACTTCAGAGGCTTAGAGTATTCTGACTGTAGCTGATCAATAATAATCTCTCTTTTGATGCATTGGTTGAAATAGTTTAAGGCGAAATTTTCGAATGCTTAACAATGTTCGATAACAAATACTTTTGATTCTTACTCACAAGAATCTTTTTCAAATTTAGAGAACAGATGGGACTTGCACAATACACATCCATCAAACTGAAACATACTTAGGTACTAAAATAAACATATAATGGTAAATACATTACAAGAGTGTTTTGTTTAAAATATCAAAAAGAATTTTCAGTTTGGGTCACGTGATGGAAACTGCTAATATGCTTTGTACGTGTATGTTTTCTTATAGCAAACATACATTGGGCTATCTGCTGAGTCCATCGAGAGGAATTGAACCTGGTTTTAGCGTTGTAAATCTGTAGACTTACCGCTATACTAGCGGTTGACTAATATGCTTTGTGTACATTGGTTAAGTGGTGGAGAAAAGTGTGAGTTTTGATTTCACAGTTAAAGTTAGAGCCTGCTATGTGCTATCGCCAAGTAATACACACAAAATAGTATTCAATTTAAGTTTCTGACAAATTTTAAGATTTGGGGCATTAAAATTTGATTATTTCTAATTCCTTAAGAAGATAGGTTTAATTTAAACACAAAGTATAATGAAATGAAGTTCCCATGAGGGGCTTTATTTGTCAAATTTGACCAACTTAAATGAATATACTTATTTTATATGGCCTAGACTTAGTTTAAAAACAGTGTTTGAATTTAAAAGGAACAGAGAAAAATTCGGTTTTGGTTGTTAAAATACAAGGCCCGGCATGGCCAAGCGCGTTAAGGCGTGCGACTCGTAATCTGAGGGTCGCGGGTTCGCGCCCGCGTCGCGTCAAACATGCTCACCCTCCCAGCCGTGGGGACGTTATAATGTTACAGTTAATCCCACTATTCGTTGGTAAAGGAGTAGTCCAAGAGATGACGATGAGTGGTCATGACTAGCTGCCTTCCCTCTAGTCTTACACTACTAAATTAGGGACGGTTCGATGCAGTGGGCTAACAACCTACTCACTTAAAAACCTGTTGAAAAATCCGCAAGATGAAATCGAGTAATGAATTAATTAAATATTGAATACAATCCTACTAGCCAATCCTCTTCATACATAAAGATGTACCGGAGCTGGATGTGTTCCAGTGGACAACTTGCCAGACTGTGAATCTAGGTTTGCATCCCAATGTCGTCGTTGTACTTAAAAAGTAATTCTAAAATTCTACTATTCGATTAAAGTAGTCTAAGAGTTCTCGTAGTGTGGTGTTAATCAGATGTCTTCCATCTACTCTATCAGTTTAAATTTGCCTGTTTTGTCTGCTTGTTTCTTAGTCAATGTGTTCATATGCCGAATCTCACTCACTTTTCTAAATATTTAAAACGACAATTCTAAGGGGCAAGAGGGAAACTCCACCTCAGTCCCAAGGAATTAGAGGAGCCTAACAATGAAGTACCAGTTTTCAGCTCTAATTTCGTGTGTTGTAAAGCTGCAGTACAATCCAAAGTTAGACCATATTATATTTTCACTTTAGAAAACTTCAATAATTAATTACCCCTTTGCCCATGCTTAAATCAAATCTGGGGTTGGAACTTTAGCTACTCTTAAGCTATAAATACAAAATGTAAAGCAAAATGGCACACATAAATTTAAACATTATTTTTTCCAGGATATCAGCGTGCTGAGGAATAAACATTTAACACTTAAATAATGCGACTACAGGACGTATTACGTCATATTCAGTATCCTCGATTACCATTTTGAAGTTAAGGCAAAATGTTGTTTAGACAGGAGGAAGAGTTCGAAAGTGTATCTGACCCCTACAGGCTCTCAACGACCAAAACCAACATAAACTAAGTAAACATTGTAATCTGGCCCTCCAAGGTCGCACACATCGACCAAACGTAAATACAGTAACATTTCTACAACTCCATAGCATGTGTAAATCAATCCTTTGGACAGTGAAGACGTATGGGATGTCATCAGTTTCTATTGGCATAAAACGATTTCAAATATTTTCCACAAACGTCTTTATTGTTTTCTAAAAAGAAACAAGTCATATACATTATAACAATTATATGTTCAATGTATGTTAATGACAAAAGATTCGTGTAGGTTTATTTCTGTTTTGCGCAAATTTATTCGAGAGTTATCTGTGCGAGCTGTCCCTAATTTATCAGTGCCAGATTAGAGGAAAGACAGCTAATTAGCACCATGTACTGCCTGCTAATTTTATCCAGGAAAACAAAATGAAAGGACTCAGAATAATGTTACTTAGATCAATAAATAGAAATTTTCTTTTGAGCTGTTGTAAAACACGTTTTACTTTTTTTTATTGTTTCTTAATGAAGAAAAACAATGAGCAAATGTTATTGTTAAAAGTTGCCAAGAGGTGTTTCAAGTTGCTGCGACAAACATAAATAGTACTACATTTAAAGTCCAAACAAGAGTCACTGCCTTTCGAAACAAACAGACCTGCCTTTCAAAACTGTTCTTTTATGACTTACCCTAAAAATGGAGATTTGTGCGGGTTATTTAGAATATCGAACGTGTCGAGTGGGTGGGCCTGACAGTTCACGATTCTTGTTGATGAGAAACCCACTTGAAATAAAAATGTGTCTCAGAACGGCTGGTGTGGGTATTAACACTTTTATTGATAAGGAGAGAACAACGTTTCGACTTTCCTAGGTCATCTTCAGGTCGCGATTGTGGGTATGCTTTAAATTGAATAGAAGAGGGATAAGATGATGTATACCTTATTAATTGAACCATACAATCATCAAATCCATCCCAGAACCATTTTACTGAGACTTGTAATCAACTGTTATAAACACTTTAAATAAACCAAATAAGCCACTTCTGAATAAAACAAACTCTATTTCGTTTATTATAAACAGTTTTGCAGCACTGTTACCAGATGGCGGGGTGGGAGAAAAACTAGTTCTTGATAATATGACGTCACACGTGCTACATCATTGAACCACACGCCACAAATTACTTGTGTAATATTTTTACTGCATTTGGTATATATAAATCGTTTAAACATTTTCCATTTTAATTTCACACGTATGAGCATTTTGTCACATTACATTGTACATGCATATTACCCAATTTATTATTATTTTATAACACAAAGTAAGCATTATGACGAATATACCATCAATTATATATTTCTGTAGAAATTTAACTTTACAAACAAAATTCAGTATCAGAAAGATTTCAAAAGAAAACAACATTCCCCAAATAGTTCTGGTACTACTAATTCTGATAAAACGGAAAATTGGATAAAATAAAAAGTTGTTTATCATTACTTAGAGGTAAGCTTAGCACGACCGGGTTGTTAAAGCATTCAACGTGTAATCTGAGGGAAGCAAATTCAAATATTCGTCACACTAAACATGTTCGCCCTTTCAGCCATGGGGAAGTTATAATGTACGGTCAATGCAACTATTCATTGGTAAAAGAGTAGCTCAACAGTTGACGGAAGGTGGTGATGACCAGTTGCCTTTCCTCTGGTTTTACACTGCTAAATTAGGAACGGTTAGCGTAGACTTCCCTCGTGTAGCTTTGCGTGAAATTAACGAAACAAGTCTCGTTGGGCTAAAGGACATGATTCTTGCTTTGGGTGTGAGAGGTCCCTGATTCAAATCCCGGACGAACCCGTTAGAATTTGACCAAATGGGTTAAGGCATTTCACTTGTAATCCGATAGTCACGGGTTCGAATTTCCGTCGCACCAAACATGCTCGCCCTTTCAGCCATGGGGACGTTATGTTGTAACGATCAATCTCACTACTCCTTGGTAAAAGAGTAACTCAGGAGTTGGCGGGGACTGGTGATGACTAGCTGCCTTCCCTTTAATATTACACTGCTAAATTAGGAATGGCTAGCGCTGATAGCCCTTGAATAGCTTTGCGCGAAATTCAAAACAAATAAACAAACAATCAAACAATGAAGAATGTCCAAGTCTCTCCAGGATGCACTAAATATTCTGATAAACAACAAATTATTTAAAATAAACAAATAACTACTACATGTATTCAAACATTAGCTTCACAATATACATTGTATAGAATTGCAAAACACTTAATGTCAAAGAATCCCACAGTGAATTAGTAGATGTCGCTCTAGTTACTTCAATAATTATTATGATGTGTCAAGGTTGCTTTACAGTATATACTATATTTTGAGGTTTGGTAGAAATGATATAAGCATTATTTTACTTGTATTTCTTGCCGTCAGAATGAACAAAGCAAAAGTAGAATTAGCAATTACATATGTTTTGAGCGTGTTTTATGGGATTTTGTTTCTGTTCGGAAGTATTTACAGGATGTTTCGTATTGGTAAAAAATTTTTCAAGGTCAGGGAACGAAAAGAACCACCAAGATGCTTACGAGACGCATCTCTTGGAAAACATGCATATGTAGAGTTAAAGGTAATAATGTGAACTGTTAGTTAATATTTTGTTATAAACAATGAAGATAGTGATTACGTTGTGAGTGTTGTATATAATTTTAAATTGGATTTAAAGAATTTCTGTATATATAATTATAAAAGTTGCTATAAAAATGTTTCCACTACTTTGTTATTTTAAATGAAAAATAAAGCAAAAATTAATTATAACGCTACTTAGAAAGAGTCAATGCTAGTAATGATTTATCAGTTATTGAATGGGAAAATACCAAAAATTTTTTATTTTTTGGGGGGGTCGCCAAGGGCTTCAGTAATATATAAAGGAAAACTAATACATGAAGCACAGGCAGTCTTGTTACCTTTATGTGGTGTTTAACCCTCAGTAGATAATTAAAATGAATTGAGAGTGAGAGTTGGTATGAACAGGGCCATTATGTGTGCAGCTATATTGGCCCTTCTGGATACATTGGACTAATGGGGAAATTAACCCATCAATAAGCACATGTAGTTTTTTAATTCCCCAACCTGCTACAAAGATTATGCTGGAGTGTTTGCTAAATGAATAAGAAGCAGTGGCACTATCATTTCACATATCTGAAGAGCAAACAGGTGATTCCAACCTGTAGCTGGTATTTTGAAATCAACCACAGCAGCTATGTGGAAATTCCAAGTCATTCACCACTTGAATAACTTGCCTGGAAAACAAGAAAGAAATTCATAAAGTGATTTAAAAGCTGTCTGGTTCTTTTGTCTTTTTTTTATTTTATTCAGAACATGCCTGTCTTGAGTTGAAATCAATTTATTTTCCAAATCTGAACCACATTACTTTTTATCCTTATTCAATAATCATAAATCATACTTATGGTTTTAAAATTGTCTTTCTGAAAATGATGAACTTAAAATTTAATTATTGTCATCTCAATATGTAGGAAAATATGAAAACTAATTATGTAGTCAGCACTTTCTAAATTTTTTTTCCACTTCAACTTATGCAACTATATCCTTGATGATTAACAATTAATCTGAAAATAACATCCTCCTTAATCAGCTTTCTCATGATTTGATTTAGAAAATAATTGAGTTATTTCAGTAAATCTTTCTTCCTTATATTTTGACTCTGTGCAATCATAATCAGTTTATTCAATGTTAAAGTCTCCTGTAATTATTGCATCACTAACCTTATTAGTAATTTTCTGATCACATTATACATTTTCTCATTGACCTCATCTGTCTAATCAGATAGCCTATAAAAATTGCCAGTTTAAACATTCTGCTCTTCATATTTCTGATTGTAATGCGTGTAGATTCAGTTTCTTGACTACAGTATTTTGTCTTCATTACAAACAGATTGCAGTTAATTCTGTGTGTGGAAAATTGCCTCACCCTCCTCTTATTTTATTTTATAAACCCTACCATTCTTTATTAATTTGAAACCTTCTATTTAAAAGTAATTCTTGTTATAAATAGTCCACTCCTACGCTGCTGAAAACTATTTCACAGATCCAACTGTCCAATCCACTTATTGCCATCAGAGTTTCCATGATAATTTTACATTTAAACTTTGTACCTTTAGTGTGAAAGAGCTTTATAAAATGGCTGCTAAGCTGTCTACATGATATCCTATATATACTTTAATACCTTGCAAGCAAATTCTAGTCCTGATCACTCTGTATGTTTTATTACAATAACTGTTTGATACTTTATGCAAATCTCCTACTACGTAAACTCTCTATCATCTCACTTCTTATTGAGGTGGCTACCTAAATGCTAAATAAACCTTTCTTTTTGGCATTAACTTTTTTACTTGTATATTTTTGTAAACCTAATGTTCTTTATTCTCACCTTCTTCCAAATCAACCATTATTTTAATTCTGTTTACTTCTTGTTTTGTTTTCTTGATTTCTGCTATAAACATTTTATTTTTCCTGATGTTAACACAGTCTTCATAGATGTCTCTAATTCACCCTTAAATAAGAAGACACTACAAGTGTAATACTGTGTCATTTTTAACCTCCTGACAAGTCAAGCCCACAATTCTAAAACATGACTTTTAAGATTTATTGCATCCTGTAAATTCCTTTTTATTAAAATAAGAGTATTTGTAACTTTTCTATTGCAGAGCTCCAAATTTTTCTGTCCATTGCTCAATCGGAGATTCAGAAATACTAGTTTTAAATACCTGTCAGTTTTCCACTCATTTTTTAAAAGATTTTATTGCCTAACCACAAGACTGAGCCTCTTAAAGTATTTCAATATAATTTTTAATTCACCTTACCATTTAGATAAAATGATCCTTAAGAGTTTGATCCACCGCACTTGTACCACAGACAAAATAAATTTCTTCATGCTCAATTACCATGATATTCAACACACCAACTAAGCTTTCTTATGAGTAATAAAATTAGTTATTTATTCTGGAATATTCTACAATTAATTTTTGATCTTAATATGAGCATCAAATGTATTTGCACTAAAACATTTTAATTTGAAGTACATTGTTTTATTTTACTCTTCTAGGAAGTGAAACTTCATTATGTTACAAATGGAAATTCACAGAATCCTCTGATGGTATTGATTCATGGGTTTCCAGATTTTTGGTTTAGCTGGAGAAATCAGCTGAAAGAATTTCATGAAGATTACTGGTAAGCCTTGTTTACTGTTTGGACAAAAAGTTATAGCTATAAATATGAACATTAATTCCACCTCAAGCTGTAGCTAGTGGTACTTAAAATGATAAGATGATTGCTATTGATATTTAAATTGTTTTTCAGAAATGTTCATCATCTCATTGCACCAAAGAAGAATTGTTACTTCATGCATTTTAATGCAATTTCATGTGCATGTCAATGATGTAATCATCACTACACTGTAACCTTTCACCTATTGGAGCTTGATACACATTCTATATAAACACATGAATATTGCTACACAGAAAGCTTCCAGAGAACTGCCATGCCCAGTTTCTGATATATTGATAGATATCTACTATTTTCTGGACAAAAGTGCTAACAGAAAACAACATTTCAAAGACTTTTTCAAGGATTGTATGACAAAGAAACAAGAAAATTCTACAATTTGTTAACACAAGGTGGCTATCACATAGGGTGTGCCTCGACAGAATATGGGGCATGTGGAAGCCATTGAAGAAGTATTTTCACTATGAAAAGGAAAAACTAGATTCAAAAAGATCTAAACGTGCAGCTTAGTCAGGTAGCAAGACTTTAACAGTCAAGACACCCTCCCAGCCACACAGGGACACAAGATAACAGTCTCCAAAAGCAGACAAAGAAACATTTGATATAACTCAATATATGTTTAGGCAGTCTGAACTAAAGAAGAGACAATCAATGAAAAACGAGAAGAAAACAAAAGCTAGCAAGGAAGTAACCAAGAAAAGTTATGTGCAGAGCAAGTTAGATATGTTTACAGTTTTCTTGGACAACAAAATGAACTTGTTATTTTGTCTTTTTCTTCAATCTGCAATTCATCTATTTGAGCTAGTCAATTTCATATTGCAAAGAGAAGAACCTTGCATACCAATTATGCATAGAACTCTGATTACACAAGTTAAAATATACTTGTCAGATACATCAAGCCAGAATATCTTGGAGCCAACATCACTGAACTTGACTACAACAATGAATCCTTACACAAATCTGATGAGGCAGTTTCTATTGGAAATGCTGCCAAGGAATACATTGCTAAACATGAAAAGGACCTGGACCTGATAAGTTTTACACAGTGTCAAGAAATACTATATTGCAGCTACAAATTACATGATGAAACATTTCCCTCTAAATGATGAACTTCTAATCACACAGAGGTTGCTGATCCAAAACTGAAAGTCAGCAAAAATTTCTCTTCTTTACGCTTCTTCACAGATGGGTATCCTTGTCATTGTCAATACACGAGTACAACACTATTGACAAATTGGAAGGGCCTAGTAGCTGCAAATGATAAAGGGCTCTGTCTACAATCATTATGCTCAGTCATTTGAAATAGTTGGCATCTCTGTAAATGCTTGCATTTAAAAACAGATTAGTTCTTTCTTTTGGCATTGCTAGTGTTCAGACATGTTTTTTTCTTGTGCCTCTGAAATTTTGATATTCATTCTCCTGTTTCAGTGGTGACCAGGAACATTCTATCTCAGTGATGTTACCACCATTGTAAATCTGGTGTTTGGTACCTTTCTGCCCAATTTATTTGTTCTTCAGGTCCTTTTTATGTTTATGAATATATTGAGTCCTCTAATTAGAACTTTGCATGTTTTTACTTGTGGTTCTTCTCTTTCTGATAAGGAACATGTATTTTCACCTTTTTACTTTCAACTATGGTTACCCAAGTATGTAGCATTCTTTTTCTTTCTTCAGTAGTTTTTGAAGAATTGTGGTTGTTTTTTTATCATGAGCTTTTATCTTCTAATTTTTTTCCCCTTCATTATTTCTTTCTTTCTCAAAAGTTGCACTGATCAAAGTTATTCTGAACCTCTTCGCAATCATGACTTTTTTTTCTATGATATATGATCATGATCCTTCTGATTTTGTCAAACTTTAGCTGTTAGAATCTCATTTCTGCTTAGAGCACCTTCTTTCTCCCACTGCTTCTTCCTCACCTCTCAGTTTACATTCCTATGTTTTACCATAATGTAGCTCCTTTGTTTGTTTTTGTTATCTACGCTTCATCTTTCACCTTGGCCTTGATCTCTTCTTTTGCTGTGACTTTCTAATGTGGTTCCTTTATATTTAGGATTTGCTTGGTTGGGATTACTTTCTTTCAAGTGTGCCCTATCCTATTATATCTTAGACTTTGGTCTCACTTTTTTTATTTAAAAATAGTTTTAGAAGGTGTTCCTGGTAATTAGGAATCTTGGGCTGAAGTTGTTTGCTACCAGTCTTTGGTGGTTTCTTTGGTTTCCTATCTTACCAAAACACATGTATTACATGTCTCATAGGTTTATGCTCTTTTCTCTTACTCATTCTATTAACCATTCTTATCTCCATTTTATAGGACAAGGTGTTTATTGAGGTAATTGTCTTGTGTGCCATTCTCTTGGCTGTGGTCCTGTAGGAGCTCATCTTTCTCCATTTTTACACTTGTGGACTTCCTTTGCCAGTAATTATTAGCTCATGAAGATGACTTCCCATAGGCTGCCCTTGTGTTATAAAACTCTCTCTCCACTTTCCTTTCTTCAGCCATTTTTAACTTTCATCTAATCTCGTTTATCTTCATCTGTATCCTTTTTACTGTTTTTGAAAGTAGCAGGGTGAGCTACCTACTTCATTCATGGTTTTTATTCCTATCCTTTTACCATCCCCAAGAAGACTGGGAATTAATATCCTATCATTGATCTGACATCCTTGAACAACTTTTTTGATATTCCTAAGTTAAAATGGAAGATCTTCTCAGTGTCAGATGGATGTATTCTCCTTGGTTGTGGATGACCAAATTCAGTGTTTCTCCACATCCCAATTTCCTCTGATTTTGTTCACAACATTTAGTTAGCCATGACTTTCATTGGTTTCAGTTGAGTTATGTAATCATCCATTCAGAAGATGCATTCCCTGGTTCTTCAGTTTCATTATTATATGGGTAATTGGCTCATATTGGCTCTGTCTTGGAAACAATCACTTCCTTTCTGCTTAAGGATTGTCTGTCATTTGGATTGAATGGTTAAGTGTTCTTGATCCCCACTCATTATCTGGTCCACTTAAATGTCTCTCTCAATTTGGGGACCATTAGTTTCCTTAACTCTTGCATGCATGCCCATGTACTTCCCCTTTAGTGGATCCTGGGTGATCAATGGAATCGTGTTGGGATTCCTTGTTAGCCTTTATGACTCTGTCCCTGAGTATTATGTATGTTTTTATTGCTTGCACATAACTGTGTAGGTACTCACCTCTCCACTTCCTGAACCTGACATATACACAATCATCTCTTTTTAGATGGGGTTATTCCTGGGCACTTCCACTATCTCAGGAGTTTGTTCTTCAAAGTAGCAGTCCTTTAATATCAACGTCATGGGAACTTTGGCTGTTTATTGGACTTGCCCATGTCTTCATTCTCAGTTCAGAAAGTATCTGGTGATGATCCATTCAAACAATTTTATGGTTGTATCTCGCATCAACCACCAAGAATGGCTTACCTTACCTGACCTTGATGTTTTGTGTCTCATACATGACATCCCTTCCTAGGTTCTTTCAAAGTGCTTCTCTTTGGAAAGTTCAGCTGTGGTTTCCCATTTTATGCCATTTTTTTGTTCAGGATAGCTCATCCATTTCCTCTTGAAGATAGTAGTCAGTTTTTCTCAAGCTACTAATATTCAACATTCATTACAGGGTTCTTCACACAGAGTAGCTTGTTTTCTATTTCATTTTTATCAGCCTTTCACACTAACCAGCTATCAGTGCAAATGGATAGCTTACAACCTCTGGTATCTTCACCACTCCCTTTCACAGGATCATCCTACTCTGCTTTTTTACTTGGCTTTTTGACAAAGGTTTGTCTGTGTGTTTGATTTTAATTTAAAGAGCAGTTTTTTCTTTAACTTTTCTTCTCTCACACAACTCTTTTTTCTTTTCATTTTCCAACTCCAACTAATGTCTTCATGACTGTTCTCATCAGTTACCCTCATCACTCAGTCCCTCTCGTAAGTTTTCAGTTCATTAAAATGTCATTCATAACAGGTTTTGATTTGCTATTTTTGATGCAGTTCTATCTTTTGATGTTAACTTTGTTTGACAGCTTAAGTACTACTTGTTTACCTGTAATGTGTGTGTTTGTGTGCATGTCCTTCTGCTCTTTTTGCACTTGCCAAAAAGAACATAACATCAGATACAATGAGCCTTCGCATTTAGTTTAAGCCTAATATTTTTAGCCACAGTATATCATTACACTGTCAATGGAACTCAATTTAACTTGATTTTGCCTGATACCAATGGGCCATGTTAGTGTTATCCTTAGAAAACTGAACATAAATAATTCCTTATCAGTCATTGCAATCTAGAAATATGAAACTAGGTGGACACACCCTTCATTTGGAAAGTATAGGATTGGTTGTAATCTGGTGATGTAGTACATGACATTCCACTGTGTTAGGAATCAACCCATTTCTGGTAATTAGGTCCAGCCTTTGGGTCTTAGTTTGCCTCTGATGTAAGCATGACTTTCATCATATCGTACATACTTCTCTGATGTGCGCAACCAAATGTACAGCCATAGACACAGTACACACTGTCTGCCCTTGAGATAATGGAAGGTATAGTCATTATGCCCCTATTAATGACAATTTAGCACCCAGCAACAAATTTTATAACAATATATTTTGCTGTATCCTCTGTATTGGGTGAGTGAAATCTGTGCTTGATATGGATGTCTGTCACTCCATATATTTTCACCTTCTGTTGCTATTTTCAGCAAAGAAACTTGCCCTTGTAATTTTTCAGCACTGGCTCTTCCACCATCTTATGGATGGCATTCTAGCTCTTTACATTGGAGTGGTCAGTAGCATTTCCAAAGTTAACATTTTCCCTACCTAAAAATGTATTTCATATGGATATCTCTTTGAACCACTTCTCTCCCTTCCTCCCAATGCATCTAGTTTATCTTATTAAAAGTACACTTCATTTTATGTGCAAGTGCTCATGGAAATTACTGAATTGTTACTCTCCTTTTAGTGATGGTTTGTAATCTAATGATGTTTACACTATAGACTGGCACAAATTTACTTGTTTACAGGTGGAAGCTTTATTCAAATCTTATAGCATTTACAGAAGATTGTGGTAGTGCACACAAAGTAATGGCTCTGCATGGTGTATATTGGTGGGTGTGTAGCTGAAATACATTGACATGCCAGGAAATTTTTAATTTTGTCTGAAAAACTGCCACAGACATAATGTGATATTTTATCATTATAGATGTTAAACACTTGGTATTACATATTCATTTAATACATTTATTTCCTTATCTATAGTTTTTTCCTTTAGCAATTGTCATTATTTTGAATTTAAAATAGACCCAAACTTACAAATACATTTATTAATGAAAAATAACTTTAACTGCAGATATGTTTCTTTTTTCCTCCAAATTCATCTTAATTTTTAAGTTGAGTGGGAGAATAAGTGATGAAAAATTCTGTGAAACATTATTTGTATATGCAAAAGAGTACTTTAAATGCTGAAAACTGGAAGAAAATTAGAAATCAATAAGCATAAAAGTTGTTATAAAAATAATGCAAAATATAGTTTGTTTTTTCCCCATATTTCTCTTGATTTGTTCATTGTGGATTCAAAATTAGAGGTGTGTAAAAACATTTTAGATATTTTTTTTCTCAATTTGATAAATAATAGAAGTCATCAGTTGGGCCACTGTTGGAGACAAAAGATAGTTCTGAAATGCTACAATTTTTCCATATTATTTTAAATCTGCAATTAAGAGAAATATGGTGAAAAATAAAATTGTAAGATGCTCATGTTTAATTTTATTAGTGGATGTAAAGTTACTGGTATACCATGTATGTATAAACATGCACACTTAAAAAATATTATATGCTGCTGATTGTGTCTGTAACTGATGTTCTGAAGACGTTTTCAATCAGGTTGGTCGCTATAGACATGCGTGGTTATGGAGAATCAGAAAAACCTGAAGGAATCAGAGCTTACCAAGTGAATAAAATTGAAGATGACATAAAACAGCTTCTAAATGCATTAGGTGATTATTTGTTTTTTTAAAGACTTAATTTTTTTCAGGCTATTTACTACTGATATTGTCTATTTTTAATTTTGAAGCTCCTGAAATGGATTTGCACAAAAGATTAAGTATAAAGTAAATTATTATTACTGTAATTGCGAAAACAAAATTAAAATGGCTCGGTAGTAGACAGAATAGGGTGACAATAAATGGCTACTTTTTCCTGTCCAAAGAATGATCTTAGTACCTTTGTTTTTTGTGATTTATGTGAATGAAATTAGAAGCTTGTTTGGGCTTTAAGTCATTCAGATTTGTTAATGGTAACACTTAGTTGCTGCATACAAATTCATGAAAGTAGTGAGAATTTTTCTTTTATTTGCTGTTAATATTACAAAGTTAAAATATTCAACATTAAGGATACATGTATATTTTTTAAAATGTTTGAATTATCTCAAGTGTCAAGAAATACTGTTTCAGAGAAAAATAATTAAATTCTGATTCTCTGAACATTTGAGTGTTTGCTTTGTTAAAGCACTGTGGCATATTGATTATGTTTATAGAAATAATAAATTTAAAAGATGTTTACTGGTTCATGTATACACTCGTATTAGAATACTGTCATTTAGTTTGAATTTCTTGTCATCAGAGAGTATCACTGGAATGGGTGGAGAATAAAACTAGGAAAATAATACTTGATTGAAGATACAAAGAAAGATTCTAAAACTTGCACTTCTTCACATTAGATTCTAGAATTAGTGGTGATAAAAAAAAAATCAAGTATTTAAAATAGTATGAACTTAGAAAAACTTAAATGTAAAAGACTATAGTTATCTTGTGCTTGTAAGCTTAGAAGTTGTTAGTTATTGAAGGTAGTGTCTTTGGTGATTTGATTCACTTTATTTCACCTCACTTGTTCCATCATATGTGGTATACTAATTTGTATTGTGGTCTGCATGCTATGCTCTGTAACTTTCAGTTTAATACTTGAGAAATCAAAACACTTCTGAGGTAAACCTATTAAAGTTGAAATTTTAAAGTATTTCTTGTACTTGTGCCTTAAACTAATTCAAATATTGTATCCTTCCTCAAATATGCTAAATTGGAAGTAATGGAAATAGCACATTTAACTTGGATTGGCAATTTGTTTCATCAGTTTAGTACAAAATGAACTGAATGGGAGGATGTCAAGATAAAGTTTTCTTTTTTCAAAAGAAACCTTTGTGTTCATATATTCCAATATGACATAGTACTGGTAGTATTAAGCTGTATGCTTTAGACTTTCTTCAACGATCACACACAGAATTTTTTCCTTTGCCTTAGTAACATTAACGTCCTCACTCAACAAATAATTCCTTTCAAGGTTTTTGTAAACTTAGTACATGACTATACAAGTAATTTTCAACTCAAGAATTTTACGATAGCCCAGTAACTTAAAAAAGTAACAACTAGTATTTTCATTGAAGATTCTTTCATTTAATAATTAGAATTTACCTCACTTGGATGAAGAGCTTTTTGTTCCTGAATTTTCACTGTACAAAATAAAGGCAAAGACTGTGTTTCACCTTTGACTTTAAATTGACAAGTAAGAATTTTTTAGGGACATTATGCACTGGATTTCCCTTCATAATAATTTTTCCACTAATTGTTTGTTCAAATGTCTAACATTCTGTTGTTCACTTAGAAATTAAATTTGATAGATTCAATATTTTAATACTTAAAGATGGTCATTCCCTCTGCACAGCCATTTCCGTAACAACGTTTTGCATGTTACTGTATCTGTTATTATGTTGAAAGCAAGATTTTTATTATGCTGTGATAAGCATCTTAGTAATCACTTTTTATTCACTGATAAATTTATTTTCTAACAGGGTGTAAGATTCTGAAAGGCACTTACTAATTTTCAGCTTCTCTAATACACTATAAACTTTTTTCTTTTCTTTATCTTATTCATCTTTTTAATGCTAAACATTAAAATCATCCGTGTAGTTTATTTTTTCCCCAATAACTTGTAAATTTAGAAAGTATTTTGCAAAACACTAGAACTATAAATAAACATTAACTTCTTGATACTTAGTTTCTGAAATTAAGATAAGTTACTAATGTAATTACATTATGATTACTATTATTCCTTTCCCTTAGCTAAAACTTTCTTCAGTTCATCATAGCTGGCATTATTAGCACCAACCTGTATCATAGAAAGAGACTTTTTGTATTTTTAAAAAATTGACTCCACTTGTCGTACTCAAAAATCTGAGTCTTAGCACCTAGTAAACACTGATTTAAGTGCTTTTACTCCTCTTTAAACTAACCCTAAATATAACAGGTAAATCTCCCATTACTAGAACCCTGTACCTTCTGTATTTTTTAACATTCCATGTGCATCATCTGGCAAAAACTGAAATCTTTTATTACGTTTAATTGGTGTGCAGATGTTATTTTAAACTCTTATCATAAGTTTTCACCACACATACATCATTGTTAACTTTAAATTTCTTCAAAAAAACATATTAATAGTCTTCCTGTTTCCTTTATCGTATCCTTTACTCCTCTCTTGAAACTTGTTTTTTTTTTCATTTGAGCTTCATTAATTCTTTCCAAGGCTAACTGATGCTCCCTGTGCTTTATGAAAGCTGCATGTTATATCAACAATTTCTCTTTTAATTACACAATCTTAACACCAGGGATGAATTCTACTGGTACTAACAGGTACTGAGTATTGAAACTTGTTTTCTAAGGTGGTACTAGTACCAGGACTTATTTTACCTGCTTGTTGTTGTTTTTCAAAATCAGATCCATTTCACCTAGCTCTATACCCTCTCTTGACAATTTAGTTTAACTTAATAGCTTCTAATAACTGTTAACCCCTCAGTTCATAAACAACAGCTTAATTATAAAGAGATTCAAAAATAAAGAAAAATAACAAAAAAATAGTGGTATAAAAAGAGAAAACTTGTGGATTTTGAGTAAAAGTAAATGCATAAAAAAACTTTAGTTTTAGTCGCCATAACAAAATTTAAGTTTAAGGAAAATGAGGACAAAAACAAAAAGTGGCTTTTTGTTATTTACCTTAAATATTTAATAATTCAACATCTTGTCATAGTGATATTATTCTTTTCATCCATTAAATCTCATTTATTTCTGCAGCTTTATGCATTTGTAAACCTGATAAATATTATGTTTAGTTATTTCAATATTTTTGTGACTTTCATATTGTAGATGTTAGTTTTGAACAAAAGGTGACTTCTTTTGTATGTGTGGCCAAGAAATTTCTATTATTGTAGGATTTAAAATTTCTCATACAATTTAATTTTGCTTCTTGTTTGCTCTAATATCCATTGTTTAAACATGTCTTTAAATTCTTTAATCATACATATTAAATATCAAGATTAGAATAAATATATATTATTATACACCTTGACTTATAAGTTAAAGCTTTTATCTGTCAACAATTTTTCTTACTAATATTACATACAGAGCAAGATTTAAGGAATTACTGATAAAATTCTTATTTGATTTTGCTCTTTCTTTGGCACTGTAGGTAGAAAAAGTGGTGTAATTGTAGGTCATGACTGGGGTGGAGTTGTAGCTTGGTACTTGGCTGCACATTACCCAGAAATCGTGGAACAGCTGATTATTTTGAATGCTCCGCACCCTCACAACTTTGAAAAAACTCTTTCCAGTAACTTAAATCAGTTTTTAAAATCCTGGTAAGTATTTTTATATATAAGGCATTAAGAGGTGCTGGTGGATAAACAGTTGATTTTCAGTGAAGTTTTTGAATACTGGGAAATGTAGATGATTGAAAGACTGCTAAAACTATTATTGCTATAAATTGTAAAGAGTTTCATGGTTCTGTAGTTTTTAATCCTTTGATAATCTAACATTATTGTTAATCTGTGTAATAAAAGTTTAAAATGAAGTGTAAAGAAACATAAGTTGCAAAAATATTTCTTAATTTCTTAATGTAGTGTCTCTGTTGATTAAAGTGGTTTTGTTTTATTGACAGTTTTAGTGATTTTACAGAAAATATCTTAATTCAGAAACAATTTAAGTTCAAAATTGGATCAATATTTTTACTTTCATGATAAATTTTATGCATTGGCTCTAGACTAAGTACTCCCACACTGTGTGTTTACTTTAAACTATCATACCAACATTCACCACACTTATAATGTTTCATGGCTTATATACCCTTCATGACCCCTTGTAACCCCAGTCACTAAAATAAGACAGCAATTGAACTGTTCTTTCCAGATAAATGCATTTCCGCTTTAAAGATTTATCCTGTTTTAAGAACATACTGGCTTTTATATAGGTTAGAACATATGACACACACTGGCTTTTATATAGGTTAGAAAACCCAACTGTAAAAGAATAAAAAAGTTATTTTCTTAACATATGGTTAGCGTGATGTCCATCGGACTTGGACACATTTTAGTTTTTATGTATTTGAAAAGTGATAAACACTTAATTTTAGCACTTCGTAACCAAAATTTTGATGTGAATATAAATTGAATTTGTCGAACAGTATGTTTCTTTCATTCAAAACAAAGTTTTGTATGTATTGAAAAGAAATGCTGAACAGTTAAATAGGTTCAAAGTGAAAATATCAAACAAAAAAAATTGACATACTTCATAAAAAAAAAAACGTTTTTCTTCTGTATCACAAGTGAGATATTGATGTGAATATGATTGATCATTTTTGCAGGTACTTCTTCTTTTTTCAACTACCATTGCTACCAGAACTTGATATGCGTGCTGAAGATTTAGCAGCATTTGATAAGATATTTTATGTTGATGGAAGAAGCATTTGTACTGAGGAGGAAATTGAAGCTTATAAGTATTATTTCAGTCAACAAGGTATGTTTGCTAATTATCTTAATTTATGATCATCACCTTTGACTTGCATTTTCATACAATTGATTTCTGTATCAAATACTAAAATCAATATTTTTTTTTTATTTTACAATAACTTTAACTAAAGGAAGTTGTATGTTTTTCATAGTAAATTCACTCAACACACCCCTCGGTGTACATGGTGAGGGGACCTCCCAGGAAAGGCTGTTTTTTCAGTTTACCTCTTCTGGGATCTAATCATCCAACCACGTGATTGCCGTGCATGGTGACCCATGAAGGGGAGCAGAGGATCCTAGTGATTGAGGGATCCAACCCTCACACCTCATGCCTTGAATTTCTGTAGATGAATGGCCTTAGGGTGGCCCCTTTTGGGTCATTCAGCTGGTCCATTTAGGCTTGGGTCAACCAAATAACAGTGTTGGATGTTCTCAACAGGTGTTATAGACATTGTTTCTGATGCTGATGTTTGGGAATAGTGCTCACAAAACCCTGGTGTTACTGCAGTGTCCTTGTTCAGCATTGTAGTGCATCCCCTTATAAGGCTCCATGATGAGGGAGACAGTGGGAACCAAAATATTCATTTTCTCATTATAAATCCACCAAATAAAATATTGAAAAACAGTCCATAGGTAAATGGCCACGTCTTGAAGATACTAAGCAGCAATCTTCAACATTTGTAACACCTGTTGTACCTCATTTTCTTATACTACATTCTCTTTCAGACATATCTTTAGGGCACATGTCTCCATTTTTCATTCACCGCAAGGAATTATTGTTGAGAGGGATTTATAGAATATCCCAAAGTCACAGATTCTTGCTGGTTTCTCCACTCGCAAAGATGGAATTATAATGACAACCAGTGTCCTCATTCTGACATTTACATCACTACATCCATCTACCACCATAAAGACAGGTTATCTTAATTGTAGAGTTTAGCCATACATTACAATCCCTCTCAGATGTTTCCAATGTCAGCAGTTTAGTCACTCAAAGGCGTCATGTTGTAATTCTTTAATGTGTGATTGTTGTGGAGGCAAAGACCATGATGCCTATTAGTGTGAAACAGACCCTCATTGCACCAATTGCAATGACTCTCACCCATCCAACATTCATTCTTGCCCTAAATGGTTAGAAGAAAAAGAGGAGCAGGGTTTGAAAATGATTCAAAACATTACTTACCCTGAGGCTGAAAAGTTGCTGTCCACCACCTTATCTTGGACATATACTGCTGCATTTCATTCCACTACTACAGTGGGAGTGCAGACTGATCTCTCTGTGCCTCCAAAAGAATTGTTCTCAAGTCAAATGAAAAGTCTTTTGACTGCCACGGTTAAAAAGTTGATGAATAAACTTCAACACCCATCTCTGTCCTTAACATACATTCCAGCAAATCTCAATATCCACTTCCTTTGGTTCCGGGTACAGGCATTTCTTCAGATACATCTTTTTCTCCCAACCAAAGATGCAAAACAATCATTCGTTCACATCCTCAGTTGCTAAAATCCCCTTCCAACAGCAAAGGCCTGCCCAATCGACTCAGGGCAAGATACATGGAGGTTGATAGACCTTCCTCAAATAAAGACAATAAAGAAAAAGATGTAGTCATAAACAGAAGGGTTATTCACCCAATTTGCCTACACATAAATAAAAATGGCCACCTTGATACCATGGACCTATCAAGTTTTATGTTTTAATCTGGATGACACCAAAACACTGATTGCTTCCTACCATCCTGTATGTGTTTCCTTACATAAAACATTTCTGAAACCTGCCAATATAGTCACCTTCAGGCTGTTTTCTTTGTACATAAATAACAGGCTGTGTGATGGACGAGTGCATGGAGGGGTGTCATTGTTGGTTGATCAGCATGTTCCTGCCCTGTCTTTGCCACTTGATGCACCCTTGGAGCCCATAGCCATCTGTGTTTCCTTGGACTGTACCATCACTGTTTGTTCTCTCTACCTGTCACCTGGAGAGACATGTGATCAATCAGACCTTAATGTTCTCATTGAACAGTTGCCATCTTCCTTTGTAATCCTGGGGGATAATGGACATCATCTCTTCTGGGGAAATGCTGATATTGATAGGAGGGGTCACTCTGTAGAGCATATGTTCTCTGATTGCAACCTTTCTCTTTTCAATAGCAGATCTTGAACTTATTTTCATGCACCTAGTCAGTCCTATACTGCTGTCAATCTCTCAGTTTGCTCCCCTTCACTGTTCTCCCACTTTTCATGGAGGGTTGACAATAATCCATGAGACAGTGATCATTTTCCTATGATTTTGAGAGACACTGGCTGTGGTCAGTGCTATTTGACCTGCATGCTCTGTTGGAAGCTGTATCAAGCAAACTAGCCCTCTTTCACTGCTCTTGCAGAACTTGTTCCTGCCATCATCTGTAAGCCATCAGTAGATTACTGTGTGGCAGCAGTAACTGACTGTATTATACAGGCAGTTGCTCAATGTATTCTTATAACCTTGGCACATTTTCCAAGATATCCTTGTCCATGGTGGAATCCTACCTGCAACATGATATGGAAGCCTCAAAAACTGGTCTGGAATACTTTATTTTAGGTATACCACAATCTCTCTCACTGCATCACCTTTCAGCAGGCTTGTGCTGCACATGGTCATTGATAAGACGTCAAAGCCAGAAGGAATCTTGGATTAAGTTCACAACCAGCATATCTTCTACCACCTGTTCCAAAGTCATATGGGACAAGCATAATTCTGTCCCCTTTCTCAATCTTGCTCTCTGATGGCCAGGAAGTCACTGATACATGGAGCATCACCAATACTCTAGGTGAAAGCTTTTGCTGGGTATCTAGCACTTCTGCTTCCTTTTCCATCTTTGCGATCACCTCTTTCGAGCTGATTGTCTCTATGACTATAATAATCCCTTTATACTGGTGGAACTCAAACTGGCAGTACAGTGCTTCTTTTGCTATTCTTCTGATGTTTTTAACCAGATCTCACAGGAGGATATTTTTCCTGCTACCTGGCACCAGCCTATTGCCCTACCTTTCTTTAAGCCTGGGAAAAATCCCAATATTCCTTTAAACCACCATCCAGTTGCTTTGACAAGCTGTCTCTATAAGACCTTAGAGAAGATGGTTAATGCTCATCTTGTTTTCTTCCTCAAATCAGACAATCTCCTCTCACCCACCCAGTGTGGGTTCTGATGACAGCTCTCTACCATGGACCACATGATTTGACTTGGAATATCAATCAGAGAAACCTTTCTCAAACAACAATTTCTTGTATCAATATTCTTTGACATTGAGAAGGCTTATGATGCAACAAGGAGGTATGGCATTTTGCAAGATCACTGGTCTGTGGCTCTGCCAGGACTTCAGCCTTAAAGATGCTAGATCCCATTCATCATCAGGGATTTCAGCTCTGCATTGGGGCTTTCCTCACTTCCCCAGTTCAGAGCTTATATACAGTTTCATGAACCTTCTTTCTACCTCTGCCATTTGCATCTGTCTTTACTGTGTGCTTCAAAACTTCATTCCTTACCAAAGCATCCCACCTGGGGTTGTGTTTTCTTTCCTCAGTAGGTAATGCTTTTTGAGAACAGACAATCTGCCAATGCTCCTTTTGGCCTTCATATCCAGGTGCAGTTGGATGAATTGGGTCTATCGTTGGATAACATTGCTGTATCCACTGGTCAGCCCATCCCACCATAGCTTCTTACAGTCCCCAAATGTGACCTATCTTTGTCATCTGAGAAAAGCAGATGCTCCCAATTGGAAATACTTCTGTTATTTGCTGAACGTCTTTCCTACCATCCTTCTTTTCATATTTATACAGGTGGTTTAAAATCAGGTGGCTGTGTGGGCTCTGCCATGGTTTGTTGTGGTTCAGTGGTTGTACACAGAATCCTCTCTACAGCTTCTGTGTTCACTGCTCAACTGTATGCCATTTCTCTTGCCCTGTATTATGTAGAACATAAGCAGTACTCAAATTGCACTATTTATACTGACTCACTTAGTTCTCTACTGGCCCTGGAATTGTTTCACATTAGTTAACGCCCTGTTCTCGCTGATATTCAAAACTAACTGGCCCAATTTTCTTTAACATCTACTTATATCCAGTTTATCTGGATACTGAACCATGTTGGTATTCATGGGAACGAACTCGCCAACACCCCAGCTATCACTGCTGTGCCTGTTCCATACATGGACTATGATCCTATATTCAAATAAAACCCTCTATTGGACTTTGACTTCTTGCTACAGTAAGGATCGAAAAGAGGAAGTTGTTCTAACTAGACTATGCATCGGTCAGTTTTTTCACTCATTGTTTTCTTTTACCTGGAACTGATGCACCAGTGTGTAGTTGTGTAACACTCAAATCACTATAAGCCACATTTTACTTTCTTGCCATCATTATGACTCTCAACAACAACACCAATTTAAACATGTTCTGTCCCAAGGTTGAAAGTGTCACCATCTCCAATGACAATCTAATGTTATGGATAAATCGAATTAGATGTACTTTGATTTGAAATTATAAAATCACCGTAACATTAAATAACTTGAAACCAAGACTAGAAAGGCCAACTTCAGGTAAATAATGCTGCTGTTTGAACTACCCATTAACCATTTTGGCAAGTTATAATTAAAATGTTGCTTCATGTCTTTTAAAACTTTTAATACTTTATTTTCTGAAAATGGCCATAACTTTAAATAACCAGGACTGGAAAAGCCAACTTCAGATGACTAATGGTGGTTTTGAACTTACCTGTTAGTCTTCCTGAGAAGTTATGCTACAGAAAGTTCTTTACAACTTGTATTGCTGTAGATTTTCTCTTAACATTGTAGACAAGATGTAACAATTGGTTTTAATGCTATCTATGTTTTTTTAAACTTTATTTTGTTTTACCTTAATTCCGTTTTATGAATTTTACTAATTTTATTTTAATTTTAACTTTTTACCGGATGTTTGGTGCAGATAGTCTAGTTGCTTTGTGCCATCAAACACCATATCAACTATTCAACACAGTTAAATTCCTTATGGGTCAGCCTACTCTTATGTTGACTAAACAACTAGTAAGAAATTGTTAGACACTTCTAGAGGCAAGTATTTCCCAATGAGGGAGATTATCAGAAATTTGAACCACAATTTGTAATTCAGTCTCAAATTAAATGCAAGATACTGTACTTGAAAGTGTAAAAGCTGTAATTATCAACAACAATACTACTTATATCTATAATTAATTCTCCCAGAAATAACCAATATTTTGATTATGGAAAGTAGGTGTAACAAGACTATTGCCTACAGGTATAATAAAACATTTTTAAATTTTATAAAGACAAGGAGAAATCTATGTATATAATCTAGCTAGCTGTAGTAATATAGCAAGTTTTAATGCTACAAAAAGTCTTGAAAGAAACTCAAATCTACAAAACCTGAGTTGCTTAATATATTAAACATTTTATCCCTATTTTGGCAAATCAATGTAATTGTGTTCTTCTGACCAACACTATATACAGTACTTAACAATAATGGAATTTGTAGGTGTAAAAAATAATAGTAAATTCCATAGAAAATTCACGCAAGTGATTTATTCCTTTCATATATTTCATAAAAAAAACACATTCCACCTTTATCAATTTCATCGGCTTTTGTTTTTATTTTTCTTCTTTCATTTTTTCCCATAATAATTTAATACACTTTAGTGTTGATGAGTTTTATAAATGAAACATTGCAACTGTTTTTACTTGTGGAAAAGGTGTGTTTGCTTTGTGGAAGGTTTGACACTTCCTTCTCATATTCTTAATTTCTAATTTAAATAATAACTTACCATCCTTACTAGTTATCAAGATTTAGGCCTACTTGTACCAGTTACTTTTCTTTATTTTTATTTGTTCTTAATGTACAATGATTATTTTTTTCCATGCTGTATAAGCTTGTTCACCTTATTATTTACACTGTGTGGATATTCTTAGTGAAACCATTATTTTCTGCATACAAATCTGTATCCAACTTTGCAGATGTTTATTTTATCTTGACAGTTCAGGTATTAGTATTTTGATAAATATTTGTTTTATAATGGCTTTTCTTAGCTCGTATCAATCCTATTAAGTTTGTTATTTATTTTGGTTTTATGTCATACACTAAGGATATTAGCTTGGTTTGTAAACTTATTTAATTGTTGGTCTCATCAATCAGTTATTCCTGCGCAAGTCTTAGATGGTTGTAATAATTGGAAACAGTGATGATAACTCTGATTAAGTTGAACAATCTTGAATTAAGAAAAAATACAAATCATAACAGCAACGTTTTTCTAGATTGATTAGTTTACACAATTGATTAATAGAGCTCATTAATTAACTGTACTTACAATTGGACATTATTTCCATCTATTTGGTGAAGCTTTCTAGTTTTTCCTAAAAAACACTTCATTGAGCTATGTGTGTGTGTTGTTTTTCTTTGGGTTTTTTTAAGCTGGATTTCTTTATTTCTATACACCAACATAGAAATCTGATATCACTCAGTTCAGATTGATAAATTAATTGTTTGTTGGATTGTTACAACTCTTCATTTCAAAAACATACCCAACGTGCAAAACTATAATACTGGTGTCACTTTAATGTTCTACAGTATACATCTTTTCTCACTTTATAACAGCATCTACTACCATTGTGACTGCACCAACTGTACCAAGCTTTATATGAGGGGCTCTTACAAAAGCCCCAGATATGCCATGATTAACTTAGAATGACTTGCAGTGAAATTTGTTAATTCCATTAAATGTTACTTTATCCATTTCTCCAGTAGACCTTGTATTAAATATCTAAACATTAAAATTCAAATAAATCTTTTCCTGTTTGAAATTAATTTACTAGGTGTAATACTTAAATAAATATATGTATTGGTTTGTTGTTGTCAGTTGTACTTCAATAGTCATAAGCTGACTACTTATAATTTTCTCAGTTTTTTTTCCCCATTTTCAGACTTTACTTTTCAAACTAACATTGCATGACTGTTATAAATCATGCAAAATAACGTTTTCTTTACTTTTTAGAAATATAATTTCTTTTAATATGACATTTTCAGAGAAAGATTGTCAGATCTGTATGCAATGTATGAAACCTGATGTCTTACAAGGGATCAGGTGTACAAAAGACAATAAATATATGGTTATGACATTATAAAATATAAGAGAGGGAGGGAGGGAAAGTAAAATTAATTTCCAGAGGTGAATTATTTAAAATTTACTTATTTATATTTACTGGTTATGACTAGTAGGCAGTGTATTATAATAGATTTGGGTGATATGGGTATTTATTGAGATATAGTTAAATGTTTTGACATATAAAATATTTATAAATATTATTTTTATACTCTCAGTTGCATGTGTTACATTCTCATATGTACACACAATTTTTTCAGTTGATTCACATATATTGCATTTAATTAATTTTTCATTTTACCAGTTTACTGTAACATTTACTATCAAACCACTCTTAATTTGTTATTTTAAACCATCAAATGAACCTGTGGTTACTTATGTGCAACTTTCTCAACCATTATCAATGTTATACAGAACTGTTCAAAAGTGTTAGAATCAAGTCAAAACATTCAAAGAAGAGTAGAAGGTAAATCACAGGTGAAACATCAAAATTTTGCTTTCATTATACCTCTCACAGTATTACTATGTTGTTGTTTTTTACATTTCATATAGTACAGATTTTATATATAACAGCTATTGCCATCTCTCTTTTTCCTTTTCTTTTTTGGAGAAGGTTAGCCTTTTTAATTTTTTTTATATTGTATTTTTACATCATTGTATATATTTCATCTTGACTGCTCTATATTTCTTTTTATCCACATGAACTATCTCCCACAGAAAAGGTGTTTGTTCACAACTGTCAGCATTTTAAGAATTTGTTTCTGACTCTAAGATGCTTTGTTTACTATGGAGCTCATTTCTTTTTGTGACCATTTTTTTATGACTCTGGTTGCTTCTTTTCTGTAGAAATGACGAGCAACATTCTGATTCCTTTGGCCTTCTCACATTCAAGCATATTTGAAGATTCTGTTTACTAATTAGGCTAGATATAAAATGACATTTGAAATTCATTCAGCTGACCCATCTCCATGGATTTTAACTTATTAGTTTTAAGATAAGATATTCAAAATGCAAATATGTATTGACTTATAACACATAAATCCTGCCCTTCTATACACATAGGGGAGTTTTGAAAATAAAATGTGAAAAATAACAGGTAGTTTTGTTGGATATAAACTCAGATGTATGGAAAAAATTCCACTTGGCTTACAGAACGATGATTCTTCTGTAGAGAATTCTAACGCACAAATAATTAAATCAGCTTGTCACATAAATGAGTTTTTGTATTTCGCACATGTTAACCACTAATCTGATGGAGGAAATGGTAAGACTAACAAAAAACTGGAAGTTTTGTATATGTCTTGATAACAACCAGGAGATCTAGTGGTTAAGTACCTGAGTGAAATCTTTTTTTCAAGTTGTACAATGTTATTTCAACAATACATTTCTAGTTTAAATTTTGTATAAAAACATATTCTTATAGTACCACAAATGTAAATAGTTTGTTGCTTTGTACATATATATTGTTAGTGTCTGTTTATTGTTGTGTAAACAGTGGTTTCTTTAAACATTATTATAAATATTCATATTGAAAATAAACTTCTATTCTTGAATAAATTTCACACTTTATTTTTATCATTCCAATTCATTCATTCTGTTCACTTTAAGAACACTTATTGTTGTTTGCACAGGTGCACTTACTCCACCAATAAACTTTTACCGTGCTGCAGTTGGCTGGCGAAGAAAGGACAAAGAAGAAAAGTCTGGTTTCAGAATCAAAGTCCCAACTTTGGTTATCTGGGGAGAAAAAGATAAATATCTGATTTCAGAACTAGCTACTGGATGTGCTCGTTACATTGATAACTACACTCTCAGAATCATAAAGGATGCTTCTCATTGGGTTCATCTAGATCATTCAGAAGAGGTCAATAAACATATGAGGAGTTTTCTCAAAAAACAAAGAAAATGACAAAAGTCATATTCACATTTTATGTTCTTAAAATAACAAAGGATTAACTTGATGTAATCTTAAATGTATTAACAAAAGCTGGATTTTGTTTATCTTTAAGCCTGAAAGAACTTAGCAGTTCTTTTACATGACAATTTTTCGAAGCTGGTTTAGCCAAGTTTCATAAAAGTAACTTTAAATTATGGAAATTGACGATTTGTTGATATATTAATTAATATGATTCTCTCAAACAGACTAAGGTCCAAGGTTTAACAAGAGAACTGTTAAATCAGATAGGATTTTAGTTTCTTAGCAAAATCAAAATTTTTGAAGACTTGTAACGCATTCATTGCTAATTTGAGGTTTTCTTCAATCTTAATAAACTTAAATTTCTCTAATGAAACAAAACACAAAGGTATGGTCGTACCAGTCTTCCAACTGAAAAGTTTTCAACTTATTGCTGCGAGTTTACTTTCCCAATAAAAGTTTCTTCCTAGTAGTACAAATCTTGCAGCTAACTTGAAAGTTGAATAATATTGGTATTTTTACTTCTATTGATGCATATGTGTGGGGATCAAATTTGCTGTTGCAGAAGGTAAATTTTATCTTCACAAATGGTATCATTTAGAACAAAGTGTACACTGATATTAAAAAAGATTAATCTTGTCCTCATGTATGTATGTAGATATATATTGTCCATATTATGCCTGTTGAAACTGTTATGGCTAACACATATTGGTTGCATTCATCTCAATCCCATGATCTTTTTGTACTTCCGTAATCAACATTCTCAGTTGTTTTATCTCATCACTTCTCCTTGTAGCTAGTTGTCTTTATCTGTTTCCCTCAACTCATCCCTCTGTGATGTTTTTTTCCCTCTAGCTAGATCCTGTCACTGTGTTTTAAATGCATTTCTTTTAATAATACCTTCAAACAGTTCACTTTTTCACACTACTAATTTGTTCACTTTCCTCTCTATCCACAGTATTCTAAATGCTTTTCTTAAGCACCACAGCTTAAAATTTTCACCATTCTTCCTCAACTGAAATAACTAATATAAGAAACAATAATTCAATATAACTAACAATATACAAAAGATTAACAATAATATAATGTAGTTTTTATGTTGGAAAACAATGTCAAGGTGCAGCTGTTATATTGATTATCATTACTTCATTGCAGACAACATGCATTACTAAACTGTGTTAATTTGCATGAAAATTTAACACAACTATTTTGAGTATTAAGGAACAGTAGATAAAGGAAGTTCGATTTCTATTGGATGATACAAATTGTAAATGTAACCATTTGAGCTTGTATCTAGAAGTGGTGATGCTTTGCTGGGTAATGTAATTAATGCTAATAATATATTTTTGCAATTAAACATATCTGTCTTATTTGTTATTACAAATTAGACACATTTCTCAGAATGTCTGTACTTTGTGTAAATAATAATTCAATATACAATGTTTAAATGATAAAGTTCATGGATGGTGGAATCTTGAAAATTATTGTTAAAACACATTCCTGATGAACTGCTAATTAAATGTCATTTTGATCTTCATGTGTATATCTTCATTTGATCTATGGTTTTTCTGTGTGTCGGTGCTGATGTTAAGTACACACAGCTGCGACAGTGAATTCATTAATGTAATTAAAGAACTATTACTTGAACGTTTAATTCAGTTCTGTCTTTGAACCATTAATAATCATCAATTGCTGACATTTGATCCTAGGTTTTTGTTGATATATATTTTTTCACATTCCATTTTACTACTTGGTTATCACAAGATCTTGGAAAACTTAAAAATGAAATAATTCAGGAATAATTCACTGCATGAACTGTGTTAACAGCTGTCACCTAAATTTTTCTTCCCATTAATCCATTTGTTGAAGAATCTGACCACAATTACAATGAAATTCTTTAAGGAATTACTTTTACATATCTTATGAAGATCAATGAATAAGTTTAAAATATCTTACTTTAATTTATCTGGTCCTTAATTAGTTGGCATCCTGTTATAAATTTTGTACTGTTGCTTAAATTGAGCTTTATTTTATTGGATAATTTTTGAACTTCAGTGTTTTCCCGATAAAAAAGATATTTACGATCACTGTCCATTTCCATAGTGCATGGTGCTGATCATTATTCAATAATTGGCACTGTGCATAATGAGGTTCATTACCACTTTATGGCACACTTCTAGTTTATGACTCTGTTAGCAAAAACTTCACTAAGAGACTTAAAATACGTGGAAAGTACATAACTGGCTTGCATCATTTTGCTTCTGCTAACTACTATGCTAATGAGCATCCCAAATAGAAACTGACATACTGAATAACCATAATGACAAATCAGCCTTTATATTGTGTATACATTGTTGTTACTTTAGCAAATAAAAGTAGTATGCTAGACTATATCTGTACATGTCATGGAATGCTTATTGTTTGCCTGATAATATAATTACTTCCCTCTCAACATCAGTACACTGTTCTAAAACCTAATCTGTATGGTACTGAATTGTTTTCTGCAGAAGTATAGTTCACCTTTATTTCAATAGGTCTATCATTAAGTTATCTGTGCCTGAACCACTATCTGTATTAGCAAGATGAAAATTGAGGTGTGTAACTTGTCACCATGGGGCATAAAACATTTTGTACTAATTGCCAAAAATTGGTACTTGTTAGGAGTATCTAATAAACAGCAGAATTGAAAAAGGTTCTAGCTGCTTCAGTAAACACTAGAAACTTAACCTTACTTCATGTAAAATTACATGTGATGCAAAGTAAATGGTTCTCCAAACCAGTAATTATGATATTAGGTACGAACTTACTGTTGGATATGCCTATGCTGGTGGCCATATTAACTAAAACACCATTCTCTAACAGAAAGCCTCTTTATTCCCTTCACTGGGGCCTGGCATGGCGGGTGATTAGGATGCTCAACTTGTAATGTGAGGGTCATGGGTTTGAATACCTGTCACACCAAACATGCTTTCCCTTTTAGCCATGGGAGTATTATAATGGGATGATCAATCTCACTACTTGGTAAAAGAGTAACTTAAGAGATAGTGATGGATGATGATTACTAGCTGCTTTCCCTTTAGCCCTTTCACTACTAAATTAGGGAAGGCTAATACAGATAATCCTTGTATCATTTTGTGTGAAATTCAAAACAAAGAAATAAACTCTTTCCTTCATCAGCTGCACTACCTCATTTCAGAACCACTAGTTTTCAACTTGGATCCAATATTGGTTGAATTTGGTCTCATAATGCTTACATATCTGATAAGTTCATTGTCAGGGACTACCTGTAGTCTCCATTTTTCCAAAATATTCTAGCTGGAATTGATGAAAACCAGTAGCATAGCTTTTTGTAATGGTTACTGCTGGGATGATAGGGGCATAGACCCCAAAACACTATCTGCAACAGATGACACTCTGCTGTTTGGACTGTAGTGCCTTCTGGACTTTGTTGGACATTCAGGATTGGAAAAGCAGTCCAATGATTTGAGATCTTACGGGACTACCTTGAGAGGGCAATACATGCCATCCTCCCTTAATTTCAAATACGGAACGTACCTCCTCTCACGAGATTATTCTCGTTTAATGCTTCTCCCTATACGCAAACTTTTTCTTTGTGCATGCCATACGCCTTTCACTCCCCTTTATTGGAATTAGCATGTTTCAACGTGTTTAATTCAAATCGTCATGTGCTATTCATCAACCCATAGCAGCACAGCTTGCTTATATGATGCAGACGACTACATTATACACTCCTCTACTACTCAAGTTTAGGCATTTTTATTTATTTATTTGTTACCATGTGTTCGACTTTGTTTTTATGAGGTGGTTTATTTTCAACTTTGTTTGATTTGATCAACTAGATTTTTTCTTTATTTATTAGTTAATCCACATTTTGTTATTTCTGTGAAATTTTGTGAAACTTTTCTATGCAATGCTTTCTGAAGTTTACATTTACTACTTCAGGAGTTAAAGCAGTAACTAGCGTTTTTCTTGGATCTCAGGTGCGTGTAACCAGACGATCTATTTATATGCTGTCGTGTGTCGGGAGGTAGAATGTTACAGTGTTCAACCTTTCTTCCCGGACTTCAGTATTACTACTACTAAAACTGCTGAGCATTTGTAGCTGACAAGGACTTTGTTCGTCTTTTTTCCACCTCAAAGTTTTGACAATCATTCCTGTCCCCCACTTTCAAAATCTTTTAGGACTAATTTGGTCTTCTTAGAATTTCTGTCTCAGGTTTCTGATATTTTATTCCTGTCACCTGTATTTTTTTCTCGCCTCGTTCTTAACTTTATATGTACTATTTTCTCACCATTGCTTTTTCTCTCCTCTAATATTTGGGGTTTTTGCTGTACTGTTAACCTCTTATTTCTGCAAAGAGATCAGCTTTTCATGCCCCTGAGGATTTCTGTTGGTTCACTTTATCTTTCCATTGGGTGTACTGTAGATTTTTTGATTAGCAGTTTGTTTTTTTTACGTTGTTTGGGGACACATGCCGAATCTACTATTAGTCTTACACGTACCGTTCTTTGGTATCTTCTTCCTTACATTGGCTCTTAGAGGATGTCCTGAAGAATTTTTGCCAGTATCCATCAACTTTGGCCTTACACGCATGGTTTTTTTGTTGTGGAGACCTAAGTAAGGGCTCAGTTTTAACTTGAGTCATTTCACCTTCTGTACATCTCAGGTTCTAACATTTTCTTAGGCTTCGTGTATTTGCTACAGCCCCTGACAGTATTGAGCTATAAGTGATTTCACCCCAGTGGCAGTTTACCCTTACAACTCTTGTAACCTGTTTGTCTCTTTTGAAACCTCATATACCACCTATTTCTCTCAACCCTTCCCCACTTCTTCAATTCAGTGTACTTTTTTCTCAATGGAGTACCACACATTGCCACTGGAACTGGTGACTAGACTACCCTGAGGATTCAGGTTCTATGGGTGCTAAGGGATGTTTTGGAAAGTTTCATAAGCCAGTTTTCTACCCATTTCTCATTACCTATTTCTTTTCCTCCTCCTTAAGATCTCATTACATGCCTGTTACTGGCAAAGGTAGATTTACTTTGATTGGAGCAAATTAATCAGTTTATCATCCATTTTGGGGTTTTCTTTTTTCGTTGTCCTCACAACTGGCGTTTGATGGCTAGTCATCGATTCTCGCCTCAACTACTTCATCACACTCTTCAAAATTCACCATGAAGTTAATTTTTCACCCTGAGATGGACGTTTTCATTTGGTGGTTTGGTGTCAATAATGATCATTTCGACCTTTGATTTGTCCATCTCAGTACCATAAGTGTTTTGTTGCATCATTCAAGCTTTTGTTCGTCATTTCCAGGCTTTGGAGTTGCAATTCCATTATTATGTGACCAATCACACTTATCACCTCCTTTCTGTAACAGCTCTAGGGGCTTGTTGTTTACATTAGAGAAGTCATGACTTTAAACCACCCAATCTCTGTGCATTTAGGGGTCTTCTTTGACACCAACATCTGTCACACTCTATATTTCATGGAACTTTTAGTTCATTGTGCCCTCTTTACCTGCTTTCTTTTTACCATTTACCTTCCCTATGAGACAGTCTACAGTGGCGGTATGCCACTTTCTCCGCCAAATTTGGTTACACATCTGTTAACCTTCAGGGTTTGGAGGGCTTAGATCAACCACCACAAAGCCTCAGGCCTTTGATCTGCAGACGAGTCTGTTTTAATAATTGATTTCTCAACCATCTTTCAGTTTTTTGGACATTGCATTACTTCCTTTCTTTTGCCTATCGTTCTCTGGTGATGACTTTTGTAAATCACGAAGGGAACAGCCAGCTGAGATATATGTTTTCAAATTCTGCATCTTCCATACTGGGCTCTTATATATCACGTTCATCATATTACATGCCAGATGCTTTCAATCCAGTTGCAGATCGTCATTCAAACCTAGGCCGAATATCTCCCTTGGAATGATCATTCGATTCACTCGTTTTCAGGGATCTATACCTTCAAAAGAGTTTAATCCAAATGCATAAATTTTCCATAGGCCTCAATACACTGCCATCCCTGTTTTGGTTACTTATATCTTATTGTCATGATTGGTCTCGCACCAGAGACGTGCAGTGATTTGTCCTAATGATGAAGTAAAAGCATGAAAGGTGGATTGCAAAAAATAAAATTAATTACTTGTGATCATGAATCATACTTAAAATTAAAGGTTAAAAAAAGACATATTCAACAATTTATTTATATGTTAATTTATCCCCCAGTGACTCAGCGGTATGTCTGCGGACATACTAAAAACCGGGTTTCGATACCCGTAGTGAGCAGAGCACAGATAGCTCGTTGTATAGCTTTGTGCTTAATTCAAAACAACAACATATTAATTTCATCCTCCTTTCCTTTTGATTGAATACATTTATTACATCTTCATAGAAACTCAGTCTTTTATTTCCGTCGTGCGTTTCTGGTGTAGCTGTGCATTCTTTTTAAATGAAAGAATGCTCAACTGAGGCACTGGTGGCTGGAAGAGTCAAGGGTAACTTGCACAACTTTACAAGTTGTTGCAGGGCTGCAACTAAATTGGCATTTCGCAAACAATAAAGTAATAATTCATTCACTGGTTTTCCTTTCAAATCAACGTCAACATATGAAACTGAAAGCTCACTTTTCAAACGTTGAATATCAAAGTCCATAATTATCGTGCAATTATTTTAATGCTAATTCAGGAAATATTTTTGTTCCCTTTCTGTTTTTAATGTCAAAAAGCTCAAGAAATGTTTTGTTTTCCAAGCTTTGGAACCTGATTTCAATTTGGCCGCAAATTGCATCCAAAATTTAATAAAATGAATTTCGGTATGTTATTTTAATGTCTTCTCCGCGATTACTTCTTATTTACTTAGTATGGCAGTATAATCAATCGATTGCTGCCCAAAATTAATCGAACTCGTCTCCCTCTCTCTCTCTCTTTTGTTGAATAATCACAATTTCATTTACTTCATCCATACAGTCAGATATGTCAAATATCCTATTCTGTAGAACATCAAAAATAGAATTGTATATGAAAAAGTACTGGCAAATATATTCACACGAAATTGAACTCAAAATCGATTCGATGAAAGTGCTTCGGCGCAATAGGTAAAGATTTCAGTATCCCAGTTGCCAAAGTTATCAATGTTTTGAAGTAAGTCGACCAGTTTTTCCGTGTATTCCAAGGTAGTGATTATGATTCCAATGAGTCAGGACCACTTCCCAGAATCCACTCTTCAGTATTTAAGAGATGCACACGCTTCGTTGATATCACAAAGAATGATTTAAGTTTTGCAAAGAATCTGTCACACTCCTATATCTTTGTAATAGATTGCGATAACACTAAATTCAATATATGTGCCACACAATGAGTGAAAAGAGCTCATAGATACTTATCTCTTTCTTTGGAAGCCCATTCAGCTCAATGAACATCACACTTGTCCAATCATAGGTGTGCATAGCACATTTTGACCCAATATTTAATTCATCAACCAAATTTAACACTATCTTGGATAAACATACAGCTGTTCAATTTGCACTAACATTTGTAAGCCCCAGACATCTATCGCAAATTTCACTATTTTTAGTCATATATTGCACAACACTAGAAAGCTAATAAATGTTTTTTTTTTCCCATCAGAAGTTTCATTTAAGTAAGAGCCACAAACGGAGAATCATTTATTTCGCTTTTGTTTTTATTCAACATTTCTCCTACCCAACTCATGAGATCGCATCAAACATGCTCGCCCTTTCAGCCGTGGGAGCGTTATAATTGACGGTCAATCCCACTATTCGTTGGTAAAAGAGTTGGCGATGGGTGGTGATGACTAGCTGCCTTCCCTCTAGTCTTTACTAAATTAGGGATGGTTAGTGCAGATAGCCTTTATGTAGCTTTGCGCTAAATTAAAAAAAACACAAAAAATGAGGACATTTTGGATTTTATTTGACAACCAAATAAAAACACTCGATATCTCTTAATGTGATTTCAACAATGGATCATATTTCTTACAGAAATTTTACAATACCAGTGTCCCGGCATGGCCAAGGGGTTAAGACACTCGACTCGTAATCTATGGGCCATGGGTTCGAATCCCTCCCAGACCAAACATGCTCGTCCTTCCAGCTGTGGAGGCGTTATAATGTGATGGTAAATCCCTTTATTGACTAACTGCCTTCCCTCTAGTCTCACATTGCTAAATTAGGGAGGGCAAGCGTAGATAGCCCTCGTGTAGCTTTGCGCTAAATTCAAAAAACAAAAACAAACGAATATGGCTGTCGAGGACACTAAATATGGCATCGTGCACACGCCAATCTTTACAAACTCCGTGTTGGAATGATAATACATGTAATGTCAAAAATAACACGCCTAATATCGATATCTTATGGATAAAATAGATATTTAATTGATTAAAAAGTACTTCAATAGTAACTTTTGTCTGCCAAACTTCTAGCACATGATTAGAGAAAAAATATTTAAAATATATATTTAAAGCTCATTACAATAAAACAAGATTAGTATTAATAAAGATAGCTTATGCATTTGTAATATTCGATATAAAGTTTTCTAAGTACACAGAGTTTAACACGAAATTAAATATTTGTCTTCAGTAGTAACTAAAAAAGAATACTTAATTCCGTTTTTCATATTCAAAATTAATAATATGTTGATATTATTTCCAAATAAGTATTAGAGTATCTGAATAGTGTGCAACATACTAGTAGCGAAATAACATCGAAATGCATTAAACAGGAACTGTGTGTTTGTAAAAATTAGTAAACTTTTCTATTGGTATGTGTGTTTTAAAAGTTTTCAGAACAGTGAAATCAAGTTTTGTTATTAGGAGAACTTAAATAAGTCATGAACTGTGACACTGATTTGGTTGATGTCAGTATATAAACCCTATATAAAACATTATATAACTTAGAGTTATACATTCTAGTTTTGCTTTTGCTACAAATATGACAGGCCCGGCATGGCTAGTTGGTCCAAGCACTCGACTCGTAATCTGAGGGTCGCGGATTCGAATCCCCGTCCCACCAAACATGCTCGTTCTTTCAACCATGAAGCTTTATAATGTGACGGTAAGTTCCACTATTCGTGGGTAAAAGAGTACCCAAAAAGTTGGCGGCGATTGACGATTACTAGTTGCCCTCCCTCTAGTCTTCCACTACTAAATGAGGGAGAGCTAGCGCAGCCTTCTTGTAGCTTTGCGCTAAATTCAAAATAAGCTAATTGCCTCGGTTAGCAGACGAGTGATTCGTCATGAAATCTAAATTCTAATTGTTTTTCACGTAAGTAGCATATTACTCAGTTAATCTTTTAAAATGTTTCTATTACTCTTCACCTTTTCACTGTGCATTTGCACATTTATTTTATGTTGTTTATTTAGAACTCAATCCGTGATTTTCGAAATCTAGCTAGGACTAGAGTTGAAAATATTTGACTGGAGGAATTTTCATGCCTTTTAATTGCCTTATGCATATTATTTAAATCATCAAATTCACTTTAGTTACATGTTCCAAATTCATTGATAAATGATAAACACGTCCAGCAGAAAAATTTCTACAAGTTACGACATGCAGCTAACCAAGATGTCCTGTCATCTTGGTTTATAATAAATTTTCAAATACCCTGCTTTGTTCTTCAAATCGGATGTAGAGCTGGCATCGGTCTACCATTTCTGATGATGCTTTCTGTATCATTAATATTCTTTGTTCCAAATTTGTTCACCAATAAGCTTTCAATAATACAGTTACAATTTTCCAATTACCTTTTGAATCCGTATTCAAATTTGAAGAGTGACACTTCACAAAAAAACAATTATGCATTACGGAAAACAACAGTGTAATTTAATACAATGCTCAACGCACCTGCACATCAGAGAGGTAACAAACAGCCACGAGCTTGAGGTGCAAATCATAAAAGAACAAGTTTCCAAATATCGCGAGAAAGTTAACTGTAATTTTTTTTCCTTATTGTATTTGCTTTGTTTATTGTATATTTTAATTTATAAAGTGGTATTCACGAAACACTAACTTATTTATAAATTATTTATGTCACTTAAATTTTTAGTTATTTAAATGAATTTAATATATATAAACTATAGATTATAAATAAGTTCCAATTTTGCGTGTGTATTTTGAAGTATGATGAACTGATAATTATATTCTTTATGCCGTAGATGCGACCAGTATAACAATCACCATATGTTTCTCCTTTTTAAATGCAAGTATGAAATTGAACTTTGTTTTGGAATTTCGCACAAAGCTACTCGAGAGCTATCTGTGGTAGCCGTCCCTAATTTAGCAGTGTAAGACTAGAGGGAAAGCAGCTAGTCATCACCACCCACCGCCAACTCTTGGGCTACTCTTTTACCAACGAAAAGTGGGATTGACCGTCACATTATAACACCCCTACGGCTGGGAGGGCGAGCATGTTTGGCGCGAACCCGCGACCCTCAGATTACGAAGCTCACGCCTGAACGCGCTAGGGCATGCCAGGCCCCGTTTTTCATCGAAAAGTTATTCATGTAAGAAACATTTTATAGCTTAAAGAATATGTAACAAAAATGTTTTTAGTTAGAAATAAAGCTTTTTCTAGGAAGGAAAAAACTAAAATCAACTAAAAAAAAGCATTTTACGACTTGTAGTCCATATTATTCTCAAAGGTGCTTTCGCCCTACAAGGTAATTACTGATTATTTAGAGTATAATAGAGTGCTTTCGTATGAATCAATTGTAAGTTCATAACGTCATATTTAGCCGAATCTTAAAAATTAAATTTTTAACATATATTGGGGAAGTACAGCTTTCATGGATTGCACGCCTTTGTTTTACACATACTTTTATGTGTACCGTTCCATTCAACTGCTTCATTGCTTGATTTCTTGATACATTTATTCTTCTTGGGTCTTCCTGACTGACCTGCACAACCTTGATTTCTAAGGCTCCAATATCTACTCCTCTTACCTCCTGTTCTTTTTACTCTGTCCCTCCTTCATCTTTGATACCTCACTCAATATCCCAATCACCCTATTCTATATCTTCCTGCCTGGTTTTTGTTCTATCCTCGGCGATCAGGTCTGGCTTGATGTGTTGAAGCGCCTCCCTGTTAGCTCTTTCCATTCCATGAAAGTGCACCAGTGCAGGTGGAAACTGATGTTGGTAAGTTGGCGCGAGATTTCCTGATAACTAGCCTTTTGTGGCTTAAGTGGTGGAAGTTCTCACATGTTTCTTTACCGTAGCCTTAAGTCTTTTCACTTTCTGGATTTCAAGTAGCTCGCTTTCTTATCTTCCATTTTTCCATTAATTGTAAGGTTTTTACTTCTGTTCTTGTTATGCTCCTACATTCTTTCCAGATTTAGAGGCCACCGAGGCATCGTCCCTTTATGTATTGAGTCTTTAATGTGATCCTTCAAGCCCTTATTTACCTCCATTTGGACTGCTTTTCTCCTGCTTCTTCTTCAACTTGTTCCTTAAGACATATTTCCTTCTGCTATTGATTTGAAGACATTATTGGTATGTTTTGTTTAGCACTGGCGTTTCACTTACCCTTTATCATCTTACATGTCTTTTCCTTTTTCTCAGTACCACAGTAGCTTGGGAGGGTTGTATCTCTTTTTCTTTCGTATTTTCCAACCTTCTATCTCCCATTTTTACTCTAGTCCAAAGCCCATTAGACTGCTGTATCCAGTATGGGCTCTAAGGTGTGGTATTGTATCTACAGGTACCCTCCAGGGTACGTACAACTGTCTTTTTATTCCCTAACAGTTTTTATTCCTTATTAATAGGGTCTACCTTATGCTCCATTTGGCCAACTCCTCTCTGTCTTCTTCATCCCATAACTTATTCCATATTTCCTCTCTTCCAGTAATTTGACTGATAAGTTTTATTCTTTTTCGTTACTTCTGAGGCCTTTCCTTCTTCCTCTTTATTGTTTGGATTCCTCTCTGTAACAAATGGTGCCTAATAAGGTGTTCTTTAACATTAAAATGTGCACTGTAAACTGTGTTGACTCGTACACTCTTGTATATGCTCTCGTAGAGATTAGACATTCCACAAGCTTGCTAGAAGGCTATCTAATTCACGATGGTTGCTTCATAAATATGGCAGTTTCGGATATATAACTCATGGACTATATAGGCAAAGCAGAAGGAAACAGCTGCCCATTTTTGCTCTGCCTTCAATGAATAGCTCGGAATGGTGTGCATTGCAAAATAGGGTATTGTGATCACCATTCCACTGTCTCCTGTTATGACGGTCCTCTGGACTCTCATACGTATTTTCACCCCTCCTTTAAGCAGTTATTAACACGTAGGATGATGTGACCTCTTTATACTGATAGGACTTTCAAACTTATTTCATTTATCTAACCCTTCACAAAGAAATTACTTCCATACAAAACATTCTCTTTCGAAACAGCTACTCTATGCATTTTTTGGAGAAAATAACATCCATTTTGTTTTACTTGCTTGTTTATCAGACCGCGTAAGATACTCCCTGTACCCCAATTTCCCTTATACACCTGATTACTATATCTCGGGTTACAAAGCTCCATTATCACGAAACGGTTAAAAATAATACGAAACACAAAATATCCCCAAACTGACTTGAAACTTATTATAAACCAAACAGCGGTATGTCTGCAGACTAACAACACTTGAAGCCGGGTTTCTTTACCTGCGATAGGCTAAGAAAAGATAGCCCACTATGTAGCCTTGTGCTTAAATTCACAAAACAAACAAATATGCAAGACTAAAAAAAAAAAATTCTGCTACAAAGTTCGTTTGCCAAATGTCCATTGTTCACATCTCATCCACTTATACAAAGACTGCAACGCCTCCTATATTGATGAAACCGAACGTCATCTTAAGGTGCAAGCATGTGAACACATCTATAAAAAGGAAGGTAACAAACCCTTCCAACTCGGCTATGTATTAGCACAATACAGATACAAGAATCCGATTTTTCTTTCTAACTTTAAAATTATCTCAAGAGTCCAACTTGATACCGTACTTCTTATAATAGAAACATTACTCATGAAATCTCTTCTTTCATCCCTAAATAATACACTTTTTTATTTTAATTTAACCTATTCATTTGTACCTCATTTTTTTTCATTTTCTTGTCTTATATTTGTATATTCAAACTGTTTACTCTTCTGTATGTATTTATGTTGTAATTACAAATATTGTTTGTTTGTTTTTACCTCTATGTTACTGATGATGGAACTGTGAAGCTTTTGAAACGTTTAATAAACCCTTTCTATTCTCACATTCATTTGTTTTTTTTTCCTTTTTTTTGGCCTCAGCATGGCCAGGTAGTTAAGGCACTTGACTTGTAACCCAAGAGTCGTGGGCTCGAATCCTCGCCACACCAAACATGCCTACTTTTTCAGCTGTGGGGGCTTTATAATGTGACTGTCAAACCCATTATTCGTTGGTAAAAGAGTAGCCCAAGAGTTGGAGGTGAGTCGTGATGACGAGCTGCCTTCTCTCTTGTTTACACTGCAAAATTCTGGACGTCTAGTGCAGATAGCACTCGTGTAGCTTTGCTGGAAATTCAGAAACAAACAATCCGTGATGATGAGAAAACCCACTTGTAAAGAAAAATATATATGTTAGAACGGCTGGTATACGTTGAGAAAATGTTTTATGTAGAGAAGCGAACAACGTTTCGATCTTCTTTGGTCATCGTCAGGTTCACAAAGAAAGAAAGAGATAACTGACCAATAGCTGACCACATGTTTGAAGGAGGTTGTGTAATTGAGTGTAGGAATGTAAGGGGCTTTGATGTTTGATTATATTTATTAATATAGGTATAAAGGTGTTTCTTTGTTTTTTTGTATTAGTTTATTTTGGGCTTGACTTGTTGTAAAAGTAAGGCTTCTTTAATTTTGCGTTTGTTTTTATTTGTTTCTTTATTTAGTATTCGGGTGTTTTTCATGGTTATGTTGTGTTTATTTGATTTGCAGTGTTCAATATCATATGAAGGTGACTTTTTGTGTTCTTTAAATCTAGTTTCCATTTTTCTACTTGTTTCTTCAACATACACCCTTGTGCAAATTAATTGAAACAAGACGGAAAATTACGATTTCTTAAATTTTTCGCGTTTTATTTCTGAGAATCCAAAAATTACTCACAAATTAATACATGATATGACCGCCTTTATTTGTCAGAAGATCATTAATCCGACGAACCGTTAAAGAGCTGACTTTTATTCCTTTGACCTCCAAATCTCTTTTCATGGCGTCACTTGTCTTCCGTGGATGTTTCACACTCTCCCTAACCATGTACGCTTCGTCTCTTGGCGTTGTTTGCCTTTTTTGGTTATATCTTCCTTTACGTTTTGGACTGATAGATCCAGTACTCACCTTGGCCTTGATCACACGTCTGACGGTCGATAGGCTGACACCAACAACGCCCGCGATTTGCCTGAAAATCATGCTGTTGTGTTATTGCAGTGTCACAATCTTTGTACGCTTTCTGGGAGTCACGTCCATTGTGTATGACGGCTGAAAGACGACTGATTGAGAAAAGTCTAACGCAATTTCGAATGACGTAATATTCCTTAAAATTTTGTCATATATACAAAAAATAGATCGACCGTACTGCAAAATACAGCTAATGACATCGTCTATGTGAAAAAATGACTATTAAAGGAAATCAGCGGTTCCAGCGAGCCTACACCGGCCGCCGTGCTGAAAATATTGTAAAATGACTATTTGTTTCAATTACTTTGCACAAGGGTGTAGAAGTCGTGGCAGTTGTCACATTGTATTTTATAAATACTGCTGGTGTTGTGTTTGTAAATGTAGTTTTTACATAGTATAGACCTCAGTTCTCTGCCTGGTTTTTAAATAGATGTGTGTGTATAATGTTTTCTACGGTTTGTGGAGGACAAAACATTAAAAGCACACACCTACACAAAAAGCAAAATCAATTAACAAAAGTAAATATATCCTGCTAATTAAAAAATCACGAAACCATATACTGCTGTATACCATATATTCCCGACATCAGCAGAAAAATAACCAACATTTGGCAAAAACTAAAAACAAAATATGACATTCCAGTTAATAGCAAATTTATTCAAAAACCAGACACAAAACTAAGGTATATACTATGTAAAAACTACACTGACAAACACCACACCATCATTATTTATAAAATACTATGTGATTGATGCCACGACTTCTATATTGGAGAAACAAGTGGAGAAATGGAAGCCAGATTCGAAGAACACAAAAAGTCACCTTCATACGTTTTCGAACACTGCAAATTAAATAAACATAACATAACCATAAAAAACACCAAATACTAAGTAAAGAAACAAACGTAAATTTAAATAAGCCTTACTTGCTTGCTTGTTTTAGAATTTCGCGCAAAGCTACTCGAGAGCTATCTGCGCTATTTGTCCCTAATTTAGCAGTGTAAGACTAAAGGGAAGGGAGCTAGTCATCTCTCCTCACCGCCAACTCTTGGGCTACTCTTTTACCAACGAATAGTTGGATTGACAGTCACATTATAACGCCCCCACAGCTGAAAGGGCGAGAATGTTTGGTGCGACCGGGAGTCGAACCCACGAACCTCAGATTATGAGTCGAGAAGCCTTACTTATACAACATGTCAAGTCGAAAATAAACTAATACAAAAGAATACCTTTATACCTATATTAATAAGTGTAATCAAACATCAAAGCACGCCCAATACATTTACAATCATATCTTCAACAACTATAGATCTGTTAACAAAGCTGAACAAACTGCCTCCAGTGTACTGCCTTTTAATGTTCCATTCTCTAATTAGCATAAACTTCTTCAGAAAGAAAAACCTTGATCTGGCAAAAGCAGTCTATTTTAAAAAAATAATTATGTAGCACTTTCAAGAATATAAAAACAAATGAAAGAATTCAAAAGAAATATATGAAAAAGCAATGGCCTTTTGCATCAACAATTGCATTGGCATCCAGGATACAGAAGCGCAAAGGAGAAAACAAAAATACTTAGATGATTTCATTGCTGAAACTGCAAATAGTGCACGTGAAAATATCAGCACATGAGATAATATGAAGACGAAATTATTCTGTTATTGTTTAGATCGAATGCTTTCTTAAATTGACCAGTGGTTCTCTAGCATTTTAAAAGCAGAACTAATGATGGAAATTTAGGTATACTGTTCGCTCACATGAAACTTTCCCACTGTAGAGGCCCTCCGCTAGTACAGCAGTATGTCTGCGGATTTACAAAGCTAAAAATTGGGTTTCGATACCCGTGGTGGGCAGAGCACAGATAGCCTATTACGTAGCTTTGTGCTTAATTCAAAATAACAACAACAGAATTCGCCTAACGTTGGAGTATGTCACAACGATGTAAATAATTGGAAATGTTTACAACTTCTGTTTACAAATAATTATAAGGTCGCCACATCGGGCTATCTGCTAAACCTACTGAGGGGAATCGAACCCCTGACTTTAGCGGTGTAAATTCGTAGACTTACTGCTGTACTAGCGGGGGGCGCTACACGTATATACATATGTATATATATGTGTACGTATATACACGTAACAGGCATAATATTGTGAATATTATAATTTCTAAATAGTAACCGTTTAATTTCGCAGAGAGCTAAAAAGTGCATTTAAGTATTACGCAATTATTTTAGAGAACGATATCGTATAACATGTAAGTCGTATACGTACGGTAAGTTTCAAATTTAGACACAAAATGGTAGCATATAATATCTTAGTGTTCCTATTAACGTGATTACTTATGAGCAAGGCAACGGTAGGAACTTTGCAAGATAAAGCGTTAACCTCCTGCAACCCATTGTTAATTGTTTATAGTTTAAAAGACAGGTAAAGACGTGTATTTTCACTTGTCGCGTACGTATTAAATATGTTTTCAGTTTTATTATATTTAAAATTTTACGTGTCAGTGAGAAAATATTGAAAACTTTCTTTTTATAAATGATATAATACGTAGTACTGGCTGTTATGCGTAGCTAAGGCTTAACTTTTATATCTCAAACATTTATAAGTTTGAAGGGCTATATGTTTTGTGGCGACATCAAGCGGAAATGTTGATAGCGTGGATCAGTTCTTCGTAATATTTATAAGCTAATAAAAGTGTTTATTCGCTGTTTAGTAGATTTGAGGAAATAACGCGTGTAGAAACCCAAATAACTCGTACTTTGTAATAATAATAAATATTCGTAAGCAACAATTATAATAATACAAATTGAATTGTATCCAGCCACGTGCAAAGCCACGTTTAGTATTGTGATAAGAAAAAACAGCAGTATCTTTCGGATTAAAATGGTACCAACCTCATGTAAATCTTGGCAACTTTGAACACAGTTTTGTTCAAAGGATATTATAGCATAAAATTAAGATTCTCATGAACAATTTGGTAATAATAACAACTGCATTAAGCTGCAGTACTGAAATCAGAATTTAGAAACTTCCATTTTAAAATTAATTGTTACTTTTATAATGTCTAAGAATGTAATCAAACCATATTTTTGGAATACTTTAGTTCTGGCTTGTTATTAAAAACAAAGCATGATAGGCTGTTCACCTACCCTTGATGTTTTAGCATTGAATACAGATCCTTATCTCAGCTGGAATCTACCATTCAGCACTTTGACTGGCCATAAGTTTGTATGATAATCTATTACGGTGTTGGCAAGCTAATGTGTATAATAATATGAACTTCAATAATTATTACACCTAGACTAATGATATTACAATTACAAAACAGTTATTTCACTATTCCTTATTATGCTGTGTATTACTTGAGTTATAAATTATCTCTTCTTTCTCTCTATGTACTATGTGTAGCACAGTTTTTTGCTGTATTCAATTTAAATATCTTGTGTATGATACAATGCATAGAAAAGGATTATTGGAATTTAAAGTACTTTAGATTTGACAAGGCTAAACCTTTGTAGGGAAGTATTAATCACCTTCAATTAATTCTGATAACAATTAGGCATTTTATGATTGTCTTTTGATCAGATATGGAAAAAATATCAATGATTTAACTTTACTTTTGCATGTAAAATGAAATATTTTTTGACAGAAGCAAAAGTATATTTACTGAGTTTACAAGAAAAAAAACTGTCTTGGGCTAAACAGCACAAGTCTGAATTAAAACTTCATATAAAGACCAAAGTAAAGGCTAAAATTAAAATCAAATTATGAAAGATAACATCAACTCTAAGATTTTACTTTTAGCATTGGATATAAATTTCAAGTGAGACACAGGCCTATTGTTCAACTGTTTCACTGACCATAAACTTGTATGATGCCCTGTTATAGTGTTGGCAAATTATGTATATTACAATAGTATGAAATAATTCAATACCTATTACACCTGGAGTTATGACAAAAGAATTACTGCACCACTTCTAAGAAAGATTTACTTTCAATTTATCTTTATTGTCTGGAATCACTTGTTAGAATATACAAGGTTGTCTGTAAGTCCCCATCTATCCATATGTTATTATAAACATAGTTATAATACCAGTGATGAGTTGAAGGCAGCTGTTACTGTGGTATTTGGAATAATAACCCCTGCTATGTTAAGAACAGTGTCTTACATAACATGGCATCGCATAATATATGCAGCGAGAATGAGGGACAGCACACAGATACACTGGATACATAAGATATATGGATGGGTAAGGACTTAAGGGCTACCCTGTAGTGCATCTCCCAAGACCATTTTTTGTGTATTTGTTGTGATTGAAGTCTGCCATTTATGCAGTCTGTCAATATTGCATGATACCAATAAGTTGTAACTTACTGTCATTCAAATTACAAAAATGTGAAAACTTTAAATGGAAAAATTTGTGGTAAGCATGCTATTAATATGTATATATATACATTCTGATGTAACAGGTATGAACAACAATTACATAAGAGTTAAACACAGTAACAGTGGTGTTAGAGATTATGGCTACAATTGTTAGCATAGCTTTGCATAAAATATTTGATGAACATTTACAAAAGATGTTTCAAATTAACTTTGGTAACATAATCTCAAAATAAATTCATTACTCTACCATTTTTCTTTTACCATTTCATAAACACTTGCAAAAGTATTTAGATTAAAGGAGTATTAAATAGCTTGTGTTATTCAAAATAATGTAATGAAACTTTTAACCATATACAGACTAATCAAAATAAAGAAAAGATTGATGGCAAAGATGGAATTTATCAAAACATTTGTAGCTGTGGTGAAACTTACACCAGTATGGCATCAATACATTATCCTGAACTGTAGCCAAACATTTTTGGCACTTTGATGGTGAATATGATTTGGAAAATGAGATACTTGTGAATATATAAAAGAAAAAAAAGGGAAACACAGAAAGGAACATAAAAAAAGGATTTGTATCATTAAACACATTTGTGAATAAAAATAGAGATGATGGAAAAAATCACCATCTTTTCTTGGAAAGACCTCGTCTTAAGTATTCACTTATTTACTGTTTACCTCATCTTGTTTCCTGATTTTTTTTTTCAAAGTGAACTTACTTTTTAATGGTTGGAGTTTAAGGTAGGTTAAATTAAGACTATATTAAAAAGTTTTGAAGATCACTTTCACAATGGAAATGAAAAAGAAAGTCTAAGGAGTATGAACTGCTCAGAAGAAGTTTTTTTTTGTCTGAAATCAGTTAATGAGATACAGCACATCTCCAAAGAACAACTCATAAGTGTTTGATGGGACTGAAGTGTGGCATTTTTGCAGTTATTTCCATTTAATCATTTGTTTCATCTTCAAAGAATTTGGTAACCAGTCTTGTATGGCAAGAGTGGAAATTATTATCTATTAAGTAGAAATCCAGGACAACTGCATTATAGATAACATCCTGAAATGTGCAGTATCCTGCAATACGTGGTTGTTAGTGCATTTTGAATACTTATTGCTAGACACATTGTTTTTCTATTAGTGCAATCCATGTGCATTATTTTCTCACTTGAAATCTAGGATTCTGAATCCAGGTTCTGTACAAATGAGTATATATCTCTGAGTGGATGATAAGCGTATTTCTAAAAAGAACATTCCTCAGCATATCATTGGTTTATTGCACATTTTTTGGTGCCATTTTAAATTTCCTGTTCTTTGACTTACTGTGAGCCTAATGTGTCTTTTAGGGCATCTGGTGTAAATGTTTTCCATGCAAAATCAGTTTTAGACAGTCTCAACACTACACAATGTTTAGTTATTATTGTAAACTACTTTTTGAAAATTAGAGTAGATATCCTATAATTTTGATGAATATAGAATTGACAGATAGCAGTCATCTGCTTGTGGGGGTCTGGTTTTTCTAGGTATCCCAGCATTTTAACCATTGACAGTTGGTACATATTTTTTTAATGATATTTGAGACATTCTTAGTGAGTCACTAACAGCCTTCTTAGATTAGCTGGTTTTTATTAATCTGGTACGTTTTTGCTTGATCACAACTTTCAGCTTTGTCATTCGGTTATAACTGAGACGAGATAGTATGAGACTATCAGTTAGTTGCATTTCAGTTCATGTACTTGGTTATTATATTGTAGTTATACAATTATAAAGTCTTATTAATTGTTCTATATATATATTGTTGTGTATATTTAAGTTATTTGAAAAGAGAAGTATAAAAATAAGTCTCACCGATTATTATTTTGAGAAACATCTTCAAGGTTTTAGAGTATATCTCACTATAGCCAGAAGTTTTACATTTAGAAATTTAAATAGTTTCCATAAACAGTTTTTGTTCTTCCTTAACATAAATAGAATCCAAGTGGAAAAGTTCTATATTAAAAATACTACTTAAGTAACTCACCTTCATTTTTTGAGATAAAATGTTAGCAATTTGAATATGTTTATTTCCTTGTTCATGAGGCTCCCTGTAAAATTCCCTAAAGAATTTATATTATCTTTTGCTCTTTCTGCTTTCATAATAGTTATTCTCTTTACTTATATAGGAATAATATTTCAATTGGAGTCTAAGATTGTGATAGAGATGTATTCAGTTTTTCCTAACTTGATCAAGTTTGTAAAATAAGTCCTAAGCTTCATTAATATTTTTCACATGTTGTTGAGCTATTCAGTCATCTTGTTGGAGTATCTGGAAGACAGGTTGTTCTATCAAGTTAAAGCAATAATAAAGTACTCTCATGTATCCCCATTTCCAACCATAACTTACAGAGTACTGTGAGCAAGGTCTATAGAGCATCTTTTATTGTAAGACCTATAAAAGGTCTGTATATAAAATATAGAGAAAATAGTTTCTTGTGGCCCTAGAACTAAAATAAAAGTAATAAAAAAACATCTCTCCAACTCATTATTGTCCAAAAATATAATAATTTACATTAAGCTCTGAAACAAAATTACCCTCAACTAATAAAAATGAAATATTAATGTAATCAATAGAGTAGGAGAGTATTCTAAGCTGAAATTTATGTTTATCTTAAAACTTAATCCTGAAGCAAACTGACATGTAGTTTCCATGTTCTTTTTAAGAGGATAAAACTTCTTTTATATTTTTAGACTTCCATGTAGAACTGTTTAATTAACGATGCTAAATTTTTGTTTTAATCAGAAAATTCATTTCAATATATTTGTTTACTTCTCTCAAATTTAGTTTGTTCCTGGTCTTTCATATTATTGCAGATAATTTCCTGTTTTATTTGCAAGAACCTTTTATTTGTATGTATGTATGTGCATGTTTATAATGTTGTTTTTGTCTCGTTTCATTAAGATATCATGGCAAAACAAAGGAGATCTCATCAGGAAAACTCTTCATCTCAATCTGGACATAGTAAATCACAAACCATCAACAAATTGCAGCGTAAGAAACAAACTGATAAAAAATTATGGATTAACAGATTCCCTTACTTCTTATTCTTTAGTATCCTTGTGGCACTGTGTGCTGCAGGATTTATATATTATCAACGTTACATTGAAAACCATGTCAGGATGCCACTGGCTGTTCCAAAGGTTATAACCAGAAAAGGCCTTGAAATTTCTGAAAGATACTGGGGAAGCTATAGACCTGGTGTCTATTTTGGACTGAAGACACGTAGTCCACATTCATTAGTCACTGGACTTGTGTGGTTCTCCCAGAACATAAAAGATAACCTTAAGCTTCGACACTGGTGCAATCAGTGGGATGGCTTGAAGAAATATGGATGGCTTCAGCATGATGGCCTCAATTTTGGTGAGCAGGATATTGTGGAGGATGAATACACAATAACAACAACTTTTGTGAAGCGTTCAATAGGTGATTTTGGAGGTGACTGGACAGCAAGAATTACAGTAAAACCACGAGTAAGTATTACTAAAAACAAAAATTGTACAGGTTTCTTTCATGGTATTTTTGTTGTCCTGATAAAATTAAAAGATTTTTACTGAATCATTGAAGAGGCAGTAACACCATTTTACAAATGAATGATCTCATTAAATTTTATTCGAAATAAATAGTGTATATTTTAAAGTAACTTCCAGTTTCCTGAAAAGGGAAATATGTATGTCAAACATTTTTAAATTCTTTACACCCTAGAACTGTTGTTCCATTGCATATGATTCTGCACTTGTTTTTGCTGAAAATTAATATTAAAATGAATTAAATTGTAGCATGTCTTTGCATGATACTGTAGTATAAAATTTGTGTTACTGTCAGTTTTTTGCAACTGAAGAATTTTTTTGATTAATTAGTTGAAGGATTTGTATAGCTTGTAATGCTTTTCTTCTTCTTACCCTAATTATTTTTGTATTTCAGCCCTCTAACAGTACAATTCAGTTTCCTGTTTCCCTTCTTTTCTATACGGCCTTGGATGGTGAGGGTGTCATTCTACCATCACTGCTGTCTGGTAACCAGTTATCAGAAATACAAGGAGAAACCTCTGATCTTGGAAAGTTTAAGGTCAATTTTGAGTGTACATCTTCATTAACCAAGTACCATTTTTTAACAGCAACAGCTCCTCTAGGGCTTCATGAACTGAAAGAAACAGTAATGCAACATTTAGCATTGTTTAAATCTGACAAGAAGAATGAACCCCCTACCATAGGCCTCATTGGACATTCCCAGAAACAAACAGGAAAAGGAGTAGAAACAAAAATTAATTTTATTGTACACCAAGTTACAGCATTACCACCCTATGAATTAGAGGTACTCTTTAAATCTGCCAGTATTCATAACCAGTTTAATAGCCTAAAAAGCAACATATACACTACAGAACTTAAAAAACACAAAGATAATTTTGATGTAAAATTTGAAAGAGTATTTCAGCTAAGTCCTAAGAAGTTTGTAAAAGATGAAATTCAGATTGCCCAAGCTGCAATGAGTAATATGATTGGTAGCCTTGGCTACTTCTATGGTGCTTCATTGGTGCAGTCACAACACAATAAAGAACCAATACAGTATTGGGAGGCACCCCTATTTACAGCTGTACCATCTAGGTCTTTCTTTCCACGTGGATTTCTCTGGGATGAAGGCTTTCACAATTTGTTAATAAGTAGATGGGATGTTGAGATTTCTAAAGAAATTTTAGGACATTGGTTAGACCTTATGAATGTTGAAGGCTGGATTCCACGGGAGCAGATCCTGGGTCTTGAGGCTCAGTCCAGGGTTCCTACTGAATTCATTGTCCAAAAAAATACAAATGGAAACCCTCCAACTCTGTTGTTGGCTCTGGAATCCATTGTTCAAAGAATGGAATTTGGTGAAGTAGAAGAGGATATAGAATTCTTAAGAAGAGTCTATCCTCGTCTGCAAGCTTATTTTGATTGGTTCAACTCTACTCAAGCAGGCAAACTTCCAGGAAGCTATAGGTGGCGTGGAAGAGAAGCTTTAACAGAAAAAGAGCTTAATCCCAAAACTTTAACATCAGGGTTAGATGATTATCCTCGAGCTTCTCATCCATCTCATGATGAAAGACACATTGATCTTCGATGTTGGATGGCACTAGCAGCTAAAGTCCTAGCATTTCTTGGAGAAAAACTTGGAAAGCCATGGCATGCTTATGCAGCAACCCATAAATACCTTACTGATAATGAACTGTTAGATACTCTTCATTGGTCTCCATTATCTCAGACTTACAGTGATTTTGGACTACACACAGACAAAGTGAAATTGGTAAAGCCAAAAATTCCTCCTCCAGCTCCCGGACAACCTACACCAAAAGTAGAAAAAGTTCGAGCTGTCCTAGAAGAACCTTCTCTCAGATTTATTGACCACTTTGGCTATGTTAGTTTATTCCCTTTCTTTCTGCAAATCATTAGACCAGAAAACCCTAAATTGGGCAAAATCCTAACTGACTTAAGAGATCCTAATTTACTTTGGACTAACTATGGTTTAAGGTCATTAGCAAAGTCTTCAACATTTTATATGAAACACAACACAGAACATGATCCTCCATATTGGAGGGGTTCCATATGGATCAACATGAACTATTTAGCAGTCAGAGCCTTGAATTATTATAGTAAACTTCCTGGCCCTTACCAAGATCTAGCTCAAGAACTCTATGGTGAACTTAGAAAAAACTTAGTTAATAACATTCTGAAAGAATTTCGTAGGACAGGATATCTATGGGAACACTACAATGACAAAACAGGTTATGGTCAAGGATGTCATCCATTCACTGGCTGGTCAGCCTTGGTGGTGTTATTGATGGCAGAACTGTATTAAATTTTGTAAACAAGAAAGTATATAACTGATACTATTCCTGCTGATCTGTAAAATATACATGGGATCAAAAAACGAACATTCTTTGAAAATTTATTATCACTACATTGTTTCTTCTTGAACTATAAGTTTATTTACTAAAGCATACATGTATTCTTTGGAAGAAAAATACCTCAAAATCCCCAGAAGTTTATAAGAAATACCTAGCTCACAAGTATACTTCTATAGTTTTTATTATATAGTTATTATTATGTATATTTTGCACATTTAACTATACGAGTCGCTTTAGATAATTGTCTTTTGTAATGGGCTAAAATATTTTGTACTAAAATTGTTTGCACTATTATTTATGGACTGTAACAAGACTAATCTTGTATGATTCACAGTACAATAGTACAGGAGACCTTTGAGGATTTTTTCTTTCAGATTTACTTGTAACTACTCTTTGTGACTGATTTTGTGTAAATATGTATACACTATCACAGAAAGTATGGTAACACTAGTGACAAGTACAAACTTATAAGCTGCAATTTTAGAAATAAGTTACTATGTTAAAACATAATGTGGTAATATCTGAAATGATTATCTTAAACATATTTGAAATCAACTTTCAAATCATGAATAATGAAAAAGTGCAAATGTGTTATTTAAACAGATGCAGTGGAAACTTAAGTTTAGTTGTTGGGTTTCTTCATAACATCCATGAAAATAAAATCATTTTATGTAATATTATCACTTGTTTGATTTTCTTTTTGTCAATATCTTTATATCAGAAATACAACCACAAAATGATTAGTTTTAGAATTACTTTCATGGTACAAAAAATCCCAGAAATTAATGTCCACTGTAATTTTTGTTTGATTGTTTATTAGACCTAATTTTTCACTATTTAAAGGTATGACTTATTCAAACAACAGAAACATTGCTACTCTTTCTCAAACCCAATCTCCGTCAGTGGCTTAGAGGTAATTCGGAAGCCTTACAATGCAAAAAAAAAACTAGGTTTCCATGACCATGGTAGGCACAGCACTGATAGTCCATTATATAGCTTTACACTTGACAACATCTATTTTACTATAATATAACAATGTATTCAGTACATTTGTACTTATGAAGGTACGAGAGGATAACTTGGTGTTACAGCACATTAAAATGTTTGTTAGCATAATAAAAAAGTAGTTTCATTGAAAACAAAGTTTCTCTGTGTGGTTGTCCACTATTTTTATTTTACTTGATGTACCTCTTGAAGAAGCAACTAAAACATGGAATAACAAATAACACTACTGGCTGTAGTTTTACAAAGGACTTTAAGATATAAGATAGAATGTCAGAAATTTAAACAAATTTAGGCATAGCTAGAAAAAAAAATTATTGAAAGGCAAGTTAGTGTGGCAAAACATCGGGACAGATACCTGTAAACATGGGTAGATATTAAGTAATTAATAAAAGTTAACCTTTTTGACAGTATGAACATAATAGTTTACTCTCAGCAGAATCTAGATCAATTAGACACATGAATGTAATGTGACATTTATGATGCACTTAAAGTATTCTGTCTTTAAATTTTAGAAATAAAATGGTATCATTGACATGTTCTGAATACAGTTTCAACTTTTAGTAATATTTATTTCTCAAAAGATTAAACAGATCAAGTCAGATTATTGTAACTTTTGTTTATAGTATCTTATTTTGTGGCATCAGAGGAAGTAGATTTATTTGCCTGTTGAAAAATGTCATAGAAGACCAGTGTCAAGCATTTAAACATAACAAAATTCCACTGACAGCACTGAAAGGTGTAAAAAACAATATAACTTTAAAGCTAATGCTTATCAGTGATAACAATAAATGATTAAGTATTTCTTGTTTTTGTTTACTTTCAAAATGTATTTAAGTAACTTTTAAAGGCAGAAATTTGGTAGAAGGAAGTAGCATGTCAGTGTAAATGCATCAAGTGCAACTAGGTTGATGAAAGCTTGACTGAAAACTGCAAGGTAAGCTGAAACCATTGGAAATTGTTTACTGTAAATTAAAAATAGATTGTGAATGTGCTATTAGAGATTAAAAGTGGAACTTGTAATTAAAATATTAAAACATTAAGAATTATGAAAGCTTTATTACCCACAGGATAATTGTTCAGCCTCACCCTAGTAGCTTGTATAATGGAAAAACCTACTATTTATGATTAAGACACTTCTTACCTTTTACTTCCACAAAGCACATTTTAGAAAGGTTCTGACAAAGAATAGATATAACTGTTTCTGAAAGTCTTGGAATTTTATACTCCAGTTATGACTAAGCAATTAGATTTGTTAGAAAATTTAAGGTATGGTAATGTTTTTTTTAAATTAATTACTTTTTACCAAATAATTTTATCCAGTCATTGAAATCAATAGCAAAAAATAAATATATGAGTAAAATTAGATTTTTTGTTTTTAAAAAAACATTCAGTGCAATACAGCTACTGAAGTTTTAAGAACCATGGTTTAAAATTATGTAGAACAAATCCTTTAATGAAGAAGTTTTATATTTTGTTTCTAATAACATGTATCACAGTAAAAAATGTATTTAAAGTATTTACAGATATACATTTTTAAAATAGAACTGGATGTTAATAATATGCATCTCAATGGGTGAAACAGATACTTGGATAACTTGGTTTTTTCTTCTTTGTATTTGTTATTTGAAGTAGTTGGTAGTGTATGCAAAATGGGATTATGTGTATTGCACTTGAACCTGTAGTCTGATTGGAAAATTTGGTATATAATAATTCTGTCTGTCTATGTCTACATTTGAATTTAAACTCTCACCAACTGTGAGATACGGCCTTAGGATCTAAACCAGGTTGACATGTTCTGCAAATGTCTAGATATTTTGTTTTTTTTAAAGTTATCCTACTGCTTTGATTAAGAATATTAAGGTTAAGCTGAAGAAATTTTTGGTTTCACCAGTTTGGTTCATAAAAAATTGCTGAAATGAAGATAGATGGCCCAACAGTTTAACATGCTGCTGAATAATTGCAGTTAGCTGTTTTAGTGCAAAGATCTAAAGTGAGATGTCTATCATGGGAAACAAACCATGGCATTTAGAAGTGTAAGTCCTTATACCGAATATTGACACACTTTGGGATGATTATATTATCATTAGGCCCAGATTATAAGAACATACTGAAAATATTTCTAATGATATTTCATTGAAAAACTGTGTATAATTATATATGTATAGCTTTTTATTTTATGATTTGACACGGTATTTCATCTTTCCAACTGTAAATAATGACAGTTGCTGCTTATATATTATAAATCAGGTTTTTTTTAACTTAAATATCTTACTTTGAAATACAGATCTTGTTATTTTTTTCCCTTATATCATGATGTAGATTGTACAGGTAATATGTGATTGAATAGTTTTGCATAACTATAGCATCTGCATATCCTATTTTTTATTGTTAGTACAGGTGTTGCTTGCAAACCTGCATGTTAAATGATTTTTAATTTTGTTATATTGAGTTAATCTTATATACAAACCTAGGAATATATTCATATTAATCATATTCTTGCATTACAAGCCCAGAACATTATAGAAAGCTTTCTTACACAAATTTCATCAATTTTGCAGTAATAACTGATTGCTTGCACATGTATTGACAAAGTATTTTTTAGTTATGATGTTTTTTTGTTTTCTAGTTATTATTATGTTTAAACAGATAGTCATTGTGGCTTCTTTTCTTACCACAAGTTGTGAAATATTTTTATTTTTTATAATCCTGAGCACACGCGGTAAATTTCTTACTCCTTTCCATCAGTTCATGTTATCATGTGATAGTGCACACGATTTATCAATGGTCAATCCTTTGCTATCCCTAATCATTGCTAGTTGTATGGGGAAAAAACTGCAGTCTATTAAGTCTGAGTTTACAGATTGTCACTGGACTGTAATAAAATACTCAAGTCAGTAATATTTTATTGCCAAATGTCAGTAGTTTTTAACTAAGTACTATTTCACATTATAAAGCAACTTTTATCTTTCACTGAATTGATTTAGTGATTTTCTGTGTTAAACCTGCCAAATTGCACCTACAGTTCTATTGATATTTTTTACACGAAATAATAAGATGGTTATCAGAATTATATTTTCTAATTTACAAGTGTGGAATATATAAAAAAAATAGCAAAATGCTATAATACACAAAATACATAGGCCCAAAACAGTAAAGATCTAGATAGAGTTATAAGTATTACGCATTCTAAATTAATAAAAAATTGAAGGATTATAATTTAATGAAACATTTTACAAAAGCTGTGAAAGAATGAAGTTGGAACTCACTAAACTTTTAAAACAACTTACAGCGGTGCCTCAGCTGCTGAAATTTGTTGTCTTTGTTTTTTTTCTCAGCACAAATATACATAACGAATTATCTGTGCTTTGGCCTCCAAGGGTATTGAAACTAAATTTTAATGTATAATCCCTCATATTTACTGCTGAGCCAACAGTGGGGTGGGACACTGAAGGAACTGAATAATACAAGAGAAAAGCAAGTTTTACAATGTTGTTATAATTTGTATTTGCTTTACCTAAAGCAGTTTGCTTCGCTTTTATGTCATTATAAGTTTATTGATCTGTGATTGTGAAATAGTTCCATATTTCCTGTATTACTCCAAACAGTTTAGCTAAGTTGTTTGATTGTCATTTGACTTTCTCAGTTTCCATATAAGCACATATAACTTTATTAATGTTGATAACTGGAATTCGTGCAGACCAAGGCATGGTTACAAGTAGTTTATTGGCCTCTTTCTCTTCAGGCAACACTTCTCAAGAGTTACTACAAGCTTGAGATAGCTGTTTTCTTGGAAGTTGAATCCCTGTCCACATGTCTTGTTCCTAAAGGACTGACATGGTAGATCAAAATTGTATATGTCAGTTATCTGAATGTCATCAGTTTTGTATAGATCTCCATCACAATTAGCCCCCAAGTGGCTCAGCAGTATGTATGTAGACTTACAATGCTATAAGCGGGTTTCAATACCTGGGGTGGGCAGAACACAGATAGCCCATTATGTAACTTTGTGCTTAATTCAAAACAACAACAACCATCACAACTGAAATACAACTTATACTTGTATTGAAGTTTCAGGGTTTACTAGGTGTTTTGTGTGGTTTCTATAGTTCTTCTCTCCACCATCAAAGAAATTATAATTGATTTTTACCAAATTATTTGAATTTTAAATCATTTGTAAAGGACATTCTGCTTCAGCATTGCTCATCCAAATATTCGAGCCCCCAGTAACACAGCAGGATGTTTGCAGACTCACACTGCTATAAAAATGTTTTGATACCCATGGTGGGCAGAGCACAGACAGCCTATTGTGTAGCTATGCTTAATTATAAAATAAAACAAACTAAGTATTTGATGCCTCATGCCCATTTTAGACTTTTGGTTTGGTTATTTCTCCTAAACTGATTTTTGAGTAACTCCATATACATTGAAGTCATAGTTACCAACAGGTTGTTCTGTGACAAGAGGCTAATGGTATCATAATCAGTGAACAAGACTTGTAATAAAATATAGTGGCTTATTACTATGTGGTTGGGGTTGCATCTCAGCCAGTGATGTCAGTAATTTACACAAAAATAATGGCAAACTCACTACTTACAAATACAGACTCATTCAGGTCCATCATGTCACTCCCTCAGGACATCAACTAATTTGATTGCAAGACAGTGATTCCATACAATATTGTAATAGTGAAAATGGTAAGGGAACACTCACAGCCATGACTTGGCCTGCACAAAGCTCTGTTATGAACATTTTTGAGGTTAGGTAAATGCCAAGAAGATTGAGTGGTGACCAAATGACTTGGATGAATTATTGGAAGTGGTACAGGAGATACCTGGAACACTATTCCAAGATTATATATTGGTAACATGCATAACATCAAGAAAACAAGATTTAATGATCTAAAAAAGAAAGTTTAATGTAGCATACACAACATTTCTCTCATATTTTATCTGATAATGTGTTATAAGTTTACTTAATAATTTCACCATCTAGTTGCCATTACTTGTTTATGACTCCAGCAGCTGTACTGCTTGTTGTTTTTATAAATATGCTATAACTATACACGTGTAAGATCAGAGGTTTTTCAATTAAAAAGTAAGAACACATCTTTTCTTCATACCGAATAAAGTGTAATTTAGCCCTTGTACTTGGTTTCTGTAATATTTTCATCTTTGTAATATTTTACTCAAAATGTGCAGAACCATAAATGAAATATTTGATTTTCAAATGTTAGCTTAACTATGTTGTCAATAGGCTACTTGCATTTAATGTTGAATACTTATTCATATGTTACTAATACAGCGGTTAAGACTAGTACAGGAGTTAAGCACTCATAGAGGATCAGCTAAAAAATCATCATCCCAAGTTGTTCATCTGAGGAATCATCACCCTGACCCACAATTAATATAAGCTCTATAATAAGGATAACAAAAATGAAAGAAATCAAATCTTGTTGTGTCATACATCTTTATTAACAGGTTCACAGAAAATACAAGATTAATATAAAAATATTTATTGTTATCACCTAAAGAACTGTTACCCCAGATTTTCCACCTGAAAAATCATCACCCTGTAAAAATCTAGGGTGATGATTCTTCAGCTGAACCTCATAGGTGCAATGGTTATAATGATTGGGTTTTATTTGAGAATTTGGAACTGATATGTACTATTAAAACAGCTAGTACTGAAAATGTGCAATTTATTTGTAGAGTTTGCAGGTTGAATGAGAAATTGGAAGCTATTTTAATTAGAGAAAAAGCAACAGGTAAAGAAAAGCGTAAACTGTGGAAAATGGCAGCAAAATTTCAAGAGGAACATAAGCTTTCAAATGCAAAAGATACATCAATTAATAACAACTTTCAGGAAGACAGAAACAGTAATGGATTTAATTGTGATGAGTGTGTTCTTTTGAGCAATATGTTTCAGTCTTTACCTTGTGCAGGTGAAGAACTATTGAAGGGAAAGAAAACAAATTAGACAGAGGAGGATATGAACGGCAAACTTAAGGAGGTTATAGTTAATAAATATAAATTAATTGTTTTTAATATGAATGCAGCGATTTTTAGGAAAATTTTGTACAACTGAGAGAGAGATGTAGAAACATCTAAACTATCATAATCAACTAAATTGGTATTACTTCTTCAAGCTTGTTCTGCTTTTGCACCTGTGAAGAAAAAAACAAACTTAATTACAACTAATAAAGTATTAGAATATTTTTAAAAAAGTAATATTACACAATAAGTATTCAGAAGAGCTGACATTCTTAGAGAAAACATGTGAATAGGATAATTTGTGGGGTAACTATAGAGAATTAGGGACAGAGCAAGAGATATAATGAAGGAGCTAGTAATCATGTACTTTTTTTTTGTACACATTGATGCTACTGATGTTGGGAAAGGTAGATTAGAGGAGCTAAGTGATAAGTATTGAAGGTTTATAAAGACATTTAAAGAAAAGGGATACTGCCAATAATTAACTGGAGGGATGAATTATAACTATTCAATATGTTTTTCCTCACCAATTTATTGAGGAACCTATGAGAAAAAGTAATACCGTATATACTCGTTTTACCGCCCGATCTTGATTAAAGGCCCGTTTGAATAGCCGCCCGTGTGAACAGAACATAAAAATAAATAAGGGCCCGTGCTTGAATACCCGCCCGGGCCCTAACCATAACTTTTAGGAAACTTTGTTTTTCAGTATGAAGATGTCAATTTATGATAATGAATCACACACGATATTAAAGCATATCTTCTTAGCTTTCATTTGACACATCGCTCGTTAAAATCCAATTTGGGGAAGCTGAGAACGACAGCCCGAAATTTTCCCATTATTTTCGCCTATCATCGCTGTAACAGTTTAATTGTTGACTCATTTGGCTACACCCGCTTGCACTTGGCCACACATCCGGTGACGAAACCCTCGTATCACCTGACAATTGCACGCTATCGAATTTTATGCGCTGGTCGATAACACTCACGCCTTAGGCGTCCAATTGCATAGCAGATAGCATTGTTCATAGCCAATGACAGCAGACTTTCCCACCAAAAGCAAAGAACTGATATTTGTCTACTGATCATTCATTCAGAATATTGAACCCCACATGATAGACATATATAGACATATTTATTAATAATTCGTCATGGAAAAATTTGCGATCAAAGGCCATATACTTCCCAATTGAAAAAGATTAATGTCGTGAAATATTTGTCTTCAACGATAATTTTTGTGCATACCTAATTTTACTTTGAAAATAACAAGCGCCCGTGCTTGAATAAGAGCCCGTTTGAATAAGGGCCTGGTATTGAGTTTGGTTGAAAAAAATAAGGGCCCGGGCTATAAAACAAGTAAATACGGTATTTTAGATTTGTTGTTAACCTCTAATATGGATCTTCATACGGTGAAAAATGAGAAACATCTTGTGAAAGTGATTATTTGCTGTGTTAGATTCTTTGCTTTTCTACATATGGAGATCATAAATAATGATATTTTAATATATTTACATAGTTTAAAAAAATTGAAGGAATGCAACAAAAGTTATCTCTTGTATATTTGTTAGTTCATTTAGTTAGAGACTGATCAGATGTGGAAAATGCTTAAAAAGAAGTTTTCAAGTATTGAAAATAAATGTGTCTCATGAAAAGGAAAGGGTAACTGCACGTGAAATATCGGGTCAGCCCACAAAGGATGTAAGAGATAAAATTAAAGCAAACCATCACAAATTTAAGAAATTTAAATCTATTGCTACACAGATTCAAGAAACCAAGAGAGAGTCAAACAGTGAATAAAGACATTAAAATATAATGTGCAGGAAAAAGTTGGCTGAAAATGTAAAAGTTAACAAACAGGATTTCATTAAATACATTTAGGGTAAACAAAATGTTGGAGTGGAAGTAGGACCTAAGAGGGATGATAAAGGAAGGCTTATATCTGATGATTATGAGATGGGGGTTTTGTTTTAGTTTTTTTTCTCTTGATGGTTTAAGCAGTATTCCTCATTTTGAAAAATTTGTAGATGTAAACAAGATGATTGCATTAATTCTGAGTTTGTTAAGAAAACTTTGAGAAGTTTAGAGAACATTAATGCTCCTTGACCAGTTAATACTTCCCCAAGGGTTTTTAAGGAGGTTAGTGAATGTATATGTCAGCCACTTGCTACTACTTTGTGTAAGTTTGTAAGTAATTGGCAGGTGCCAGAGGTTTGGAAGTTGGAAAATGATAAAAAATATCCCTGTAATTATAAGCCTGTACGTCTCACATCAGTTGTGGAAAGTCTAATTCAAAAATGCTTTGCAAAGTTGTATAACAAATTTTAGAAGTTATTGGATAATCAACATGATTTCACTAAGGGAAAATCTTGTGACATTCTTTTGAAATGTTACTGTTTATAAAAATGAGAATAAGTTTATAGATTGGATGTTTCTGGATTTCCAGAAAGCATTTAGCAAAGTGCCACATAAAAAGCTTATAAAATAAAATATATCTTTTAGATTTGGGGCATAAGTTAGCAAATCAGATGGAAGATTAACAGGCCAGGTGGTTAGGACACTTCACTTGTAATCTGATACTTGTGGGTTTGATTTCCCATCCCATCAAACATTTTCACTCTTTCAGTAGTGATGGCATTATAATATGACTGTCATTCCAACTTTTCATTGATAAAAAAAAAAGTAGTCCAAGAGTTGGTGCTGACTAGTTGCCTTCCATCTAGTCTTTCACAACTAAATTAGGGATGGCTAGCCCAGATAGCTCTGGTGTAGATTTGTGCAAAAATGTAAAAAGAAAGTAGCTGAACAGAAGAAAGCAGAGGGATGTTAAATGGAGTTCGGTCAAAATGAATTAATGTCACAAGCAGGGTATCCCAGAACTCGGTCATGGGACCTTTGCTTTTTTTATTATTTCCTTAATGACATGAATTAAGGAAGGTTTAATAAAGTACTTACATTTTTTGATGGTTTTAATATCTTGGTTGGATGTTGCTGCTTTATAAAATAATTTAGATCATATAGTGAGTTGAGTAAATACATGTCAGGTTGTAATTATAATTGCAAAATAATGCATATGGGTTTTAATAATTTGAATTATAATTTGGATGTGAATAATTTTATGAAAGAAAAGGATCTTGGTGTAGTGGTTGATCAGTCTCTTAAGTAATATGAGCAGGACACTGTTGATAATGGAAGGTATATAGGATTTTAGGTTGTATCTGCAGAAATATTGAATATAACTCTAGAGAGATTATAATTTTATTGTACAAATCAGTGGTTAGACCACATTTTGATTATTGTGCTCAGTCTTGGGTTCTTTACCTTAGGAAGAACATTGAACTGTTGGAGAAAGTTCAAAGGGTGGTTACTAGAATGGTGTATGGGATAGAGGGATTGTTATGCAAGAAGAGGTTGGAATCTCTAAGATTTTTTTATTTTCAAAAAATGAGTTAGGAAAGATCTTATTGATGTGTTTAAAATTGTAAAGGAAGCTGATCTTGTTGACACACTCAACTTCCAATTCAGCTCTAATGAATCAAATATTTATCAAGCCTTCACTTAACACTTTTGCTACCACAAGTAGTGTTAATATTTCCTAACCTAGTGACATTCAAGAAATACCAAGGAGCAGTCACATTGTCCTGAACTCATATGCCACTAGAGAAATATGGCTTTAAACCACAACTGTCTGTGACCCACTTGTGGATCACATCACAATGAATGTGTTATACTCCATTAAATTTACTACTTTCACCACTCCTGACAACAACCAATTCCAAAAACCAACTACCATATTAGAAAAATAATGTCTTCACTGAAGATGATTTCCATCCTTTGAAAATTTGTTTGTGTCTCTTGGTCCTACTGTTCTGGCCACTGAGTGCAGCAGAAACTACATAAAACACTCAAGATGTTTAAGTGCGGAGTCTTTCAATAAAAGAAAATGTCGAAGATAGTTTCAAAAATACAGATCAGGTGACTAGAGCTTATGTGATGCGCCACGTTCACGATCGCCCTATTGAGTTTAACGATGACTTGCTGCTGGATGCATTTGATGAAGATTATGCTATAACAGCTGAAGAACTAGCATAGAAGCTCAATTCAATCATTTAATAATTTACGGTAATCTGTAACAGCTTTGTAAGGTGTCAAAACTTGGAAAATGAGTGACCCCATGATTTGACAGAAGACAACTTTTGAGCAGGAGTGGACATTTGCACTTCACTGCTCTTTTGTGAACGTAACTCACCTTTTTTGTATAGTTTAGTGGCTCGAGACGAAAAATGGATATACACCGATGGCCAAAATTTCAAGGCCAATGAACATAAAGAAAAAAATATACATTTTGCGTTGTGAGACTCAACCACTTATTTGAGTAGAGCTTCGAAAGATTAAAATAAGAAAAGAGAAAATAAAAATAAGTTTTTTAGCATTTAATGGGGATCTTTTTGTTGTTGTTTTGGATTAAGCACAAAGATACACAATCGACTATCTGTGCTCTGCCCACCACGGGTATGGAAACCCGGTTTTTAGCGTTGTAAGTCCGCAAACATACCACTGAGCCACTGGGGGACTAATAGGGAACATGTGAACACAGTGAAATTAGCCTAAATACTAGCTGGTCAAAAGTTTAAGACCATACTGAAAATAAGCGTTAATTGGTTAACACGTAACGAAATTTAGTCATTTATGTTCAAGCATTAGCGTTGTCGACATTTCCCACTGACATCTCCTGTGCTACTTTGGGTAAAAACATGGCAAAGACTAAAAAGTTGACAGAGTTTGAACGTGGCAGAATTGTCAAGCTACAAAAGCAAGGTCTCTCTAAACGTGCCATCGCTGGTGAAATTGAGCGCAGTGAAACTGCTGTTGCAAATTTCTTAAAAGACCCTGAAAGATACTGAACGAGAATTTCAAGCGGTCGGCCCAAGAAAATTTCGCCGGCGTTGATCAGGAACATTCGACGGGTTGTCTGGCAAAACACCACCCGATCTTCGAACCAGATTAAGGCCCTTACGGACGCATAATGCAACTCATATACAATAAGACGGTATCTACGAGAGAGAGGCTTTAAAAAACTTTAACGTCTTCAAAGGCCACCCTCCTTCCACACCACAAAACAGCTCGATTAAACTTTGCTGAGAAGCACCAAACATGGGGCATAGAAAAGTGAAAGAAGGTTTTGTTCTCTGATGAGAAAAAAATTTAACCTGAATGGTCCAGATGGCTTCCAACGTTACTGGCACGATAAGGATATCAGAGATATTTTCTATACGACACAGTGGAAGAGGTTCCATCATGATCGGCCTGGCATGGCCAAGCGTGTTAAGACGTTCGACTCGTAATCCGAAGGTCGTGGGTTCGAATCCTGGTCGCACCAAACATGCTCACCCTTTCAGCCGTGGGGGCGTTATAATGTTACGATCAATCCATCTATTCGTTGGTAAAAGAGTAGCCCAAGAGTTGGCGGTGGGTGGTGATGACTAGCTGCCTTCCCTCTAGTTTTACAGTGCTAAATTAGGGACGATTAGTGCAGGTAGCCCTCGAGTAGCTTTGCGCGAAATTCAAAACAAACAAACAAGTAATCTATCACGATTTGGGGTGTTTTATTCTTCCGTGGAACAATGCAGATTCAGATTATACAGCGGCGTCAAACAGCAGCTAGCTACATTGGCATGTAGGAGAGATCATCCTTATTGACTGAAGGCCCTAGCTTGTGTGGAAATGATTGGACCTTTCAGCAGGACAACGCTGCAATCCACAATGCTCGATGGACAAAGGACTTTTTCATGGTGAATAACGTGATTCTTTTGGACCATGCAGAGTGTTCGCCCGAACTAAACCCCATTGAAAATGTTTGTGGGTGGATGGCAAGGGAAGTCTATAGAAATGGACGTCAATTCCAAACAGTGCATGATCTTTGTAAAGTTATCTTCACCACTTGGTATAATGTTCCAGCCAGCCTTTTGCAAAAGCTTATATCGACCATGCCAAAGCGAATGTTTGGAGTTATTTACAACTCACTACTGAGATCTCTTGTTGGGCATTTCCTACCCTGTTTAGGATTTCTTTTTGGCATGGTCTTAAACTTTTGACCAGTTGGTATTTAGGCTAATTTCACAGTATTCACATTTTCTTTATCAAATGTATATTTTTTTTTTATTTTCCCGTTTCTTATTTTCATCTTTCGAAGCTCTACTCATATAAGTGGTTGAGTCTAACAATGAAAAATGCATATTTTTCTTTATGTTCATTGGTCTTAAGATTTTGGCCAGCAGTGTATTATAAAAATGTTAAGGGCTGCAGACAATGGCTTAGTGCAGGTTATTTAGCTAAAGCACGGCCCAAATTATTTATTTCACATGCTGGTTACAATTATCCAAGACTATTTTGTATTTGAAATGTATTGATCTCATCCGTCATATTAAAATACTGCTTATATAAAAACAAGTTAGTTTCTGCAAGGTATTTAGGTTTAGTATTTTTTATAATAGTTTCACTGTGATGACTACTTTGTTAAGCTGTTTATTTCATGTTTTGAACTGAAGCCGCAATGAGCTGACTGTAACGATTGAAAGACAGAAAAACCACACTAGTGGTTATACTGATTACCCTACAGCGCAGTGTAAAAATTACTATATCTTAACAAAAGTAACATCCTAAATTTATTTAACAATAGAGGTCGTCCTATATAGCTAACCTCCAAGAAATACATTAAATTTGCTCACTCAAAAATTGTCTTGTACATCAACAAATGCGGTATTTAAATTTAATTTGTTGGGGTATCTCAAGATATATTGCAGGTGGTTGTCGAAAACACCTTTAGGTTAGTTTGTACAAACATTAGTATGAATTTGTTTTGTTATATGATGAGGCTGTTATATGATTTTGTTTCATTTCCAAAAATTTTCTAATCGCTTTTATCACTCGATAAATTGCAGGTGTAGTAATATCTGTGTTGGCAGAATTAATCACCATATGTTCTGGTTTTGTTTCGCAGACGGTTAGTGAGTTTTTTAATATCTGAGTTTCTGTTAGTCATATATTCTGCGTTCTCTACCTTCCTTGATTGTGTTTGAAAGTATTAATTTTTGGCGACTAAATTTTATTCTGATGTTTGGGTTGATTAGGCAAAAACTTCTACAAGTGATGTATTTAGGTTAGGAAACAGTAACCCTACAAGGAAATAGTGTCTTTATCGTAAGTACTAACGGAACTAGGAAGCTTATTAGAAATTACTAATTGAAAGTTTAAAAAGATGGTAATACAACGACGATATTGTTACAATGTATAAAGAATAAACTGGAGGTGTTAATATATCGATGATATTTTAATAGTATATAAAGCTTAAACTGGGAGTGTTGATACAACAACGATATTGTAATAATACATAAAGTTTAAACTGGGAGTTTTAATACAAAGTCGATATTGTTATACTATATAAAGCTTAAACTGGGAGTGTTAATACAACGGCAATATTATTATAATATATAATTTTTAGAAGACGTAAAGTATTACTATATTACAATATAGCTGTGACTATGGCCTAAAACGATTCACTAACAGTTGCAGTTAATGTTATAACTGACAGAATAATAAATAACTACAAGACAAATAACGGTATTGTTGCGTGTATTCTAACTGCATTTATTTCGTTTTTAAAGAATTAATGGTCAATTTCCTAGTAAAACCTTGAGAAAGATTCTGTAAATGTTTTCCTGCCACCAACCCACACCACAAACTGTTAACATAAAATATTATTAAATATTGGTTTTGAAAATAGCTGCCTATTGTTCCTTAATTAACTGCGCCATTGAATTCAGATTTTTGAATAACTGTGTGATGTTCCATTAATAAACATGTCTTTGGAATGGTGATAATTATCGTTGTTAACTTAATATATTAATGGACATGACCTGTATGATGGGGCCTTCCTTCAAAGGCACAGCGGGATGTCTGTGGACTTACAACGCTAGAAACCGAGTTTCGATACCAGTGTGGTAAGCAGAGCACGGGTAGCTCATTGTGTAGCTTTGCGCTTAACTATAAACAAACCTTTTTGATGGCTATTTGTATTGATCCGTAATATAATTTGATATTAAATATGAGCTGTTTAATTTTTGGTATAAATTTTTCATTAAATTAGTTATTGTTTAATATCTTTGGTTATAGTGTTTGTAGACGAGGATACTTGTCAGATTCTTTGGTGTCGTAGCGTGTATGTGATTGACGTAACATGTATGTTATCAAGAGGGTGGTTCTAATGGATAGGTAAATCAATAAAAGTTTATATATTAATTCAATGTCCAATAGTATGTACTGTCTCATCTTTTATGGCTCAGTGGTGAGTCTGAAGGCTTATAACGCTAAAATTTAAGTTTTGGTACCCGTTATTGGCATAACACAAACAGCCCGTTCAGTAGTTTTGAGTTCAACAACAAACAAACAAACAATCACAGTATCTCGCGCTCACGTTACATTGTTGCCGTAACTTGCTGACTTGGAAAACGTTTATAGAGACATGCTTTGTAAGATAATCAACTTAAGTTTAAAACAAATGACTAGTAAGTTCAAGAAACCAAACCTTAAGGAAGTGCTTTGTAAGATAATCAACTTAAGTTTAAAACAAATGACTAGTAAGTTCAAGAAACCAAACCTTAAGGAAGTGCTTCGTAACTTATCAGCTAAAAAACAGCAAAGAAAAGTGAGTTCTAAATAAAAACATTTCGAAGTGAGACACATAGATCTGCTAAAGCGTATGTTTGCTAGAAATTATTAAACGTTGTTCACATAATACAATATATACATATTTGCTGATGATGATGGTTTGGGGGTTTCACCGTGGACGGCATATTAAAATCTTGTTTTGAGAGATAAAATACCTAAGGCTGGCCCTGCAAGCACGAGCACATTCGTCACTTTTGTATAGTGAGAAGGCGTTGTTTCGTTGCGTGGAAGCTAAGGCAGGAAATTTTGTAAATGCTCGTAATAATCTTAAGGGTGATCTGCAAGTTAACCACTCTGTCCTTATAAGGTTATGAAGTAATCGTATGCTGGTCATGCGAGTAGATGGCGTCAAGGGCAGATCCGCAATACCATCTGGTAGCAGGTATTAAACGGCTACACTAAGACACACACACAAAGTTTTATTCCATTACCACATGTCACGTGTATAAAAACTTTTTTTTCGGATTATTAATTATGCGAAGTTTCGTTACAATCTCACTTTTACGAATAGGGCTTACGGCCATGAAGGCGAGGGGGCTGTTTTCATCCTGAGATTCTCTGAAAAAAGCAAAAAACTTTACACATATATATCCTAAATAATAAAATAATTGTGTAGTATTATTACGGTGTTCGACGGTCAGTTGACTAAGGTAATTGTATTATATCATTCAGGCGTATGACAGTCAACCGACTAAAGTAATTGTACAGTACATTTCCGCCTTACGACAGTCCGCTGACTAAAGTTATTGTACGATGTTATTCCGGCGCAAGACTGTACTGTTTAAACACTTCTTATTCAATGCTAAGCATGCAAAGTTCAACTGATTGAAAAAGATGTACAGGAGTCATGAATGTAAAATATTAATCTGGCTAAAATAACTTTGCACAGAATAATTCGCGTATAAAGTAACCAGATTATTAAAATAATTTTGGAAAAAACAAGCACCAACATTATTATTCTAACGCACAACAATCTGCTTTACCATAGCATTTTTGAACCAGACATAGTCGCCCCTTTATAATAATCTTATGCAAAATTATTCTACTATTAATATACTAGCACACACACACGATATGGTACTAATACGATACTGGTGCGCAACTTTCGGTTCAATACGGTATTCTTCTGACGTTGAATATTCAACTAGTTAATTAAGCCTGTTTCTGATAGTTTGCTGTTTAGTTACCTATAATCTCGGACGCAACAAGCAGTACAATGGTTAGCATGCAGAGACTAAATATCTGTGATCCGTGGTTCGCGTCCCGTTACAACAAAAATCACGCTCCGCACTTTGGGGCGGTGAGTAGGTTTCAAGTGCGACGGTCATAACTCTACTATCTGGTCTGATAAGAGTAACCAAAGAGCTGTATACAGATGATATTGCCTTATTAACCGTATAGTCTATCACATCAAAATTAGGTACAGCTAGGGATGATAGCCCTCGCATAAAATCGTGCAAAATGCTATTGTTGTTTTGTTTTGAATTAAGCACAAAGCTACACAATGGGCTATCTGTGCTTATTAGCGTGTAAGTCCGCAGACATACCGCTGAGCCACTGGGGGGCATGTGCAAAATGGAACAACAGTGACAGTTTGCACAACAGTTTATTAGCTAACAACATTATACATTACTGCTTAGAATCATTTTCAAAACAGTCTGCTACGTAATGTCAAACTTAAACTATTTTCAGCCCCCTCCACCCCAATGGCTAACTAGGCTGTAAGTCAGTAGGCTAACGACACCAAAAACCGGGTTTCGATACCCGTTGTGGGCAAAGTACAAATAGCCCTTTGTGTATTTTTATTCTTATCAATAACAAAGCCAAGAATTTTTGAGCAATAAATAAGCTGTAACACTTTATATTAAATTTATGTTAAATTTCTCAAGTATTAAGTGTTTACGAGCCAAATCTGTGTGTGAGAGAAGTAATAGAGCAAAGTTTCATTGATTCAAAGATAAGTTGTTTATTATTGATATATGAATTAAGTTCGATATCTTTGTTTTTGTAGAAATTAAAAATATTATTATAACAACTTGTTTAATATGCTGATCTGGTTTTCATCGTGTATATTAGATATAATTTTTAGTTTCGGAATAAGTTGGTTTCTTCTTCTTGCTTTGAGAAGAAACGTTTCCTTTAAAAATGTAGTCAGTACATAGTAGATTATTTTAATGTGTAGTGTTAGTCCACTGTTAATTATAAAAAACACGATTAATATTCGAAGACAAACCCTGGGTCATCAAAAATAATTATTTTATTCCGTCATTCATAAAACGATAATGCTTAGCATTCTACTTCAATTATGATACTAAGACATTGAGACTTTTACACTTACATGAATGTGAAAAATACTGACAAATGAGCTTCTACGATTTCATAAAAAATATATTAAGTAAAACGTTTATGTGTTTTCGTACATTATTCGTTTTAGTGTCTATATACATACGCGCATACACAAAGTTACCCTGTTTTCTTATACACTCTCAACCTATTTTTGTTAATTAATTTTTATATAAAGTAACTTAGTCGCCATCTGGTGTTTTTCTTTTTTGTCAGAAGCTCCGTCATTCATTCACCAACTTTCCATTAGCGGGAAGTCCCTGTTCCTGTCTCCAACAAGCCAATCTGTTCTCGAACCAAATCTGGTAACAAAAAAACAAACAAAAAGTAAGGAATGGGCATTGGCTGAAAACAGAAGAAAAAACAAACCTACACCCTTACACGTATACAGTTCTAAGACACGAAAGAACTTGATAAATATCTCTAGGTTTAAACGAAGTAGTCTTGAACTAAAGAGTTAGCTGAAGCAATATTAGCAACTTAGGAGAAGACTGGGTAAAGAAAACAGATGTAATTACATAACTCATCAGCCTAGGTGGTTAAGGCGCCCGACTCGTAATTTGAGAGTCACAGGTTCGAATATCGGTTACACCAAACATGCTCGCCCTTTCAGGCGTGGGGGTGTTATGGTGCGTCTATCCCACTATTCGTTGGTAAAAGATGTAGCTCAAGAGTTGGTGGTGGGTGGTGATGACTGCCTTTTCTCTAGTTTTACACTGCTAAATTAGGGACGGCTAGCGCAGATAGCCCTCGTGTAGCTGCTTTGTTCGAAATTCAAAAACAAATAAACAAACATAACTCATCTTCTAGGTTTCTTTTCTTATGTAACTACAACTGAATTATCAGATTTATACTCAGTTCCCAGGTAGTATTTAAGAGAGCGAGTGATATCTGGAATTTCTTTGGAAGCCACTTCGTAACTTTAATATTTTCAAATTAAGTATAAAAATTATTATGTGTAGAATGGTAAAAACACACGTATTAAATGCTGTCATCTGTGTATTAAATCACAGTATTAAATATTGTGTTTTTAGAATTTTTGTTCCCATACATTTCAGATCACTGCCACTATTCCAATACTATGTCAGTAATAACTACTTTCAGACAAGAGGTTTTTCTTTGTTTCGGATCTTAGTACAAATCTACAAGATATGTATACGCTAATAGTCTATAATTTCGATACCCGTGGTGGGAAGAGCACAGATAACTCATTGTGTAGCTTTGTGCTTAATGCAAAACAAAACCGTCACTATGATAACACACCCATGGTCCCAAAGTACGAAGCACTATTTTCTTACAAAGGGACGAGAATCATATATTCTTAGATTCATAGTCCGGAAGACTTACCACTCGGTGATGATGCTATTCATTTATACAACAGTTAGTAATATCATCACTACAAATAATTTATTACATATTTTATAAGCTGTCAGTAGTTATTACTGACATAGTATTGAAATAGTGGCAGTGATCTAAAATGTATTGAAACAAAAATTCTAAAAACACAGTGGGATTGACTGTAACATTATAACGCCCCCACGGCTAAAAGGGCGAGCATGTTTGGCGCGACGGGGATGGGAATCCGCGACCCCCGGATTACGAGTCGCACGCCTTAATCCACCTGGCCATGCCGGGCCAGGAAATCCACTGACAATCTGGAATTTACCAGTTCCACTAAATTATTGAGAGTTATTTGATAAGTTTTGTGTACTTTCCCTTAGGTGACTAGGAAACAGTTTTAACCATATAAAGTAAGGGTTTTTTAAAAGCTTCCTATCACACTGATTAATAAACACAAATACCAGTAATATTCCCACGATTGTCCTAATACACCGTCAGGTCAATGTACTTTTAAAAACATTCAACATTTGAGATAAAGAACTTGTTTATGTTCGAGAAAGAGTGTTGGTGGTGAAACAAAAACTAGCATTGTTCAGTTTGTTAGATCCTGGTAGCTGCGAAATAGTAAGACTATAGACAATTGAAAACCTGTTGAGAAGTACTTGTAGTTGGCCTAATAAATATAGGCAGGAACGATTTGTTACAAATGAAATGAACTGAAACCGAAAAAGCTTTTACAGAGTTTCCTTAAGTTTTGTCCATTTTAATTTTTATGTTGCACAATAAATATGTTGGTTTCACAAATCTGTAGCACAATACTACCGTGCAGTTTCAAATATTTCTCTAAGTGTTACGTGTCTACAGATGTAAAGATGTAATTCACAGGCCCATGATGTAAAAATATTTTAAAATAACTGAAATATTCCCATTATTGGTAGAATGTGCAGAACTTTCGCAGGTAGTCCATCAGGAACCAAGATCAGTCGATAACCGTTGGATGTCCAAAGTTCATTGGTATCATTCGAAAAGTCTATTTGTAAATATCTCGTTTTTATCTCTATTAGCAGTGCCGCATTTCTAGTTTTCTGTGTTTAATTGCTGACTGAAGTATGGTTGTCGTTTTGAAATAATGAAATGACAAAACAACAGATTCTGTTCGACCCAAAGATCAATTTGTTTTTGGTAAAAATATGAAATCACAACAAAAAACAGTTTCATAGACTGAAGATCACCATGCAGATATATGCTGTTTTTTCTTTATTCACTTCAGGCTATATATTAATAGCTGAGGTATGTTCTTCACTCCAAACTAATACACGTACGTAAGATTACTTAATGTATTTAAAAATATTAATATGAAAAATAGCCCCTCCCCCAGTGGTACAGATGTAGGTCTGCGAATTTACAACGCTAGAAATCTGAATCCGATACCTGTAGTGAGAAGATCACAGATAGCTCATTGTGTAGCTTTGTGCTTAACTTTAAAACATAAACAAATGAATATATGCTTTAATATTTTCTCCAGAATGTTTAACAAATGACGACGTACTACGTGTGTATCTTCTATTTCTTTTCCTTAAAGCTTATTGGTCAACTAGAAATAGTGTGTTACTTGTGTATTTTTCCCATAGCACATCCACATCGGGTTATCTGCTGTGTTCATCGATTTTACAAGATGGAGAAATTCCACAAATATTTTATCATCTGTAATGTCGCCAGCGTTTCACCTTCAAGAAAGGCTATGAGAAACTGGAATCAGAGAACCCAAAAGCAGAGGAAACCAAATGTAGTTCATTTCAACAAATAACACTTTTCACTTGCACAATGATAATGGATAAAATCTGTGTCTTCTGTACACCATAAAATTCTTCATCGAAATATGTTAAAAGAACAATATAGCATTGAACAAAATGTGTTGAGCTACAAACAGGCACTACGACAAGAAACATTATCACGAAGATGTAGGACGAATGCGTTCTTGTATCAAAGAAATAGATGGTGCCGAAGCCTACACTACAAATTTTGATACAGGATGTACACAAAACAAATAATCTCGTGAATTAATCTGGTACAGATGGGGATGATAATGAACTTGATCTTGACGCCCTCCACAGGACTGCTGAAGATGCTTTATATTATTAACGTTTTAAAACTATCATGTAAGTACTGTTACAATTTACAAAGGTTGTGAAACTAACATAATTAAATCATATCCTTCTAACATACATTCACGTGGAGTTAGTAATAACAGATTCAACAGTGTGGCACACACGGAAGAAACTGGAAGCAGCATTTGGTGATTCACTACATATTTTCCCCGGTGAGGCAGGAAAATATTGGTTGTTTCAGGCCATCTTAGCGCACAAACTCTTGCCTAAGAGATTCAATAGGTAAAGGAAGAGCTAAGAGCCTTCCATAACCATTCATCAGCTCTTCATCTAAGATCGGCAAATCTCAAGACAACACATAGCAGTGGTTATCCCCCTTTCCTTCCTCAATGAAAGTGTCCCTAAAACACGAACAGAAGTAATACAATTCTTGTTCACCCTTCTAAGTCGAAATCCAAAACCAAAGAACCCACTCATGGTACAAAAATTTTGGTTGACTCGTTTTCTCAAAATTTATTTATGCTGCGAGTTCTGGGACATAAGTTCTCCCAAAACACATTCTGCCACTATGTCTAGTCAAGTGTTTAACAGGCAACATAAAAATCATTCAAATGTTGAATTATCTTGGTCATAGTCATGTGTACACAGTTATTAAAGGAAATGAAACTGTTTATGTCTAAGAAGATGTTCTTCCAGAAAATATCCACTCCTATATTTTACAGTATCGGCCTGGGACAACATCAACTACAGAATGAGAATTACACAGAGTAACTAGGATCGCTGTTCAGACGAAAATGTGTGGACCTCTATCATTGAAGAAAGAAATGCCCAAAATTGTAAAAGAAAAATGAAGAAACTTGAACGTGAATAAAACGTCTATATAACGGTAAAAGGGTTGGTCGTCAAAAGTTTAATATGAAAGTGGACCACACATATATCACTCAAAGATTTAGTCCAGTTTCTTACACGACAAGTTGATACTATACAACTGGCTATCATGAGTTGGACTGACTTCATCATCATCATCAAAAAATGGATATATTAATCTCATAGAACGTTCTGCATTAAAATCTTTCAAAGCCTATAGACTTGAAGCACATCCACCAGTCATAAAGTTTCGTGATCAGATTCTTAAAGTGCAGCTGAAAACTTTCACAGATCCTAATAAGAAAAAGGTCTGGAAGCGGCAAGGAAGTCATTTTACAAACAACCTTCAGCTTCATTAAAAATATGTTAATGATGGTACAAATTAGTCAACTTAATATGCAAAAGGTAATGGAGCATCTTCTAGGGTCACTTCTCTGGTCACTAGCCACAGCTGTTGGCTTGTTAGGAAATCCAACAATTGACTTTTGTAAAATAACTTCAAAAGAACATACCACCTGTGGAAGACTTACATACTCATTTATAGGTTAAATGGTAAGAATACACAAAGTTTTCGGTTAACATAAGTCTTTTGGTGATGTTACATCAATTGTTTTGTCAAAAGATCTCCAGAAAACCTCACAGTCTTGACATTGTTTTCGATAATAAGAACTCGATCGAGGATGTTGAGAGAGAGAAAAACGCAGGACAAACGTCGGTTCAGTTCAGTTGAAAAACATTACACCAAAGCAAACAGTTGTTCAATGGAGAAATGTTTTTTGCAACATCAGAAAAGACCATCTTAATTTACGTTTTTGTACACGAATGGAAGCACGCAAAATACACAACTTTTGAAAAGCAAGTTTATGTATGTAATATCTGGTGAGGACAGCTACATAATGTAAGAGAATGAGGACTGTGTTGTTGTACAAGATCTCCGGAAAAGACAGACATGCGCTTAGTTTTGCATTCTGCACATGTTTCAAATGCAGGATTTGAAGTCACTGTTCTTATTTCTTATGGTAATGATGTTGTTCTACCAGCCACTGATTTCATCACAGATGTAGAGTCATCAGTATGTCTAAAATCTGGAACTCAAGCTAGGACAAACTATTGTGACATAAAAAATCGCTGGTTGCAACAGCGTTAGCACGTTTGCTGGTTGTGGAAAGGCCAACTCACTTAAATTGCTGATGCAAAACATATAGCTTCAATGCACATTCATCGAACTAGAAATTGAATAGATGGTGTAATTGTCTTTGCTAAGATACTGAAATCATCCATCTGTAAGTTCTATGCAACTGAGATAATTGTACACACAGTGAATGAATTACAGTATCAACTATTCAGTGTAAAGAATGGTCATAGCGATCTGCGTCAGCTCCTGCCATGCGCAGGCGCCCTGCGGAAGCCTGCACTGAGACCAAGCTACCAACCAGCAATATGGAGAAATAGTTTAAATGTCTATCCTGATCCATAATCTCCCAGGAATTATCGCTAGAAAGTTGAAACGATAGATGGCAAAGATGTCTTAGTTGACTGTCATGGTGAGGCTTCAACACCGGACACAGTACTAGAACTCCTGGCGGGTAACTGTGCAAGATTGGTACCAATCGATTAAATTTTAGCCCCTACCTAATGGACTAAGGTTTGGACTTAGATGGTATATATAGAACGTGTGTGTAAGCTGTAGATGTACTATATAAGAACCTTAATGACACTGTTGGTAAAATATTTGCTACATTAAGATCAGTTAGACAGTACTACATATATTAACACTATACAATTATATGTAAAAACGGCTCGTTTGGGTTGAGACTTGAAAAGGGTTGTGTAATGAGTGTCGGAATGTATACCCCTTTCAAACATGTGGTCAGCTTCAAGTCAGTTACCTCTCTCTTTCTTTGTAAACCTGACGATGACCGAAGAAGGTCGAAACGTTGTTCACTCCTCTACGTAAAATTTTTTTTCAATCCAAACGAACCGTTTTTACATATGTATTTCACTACAAGTGGATTTTCTAGACATCGCTGATTACCATATAATTAGATCTTAAGAACCAAGTTTCATCTTTTTTGTCTCAGCAGTAAGTTTATGTTTAAATTTGAAATTCAGAGATCGATTCATCGCGGTTGACAAAGTGGAGATAACCTGCTGTGTAGCTTATTGCTAAAACAACAAAAATCATCACAGTTATTATTTTTTTCTATTTTGTCAACCCAGTATGCAGCACCATCTAAATTTACAAGGAAAAACATGCATAGGCGGCGGTAGCAAACTGTTGTAATGGGAGTGAAGTTCGACTTGGATTGATTATTTCATAGATTAAAAAAAAAGTAGCAATTTGAGCCTATTTTGGTTTAGTGCCAATAAAATTAGGGCAGTAATCAGGAAACAAAACATAATATAAACAAACTGAAAATTAACCAGTTTAATGACCCACGTGATCTTTTTTTGGTTTGTTTTGTTTTCTATCTGCATGACCCTAACTTTCGAATTAATTTAAGAACCTTCCATTTATAGCAAGTCGTTATTTTGGATGATCAACCTAATTTCATTTAAGAAAAACCAGTTAAATCTAATTCTAAGAAAATGATCTTGTGAAAAGAAGAAGATTTGATGAAGAGAAAAAAAAATCAATAACTGACTGGAGTTGTAGCTTTAGTTTTTGGAGATCCAGAAGAAGACCAAAGATGAGAGTTGTAGCGTCATTCACTTCATGCTGCCATCTCATTAATACAGACTGAACCAAATATGAAAGTTATCTGCGAAATCACTGAAAACATACTTATAAAGAAAATATTTCCATAAAATTATATATAATGGCTCAAGTAATAATATTTGTTATAAACTAAGACTTACTTAAGGCTTGCAATTATTTAACGTGTGTGTGTGTGTGTGAGAGAGAGAGAGAGAAAGTGCAGGAGCAAATATCGAGCATTAACACAGGTTCATAAAAACTTGAAACAGGATGCATAAACCGGTTTATACATATCGGGATCACCACATGTGATAAATATCTTATCGAATGTAGTAAAAGAACAACATATGACAGGGGACGTATGTAGAGTCTTAGGTGCTTACATTGTCCCAATCGTTTCAAAATATCCTCATTCTAAACTTAATATATAAATATTAGGGTCCCGCTATCACTTCGAATAATTAAATTACGCTACAAACGAAACATTTTCGTACCAATGTTGATTGAGTGCTGTATTTTTGTACTTACAATTTTTGTCAAACCTAGATGTGAATATATGTTTAAATTCAGTGAAGATATGGTAAATAATAACTATAACTAGTCAATATAAACGTTGTAAACTATTTCACAAATTTTTGCCTATTTCTCCAGCATGTGATTAGGCAAACAAATGAAATCCAGTGAGAAGAAGACCATCTTGTTTGTTTGTTTTTGAATTTCGTGCAAAGTTACACAAGGGCTATCTGCACTAGCCGTCCTTAATTTAGGAGTGTAAGATTAGAGGGAAGGCAGCTAGTCATCACCACCTACCGCCAACTCTAGGGCTACTCTTTTATCAACGAATAGTGTGATTGATAGACACATTATAACCCCTCACGACTGAAAGGGCAAACATGTTTGGTGTGGCACAGATTCGAACCCGCCACCCTCGGATTACAACATGGAATGTCTTAACCACCTGGCCAAGCCAAAATACACAATAAATCTGTGGAATATTTTTGTGTGAACGCTTTCCTGTTTTGTCTTACAGAACATTCGAAAACGTTTCTAAGAATGAGATATTACATGTTTCTACTTGTAAAAAAAGTAAAATAACACTAACATAAGAGTATTCTAAAGAACGTGAATGCTTGCAAGATGGTATTTTTATTGATATCACAAACACGCACAAGTTTTTTTGTACTTGTATGGAAGATAGATGTGTTTTACAACCAAAGGAATGAAATTAGGTCGTTTATTCAAAGTTAAGTCCACTGTTTTGGTTTTCAATTCAGTGATGTGATCCGTATTTTAGTTCACAATGTTAAACATAACATCAGTCAACATATACAGTGATGACGAGAAAACCCACTTGTAGAGAAAAATATATATGTAAAAACCGCTCGTTCGGGTTGAGAAAATTTGTTGTTGTTTTTTTACGTAGAAGAGCGAACAAAGTTTCGACTTTCTTCGGTTATCATAAGGTACACGATAAGTGCAAGTCTTTGGGTTTTCTTGGCGTATTTGTACTTATCTGTAACCATTATGTCTGAACTAACATACTTTACACCACTATTAACAGTACACTTGAACTTGACGATGGCCGAAGAAGGTCGAAACGTTGTTCGCTCCTCTATGTAAAAAAAAACTTTTTCAACCCAAACGAGTCGTTTTCACATATTTATTTTTCTCAACACATACAGTGAATCTATCTGAAACACGTCCAATTCATTCTGTACATCCTTTAAGTACCAATTCATATTGATGAATTACCATACTTAATAATGTAGATTAACAGTTACCCAAACAACTAAATAAATATATAAGAATTTTACTGATGTTTCGAGTATATCACTTTTATTTATAGTTATTTTCGTATACATATTTGGTTGTATGAACGTCATTTCGAACTCTAAACTGAGTTCTGTCTTTAAAAGTGTATTTTTATTTAAATAATAAATCTTACATACGTTTGGAGTTTTTACTTCTTTTTTTTTCTCCAATATTTTCTTTATATTGCATTTTAACTCATTTTTGAACTTATTCTGGTACGTTTCATTTTTGACAATTACAGTGAAGGCCGACTAAAGGAAGCTGTGTGAAAAATAAAAACTTTTTAACTTTCGAACCAGAAAAATTAGTTAACGATTGCTAAAATAAAAGCTGTAATACAAATATTGATGTTGGCCCGGCATGGCCAGGTGATTAAGGCATTCGACTCGTAGTCCGAGTCGGAATAGATGATACTCAGATGGGGCAAGGTCTGGAGAATAAGTAGGATGTGGAAGTTTTCCCCAGTCTAGCTCTTTAATCTTTGCAAATGTGATTTTTGCTCTATGAGGTCGTGCATTATCCTGGTGTAACAACTCCTTTACGATTGGCCAAAGCAGCCATCTTTTCTTTCAGAGCAACGTTCAAGCGTTCTAACTGTTGACAATTGAAGTCTGATGTAATCGTTATATTGAGTGGCAGCAAATGAAAGTGTATCACACCAACAATATCCTACCAAACGCTTAACAAGACTTCCCTGGAGTAGAGGTCCATTTTGTGCTGGGCTTTAGCCACTTTACCTGCACTGAGCCACTATTTGCGGCGCTTAACATTTCTATAAAATATCCATTTTTCATCTCCAATCACTGACCTGTCCAAAAAAAGGTGAGTTACGTTTACGAGAGTGCAGAGAAGTGCAAATGTTCACTCTTGCTCTAAGATTGGCTTCTGTCAACTCATAGGAGACCCATTTTCCAAGTTTTGACACCTTTCCAAGCTGTTGGAGATGACGGTGAACTGTTGAATGGATTAAATTAAGTTTCTGTGCTAGTTCTTCAACTGTTACAGCCCAATCTTCATCAAGTGCAGCCAGCAGCAAGTCATCATTAAACTCAACAGGACGACCTGAATGTAATGCATCACTTAAGCTCTAGTCACCTGATCTGAACTTCTGAAACCACCTTCGACATTTCTATTCATTGAGAGACTCCGCACCAAAAACACCTTGAATGTTTCGTATAGTTTCTGCTGCACTATTGTCTTGTTTAAACTCATAAAGCATTATATGCCTAATGTACTTATCAGACACATCCATCTTAATAAGGATTTATTTGATTAATGATCTGAAAAAGTGGAGTTGGGTGAGTTTCTTTTATTTGTCTGAACATTTTTATACACGTCCCACTACATATTTTAGTCATTAAAGCCTTCTACAAAGACAGAAATAATGATGCACTTTCTGTATTACATTTTCGGACATTACTTGTGGGATAACCTGATATATCCTAAAATTTTATTAATTCATAACTGTAAGCTTTTACGTGTTTGAGATGAAATGTCTTATTAAGTTCATCCATTATTGATACATTTATTACACGTTAACCATAAACTTGAAAACAAACATCGATACGTTTGTACATACACGATATTTTCGTCAATCTCAGTTAAAATTGTTTTTATACATATGTTTTTATTCAAGAAAAATAAGTCGCTCACACGTCTGTCACAGTTCTTGCTTATCAAATACATATTTAAATATCAATAGTGACTAATCACACAATGAACAAGCTATATTTTAATTTAGTATATAATCTCTGATATCATTGATATAATTAAATATCAATAATAATTAACTGTACAACGAACAAGTTTTATTCTGTATTATTTTCATCATTGCAAATTACATTAAAATATTTCAATTTTATATACATGTATTTCACTTTACCTTTATCTCCTCCACTGTCAATCCGACCTCTGCTGACCAAATGACCAGATCACTATAATTAGGGTTCTTGTTTTTCTGGAATATGGATTCCAAGTATTCTTCCTGATGGATCTGAACACGTGGGAGTTTGTAGTAGGGAGCTAGTTGTGCGTGGATCACCGAGACAGACATGCTAGAAATAATTAAAACGGGAGAACGGTTACAGAGACCGAGATAAGGCTGTTGAACAACTGCTAGCCGGTAAAAATGTACAGCTACGACCACGTTCTTTTTACTGTCAGTGTTTATGTTACTTTCCGTGCTTTAAATCCTTCTTATCACCAATAGCACAAGTGCGTTTAATGACGTAATTGTGTATATTTGGCAGTTTGCCAGAACGCTGTATAATGAAAAATCGAAATATTGTTTTTGGTAATTAGAATTTTCAGATAACAGGATGGTTACAAAAATCAAATTTTAACCTAAACTCTGTTGTTTACATCACATAGGTTTTTTTCCTCAACGTTGTGAAATTAATCTGATATATTTTCTACCTAAAAGCTAGTCATTATGCAATAATTCATAAGTTCTTTCCAGATTTAATTTGTTACTGACTCAAACATGCTTAAATCATCCTATAATATGTATTTCAACAGTCAACATTTTTAACAACAGTATCGAACCTGATGAAACATATGTACTGCATGCATATTAAAAATATGTACAAATGACAGGAAAAAAACTCTTCTTTTAAAATGCTTCTTAAGATTCTGCCAATTTCCCTGTTTATCATAACTTATTTAACCTAATTATAATTCAAATAAGAGGAGCATACCTTTTAAATCATAGTTTCCCTGAAAAGCCTTAAAAACTCTCTAACACAGCTATGCTCTCTTTCTTCAAGACAACGTTATTAGATACTTATAAACAGTAAGTTGTTAAAGCTCTTCCGGGTTCGATATTAACGAATTATAAATGAAGGGTTGTCAATAACCCTTGTAACACCTCATTCCCGATAGATATTCCTGTGATCTGATAATTACTCTATATGGTAGCTATAATGTGTTGTTGACATACCTGTACAAATTCTTATTCGTAAGTACTTAAAATAAATTGTATGTCTAACACCGTTCTTTTGACAGGAAACTTCGCCCTCTAATGAGCTATATGAAATGTATTGATCAAGAAGAAGCATATTGCTATTCATCCCCATTCAAAAATTAGTATACTCTGTACACTGATTACATGCATTTAGCGTCATAATTTAAGAGACGTGCTCACCAGCTTTAGCATTATCTTCAGGCCACAATCGACGCACTCGCATGTCCATTTTTAGATACTGCTTAATTTTAGAGCTTTATTTATTTTCTCCACGTGGAGAACCCTGCAGAAACACCGATTTACAATGGTTATTTATAAAAATGAAATAATAATGATTAACATATTTAAAAAAGAAATATTATCGTGTATCGTAAGTGCCCTTGACATAACAATAATCGTCTATTGCTTTTGTTAAGAGCTAAACAATACTTACAAGTAAACGATAAAACTGAATAATTTTACTTGCAACAATATCCAATAAATTTTACAAGTTTGGAGAAACAGAAGAGTGAGTAATTTCATGTATAATTTGCTCCTTCTATAGCTAGCCACGTATGACATATCAATTCAGCAAAACATAAAGTGGATTTAGTTATTTACAGGCCTGTCGTGTTAGTGAGTTTGGACAAGGTTGACAACTAATGTTCCTGACTTTACTGCCATCTAGTATTTAGTTTAATTAGTAGCCAAATTCAGCTTAAACGCTGAATATGAGGCTCCACGGTTCGCGGACCGTTGCTACCAAAACACGCTTCAAAGTTCATGGTCTCAGGTATGCTAAACATTTATCGCCAAATCTTACTTCGAACAACAGTAGTTTAAGTGTTGGCTGTGGGCTCTACTGACTTACTGCCTTCTTTCTAGTCTATCCGTTCAAAATTCTGAATAATTATTCATTTCTAAAAGAAGAAAATGTAGTATGACGACCAAACTGTGTATTAAATTATTGACCTCTTGCAGTAACAGCGGTAAGTCTTCAGATTTACCACGTTAAAATCAATGGTTCAATTCCCCACTTTGGACACAGCAGACAGCCAAATGTGGCTTTGCTATAAGAAAACACGCACTTCTATATCATTGAATTTGTACGTTTGTTGTTGTTGTTTGTTTTTTTTTAGTTTTTAGAGAAAAGTTCTATAAAAACAAGTTACAATAATATGTCAGATTTCCAAAAAGTCATGACTGATGTGAATGTGTAACAGGCAGGCATACTAGATATTTTATACTACTTTTATGTAGTGAAGTAAATTCTCAAATTTCACTTTTTATTCGTTCAAATGCATGTAAGTTTAAAATAGAGCAATGGTCAAGGCTGAGTTTCTTTTGTCCTGTAACCTATTGTTCTGAGTTTTTCTTTTAAGTTGTTGTTGCACTTTCTCCTTAGAAAAATTGCTGTAAAGTATAACATGCTACGTAAAAGTGAACAACAATACTTTCATTGACGGGTCAGGTGATATCTTTGGGTTAAAACTTGCCTTAATTTTCGATTTATGATTTAGGTTACCAAAGGGGGTACTGCATGCCTTGAAAAAGTAAGCACCGGAGAACATGTTTTCGTGGTATGGACAAATTTTTCATTCTAATCTACAGGTTTTTCCTGAAAACTCTTAATATCCGTTAAAGGTGCTGTTCGTCACTTACGCACATGCTATTTGTTATTAATTCTTCAAAACATTTTCTGTCGACCACCTGATATCTCGCTCTTACTCGATTGCTCAAAGGAAAAGAAATAAATCTAAGAATATCACAATGTATCCAAAAAAACAGTGTCAAAAGTAATGTCAGCGTGGATATTGAAAAATAAAACCACGTCAGATAAACATAAGGGTGATCGAAAAACTAAGTTAGCAAATCGTGACAGACTAGCATTAAAATGAGTGGTGAGACGAAAACAAAAGCATCAGAAAGTTTATGCAGAACTAAATGTCATCTTACAACAACCAATTTGTGTCAAAGCAACTCGAAATGAATCGGGCATGATGGATTTTGTTCAGAAATTTCCAAAACATTAAAAAATGTAAATCCCGAGCGAACTGGTGCTGATAGCAAACAAACTGTACCGAAGATCAATGGAAAAATATAGATTAGTCAGATATTTTTTATTTTTTTTGCATTTTTTCCTATTATCTTCTTCTTGCATTTCCTGTCTCCCCACAAGCACGTACATGTGTATATTCACACTGTGGCTCGCGAAACCAAATATATGTAACAAATAATTAGTATAATTTATTTAACTGTATCTAAATGAAATGATTTTAATATAACGCCAAAGCAAACACATATGGCATCTCATATCAACTTTCAAAACGGTTAAAGGTTTTTCTTCAAGTGAAAATTGTTTCCTCATAACTGAAAAGGGAAATAATATTTCGGCTGAAGAGTCATGATAATATTTATGTCATTTCTAACCATATTTTGATATATAACACTCTGGTTAGATATTAAAAGAAAGGGTCATTGCTCTGCATCTGTGGGTGTTCCTCAAGGCTAACACGTTCCGCCCAAATAGCAAACCCACGTACATAATCTAAACTGTTTACATTTTAGCAAAATAACTTTTAAAGTGTTGTTTTTACCACAGTCTTTGTATTGCTTGAAAAATTAAGTATTTTCAAACTTTGATAATATTAATGGATTTGGGGAGGAGGGAAATGTTACTCTTTGGCTACAGTTTAAAAAGTTTACATAAGTCGAGAAATTTCAGAAAACGTGGTTTTAATAAATTGGACAGTTATATTGAAAGTAGTCCACTCAGGAACGTTGTATACACAAGAGAAATCGAACTTTCATGTTAAGAATTTAACCTAGTGTTAATAAAGTGATTTGAGTTAATTCAAGAAAATATCATTTACTTATATTTTGTTGAATTGAAAGCAAGTTCAACTTTTAAACCTTAAAAAATATTTAAATAACCATTATTTACCTTTTAATCCTTTTGTAGTTTATAGTATTAGTAATTTTCCATACATACACTAAAGAACACTATCTTAGCAACGCCCCCAGTGGCTCAGCGGCATGTCTGCGGACTTACGATACTAAAAACCGGGTGTCGATACCCCTGGTGGGCAGAACATAGATATTCCATTGTGTAGCTTGGTGCTTAATTCAAAACAACAACAAGAACGTCTTATCAACGACATCTTCTGTGATCCGATTGTTTTAGAAAGATATATTCCAAGTAAACCTCACCAGGTAGAAATAAGCTTGATGAATACATTCACCAAACGCATTGTTGATGTTTATTTTCATATTTATTGATCAAATTTGTTATTAGGTTAGTTGTATCACTAAGGCAACTAGTTAACGTAGTTTTTGTTTTGTTTCATTTCTATTGAGAGTATATTTTATGGTTGTATTATATACCTTTTTATGTGTCTTTTTTCTTATTCGTACTCTCGAACAGTTGTAATTCAGGATCCTTGATGTGAATACGATAATAAAACTTAATACCTATTATGTGAGTGAAATGGAGATTGAATTCAGGTGGGTGTATGGACTCAAAGTGTCATGGCTTCTGTTGATTAAGATAAAACCCAAAAGAAATGTACCCTAATAAAATGTTCAATGTGTTAACTTCAAAAATCACACGTACTGACAAATGTTTATAAGGGCAGACGATTTTGTTCTTTTGGCACAGAGTAAAAGAAGTGCTCATATTCAATTAGATGCCACAGTTAGCCATCTTATGGCTAAGATGGGTAAGTATGCTTCATTGAACCTTTCTCGGCCATCTATATAGAAACAACTCGCGAAAAACTGCGGAGAAAACGGCTGTTGTATACACAAGAGAAATCGAACTTTGTGTTGTGCAACATATGCGATCACTATCATGTTTTGTGTGCGATTTTTTATTTGGGCGTGAGTTTCGGATTCAAGAATACACAAATTCAAAATATTTTCAAATTAGAAAGAAAAGAAACAAGAGAGTGAGAGAGAGTACAGAAATTTTTTATTAGGAATCAACCCACCAAATAAGTTTCATTATCTCGCAGCCTCGGTTCTAAGATGAATATGTTATCACATGCTACAAAAGATACGCGGACTGTAACTCAAACAAGCTTGTCTGTTAAAACAAGAAAATGTTCGTTAATTTTTACGAGTCTGTACTAACCAAGAATGTTCCCGAGTTTATTGCCATCTAGCAGTCAGTTTAGTAATGGTAGTAGTAGAAGCGATTACAATTTTCTTCTGTGTTTTTAATTAAAAATAATAATAATAACTGACTAACGTTGTTGTTTGTCACTAAGCACAAAGCTACAGAAAGGGCCATCTGTGTTCTACCCACCACGGATATCGAAACTCAGTTTTTAGCAGCATAAGTCCGCAGATATACCACTATGTCACCGGGAACCAAGAAACTCCCCCTATATTAATTGAAGTATCATCTATGGAAAAACCACCAGGTTAAAAATAACAATAATAGGGTTATCTCGTCCTTACGAGATAACCCCACTGTTATCTTTTTTTAACCTTTTGGTTTAAGGATTCGGTAATTTTAAGGATAAAAAAAACAATAACGAAGAAAACAAAATTTTGAAAGAGAAATTATACAGTAACATTACACATTCCACGTTTCGTTTTTCTTGTTATATTACATAAGTAAGCAATAGTATGCATTAAAAACTATATACCCAGACGCGATTTTTTGGTACATAATTGAATAATACGTGCGATATTCACCGGGGAGGATCAAACCACAAATGTCAGCAGAAACTTATTGTTACATCATTATTTCAGAATTAATATCTTTTTGGAATTGTACCTTAAACAAGAGTGTAGAGAAATCACAGAAAGCACAACCTAAGTAATTGTAAAGTAATGTTACCAATGTGTATTTTTAATCTAATGTTTTTTGTATATCTGGGGCACAAGTTCATTTGTTTATCATGCCTTTCTGGACATCATTAATTAATCCCATAAAAATATATTAATTATAAAAACACCTTCTTGTAGAATTAAGATAAGTCACATAATTAATGAAAAATAAAAACTATAAATTAGAAATGTACAAACAACTACACAGTAAAAACTTATTGCGAGCTCCAAAACTTGATAAGGACACTGCGGAACTTTCATTTCTATCTGTTTATCTCATAACAGTCACAATATCGCATGTGCATTCTTTTAAATATCTTATACAATCTAAATTTCCAAAGATACTGCTTTCGTTCTTGTTACTAGTCCCACACATACACTTACATATCCATGTTTCCCATACCTGGTGGGCACAACACATATAACCAATCATCTAGCTTCATGCTTCTGAACCTATAACATTCCGATAGTTTTATCTCACTAAAAAGTTCAATTAATTCTAGCATTCATTTAGAGTTTGGTCTTTTCTTTTAACACTAACTTACTAATATGAATAAATGTCTATCTTCTTCAGTTTAGCCCCCCAGTGGCTCAGCGGTATGTCTGCGGACTTACGCGCTAAAATCCGGGTTTCGATACCCGTGGTGGGCAGAGCACAGATAGCCCATTGTGTAGCTTTGTGCTTAATTCAAAACAACAACAACAATCTTCAGTTTATATAATATTATTGATTAAGCAAATGTTGTCTTTCGCTATAAGAAAACAAGAACTGATTTAATCAATGTCATCAACACATGTAGAATAAATCCTTAATTGTACGTGTCTCTTCACCAGCTAGGAAAATACATTCACCTAAACAGTTGTCAACAAATAGCTTGATATATGTAGCGTGCTGACCATTAGAATGTTTGTTGTTTCGTAACAGGCCTGTTGAGTTCTCTTTTGAGGGAAACTCGCCGTCGACAACAGAAATGGCAGACACAATGTAAATGAAATACGTGGAGTTTAATACTGTTTTCTCCCAACTCATTGGCTAAAAGAGAAGACAACTTTGCAATTGTCAGTAAATCTCAAACAGTTGTTGTGCTGTCAAGTGGATTGTTCGTTAAGAAATGATAAAAGAACAACAAGAAAGAAAAGCACACAAATACACACCATCTGAGTATATCTCTTTCTGGAAGGGTGTACAATTACTACAATATACTAGAAAGTAACCATTGCTTGATCTCTCTCTCTCTCCTCTCTCGTACACTGGACCTCTTCATTCTTCTTTTACATTGTTTGAGTGGACTTATTAAAATTTTTAAAGTAAATACAGAGGGCCAGAGTGATAAGCATAACTCAGACCCTTTTCAGGGCAATGTCCATGTATATCGTTCTTTCATTTTTTTAACGCAGGAGATCTATTTTATTTTAACACTATTTTATTATTATTATATATTTTTAACTTGACTTTAGCTTAAAGCTTTAATGTACAAGTTTAAAGGAGAGGTGTTTAGGTTTCTCTTCATCATATATGCAATATCTGCCTAGTTTGCATAACAACTCATTTTTCGCCAATTTTTATCAAAATATTTTATTGTACTATGGTATTACGTAGAAGTTAATCTGGTATTGATTGTGTATTTGAGTAATTGTGCATGAACTTTGATGAAGTGGTTTTTGGTACTCTGTATGCTGATGTAATTAGTGTATTCTGTAATGTTTGGAGTTTGGTTTGTATTTGTTTTTCACTTACATTGATCCATGTAGGAGCTGCATAGTCTATTACTGGTCTAATATATATTTTGTATATTTTAAGGATGTTTTCTGGGTTTGTGCCATAGTTTTTACCAGTTAGACTCCAAGCATAGTTTATTCTTCGCCAAATTTTAGTTTTTATGTTATTTACATGTTTTATCCAAGAAAGTTTAGAATCATATGCTAGCCCTAAAAATTTTGCAAATGTAGTAGTCTTGAGAAGCTCTCCGTTCATGTAGATTTGCGGATGAACTTTTTAATGTTTCGCTGGTTTTGAAAATATTACTAATTGTGTCTTCGCTGTGTTTATTTTAATTATATATTTTTGTTAGTATTCACCTAATCTGTTTAGTTGTGGTTGTAAGTTAGTGGCTGCTACTTTTGGTGTAGGGGAACTTTTCCAAATTGCTTCATTGTCAGCGAACTGTGACACGTATCCATGGTTAGGGTCTTTAAGTGGCATATTATTTACATACATGATGAAGAGAATAGGGCTAACCACCCCTTATTAAAGGACGCCAGCTACTGGAGTGAAGAATTCCGAAAAGTTTCCTCTACGTTTATTCTACATTTTCTATTTTCAAAAAAGTTAGATAACCAGCGAATAGTTCCATTTCATACAAACGGAACTGAAGACCATTGTGCCATACAGTGTCGAATGCTTTCTTGATATCGAGGAAGCAGGCGACAGTGCATTATTTTTAATTAAAGCTGTTTATTATTGTTTCAGTTAATCTAATTAAATGATCTGTTGTTTGTCTATATTTTATAAATCCGTTTTGTTCCATTGGTAATTTTCAAGTAATCTCCAAAAATGTGGAGAGTCTATTACTTATTATTCTTTCAAGTATTTTGCCTACACAGCTAGTCAGGCTGATCAGTCGATAACTGTTTGGTTTATTGGCTGGTTTTCCTTCTTTATGCCCCCCGCTAGTACAGCGGTATGTCTCCGGATTTACAACGCTAAAATAAGGGGTTCGATTCCCCTCTGTGGGCTGAGCAGATAGCCCTTTGTGGCTTTGCTATAAGAAAAACTAAACAATCATTCTTTATGAAAGATTAATATATTAGCTTGCTTCCAAGAAACTGGGATGTATCCAGAGTATAGAGATAATTAAATATAGGTGGTCAAATAATTTTGGAGTGCCTTTTTTGAGAATAAATGTTTGTATTCTACCATTTCCCGGTGCTTTATTTCTTGAATTTTTGATTGCTTGTTTGAGTTCAATTAGTGTGGTTTTTTTGTTGAGTAGTAGGGAATTGTAGTCATATGTTTAACTGGAAAATGTGGTTTGTATAATTCTATGTTATTTGTTACATGATTGTTTACTTTGTTGTAGTAATAATTGTTCAAGGTCAGGTCATTATGTGTTTTAAATGTGTTTTTAATTGATGTCTGAAGGCTTCTGCTTTTTCTTTGTTGGCTTGTACTAAGGTGTTGTTATGTTCCAGAGTAGGGTATTTTCTTGGCGTGGGTTCATTTGTGAATCTTTTTAGGTGTAGCCATAACTTTTTAGGGTCTGTTTGTTTATTTAGTTGGAACAGAAGTTATCCCATTTTTCTTGTTTTAGCTGTTTAATTCCTGTTCTAATTTTATTTCTAATGTTGTTAATTTGTGTTTTTATTTCTTGTTGCCATGAATAGTCTTTTTAATTTTCGTCGTTGTTTTATCATTGTTAGTAGTTGTTGATTGGTTTCCATGCGTTGTTTTATGTTGTTGTTTTGGTACAGTGTCCGTTACTGCTTTTTGATGACACTCCATGATTATTTGACTGTAGCTTGATCTGTTCCACAGATTTACTTGCTTTGAATTTTGCGCAAAGCTAGATAGATGTCGTCTGCGGTAGCCGTCCCTAACTTAGGATTGATTGATACAAAGAAACACAGGTAGTCATCACCGCTCCCTGAGTTATTCTTTTATCAACAAATAGCGAACACGTTATTTGGAGTGGGAGATTTGAACTCACAACCCTCGGAGTGCGATTTGAGCACCTTAACCACTTCCCCATTGACACCCACCAATAAACTTTTATTTGAAACAACGTTTTGGGCCTAAATCCTAATTCAGATAGTGTTTTTTAAAAGATGAATAGACAGAGTACACTCGAATATTACTAAAAAAAACAATAATTGGAGAACGCGTGAAGTGTGATGTAAAAATACTGGTGTGTCAGTTGTTGTAAATATACTGGTGTATCAATTGTTGAAAAGAGATTACGTGCGTCCGAAAGTAAAAATAAAACTGGCATGTGAGAGGTTATAGTAGAAAATGCCAGAGGATGAAAAAAGCAAAAAAAAGAAAATTTCTCGTTTTACCCAAGGGGAGAAATTGTTTCTAGGATATAAATACGGTATTATTTTTCGCGATCACGTAAATAAAGTTCTATTAATATAAATCTTGAAACAAACAAAAAATGTGAGATTTGAAAAGTGTTTGTCATCTGTAATATGTCTTGAGATTGATAAGACTACGATTTAATGTGTGTCGCCTGTGTCTGCAAAATTTATGTCTGATTTTGCGAGCAGTGTCACTAACGTTCAGCAAGTCACAAAGGCCACAAAAAATGCAGTTTATAAGATATTATGATAAACATATAAAACTATTTTTAATGCAAAATCGAATATTTAAAAAACGATTACAAAATTCGATTGTGAATGTGATAACAAGATACACAATGATGGTCGAGAAAAGAGCCAGAAGAAGTGTCAGTATTAGCAAATTTAGGTAACAGGTTGTTCAGTGAAAATACACGTAGAGTCAGTATTAGTTTGAAGAATACGAATGTAGTTCCTAATAATTTTCGTGATTTAAGGAGATAGAATTAAGTGATAAGAAAGAATTAAACTTAAGCTTATGACCTTCAGTCTGTTGTGACGATGTCTCAAGAATATTATTACGATTACTTTTAAAGAAAAGCTTTCATAAGATTCGTTGAAGATCGCCCCGAAAACAAAAGAAATCAGTAATTTCATTACTTTTTTTTTGTTTTTGAATTAAGCACAAAGCTACACAATGGGCTATCTGTGCTCTGCCCACAACGGGTATCGAAATCCGGATTTTAGCGTGTAAGTCCGCAGACATACCGCTGAGCCACTGAGGGGGCTATTTCATTACTACAGAAACTGTGAATAAGGAACTGAACTTAAAACGTTGTGGAATATGATTATTCAAGATGTAAGCATGTATGCTTATAATGAACAGTTGTGGAAAGATTGTTATTTTCAATGATGATTTGATGGTGAGTGGTGATGACTAGCTGCTTTCTCTCTGGTCTTACACTGCTAAATTGGGGACGGATAGCGCAGATAGTCCTTGTGTAGCTGTAAGCAAAATTCAAAAACCACGAATATGGCGCTCGAAGACACTAAACATGGCATCACGCACACTCCAATCTATACAAACTCCGTGTTGGAATGATATTACATGTTTTGTCAAAAATAACAGGCCTAATATCGATATCTTATGGATAAAATAGATATTTAATTGATTAAAAAAAAGTACTTTAATAGTAACTTTTGTCTGTCAAACTTCTAGCACATGATTAGAGAAAAAATATTTAAAATATATATTTAAAGCTCATTACAATAAAACAAGATTAGTATTAATAAAGATAGCTTATGCATTTGTAATATTCGATATAAAGTTTTCTAAGTACACAGAGTTTAACACGAAATTAAATATTTGTCTTCAGTAGTAACTAAAAAAGAATACTTAATTCCGTTTTTCATATTCAAAATTAATAATATGTTGATATTATTTCCAAATAAGTATTAGAGTATCTGAATAGTATGCAACATACTAGTAGCGAAATAACATCGAAATGCATTAAACAGGAACTGTGTGTTTGTAAAAATTAGTAAACTGTTTTCTATTGGTATGTGTGGTTTAAAAGTATTCAGAACGTGAACAGAACAGTGAAACCATTTTTTCATTATTAGGGGAACTTAAATAAGTTATGAACTGTGCTACATTAAGTTCACACTGTCTGTTATTGACACGCCTTGTTCAAAAACATTATCCCGCAATCAATAGTGTAATCATTTTGTACCAAACCATATTTAAACATTCAAAACATGGATACACAAAAAATAGACATTAATATATGAACATAAATTATTGAACGTGCAATTCTTATCATTTAATAGCACGTTGAGGAGTATATGGATTTTGGTGTAAGTAATATCATGTAGAAAAAAGTCATTGAATACAAAGAGGCTTTACGAGGCCAGTAAAAGAATGGCGAAGATCGATATATCTTAAGTTAATCTACGTTTCAATAGTCCTGTCCTTATTCTAGTATCAAACATGTGCCTGAAATACATTTCCATTGTTAACCAAAATTGAGCCTAAGCTTTAATAAAACACTGTAAAAATCTATGAAAGACAAAACATGAACATGTTGAGCAAGATTTTTGTTCTCTTTTTGACACCAGTGTAGCTATTGTTGTAAACTTTTCAAAACTGTTTTTAGTTACCTAATTGTAATTAAGTATGAAATTCTGTAGGAAGCTCTTTTTCCCACGTATTTCGCACAATACGGAAAAAAAACACCAAAAAATTAGGTACGAGAATGCTATTCGGGAGGTGTTCATACAATTGTTACTATTATAAGTATCAACAGTGAAGTGCACCAGCTGTTGACAGGAAGTGATGTAATGTGTTAGTTGACAGACCATTGATCCCCAACCGATATTACACGTACCCCCTCTCCAACATCCACTGATATCTTCAAGTTACTCCTTATCTTAATGCGAAACAAAACTAAATTAAATAAACTAATAAGAATGAAACACTGTATTAGCAAATTAAACAACACTTCGAGTCTGTAATTGGTTTGAACAAGATAACTTGTTATCTATGGTTTCAGGTTTCGTTGTTTAAGTTGCCAACTGCTTATTTTAATTGTGACCTTTTCTGCACGGAGTCTCCTGATGGGATATAGAGAAGTTTAAGAATTTACAATGCTAAAATTGCATTACGATTAGTTTTACACTTTAATATTAGCTCTTTTTAGGGCTTTAGCAAAACATCTCAAAAATGTTTCTTTCCAAAGTCAAAACACAGTAGTATTACGGTTATAATAAAATTTTCTCTCCTTAATTTGCTTGTAGGAGGCGGATCGGTTCTTTGCTAGAGTTCTAGACTTTGAAACTGGGAAACCTTGTTCGAATCCATGTGATACAACAAAATATTCCTGAACTATGTGCGCGTTATGAAAGTGATAATCAATACCTTAGTGTGACGGCGGTGTTAGGATGCTGCTAATTGGGTACTTTTTTTCTGGCCAGTAGTTTAAAGCAGGGTTGGCAATAGTTAGCGTTGGTAGCTTTGTCATAAAACGTAAAATATAGATGCAACGAGCCTTCTTTATTTACACCCAAAATTCATCAGAATGAGTTGAAAATTGGAGGTCAGGTCATACGCGTTTACTTGGCCCTGATCTTTAGGTTGGTTGGGATACTATAAGCATAACATTAGTTGAGATGCTATTTATGTTATGAAAATAGTTAAACTAATTAATTTGGTTAAGTATACTTTTTATTTATGAGACCTACTAGCCATATCACAGTGGTGGAAGTGCTTGACAAGAATGGTGATTTGTATTCTAAAGACAGCTGATACTGGTATTAAAACTTTTAACGTTTCGATCTTCGTGAATCATCTTCAGGTTAACAAAGGTCATCACGAATGATATTCTGTATTGTTAGACGGAGAAGACAAATTACATTTCATTCAGGTGGTTTTAGTGAGGAAAGTTAACGTACGACAAAGTTTCAGAAGTCGCTGATTATTATCACAGAATTTGAAAACATACGATTATTATAAACTTAAAAGTGTAAAAAATAAACTGCAAACGCAAACTAATATGTTGTAGATGTAATGATTATAATGTAAAGAGATGCTACTTAGTCTACTGGCAAAAAATATAAATGAATTAATATTTTGAAGGCTGTAAAAGTGACTAGCGCCATTCAGTATATTATTAAACGCTATTTGAATTACGATTAATATATTTATATTGATTATATATTATATTGAATGTAGCGATCTTTTCTGTCTCAATGGGTTTAAAGGTACCGACTGTCCTGCGCGTCAACTGGGCAATTTTTAGAACATTCAGAGATAGAAAAATAATACAATCTTTCTCTCTGTTTTTCTTTCCGATGAGGTTTACAGCTTTAAAAAGCTGTTTCCGAAAACAGTGGTAGGCACAGTACAGATAGCCTACTCTGAACTTTCGCGTTTAATAACAAAATAAACAAACATTCTGACCAAAGATTATGTGACAAGCCAGTGACATTCACGCTTTTGGATAAGTCCGCTTTCCAAGAAAGAGAAGAATCCTCGATTTAAACCATATCAAAAAATAATCTCGTGAATGTAAAATTGAGGAACAATAAATCAGCGTTTTCATTAATATTTTATGAATTTAAATAACCTCAAATTATTTTCCTATGTGTGAATAAACCTATATAGGTTCAAATAAGTGACTATATTCTTATTATTACACTGACTAGAATATTTTATTTAAATTGTTTACTTGCTGTTAAAAACAGAGCTACAAAGTGGGTTATCTGTGCTCTGCCCACTACAGGTATCGAAATACGAGTGCTTTAGTGTTCCATTCATCTAAATTAGTCATGAGTATTCACGAAAAACAGTTCAAATAAACCTCTTTTTTTCTAAGTTGAAACTTCCATTTAATAAAATACAACAATTAATATTTTAAGTGATATTTTACATCAAGTTGTATATTTAGAAGCCATTTACAAAGACTTATATCATTCATATTCTTGTAATGAATGAAATTTAACCAGAATCCAGTGAAGAAGACCTACTCGTCTTCAGTAAAGATTCTTTACTACCGAACTTTGTTCCAGACACTAGGGACCGTGAAGTTGCTTTACTCTCCCGTTTAGAACCGTAACTTGTAGATGGAGCTCCGAGGTCTTGCACGGACGAGGACGCGAGTAAATTACCTGAAAACGCCGGTAGTAACAATTACCTTATGTTTAGAGACAAAAATAACATTACTACATAATTTGAAATAAATTCATATAAAGCAATGTCAAAAGTAGGGTATATTTGTATTATGCTTTAGTTCAGATGGTTTTATACATATATGTATCAAGATCCCTCCAAAAATAATATGCTAAATTTTAATGACTCGTTGAAATAACTCTGATTTTTTTAGAAAAAGCTTCATAGTTTACCCACTTTAGCAAACTTACTTTCCTAAAAGTATTAATTACTAGTTTGTTTATAATATATAATTCAAATATATGGTATTCAAATAGGCCGACTCAAATTTACGAAAAGTTATAACAGGAAATCTGAAAGATTTATCAAGTTATACTGAAAAAGATAATTAAAAAACAATCAATACCTGATTTTTTTTTAACTCCTTTCAACGGAGCCAAACTTCTGGGAAGTTCATGTTCTTCACCGCCACTTAGACCATTCAGTCCAGGCATGGAAATGGAACTAGTGACCGTCAGTGCTGGCGAAGGAAGGTAAGACACGGGACAAGGGATTACTGCAGGGGACCATTTAGGTCGACTGGAAACACAAGCCATTGTCCTTTGAGGAGTGAGTATAACCTCTGGTCCTCTGTCTCGATGGTTCAGATCTCTCTTATGACCTGAGGAAAAAACCAAGAAAAATTGTTAAAATCGCTATAAAACAACGTTTTTTAATAAAATTATGAAAACTTAGGAAACAGAACCAACAAGTTTGTTTACAGATGCAAAAGACGATAAATACATTCGAATTGTTTATATATATAGATTCATTTTGCAGGTAATATGTTGACAATATGTTTACCAACTTTTCCGATCTATAATACTCGTAATTTGTGCACCAAGTAATAATTATTATAAGTTTCTACCACATCACCTCACGCTTGAAACCGTTGGTACTTAGTTAAACGCTGTTTTTACAAAAATGAGGAAAACAACGGAACCAAACCATGGTCGTTGACAAATGAAGCTTACGTCAAATGTCGATTATCGTTTTCCTCGGGTCTGTAATAACTATTAACGTTGTAATTTATTGCATTTGATTTAATAATTTCAAGATAATGATATTATTATTGATCCAAAACAAGTTATTTTTATGTCATAATACGTAGTGCATGATACAATGATTTTAAGATAATTACAATAACCATGAATTCTAGCTACTGACACTGGATACAGGGGTGTGCATGTAGTAATAACTACAACAATGTATATATAACAAACATGGTTCAATTATTTCATGGTAATATGAGCTTCTATACAAAATAAGGTATCTATTTTGGTCATATCTAAAACTTAACTCAGTAATCAACACAGATAACTAAATAATGTATTCACACTGTTGCAAGCACGTGATCTGGATGATCAAGGATCCAGTAATTTTGGCAGTATTCAGAGAAGGATATTTTGGTTATAAGCTTAGGTAGCCAATTTGTGAAGATTCATTGATAATTTGATTGAATACTCAATTAGTTTATTAACTTTATGTTTAAACGGTTGTTCAGCAAGACTTATAACGTCTGTTCAGTTACAAAAGCGAAAAGCGAGGAAGCTTATTTGTGAATTAGGCGTACTTACTGTTTTCTATTGAACGTTATCAGTGTATTAAGCCTGCAGTATTTACAGCACTACCTGTTGAAGTGTTTTATATTTGAAATTAGGTCTACTTGTGTAAGTGGCTGTAACAATATTAAAGAAGAAATGAATTAATTTGTTGGTACTATGTGAACTCGATCGTATATTAGTTTCACCAAATAAATAAGAACGAACCCAACCAGCAATAGATCGCATTACAACAACATGTTCTTACTTATAAAGATAATAATGCGTTAGTTCATCAGTTGGGTACCTTCGCTGTTAGCGACATTCTACCTCTTAATCCCAATAGTGTGTGTTTACTTATAGCAAAGCCACATCGGGCTATATGCTCAGCCCACCGAGGGGAATCGAATCCCTGATTGTAGCGTTGTAAATCCGAGGACATACCGTTGTACTAGCGGGGGGTAATCTCAATAGTATCTCAAAGTTAGCGTAACTTAGCATAGTCGGTTGAAAACTAATTCTACATACTAAGCTAATAATACAAAATAACTTTTATAGGAAAGAAAAAAGATATATTAAATATTTTAATCAGTACTATTAATAAAAGTATGATAAAAGGAAAATAAGATAATATACTCACGAAACACATAAATACCAGAATTAACTTCTATGAAAACACAACTTATGTTTGCATAGAGATTTTGATTACTATTTGCCACTGAAACATTTTCTGGTTATATATATATATATCACGCACTACGCAAGAGGGTTCGAAGTAATTTGACGGAAGTCCCAACTTTTGAGATGTAAAAGCACCCCAGAAGAAATGAGCAAGTTAGTGTTATTTCAGTAGTGTATACACGTAAATATGTAATAGTCAGTTATTTAAATAGTTAATAAACAATTGTTGTATAGAGATGTTTAAATTAATAATATATAATCAAACAATTAATAAGTACTCTGTATATAGATAGTGCAGTATTTTACTATATTAAAACAAACATATTTATGTTAATTCACGTCCAGCTACCAATGCAGTGTCACAACAGAGTAATGATTTGTTGACTTTTCATAGCATCTTTCTAGATTTTATGTGAATGAACATTCAGTTGTTTAAGTTATATTTAATGCAAAATTGCTTACAAGTGTAATCTCATGAGACTTATTTTTACACTTTTTTGGGAAGTATACCATCATAATATTAGCATACTTTGCTTTCACAGTATGTGTTGGTTTTTGTTTTCACAAATTAGAAGTCCTTTTCAAACATTCTATGTATAAGTTAAATCTCCAGTGGTACAGCAGTGTGTCTGAAGCCTTACAACTGGCTAAAATCCAGGTGTCGATACCCATGATGGGTAGAACATGCTTAGTCCATAACGTCGCTTTGCGATTAACTTCTTACAAACAAGTAAAAACGAACAAATAAGGGTGAATGATTTTCTGTCTGTGGGCATATTAATTAAATTAAAGTTTCAATATGAACACATAAACAAATAAGAAAATAACAACTCTTAGTGATCAGTTTTTGTTTTTTAATTAATCAACAAAGATACTTTATGTAATATTTTAAAAGCTCTTCATAGCCTCTTTATTTTACTAATCTTGCATTTTGTTGATTAAAATAGTTAACACAAAACATTTAAAACGATTTTATGATTGCCAGTGCACTCAAACTACGTCACTTATACAGTATGATGTACATTTGAGATTGGAAGACCTGTTTACTTACCAGCATGTAATCAAGATTTTAATTGTCATGATTCAGCAGAGATATCATTAAAACTGTTTTGGTTTATACCTAAACATGCTAAGATAACCATCCTTTGTTTGTGTTACAAACATAAAAACTTGGGGGTAAATGATATAATAAATAACACAAGAATCCTTAGTTTCACCAAATGTTTTATAACATTAAACATTATTAGAGTATTCACTAACACCACGTTAAAGGTTTTGTATAAGCTTTAACAACTCAAAAATGTCTATACCTAAAACATAGTACGCACGATACAATGGTCAAGATGACTTTGCAGAAAGAAGTAACGACGAGAATAGTGGCAGTAGGGGTGCTTTCTGTTACCCACTTTCAACACCCAGCTATTAATGTCTTTCCACAGTCATTGGCAGCAAAAGTATCTTACGGGAAAAATTTGAAAGGTCACGAGTTAAAGTAAAAAGCAAGTATACCTCAACAAACGGCCCTTCATATCAGTCTTATGATGGCTGATGAAATGGAAACGTCAGCTGGGTTTGTGTATTATTACAATACTATCCACCATTTCTTCATTATGTTCCTCCCGAGAGAGCGTTAGTACACTATTTGAGATATTAAAGACGTTTGTTTACCCAACCCCAGACTGGGTGTATTTTGTGTTATAAAAATTAATGAATGAAACATTTGCGTGTGTGTGTAAGGACGTAGCGCCATCTACGAAGCAAATTAACGTTAAATTACGTCAAATAGATTATAAATGCTCAATAATAGAAACAATAATGTGTGGAAGGAATCTGAACCGCCATTAACAAGCCTCTTGCTTCAAGATACAATCCCACAAACTTTGGCCAAATGACCTAGGATAAGTTACATAACGGACAAAAAAAGACGTATTTATGTTCTTTATATGTACAAATAAAATAATATTTGATAACAACGATATACACCGCAGTAACTTCATTTAGTAATTCAAATGATAAACTATTTAGATTATTCAATAATTTATTATTCTAAACTGACTATTCTAGTTTCCGTTTCCCTATGAGATCGCCTGTCCACATTTTCTTTCGTGTTTCGCCAGGCATGGCCTGGTGTGTTAAGGCGTTCGACTCGTAATCCGCGGATTGCGGGTTAGAATCCCGGTCGCACCAAACATGCTCGCCCTTTCAGCCGTGGGGGTGTTATAACGTCACAATCAATCCCACTATTCGTTGCTAAAAGAGTAGCCCAAGAGTTGGCGGTGGGTGGTGATCACTAGCTGCTTTCCTTCTGGTCTTACACTATTAAATTAGGGACGGCTAGAACAGATAGCTCTCAAGTAGCTTTGCGCGAAATTCAAAAACAAACAAACAAACATTCGTGTTTCATGATTGAACAGCAACTACAATATTGATATAACAAATTTGATAGCTCTTTACTTTCAAATAATTACTGAGATCTTTATCTTAATCGGTCGGTGTTTCATTGTGGAACACTTTATATATTCTACAGAGAAGAAATACAATGCATAATGTAGGACTTAGGTTTTTGTAAGTTCATGTGTAGTGTCATAACTCAACATAAGAAATTTTTGCTAAAGACAAAAGCAGTATGCTCGTAAGCCTAAAATTACCAGTGAGGTATTGGAATTAAATTGAGCATAATTGTGTGCTAACATTTTATATTGAACTACTGAGAAAATATTTCTATAATCTTTTTCTATAGTCGTTTTCTGAAGATATGTGAAATATTTGTGTCATTAACAAAAACTGAATAAATCTACAGAAATTTATTACTTTGATTTTCATTACGTACTTATATTTTTTTTCCATCTTTTCATGCTCTTATATATAGTAAAATCATTTCGGTGTTATGTTTGCTATATTGTCACGATGGAGAAAGTTGTCGTACATCTATATATCACTATTCTGTTCAAAATCTATCTTCCTTTCAACCCAAGCGGAATAAGCAGCGATCGATTCACATTAACCTGTCAAATGTTCATGACAGTATAAAAACAAAACATGTACCCGCGTGCGTTGCTATGCTTTTAAAAACGAAGCAAACTTGCTATTTCAACTCAATTATCCTAGAAACTAAGAATCTTATGTTACATAAGTTATTATTTATAAAACACTTTAATTTAATCAAAAATCTAATCGTATGTTCTTTTAACTGTCTGTGATAATTTGTATCGATATAATTACCTTGTAGATGAATTAAAAAACGAGTATTACGAACGAACACATCGTCAGTTCGCAAGTTTCCTGTCTCCTACATCATGAAAGAAAACACACTTACTAGAGAAAAACTTCTTCTTCTGCGACTGAAGTATCTCTTTAATTCCAGGATCTATTACTTCCATACACGGTTTACAAAGCAAAGGGTTTAAGTCTTTGGTTTTCTTTGTGTCTCTCTTTTGTAGTGCTTCAACAGATGGGAGCTGTAAAAATGGAATCATTTCTAGTATGCGCAAAGTAAGGCAGAAGTAAAACAACACAAAAACCACTAGAGCATTCAACGTAATTAAGCTGTCAAACTAAAACTTTTAGACGAGTTACAACGACAAAGATAATCATTATTTTTAACAGTATTTTAATTTGGAAATAAAAACTATGCACAATATTTTCAATAACAAACACAATAACAATAACTCTGGAAAAATAAGAAAACCAATGTTTTATACGTAAAGTTTTTCATATGATTTTTATATTTCCCGAGAAAAAGACACTTAATATTTATTTAAACATATAAATAAAAACCTCTGTTACATCTCCAACTAAAGAAATAAACCCCTCAGTGGCGTAGCGGCCTGTCAGTGGACTTGTATCACCAAAAATCTGGCTTCGATACTCATGATTGGCAAGCACAGATTTTTGTAGCCTTGCGCTTAACTTCAAACAAACAAACAACAGGTAAGCGGTGTACTACATCCATTTCACATTTTCTGAAATTTGAATAAACTTTTGATAATTATATGTGTTCAAACATGTTCAACGTGCTAGACTTTATGTAACAAGAAAAGGTTTCGACTAATCTTTGATCACAATGAAGATATAGCGTATTGTCGTATGTAGATTATTATTCTAGTCATAATTAAACCGAAATTATGAAACCTGAATAAATGCGAAGCTTGTTTATGTCGACTGTTGTTATCTGTATCAGTCATTTAATATAATCACTCAAATACTGAAGTCTGGCTTGAACTAGTGTTTCTAGCACTCGACTCGCGATCCAGAGATTGTTAGTTCTAACACAGTCAACAAACATATTTTCCTTTACGGTAGTGAGGTATTATTTGGTAAAGAGAAGTCTCAGAAATAGCGGCGGCTGGTATTGACTAGCCGCCTGGTTTGTCACTTCGAAATTAGAGACGGCTAGCGCAAAGAGTAATCTAATACCTTTCCTGAAATTAAACAAACAAGATTTAAACATTAAATATGCATCATGCTGGTAAAGAGATTTTATGTCCTGAAGATAGGAACTTAAGCCTAAAGGTAATAAAGTAAATCAAATTGTAGTATTTGTTGAAGTTAAGTTTCTTATTTTGTGCATAACATATTAATAATAGTATAGAAAAAAATTTATCTATTTAATGACATCTTCAGTGCCAGAGATCACGAGTGATTCTGAAACATTCCAAAACTATAGGTATAACATCAGTAGTATATTAGAGACCAGCACAACGACTGTGCATGGCCAGGTGGTTAGAGCGTTTACTCTTACTTTGAAAGTCGCTGGTTCGAATCGCCGTCATATCAAACATTCTCGCCTTTTCAGCCGTGGGGGCGTTATAATGCGATAGTCAGTCCCACTATTCCTTGGTTAAAGAGTAGCCTTATACTTAGCGGTTAGTGGTGATAACTAGCTGCCTTCTCTCCAGTCTTACAATACTAAATTAGTGACGGCTAGCGTAAATAGCCCTCGTGTAACTTTGCGCAAAATTCAAAAACAAAAAAACTAACACATTTAAATGAGTTTCTAAATATAACAATTTAAGTTTTTGTTTTATATAACTAGTAATATTATAGGGGCTAGATTTTTTCTAGATAGTACGGGTAATATTTTCAGCATTTTGTTAAGAAAATATGTTGTTGTTCACAAAATCGAAAGTATTCTAAAAGAAGAAAGAGACGAGTATGGCTGTTCTGCTATTCTCCTACGTGTTGCCTCCTATCTCTGTCCTGAGCCATAAGAAAATTGATATCAACCCATGCACAACTGGTTCGCTACTGACATTCTAAACTTTCTTGTTTCACGATTCTAGTTAGCTTCCCTACTAAGTTTTCGGTTTCTTTTTATTCTTTTCACATATCTTATGTTATCTTAACTGTGTTTTATGTAACTTTAAACTGTTTGTGCTTTTTAGAAAGTTAAAACTTTTCATTTCCAGATGATAATATATCTATGAAAATGTGAATAATGTGATGAAAACTCTGAACGTATTCACCTTCAACGTTTCGGTTATATTTTACCAACAATCTACATTTAGAAATGCATGGTTTATTTCCTGTCTAATTATGCACCTATATGTATTTGTACTTTTTCACACATGTTGGAATTCATCAAGTAAAATTCATACCTGTTATCCAAAGTTACATTTCCTCCACTCTATACGTTAAGTTTGTCGTATTTGTGTGTCACACTCTCGCGGTAACGGTTTTGTCTTACTCTTTACCAAATACTTCTCACCCCTAGTTACTTAATGCGAATTCGACAGACATATAGTTTTGGGCTTAACAATAACGAAAATAAACTTTATTTGCAATCCTACTTGAGGTGCCTTATTTATACAAGTTTTATTAATCTGTATGTTATTTTCTTTCATTATATACATTTTGTTTTTTAATAGCCTTTCCACCAGCACAGAGGTATTTCTACGGACTTACTACGATAGAAACCGAGTTTCGATATCTGTGATAAGCAGAGTATAGATATCCCTTTGTGTAACTTTCTGCTTAACTACCAACAACAACATTACTCTATTAGTAGGAGATGCTTATTTCTTCGCTCGTTTCTCAGAAAAGTGTATTCGTTTTTAAACTTTTGTATAATTTTCAAACATCCATCTACCATGTAACAGACACGATGATACTAGCCATTTTATCAATGTTTTAAAATCGTCCATGGTCAATGTTCGTAATAGAATACTATCGTTAACAGCTCGTGTTTGTTTGGCAGCTTCGACATAATACTTATGAAAGGCTTTGGTCCTTCCCATAATGAGATATTTCGTTATTTACATTGCAATAAAATTTTAACATAGTATACACGTGAAAACATTGATTCATTTTCTTTAGATATTTTTAATACTTTGTCTATTTTATTCACTTAGATATATATATCTAAGCCTTTTTAATTCTTTAAAAGTGTTACATTTTTCAAGGTATGCTTCAGGTGAATGTTTCTTTAATTTTAGGTGAAAGGATATTACACATAATACCAGCACCTTTCTAAAAAAAATACTACAAATATTAAACTTTGAGAGCTTATTTCGGTCGTTTGTGCAAGCGAAAGTAACTCTTCAAGCATTACATTACTGGAAAAAGAAATAATTGTGAATTATCCAAAATTCATATTTTAGACAAATAAAATAACTGAAAACAATGAACAGTTTTCCTTTTACATTTTATTTCTCTTTTATTTTCTTGTTCGTCCTTTCAATAAGTCAAACTGTATAACAATTAGCAAGTAAAATCCACTTTAAAAAGTTGTTAACATAAACATGCAATATATTTTGTCATTTATATTTACTAATTATCATAATATTTCTCTCCTTGGTCTTTGGAGAAAAAAATATTCGAATTGTTTTATAAATTTCTTTGTAAAATACATATACTTCGTAAGTTTTCAAACAATAATAATGTAGATGCTATTTTGAGTATGGAATCCAATGTAATATAAATAGCAGAATACAACCAATTCGAGCGTAACTAGCTGTATTGTTTGTTTGTTTTGGAATTTCGCACAAAGCTACTCGAGGGCTATCTGTGCTAGCCGTTCCTAATTTAGCAGTGTAAGACTAGAGGGAAGGCAGCTAGTCATCACCACCCACCGCCAACTCTTGGGCTACTCTTTTACCAACGAATAGTGGGATTGACCGTCACATTATACACCCCCACGGCTGGGAGGGCGAGCATGTTTAGCGCGACGCGGGCGCGAACCCGCGACCCTTGGAATACGAGTGCACGCCTTAACGCGCTCGGCCATGCCAGGCCCTACTGTAAGTAAAAATTTTTGCCGTGACTGAAATATAATGCTACTTACTGATGTTAACAAACTCCGAGTTCCTATTTGTGGAGAAGTGTATTGACTTCTGCCCCCAGGAGACGCCGTGAAGGTAGTTTCAGTGGGATAGACCCCAGATTGAGTGTCCTTTGGTCTGTGTCGTGGGGAATCGCTCTTGTCGGGAAATACGAATTCCGCAATTGTTCGAGGAAAATGTGGAGGCGGACTGCGGATCAGGTGAGCGTGCAAGTTTTCGTCAATCTCCTCATCACAAGGAGATCCGTCGTTTTCAACTAACTTCTCTTGATCCGACTTGGAAGGTGATGAAAACCCTTCTTCATAGCAACTGATCTTCTCCAGTTTTTGCTGGATGTAAGGATTGTCTCCTCGAGATAGGCGGAGAGCTTCCATGTCCTGATGGATGGTTTTTCCTTTCCTCGGAGACACGGGTGAACGAGAGAACATGCCATCATACGAATTAACTTCATTCCAGTTCTGCGGTGATGCGAAGAGCGGACTTCTTTGGTGAGCCCTGTTTTCAGGAGTAAGTCGACTTTCGCTTCCTACTAAGGACTCTTCACTCCTATCTGTACCATCTGTTTCTGAACCTTTGTTTTTTCTCCTGCAAATTAAAGATATCGATGCACACAGGTGCATCGAATTGGTTGTTCCGAATTATATATATATATAGATGTATTTGTGTGTGTAAAAAGAAAAAATATTTATGTAACAGAGCTTATTTAAACATACTAACACATAACAATTAACAAGAAATGAAAATGAACAACTAATTTTAAATCTAAAAGAAGAAACTTGTAATGCAAAATATATCATATATATATATATATATGTCAGAAAAAGAACATCTTTACCATAACAGAATGCTACAAAATCAACTTATCATAACCTAAAATGATCTAATTAAACCAATCTTGCTTTAATTTTCTCAAAATGTTTCGTCTTAAATATAAATAAATTAAAAGACAAACGCATTTGAAACTTGCCTTAATGTCCCAAAGCAAAGTAATAACTTTAAGCTAAGAAATAGGACAAAAATAATTTATTAAGTAACCTTAAATACTGCTGTTTGTCTTATTTCATTGTTTGGACGAATCACTTGTAAGCTGTTATAAATAAATCAGCCAAAAAGATATCAAACGGCACACGGAAAAATAATAGTTTATAATAAAATTCAATGCATAAGTACATATGCACTAATAACTAGTCTTTGAAAGTCACTACCTTACACCTTGACATATGATAAAGACAAATATTAATGTAATTAATAGTATCAAATGGTTAATTTAAACAAGGGATGTAAAACAATAATCCACCCAAACGTCTGTAATAAAATAAACACTTTCATGTAAGTTTAACGATTACAGAACACATGAATATTCCTTATAGAAGTGACATGCTAGTGTAAGTATAAGTTTACTTTAAAGATGATATTTGTAGAATATAAAAAATGTAAGTATAGGTTTACTTTAATGATGGCATCTATGAAATAGAAGAGCAGTAATTGTAGGTTTACTTTAATGATGGCATCTATGAAATAGAAGAGCAGTAATTGTAGGTTTACTTTAATGATGGCATCTATGAAATAGAAGAGCAGTAACTATAGGTTTACTTTAATGTGGCATACACATAATACAAAAATGTAATTATTCAAACAAGAGAGAGATGCTATAGTATAGGTAAAGGTTCACTCAAAACTTGACTTTTCGAATACATCAATATTCTTATTGAGAAGGAAAAAAAATAGTGTAAATAGAATTTCAATTGACGATTAAGGAAATTGATTAATGGTTTATTTCAGAAAGGACCACAGTCCGTTAGAAGTGAGAGCTCGGTTTCAAATGGCAAGTATGTAACTATGAAAAACATAAATGCAGTAAAACTGGGTTCAATAACCTTCTTAACACTGAGACACGCACAAGTTATGTCGACACATATAGTTTCAGTCAGTTATACAACTCATAGGGGTGTTGTGGCGCTGTATTATCGTCTTGTCTGTGTTCGTCCAGTTTTTATTGCCACTAAGTGAACTTTCATCGATTTATCAGCTCTTAGAAATGAACCGCGAAAATAGTTAAAACAAGTAATATATATCTGCTCTGGATTTCATCCGTGAAATATTTATATGAATATAGAATACATGGACCAAGTGCGGAAGTTTAGGTTTGTTATGAGAATATTTGGCATCTTTTAAAAAATTCATGAGTTATTTTTTTTTCTATTTGCACCGACAAAAAAAAACAGTTACATTAGTTTGCATAACATAATATACAGATATACTGAATACCAGTTACCTGACTGTTTAAAGATTAATAGTTGACAGAAAATAATATTTATGTTTTTTTGTTTACAGAAGATCATCATAATCAAAAATGTAAATAACGCTATTTTTATTTTGGAAATTTTGATTGTATGACAACAAAAAATAGGTTTTCATTTACATATTTTTTCAATTTTTGAATTTTCCATTACCTCTATAAAAAAGATGGTGTGTTCATAACGCCTAATTAATAAATGGAAAAAGGCCCGGCATGGCCAGGTGATTAAGGCATTCGACTCGTAATCTGAAGGTTGCGAGTTCGAATCCCCGTCACACCGAACATGCTCACCATTTCAGCTGTGGGGGCGTTATAATGTTACGGTTAATTACACTATCCGTTGGTAAAAGAGTAGCCCAAGAATTGGCGGTGGTTGGTGATGACCAGCTGCCTTCCCTCTAGTCTTACACTGCTAAATTAGGGATGGTTAGCGCAGATAGCCTTCGTGTAGCTTTGCGCGAAATTAAAAACCAAACAAAATAAGCGCAAAAAATTACAAAATTATAACTACTGTCATGTCTTCGAAACAAGCTATTGACTATGGTCTCCAATTTTAGAACTATTTTACATTTATATTGTCTTTGATGAGCCAATATTTTATTGTAATGATTCTGACTTGTCGTGGAACCCTTTGCTACAACATCAGTTTGTTGTTACGAAAACTTTGCTATTACTGAAAACACTATTTAAAACCATTGATTGCAACTGAAAAGGGCCAGGCATGGTCAGGTGGTTAGGGCATTCGACTTGTAAACTGAAGGTCGCAGGTTTGAACCTCGGTCACAGTAAATATGTTCTCCCCATTCAGCCATGGGGACGTTATAATTTGAAGGTAAATCCACTAATCGTTGGTAAAAAAGTAGCCCAAGATTTGGCAGTGGGTGGTGATGACCTTCTCTTCAGTTTTACTCTACTAAATTAGGGACGGTTAGCGCAGATAGCCCTCTTGTAGCATTGCGCGAAATTCAGAAAGAAAAAATTAACAAAAGAAGCAATTAAAAGTTTCATCCTGAATGGTAACTTAGGATAAGCAGGTCAAAGATTCCTGAAGTTCAAGCATAACCGTTTATAATTTTGAGCTAATCATTTGGGAGACAGTCAGTCAGCAATAACGAGCACCACGAATGCTATGTCTGACCACCATTTAAGAATGCATCCACAAATGAAAGTGCTGAGTGTTCAGCAGCATAACGTTTCGAGCCCTGCACTGTTTGTGTAATATAAATGCTGATCAGTAGGCCACACACGATTACAAATTAGTGAAAAGACATTTGTATTGTCGTGTTAACTTTTATTATGAGTTCTCGCCTCCTCGATTTTCCTAAAAACTCATTGAAAATTGTGAACTGCAAGTTAATCTTCACTGTTATGTTAACACTTCTTATACGATTCCATTTAAAATTACCGTGAGTTAGAGCATGCGTGTTTTCTCTTATACCAAAGCCACATCGGGCTATTTGGCGAGTCCACCGAGGGGAATCGAGCCACTGATTTCAGCTTTGTAAATCCGTGAACTTACCGCTGTACCAGCGTAAGACTAAAATTACTGCAAATACAAAAGTTATTTATGACATTAACCTTCCACAGGTATTATTAAAAATCACGAAAGTTTTTTTACTCTGTTATCTTTACTTTTTTATAAGTAAGATATAAAAAGATTTAAAGCCACAGATATTCGTCACACTCACTTCAAACACAAGTGCAGTGGAAATTACTTTAAGTGCTGTCAGTACTTATAATAACATACACCTTTCACTAAGTCCTGTTAAAACTCTTACAACAAACCGTCACGTTATCCTTTAATTTAATATTATTGACATGGGTGGTTTCAGTTGTTATAGCGACGCTAACTTTTTCGTAAAAACCTTGAAAATTATTGTCATGACTACTAGTCGTTGATTTTTCTATAAATACCTTTGAAAATCACTAACTTATAGTTAATCTTTGTTATTTCGTGGAACTTCAACACATGTCACTGAAGTGACATTTCCTTTCTATTATGACATTGAACGTTAGATATTTAGACGTACAGGTATGAATAAACGAGTTACTCTTTGCTATGACATTCATTTTAAAAAAATACCACTAAAACAAGAGTTAGTAATGCCGATACAAGTTACACCTTACTATATGTGAAATTACTGAACGAACAAATAGTATTGCTTTGACTTTGATATTTCTTTAAGTTTTCTCTGAAAACCGTTAAATGACTTTTGTTTTTGGACCATTCGTTTCTGCAGACGTCACATAAAACTAGCACTGGGTGGCCCGGCATGCCCAGGTGGTTAAAGCACTCGACTCGTAATCTGAGGGTCGTAGGTTCTAATCCCCATCACACCAAACATGCTTGCTCTTTCAGTCATGGGGGTATTATAATTTGATGGTCAATCCCACTATTCGTTGGTAAAAGAGCAGCCCCAGAGTTTGCGGGGGGTGATGATAGCTAGATGACTTCCCTCTAGTCTTACACTGCTATATTAGAGACGGCTAGCGCAAATAGCCCTCGTGTAGCTATGCTCGAAATTCAAAAACAAACATTGAATAATTGCTATCGAAACGACTGAACAAACAAATAGTATTGCTTTGACCTTGATGTTTCTTTAAATCTTCTCTGAAAACCGCTAAAATGGCACTTGTTTTTGGACCATAAGTTTCTACGAGTATCACCGAAAACTAATTATGTTCTTCATTGTTTCAGTGACTTATCTGTTAATACACTTGGTACTTTAAATAGTCTTCACTTCGGCTCAAACTTATTAATAAATTCAACTAGAAACATTAAAGAAATTGTTATTAGCTATCTTTTTTCAAAATTATTATAATAATAGTAACTACAATAATCTCTGTTGTAATTGTTATACTACCAAAATTCAAGGGCGGTTTTAAGCCTAAATGCCTAATCAGCTATAAAAAAGGGGGTCCGGCAGGCTTTATTCATAAGAGTATTATACATCAAGCAAAAGTGGCTCGGTCAGCTTTAGAAACTCGCCCCTGCCAAAATTACTGAGAAAAACACTCTTTCAGCAAAAAACGTTCTAATCCCAACTGAATTTACATGTAGCTCCCATGTACTATTTAAACGGGTTAGTCTCAAACAACCAGTCTGAGTAAACACATCACGAGAAAATAGAAAATAAAGTTGTTTCGTTCTAAATACAAACTTGTTGAAAACAACGATTGCGGTGTGAGTGTTCAAAGCATTTTTAGTCCCTAAATATATAATGAAAACCATCGAGTATTATCGATTCAACTACCCAAAATTAATCACTATGAAAGTGTTAGGAAACAGAAATTCCCATTTGGCATTAAATCTGTATCTAGAATTTAAAAAAAAAAAAAAGATTACAGATGATCAAACGCACTATATACAGGAAACTTCAGGCTGACGGGTTTTATGGAGGGTCTACAGCCCATAAGCTACTCATAACAACCTTGAATCCAAGACATCGATTTCATGTTATCTTGATAGTTAAAACTCAGGTAAAACACTATGAAAAAAACAACCCACGGAGCAATAAATCCCTTTACTTATTACCGACTTTGAGGATTCGATGGCAACCTGAAGAACGCTTTAGATATGACTATGTTATTCCAACTGTAAATAATAGTGTTTTGTGGCTCCTGTTTCAACATGTTTGAATTCAATGGAAATGGATAAGGAAAGCATGAATACTTTACCGCGTTGTGAGAATCTACATAATCCTACACCACTTGTGTTCAAAGAATTCCACGTGAAAAACTTACCTTTTTCATCATAGTGGTGCAAAATATATAACACTCTAGGTTCAGCAGTAAGTTGAGACACGTAACTTTCATAATTTGGTTTAATCAGTCTAGAACTTTTATAATGTTGTCTGAGAGACAGAAAGGACACACTCTGTAATATTATTACATTTGACACACGTATGCTAATTGTTGTCGGTAAGTGATAAATATAGAATTCTAGCTGTAAATAATATCACTTCTTATAAAAATGGAAGTATCAGTAAAGACATTTGGCATCCTCATTTTTATGGGGTTCTGTCACATTACTTTAAAAGAACTAGGTTATATCCACCAATTATAAATTACTAAAAATTTTAATGGTATGATAACTAATCTTCATTCATAAACTTAAAAACATCTCTTGATGTTCCAATGTTAACCCTTGCTCATGAAGACATAACCTCATATTCGTAAAAATTTGCTTTCTTTGCTTTTTTATGTTGACTAAATACCTACTTTAAACTAAAATATATTCGAGTATTTAAAACAGTCCGTGTATTTATTCCCTATTTTTAAAATTTATGTTAAATTAAATGTAATCTTTGGAACATAACACACGACCTTACCTAAAAATGTTAGAAAAGAAATCAAACGGATTTTTCTTTCCACTAGGTGTCGCAGCACTTTCCGTTTGTGAATGGTCCATGTTTATGTGTAGCATTATCCTGGAAAAGCAAACACAAACGTCACAATATTATCAGGTTAAATAAAGCTTAACATTCTAAAGTTGAATTCTAATTTTTGTTCATGGATAAAACAATTATTTTACACGTATTATCACTTTATATATGTATGTGGGTGTGTGGGTGTTTATGTACATTATCATTTTATTATGAATTTAACATATTAATAAAATTCCTTATATTAAAACTCGGAGTTAATAAAATGTACAGAAATCATTTCAAAATACTTGTAGCATAACTAAGTTAAATGATATAGAGATTAATAAATAGGTAATTGCAAAAGTAGCTTCACAGAGAACGTGCAGAGTATTGCAAGATAAATAACTTCTCCAGTAAATTAAATTAAAATAAAGCATCTTAATATTAGTTCTAAATTACATAGAAAATTAAAATAGACAAATCGGTTACTTTTGAAAGTACTAACGGATTTACATTCTTTTCTCGACATTACAAAGTCGAGTCAATATTAAATATTTTCGTTTCGTTCCACTATATGTTTACCCATGGCAGTAAGTAACCTTGAGAACTGCTGACGAAAATCGATTCCTAAGAGATCTGATAACAACACGTTAACATTTACTCTTAACATCTCGTATTAAAACTTCGAGATTACTAAAAATCATTCCTTACTGTTAGAAATTAAAACTATTGATAAACTTTTCTTTTGACAAATTATAATTTTTTACTTTAATTTCTATAAGTAAAAGCATATTCTTACCTGATATGTTATATTTGTAAGTATTATTATTAGAACAAAACATGTTGATTGTTTTCAGAAACTGTGACGGCTCTGTGATTTTTCCAATACATAATGGCAAACTACTGTCGGTCTTTTGTTTGTAAGTAAACCTCATTGTCAGAATACATAGCTAATAAAGCAAGTGATGTTCTGTGTAAACTTCATCTTCTGAAACAACGATGTACCTAACCTACGACAATGCTTGAGTCACCAAAGCCTGTTACTAACACCAAGAAGCCCACTCTATATGTTTTGGATGTGTTCAGCGCTATCTTCCGACAAGTTGCTGCTAGCTCCAGACGAACAGTTCTTCCTATCGATTTTAACTCCACTAACCTTTGTCATGAACAATAAACAGCTCGCTTGCGCATAATGACTAGCTCTGACGTATTTTACAATACTAGTTTAAAATAACGAATATAAACGCATAGTAATTTTTTGAAAATTTATTTTATTTATTTTCAAAGTTCAAATCGTTCCTAATTGTTAAAAAGTGTTAACAGACTTTAGAAGATTACATAAAAATATGTTTAATTATTAATATATTTTTTTGAATATTCACTACAGCTGGACACTATTTAGTGTTAATAAACATTAATTAGATTTTCCGGTAAAAATGATTGAAGAAAATCGATTCGTTGTATTTATCTTTTCAGTAACATTTTCACAAAATAAGTAATCTACAGTAATAATCATATTTTGGACTCCTTTTACATGTGCATAAACAAATTTATTTAAATTTGGGTTTCGAAAATTGTGAAGAACAGCTTTTGTAGCCGGAATATGTGTTACAGTATTTTATTTAGAATATTTTATACCCTTAAAAAATTCTAGCAACCTGTCCTCCTCGTTTTTCGTAAATAATCACCTTGCGACAAAGTAGGCCAGATGATGAAAGTCACTGTAAAAATAAACTAATAAAAAATTGTTTTTATATTTTTGTTTGTAATTAAGCACAAATAATGCACTATCTGTGCCTTGTTCGCCATGTATATCATATCCTGGGTTTTAGTGTAGACTTACAGCTGTCTCACTGAGAGCTTCAATATTTGTGAATACTATCGCAAAAACAAAACATCACGTTGGAAAATAATTTATGCTACAAAATGATACTTTTTAGAATACGAAGACATTAATCCTTATAGAGCAAAGTGAATGTGCAATGTTTTATAAAAAAAATTACGTGGAAGAAAGAATCATTATCTCTAATGAAACTCTCAAAGTACGTAAAGCAAATACTATGCAAGTCCAATAAATAGGATTTTGATGATACCAATTAAACTATTTATTTGAAGAGCAAATAAAACGTCTAAACATTAAATTTGTGTGCTCAAACTCGTTTTGTCAAATACTTATTTTTAAGCTGAAATTATTTTATATCTGGTAAATGAAAATTGTATTGCTTATATAACTTAAGTTGTGAATAATTTTACCTTTAGAGGGCATGTTACAACCCACGTGTGCCTGAAAGAGCGGGTAAAATGGCGTCTATGGGAAAATCGATTAATTCAGTGGAAATTCGAAGGGCATTGAAAGGTACAAATTTCAATTTCATATATTTGAAAAAGAGAAGTGTGTATAACTTTATTGATAACTTTTTGTTTACTATTTTTGTTAATAATTTATATCAGTTATATGATACATTGTTATAGTTCATGTGTTAATTTGCTTAGAAATAATGCTATATAGTAATACTACTATACAGGGTGTCCCAGAAGACGCGCACCATACGTACATATAATAATGTCGAAGGATTAGCACTGCAACCCTCAACAAAGTAAAAGACAGTTTTATAAAGAGAATTGATGAATGTGTCAAAGCAGAGAGTGAACAGTTTGAGCATCTGTTATGATTATTATCAATAAAATTGTTATTCATATGTATTAACATAAAAATTTATATGGTGCGCGACTTCTGGGACACCCTGTATATTGTTACTGTTAACACTACTGTTAATGTTACTGTACTGCTAGTACAACAATAATAATAGGTAAGATTAATGCTAAAGTACTCATATTTTATAGTTATTCGCACAATGCAAATACTGTACTGAATATTACTTATTACTATAGTCATGCAGTGAACGAAAGTTTAATAATAAATTTTATATTGTTTTAAAGTTATAATTTAATACTTGCAGTGTCATATTTGTCCATCATAATCACCATAAATTATGAACACGTGTGTTTGACTCTAACATGAATACAAAATATAAGACATTACCACAAGGATAAAAACTTTGTGGTGCATACAAGATTATATATAAATTATAATGAAATAATCATCAGTAGGAGAATAAATTCAGTCTATAATAATTTCAGTAATATTAAGTGCTGTATGTAGACCTCAGTACTTGATTAGTCACCATTTCTGATCACTGCTTGATATCTAGGTTAACAGTTGCAGCACATTTTGACTATTCCCAGTCTGTTTTATCAATTTAACTTTAAATTTATTAATTTCAACCTTCACTTACTTAGCAAGAATGCATGGCATACCCACAACACATGCTCCTAGCAAACCACGTGTATAATAATAAATTTGTTAGTATCTGTCAAACAGTTTAATGTTTTTTATTTTGCCATTTGTTACTGTTAGTACAGTTTCTTTGTAATTCTATGCAGTGATAAATACTAAATATTATGACTGTACATATAATTTGCAATAAGTTTCAATATGAAAGGGTGTGTCATAAATTTTTAAGATAAAAAAATGATCATTGATAAATTCCATACACTGAAGTTAAGACGTCACTGCCTATTTGTTTGGCTAACACTAGGTATTTTCAACATTTTACCATGCTTAAAATTTTTTCAGCACAGCACTGATATGCTTACACATTTAAGCTATTTCAAAGTGTTTGTCTGTAAACATAAAAATGCACATACATAGACTTTTGAAACAAAAAATAAAATTAAAAAAAAAAATTTAACTTTTTAACCATTTTATGAGTTGCAACTTGTATAGCAAGGCAATATTTATTAGCCTAAAACATTCCTGCTGGAAATGCACACTAATTATAAAAGAACATTACTACCAATGTTATTTTTTATGGTTTCAGATGAGTTTTATGTTTAAGACAAGCATCGATGTTAAATTTGGTAAATATTTTATTTGTTGCATTTTATTTTTAGGCTTTTGTGAACTACTGATATTCAATAAACTACATTTTGAGAGTTAGCATTTGAACACGTACTTGTCATTAAGTCATATTATTAGCTATTTTAACTAATTATATGACACACATTTGACCAGTTTTTAATAATTATTCAGTGAAAATGAAAATCCAATGAGAGTTCATACACAAAGGCATTAGTTTTAACTAAGTACACTTGACATGAAGTCACATTTACCACATTGTAAGAAATTAAAAGGTAAGATAAATTAGCACATATAACAAATTTCAACCATATACTATATCTGTTGTCAGTAAGATTTTTCATTCAATAATAAAGTTTATCAGTCAGCTGGAGATGTGACAGACACAGTAGTCGTTGGTGTACTTTTTCTGTCATGAAATTGCAAGAAGAAATATAATGATGTAAACCAGATTAAGTTAGTGAAATTTAATCTTTTAATCTGTTTGACATGAATCATTTGCAAACTGAATTGTAAGGATTAATAATATAATATTATTTATTTAACAACAATTATATATAATTGTTTTTACATGAATTAACTTATCATTTAGAAGAACTGGTAAACCAATGAGCTAATATTACTGTTCCTAGGGTGAGATGGGCAAACAGTTTGAATAGAAGACTACATCAGGAATGCTAAGGACTTGAAGAGTGAAAGTAAAAAAGAGTTTATAACAATGTATCTACTGCACAAAATTATGTGTTCTTAGCTGTTAGTCATTGTCAGTTTTTAATCAATAAAATCAGAATTTAACTCTGTATTAATCATTTTTAAAGCACCATATTAGTGCTTAAAAAAGCCAATATCTTCAGTAATGCTTTACATATAAAAGAGGAAACTTAAGCAGGTTCTGAAAAATGTTCTGGGTTCATTGAATTCTTAAGTGATATCTAATGCTAGATTTTTATAGCTTTATCAATAACAAATATCAAAATGATAAGCAGGTAACTTCCCCCAACTTCCTTAATGCATTACTTTTTCTAGACAGAAACTAGTTTGGCAATTTTTGTAGAGCTGGAACAAATGCATTTTTTCCATTGAAGTGTTGTTTTTCAAGAGCCTGTAGCAAAGGCTTCAAAGTTTTGTTTTTGTTTGTTTGTTGAATTTTCTGCAAAGCTACATGAAGGCTATCTGTGCTAGCCATCCCTAATTTAGCAGTATAAAACTAGAGGGAAGGCAGCTAGTCATCACCACACACTGCTAACTCTTAGGCTAATCTTTTACCAACATATAGTGGGATTGGCCATCACATTATAATGCCCCCATGACTGAAAGGGCAAGCATGTTTTGTGCGACAGATACTTCAAAGTTATTAAATTAAATAAAATACTGAGTAGTAATGTAAAGATGTACTAAAGAAACTTGTTCAATTGTACATATATAACTAATTTTTTTTGTACAGTTAGCATTTATATTATACTAAAAGCGTACTTCTTATAGATAAACATAGTAAATTTCAAATTGTAGTCAGTATTCCTTTCTTACTATAAGTTTGGTTTAATGGATAGATCCTGTGCATATTGGGTTAATAGATGTCCATTTGCCCACTGTACAAGAAAACATGTTGAGTTCAGATTAATAGTTCTGAAGTTAATAAGGATGTACACTTTTACATGAATGAATGACTATTGCAGACTCTTTTAAGGAAATCGGACACTTGGTGACATGAGACAGTGATTTACAACTCCAAACTACCAGACATTTTGATTGTTATTACTATCACTGTGATGGCTGTATCATGACTTTCAACTTTCCTACTCTTTTAGTACTATGGAAAAATCCTAATTTGCATAATAGCTAATAGAATGCACCAGTTTGGATGCTTGTGAAAGTTGTAAAACCCTGTATAATATTAAGAAATACGGAGGATGGAAATGCTATTGTTCTTAGATTGGGTCACATGTTTCTTGTATTACTATTACCAACTGTAAAAATAGATGCAAAATATAATCCAACAGATCTGACATTGTTAACTTGTAAGTAAGTGTAGTTTCTAAATGCTTAATGATATGCTTAGAACAAAATATATTAAATGTAAATAAAAGATAAGAACAGTATAATATTAATATTAACCATGGACTTGCGTGTTTGCATTTTAGTGTGATGGGTTCATCTGTTTTTGTGAAAAGAGTTCTATATGTTAGGTACAATGTTTATCTATTATCCTTGAGATTAGGTTCAATATCTATCCTGCTTCTCTATTTGGACTTAAGCTGCCAAAGTGAAGAAAATTCTGTTTTTCACAAGTGCATATTAGGAAATTGCAGTAGAAAATTAACTGCTTTGTCTGCAAATTTTTGGTTCCTTCATATTTACTGAATTCAAAATTGTAGTAGTGGTTTTATTTTTATATAAATCTTAATGTTCTGTTACACAAAAGCTCTAACGAGTACTCTTCTTTTCTTTTCTTTTAAATTAAGAAACCAGCAGGGAAGTTATTTTATAGAGCACCAAAATTTCTAAGTAAAAAATACATTTTTTTCTTTCCATAATTATGAAACATTTTTCCAATTCAACCAAAGGGAGCTTGATAACCAAAACTTTGAAACCTCTGCATTAGACTAATAGATTGGATTGTTATACCTATACAGAAGTATAAAATAACAAACCCAGCTTTTTTTTACACAAATACCTATCTTTGCAATAATTTATTTATGTTAGAGACTTTTAATAATCTTTGCATGTAAGAGATATAGTGATAGGACAGAATTGAGGGATAGAAGGCCATCTGATTCATCAAGTACACCTTTGTATCCTTTTTGTATCCATATGACCTGTATTCTTATAGTTGATGTTGTGTTAATGAGTAAAGGGGCTTATCTGCAAAGTTCCTGATCATCTTGTTAATTATTAGCTTGTCTGCTTATTAATTCTGTTGTTATTGAAAAGACTTACTATTTCTGGATTTTATTAAATTTAGAGAGTTGACTGGAGAACTTTTATCCTCTTTCTGTGAAGTTAGAGAATTTGAAATGAGAAATATGGAAGAATCTATTTGAATACTAAAAAATAATAAAATACATTGTTACATTTTATACTTCTAACAAACCAAGATACATTGTCTTGCCATGAATTTTAAAAATGACCAGCTGAGAAAGATGAGAGAAGACTTTAAATGAAGCATATGAAAGTCTCATTAATTTGACTAACTTAGCTATAAAAAAGGAATATAAACTACCAAAACAGTCTGTTAAAGTTAAAAGGCCATTTCTCTATTAACCATATGCAGAGGTGGAGTGGTATTCAGTTTAGTATTATGTATGTGATGTTAGTTTTATCAACATCACATAATACCCTAGATTACAGATTTCACAACAGCTCATTTTAAGAATAAGTAATCGCTAGACTAAACAGATATACTGAACAAAATCTTAGATATACATTTGAGAGATCTTTGAGGTTATGCAAGTGCAATTTGCAAACTGTAAAATGGAAAAATTTTATTATTCATATAAACATCTTGAACTTTTACTTGTTTTATTATTGGTGTTGTGCAAATATATTTGTAGTACAAGATCTTCAGTGACACATCTAATTTTGTGTGTACGACACTTGTACTGTTGGTTGAAAGCTTGCCACATTTTACAAATTTGGAATTGTAGTCAATATTATAACCCTATATACATTCAGTTAATGCAAAAAAACGTTATTAATAAATATATAGAATATTATGTAAAGAATATATAACTTCAATGGAAATGTGAACTTCATTGCAAAATATCTATTAGCAATAAAAGTCCACCACCAGTATTGGGGTGATGCAACCTCCATGCACAGTAACTACCCTTAAGCACTTGTATTCAAAATAACATCCCTGATCTCAATTGTTTAAACTTGCACATCTCTCTAGTTAGACTCTCATTATATGAGAATCCTTTTGATTTTCACTGATATGCAGTGTTAATTGTTCTTTACAGATGGGATAAACTTCATCTTTTGTTAGTATTTCACAACTTATTTACAGCACATCCCAATTCCATGGTTTATTTTGGTTGAAGCATGTATTTATTGTAAAGTGGCAATTTAGCTTTTGAGAAAGAAAGCTGAAACATTTAATGTTTCATATATTCATAGGCTTAAAGTCTGTGAGAAAGTATAGTTTTAACTATTTGGTTGTTTCAGGGTGTTTCATTTGTAGTCCAAAAAATGACCAGGGACTGGCTTACAGTTATTAACCAGTTGTCTCTGAACCAATTTCTAGTTGTTCCACAGCTTCAGGTGAAGATTTTCTTTTCTCTCTGATGGTGTTTTTTTCAATTAGTCTATGTATCATCAAATTTGATGTATCAGACACTGTCATATACATCCCAATTTCACCATCCTCCAGGTGTTTTCTATACTTTATCTATCAGAATCAAGTTTTTCAATTCTGTGCCCTTCTTTTTAATATAGTCTTGGCACCTAACATCTTCAGTTGAGTTATGAAGACCTTTGCTTACCATCTTTATGGACCAGAGCTGTAATTTCATCTCTACATGAACATTTAGCTTCAACTTGCATCTTCCCAAGAGGTGTCCTTCTCTCAAACTTCTCCTTTTATGCAAAAAGCTGCTCAGTTGAAATGGCTTGTCAAGATTTCGAAATCCTTTTTCATGATAACATAGTATTTAGTACATCTGGGTATTTTCTTCAACTCTTATCTCAACCAGGCTCAGTTTTTGCCTATAAGCTATAAAATGTATAATCACCAAGGTTTGTGCATCTGATTTCCATCATGCATGAGATGTTCTTTTACTTTCGGGAACTGCTTTTCCTGTACTCACTTTTGGTCATACACAAAGGAGGCAATCACTTCAGGACTTTGCTTTCAGGTGTTGACCTTCTCTTATGGACTCATTTTCATTGAGTTTGTCTCAATGCTAGTCATGTGTAAAACTATCTGTCTTTCCCAGACTTCATTTTATCCACTAATTTTTCATTGGATGTGTTCTCAATTGGGCACAACCCTCAAAGCTGCCTTTGCCATGTATACTACAAATTACCTTTCTTCTAGTTTCCATTTTCTTATCCTTCAGCTATGGTTGTTAATACTTTTTGAGGGCTTCTGTCACCTTTTTTTATGCCTATCTTCTTTGATTCCTTCCTCAGGTTCTCAACTTGATACATGACACTCTTTATCATATTTTCTTGGTGGCATTTCTTTAGTCAGCACATCTTTTGTTTCCTGTACTTCTTTGATTGGCATCTGGTCCTTCTGTTCTTCTATCCCCTCACTGTTCCTTCTATCTCATATTACTTTTTCATCCAGAAACATCCTCCCTTCATCTTTGCATGTGAGATTTTTCCAGCCTTTCCATTTATGTAACCTTCTTTTTATCTCATTCCTGTCTTACTTCTACTTTATATATCAAAGGAAGTGGCAGATTTTTAATCATTGTTCCATTGCTGCTCCCTTCCTCATAGTCATACTGCTGTGATATGCCTTTTTCCGTTCTTAACTTTATTGTTTAATCATGATTCATACTCTGCTATCACTGGTTATCAAATAGCCTTATTCACTACCTTTCATCCTTCCCATTACCATAGAGTGTTTTCTTCTCCTAACCTCTCCACTCTTTTCTGATCCTTCTTTCTTCACTGACACCCTTGCCTGAGTGGGACTTTATTGTGATGTTGCACTTACACAAATACTTGTCTTGTGTGAACTGTTGGCTTCTTGTTCTTCATACCACCTTTATCTAAAGGCGTACTTTCTTCTTCTCACATTTTGACATGTAGATAAACTGCCATATTTTATCTGTGTTTCATGGAAATTTAACTAAAAAAGCCTGGAACCCTCTGGAGGAGCTTTGAGACCAGGAACAACCTATGCATTTCATGCTTCTTGTACTCTGTTCAGTCACATTTATTTACTTCTCTAATTGGACAAACCCTTTCTTCCTAAGACTTCAGCTTCTCAGGAGGGTGAACATTCTCCTATTTCTCTTTCTTCTATCTCTTACCACTGCTCATTTAGTACCCAGAGCAACTGTTTGGTCCAATTCAGGCTGTTTAGTTTCACTTCTACCTTTCAAGATCAACGTCATTTTCTGATTATACCCTGGGATCCCTTTTATCCACAGACAACTTGCTATCCAAAAGACAACACCATGTCAATTCTACCAACAGACAAGGGGAATATCGCTGTAGAAATGAAGAATACTTCAGCAAACTACAAAACACTTCTACATAATGTATAAACTTCTGACAAACTATAAATATTTTGCTAATAGCTTGGAAATGAAAGAATTTGCAGAATGCATTGTGTTGGCAATTTCCACAGCAATATGACTCATAACCTCTTCTGTCAACACAACTTATTTCAATCTTAAAGATAAATACTATCAATAACAAGGTCTAATTGTAGGTTGATGATTGGTGTAATTTGTTGATTGATTAATTATCAAGTTCATTAACTGGTTGCATTCATTTAATAATTATTGTTATGAAATGACTAAAAACTTATAACACTAGAAATTGAATTAGATAGTCCATTATGTAGCTTTTTGTTTAACAACAAACATAATAGAAATAGTTTACTGTTCTGTGCTTCATGACACTAATTGAATACTGGATAGTTAGAATTGGATTTTTTTATTGTGTTCATAATATTAATTAATCATAACTTTTTAATGAATAATTGGTTATAACTAAAAATGATAATTGAAAATACTAGTTAATTATTTTATGATTTTGATTGATTTAATTATAGTTTTAATTATTCAGTTATTTTACATGACACTAATCAGTTTACTTAATAGTTGCAGGTAATTAATTTTATCACCAGATTTAGTTATGATTTTACCCCTATTTCAGTATCCTCTACAATTTGAAAGTTAATGGCTTATAAACAGCCACTCAACACTGAAATTTGGTTCTGATATGTTATAATGCATATATAGTATGGCAGCCACATACACTACAGAGAATCATGAACCACCTGAAAAGACATCATGTCATATATACGACTTAGTAGAAATAGAAAAATTAAGAAACTTCCATTTTTCAATATGACAGATACCAAGACACGTAACTCCTGTTCCACAGAAGTTTACATGAAGCTTACAGATATGGGTAAATACCTTGGGTATAAACCAAAAAACACCTAAAGTTTAAAAGACAAGCATTGTAGACAGTTTAGTTTCCAGAATGAACAAGGTTTGTAGTACTAAGAAACTAATAAGGTAGAAGAGACTGCATCACTACTTGAAACATTTCATAAAGAAATTAACCACAAGAATAAGCAGAAAGAAAATTAGACTTAGCCATATTTCCTTATGTCAGAGGTTTATGAAAATATACAGATGATATTTAAACAACAGAAAGTCAGAATGGTATTCAAAAGTCACAACATAATACAAAGAGGAGGTACACGCCAAACAATTTAAAGACTCTATGGATAAGAAAAGCACCAATAAAAAAAAATTGAGGGTGAATTCCAGTGCAAAAACCAACAAATGTTATAATTCATTAGCATAATAGACAAACAACAAGAGAATAATACTGATGTGTCTTCAGTAGCTCATCATAACAAAGAAACCCGTATGATAAGTTTTAATAATATATATATAATAAAATGTGAACCACATACATTAGAAAGAAAGAGCAAAAGTAGCTTTCTATATCCTTGTAACTAATAACACATTCAGACAAGCCAATGTAGAAGTCAGGAAAATCTGGATACCCTTCCTGAAAACATTCAAATTCTAATAGGAAAACCCCAATCAAGTGGATAGTGCATCAGACTTTAAAATATTTTTAAAAAGTTATATCTTAAAACTTAAGGATACAACTAAACAGATATTGCACTAAAACATTTTATTTTTAATTGGATTTTATTCATTTGAAGAAATTGACAAATATTAAATGTAACTGTGCATTATCACAGCACAGAATTAACCAAGTTTATATATAAAATGTTTAATTTATATAACCTTGTCAGACTTTAAGGGTTAATAACAAAATTAAAGTGGTATTATTTAAAACTTTTTTCCTCAATACTGACAAACATTTGGCACATATGAAATAATATTTTGTGTTCTTTTGTAATGCCAGTTCACTTTAAACTTTTATAATGTACACGAGCTACCTAACATTGTCATTCCTGTATAAGCACAGTTTTGGTAAGAAATCATACAGTTTATATTTTAAGAATGTTGAGTTCATATTAATATTTGTAGTAATTGTTTAGTTTTAATATCACCAGCTACATGTAAATGATAATGGGATAATTATTTGTAATAGAACAAACTCAATTAAAAAATCAAACTCCAAACTCTATGTAAGAAAATTACAGAGAAAAAACAATTCTATGAAAAAGTATTTTTAAAACATTTGCTAATTGGAAATAATGTATGAATTGTATAAGGTGTGCATAAAATTCATAAAGTAAGCTAATAATTTAGCACCAATACAATAAATCTTAAATCTTTGTGCATTGTTAGTTTTTAATGTGTTATTCATGTATATACAAAAATACTAAATGTAGGGTTAAAGGTATTTTTTTACAGTGTGAAATTACATAAATATATATGTAGTAAGTATTTGAAGTTGTTGATTCATTCAGTATTGATATTTTACCTCTCTAAACATATTTCTAAGTTTATATTTCTGTTGGTTAAAGAACCACACAAAAGTTTCAATGGAAGTGTTGAACAGATTAAAATTTGTGTCTGTTAGGGCTACTTAAAGAAAGTTGAGAATAAGAAGCAGTGGAGTTTAGGTATTGACTGATAATTGGCTTTCCTTCTAAAATTGTTAGCTCTGACTTTTTGTAATGATTTATTTATTTCATTTTGATTTCCACTATTAATTCTTTCCATAAGCCAAAGTGTTAATTTTAAATTTGTAATGTCATTGGCAATTAACTACGTAAGCCTAATAATTTTTCAAAGATAAATTAAATTAAGTGTAATGGGTACCAAAAGAATACAGTAGTTTAGGAAACGAAAACAATTTTTTGAAAAGTTTTGTAAACATCAATTTTTTTAGGTCAAAGAACAACTTTTAAGGAAGATTTGTTTTTTAGGAATCCTTAAAGGTGCGGATCTCAACACATTGTCTTCTAAAAAAGCCCGAAAGCAGCTAGAAGAAAAGTTTGGAACTGATTTGACAGACAGGTGAAAAATGTTTTGTCACTCAATTTTTAAAATAATAGTGTTTACAATTAGAGACATATATATGTACATGTGTGTGTATTATATACAAATTAGCGAGAGGCTTGACATGACTAGGTAAAAATGGCAGTTTTAATTGTAAAATCAATTGCTGGCTTTCATCTCATCCTTCATTCTTGTGAAAATTTTCATATTAGGTTTTGATTTTCTAAGGCTGTTAATTTTGTTTCTTTTGTTTTTGTTTGAAAAACATTGCAAGTCTTGTTGTTTTTAAGATTAATATAATACAATAAAAATGTATTGTTCCGAGATTATATGCAAGCCAACAGCCTTTGTTTGAATTTTGAATCAAAATTGTTTCATTTAATGTATGTAATAACTTTTAAATTCAATTTATATACATTTGTGTGTGTGTGTGTACATATAGAAATAATCAAAACACAATTTTTACATTTCAATAATTTCTTTGCTTTTTTGTCAAAACTTGATGCAGTCACATCCAAAATGACTTACAACCTTTCTCATCTTGTTTCATGGAAGATATTTCTTTTGATTTTACACTACAACATGATAATTCAAATAAAGTATAAAATGATAAACCAAACTTTAAAAAATAAATCAGGACTGTAACTGTGACAGCAGTCACTCTTCTAGCAACATATTGCCAGACTAAGCTGTTATCACATAATTGTGTTTTCTTTGTGAATATCCACAAATATAGAAGCACATTTACTTATACAATTAAAAATAACAGCAGAAAAGTTTGATACAGTACTTCTCTCAACCTTTTTGGTTTTTCACTTTCTCCCCTGATATTTGGGATCATGCTGATCAGTTGAGTGGATTAGCATGTCTCCCTTCCCCAAGGACTTTTGATCTGTACTTCCTTTTTTACCATTGTGCAAACTTTACAGACCAGCAGTTGTTTGGTTCCTTGTTACCTGTTGGGATTATGGCTCCCAAATGAAATGTCAGCCTGACCCATGTCTAATATTCTTATATGCATCTTACTCCTACCAACTTCTCATGGTATCTTTCTTCTATACTTCCTATCTGAGGCTCTCCACAGAAATCCTGCAGATACACTTGGCCTTTTCTTTTCCGCTCTAACCCATATATTGTCTTTTGCTCAGGCATTACGTACATGATTTCTTTATCGTTGGAACATTATAAATTGTGGTGCTATATTGGCTGGATTCTGTTTATCCTTGACATATAACCTCATTTCTCAACACATTACATCTTTGATACTGTCCCAGAAATTATAAATCCTCAGGTGACAGTCCACCTCTATGAAAATTGTAGCCCATTTGTCTCAGTTAGAGCATCACAAGTTTCAATTTCCTGTTCCTCTCTTTCCCAACTCTTACCTGTTCCTTCTACTCAGGGTACTGTTTTTTATTGTTGGAGTCCTTCATTGGTGATCGATGGGTACTGTAGGTTTTGTCAGAAGGCTATGTTATAGAGTTTCTTTTATCCATTTTCTTCCCTCCTCAAGCTCCCATAACCAGTCAACATCTGTCATAAGCAGTTCAGGAACTGGGCAGTTGAACTTATTTCCCATCCTTCCAAGGCATTGGCAACTGGTAATCAATTTATCTTGCTTCAGCTGCTTCATAAAAATACATTTTTTTTCCAAGGTTATGATCATTTCAGTCTTATTTTTATCTTCAATTTGTCCACCTCCTGGTGGTTTATCAATTTTGGACCTTTTCCTTCAAACTTGTCTCAGCACCTTATATGTTTTGTCAGGTAGTCCATGATTTTGCAAGTCATCTCCATTCTTTAGGGCAGTGATTTCATTATCACCTGAATAACTAGCTTTTTCTGGCCCATTAGGAACTGGAATCAGCCTCTCTGCTTTCTGTGGTGGCTCAGGTGGGCTGATTGATCAAATTGTAGAATTCTTTTTTTCAACACAAATATCAATTGAACACTGTTTATTCCTTTATGACTTTATTCAATGAAACTTTTGGTTCACCACATCCTCTTGGCTCAGTTTATTACTTCTCATAAGGTTCTATTAATTTTGGAGATGTGCCCATTCATGACATCACTGATCCCTTTCAGTTGGTGCTTCATGAATAATGGAGGCTTGCTTGTGATTTACTTTCCTCCTTCCCTGATGGCTGATGGCTGGACAAAACCCACAACTCAGTGTGTAGTAGCATCTGGATCTACATATTTTCGTAGATACATCCCTCCATGTATGGAAGGCATGGAGTAACCACTATAAACTTTCAGTCTTTTTGTCTGCAGCTGAAAGAACTTTACATATTAGCATTCTCAAACTTCTCGTCATTCATTAGACATTGCATCATTTTATTCTTTTTGCCAGACATTGTCTGGTAGTGGTTCATTCTGACAATTCTATGGTAGTGGTATGTATCAATCACCAAGAGGGCACTCAGTTCAGAGAACTGTGTTTTTGAACATTGAATCTATCATACTGAGCCCAAGCATATCTCATTTCCCTTATCGCAGGTCACGTGCCAGGTGCCTTCAATCTGGTTGCAGTTCATCTTTCATGCGTCAACCTGATACATACCATGGAGTGGACATCAGATCCCCTTGGTGTCAGGGTTCTTTACTATTAGTGGGGTTTTTCCCCAAGTGAATGCCTTTGCTGCAGGCCTCAATATCAAGTTGCATCTCTTTTGGTTACTTGTACCTCAGCCACAAGCCCTGGCAGTGGAAGTTTTCAGCCAGGATTAGTCACAAGTTTCATTATGTGTACCTACCCATATGATTACTTCATTGAATGTTTTCTCTTGTCTACTCCACTTGTTGAATCCTTCTGACTGCTTCCTATTAGCCATGCTTTTCAAGGTTACAATGACTGCCTCTCTCCTCCATGTCCCTCTTCTGCATTTTCCCTCCCTTCTTTGTCAACCTTGATCCCATGTCCTGCATCTTCACACCTGTCCATTGTCTACTCCTTGGCAAGATAATCTGGTTTCATACAGTGAGTTGCTTCCTTGTTAGCTAATTCCATCCTTTGATCTTCCATGGAAATGTACCAACACAAGTAGAAGTTATTCCACTATTGATCTGATTGATCTGCTACCAGGACTTTCTCTCTGACAAGCCTGCAATGGTTCATGTGGCAAACTTTCTCACCTAGCTCTTCAACCCTTATTTCCTCCCACCAAATCTGGCACCTCACTTTTTCCCTTGCTTTTCATCTTTGTCATCCATTAGAGGAGATTCTGCAATCTAGCATGTTGACTATTCACAGTACATTCATTTTTCATTATTTCTGTCATATAGTAGTGTAGATTCTACAGTCCAGCATGTTGACTATTCACAGTACCTTCATTTCTCATTATTTCTGTCATATAATGGTTTTCTCTTTATCCAGACTGTTGTGGGATTCTAACTGGTAAGTTTTTTTATTAATACTTTTTTCTTTCAAAGGTCTTTCTCTACTTTTTATCATGTTTCCTGCTCTGTAGTAGGTGGTGCCTGTTGCTTGACCAGGCATTCTCTAACATAAAATATGCACTGTCCAGCCATGTTGACTTTTGCTTTATCTTCCATGGCTTCACACACTCACTGTGGAGGTGGGGTGCTCCACAAATTGGTTGATGGTGAATGATCTTGCAGTATTTTACTTCATAGACATACCTGTCTTGGACTGTATAACCCATGGTCTACATGGGTAAACAAAAATGGATTGCTGTCCATCCCTGCCTTACCTATAGTGAATAAATTAGTATGGTTAGCTTTTCAAAATAAGTTTTGTGTTTATCCATTGCACTGTCACCCTTCTTTATTCGAGTGGTGTTTGGAGTGTATACTGCTTTCCATTTCCAAACTACCACCATGCTTGACCATGGAGGCACCCTACCAAATGTATTCAGCACAATAACTGGGCAGTTACAGAGTAGAGAAGTGGTGTTCTGCAGGTGTAAATGGTGTTTCATCCTTCTTTGTTATAACCAATACAACAGAGTGAAACATCAGAATGCGGTTCACCCCTTCCATTGCAAGCCCTCATCCTACCCTCAGTTGGGTGTCAGTACCCTGTGAGGAGATTCTGAGTTAGAGTGAATCAGTCATAATATGTCACGTACATCTGAGGTATCTCTCTTCTCAATTTCCTCCATCTGTATTGTGGACCATATTGGTGGTACATGGGACTGTTACAGTTCTCTCCATGACTATGCCTCATTCTCTATGTACTGGGATGTTTTTGCTATTTGGATGGCCTGATCTGTGCAATAGTTGAAGAAGTTGATTGTATGTGTCATATCCAGGAATCAGAGTGTTTTTTAATTTCTGGTTCTTGAGATTGAGGTGAATATGATGTGATACTTATCATATCCTTGTGCCTTTGTCAATATCCCACAAGGATATTTTGGATGTCCTTGATTTACTGAGTATAATTCGTTGCACCTTAACTACTCTACACCCAGGAACACATCCTTGTTTACCTACCTTTCTCACTGTGGAATGGAATTACAATATTTTACTTTGGTTAGGATCAGTTTCCTGCCTCGTTCTTTCCTGGATGTGCTCCATTAATTTTCTGCTCTCATATATTACCCATTATGCAAATTCGCTAAGAATGCACCTGGCTCAGAAAAGATACAGTTTCTCTCTTTGAATCTGAAACTCTCATTTTTGGGGGTATCCTACAATGTAACTAATCTTGTGAGAAGAGGTAAGCACTGCTTTGGAAGTTTTAGTTTGCTTATATTAAAAATGTATTTCTAATAAATATGTAATTTCTCTCACACTTTCCACCTTTCCTCTCTGCTTTTTTCCAGTGCTGAAATCGTCTGGAAAACTTTTGAAGTGATATTTCAGTAGAAGAGTATAGTTGGAGTTGAATCTCATGAACATCTCAAGTGTTTGTTGACAAGGGTGTGATACATGGTTATTTGCATGAAAACATGTTGGAATCTTACAATTCCACTGGGGGTGAAAAACTTATGGCATTTATAAAGAAATATTTTGCATATAGGTGACAGCACTAAATGGGAATAGCTAATCTTCTATTGGAAGTAGATTTACCATATAAAAAAATTATAACTTCAGGTCACTAGCATATGATTTTTGAAAGCTGAAATATAAGCAATTACACCATCTTTTGACAGTGGGGGTTAAGAAACAGAAATGGGCAAAAATCAGTACAACTTCATGCATATTAAAATCACAATGTTCAAATTAACAGTTTTATTTGATACTATTTTGACTTCCTTGGGACTACAATTGCTGTATTATGCTCAGAAAGATAATTAAAGATATTCATAAATGTTAGTATTACAGTTGTTTATTTTAATTTTTTTCCTGTAGGGTTGGATGCACTTATCCACGCATGATAGTTAAATTTTATTACTAATTGTTTTTGAAATATGCTAAACTAAACTAAACTAACGTGGCAGGGGTTCAGTTTAGAGAGAGAGAAATCAGAAGAGTTCTCTCCCCAACCGGGGTGTTCAGGAACGTTGTGGTTCCTCTTCGTCCCCTTTTGTGGATTGTTATTAAGATTAAGTGGTTTTTTTGGTGTGTTTTTTTTATTTAAATAAATTAATTATTGTTATTATTCTTGACTATTTGGGTGGACGATGTCTCTTCTAAATGTTGTCTTGGGTGGAGGCAAAGGCAGCAGCGGAAAGGAAGGCCGGGACCTGTCCCGAAAGGAAGAGGTTGAGCAGGTGTGAACATGAATATTATTCAAATATTATTTAAATCCAGATCAAAACAAAACAATTCAAACGGCATGATTCGGGGTCTGGCAAAAGAGTTGCCTGGGCTGGGATCTATAAATCCAATGCCTGAAGATTTTGATGTGGGGGAAAACGGGAGTGCCCCGAGAAAACCCACTTTCACAGGACAGGCAACGAAAGTTTTGCCTGTCATGTGCCCTGTATCTGAAAAAAAGGAATTCGTGTTAATGACATGGATTTTATTTATTTAGATTCTTTGTTGAGTAAATTGTGATTTTTGAAATATGTTGTAAGGTGAAATGTATTTTGTTGATGCACTTGATAATTTGTGTAGTGATGCCGTTAGTTTGTTTCTATTTTCTACTTTTAGATAATATTTGAGAGAAAGTTCTGTTATTCTATCTCTTATAGTTGGTAAATTACTAATTTGGTGTAGATAGTTTGTTGGCATAAATGATGGTAGGCTAAATGCAGATTTTAATATTCTGTTTTGCTCCACTTGGATTTTCTGGAGTGTGTTATTTGACATATTGTATGTTACTTGACATCCGTACTCTATTAGTGGACGGATGTAAGCCTTGTATATTTGTATAATGGTGTTCGGTGCATATTTCGATTGTTTGCCAGTTATGGTCTTTAGATATGAAATCCTTTTTCTGGTTGATGAGTGTATATTGTTTATATGTTTTTTCCATGTTAGTTTTGTGTCGAAAGTGACGCCAAGGAATGTGATGTTTTTGCTCCTGTTAATGGTTGTGTTTCCAAGTAATAATTTTATTTTTTCTAGATTTTTTCTTTGCTTCTTAAGTTTCCTATAGAAGGTAATTGCTTGTGTTTTTGTTGGGTTTAACACGACTCTCCACTTGTTGCTCCATGTTGAGATGTTGTTTAATGATTCTTGTACACGAGACATGGCCATTACTGGGTTTCTGGAGGTGCTCCAGATTGCGATGTCATCTGCGTATTGTTGATTGTGTGTGTATGTTAGATTTGGAAAAGGTATGTCACTGACGAAAATTATGTATAGAAGTGGAGAGAGGACTGATCCTTGGGGCACTCCTGCCGTTATATTAAATAATTTGGATATAGTTTTATTGACTTTTACTTGTGCTGTTCTATTGGTTAAGAAATTTGAGATCCATTTGACTATCATGGGATTTATTTGGAGGTGATTTAGTTTGTATATGATGGCGTTGTGCCATATGCTGTCGAATGCTTTTTTGACATCTAGGAATACCCCAATGGTTACTTGATTGTTGTTGTTGTTTGAAATATGAATTAAAATAAGAACTTATAAAGTATTTTAATGGAGAAACAGAGAGGATGAATTTTTGAAAAATAAACTTCTCATCCAAGGAAGAAAATACTAGGAAAGTCCAGTCCACATAATACGTAATGTGTTATTGTAGTTTCTTTTTATTTATGCAGTAATGTAGTAGTTAAATGTTTTGTGCTAGACTACTGACTAAGTTTATTCAATTTCTTGCCCTTGAATAATATGTGGACTGCATTTCAGACATTTAGTTTGTTTATATTTACCAGCTGTTTACCAAGTTTATATAAACTGTATATCTGAGTTCTAAAAATACAGTGAACATATTATCTGTGGTTTATTTGTGTAGTATCCCCACAATGTAAAAGATTTATAGGTGTATTACTTTAGTACATTTGTGAGTCATCACCTTAAACAGAGTTATTTTGTGTTTTAAATACAGTGTTTCAACCTTACAAATTAAATACTATAAAATACCTGTAAATTATAGTTTATTGTACGATTATATGTATGTATGTGAGTTACAAAAGAAATAACAGAAGCAGCATTCTGATCCTACTGCATCACTGTTTGTGTAGGAAAATACTGTGTTTCCAGTTTTGTTATTTTCAGCAAGGTTTTATTTTATTATTTATCATATTTTACCTAGAACTGATATTAAAATTTTACTGGGGTCTTACATTAAACAAAACTTATATAATAATATTGTTGCATTTACTTGATGTGTGTTATTGTTAGTTTTTTTGTTGTTTTTTGGCGGGGGGTTGTGAACTAAAGAGATGAATATTTGTAATATAGCTTTGTAGTTTATAAATATACATTTATAAATTTTTGTTCATATTCTTAGCCTTCCATATTTTAGGATTTTCAGGAACTTGCATAGCTCTCTAAAAAGAAAATTGGGATGTTTGTTTTGGCAAAAGAGTGAACAGTGCTAAAGAAATTATTGTACAATGGATAAAGGATAATATTACAAATTGTTATCCTGGCAGTTGTACAATATGAGTTGCACATATCTGCTAAAAGCTTTTGCAATATGTTTGTTATTAAAAAAAATAGGGAGGGCAAGAGAGCACTTAAAAGGTCGGTGGAAGTAAAGATCACCTCTATCCTTTTTTCTTTTTTTTTCTTGTGTAAGCATGGTGTTTCCTAGATATTTGGTTGCCTGCAGCAAATAGCTGTAATCTTTTTTTTAATAAAACAGGAAAAAAGAAATAGACAGCATGTTGATGGAAATGATCACAGCCAGTTCTCAGGAGGAAACAGCAGATTCAGACAAAGAGTGCAATCGTGAGACTGCTGAATCAGATGAAGAAAATAAACAGGATGGTTCAGCCTCTGAATCCAAAGATTCTAGTTCTGGAGAGGAATCTGGATCAGACAGTGAAGTAGGATTGATATCAGTTTCAGATATTTTTTGTACTCTGTTCTCTTGAAAATCTTTTGTAGTTTATGAGCACTTTCAAATATCTAATTTTAGGATACAAAATACTTATATATCAATGTGTGTAATGAAGTACTAAGATTTATATGTACAGATACATATACATGTAAATGAAATACCTACATACAGTTATTGTGTACTAGGTTTGCTGTAGCAAACTCTTGTTATTTATTGTCCCAAATAAATATACGAAAAAGAAAGTTGAATAACGTTTCTTGTTTGGGACAAAAATAAAATTCAAAGCAAAATATCTTCTGAAAACTTGTAAATTTTATTCAAGTTTACTGTTATTATTTATATTATTTTTCATTATTATTTATAAACATGTTTTATTAAAGATTTCATAACTGACATTGCTTTTGTGTAAAATTACAATTCCTAAAGTGATCTCTAGTTCACCCATTCAGACTTTTATATTTGGGGTTTTTGAAAATGAAAGACTACCATGACAAATCAAGGAATCTCAAGGAATTAAATCTCTATCCAGGATGCTTTAATGTTGTCTTTTCAATTCCTACAAATGTATTGGAAAAGTTAATCTCAAAATTTCAATTGAAAATTAGATTGATTATAGTTAATGATGAAAGATGTAGAAGTATATCAACTAAATTAAACTTATAGTCTATCAGAACATGTTTTGGATTTTGTTATTTCAAATAATGCAAATGTTATTGAACTTTATTTTTGGTATATTAATTTTAGGACACCCTGCATAGCTATCTATATGTAATCAAGTATCTGCAGTAGTGTTTATGTATTCCTTTTCTGTACATCAGAACTAAAGTACCCAAAGTAGTTTTTATGGATTAGTCTTTGTGGGCATGTAATAAAACATATACTCTAATTGTATATACCAGCTTCAGAAAGAAGGTTTAAAAGAAAAGTCACACTATTAAAAGCTTTAGGGCCTAGATAAAACCTTTTAAAATTTATGCCAGCTGTAATGTGTCATTATTTATGTCTTACTAGTTAAATAACTAGATCCAGAATTGATTTTGTTAAAGTTTTATTTTAAAAAATTCATTTCTTTTAGGACGATGAGTCTCCACCACCAAAAAAAAAATCTTCAAATTCCACAAAAAAGCCTACTGAGGTATTGCATCATATATTGTTCTGTTTGTAATTTTAATGTTCAAATAATCCAATTTGTAAACATTAGATAGCACCCAAACTTCTATTGATGATACCATTATAACAGTGGTAAAACTTTAATTGTGGCATATTCTTTATTTTAAATTTCATTTGTATACTTTTTAAATATGTATTTGTAGTTGAACAGCATTTTTCCACTGATAATATAAGAGTGAAAATTAAAAAGAAAGTTTTAAATGGTTGAGATAGTTTTAATTACAGTTTGAATGTGTAAAGTGTAAACAAGTGAAAATGCAAGGTGGAGAAAGATAATGCGTACAATACATGGCTTATTGTATTTAATGAAGGAGCTTATTTCAAAAAAATGTTTCTTTGAGAAAAATTGGTTATAATTTCCTAGGGTTCATTTTTTTATGTTATCAGAAAATGTGATTTGTGTTTTCACTTTAATAATGGGATTAGAAATGCCCCCTTCCCTCAATGTTCTGAACAAAATAACAAAATACTGTTATGCTCATGAATTCTTAATTCAAATAATGTATCATTTTACCAATACAATGTGTCACATATATGAGCACAAACAAACTTTGAACACCAGTAGATTGATAGATTTGTAATATTTAAACACCTACAAAATCCATTAATGAAAAAAAAATTACAAAATTATTTTCCACTCAAAGTTGGGGTGTAAATTTGTTTTAAAAGTTGTTTTCATATAGTTTTATGCAGATAAGATAAATTTGCTTTATTGTTTGTGTATGTATATGTGAATTCCTTTTTTATTGTAAAATTGGCCTAGGATGTCAAGATGGTTAGGGTGTTTGACTCATAGTCTGAGTGTCACAGGTTTGAATCCCCATCCCACAAAATATGCTTGTACTTTCAGCTGTGGGGGCATTAAAATGTGACACTCATTCCCACTATTCTTTGGTAAAAGAGTAGCCTAAGTGTTGGTGATGAGTGATGATGTCTAGCTCCCTTCCCTCTAAACTTTTTGAATGTTTGACACAGATAGCCTAGCTGCTTTGTTCCATAAAACATTAAATCAACCAACCAACCAACCCTCTAGTTTTTTACTGCTAAATTAGTGATGGCTATCATAGATAGCCTTTGTGTAACTTTGCATAAAATTCAAAACAAACCAACTTTTATCAAATTATAAATTTTTCTTTATAAATCAAATTTAATATATTTTTTGTTTTTGTGCTTTTGTATAAATATTCTATAAAATTAATTTAAAATATATTTTTCTGTAGGTAAGTTACATTTGTTTTTTATTAATGAAACTATACAGAGAAATAATATTTATACAACATTAGTTATTAATTGTATTATAATAATTGATTATTATCATTTTGTTTTTATCCATCTATTACAAATTTAGAGGAATACTGAATACATTTTTAGGCTAAGACAGTTATAGAATGAGTCCTTCATTTATTCATATTTACACTTTAGTAAGAGAGTAGACTTTAATGCTTTTGATATATCAGTAGTTTCATTGTATTGTAAGACTTTCAACTTGGCAAAATGTATATACAATTCAGCATTTACTTGTGGTCAAGAAAGGTTGATGATTTTTATTATAATTCTAAAAAAGAAATTGCTAGGTTCTGTTAAATACAACAAAAAAATTAAAATATTTGTAAGAAAGTTATGATACCAGAAAATGTTTTATCATTATAATAAACATGTAATCAAGTATATCTGTATTTTTGCATCTTAAAGTCAAAAAATAAGAAGGCTCCACCACCACGGAGAAAGGTTGATGATAGTGATTCAGTAAGTGTTCAGCTTTTTTCTTCTTCTTTTTCTGAAATGGATGGAGTTAAGATAAAAATGTATTATAAGTGGAATAAAAAAATACTAAAGGACACTTTCTTTTTGCAACTAAAAATCTTTGTTTAAAAAATAAGGTTTTTTTTATCATAGTAGTATAATAGAAATAATAAAATAAAAAGGATGATTACCTTGGTGATATACGTAGAGTTGATTGTGCACATAGTAAGAATGATTTATTCATGTGCCATCACAGATAGGAAGTGATGGGTAATATATTTAGTATCTTTATTTTCTGAACATGACAAAATCCCACCATTTTAACAATGCACTGCTATCGCATTTATGAGTGGAACATAAAACTGCAAACATTTCTGATGAAGGATTTTTTTAATAAGATCATAAAATGACATTGGGTTACAGGAGATGGTATTGAAGGGAAGTAACCTTAAATGTTCTTCGTGGAATTGCACAAATGCCAGATAAGAATATTAAGGACAGCAGTGGGCTCCAAAAGCCTTCTGCAAGACAATTTAAAAAAAAAGCAAAAAAACTTTTTAATCTGAAATGTCATCATCATGAAGCTGGGTGTATCTCCTTGTATTATTTATTATAAAGATAAATATTCAAAGCTACATATTTAGATAGGAATGACAAACAAAGACACTGTACACTGTAGTCACATTAGTTCCATTTTACTACACATTAGCCAGGAACCCCAGTATAGCTCCTGTCCCTTTGGTCTGCTTAAACATGGAGTTAGACACTGATGTCCATGTTTCTGAAAATGTGTCTCTAAGATTCTTCTTACAATGGAAATAATAGTGTCAGGCTTTAGTATTTAATCCTGACCATCGGTGAGCACAATTAGAAATGGAAATAGTATTTTCAAAGGCAGGACAAGCACAATAACTTAAACATCACTCTTGTGAAGTACAATTAACCTTCAACAGTCATAGCATTTTGAAAATACTAAGTGACATTAACAGAAAAGAGACAAATATTGTTGCATATTTTTAACTATAGATTAATGTGTTCATTCTTTTATTATTAAACACTTCGGAAAATTATTAAAAACATATTTTAGGCTTCTGCTGGACAATGCTTGTTTTGATTTAAAATTTTATCAATTTGCTTTGTTATTTTTTGCATATGTGTATTTGTGTGTAATATACAAACTATTTGGTTGTGAGCTAACTACAGAAGTAAAATTTCACACTATAATAATGAACAGAATTACTTAAATGTTTAGACAAAATAGGTGAAGAATAATAAAAAATCAAAATTCTTCACTTAATCATATGTGTATGGGTATAGGTAAAAATGCACCAGTTGTGACCCTTTACATAAAGCCATTTAACTTGGTATTGTGCACTTAATTTCAAAGTTATCAGTTATTCATTTTACCCTGTATTGTTCATTTGGCATTAGTTTATGTTAGAGGATAGTGAATACCAGCTACAATAGATAAGGATTTTGAACAAAGCCATACTCATGCATTATGGAGGTTCTAGAGGCTATACATGTACAATATGTAAAATGTATGATGGACAAAAGTATTTTTATACTTTTGTGACACACAATTTTTTGCATACAACAGGCTTGTACATTTTACTAAAAGCTTGCCATATTTTATATAGATTCATCTAGTAAATCTGTAATGTACTCAACATTCCTTCTCCAACAAGGAGTCGATCATGTGTACGTTTGGTTGAAGTAACAAACAAATAAAAATGAAAACTAAATCAACTGAGTTATGATCAACATCTTTCTGCTTGATATGCTTATATTTTCAATACAATATATTTTTTTGTAGTTTCACCTTTTATAAGTTTGACTTGACCTATGACTTGAAGTTATGTATTGGTTTCATCCTTGAAAAGTACTTAATTTGTAATATAATTACAAAAAAATAAAATATATTATGATGTGTCACATTTAACAGCAAAAGCTTTCTCTTTTCACATTTAAAGTTATGGATAATTAAAACAAGAAGTAGCCATGTTTTCACATTTTAATGTCCATACATGCTGTATCTTTTTTTTTAATTTTATTGAACCTGTTATCTTAATAAAGATGTATTTAATTGACTTAAACAGTTTTGATAATAGAATAAAGATTTAGGTAAAAATTTCTGCAAGATCCAAGCATTTAATTCAATTTTTTTTATTATTATTATTATTATGTTATGGTTGCAGATCGTGAATGTTTCATTTTGTGTGAAATATTTGAAAAATTATGACTAGGATTTGTTTCCAACTAATTTGTATGTGTACCTTTTAAATGACTACCATACTAAATTGAAATATTTTGGGTTCATGAGTTAAACTTTAACAATTCTGTAAGTAACACTGTTTCTATAATTTTTGCTTTATGTATATATATTGATAAATATATATATATAAACATACTAGTTAAGTTTTGTAGGGATATTGTGTGTCTTTTACATTAATGATTAATATGATTATGTATAATATCACATAAATGCTTATTCCTTCTTAACTCATAAAGGCGTACTAACAGTTTAAGTGCAACTTCAATCTTCAACTTTGGCCGGTTTGTGAAGGATTTATAGGAATATTTGTATTATTATCAAGATTTTATAAAAATAAACTTTTCCATTTGGAAATAAATGGTTTCCACTACTTAATATGAATGTCTTTATTTTTTTTTCATAATTCATTGATTATAGGAAGTTGATGATGAAGCTTATGCTAAAAAGCTACAAGAAGAAGAACTGAGTAGTAGACGAAGAGCTGTAAAAAGACGGCCAGCTGTACGTTTTTGTTTAAACATCTGTCATTTGTATTAGGTGCAGCACTAACTAATTACTTCCTTTTAGCTACTTACATTCAGTCCCATGAATTAAAAACTTAGAATATCTTATTTGTGTCTAACATATATTTTTCTTCAGAAATGTTGATGTTCTTGCTGTAACAGCCCAATGTCTGTTTATTTGGTTTTTCCTTACCAAATGAGGATTTCTTGATTTAATCTTAAACAGTGTCCATTTAATAGTTGGTGTTTCTACCTGCCAACTTTTTCGAATCCATAATTTGTTGGAATGGTTTGTTGTCATTGTATTTGTAAACTTTAAGTATTTGGCATTTTGTCATAGAAAAAATGTTTTATATCATAATTTAACACAAAAACATTTTCAAGAATGAAATAAACATTCATCAAATCTATAAATAAAATCCCTGATCTGTTTGTTTCAAAGTGTAAACTTCACATTAGAATCCTTTGTTGACTTACGGAAGCAAATGATAGCTGGTACTTTAAGAAATACAGTTGCTCAAACTATTTTATTTACTCCTCATTGCTATAGATAGTAATGTCTTTTCTATCCAATCATTTTTAGCCATAAACTAGATATTTTTAAAGCTGAGCTTCATTTGAAGGTGTTAATGTCATATGCTGTAATATAATAAAAGGGAAGAAACAAAGGGCTAGAGAAATAAAGCCACTGAAATAAAAGGACGGTTGTATATAACATATTTTCAAGTTTTCAAGAGAAGATAGTTTGTTAGCTAATATTAACTTTGGGATAGCAGGCAAATTTTGTTTGTTTTTTATGGTGAGTGAATGTTACTGAAAAACTTTACAACAATAAACTTGATCATTTTTGCACACTGTTCAGGTCAGTGTTTTGACTAGTGGGCACTTGGCTTGGAAATGTGTGCTACAAAAATGCTTTGAAATCGAAACACTGATGTTTTTATGACATTTGTGTTAGATTTCAGAGGCACATTTTATCAAGTTTGGAAATCAAGTAATATTTAATGTGTTAATAGTTTTATGGTACATATTTTTCATTTAATAGGTAACGTTTTTTTTCACAACATTTGAATTTAATGAAGTTTGCTAAACTTCTATAGTTAAAGTACTTTTTATGTTTCATAAAAGCCTTTGGCCTAGTTTAACAACAAAGCCAGTGTTGTAGGCTAGAAGTGGTGTAGACTTATTTTATTTGCAGGCCTAATTTTACATTTACTCTCTTAATAGCCAGGTAAAAAAGAACCCAAAGAAAAGAGGAAAAGTGACAAACCCAGACAAAGAAAAGGTAATTTAAAGGGAGTAAATGTATAGTTCTGTTCTTATATTCTTAGGCTGTAGTTTACGGACCAAATTCTTGCAACCTAATGTAAAAAGTCTCTTTAAAAATTATCATACAAATCTTAAATATAAACATACGTATGACTGTATGTAGGTAAACTTTTCCATCAGTATAAAGTTTGTGCTGGTCTCATACAAGGTAAATCTTCAGGAAGCTCCAAGAAGACTATGGCATTAATCTCCTGAAGACTTGAATTTAAAGGTACTTCTAATACAAAAATGTATAAGATTAAAACCTGTAGAGGATGTTAATTTTATCCAGAGAACCATGATGAGGGAAAATTACAATCTTTGGCATTCTCCAGTAGGATAGAGTTTAGTTTATGGACTTAAAATGCTAGAATTGCAGGTTCATTTTCCTGTGATGAACATAACTCATATAACCTGTTGTGTTACTTATCATTAAAACAAATGGACAATAATCTATACCAAATAACTGTAAAGAAAAGCTTTATTTTGTTCATTACATTAATATGTTCTTTAATTAAAAGGTAAGAATGGTAGAATTCTATTTTTCTTTGCTGTAATTTCATAATGTTTGTATAAATTGAAAACAATTTCTTACTGGCAGATAGTTTTAGATCATAGTTTTGTGTTAAATTTTTGCTATAACATACTTTACATGAAACACTCAAGGTTAACTCTGGTAGCTTTCTTATTCCTTTTTTCTTTTTAAGATATTTTTATATGAATAATTCCATAACAATCAAGCAATTTAAAAACTAAGTATGGTGACGAGTAGTTGTGTAGTTTCACTAAACATTTTTGCTATACGGTAATTAAATTTGCATTTCAGTCTTATTTAAAACTGTTATTTGTATGAAGGTGATTTGACTTTTATTCAGGAAAATACAAGTTGTTTTTTTCTGACACAGAAACTGCATATACAAGGAAGTGTCTTCTCTCTCCAGAACTAGCAGGGCTTGTTGGTGCTAATGAGGTTTGTTTTTACATGTTTTTGGTTTACATCAAAAAAGTCACAGCAAGAGAGTACATATATGTACTAAATTTAATTGTTTCTAAACAAACATTACTGTGACACAGTCAAGTTTGCCCAAGCATAGTGTTCAAGTCACTGGTCAGATTGTTAGTTATTATAAAGACTGGAAAAAGTAAGCTAAAATAGTGTTTTGAGATCACAATTACCAACACTGAAAATGTGCTTGGCCGTTCAATTTCAAAGTTACGGTAAATCAAGGAAGAGCATGTGAGCTTTTCCTTGCCTCATTTTGTTGTTGGTTCAGCTTGATAAACTTATAATACTGTTTTAACATGCACTGAGAAAAAAAATGAATTAAAAAGAATAATCTGTGTAATAACACAAAAATATTTTTGTATAAATAGGAAAAAAATTAAGTTATCTTTTCCTGTATAAAGGTATTTGTGATGTGTAAAGAATTCATACTTCAACTCTTTATAGAGGTTTGCTTTAAAATATTAGGTTTGAGGTTCAAGTTTGCATGTTTACATATTTTTATTATTAAAAGAATTTTCCTTTATTTATCAAATATGATTTCCCAAGTTTTCAACCCTGTTGTCATGGGTCAAAGACCATGTCATTGCATTTGTTTACATTCAAAATTCTGTTGAGTTACTATTTTGTTAATTCACCTCAGTAAGTTTAGTACCAAGTTATGAATTATAATTTTTAAATTTAAAAGTAAGTGTTAAGAGAATACCCAAGTATGAAATTTTGTGTTGAATGTAGCATTTATTCAAATTATATATTTGTGATGTTCAAATACAAAGTCTTCAGTTTTGTACAAATTAGGAGCTCAAATTATCATTATTTACAAACTAGAATGCAAAGTAATAACCTCATGTCTTCTATTTGCTGAGATATTGCTTCATGTACTGAATCAATCACAACAATCACATGGTCCCACCCACCTTTTTCCACTTTTCAAGACATTCGATTATGTAAACTTCTATTTATGACACATGAATAACCAGTTCAATGTTATATATAAAACTATTAAAAAAATTCATTTCACATCTTCCACATGTGAACTTTAATAAGGCTTAGCAACTGAGTACAAAGGTTGTAACTGAAATATATAATGGTTTGCTATACTTGTGTATTTACTGTTTAAAAAGGTATAAAACTTGTTTGTAAATAGTATTAATACTATGTTATTGCAACTTCTTTAATGTTAGTCAGGCACAACTGGAAGGATCATATTGTCAAGAGCTTGACAATTTGTGTCGATGCACTCTAGAACATTAGCCACTTTCAAATGTTCGAAACCAAGATCGTATCAAATTTTGACAATGTCTTTTGGACTCAAAGCTGCAGGAATTGCTTTTACAATGAGGCAAAACGTGCTTACACACTGCTTTCATGTTACTCTTGCTAACTTCGAGCCACATTTCATTGATGTTTTCAACAGCATTTATTTCCAGTATTTATGTTGTAATTTTTCCAGAATTCAGTCAAAGATAGTGCAGCTTCTCTAGTTGTAGCCTTTTTTGCTTGAAAAACGTCTGCTTCAACTAACAAGCTTCAAACGTTACAATGACACCTTGATCCATTGGTTGCTGTAGAGATGTTGTATTGAGTAGAAGAAAATGAATTTTGACATTTTCACTAAAGTTACAAAGTCCTGTTGGATGGCCTGGTGAATTATCTGATCACAACAAAGGTTTTAGAGTCCATGTTGTTTTCTTTGCAGTGACATTCAACTGCAGGACTAAAATAACTTCAACCAGTTTTGTGACCCATGCTTTATTTGATCGCCAAACAACTGGGAGAGTCTTCTTTGCACAGCTGCTAAGTGCTCGGGAGGTTTCCACACAATACACAAAAGTGGGTTTTAATTTAAAATCCCCAGATACATTTCTGCCTAACAAAAGTATCAAACATTCTTTTGATACCTTGTAACTTGGCTGAGTTTTTTTCATTTTCTGATAGAAAAGTTCAAGAACTTTAACAATTTTGTCATCTTTGTGCTCACCTTCTTCAATAATTTCTATAATTCATTAGCAGATGTTTCATTAGTTGCCCATCCTCTATTGTATTTTCTATTAAGTATTCTTTAAGGGTGGTAAAAAGACTCGTACCTTTCCTTTGAATTTCCATTTGACTTAAAGGAATTCGCTTCTGATTGCAATCTTCTTTCCATATTGATAGCAGACGTTCCATATTCACCATTAGAGAGCTCCTTTTCTTCACGATTGTTTTGAGGCAAAAGAGTTGGTAGCAATTCCATACTCTTTGTACTTTCATGTTACAATTCTTCTTGCCAATGATTCATTTATTCTTTTGTCTCATGCAAGTTTGACAAACGGAAGCACCTTCTTCATGGCATTTGATGAGTTCAAGTTTCTGTTCTAATGTCAGCCATTTATGTTTCTTTTGCTCTGTATCATCACACTTTCTTTTTTCACTTGTGATGAAGGGATTTTTGTTAAAAGATTACAAAAAGGATACACCCATGCTTAAGAAGAAAAACTAAACTTAGACTGTTGCTGGAAGCAACTGATGCTCAGTTATATACTGTACAATATATAAATCTGCAAGCACTTTGTATGGGCTTACAGAAAGATCTAGAATAAACGAGTGATGCAAATTTATGGAGATCATTCTAGAAAAGCTTCAGAAAATGTCATCTATAATAAAATGGACCCAAAGACTTGTATGTATATAAACATAGTCGCATTATAGTGAATTATTCAGTACTAATTGAATCATCAGTTGCAAATTATAAACCACACTAGTGAATCCCATACTGATTGAAGCCATACCATGTGACGTGTTGCAGTATGCATATTTTTTAGAAGAATGTTTTTTTTAATCATGGCATGAAAATCACTTTGCACTTGGGCTAGTAATGTAACAGACTCAATATTTTCACAAACAAATCTTTAGTAAAAACACTTAATTAAAAATCTGATTTTGTATGTACAGCAGACATGTAATCTTCACTAAAAATCTACTGGGATTTACAAAGATACACATACAGCATTAAAAGTTAAGTATAAATACTTAATTTATGCAACAGTATATATGAACTTGCATATTTAATACTGATTTATTGTAAGAGTTACTATAAATAAACTGCAAGGTTAGCATAATTCTGTTTTTTCTAAAATTAGAGGTTTAACAAGAGGCAACTTCAGTGTCTTTGCATATGTAACTCAAGTTCAAATGTTTTCAGAATTTGCTGCTTTTATTGGAAAAATTGTGCAGTTAAATCCTAAAATAAACTTGGAGGACTTTTATATAATCATTATACAAAATGGCAAATTTCATGGCATGATGAATGTGAAGTGGTTAGAAAATAAAATTTTATCCATTATACAGTTATGAATGTTTTGCTATGTTCCAGTTGTGTTCAAAGTCCATGTCATTGCATTTGTTGACTTACTTTCAAAAATCAATTCAGTTATTATTTGTTACTGTTTCAGTAATTTGAGACAACACACATTTTTGATGTTGATTCTGAAAAACTAGGAATTTTACTTATGGTAAAATTTATGCTTTATTTTACTATTCAAGTTTAACTCCTTCCATAAAGTTTCATAGCCAGATATCATGTTGGGAAAAGTAATATACACTGATATATAGTAGCATGGACTTTGTTAGCCAATCCTAATATTTACTTTTACATTTTTTATAACACATCTTTTCTCTAAAATACCATACAAAGTTAAATTGTTTTTTTCATTTACTTTTCATTGATACCAAATCAGTAAGTAGAGGAAATCCACTTCTTCTGAGCAAGATTATGTAATGTGTCTAACACTTTTCATGTTTTTGGCACAAGGTAGCTCAATTTTTGATATTTGCAAGGGCTGGATCTATCAACCAGTTTAAGTAAGAATTAGTATCACGTGCAGTTCAGAAATTGTTCCTCTATAGGTATAGATTTAGAATACAATCTTTAATTTTCAGTAAAATGCACGATAAGAGCTTTATTCATATCTTAAGTTTGAGATTTGACATTTCAGATACTGAAAATTTAACCATAAAATAATAAAAATGGATTTATTTTCCGACATTTTACAGATGGCAAGACATGATGTTGTGAAGAAAATGTGGGAAATAGCAAGAGAAAGAAACCTTTTTGTAAGTGATACAAGTGGCCTAAACATTCCTAATGATTTAGCCTTAAAATAATGGATGTTTTAAGTACTTTCTAATTGTAATTTCTTTCATTTTAACGTTTGTTACATATTCATTCTAATATTTAAAACATATACAAACCTAAGAAATTTAGATAATCTCTTTTTTAGCTATTTTTAAATTTAAATTTGATTAATTACCCAAATACTTTTTATTTCACATAGGATGTATTTTTATTTTTGTTTCTTACAGGATCCAACAAACAAACAGTATGCAATTTTTGATAATCAGCTACAAAATATATTTGGTAAGTAAGATAAACTTTGCTCTGAGAGCAGAATTTAGGCTTAACATTCTGCTGTGCTTTTATTGTTTGGTACTTAATCTAAACATAAGTAACTATGTTTAATTTATGAAAAGAATTAGATTTTTTTCCAAGTTTTTCAGTATGATAATTACAATGCTCTTTTGATTTCTTTAATTAATATTATTATTGAAAGCATTGCTTTCATAGCAGAATATGGGTGTCACAGTTTATTCAGTAGTTTTTGTTTGTTTTTTATCCAGAACATCTTTTCCATTTTAACAATTCACATAAACAATTTATGTGATTACCAGAATTTACACATTGGGTTTTTTAAGTTAATGTGTACAAAAATACTTCTTATCACCCTTCAAGTCTTATAGTTAAGTAAAAATCCACTTTTAATGCTAGACATATATTTTTGAACAAGGTTTTTTAATGTATTAGTATTGTAAAGTTAATTGTCTTTGTTTTTTTAAATATATTTTGGTATCAGTACCAGAATTTTTTTGATTTACAAATTTCAGCATCTGATAGTACTTTTGTTAAATATAGCCACCTGTTTGTATTAGTGTTTGCATTGTCTAGTTTTAATGATCTTTGCTTGGCAAGTCATGGTGACTATTAGAAGTTAGGCATATCTTATTGGTTTTTAGTTTATTATGTAAAAACATTAACCTGAAGTTTGTATTATTATTCATTTTTTTGTTTATCATGTTCTTATTAAGATTTCTATAACTTCTTATTTATGAAATTTATTTCTGTTAGTGTAAAATTTCAAGTTGTTATAATAATGTTTCTTTGTATTTAACTGTGAGAGGAAAATTTTAAATTATTCTAGTTTTTCCAATAAGTGTAACTAGGGAGAGACAACAAAACTTAACGTATTTTTTTTGTACTCTTTATGCTGTTAAAATATTACTTTGTGTACTTGCAGGTGTGAAACGTGTTAGAATGTTTGCCATTATGAAGTACTTGAAGAATCACATAAAGGATCAAAAACATACTTAATGGTTATAATGAATGTTTGTAATAGATCATCCAGCCTTTGTTGGTTTAAGTGTACATTTTTGTATTTTTAAGTGTAATACACACTAGAGAACTAAGGAGTTTTACTCCATGTAAACCAGGCTTTAATTACAAATATTAAGGTCTAATGTTAAAGCAGGGGAAAAGAAACAACAAATTTAAAGTAATTTTTCCTATATTTTGCATATTTTTTTTTGAAGGAAGGAAGGTGAGGTTAATGTCATTCTACTCTGCATCCTAACATTTACTGAAGTTGTATTTGTACATTTCATTTTATTATGATATTCATATTAATGTTCAGTGTTTTATTTAAAGTACTTTGACTACACACTATGAAAGACAGGCATACAAATAAAATGAGTTATCTTTTTAAGTCTTGAAAATAGCAACATATGGTGATGTTGTAGTGTTTAAGTTGTCTTTGAATAAAGTGTCTGCAAAATATGTCTGTTACATTATCCATAAAAAATAATTTATTTTGAAGTATTTAAGTTATTTTTATGTATAATAAGATCAGACCCTCAGATAAATGTAAACTGTTAAAGACTAAAGTCTTTTTAGTGTGAACTGCTGATAAGACATACTCATTATTACCGTGTGAAAAGTACAGTACAATCAGTACTTACTCCTTTGAATAATTAACAAAGTATTAACTATTGTGAATAGTCAACTAAATTTTATGCTGTGTAATTTGGTCTTAATGTCTTCTCATTTTACAGTTAGTTAAACCTAAACTTTCAATACATAAACATGGACAATAATTCTTAACTGTTATTTGTGTGTACTTTTATATAAGCTTGTGAACATTCAACTCTTATTGTTAAGTGATAATCTAGTGAAAACAAGTACTGCTACAGTGGAAAATCCCTGTAGTTAGTTTTTCAATTATGTTGTGTGTCATAAAAAATATAGCTCACTGCTTATTTGACAGCCTCAAAATTTCTTCCTTCAGAAAGGATATGTTGTCTTTTTCTGTTAAATACTTGAAAAGTAAGTTTTTGAAACTCAGAATAAAGTATTTAGAAATCAAGATGTGTAAACTTTTTTGGGTCATAAAGAGAAACTGGTTTTGAAAAGCTGACGTACTTTATAAAAAGATTTATTTCTTAATGTGTACATAATGCAAAACTTTCTTAAAATGTTCATCTCGTCTATTTTCACAGTTTTAAGAGCATCACTTTTCTACAATTAAGAAAATTTGTGGATATTAACATTTTGGAGTTGTACATATATAACATATATATATATATACACACACACACACACACACCCTGAAAGTTTGGAAGATAATGAATGTTTTAAGTGTTATAAAAAATGTATGTACCCATTTTTCTGTGTTATTATTATTATTATTACCCTGATAGTTACAAGACATTCGCAGTTTGCAACTGTTAATTAAATAGTATCTTGTTTTTATTACCATCATTATTATAAATACTTTTGTTTGTCATCAAAGGGTGTATGCTGTTTGTTTGTGCAACTATTTTTCTTTTATCAGAATTTTAATTGTAAGAAAGTAGCTGGTAAATTTCACACGTTAACTGTAAAGCATACGAACATTAGCTGTTGCAACTTTTGTAAATTTGTCTTGTAAAAGTGTATTTTTCTATAATTATTAATTCTTACAGAAATGAAATAATATAGTTGAAAGAGTAGAGTTGTAGGTCCTATTTTCAGTGTTCTCAAGTTGCCTAGTAATTACAAAGGAAGCATTTTTATTTTCCATTAACTTCTTATTTTATTGTTTTAATTTAAGTTACATAATCATATGATAATTTTTTTTTTCACTTTGGTCTCTGAATACCCATTAAATTCTCAAATGTTTACTTTTGTGAAACTTTGTTGTATTAAATAATTTCTTTAATGACTGAAAGACTTTCTACGTTTTAAATAATAACACAAAATTCACCATATTCCTTTCATCGTTTTGCTAACCGTTTACCAAAAATAAAAGTGGCATAAACTGTTAAGAGCAGTAAAATTTGAGCATGAAAATTGTAGACTTTCACAAATTATCTGCGAGTCTTTCAAAATTACACTTTCATGAGAGCTTCATTAGGAGGAACCTAATTAATGGCTAATTCTTCACGTCAGGTCTTCTGTTTCAACAGAAACTAACTGAATGATTAAGGTTCATAAACAACATAATGATATAATGATAAACGTTAAAAATTGGCATAGGTTAAAATATTCCCAACACCATCGATTTCACCTGTCGTTCTTATTATGGGTCCAGTCAGTATGTCGGTAGCAGGTACGTTCAGAAAAATTTGTAGTTAATCGTTCTTTTCAACATACGAACATTATTTGCTGGTACACGATGCTGTAAAGTAAGAAAATTACCAGTTTGCTTGTAATATAAATTAAGGAATAACATGCATTCGTTTAACAGAAACCTATTGCCCAACAAAGAGCGGACAACTTAAGCCTAAGGTTATGGACCGATGATGCTATATAGCTGTAGGCGTCGTTTAAATTTTTCAGTTTTCATTTTGACATTTGACAGTAATAATTTGGAAAATTTCGTAGGAATGCTAAACATGAAGAAAGAATACATGAGCTAATCTTATTCATATATGGGTTTTAAGATACCTGACACACTAACACAAAAAATTTACTAAATTTAAGGAGAATTTTACATTTATATAAATATATCCAAATATAAAAAGCCCTCCAGGGCTCAGCGGTATGTCTGCAGACTTGCACGCTAAAATCCGGGTTTCGATACCCGTGGTGGGCAGAGCACAGATAGCCCATTGTGTAGCTTTGTGCTTAATTTAAAACAACAACCAAATATAAATAAGGCCTGGCATGGCCTAGCGCGTTAAGGCGTGCACTTCGTAATCTTAAGGTCGCGGGTTCGCGCCCGAGTAGCCCCAAATATGCTCGCCCTTTCAGCCGTGAGGGCGTTATAATGTAACGGTCAATCCCACTATTCGCTGGTAAAAGAGTTGGTGGTGGGTGGTGATGACTAGCTGCCTTCCCTCTAGTCTTACACTGTAGATTAGGGACGGCTAGTGCAGATAGCCCTCGAGTAGCTTTGTGCAAAATTCAAAAACGAGCTTAGTATGTAGGAATAGACCAGGGAAAAAATTACTGACGCATATATTATATATTGCACAGCGTAGTCTCAAATTTCTTTTTTCTCCTATAAAAATATGATATTTTTTAAAGAGACGACTTAAGTTTACGAAAGCTATTAAGATGTCAAGTTTAGCCAAAAAACAGTCGACTATTCTGTTGATTATTCTAATATCAGAAGGGTGAGTTCTCCAAAGTTTGAGATGATATTCACGTCAAAATGTGGCATTTTAACATGGAGAGTGCAGAAGTAGTATAGTATTTCATTAACTTCAATATATGATGTCCATCAAGTCGATTCATCATGCCAAGCGACTGGCATTCGTTGTAAAATAATCATTGGTATTGTTTAAAAGAGGAGGGAAAATAAGTAATAACATTTGAAAAAGAAAGGATGATGTAGGGCTAACAAGGCTAATAAATACGAAAATCCCTAACAAGTAGTCAGTGTTACAAGCTGATGGGAATTAGGCATTGATAGATTTAAAACATAATTCAATTTAGATATTTTTATTGAAACCTAAATTCGTGCAAATGAAAACAGTTTAACACTGTAAGTCAGAGGTTTCTTCGAAAACATTTGACTACGTATGTGGGGACTACCTTATGGTTTTGTGCATGTATCCCTCCATCATCCGTAATGTTCACGTTTTTTATCACTTCTATCCATAAAAATAACTTGTAAATAAAACGTACCTGGATACTTATGACATTACCAAGTTATTTACGCAAAATTCAAATTACCTCAAAATTTTGTATGAAATAACTTATAATAAAAAAAGGTTCATGTAATATTTCAACCAAAAATATTTTTAAAAATACAGTATTTCGAACTAATATTTATAAAGAGATAAGTTTCATGGAATTATGTATAAACTGGTATAAATTAGATTCTTCATAGATGAGCTGTGCAAAATTTGTTTAGATTATGTTAAATATAGATCAACTATACAAGACTTAGATTATGTTCTATGTATATCAACTGCACAAAACTATGGAAATCAAGTACACAATTTACTAGTTTAACGAATTCTGGTGCTGTTTGTTGTCTTCAGGCATGAGAGCAAACTTTATATACTTTTTTCATTTTTTAAAGTTTTATTTGATATCTTCATACAGACAGAATATAACGGCTTACAAAGTGTCACTACTGCTGGAGAAATATGCAAATTATCTGTGCTGTCCTAATCTTTCTGCTTTGTTTTAAACGATTTATTTCATGGATGTTATTTGTTTTTAATCACACTTAACTCTTCCTGTAGAATTATATGACATTTTAATTTCTAAAGCTCAGAACTGCTTAAGATTAAAGATTTTGTTGTATTTAGGGTCAATATGAAGAATAATATGTCATTTTCTGGCCTCAAGAAGGAGTGGGGCTTTCTTTCAACGGCCCCATTAGTGAGAAAGCGCAATTCATTAATGTGTTCTAACATATTTGCTGAAATAAAGAAGATGTTTAAATTATTTAGTCCGGGAAATTGCGTTGTTTACTTTACACATATGTCTCAATGTGTCCTAGATTACCCGGGTGTGTGTGGGTTTTTCTTTAGTAAACCCACATCGGGCCATCTGCTGTGTCCGCTGAAGAGAATCAGACTCCTGATTTTAGCGTTGTAAATCCGTAGACTTACCGCTGTCACAGCAGAGAATAGATTTTCTGGGATATTGTAGTCTTTTTATATACAATCGTTAATGAAGAAAAAATTTAATCGTCAAAAGTGCGAGAAAAGCTTTGTTTATAGGAATAGTCAAAGACTTTGAAATGTAATATAATTTGAAAATGAAAACAACTTATTAAATATCTAACGGGTTTTGGTGGTTACAGTATTTTATGAAATGATGTATATTCCGTGTCCAAAAAGTTGTGTAATTTTCGAATATTAAATCTGGTTCAGATCGTTTGTAAAACTAGCGGTGGTGTTACGTTTCTTGTAGCTTATTCAGTCCAGGAACTGAACTACTCTCTTTCTTGATTATATATTTGTAGGAATAATACCCTGTGACTGATACATGCACAAGAGATACCTCCACATTTTGTTGCCCCTTCTAATTGGTTAGCTACAAAAGGAATGTATGTAGTATTGACATTTTTAATATTCGGAGATATCCATTCCAACTTTTGAGTAAGGCAGTTTGTCCTTGATGATAGAATTCCAAGATTCCCACCAACAACTAATTATGATATTTTGATGTCTGCGACAACGGCACCTGAAACCATTTGGATAAATGTGAACACAGGCACCTTTTCTCTGCCATACTAATCCTGCTCCAATCTGAGTAGCGATAAATTAGCCCAAAGTTAGCAAATAACAAAGAAGACCGAAGCTTTCCTGGCTTTGCTTCCTATTATAAACGTTTCGTGGCCAATTTGTCAATCATCGTAATACTTTTGGCATTAATTAAAGTAAATCTTATTTTATTCGGACAAAAGACTGCGTATAGTAATTTCTGTTGTTAAAATGTGTCTTGGTTTGACATAAGTCTAGTCACCTCTCACATTAGAAATCGCGAGTTCGTAAATAATATTTATACATTTTATTAAAATCTCCATACGTCGCCTTTGTATGAAAAAGAAAGTATTTTTGTATGGCAGTAAATTTAACTTCTGTGTAAACCACGAATCATTGAAATGGATGATGAATTTTTAGAGAACCACAAGGAATGAGCGCATGTTACCGAAATATAACTTTATTATACAGTGTAAACTAGGTTATTGACATGGAAATACAGATTGGGGTTTCTTGTCTGCTTGTAAAATGTATGGAATAGAAACACAGTTTTAGCTGGTGCTTGAAGTGAGGAACAAGTGAAGCGGGATGGTTTGAGAAGTTTGTCGTAAAAATACTTAATTAAATATTTGATTTTTGTGCAACAAATGTTTGTAATGCATGCTAAAAGCTTGCCAAATTTTATGAGAATACAGGTAAAGTATTAAAAGTTATCGTCATTGGCGGTGTCAAGTGAGGGAGGCTTAAGCCCCCTCAGCTCCCCAATATTCTTACTTACATATATTCATAAAATATGGAAAACAAATCGTCGTTGTTACTTAATAATTAACATTAAAGAGACATAGATCTGTAGAACTCAACGTCTTCATTAAAACAGAAGTATGTGTCATGCGTCCCACAGCAACGTACTGAATGCACTGAAACTCATGCGCTGTATTGCCGCTCCCTGAGTAATGCCATTCTATCTTGAGCTTTGACGAAGATTAGACAACCAAGTTACAACAGATCATCAGGGATTTCACTTGATAAACCAATTTCACAGGTATTTACCCATTAATTTCATTTATCTTTTATTGAAAAGTAAAACATAGCATGCATGTATAAATGTGTTGTGTATAAGTCAAAACTATGAAGCATTTAGCCGGTGTTGTGTCTTCTGTAAGATCATTTTGCATTGTGTATCAGCCATCCAAAATTGTACTGTTGATTGTGGCATACACTTAAAATTGTGACTTACAATCCAATTAATGGATTGCTCAAGAAAATCATAGAGACTCTGACTAAACGTGGTATTGACCATAATACCTGCATTGGCCAGTGCTATGACGGAGCTGCAGTCATGTTATACTTATGATTAGATAGTAACCTTACATATTAACTGACAAAATAATATTTCTAAACAATTCTAGAATGAATTTTGAAATTGTCATTGGGCTATTTAGAAGTGCCTAATTTAATGTAATGTAGTAGTTACATTATTGTAACAGGTGCTTGTCACACCTATGATAATAAGAACAATATCACAATCACAGTTTGGCCTGCATGAAATGTTACGTTTATTATGTGGACTGAACGCAACAGAAAGACACAGATAACAGCTTATATAATTTATTACAATAAACTATTATATATGTAACAGATATAAAATAAATTATATAATAACAATGACAGATGTTCAGAGTCAACCTTCAAAATTAATTACAATACAAAATGGTACTGGCCTGTGTCCAATATAATGATCCAGAATGAAAGTCCAAAAGTCCAGATCAGAAATCCAAAATTCCAGTCTAGGGTGTGAATTTGGTCCCACGAAGAAATTCCGAAGTTTGAATGGAGAAGTCCAGAAACAATTCACAGTCCAATAAATTTGACGAAGTTCTTTTTACGATGTTTTTGACGAATGTCTCAAATTTGTCGTTTTCCAACTTGCCCCGGTCTCCCCTAAACAGTCCTATACGTGTTGACCTTCAGTATAATCAGTAATTCGAATGAATCGTAAAGATTGACGAAATAAAATCACAGCTTTTGTAGATCTAGCTCCAGTCACAAATCTAAGTTGAATAAACACACAGCAAACGTTGAAAATTTCTCAAACGACGACAACATCTCTTGAATCGAATGAAAACGAATGACTGACTGAATCTTCTCGCATTGCCGTCTGTTTATATACTAGTAGGTTTACTGTATTCTCGAACAATCGCGTAACTTCCACAGAATTCCAGAGTAATCTAGATTCGTTTCGTACAGACACCAGGCCAAAATACATTCTATTTGTAGACAAATGATCGATCTACCTAATTCTAGAAATTTCTACATGAATAACAACATATTTTATTGATTTAAACTTCGAAACAATAATATAAACAACAACAACAAAAAATTTCGACCGATAGATATGGAAATCCAAACACAACACGACATGGCACTTCAAGCGCTTTATACATAACAAAATAATGTGAACTTATGAAGAAACCAGCCTTTCTTTGAAGGTCAACTGAAATTCAGACATTTTTTTTGGTGTTATTATGACCATTCGATATCCAGGCCGCGGGTTTGCTTTGTTCGAGCGCGTGATTCCCGCCTCGAACGCCTTAAGCGTGTGATCACCAAGCCGCTGACCATGGTGTACACTCTACGTACGGCTAAAGAGCGGCTCAGCCCAATCGAGATCCAGATGCAATCCGCACGCCACACACCCCCGCTCACTCCCATTTGCTGCCCACAGTTTTACAACATGTCATATCAAAGCTTTGTTTGTGTTTCCCAATTAGCCATGTAATTTTACATTATCACTACCCTCTAATTAAGTACTTCTGCTATATGGTTAAATATAAACACTTTATCTAACAGTATTTAACGGATATGTTCTGGATTTTCATGCGCTATTAATATAATTTGGTGATTTCAATGCCACAGAGCAGTTGTTCGTAATGTTGAACTATCTTTAGTTGTTATTTTTTCCTTATTCATGAAATGACCCAATGGTATGTATATCTTTTTCCTTAGATTTTGTTCTTTGAAATTAATACTTTTTGTAAGCCCTAATGCCAATATAAGGAGATAAATTCTCATTCGTTTCATATAAACTAAAACAACTTGGAAGTAAGAAGTGTTATTAGCAGTCAGCTGGCTCGAGGGTCACTTTGACGTTCGCGCGCTCTGTATAAAAGAGAGTTATGTTTGTTTACGCAGCTCTCGCTCTCTCTGGTACTTGTCCTCACACTGGAATACACACTCAGATTGGATTAATAAAATGAAATCAAAATCAGCGACTCGTTTTCAAACAAGGACACCAACACACAAGACAAGAGTCAGACATCACCCACCAAAACATAAACTGGTCATACGACAATGAGGTTGATTATGCAACACTACCTGCTACCCAAGAAAAGGCAGCGAGTAGATGGTCCTTCAAACACGTGAGGAGGACAATGGTGATCGTGATGGTGAGAATGCAGACATGACTAATGCGGGATCCCAGCCGCAAGAGGGCACCACTCACACCCAGGGTGAAAAACTACCACTAGGACTTAAGAACCTGAGCCAGCTTCAAGATGGTGGTCCTACCTGTCCAGACTTGAAGAGATACCCAGCCACAGAATAGAGCAGTCAGTCAAGGTAATTCATCAAAAATTGGCGTGATCAGCACTCATGGTTGGAGTACTCTGTGACAAGATGCTGCATTCTGCTTTGCAGGTCGTCTTTTCAGTCACCCACACTTCAGTATAACTGAGAAGTCCTTCACCCGTGAAGGCTTCCAGAACTGGAAGAAGGCGACCATATCACATCACTGAAGTCCCATAATAAGTCTGCAGGACACAAGTTTACCATGCAAGCTTGGGCAGAGTTTGAATTGTAGAAAACAAAGGGTGCAAGAATCCAACATACTTTCGATGCAAGCCATGCTAAAACTGTGGAGGAAAACCGAAATTACATAAAAGCCATAATAGATGCACTGCTCCAAACAGCCTGCCAGAATATAGCCCAGAGAGATCACAGGGAAGATATACAGTCAGATAACAGGGGCAATTTTCTGGAACTACTGGACGTGATTTCCAGGTATGATGAAATCGTGAAAAAGAAGCAGAGTGGTCCTGGCAATGTCAAGTACATGCACCATGATATCCAAAACAAACTGCTTGACATCATAGCTGGAATGATCAGGAAGGATATCAGCAAAGAGGTCACGGAAGTTGAGCATTTTGCTCTAATGGTGGATGAAACAAAGGATGTGAGCATAGAAGAACAGCTGTCCATTGTGGTAAGGTACCTCCACCAACAGAACCTTCACAAGGAGTTTATGGACTTCACAACTGCTGAGGTTCTGGATGTAGATTCATTGCTCAAGAAAATCACAGAGACTCTGACTAAATGTGCTATTGACCATAATACCTGCATTGGCCAGTGCTATGACGGAGCTGCAGTCATATTAGAGAACATTAGTGGCGTACAGGAGAGAGGTATTTCAGGCTGTGTACATCCACTGCTATGCACACAAGCTCAACCTTGTGTTAGTTGTTTGTGTGCACAACGTTCAGGCTGAAGCAGAGTTCTTTGTGACAATTCAGAAGCTGTACAAATTCTTCTCTACATCAGTTGTGCATGAAGAATTTCTGAAGGTACAAAAGAAGCTTGAATCCGTGACACAGCACACAGAGTTGAAGCGACTGTCAGGCACAAGATGGGCTTGTCAACATGCTGCTTCTCTGGCTGTGAAAAGAACCCTCCCTGCCATTGTGACAACCCGAAAGCGTGTTGTGGAGGGAGACAATGTCCGCAGAGCTACTGAATCAATGGGCCTGCGCATCCTTATAGATCAGCAGTTCGTAACGAGTCTAGTGGCCAAAGAAAAACTATTGCTTATGACAAAACAGCTATCAGACCACCTCTAGTAATCTGACCTGCAGCTGGCCTCTGCAGAGGACCTAGTACAATCTATCATCTCTGGTCTTTCAGAAATGAGAACTGAAACAGCATGAAAAGACTTAGAAGAATCTGCTGAAGATATATGTAAGAAAGTGGGAACACACACTGAGTGAGTGTGTCAAGGTGGACAGCGATCTGTTCTCAGACACCTGGACAAGTTCATAATCAGATCTAGTATTGGCCAAAGAGATGAACTAACACCAGATGCTAGGAGACACGCCTTCTATGCTACCATAGACAGGATGCTCAAAGAGCTGAATAGAAGATTCTCCTCTGATGCCTCCAGTGTTCTGATGGGTGCAACTGCACTGAACCCCAAACATTCCACATTTCCAGACAAGCACTCTTAAAAATGGCAGCAAACTATGGTGTTGCAGAGGATGATCTTGCAGTGGAGGTCCACCAGTTGAATTAGCTAATTGCCAGGAAGAAAGACAAGGGGCAGGAAGTATCCACACCATTGGAGCTTGCAACCATGCTGAGCCATATAAGTATACCTTCATGGATCTCCACAAACTTGTATGCACTGCTGTGACCCTGCCTGTCACTTCAGCTGTCTGTGAGAGAAGTTTTTCAAGACATACTTGCACAACAGCAGTGATAACAACCGCACCAGTAACTTTACTGTCATATCAGTAAACTCCAGGAGGACAAAACAACTCGATATTGATACTGTTATCGACACATTTGCTGCCAATTATCAGAACAGGTGCATTGTTTTGAAGTAATATTGAATATAAACACAACATGATGAAAGATAGTTAGCCTGATAGTGATCTTACTTTTCCTCAGAGTGTATTAACTTCACATGGATAATTCGTTTCTGCTATGTAAACTATTTATTTATGTTATATTTCTTTTGATTTGTAGCTTTACTCTTCATGGTATATTAAATTTCAATCTAAGCTAATCTTGATTTTCTTTATTATTATGTATTACCTTGGGTGGAATTTAGGTGAGTTTCCTCTTTTACATATACGCATATTTTCATAAACAGATTATTGCTAATTTATAATAATGAATTATTAATTAGAATATAAGTTTCCAATGAAAACTTCATTGAAAACGCAGTTCAAAATAGCACAACTTTCTGAAATGTACCTTGGAATTAATTGATGTTATTTTGGGAAGCCCCTCTACAGTTTACCTTAGCCCCCACTCCCAACGAAAATATCCTAGCGCCGCCACTAGTTATCGTATGGAAACGTGATTACTTTATGGTCATGATCTTGGTCTCAATGACAGAGCTCATTGACTCCTTCAGTGCACTACTATGTTTCATTTCTATCTTCTCTTACCCAACATTTTAACAAGAAAAAAAACTATATAGATAGTTTCTCTCCCTAGTCTCTTGGTGTTCTCAATATTTATTGCACTTAACTCTTCATTCTGTCGAGACTATTGTTTAGGATGGTGGATTGCCGAATTAGATTGTTTATAGAGAGAGGGAGTGGGAAAATTTCTGTGAAGCTCTGTACATTGTATTTTGTTTCACTGTCGTATGTTGCATCTTGCCGTCCGTATTAGTGCGAAGTCAGCCCGGAATAGGCGGATGATTAGGGCGCTCGACTTATAAACTGAAGGTCGTGAATTCGAATCCCCCTCACACCAAACATGCTAGCACTTTTATCCGTGGGGGCGTTATAATGTTACGATCCATCCTACTTTTCGTTAGTAAAAGAGTATCCCAAAAATTGCTGGTGAGTGGTAATGACTAACTGCTTTCCCGATAGTCGTACACCGCTGAATTAGGGACGACTAGTGCAGATAGCCCTCGTGTAACTTTGCGCGAAATTCGAAAAACAAACTGGTGCGAAAGGAAAGGCCTGGCATACGCTCGTAATCTGAAGGTCGCGGGTTCGCATCCGAGTCGCGCCAAATATGCTCACCCTTTCAGCCGTGAGGGCGTTATAATGTTACGGTCAATCCCACTTTTCTTTGGTAAAAGAGTAGCCCAAGAGTTGGCGGTGGGTGGTGATGACTAGCTGCCTTCCCTCTAGTCTTACACTGCTAAATTAGGGACGGCTAGCACAGATAGCCCTCGAGTAGCTTTGTGCGAAATTCCAAAACAAACAAACAAAAGCGAAAGGAAAAAGTAAAGAGAAGGTGAGATAATTGGCATACTTCTAAACAATTACTAAAGTACTGGAGTGATTTCAAATCTACTCATTGATGGCTTCTGGACTTCCTGAATAGAAGTTGGATGCCATCCAACCACATTTGAAACCCTGGTTCTATCATGACGCCAAAGGTCTCAGCCATTGAAATCATATACCGTTTACTTTTGTAGCTTGAACAGTCAAGGAGCTTCCGTATTTTTTCATGACACACTTGTATTATGTCCCACTGGATCTTCTGTCTGTATGAGTTCTTTGATAAATTGTAGCTGCAACATTGACCAGAGAGATATTTTCGCATTTTGGTGCCTTCTTTTCTGATTAGTCAATTGCAGAAATAGTGTTGTTTCTATGTCTTTTTGGCACTTTTAGAGAAATTTAAACCCTGATCTGAAAAATGTCTATATACACGTTAAATGTCCTGTCTGTATAATTTCCGATTAATGTTAGGCTTGGGTTTATTTACAGTTAATCTTATATTCTGATAACTTTATATCACTCCTTGGGTGTCATGATATAAATAACTGTTTAGTATAAATATTATTAATTAATCTATTTTGTGAGTAAATATTTTGTAATTGTTTATTTTTGTCATAACAAGAGAGTTAGAAGCAATTATTTCAAAGTAAATGTTATGGTAAATTTAATTACGATACTTGGTAAGAGCCGTCCCTTGTGCTTATAATTCACTGACGTAGAGATTATTGAATATTGCGTGAAATTTATTGATGTTAAGGATATATTGCGAGTAGACGATGTAGAAATAAACATATAAATAGTATGAGATGAGCAGGAACCAGCAAACAAAGCAGACGAGAAACAAGTCGCCTAAAAAAGACGTTCAGGTAGAGAAAGAATGTCGAACAGTTGATATATATGAAAGCCAGGCTAAATATTTTGAAAGAGATATGAAGAACAGTTGACTTTATCAAAGAAAGTTTTAAAGTAATTGAACTTGCCTATTGGACTTTGACAAAAAGTGGATGTTTATTGGAAGTAGGCCTAGATACGAGTTTAGAATATAAGGCTACACCTTGATAACTTGACGAAACGTGAGTAAATTATGCTCAGATAATTTGAGAACAGTAATTAAAAAAGTAGTTTGGCAACTGAAATTCTAAAGCAATTGAATAGTCCTAAGCGAACTCTTGACAAGAAAAAAGGAACTATATAGCAATGATCACTATAGAGAGAATAATTTGTTTCACATACATTTAACCAGTTCCAGATACATATATTATCTTGAAAACGGGTGAAGTAAGTACTGTTATTTTTTCTCTTTTTATAATTTACCGCTGACAAGTAACAGATACCTGCTGTAGAAGAATCGTAACCCCGACGACAACAAGAATACATTATATATTTACACTATTAGAAATATAAATAAAAGCTTCTACTTGACAGTTGATTGACGAGCACAATCTTAATGGAACATCTGGAATTCTAAAAGTATATACCAAGTTTGGTTGATATCTGTCAAAAAAACTATATATGCTTCATATAAATGAACAATGCACAATATTTTTAACACTGTATCTTACAATATCGTATATGTTTTGCACACCCATAAATAATTTAGCGGCTTTAAGACATTTATGTCTTTCTTACTGATTTTACCAATGAATCTCCAAGTCAACAAGATCACAAATAATCTTCCATCTCTTGGAGGCACACAACCAGTTAGTTGTCCCTGAACCCTCTCGCAAATGTTACTGTATACGAAATATCCTCTGAGAAACTTAAAACGCAAAAAATATTTATGTCTTAAATATCGTTATGATAAAACAGTATAGAAGTTTCACTCAAAGTAAGTTTTAATATCACGCCTTTTTTCTTTTTACTTATGTCTGCTTGCAGTGTCAGCTCCTAGTATTTTTGAAAGGACTACTGAAAGCTGTTGTATATCAAAACTAAAGTCTTCCGCCATTCGTAGTAATTCACATTATATCTAATGTGAAATTAATATGTATAATATAACGCTACTTCTCACGTTAAATCTCTCTCTCTTTTATCATTATGAGAATAACTGGCTTATCCGAGTTTGCTTAAGGCAGTGGTTCCCAAACTTTTTCAACTTGTTACCCAATTTAACATGCCACATTAAGCATGTTACCTCTTTCACAAAATGTTTTCAACATTGATATATATGGCTAAATTAAACGAGAGATATATTGCACTTTATTTATTACACTTTATTTATTTACAATTTATTTATATCATTTATTTACACTGAATTACACTTTTAATTATTGTATTTGATCATTATGCATTTCTAATGAATAATGCCAAAGATGTCAAAAACATCAGTGGGATGGATGGAGTTGCATACATGAAGCTAGTTTAGGAATTCTTGGCTTTGTGGTTGAAAGTGCCAGCCTGGCATCGTTTGCAACATTCAAGCGAGTCCTCTTTTTTGTTTTCATCCCCAGCACGGTTGAGAACCCCTTCTCGCACAGGTACGTTGTTGAGAATGATACCAACAACTTCAAGGCTCTCTTGGACAGAGTTGACAGGTCAGCTAGTTGTGAAATCCAAAAGGAATCTGCATTTTGGTTTTGGAATTTGACTTTCAAGGCTTCATTTGCTCGCATTGTGATCCACTCCTCCTTTGCAGGGAAATCATAATCATGAATGGCCTCATCAGGTAAAGAAAAGGGATGAATGATCCACTGAAGACTGGCTGTTTTTAGGTCACTCTCTGGAAAGTAGTGCTGCATGCTTGTTTCAAGCCCCTTCAAATGGTCGCTCATCTCTTTGTTGATGGTCTGTAAAAGTGATCCAGTATCATAACTATTATCCTCAACAAACTGGTCAAGGGTGGGAAACTGAGCGATCACTCCTTTCTGCAAGCGTCGAATCCAGAGTCTCAGTTTTCCCAGAAATGCAGTCACAGGTGATGGGCATCAATGACAGTCGTGTTTTGGCCCTGGAGTTGTAGATTATCACTGTTCAGCTCCGCAAATATGTCAGCCAAGTAACAAAGTCGAGCAAGCCACTCCTTATCAGTGAACTTGGTAGCAAAAGGAGATTCTTCTTGTTTCAGAAATTCCTGAAGAGCCGTTCGGAGTTCAATGACTCGACGTACAACCTTGCCTCGTGACAACCAGCGAACATCGGTGTGGTAGAGCAGAACTTGATACTGCTCTCCCATTTCCTTGCACAGCCCCCTGAATATGCGCGAATTCACATTCCTAGACTTGATGAAATTGACGATTTTCAACACATCTTCAAATTTCAGGTTACCAGGCGGGCTTTTTGATCCAAAAGAGTACCAATGAATGATGCAATGATCTACAGAAATTTCTGGATTCACAGCTTGTATGAGGTCCCGTAATCCACGATTACGACTCATCATCGATGGTGCTCCATCGACGGAGACCTAGATTAAAAAAGAAAAACTATTCTAGATTGCGTCAGTTAGTCATTCTAAGTTATCTTTTGCGTTATAATTATATGATTTTAATTTAATTTAATTTATTTTGGTACTTTAGTATTTTAGTACGACAGGCACGATACTTTTTTGTGAATTATGTATAAAATATTAGCTACACTACAGCTACTTGTACAATAAATAAAACTATATGACTATATGCCATGTAATTCATTGTATTTATACTAATCTAGACTTTATATAAACATCTCTCCCTACCTGTTGAACGCTGTTCCAATCCAATCCATTCGTGGTAAAGAAACTGTTGATAATATTGAAGATATCTTCTCCCTTCGTGGTTGTCAGCAGATCTTCGCATAATAGGAACTCTTCTTTGATCTTGTCCTGGTGGACGTAACGAATGAACCCAAGGAGAACAGCTACGTCACACGATTCATCAAATTGCAAGGAGAATTTGCTATATGAGCTGTCCTTGATCTCTGTTGTAACTTGGGACAGAATATCTGATGCCATGTCATCGACTCGTCGGCGGATTGTGTTGTTTAATAGAGATATGACACTCAGTTTCTTCGCTTAATCCTTCCCAAATACCTTGCTTACCATCTCGTATGCACAAGGCATATATGCATCAGATTCTCTGCAATGGTGTGGCATTTTTGTTATTCAGCAACTTTATATGCAACAAAGTAAGATGCTTCGACCGCAGCTTGAAGCTTTTGGGCTTGAATTCCAAATGAACCGAACTGGATATTCTTCACTGCTACAGCCCGCGCTGAAAATAAGCCTGATCCTCATTTTGAAGATTCGGATGGCACTTCTGGAGGTGAGCCGAGAGTTTTGATGGTTTGAGGCTTTCATTTGTCAACACTTTGTGACATACTACACATTGTGGCCGATCCTCTCCACCAGAAGGTAAATTCACAAAGGCAAAGCGAAGAAAGGCGTCAGAGTAGGTGCGCTTTTTAGACATTTTATTGTTTAATCTGCAGAAAAAGAAAAACTGCATAAAAAAGTGTGAACAATGTGAACTTATTATTTATTTTTTCATAGTGTTCTAGATAGCATTAAAAGAGCTTATTCAGCATAGGAATGATATAATAGTAGGTAAATGCTAACTATACTGCACAGGGCAGTACACATACACACCAGGTTTTGTCTACCTCGGCTGATGCTCACATAGAAACTGACAGTGTGAAATAGAGGCAACCTCAGGCAGTGAGTGACGCGTACTGGACACGTCGATGAGTCATCAGGGTTACTGAGTGACTTGTGTTCTGAAGCATACTTGTCAAAATACTTTTAGATTACCACACTCTTAGATACATATTTTTTTTCTTTTCTACTACTATATATTAGTTTTTGATGTTTATTGTTATTTGATTTAACTTTATTACATACTTAAAATAGGTTTAATTTACTACTTTACATACTAAGACTAATTTAACATTAATCCTAATACCAGCTACCTCAATGTTTTCTCGATTTTCAGAATTTTAACTTTTTTCTGTCACCCCTCCATTACCCCGATAAATTGTTAAATTATCCCCAGTTTGGGAACCACTGGCTTAAGGTATGAGACTTCTTTGTTTTGTATTGTTTATTCATTATTTTATGTTTTCTTTGTTGTATGTTGATTTAAAAGCTTGTCTTTTCATCAGTTTGTTTTTAGCCAAGTGCAAAGCTACACAAGAGAGTATCTGTGTTGTGTTTGGAAGGGTTATAAGACTTCAGGTTTTCTGCTGAACCACTGGGTGGAAGAAGATTCTTTCTGAAGTCCACATGAAACTACATAAGGTCTGTATGCGCACAGTAATCTCTAATGTTGAACTAATAGACTAAAGGGAAAGCAGTCAGCCAATGACACTCGTTATCAACTCTTATGTTGTTCTTTCTGCTTGTATTGTTGGAACTGACTGTAATTCTTATAGCACATCCACAGCCCCGAAGCATAGAAGCTTTTTTGTGGCAACGGTTTGCAAACCGTGAATTTTCGGATTAACAGGCGGTCATGCTAATGTTAAGTTGAATACTTTTAAGGCCTGGCATGGCCAAGTTGTAGAGCGCTGGACTCGCAGTTTGGGGTAGTTCGAATCCCCACCACCCCAAACATGGACCTTCTTTGAGCCGTTGTGGATATTATAGTTGACGTTCAATCTCACTATTCGTTGGTAAAAGAGCTGACGGTTGATGATGATGACCAGCTGTCTTCCTTCTGCTAACTTAAGAACAGCTAACACATATAGCCCGCGTGTAGCTTTACGTGAAATTTAAATCAAACAAAGAAACGTTACTTTCAAAAAGATTCATTCACTAATATAATCTTAATAAAATTTATTATTATCAAACTGTTGGCTATAGATTTTCCGTTGTAATATGTGTATATGTATATATATATATATATATGTTTAGCACAACGCTACACAATAAGTTATTTGTGTTCTCCTATTGTTTCTGTTGGCTGTTATGAAGGAACTGCATGTCAATCTTACGATAACAATAAAGGAAGAAAGTTGTTGTCTTTAACCGGTAACCTTAAAATGAAACAAATAAGTAAATTTCATCCAAGGATATAGACTGGTGTTCTGTAGCTTTGCATAGTTTGTTGAATTATACTGAACTAGTTAATAATAGAGAAAGTCACTAACCTGTGGAAGACAGCTGACATATCCTGTTTGGTGATGTAATGATACTAGTGAATATAAAGTAATATACTATGGCACTACTGCACTTTTTGTCTCATATTATCTACAGATTTCAATGTATTAAACTACAGCTATGAAAGAACAATGGGCTTGTTAAGGTAAAGTTAATCCGACATCATCCAGGTGAAGAGGAGAGTGCACGATCTCTTTTTTGTTTGTTTGAAGTAAACTTAGGCCATGTTGTATTTGGACAACATGGATAATGTCTATCGAATTTCTTGGAATAAAATTGGTTGACAATGTTCATGGGCAAGTCCTGTTTGCTATCGAGGGACGTTTATCAACTACCACCCCATAATCATTCGTTCTGATATATTGAAAAGTAATAACTAGCTAGAATTTGAAATTTTGTGTAAAAACGCTGATGAAAGACTTCGTAGAAATAATCGGATTATGTTGTATCAGCTGGATGTCGTGTTAAGTTAATTTTTTGCTACAAATTTTGTCCAGTATTAAGGAAGAACAAAGAATATTAGCTTAAGTCAGCTGTTCTGCTGGGCGTGAGTGAGCAAGTCTTTCTTTCATACTGCTGAATATGGTAAAACATGGTTTGTGCAAGTATGCTATATCGCCGTGTATAGGCTTAGTATCGTGAATAAAATATTATATATGCTTTGAGTCTCTCGGCTATATTCATCTGTTTAAGTTAGAGTGTGTAACCTTCAATACTACATTGAATATCTGAAATACTTTTAGAGATAATATTAATAATGTCCAAGAATATGAAACACCAAGGAATTAACCAACTGATTAAAATGTTATTAAAGTATTGTCTTATATAAAAATAAAATACTTGGAAATATATAAAACGTGTAATAAATTGAAAATATTTGCAAAATTGTGATTTTGTGTAAATTCGCGTATTCGGTGTGATCGAGCCTAACAATGCTTAAGGACAACAAGGGACCTATTGGTCCATTGAGGCTGCCTCTAAACCAAACTAAAATTACTGAATAATTTAAAACCCTCAAAACAAGTCCTTATCATTCACTTAGTCATTAAGCTTTTTCTTAAACTCACTTAAATTTAAAGCCTTCATAACAACTCGTTCTAAAGGCCAACTACCTTATTAGAAAAATAAGAATGTCAAACCATTTGTAGGACAAGACTTCCCTTTATGAAACCATGTGCACTATTTAATAAAATTCTAAACTTTGTTAAATGATTTTGGAAAGCATCTTTATCAGACTTTTCAAAACTTTGCCCACAACTGGTACAATATTAATTGGTCTATAGTTACTGGAATAATTGCGCGAAATTCATAAACAGACAAACAAATCTTATTGTTATAGTTTAATGTATAACTTGATATTAGGTTATTTTCTACACACAGCACATATACAGAGGTTTGAGTTTGGTGTGTTATGGCAATATTGAAATGTCATCCCGTGATTGCAGTACATTCCACCTCATGCGGTCATGCTCTATCTCAAGACCTTGCATCGTGTAAAATATTTTTCGTGAAAAAAAAAAAGCAGTCACTCGAGATAAACGTTTTTTTTTCTTAGAGTGTGCTACAATTTTCAGAACATGAGTTTTCAGAGAAAGAACAATTTATTTTGCCCTGTAAGACTGTACCCTGTAGTGCAACATTCATTAAAGTTTTCACTGTTAAGTTGTCGTATCTAATCCACACCACAACTCCATGCTTACTTTCCATAATCCATCTAAGTGTTCGAGAAATCCATAGGAGCTGTGTCTGACGACTTTACCGACATGTCTTCGTAAGAAATAGCATGAATATACATCTCATTCTTCAACTGCTTGAGGTAGATAACAGTTGAGCGTATAAATCACATCTAAAATATATTTATGATCTATAATACGCTAACTATGATACAATGTAATTTTGATGCATTCTATTCCACAATGGCTTTGGTACTCATGTGACTTGTTGATTTACATATATAAAACAATTATTTGTCATAACATACTCGTATCTATTTTCTCTTAAGACAATTAAGAACTCATGTTATCCATGTATTTTTGTTTAAAATATCAGTAATAGAAAGGTGGATTTCTCCTGAAGCTTAATTGTCCAGCTTTATGATAAAAAGGGTTCATGAAGTGTTTTGAATGCAGCTTCATTGACTTGACACCAATTATCAGTGAAAAACTTTATCATAGCTTTATTTGAATTTATTTGTATTAAAAGCTAAGGTAATACAGCGGTCGATAACAATAATTTAAAAACGAAGCCTGAGAGTCAAAGCTATATTTTAGCTTCATTTCTTATTTGTTTGTTATTAATTTTCCCCTGATGGCTGACAGGTTGGTCGGAAGTACCTCGCAGACCACTTTTTGAACAACCCAACTATAGGTCATTGGGTATGAAATGTGTACGTGTTTTTAGCTGAGCGACTGTAATAAATATGGAAATATTCGATGAACTATCAAAAGTATTCCGATCGCCAAATAATATAAAAATTCAGCTCACTATATATTAATCTCACAGCCTATTGCTCCAACGGCGCTTAGATCAAATTTAAAATAACCAACTGAGCGACACATTTTATTTTTTAATATGATATCGTTTATAAGTAATTATAACATACGCTTCCTAAAATTATCTCTCACAGGCAAAAATATCACTACGCGAAGCATGTGAAACAGCTTACACATCAAAAAATAAATATTGACTTACAACTATAAATTAAGGCAGGAGGCGCTTTTCGGAAATGAAGGATTGAACCTTACCACGGTGGTAATCCCGAGAACAGAACAAACGCCAACATCAAACAACTTAATTAGGAAGTTAAACCTTGATTTGTTAGCAGCGAGACAATGGGCCGCTGGAGGCGCTTATTTGCTATGTTAACTCAACACAACAGCCCTTTGACTGCACCTCCCTTTCTACCCAAGGATTAAGTCCTTTTATATCAATGAAAAATTATGATTCAGACAGTAACAAAATCATTGTAATTATATGTTTAAAACTGACTCGAATACGGTTGTTGTCAATCTGGTGTCTTCAATAGTCGACCAGAAGCCAATGAAAATTTCTTTGATGTGTGTGTGTCTCTGAATGAGATGACATTGTCAACGGAATCATGTTACTAGGATTTTGTTCCTTCACTATAACCTTTTGGTTGTTTGGAGTCGAAAAAAGATGGTTACAAAATAGATGATGGTTAAAGTAGATTAACGACTTTGTCAAATTATTGACGATAATTTATAAGATAAACTATAAGTAAATTATCAGGCCTGAGAAATGATGGTTCCATTAGCGGATTGAACATAAGGTAGGTTTATATGTATAAACTTGTCTGTTGCCACATACAATGTCGCCCTCATCTGTAGTCTTAAAAGTTTGTATTGTTTGTTTGTTTTGAATTTCGCACAAAGCTTCTCGAGGGCTATCTGTGTTAGCCGTCCCTAATTTAGCAGTGTAAGACTAGAGGGAAGGCAGCTAGTCATTACCACCCACCGCCAACTCTTGGGCTACTCTTTTACCAACGAATAGTAGGATAGACCGTCACATTATAATGCCCCCACGGCTGAAAGGGCGAGCATGTTTGTTGCGACTGGAATGCGAACTCGCGACCCTCTGATTACGAGTAGCACGCCTTAACACGCTTGGCCATGCCGGGCCTAAAAACTTGTAACTTATTAAAATAGCGAACTCATCTAGTTCAGTTCTGATGGGGCCTGGCATGGCCAAGCGCGTAAGGCGTGAGACTCGTAATCCGAGGATCGCGGGTTAGCGCCAAACGTGCTCGCCCTTTCAGCCGTGGGGGCGTTATAATGTTACAGTCAATCCCACTATTCGTTGGCAAAAGAGTAGCCCAAGAGTTGGCGGTGGGTGGTGATGACTAGTTGCCTTCCCTCTAGTCTTACACTGCTAAATTAGGAACGGCTAGCACAGATAGCCCTCGAATAGCTTTGTGCGAAATTACAAAAACAACAACAACAGCGGTTCTGGTTTAGGTTGTTAACAAATAGCTTCTTTTTGTATAAAGTTTCAAACTTTAAACATACCTAAGATGGTGTATACTTAGTCTTTAACTACTTTGTAGTTAACACAAAGCAACACAGTTGGATGTCTGTGCTTTGTCCACTACAGGTATTGAAACCCGGTTTTTTAGCGTTTAAGTCTTCAGAGTTACGTTCAGTGTCGTAGATATAACTCTACCCAACATGTTTGCTCATTAGACTGTTAAAAACAGGCTTTAAATAACTTGTAAATTTAGTGATAAATAATAGAGCCGGTGTACGTGATCACGCGTTTAGCGAATGTGACATTGTTGTACATTATTTTGTAGTTTAAAATTTTCAGATTTAGAGTACTCATCTCTCCGTAAAATTTCAAAATTTAATTATAAGCCAGCGTTTTAGTATTTCTTCAAACACTGTTGAGTTACATACCCAAACTTCCCCTAGGTGGACTCAGTAAATAGCCTGGTGTGGTTTTGCTATAAGAAAACACACAGACATACCCAAACTTAAACTTTATCAAAACCTTCTGAGGGCTTAGACTACTTTGTGTACGTTAGAAATAACTTTTGTATCAAAGAACGTGTTCATAAATAATCAGGGCTGAAATTATATCAAACAAATATTTTTGTTTATGAGGTACTGTCAATAACATAAATGGTTATGACCTATATGTGACCTTACATTATAGCACAAAACCCTTGGGTTTCCATCTGACCGGTGTTTGAGTTTATTGATTGTTTTCATAGATTTTCTGGTTTCCATAAATATAATTTATTCTGTCGTTTTTTTTCTTTAAGTGGACCATAAAGATTTGTGTTGTTGTCACGTTGAAAGGAAATATATCAAGTTAACGGTTCCTTTGTCCAAGTAAAGATCACTACTATAGTGTTGCCACTTCTCCAATTTAAGAGATAACGGATGAAAAATGCTAAAAATACAACTGTTGTCAGTTCGCCGTTTATGCAAGTCTGCAAATGTATCGCTATAAATGATTGTTATAGAATATCACTATAGTCTGGCCTGGCATGGCCTAGCGCGTTAAGGCGTGCGCTTCATAATCTGAGGGTTGCGGGTTCGCGCCCGAGTCGCGCCAAATATGCTTGGCCACCCAGCCGTGGGGGCGTTATAATGTGACGGTCAATCCCGCTATTCGTTGGTAAAAGAGTAGCCCAAGCGTTGGCGGTGGGTGGTGATGACTAGCTGCCTTCCCTCTAGTCTTACACTGCTAAATTAGGGACGGCTAGCACAGATAGCCCTCGAGTAGCTTTGTGCGAAATTCCAAAACAAACAAACAAATCAGCATAATCTATTATCATACACGTCTGATTTAGTTCTATTACTCATTGTTTGAGGAGTAACTGGCCCCTATCAGGGCAATGACCATGCACTATCTGCACATACACTTGGTGCAAATAAATGATTTCCATTTATAATTCCTTAATTATTTGTACTTTCATTTGATAGGCATCAACTGTAAAACATTTACATAAATTCCTTTTTATCAGTTAACCCCTGAACTAATGTGGAGTCTAGTTTATAGGTGGCCTTTTACTTTTATTTTAAAAATATATATTTGTTTGAGGCGTACATTGTTTGTTTTTGCTTTATGAATTTCGCGCAAACCTACAAGAGGGCTGTCTGCGCTAGCTGTACCTAATTTAGCAGTGTAAGACCAGCGGGAAGGCAGCTGGTCATCACCATCCGTTGCCAACTTTTGGGCTACTCTTTTATCAACGAATAGTGGGACTGGCCATCACATTATAACGCCCCCACGGCTGAAAAGACGAGCATGTTTGGTGCGACGTGGATTCGAACCTGCGACCCTCAAATTATGAGTCGAGCGCCTTAACTACCTGACCATGCAGGACCATTAAGGGGTAAAACTAGTTGCCTTCTCAGGGTAGGGTTGTTGTGTTTTTTTCAATTCAAAGGTGATAATCCTTATTAGATCCCTACTCTGAAGCCTCCCGCTAGTACAGCGATAAGTATACGGATTTACAACGCTAAAATCAGGGGTTCGATTTCCCTCGATGGGCTCAGCTGATAGCCTGATGTGGGTTTGCTATAAGACAAACAAACACACACCTCTTTGAGTAAAGATGTGTAACAAGAATAACAAATAAGTATACAAAGAAAGACCGTTTGAATTACTACAAGGAAAAACATTAATTAAATATGCTTAATAAGTATGAATATCTGTTTATTTTTGGTGACAACTATTCGCGATAATTTTTTTCTAAAATTTATATCACCAAAATTTAAATGTATATAGGCGTTTTAGATTCAATATCAGGCTCTGAAATTCACGCTGTTTAATCGGGCCTGGTCAGCTAGTATATATAACTATCAATTAAACGATAATATTATTTGGCTATGTATACTATTATACTATGTATAACAGTCATCTAAGCTGCAATAATGCCCATTACTGAAATAAATTCAGGTGACGTGGAACTACCATGTGACTAAAGCCATTAAATGTTATCCTCAAGACTATATCATTCAGGTATTTAGTTAATATTTATCATACACTTGCAATTTCAATGGGAAACTGTATTAAATAACAAACGAAACATTTTAAACTAAAAATGGCCAAAATATTCTTCAAATTCAGAGAACAGGCGGGACTTTTACAATACACATTTAACAATGTGAGTTACATGCATTTCTAAATATATATTAAACTGAAAGAAAAATAGATATTAAAATAAATATATATTAATAAATTAGTTACACCTCCCTCAGAAAATTAAAAGTTGGTGTTACACGATTTGTAATTAAGATATTATATGTATATATGTTGTGAACAATACATTAAACATAATACATCGTCAAATAATTATACAAATTCAATAATCATGACAGTATATAACACAATCAATATAAATAACCTTATGATCGAAGAATTATATAGTACGTGAAAGTGCTTAAACACAAATGTTTTACTTTTGGTCAAGAGAATCAACAATCACACGACTGAAGGATCCTTCAAAAGTTGGGATAGGTTTCAAAGAAGAAATAGTAATTTTGTCAAAGAGAAAAACATTTTACCTAATTTGTGGCCCAAAGAAACGTTTCATGATTCTGTCACATGTCTTGTTGGTACTTAAATGACCTCCCATGGAGAATCCCATAGAAAACTTTCTATATTTCAGAAAAATATGCTTTGGGAACAATGAGTAGGTAAACTATAGCCCCGTCCTCTGAAGCTGGCACATCCGGAGGTCTTCATTTCCTCATGAACACACTATTTTTGAAATGTAACTATTTGAAACTTTATTCAGCTCATTTTTTGGGCTTCCTTCTAAACTCTAGTCTTACACTGCTAAATTAGAGACGGATAGCACAGATAGCCATCAAGTAGCTTTGCACGAAATTCAAAAACAAATACCTAGATTTTACTCCAAGTACTGTTGGTCCGGAAACTAGATCAGATGTCAAATAAAGATAATCAAGTGGAACATCAACAAACTCATTTTCAATACTCTGAACAATAACAAATTCACCAATGACATAATTCGAATATGAAGGCAGTATACCTTCTAACAGGGCCCGGCATGGCCAAGCGCGTAAGGCGCGTGACTCGTAATCCGAGGGTCGCGCCAAACATGCTCGCCTTCCCAGCCTTGGGGGCGTTATAATGTGACGGTCAATCCCACTTTTCGTTGGTAAAAGAGTAGCCCAAGAGTTGGCGGTATGTGGTGATGACAAGCTGCCTTCCCTCTAGTCTTACGCTGCTAAATTAGGGACGGCTAGCACAGATAGCCCTCGAGTAGCTTTGTGCGAAATTCCAAAAAACAAACAAACAAACCTTCTAACAACAGTGGATGAGTCGTCCAATATCAAGTAGATAGAATACGTACGGGTATAGGATTAGCAGTGTTGTTTTGTTAAAGGCGGCGAACCAAAAGACACAATAGGTTTAAATTCCTCCCTAACTATAAACTTTTTATCAGTGGGCAAATCAACAAGACACGAACGCGTTGGTGTTTCCTCCTTTTCTTTTTCAAATACCAACAATCGTACATAATATGACCAGGTTTTTCACAAAAATGACAGACAGACCTGAATTAAAATAATTAGTTTATGTTTTATGATTAAGTTTTATGCTAACTGTTATAATATTTTGAACTGGAGTAGCTGAATTTTTAACAACATTTTGAACTTTAGTTGATTGAGCACATTCAGGTTTGTGCTGAGATGACAGAAATATCTCTTTAAGGAAAATGATTTTATGTGTTAAAGTATAATCATCGAAAAGAGCATCTGCTTCTTGTTGTGTTTCAACTTTCTTTTCATCCAAGTAAGTTTTGAAGTTGTTACATGCACAACGTTTAAATTCCTCAATTAGACATAATTGTATTAGTTTGTTGAAATTGTTGCCAATACACCATCGATCAAAGAAACCTCTTTTTCGTGATAAAACCTGTTGGTGATAATCCTCTTATACTAACTTACATGCCTTAACCTTATCGTAATCCTTACAGTCTTCTAGAGAGAATGTGGCATAAGCTTCTTGTGTTTTACCAGTTAAAACACTCTGCAACAATAATGACCCCTTTCATTGGTTTGGGCAACTTTCTCAAAATTTTGAAAACCTTTACCAAATTCATTTTCATTATATGGTGGTACTTTAGTATGCTGAGTGAGTTCAAAATTTTCATTTTTGCCCTGGTCGATCAAAATTGAGTTTAATTTCCATTTCTTTCAGCTTAATTTCTTTCTCGGCTTCGATACTTGCAAGTTCAGCCTCGAGACATTTATTTTCTCTTTCAACTTTGATACGGACTTGTTCAAGCTCGATTTCTTTCAGTTTTAGCTAGATCTCTAAATTATCTTTATCACTCAACTCTGATTGACCAGTGGAGACACTAAAGTTACGAATTGAGATGGTTTCTTAGCTATTTATTCTTATCTCATTGATTAAGCCATATAGATTTACCTACAATTTTGTTAGTTGTCTGTGTTATTGTTTTATGTCAGTCCTTTGTTCATCCAGTAAGGTCCTCTGATACATTTATTTTTATATTTCAAGTATCTTTATTTTATTTTGGCTATTCCACAGCTCACTTACAGGATTTTTAATTGTTTTCTAAACTTATCTGTCTCTTGTCTTTTCCACTTTTGCAGATACCAGTACGCCTTTAACTAAAACCTGGAAGATTTTATTATGCGAGAGTCGTTTATTATATACCACACATTCCTTGTTTTGGCTATATTAACATCCCAATTGCTGTATTATACTCTAAGAATGTCTAATCACACATCTATATAAAGGGTAAGTATTAAATGAAGTTCCTGTAAATTACATGAGATATAAGATTCAGAAATACACTTAATTTGCTATATTTATGAGTCACAACAAATGTTGGTACATTTTCTATTTGTACAGAAAATGTAAACAGCTTTAATTAAAACAGAACGAACTTCAAAGCTTGTAACACAACAGATAAAACAAAAAAAAATAATCTGATATCCATATTAAATAAGTTATGTGCGAATTTCTCCAATAATTTAGGAACAATCGTATCATGCTTGTAAGCAGACTTGGGGCGTGCCGAGGGTGGGTATTCTCATCTATATGGCGTAGCTCTTCAACAAGAAACACTAAAACTTTCTTATAAGGTCACTCAAGCATGATAGGGTCTAGGAATAGGTTTCAGGGTCGCTGAGACTGGATACAGTATCAGATTTGGCGTTCCTGGCATTTCCTAGTCATCCCTGAATGCCATCGTTGAAACTGTGTTCAGAACCCTCACTCGCAAGTTAACGAAACCTCGTGTGACATTCGTGCTTAGGTAGCACAGGTGTCCTAACGAAGCTTGTTTTCGGGTAACTGTAGAAGTAATTGGGAATAATGGAAGAGTTTGATTGGTGTAGTGGTATTTATGGATCATGACGGGGTCTTTGAACCCTGCAGCAAAGCAACTTTTGAATGACAATACGATTCATAGGGTTGGCTCAGCAGGGCTTTACGAATCTGAACGTTACTGAATACAAGGTTAAAGTATGTAAGTAAACGGTCGTTAATTGTTTCTCTTTATACATAGTTCTGGTCGCACCACAGTAAGCAGATCATACAAGAGTTGAAACTGGTACTAAACTTAAGTACCAGTACTTCACATACACGATTATTACATCAAGACCTGAAAAAGTAATAAAATTAATTGTACAGAAACTATAAAGTGTAACATTAAATAATATATACGTGGAAGAAAACACATTTGAAAATCATTAGTACTTAACTGAAGACTAGCAAAACTTCAACAAGAGCAAAAAAGCAGTTTATCAGAGATCAAAACAATGGCTCTCAAACGTTTTTCTTACGAGCAATCTGTATTTTTGTTTTGTTTTTATTTGTAGACCACAATGGGATCTATACTATGCTACTTCTTTTCTGTAATTACGGAACATTTGCACAGACCACATGTTGAGAATCGCTGCCAAAAACGAAAAATATTATAATAAAAATAGAATATTAAATAATTAAGCGTAAAACAGACACGATTATAGATTCTTAAGAGATTATACACGAAACATTAGTGTTGTAACTAAAAGAAAGTATAAGTCTAACTTTATTAGAGAACTTCAAAATCTTCAATTAAACATTTCTGATTACTGAAGTATTACCAGATGTTCTGAGCCTGATTTCAATAGCAATTTATGTAAATTGTAGATTAAAAATAATTTAGTTTTATTTTTCAGATTTCATTCAAGTCTGGTAACGCCTTTAATATGTTTACACATGATTTTAATACTTATGAAATGAGAAACCATCGAAACGCTTGATTTCCTATTGAAAAAAAAACTTTCATAAACATTATCGGGTTTTTTAAACGATTCTGATAAATCAGTAATTCGTGTTAGTTTGTTTTAGAATTTCGTACAAAGCTACTCGAGGGCTATCTGTGCCAGCCGTCCTTAATTTAGCAGTGTAAGACTAAAGGGAAAGCAATTAGTCATCACCACCCATCACCAACGAATAGTAAGATTGACCGTAACATTATAACACCCCCACGGCTGAAAGTGTGAGCATGTTTGGTACGATGGGGATTAGAACCCGCGACCCTCAGATTACGAGTCGAACGCCTTAACCCACCTTGTCATGCCGAGCCAACCAATCTTATAACAGGGGCTTTGGTAAAAGAATTTTCGATATTAATATACACAGTCGTCAACAAAACAACAGTAGCAAAAATTCTGATTGTGAGAGAAAATTGTCTTTCATTTCTTTTTCTATCTGTCAAGTATATATTAAGTACTCATCAATGACCTTTATATCATCAGTAAGTCATAGCCACTGGCGTAGGAGTCGATTAGTAAGGAGAAAATAGCACCGCAAATTCTGGCTCCAATAGTTTTGCGGTAAAAATTACCAAAATTATTCAAGCATAAGCTTCGTATGTTTCCATAACTTTTAAATTTTCAAACTCATTTATATTACCCACACGTGACATTTTCACTTGCACCGTTTTAATTCTTTAGTGGCGTATGGCTGCACATGAATGACATTGGAACTTTTTTTCAAGCAACTTTAACCCATATAGTACAAGATTTTAAGGCGAATTTTATATTTGAGGGCAAAACTTGCTTGCTCCCAGAGAAATTTACGCCTCTACACTTCTGTCCATTGCTCTAAAAGAACAAAGATTTTAAAATCGCGATAAAGTAGAAAAATTAATTATCGCATTTTGAATAGTTAACTTCATAAATAAATTGAAAATACAGTGTAAGGATACTCTCGTTCATACAATTATGTATTGAATTTAATTATTTCCTTAATAAGCCACTAATTATTTTAAAATTAAAATTTTACAATAAGTTTGTATTAAAAAAACATCAATAGTAAACTAAAAATCAACTTTACCAACAGTTGATGGAGTTGTTTTGAATTAAGTACAAAGCTGCACAATGGGCTATCTGTTCTCCTGCCCACCACGGGTATCGAAACCCGGATTTTAACGTGTAAGTCCGCAGACATACCGCTTAGCCACTAGGGGGCCAGTTGATGGAGAGATGGACATTTACTGACACATATGATTAGCGCATCTGCAACAGCACACACATGTTGTCATTGAATCAGTGACGTCAGTCCACAAAGTCGTACTCTCGAAAAGTTCTCCCATGCACATGATTTATTAACAAAAAAAGACGAAATTTATATATATTTTAAGTAATGAAACGTTGAGGTTTCTCCTCAATTTGGGCTCTCATTAGAATCACGCAAATAAGTAAATATTAAATCTCTCAAAAGCGTTTTATATAAATGTTTTAAAAAAAAGAAAAAACAAAAGTTAAAAATAAAAGGTTGAGAAAAATAAATGAAGACGTATAAGATATTTTAAAAATCACATAATTAATAATTATGAAGAAGGTCCTAGACAAAAAATACTTTATCGAATACGATGTTAGTAAAAAATTCCCTTTACTCGTAAATCTACTAAGAGCTTTGTAAAATAATACTTATTTCAAAATATATGCAAAACTAGAGTTTAATCTATAAATTCTATCATCTACATATATTGTTCTGAATCGCAGTCAATGGTTGTAGAATAATAACTTCCATGAAACATCACAAAAAATAGATTGTTATAAGTGTGGAAACATGACCAGTACAATCGAAACTGTGAGAAATAAACTGCCGACAACGAACCAAAAAGACAATACCATATGAATGAGACTTCAAGCCCAATTAGATCAAAAGAGCCATAAAGATTTACCAAGACATCAGGGAAAGAGGAAGTAGCTAGTCTTACGAAGCAAACCTTTGGTAAAATTATTCCATCTGTCCTAAATTAAATAAAAATTTCAATATTTATATAAACTAATCCTTCAATTCACAAGTCTATTGATGAAAAACCTTGTAATGTGTTGCTCAATGACGGTTCTACAGTTGCAATCATTTGCAACACTTTGCTAATGAAAGGTGTGAAATCGTCTGCAGAAACGAAGAAAGAGGATGGATTTGATACAAATACCAAGTATAAAGTTTAAAGTTAAACTACATGGCCAAAAGTATGTGAACACCTACCATCACCACCATATGTGCTTGTTGAACATCTCATTCCAAAACCATGGGCATTAATATGGAGTTAGAGACCCCTTTGCAGCTATAACAGCCTCCACTCTTCTGGGAAGGCTTTATACTAGATTTTGGAATATGGTGATTCGCTCCTATTCAGCCACAAGAACGTTAGTGATGTCGAGCGAAAAGGCCTAGCTCCCAGTCGGCGTTCCACTTCATCCCAAAGGTATTCGATAGGGTTGAGGTCAGTTGTCTGTGCAGGTCAATAAAGTTCTTCCACACCAACCTCAGTAAACCATATTTCTGTGAACCTCGCTTTGTGGATGGGGCATTGTCATGCTGAAACAAAAGAGGGCTATTCCCAAACTCTTACCACAAAGTTGGAAGCACATAATTCTCTAGAATGTCATTGTATGCTGTAACATTAAGATGTTCCTTCACTATAACTAAATAGCTTAGCCTAAACCAGGACAAACAGCCCTAGACCATTATTTTCCCTTCACAAAACTTTACAGTTGGCACTATGCATTCAGGCAGTTGGGGTTCTCCTGGCAACCGCCAAGCCCAGATTCGTCCGTCAGACTGCCAGGTAGTGAAGCGTAATTCATCTCTCAGAGAAATCATTTCCGCTTCTCCTCAGTCCAATGGTGATGTGCTTCACACTACTCCAGCAAGGCTTGTGTTCAGTTGCTCGGTCATGGAAACTCATTTCGTGAAGCTCCCAACGAACAGTTCTTGTGCTGAAGTTGCTTCCAAAGGTAGTTTGGAACTCGATAATGAGTGTTGCAACTGTGTACAGATGATTTTTACGCGCTTCAGCACTCGGCGATCATGATCTGCGAGTTTGTATAGCCTACCGTTTTGTGGCTGAGTTGTTTTTGCTACAATAACAGCACTTATAGTTGACCAGATCAATTCTAGCAGGGCAAAAATTTGACGAACTGACTTATTGGAAAGGTGGCATCCTATGACAGTGCAACGTTGAAAGTCACTGAGCTCTTCAGTACAATCCATTTTACTACCAATGTTTGTCTGTGGAGATTGCATGGCTGTATACTTGATTTTATGTACCTGTTAACAATGGGTGTGAATGAAATAGCCGAACCCACTAATTAGAAAGGGTGTCTACATACTTTTAACCATGTAGTGTATCTTTACTATAAGAAGCGTTTGTACACCACGTGATTTGTAACTTCCCTTGAGGAAAGGTGTACACTGGGAATTAACTTCACACAGAAACAGGGGTTAAGTTTAAATATTTCACAATTTATGATTAAGATATCTATATTTATTACATGACAATCATTGCACCAAAGGCTGAACTTCCAATAACAACAAGAAGGGAGGTCATTGTATCACCATGAAATGAAATAATGATACCAATACTAATTTAGAATAAATTTAAATGTAATGATGGGGCTATAAAAGAACTAAGCACTCCAGTGTGTTTTAGAGAATACTGGTTGGAAAAACTATGGTGGATCTGAATAATAATATATCACCCTTAATGCCAGAAGAATGCTTTTGATGAGTTAACAAAAATTCTGGATTAATTAAGAAAACATAACCTTAAGCTTAACCCCAGGATATGTGCATTTTCCCCATCAGATGAGTTTCTTTGGACACATAACAGAGAAGTAATGTCTACATGCCCATCTAAAATGGAATACATTCGGTTTACCACCAGCAAAGAACGTGCGCGAGGTAAAAAAAATCCTTGGACAACATTCTCACTTCTATCATTTTGTAAAAGTTATTCTCAGACTTAGAAAGACCAGAGCTGTTTTGTTAGACTGTTGACCATGAGCAAATATTGAACTAACTGAAAAAATAATCAACTACTACTGCTTTTTAGAATACCTAACTCTTGAAGATCCACTCATATTTAATACAAATACCAATGATTTTCGAAGTGAAAGTAGTGTTATCATATTCACAACATAGAAAAGAATGTATTGTTATTATTTACTATATTAAAACAATGAATGCTGCAGAAAAGAGGTACTGAAAAGCTCGAAAGGAGCTAATCAAAGAGTTGTTCGAGTACAAAGACATTTCCATCATTACTTATGTGGACAAATGCTTTCACACAAGGCAGATGATGCAGTAATAAATGTTTGGAAACTTTCACAATCCAGAAAATCTGATAGTCAAATGGCTCCAGAAGCTTCACGGTTAGTGCGAGGTTTGTTTGTTTTGGAATTTCGCACAAAGCTACTCGAGGGCTATCTGTGCTAGCCGTCCCTAATTTAGCAGTGTAAGACTAGAGGGAAGGCAGCTAGTCATCACCACCCACCGCCAACTCTTGGGCTACTCTTTTACCAACGAATAGTGGGATTGACGGTCACATTATACACCCCTACGGCTGGGAGGGCGAGCATGTTTAGCGCGTCGCGGGTGCGAACCCTCGACCCTCGGATTACGAGTCGCACGCCTTACGCGCTTGGTCATGCCAGGCCTAGTGAGAGGAAACTTTAACATTGTGCATCACACTGGATGGAACAACGAAAGTGCTAATACATTATACTAAAGATAGCATATTAATGAATAAAGTAAACACCGTGAAACGTATGAGATAATAACGATAGTCATTCTAAAGTACAACAGAGTATAATCAAAAACGTAACAGTTAAAAAAAATATCAGGATAACAAACCTTCACTTTCATATAAAATGATGTAAAGATTCAATTTAACATTTTAAAATCAATAAACCAATTATGTGGAAAAAGATAAAAATGCGGGATCAATATCTTTTACTGTCACTTTTTACAAAATTGCAATATTAATTTTGATAATTTTATATCATAATATTCTTCCTTATCATGAGATTTTCAGTATATTATACTGTTTTATTTATTTACTTATTAGAGTTATCCAAAGGACATAAAGGAACGTCCAGGAAGGGGTTAGTATTAAGAGTTATATTTTTATTATCCTGATATTTCGTTCATTAGAAGGAGTTGTTAAGGAAGCTCGTATTCTCTCAATACAGTGTTACTCAATGCAAAATGTGGAAGAGCAATGCACAGTTTTACTTTGATACATCCACGGCACAACACCAACAATATGGGAGTCACCATTCACTCATTTCCCTCTTGGTAAGACGACTTCATATGCATACTTTTACGCAATAAAAATTAACTGGAAAAATTTGTAACCTCACTAAAATTTATGTTTCATCACCATTCGAGAGCTGATATATCTAGATTACAGTACCTTACCAAAAATGAATACCCAGGACATATATTCACATAGTGTTTAGTACATCTGCTGTCCCTCTTTCTGCTTGACTGCACTTCAGTTGTTGTTCATGCTTTCAAATAATTCTCTATATTCCAAGATAAGTTTGTGTTGTGTTTATTTTCGTGAATCTCCAAACCTAATGTCAACATTAGCGCAATTGAGAAAAGGACAAGTTTGGAATGGAAAAGCTCAAAAGAACCAACCTACTTGGAATAACGAGATTGAGAAGTTATGCAATTTCTGTAGTAAAGATTTTTTTGGTCAGTACCACGTCTGAGGCCTGGCATGGCCAAGTGGTAAAGGCACTCGACTCGTAATCTGAGGGTCGCAGGTTCGAATCTCCGTCACATCAAACATGCTCGCCCTTTCAGCTGTGGGGACATTAAAATGTGACGGTCAATCTCACTATTCGTTGATAAAAGAAAAGCACAAGAGTTGGCGGTGGGTGGTGATTACTAGCTGCCTTCCTTCTAGTCTTACACTACAAAATTAGGAACGGCTAGCACAGATAGCCCTCGTGTAGCTTTGCGCGAAATTCAAAACAAACAATACCATGACAGATATAGAAGTGAACTGTACGTTTATATACTTTTAGTACCTAGAAATAAAAATGTTAATTTGTTTTAATCTCAAGCACCTTAATGCATGTAGGCTATCTTCGTTGCCTGTCCCTAATTTAGAGTGAAAGACCAGAAAGAAGGCAATCGAACATCACCACCAAATCGTGGGTTACTCTTTTACTAACGAATAGTGGGATTTAACGTAACATTATAACACCTCCACAGCTGAAGTATATTTCAGGTGGATGTGGATTCGAATCTGCGACTCTTAGGAATCTAACCACCTGGCCAAGATGGATCCAACGAGAGTGAAACGACAGGATCTTCCAATAAAATATGGAAAGTTTGCCTAAATTCATTCTGAACAATATTCGAAAATAATTATTCGGAGTCGAAGTCGGATGAAAAACACTACAGAAATATTTTTAAGGCTTGTTTCGGAGTGCATGTTTATGTTTCTCAGAAAGAAGAATTTGTGTTCTCCAGCCTACAAAAATATTTTTTTATCATTTACAAATACGGCACTAATACTAAGCGGCACTAGTGTGTAGTATCTGTGTTTACTCAAAACGTTATCAAAATGTGCTTTCGATCTTCCCTTACTGATGAACATTTATAGTAGCTTGTAGTGGAAAGCAATGACAAAGGTATGACAATAATATTGAATACTGACAATAATGAAATGATTAATGAAGTTATTCTGTCTTCGAAAAAGTTGTCAAGTTTACTGTTCGTTTACACTGCGTTTTCATTTGACTATATTAGCGTCTTATTAAATTTTAAAAAATATTTTTGTAAAATACTCAAATATGACAGCATACTCTACACATATATATATTTCTTTCCTTTCGTTTTACGTTACTACTCGCATCCTCATAAATAACAATACAAATATAAACAAACATCACTTCAAGATTTAAGATGCTTCTGAATAAACATCTTATGAAATATGTTACAACCAAATAACTATGTTAAAGAGAGAGAAGCCCCATCAACAGTTTTCCATAAATGACCTGTGATAGGCCAAAAGGCCACTGTTTTTATAGAATAATCTAGAAAGACCAGCACGACGGAAGGTTTTCGTTTGATTTGTTTTGAATTTCGCGCAAAGCTACATAAGGGGTATATGCGCCAACCCTAATTTAGCAATGTAAGACTAGAGGGAAGGCAGCTAGTCATCACCACCCACCGCCAAATCTTGGGCTACTCTTTTACCAACAAACAGTGGGATTGAGAGTCATATTACAATGTCCCCATGGCTGAAAGAGCGAGCATGTTTGGTGTGACGGGGATTTGAACCCGCAACCCTCAGATTACGAGTGGAATGCCTTAACCACCTGGCCATGACGATGGTTTGTTTGTTTGTTTGTTTTGGAATTTCGCACAAAGCTACTCGAGGGCTATCTGTGCTAGCCGTCCCTAATTTAGCAGTGTAAGACTAGAGGGAAGGCAGCTAGTCATCACCACCCACCGCCAACTCTTGGGCTACTCTTTTACCAATGAAAAGTGGGATTGACCGTCACATTATACACCCCCACGGCTGGGAGGGCGAGCATGTTTAGTGCGACGCGGGCGCGAACCCGCGACCCTCGGATAACGAGTACACGCCTTAACGCGCTCGGCCATGCCAGGCCACATGACGATGGTAGGACACTTTGTAATGGTATTTTGAAGTCCGTTACTGTAAAATCAAAAAAAAGAATTGGTATCAAGCCGTTTATCTTCATCGGTAATTCCATCTAATGTAAACAGTGAACAAACAGTCAAATATTTTGACTTTGGAAATCTTTATACTGATCTTTCTGTTGATTTAAAAAAAAAGTCTCACATCAAAAAAAATTCACAAATCTAATCAAACAACGATTTGTCCTTGTGGAACATAAATGTTTCTATGGTAATATTAATTTGAAAAGGTTTCACGCCCAACGAATTTTTACAAACTGAGTGTTCTTTCACGACACTTTTTTGTAGAATTTACTGAACGTCTTTTTCTATTTACGTGTGTATATATATGCAATAATTTCAACTCTTAATAAAGAAGACTACAATAATTTTTACACATTAGTCATGGTTATAAATTTATTAATAGTATGTTTTACCAAGATTTATTGTATTTGTAAGCTTAATTAAAAAAACAGAATTCATCCTAGAAGTTACTTCACTATGAATTACGCACATTACTTAGACTTCAATACAGTGTTCCCTCGTGTATCGCGGTAGATGCGTTCCAAACCCACCCCCACGAAAGGAGATTTTCCGCGAAGTGGGATCGCCAATTTTTACGTATATATTTATGTGCATTTAGACTTTTAAAACCCTCCCTGTACAACTATTTAACCCTCCCATTACAATACTGTTCATTATTGCTTAAATAATAAGAACAATTATTAAGATATTAAGCCTTAAAATTAAAAATTACATATCTTCAGCAGGTGGTGTCTTTTCGGGGGACACCATTTCCTCTTCTGTGGAAGGTGAATCGGCAATTTCTTCGTCGGTCGTTATAACTTCAGGAACAGTACTTTGCACCGGTACCGGTGCAATCACAGGCAATTAAAATGGATAGCTGTCATTGGCCGTCTTTCATTTCTGCACCAATCATAGCCCGTCTTGCACATCGCTACGCCATGAAGCTGATCTCGCGTAGCCTTCCCAGACGCACAATGCGTACATCTATAGCCTTTCCAGTTGGTTCTGTTTCCATTTTTACGCTGTTATAAACTCAAATATATGTTTATATCTCAAAATATGGCCCCCAATGGCTCAGCGGTATGTCTGCAGACTTACACGCTAAAATCCGGGTTTCGATACTTGTGGTGGGCAGAGCACAGATAGCCCATTGTGTAGCTTTGTGCTTAATTCAAAACATCAAATCTCAAAATATACCTGTTTTTTCTTTACACTATTAATTATATTTATTTTTAATATTTTAATGGTATTTAATGCTATATTTTAGATTTAATGTTTATTATTTTATATATACATGTATGTATGTATATATATATTTATATATGTGGGGGTCGGCCGAGCCCGCGAGGGGGCGAGGGAACACTGTATACCTCTTTTAATGAAAAGTTACAATTTAAATTTATTAGTAAAATGTTTGTTTTTGTTTTTTTTTGTTTGTTTTGGAATTTCGCACAAAGCAACTCGAGGGCTATCTCTGCTAGCCGTCCCTAATTTAGCAGTGTAAGACTAGAGGGAAGGCAGCTAGTCATCACCACCCACCGCCAGCTCTTGGGCTACTCTTTTACCAACGAAAAGTGGGATTGACCGTAACATTATACACCCTTACGGCTGGGAGGGTGAGCATGTTTGGCGCGACTCGGGCGGGAACCCGCGACCCTCAGATCACAAAGCGCACGCCTTAACGCGCTAGGCCATTACTAAAACAAATACTTAAAAATAAACAGTTTATACATTTTTTTCCTAATACAAATATTAAAAAAGTTACGCAATAGTGTTTACAGCTCAGTGCCCAACCGATAAATTGTATTTTAACTTTATAAGATTTTATGGACACGGGCTCATTATTTCACTTCGTCTTGTTTTGTTTTTTCACATTTCTTCTAATGCATCTATTTTTAACAGCAAATTTACTCAGTTCTATGTAAAATTCAATACTACTTGTTAGCTGTCATGGGAGTATTACGCCTTCTTCAAAACCATCACGACTACACTTAAATTTTTAATTTTTTAAAAAAATTCAACAAGTAAATAATGAACGATGTTAGTCCGGAGACTATTATTACTGCTTTTCTCTGGCTATTGTAAGTTATATCATACTTCATTACCGCTCATCGTGATCTCGTAAATTTAATTAGTTTCTGGTTGTTGTATCTTTTACTGCTGGTACTTCATTATCGTTAAGTAAACTTGCTAGGGCGTTCATTGTTGTATCTCTGATAAATATAAATTTACCTCTCTGTTAGTTATGGGGTTTGGGCTTGATTACTTTCAGCATTTAGTTGTCAATCGAGACCACGTGCAAGCTCATGTAACCGGTTTTCTTTGAACACTCTCTGTTATTAGCAGTAATTGTGTAAAGATTTTCTTATGTTAGTCATGTTTTTGAATACCAGTGTTAGAACTTAGGCTTGGGCGTAATTTTCCAGATACGTAGCTAGTTTGTTTTTTTTACTATTTCGTTTTCTCTGTAACTTCCATCTGTCATATTTTGTTTTTCAAGAACTACAAACACGTGAACAATCACGAACTCGGTAAGGTTTCATGTGTTAGTTTGAGGATTTTTTGTGTAATCTAATGACTGGTATTTCAATGCATTTTGTAAGTAATTATTTTTACTTATATGAAGTTAGTTTTGTATTGCAGAATTAGTATATTGTTTTCAGCTTAATGTATTTAATCAACCATAGTAACCGTCAACATGATTAAATGCACTTTAACCAATATAGATTTCATCTGCGTGTTTATCTCTGACGTTAGTTAATGCTAATCAATTTAACATAAAGGGCTAGCTCCATTTGGTTTAGGATTTCCTTTTGAGTCGTGATAAAGGTAATTTGCATACGATGTTGCTCGGCTTTTATGTAAGTACAGTTATTGAAAACAAAAATATTGTCTTAACCATTCGTGAAAAAGGTTTATTACAATCAAAACAAAGTATACAATTATTTACAAAAAGACTAAAACTTATATTTTATTTCCTAATATCTAAACTTTCTAATCACTAAATATATATGAATATATGCATAAAATTAATTTGAAATAAAACCATAAAATAGATGAATTTAGGCGTCAATTCGTAAACACTAACTGTACAATAATCTTTTAAGAGTTTAGACGTAAATTAAAGAAAATAAAATTTAAAAAGTTAACTTAAAAGTAATCTTTCACATTGGTACGTTGTTGTAAAAAGAAAGCAACGATACTAATCAGGGATCAACCAAAACTTTATTTTGTTGCTGTTTTTTTTTTATATAATCACGCTTCATACTAGTTATTGGGCTGCTTTTGTTTTTATATCGTAATTCAACTGATTAATGCATAGAAAACATTCACTGTAATAATGCCCCAATTCTAATCTTGATCACAGCACAGTTCAACACAAGAATCTAAATATGGATGACAGTTTTATATGCGTCATTTGTGACGTTCGTAAGATATACAATATACTCTTTGTCGACAATTGATACACATCTAGTCTTTGTCCTTGCAAAATCGTTTAAAGAGATGAGATTTCAGTTATTAAACGTCAGGTTACTGCAGTTTTTCACAGAAAATTGATTTTAAAGGATTTCTGTTATGATACAGTCTTGTGTAGAGCTTAATTTTACTGTCAAAAAGGCTGATAAACCAATTAAATAACACAAAATCTCAGAATTGTAATAGAACTAACCAACAATGGTCACTTTGAGCCATAATAATTAATCGACCACTAATCATGTAACAAAATAAAACACACACACACTAAACCCACCAACTCATATTTGGAGATTATACCAAAAATATCAACTACCCATATAACCCCAAAACACTGATAACACTAACTCCAAGGAGCTTCTAGAGCACTGTCAATCAGTACTTTTCCTATAATACTAGTCTTTAGATGTACAACCATAAACTCCACTAATAGCATAATACGTTATTCTTAATATGTGAAAATGTCTTCACTTTAGAATTTTCAGTCCTTTTTTCCCTCATTCTTCTTCCCTTGAATGAATACAAGTGAATCTAAAAACTATATTTGCAACATAAAAACAAAATATTCTGAAAGAAACAAAACTATAATAAAATCTCAAGTTTTTTTTTTAAATGAAGTAATTTGAACACAAATACTACATTTTTTTCTTGGCAGTGGGCTTCATTTATTAATCTAATATTTTTTTTTTATTACTAACCAGATGGTGTTTTGGTGCATTTTGAATTTCACACAAAGCTACACAAGGGCTATCTGTGCTACCTTCCCTAATTTCACAGCGATAAGGCAGCCAATCAACACCAGTCATCACAACTCCCAAGCTACTCTTTTACCTGAATAATAGGATTGATCATCACATTATAACGCCTTCATGGCTGAAAGGGCCAGCATATTTGAGGTGATGGGTATTCAAACTCGTGACCCTCAGATTGCGAGTTGAGTGCCCAAACCACCAGGCCTACTAATAAAACAAAAAAAAGCTATGTTTTATTTTAGTGGAGTGAAGGAATAACACAGATATTTACTATTCTCAAGTACCACTTAATTTTTTGAAACAAAAATACAAATAAAAAATAAAAAAACGTTTTATACGATATAACACTGGTAAGAAACAGGTTAACCATTGACATAACTTTTAGTCTGGCAAGATATAATGTGTTTGTAAAACAAAATCAAGCTTATTAAAACATGTCCAACAAACAATTATTTATACATCTGGTCAGTATCGATGATCTGATCATCACTTTTTGTAAACACATGCTCTTGAGTAACAGAAATAAACATAAATCCCGATTCTGTTACAGAGTGACTTCGTTCACCAGCGGCAGCCTCCTGGTGGTAATAGCCACACCTCCATCACTGTTCATACTTTGAACGCTGTTGTGGTCGTCAGTGTCACTTGGGTTGCTATTATAGCCCAATATGTCTATTTCATCTGAAATAAAACAGCGCTTTTAGAAACAAATTATACATAATCAATGAGGAACATTTATACAGATCAGTGTTCACTTCCTGTGAATGATGGGAAAAAATTGCATCCAAATTTACATTTGTTTTGCCACCTGTGCTTCTCAATACTTATTTTCTTCTTAGCCCTAAATTCATGTTATTGTTTTTTCACAAAGAAAACTTCGAAATAGTAATTACCTGACTGTGATGGCAAGCTTTCCAAGACACTGGTGTCTCCACTCTTGAGACTGACAAGAGCTGCTCCTAAATGGTCCCGTCTACGTCTCAGGTAGCGCTGTTCTCGCAAGAGTTGTTCTTTTAGCAATTGTTGTTTCTTTTCCCTCTCCTCCAGACCCTGGTCAACAAAAAGGTTGTTTAATATCTCAAACAATCAAGATCTTTACATCAGATCCTGATAATATATATATATAAAATATATTTTAACATGCATACAGAAGTACAGAGTCTAAAAACACACCACTATACAAGTGGCAACTCAATAATTATCTACTACAGAATAATCCAAGACAGAAGAGTCCATTTATCAAGTCACGAAGATTACCTAGGGAAAAGTGTTTTTACATATTATCCAGTTTTAAAATGGAAGAAAGAAAACTGAATAATAAATCCAAAATTTAAAATGGCTTTAAAGTACTTACTTTGATAAACAACTTGGCTTTGGTCAGTAGCCCTAACGTAGTGTGTCGACTAGAGTCAGGGTCGAGAGGAACCATTTCCTTCAAATTTTCCATACAGTCCCGGAGATGTGCCCGTCTGTAAGTTAATGGAATGCAAATATTCACAAATATTATTCCTCTTAGAGTTTAAACAAACGTATATCATACATTTTAATCAATAAACATGTGTGAATTACAACTTATAACCAAAATTATTTACTTTGAAGGTTGTAATAAATTATATATAATCACAATTCACTCCACACTACTGCAAACACCGAGACATCTGACGGACAAGTTAGGTATACACAAATTAATAACCAAACGAAAGTTTGTGTGTAGTTTAACTGCAGCAGTCTTTACAATAATCCCTGAAGAAAAGCTTTATCTTAATAACGATTTAGTATTTCGCAGTTAAATTAAAAATATTAGCTGTAGCATAAAGCACTTTACAAAATATTAAATATATACTAATAATAATCTGTCGACATTCATATTTTCAGTTTGCCATTTGATAACAATAACCTCAACAAAGTATAAAATCGTCACGGTATAGCATACTGATAACTTTCCATTTAATCAGTATATTATGGGGACTAACTTCATCGAGAAAGCTCAATAATTTCAAGTTACTGATGGGAAAGTTATGAGACAGCACACATTAACACGAAAGTGCAATCTATAGCTTGTCACCTACATGGCATGTACACTTTTATGTCAAACCTTCTGTACCATTTCAATTTATCCCTTGTTCAGGTTATAGGCTATCGTAGTTGACATCAAGAAACAAACCAACAAAAACGATTAGTTTTAATCTCAAAGTCTTTGATGTGTAAAACAGTTAACCACTTCCGATTTGAACGCGTGTAATAATGACCTCGAAAACGATCCAACTATTAACATCAGTCATATAGTGGATAGCTCATTTAAATAAGCATGTCATTGAAACTGTTGATTATACATCGGTTGCAACTTTAATGTTAAAATTCAAAGTCACAAACTGACCGAAACCTGGATCTTTACACCAAGGTCACGACTCTAAACGAGTATTCAACTGTGAGTAAAGGCTTTTTTTTCATTTCTACAGAATTACGACTCCCTTATAGTACTGTATAAATGGCTTCTGGGGTATGAATTTACACTTCTTCAAATAAACGTGGAAGGGTGACTTGTTGAACGTTATAGATCACGTACTTCGAGTAGTGATCTGAGTACTTTTAACTTGCATTTATGTCACATGTTTACAAATATATTTTATAAAATTTGTTTCGCCCGCTGCATATAGTTTACGCTGTACAAACGAATTTCACGCATCACCATATATACTTTTTTAAATGGAAAGGTGGCTCGTTACACGCTGTAGATCGGTCTAACCTCATAATAAAAATCAGTGTCACCAAGAAATAAAATGTTATTAATAAAACATCTGTGTGTTCAACACCCTTTCTAAAATACTTTCTAAATTATAATTCACTGATGACGTAACACGTTCTACTAAATTCATGTTTTTTATACGCGAAGTAGCTCCATATTTGTACTTCAAAGAAGATGCTATACCATAAAAAGGTACTGACCTCTTTAACACGTGCTGCAGTGAATTGAGATTAATTCATGCTTGAAGCACGTGATAACAAGCATGTCAGAACAAACAGCGTGATAATGGAGATATAGAGAAATAATATATAATATACATACATATTAAAGAAATGCTATATATTATATATACATATTCATAAGTGTTAGTAATTTGTTTAAACAAAACACAAATGCCGCTTACTTTTTATCACAGTAAAAATGAATGGAAAAATAATGTCTGTAACAAAGTTGGATAAAACATTTGTTCTTAATATAAAAAATAACAACGCAATTATTCTTACGTATATATAAGTACAATATATATATTTTAAGAAAACGCTGTTGTTGTTGTTTTGAATTAAGCACAAAGCTACACAATGGGCTGTCTGTGCTCTGCCCACCACGGGTATCGAAACCCGGATTTTAGTACACAAATCGTATATTACAGCATGTACTTGGTGAACAATGTTGAATATACTCAGCTTACACTTGCATTATACCAACTACTCTGGCTAAACGAGATATCTCTGTTTGAAAGGCAACAGCATTGTACTGAAATGGGAATCCTGTTAAATAAGCTTTCGAGTCCAATATATCATTTTGTTTTTATTTCTGTTTCATTAATTGTTCTGAAAGAGACATATGTATACATTTTTATGTAAACAGAATTGTGTTTCAATATGGTGGCTTTATTGCTAATCTACTTTCAACCGATTTCTTTTAAAATCACAACACCGTTGGAGTTCACGGCGTCGCTTTACTTTTACAACGAACTTTTAAGATTTTGTTTTTCATTCCAGTCATTCTTCTCAAAATTAATTTAATCTGAAAACACCAGTACTGCGAAAGTTTATTTAGACTTTATTTTACATATAACTTACTGTTAATTTATTAGTGAGAACAATGTGAAAATTCCAGCATCGGTTCAATTATCGATAAGAAGTGCTTCAGTAAACACAAAAATAAATTCTTGATACAGCGCTACTCTGAACATTTTGTTATTCTTGAAATTTTATTGTTGGTTTAGATAAGGTGAATATAATACTGATAGACAGGGACAAGTCACATTCAACTTGTTACACCAAGTTATTACAGATTATATCAGTGATATTCACAAAACAAGACTGTTTTAAAAATAAAACACGCGTACACTTCTGCTGGATTGTGAAAACGACATTACTGGTGTTAAGCTAGTGCTTTAAAATAAATAAAATATTCTAAATTCTCCCAATTATAACAGGACTGACAATAGTAACAATGACACTTAAAGCAAACTATATTACATGTTTCACACTAAATGGCTAAACAGAGCAATACACAGGTAAGTATCCGTTTTGGCCTACAAAACTGCTTGTGCTACCTTTAGGCTTCTAATTTTAAATGCGGTTACATCAAAAAATGTATAGCAACACTACATCTAATATACCTTTAGATGTTATGTTTTCTGACATAGTATCTGCTGAATGGAGTTTTTAGCCAGAACTCGAATTTTATCTGTATGATAACTAACATAAAAACAATAATATTAAATGCGTTTATAGTTATTTCAAACCTAGTAATTTCTTTTTGGTTTCAGATAATTAAAAAAAATTAACCCGCATTTGGTAACAATACCAATATCATAGCAATCTCAGAACAGCTGTTTCGAGTTATATCAGCTTTCATATGTCATGTTAGACTTATCGTATGGTAATCCAACTGAGTAACATTTAAAGTAATTTTGACATATTTCAGTTTAAACTTTTTTTTTCGTCTTCCGAAGCTACAGGCATTAATATAAACACAGCTGCTCATATTACGTTATTTATTATTCAAGTCCCACTCAAATAATGTTTCACTCACTGAAAACTTGCACAACTTCCCAAACCATCACGCGACATTTTAATTTTTTTATTTATGTCTTGATAAAGAAAAGCCTTTCCACATGTACATTCAGTGACTAGTGGTCTCAAACAGAATCGTACGAACATTGTATGGGTAAACAAGTAACCTAACGACTGCTTACTACCAGCAGGAAATACATTTCCTATCAGTAAACAACTTACGAACAGTCTGAACAGATATAACCCAGAAATGTTAACATTGTCAAATTAATAAAAACAAAAAATATCGTTAGGTTATTAAACACGTCTTATTTTCTTCCAAACTTTATCTAATTAATAGTTACATGTAACTAAAAGTAGTAAGTAGAAACTAGCTTGATACATTTACATGTAACAACTGAATGTATATATGATAATCACATTATTCATTCAGTTCACTTCCTGTTCAACAGCACTATTCAACTGTCACTATAAATGTCCAGTGGTCTTACTATGAAGATTATTTGTCACACTCTAGCACTGATATTATACAATCTTAAACAAAACTGTATACATGTGGTTTATAGGTGCAAAATAATTAATAATTAACTTTTATATACAAAATACACAGACATTTCTTTAGTTTACAGAAAATGATTATGGATAACTAAAGTTTTCATTGTCTCAACATATGATGGGAATCCAAGATACCTACATAAAATATCAAGTATAATCTAATATATATAGCTAAATCAAAGCTTTTTTCACAAAAAAAATGTATTATGAGATACAGGCAAAAACAAGTTTTGTCTAACCTCATAATACAAATCAGTGTTACAAAGAAATAAAATGTCTTGAAACAACATACTATGAAAAATAAATGTTTGTTTTGTTTGCAGACACCATACCATGTACAAATGAAGATAGTATTGTCTAATAATATACTAAGAAGAACTAATGTTAATCTTGCTAGCAATATATGAAAAATGTATAATTTTCAACCAACATATTTACATTAAAATCTGTTTTTGTCTGACTATGTACTTTACACAACTACGTTCAACCTTGTATAACATATTAACATATCACACGAATAAAGCTAGTGTTATTTAAACATATACTATGGAAAAAATAACATTCTTTAAGAATGAAAGACCATCCAAATTAGTCTTGTCTCATAATTTTCTACACTTAAGTCTTTTCTAATAATTATAAGCATAGGGGCTTGATTTTGGCCAGGGGTCAAATATGTTTTGCCTGAAAATACAAGAAAACCATACAGTGCTAATGAGTTAAAAAGATGCAAGTGAAAATGCTGTGTATTGGCAGTTTATTTTCTAAAAAACATAATTAATTTGAAAATATAAAGGTTATAGATGTGTACTGAGCTTTTACACAGTATTTTTGGTGATTTTTGCCCAAAAACTATTGAAGCCAGAATTGAGGGGGGGGGGGGGAAATGGCCTCTTGACCTACTACTTCCTACACCTATGCCAACAATAAATAAACAGCCAAGTTTGGTCTTACCAGAAAGCACATGAGTATCTCTGCTTAGTCTTGCAAAACACAATATATATTGGACAACTAAGTATGATATTGTTTGTACATAGCATGAACAATGTATGATCTTATTAAACAAACTGAATATCTAAACTTTGTCTTTTCTGACAACAGAAATATTGTACCTTTGTAGCTTGATATTGTCTTAGAACATAATAGACAACCAATTTTAATTTATTTTTATAGCAACATATAAATACAGTAGATTCAGTTGTATCAAATTGTAAAAGGACAGCTATGTTTAATGGTATGCAACAACATATAAACAACTATATTTTATATTTTCTGAATTTATAGTCTTAAGAAAATAAATAATTGTAGAAGATTCAAGTAAATTTAAACTGTTAACAACAAAAGAAATCTTTTAGAGTTGCATGAAAATGATCACATAAGTAGTTGAAACATCATACCTGTTCTAAAAACAAATTTTATTTACTATAAAACTTGTAAGAACACACACCTAACAAGCAAGAAAATAAGTTAACAGTTAATTTTGTTTTAATTGGAAATCTCCAGCATCAATCAGTTACTCAAAAAAAACTCTTCCTTTTGTCCTCATCAGAAATGTTTTTAGAAATACTTTTGGGCTTTGCACATTTTTCTTATAAAATTCACAAACTATTGAAAACCTGCTTCTCAACAAAAACACATCCTTTATTTTCAAAAGACTACACTGGCTTCACTACTTGATGCTCAAGTCAAATAATTAGTGCACTGTCATAACCTATTCAGTTGTATTTTTTTTATCAAGGTAGTTAGCTTTTGAAATGGATTCTTTTCACATTTGATGGATAGAGAATTTCAGAATGTTTAAATTATAGCTTGATGAGCATTTGAATGATAAGGGCTGGGTTTGTTTGTTTTTTTTAATTTAATTTAGAGGGTGAGATGTCAATATAAACAAGCAGATTCCTGGTTGTCCTTAAATTACAGTTCCTCATAAGTCACCCTCCATGATTTACAATGCTAAAATTAGGGGATTAATTCTTTTCGGTGGGCTCAGCAGATAGCCCAATGTAGCTTTGCAATAAGAGAACACATGCACACTCCTCATGAGTCTTAGCACATGAATTTATATTCTTTATATACTTTTAGTGAGAAAGGCTTATGGATCAAAAATCTTTTGCTATCCAAGATTTTTTAATTAACTTTTTACTATAAGTTTAAATTCATTTTGAGGATCAAAAACTTGATTATGTCTAAAATAATTGATCTGAATTATCTTTTTTTTTTAGTTTCACTGTGTGGTTTACACACATAAAATAAAACAAACAAGTTTTAACAAAATGCAAAAAAGCCAAATTATTTCACTAAGCCTTTATTAAATAGGTATAAAGCCATCAAACATATTTTTTTAATTTAATATGAACAGTTGAGAATTTTGGAGATATATTTCTGAAATAATGCAACACTAAATATGTAAATGCTTCCATCTTCTATTTCAAATAAATACCAAAGAGTCAGGGGGCTCATTATAAATACAGGAAATTTCAAATCAAACTTAGGAAATAAAGTGCCCATACACAATAAGATTCTAAAGTGTTTTTTGTTTTCAAACAATAAATTAGCAAAATAATGGAGAAATATAAACAACTTTTTAAAACTTATCATAAAATATATATTTTTCCATCATACAATATTCCAATTTACATAACTCATTTGTGTAATACAGTTTTTAGCCTTTTATGTGTATATTAGTATACAACATTAAAAATATGTCAGAAAAAGTAATGCCAGTGCTTGTGAGAAACTTGTGATAATGTTAGGAAGAATCTACAAACCACACATGAAAGATTTCAGAATAAGTTACTATATTACAGAAGACTCAAAAAACACACCAGTCCATACTAACTACAGTCTAATCAAAGCAGAATAACCTTAACATAATTAACAAGGAAACAATATGTATTTAAAAACATAAGCAACATACCTGTTTTTTTCCAACTCATTATGTGTTGTTCTGAAAAAAATAAAAATAAAAACCAACAAATTGTTAACATTAACAATTTACATGAATTAGTATATAATATAAAAACTGTTTTATGCAGCAAATATAATTTTTTTTTAAATGCTTGTGAACATCAAGAAATAAACTATGGGAAAAAATCCTGATGTGTGGTCCAACAAAACATTTAAGAATAACAAATTACACTGTGTAATTTATCAAGACAGTCAGTCCAACAACAATGATAATAACCTTAAATATGGAAGTGTTGAAAAGTTGCCACACAGCAACTTATAACTATAATAATGTGGTGTTACTTTGGAAGAACATATTACATGTTTCTACAGAACATAAAATCTGTTTCCCCAAAACAAAACCATTTCTGTCAAGTCTTTATTTATGTATGGTTTGTTTCTTTACAGTATGTCTGTCAATTGTTAACAATAAATTTTACTAATAATTAAACAGTACACTGTCCCCTTGTAATATATTGAAGAAAGTCAAATATATATATATATAAATAAATGTTCTTTATACTTCAGGTTATCAAAACTGTTGTGTATCCAAAGCTTTAAGTAATTGTCTCTTTTCAAAGTCCACAAGGGTCGATTCAGTAACTTTGGAGCATAACTTGACAAAATTCTTCTTCTTTACTCTGTTATTACAATAAACTATGTGATAATTTCAGTTCAAAAATTACCAATATACGCTCTTTATGGCTAAAATCACAATCATGTAGTCTATATCTATCCATTTAATTATCTCAAACTACATTTTGGACATGTATTTAATGCCCAACAGAGACGTAAGATGTTCTTTGCTTACAAGATATAATGGTGCAATAATACTCAATCAAAACAAGGAAATATTAGAAAGCTGTAGTTACATGATGCACTACAATAAGTGTCAATTCACAACAACTGAACTACACAATGTATGATTTGTATACAGTTACTTAAACAAACCTGCAGGAAACTATCACTTCTAAACATAACGTTAAACCTCATGCTACACTTAAATGATGCAATTCATAAAATTCACATCAAATTTAAATTGAAACAATTGTTGATATCTAACAAAATCACCTCCTAACAATTTACAATGACAAGAATAAAAAATATGTGAAATTGTGTAAATAGCAAGATTCATCAGCTTTTATGACAGTAATGAACTAAACTATGCAAAACTGTTAAGACAAAATTCACTGTGATGTTTCACATTATTCAACAGAAACAGTAATGTCAGAATTACAACAGGAAGTTACACAAATTTGTATCAAAAAGAACTGTCAATCCAACCACATTCAAAGAAAGGTTCATATGATTAAGTTCTTTTAGCCTTCATCTCAATTCATTTGGTATATTTTTCTATGAATTATTATAAATTTAATCATTTTACAACTTCCTTTCTTCTATTAAAATGCACACTTTTCAACATAGCCTCTTTACAATTTTAAATGTGACACTGATATCAGTAATATGAAAAATAGAATTATTTTCACAAACTTGCAAATTCAGGTATTCCAAGTATAATACTCAATATATTCACCTGTTAAAGTGCCCTTGTGAGTCTGACTTTTTTGAAACTGCTCTCCTGTGTCTTAAGTCACATGATAGTGACAATGTTGATGCATAACCATGTTCAGCTTCTGAGAGAAAAAAAAAAAAGAGGAACAATATAAAAAGCATAGTTTTACATGATATACATGTTCCAAAAGCCTAGGACTGGTTATGAATGAAATGCACAATCAATTCATGAGAAAATTTAGTGGTCTCATGATTTTAAGTATACCACTTGGAATAAACACCATAACTGATGTTGATGTCAGAACTGATAAAAAAATTTTTTTCAGGAAGCAAAGTTTTACACAACAGACTGACATCTTAGTGTGCTAGTTATGCATAGAAGGATATAATGAAAAATAGTTTGTCATACGGGGCTTTAATTACATAATAATAATTTTATGTTGTTATTTTTAAAACAACTGCTACTCTAATTGATTAAACAATAACCAAATACATTATGAATATCTAGTATATCTTAAGAAAGGATCAGTGTGATATAAGGCTATATCCCAAGTGTAAGAATACATGTTAATTCAAGTGCAATTTTTAGTATACTGTTTTAATACACATTATCATATGCTTGAAACATTGATACTTAAGAGTACTGGAAGCAAATATCAAGAAGCTGTTGCAAGAATTATGAATGACTGTTTGAGTGTAGTTTAAATCACCTATTACAAGCTAAAACAAATTTTTATAATGGAATATAAACATCTGTATCTTAAGAATTACATTAAGTTTAAAAACACGAACTGGTTAAGAGGTGTAGTTCTTTCCATTGACACACTTAATACTGACAGTGGAATGGACATGACACTTTCTACACTTATTCAGCAATGTTTCCATGATTTTTGTGGGTGTGACCCTAAAAGTTCTTTTTGTGGCACTGGAAAACAAAGGTGGATAACATGGTAGTATCTCATCTAGGTCTGATATAAGAATTCACACACTTTATAATAGCAATTCTCGAGTGGATGAAGAAGCAGAAATAGCTTGAGAACACTTGTTTTGAATTGTATGCAAAACTCCTAAAGGGTTATTTGTGCTAGCTGTTCCTAACATGACAGTGATAGACAAGATGGAAAGCAGCTGGTTAAAATACCCATCACCAGCTCCTGAGCTACTCTTTCACCAACAAATAGTGTGATTGACTATCACATTATAACACACCTATGGTTGAAATAGCGAGCACATTCAGAGATGGGAGCTTAATCCACGACTCTCAAATTGCACATCAAGTGCTTTAAGCACAAGACTATGCCAGGCTTAAGGGGATTTGATCAAGTGACATACTTCTTTCAATCGCATGTGCCTTCCAGCAGCACATGTAGTGTGCTAACTTCCAGGTTTATATCTGGACCTACACAAAAATGCATAATTTGAATGTACCGTCACAGGAAGAAAACTGATAAGGCATGGTACATCAAGAAAAAGTGTCCCTATCAGAAAGACTCTACCTACAGCTCTTTATATAGTTCTGACATTTGTAATATGTCAATGCCAGTCTTGCTGAAACACAAAGCAAACATTTTGATACATGTACCTGTGAAGGTAAAACATGCTTTAACAGGGTTAGATGACTTAGAATGAGAAGGTCTGGTGAGATCAAATTAAATGGCATCCGTATTCACATTTATTTTTTCCTTTCTATGATGAATGTCTCATTAAATAATTGCTTTTGTAACAGTCTACATCTATGCAAAAATAGTATTTTCATACTTATCAAATGAAAATTATTAGAAATATTTATTTGTAGAAGTAACAAACTTTTTTTTTGTCCATGGGCACTAAAGTAACACATAAATCAAGTTCCACTTTGGACTAAAAACACCCCACTTCCAGACCTAGCTGTAGGCTTTATTACCTAATTTTTGGCTTAACAAAAATTTAAATGTTTGGCTTTGTGCAATTTTCATTAACATTTACCTTAATTATAGTTACAGCAAGCTTGTTTAAATTGTGAAATATCACATTTTACTTCAAAAATGCCTACTTAAAAAGGACAACAAAGTTTCAATGCAGCATCACAAATAGAGTATTAATAATCCAGACAAACTAAACAAAAAATCCCATCTCAATATGAAATCTCAGTTGTGTACCTGACTATATTTTCCAAGTCATTAAGAATTATTAATAACAGTGCTCTTCTGAAACACTCTGTCATTGTATTTGTTTGGTTATCATTACTTCAAATAACAGATAACATACTGTTCACAATTAGTATCTAGTGGGAGCATATCATTTAGTATTTAGTACAGTACTGCTTACCTTATAGTTTTAGAAAATATGACAAGAATATCACTTCAATAACATGAGCAGGTTTACCTTTAAAAGCATTTTGGTTTGGTTTACACTTTCTTCTGTGGACATAGTAAGAAGAAATTTTATGTAAGACTGTCTGAAATGATAATTGTGACAGATTTATACAAAATCTTTACCATGTTTTTCTATGTTATTTTCTCTGTTTCTGTACATTTACTAATGATTTAGTACCACTAAACAAGTTGACACCTAGTCTTTTTAAGTTTAATGTGATACATATACAATACGTAAAATCATGGCTTAAAGTACTGTTATATAACGCATTCAAATTTAAACTTTATAATTGTTAGTTTTAAAGAGCTTCACAAAAATGGTTACCATGACATATAAGCAATGTCTTAGACCTTTGCTTGTGGCATTTTCTCCGTAACCTCCAACAGTAATTATAACAATATAAGCTGTAAGTTTTAAATGTACGAAAAACTGCACCATTCTTACAGTTACACATCTACATCCAACCTGGTGTGTACCCCAGAGGTGTCCCTGAACTATAATGCAAACTGTACAATCCAAAATTTTCTTACAAGTGGGTTGCGCATAATCCTTAAGTTAAAGTACAGTTCATTACCAGAGTGACTGTTAGATTAATAATAACTGTAACAAAACAATTGCCCTTTACTTCAACCTAAACAGCGATCCTATCTAACCAACGTGCTTTCCACGTCAAAATCAGCTGATCGCTGTTGCTTCGAAACCTACATCAGACACCATGTTGATTTTTGTTATAAACTGAAAAACAAATATTCCCTATTAGGTGCAATGATTATACTATAGTAAAATTATTTCTAGCACCCACCTCTTTCTCTTCTGTCTAAGTATTCGGCAGCTTGTATTAGTGCTGCAATGCTCATCTCAATCGAATAGAGAACAACAACCAATTACACACAACACGAATATGGCGGTCCCTTAATCCTTCGTTCCCTGACGTTTGTTTTGTTAACATCGTTCGATAACATATTTCGAGTGCACTCGGATTATTTTATTTATTTATTTTTTATTTTTTTACGATCAAACATGAATTTTGTAAACTGATTGGCCACTTTGAAGTAAGTCTGGTGTTCGGAAGACTTCCGAATAAACCCGAAGTTGTTGACCAATTAATATCAATGTTTGTAACGTACTCTTCAAAATACCTCCACGTGCTTTTCACGTTTATGACAGGCACTTCTGATAGTTTGGACAGGAGCAATATTATTAAAAAAAATTAAAATCCATTTGAAAATACACCAATATAAAGTATACTCTGATGGAAACGGTTCGACTCAGAAAATTAATGTATAAATCAGTAAAATAAGAAAAAACAAATAAGTTTATAATGTATTATATTCTCGGGAATATTTATACTTGCTAACAGAATTTCATGCATTCTATTATTGAGAGAAATTAAAGGTTTATTCCTGAGGCATGAAAAAGAGTGCCACAATTTAAATAATAAAAAAGAAAGAGGAGCATAGAATAATGTTTATTTTGTATTAATCGAGATACTTTAAGATATCTGCTTAATCGAGTGGAGAATATAAGAAATGTTCACACTGTAACATCTTTCACAGGTTATTTTTCGCTTCAACAGCAGGAAGTTATACTATTACAGCTTTAAAACTAAGGACTACTTTACTCCGTTTTTTACATAACAAACCTCATCAAAAAAACTATAACTTTACAATTTGATGTAAGATATTTATTCCGAGCAGAAAAAAATAAAATTAATTAAGAAGCTAAATTTTATTATATAATCAATTGCCCCCTGCTAGTACAGTGGTAAGTGTACGGATTTACAACGCTAAAATCAGGGGTTCGATTCCCCTCGGTTGGCTCAGTAGATAGCCCGATGTGGCTTTCCTATAAGAAAACACAAACACACATATAATCAATTTCCTTTTCTGTTGTGCAACTCAAGAAGTGAAAACAATTAATTTCATAGCCTGTATTGGCTTCTTCTATGTTGGTGTTTGGGTATGTTAATTTTTGAATATCCAGTAGGGTCAGGTGCACGAGACCTCTTCCTCCATACCCCTTCCTCCTCACAGTCTGTATTAACGTTTAATTGTTTGTTTTTAATTTCGCGCTAAGCAACATGAGGACTATCTGCGTTAGCCGTCCCTAATTTAGAAATGGAGGGCTAGAAGAAAGGCAGCTAATCATCACCACCCACCACCAACTCATGAGCTACTCTTTTACCAACGAATAGTGGGATTGACCACGGCTGAAAGGACGAACATGTTTGGTGTGACGGGGATTCGAACCCACGACCCTTGGATTACGAGTCGAGAGCTTTAATCACCTAGCCATGTCGGGCCCCCGAATTAAAGTAAATCGATATTTAACATGTATAATATGTATTTATATTTATTATGCCAGGATAAAAAATAATTAAAATTCTTGTTTTTAGCTGCAAAATAATGCATATAATTAAAATTTTACTTATAATTATTAAAACAGTCCGTAACATTATTCATGTAAATAAAAGTCATCCACTATATTTTGATTTATTTCCAAAAGATTGTTGTTGTTGTTTTGAATTAAGTACAAAGCTACAGAATGGGCTATCTGTGCTCTGCTCACCATGGGTATCAAAACCCGGTTTTTAGCGTTGTAAGTCCGCAGACGTACCGCTGAGCACTTCCAAAAGAGAGAGAAGGAGAAAAAATAATGCCCAAGTTAAAAAACTACTAAAATTACTTGAAACATAAACATTCTGATAGCCAGTTAATTTAATATTTTCAACAAGTAAAATAACATTAAACATATATGGAAGAATAAATAAGATTGTTCAACATTGAACAAAATGAGAAAAAAAAAGGCATTTACAAAGCTGCTCTAAAATTTGCAAATTCCATTTTGACTAAAGAGAAAAAATTAATTAGTACTTAAAATTTGGCTATATGTGGTCTACCCACCAAAGGTATATAACGTTGTAAGTCCGCAGACCTGTCGCCGTTACACTGAGAGCAACATTTATTTATTTATATTTTGACTCAAATCTCAACATTTTGGTTAATACAACTGCGAAGTATTACTTCCACTATCTATTAGTCATTCTTACGTTATACTGTTTATTCATTGTTATTATGCGAGAGAATGTTTTGTGGTGTTCTTGATGATCATTCTTACGTTATATCAATGGTGATTGTTAACCTACAGTTAGTTATTGGCCATTGCTACGTTAGTCAAAAAAGTGAGACTTTTTTTTTGTAAATACTTCTTATAATTAAAACACAGAATTAGATTGTAACATTTAAATCCTACATAAATTAAATCTGAAATATGTAATTACAGTTTGAAAAGATCCATGAAATTTAATTATGTACTTCTGTAATTGTTACTGTTCTGATAACAACTATGTCGTTTAATTTTTGTTTGTTTGTAGTTGAGCACAAAGTAGGCAATCTGTGCTCTTCCCACAGATATCGAAACTCGGTTTCTAGCGTTGTAAATCTGCAGATATACTGCTGTGTCACCAGGAAGCAGACATCATGTAATGCTCATTAAGTAGTCTTCACTCATTTTGACGTGAAATATTTTATAGCTGATACACGCGCATGATAACGTGTTCTTTACTGTTTACTAATTAATGTTTATGTGGTTACTTGTATTTTAGGTTAGACCAGTGATTCTCAACCGCCGGTCTGAGCAAACATCTAGTGAAAACAATACTTATAATACTAATAATTAAACTGTTATAATTATTTCTACATAAATATCATTAAAGTCTTTTTCATATATTGCCAACGATCCGGAATATTTTTACGAATGTTCTGTTTCTCTATGGTATAATAATAATAAAAGGTTGGGAATCACTATTTAAGACGTTACTAAAATACAACCTTGGTCGTTGTTTAGTTGTATCTTTGTGTAAAACAACCTAACTCAAAGTACCCAAATAGGTCCGCGGAATAACAGAAGATTCAAACAAGATATTTACTAGGTTTGAAAATCTTTTTCAGAAACCGACTTGGTTCGCTAGTGACAAATAAATTTTCTCATGGTTTGCTTCTATGTTGTTTTTAGCTTGAAAACACAGTTTCAAACTGTTAGAGTCATTTCGTACAAGTGCGAACTTGTCTCTATCTCTCTCCATCTTTTTGTATCAAATTCCTTTCCCTCCACCTGTGAAAATGTAGAAATGTTCTTGCATTAGTTGAAAAAAAGAAAAAAAAAAGAACGCTAGAATATTTAAGAATATGTTAATAGAGTGACAGCATCACGTGGTGACACCAGCAAAGCAAGGAAAATGATAGTTTCGTCCGAGTAGGAAACTTAGTTTTCAGAGTTTTTCCTACTTGGATTTCATTGTAACTCGTTCTGCAGAGATTTAAATCGAGGACAAAAAACAAAGTGAAGATATAGTTACTGCTCCGGTACTGGCGATCGTTTACTTATCTAAGCACGTGCACGTATTCCTTGTATGTGCATGTTTGTTATAAAAATTGTTTTCTCTCTCCTCAAAATGTGTCCAACCTGTATATTTCTCACGTAACTTAAAAATGCAGACAAGTTCGTAGATTCAAGTAAATCAATATATATTCTCTTCAACCCTTATATTATTTGCGGCCTCCTTCTATTCTTGTAGTGGAATCAGTTTAACTGAGAACATTAGTTTTTGAATTTCATTAGTCAGTATATACATGACTTAAGTTTTGCTGTTATACTTTCGGATCATTGAAACAAACTCTATAGATCAGATACAAGCGTATACAGATGTGTGAAGAAATTAACGTTTATATATGAAAAAGTTCGCCGCATTTCAATAAGAAATCGCTATTACAGAAATAGATCAAATGCATCATCATCATAAAAGTTTAAAGTTGAGGTATAATCCATCAATTGAATTATTGCTCAGAAAGAAAACAAAACACTATTTATGTGCAGTTAAGCACAAACCTACACATTGAGCTATCTGTGCTCTGCCCATCATGGATATCGAAGCCTGGTTTCTGGTGTTTTAAGTCAAAATACATACTGCTGTGCCACTGAGAGGCAAGCACCAAAGAAAACTAACACAAAGTCTCTCTGGTTGGTCAGTAGTTTTTAAGATTTAAAATGCTAAAATCAGAGGTTCAACTTCCTGTGGTGGAAAGATCAAAAATAACCCTTTGTGCAACTGTGCACATATAAACGCATACGTACACACAAAATAACACTTCAACAACAGCTAATACAGAACAGGCTTTGAAGCTTTTCTTACAATAATAAGTTTTCTATTTCTTATTACAAAGAGGTTGCCATTTAAGAGAAAGTAGATTTAATTATTACTCATTGTCCACTTGGTTTGTTGGTACTTGGCCACTTACATATATTTTGTTGCCGTGTTGGTTGTCCTTATGTTATGTAAGCACAGTACAAAAGCGTCAGGACAAGAATATTTTATTCTTTCCATTTTACAGGGGGAAATTCTGTTATGTCATTATAGAATGTAAATTTCAACACTGTGGTGATGCTTCCCTAATCCCTTTGACAACTGAATGAGCCAGGGTGAGAATACTTATTATTGAGAATTCTCATATACTTGTTACAAAGGCATGTCCATCCACGTTCTACTTGAATAAACATATTCATCAAATTTAAGGTTTGAAATAAGTGTCATGGTACCCCATACAGTATCTTAATCGTGTAAAAAAAATAAAGAACTCACATATGGTACCAGCATATCCTAGAAAAAAAATCAGTTTAATAGCACTTCACAAATAAACCTTCATTACAATGTTTTACACCATATATTAAGTTTTGTTGTCATGTTATAGCCCAAAAAGCATATAAAACTGTCAGTAGCACAGGAAATTCACATAAACACTCAATGTGGTGCTTGTTGAACTCTCTAACAAATTGCTGCAGACTTGGAATTCTCCCCAAACACTATCATGTACACCCTAGTTTGTGAGACTAAGCCTGGTGAATTTGAAAATAGGTAAAGAACAGGCAGAACACCTAAATTAAACGATACTGATGTTAAGTATATTCGTTTATGTAGCCTTTGGGATAGAAACAAGACTGCTACTGATCTCAAGCACAAGATAACAACCATGTATCAAATGACAGAAAAGTGTCCAGATCTATAGTATCAAGAAGACTAAATGCTAATGGAATACTTAAAAAAAAAGATTCTTTACTTCAATCTCCAAACATTGCTAAAAAGTACAAAAACTGGCCTGTTGATGACTGGAAAAGGGTGTTATGGATGCTTGGAGTTCAAATTTGACACATCTGATTCAAAGCATAAATTGTACATTCCATTGAAGAAAGGTGAAAGATACTTGCCTCAGAGCATAGTACCTAACAGGAAGCAATATGATGGCTTGGAAGTGTTTTTTCCTAAGATGACAGATGTAAAACAGATGGAATAATTAACCAGTGCAAGTACCAATAGATACAAGACCCTTTTCCAGTCATCAACAGGCCAGTTTTGTACATACCCAGTGGTTTGCTTATTATCATTATAGGTTTCTACTACCAAGAAGGTAATGACTCCAAACATTCATACAACCTATATAGAAATTACTTAGCTAAGCAAGGAGCTTCAGGAGTCATTCAAATGATAAAATGGCTCCCACAGAGCTCCAATCTCAACCCAATTGAGCATGTCTGGGAATTGATAGATACAAATCATGACAAATAAAAAATTGCTTTTCAATGAACTTTACAGAAGTATATTAGAGATTTTTGGAGTAAAATTCCAAATGACGTTTTGATTAAATATGTTACCACAATGCCTGAAAGACTGTCTACAGTTATTAAAGTAAAAGGAAAGACACAAAATACCAACTGTTTGCTGAACAAAAACACTTCCACTGTGTTTCTGTTGTACTAAACACGAAGATTAACAAAATTTAATGTTTCACCTGTGGTTTACCATCCACTGTTCTTTGAAAATAGCCAGGAATCTACTTTTTGACTTTTTCCAAACAGGTTATATGTATCTATTTGACTACCTGTTATGTGTGTAAAAAAAGAGAAAAACTATTATTTAATCATTTTTATAACCAATTTATCAATCATGTCTTGCATGTTTAGTATTCCTCTGCTTGTCCTTATAAAGCACCAGGAAGAAAAAAACAGGCAAACTCATATGCATTTAATAAATAAAAGTGAAATATTCCTGAATTTGATCAATTGTATATTATTACAGATAGAATTAGCATGCATATGACACTTTTAATGTTATTTTTATCATATTAATTTGGAACATGTTTATCCCTTTGTTGATTTGATTTTTGATTCAGTTCTTTTATGATTTGTGAAAATTTGGTGTCACACTTCTTAAATAATGTTTACCCATCAGGAATTTAAATCATCCATATCTTTTGTTTTCACATATACAAGGTTAAGGAACAGATAATAATGTGTTCTATTACAGGCCTCCCTCCAACTTCAACTGAGAAACAGCAATAAAAACGCAAGTGGTACTTTTAATAATAAGTCAGAAAGATTGTACGGAAGGTAATGATGAAGTGCAACAATGCTAAGATTTATTCAACATAACTAGTTGTCTTTATGTGGCTCTCCCATAATTTAATTCATAAAAAACACATGCACTAAATGTGATTTGTGACAGTCTTTTATAATATTCCCATTTCTTTTACCTCAATAGTGAAACTGTGATTGCCAATCAAGTGATCTACATATTTCATGTAAATAATCTAGGTTTTATCTCCTCATCTAGTATAGAAGAACAAAAAACATGAACTACTTCCCTGGATTTTCTTCACACAAACAAATTAGCTATATAATATCATTACATATTTTCATTCTTCTCTCTTTATTTAAACTGATGTTACAAATCAGGGGATAAAACAAGTTTTATTCAATTTGTTGTTAACATGTAAAGCTCTTATGAAAGAAAATAATATATTGGTAAACTAAAAAATATATAATATATACAGAAATATTCTTATTCATGAAAAAACAAATTAGGATTCATAAGATTTTTTTTTCAAATGAAGAAAAATTATGGAAAGCAAATTATGATGTTATCAAGTTGGTTAACTTTTTTGTTACTAAATATTATTGTGTAGCTACTAAAAGTTAACGTTTTCCTAAACTGAAAATATGTATTTCTAATAGATGCTTTCCTCCACTTACAAATTTTCAATGCTTGCCACTAGCCTTCCACCTCCTGTTTCTGCAAAACCACATACAAATGGTTCTGCAGCAGCTCTCCACCACGAAGAATATGACACAACCCTTATAATAACCAGTTCCTTCTCCACGTTTGCACTTATTAATCACCTTAAGATTATTAGAAGATTACATCACATATCACCAGAATTGGAGAGACTGGGTTAGAACGTGAAAGGAAGGATGTATCTATCTATTAAGAAAATGTTGACTTCCAATACAATATCTTACTTCTGCACACAAAATAGCTAGAATCCCATATTGAACTGGTGGAGGAGTAGTGGTCAATGAAAAAAAAGTTCTCTCTTCAGGTAGCACCCAAAGAGAGACCATGAAGTGTGGAATTAAAATACCCCAGTGGAAGACTACACCACATCTGATCCAAATATACTCTTTACTCTTTTATGACTGTGTCACGAACACAAAAGTCAGAAAAACGTGAAGGAATTCCATAATATATATTATCAAGTACCAAGTAAGGGTAGTTCAACCTCCAACACCTGGTAGAATGTGGAATTGTTCTTCAATAGACAGAGGATCACCTACCTCTTCACCATAAAATTGAAGCTGATAGAAAAGATGAGCTTCCATACCAAAGTCCATCTCTACTTATGCTCATTTCCAACCCATAAGCAGACATGGGGTGGATGGTAGGAAAGAAGAAAACCCTGGTTGAATGACATCTCTGGTCCAAACCTGGTACCAATGGGTATGGTTCTGTGAGGCCACACCAGGAGGAAGATATCCAGCTGTAAAAAGTGAGAATATATGTACTGCATCCAGCAGCAACTAAAACCAGATCCCTGATTATGAGGAACCTACCTGAAATAAAAACGTATCTCAGACCAGTCATTCTGAAATATGTAACATCAGACACATAAGGAACTAACACCCAGTAAATATTAGGAAGAGGGACCCATCTCCAGCTCAAAACATGGTGGCACTGGGCATTTTTCATCCAGTCCACAGTAAGAGGAGAGATACCCAGTCATAACATGAGAACTTACTTAGATTAATCATTTCCAACCAATACCTGACATCCAAAGAACCACACCTGGAGGATAGTAGGAAGGAGAAATGTTAATTGTATATCATTTTTGCAGTAGGAAGAGTATCATGGTACTGATACAATTCTAACCATGACCAAGTCATTTCCAACAAACATTAACCTGTGAGGAATGTACATTTGGAGGACAGTAGGAAGGAGCCATGCAATGGCAGGGAAAAGGAATCTGTTAGATTTACAGACATTAATATGACATAATGCTACAACAAAAACCTGGCAGAATCTCAAATTGTGCATCAGGTCCAAGGTAGGAAGTGTTATATGTCATCAAAACCCATGGAATGATATTATCCTACTCTCATGGTATGATGCATCACTTAGGAAGATAGGCCTCCATGATCCTCCATCCCAGCAGCTAGAAAGTGGTAAGTGACGAGGACTCCCACACTACATGAAAAGAAAAAAGGGAAAAACACATTGAAGAAACCATTGAAAAGTACAAAGGACCATATCATTAGAGACAGTGTAATGGGTGACCTTGATATCCTATTTTAAAAAGCAGAGTTATCACATCAACTGAGCCCATCAACCAATATAAGGCAGCATCTGGAATTGAACATCAGATCAGTAGTAAGGAGTGTTAGATATGGTCAGAAAATCTTGTCATCTTTACTCGTGTGTCCATCAGTGTATAGCCTTGGATAAACATATTTATGAAATAAACAATTCCTACAGAACACACCATCTATACTGTGCATGCAACCTAATCCTGTGATGTAATCGTTTTGGTACAGATGATAAATGAATGGAAACGTAAACCAAAACCTAGTAGCATTTGGAATTGTACATCAGGTCCACAGTAGAAATAGCTACAATGTAAATGGCGTTGAGCATAATAACAAAATGGACAGTTTGAATTTTTAAAAAAAAGGGCTATCTAGTCAGGTGTCACTTGCCACAAAGTGAAATTCATAATACACTAGTAAAAAAGGCCACTTTGAATAAAGAAATAATAAAAACATAGCAAAGGAAAATATAATTTAAAGCAAAACAAAGACAAAGTGCAAAAAAATGTCTATACAGTGATACAGTGCTACTGTCAATCAATAAGTGGTTATTACGTGTAAAATTTGGATAAGATGCTGGGTTGTGACAGGTGTTTTATCACACTCCTATTGGTGAAGAGCTGTTGCAGTACCCCAAACAATAAATCCACAGTTGATATAAAAGTCATTTAATTTTGAAAACCCACACAAATACTATGAAGGTGAAATAAATGGTGTGATGACAAGAACAGAGAGATAAGAAGAACTAAATAGTGATTTATTTCAACATTAAAGCATAAGACAATTTATAAGTTAAATTTCATGCAGTAGGAAATAAAACTTTTAATAAAAATATGTTTAGATGTATGTCCACATGTTCTATAAACAAAAGACACATACTAGAAAAACATTTTACTTTATAAGATGGAATGTTCTAAAAACCATTCAATCTGTAGAAACTGAGTGTCAGAATAGATACAAAGACCAGTTATATCTACATAGTGTTAACTGAAGTAATAGTGGCATTATAAAAAGTATGAAAATGAACATGGGAGTTCAGCAAAAATTCTACCCACTGAAACCTCATTAGTACAAACAATTACATTCAAGATTATTCTCAATTAAGAGAATCTTTCATACATATAATCTTTGTAACAGAAAATTCAATAATATATATTATATATATATGAACATATATTTCTTATAACAAGCATGTATTTTATAAAAGTAACTCCACAAAATTGAAATAGGAATTGATTAAAACAAGAAATTAAGAGATTATTACTGATCAAAGAACACCTGCATTTGAAATGGGTAACTGTTTATGACAATTCTTTTAGAATAACCTTCACAGCAGGGATGTACATATTAACCATAACAGGTACCAAGATGTCAAAATTATTTATATTACAGTCACCTCTCACCTCATGTTACAGTGCTTCAAAACACAAATGAATATACATATTCACATTATTCAAATATGATTTTTTCTTATATATAAGAAATCCAAATGCAAACCACGTTAACGTACGAAAAAAACATAATATGACACCTTGATCATGTAACTTGTACAATTATTGATGATGTATGAAATAATAGACCTATAAATTTATTTTACATAGTTGCTTTTTGTTTACCAGTTCATACCCACCCTTACTAGTTTGTATTTTGTGTTTATCAATGAATAATTGATGATAATGTTCTCTATATTAAAAATGGCTGATTAAGGTATTCTATGAGTCTTGATAGTCAACAAGGCCTAGTTCATTAAAAATGTTTGGATCAATGAGGTTCCACTGTATTTAATTCACAATTCACTTTACCTTGGGAGTGTTCTACACAGTAAGCTTCATCTGGTTTCACTACTACAGAATATCTTTAAAATACTTCAATATGCACATTTTATGTAAATGTAGAATGCTGTTTAACATTACACTGATGAAGTATTATAGAAAAGTGCAGTTAAACAGCAGTTGCAGTGACTGATATATTATAATGTAGCCCTATGGACAAATGTTTTTACCACATAGGAAATTAAAATTATTTTTGAACATTAACAACAACAACAAAACTACATTCACATACAAGTAGTAGTTTAAAAGCCATTCCTATGTTTTTTTAGATTTTAGGTCAAATGTATCAGGTAAGGAAAGTTTCTTTAATTTTTATCAATTTTCTGTGCTTTTAGCAAGGCACTTTTAGGAAAATAGTGGATCATATGTAGAGTTTCTATTCCATGATTGGTCAAAAATGGTCTGTTATGGCACTGTTTAAATAGGATATCTGAAATGCTATTTTCTTACCAATCTTACTTACACACATTTTTGTAACAAATATCCTTGAACAGTGGCAAAATTAAACCCAATTTTTGGTTTAGATTCATAGGTATCTTTAGTCTCTGCACTCATGGCCTTGTTCTTTGATTGAATTCCATAATTTTCTCAATTTTAGTCGAAATTTTAAATTTTTTATTAGACATTCAAATGCAGACAAGAGGATAAATCATACAAATGTTATCCTGAATGGTGATCACAATGTTAAACATTCTAATTTGTATTAGAAGCCAACTAAATACATTCACATTTCTTAACTGGTTACACCAATTGTATTTTGTTTAAAAAATCTTTTGAATATTTTGTATAATTTATTTAAACTGCAATAGATAAACAAATACATGCTATAAATACCCACTATAACACCCATAACACATTTTTAAAGAATGCAAGGAGAACAAATAACTATTAGCTTTTCTGGTAAACAATGCTAAAACATAACAGGCTTCATAGACTCCAAATAGAATAAGGTTATTTTTGTGGTATCTATATTTATTGATAGCATCTAAATACTAACAAAACAGACAATCTAATATTGTTGAAATCTGTATACTTGTTCTATTTCACATAAAGATAACAGAGGAATGTATGTGCTACCAATCCCTAATCTTGAAATCACAGGTTTCAAGCAAATAATCAAAACAACCGACAACTCCTGAGCTACTTTTTACAAACAAATGTTTGGACTGACCAACCTATCATAATGCTCTTGTAACTGAAAAGCTATGTATGTTCAGTAATGGATTTTGATCTCATGATTTGCATATTATGAGTTAAGCTCTAATCATCAGGCCATGTCATGCTGACAAACTCTGAAAGTCAACGATCACATTACTAGTGAAATGTAATAAGCCTCACTGTCTGATATTAATACATACAGGTCTCAATTGTATGCGCTTTAAACATAACATCTGTGACAAGAAGTACTTTATATGCTACATCCTTTTTTGAAACAATAGCTCAAGAAATGTATTCTAGCAATCCATATTTTAATTAACTGCATATGGCCATTCCACACATGATTTTATCTCTTCCTACAAACATTCCTGATAAAGTCACACACTAATACACTGATGAAAATTAAACAAGCTATTCTTATGCAACAATTTTAACCCAAAATACCAAATATGTTTTATACCAACATATTTATTTTCTTGTACATCTACTGTATATGCACATTTTTTGTTTTCTCATCTAAAATAAAAAAAAGCCAATATTAATCTGATAATACTGGGTACAGACATTTTGATTCTTAGTGCCAGTTTTTTGTGTATCAATAAGTACAAATCTATTATCTGATACAGGTTTTTAACCCTGCGTTAGGTTTTCTGGGGCATTCATGGATTCCAAATATCCGATATCTCTACAAAGTGCATAACTGGAGGTGTCACATTCCTGTGCTTTCGTGGTAAAAAGGAGGACATGGTTCTTTCTTGTGAAGCACAGCTGGATCCTAAAAGACTAATTTCTTGTAGAATTTTCTTCTTTGTACACTTGTAAACATTAGTAAGCATTTCATACTTTATATCACATATAAGCATGTATATAAAATATTTAGAGATATGTATTTTTTGTTTTCAGATACAGAATGACCAGTGGCAGTAAACAAAGGGAAAATGCCAAAAAATATTAATATGTTGGAGGAATTACTAAGTAACAAATTTGTTTACAAATCTTCAGACAGTGAAACTGATGTTGTAGAAGAAAGCCCACATATTTATGACACAGAATACAATGAAGAAAGTAGGAAGATGATGATGACCATTTATCAGTACAACTTCTCAAAAGGAGATGAGCCAGAACTGCGAATGGTTGGTTAGGTAAGAACAGTGTCATCAAATTGACCACAAACACCCCCAAAGGAAGTGTGAATACTCATATTTATAATTTATAAAAAAGTAAGCATATTCATGTTCATAATGTATAAGGAAGTGAACACACCCATGTTCATAATGTACATAATGGTCGTCCACAGCCAATTTGGCAAGCCATAGAAAACATCCTTCATTATATGGTCATTGTTTTTTATGCTTCTGCTCTGGATATCTTAGTAATAATAAAAATGCCACCTCTGCAGGAAATAGAAAATTATATGACCAAAAAAAATAAAACAAAACCTATCTCCAAAGCCATGGACCTGGTACAAGACTAAATGAATATCAGAATAAATACTAAGTGTATGAAATAGTCTATCAAAGAGAACATATCCAGATCTACACCAAGAGTAGGACTTTCATCATCTAAACAGACTCACAGTGAAACCATCAAAAGTCAGTGCCATTACTATGAAAAATCCAAGGACAGAGAAAGTAAAACAACATGCAAAGTGTGTAAGTTTGTTTGCAAGAAGCACTCTATAACTCAGATCATATGCAAATCATATTGAGGTGTATCAGATGAAGATACTTCTAATTAAGTATATTTTTGGGATATAAATATTCATGTTAATACAAAAGTATCCAACTAGCTTGTGTTAAATTATTACATTCAGTTTAGGTGGTAAAAAAAAGTTGTAATATTCAATGTTCATTCATTGATTAATAAAATAAAAGATTTTGAGTACCAGGTTTTGTTTCCAAAATAATAGTTCATTATTATTTAAGTATTTTTAAATTAATATTTTATGATGGGATCCATTTGAGCTTCTGAAGAGTGACTATGGAAAATACCTACAGAGGGCTAGCAGCAATATAACACATACACACTTAAATATTCTGATAATGTTAAATCACTTAAGGCTTAGCATTATGAGCTTCAAGATTTGTAAAATTGCTCCCAGAGATGCTGTAAAGTGAAATGCTGAGCAGATGTGGTGTATTTCTCCTGAAACAGTATATTTCATGCTTTTTAGAAAGACCATTTGTTTAATTATGTTATGCTGAAAAAAAACTTTTTTGAAAAACAAAATCAACATTATATTGTACCTACAGCTCCTTATTACACTTAGATTACATGTCACAAATAACAATCATGAATAGATATTTTTAATACTCAAGTTAATACATTTTGTATTTCTTTTCGTATATTTCATTAATTGATTGTTTTCTAATCACAACAAAAATTTTAATTACAAACTTAGAACAATGTTTTATTAATACTCTGTTACTGTTCTTCAGACAAATATTCAATCTCTTTCTTCAAGTCATTCCCTTTCTCTCCAACTATCTCACAATAATGCCGTGCTCCCCGACGGTTGTTCACAGATAGCAAGTAATGTGCATAGTCTAGTAGCACTGTATCAATAATGTCTAGTGAATTCAGTAAAGGAATAGCAGAGTTCATTAATTTGATTAAAAAAAACTGTTCCTTTCCATTCACAGAAATCACACCTTCTAACAACCATTCAACCATCAACTGAACTTAATGAAACAAAACTAATCTATCTTCCATTATTTTCTTACCAACCATGTGAATTGTGTTTTACACGAACAAAATAAAAATATTTTTTATAAATTGTCTTGCCAATCATTCTGCTTGCATTTTAAGTGAATAAAATAAATTACTTTCATTTTATATATGTACTTAGAGCAAAAATATCTGCTGCTGTCAATAATTTGGAGCTACTAACCAGAAAGAAAACAGCCAGTCATCAGTTTGGTTTGTTATGAACATTGTGTGAAACTACACAAGGGCTATCTGCATTAGCTGTCCCTAATCTAACTGTACAAAACTAGATGTAAAGCAGCTAGTCATCACCTCCCACCTCCAACTCTTGAATGACTTTTTTACTAACAGATAGTTGGATTAACTGTTTCTACAAACAAAATATATTCTATGAACTACACCACAAACTACTAAATGTACATCATGTACCAACAAATTATTTAAAAATATGTCACTAAGTATTCAATTCCAAGAACTTGTAACTTAAATGTGAAGAAGAATGTATAAAAATATCTCAACTATTCTCTGTTTGCTTTGTCTAATACAAGGGATCATAAGATCAGCTGAAATACAACAGATAAAGTAGTGGTTAAGATGCTAATTCAATTATCAAATGGCATAAACACCAATTATATTGTGTGAACTAGATTAAATTAGTTAAGTGTAATGTTTAAAGTTACATTTCATACTAATAACACAAGTTTTGTTTAAAAATTAGATCAACAATCATTCAGTTATATCTTGTGGGAGCAATGTAAATCCAATTCTATGTTTTAATGTCTCCATGTAAAATCATTAAACAATAAAATATCTTATCAACCTTCCACATTATACATCTCATAAAAAAAAGGATTTTTCTGTTAACTGCCTCACTAACTTAAATTAAATCATTTATTAACTTTCTTGCTATGGGTATCCTTCACTGTGCATAACAAAGTTTTAAATGTCTTGCAGTCAAAATTTTACTAAACTGATTTTTGTTTATGTTATATCAATAAGTATAAAATCTTAGCTAATAATCCACATTTTAATAGTATGTAAGTTTTAATTTCTTAATTCTACAAAACAATATTACAAACAATCATGAAATTAATTTCCCGTAGTGTGGCATACATGACACATTTTTTCTAGGTATCTTGTTCCCTCTATTTTATCCATCTTTCCTTCAAAAGGTACGAAATTAAATGCAAATTATATACTATAAAATCGTTATTCCTCAGACAAACCATAATTTTTATCTTTAATTTCATTTGGTTACAAAGCTATCAAATAGAAAATCAGTTCCCTTCTGTCACATTCTTTTTTTGGGATTTATTAACAGTTTTCTCTTATGCTTAATTACATATTACCTAAAACCATGAGTAAGTCAATGTTTTCATCTGTAAAATAATGTATTATATAACATTGTGTTCTAAACAGATAATTGTCAATTTCAGTTAGAGTACAAACATCATTCCCATAAAGAAGTTAATGACTAGCTTGAATGAATTTTTAATAGCTCATCTTGCATAGTTAGAAAGCTAGAAACATTTTGTGAGTTAGGAGAATTTATCTATTTTTGCATGCTGTTACTCTATGTTCTACAGTGCATTATTTGATTATATAAAAAACATTTAGTTAATTACTATCCTTAGTGTAAAAAGTAGAGGCCTAAGTGCTCTTGATTCTTGATAGTCTGGAAAAAGATTAGTTAAGTACTTCATTTCTTGTTTTTCATGTTTATTCTTTATGTATAATTATAAAAAGAGACTAAAATATAAAACTAGGGATATTTTAAAGTTAATTAACATTAGATTAAGTAAACTAAATAATAATAACTTGATAAAAACGTTTCATGAGGCATGCATTCAAGGAGCTCACAGAAGGTTATGGGTAGTACAATTTGATAGCATAGTGAGAACTGTACATGCCCTAACTGATTTAAAACTTATAACTGTATAAACAGCAGTTAGACATAGTTCAAAGGGTAATGAAACAACAAAATTTAATTGTAAGTAATAGAAATTTAAAATTACTTAGGATAAATGAATGTAGTTTTATGTTACAATTTGAAGTCATTCAATAAAAGGAAAAACAAGTAATTTAGATTTTTTGTTTGCCAGTTACAAGGTCAATGAAATAGAGAGATCCTACTGAGAGATAGGATAAGGAAAATAATAGGTAAAATAATAGAACTCATATGGTTTGTCAATTTGATGGAGACCACGTAAGAGAGTTAACAATATAAAAATCGAGTGTCTATATACAAAAAGAGCAATAACAACAAAAAAAAGATATCATTTTGTTCATTCTTCTTTATAGCACCAAATTCTTGGCATGCTTGAAGGAACAGTGCTGCCCTCTCTGTCATCCGTAAAGTACGAAGCATTTCCAACACTTTCTCAAACTGTCCCATTGACAGAAGAACTAGAAGAGCTTTAGTCTAGAAGTAAATGTTCAAGTTCTTGTTAGGTATATAAGCCACCCAGCAATGTTATGCAGTAATAATTTAATATGAAAGTGAACTTCATAAATTATTTTACAAGTCAAAATCTAAATGATTTTCTATTAATTGGTAAAATTTACCCTTGGGTTCATGATTCAAAACTCAAGATTGGCTTTATAATATTCATTCACTAATCAAGGTAAGTTTAATTGTCCACAATTAGAGGTGAAATATAGATTATTCAAAGTATCAATGTGTTCATGAGGTATTTTCACCAACAAGTCAAAATTAACCACAAGTTACAGTTAAATTCATTCAAGAATCAGAATTAATTATGAAATACAAATATACACATCACTGTCAAACATGAGCTATCTATGAATTATTTTGTTTACAAATGAAATTTACTTATGAGTTTGAGTTATTTACTCATAAATAATGGTTACCTAGTACAATATTTACTCACAAGTAAAAGTTCAAGTACAAATCCAAGTAAAGTAGTGGTTATTTATCCAATAATTATGATTATTTATAGGCTAATTAGTGGTTATATAGGAGTTATTTACTAATCAAAATTAAATACCAATTATTTTTTCATAAATCAAGATTAACAAGTTGGGTAACTACAGCGCTACAGATTGTATCTCAGAATGGCTGGTATGGGTATTAACACTTTTATTGACAAGCAAAGAACGTTTCGACCTTCCTAGGTCATCTTTATGTTAACAAATGGTCAAAATGTTGTACTCTGCTTATCAATATAAGTGTTAATACCAAAACCAGCTGTTCTGAGATGCATTTTTATTTCAAGTGAGATTCTTGTCATCAAAAAGCACTACACATTCAACCACAAGCATTCACTAACCATAATTATGTATTTCTGTAGATGTTAAAATATAAATGGACATAAAAAAACAGCACACACTCTTTCTGTGATTTTTTGTGAGATTTATTTTATTTACACAAAGATACACATGCATGTTTTAAATTCCCAAGCAATTAAAAATATCATTTCATTAATTAAAAAAATTAATACAATTTGTGATTAAAATGTATCTTAAAAAACAACTTATATGCATATCCATGCAAACATTAAATACTTTTCATCATTCTGTATATGTTTACAGTAAAACAAAATTAATAAAAATTTACCTTTTGATTCATGTGAGAAGAACAAAGATAATCAGTCCATCGTTTTAGGACTTCCTGGCATTCTGTGTAAGGAAGTATGACCTAAAAACACACTTCATAATAAATATTTATGCACAAGTGTTTTTCTTTGTCCTTTAATGACTACTTGAGACTTGTTTGTATTGTAAAGGTTTTACCTAGTACAAATTATGTACCAAGTTAATGAAATGTCTCACACACTTGAACATTTTCATTACATGGAACATATTCAACAAAGTTTGAAGAGTTTTTCTTATAAACAGAAAGGGAAGAGCATAAAATTAAAGAAGATAATACATTTAAACAAGTAGAACTATTAACAAATAAAACGCAAGGCAGTAGTTCACATTTTTATTTCCTTTCATGAAATGGCTATGCCACCTTGGTGTATTGACTGGCTGTGCTGTTGATGTGCTTATCTTCAAACTGATGATGCCACATTAAAAAAAAAACAACACAAAATATCACTGTATTAAACCTTACTTAACTGTTCTCAGCTCTTCTGATGACTTCTTCAAAAGCAACAAACTAATTTTTGTGCACTAAAGTTTTGAGTTAGTTAACTAGTTTACTCATTTTCACAATCAAGTTTTGAATCTAAGAAAACAATATTTGTAGGCAGTTTGGCAAAATAAAAAGTACCTTGGCTAATCGAACTGATTTCTCCCATTGGCCTGCTGCTTGTAGATATCGACATGCATCACTCCCCTTATCAATCAGGCACAACAGCTCTACTCCTTCTGAAATAGCACCACTAGCAATAAGATTTGTAGCAACCAATTTGATCACAGACTGAGAAGCTCCAGATGATCGAATGGTAGCAATCAAGCAGGCTCTAGCAGGTACATGAAATCATTATATAACTAAATGTGAAGAATAATTGGTAAACATCTAAATACCCCTTCAAAAATAACTTACGACTTGGTTTAATTTATCTAGCTTTACCCTTAACTATCCAGACACATTGATTTGATGGATTTTTCACTTGCTTTGATTCATTATATGAAACAAAATTACTTAAAATTGTTTGAAACTTAATGCAAACTTTCCACAGATTCTGTTAATCTACTTCTATATGTGATTAGCTTTAAATTTGAATGTTTTTTTTGTGAAATATGTTTTAAGAAATAGTTAAAAATGTTTACTTTGATTCTAGATTTCAATTTCTAATTTCTGTTTTCCTATATTCTTACGAAGCATTTCATTTTGGTTTATAAAAACAGAATAAACCTGTTTATGATCACCAACACATAACAAAATTAACATTTTTCTTCACTACCCCAATCATTAAAGAGCTTGTTTTTTCAACTGTTAATCAAAACATTTCATTTAAAATATTTACTACATTTTAAAGACACTTTACATTTGTTTTTGTGTACATTTTTACAGTTCTTTACAGTGATTTTCTTTGCCCATTTATGCTGAACTCATGTAAACATGGTAAAACAAAACTTACTAAAGTCCGGTGTAACACGACCTATACAAGCCTCATAATGCTCTACATATTACAACCACATTCTGTGTAATCCATCCCTATGATGTATTTACTATGCAATCTTTTGCTGTTTGTCTTGCTACGTAGATTGCACTGTTCTTCTCTGCAGCTCATATCACATTTATTTGTGGTGGCTGCAGTCTATGCTGCTGTGTTCTAACTATATCTAATAGATCTCTCTCCACCCACCTGCCCACACACACACATTATATATACACATATATACTCTCACATCTCCAAATATTTGTAGTTTCTATAACATTTCATGCTATCTTCTTACTACCTCTACCATATCTTGAAGTATTTACACACTATTTCTAATATCTTCCAATTATTTTCATGGTGTTTCAGTCATTTTCTAAATTGTATACACAGCATTTACACTTTAATTTTATTACAGTTCAGACTAAATAGTATTCCTCAATATTTCAAGCTAGTTATGAAGTACCATTAGTAAACATTAATCTTTCCACATTGCATTTTTATAATATATATATCAACAATCTAGAAGTTTATAATATATTTCAGGTTTTTTCTCTCGCATCATGAGCTAACTATATATGCATATTTTTTATTATAATTTACGCTATCTACAAGGTGTGCATCTATCATTCCTATAGCTATTTAGTGTTTTTAATACACCTCACACTGTTATTTTTACTGTACATTAGGCTATTATAGCATTTTGATACATTTGAGACTGCATAAGCAGTGGTTCATTATACACACCTTGACCGTTTATGAAGAATATACCTTTCAAGTCTCAGGCTATTTATAAAAAAGTGTATTTGTCATATTTTACATTTACTGTCTTATTAAACTTCAGGTTATCTCTACCATGTTCTTCTCATCTATCTTAGGCAATCTTCATTGTATTTCAGTAATGCATTTTAGACTCTCATAACAGTGTTTCAAGCATTTATTTACCTTAGCAATCTGTGCAGCACTTGAGTTGCATCTAAGGCTTTACAAACTACACTACAATCATATCTTTGGCTAACTAAACAATATTTTACAGTCTTGATTATTTACAATATATCTTTTACATGTCCAGCTCTTTGCACATTATCTAAGATACCTCAAGTTACATATAAAGTATTTTTAGCATACTTCAGTTTACATACTTAATGATTTACTATGCTTCAGTTTATCTACACAGCTTTTCATCATACCTCAGACTATCCACATAATAGTGCTCCTGTCCTGTTTCAGCCTCTAGAAGTAACTGAACAGCTCGATCAGTCTGTCCAAGAAGTAAGAACTGTTCTGCACATTTCCTGCTCTGGCTGTGAGTTGTTCTTTTTGAATCATGGAGAAGCAGCCTCTCAAGTTGAAGTTTCTTTACAAAAAAAACAAAAAAACAGTATAGTATTGCAATGCCACTGAGAAATATCAAGTCAGTAAAAGGAAAAGTTTGTTTGTTTGTAATTTAGCCCAAAGCTACTCAATGGATTATCTTGTATTCTGCCCATCACTGGTATTGAAATCTAGTTTCTAGAGTTATAAAGTCTGCAGATTTATATCTCTGCCACTAGGAAACATTATAAATAATAAGTACAAAACCAGATGTGGCAGCAATAGTGAATTCAGGTGGAACAAAACTGATAACAAAAAAAAAAATATATATATATAAAGGGGATGTTAATAAATTTTATTATAAATACATAATAGAAAGATCATATCAATACATAACAGAAATATTATATCATAAATTAGTGCCAAAAAAAGCATGAGCCCTAAATAACAAGACATTATACCAATGATTCCAAACATGTCTGATCAATCAACCATGATTATGAAGTGGCAGAAAGAGGCGGCTAATTCTCTCAAAACATATTACAAAAAACAGCATTATTAAATTATAAAAAGTCAGTTTTAAAAATTTTCAAACAATTACTTACTAAAATTTTACTTAAAGGTTCAAGAAGCTAATTTAACCATAAATCATTGTGGCTAGAGTGTGGAAAAACTGGGGTGATTGAGATAAAGAGTTTGACATACAAGTGGACTTCATCTTAGCTGGTTAACAAGAGTATACATATTGAAGATTCAATGAAGACAATAAAAAAAATTTCAATATTGCACAATTTTTAAATCCTATACAATATTTAGCTGTGAACTGGCTTCTTCCCGAATACAAAAAAAAATGATATTCCACTTTACACTTACCTCAAGTTTATTTTTGCCATTCTGATCACATACATTAAAACAGATGAAGTACAAAAAATATTGTACATTGTTGTAACCAGTTGATCATTTTTCTAAGAACCAACTTTATCACAAGTTGTCTATAAATGTTTCTTCTTTCACTTACAAGATTATTTATTTTACTTACAAATGTGAGAGTTCTTATTATAAGAATATAAAACAATATATACATATGGAAATATTTTGAAAATTCTAGATCTCACATTTAACATACATCAATTAAAAACCATCCATAAGGGGGAAAAAAAAAGGAACACATCTACACTGACAACACATAATGAAAAAAATTCAAAAGTATTTACATCACAAAAAGAGTAAAAATATATTTCAAACCTATCACAAAAACAAAATGTCAACTTGTGACTTTAACCAGATAAAACTACTCTTTCGTTATGCACTTGAAATATTTGCTTTAAGATGAAGTTTTGTAGCTTCTGGCAAATACAACAATTAAAATACACACACACACATATATATATATAGAAAAACAAACAAAGCACACCTGATATACGTGGTTATCACAAATGGTGTCAAAACAAGTGTCCAGGTATTCTTCATTGAAGGGAGATGAAATATTTTGATTATCTACACAGCTTTGTTTTTGTCTGGGTTTAAATGTATCTCCACTAAATTCTTGTAAGTCGTTCTCTTCTTGTTTATCTAAAGTCTAGTAATGTGCAACACTAAATATTCAAATTTAAGATTTAATACAATTTTAAAATTAAATTTACTCTCATTTATGTTCTAGTAAGACTGTCTAAAAATCTTATAATGCACAACACACATGACAGATTGTTTTATACTATTTACACTTTCATTAAAGTTCTAGTAAACTTCTATTCTGTGGTTCAGATAAAGATTACCAATACATAACATTAATATATTAAAAATATTTAACTTTTTACTAAAGAGTATCTTTCAACATAAACAAATACACATAACTTCATATTTAATTTTTCTATCAATTTTTAAGCAATGAAATTTCAGACTCTATATTGTGAAACACTTTTTGAAAAAAAAATTAAAGAATACTTTCTCTAATCTTAAAATGTCTGTTATAATAAACAATGTGGTTTATCTTTAGTATCATTATATCTTTTATTATTAATTTCAGTACTGAGTTTTTCTTTGTGAATTAGACTAAATAAATGTTAAAAATTGATAATATATCCAGTCTACAATATTTTTGAGTAAAAAAGTGTTAAAATCATTATTTTCACTTAAGTTTTGAAATCTGATATGTAAATTTGCACTTGTCACTTAAAATGTGCTCATCATTCTTCAGTTATTTCAAATTACACTCACATTTATATGCCCTACTCATTCACATTTTTAGCTACACCCACATCATAGGTTTAATTTTCTTAAACTACACAGAAATTTCTACGCTGTTCTTTCAAAACTACATTAGTGCAGTTTAACACTAGGTATCAGCTTCATCTTGATACATACTAATAACTTCCTTTTGATAAATCTAGGTTTCTAACTAAAGCATATCAGCCAACCTTCACTTCCAAAGTTAATTCTTCTTGCTTCAAATAATGCACAGCTACCTTCCAGAATTGATATGCCTCTTTGTCTCCAATTAACCTGATAGATAACCAGAAAATATTTACAAAATGTGCATATTAGTTAGACCTCTCAAAAATAACAAGGTTCATGATATACTCACCAACTGTTATTCATGCATGACTGCTTTCATTATAGTAGCAAAAAAGTCAACTACTTAATCATATTATTTGCATCATAACTCTCAGATAAAATGTACAATTAACAACATTCCCAAACTAACTTTTAAATAAAATATAAAAACAATTCGCATAACATACATAATCCCTTAGTATCATCAAGTTACTAGTTTCCTCAATTAGGAAAACTTTATTTCCAAGAAAGTTTAATTAGTAAGGATAAAAAGGATAGTATTTCTACAAAATCATTTATGCCTTGTTTTGTTGTTATAATTTGATTTTAGGATGGGCTTGACAAGTTTCATTAAATTAGTAACTACTGTACTTCATATTTTACTATTTTACATTTGAAATACCACACCTAGCCACTAGTAAACAACGTTCAGCTATTCCAAATGGACAGTGCTTTAAGTATTCCTGGATTTCCAAATCAATTGTTTCTATCTGTTTCTGAAGAATGCTAACTTCATCTGAACTAAACCCATCCTCTTCTTTGATGCTAAGTGTGTAACTTTGTTGCCATGGTTGATATTGGAGAATACTCTTGAAGTGAAAGGCAGATTTTATTGACAGCATGTGAAGGCTGAGGGGAATTTCTGAAAATTTGTAACACTACAGAACTGAACCTTCTAAAATCTTAAAATAAGGAAACAATCTAATAGTATCTTTAGGAAATGAACTTGTATTTTATTTTTACAGATGAACACTGATGAAAGATACATGGTTAACACAACAATTAATTTTAAACATACTCAACAAGTACATTTTGTATTTGCTAAATATGATTGTTTTTTCTTCATTCAAATTTTGATAAAATATACAAATTCTTTTTTATGTAAAACACAAAAAATAGCCATCTTTCAAAAGAAGCACATCCTTCTTAGTCTTTGTTTTCTAATTTGTAAAAGTACAGCTGCTGAGTTGAAAACCATAAAATGTTGAGTGCCTCCAGAAAGAGAAATATTCAAAAAGCCATATATTATTTCTGTAAAACTTTTGTTTGGTCAGCAATTTAAGTTTTTAAAACCCTAAATCTTGGGCAAACTTTCACTTACTGCAACATAATCCAGCAAAATCTGTAAATACTGTTGTTTTTAAATAACAACTGATTAAAAAGTTGAGATTAACAAAAATACAAGACACTTGCTCCAGATAACTATACAGAGAGACAGAAATAACTAATTACTGCCATCTCTCTCAAGGGAAACAGTAATAATTAACAGAGTTTAAAAATGATAAATTAAAGTTCTTTTTATGATTATTAAGCAGAGGAAACCTGTTGGATGATAATCTTGAAGAGGAGAAGAGCAAACTTTCAGATTAATATCAGTGATCTTAAAACATCCATCTGCTGTTGCTAATACAGGTCTATCAGACCCAGCCCAATCTATATCTTGAACCTTTGGTCTGTCCTTTGCACATTTTTTCTGGCTAATTAGTTGAGCCTGAAAACGTAAGAAGAAAATGTTTTGCTTTTTTTTGTTATTTATTTCATGTAAAAACTTTTAGTTTAGCAATAATAAAATTCAACATATAAATTTGTAATAGTAATATTTTTCTACATATCTACAAATAAAATCCTGAAGGACCAGTGATATGGTTAGGGTTAAAATAAGTAACATATATGTTTCTAGTGAAAATTATATTGAGGGCAATACATATTCATGTTACAGATTTGGGGAGAATAATAAATGTACACAAATTGTTGAATAATTGACTGAAATAGTAAACAGTTAGAATTAATAAAACTATTCTGTTTATCTGGAGTTCTCTTTTAAAATAACTTTCACATAAGTAGATTAACATAACAGCTTGGATAAGTGGGAAAAGTTATATGACAACAGCTTATACTCATGTTTGCTAATTCAGCATTACCTAACAATATAGAAAATCTTTGTTTAAATTATTGGGTAACAATAACAATAAAAAAAAATTCTAAGTTTTCAATATTTAATCTTAATCAGAGTAACACTCTTAAAAAAACAAAAACTGAACAGTATTTAAAGGGATTTCAAGATAACATAACTTTACGTACTTAAGAAATATTAAAAGTGCACAAAATATGAAAACGAAAAGTTACCATCTGAAATGTTACTAGATTTCAAACACAATTTTTATATTCAAACAATTTACCTATCTCTTCAAAATTAAAGTTATACTGCTTAAAATTTCTGAAAATACCAATGGAATATTACAAAGGATAAAAACAAAGAAACAAAGTTATGCTTATCTTTATATTTATTACTATTTATAGAAATATAAATACAAGTTCACTGTTTTCTGTATAAATCTTCATAAACACTCACCTCCAAACATTTTGAAATAATATACAATTATTCACATTTATTTGTGAATCTCAAGCTATTTACTTATATTTTAGGAAATTGTATTATTTCTTAGGAATATCTGTTTAAAAAATTTACTTCACAAACTTCAATTAATATTCCTAACATGATCTTTCAATCTCTGAGTCTCATGTAACTGGATGTATAGATGCTTCACATAAATGGACATTAAAATATTTTATATAATTTAATATAGATTATGCATCTCAAACAATAATTAAAAATGTGAACATGATTTGTCAGTAAGCCTCTACATTACCAGCATTTAAAAATTTTAATATATTTTTAATGCCATTTTTTTTTATATATAGTATATGATCCAGAAGAACAGACACAAATATGTATAACAATGATATCTTTATCTATATTATTGATTTGGTTAGGGAAAACTTTTAACATAAGACTGTTACTGTTATATTTCCTCTCTCTCAGTTTAAAATTCACATATATTATTAGGAAACGAATGGTCAAAGTTATTTATTACATGAAGTTTTTTTTTAATTTATTGTGTGTACAAAAATATTAACAATTACACATTGTCCATATAGTCTTTCAAGTCATAACAGAAATGTTTAACCTTTATAAAATATTACTTAACTTATTTTACTTCTGAAGATAATAAAGGTAACTTCACAGAAGAATAAATAGTTACTGAATAAAAATAAATCCTCAGTTACCTCTTTGATATCCCATAGATCCACCCCATCATTAAACAGCACTAACACTTTTAGGTTACCTCTACCAGGGCCAAATCTAATCTTCTTTATCCACCCTCGATGTGTGGGAATTCCTCTATAAAAAAAATGCCAGGGCTTGTACATGTAAAAGTTTTATAACCTAAAAATGAATACACTCTAATTTTATATTATCTTTCTAATATAAAATACAAGTATCATTACTACCTGATCTTCATAATTTTGTACACAACATGACAGGTTAAATTTGAACTTTATAATATATTTAAAAAAAAAATCAAAACAGTTTCAGCTCCAGTGTTATAACCCAGCAAACATTCAACAAATCCTAAAGTGAAATGATTATTTGAATTATTTTAAATAGTGTTAATTTTGTTGAAGATCAAAGCCAAGATGATTTGTTCAGAAATATCTCTAATAGTTACATTTGTTACGTTTTTTTTATGTTTTATGTTTATCGAAGACTAAACACAACAGAAAGACACAGAAAACAGCTTGTATAATTTATTACACTAAACTATTAACAGATATAACAAATTATATAATAACAATGACAGATATTAAGTTTAAACCTTCAAAATTTATTACAAAACAAAATGGTATTAGTTTCAACCTTCAAAATTAATCACAATACAAAATGGTACTGGCCTGTATCTAATATAATGATCTAAAATGAAAGTCTCAAATTCCAGTCTAGGGTGTGAATTTGGTCCCACGAAGAAATTCCGAAGTTTAAATGAAGAAGTTCAGAAACAATTCACAGTTCAATAAATTCGATGAAGTTCTTTTCACGATGCCTCCGATGAACGTCACAAATTTGTCGCCTTCAATTTTTCCGATTTCCCGTAAATAGTTCCACACGTGTTGACTTTCAGCATAACCACTAATTCGAAAGAATCGTAGAGATTGACGAAATAAAATTACAGCTTCTGTAGATCTAACTTCAGTCACAAATTACAGCAAACACTTAAACCTTCTCAAACGAATGACTGAATCTCTCCTTTTGAATAAAACTAATGTCTGACTCTTTTCTCCTTTCTTCCTCGAATCTTCGTCTGTTTATATATTGTAGGCCAAGACTTCTCGAACCACCGCGAAACTTCTACAGAGCTCCAGAGCAATCCATGCATGTCCGTTCTTGCACGAGACTCAATGTCTAGACACAAGGCCGCCAACATTTCATTTGCATACATATGATTGGTCTACTTAATTCTAGAAAATTCTAAATGTTACCCTAAATGAATAACAACATATTTTATTAGTTTAAACTTTGAAACAATAATATAAATATGGAAATATAAATAATAGAAATGAAAATCCAAACACAACACGACATGTTGTCGTTTACAAAATATTTACATGACACTCTCCCCCTTAAAAGTAAAAAAAAAAGTTTGAACTTGTGAAAACCTTTTTTTTTTTTTTAAACCAACTTAAAAGGGTTAAATCTAATGGATTCTTTAATACCCTCACGAACTGCAAACAATAACAAGGGAACACCCTCATCCCAGTCCTTTGAGTATTCGTAGCAGTAATTTGGTGGAAACGTTTAAGGACACCTCGTGACTCAGGATGGCATGCACTGGATGAAACTTGATGGATGTTTAATTCATACATGGCTTGTTGGACATAAAATTTGAGCCTTGATCTGATTGCACAACTTTTGGAATCCCTAACATGGTAAAGAATTTGACAAGAACCTTGACAATGTTGGGAGCAGTGATTTTTCTCAAAGGGATAGCCTCAGGGAAACGTGTAAAAGCACACATGATTGTCAAGAGATATTGATTTCCTGCTTTGCTTTTTGGCATTGGGCCAACACAGTCGATAATGACCCTTGAGAATGGTTCTTCAAAGGCAGGAATAGGTTGCAGTGGTGCTTTGGGAATCCCCTGATTTGGTTTTCCTGTCATTTGGCAAGAATGGCATGTCTTACAATGGTCAACAACGTCTTGGCGCATCTTTGGCCAATAGACATGTCATCGGATACGATCTAAGGTCTATCTTACACCTAAGTGTCCTGACAACAAATGGTCATGAGCAAGACTAAGAATATCATTCTGATAGCAATTTGGAATGACGATTGGGTGAATAACATTCCATTCTTCATCAGCAACAACGTCAGGAGGTCTGTATTTTCTCATTAACACACCTGACTTCTGGTAGTAACAAATAGGGACAGTTCCTATTTCATTTTCATCAACGGCCAGTTGTAGAAGAGAACGAGTTTCAGGATCATTGTCCTGTTCCTCAATAAGTTTGTTACGATGAAGAGAGTTTAAAAATGACTTGGAGTCATCAGTAAAACTTAAAGTTGAGTCAGAAATCTCATCGATGTGAGACATGAATGTATCAGATAAAGGGAAATCCTCTTTGGAGTCCTGAGAACGAGTAACAGCACAGGCGGGGAAAACATCAGGAAACTCTTCAATGAGTTGCTCTGTACTGGGACTAACAACAGGTGCTTCAACAACACGAACCTCTGGTACCACCTTACTACCAGCCAAATCATTCCCCAAAAGCATAGACACACCTTCAACAGGCAATGAAGATTTAATACCCACAGTCACTGGGCCTGAAACTAAGTCCGAATGTAAATCTAATCTGTGAAGAGGGACAGAAACGACACCACCTTCTACACCAGAAATGAGCACATTGGCCCCAATGGATGACTTTACAGAAAACGGAAGTACACTTTCCAAAATCAAACTCTGAAAAGCTCCAGTATCCCGCAGGATTTTAATTGGTTGTAGATGTGAATCGCCAACAAAAGAAACAAAACCTTCAGTGATGAAAGGCTTAAATTTGTTCTCAACAAGATCTTCAGGTACATCAAGAATATTGGACTTGGAATCCACAGTGGACTGGACAGGGTCAAAATCATTGGGAACCAATGATGTACCCAACAAGGGCGAAATAAAACTATGGGGCGATGGCTTGTTTTTGATCTTATAGCACTCAGAAATCAGATGGCCAGGTTTCTTACAATAAGTACATGTTTTGGATGAGAATGACATGTTTATGGTAGATGACGAGCTTTGAGAATAAGATGAAGTCTTTGTTTGAGAATCAGAAGTTTGCTCTTTTTTGCCTTTGTCAACATTTGCATTATGTTTGAATGAGTAATTGGGTTTCTTTGCCGTGTGATTTGTTTTGCTTTTGTACGAGAAATATTTGAGAGTCAAAGCATGCTCATCTGCCAAGACAGCAGCATCGTGAATTTTGGAAGCTTTTTGTTCATCAATATAAGTTTTTAGCTCTACGAGAATACATCTCTTAAATTCTTCAACTAACATGAGTTCTCTGAGTTTTGTATAATCATCTTTGATTTCTTTGGAATCACACCACCTGTTGAACAGAGTTTCTTTTTCACGAGCAAATTCGACACAAGTTTGGCTGTCAAACTTTTTGTAACCACAAAATTTTTGTCTGTATGCCTCAGGTACCAATTCAAAAGCATTCAAAATGCATTTTTTGACGTGCTCGTAATCATAACTTTGCTCGGCCGTGAGTCTGGAAAATACTTCCTGAGCTTTACCTTTGAGAATACTCTGAAGTAATACTGTCCAATATTCGGTAGGCCATTTTAGCCTAAGGGCCAATTTTTCAAATTGCTGAAAATATTTATCTACAGCCTTTTCATTTAATGGAGGCACTAAACGAATTTGTTTGGAAGCATAAAAATTATCCAACCACATTTGGACAACCTTTTCTTCTGTCTGTGCCTTTCTCATACTGATTTCCTTATCAGCTTTAATGCATTCTAATTGTATTTCGGCATCAAGGCGTTTGTTTTCTTGTTCTGCCCCAATACATTTTTGTTCTGCCTCAAGAACAAGGCTTTTGTTTTCCTGTTCTGCCTCAAGTCGTTTGGTTTCTTTTTCTGCCTCAAGACGTTTGCTTTCAATTTCTAAACAAAATTTCATTTCCATTTCCATTCTTTTTAATTCAAAATCTGGGTCAAAATGAGCGGCGGGCATTTGTTGTACAACTTTTTGAGGTAAAACTTTTTGGCTGACCAAATGTTCAACAACAATTCATTTGATATCTGCTTTCTTCATTGCTTGCTTCACTTCCAAATTAAAATGTTTACCAACAACAAGCAATTCAGATTTTTTTAATTCACTGATCAATTCGAAAGAGGGATTCTGATTAAATTTGTCTATAAAATCTTCGAGTTGGAATGCCATTTTGAATATACAAGCTGTCTATCTGTATAGAATATAAATCTAATTTTAGAGTAGAATTAAATTGTTTGTTCGAAATCCCGGACGGGCCCCCAATTTTCTGTTATGTTTTTTTTTTTATGTTTTATGTTTATCGTAGACTAAACGCAACAGAAAGACACAGATAACAGCTTGTATAATTTATTACACTAAACTATTAACAGATATAACATAAATTATATAATAACAATGATAGATATTAAGTTTAAACCTTCAAAATTAATCACAATACAAAATGGTACTGGCCTGTATCTAATATAATGATCTAAAATGAAAGTCTCAAATTCCAGTCTAGGGTGTGAATTTGGTCCCACAAAGAAATTCTGAAGTTTAAATGAAGAAGTTCAGAAACAATTCACAGTTCAATAAATTCGATGAAGTTCTTTTCACGATGCCTCCGATGAACGTCACAAATTTGTCGCCTTCAATTTTTCCGATTTCCCGTAAATAGTTCCACACGTGTTGACTTTCAGTATAACCACTAATTCGAAAGAATCGTAGAGATTGACAAAATAAAATCACAGCTTCTGTAGATCTAACTTCAGTCACAAATCACAACAAACACTTAAACCTTCTCAAACGAATGACTGACTCTCTTCTTTTGAATAAAACTAATGTCTGACTCTTTTCTCCTTTCTTCCTTGAATCTTCGTCTGTTTATATATTGTAGGCCTAGACTTCTTGAACCACCGCGAAACTTCTACAGAACTCCAGAGCAATCCACGCATGTCCGTTCTTGCACGAGACTCAACGTCTAGACACGAGGCCGCCAACATTTCATTTGCATACATATAATTGGTCTACTTAATTCTAGAAAATTCTAAATGTTACCCTAAATGAATAACAACATATTTTATTAGTTTAAACTTCGAAACAATAATATAAATATGGAAATATAAATAATAGAAATGAAAATCCAAACACAACACGACATGTTGTCGTTTACAAAATATTTACACGACATTTACATAACACATCTAAATCTAGAAACATAAAACTTACTTGTAAACAACTCTTAAAATTTATTAAAAACTAAGAAGCTGTCTTTATGAAAAAGCAAATAAAATTAATCGTGCAGTACCTGTAAATAACAAGAAAACTTCAGTAGCACTAATAATCAAAAACAAAATATCAATATCATAATTATCTATATCTCAAAGACTTAAATCACCTTGAAACCTTATTCTTTAGATCCCACAGATTTAAGTTTCCATCAACATCACCCAGAACAATGTGGTCACTCTTCCAAGCTATGCAGGTTATAGTCCCCATACCAGCCTGTAGAAAGTTTTAAATAATTTAATTGAATCATATGAGTTACTTTTTAATTTGAATTATATTTCATGAATTGTAAGACCAAAATTTCATAAAATTAACTTTTGTTCTTAGAAAGTCTAAATTCTGTCTAAAATCAGGATTGAATTCATATCTAGATTATAGTCAGACTCAGAATACCAAAAGAATTAAGTAAAAGTCCAAATTGTATAAACACATGCCATCTTAGTATAATTTTTGTACCTAAAAATATGTTAATGTTCTATACAAATTCTAATACTTAAGCTACTTTCGGGTTTAAAATTGAACAGGCATTTTATAGTCCAGTGTGATAAACATTTGTGTGTCTGTGCAATAATTACCCTGTCTATTTCATTCTATTGTCTGACCTTAGCAAATGGATCAGATAATATGGCCTTTTGCAATATTCATTATGTATTCATAATGTGTAAAAACATGGTTTAAATTACAGTGTTCAGTGCATTAATTCAAAATGATTTTGAATATGCAAATCAGCATAACACATGACAACCAAAGGAAATATAAATTTTCAGTGTAATGAAGTTTATACAAACTACATTTTCACATTTTTGGTATTTCATGTCATTGAGAACTGATTACTTTTGGGTAGGGTGTATAACAGTCCTTTCCAAAACTAAATATTTATTCACTCAGATCATAGCAATTTGTTTAGATCAAGGATTTAGAATTTCTATGACAAAATATTTTTAACTTAATGATGCTGGGAAAAAAAGAATATAGATCTACTTGAGGAAACAGGCCTATTCAGAAAGAAACTTTCAACACGGCATACTATAGCAATGGTAAGCACAGTGTAATATCATATTACAGATGAGAATCCAATAAAAGTCAAAGCCAGGGGCAAAAGCCATCCACACAATACAGGCAACAGTACACAACATAATTAAGAATGATCTTGCTCTGAGAATGTAGTCCAGAGAGTACAAGTTTCCCATTAAGATAAGAGTTTCAGGTATACTTCCCATTTACCAAGTGCAAACTTCAAATATTAAAAAAATGAAAAAAGGGTCAATGCTATTCTACAGGAATACACACTGATAGAATTACTGTGGATTTCTGTGTGACTGAACAGTTGAAACAGGTTCTGAGAAACCACCATCTTTATATGAGACTCGAAAATTATTTTTGATATAATATACCAAACCCTCTGTAACCACATTAATTGTGAATAACAATATTATCAAAAATTACATGTTATAGTATTGTAATGGATTTACTGTAATATGTTTATTTTAATAACTACATTTCTTTCAGTTTGATGCATGTGACGTATATTGTTAGGTGTGTATTGCACAAGCTCCACATGTTTTCTAAATTTGTTGAGGGTGAGAATCAACAATATTTGTTTCATGAAAACATTAGCATTTTTCAAACATTGTTGAGAGTTCGAGAATCTTTTGTGATTGGTATACAAAATGAGAGACAGTTATTACTGGTTAGCTACAGTCAGTGTCCTAGAGGCCTTGGAAGCTATAATTGTGATTAATGCTTATTAATCAGAAAAACTACAGAATCTGATGAGGAATCTGTATATATTTTGAAAATTACAATCCATTTAATTTCAGTGAATTAATTTCAGACATTAGTATTTCTACAAACATTAACTATCATTACTGGTAAAAGTCCGCTTATAAAAAACATGAGGCCTACGGAGCTAGCTAGCTTTAGCAAAGTATAGCAATATGCTTGTTATGGATCTGGATCGTCAATAAAATATTCAGTTCTAGACTGGTATTGTCTGTAAGTTTGTATATTAAATTATATTTATACTAAGAAAGAAAACTCTGCATATCAATTTTATTGGCAAATGTCAAAAATATGATGCATATCAAAATTCAATTAACTTCTAAATTAAAATTAAACTTCCTGACTATTTAAAATTTTAATGCATTAAAATGTGAAATATAATGAATTGAAAACTTATCCAAGATTAAATTATAATATGTAACAGTATTTTGTTTAAACATTATATTTTTATAGAATAGATAAATAACAATTAAACACAGGTTTGAAACAGGTTACTAGAATAGACTATTCTTGTTATTTCTGGAAGTTTTATCAACCCCTATTGGATAAGAAAGTTCTTAACCAATGAAATTCATATGTTTAAGCTTGACATTAGTTGACAGATGCATTAGAATACTGGTTCCTAACCAGTGGTAAACAAATCCCAAAGGGAAAGGTGACAGAAGGAATAGATGAGTTACTTCTGAAACAATATGCAAAAATTGATGAAATAAAATAAAGAAGATAATCTGGCAAAAATATGAGTCTCAGAGTAGCACATCGTGTGTTCTTTAAGTTTTTTGTTTTTTTTTACTTGCAAGTTTGCAGTTATTATCTGTCTGAATTCAGCAAAATGCATTTGGACCACTACATACGTTATATAAAAACTATATTTAGTAGCTGATCAGATTAACAGAATCTGCAGATAGAGATAAGAACATGAGCAAGCAGACCTCAGACATGATGATGATAATCTTTTAGTTGCAGACCTACACAGAAGTGGAAAGCATGAATGAACAATGAACAGTTTAGGGGCATTTAGTCAAACAAAATTTGGGACCACTGTGTTGAAACATTATATTCGTCAGAGCTCTCTATAAAACTGTTTGAGTACTGGTTTTAAATACTATGCTTATTTTAGAACTGTTTTGAAATTAATTGAGGATTTATAGAAGAAAAATTCTATTGGGTACACATGAAAATATTATTCTACAGACAAAAATAAACAGTAAGCACCTGTGTGTGTGTGTTGTATAGAAAATAAAGTTAAGATTATCTGTGTTACTGTCAGTGAAAATTATGAATCTTCCCAAAATACCCTGTACTAGGTTTTAAAAAAGTGAAGTTACAGCTTGTGTTTGTATATCATTCCCGACTGAAAACTATGTTTGATTGTAGAAAAACCACTGGAAATTTTAAACTTGCAACTGAGAAGGTAAAGCAGTTAAAATGCATGTGCTTTACAGTTAAGTATATAATCCGTGTTGAACTTATAATAAATATTTAATCAATGTTTGTCATACGTGTGCTGTGTCTATGAAAAAGAGAATTCAAGAGAGACATGAAAATAAAGACAATGTTTCATCAAAACATCACTTTAAAAAGATTACACCTGATGAAATAAGTGTGCTGTGTCTATGAAGAAGGAATTAGAAAGAAATATGAAAACAAAGAATATATACCATCAAAACATCAATCTTAAAAAGAAAGATCACACCTGATGAAATAGATGATGATGAAACTTACAGTATGAATGAGGAAAATGGAGCTCTTTCATCATTTTAAGTTTCAGAAATTTTAATCACGCTATCAGTACTGGATTCATGAATATAATACTGCTTGAAATAAACACACAGTTACTGCATAGTTCTTCCTTTATTCAAGCTATACTTCATTCCCCATTCTAAAAACCCTAGGCCTTTTTTATATGGCTGTGCCCAATTTACAAACTTCCAAATCATAAGATGCTTGGCTAACAAAAAACTCTTAACACTGATAATACAAAGATACGACAGAAGATCAGTGTCTCAGTCAGGGAAGCTCTTAATGAGCACAAACATTCATCTAGTTTATTCTTATTTAAATTTCAACACAATCATCTGAAAAAATGGAAATACTACAGCAATATCAGCCACAAATTTTCCATCATACAATATATACAATGGAAAACAAAAAATAGTCCTTTCATCAAAGCTGAAAGTGAATAAATGAAGAATATTCAAGAGTGATATGAGCAAGTTACCACCCCATACCAAATACAGTATACTAAGTTATGTTATCAATGAAATAATATAACTGAGGAGAAATACTTCATCATTCAACCAAATTATTACAGCAAACTTAGAACAGTCATAAAAATGGCTTTATAGGTTTAGTTAATTTTAAGTCACTTAGTCAAAAAGTAGGATGCCATTTCCTCATTGAAATTCAAAAATTTTTCTCTATTAATACGATGAAAAGTTCCGAGTCCTCTCTGTATTTCAGCCTTTGTAACAAATATATTTCTGTAATTTCCTTGTACCACAACTTGCCTTGAATGATGAGATTTTGACAGCACCAGTAACAAGAGCATAGTTCAGTGTCAATTTGTAAATCAGATCTTCAGACTTGTAGACATTAAACTCATGTTTGGGATGCTGGCTGATCTTGGATACTTCTGTTACATAATGCATATGTCACCTCTCCACTGGCTTTCAACGAGTCAACTTATATTGAAATATGTCCATTTATTTTGTTATAATGTAAAATAACTAATTAAACATAAATCTTGATGGAACATGAAATATTTAAGAGTTTACTGTATGCTAAAATAATTACAACAAGCCATTATTTAAATTATTCTGTTTTTCTCAAAATTACTTTTTAATACCAAATACTTCTCATTGAAATAATTTTAAATTTGCAATTATAACCCCTGACTTATTGATAGAATGCTTTCATTAGTAAACTTTAAAATCTTACATCTGGAGGTATCTTGGAACCATCTCGCACAACATTTCCTTCCACTGAAAAATGATACAGCTGGCCATCAGTGTCAGTAAAGACAAAGTGTTCACGGGTAAGAACCATGGTCTTTGAAGTTCTAGAGTCAAAATATGAGATACAAATTAAGAATGCATTGAGAACCATCATTACTTTAGATAAACCTAAAAAATGTCTTATGAGGTTCAACAGAAGTAATATTATTTATTTTCATATTATAATAAAACACTTTAGATGAAAACTTCCAGAACTGCCATTCAAGTTCTCAGAATACAGAAAATCGTAACTAAACAATCATGCATGATTTGATCTATGACCTCTTTAAATATTTATTTCAGTGAAAACAGGAGTTTATGAAAAATAATCTGTTGCTAATGTACATTAAAACGAGGGAATTCTCAACAGCCACAGCTAGAATTAGATTTCACACCAGTCAAGAGATGAGGCAGTGAGCTAAATACCTGGGAAAAAAACAAAAACAACAACTCCTAGCCACAACAGTCAATATGCCACAGTTGAAATATAGTGGTTAGTATATTAAGCCTTAAAATATAATAAATAATATCCAAAAAAATTCCACAGGCATGTTAAGCATTGTTAAATTTAGTATAATAAGACTCCAAAATTAAAAGCAAAAAAAACATCAGTAACAAATAAAGGCAAACATTCAAATTCATCTACACTGCACAGTTAACCCTATACAGGTCTTCCTACAGCCACAGGTCAAATGTTATATCACTGCATTTTGCTGACTTGCATTTAACATTTACTTGAATGACTATTTTATTTATTCACATTTATAAGTTTGGAAGCACAGTATAGATAATGATTCAAATTTTACTATTACACATTTGTTAATTTCTCAATTTAAAAGTCAATATTAAAAAAAACACAATACCTAAACATTGATTTTTGTATATCACATGGTATGTTGAATGCAACAATGGTTCAAATTAGATGTTTGTGGTGTCAAAATGTAAAAGCTATAGTTTCGTAAAATAATAAGTCAGGGACTCCATTCACCTCTTTTCATTTTTGAAAATCCTCCCTCATATATTTACTTCTGTCTACGACGTGTGAATAACCAATTAAAAGCTCAGAATGTTCCCCTAATGGATTTCTCAGTCAATTTTAAATGGTACTGCATCATCTCCTTTCAACACAAGATATGAGGATGACATGTTAAGTGTTTGGTCTACTTGTAATTTCATATTTTTTTTAGACTCAAACAAAGCTTAGTTACAAAGCTCTATAAATTATAGTGGAATTCTATATTAGCAATATCATTATTTATACTTTTTTGGTATTTCAAATTTGTATATGAAACCTAATAAAAATATTTTGTTTCACAACCCTCACATGTGCAATTTTAAAAAGCTTAGCAACCACATACAAAGTCAAAACTAGAAGATATTATTGTTTGCTATACTTATTTACTTACTGTTTTACAAAAATATGATTAGAACTTGTGTGTTTTTCTTATAGCAAAGCCACATCATGCTATCTTCTGAGCCTACCAAGGAGAATCAAATCCTAATTTTAGCTTTGTAAATCCATAGACTTACAGCTGTACTAGCAGGGGGCAAAACTTACTTGTAAATACAAATAATGTGCATGCATACATAATATATTATAACTGAAATAAGACTGTATTTTACAAAATGCCAGTCCACCATAACAGGTAACTTTTATATTACTGGATAAGGTTACATGAGTGCACATGCACTGTGTCATTGTAACTTTTAAGATGTTAGTCAGTAATAGAAGTAAGGTCAAAATAATAAGTATATATAAATGTATAATATTATGACATTTAAGCTATTTATTTGTTTGTTTGAAATTAAGCACGAAACTACACAATGGGCAATCTGCGCACTGCCGACTGTTGGTATCAAAACCCAACAAGCTACAGGTGCAAACCTGTAGACAAACCTCTGTACCACTGGATAGCAGCTATTTAGACTAACTATTTGTATCTTTAAGTTATAATCTAGTCATTCAAGAAAAAAAACAATTTATATTTATTTCAATTTTTTTTCTGGTAGTTAAAACTCAGTTAAATCTACCGAACACATATATAGATTATGATTGAATAGTGAAAAATAACAAATGATATATCAGTTTTCTTAACAGAATCATTTTATAATTATCTGAAAGTTATACTGATTTCATATGCATACAAGTACTTTTAATCTTAAAATCAAAATGGCTCTACACGTTGTATAGTCAACATTCTGAAAGAAAAAACAAGAAATTTCTAATTAAAAATATTAATACTTAATTCAAAAACCTAATATTTTGTGTACAAAAGTCTTGTAACTTTTACCAATAGCTTGCAAATGTTTATAAACATATGCATACATTATAAAAATTCATAGCATAATCACTTTCAAAGATACTTTCTGGTTAACAACCTGGGTGGATTTCACCCAACCCAAATTAAAGTTATTTAGTTTTTTTAAAAAAAACTTACACAGATGATTTAGAGACAAGGCTGGAAACTGAAAATGAAGACATAAAATCTTGAATATCACTTCCATCTACTTCATTACTTATGTGATGTTTTTTGGTGTGTAATGGGGACCACTCCTAAAGTAAAAGACAGAAAATTTTATAGCAAATTAAACATAGTTCCAACATTCCAGTACAAATGCGTTTTCTTTACAATAATATTCAGTATTATAATGTTAAATAAACTCTATAATATACAAAGTAAGCAAGTTAAACAAGTTACATTCAAAAGAAGCAATAATTTGATAATGTTTAAAAAATAAGAAACATTGTACATAAATAATCGCATACAATAAGCAGGTTAAATATTATAGTAAAAAAAATAATCAATGTAGAAAATATAGTTTCATTATTAAATATTAAAACATGAAATCAGCCAAAATTACAGAATAAAATTACTAACCATTAAGATACTGTGCGAATTTGATACAATTTAGTAAAGTACATTTAAATTTTTATATCAAAATAAAACCAATATTTTAAATTAAATAATAAAGTACTATAATATATAATTTTACCTATTCATATTAATTGTAATAAGAAGTAGTAGCAAATATTCATGCTCACCAAAGCAGTAATTGTTGGGAAAGTTTTGGGCATGATTCTCAATAAAGACAATGTTCTCAAATCCCAAATCTCACAAGGTTCTTCTTTGAAGACAATGATAAAATACTGTCTTTAAAGAAAATTACTTGAGTAATTAATCATCCTCTGTCTGAAATACATCTTGTAGTAAGTTGTTATTCCAATATATAATAAACTCTGAGTAATATGTGCCTATTTTATGTAGCTAGCTTTTTGTAATAGTTCACTAGTATCTAGTGCTTGGTTTTTATTTTAAAAAAAATACAATTTGGTTTCATTCTGATAACTCTTCCAGAGCAAATAATAGCAATGATCTACATAATTCATACATTTAATGAACATCACCCTTACTTCACATGGTTAGTATTATACCATTGTGGAAGTACTACTTTGTGTAGTTATCTTACTATAATGACTTAAAAATATTGTCTGTAACTATTTGTTATCTATGTGTAATCACTCAGTTCAGTTTGAATGTAGAATAGCTACCATATTGAATAATTTATATTAAAGAGATAATTTCCCTTATATTTTTCAACAACAGTCAAACTTCTAAAACATTATTCAGTTTAAATTTGTAATGTTGTAGAACAAGTATGATTTGTCTGGTTATTTTTAACAACAAATAGTCTTATCTCATGTAGATAAGTTTCTTTTGAAACATAACCATATTAAATGATTAAAATTACTTTAACACAAACATCTATGTCATCTTACCAATACATAAATCCTGTTTTATAAAACATACAGAAGTATAATTATCCAAAACATAAAAAAATTTACTTTTTGTGTTGTAATTAACTTCTCCAATACATATACAAATCCTACTTGATGAGCTCCCATTTTCAAAACATAAATAGAAAACTTACTTCATGTTATTCACTTTCCTAATCAACAGAACATTCTTTTATGACACTAACTCTTCAAAGCATAAATAGAACATTTCTTTAATGTTTGTAACTTTTATAAATAGAAACAGAACATTTAATTTATGTTACTAATGTTTCTAAAACCTAAAGAAAAACTTTGTTACTATCTTTCCTAAACATGAATAGAACATTTTTCATGCTATTAAATTTTATAAACTTACACTTACTTCATGTAGGACACACGTAGCATTTCAATAGGAGACTCCTCATTTTTTTCACTTCGTAACACTTTTGTTCGACCTGACTGCACATCTGTTAGAACAAGCTCATTACGGACTTTACCACAACTAGCCATTGTATTGGGATAAGCATAAGATAAAAATGCTGTCAAGCTCACCCACTCAATTCCTCTATGGAATGCACAATAAAGAACATTTCAGTTGTAATGAAGCTTTCACCAACATAAAAAATACATCTTTCATAAAGTTACAAATGACAAAAGAAACAATATGTAAAGTTTTAATAATACAATACTACCCTGTAACATAAAACTTACATAACCTTATGTTTTTATGCAAGAACTTTAATGCCATATTATAACTTTTAATGATATAATATTAAAAGAATTTTTAAATTTTAAAATTGTATTCAGAGCTGGGTAGCTAGTGGGCTTTGCTAATCAATTAATTGCTTGGCTCATTAATCTATTACATTCAACTAATCAGTTTTTTCATAAAATTCTATTACTCTCATTTGAAATAGATAAAAATAAAATTAAAAAATGGTAAGACTTGGGTTTTGATATCAGAATAGCACGAGCATAGGTAGTCCATTGTATAACTAACAACAAACAAGACATGATAATATTTCAATTATTTGAACAGTTGAAATAAAAAATACAACTGTATGCCCTACTTTCAATTATTTGATTATTTTCATATCACTAGCTATAATTTCAGCTAATGGATAGTTGGAAAAATGGAAACAATAAACATTAGAAACACTGATGTTATTAGTGCTCATGGGTAATTGGTTATAGCAATTAATCAAGTTAATCAACCAGTTCTATTAATGATGTAACTTTACAATTTTACATTAAGCTTCCTACTTTAATTACACATCCTTTTTATGATGCATATATATAAAAATTTAAAATATATATCATTGCTCTACTGCTTAAATCTAAGGTCTTTACTGATACTTTGTTAATCTAGTATCTACTGTCTTTAGTCAGAAACGTTAATATTTTCTCATACAGAAAATGTATATTTATATATCAGCTTTCCTTGACTTGTACTGTCCTCTATATGCACTATTTTTGTTTGCCACTAATTGTGATGCTCTTATTTATCCTCACACAATTTCTTGTGCTGTAGCATACAAATGAGTGTGGAACAACTCCCCACTAAAAGGAGTGAAACACAACCTTTTATTGAAGTTGACTCCCTCTATACTTTAAAGTACTATCATTATTTTGAGATTAGGCATAAAAGATGCACTGAAAGTGGGGAGGGCAAGTAAGAAGTACAAATAGATATGATTATCTATCAGAAATATATTTTAAGTGTAGGAAAATTCAATTTCTGATACCATACCTTACCCCTTCTCATATAATAGTTACAATCTCACATTGAAATGGTGGAGGGTCTGATGCAAAAGTTACCACGATAAGCATTTTTCAGAAGGTATCCAAAGAGAGCTCAAGAAGTATGATAACATCATGTAGAGTGACATTTGTGAGAGACCATACTTTGCTCATTTGATGCAACAGATGGTGTAGAGTTGATAGGGCACATCAAACCATATTCAGAGGGTCAACTCCAATCCAAGACCAGGTGGCATCTAGTATTTGTTTTCCAGTTCATAGGAGGAGAACTGTCCCAACAGTCTTCACCTCAATACCAGGAAGTAGAAGGGAAAACCAATTTCTGTTTTGATAACCCAGATAGTGCACACGTGCTTACCCTTTACACAACCAACAATACATCCCCCAGGAACCTGACATCCAGATGACAGCAGGAAGGGGGGCTTGCAAATGTGATGTGTCAATTCCAGTCCCAAACCAGTGTCAGGAATTTGTTGTCTGCTCTGCAGTAGGAAGAAGAGCCCTACTAACCACCTGTGTGAGGATTTACACTGGCTTGTTTCATGTTGATCCATTACCAGACCACCGGGGAACTAATATCAGGGCAGCAGTAGAATAAGGGAAAGACAGCCAGAGAAGTGAACTGCAGGTGGTAGATTAATCCAGTCCAAAGCAAAACACCATTAATAATTTTTCTTCCAATCCATGATAAGAGGAGAGTACTTATCATCTAAACCAGTGCTTCCCAACTAGGGGTAAGAGATAGCATTCCACGAGGTGCAAGATAACATTTGTTTTGACCACCTTCACCTTTATTCACAAATAAATAATTACTGTGAGGGGTTCAAAAACACATTAAAATTTTTTTAGGGGTGCAGGACATAAAAAGGTTAGGAACCACTGAACTAAACCAATAAATAACCAACATCCTTCTCTCAACTGAGTGTAATCAGTTACATTCAAAAAGAAGCCACCATGGTCCACCATCCAAGTAGCTAGGTACTTGCAAGTAGCAATGACTTCCATACTCCACTGGGAGAGGGGCAAGGGGATAATGCAGTTTGAAATACATAGGAATGCAACACTGAAAGGCAGTGCAATGAGGACCACAAAACCTTGTTTTGAAAAGCAGGCAAATTCCAATTATTCAGTTAGAACTGGAGGTACTGACAATGATTTTGACACTGCACTACTTTTGACAGTCCATGATTTGGTACAGTCCTATGCAGTGATACAGTAAGGCAAACTCACGTAGCCTTGTGGAACACTTCATCTCTTCAGTGAGTGTTATAGATGTAAGACAATATGATGTAGATTTACATTTAAGTAGGCAAACTCACGTAGCCTTGTGGAACACTTCATCTCTTCAGTGAGTGTTATAGATGTAAGACAATATGATGTAGATTTACATTTAAGTACACCTAATCAGACACCACTTATTACAGAGTGGAATACAGTAAAGGAGAAAGAGCCACTGAAAATGGAAGAATTAAAAGGAAGAAGTCACCCTTTCAAAGTCAAAATTAAGTATGGAGAATGGCAACAGGAAACAATTGATAGTTGGATGAGAAAGAGATGGTCAAGTGTTGCGGGTATGAGGACACAAATATGTATGGCATAATCCACATGTTAGCTTGTACAATCTCCTCTAATGAATAACAGAATTTGGCAACTAGAGAAAAAGTGAAATGATGTGTGATGGGATAAAATATGGAAAACGCAAGGCAAATCCTAAGATAACGATGCATAAGTATTACAAGTAAAGTAGAAAATCCATTCAGTAAAGGTTACAGGTAGAGGAAGTATTTTGTGGTATGAAATGATGACAATGAAATCAACAGTAGGAAACAATGTGAATGACGTAAAACAAAGCACATACAAAACATAAGAGATTATCTTAACTGGAATGGGAATACAAGTGAAAAATGGAGTAAAAGAAAATAGGAAAGAATGTGATATCCCTTTTCTGTGCCAATGACATCTGGGAGAAAACTACCATTCAGATAAAGAAGAGCATAGGAATGGTGATAAAGGATACAAGAGATGTCAACAGTGAAGATACTTGACTTACAATGACTACATGCAAAGATAATTAAGAAAAACAATTTAAGGAAGAAGAGGTACAACGAGTAAGTGACCAAAGGTTCAAAAGAGAGGAAGGGTAAGAAGATGAAAGACCACTCTGAGATTGCAGTCAGATAGAGGAATTTGGACAGAATGAATAAGTCAGGCAAAAGGAGTGAAACAAACAGGAGAGAAAGAATAGGAAAGGAAAACACACAAAATGAATGGGAGAAATGAAAGGTATTAGACACTGCTTTCCTATAGCCAGCAATGGTGAAAACTGATAAACCATCAAATAAGAACAAAATAAAGAAATTAGAAATGTAGGAAACAGTAGGTATGGAAGATGAAAAGCCATAGCACAAAGATCAACTCCGGAAACTTTGCTATTTCTTCTTGGAAACATTTACAAAAGGGTGGACTAATTAGAAAGAAGGGAAACTACCTGCATAGAGAGTCTGGATCATCTTGCAAGGGATCAGACAAAATCCATCCCTGAAGCCAAAGTGCTGAGATGGCAGGATGGAATATGGAGGACTGAGGTTGATGTAGAATGGATTGGGAGAGCAGAAGAAATATAAGAGGGACTGATTGAAGAAGGTTTAGAATTGGAAACTGCTGTTTTTAAGGCCAAAATAAAGCAATTAGAAGGGCTTTAATAGGGAAGAGAACATTAGGAAGACAATGGATAGGAGAAGAAGCATAAAAGTAAAGACTGGCCAATACTGACAGATGGCATTCACTGCTAAAGCCAAAAGGTGTGAAACTGGATACCAACAAGGAGAAACTGGTGGTAAATGCATCCAAAAAAAGGAGTACCAAATAGGGTGTATCATCATGAAAACACTTGAAGAAAAACAGACCACTCAATAGGTAGAATGTTGTCAGAATTTATAACTAATCTACTACAAGATTAAGTTGTCAGAATGGATCGTAGCCAAATTATCCATTACTAAATGTAGGAAATTATCCAAAACCCAACAAATTGCAAGAAGTTCCAAAACACTGATGTTGAAGGAAGATTCGACTACTGTCCAATGACTGGAGATCTCCTGAGATTCCAGATATTCTTACTACTCTTTAAGAGAAGTGTCTAGAAAAGATGCAAATCAAGACAGAGAGGAAGCAGAGAATGTCAGTCAAAGTGTTGTCTCTGTCAAACTACCAGACAGTGCCAACTCATAAGGAAGGAGAAAGGAGAATGGTTGAGCCCAAAAAATCCTGAACAACATTACACTGATTGTACAACACCCACTAAAGAAAACACGGCTATACGCACATCCATGTAGGCCCAGAGACAGAAATGCAATGCAGGTGAAAAAGGATGGGACTTGGCTTTGGAAACCAAGAGTTCCATTGACATCACATGAAGACGAAAAGGCTGGGCCTGCTGAGGCAGATGTTGAAAAACACCCCAAAATGAATAAGATATTGCATGTGAGTTAGAAAAGACTTCTGCAGCTTGATGCTAGCTGCCTCTTATAGGATGAAATGGGTATTTTAGCAAACAGATAATTGAGATGAAGTTAAAAGAAGATTGGCCTCAGAAAACAAGACAACGAGCAATTTGGTGACTTGCCACAGAAATCTGGAAAGGTGGCACTGGTAATGAAGAGGATGAAGGAGGGTAAGATAAAGGAACAGTAGGAGAGTTTTGGGACAGATAAGAAATGAGGGGAGTAAATAGAAGAATACTGACATGCAGCCTTCATACAAGACTCCAAAATACCAGGAAAATTTCCAAAAACAAACAGTCATAGTAAAAAATGGCGAGGCAAAAGTTTTGCAAATATAAAGCAGATAGGTTCACAGGAGACAAGAAAGTATACCTGCCAAAGAGATCCCAACAACAAAAGGAATTAAGCATAAAAGGACGAAACTGATGGAGATAATTGCACAAATACAGAAAAAGAGAAGGGAGCATATATCAACCAAAATCTCTTCAAGGAACAATTGATAGCCTCAGAATGTAAATGGATGGAAGAAAGACAATATGGAACAAAGTGTAAACACCATAAGAATAAAAAAAAGTCAAAAAAAGAATAGGAAAATTCACAGTGGTAGCACAAGATGGTGCAGCAAAGGATGTGTTGTACTCCTGTTGGTGGATGGTTTTTGTATGCTTATTTGTGTACTAACATGCAGCTATACCATGAGAAATTATGTGAGGGAAGAAGAGGACATCAAAGCTAGTGGGGAGAAAAAACTGCATATAGAGGAGGGCACAAGTTGAGTCAGAAAAGGTAAAGAATCATATTAGAACTGTTTTAGTCCAAGAAATTTAATAACATCTTAATCTTAATGGACTTGAACAATAATAGAAGGAGCAAGAAGTATTTTCTTAAAGAAAGCTACTTTCAATGAATAAGATGATTTGTTTGAGAAACAAAATTGGAATATTCATAGGACAGTTAAAACTTTCATTATATACAAAGCATCATGCACAAAAAACTGTTACCTGACAGGTGCAGTTAATAAGCTAAATTCTCGTTCGATAATTCCAGTTGCCATATTGAAAACTTGAACTCCTCCCAGTGCATTTCCTGAGAAAAAAAATATCAAAACAAGACTTCCAATGCTTGTTTTAATCAAAAGGCAGCCTACATGCATTCATTATTAATCAAAATTATTTATTAAAAAAAAAAAAAGGCAAAAGTAAAACCAAATAAAGTTGATACACTATCTAGTATTATATTCCCTAACTTAAGATGCAGATGCAATATGGTATTATATTGTGGCTAATATTTATTCATACTGCGGTCATTTCTAAAACTCAAGAAATTCTAGCAAACATAAACCAGGAGTAAGAGTATGCCAAGTAACTAACTACTGATAATTAAAACCAGAAACATAGATGTTAATGATGATTATTCAAGCCATATACTATTAGTTCACATTAAAAATTAATTCATAATTAATTTTTCTTGCTCCTTAACTTATGGTAACACTGTCAGCTTTAAACTATCAGTGCATTCTGTTATAGCATGTTGAGCAATTATAGGTATATATCTGGGTTCAACTGGAATACATGCCTTTGAAAGTAGGCATTTCGTATGTATCTTTATGTCATAGGAACGTAAGATATCAGACAGGAACACTTACTCTTGTGAATCACATTTTTACATTCCTGATTATAAACACGACATATAGATCTAGTTTAACACAAATATGGATATCAAAAATTAAGAAACAACTAATGCTTTTTCTTTTACTAACCCAACTTTAATGAGGGATTATGAATTGTTTAAAATGTAAGGTTTCATAAAACTAGTTTAAAACTTTGCACGTTAGCATAATATTTGCAGAATTACTATCTTTCGCATCTTTAGCTTCTCATAATGGTCTAACATAATTTCATGCACATTGTAGCAATACTTAATTAAAATATTTTTTTTTAAATTTGCACATAAAATTTTGCAATGCATTTTTAATGTTCTTCAATTTTTGCACCTCAAATATAATTCTAGTATTCTCTCAGTTGTTTTATTAAACAGTAACTATTTAAGTTAAAAAGATAACTTGAATTTAATGGAATTTATTGGGTACAATGAGTATTTTGAGTATCCTGTTGATGTCAAAGTTAAAACTTGTCATCCCAGTATTAGTATCCTTTCATGAGTATTGTCTCTTTAAAACGAAACCAGAAACAGTAAAATACTGAAACTTAACTTTATATAATTAATAAGCTTCATTAGTTCCTAATAAAAACTTGTTAAGTGCAAAATTTGTTAAATGAATATAGGATTTCTATAATAATTTTACTTTCTTCTTAGGTCCCAAAATCCCAGTATGTGCAACTTAAAATGCAGATGTTACACACTAATTAAATAAATACATTATGTGGGTACTGTTGAGGAAGAATTACAAATACAAATAAATAAAAACCTACTTTTAATCTTAGTAAAATAAATATCACACTTCCTTCAAAATATGAAGAATTTTGCTTGTAGATTTAGAAAGGTATTGATGGATGAAAAGAAATTAATGTATCTTCAAAAAGAAATCCATAATGACAACCAGATGTTACAGAACCACTAGTAACAGATGACATTCCTTTTCTTAAAAGACTTTTCTTATTGCCTTTTAGCAAAAAAAAAAAAAAAACTGTCTAAAGTTTGCCGAGTATCTCTCTTTCTTCTGCTTACAAATTGATTTTTGAAGTATGACACCACCTTGTCCTCCATCTCACAACACACAATTTCAGTTCTTTCAATGTTAGGATGTCTTGCATTGCATCCAGCAGCCTGAACTTCTCCCAGGAGTAGATAGTTTTTTATGCCTGATATACAGGAGTAATCATCCTTCTCTGTTTTGTCTCCATTGTCTTCTTTATTCATTTCCCTTAACTGCTACAGAATCTGAGGAGAAACTTCCTTCTCATGGGACTGCACCAGTTCTTTAACATCTTCCACAGCTACTTCATGTCCAATGAAACAGCCTATTGAAACAACCTCCTTATCCACATTTCCTGTTGCCTCCTCATCTTGAAAACTCTCAACATTATGGACTGCCTCTGACCACAATGGCCTTCATGGTGAATTCATACAGCAAGTTGAAACATCTTGCCATGCTGCTACAATCAATCTTACAGGTACCAAAATGTTGCAAGACATAAATTAGAATCTGTTAAAGTTACTCGGTGACATCTCCTGATCATCTTTTTCATATACAGTTTCTTCAAGCTGCAGATCACATTTTGGTCCATGGATTGTAAAATTGGATTTGTGCTAATACGGTAAAAAATATCACTTTAATAATGCCAAATTGAGCTTTCAAAAAATACATAAATTGAGGGACATGGTTTTGTCTTCTGTATACTTTCTGTTGCTGGAGCATACTGGGATTCTCTGAATGGTAAACAAGTACTGGCTTCAATTTGAAGTCTCCAAAGGCATTATCACCAAGCAATAATGTTAACCAGTCCTCCATGAGATTACATCCTAGTAAAGCAGCTTCATTTTTAGTAATACAGGTTCTCTAAGGCATTTTCTTCCAAAAAAGCCTGGCCCCCAAGTGGCTCAGCGGTATGTCTGCAGACTTACAAGCTAAAATCCGGGTTTCGATACCCGTGGTGGGCAGAGCACAGATAGCCCATTGTGTAGCTTTGTGCTTAATTCAAAACAACAACAAATCCAAAAAAGCCCTGTTTCATCAACATTAAGAACTTGTTGTGGAACATAATTCTGCATATCCATCAGCTTACAAAATTCAATCTTAAATTCATCAGCTACATCTTTGTCAGCTCTTGCAGCTTCAACATGCCTTACTACACTTACAATTTCAGTTACTTACTTGTCTTAAATGCATCAATTTCAGTGTCTGAACTACTGGGCAAGTTTCTCTTCAAATGTTCATATATCTCTCGGACCTTTTCACAAATAAATTCAGAACTTGTGGAATAGCCTTTCATTTGCTTCTCTCTGATCCAAATTAATAAATGTTTTTCCATGTCAGCTATCAATAACCTGCTTTCAAACACCCTGGTTGATTTATCATTCACATTTACTGACTTCAATTTTTCTTTGTGAGCAAGTATGGTTGAAACAGCCAAGGAAGGGAGCCCATATTTGGCACAAAGAGCATTTGCTCTGATACTTTCTTCCTGCTTCTTAATAATTTCCTGCTTTTGCTGGATTGTAATGGCTTTCAAGTTCTCTTTGTTTGGGGATTTTGTAGCCATGATCACTTAGAGTTTAACACTTATTATGGGAAATCACAAAAAGTTCACTTCTCAAAGCACTGATAAAGGACAAGGAACCATGTCTGTGAAACTGACTGGTCCTGTAAGCACAACAGTTATTTTAAACTATCAGCAAAAATACTCCACGTAACATCACAGCACGTTAGAGTAAATCCATTTATATATTGTAGCAATAAAGGCAAGTCATATGTGTACCTCTTACTCTTTGTCTATTGATTTTGAAAAGCATCATATCATTTTAAGACAGTCATCAGTTAGCCAATCAGTAAGGTTTAAAGCCAATTTTATATATTATATGTAGTGTTACTTTTCCCTTTATCAGTACTACACACAAATGCAACATACATTAGAGCCACAGAAAAATGTTTTTTATGGCAAAACCGTCTCAGGCCACTGTAAGTCGCTAAGAGGAAAGTGTAAAAATGTTCATATCATGTCAATGGTTAAGCCAGCAAGTATGGAAAGTTTCACAAAGTTAAATTGTGATCTCGTACAGCAATCGTTAAAAGAGATTTCTGTCATTAGATGAACTGAAAAATATTGGGGAGGATAAAACATTAAATGAAATCTTGTGATGGAGAGTGCATGTTAAACAAAGGACCACTATATTATAAATTTGTTCATTTATGTTTAGTCAGAACAGAAAGTGTTTACAGAAGAGAAAATCCATATACTTTAATATATTGTACTATACAACATACTCTCACGAAAAAAGAAAGGAACAAAAATGTCTTACATTTATATCAATTTAAACTTGCCTATTGCCATTAGTGGCTTGTAGACTGTCCAGTTGCGAAAGGTAACAGGTGGGCACATGCGAATGACATGAGGTGGAGGTGCTAACCCGTTAAGGTATCCAGTTATAAGAAACTTTAATGACATTGAATTTGGCAGTAAATCCTTTCCAATGTCACAGTATTGGTCTAAATTCTGTACTAATGATACAATCATGTCTGATAACCACAAGCAAGGTGAAGAAACTGAAGATGAATATGGCAACTGGCAGAAACTTGTTGGTTGCTCTCTTTCCTTTGATTCTTCTTTCTCTTTAACAAGTAGATCCACTTTCTACATAAATATACATATATGCATTAAAAAGTGTCTTAATTTTTCACATTCATAAAAAAAGAAACAAGATAGATACCCACAAGAAGAATATTATAATTCACTACAAAACTTTCCTAATACAGCAGAATAATTAATAAATTGAAATATTATGTAACATTTTCATAAAATTTTATATATATTGTATGACAAAAATACGAAGTACAGTCTCATGGAAGAATTGTATAGTCATCTTCAAATGGCCTAGGAAGGTCGAAATATTTTTCTCTGCTTATCAATAAAAGTGTTAATACTACTACCAACCTTTCTGAGATACAACCTGTTTTTGTGTTACAATTAAATTTATCAACATATGTTTCTGAAAAAAATGTTTTTGAATGGCCTGTATTACTCCCTATAGATTAATTAAGTTATTCAGTGGCATTTTAACCTTTTAAGGTTTTATGCAAGTCTGTTCAACTTCAAAAGTGTTTGTATTAGGACTTCATGCAGACAAAGACATGACTGAATGTTCTACTGACCTTGGGATTATTACCTTGCTGAAAGATGAATTGCCACCTGGAAAGTCACATTCCTGAAAGTATGGAACAACAGATAGAAAGTGTATGTACTTGCCATGGATCAGGATATAATCAGTTTTGTATGGATCACAAGCATCACTGGCTAAGGTGCAGCCCCATATTGTACAGATTTTCTCACCATGTTTCACTGTATATGTTGTACCTCAACCATAACCCCTTCCTTCTATCCATCACTTAACAAATTGTCCTTGACTGATGATAAACAATTTTACCTTGGATTCATCTGCTATTTGTGGAATAATACCAATTTCGACCTTTCTCCTCGGTAATGATTTTCCAGCAGCTAAATAACCCATGAAACCATTCTAAGCTTCTCTCTATCTTATCGTTTTCAAAGTAACATTCAACCTGTATCTACAACAAGATCACTAGCATGATGTGTATTCAACCATCATCGTTTTTGTAAATAACATTTCAAAGTACTTAAAATCACTTTCATTCAGTTTTCAACCAAGACAAGTTCTATTATTGATAGTTGTTATTTCCCTTATCTTCTTCAAGGTTGCATACTGTTGTTACAAAAACATAAAAGTATTGTCACAATTTTTCACATGAAGTAACTTTGACCAGCCAAATCATTCATCTCTGAATGCTTATAATACAGCATTTCAGTCCTATTAAACATCACTGGTCTCACACTATTATTACTGGGCATAGTATAACTGCTTGTACTTTTATATTGGCTTTAAATTGGTTTGGCACTTTTCAACTTACTAGATGACAACATCACAAAATAGACTTAACATGCAACTTAAATCTGATGTAGTTCATTTTCACAAGTTCAAGGTCTAGCTTTACAAAAATATTTGTCACTTATAACCTTTACTTCAGTATTTCCATAATTATTTCCAATTCTGAATATTGGAAGAAAATGTTTAAAAAGTAATCAATAATTTAATTCAATGGAATAATTTTGCTCACCACAAAGAGAAAGCCATTTAACCATTTCTGAATCAGAAGGGTGTCACAAATATCCCTTGATATTTTTTCCCTTCTCACAAAATCATACTTGAAATACTTAATCAAATGGTATGAAACACAGTATAAGTTTACTGAGTAGTATCTAGTTTTGGCTTAAAAAATTCATTTATACAATCTGATTTACTTTTGTATCACTTTTTACAATTCCAACATTTGTTGTGAGAAATTGTCATGGAAAAACAAAAAATACATTTATCTAAAAATTTCAAACTTTATTTTTCCACTTCATATATGGAGTCAGTTTCAACTTAAATGGTATTTCTAAACACACTTCTCTTCATACTTTATTTTGCCAATTGAAGTAGTCTCCAATTCCAGACATAGCATCATTAAAAAACTGACAAGGATTTATTGGTGATCTAAATATCACCTTTTCAAAAAGGGTTACCTTTCCTTTGTTCAAACAAGATAATAATGTTTTGCTAACATTATTTTGGTCAAGATCAAATTATATTCGATAAATATAGTTTCTTTTGAATGCACTGTTTGAATATAATAAACTTAATAAAAATATTCAATAAATAAGTATTTGAGTCATCAGAAAATGTTGCTGTTGCCTGCCATAAATGCTGATAAACTCTAGCACTTACTTGAAGTAAAACAAATTCTGTAGATTTTAAAATAATTGCTATTAACAAAAGATCATTTTCAGAAGTGAAAACAAAAAATCTAAAATAACAATAAAGAAACCATAAAATCTGGTATTTGTTCCCAAATCTTCCAAACATCCCATAGGGTTCCTTTGTTCACCCCCTATAGATGCTACAGGTTGTCAATTTCTCAAGAACCATACAGTGATGTAAAGAGTTCATGATCTTTTCTACTCAGTGGTATTCAGTTACTGGCTCAAGCTTTCTTCAAGAATGAGTTTTATTAATATTTGTTCAGACCATATGCAATGACATAGTAAAAAAGTTTCTAATGAGGGTCCGTAGTAATAATAGAGAAGGAAATACACATAAAAAACTAGACGTGAATAATATTATTTTAAAGGAATGATGGTTGTTTAACAAAGATATAACAAAAGTATATCAAATTAACAAACAGAAAACTCTTGTGACTTAGCATTTAAAACAAGATACACAAATCTTTAATATCTACCTGCTGAGATGGAGATGGAATCAATTCCACAATTAAGAGCCTTCCATCACTGATTAACACTGCAACTCTACACTCAGATTTTGGACAGACAGCCATTCCCATCAAACGTGCATGTTTAGTAAGACGTAAAGCATCAGACTGACAGCGAATATCATAACACAGTTCTATAATATTATCAAAAGATCCAACTGAGACTGCATCTGAAATACAGCAACAAAGGAAATATCTATGAACCAATTAAAATGATAAATCACAAAATATGCATTCCTGAATCATAAAAATACATACATTTAACTATTTCCACACAACTGGGTTAAAATGCACATCATGACATTTTACAGTGTTCAAAATTTAATTAAAAATCTATATCAGTATATGTCAATAGAAATGGTATGAAAATGTCACCTACAATACAAAAATGTATATTATCTAAATTTTATCTTCTTAATTAAATTAAGAAATATGCAATAAGAAACTTAAAACATCTTTTTTCTGAGTCAAGTGATCCACCCGAGTTCCAGATTCTTCATTTCAGAATTTTCTAACATCTAAAATATACTGCTGCATTTTACATCCCTTACAAACACATTATTACAAGCAACAATCAGAAAGTAAACATTTCTCTTAACTAAAAGCATTTGTCAAATACAGACACAAATCTCTGAAGAACAGAGAGAACAAACTCTGTGTCACTGACACAGATTGTTGAGTACGCCAAAAGCCTTGAATGAAGAAGTTCACAACATGTATTAGCCTGTTCTGCGTCAGCTTATGATGTGATCAGATGAAGATAAAGAAATTACTAAGTTAACCTGCTTTCAGAAAAACACAGGATCAGAAAGGGAGATAATACAGTGTATTACCCACTAAAAGGCATCACTAAGTGAAAGACTGCATCATTCTTATGCAGGAGATACTTTTCACCCAATAAATGTAATATACCAAAAGATATTATCAATGAAATATTCTGTGTGGTACTAAAGTGTCACATGGTGAAATAGGAAGAGTATAGAATGAGAACTGGAGGGAGATGAAACCCAGTGTAGATGAAACAGTAATGTGATCAAATTAATATGACACTAAAATGTCAAGGTTCATTCACATCCCCATCTGCAAGATCTGATACAGAAGATACTGGTAGATGTAAACAAGGGAAGCTGTGAGATAACAAACTCGATGGGAGAAGACATTAAAAACAAGAAAAGTAGCATCACCTATAAAAGAATAAATTACACGGATGAGTTACACAGAACTAAACAATTTCCCGAAGCACAATGAGATATGAGAAATCTCACAGCAACAAAAGACATTGTCAACTGCCCTGTAAATAATCAATATCAATTAAATATCAATGAACAACTAATAAAAAACAAAGACATGAATTCCTGATTTAAAAAATTCTGAGGCAATGAAAAGGATATAGGTACCCGAGATAATGGAAGAGGGAAAAGGAAGTGGATGACAAGTCCCTTGGATAAGTAATTCAAAAGATCTATGGCAAAATTATACCACAGATGTGCAAAAATTGGTCATGCAAGGCCCCCTCACTGGATCAAAAAATACAGGACAGTCACTGGTACAGCAGGCAAAGTGTCCACATTTGTTGAATAATATGACAAACAGAAAAACCCCAAAAGGTAGGAACTGATATAAAGCAGGATGAGAAAAAAATAATAGGAGATTGTCTAGCCTCACATTGAGACAAATGATCAACCAAAAATGCAAGAATTTATTCCTATCTCACAGATTCATATGGGATTTTATGGTTTCAGTAATATCTCAAAAAGCATAGAATTGAAGAAAAAGGACCATATACAAGTCATGAAGATAAGTAAATGGTAAGCTAAGTTGGGAAAATGCAGCATATCTCCTCAGAAGATCCCAACAACAGAGAAACCTGTGTATAAAAAGGGCCAAATAAGATGAATGTGCTAACGTAGAAGTAAACATAGAAAGAGTATTCCTCAAAACACCCTCAGGATCTTGGAACGGTGCCTAGGAAAGGAAGTGTAAAGTGGACAAGTACTATAGGAAAAATGACAGGTTAAGATTAAAATAGAAAAACTGGATGTGGGATAAATGAACAGAACAGAAGCAAAAGTGATTCCAGTTGGGGAAAATCAAGAAATGGAAATTCAAATTGAAGGTAAAGTAAAGCTAGTGCCATTTGAGATACAAAATGCTCTGCATGAACCCTAATATCTGGGGAAGGGGGAAACACAAAATACTGAAAGGAAAGGGTATCGTGCAAAAAGGAAGGAAGATTATCATAAGAAGTCAGGGAAACTGATAAAATGGAGAAATGAAGTCTAAGAAAGCCATATTAGGCCCAGCTGATTCCACATTAAGGGCATAAAAAAAACATAGGAAAATCAGCTGAAGGAAAAAGGTTGTCCAATTCCTCGTCATCCCGAACAGATTTGGCAGGTTCAGGAGAAAAAATAACAAAATCAGGAGAAGGAGGATGACTGACGTAAAGAGAGTATTACCTCTGAAGTGTTAACTTAAAACCTTGGCAATAATCAGTAACAATGAATTACCAAACACAAACACGTTAGAATACATCTCTAGGAAACCACTCCTCTAGAGACCATACTTGGATTGGACATCTAAAACAGTAAACCACCTGAAAAGAGGCATTGGTTAACTGTCATCAAGCACAAAGTAACACAAACTGCCACCCATGCTGTCTGTGCTCACCACAGGTGTGAAAACCCACATACATGAGCATTATATGCACTCCAAGTGAAGTGGGGAACTCTGGATGCCTGAACTAGTCTTGCAAAACAAGACAATTCCTGAAGGATAAAGAAGATCACAACATTGATAGCCACATTGGATAGAGCAATTAGAGACCAAATGTACACAAATAAGTGATAGAGTAGGTATCAGAAATTTAACCACTGAAATAAAGTCCACTGGACTCAAGGTGAACATATGAGGCCATAGAGAAGGGCTTGAAATTGAATATTCAACAAAAGTAGATGAACTGAAGGAAGTAAAAGAAGAGAGGACAAAACAGGATCTGTAGGTAACATCTGAAACACTGATCCAAGAAAGTAGTAACCAGAAAGGGAGAAAACTGTCTGTTTTGAACTGAGGAAAGACCATAGTTGGTACAAGAAAAATGAATATATGACAAAACCCCAACCCCACATCTTCACGGAAATGACAGCAAGTTAAGAGAAAAACCCCACAGTGATGATAAGAGAGTGCTCCATAATGTTTTATTCAAGTGAGATAGATAGTGGAAGGACAGGAAAACAACTCTGAATAACCTATTAGTCTGCAGCAAAGAAGTCTACAGGCATACAAAGTGTGAAAGCTGATCTCCTGACAGACTTGAACCAAATGGTAGCTCTAGAAACAAGTCACCTAGAGGATCCACAATGATCTACTCTTAGAGAAAAACTGAATAGTAACAAAAGGAACAGAAGAAAGGACAGTAGTTAGTAAAGGATGAGAAAACTGGTGGGACTCCCTGATCAAAAAGACAAGAGACCAAAGTTATCTGGAACACAATGGAAAATAAACAGTAAGATGGAAAACAGGTATGTATAGATTTTTGCAACTGATGGTGAGACATAGAAAGAGATAAAATAGTTGAATAAATAAGAAACAAATGAATAGATGAAGAGTGAGAGAGAAAAATGTAAGAAAAAAAATCCCCAAACTGAAATAAGAGACTCGTGATAGAAGCTCAAGCAACAAGGTAGCCAAAAATTCAGTAAAAAGCAACTGAAGAAAGAAGATAAAAGACACATACCTGTGTAGTCCAAGCAGTAAAAATCTGAATGGAATTACATGGTTTTTATCAGGAAAAGGAAACTAGAAACAAAATATTGCAAGGCAACAGCATTAGTAAAATTAATCAAAAGATGGAGCAGGATTAGCTGACGTAACAGAAGAAGAAGGAGGTCAATAATCCTGGTTCTAAAATTAGAACCACAATTCATAATGGCAGTAACATCACTACCCACCAGAGTACTGTTAGTTAGCATTCCAGTATTGGAATACTCCTATTGAAAAATTTCAAAAACATGGAAATCTCAAAAATGTGAAAATGTGAATTCATAATCCATATGATCAACAAAACATATTTTTATTTTATTCCTGGTAAGTTGATGCCTGCACAGGTCTAAGTCACTGCCCTAATGATGAAACTGAAAAGAAATCGACAAAATCCATACACCAGGTTAAAACAATGTGAAATCGGATTGTCAGAGAACTCTTATCAGAGATAATGGGGTATGTATCCCAAAATTATAAATTTTATTAAAACATCAAATTAAAGATAAATTGAATCAAAATTTTATTTAAAACGTTTAAAATTTTGTATCTCTCATAATCAAGAAAATTAAGAACAGAAAGATTACACTACAAATGATAATATAAGTTTAAAATAAAAGGAAATGAAATGCCATTAATTTCTCAGAAAAAACATATATGAACAAAGCATTATAGTGAGAATTAAAATGTGCCTTATTACCAATGCTAGTGCTCAAAGAGGTTAGTTTACATTGAGAATGTGTTGCACAAATATTGGTGGAGGGCTACTGTCTAATGATTGTGTAGGAATGAAAGCTTTGTCAAAAACTTCAAAGATCTTCACAGAAGTGGTATGATGTAACAAATTTTGTTGTGCAGAGCAGATTCTCCTATATATCATACTTATAATCATCCTTCTGTATATGGTATATACAGTACTCACTTGACAAAAATGTCTTGTTGTATGATCATAGTTTTGTTGCGATTAACAGTTAACAGAAATGTTTTTAGTTATTTATTACTTAGTCAGATAAATCATAGTAGTTTGTCAACATTTGATCCTAGTGCCTGATATACATTTTTTTTTTACATTTTAAAATACATATTTGAAAGATAAATCAATTTTTTTGGACACTTAAGCCTGTGACACTCAACAAGGAATGTAAAATACTTCTATTTGAGTGCAAACAACTCAAATAAGTGGAGAACTAAAAATCCTTGTTTCTTATGCATATTTTTACATAACTGTTTTCAATTACAACCAAAAAGTAAAAATGATAAACTTATTTTTTATTTTAGTATTACAGAAACATAATGGGTTCCTACTGTGTTATATTGTACTTGGCACAAGAATAACCATTCTAATGATACAAATTACAGCAGTAAAAGAATAAAATTGAGGAGCATATTTGAAAAACCTGATCAGTTCAAAATGTTAAGATAAATAATTTTGAGCTTTCTGATAAAATATTTAGTAACTACAGAGCAAAAAATGGTATTATTCATTTTATTTCATTGTACATTTAGTGTTGAAACTGTTCTAGAAAAACAAGAGAGAATCCTCAATAGCTGTGGTACTTGAAATTCTTTTAGGCAGGATTAGAGCAGATTAATCTACGAGATGTTTTTTCATTTTTTATTAGCTATACTTGCATTCACCAGCAATAAATACCAAACATTGGATGCATAAAGAATTACAGCTTATTTTGTTTATTGAATCTAATAGATTTTGAGCTAGTGGCTTAGGCATTAAGTAACTTGGCTGGGATTTAGTAGTAGCATGTGAAAATTATTACCCTAAAATTTGTTGAAAGACAGACTCAAATAACCTGTGCATCAAGAATAGCTAATAATATCCCTCCAGGAAAGCTGCAAATGTCTCAAGCTGAGAAAAGGAAGTCACTGTGAAGAAAAAAGCTCAAACTACTGATACAGAAAAGTGTCATGGATTTCTGATACAGAACAAAGTTGTAAAGAAAGCAACAAAATAAACAAAACATGGAAATTAAAATTTTTTTAGTAAACTAATAGTTGTTTTAATGCAACATATACTACATTTTATGCAATATTTGTATCCAGAGAAAATTACCTTATTAAGTATTAGTTAGATTCTAGCAATAATTGAGTTCAGATGTTTATTCTTATTTCTTCACCAATTCTTTTCAATTTTCAGAATGGTCATTTTCAGCTGAGATCAAAGGATCCAAGTTTCAAGGTGAAATTTTGGTTTGCATAACTTATGATGTTTGATTATTTGTTTAAAATTACAGCATTTTGCATAAATATGCTGGATTTTTGAGTTACAATGACAATTAATTAATAAGAATTTTTTTTATGTTTGATTAATCTGGCTTCCAATTTTCTTCAGGCTTCTCTGATGAAGAACTTTAGACTTTTATTGCATGTTATTTTATAAACTGACACAAAACACTTTTTGATATAACTGTCACTTTTCTGAACATTCATACTAACTCTTAAATGTTCAGAACAAAAAAGATATTTTTTTATGAAATAAATTCTACGAACAGTTCGTAATATTTTATATGTGATCACTGAATAAATTATTTTACATAAAACACAAACAACAGTTTTAAGTTATCTTTATTGAACTGTTATCCATCATAACTATTATTTGCACGGGGTACCAGTTGCTACATTATCTAACTACCTACATAGTATATAAACCATTATGTTCAACCCATGGGAATAGCAACTCACATGACTTGAACTTAGTATTCAAAGGATTAGTAGGTAGATAATGAATGACCAACTTCCTGTCAAATGCAACTTTATCATGGGAGATAGGTTGTATCTCCAGTAGGACTACTGTAATTACATTTTAGAAAAACACATTATAGGAGAGCAGCAAATCTTCCACATGAATACATGTGTGTGTATTAAAGTGCTAATATTATTTCTGTTCAGAAAATACACTTGTTCTACAAATACACCAATTCTTACCTTCACAAGGTGTACAGGCAGAAGCAAGTGATGTTCCTTTATGACGTACTCTTAAGCTGACACTTCCTGTTTCATGAAGACAAAATGCTGCTTCTCTCTGCCAGCAGGGATACATCTGTGTTACTGCTGCTCCATTTCTTTCTACTGCTATTATACCTATAGTCTGAAATGAACTTACAAATATTACTTTCTAAAACCACTAAATATAACAACACTTTCATAATAAAACATGATTGAATACAATGTTTATTTGGTGCCTTTCTGTTTTATACTAATAAGCAAACTCTTATTCCTGTTTTCCTCAATTTTGTTATTAATCCTTGTATAAAAATGTCATATCATATACACACATCTCTTGTTAACTTGTACTACATACTGAGTATATTGTTTACTGTGTAAAATAGACAAACACCTTATATAAGAGTTCTGTGAGCAAATTTCTGCGAGTTATTTATTCAAAACTACATAACTTTTTATTGAAATTTAGTTTTTAATATAAATATTATCATAATAAAGACCAACCTGTGACACAACAGATTATTCCAAAATATACAATCAATAGACTGTTGAGTAATAAGAAACAGTTATATCAATGTTAAAACTTCCCTGCCAATACAAATAACTTAATCAGTTTCAATGAATTCATAGTTACACACACATGTTAATATTACAAAAAAAAAATGTTAAGATTGTATAAGTGTGAATGAAGACAATCAAGGTTACCTGATTTATTTCCAGGTCCAATATTAGCACTTCTTTAGGGTACAATAAAAGTAAATGATGTCGATGTGCAGGATGGAAAGCCAGCTGAAGACAGTCATTCAAGCTTATAGCTTCTTCTGTGCTACAATTACAGAAAATTAATCACTTTAGGTGCACCACCTTTTCAAGTGTATCACACATTTTTTTAACTGTATGATCAATGCACAAGAAAAATAACAGATTCTTACAATGGTAAAAAAAATTGATTCTGTACTCACTTGTTCATAAAAAAATCTTTTAAGGATAAATACACAGAAGTCTTCTCAATAAATAAACTATTTTTTTAAATTTAAACTGTTCAGCAAAAACTTCTTAGTAAAGAATAAATACTGTAGTCAAAAATGACAAACAGTGAAATGTGAAACTATTCAAAACAGGAACAAATATAGAGAAACCTGACTACATTATTTTGGAGGTACACGGAGTATTATTTCAAATAGCTGTTTTGATAAAACTTTTGTTACATGTTTGCTCACTGTGAGTTTTTAACTTTCTATTATGCTTATATTTATTTTCAAAGAAAATTATTATTTGAAACCAAACACTAAGTAGTATTAAAAAATCCAAACAAATATTCAAGACATTTAATTAAGCATACAAATAAATATAAAAAACTGCAGAGTTAATAAAGACAGCTCAATTTGACAGCACATATTTGAAAGGATAAGTTGAATGTCTCTTACCCACTCTTTGATTCTTCTCTAATTAGAAACTTCATTCTTCTGGGAAGAAGGCTACGGGGCTTGCTTTTTTCTTCACTTATGTTGCGATTACTACTTCCACTACTCAATGTATTCAAAGACTGTAAACTTGAAGTCATAGTTGATGGGTTGGATATATAGCATTTCCTGCCATTACTAGATGGCACTTTAGACACACTGAAGTCATCAACAAATAATATACAGTCTGTTGCTAGAACTGAATCACAGATTAAAAGAAAAAAAGGGTCAAATTTCCTCCATGTCCAATCTATCAATTCTTATCTTTAAGAAGTTAACAAAAAAGATGAAATAATTAATCTTACTTTGAAGCCAGTAAAAATATTTAATAAATTTTGTGTCCTTGTTGTAATTCTTGTGTATTGTCTTATTCTCCAACACTTATGCATTGTTTCAAACAAACAAATTAAAAACCAATTCAGTGAATTCTCTGCTCAATGCATCTCTAAAAATTTCAAAGAAAAGAAATTACAAATATAAAATGAATAAGTGCTGAAGAAAATATTGAGCTCTCAAGTTCAGTGCTCTGTTCATAAGTCAATAAGCTGATTAGAACAGTATGAGTAACAACTTGACATCTTATAATTTAAATCACTTAACACCCATTTGATGTTTCCAAATTTATCTGAAAAACAAAGCACACTTCAAACAACAGACACATTTTACAACACTTTCTCAGAAATCCAAATAACAGAAAATTTTCACAAACATTGTGACTTATGACAAGAAAACATACTTGGTACAGATAAAGTTGTGTATAAATAAGAAAAAATAATTGCATGTGTGTGATAAAGAAATAAAGATATCTTATAAGATACAAAAACTGTAACATCCATACTTAGCTTATGATAGACGTCAATTTTAAAACAATAGTTCTGACATCTGAATATATGATACAGAAAGCAATAGATTACTCTTCAGTTATGTGCTATTTCATGATTGTACAAAAGCTCTGTTACAAGGCAATCATGTTAAAGCACACTTATTTTCCCTGCAGCTTTCCATAATCAGCCTAATGTACAAGAATAATGATCTTCCAGCAGTTGTTTTAAGAGTCTGATCTTACACACGTGCTATGTCTGGCAACATCAGCATGTCTTGGTATGAAATAGTATAAATACCCATTTCATTCATCAGTTGAACTAACGTATCAAGGAAGAAACATTTGTACATGACTCCTATTGCTTTTCCAGACAGAGACACATTTTGATGATGTTACATACTGATGCCTTGGACACATGAATGGCTTTTGCCACTGAACTTTGTGATAATGTATTCTCACTTTTTAGAAGATGTTATGCTTTGCTTATTATGGCTGGGGTATGTATAAAATTGTTGAAGGCTTCTTTTTGGATGACTTTGGTTCTTCAAGTTTACCTAGATTGCTTTACTTTCCCATGTCATCAAATCAAAAGAATATCCTTGTCATAAAAATTCTAAATCCCTGATCTGAATATGCGTTTATAATCTGAGTGTGTGTGAATATTTTACAACAAAAAAGGGGATCACATCATTCCTAAAAGGCAAAACACACTACGAAATACCAAAACCTTTCAAAATGTAACTCTGATACATGCCAATCCATTGCTATTTTATGCTTGAATGCAGATAGCATGAAACTTACTATTATACATACTTAAAATTATTTCCATATAACATACTAAATCCTGTAGTATTGAGTGTCATTTGAACATCAACGTGTGTGTGTGTGTGTGTGTGGTATTTATTTAAATTTGAAATCACAGGTAAACTAATTTATTCTTTAAGTAGCACTTCCTAAGCAACAATGTCAGTTGCACTCCTAGCTTTGTGGAATATGTAATTGCAAGAAAGATTAATTTGGCATGTTAAGGTATGTAACATCATTTATAATATGAATATTTTTATGATCCTTTTAAGTATAGTATCTTTCTAAAGCTTCAAAAGTAACCATTAAAATTAAGTATTTAATGCAAATCGTACTTCATCTTATGTCTATAAATTTTGCATGTAAAACTTTAATTATGAGGAAAAGTTAACATATTTGATGGATACTTACCAATGCAGATATGCAGACTATGTTTGCCAAAAGCATTGTGCCCCCACCTACATTCAAGTGTTTGCACAGGTTACAACAGCACCATATGCAAATGAGCATGCAACAATCCTTTACCAACAGGATTGCAACACACTCTCCTAGTGCAGCTAACTTCCTCTACATCATATAACCCAGTCTTCACTTCAAAACTGGGCCATACAAAAGCATCAAAAGTGAGAGAGGTAAGTAACGATGAGTAATACACTTCTGATGTAGCAAAATGTTAACTTTTTATACAATAACTTACCTGTACTCACATAATAGCTAGAATCCTTTACTGAAATAGCAAAGAGACCAAAGCCAAGTTACTTAGAACAGTACCCTTCAAAAAGTGCTTGAAAAAAGCCCATGATGTGAGTAGGAAAACATATACATAAAAAATCAGACCTGCACCAAATATACTCCTCACTCATCATTGTGTCACTAAATAGATAGAAAAAGAAGCATTTACAAAAGAAACTTGGATATGTCTGATGGTGTAGAGTGGCTAGGGTGCAGTAGATAACAATCAGTAGGTCAACTCCAGTAAAATCCAGGTAAAACCAGAAATAGATCATTTGGACCACAGTAAGAGAGGGGTCCCTCATGTCTTCAGAAGGAAAAAAGGGCTTCCATTCTAAAAACCCAGATAAACATGTGCATGCAAACATACAAGTAACACCAGCCACTTGGGAGCCTGACCTTAAAGCAGCGATTCTCAACCTGTGTGCCATGAAAGATTGAAAGGTTGCCTTGGTGTTTTTGAAACACATTCAACTTTCCTGGTATTTTACAAGCAAGTCTAACACATCAGTTAATAAAAGCTACTACAGAGACATTCTGATACCTTCAAAAACATTCAATGGTTTGAAATGAACTCGAGCACTGAGAAGTTCATATTTAAATTTCATTCTCGACTGCAACGATTCAACTGTTAGTTTAATTGTGGTGCAACAAGTGTTTCATACATCATAAATGATGCATCAAACAATCAAACTGCTTTCTGGAACACATTCTCATTCTGGGGTAAGTTACAGTTACTATGCTGTAAATAGGAATTTTATATCAACTGCAGAACTTCATGCTTATCGTGTATGAATTAGCTTTATCATTTATCCATGGAAAAATATTTAAGTAAGGCTGGTGCTGCAAAGGAGAATGTGTTGCAGGGTTTGAAATTTTCTATTTAAAGCCAGACATGTCCGTTAAAAATCAAGTTTCACCGGCACTTTCCCATCTATCCCTGGACATTGTGACTGGTGGTCATATTCCTAATATATCAGACACAAATACATTGTGCCCTCAAAAATAAGTGAGGCAAAAACTGTGTATGCACAGCCCAAAGATTTTGCATAAAAGTATATTCTATAATGAGTGGAAAATAACTTGTAAAATTTAAGATTTAATTTAAAACAAAAAAAGGAAATTTTAAAAAATGGTCATGAATGCTCACAAAAAGCACTTTTTAGGTTGCCTTAGAATTTTATGGATTTATCCTGAATTCCTAATTAAGAAAAATTAAAATGGACAATATTTCATGTGCATATGTGTTTTAATTTAGGTTTACATTGTCATTCCATTATTAATATACATCAATGAAAACTTAAGCACTTTTCAATTGATTTAAACCAAGAAGAACCATGTATTTACCACTGACAGAATTGGAGCTTAACCAAGCACAAATAGTGTGATAGATAACGGAGCAATTGAATTTTCCAAAGTACAAATCTACATTTTGTGTTTTTTTTCACAGAAAGTAACTAATATTGGGTACTAATTTTTTGTACTTGCAGCATTGTCCATATATGGCAAGTTTCCCGACTAGCTTGAATCAGTTATATGCCTGACAGCTCATGGGTCAGCTGTCAATTTTGGCACAAATAAAGGATTTGTCAACAGATTGAAGGTGCAAAAACCTTGTTTGATAGGGATCTACTTTGTTAGTCTTAGATTGGAACTTGCAATCAAGAAGACCATAAAGGACATCCCTTACCTTGATAGTATCCAAACCTTTTCAGAAAACCTATGGAAGTTTTATGACAATTCAACAAAGAACTGGGCTGGCCTTAAAGAAGCTGGTAAAGCCAGCAAAAGGGACAGAAACCCAGTGGGTGACCTACAAAGAGCACACTCTGGAGTCAGTTTCTCATAATTGGCCAGCTTTAGCAGAGCATTTGTATCAAGTAAAGCTGCTGACAAAGGGGACATGGACAAAAAGTTGCAGATTTTTTCAGTACTTTGACAAGCCTTAAATTCATCCTGTACGTGGACATACTCTTGGCAGTTCTGCCTGATTTGACATTTGTTAGTCTCAAAATGCAAGACAATTTTGCTACTGTGAACATTGTTTCTGACAAACTTGCTGTTTTCAAACAGAAGCTGGGCAATCTAAATCATGTTGAGAGATCCCAGAAAATTGTTAAAGAGCTCACAACATGTGAACAAACTGACAAGTGGTTACTTAGAGGAAAGGTGATTGTTATTACTGGTGAAACAAGGGTCAGAAGCTCAAAAAGTGCCACTAAAGAGACAGTTGCTCAATCCATGGCTGAAGAAACTGCCATCTTCACAAGTAAAATTGTCACATATCTGAATGAGAGATTTGAAGAATTTGATAAGGATTTTATTAGTGCCTTTCAAATTTTTGAACCAAGCAACTAGCCTAAAAGCAAGGAAGCATTGTCATCTTATTGTTATAATGAACTCCAGACACTATTGGACCACTTTGGTAATCTGCTAGAAGCTAAGGGTTTCAACATTGCAGCTAATATTTGCCAAGCTGACTTACATGAGACACTGCTCAAAGCCATAAGACTTGTTAAATCAGATGAATCCCTGGTTAGTGATGCAAGTGTATTGTGGGCCCACATGTTAAATCAAATTACTGTTGAGTATGGTAAACATTTCCCTGGATCAACAGTGTTGGCCTTGGTATGCCTCATGCAGGTGATTTCCATGTCATCTGCCGAACCAGAACGTGGATTTTCCCAGATGGCAGTTATTAAAGATGACTGGCAGTCCAAACTAATAAATAATTTTCTTAATGACTTGATGACAATAAAATTAGCTAAGAATAACACTTGTGATCTTGCAAGCACATAATTACTGTGCAAGTCTGTAGAATCCTGGTAGAAGGACAGTAAAAAAAAAAAAAAAAATAGAGAATTTGCGAGACCACATGGAACTCACACACAGAGACAATAGAGATACTGAGTCTACATTAGCTGGTGTCTTAGTGCTGGATGACTAAATCTACAAGTTTGATTGATGTCATTTTTTTATGAATACAAAGCTTGTTGCCACTTGCTTTGAAATAATGTTTCAGTGCCATAAATAAAATGATCATGTTTCATATAATAATTGTCTGTACTTGATCTCTTGTTTTTGGTAATGTCAGGTGACAATTTTGAGATGTCCTGCTAAAATTTCAAATGTCTGGCAAGTTTCACTGTCCAGCAGGACATGTGTCCTGCTGAAAATTTAGAATATTTCTACCCCTGTGTTGAACCAAAAACAAGGAATCAAATGAAAATACAAAAACAAATACATTGAATAGGGTTTTATCGCTTTACAATCAGAACATTCTCAATTACCATTCTGCCTACTCTGCAATGCAGCTTTATCGAACGTGGTGCTTGTTCCTAGTAAACTAAAGAGATACTTGGAAACAAAACATTCAGCTGTGAAGGATAAACCAAAAGAATACTTCAAGAATCTCATGGCTCAACAACATGAACAATCAAGAAAGCTTGTGAACTACATGAAGCTGCCCAAAAAAGGATTGATTGCAAGTTATAAGGTTGCTGAATTGTTGGCAAAATGCAAGAAAGTGCACAAGAAAGCCAAATCATTCATTGCACCAGCACTGAAATTATGCTTGTAATGGATGCTGCCAAAAAGTTTAAGTATCTTTCACTGTCCAATGACACAATTTCCCACAGAATTGTACACTTGTCATCAGATTTGAAGGATCAAGTTTGCAAACACTTTGAAGCCCCTGAAGATGAATTGTCTATGATATGATCTCTTCAAGTTGATTAATCTACTGACGTTAGTGGAAAAGCTCAAGTTTTGGCTTTTGTTAAATTCATAAAAGATGGAAAAATTGTAAGAAAATACTTATTTTGCAAAGATTTAAAAAGTACAAGGAAAGGCCAACACATTTGAGTTGGTAAATGAAAACATTTTGCTCTTCAAATTACTTTGGAATAACTGTGTCAGCATTTGCACTGATGGCTGTCTTTCAATGCAAGGAAAAAGAAGGGATTCATAACTCTGGTGCACCAACAATATCCAAACATTAGGACTGCTCACTGCGTGCTTTACAGAGAGGGACTCACCTCCAAATCTTTGCCGAAAGATTTGCAGCCTGCTATGAATCAAGTTATTCAAGTGGTGAATTTCATGAAGTCTCAGTCACTTCAATTTCAAGTTTACTCTCTTCTCTGTGAGGCGATGGATTTAGACTACAAAAAACTACTGTATCACACTGAAGTTCAATGGCTTTTGAAAAGAAAGGAGTTAAAGCATTTTGTCCAACTAAAAACTGAAGTAATTTCTTTCTTGAAGGTTGAGGAAGCAAATTGAATATTCTTTTCATGATGAGATCTGGTGGCTGAAGGTTCAATGTCTCTCCGACTTGTTTGACAAATTAAATTCTCTGAACTTAAGTCTCCAAGGATCATCTGAAAACATTATTACTTCAACATCCAAACTGAAGGCCTTCAATGAAAATGTGACGCTGTGGAAGAATAAGATTTTGAAAGGAGTCCTTGATTGTTATCCTTTTGTTAACAAATGTGAGTCAAAGAAGAAAATTGTCCCTCTAATTTTGAACACATTAAGTGACCTACAGTCCTCACTAAATCATTACTTCCCGTAACTTGCTGTCAACGAATATAACTGGGTGATCTATCCATTTGGAATCAACAAGACAACATCTTACAACTGAGGAGGAAGAACAGTTCATTGATTTATGAAATGACAAATTTTATCAGTCATTGTTTCCCGAAAAGAGCTTGGATGAGTTTTGGAAAAATTTATATCCTGCAGTCAGTTTAAAAACAGTTGATGTTCGGCTTTCATTTGTATCTTCATGGTTTTGCAAAATTGAATTTTCAGCATTGACTGGTATTATAGCCAGAAAGGCAGAGAGGCTTCTTACAGTCGATGATGAAATGCGAGCTTGTTTGTCTATATTAAAGTCTCACTTCAATTGGATTTGCTCTCAAAAGCAGGCACAAGAGTCACATTGAAAACATATGTAAAAATAAAAAAGTTTTGATTTTCCTGCAATACCACAAAATCATTAAAAAGCCTTAGAACGAAACATACAGCCAAAGCAAGCAATAGTATTGTCAATGTGCAGATGACATTAATATCACTGGCTTTGATCACGATTTTTGTTCAAAGACTTTTTAAGTTAACTCTTCTGTGTTATGTGTATCTAAACGTGATGCAAAATGACATTATTTTCATTTGCTTTGGCTGTGATTTTCATTCTAAGGCTTTTAACACTTGCTGTATAACACATACCTAAAAATATCTTCAAGGCTTTCCAAGTGTGCCACAAAAGTTTTCAGATTGTCATAGTGTTAAGGCTTTCCAAGTGTGCTGCAAAAGTTTTCAGATTGTCATAGGGTGCCATAAGTCAGAAAAAGTTGATAACCACTGCCTTAAAGGCTGTACAGTAGGGATTTAAGTGGCTGGTTTAATTCCCGTCCAAAACCAGACCACTTGGAAACCAACATCCAGGAGATGGTAGGATGGGAGCTCACCAGTGCTACTATTAAAGAAGGAAATGAATAGGGATGGGAAAAAGAAAAAAAAAACCTTGTCCATTCAAAGCTGAACTAAGAGATGTAATATGGTAACATGCAGTAGTTGGTATCCATGGGGGAGAAAATGTGGCCAAATGCAAGTAATATGTGATGAAAGTATGTGATACAGTCTGTTTGCCAGCTTGGAAGATCTACACCAATAGATAATGGAAAGGGAAACATCATAAACATGGTGAGACAGCAGATATAGTGGAAGTATATGATGAAAGTACAACAGGGAACCAAAGACAAGAAAGAATAAGTCAACTGAATAAGTGGTGGATACAACTAACATAAGTCACAAGGAAAAGGGAAGTCTTCCCTAAAAAGAGCCATAAAGGTCCAGTGAATATAATGATGAGTGGAGGTGGACAAGAAAAAATAACAAAGAAAGTGGGGAAGGGGTAAATATAAACAGGAAAGCTGGGCTTGAGAAAAGTACATTATATTGTTAGTGTGTAACCACCATGACAGAATGAAAAACTTGAAGGTCTGAGAGTCGAAGAAAAATTGTGGAACACAGAATGTAATTAGGTTATGAATTTCACAGCTTGAATACTAAAATTCATACAGAAATAGCAAACTAAAAAACAGACATATCATACCTGTAATATTGTATTATGAAGTGGTTGACAAAAAATATGGGAATCATTAACTGCACAGCAAAGGAAGGGGGTTGTAAAAGGCTGACCCAAATGTCATCATACAAACAAAACACATCAGGTAGTGCTACATCTGATGCTGGTTCAAAAGCCATATAATGCTGCATAATAAAAGAAGTCAAAACCACCTCAGTGAAACAATAAAGCCTGAGTACACAAAAACAACAGATGTTGTACAGTCACAAGTGATACAAAAAAAGTGGTAGTTACAGTGATATTTTGGGAATCTAAAGAAAAGAAACTTGAGTAGATGAAATAAATTATAAATTACCCATTGCTAAATGAAAAATCAGATAAGTCATTTGTTGGACAGAATTAGGTGAAATATAAAAAAGTAAAACACATATGCACTCAAGTATGCTAAATGAAGAAGTGAAGATTGAGTTTTACAGTATATAGGGAATCAACTGTGCTAGCAGAATGAGTTATAATCCTATTGATGGAGGATTGTTCCATGCTTATTTGCATGCTACAATGCACCTCTAACACATCCAAACAAGGTTAGTGGCAAGTGAACATTTCTATGTATAGAAGGCATTAGTTGTCAAGAAACACTATTACGTGACAGGAGGTACCTTATCACTTTGAAGTAGATTTTTCAAAAGACAAATATGCAAATATTTACTTATTTAAAAATCAGCAGACACACATTAGTAATAAATAATTGACTGGTCATGATTCTTACCCTGCTTGCCCATGTTTGGAAATTGTATAAAAGTAGTTACCAAGGGGTCATATTTACTTAAAACAAAATTTGACGCAGAAATATGGCTGCTTGTTTAAACCATTTTGCTCAGGTAAGCATCAACGTTTCTTCAAATTACTAGTTGAAAGTCAATCTACATATCAAACCAACAGTGCTACACAGCAGAGTTGTGAAAATGTGTAAAATGAAATGCACAAAGGAATATACCAGATATGGAAAAAGTACCATGTGCAAAATAATACTTACAGATATGAATTACAATGAGCATTTTAAGATATTCTGAATAAATATGCTAGAAAGTTATAGTAAAACTGAAGTATTTGAATGTTATACAAATGTTTCTAAAAAATTGCTTAAATTAAAAATTTTCATTTTTACAAATACCAGATATTTCCAATTTAACAAATACTTTTAACTACATTACATTCTTTTTAAAAAGTAGCATTAGTTACAAACATTGAAACTCTTCATTAAAAAGTGAACAATTTTTTACCAATTAAAACTTGTATCATGCCACAACTGACGTGAAAGGCTACTTTTCATTAACTTGTGAAAATTCTTGTTTAAATTCACTAATTTTATCTGTGTGATCTTCACTCATAAATTCATATGCCAGTAATGATGTGAAAAATATTTCCTAATATCTCTTAGATATTACTCTTATACTATTAATCAATAACTAATCCTACCAAAGACTTTTGAAAGAAATATAATAAAAAAATTATAACTTTCTTGTTGAATCGGACTTTCGACAAAGATAAAGAACTCACTAATACTTACAAACAACATTGCTGTCACAGAATGGATCAAAACTAAAAGACAGCAACACTTCAGTGTAAGATTTCTTCCAGACCTTGCTTCCAGTTTCTGTGTTCCAGATGATAATTGAGTATGGAGGATGCAATGCTGCAAGGAAGTTCTGACAGGAATCATTTCCTGACAACCACTCAAGATCTGCAAAAAACGATCATCAAGTGGTGTACTTTTCAACAAAATTCTGATTGTTTTTACAGTGAATGTTCAGCACAAGAATTTTTCAAAAACAGCTGAACAAACTTTGAAGAAAATCAATATACATTTGGACTATAACTCAACTTAGAAGTGATTAGTTTTTGAAGGATCAAGATCAAAAGTCAAAGTAAGATCATGAAAATAAAAACCCTATTTTTTAACACTAAGACCAATTTTTCATACAATTTTGCTCAATAATTAAGTAAAAATGATCAGATTTTGATGAAATTTGGTGGATGTATTTAAAATATTTTTCCTCATTATCCTGCTGAAAATGGACTGTGTCTATTAATGTCAATGGACATAAACATTTTCATATTTTTCTGTGAACCAAGTATGATCAACATTGCTTGGCAGAGGTATGTGCTCTCCTGAGTGCCCCTATAGTTTTGATACTATTTTCAGAGCAACCTCTGAGAAATTTAACATTTAAGAAACAACCCCAACTATATTTACTACATTTCTTTCAACTCTTAAACAACTTCATAAATCTATGCTTATCAAGCAAAAGCTTCATGAAACATTCATAATTATAAAGTCTACATACCTCAAGTAACTTAAAAATTTCTACAGATCTAGCTAGTTTAGGGTATTACTTTTCCTTCTAATAAACACATTTATAAAATGATAGTTTGGAATCTGATCTTTAAGCCAAGAAGTCATATTTTCTTATTTTAAGAGTTAACATTTTACTTTAAAAAATTGTAACAGTCTTTCTTTCAATAACTAAAGCTCCTAATGCAAAAATATAACTTTACTATAACACTGCAGTTCATTACCTAAGTTTCAAAACCACTAAATAAGTTGTTAATGATTTTACAGCAGAGTTCTTTGTTTCTCAATGTCATATTTCATTTCTCAATGTCATTCAAAAATTTACTTCTATAACATTTTTCTAACCCTGCTATTAATTATATAATTTTTTTCATCTTGAAACATGCACATTATTCATGCATTCAGTATTAGACTTATTTTAAATAAACCTTAAAATGATAGAAAAAAAACTTTTATACACTTTTACAACCATATTAAGCCAACCTGATTCTTTACTTCTCTAATCTTAATATTCAAAAATATTTTAAATATTTGATCTTTTATCAACTCAGTTGTCCAATTCACATGAAATAACTCTTGTAACATTTAACATTTCATTATTGCATGTATCACTGGACACGTGTAAAAATAGAAAAAAGATAAACAGCTGAATTTTAAAGTTGTGAAGTAACTAAAATAATTTATGAGTGAACATGAAAGGCAGCTCCTCAGAATTTGCAGAAGCATCTATAGCAGCAATAATAAAAAATAAAAAAATATGTTTTTCACCCATGTGACATTCATTTCTTGGGTAATTGATTGTTTATAATTGATTGTTTTCTTAAAAAAAAAAGAGGATATCAATTTCAAATTAAAAATATACATGTTACTCTAATATACATGAAAGTTATAAAATTTACAAGATTGTTCTCAATGCCATTAAGAAATGGAATTTTCTAAAGCTGCCCCCACTGCCTGGATTAAATTCAAACAACTATGAAATTCATTATGCATATAATAATTAATGGCAACAAAATCACTTCTAATGACAACACTGATAACACATGCCTGCAAATTTAAACTTCATAAAAGTTGTTTTGGTTCTAATAATGAATTTTTCTTTCTACCATGTAAGGATTTTCTTTTACAAAGCAGGAAGAAAAACTTACTTGGATAATATTATTTCATTTACCACAAGGAACACTTTTAATCATTGTGTTTGTTGATACAAATACAAACAAACTGAATAAAGTAGAAGAACATGGATGTTAATCAAATATATATGCTCATCCATCCTGATTTATTTTGTGAAGTCAACATCTTTTAATCTCGAAACTATGCATTGTGATTTTTCTTTTATGTATAGTATCTGGAGCATCTAGTTTTAATGACAAGCATCAATCAGCCATAGTGCTGATATTCCAGCTTTTGTGATACCTCCTCTCCATTTTCCTGATATCTTTAAAAAACCTTTCCAAATGTTTCAGATTTAAAACAATCCCTATCGTGATTTCTTTTGAAATCAGATTCAGAATCAGAAGAAACTGTATCAAGAGTCTTCTAGTGGAGTAGGTACAAGTAAATCAGGTCCATGAGCAGCAGGTCTTACAGCAGACTGAAGGTGTGGTAAAAATTGTTTGTTTTTTATTTCTACTGCTGTAGCCTTGCACCTTACATGAGGAAAAAAAGCAAGCATCTTGATGGTTTCTAGGCTCACCACAAACTGTTGAAATTCTAGAAGGCAAAGACTTTTGTATTATCCTAATTCCATTGTCTCAACTCTTCAACAGAAATGGTGCAAACATTATTCAGAGTCCATAATTTGTCTTTATTCATAAGTTTTATTCCAGAACTTAACATTTTCCAAAACTGAAAGTGCATTTTCAATAATACCTCCACTAACAATATAGCTATTTCTTGATCTCTCGGGTTTCCACTCTTTGCCCATCTAAGCATTGAAAATGTTTACTCCAGTTTTTTTTTATTTCCCACTCAAATGTCATTGGTAAATTCTAATTTTACAAGTTTCTCCATCATCTTCAATGCACCCTCTATCTTGGCACTGTATGTAAGCACCTCATTCAGATAATATATTCACTTTTTTGCAAAATAAACCACTTTTTAGAGAGAAGGTAGAGTGGGAGAATGTCCAGAATCAGAAAGTGGAGGGACCAGTGTTGGCACAATCTATACAGAATGCATCTGTAAAGAAAAGGAGTGTACCAACATAAAAATAGTATAACAATGGTATTCTCTTTGCCTGAAACTTAGTTCCAGTATCAAAGGCTGACAACAATGAGTAATCATCAGTATAAGGCAGTCCCACACTGGCAGCCAAGGTTCCACAGCTTAGGGTTGGAATTAAGAGGTCATAGTACATACACCCCATGTTGGAGCCTAGAGCAACTGGACCACAATATTACATAAAATATTCTTTTAACTATGTAGCCATACAGTGCTGTGGTTCACACCAACAGAATCATGACAAGAAAGTATGGAGCACCTAAGTGGACAAACTTTCTCCTCCACCTGAAGAAGTCCAAAAGGCAACATTCCATTTTTGAAATAGGATTGTGTATGCTGTACTCACCAAAGAAACAGAACTTATCCAGTCTGGAATTATGAACACTCATCCACACTCTCCAACCAAATGAAGAAGGCTGGTACAACTCCTAGTGACAACTAGGAAAAATATCCAGGGATCCAAGGAGGAGGGTCCCCAACTTTGTCTTCTTCCACAAGAGTAGAGAAACACACTTGAATACTCTGGAGAGAAGGTCTCGTCTGCCAACTCAACAACTAAAAATTGTGGGCAGTGAAAACTTTTGAGCTCCTCTTGTAGAATATGGGGGATAATGTGGAATGGGAAGGCCTGAGGAACAGTGCTATAAAAAATAAATGAACCAAGTTCCCTACATTTTTAAAATCAAACTGATCACAATTTATTCAACAACCTGATGATCGGCAGAAACAGGCAGGATTCCCTTTTTCTTTCCTCATAATAGTTCATGAGTTATAGTCCAAAATATAACTAAATACTATCCAGTAGATGCCTATATGATCTTATGGAACACCCCATTTTGACAGAGCCTGTTGCAACCTGTAGTAATTATAATGAAAGTGGTTACTACTTCAGAATTGAAAATAGGAATGATACCTGCCTGGACAACACTCACCACAGAGTGGGAATCATTGAAAAGTAAAGATACCCTAGAAATAAAATAGTATATGATTGAGATAAATACTCATCTGTGGTTACAGTTTAACTGTTGTGGTTAAAATATCTACAAAAGGTAGCCAAAAAACCTTCAGAAAAGAAAACTGTAACTGTCAGATCATGTAAGTAATAAAATAGGAATGTTTTAGGAGCAGACCACAAACCAGTCCACACAATAACCTTCAGAGGGTATTTCAATTGGGCAGCTAATGATATGGAGGTGTGATGAACCTAGTGAGATGTGATATGCAAAAGATTCCTCTCTGATAACAATAATCTGTAATAGGTCAGTGAATCACTTTGCAAAGCCACCTCAGTAGGTAGTGGAAGATAAGTCATGGGGAACAGAAGGTTCCCAATGAATGAACAATTGATTAATAGTACTTCAAAAAGATTTAGTATAAATCACATAACACTTGATAGCCTTGACAGGACATAACAAATGATTGGAATCACAGAGGTCATAAAGGTAAGAAATGGCTGGTAAATGGACTGATGAGAAAGGTCTTTCCCCTTCCCTAGCCACTAGAGCTTTGGAGAGAAAAAGCCTATCAGGGTAAAGCAGAACAAATGTGGAATGATAAAGAATCCTCTGCACGTGGATTGCTCACAACTCTGAGTGACCACATTCAGAAACCAATAAAAACAAAAAATGCAAGTTGAAAGAAATGTGAAACAAAAAACACAAAGCTATGGAATCAAAAGAAGGATGAATCAATGTATGTAAAACAACTGGAATATCCCAATTCAGTAACTGAAAAGGTTGTTTGGGCTTAAGAATGCAAAAGGGCTTTAGCAGATCAGATAGAACTTGGGATTCAAAAAAATTTTGATATTTAGATTACCTTAAAATAATAAGTAAAGATGTCTTACATAAGGCCACCATAGAGGAAGCAAGAACCCCCTCAAATACTCAAGTCATAAAACTGGATATGGTAGATAACTTTCTATGAAAAGGGTTTAAATTCCTTTTAATACATCACTGACAACAAATATACCATTTCCATTGATAAATGGAGAAATTTAGTTAAATACCAATAAACCTTAGAAATGAACAATTGATTCATGGCACTTCAAAAAGATTTAGTATAAATCACATAACACTTGATAGCTTTGACAGGACATAACAAATGATTGGGATCACAGGGGTCACAGAGCCCTTGTGTAGGGCTAAGAACCACATAACTTTAAAGTATGAAGATCGAGTTTCCAAACATTTGAATGGTGAATGTCTGATCAAGGATGTCTTAAGAGAGGCTGCCAATGTGAAAGAGGTAGAGGTGGGCATTTCTTACAGAAACTGAAAAAGTGAAAACCACATTTGAGCTGACCAATATAGTACAACCAAGAGAACCTACCAGGAAGTAGAACAAACCATAGTGAGACCCAGGGACATAAACCAAAATGGAAGAAAGACATACAGACATAAACCTGATCAGTTCTGATTGAGCACATCTACTGCCAACATTTGAGGATGAGGTATTGGATACCAAAATAACTGCAACTGAAAACTCCAATAAGTTGCAAAGGCATTGATCACTGAGAGAAAATCTACCGAAAAACTTTGTGAAGTAGCATCCATTCCATCAGAAGAATTTAGCTGGGCCAAAACAAATGATCTACAATTAAATTCATCACTCCTTGAACATGACACATTAAAAGACTGATATGATTGGAAGGAGCCCAAAAGAGAAGATCCAAGGTACAAATACACAAGTCTCAAGAATATCTTGACAACAAATTTGAGATATCACCATATAACTGTGGAAATATATCATGACAGTTTTTCCCATCAGATGAGATAGACCTTGTGCCTAGTATCCTGCAAGAAGTTAGAGAATGTTGATATAGAGGGTAGACTCATCTTCTATCCAAGTACTCTGGAACTTTTGACCTGGAAGATAAGCTTCCCAACCCTAAACAAATAAATTTTTGGAATGAGATGTTGGAATGGTTACCCCAATACTTGTGTTGTTCTGATCCAAACACTATTAACAATCAATTCTGCTGTTTCTTAGTTACAAGACAGGATGCATGATCCATTAGTCATGCAGTGACTGCTAAAGGGACATCATATGTACTTGTTTCAATCTAATGATCAGCTCAAGGGAAGCCCACATCTTCAAAGGAGATAGAATAATCTGCATAATAGGAGAAAAAGACATAAGTAAAAGTCTGATAGGAGTTGGTTAAGCATGACATAAACGAGTATCGAAAAATACACCCAGATAGACAAGATATTGCACTGGTGAAAAAAACAGATTTCTTCAGTCTGATCAGGAATCCCACTTTCGTGGCTTTTAAAGAAGAATCTGAGAGAGTTGTTCTGCTAATTGATGTGAAGGTGCCATAAAGACCCCAGTCATCCTTATAATGATGTGTGCACAGGCCCAAAAACGCAAGTGATGAGAAAAGTTTCAATCAATTCTCCAGAAGACATAAGGTACTGATATAAGACAAAAAACAGAGCCTTGAACTGCAGCACTAAACCCTTGTGTATAAACCAGAGAAACCTCTGGGAAAGCCTAACTATGGGAATATGGAAATGAGTGTCAGCAGTATCAAACTATCAAACTTGGTCATCCAGAGCCTTGGTGCAAAGTGCCATTGTAGGTTAAAAATTATTCCACTGTAAACAGAGAAGGATAAAAAAAAATTGGTTAAGCAGAGGCAGATCAAAAACAGAATACCAATCCACTGTCTTCTTGGGTACAACAAATGAACAGGAATAAAGTCCTGGAAGAATGGGATAAACCTTCTCTGATTTTAATTTAGGAGAAACTAGAATATAAAAACTGTAAGATAAAAAGAAGTGTTTTTATTCTTAGAAGAAAAATGACCTTTCACCCAAACTAATTCAATAAATGCTTTGTACATTCTTATAACATTGTTCTGTACACAATAATGTATAATGTAAATAAAATGTGTATATTGAATGATACATTTACATATGTAATATATAAAATGATGTGTATATTTGCATTTCAAAGAGTTGCATTTCTAAACATCTCAGAATGTGCTTGTCAAAACTTCCAACAGACATAAATTCAAACAAACTAGAGGTGTGGTGTTACAAACATAGTACACATAAAACATGAAAAAAAACTTGTAGCTTATTCAACATTAAAGAATACAGTTACACAAGTTATAAGTTACAAGGTAATGCAATATAGGAGCAGTAATTTTATGTTATTCCAGGTTTAAAGAAAAACACTTATAAATTAGAAACATGATGCAATGTTAAAAAATTAAATTTTTCTGGAAAAGCACCTCAAAAGCAGGCAGTGGTTGCCTTCCCACTAGTCAGTTATGGTGGAAGATAGGCTTTGTAGCTATACCATAATTTAAAAGCAAAGAAAAAATATATAATATTCCTGTAGCTTAAGGGGTGAGTATATTTTATGAAAATTTAAATTAAAACAGAGACCTTTAAACCATGAGAAAACTTCTTTTATCAGATAATTATAAGATGTCATTGTGACAAAACTTTAATGACTTGAATAGTTGGAATAAGCAGATGTTCACATCCTCCTCACTTGCAAATGCATTTCATGTGTATATCTACCTCTTTTCACAACAAGTCTTAGATAAACTATCAGCCCTACACATCAATGTGCATTTAGTGAGCTTTTAATACAATCACATAAAGCTGTAAATCTCCACCAATATGAGGGGATTATGACCACCATGAAAGGTAATTTTGAAGTATTAGGAAATTATCATAGACTCGTTTTTCATAAGACAAAAAAACACACTGGAAATGAAAAAGAATGTGATGGTGGTGCAGAAGTGGGGAAAATGTTAACTTTAAATGCTACCTACCTCTTTGCACCATTATGCAACAGACTCCCATACTGAAAGTGTTGGGAAGGTCAGTGCAAACTAATTATAAAAATGATCTCTTTTCAAAAAAAGTGAGAAAAAAGGAATACCCATTATGCATGATTTCCATGAGACTGGTGGGAGTGATCAACTCGTGAAGCAGCACTCAATGAGAGATCATATTCTTCTAATGCAGAAAATACTCTTCACCCATGTTGTTACTACACTGATATAATTCATATACATTACAGAAACTTACAGTAAAGGATATCAGGTAAATTCTGTGCTAGTAGTTGTGGGTCACAATGGCGGACAGAACAGTGTGTACTGTTGTTTGGATGTTAAGCTGTTCTGTGTTACTAAATCAGTTACATAACAGATATTTTAATAACAGATAGAGAAATGAGGAGCTTTTACCTGCAAATTCAAGCCCCATATCACCTATGCATATCCACTGGGAATTGCATCAGAGATATTGTAATAGAAATGTTCTGCACAATGCTACCAGGGAACATCTCAGCCTTACATTTCAAACAAGGAGTAAGCCCAGCTGGTCTTTTATCAGGTAGAAAGTGCTATTTGGAAAGGAATATCTCCCTATCAACATCTCTAGTGCTTGAGACTAGGGAAGTAAGGGATTTCTAACACTCCACAACAGAGGAAGTAATATAGAACAGTTCATGTTACTTTTTATCTGGTGAATTTATATACTTTTGCTCAGTTTATATATTTTGCATTCTTTGTTATAATCAAAGAACTTAGAGTTACTTGGAAAGTATAAAATATCCAGACACACATAATAATATGTTATGAAACATTTTGAATGATATGGAAATATTAAAAACAAACAAACAGGCAAACCACAACACACTAGAGCTTTTAGGTAGACTAGAGAATGAAGGATAGCAAAAACCTGACATGTGTAACTGTCCAGTAGTTAAAGTAAATGTAAAATGTGTTATATGTAACATATGATTCAGACTATATGTACTTCTCCAAAGACCAGTGATGAAAAGAAACAACAGAGAATATAACACAACATATCTGGTGGGAAAAGATATAAAAAAGTGTATAATTACACTCATCTGCAAAACAATTTGTAAAACAGAAGAAATGGTGAGCCCAATCAGTTAACATGGAAGGAAGTCTGATACAACAAAAATAAGTGATGGCCATTACCATACAGGACACAAAAGATGATTTGGATAAGAATAACTGTACAAGGAGAAAACAAATAAGAGAAAAATAAAAGAAATCACCAAATATTCCTCCTGCTCAGTCCAGATCTTTGGAAGAAAGAAGTGCTTTTGAAATAACATCAACTAGTCCTACAATAGAGAATACAAGAAATTTTCAAGACACAAATGTTTGAATAATTACAAGGAAGGGCAAGAAAATATGATTTGGGAGGCAATGATACATAGAGCAGGGAAGGGGCCTCCAGTCACCATTCAGTTAGTTATAGAAAATGCCTGAAATGTTTTGACTTTGAAATTTTTTCTTTAATGTTTTACATGGCAGACAGTGTTGAAAGCAGCATAAAGCAGTAATATGATGGATAATAAAAATCAAATTGCAATCAGTTGAATGAAAAAAGTGCAAAAAGAAAGAAAGCAGCATAACAGTAAAGAAAGAAAAGTAATCAGTTATGTTGACTAATAATTAAAAAAGCGAAGTAAAAAATATACAGAAACTGCAGAAGAAAGAATGAGTGTGATATCATGTGCTAGTACTCTCAAAGATTAACTCAAATGGAGGTCATATCACCCTCCTATTGGTGAAGGGCTTCAGTATTATGATAATTTATGTTGCAGGTTGGCACAATAAAAGTAAATCCAAGATTATAAGGATGGGAGGTTGTTCATGGCTTATGAAAAATAAATTCCATGGCAGTTGCATTCGATATAACAGCTCTTTGTGATACAGAGAAGTAATGATTATTTTTCATGACATTAATTAATCTAATCACAGTTTCAGTTAACTCATTATCTTGCACTAAATTAATTCAAGTAATTAATGTTCACATGTAATCAGTTATATCCATTTACTATCTCATGTCAGGTATTCTTTAATAAGCATGGCACAAAGGTTTAGTGTTTTAGATTCAAAAATTTACTAAAACTACTTTTTATTTATACCTTCAAGCATATCATAAAATCTTAACTAATAATCAATAATTTAACAGCATATAAGTTTCAAGTTCTTAATTCTACAAGACAATGTTTTAAAAAGTCCCAAATTTTCCCCAGTGTGGTAAGGACACATTTTCTTTATTTTATCCACCACCCCTTTAAAAACCACAAAATTAAATGTAAATTATTCACTATAAAATCATTGCTCAGATAAACCATAATTGTTGTAGCCTTCAAAGTTTATTTGCTTACAGAACTACCAAATAGAAAATCTGAATCCTCCTGCAACACCCACACATCATATCCTCTCTTTTATGATTTGTTGATAGTTCTCTTATACTTAATTAAGTATTACCTATAACAAATAGAAAGTTAAGATTTTCATTTATCATATGATGTATTACATAATCTTATGTTTTAAACAGATAAGCAACAATTTCACTTATAATACAACTATAATTTTCAAGGGAATCACAATGACTAGCTTGAATAAATTTTTAATGACTCTTTTCACATAGTTAGAAAGCCAGAATGATTATGATTGTTAGAGTAAAATGTCTGCTGTTTGCATGTTACTAATCTAGGTTCTTTGGTGTGTATTTAATTAAATAAAGATCATTGAGTGCATTACTACCATTAGTATAAGATAGGATTAAGTTTCATACTTTATTTTTTGTTTTTCATGTTTATTTTTTATCTATTATTGCAAAAGTAATATAAAAACAGGAATATTTTTAGGTTAGTTAAGTTAGTTATTTCAGATTAAGTAAAATAAATAATAATATAATAAAAACATTCACAAGTCATGCATGTGACCAATTTGTAACAGTCACGGGTAACGTACTTCAATAATATAACATGAGCTACATGAATCCCAAGTGACTTAGAGCTTATAATGGTACAGATAGTAGCTAGACAGAGTTCAGTAGGGTAATAAAACAGTGAAATTTAATTACAAATAGTGTATACTGTTATGAGCCTAAAGCTGCTCAGAATAAAGAAATGTAGTTCAATGTTATAATTTGAAATCATTTTAAAAAGTTAAAGAAAAGGGTAATTTAGATTTATTTTGATTTTCTTTGGTAGTTACAAGCTCAGTCAAATTAATTGATCTTGTTTTGAGATAGGGAAGAGAAAATAAAGTTCAACTTGGAAAAAAAATACATTTGAAATGTAGGAAGAAGGTTTCACGGATTACAAAATGGAAATATAAAATTAGGGCAAATATTTCTAATCTTAACATGAAATTACTTTGCACATAGATTTTTTCAAAATAAATACTCAGTATATTCATGGAGAAATCTCTATTTTAGCTTGTTAAAAATACTTCACTTAAAAAATATTATGTTTGTATGTGAAAGACATAACATTAACAGAAAGATTGCCAATTTTTTAAAGATATACACTATATTGAAAGTTATATGTACTGAATCTATAAAGGCTTTAAATGACTATGAGGAGGTCACATGGTTAGTTAAACTGACCAAGTTAATTGCCCAGCATTGCATACAAGTAGCATAACCATATTTCCAGTTAAGCATTTTATTTACCTGTTACAGCTCTAGTTCCATCACAAAATGATGTCTTCACTGTTGCTTCAGTCACATTCCACACAACAATATTACCACCAGTATCAGCAGAAGCCAATTTTAGGGTGTATGGAAACCACTGATCATGGTAGTGGGCTTCCTTAGCCCACTTCACCTAATATTAAAAAACATTATGCATAGCTTTGTTATTATAAAAAGCCCATACAACTAAAAACAAAACTAACAATAAATATGCAACAAAATATTTTATGTGAAGCTAAAGACAATAGCTACTACTAAATACTATATGAAACTATAAAAGACAAACCACAAACCACCATTTCTTTTTTCACAAATAACTTATTTTGTTACTGAAGATTTTGAAGCCATTACTAAAAGTTTTTAACAAAAATAATGATGTTACCTTAATATGATAAATGCTACCCATATCACCAGCTCTACAACTTCAAATTAAATAGATGAAGGACAGAAGTACAAATGACACCAATTTATAATTACAATACCTGGTACTTAACTGCATTATTTTTATAAGTCTTTAATTCCATACCTCATACAGACATATTACTTTCATTCTAAATTTCACACTAATAAATACCATGCTAATTATAAAAACTAGATATATAATCACCTTTACTATGTCATGTTTGTGGTTCTCCAAAGTTTGAAAAACCTAAAAAGAAAAATAATTAATAAAAATATAAATTAACAGGTGTTACATACAGGACAAAAATATTTGAGCAGGCTGACTGAAGTGTTTTTATTCTGCTTGAAAGACTAATGAACTTCAAGGGTAAGGAAACTAAAAATGTTTCAAGCCTTCATTGTAAAATATTTTTCCAATTCTTAAAATATGTTTTATTGTTTTCTGGTAAATAAATTCTGATTTAATGCTTGATGGAGTTTTTAACACAGCATCATTTTATTATAATCAGCTAATACCTCCAAATACTTCCACTTGTAAAATCAGTAAGAAAGACCTTTACAAATACATAAAGTAAACAATCAGTGCAGGAAAGGTTTCAATATTTTATTTTCAAAATTAATACAATAGCTTTTGTTGCATACCTTAACATTAAAAAAACTTTATAAAACTCCACACAAAACAATTAGAAGGTTAGATACTTACAGAATATATGTGACTTTAACACATTAGAATTCTCTCTATATATATCAAATATAACTAAAACAACCAGTTATTTAAAATAATAAATTGCTTGTTTCACCTCTTACCTCAAGACACCTATTTAAAAAATGTGGTATTTCCTTTATTTCCTTATTTTTTGATTGGTCTATTTGTACCATCTTATTCATATCTTGCTATTTTTACTTACATGTTATTCACACATATAACATATCACCAAAAAACTTGTACCACTTTACTGCTGTTGGAAGCATTAAAAAAAAATCTGAAAAATGATTTTCAAAATACTGGTTAACCACTATGGTTAAAATCTTCTTGAACTGCTTTGTACAATTTATTCAGTGATTTTTTTCAAATGCATTTCTAGTCTCCTCTGCTATAAAATGTTAAAAAGACATTTGGTATCATGTTGCTTAATAATTTTTCTTTCACAACAATAAGGTCATATGATCTGACAGTTGATATTACTGTACCTGACAAATTGGTTTTAATGTCTCACTTTTTTCATATTTATATCTCTTTTACTGTTTTACTTTTCATACTTCCTCAAATTATATTTCCAATAAAGTTTCCTACAAAATGCACTTCTAATATTAAGACAGCTTGATATTGCATTTAAAGCACTTAATACAGAATACAGTATTTTTCCAATTGTCTTTAATCCATTTCATCTGTATGACAATAAGCTATATTAAAGTGACATTTAACAATAATTAAAAAGCAGAAAAAAACCTTTTAATCCATTTCGAATGTTCTAGCCATTACATTGCACCCTTTAAAAAAACCAAAAACAGAATGTTTATTCTGCATAAAACCTTCAGTTACAACAAAAAAATATGTATGATTGTTATACCAAATTTAATCAGTTTCTTAAATGCACTTAAAACAATATTTTGTATTTATTAGTTTGATCAATACCACATTTCAGAATTTCATGCAAGTTTATGCAATATACGTAACAGCAATGAATGAGTGATATATTAAAAGACCATCAGGTTAACTGAAGTTTTCCTCCCCTTACAAAAAATAACCAATTAGTACATATTAAATTAAGTAACACAACATTTTGGAACAACATTGGGCCTATTTGTCCATCTCAAATGTTCCATCTTCTAAAACTTAAAATGGCATTTTTAAACTAATCTTAAAGCCAGCCCTTATCAGTTACATACTTATCAAGTGTTTTCTTCACCTCACTTAAAGTTACTACCTCTACAACACCTGAAGGCAAACCATTCAAGAGGCCAACCATCCTATCAGAAAAATAAAACTGTCTTTGCTGAAAATGATTCCTACCTTGCCAGAATTTATATTTGTGTACTCTAGTCCGACTATTCTCAGTGTTAAATACAAAAAAGATGATGCACTAACACTGTCGATTCCCTTTACAATCTGAAACACCTGAATTAGATCCCTACTATCTCTTTCAACCTCTCCTCATATGACAATCACTCCATCCTAGGTACTATTCTAGTAACCCTTCTCTGAGACCTTTCTAACAATTCAATGTCTTTCCTAAGGTAAGAAGCAAAGACTGAACACAATATTCTAAATGTGGCCTAACCAGTGATCTTTAGAATGAAAGTTTAACCTTTTGAGACTTATATTCAATATTTCTGTAAATATAACCAAAGTTCTATTTGTCTTACCACTAACAACAGCACACTACTTGGATGGCTTTAAGAGACTGATCAACTATTATACCAAGATCCCTTTCCTTCATAGCACTGTCCAATAACATTCTAAGCACTTTTAAATGACTTTGCAAAGCATCTTTTTACAGACTTTCCCAAATGTTTCTCACAATTGATGTGAGACTAACAGGTCTGTAATTACTAGGACAATATTTATCACCTCCCTTGAAATGATCTGTTACATTAGCTAGCTTCCAATCCTCTGGTACCTGCCCTCCTTTCAATGACTGAATAAAATTAGTAGTAAGTGGTTTACATATCCAATCTTTAACCTCTTTCAAAACCCTTGAGGAAATTTTACATAATTCAGCCTTATAATTTTTTTAATTTTCCTATTTTTTTTCTTAACCAGCTCAGAATTAATTGAATAATCTTGTTTGATCTCATTTTTACTTATTAACTGTTCAAGGTGTGAAATACTGCTTAAAATGTCATTAGCAAAAAAAAGAAGAAAAAGCAAAATTTAATAGCCCAGTCATCTGATAATCATCAGTTGCTAGGCTTCATTTATCATCCCTCAAGGGTTCTACCCAATTTTAATAGTGTTTATCCTTACTTAAAGTATTTAAAGAAATCCTCACTATTAATTTTTACATTTTCAGCTAACATTTCTTTTTTTGTACATCCTTTTTGATGTCCTAATTTTCTGTTTCACCAACTTTCTTGATCTTCTGTAATTTCTGTATTTCTTGTCATGCCAGTCAATTTAAAATTCTTAATTTTGTGATACTTTCCTTTAATTTTATATCACATACTATTTATGAGCCAACCTGGTATATATTTGCAGCCTTTTTTTATGTATAAGAAATATGTTTATCCTGACTATTTAAATATTTTCCATGTCTGATCAGTGTCTCCAAATACTTCAGCTGTCCAATTCACAACACATAATTCTCATTACATCCCTTCAAATTTTTTTTTTCAATTTTTAACCAAGATATCATTATTTCTTATCTCCATGTGTAATAAAACCTCAAATGTAACAACGAGCAACTGCACCCAGATATTCTCCAATTTCTACCCTCTCAAGTATTTCTATATTTGAAGTTAACAATAAATCTAAAATAGCATTGTTTCTAGTAGATTTCTTGAATAACTATTGAACAAAGACATCATGAACAGTTTCCAACAACCTTTTTCCCTTGTGGTTTAAGTCTAACATTTCCCAAGAACTTCCATAAAGGCACATGGTTTAAGAAACATAAAGCCTATTACTTTTGATAAATTTAGGTCATTTGCATTATCATCATTAATATCCTGGAAATTTACATTAGGAAATTATATTTATAGAATATGATCACTATATTTATATTTGTTCCAAATTTAAACTTATTACTTTTTTATATTTTAGTACATTATTTCAAAATCTCTAAAAATGTGTTATTGTTCGTAAAATGCAAAATTTGCTTATATTTAATAATCATGTATTCTCCTAATAGTTTCATGTAAAATACAAGACTGAAACTAATATTTCTAAATAAACCTAATAATAAACAAATATTTTCCACTTTTAAATAGGATTTCACATTTATATATATATATAAACATTTTATTTTTGTTTCATAAATGTATTTTTATTTCAAATTTATGTTTCATTGTAGTCATAGTTTTGTTTATTGTGCTGAAAAATCATGAAGTAAAGAACATGAACTTCCTAAATTTGCCATAAACTATCATGCCTTTTGAAAGTCACTGTTGCTCATTCCAACACAGGTGAATTTAAAGGTTATTGCAGATATAATGGCAAGAAGGCTTTTCAGTACTTGAATATCATTTCTTTAAACTTTCAAACAAATTTATTTCAACACATCTCTATTTATCGTTTCACTACTAGACAAAACTTTAATCATCACTATCAGTGAATGTATGAAATAGTTTACCATACAGGTGGTTTGAATAATACTGCTTGACTTTAGTTACATGATATATCCTGTTAGAAAAGAATACACACACCACAAATTACAAAGAAATCACCTTACAGCACTAAAAAAATTAGTACTGGTCACATTCCTCTCGTTATAGGCAGGATTTATTTGGAATTTGAAACTTAAGCTCTTCAGAATATTGACAGCCAAACTATGAGAGTATAACATGTTTAGTCTGTTTCACAAATGTACAAATTTTAATGTTGTCACTTGTACAGCGAGTTTAAACATTTTGCAAAAAAGCAAAATAAAATTTTCATATATCAATTAGGCTGTTTTAAGTATAAAACAACAATAACAGAAGTGTGGATCTTTCTACAAAGTAAAAATGGTAAGAATGAAGAATATAAAATTCTTACATAGTACTAGTAGTATGTATTTACAAATCACACAAAGTTATAATTCTAAATTCTTAATATTTGTATTATGAACTAAATGTAAAATTATGCTAAATTATTGAACTTAATTGTGCTAATTCAAAGACAAAAATAATATAAAAATCACAAACACTCAGGTCAAAATGCTAAGCCTAATTCACAAAAAGATCATGCACTTGCCACTCAACAGACTATAACCCTAACATTCATGGACCAACTTTTTCCTAAAAATATATATCTATTTTGAGTTATTTTTTCTATATAATAATTAATATAAATAGATATTCAATATACAATGATTTAAGCTATTATAGAAAAATAATAAGTCTCATCCCATGTAGTGTTTTCCAGAACCAAATTTTCCAAGGTTTATAAAAAAAAATATTGTGTAAAAATTGTATTTAGTAGTGGTTAATAAAGTGATAATTACTATAATAAGCACCATCCATGTCCATATTGTAAAATCCAGAGAACAAAGTTTTGTCACATGCTTTGTTTATCATCCTATAATTTGTTAAACTTGAAATAAAGCAATTGGAATAACATTGGCACTGAAATTTATACCTTTAACTAGGATTGACTGTAAGTTTTACAACTGAAGCTTAACACAGACATACACTGTTTTATAAAGAAAATAGACTAGAAAAAGGTTTAGACAAGCAAAAATGACAAAACTAGGCCCAAATTAGAAGGAAGATATTTTTTCTAAATGTCGAAAAACAACTTTCCTCATTGGGTGCTTATTTATAGTCTCAACCATACTTTTTGAACATTTTTTATTACATTTCTCTTCAAACTTCATAAAACAATACAATTTAGTATAAATAATTGAATGTTATGGTATTATTTACAAAAATAAAATAAGAAAACCAATAAAAGTTATAATTTTTTTTCAATTCACAAATGCAATTTTGCACTCATGATAATACAAAATGGTCCCAGTAGGTGAGGGATTAAATAGTCTGTAACTTTGTATTTCAAAGAAACTTCTGTCATCAAAATCATCTACAGTTAACCATGTTTCAGTTATTCCCCTTGTAACAAAATCCTCCACTCTTACCAGTGCTATAAAGTGACATTTTATTTCTTATACTTCCAGCATTACAATAGTAACAATTATGCCTATCCTTACAACTCCTTCTATGATCATTTCCTATGCTAAACTTTTCTCCCCCTGTTATTCTTTTTATATTTAGTTTTTCATAGACCTCATCATTGTTTAGTCCTAATTTAAAACTTTCCTTACAGCTGAGTTAATGGCCTTAGGAAACAAATAAGCCCCTACCTTATTTTAATGTAAGCCATCCATTCCAAAAAGCTTCCTTCCACTGAACTGATCCCACACTAGCCAATATGCTCACCCTTACATATTAACCTACGCCTAGCATGTAGCTCTAATGAATTACAACTTCATCTCCACAGTTAATTCTGGGCAATATCCCTGACAAAATTAAGTTCTGGTCTTTTACTTTAAATACCTTAATAAACTCGCTGTGCTTATTAATTAGTTCCTTTGAACTACCTTTCCCTACATCATGAGACCCTACATATACCACAAAAACTGCATCTCTGCTGGGTTCTTTATTATATCTCCTGCTCTGTCAGTTTTGTTCTTCCCCTGTACCCCTTGATGAATGTAACCTTCTATAATTATTGTTTTTGCTAAAGCCAAATTCTAATTCCCGAAGTCTTGCACAGTGAAAATAACAACCACCCCATACTTCTAAACAGCTTCAACATTCTTGATTTTTTATACCACAGATTATGAAGTCTGTTAAAGAAAGCCTCTCCATTTTCAATAATCACCCAACACTAAATAATAACATCAACTGTTCTGTTATTGTAATAAATTCTACATTCTTAGCAGTTTTATTTGATATTTATTATTATTTTAAAGATACAATTTTTATACTCATACTTAAACTTTCTCCTACAACAGTTTCTCTGAACAATGTTATTTATTATACGTGTTGCTCCAAGTTTCATCGTAGATTCTTTTAAGTTGTTACTGTTTAAATCTGTTCTTTCTAAACTATTTCTTTTTCTATTTCTATTCTAAAGTGTTCTTTCTAGTCTTAGTTCCCTAAAGGACACATTTTTCCTTTCCAATAATTATCCACTAAGCAAATTTCTGTACCCCCTCAAAAGCTAAACTGGATAATGAAGGAGTCCTTCAATAAAACACACAAAACATTTACTTGCAAAAACATAAATATGCAAAAAGAGATAACTTCAAACATACCTTCATATGCTGAGTATCTACAACAACAACAAAATTGTGGCAACCATATGCAACAAAAGACTGCCATCCCCTGATAAAGAAAATTAAAAGTGAGTTGACATAATATATTAAATTGAAATTAACTATCTGTTAACTTGAAGATATTTAAAGATATATTGGGAACAAAAATGTTAGATGTTTTTATTAATCTCGCTCAAAAAATCTTTAAACTTTTGTCAAAAATGCATTTGATGCAAATAAAAGGAAAATCAGGCAGTCTAAGAGAATACAGAAATAGCAATACACCATACTATTAAAATGCTATTGTTTATTCAATGATCATTTATATTCTGAAAATGTTATTGTAACAATCCCCTCTAGTAAATTCTTAGTAATAATGGCTAGAACAGTATAATAAATATATATGCACACAAACCAGTAGAAATAATTTTCTGTAATATTCACTGCTGATATTCAAAATATCTACAGGACAACTATGCACACATGCACCCTACCTGTGGTTTTAAAATTGCTCTAGAATTTAAGAACACAGTAATATAAAAATATGAATCATAAAAATATCACTAAATACTCAGAGGAGTTGTATTTGGTACATATTAATCAGTGGCCCCATTAATTTATCAGTACGCTTCTCTCTAACCTTGTTGCAAACAAATGAAAAAAGTTGTTGCCAGATGTTGTCAAACATTTTGTTTTTCTTTTAGTCAGAAGTTCATTAAAAGAACTAAATTGGCAGATGATTCTTCAGCTAATTATCTTCCTTCCTAGATAGCAGTTAAATATTATAATAGCCTCCATAGATTTACCATGATAAAGACATGGAAGCAAGTTTATGCAAAATATTTCAATTAATGAGACAGTTGAATAATCGAAAATAATAAAATAATAATCATCAGAACCTTAATTTCAATTTGTTGATTATTTTGAAAATAATTATTTCAGTCACAATATCCAATAACTGTCATAAAAATAATCAATTAATGGAGATTATGACTGGTCAATTGGTCGAGTAATGAAAATTATTATTAAGCAACCAATTTTATGACACTAATCAAAGTAATCACTGCTCATAAGTGATTGATTAAATTGTCCAGCCTAGTACTCAGTGCTAGTTCATTCTCACTAAAATTAACCCTTCATGTAAACAGCATTACAAATAATCATGGAAATACACATACATACCTATTTAATAACCATGGTCACAAACAGTGAATAATTGTGACTAGATAAACAATTTTTCATTAGTACAATATATTATTTCAGAAAACACAGGAAAATTGAGAAAGTTTTACAATACATTAATTATTGGATTTGCTTTAGATAAAAATTAGCAGTATACTTTGTTTTCACGTTACAATATGCTTTTAAGTCTATAATTGTGAAATGCTATTCCAAATGTTAACATTTTCCTTACCTAAAAATGTATTTCTGATAAGTACACACCTTACACTAAGAATAGCTTAAAATCTCATGCTTTACAAGATTTGTACACCATCAGTCTAGAGTTCATTCCCACCTAAAAATTGTGTTTATTGTGAACTGTGCGAGTGTACATATGATGATACCATCACATAAAGATAGCCCTTCACCAATAGAAAGACAATACAACATCCTTACACAGTCACTAAGCACCTGCACTTGAAATAATTTCATATAAGGCAGAACAAAGTGCAACAGAAGCGGGGAGGATAAGTGTAAAAGTGTGTTGAAGCAAACATACATCAGAAAAACATTTTCAGAGAAGTAAAATGTTAACTAACAAAAACTCCTCACATCAAATAGCTAGAATCTCACACTGAAATGAAAGATTAAACATTACACCTAGATAACCTGCCTTCTTAAAATGTTCTCCAAAGGGAAAGGCCATGCAATGTTACACCTGACAGTATGAGGTAAGTATAGCCACACCCATGGAAGAACACATCATCTGAACTAGGGTATACTCTTTGCCTAAAGGGAAGAGATCCCCAAGTGTGCAGGGATAGGCACAATGTTTGCATGACTAAACAAACACCAGTACACAAAAGGTTGGTGAGTCAAGAAGAACTAAATAAGAGATTGAACAGTAGCCAAGTTTTTTTTTATATTTTTATTGGAATAAGAATTATAACTTTACTGTAAGCTATAAAACCTGATGAGAGCACTAGTTTAAAACATCATTTATCTTTTAACACAAAATTAAAAAAAAAAATTTGTGATTGTTCAACCTATTATTTAATTTTATTTTTTGTCACCTATACAGTTTTAACTGTCATATATTTAATTCAATTACCACTGTGTTGTTAGAACATCGTTAGACTTTACTGTGCGTGTCTCACCTTGGCACGACTAAAAAGATCAATATGTGAATGACAAATCCATCTTACCACAGAAGGAGGGCACACTAGCTATTTGATGGATGACATGCATTACAGACAATGACACCACCATTTTACTTCCAACCATACTGTACTCCACATAATCAATGGGTAACTCTTCAAGGTTCTACACCCCAGTAGCTAGGAACTGATAAATAGCAAGAGTCTCCTGTGCTCTATTTGAAGAAGGTGGAAGAAAGAATTCATGTTGGAAAGAATTAAACAAGCGTTCAAGTTAACATTGGATACCTATCTGAAAGGTTTTTGTTTGTTTGTTTTTTTACAAAAGGCAGTGCCGTAAGTGATTGCAAAACCATATTTGAAAAGGCATCAAGCACAAGCCAAAGAAGGGGGCAGTCACTTTCTTTGTGTCAATGTTTTCCATGATAGTCGAAAGAATGTTATCATCTGAATTATGTAACTAAGCAAATTTAATATCAGAATGTTATCTCTAGTGGTCTTAGGGAACACCACATCTTGACAACAGATACTAGTACAACCAGGAAGCATCGATAGCACATACAACCAAACGACAGCTACTGTAAGCAAGAAGAACAAGCATGTCTTCACATAAAGATAGTGAAAAGAATGAGGATCCAACAGTCAAACAAATCATGTATGTATTAGATCACATTAAGGTCCTTGTCAAGCATGGAGGTCAGACAATAAAAAAAATTAGTGAAGAAGAAAGAACTAATGACAGATTACCTCAGATCTGGTCTTCAGAGATTCCGGATTGTCACTAAAAACTTCCAGACAACAAAAAAGTCCAATGAAAATAACACATAATAGTGAGGTGGGCAAACATTAGTTAGAAGAACATCCTAAAATCAGAGAAACCAAGTAAAAATAAATGGCATAGGCGTAGTCATATAGTCTCAAGTGATGAAATTAAGAGAATTAACCTCATCAGAAAATCCATTCAGGAGTACAAAGAAGTGCTTCAGAAATAAGGTGAAAAGATGAGAGATAACATAGGAGGGTAAAAAAAACAGTGTAAGACATGAAAGTTTAACACTAGAAAGTGAAACAGAAGTCAAGGGATCAACCCTCATGCAAGTAAAAAGAGGTTACAAGGACTGGGAATCAATGAGTGGAAACAAAGAATGGCTGTAAGCCAGGCCAGTAGAGTCAAGAAGGTAAAGAGGACGGGGCATGTTAATATGGTTATATAACAGTTCAAAAACAAGTCTACATAGACCCTAACAAGAGAAGAAAGAGGGAGGACAAAGTAATCTTAAATACAGGTTTCATTTAGTAAAGAATGAAAGAAACTGAAAGATACTAGAGAAAGAAAAAGAAAATACCTGCAAAAATACGTTAAGAAGGCGATCAGAAGGACAAGTAATTTCCTCCACTGATAAAGCAGCACCCAGAGCAAATTCTGGTGAGGGTACAGCCATTCAAAATAATCATCATTCCAATCATATCCAAACTGTGGAGAAGAAACATTAGCCAAATGGGTGGGAGAAGAAAGTTCTGTATGCATAAGGGAAACCATAACTCATTGAACAATGGCTATCATTTGCTCCACAGATAATGAGCTTCCAGGAACTACAGTACAAACAGTTACCATGTTAATAACATCATCACCATCATGGAGAAAAGATACCATCACCTAAGAATTCATAACTGGTAAGCAGGAAATATTGTTCTTATTCTCTATTAAAAAGAAACAATAAAACTTAAAAAAAATTGAGTTTTATAAATTATTTCAAATCTCATAATTAATCAACGTATTTCAAACACATCCATACGAGACAATACTGAAGTAAATAATAAAGAAACTTGGTATAAAAATGCTTAGAGGTAGTTACTGTACAAGGAAGTTGTATCACTTCTATTTGTAAAGAGCTATTGTTACATGAATGTCATCATTAAACACATTATTTTTAGTTTAGATTGAGCTGAAGGCTGGTGACATGCAAGTAATATAGGTAGATGCATGAGGGATCAACGAACTCTGTGTCTGGATGTGTGGTATTCCAAAAACCCTGTATTATCTCCACAATTCATTCAAGTTATCTAGTTCCCATTTGACCTAACTTTCCACCTAACTTTATATTCTATGCAACCTGAGCCACAGTTGTGAGTATTCCATTGACTTGTTTTTTTTCATTCATATGGTAAATACTGTTTAAGTAAAGTTGAATATTTTCCTAACAGGTCTTGTTCCAAAGGGAATAATATGATACATAATCTATTTATACCATTAGTAGTGAAAGTAATGCCATATCTGTATATGCCTCTATCACCATGGTTGAGAAGCAGCCTGTACTTTAATTGATCCCCAAGTATGCTTCACTGTAAATGTATACTGATTGTGATGATGTTTGTTCTTTTAATTCTCTGGCTTTAAACAAACTGTTACTAATAATGCCAAGTAATTGGATTAATCTATAAAGATCCTCTACTGCCAGTTTTGCTCATTCCATTTTTTAAAACCTACGGCCCATTTCAGTCTTTTGACTTGATTATCACTTTCAAGCAGTGGTTTCTTAGCAACTACATATTCACTGAAACCATTCTCAACTAAGGTGTATCTTAACATACAAAAGGAAGCATTCACACCTGTACTTAAAATCAGGCCATGAAAAGATCTCTAAAAAATTACTGTGTATCACCCAAATGCAAATCCTGAGTTACTAGATATCGCCTTTGAAGTTTCTGGGATTTCTATCCAAACTGCTTCTATTATCAGACAAGATCATCAGTGTCACAACATATTTTTCCTCAAAGAAGACTATGGGAATTATAAGCCTGAAATGTTCATTGTTTTTATGATGAACATAAATATACCAATATGATTAAAACTGTACAGAAACAACAAATATTTGGTTTTAATACATAATAAACTAAGAAGCTATTAATGTCACTTAACTAACCACTACAGAAACTAAATTTTCACTCAGATAAAAAAATGAAATTTAAAGAATCTATCAGAAATACACTTTTAGTGTAAGAACATGATAATGTTAACAATAATATCTTACCTTCTCTCACAGAATAGCTAAAATCCCACACTGTCATAGTGGAAGTACTCTTGTCAAGAATACCTACATTAGCTCCCTTCAGAAAACATTCAAATGAAGCATTTGGGGTATGTGAACAAGGAGTACATAAGACATCTGTGGAAGACTGCACAACTTCTGAGCCAGGTATACTTTTTGCCTGTGAAAATGATGCATCAAAATAAAGGCAGAATCATAGGTGGAATGCAAAAAATAATAAAGGGACCCCTGATGTAGAGTGACTAGGACATGGCAGGTTGTAAAAGAAAATTTAATCTCGTCCTACACCAACAATATTTTGACATGAATATCCAGCCCATGGTAGGAGAGGGTCCTCTACCATTCACTACAGAAACAGGAACAGGAAGGGAAGATTTTCCATTCTAAGGATGTGCATCATTATGTGCAAGTATCCAAAAAAACCAACATCTGTCCCCTCCCATGGAACTAGTAATTAGGCTATAGTACTACAGAAAATAGCAATGTAGCAGCTCAACTCCAGTCCAGAACCAGATGGCACTGGAGATGAAAAATTTAGTCCCTGGTAGAAGAAGGGTGGCTGTTCACATATAAAAATTTATGTGGCTGGTCCAGCTACAACAATTGCACCACTTGGAAAACAACATTTGGGTGATAGTTGGAATGAGGGTGCCCAGCAAAATGGGTGAATTGCATTTTGACAAAAATCATCCAGTCCATAACCAGGCAGCATCTGAAATAGTACATCAGGTTCATGGCAAGAGAAGTACCTCTACACCAGTTACAGCAGCTGAATGCAAACACCGTGCTCTCAAATGAGTTTTATGTTATACCTTGCTTAGGCCAGAGTACAAATAGTCGTTTCATTTTTCATTTACTGAGATACCATCATTATCAGTACACTGTAGACAAATATTGTATTTCTACTAGTACTATAGCAGAACAGACGCAACCTTCACTAAAATAATACTATTTATGATGCAATTTAACCCACAATACTATAAATTACGTTAAAACTTAATTAAAGAAAGAAAAAAACGTCCACCTACCAATCGATTGCACCTTTGTTTGAGGGTGATAATGCTCCTGTTGCAGATCGAGGAGAAACTCTTTGAATAACAGGGGTTGCATTTGAATCCATTAAATGTTTATCAGAATTCTGCATTTATTATGTTGTAATAACGAGAGACATAAAACTTCAGACAAAATTTGGCTGAAGATACTATCAACAACTAAAAAGACAGAAAATAATCAGTTTCAATTTTCTGCATTTATTTACAAGTGTCTACTTTAGACTCGTTTTGCCATCTCGTGGTTTAAAATTTCTAAATCTAATTTGAAAGAAAATAATAAAGTTGCAAAATTTTATATAGTGCATAATGATAATCCAATGAACTTATTTTGAGAGTAATCACTAATCACTAAAATTAAAATAATAAAACTGCCTGCCGCTCGTACAGCGGTATGTCCACAGATTTACAACACTAAAATCAGCAGTTCGATTCCCCTCGGTCGGCTCAGTAAATAGCCCGATGTAGCTTTGCTGTAAGAAAACGCACACACAAGCAAGAAAACTGATGAAATTATTAAAGAGGAAAAAAAAAATCCCTAGTTACAAATGAGCTACTGCGGCTACATATAAATTTGAGATATACCTATTAAGTTCTCATAGAATGTTTTAACTTTATAACAAAAAACAGTATCGTTGAAAGAGGTGCGGGGTCAGATATTTCAAGATATCATCGAACAATTATATAAGAACCTGTTTTAGAAGTAAAAAAGGAGAATACGTTGTTTTAAAAATTCATTCAGTGTAATTTTGTCTATTTGTTTTGAATTTCGTGCAAACCTTTACGAGGATTGTTTGCCCTAACTGTCCTTAATTTAGCAGTGATAGATTAGTGGAAATTTATGTTGTTGTTTTGAATTAAGAACAAAGCTACACAATGGGCTATCTGTGCTCTGCCCACCACGAGTATCGAAACCCGGATTTTAGCGTGTAAGTCCGCAGACATACCGCTGAGCCACTGGGGGGCAAGGAAATTTATAATATGGTTTTCTTCATTACCCAGTCCAAATGTTTCCCAACGTTTATAAATTAGATGGAATGCAGCTAGTCAATACCATCCACCATTATATTTAGGGCCATTCTTTTACCAACGAATAGTAAGATTGACTGTAACATTTTAACGTTCTTGCGGCTAAACGAGCAAGCATGTTTGATGATGAGGATACAAACCTGCTATCTGTAAATTGCCTATCAATCGGAATAATCACTAGACTATGCTAGTTAAGTTATATAAGTTAACTAAATAGGTTATATGCAATATAATGAACATAGGGTGTTATAATGAGCTGACTTATGAGTGGTAGAAAATACGTTATGATTACTTTTTAAATATAAGAATCAGTATGAATCTTGAAGGCTATATCAAAAATATTTTACCTAATTTGAGATTTTATTTCTTTTCTCTCTCTCCTGCCTGGCATGGCCAAGCGCGTAAGGCGTGTGACTCGTAATCCGAGGGTCGCGGGTTCGCGCCCGCGTCGCGCTAAACATGCTAGCCCTCCCACCCGTGGGGGTGTATAATGTGACGGTCAATCCCACGATTCGTTGGTAAAAGAGTAGCCTAAGAGTTGGCGGTGGGTGGATATGACTAGCTGCCTTCCCTCTAGTCTTACACTGCTAAATTAGGGACGGCTAGCACAGATAGCCCTCGAGTAGCTTTGTGCGAAATTCCAAAACAATTCTCTCTCTCCCTCTCTCTTTGAAGCGGAAGAAGTCGCTCAATACTGTGGAATTTTCAAAATAAATGTTTAAGTATTTAAGATAAAAATGTTCCTTACTGAAGCCTGCCAGTGGCTCAACATTAAGTCTGAATATATAAAATGCTGGAAACTATGTTTCAATATTCGTAGTGGGGAGAACATGGCTAACCTATTGTATGGCCTTGCGCTTAACAAAATCCAAACAAAAAAGTATTTCATTCAGTTATTTTTCTATCCGACAAATTAATTTATCCCTCACACCTAAAGAAATAATTTTTCACAAGTCTTTTGTATGGGGTCAAATCCATATCTACACAAGCAGTTGTTGTTTTTAGCATGAATTTTGCATTGGTCATTTGCAGTTTATTCCCTGTAGGGAATCAAACCCCGGATTTAAAACTGTAAATTTATAAACTTACTGGTGACTCACTGGAAACTCTTATATAAGTAACAACTTCTTCAAATAATTTTAGAAGATTAGTAAGGTAATATTTTTTCCTTAGTGGAACAATGTTGATTATCTAATAAAATTTTAAACTTTTTAAATTGAATTTGCAAAGCATATTCTATCAGGCTTTCGAAATGTGCGTTAATTATGTAAGAGCGATAGATCTTAATTATTTGATCACTTTAATAATTCAATTCTCCTCTGACTTAATGGTCTTCTTTCTCAGACTCCTAATTCACTAGAGGACACCTGTGGCATATTGATGCAACATATTAATATGCTTCATGTGTTCTTTCATGTCTTATACATTAGAAGATCATCTTGCTATTATGTGAGTTACAGGTCAATTCAACAAGATAAGCCCCCGCTAGTACAGCGGTATATTTACAGATTTACAATGCTAACATCAGGAATTCGATTCCTCTCAGTGGGCTCAGCAGATAGCCCAATGTGGCTTTGCTATGAAAAAACACACTCAACAAGATGAAACTTGATTGTATGCTAGTGTGTACTACAGTAAGAAACATTCACTTTTTGGCCACAGTACTTCGTGCCACGTTCCCAAACTATTGCCAGATATGTTTGAAAATGTCGATTAGTGTTGATCTCATGCTCTATGTATACTGTAGCAGACACTGAGCGGCCTCTCCTCATTTGGTAGAATTAAACATCATTTCCAATTCCTTGTTGAAAATCAATATGTTCAGTGAACAGCCTGTAGATTCCTATTTTCAAAAGCAGTCTTAGTCATGCTTTAGTCATCCATTTAAACTTACCTCTATCCAAACGCGAGATCGAAGTTGTTAAATCAATGAGAACACTTTAATGCAACATTCACATGTTTTCAGTAAGGAAAAGATATTAGCGTGAGATACCACCCACTAAAAGTCAACATGAAAACTTTGGCTTGACTTTTTCTTTCTGCAAATTACCATTGGAAATAAAAACCACTCTTTGATAGTTTTTTGGATCTGTCCTATCACATCTACCTCATTTCAACAATTGTAACTTCCATAGTATTTCAAAGGTGATTGTTACTTCATTAGAATGTGTGTTGCCGAGCCACCATTGTTCAAATAAGTCGTATATCTGGTCCAAAAAATATATTAATGTATTAATTCAATAAGATAATGAGGCGTTTCCACTGCAGTAAAAAACAACTCTAGCATTACCTCTAGTGTTGGTTATTTTCACTTTATTTTCTGTACCTATTACAATTATAGCATTTAACTAAACAGCCAATGATTTATAATTATAATAGAACATCAGAAATGTATTCATTGTTCAACAGATAACTGTTCGAGTTAGTGCTAGACAAGAAACAGTTTATTTTATGTGTAGATTTTATAACCATACTACGGACGTATTAGACTTCATCAGAATTAAATCACGGTACACCACTTGTGTATAAGGACATACCAGAGGTACTCTTATTTCCTCTGCTATAGACACTAATTCATTATCTTGGGCTCGATGTGGTCATTATTGGATGGCGTTTCTGTGAAACATTAGCTCACCGATTACATAGGCAAAATCGATGGATATGATACGCAATTTATCCATCTATAGAATGTACATTGCAAATACAAGATCAGAAACAACCACTTTTATTATGTGGATGAAACATCCACAAGTAAGCAAAAAATCTACTTTTACTTTAATATGGCCCCTCAGTAGCTCAGCGGTATGTCTGCGGACTTACACGCTAAAATCTGGGTTTTGATACCCGTGGTGGGCAGAGCACAGATAGCCCATTGTGTAGCTTTGTGCTTAATTCAAAACAACAAAAACAACTTTAATATTATGTTTACCATCTCTTTCTAAACGAAGTTGGCTGTAGTAATGATCTCACTTGGAAGATTAAAAAATCATGTGATTCACCTATTTTATTACTCATCATTGTATGAATAACTTAACTTCTTGTTCTTAAACCCTCATTAGATTATACTAAGTTCCATTCAAGTCTAACAGAGCATGGCAGAACGCTAAACTATTTCATGCAAGAAGTTTGTTGCACTACTTTAAATGAATGGTTAAGCCAGTCTTTGGTTCTCTTATTTTGTGGAGCATTTATCATAGTGTACATTAGTTATCCTGGAGTTACTCATCCCACAGCCACTGCTAATAACCTTGCTTAACTCACTGCTCAGGAAAATGGTTGTGTTGTGGGTTGTCTGAAACCAATAGCTCTAATATCTTTGCAGATTGGTGGAGTATGGGCACTTTTTGGCCACTACTCCAACTGTCCAAAAGTAAAACCAATAATTTTCTATATTTATCCTGGGTTATATCCAGACAGAATAGAAGCATTTGTTGTGTTTTTTATTTCATGGACTAACCTTGCGGGGCCATTCACCCTCTGTGCAAATCTTGCTGTGGCATGAACTCAGTGGATGAACCTAAATAACCCTGTCCACTTACTGTAAAAAAGTATGCAATTCCAAATGTTTTAATGGCTAACCCTTTGTCTTCGTAGAATCTAATGTGGTGTAGCAGGGGCGTAGATCCTGGGGGGATGGGGTATACATTCCCCCTTCATTTTGGGTGGGGGTATGGTGCATACAATCATCCACCCTACAGTTTGGTTTGTTGAATTGTTTTATTGCATCACAGGCCAATAAATTGTGTGTTTGTTCTTGTGATTCTTGTGTTCTTACCAATCGAATTACATAATTAGGCCTAGATGTAGGCTATTTCAGTAGCCGAAATGTACATCTTTAATATAGGCGTGCTTCTAAGCTTTACGATCTAAGTGATAGTTCGTAAATATCAATCAGTAGACCTAAGTATACATGCAAGTATCATGGCAACAAGATAAGTCTGTGACTACATGTTTACAGTTTTCAGGTTCACGTAATCAGAGATTTCCAATTTGCAAATTGAACAATCCATATAAGTGGTTGCAAAAATCATCCCCCATCGGGTGTAAAAAATCTACGCCCCTGTGGTGTAAGTGCCTGAATAAATCTGTTCACATGGTAGTTAGCCACAACAGCTGTCACTGTAAGGTTTTTTCTCTCCACAATGACTGACCTAAAGCTACCATTTTAAATCTTGCCGCCATGGAAACTTCTTTGATTAAGGGAAGATGTCCTCTACATCCAAGTGTTGTCATACAGGATCAATGAGGATTACTCAATAAATTTAGTGTCTAAAATATCCTCCAAATCTATGGATGCCATTGTTGGGCAGGCATTCTCTTTAATATATTCTGTACAGGTAATCAGTCCCTTCGATCAAATTTTCTTCCAAACTTTGAACGTGGCCTGATAAATTATAATTATCTAATTTTCCACTGGGTCAAGTCAGCAATCCTCCCTGCTGTTCTTCATACAGGTCTTCAATGACATCGAGGGTTATATCATCTAATCTCAGGCTCAAGTGTTGCATAGTTTGATGAGCTGTTGGGAAGAGCTCCTGAATCCTTCAGAAGCTAGTCTTGGCCCTCTTTTACTGCTTTCTTGAATATCAGGGTATAGAATCTTAATTTGCTCAGTGGAATTCCTATGAACTGGCTAAAGCATCTTCTTTCTGGAATCCCAACTAATGCTGTGAAGGAGCTGTTAGCATGAATTTAATACTCTGGTGAGTGGTTAGTTACTGTTTTAGATCTACAGGCAGTTTAGTATTTACGTAAGGGTTAGAGTGAACTAGTCCCAGGGTCAAATGATAATTTTATTCTATGTCAAATTATATAGGATGTAGAGCCCACAAAAATTATTAATCCCTAGGCCCACACAACCTTTAGTTTGCCACTGTTTACAGGGTTAATGGTTACTCACAGTAATTCATTGTACAGCACTGCACAATCCCAGGTATCTCAAGTTGCTTTCAAGAAGAGCCTTTTAGTCCTGAAACTTACATCTCAAAATAAATACACCTATAAATACCTAATGTCTCACATTCTCGGAAATCAATTCTGAATAACTATACATCCAACCTTTACTCGGTGGTTGCTGGTGGCATGGACTCTGGGCTGATGTGCTCTGAGAGATCTTTCCATGCTCATCAAAAGCCATTCCAATCTGTTGACCTTCAGTCATCCACATTTTCCTTTCACCAAGATCCAGTTATTTCAAGAACAGTTTGCTTTTATAGTACATTTTCTTTTTGTTTTATTTAAAAGATTGGGTGATGGTCAGTTGTTCGTTTTTATGGATTGTATCGTTGAACAGACCGTCAATTTTACGTTTCTCAGGGTGAATCTCTGGTGAACTGTTGACGGTAATAAAACATCCTTGAAGAACTGAAGGCAAAATTTTTAATTTTAAAGAGAATTTCAATTTTTTTTCTATTGGAAAGGCGTCGCCACAAGACAGTAACAACGTTCTCTGATTTTTAAAACATGGTATACATTCTTGACCATTAAAGGGCATTACAGCCCTTACCCTTTTTTTTTTTCCGGGATCATCTGCTTCCTCTTCAAAATTCGTGAGAAATACATATGGGGGATGAGAAAAACGTAACCTTTCACAACTTTTTAGAAATAATATATAGTTTAATATATTATATATTTAAAATTATTCAGTACAAATGGAAACATTATAAAAGAGTATGTTAATCATTACCATTGAAATGATATCAACTATTAATCTTTGATACTATATTCTAATATTGAATAAAATGTTCGGAGCAAGTTACTTTTATCTCATCCAATAGATGTCTCGCAGAAATATCTCAAGTTGGTGAAATAAAATCATTCTGCTTCCGTTTGTTTACGCATATTATTGTTATAATGCTTTAACAAACTCCTATAAAAATTATTTGAGAAATTTCGTTTATTTAATTAGTGATAATATTAACATTAATTAGGGCCAGTTTTCAGTTTATTATTTATTAAAACTAAAGTGATTTAACAAACCGTGCTAATTCTTGTGAGAGGATAAAGAGAAGAAACTGTTGTTTCTAATCTTAGCTCTGGCTTGTGCCCATATAGAGGGGTTTGCTTTAAAGTCCATGAGATCATAAGCACGCACGTTTTATCGTTCCTTGTGCTCTGCGTGTACTGATCGCAAGAATTATCTTCATGCCGCATATTTTAACATCAGTAGATTCAGAAATTACAGATTATTTAAGCAAGTAAGTGCAGGTTTGTTTTGTTACAATAGTGAAATAAATATATAACTTTAATGATCCTTCATGACAACTGCAAGTTAAAAACTGTATAACTATTTTTGCTCTGTATGTGTGTTGTAAGGTTAACACTGTATATCATGAAATTTATTTATCTCTTTTTCAAATTAATACAAATAATTGTAAGAATCACAATTTCTACTTTAAGTTCCATATAGCAATCGAAACACAGTCATGAGAAGAAATTAAACAAACATTATTTTCTGTAATCGAAAAACTAACCCGATTTAAATTAAAGTGTGTGTTTTTTGCATCTATAGTGGATGCATAATATTTGATTTTAAAGTTTAATAACTTAAATAAATACTTGCTTTATATCTCGTAATTTTAAATTTAATTTAGAATAACCAATAATGTAGCATTCTTACTTCCGGAACAAACAAATAATCGTTGTATAAAGCCCCCCCCCCAGTGGCTCAGCGGTATGTCTGCGGATTTACACGCTAAAATCCGGGTTTCGATACCCGTGGTGGGCAGAGCACAGATAGCCCATTGTGTAGCTTTGTGTTTAATTCAAAACAACAACAACAACATCGTTGTCTAAGAGTTGCATAAAACGATTTGTATTGAAAAACAAGTGTCAAAATTTTAGTTTAAAATATTTTAAAAGTTTTATAATAATCTACCGTTTTGGCTTATTCAGGTTGAAGATATTTAAAAGTAAAAACTTATGCGTTCGTAATGCAATGAATAAATTTTTAAATTTATATGTATATATATGTATAATTTAATATTTTTATTAATTTGGTTTTCAAACTATATCTTAGCGTTGTGTTGTCTGTCACATCGGTTACATTATTTGCTATTAACTTTTTTTTAAGGAAAAAAATTAAAGCTTGTGTGTTATTACAAGCTACAGCTTTTAAGGTAAGGGAGAATATTTATAAGTAAGGTAAGACATTTCGATCATTTGTGCAATCATTCTCAGTGGCACAAGTTTTATTGGTATAGATCAGAGGTTATAGTAAATATATCAACTTTCAACAAGCCAAACTTAGTAATTATAAATATTATTCAATTGCAAGTTACACATGCTACATTAAAAAAACATATTACTCATAATCAGTAAGTCAATTCAAAACGAAACTATTAAGCTAGTATTTGTTTTTTGAAGTTTCTGACAATCCCAGACCTGTGGTAAATATTGTATTTGTATCAAATACTCCTTTTTATTTTATGTATTTCTTTCGTTGTTATAGTAAAAAAGTAGTTACGTTAAATTAATATTTTAATTATGGATGAACAGTGTGTAAGAAGGCTGATAATAATCTTATTAATATAGTTCCAGAAAATAGCCCCCTCAGTGGCTCAGCTGTATGTCTGGGTACTTACACGCTAAAATATGTGTTTCAATACCCCCGGTGGGCAGAGCACAGATAGCCCATTGTGTAGCTTTGTGCATAATTCAAAACAACAAAAAAATCCAGAAAATAATAGAAAAGTTTTCGTGAACCCTGATTAAGATTATTCATGTTATAAGACTGGAGGTTTCCGAATATACAATACAATAAACATAAATTGTTTACGGTAACTTAGTTAATTAACGAAGGTAGAATTCTTCACATTTAATAATTTATATTGTAATAAACTGAGAAAAGTAATTGACATGTGTATTGTTGGATGGATCAAGCAAACCTGTCTTCTCTATATGTCTTTTAAATGACAACACAAATTTTGCTTATTACCGATTACATGACTGCCGAGAGTTCAAAATCAAACTACACGTCTAAAAGCAAAGAAATTAATTATATTTCAATTTTTAAATAATACAATAATCCTAATTCTAATGTTTTATGACGAGTATAAAGTATTAACTATATTATGTGAATTCTGATAACGCCGATGATCTTGTGCTTGAACTTTTATCATGCTTGTTTGTTTTGGAATTTCGCACAAAGCTACTCGAGGGCTATCTGTGCCTTTTATTATGCACTGTATTTCTTAGGTGATGACAAGAATTCACGGTTTATCTATAAAGCTTAGGCATAACAACAAATGGGAATCATGTACGATGTAGAATATCTTTCTTGCTCTCGCAAATTATTTTTAATTTATTTATTTTTCCCTCAACAAGTTATGTCATGGCTATTTACATTTATAGTTTAGTGTTTGGAAAAGCTTTAGTTAAAATCAGAGGGATAGACACGTGAAAAGTGTTTTGTTTTCCCCTACAGCTGTCTACGGATGGACGAAATGTTTACTAAAGCGTCAAACGGGTTTCGAGAAATTCGAGCAGCCGGAGTTCATGTTAAAAACGGCTTTCGGATTTGCACCAATGGTTTAACTCAAGATGTGAAAAGCAGTCATTTCAAGACAAGATATTACCCCCCTTTCTTACCAGAAAATGAAAGTAAAATGCAGCCAATAGAAGTAGCGAAAAAAGCTGCTGCATGGAAAGCAGTCGATCATCATGTGATGGTAGGTTCAACTTCAGACTTCTTAATTCTTTGCGCGAAACATAACCAGTCCTAAAAAAGTAGGTAAATAAAAAACAAACAAACTTACCAACAGTAAGGTGACATAAGAGAAAAGTAACAGAAAGATATTTGGTTTGTCATGGCCTCTTATTTAAAACTTGTATGGAATAATAATAGCTATAATATTCATCCTATTTTTAAACCAATGTATGCCATTAAAAGCTCGATTAATAGAGCTGATTTATCATCCTAACTAGTATTGCTAGTAGTAGGAGTAACTTTAGGTCCTTCATATCCTAATTCTTATGCAAGTTTCAAAAGCTGTTAATATTAAATTCAGAATAAATTGTGTCCTGTGTAAACCACAACATAATTTAACAATTCAATACCTAGGTTTTAAAACCTTAATTTTATTAGTGTATTGCCTCTTATTTTGAGGAACCCTTCTACTAAAATTCTCACAGTCAAAAATTTCTTATGGTATTTTAGCTTCTATGACAATGATTTACCAGCCTTATGTGCCTCCAACTTATTAATCACTTTTGTGAGGCACCTTCTTATAATAGCCCTTGAAAAAAGCAATGATTGTATATTATATCAGTTGAAATGACATAATGCAAAAAGGAGGAGACTGTGTGATAAAAAAAAAAAAATTGGTAAGGTAAGATTTCTTAAACCTTGCTGATAAATGAAAGCCATTTTTTTCAATTTTTTTAAATGACTTTTGGTAAGAAAAATCTAAATATACCTAAAATTTTCTAGATCCTCCCTTTCATAAAAATAAGTATCACAATGGGATCTTTCAGTCATCAAAAAGTTTAGAGAAAAAAAATCAGTTTTAAGTGTTCACCCATCATTTCCCTGAGCTTCTTTTCAACTTTTACAAAAAATCTTGTCAAGACATAGTTTCATTCTGAAATTCATCAAACATTTTCTGAACAGGTGCTACTTTAATGTAACATAAGGAAAATCCCTCCTACACTTAAAGAATGATAGTTTTTTATCTCTCTCCTTTGTTTGATATATCTATAAATTTTAGTGTCCTCCATTTTAGAAGAAAAAAATGCTTTTTAGAAGTTAATATTTGGATAAACTACTACTATAAAACTCCAGGTATGTTTAATTATCTGTGTTAATAAATTATTGTTGTTCTCGCAAAGCATATTTTCGCATGCATCTCAGAGGTAATTGTAAGATGAAAAAGTCAAAGGTAGAAAAATATATTGTTGTATATCTAGATCCCTGCTGCTTGTTTTGCTCAAACTAACTCAGTATATTTTTTAAATCCATTTCATAGGATAATTTTATTGTAGGAGTTGGAAGTGGATCAACTGCTGTTTATGCAATGGAAAGATTGGGTAAATACTCTTGTTCTAGATAACTGATTGGAATCACAGTGAAGCTAATAATATGCTAGTTCTAAGAAGATTTCAGCACCTGTTTTGTATTTTGTTTCTTCTGTTAGAATGAATAATGTTTGTTTTATGAACTTGTATTTTTGACTGCTTTTTGTCATTGTTGAAACAGGTAGCTTTGTAAAATAAGGATATTTAAGAGGTACAATTGGAAAAATTATTTTAAAGATTTTTAAATCCTGTTTTATATTTAATTTTGTGAAAAATATCACCTCTTAACCATAATTTCTCAAGAGAAAATAAGAGAGCTAACCTTTACCCATAGAATACATAACCTTTCATTTATGGAATCATCTTCTCGGAACTCTTTCCAATAAGACAATATCATTTTTTAAATAAAGAAACCAGAACTTTGCAGATCATTTGATGCGAGTTCAACTGGTGGTTTGTATATAAATAATTCCCTCTTTTGATTTATTACTATAATTTCCATTTATAATAACCTTAAAATTCCATCCCCTTTACTAGTGAGAACAGATAAGTGCTTCGATGGCTTAAATGATTCATCCATCTTTATGCCAAGAATCTTTTCTTCAGTCAATGTACTAATTATGACTCAAAATTATTAATGTAAATAGGAAAAAGCACTGGCTTATGAGGCTCTCTACCTGTATAAAGTGACTAGTTTGCCTGGACTTTCTCACCCAGCCACCCTATAGTCCAGCTAACTAGTCTTTCTCCAACTCTTGCTCATCTAATATTTCTTATCTTCTGTGTGGAACAAAATCAAAAGCTTCATGAAAATGTTAATATTTTTAACCCTTCCATGAACCAGATAAAAAAAATATTTGTGAAAAAATCTAATAGATTACTAAGTCAAGATTTTGCTTTAATGATTTCTTTTTATTGGTATGACTTTCTCTTATATCATATTTCACTAAATAACTCTGCAAAACTTCTTTTATTAGACCATAGAATTTATATCATTAAAGTAGTTTGACTTAACTGGCTTACCATTTTCAGTAGTGACTCTCATCAATTCCTTTTAAAAATAGGAGTATCCGTAATTTTACAATCCTAAAGCACTTGCCCACTAACTACTTAGCAAAACTGAAAAATAAAGAGGTTACCTATAAATCCTGGGGAAAACTTGCTTATATTTAACATTTTTGTCATACAATACAGAAACCTCAGTGTTGTTATAAAGTGTAATGTATAGATTATTGTTTTTATTAAATATATTTGGTTTTAATTGACAAGAGCCCCTTCCCTGTAGTTTGACATTAAATATGAAGGCTTATAATGTTAAAAATCAGGTTTGAATACCCATGGTGGGCACAGCACAGACAGTCTACTGTGTGGGTTTGAGCTTAATAAGAAACTGATGTTTTTATTAACTTGACAAAGGAACAATGTGCTTCATGTATTATAGTGTACAAATAAGGAACAGAAGAAGAGAAATCTGAAAAACAGTTGTTACTTTATGCTTGAATAAATTATTAATTTCACAGATCTTTGTCTCACCTAAGTTTTTTTATAATTATTTCAAACTGTATTCATCACAAGTAAAATTGTTAAAGTGTTCAGTCTCTTTTATATATAGCTTTGAGAGTTAAAGAAGAAGGACTAAAGATTTTATGTGTTCCAACTTCATTTCAGGTAAATTTTATTTAAGCTATTTTTTTCACCTACTTAAGATGTACAGTTCTAAGCTCTGACAAGTAGTTTAGTCATCATTGATTTGTTATATGTACAATAGTGTATTCAAGTACAGTTTTATTTTTAGTAAAAATGAAATAAAGTGTAAAACTGCAAAAACTTTTCAGAAACTTAAGAAAGTATCTACTATTATTATTTATCATAATGTGAGTGACTGGCTATGTTTTGACCCACAACATGATTTTTAATAGTGTATTATTTCTTTTTATCAATTGCCGTGTTATGTCACAGGAACTTATCCGATAACATTTGACTGGCACTCTTAACTGTTGTATTTCAATAACCATATAAAAAATATACAAATTTGATAATATTTTACTGCTATATTACTTGATAATTTATTAGTGACATTCAATTGGTAATTATTTATCAATGTTTTTCTGTATTTTATTGACTTAAATTGCAATGTTCAGTTAATATCTAATAAATATTTATCAAGTATATGAATAATGTTTTAACAGTAGCACTTCATGTTTAGTCTCGACAGATCGTGAAACAGCTAGGCTTATCTCTGACTGATTTGGAAGAACATCCTCAGGTAAGTAAAAATAAGCTTTATTTCATTTTGAATAATTGTAACTAACATTTGTTGTTTAACTGTTTTGTACCATTGAGCTTAGTACTTATAGTAACATAAGGATCCTTATGGACAGTTTAACATTTTAATATTTTTTAAATGTATATACGTTTTGTACAGATTTTTTAAAATTATATTAATGTTACTTGTAAAACAAAAAGTGTAATTACAACCTTTTGTAGTAGCATTGTTCTTTTGTTATATCCGATTCTTTTCTGTTATCTGGTGTTAATCATTAAACGTCCAGCACATATGAACAATAACAAATTCATTTATTTTTTCCTTAACACTTTTGCAAACTTGAACATGTGGTAACTTTAGGACACATTTACAAATGATGCTAACTACACTACATTAATGTTAGTCAGTTTACATGTATCTGTACAAAGTAACTCAATATGCATGGTAGCTAACAGTTTCAAATACTTCACTAAAAATGAAAACACACTGACTGATTTACTTCAATAGCTGGAAGACAATTATTTTTGTCAATGCTTTGTTGACCCTGTATTCATAATTTACTCATAAATGTACAAAACAATTTGGCATGAAAATTTAGAATATTACATGTCTATCTGCTCTGTGTTGTTACTAAATCTCATAGTTCTCTCTAAGTAACAAACAAATTACAACACTGAAAATGTAGTTTATCACAATGATGCAATAGCAAATTGTTTATGAATTGTCTAACGATATGATAGTTACTTACATTATTTATATTAGATTTATTGTAATATATTACATGTCTGTTCAAAGTCTTCTGTGCAATGAACTAACACAGTTCTAGGTTCTTTTAGGAATTTTTTGACATAAGAGAGAGAGAGAGAGAATGTTTCCATCTTATTTACGAAAAACATTTTTAAAGTTCATTTTGACATAAGTGTTTAAGTATTAATTGTCTCTTTACTACAAAAAGGATATTGGCTTGATGGAGAGGATGCAGAGAAAGACCAGAAGAATTATACCCGATTTAAATAAACTTGAGTCATTAAGCCATCACAGGATAGTGTACCAGTTTTGTGCCCTACCCTTTAGGCTTGGTTCTGCACCATGTGCTTTTTACTGGGTAGTCAGGGTTTTGATTCTCATCTTCATGTCTTGGGTCTTTGTTTTTGTTATTATATGGATAACTGTTTTTTTTCTGGCTCATTTTGAACTAAAATTGGTCAGTCATACTTGTCAGCTCCCTCAAGTGGCTGCCTGGGTGAGATGGTTAATCAAAATGCTACCTTTGTCATACCTTGTTCATTTAGATGCCTTTCTTTTAACATTGACCTCAGTCTGGCCCAACCTTCTTTTCTTTTCCTAGTTTGTTCCATGAAATTGTTAGTTTGCCACTCCCTGTCTGCTTGCCTTCTCGGTGTGGATATCTGTAAGTGGTGAGGGGACCTTCCAGGGAAGGTTATGTACTTTCAATTTACCTCTTCTGGAAACTGAACATCCACTAACATGTTTGCTGTGTGTGGTGACCCATGAAGGGGAGGAGAGGATCCTGTTGGATGAGAAGTCCAACCCTAACACACCATTTTGGCCTTGAATTCCTGTAGATGGGCTTTCTTGGGGTGGCCCCCTTTGGGTTAATCAGCTGGTCTATGTTGGCAAAGTCAACCAAATACCAGTGTTGGATGTTCTCAGCAAGTGTTGTGGACATTGTATCTGATGCTGATGTTTGGGTATAATGCTCACAAACCCTGGCATTGCTGCAGTGTCCTTGTTTAGCATTGTAGTGCATCACCTCATGGGCTCCATGGTGGGTGTGGTCAGTTGGCACTGAAATATTCTTTTTTATTATGGATCCTCAAAAAATAAAATAGTGAAAAAACAGTCCATAGGTAAACAACTACGTCTTGAAGATCCTGAGCAGCAATCTTCAACATCTGTAATACCTGTACCTCGTTTTCTTATATTAAATTCTCTTTCAGACAAATCTTCAGGGTAGATGTCTCCCTTTTTCATTCAAAAGGGACTAGAGGGACTTGGTGGCTCTCCATATTCGGTAAAAAAGTTTCACTCTGGTAACATGTTGGTGGAACTATCCACATCTAAACACAGTGAACTCCTCTTGCATTCAAAGACAATTGGGGATATACCTATTGAGGTTATACCTCATGCTACTTTGAATTCACCATGATAAGGTTTTGTTGAGAGAGATTCAAATAAAGACAGAAAAGAAAAAAGATGTGATCATAAACAGAAGGGCTCTCCACCCAGGTTGCTTACACGTAAATAAAAGTGGCCACCTTGATACAATGGAACTGTCGAGGTTTACGTTCTAATCTGGATAACATGAAAGCACTGATTGTTTCCTACCCTCCTGTATGTCTTTCCTTATGGGAAATATTTTTAAAACCTACCAGAACAGTCACCTTTTAGCTGTTTTCTTTGCACAGAAAAGACAGGCTGTGTAACAGATGAGTGCATGGAAGGGTTGCACTGTTGGTTGATCAGCATGTGCCCACCCTGTCTTTGCCACTTGGATGCTGTAGCCATCCCTGTTTCCTTGGGTCGTACCATCACTTTTTGTTCTCTCTATCTGTTGCCTGAAGAGACCTGTGTTCAGTCAGACATTGATGCTTTCATTGAACAGTTGCCATCACCTTTTTTATTCCTGGGGACTTTGATGGACTTTATCCTGTGTAGGGAAGTGTTGATATTGATGGGATGGGTTGCTCCAGAGAACATATGCTCTTAGATTACAAGCTTTCTCTCTTTAGTAGTGGTTTTTATAATTATTTATGCACCTAGTTTGTCCTTTAGTGCTATTGATCTCTCTAGTTGCTCTCCTTCATTATTCTCCCACTTTTCATGTATAATTGACAATAATCCATGAGGCAGTGATAATTTTCTTATAATTTCGAGAGAGACTGGCCGTGTTCAATGCCACTCAACCCGTGAGCTCTGTGGAAGCTGGATAAAGCAAACTGGCCCTCTTTCACTGCTTTCACAGAACTTGATTCTGCCATTGTCTGTAAGCCATCAATAGACGACTGAGTAGCAGCAGTAATTAACTGTATTTACAGACAGCTACTCAGTGTATTCCTAAAAATTCAATGCATTTTCCACAATATCTTCATCTGTGGTGGAATTTTTCTTGCTACATGGTTTGGAAGGCTCAAAAATGGGCCTGGGATACTTTTCGTTGGTATCCCACACTCTCGCACTGCATCACTTTCCAGCAGGCCCATGAACATGTTTGGTGGGTAAGTCATTAAAGCTAGAAGAACTCTTGGATGAAGTTCACTGCCAGCATATCTTCTACCACCGGTTCCAAAGTCATATTGGACAAGATTTGAAAGGTCAGTGAGCAATATAATTATGACCCCTCTTGATCTTGCTCTCTGATGGCCAGGAAGTCACTGATACATGGAGCATCACCAATACTCTAAGTGAAAGCATTTGCCAGCTATCTAGCACATCTACATCATCTTCCACCTTTTTAGCCATCAAGACTTGGGCAGAGTGTTCACATCTTTTCTTTCGAACTCATTGTTTCTGTGACTATAATCGTCCCTTTACACTGGTGGAACTGAAAATGGTTCTTTATCAGTCTGGCAGACCATCTGTCAAACCTGATAATATACAGTACGAGACACTGCACCTTTTACCTCTTGCTTCTCTTGCTATTCTTGTGATTTTTTTTTAACTGGAACTGGCAGGAGAATGTTCTTCCTGATGCTTAGCACCAGGCTATTGTTCTACTTTTTTCTAAGCCTGGGAAGGATCCCAAGATTCCTTCAAACTACCTTCCAGTTGCTTTGACAAGTTGTCTCTGTAAGCCGTTAGAGAGGATAGTTAATGCTCATCTTGTTTGGTTCCTTGAATAAAACAACCTTCTCTCGCCCATTCAGTGTGGGTTCTGATGATAGTGCTCCACCATGAACCATGTAATTCGACTTGAAATATTAATCGGAAAAGTCTTTCTCAAATGACAACGTATTGTATCAATATTCTTTGGCATTAAGAAGGCTTCTGATACAATATGGAGGTATGGCATTTTGTGAGACCTCCATATATATGGGTTACGTGGCCATTTGCCCAATTTTATTAAAAATTGTTTAATGAACAGGCGATTCAAAGTTCATAAGGGTTCAATACTTTTCTGTTCTTTTCTACAGGGATTTGGAGTACCTCAGGGATGTGCCTTGAGTGTCACACTTTTCAGTGTATAAATTAATGCCATCACTGAACAACTCCCTCTTATTGTTGCAAACAGGCTCTTATGTCTAACTTTCACATCTCGTCAGTTATTGAATGTGAGGTATATTGCATGGCAGCTATAAACTGCCCTCAATTTTTTACTAAAGTAGACCACAGCAAATGGGTTTAATTTTTCTCTCCAAAACCATTCCCCTCGGAGTGGATTCCTGTACGTGGTGAGGGGACCTCCCAGGGAAGGTTCTGTTCTGTCTGGTTACCTTCTCTGGGATCTAAACATCCACCCACGTGTTTGCCGTGCGTGGTGACCCGTGAAGGGGAGGAGAGAATCCTGGTGGTTGAGGGGTCCAACCCTAACACACCACTTTGGCCTCGAATTCCTGTAGACGGGCAGCCCTTGGGTGGCCCCCCTTGGGTCAATCGGCTGGTCCACCTGGGCTAGAGCCAACCAAGTACCAGTGTTGGAAGTTCTCAGCGGGTGTTGTGGACATTGTACCTGATGCTGGTGTTTGGGTATAGTGCTCACGAAACCCTGGCGTTGCTGCATTGTCCTTGCATGACTTTGTAGTGCGTCCCCTTGTAGGGCTCCATGGTGGGTGGGGTCAGTGAGTACCGAAACCTTTCTCTTTCCTATGGATCCTTCAAAAAATTTAATTAAATTGTAAAAAAACAGTCAATGGGTAAACGACCACGTCTTGAATACTCAGAACAGCAATCTCCAACATCAGTAACACACGTACCTCATTTTCTGATATTGCATTCTCTTTCAGAAAAACCTTTAGGGCAAATGTCCCCTTTTTTTATTCAAAAGGGGCTAGAGGGACTTGCTGGCTCTCCAAAGTCAGTAAAGAAGCTTCGATCTGGTGACATATTGGTTGAAACATCCACATCCCAACACAGTGAACTCCTCTTGAAATCAAAGGTAATTGGCGATATACCTATTCAGGTTACACCCCATGCTACTTTGAATACTTCACGAGGAGTTATTGTTGAAAGGGATTTGAAGAATGTTCCTGAATCGGAGATTCTTGCTGGTCTCTCCACTCAAGGAGTTTCTGCAGTGAGGCGCATCTCCACTCGCAAAGATGGAGTTACACTGCCAACAAACACCCTTGTTTTAACATTCACTTCACCACGAGCACCCGCCACCATCAAAGCAGGTTATCTCATTTGCAGGGTTCAGCCATACATTCCAAACCCTCTTCGATGTTTTCAATGTCAGAGATTCGGCCACTCAAAGACATCTTGTCGTGGTTCCCTGACATGTGCTCGTTGTGGAGGCAAGGACCACGATGCCTATGATTGTGACATAAACCCACATTGCGTCAACTGCAATGGTTCTCACCCCTCTTTCATTCTTGCCCAAAATGGTTGGAGGAAAAAGAGGTGCAGCATTTGAAAACGACACATAACATTAGTTATCCTGAGGCTCGGAAATTGATGTCCATAATCCCATCTCGGACATATGCTGCTGCACTCCATTCCACAACTACAGTGGAAGTGCAGACAGATCTCTCTGTGCCTCCAAGAGAATCGTTTTCAAAACAAATGAAAAGCCTTTTGACCTCTGTGGTTAAAACAGTAGATGAATCGACTTCCACACCCATCTCTGTTCCTCCCACAACTTCCAACAAACCTCAAGATCCATGTCCTTCAGTTTCAAATACAGGCATTTCTTCTGATACATCATTTTCTCCCACCACAATAAACAAAACAATTATTCGTCCGCGTCCTCAGTCACTTGATTCCTCTTCCAATAACAAAAACCTGCCCACTCGACCCAGAGCAGGATCCATGGAGGTTGATAGACCTCCTCCGAAGAAAGACAGTAAAGACAAAAGACGAGGCCGTAAACCGAAGGGTTCTCCAACCACTTCACCTGCCCGTCCTTAAAAATGGCCACCTTGATACAATGGAACTGTCGAGGTTTACGTTCTAATCTGGATGATATCAAAACAGTGATTGCTTCCTACCAGCCTGTTTGTCTTTCTCTACAAGAAACATTTCTCAAATCTGCTGATACAGTCTCCATTCGGCAGTTTTCTCTGTACAGAAATGGCAAGTTGTGTGATGGTCGAGTACATGGAGGGGTGGCACTTTTGGTTGATCAACATGTGCCCACCCTGTCTTTGTCACTCAATACACCCTTGGAGGCCGTAGCCATTCGTATTTCCTTGGGTCGTACCATCACTGTTTGTTCTCTGTACCTGTCCCCTGGAGAGACATATGATCAATCAGACCTGGATGCTCTCGTTGAACAGTTGCCATCTCCATTTCTAATCCTGGGGGATTTTAATGGACACCATCCCCTCTGGGGAAGATGCTGTTATTGAGGGGTCGATCCGTAGAGCAGATGCTCTCTGATCACGATCTTTCTCTTTTCAATACTGGTTCTTCCACTTACTTTCATGCACCAAGTCAGTCATTCACTGCCATTGATCTCTCAGTTTGCTCCCCTTCATTATTCTCCCATTTTTCATGGAGGGTTGACAGTAATCCACTAGGCAGTGATCATTTTCCGATCGTTTTGAGAGAGACTGGCCATGGTCGATGCCACCCTACCCGCGTGCCCCGGTGGAAGCTGGATCAGGCAGATTGGTCCACTTTCACTGCTCTCGCAGAACTTGATCTTGTCATCGTAAATCAGCCATCAATAGACAACTGTGTTGCAGCGGTAACTGATTGTATTATACATGCAGCTGCTCAGTGTATTCCTAAAACCTCGACACGTTTCCCACGATATCCTCGTCCATGGTGGAATTCTGCTTGCAACTTAGCACGGAAGGCTCAAAAACGGGCCTGGGATACTTTTCGCAGATATCCCACACTTTCAAATCGGGTTGCTTTCCAGCGGGCCCGAGCACATGCTAGGTGGGTAAGACGTCAAAGCCAGAAGGAATCTTGGATTAAGTTCACAACCAGCATATCTTCTACCACCAGTTCCAAGATCATATGGGACAAGATTCGAAAGGTTAATGGGCACTACACTTCTGTTCCCCTCATGATCTTACTCTCTGATGGTCAGGAGGTGACTGATGTCCGAAACATCGCTAACACTCTAGGTGAAAGCTTTTGCCGGGTATCTAGCACTTCTGCTTGTTCCTCCACCTTCCTGGCCATCAAGACTCGGGCAGAGCGATCACCTCTTTCCTTTCAAACTGACTGTTTCTTTGACTATAATAGTCCCTTTACCCTGGTGGAACTAAAAATGGCCCTTCATTGGTCTGCCAGTACATCTGTTGGACCTGATGATATTCATTATGACATGCTACATCATCTCTCTCCTGATTCTCTTGATGTCCTTCTGACTATCTTCAACCGGATTTGGCAGGAGAATGTTTTTCCTGATGCCTGGCGCCAGACTATTATTTTACCTTTCTCTAAGCCAGGGAAAGATCCGAAGATTCCTTCAAACTATCGTCCAATTGCTCTGATGAGCTGTCTCTGTAAGACCTTAGAAAGGATGGTTAATGCTCGTCTTGTTTGGTTCCTTGAATCAAACAATCTCCTCTCACCCACCCAGTGTGGGTTCCGTCGACAGCACTCCACCATAGACCACCTAATTCGTCTTGAAACATCTATCAGAGAGGCCTTTCTCAACCGCCAACACCTTGTATCGATATTCTTTGACATAGAGAAGGCTTACGACACGACATGGAGGTATGGCGTTTTGCGAGACCTCCATACATATGGGTTACGTGGCCATTTACCCATGTTTATTAAAAAATTTTTAATGGACAGGAGATTCCAAGTTCGTGTAGGTTCGGCACTTTCACGTTCTTTTGTACAGGAACTTGGAGTCCCTCAAGGCTGTATACTGAGTGTCACACTTTTCAGTATAAAGATAAATGCCATCACTGAACAACTCCCTCTCACCGTTATGAACGGGCTATATGTTGACGACTTTCACATCTCATGTCAGTCATCAAACATGAGATATATTGAGCGGCAACTACAAACTGCCCTCAATCGTGTACAGAAGTGGACTCTTGTGAATGGCTTTAATTTCTCTCTTTCCAAAACTGTATGCATGCACTTTTGCCATCAACGAGGTATTCACCCTGATCCTGAACTTCATATCGGTGGAGTTTTGCTGCCAGTGGTCCCAGAGACAAAGTTCTTGGGGCTTATCTTTGATCGTAAATTGACCTTTATACCACACTTAAAGCAGCTTCGGGTCAAATGCACAAGAACACTGAACATCCTTCGTGTCCTCTCTTCTACCAGTTGGGGGGCAGATCGCCGTTCAATGTTAAAGATATATATCGTGCTCTTATTCGATCGAAACTTGACTATGGATCAATGGTCTATGGCTCTGCCAGACCCTCGGTCTTAAAGATACTGGACCCCATTCATCACCAAGGTCTTCGACTCTGCACCGGAGCTTTCCGTACCTCTCCAGTTCAAAGCATATACATTGAATCTCATGAACCTCCTCTACACCTTCGCTGTTTGCAACTGTCTTTACAATATACTTCTAAAAATTCGTTCCTTACCAAAGCATCCCACCTGGGAATGTGTTTTCCTTCCTCGGTGGGCAGTACTTTTTCAGAACAGACGATCTGTCATTGCTCCATTTGGCCTTCGCATCCGGGCACAATTGGATGAATTGGGTCTGTCCTTGGATAACATTGCAGATTACACATGTTGACGCATCCCACCATGGCTTATTACAGCCCCCAAGTGTGACCTTTCTTTCAATCACCTAAAAAAGGCGGATACTCCAGACTGGAAGTACCGTCTTTTATTCAATGAATATCTTTCAAACAATCATTCAGTTCCCATTTATACAGATGGTTCCAAATCAGGAAATTCAGTGGGCTCTGCTATGGTTTGCTGTGGGTCAGTAGTTGCACACAGAATCCCCTCTACAGCTTCTGTGTTCACTGCTGAACTGTATGCCATATCTCTTGCCCTTGATCATATTGCAGCTGAGCAGTACTCCAACTGCACTATTTATACTGACTCGCTTAGTTCTATTCTTGCCTTGGAATCACTTCACATTAGCTCACATCCTATTCTTGCAGATATTCGAAACCGACTGGCCCATTTCTCATTAGCAGCTACTTCAATTCAGTTTTTCTGGATACCAGGCCATGTTGGTATTCATGGGAACGAGCTTGCAGACATGGCAGCTAAATATGTATGCCTCAGCTCCATCACCCCTATGCCTATTCCGTACATGGACTATGGTGTTGTCTTCAAAGCTCGGCTCCGTGCCAGTTGGCAGTCCACTTGGAGTGAACAACACGACAATAAACTTTTTCAAATTAAACCCAAAATTGGAGTTTGGCCATCTAGCTTCCGTAAAGTTCAGAGGGAAGAAGTTGTTCTCACTAGGCTACGCATTGGTCACAGTTTTTTAACTCATCATTTTCTTTTATCTGGAACTGATGCCCCAATGTGTAGTTTGTGTAACACTCAAATCACTATCAGCCATGTTTTACTTTATTGCCATCGTTACAATCCTCAACGACGGCAATACTTTAAACATATTTTTTCCCAGCATCAGTCTGTAACATTGGACAGAGTTATTGGTGATGGTGACTATGTCCACCTTAATAACGTTTTTAATTTTTTAATGGCCATTAATCTTTTTAATCTCATTTAAGTGTGGTATATTTATTTATTACACCTTTTTAATTGTGGCTCCTTTTTAAAGTTTTATTCTCTCTCATTCAATGTGACATTAAACAATGGCCAGAACATTAAATAACTCGACACCAGGACTGGAAAGGCCAACTTCAGGTGACTAACGCTTCTGTTTGAACTGTCCGTTTAAACTACTCGTTAGTCTTCCTGGCGAGTTACTGTTATACTTTCACTGCATATCATTTCGTACTTTTACAACTTTTTTGTACTGGCCATATTGACTCATAACCCGGAACCAGGACGGAAAGACCAACTTCAGGTGGCTGACGGTGGTTTATATACTACCTGTTAGTCTTCCTGGCGGGTTATGATCATTCCCATTCTACTACAGGTTGTCCTTTACAACTTTGTTGACTGGATGTCGTCATTGGTTTTTGCACCATTTCCTGTTTTAATTGCCATTTTGTTTTTATCTTCAATTACCTTTACACATTTTACTCCATTTACTTGACTTTTATCTTTTTACTGGACATTTGGCTACTCTTTATTACGATTTTGGTGAGTGTCTTTTTAAACTTTTATTCCATTACATTTTGATAATAGCTACTATGACACATAACCCAGAACCAGGACTGGAAAGGCCAACTTCAGGTGACTGACGGTGGTTCTTGCACTTGTTCGTTAGTCTTCCTGGCGGGTTATGATCATTATTATTATGCTATGAGTAAATAGTTTATAACTTTGAAGACTGAATGTCACCATTGGTTTTTACACCATTTTCTGTTTTAATTGCTGTTTTGTTATTACCTTCATTTTCTTTTACAAATTTTACTCCATTTACGTGACTTTTCTCTTTTTACAGAACATTTGGCTACTCATTGTTGTGATTTTACTGAGTGTTTTATAATACTTCTATTATTTTACATTTTGATACTGGTTGCTGTGACACATAACCCAGAACCAGGACTGGAAAGACCAACTTCAGGTGACTGACAGTGGGTCTTGTACCTGCCTGTTAGTCTTCCTGGCGGGTTATGATTATACCTTTTTGATAGAATACCTACCTTACAACTTTTTACACTTTGCCTTCTATCTTAACCTTGTAGACTAGGTGTCAACACTGGTTTTATACTTTTTTTTTTGTTTTACCTTCATTTCCATTTATGTCTTTTACTACATTTTTACCGGTTGTTTGGCACAGATAGCCTCGTTGCTTTGTGCCATAAAACACTAAATCAATCAATCAATCAACTAAAACCATTTGTATGCACTTTTGCTGCCAATGGGGTATTCACTCTGATTCTGAACTTTGTATCAGTGAAGTTGTGCTGCCTGTGGTCCCTAAGACATAGTTCTTTGGGCTTATCTTTGATTGTAAGCTGACCTTTATACCTCACATGAAGCAGCTATGGGTCAAATGTACAAAAGCATTGAACATCCTCTCTTCCACCACTTGGGGAGCAGATTGATGTCTTGTGCTAAAGATATATCTGCTCTTGTGGAATCAAAATTAAACTATCGATCACTTGTCTGAAGCTCTGCCAGGACCTCAGCCTGAAAGATGCACCAACTCCAATTATTTCCTCCTGTTCCCTCACCCTTATTCTCCACCCTCCTTTACCAACTCCAGTTATTGGTTCTACATCCCACAGTGCACCTCTTCTGTCTTCATGCAAGACCTTTGTCTGGTCCTTAGCAAAGATATCAAGTTTATCCTGTTGCATGGTTTTCCACCTTGCTCAGTCTGTATGTCCTTCTCCCATGGAGGTATATTAACAGAAATGAAAAGTATTTCACACATAGTCCTATGCTTGGGGATTTCCAGCTATATGACCAATTGTGGTTGGTGTGTTGTCTGGGTGTCTGATTTGGCTTTTCAATGAGGGGTTTTCAGTTTCCTAAGTTTTGGATTATAGTGCATCCTTGTCCCATATTTTTTTTATGTTTTACATTACTATAAAGTCTTTGTTTCACCTGTTCTTATCATGTTAATCTGTTCCTCCTCAATTTGTCATCTTCCTGACAACTTACTCTTCCAAACTGGGATGTGGATGTGGTCTTGCATTCTTACTTTATCTGTATTTGAACCTCTTTTTCTTAAGTTCTGTGTTTCACTATATCCTTAAAGCATATTTCTTTTTCCTCTTGTTCTTACTTGTTCCCCATCAATGTTACATGCACACTTTATCACCATGTCTGTTTCTCCTGTATCTGGATTGTTTCTTTATTTCAGAAACCTCAGCAGCTCATGAACACATTTCTGCCTGTTTTTTTCCCTCTATTTCTAATATCTACCCTTGTCCTGATCTGTACAGACTTCTATGTCTGCGTGCCCTTTGTTGTTCTATTGACCTGTGGCTTTCTTCTGTGGTTCCTGTTCCTGGCTTCTATCCTGTGGCAACGTTCTTCTCGATATTTGTTCCCTTCTACTGTCACCATTTGGATTCATTATTTTATCTAGTTAGCATATTCCTAGTTGTTTCCTTCCCATAGGAATTTATTCTGAGTAACTTCTTATCAAATTCAACACCACACCCTTTCTCTTGTTTTTTGTATTCTTTGGCCTTTGAAATTCTCCAATCAGGCATGTGAACCACAGTAAAACATTCATCTACCATTAATTACATCACATTGTGGTTTCATCTTCCTCTGGTTTTTGTCTCACATCTGTGGCTGTTTTTTAAGCTTTGAGACTCTAAGACTGGGTAATTTTTAATTAATGCTTTATTTTATTTTAGAGGTGTTCTTCTTACCTTTATTACATAGCAGGTGGTGCCTGGACAAGTATTCTACAATTAAAAATCTACAATGTATAGCCATGTTAATTTTTATTTACCATTACATGGCATCACAATGATTATTGTTAAGATGGGATGATTGACAGATCAAGTATGATCTGTCTTACCCTAGTTATTGTGGGGTTCATGCTGCTTTTACTCGCATTTTTTCTTCATGGGGTTGACTTGTGTATATCTAATTTTGGGTTCAGATACTTAACCTCCCTCAACTCCTTTTCACTTGGATGTACTTGTATCCTTTTTTTTCCCCACTCTTTATGGATGAGCAAAGAGCATACCTGGTTAGAAGCAGAGCAGATGCTCTCTTTCAATTTGACTCTCTTCTACAGAAGTATCCTTTGGATGCTTTTGGGGGAAGAGTAGTCTGTCCTTCCTACAAACTAATGTTTGATTCTAGCTAATCTTGTGAGAAGAGGAAAGCACTGTATCAGAAGTTACTATTTTTCTGTACTGAAAATGTATTTCAGATAAGTGTTTCCCTCCATTCATATTTCCCACCCTTCTTCCCCATACTTTTCCAATGATTTTGTCTTCTGCCAAATTTTGTATTGATAGTTCAGTAGAGGCACTTAGAGGGAGTCTCATGAGTATACTATGCTGCTATTAGTGGAGAGTTGATGCATGATGATTTAGATGAAAAACACATTGGAATTACTTTATCCAAATGGGGTTGAGAGAATGGAAGCTTGTGGCATGCATAAATGAAACGTTGAATATATGGGGCCACAGTTAACAAGAATAGCTAATCTTGTAAGTGGAGGGAAGTATTTGTTAAAAATGCATTTTCAGTATAGGAAACTTTATACCTTCTAAAAACTGAGTTTTTTTTGTGTTTTTTTTTCAATATTAAAAATACAAGTTTGCCTAACAAGGAATCTTTTAGAAAAATTTTAAAATGTTGTAAAATATTTTCTAATTTTTTCTCATTGTTTATGTACATTATTGTTAGTTTGAAAATATTTATTTCCAGGTAGATGTAGCCATTGATGGTGCTGATGAAGTGGACTACAATATGACTTTGATCAAAGGAGGAGGAGGTTGCCTTACTCAAGAAAAAATTGTTTCCTCTTGTTCACAAAATTTTATTGTCATTGCTGATCATAGGTATCAATATAAATCCTTTGACTGTTTCGTTCGAAGAGAAAATTCTCATTCTTTAATGCTTTTCACTTCTTAACTTGCATCAAGCTTGCTTGATTTATCATAAGTAGAATGCTGTTACTTTGTTTCTTATATCACTTGTAACCAAAGTTAGTACTAATGTGTATCTTGATACCTTGGTATTTTAAAACATTTTTTTTTTACTATAAATTTTACTACTGAAGTTTGAAACTATGTGATAGGACAGATTTACATAACAATTTAAAATCTTCAGGAAATCCTTTGAATAACTGTTTTTAACTTTTTTCATGGATATAGGAAAGATTCCAAAGAACTTGGACAAAATTGGACAAAAGGTATTCCTATTGAAGTTATTCCAATGGCCTTTGTCCCAGTTCAGAGACGACTTGAAAAGCTTGGAGGTACTCCTGTTCTTAGAATGGCTTTAGCTAAAGCAGTAAGTATGCAAATTGACTCAAAGACCAAAAAATTACAATAGAATATCAGAAATTAAAGGTTAGTAGGCATACCTACTAGGGTTTAACTGTTGTGTGTTGTAATAGAGTATGGGGTAAACTGAATTAAAAACCAAAATATCAGTTATAGCATTGCATTGGCTTACATATGGACTTTTGTATTATTTTAAATATAACAGTCAATCCATTTGCTGGAAAACAAGTTTTTAACAATAAAGAAGGAAAATGACACTTGTGAAAAACATTATCAGAAGGAACACAGTTAAATGTTTTGGAATTCTTCAGTATCTAAAGCAAAAATGTAAAGAATTACATCAATCCTTAGTAAATTATTAAATTACATTACTACATTAAATATAATTTAACCAAAATAAAAAAAAACTTAAAAAAAACAAGGAATCTGTAGAATGTTTTATTTCTGGGATTCCAACATCATACATTTTTAAAATATTTTTCAAACAGTGATTTATTACCATAGCTATTGTTTATATCAGTATACAATTTAGCTTTATTGTTTTTGTAATGGCTACTGTTTTTTGGATGTTTGTATTCCAAAACATATTTTCTTTCACACTACAATTATTACCTAACTACTGAGTTTTTTCCTTCCTTTGCTCATCTAAGCATTGGTTTGAATGTCTCTTGCTTGCTTCAGTCTTGTATTCTCCTCTTCATTACTTTTGGTGATAGCTGCCATGTTACACTCTCCACCTACATCAATGGAAAACCTCAACCATAGATTCATGGACACTACAGTTTCTTGATGGTCAGGAATTCCAGGGTCTATACATAGGCAATAGGCTTTCCTACATGATGTTTTAGAACTTCTGCTGTAAAAAGGATAATGTCTCATGGACTGGGGTTATTAAGGGGAAAATAGGCTACACTTCAACAAGTCCATGGTGGTGTTTTAAATTTCCTGTCAGAGTCACTTGCTCCAGAACTCTTTGTTTTAGAACCTTGGATCTTATTTTTTGAGATCACCCTACTAGCTAACCATGTTTCTGAAGTGATGAATTCAATGGCAGATTAGTTGTCTTAACCCAACTGGATTCTATCGAGTGAATGGATGTTGCCTCGTGAGGTTTTCTGTTGAATTGATTCTTGTTTCAAAAAATTGATTTTTGTGTTCACCACTTACTGGAATACCAAACTAACAGCATTTTGGTCTGTGGTACCTCACCCTCAGTCATTGGCATAAAGATGTATTTTGTCAGGAAAGAATAGGATTACACCTTTAGGTCTTTCCACCAATTTGTATGTTATCAAAGATACTAACTGTGATTTGTTTCAACCTGTTGTTGGATCCTGTTGATAGCACCCATTTGACAGCTAAACCCTAGTTTCTACTTCTGCAGTACTTTCAGGAGTGCTCACCTCTTCCACTTCCTTTTTGGCCATCTCTGTTGTGGTGGCCACAATGCAACATTATACACCCAGTCATCCAGATGCTTGAGCTTTAGGTTTGGAGATTATGTGGTTGTTCATTTGCACAATGTTTTAGTTTTATTTCTGAGGTTGTCATGGATCTTTCTCAGTCTTTGCGTAGTCCCGTGATGGACATTTGTCAACAGAAATGGCATACATATTGCAATGATATATCAAGAAGAGGTTGAACCTCCTTTGACAAAAGTGCCAACCATAACTTTGCTCTTAGGCAAGGATTTTCCATCCTTCATAGTTACTTTTACAAGGCATATTTATCAACTACCTTTTAGATCCTTGACACAAAAATAATTTGAGTCCTCAGCACTCTTCAGCTTCCTTGCATTGCTTGGGTAATTCATCTCAAACAACCATTTCATTTACTTAACTGATATATTAAAATGTTATTACATGCCTTCTTTCAAAATACATGATCTCAGCATCCTGTACCATGCATCACCTTTCTCTGAAGGTTTAATTTTCATTGTTGTTGGCCTACTGATGTCACCAGTTGGAGATCATGCACAGTGTGTCCTATTATTCTACCTATATCCTCACAGGTTTTTCTTCCCTAAGGACTGGTAGCCAAGAAAGAGGATAAATCCTTTTCACTGATTCAACTGACATGTGTCTCTCACTTCTATAATCACTCAGATCTCAATAATTTTTTATGTTCAATGAGGGTTGTGAAGTGTTATTTGCTCGCTAATTCCATTAAAGGTGTTATACAATGACATTTTATTCATTGAGATCCTTCAGTTTCCCATGATTTCTTTTTGATTACGTTGTCAAGGTGGTTATACAGTTTCATCCATATTTCTTATTTTGGTGGCTGGTATGTGGACCTCCTCCAATACTATTATTTCACATTATTTGCATGATCTGGCAGTATCTTCCCTGATGGTTTTCATCTATTCTCATTACTTATCTTAACCACATCCACTACATTATTAGGTGAAAGTATCTTGATTACTAATATTGCCTCTTCTTTATCTTCCAGGGTCTGTAACCCCCTTTTGTTAAACAGGATTTCACTCTGTGGCTAGTGTTGCCCAGGCAGGTGTGATATCATCAAATCAATTCCACATTAGCAGCCACTAACACAATATACTTTACCTAGATTGCAGTAGAATTTTTATGAAGGAAGGATGGATGATATTACTGTATTGAACTGGACTGCCACTCATTGACTATCATGAGTAAAGCATAAGAGGATTCTACATGTACCTGTTAGTCATTATATTAAATAAATTGGGGTCATTTTGCTTTTAAAAAAAAAATCCATGAAATGTGGTTCACCTGTTGCACTGTTTCCAGAGTATTGTTCCTTTATATATAAATATTGCAGTTGAAATGCCTTAGCCACCAATATGAGAATTAAGAACCATGACTATAACTCTAACCCCTAGTAGTGGTTGAGGGGATGACAGATCACATCAACTTTCATTCAAGTTGCATGATTTAGGTTGTGGGTGAAGAGTGTACTTATTCTGGATGTACTGCAGTCCCTACACAAGGATGCTAAGCTTGTATTGACAGACCCATGCTCTATGCAGTTTGATTTTGTAGAGAGAATAGCCTTACCTATTCCTCTATCTTATCAGTATAGGTTAACTTTTGGAAGTTAAGAATTTCTTGAATCAGAACTGTATTTTCAATAATGCCTACTTCTGCTCTTGCTCTTCATTCTCACTGAGAGCTGGTGTTTGAGACTATGGGTTGGATCAGTCTTAAAAAATGATTATTATCTGAATGAGGTGCTAACATACATTACCAGGATAGAGGGCACATTAATGTAGGTGGAAAGTGTCATGTGACAGATATTGCAAAGTGCAATCAACAGGAGAATGAAAACTGGAGCAAGTAAGAAAAATTCAAACCAACACTTAGATGGGCAAAGAAAGGAAACCCTAGCAGTTACGTAACAGCTGTAGTGAGAGAAGAGGTAAGTGTTATTGGAAATGCATTTTTATTCAAGAAAACCTTTGAATTATTCTGACAAAACAAAATGTAGTGTTTACTTAGTGACATTTAAATCATTTAATGTTTTAAACTTGAATATGCCCATGATTTTAAATAACTAATTAACATTCAGTAAGTGGGTGACCCCACTTAATAATTCTGTTTATTTGATGTTTCTTTCATATATACAGTACTTCTTGTATTTCTAGTTCTATATCACATACAATAAAAACTTTAGAAAACTAAAAAAAAATACTGTAACTAATTTATATAAGATAAAGACATGGCCTTTGGGTAACAAACACCAAGTCTATTGATTCACTAACTAAATATTCAGTAACCATCTGCTCTAGCACAACTCATGCTTTTTACTTCTCTTAATTGTTTTTAGACCTGGGAGACAATTAAAATTTTAGAATTTAGGCCATGTTCTTATCATGTGACATGAAACTCTCTTGTGGTCAAACAGTTGTTCAAACATTTATCAATATTTAGCTGATAAACAGAGCAATAGTCTATTTCACTACAATTAACCAAAGCACCCCAAGCTTAGTGTTTTTTTTAAACATTTGAAAACAAATTGACAATATTTTGTATTGCAAAATATGAAATTTTAGATTTGATGAAAAAATTATAAATACAGTAGTTAAGTTTAAGAATCTTGTGTGGAAATTGCCTTTATAAAAGAAAGTCTTGGCAGTTTTTGAGTAACTATTGCCACTTCTTAAGCAGTAATTTAACATCTTACTATAATTTTTTAGGGTCCAGTGATTACTGATAATGGTAACTTTATTATTGACTGGAAATTTTCTGAGGTTAGAGAGTGGACGGTTATAAACCAGACAATCAAGATGATTCCACTCAAGAAACTAATGTGAAATACTTTGTAATCATCTTATCAGTTCAAAAATATTTTGAAATATAGATAATGCCAGGTTTTATGTGTGATTCTAATTCTTTACAGTAGGTGTCTGTGACTTGCTGACAATAAAGTTTAGTAATAATTAAAATGTATACTACCCACTTGCTTTCAAAGTTTATATTAAAACAAATCAAACATATGTGCAAGTCCTCCAGTGGGACAGTGGTAAGTCTTCAGATTTACAATTCTAAAATAAGGGTTCAATTTCCCTTGGATGAAACAGTAGATAGCCAGATGTGGCTTCGCTATAAGAAACGACGCACACACTAATGTTTGTAACATTGTTTAATACCATACTGGTATCCAGAGGTTTTAACAGTTGTCTCTCTCTCTTCAAAGTCCACACAGACTGCTATAGTTACTTTAGAACACAATTTGACAAGATTAATTATTTTTTATGCTCTGTTATCACAATCTACTGTGTGAGAATTTCACTTTAACAACTGTTATGATACACTATTTATGTCTGAACTCACAATCATGTTATATAGATGTAATTATATGTTTATATTGGACTGCATTTTGGATGTGTATTTATACCCCAGCAGAGCTCTAGAACATTCCACACACTACTAGATAATATGTTGCAATGATAGTCAGTTAAAAGAACAAGAAAATTCAAGAGATACTAGAAACATGAGGCAATAAGATAACAAACATCAATTCATAATTTGTGAAATATACAATGTGTCCATAAAGAGATCTAATCAAACTTATGTTAAACTCTTTCTTTTAAAAATAACAAAATTATGTTAAATGGAAACAGTTGTGTATATAAAACCTAAAACTATATTTTTAAAATTTCCAATAAACCCCTGGCTATGCTCTCAAAGAGAAGGTATTTTTGTTCTCATATTATTGTGTTACAAAAAAAGAAGCTATTTGATGAACTTGTTTGAAATTTAAAAAGAAAGTTCATAAAAGTATATAAAATATTTAATTTTGGTCTTTTGTTACTATTTGAATACTACTACTTAGAATAGTTTACCTGCAAGATGATTTTAATTTCAAGTATAAAAATAATACTTGTTACCGTACAGTTTTCACTTTTTCATTTGCATAATCTCTAGAACCTCCGGAACGAATGTCGAAGATTTTTTGTTGTTTTTAAGAATTTTTTTTCTCGTATACATAATTTTACACCTTTATCTTTTCACATATAGTTTATTTTTAACTTTCAATTTAATTGTCTTTTATTGTTTATTCTGGTATGTCAACTAATGCCCATGGGGTTTTACGAAGTTGTTGTTGGTTCATAGTTCTTGTATATATCCTGTGTTTTATAAGCTTTCATAATCCAGATGACAAATTTATAAAAATTGCTAAACCTTTCTATTTAATTTTTAAAACACAAAGAATACATAATAAACTAAAATATAAGAGTAAGACTTAAATATAATTTAGCTATTTTATAGCATATTTAGGTAAGAAACCACTAAGTTTCGTATTCAATCAAGAAATGTTATTAATGGCAGTTACATTTACTTCATGACAAAACTGCAGGCCAATTTCAAATTAATTGTTAGTGGAGTATGGAGTAAACTGAGCTCTTTCTAATAACTGTATATGTTTGTGCCAACTACGTACGTGTATGTTGCAAATCTCACTGCAATGTACAGAAAGAAGGTGTGGCACCCATGAAGTTTTATTAACATTTCTGATTCCCAGTGGATGTAGCTGTAGAACCATCTTGTGTCAGTAGTTCATACATAAGTTGTAACTCTCTATTCCTGTAGATTCCACCAAAACCTTTTGATTTTCTATTCTTATTGTATATAGTTAAAAAAAACTATAACATCATATTTTAGTACTATCCACATGACTATAATTCTCATTAAAAAATAAAAAGTTGTAACTGCAAAATATTATTTCACCTACCTTTGGAGGAAACTGCTGTCTACTTTCATACATTATGTGCAACCTTACAGGTATCTTCCTGATAGGCAAATCAGGTGTTGTCCTGGAGAAGTGACACAAAACAATGAGTAACTAAAGCAAAAGGTGATTTAATAACTTTCTTAACCACATGAAATTTAGCTGAGTGGATGACCATTGCCTGTTGTAGAAACAGAAGTATAGAGAGGGACATTTTGAGTGCCATCCATTCAACTAAGTTTCATTATGAATTATCTTCCTAAGTAAGCTCTCAAATAATTCTAAACTACATGTTATGTAAAAAACTGTACATATTTGAAACAAGTGAACAATTTTGAACACTTCTACATAAAGTAAGGGTGTATCAAACATTATACACAACCATATTAAATTTCCAGTCTTGTGAAACCATGAAGAAAATATATTATTAATTTGTATGTCATGTATAGATAGATAACTTTACTTTATTGAGATGTAACTTTTTCTTTCTTTTTCTGAGAAAAAGAACTGGCAAACTATAATGAAATGCAGAGACGCTCCAGAATATATCTTTCCTTTTTATTTATAAGTTTGATTAAAAAATTTTTTTCAGGGGTTGTGGAGACTGGACTTTTTGTATACATGCTAAGAGAGCTTACTTTGGACAAGAAGATGGCAGTGTAATAGAGAAAGAGATTTCAGTATGATCTCAGGTTACAGTTACAAAAACTGTTTGCTACAATGCAGATGTGGTTCATAAGAGACATCTATACATGTGTGAAAGTGATTAATGTTAAAATATATAGATGGTATAGACTATTTTGTGTTATTTAAAGTTTATTTCAGCATATATTTAAAATATGAGTGAAGTTTGATAGAGCCATAAAAGTTTATGAAATTGTTTTTTATTGTAAACATCTGAGACTGAAAAAAATAGTTCCACTTTAATTGAAGATTTATTAAATGAAACCATAGAATGTAGTTTACTGTAAAGTTAAATTGACCAGTGTTGACAATTGTTGGTAGGAAGTATAAAGTGATTCATTATTGTTAAATAAGATACTATATAATTTTTATAAATAAAGTTTTTAACTTAAAGCAATATGATTTGACACTTTCATTAAATTCATAAAGTTAGTGAAATATGGAAATATGATGACGGTATGTACTCTGATACGTCCTTGTGATTAAAGAAGTTACTCTTTTATGTAAAACACTATTTTTTAGAAAAATAGCAGACTTGTTAGAAAATGTCTTGTAGCAGAGCCTGAATTAATTAATTAATTACATTATCTAATGAGTGGCCTAGATTCAACATTATCAATAAGATTTCTAATTGCATTGGCTGTTACAGATGAATGTTTACATACTGTGTATGACAAAACCTTTATTTAAAAACAGTGCCCACAAACATAAAGCAAACAATATGAATGTGTTGTTTTGTTTTCTATTGAGATATGTTGTGTAAAAAAATTTAGGCCCATTCCAGTTTACATCTGAGCATTAACCTTTAGTACTTTTCAACTTGATAATTTTAAGATGTAACTGACATCAGTGAAGATTACATTTTAATACTTTTGTCTTTAGTTGATAATGATATTGGTCAAGTTTAAATTTTAAATTTTCATTAGTGAAACTGTCATTTAGAAATAAAAACACATTGCTCATTATACTGATTTGTGAAGAGACTGTAATGTATTGTTATAAACTGTTTCCATGTACAAATAATTAACATATTACAACTGTAGTTTTTATTTAGATATATCTTCATTAGAGTATTATTGTTTTGAACACTCGCTAATTGATTTAGTTTGTTTTTAATTCTTCACTTGCTTCCATTGTGTACTTTGTGTCTTTTAACCCTTCTGTTTTATCTTCCTATTTTACACCTTATTAGGCTGCTGTCTCTGGCCTATATTTCATGTAAAAATATTTATATGCATTCTTTCTTTTTTTTGTAGTTTGGAGGCAGAACCAAATTGTCACATGTGATTTGAGGTCACACTTTTCTGAGCAGTTCCATTTCAGTAACTACTGCCTTCATAACTAATCTAATTTTGTCCATTACACTGCTAATTGTGAAGCTTTCTGATCGCCATTAATAATTAAAAGCTTGATCAAATGTTAAACTAGATCTTTAATAAACATATTGAATAAAACTTACTTATGAATGCAAGGAAACAAATTTGTTTTTTTCTTTTACAAAAGTGTTTTTGATGTTGTTTTTTTTCCAATTTGAAATTGAGTGCGTATAAAGTATGTTTAGCAATCTTTACATCAAACAAAAAATATAAAAAATTATATCCTCATTCATAAAAATCCAGTTATGATTATCTGTTAGATTTGTTTGATATTTGTCTTTCAGTAAAAAAGAAAGGTATGTTTAATGACTATAATGATTTTATGAATACATACATCTAAAATTCAAACTGTTGTATTCTCTTAAAATCTAGTGTTTGATTTTCTGATACTCACAGTAGATAAGAAATTTATGTGAGAGGACCAAGGTAAAAATATTGAAATGTTGTGTTTTTGCCAGCTCAGAAGTCTCCTGTCATAAATCTTATATGAAAAACTTTGTATATTTATGCAAAACATCTCTCTCCAAGTGGCTGTTGTCATGTGCTGTTTTATTTTCTCACTTTTTTTCTTTTTTCAGCTTAATGTTGATTTGTTTAGTTATAGGATGTAAAATGTGATTATAAAGAGATGTGAATGAAACTTCTGACTTGTGCCTAGTGGCATTGATTGAAACAATATACATGGATGATTAGTATGAATAAATTTATTTGTTTGATAAAGTTTTGAATTATGTTTTACTTATCACCATTCTTTGTTGAGAGTGGAAAGACTTCACCGTTTTTTATTTTTCATATGTTATTACTTCAGTAGGTTAAACATATTTTGGAGATTAACATTCTGAAATATACGAGTTTAAGTTTAATAACTTTTGTTTTAAAACTGAATATAATAAGAATTATTGGTGTTGAAATGTCTTGTTGTTTTAATGTTCCACTCTCCCTGACTGCTATTTTATACAACAGTGTGTTTAATCAACCTCATATTCAGTGATTGAAGTTCATGTTTTGCTTTTTTTCTTTGCATTTTTATAAATGGAGATTGTAATGGTTGTGTGCTCATTTTCTTATTAATAGCTAGTTTTTTGTTGTTTTTCTTCACTTCATGGCAAGACATTCTAGTATCTAAAATGGAATTTTTTTGCAGATGGAGAGAGATTTGGAAAACTGGAAGTAGGAAAATCATTACATTTTTGTTTACACTACTGAGTTCTAGGTTTTGATAGTACAATGTTCTTTGATTCTATTGCCAGGACTTGCGTTATGAGGTTTAAAGTTAAAGTATATCTGTTAGCATTTAAGTCGCACCTTAAGTACAGAATGAGTGAGAGTGAATGATAACTTTTTCAAATAGTAGGAAATTATTTCTAACAGAGCCTCCTGTTTCCAACCTTCCTAAAAACGAGAATTAGAGAGGTAGATAATACATATCTTAAACGTAAGTAAGAAATGAACCTTTGAGAAATGCACTTTATTCTGTGTTGTATATTTGTTTGTTTTTTGTAATGCATCCTACAACCTTAACTTTTCTTTTGGTCCTGGCATAACCAGGTGGGTTAAGGCATTTGATTGATAATCTGAAAGTTATGGGTTCAAATGCCAGACGCACCAAACATGCTCGCCCTTTTAGCCATGGGGGCATTATAATTTGATGGACAATCCCACTATTCATTGGTAAAAAGTAGCTCGAAAGTTGAAAGTGGGTGGTGATGACTAGCTGCCTTCCCTCCAGTATTACACTGCTACAATAGGGACAGCTAGCACAGACAGCCATTGAATAGCTTTGTGCAAAATTCAAAACAAACTTTACCAATACATCTTCCTCCCCCTTTAACCATAAAATTCACTTTCAGTAAAAGTGATTCAAACCATATAATTCACTTTCAATTGTGAACATGCACAATATAACTAGACAGAATATTTCACAAAATGTAACCAGCTTTTTAATTTGACTAGTTTCTATTATTGGATCAATACTTTTTACTGCATACTGTAATTTTAAGCAGGTGTTCTTATATAGCATAGTTTTAACCAGGTGCTCTTGTGCAACATAATTTTAACCAGGTGTTTTTGTATAATGAATTCTACAAAGGTTACTCATTGGTTGCTGGGGATGTGTATCAGTGGGTTGGGGTCTTGGATGTAAAGTTCTAAATCTATCTGCAGGATTCAGTTGTTGGGACTTCTGTGAAGAGGGAGATTACATCAAAACTGGCCATTAAGGTTTTATGATTTAGTTGATAAAAAGAGATTTAAAGTAAAAGGAGTCTTTGAGAAAGGAGCTGTTAAAATGTGATTGATTCATTATAAAATATAAAAGATGGTGAGCATTCTGCCACTACATCTTCAGTTGTAAAAATGAACAGAAAAGAATATGACCCTTACATTCTGAATATATTTATACAATTGATTATGTTTAATAGTATCACTCAGTGAAAAAAAACAACAATAAATTTAAGTCATATTGATCAAAACCAATTCTTTAAAAATGGGCCTAATTGTATCTTTTTCCTGTTGCCTGTCATTGGATTAAAAGTGAAAGCTGATATTCCCCAAAACTAGTTTAATCCAGTGGTGTCGAGAAAAACCCACTTGTAGAGAAATATATATGCAAAACTGCACGTTTGGGTTGAGAAAATATTTTACATAGAAGAGCGAACAACGTTTCGACAAACAGGTCAAAATAAAACTTACATTTAGCATTTTCTTTCACAAAAAATTGATGAAAGAATGTAACCATTTTGAAAACACTAATGGCCCCATTACATTGAGGAATGAGTATTTTGCAGTGTGAAAAAAACAAAGAATGATTCACAGGAATTGAAATTATTGTTAATTTGTAGCAGGAAAATTTTATAAACTGACAAAATTAATTTACATAGGTCGTGAAATAAACACAATATTTTGATGTTTTATATGGGCTTTTTGCAGTAATAAAGCTATCATATTTAATGGAAGGTTATGTTCAAATGTATATATTTACCTAAATTGATATTGTGCAATACATAAATGAATAATTATCATTTGTTTGTGTTAATAGTTAATAGTAAATTACTCTTCCTAACAGTCTTCATTTGCTGAAGTATCAATTATCTATCTTTCCTATCAAGTATTCACTTGATTTGAAGTTTTTCTTGTATCAATCTAAAAAAAACTAACGTATGTATATGTAGTTTTTTGGCAAATCTGACATCTTGGTTGTGCCCAGAGGTACTATTTTTTTTTTCATCTGAATATACTACGTACAAATCTTACAGGTATGGAAGGTATTTAAATGATGCAATGTACCATGAGGAAACAAAAATTTACAAATTGCTTTCATTTTTCTTTTAATTGAAGTCTGTGTATATACAACAAAAGTACATGTTGCTTTCTCAGTATAATTACCATAAATTTTAGTTATTTTTAGTTAATATATTTCAAAGGGTTTTATAAACTCAGTAATGAGCAGATTTTTTAGCTTTGCAGTGTATGACTAAAGATTGGAAATAAAATATTTTGCTTTTGCAAGATGTATTTGTTTGGCATACAACAGGCAAGTTATCTACACTAACTGGAGTTTCAGAAAAGAAAAATGTTGCAGGGTTTCAACAATTGGATCACATATATTCAGTAAATGACATTCTGCACAACTCTTGTGAACAACTTACAGTTGTAATCAGTTACATGTTTAATGTAGGCCTCTCAAGATGATCAAAATAGACAGAGGTCATTTATTTTGGAGTTTCTGGTGTATCAATATTGGACTACACTGAAATTGAAATGAACAAATATTTACATTTGATTACTTGTAAAATATTTGATAATCATCAGCATGTATCAATTACGTTTATCAGTCTTTTTTTGCAAAGTTAAGATTCATATGAAAAAAAATTGAAATGTTTTCAAAATAATTCACTTTTTACCAGTTCAGTGTGAATTCATTTGTTGTTTAGCATAAAAGCTTCATAATTGAAATCTGATTTTTACTGCTCACCTGACGGTGGCCTCAGTTTTAAGAATGCACAATAACTCTTAAAGTGAATAATTTCTGTTGAGGACACTGATCAAGACTCTTTGCACTTAAATTCATATATGAAATTGTTTACAGAGAAGGTTGTAGGCTGCTGTGAAATTATTTTAACTGTTTTTGTGATGTTTTATCACACTAGCTACTTGAAAATAAACTTTGATTTCATAATTGAGGAAAAAAAATGAGTCTGTGGCATTAGAATAATCAGTGTTTTTAATGTTATAATTTGTTTGTTGGCTGTAGTTGCATAACATTAAGATCAAATTCTAACTTAAGGTAGATTACAAATGTAACACTCAAAAAAGATTTGTTTGAAATTAGTAGAGAATCAATTAGTGTTTGCTATTGTATTTAGAAAGATATTTTGTAAGTTAAGTTAATTTGTTTTATAGTAGTATACTCAGCATAATTTGTAAATGTGATCTAGAAGTTACCAATGTTCTAGTTTGTAAAAGTTTTAAGTAAGAAATAAGATTTTTTTTCTCATTACATGGACAGGTATTAAATTATTTTCACCAGATGATTTAACATAATCTGCCAACTAAAGAATGAAATAGCAATGTCAGAAGTGAAATCATTATAGCAAAAATAAAATATAACTCACTGAATTTTAACTGTTGAAAATGACCATGAGAAATAAATTGAGGGGATAAAGAGAAAGATCAGGAAGAACAAGACAGAAAATCAGAAGAAAATAAAATATGAGACAAAAATTAAAATGTAAAAGAAAGAAAAAGATATGAAAAAAATAAAACATCTGATTAGAGACGAGACCAATGAAACTGTAGGGGATACAGAGAGAGGTTAAGAAAAAATGATTAAATAGAAACAAATTCTAAAGTATGAAAAGCCATTCATGAACTCAAAATGATGAAAATCAGTGAAGTAGAAAAGAACATGAGTGGCAGAATAAAAACCTGTGCTTTAATTACCTATAAATGTTACAAGCGAGTCCCTGAAACTACTTCCAGACATGCAAACAAGAATAATTCATCATGCTAATTAAACAGCATATTCATAAGGAAATCAGAAAAGTGCCTAATCTTCACTTGACCAATTTAGCCTTTGGGGTAAAATTAAGTCAGGAACCTGCTTGAGCAATGCCACATTTTAATTTTAGGAACTGTAGTAAAAATGAAAAAGAAATTTGTCAAACTTAACTTTAAACTAAAAGGAGTGGAAAACATATAGTACATGGTACTATGGTGCTTTCAGACTGGTAAGACTTTTCAATTTGTACAGCCTAATCAACATTATAAAATCTGATGAAACACGAAAAGTTACTATAATAGCATCTGACAAGAATGTATAGTTGGTATTACTGATGATGATGCCAAAGAGTGCTCCACATTTAAAGTAACTATAGTTTTAAAAAGTTAAAAACAATTTGTCTTAACAGAACTAGATTTCACCAGTGGAACATGTAATGTCACAAACTTTATGCAGAAATGTTTTGGTATGATACAGGATATTTTAAATGTCCCTGTTATTCAATGTTTTTTGTCATTTTCAATCATTATTTGAAGTTCATTCCTATATAAAGCTCATGGAACGTCATTGATTCTCAAGTGTTCCTTGATCTTCACAATATCCTGAACCATGACACACATTGTATTTAAATCACCAATTTTGTATTGTAGAAAAAGAAACGGAATTTCAAAATGCATTGTTTTTGAAACATTTTACCATGTTCAAGTTTTCTGGAATAAAAAAAATTGTTCTTCAATGAAAATGAGTTATTTTCAGAATTAATAATTTTAAATATGAGATTATTTTATTTCATAGTACCTCGTAATATACACTTTTTTTTTACCAGAAACCAAACCTGTGTTAGAGCAGTGAAAAATTGATGTCCAAAATACTTCCCGTTTTTCATTATATTTTGTATGATTTGTATACATGAAAATGATTTATATTAGAGTTGCAAATCTCAAAAAAAAACTACTCACTTCTAAACATTTTTGTGTAACTCAAGTATACATACATGTAAATCTTGATTCCTGTGTTTTATTCAGACCTTCTATAAATAAAAGTTCAAATTTGCCCCTTTTTACATATAAATTAGGTTAATTTCTAAATTTCATTATCCAGCTCGCAGAAGCAAAGTTTGAAGGGAATAATGGCCATTTTGTGTACTTTTACAACATAAGCAGTTAAGAAATAACATACTTTCCAGAAACAAAATTTGTGTTTCATAATATAATCCATCTTGTTGCAATCAAGAGCTGTAAAGTGGCACAATAAAATACAGACACGGATCCACTCTGTCCTCTAAAATTGTCCTTGCACATCTACTATTGTCAAAAATGTAAATTAAAATCCACTCTATTTTTCTTAAAATTAATGATGCCCCTACGGTAAAATTCCAGTTGTACCAACTTCAAATGGCAAACAATCTTATTAAATCAATCATGCACTTTAAAAAAAAATAATAATAATAATAATTGGAAGCTGGTCAGATTTTTCCAAATCTTAAATTTGTATGCTTTCCTTTCTTTCTTTTGTTTTTAGAATAAATTGGCTCCTCAGATTATGCATTTTGTGTTTCCCTACTTATAGTTTTGTTATCTTGCCCCCCACCCACCACTTTAATATATCTTGGATAATCCTGTTAACTCCAGTGAGATAACCTCTTAAACACCTTTTCTTGAAATAAAATAACATTTTATCCTGTACAGTTTCCATGGTGATTTACAATCACTAAATACCTATCTATACTAAGTATTAAAAGTGAAACTTAGCTATTGATTTTTACCAATTTTGACTTATAATTAAGCATGTTTCTATTTGCACTCTAAAATTCTATTAGATTTACTACTGTAAAAGCTGGTAACTTTGGCCAAACAAAAAATCTCATGCCTGAAAATTAATTTTTCTACTTTTTTCTTTTAATTCACAGAATAAGTTTATTTTTCTAAACACAGAAATACTATTTTATTTTTATTTGCCATATTGGATCAGAATTTTGAGTGTGTAAAAGGTTGTCAAACTTTTCATTAGAGTACTTACAAACAGGTAATACTGCTGACTGGAATGACTTGCAAGTTTATGGTAATGGGTGCCCACCTGCATTTTCAGTATTAATGAAATATTTTTGGAAAAGTCCAAATTTACCAACCAATATAGGTTCACAATCCTGGTTACAACGTACATTGGCCATGATCAAAGTCACAAACATCCTAAAAGTATTAACTTACACATGACCAGTGATGCCAAAACTATAATAGCAGGCTTAATTTTATACTAAATTGCTCAGTCTTGTTTTATTTGCTTTTTAACAGTGCTGGAGTTATCATATTGTGGTGTATCTGTGTTGTACTTGTATTATGTTGTTGTTGTGCCTGGTAAAAAATATCCCAATTTGGCTGAAAAAGTCAGTTTTTTTCAATATGCAAATGCAATGTAAAGTAATACAACAAAAAAACATGTTTAACTTAGTTATTGCAATAATAGTATATATATCTTTATACAAAAAGATAAATGACATACACACATTAAAAACACAGCTTAGATAATAGTTATTACAAGATATATATAAAAGTAATTAAGTAAAAAGGCTATATGCCTGGCTCACCACTACTCAAAAAACATGGCTTTAGATCGTACCTAAGTAACATGGTGCCTAACTTGACAACCCATAAGATCAGTCCAGATTACAATCCTGAGTAACTCAGCTGATATTTCACACATTGTGTATTCAATTTATTAATACATCTAATGTAAACAATTCTTCATTAAGATTCGTGGTGTTATAACACTGAACACTTTGTAAATGTGCACTTTTCAGACATGTAGTCAGTCATCACAAGAATGAGTGGAATAATTCAATAATTTAATTTCTGTGAGCTTAAAAATTACAAAGGTAATTTTTTTAATTGTGACTTTTCTTCCTACATCCATACTTTCCTCATCAACCTGAAAGATGAGACATCATTTCTGAATCTTCCCTTCAAAATGTCCTGTGAGATACTGGCAAGAGACAATCTTGAAAGTGTTACTGAAAGACACATTTCAAGAACAACCCTCTAAAATAAACTGAAAGTCACACACCTTGAAACCTGGCTACCCTACAACACACACACCTTGAAACCTACAACATTATCAGAGCTAGAGGAAAAGGTAATTGTTGAACTTAAATTAAAACTTTCAGATTAGGGCTTTGTTTTTAATAGGATGGATTTGAAAGTAACAGTCCTAACGTATCTGAACAAGCAGCAGTAGAATACAAAAACGTTTAAAAGTTTTTATCCTGGAAAGCAGTTGATAACCTGTTTATGAAGAGGCACTGTAAATATCTTGCACAGCACATAAACCAAACCCAAAAGTACTAAACAAGTAAAACACAACTTCAATAACCAGAAGAGATGCTACAAGGAGTACAACTTGAAAATATCCTCAGAGCCAAGATTTGTTATTTGATAGCATTCTGATGGTGTTTTTCTTTTTTTTATATTCATGCATATATTTTTTAAATGGAATTTATGTTTGTCGTTTATTACAGTTGATGTGTTTCAATTAGTATGCACTCATTATTAAAACCTTATTACACTGGTATTTGTACTAAAGTTTATATAGTTTACTTTTTGGCATTTTCTAAACTTTTTTAAAAAATGCTTTGAGTGGCAAAAGTTTTCCCTTATTCATCTAACTGTGGACACAGAGGAATTGTAGCTGTGCAGCTAAAATTATGAAGTTACTTGGCCATACAGTTTTTTAGAAAAAAAAAAACACTTAGGTGGGTCAGCCATGATATTCTAGATCTTATAAAAGTACCCATTTAAATAACAATATTGTTTAAGCTTACAGCAATAGGTTCCCACAAAATGACAAAGTTATCAGGTTTCGCAGTATTAACACTTGAGCACTCACTGCCTTAGTGTCTTGAATTTATTCATCACTATACCATGATCTCTTTTCTTCATTCAGCCATACTAAAGGGCAGGTTAAATGTTTCATCCAAATTTGGATAGTACAATTGCATTACCTTGAATTTCTATAATTATTTAATAAATACCTTTCTATCTTACCAGTAAAAATAAACCACTCTGCAGTAGCCAAACATTATCAACAGAACTACGAATATCAAGAAATTAATGTCATTTATTAATTCTGCCCCACTCAAGATTAGAAATATAAATAATAAAAAGCAAATAAATACCCAAGCAATACCAGTAGCAGTGGCACAGTTTGAATAAACTCCATCAGTAAACACTTGCTTTCATACAACCACCCCACAGTAGAATTAACTATTCTTTCCACAACCTCTACTAATGTAATTTTCTTATCAACAGGATTTTTCAAAGCTAAGTAAACTAAATAGATACCGTAACCATCAGTTCAAACAAATACTTCGTAAAGAAGAAATTAATTAATCAAGATTTTCCTTTCATAAATTTTTGCTTGTTTTCTTTAACTTTATTTGTCGCTAAATGATTTTGCAAAGCTTCTTTTACCACTACAGTAGGAAAACCATCTAGTTTCCAACTATCAGTGTATCTTTCATCCTTCGTTAAAATTGAAAATAACTCAGTTTTAACTTATATCCATAATATATTCTGCAATGATAAAAACTATTTTGAAACTAACATTAAAAATATCCACATCTTAATTTTTCTTGGGGTAAAAAAAGTAGAAAATTTACACCGAAAAAAAACTTCAGAATATTCGAAATATAATTTTCTTCATATAATGTTACCCAAAACTAGAGCTAGATTAAATTTATTAAAGAAATGTTTAAAATGTTACTAATTTAGATTTTAATAAAAAACCTTGTGGTTACTAAAAAATGACGAGTCATTTATTTTACTCTTTTTCTTTCAGAAAATCTTTAAAATGCTAAGAATGAGCACATCAGGGAGCCTTAAAATATAATGGAAATTTCTTTAATATTTCAAAGTTTGATGCTAATTTCAGTTAAAAACTAAATGTAATTTAACTATAATATATATTAAAACTTTAGGAAGCATTTTAAACAGATGTTTTCATTCAATCATTCAGTTTCTATGTTCAGCTAATAGGACAAATACTTGGAAAAATAATTATTCTAGTTGCAAAAGTCAACTACCAAGAAATAAATCCCTGTTCCATTACACTTAACAACAAATTGAAATCTATATATTGTTTGTTTTCTTTCATTTCTTCTTTTGAAGAAAAAATTGTCTAATACTTTGAAATGCTGTTCCAAACTTGTGAAAAGTTTGCAAGTCATTACTGATCCATTTTGGAAGAGCTGATTTTATAGAAGCACGATTGTAACGTGCATCAAGTAGGAGAATGGTAGCAAAGTCATTTTTGTGTCGAATAGCACGTCCAATAGACTGATTAACAGCTTTCATACAGATATTCTCATAGTGAACTTCTCCTGCTGGCTTTCCATTACAGGTAGGCGCAGATTTGTTCAGATAGTTTATCTTTTCTTGCAGTTCTGGAGACTTTATATTTGGATATGGGAGACCAATCATAACAACACATCTTCCAAGGTCATCTGAAAAATTAATTCCTTCACTCATTTTCCCTCCTACCACACTAAATAATATAGCACCACTAAGTGTGTAGAAAGATGGGTTACTTTTGGATTGGCTAATGCATTTGGTGTAGCTTTGGAGAATTTTATCAACTTGACAGGCTTGTTTTGGTTCTCGAAATACCTTCTTCTTGATGTTCAATTTTGCTATTGTTCCATTTTTTTCCCAATAGTTGTACATGCGTTGCTCATACTCATAAGAAGGAAAAAAACACACTAGCCCACCAGGAACTATAGTACAAATATTAACCAAAACTCTTCCAAGTTCTTCCATAACGAAAGGAAGTTCACGAGACTGATAAGTAAAATCAAGTTGCTTACCACTGGGTCCATGAGATAATGCAATAGACAATAAATTTTCTGGTGGAATAACATGGCCACAAGAGAAATGAGTGATTCTCTCAGGTGGTACACCAGAAGGTAAGAAAAGTTGGTTAATAACTTCAGAAACTGGTTCCATTGTTCCTCCAGCCAAAATGACTGACCTTGATTCTTGTATGACATCTCTAAACTGAACAGCTGGATTTAACAGCAAAAATTTCAATGAGGATTTCTGAATAGTATTTTGTTTAGTGCAAATAACTCGTCCATCTCTATCTGGATTTGTAAGTGCCTGTAAAAATCCTTGAACCTGGAAGAGAGGAGAAGAAATTAAAACCTCCTGTTGACTTGAAGTTTCTTCTGAAATGTGCGACTTACCAGAAAGTTTTGATAAAAAATCAGTAAGGGAAGAAGTATTCTTTACAACTTCAGACTGTTTTTTAACCTGCACTTCGTACTTTCCAGTAAACCCATGCAATTTCCGAGCAATTTGACTTTTATCACAAAAACTAAGCATTTTGAAAAGATTTATGTTGTCAACCCCAGCATTAGATAAAAATTCATTTGTATGGTAGACTTTCACATCAGGATCTCCTTTACACTTCTTTTCGTCAGACATCTTGCCTAATGTGCCACCAATCTGCTTCATGAAAGCATTCATGACAAACAGCAATTGTTTAATATACATGAGGTTCTTTGGATTAAGGCGAGAATAATATCGCTGCAGATAATGATTTAACTGGGCATAAGCATGTGACAGATGCATGCCACTTAGAATAACACTATGTATGTTGTTGATAGTTTCCAGTAAATTGTGAGCTTCATCAATGATAACTACATTTCCTTTTAATTTAATGCCACATGCCTCTCTTGTTGATTTATGCAGAAGCACTTGATATGGCAAAACAACAACTTCTGCATCAGGAACTGCATAACGGCTGCTGTAGTATGGGCAGCATTTTAGTTTTCTTCCAAGTTCAACATATTGTTCAATATCTTTAATATCTACCATTAAATGATCTTTCATATCTTCAATTATATTGCTTCGATAATATGGGCAGCCACTTCTTTTATGTGCTTGTTTATTTTCTTTTAGTTCTTCCAAGATCTCACATTCTCTCTTATTTTTCTGAAGATCGAGACATTTTTCATTTATCAATGTTAAGTTATTAAGTTTTTGTACTGTCTCATTGATGCAAAGATTCTGTCGTGAGCCAAGTGACACCACACGAGCAATACTGGAATATGAACTTCTTTGAATTTCTTTAACAAACTGAGAAAGTTGGGAGTGTGTCCTGCTAGAGTAAAATATTTTTAACGTTTCAATTTGTTCACTTTCTTCTTCTTCAATATCTTCATTTTTTTCACTTTTAGAATCATCTTCATCACTAATGTATTCAGTTATTAAATCATCATCATCTGCATCTACTTCATTTATATCATGATTTTCTTTTTCTTTTAGTTCTTGCTGTACAGCTTCTTTAATATGTTTTGCATTTTTGAAAAGTTCATCAAAAACAGGATCATCTTCAATTTCATCCCTTTTCCTCTTAACTCTTCTTCTCATGTTCATAATTCTATTTTCTTGAGTCTCAAGTATATTAAGCTCTTTTCTGACCTGTTTAATTTTTTCGTCATTGGCTTTTTTCTTTGAATGCTCCAGAAACCAATCGAGTATTTTCTCACTGTTTTGTTCATATACATCATCACTAGATTTAGAAGCTGAAGTATTTATAGATTTCTCAGCAGTGTCTAAAAGTTTCTTGAGATCACTTTTCCTTTTGTTTTCAAAATTTTTTAGCCACGTTATAGCTCCACAAATCAAACTCATGGATTTTCCAGTTCCTGTTGGGCTTTCAAAAATGCCTATTTTCGCCTCCTCTAAAGTTTCGTAAAGCTTACTCATGAAATCTTTTTGAACACCGTATGGTTCAAAAGGAAAGGGAAAAGTCACAGTTTTATTTACCCCTGTGTTTACTTCTTCCACTTCCGAAGGTGTGTTTTTTATTATGGACATTTTGTTACTGTTTTGGGGTTACTTCCTAATTTACAATTTGAAGTTACTATTGTTGATATTAACAATGAATTAAACTAGTTGTACTTGTAAGTAATATATCGTTCAGGATTCAAATTACTGTAGTTTAATTTTAAACGTTAATATAGCAGTAATAGTAAAATCATTGTTGGAACTTGGCCTAACATTAAAATACGTCTCACCAAAACAAACTGAAATTATAAAAGTAAATAACGCGAACTTTCTTCGAAAACATATTACCAGAAGATAAAAAGAAAAACATAATTCACAGTAACACAAAATCAAGTCTAAATCTGGCGCGAGATATTTATTTGGACCTCTGTTGGTAAAAGTCTATAAATACAAAAACAATTCCTTGAATAACTGATAACAATATAAACACATTAAACACTTGAAGTATTCTCCAAATTTACTGGTTGCCTAAATAAGTAATCTAGAAAATGAATACATGGTATTCTGTATGTTTTCAACATTTTAACAACAATGGACGTACTCTGTTAAGCGTTCTATGTAAAGAAGATGCACCCAACATTATTTTTTTCTTATCTTATTATTGCGACAAGGCTAATACGAAGTATTTTTCAATGCTGCACAAAATTTCAGTTTGTTTTAAAGATTTGTTGCTTCCAATAACACTTATTGATAAATTAAAGCTTCGATGCTAACACGTATGCTCAATGTTTTGTGTTCTATGATATTTTATAATGCGTGGTGTAATTCATTAAAAATGAGTCAATTAAGTTCCCATAATGAGTATGTAAGCCGTAAAAGCTTTATGAAAATATCATCTTCCTCTTAGTCCACCTGAATTTTAATTATTTTATTGTTATTATGATGGAAGTTTTCTTCAGTCTAAAGTACGTATAAGATAATTTAAAATTTCACACCAGTGTATTATGTACATGGTTCAATGAAATACATAAGAGACAACGTTTTGATTATGTGGCTTCCCAGTGGCACAGCAGAATGTCTGCAGACTCACGCCGCTAGAAACCGGGTTTCAATACCCGTAATGGGTAAAGCTCAAATAGCGCATTGTGTAGCTTTGTGCTTAATTCCAAACAAGCAAATATTTTTTTGTGGTAATTCTGCATTTAATAGTTTTTTTTTCGTTGTCGTGGTTATGACAGCATTGAATAGTTTATGCAGAAATGGGAGGATTGTCTATATATATGAACTCTTTTAATATTTTTTTTACATCGGATTAAATATTTTAGTTGCCTCAGCCTACGTTACAACTTACTTGGTTATCTAACATATGGGCCTGGCATGGCCGAGCGCGTTAAGGCGTGCACTCGTAATCCGAGGGTCGCGGGTTCGCGCCCGCGTCGCGCTAAACATGCTCACCCTCCCAGCCGTGGGGGTGTATAATGTGACGGTCAATCCCACTATTCGTAAAAGAGTAGCCCAAGAGTTGGCGGTGGGTGGTGATGACTAGCTGCCTTCCCTCTAGTCTTACACTGCAAAATTAGGGACGGCTAGCACAGATAGCCCTCGAGTAGCTTTGTGCGAAATTCCAAAAAACAAACAAACAATCTAACATATGTTGTAGAAGAAATTTTACTGATTAACCAAGTTTCAGATGTTATCTACCGCTCTCTCCAACTATGTAGTGAGGTTTCATATCTGGCATGACTTTTCCGTTCTTACGCTGTGCATTGGAGTGAATCACTTCTGATAAACTTGGGCCGCTGCTGAGACATATAGAAAATTCTATTTGATAAGAAGTTTGACAGGTTATTAAACAGAGAGTATTCCGCCATATACTGCTATTAGGGTGTGAAAACAAAATGTAAATGCCAAATTACTAGTTTTAAGAACAGCTATCAGCGTAAGAGATAGAGTACAGAGTAATACAACTGTCAAAAAGCTAATTGTTCTTGCTCTCTCCCAAATTTCAAATTTGTAGTCAGGTTAAGAAAGTTACTTAGGCTGATCCCTTTCACATTTTTCCATTACATGGACAGATAATTATATAGACGTACTTGAAAACAAATATATGCTAGAATGGATATATATAAATCTTGGGTCACGCAATTTGTTCTGTATAATGCATCTGCCACACTTAGAGTTGGTAGAATTTACACCAAGAGCTCAAATAATAGAGATGTCTCGTCAACATAGATTACATCATAGAAATCCAAGTTGCGATTGAATAGTTTTCATGCAGTATTGAGTGTACTGGGTATTATAACTCAAACATCGGACTACAAAAGCAGATGGTGTTTAACAGATTTACTGTTGTGTATTTATTTTAGTGCCTACGCTTGTTTCTGTATAGTTTTCCTTTTGCATGTGACGTACGTTCTTGACTCTTTATAGCGCAAGTCCCGCCTTTTCTCGAAACTTGTAAAGAATTCTTGAAAATGAGAATAAACAATATGTGTTTACGAGAACGTGCTAGATCATTGTTGAAAATTCTAGAAACGTACATGATTAGCGTAAAAAACCGATGCGTCGAGAGACAAAAAGTATTATTATCATTGGTCAACAACAGCCAGTGTGATAAAGGCCTAGAAAGCTACAATTGTGATTAACGTCTATTAATAGGAAAACTGCAGAATTTGACCAGGAAGGTTTATAGATTTTGAATATTACAAACTGTTTAACTTTAATGAATTAACTTCAGACGTTAGAATTTCTTCGAGAACATTAAAATCATAGTCGGGAAAAGCCAGTATGTAAATGTGTAAGGCCAATTAAGCGAGCTAACTTCAACGAGGTGCGACAATATCAACTTAGAATTAATTTGATTGTCATGGACTGGATCGTCGACGAAATATTCAGTTCTAGATTGGATATAAGATTCAGTACTGTCTGTAAGTTTGTAAAATTATTGTGCATAAACCATCATTTGTAATAACCGTTATTATAAAAGTGGATTTTTTCATATGTTGTGTCAAAAAGGAAAATTGTGTATATCAATATTGTCAGCAAATACCATAAGCCTGATACACATTAACAGTTGTTTAGCTCCTACTTTCAAATTCTGGTTACTTGAGATAGTAATACGTCACGTGCATAATATAATAAATCGGAGATTCGTCGGAAATAAATTACAAATCGTAACAGTTGCCATTCAGTAAGTGTTGTTTGTCACGTGAATGTGTGTGTGCATCATTGTTGATTTGTCTTATATTTGCAAATACATAAGATTATGTAATATTATGTGCTTATGTGCACGCGTATTTGTGATGCCCATAATTTTGCCTACTTATATTATTTTAAGTAAATTATGAACAAAAAAAGAAGCAAAAGTATCGGAGAGTAAACATCTATGAAAATAATAAGATACATAACATATTGGAAATAATTATAGATATGCACTATTTATTATTATTATGGCTCTCGATTCCATGAAGGAATCTAGGGCCGCAATCGCTTGCGGATTCATTAACAGGCTGGTTTTTTAATTGAGTAAATTGTTAGCCTAGTGCACAACCCCCATCATGGAGGAGAAACATGAGCCGTCCCTAATTTAGCAGTGTAAGACTAGAGGGAAGGCAACTAGTCATCACCGCCAACTCTTGGGCTGCTGTTTTACCAACGAATAGTGGGATTGACCTTAACATTATAACGCCCTCACGGCTGAAAGTGCGAGCATGTTTAGCGCGACTGGGATGCGAACCCGCGATCTTCGGATTACGAGTCGCACGACTAACACGCTCGGCCATGCCTGGCACATAGATATAAATATATGATACAAAATCAAATCTCAAAAACAATGAGTAATTGAATTAAAAAGGTTAATTTATCATTAGCACAAAACACTATTATAGGAAATACGAAACGAATGTGAATGAGTTGAAAAATGCACTAATATTTGGTGTTCTTTCAACCAAAACAGTACACTTTATTTTTATATACTAAATAAAGCATAGCGTGTGTTCGAGAAACAATACACGATCGTAAATCTGTCATTTCTTATTTGTTCCTTATAAATTTCCACATTCCTCAATGAATCAGCAAGAATTTTCACAAAGTGATATGTGATGACACAAGAAAAGGCACGAAGAGGTGTGGTTGAACCCCCGTTTTCTGTATAAATAAACTTCAATATATGTATGTGCATCTGTATCTTGTATGTTTAACATTTCTTGATCAATTAGCAACAAACTTGATACAGATATATCGGGTGACACGAGGAAAGCCACGAGAGAGGTTGGACGCATCTAATTTTATATTGATAGGGTTCCAGAAAACAGCATGTCTTTCTTTTCAGTATCAATACCTTTATGTATTTTTGTTGCACTTTTAATGTTTATTACATTAAGAAAAATAGAAGTATAGTTTCCTATCCTTTGTTACAAACAAGTTTTGATTTCACTTATCCAATGAATAGGTATTACAGCAAGTGCTACTATAATCTTATCAATTTATGGTCGTGAAATATTATCAGAAATGCTATATTTATTTCGTAATTTATCCAGGTTGTCATTTAACCTTCTCAGTCTCCATGTTAGTTAAGCAGCCTCATTAATATTAATATTGGAACTTTGCCTAAGTAAAGGTATGGTTGCAATGGTCCCATCAACTTATCTTTTTTACTATCCAGGTATCATTTCACCAAATTTGTTATGTACTTTGAATCACTATGTTGCTAGAAGGTGAGTTTCTGCCCAATAAGTCAGGTTCTTGAATACTTGACACGATTCGTAAAAATATTTTTGTACTTTGGTATTTGTAGATAGTAGGGGGTTTCCAACAACATTAAATAGATAGATGAATCTGCAATAACAGTAGAGTTTATGAGAGTTTCATGAGAAAGATAATTTGACTGATTTATCTATTTATTGTGAAAATAATCAATCTAGTCATATTGTAAACAAATAAACAAAATCTTCATTTTCACCGTAAAAAGAAAAGCAACGCAAGTACTCATGTTTGATAAGTAGCGGCATTCTTTCCTTTAGAGTGCTTAACATAATTGTCTTGTTTATATAAGAATTGCTTATTGCAAAACCTAGCACGATCATCTTTAAAAACAGCAAGTCATTTCAGTATATAAACTGAAAAGCTCACTTTACCTTACAGCAAATAGCATTATCTCGTAAGCTTTGTTCCCTGACAGCATTGGCTGGCTGTTATGTTCATCAACATCATACTCAGCTAAAAAAGAATATTCCAGTTTTAGCTTTGTTTGTTTGTTTGAATTTCGCGCAAAGCTACTCGAGAGCTATCTGCGCTAGCTGTCCCTAATTTAGCAGTGTAAGACCAGACAGAAGACAGCTGGTCATCACCACCCACCGCCAACTCTTGGGCGACTCTTTTATCAACGAATAGTAGGATTGACTGTTACATTATAACGCCACCCTGGGGGTTAGAGCGAGCATGTTTAATGCTACCGGGACTCGAACCCGCGACCCTCGGATTACGAGTCCAACGCCTTAACGAGTTTAGCCATACCGGGACCAGTTCTAGCCTACTCAACTCTTAGATTCCCTATCCAAGGGTGGATTGCTCCCAGTTGCTAAATGTCTTCAAGCTTAAAACGCAAGAAACTGGGTTTCTATATCCGTGGTGAGCAGAGCACAGATACCCTATTGTGCAGCTTTGTGCTTAAGTACAAGCAATCACAATATAATATTGAAATTTCTTTGCAAGAAGACGAAACATCACCAACTAAAGAGAGCAAGGAAATTAAGTAACTGAAACAAAACAATGTCAGCAGAAAAACAAATTATAAAAATAAGATTTCTATATCATTATAGAGGGTAGAAACACATAATATGCCTGTTGGTTACAGTAGCTATTATAAATTCAATTTTGTTTGGATCCTCAACAGCAATGGCTGAGATGCAACCCCAAACTTGTACTGGTTCCCAGTCACGCTTCACTGTTAATGTTGTACATTAACAATCATATATTCTCCTCTCTACCATGTTGCGTATTATAATTTATCCCAGACGAGCCTCCAATTTATTATGTAGCATAATAACTACAAATTTGGATTTGAATTTAAAAGTTAATTAATGTTAACAAGTATCAGATTTATAATATTCGCCAACAAGATTGATACAATAATTTTCTTTTTAACAGAAATACGTTTTAATAGACAAAAAAGAAACATTACATTTTATGATAACGGTTATTACTAACAGTAATCACAAATGATGATTTATATACAAGAGTTTTACAAACTATACTGATTCTTCTATCTTTTCTAGAATTGAATATTTTATCAATGTTCACGAGGATCAAATTAATTCTTTGTTGATACACTTATATACTTCTTTTGACGGTTGGATAAGTTTGAAACATCCGTAAGTTTTCACTGACGACAGTATCCAATGTCCTCGAAGAAACCCACTTTCATTTGCTGAAGTTTATGATTTGTAATGCTCGAAATGTATAAATATCCCTGGTCCAATTCTGTAGTTTTCTGATAATAGGTGTTAATTACAATAATAGTTTCCGTTGCCTATAGCACTTTGACTACAGTTGACCAATAATATTCTCTTTCTCAGTGAGTAAGTTTTATATAATTTAACGCGAGTTTAGAACGTTCACCAAAGCTCAAACACGCCAAACTTTCCGTAAAACAAATATTGTTGATTCTCACTCTCAAGAACCTTCTACAAATTTCGAGAACAGGCGGGACTTGCGCAACATACTATCGGGATTATACGTCACATGCACAAAAGAAAGCTGTACTGAAACAAACGTAGGTTTAAAATAAACGTTTAACGGTAAATCCGTTATTACCAACACTCAAACTACCATTGGTTTTTGCAAATACTTTGAATTTGTGTTCATCTATAAAAGGCTAGTGGTGAATGACAAACTTTATTAACCGAAATGGTTGATTCCCTGTAAACACCGATAATAATTATCGCTGTTTTCAATTATTCCAACTATCCAGTGATCAAACTGTTTCCATTGTGACTTTTAATTATTATTTTCAGTTAATTCAAATTTTAGTTTAATCGATCACTTGTAAAGAAAATAATCAACTAATAAAATAGATTTTTGTCATTATTATTATTTTCGATCATTAAAACTATTCCAACAAACTGAAATATTGCCTTTATGCTTGTTTGTTGTTAAACACAAAAATGCACAGAGTTACGTTTGCTGTGCTTATTAAAGTATTTAAACCCTGTTTTTAGCATTTTGTTTTTAAATCACGGATAACAATGAAAGTGTTTTATTTTTCCCTAGTCATCTCATGAGAGTAATCAATTAGATGAATGTAATCAGTAATTGAACAAATTCCATTAAAAGCCCAATCCGTACCTTTTTTTTTTTTAAGTATAATGTCCACTTCATCCTTTTAGTTTGGTTATTTCTTCTAAATATTAGATTTTGAACAGTTCCGTTTCTTTTAAGGTCTCTTTATAATAATATACTCTAGAGCAGGGGTCACCAAACAACGGCCCTCGAAGTTATTTTGTCCGACCCGCCAGCAGCTCGCCACTTGGAAATAAAGAGTGACATTTCATCAAATGTCCGACTGTCATAACAAAATAAATCACACCGATGGTCGCTTTAAGCTGGCAAACACAAGATGTTATGATAAAAAGAAACAAGACTGTCACGTGCATATCTAACCAATAGGAAAATTTTTGGGCCTGGCATGGCCGAGCGCGTTAAGGCGTACGCTCGTAATCCGAGGGTCGCGGGTTCGCGCCCGCATCGCGCTAAACATGCTCGCCCTCCCAGCCGTGGGGGTGTATAATGTGACGGTCAATCCCACTATTCGTTGGTAAAAGAGTAGTCCAAGAGTTGGCGGTGGGTGGTGATGACTAGCTGCCTTTCCTCTAGTCTTACACTGCAAAATTAGGGACGGCTAGCACAGATAGCCCTCGAGTAGCTTTGTGCGAAATTCCAAAACAAACAAACAAACAAGGAAAATTCTTCTTTCGTCCTTGCTGCCGTTTATTCATATCGAGGCACTTATCTATGAAAGCATTAGGATTTCGAAAACAAGTACAGACGTAACCTTCGTCCTATCGACTTGTCTTGTAAATTCAGTGGCCTAAGGTTCCCGCTTCAGCAAGCTCATTTCTCTTAGTAGTCGGGTTATGCGCTTTTCGTAACTCGTTTTTAGGTAAGTGTCGTGGCAAACGTTCGTTTCAATATATTTTGTGTGTGCGTTCTTGGACCAGTACAATACTTTTCTTACAGCGTTCTGTGTTTTTCATTTTCAGATCCTGTTTCTTTTTTCACCCATCGTTATGGCTGCTTTTAAAAGAAGAAAAGTGGACTCAGAGTGTCGTGCTTTCAATGAAGAATAGGGAGAAAAGTGCTTATTTGTGGAAACAAAAAACCAGAAAGCTACTTGTGTGATATGCACCGAAAGTATCGCCGTTTTAAGAGTACAATTTTCGGCGTCACTATGAAACAAAACATCTATCAACATATTTGAAAATTTCAGGAAAGTTCCGTTCTGAGAAATTTGAATCTATGAAACGTGTTTTTAAATCTTAAAAGAATCTCTTCACGAGAAAGTTTGCTGAAAATGAATCTGTCACTCGTACAAGTTACAAAATAGTGGATGGGATGGCAGAGCGAGGAAAACCTTTTACTGACGGCAACTTCGTCAAATAGTGTATGATGGAAGCAGCAAATGAGCTGTGTCCTGAAAAAGCCAATTTGTTTGAAAGTATCAGTGGGGCTGATAAGGAAAGAGTTGGAAGATCTTCAGCTCCCAAGTGCTCTGTTCATAGACTGCATCATACATCAGCAAGCACTCTGTGGAAAAGACTTAGATATTTCTTGCGTACTGAAACCAATCATTTCTGCAGTGAACTTCATTCGGGGTCATGCACTTAATCATTGCCAGTTCAAGGCGTTTCTTGAAGAAATTTTTTCGGATTTATGTGACTTGCCTGTGATAACACTGTGAGGTGGCTCAGCTGCGGTAAAGTCTTGTCTCGTTCTTATAAGCTGAGAAGAGAAATAGATATATATCTTATTGAGAAATATAGAGATGATCCACTTCTGTCGGATCCAACCTGGTTGTTAAAGTTGTCACTTTTGGTTGACATCACATCCTACATGAATGAATTGAACTTGAAACTTCAGGGGAAGAATATCCTTGTCTGTGATCTCTATAGAATCATTAAAGGATTTCGGAGAGAGCTGTCATTGTTTGAAGCACATTTGGAAGGAGGTCATAGATTTGCAAGGAAATCACTTGTTGAAAGCAAAACACAGAGAGGGGCAACTTATTGAATTTTACAGCTGCATACCTGAAGATGATTTTCCAAAAGTGAAGCAGTTCACATCTGGTATGACATCAGTGTTCGGAACAACTCATGTCTGTGAACAAGCATTTTCAAAAATGAAGTATGTGAAGTCAGTACATCGATCGAGGTTCACTGATGAACAGTTAAAAGCAATTCTAATGATTGGATGCAGCAATTCAAAACCGAACATTGAAGATATTTTGAAAGCCAAACGCCAATTTCATAAATCTCACTAACTTTTTTGCGGCTTTGTGAATTTCAGATATTTACTCACTATGTGTGATGTGGCAATTGTTTTTGCTAATGTCACCTTCTTTGATAACCTTTTGGTAAATAAAAATGTTGGTTGTATTTTTGTTTGTTTTTTATTATATGTGTGTATTGCTTGCTACTTCCACATGACTAATGTGGCATCCTAAACCTAGTGTTAAGTCTTTTACACAGCTTTCGTTCTAACTTATAAGTATTGAACATAACGATCATGCGGCCCGCGATTTTTATTCCCCAAGTAATCTGGCCCCCTGTGAAAAACGTTTGGTGACCTCTGCTCTAGAGGCAATATTCGCATCTGTACTTACAAACTGATAGGCCATGTTACTGGAGAGATACCTGCTGGATTGTCGTGTAATCGCATAAATGAGCGTGTCCTGGGTTACAATACGTTTGAAAAATTCGGGTATTTTATCTCAAACACTCCTGTTATAAACCATACCAGTGGCAGAGAGTAATATACTCGTGTCAAAACTTTAATTGCTGTTTGTTTGCAACATGAAACTTCTGTTCTATGAGGCACGAATATATTCACATTTTTACTTGTTGAAATAACATAATATAACTGTCTATGTTTCTACAGGCGTTATGATTGTGTGACACTGTCTGCTTGGTTGTATTACAGCCAATCACAGTTCAAGTTATCAACGTGTGAATGTGTTATGGTGTATTTCATATTGGTGCAATAAATGAAAATCAATCCTATACTTTGTGTTTCATGACTATTTTCTTATCTGTTTTCATAATTATTTCCAATACCATTATACAAAATAAATGGTGTAATAATTATTAATGATCACATGAAATCAAAATAGTATTTTTTGCCATGCTTAATAGTTTACTTGTTCCTAAACTTAAGTATTGACATATTGTTTTTCATCAAACGAAATATAAGTTGTTAAAACTGAACCACATTAAAGGTGTACCAAATATTTTCATCACTTGTGATGAAGGAATGTGTTTAATAGATACCCTGAAAGAAAGAGCATTGTTATCAAAGACAATTACAAATTCTTGAAAAAGGTGTTCAAAGAATCTATTATCGAAAAAATTGTCTGATACCAAGAAAAACTGTGACAACCAGAATTGAGGTAGACTGGGAAAAAGATGACAAATATTTAAAATGCAGTAGACGTCAGATCATTTCCCATTAGTTCAGTTATACAACAGGGGTAAATATTTTACTATCTGTAAATGTACTAAAATAAAGGCTTCACTAAAACAGTCATGACAGAGCTTAGGCCATTTGATTGTTGCCTACTATTTCCTTTGCCTTAATGCTATACTTATTTACTAATGGACAATGTTTTTTTCCAAAATATTAATGAAAGTAACCACTAAACTTGTATTGTCCAAAATAAATTTAACTGAGCTTATTCTAGATAAATTTGAACGTAACATTCACCACTTCTAACAACTGTGAACCAGGTGTACACCAAAATCAACAGACTAATAAAATAAAACAAATTTCAGTATCTTTTGGTCCTACGTCATTCTGAATATATGCTATTATCGTGGAAAAAGTAGCCTTATATTAGATGTGGGTGAATGGGTCCTAAAAAAAAAGCCAATCAGTATATTTCCACCGCGAGAGGTTGAATGATGAGGGTAGAGGTGGGTGAGATAACTTTTAATAGACGTTGAGGAAGGTTGAAAATATTAGATTTCTGTTTTTAAGTAAATCAAGGGTGGTTAGTGATATTGGATTTCTGTATTTTAAATAAAGCGAGGGTGGTTGATGATATCAGATTTTTATATCTTGAGAGTTAACTATCATGCCCATATCCATCTATAGGCAGTGAGTGGTAGTGAGATCTGGGATGTGTAGGTTCTTGCACTCATTTCCTAATCTCTCATTGAATTTGCAACTTCTTTACTAGTTTTGCATCTGTTGTTTTTCTTGTGTCAGATAAATGGAATATCCTAATGATTTTTAGTTCTACGGCAACAGAAATGTTGTATTTTCACATAATAATAAATGCGTGTAAATATATGTATGTTGCTCATATAAACTGCTACTCAAAAGTGCAATTTCAATTCGTGTACGTAATACACTCTGAGATCAACCAGCAACTTCTTCATCAACTTTAACTCAAAGTTATTCCTATGTATATTTATCACTACAAACCAACAATGCCCAGTCTGTAAAACTGAATTGACCACTAAATCTTAGGGCAAAAGTTGATTACTTCCCAAACACACACACACCACATCATCATTTATGTCCAATATGAACTCCTTTAGTTTTCTATAGCCAGAATGATAGCCTACTTTGGTCCTTCTCGCATATACTAAGGAGTTAGACAGAATTGTTCATGTTGTGTCTGTTTTGTTGTGAAACAAGAGATGGACAGCTTCTTTTGTAGTAGTCTACCGGTCTACAATCAAAGCAGGTGCTTTCGTCCTTATTTCTAGATTACTGTCTTGAAGGATGGTTTGCATCAGATTTTGAGCTATAACTATCATGAGTAACTCTGGGAGGCTTTGGTTATCTTTTGATGTATAATGTAGTTGTGCCAAGATTTCAGGCTGTACATATTACTCGATAGTCTATGGAGAAGAACATGATACATGCACAGGCTGAGATACAACCAGGGTAAATGCTACAAGTGCTACTACTATAGGTTTCTACCTGTCTCACAACTTGCTCAAACTCGGTTTCCACAGTTACTGTTACCATTACGTTACAGATGTTTTTAACACTGAGGTAACATCATTTTGGTCGATAGTCTTTCCATGAACTTATTGTTGAGAATACACATCCTTGTCATCTGTGACCATACGGTAAGATATGCTTTTCCATCTAGATGACGCTAAGTTTTTTATGAACAGTCTAGTTCTTAATGTATTTCCCTTTTAAGCTTTTAATTTGGCATAATGGAGAGCTTGGTTCTTCACTGGGTTGAAATGTTGACATAACACGACTGCAACTGTTTTTCAGTCTTTGATCATCCAAATCTAGCTATTTGAAACAGTAACTGAAACACTCAGGATACTACAATGAAAGTGTGTTTGTGCCAAATTAATTCTACATTGGGGCAACTGCTTGGCACATATTTCTGAACAACATAAAAATTAGAAACAGTATAAAATTGTCCTATTTCCGTGCAATCCTAAACTTCTCCATGACCAACAGTGTTTCGAGCGGGATGTGTTTCCTTACGGCTTTTCTCAATAACTTTTTAATAACTACTGTTCCTCAAGCCTATGAGACAGCTTTGCTTATTATACTTTGTCTTCTGTTAGTTCCTCCAGCCTCTTTCAACTAAGCACAAGTGATGACAACTAGGGATGGGTTATTTTGCCTGAAATGATAACAGCTTGGATGTTCCAGTCTCAGAATCACCAACCTGCAAGTCATCACATCGACCTTTAATTTCCGTGCTTTCTGTAGATTAAGGATAACATTTCAGGGATAGGTTATAGTTAAAAGCTCTGAAAGTCTCAAAATGTAGTTATACTACCTGAGCTTATGACTAAATACAAATCACAAACATTGCTCCTTGCAACAGAGGTAAATCTTGGTATTTGGGAGAGGATTTCTTCTAGGTTTTGCTGTTCATTATGATTTATCTCAATAATGAATTCATTCCTTTGCACAGGAAAGTTCAGCAACACTAAAGAGAAAGAATCATCCACAGAAAACAACGCTGGAGAACTCTCTTAGACTTGTGTTAATGTGTTTTGAAACACTTGAAGTCTTTCTCTTCCTTATTTTGGTTAATAGCATAACCAAGAATTGTGATATAAATGAAATTTGACCATTCTCAAATGAACATATAGTGGTTAATTCTTAGAGTTATTAAGAATTAGTTAAATAAGTGCTGTGAACCAATTTATATATTTACATCTACAAATGAAGTAAGCTTTCCATCTCTTGTATTCTGGACTGAGCTCGACTCAGTGGATTTCGTGTTGTTACAAAATCCACTGTCTGCGCTTTGGAGCCTTTGATGTATCATGAAAACGACAGACAAGTAGTACTAGTCAGCCTAAAAATGTAGCCTAAGAGTTTTTGCTTTATATCTAGCCTATCATTTGAAAATTAAGTTTTTTTTTGTTTTTAAATCATCTTAGTAATGATACTGAGAAAAGCTACAGGTACTTTTGTTGTATACACATAGACTTGAATGATAAAAGAGTAAATGAAAGCAATTTGTAAATTTCTTTCTTTCCTCATGGTACATTGCATCATTGAACGTAATATGATCAGAATCAGATGAAAAAAAATTAGTACCTCTGGACACAACCAAGAAGAAGTCAGATTTGCTAAAGAATTACATATACACACCTTAGTTTTTTCAGAATGATACAAGAAAAAACCTCAAATCAAGTGAATACTTGAAAGGAAAGCTAGATAATTGAAAACTGTTAGGAAGAGTAATTTACTATTAACTGGAGTACAAAGCCAACGAAGTGTAAAATATTCTGCAATGATAACTGTTTCTCATCAGTAGTTTTTCTCAGCCCTGTCTGTTATGAGAGAGCAAACATATTAAGAAGTACAAAAATTTGACATTTTTTGTGTCAGTGGTATTCAACTAAATGTCAATAAACATGAATGAAACCAAAAGTGATAATACAACACCAGTTATAGAAACATGAATCACTGGAATTGTAATACGTTTTATGGTATCACCACAGAGTGTAAAGTGCTTATTTTTTGTTATATAGTTTAGTCACACTCTAAAGACTTAATATTTTATTACACATAATAGGGGACACATGTAATATACTTATCCGATTTTGAATATTTTAACATAGTTACTCAAAGGTTAACCATCTGCAATTTTGAACTGACAGACAAGAAAGAAGACAGCAAGTCAACAGCACCCACTAACAATTTTTTGGAGTATTCTCATCTGACTGAATTGCAGAATTCATCCATTGTTTTTATTATGCACCCACGGTCTCATCACGCAAAGCATAATATGTTTGCAATAACAAGATGAGAACAACAGACCCGCAGTCTAAGCCAGTGGTCAATGGTTCGGTCCATGTAATATGCACAAAGTATAGATATAACATTTTCATAATAAAGGAAATGAACAAACCTTTACTCAAATAATATTTATTAAAACTCCAGTATACATATCTGTACCAAATTTTACATTCAAAACCAACAGCTAATTTTAACCTTTGTTGCATTGATCATATCACTGTACAATCAAGTTATTGAACAAGCCTTGAATAACATAGTTAAAACAAGTCATTCGGAAATATTAGGTTGCTAAAGAAAGATTCATGGAATGTAGATCCATGAACATACTGACAATATGGAAGGTAAGAAACACACAAACAAATGATAATTATTCATTTATGTATTGCACAATATCAATTTAGGTAAATATATACATTTAATTGTTTGTTTGTTTTTTGGAAATTCGCACAAAGCTACTCGAGGGCTATCTGTGCTAGCCGTCCCTAATTTTGCAGTGTAAGACTAGAGGGAAGGCAGCTAGTCATCACCACCCACCGCCAACTCTTGGGCTACTCTTTTACGAATAGTGGGATTGACCGTCACATTATACACCCCCACGGCTGGGAGGGCGAGCATGTTTAGCGCGAAGCGGGCGCGAACCCGCGACCCTCGGATTACGAGTGCACGCCTTAACCCGCTCGGCCATGCCAGGCCCTATACATTTAAACATAACCTTCCATTAAATATGATAGCTTTATTACTGCAAAAAGCCCATATAAAACATCAAAGTATTGTGTTTATTTCACGACCTATGTGAATTAATTTTGTCAGTTTATGAAATTTTCCTGCTTCAAATTAACAATAATTTCAATTCCTGTGAATCATTCTTTGTTTTTTTCACACTGCAAAATACTCATTCCTCAATGTAATGGGGCCATTAGTGTTTTCAAAATGGTTACATTCTTTCATCGATTTTTCGTGAAAGAAAATGCTAAATGTAAGTTTTCGCTCTTCTATGTAAAATATTTTCTCAACCCAAATGTGCAGTTTTTGCATATATATTTCTTTACAAGTGGGTTTTCTCTACATCACTGGATTAAACTAGTTTTGGGGAATATCAGCTTTCACTATTAATCCAATGACAGGCAACAGGAAAAAGATACAATTAGGCCCATTTTTAAAGAATTTGTTTTGATCAATATGACTTAAATTTATTGTGTTTTTTTTCACTGAGTGATACTATTAAACATAATCAATTATATAAATATATTCAGAATGTAATGGTCATATTCTTTTCTGTTCATTTTTACAACTGAAGATGTAGTGGCAGAATGCTCACCATCTTTTATATTTTATAATGAATCAATCACATTTTAACAGCTTCTTTCTCAAAGACTCTTTTTACTTTAAATCTCTTTTTATCAACTAAATCATAAAACCTTAATGGCCAGTTTTGATGTAATCTCCCTCTTCACAGAAGTCCCAACAACTGAATCCTGCAGATAGATTTAGAACTTTACATCCAAGACCCCAACCCACCGATACACATCCCCAGCAACCAATGAGTAACCTTTGTAGAATTCATTATACAAGAACACCTGGTTAAAATTATGTTGCACAAGAGCACCTGGTTAAAACTATGCTATACAAGAACACCTGCTTAAAATTACAATATGCAGTAAAAAGTATCAATCCAATAATATAAACTGGTCTAATTAGAAAGCTGGTTACATTTTATGAAATATTCTGTCTAGTTATATTCCACGTGTTTACAATTGAAAGTACATTACATGGTTTGAATCACTTTTACTGAAAGTGAATTTTATGGTTAAAGGGGGAGGAAGATGTATTGGTAAAGTTTGTTTTGAATTTTGCACAAAGCTATTCAAAGGTTATCTGCACTAGCTGTCCCTAATTTGGCAGTGTAAGACTCGAGGAAAGGCAGGTAGTCATCACCACCCACCGTCAACTTTTGAGCTACTCTTTTACCAACGAATAGGGTGATTTACCGTAACTTTATAACGCCCGATGGCTGGAAGGGCCGAGCATGTTTGGTGCGACAGGGATTCGAATCCGTGACCCTGATATTACGAGTCAAACGCCTTAACCCACCTGGCCATGCCGTGCCTGAAAATGAAGGACAGCTAGTGCATATGAACCTACGTGAAGTTCAACAAACAAACTTTCGTGTTTGTGAGCAGCTGAATAAATCATTCTGAGACTTGAGTGAAGACTCTATTCCCAGATTATTTAGATCTAGATTCAGTTTAACTTTGTAATACATTTTCAGTTGAACGTTTAATTGTAAAGCACTATAGGTGAATAGTGTACCTTGGAAAAACACGTTGTCACACGAAACGAAAGGCGTCATGCGTAATTTGAATTACTTTAAGCTTTTCGTTGAGTCTGAAAGGTGGAAGTCCGAGCAAAATGTATTATGCTTTTATTTTGTTTTTTTCAGGGATCAAATGGTCAAAGGATGCGCATCACTAAAGAATGATATTTATGAAAGTTCCAATATACGAGTTATTTTGATGGACTTTTCATTCATTAGTCGGATTATATGGTGAAGGTGCTACCAGTAACGTTTTTTATTCAATGCAGCCACGGAAAAAGACCGCCGATCAATATCGTGATATTCCGCCAACCCGGAGTACTTTCGTGAACTACCCACTGCCATACACACGTGCTTTATCCACAGTGTTTACTGTTTAGCGTAACATAACACTTCCGATTTTACATTTACTATATCCTTAAAATTAAAATGTGTGAAGGGAAAGGTTTTCTATTTATATCATCATTTTTAAGAACCCACATAACTGCCCTGACTTTTCATGAGAATGTACTTCTAGTTGGTAAGTTTTAGAATATATGTAGTTAGTTTCTATGTACTAATTATTATATACTGTATAGCCCAGGAATGCAGAAATAAGTTAAGAAAATTAAAAATTCTGAAATTGGCTTCAGTTTGTCAAGTTGTATAAATTTTATTGTAGCTTTACAGGTAAATTATTATAGCTAAGGACACTGGGTCATAATCAACGTAAATTTTGCCAGGTATTTCTTTGTTTTGCTCTACTTTGTATTGATACCATGAAATCTGAAGTTGAAAACTTACAAAATTGGATCATACCATAACTTTGATAAACTTTGAAACAACATGTTGTCAGGAAAGGGAATCATCCTTTCACACCCATTGAGTTTGCTTGTGAAAGGAAATGTTGATGCTTGATTTGGGGAAATAGGTACGTATGGCGAGGGAATTAATATTACAGAAGTAAATAAAACAAATAAAAAGAGAGAGAGAACTGCTCCAAAGAGGGTAAAGTAGGAATATTCTAGGTTTACCAAGGTACACAATGAATGAGAGAAGTTGTAGGGTCAAGAATTTGAGGAAGTCAGATCTGAGTCACACAAAAGTATCCACTATAGGTTTCTTTATATGGATGTTGAGGATGTGGATTAAAAGACCCTAAATTTTCTAAATCAGCATACACTGTCAGCTTACAAAAGTTACAGAAAGCTTATTTCTACTGGAGCACACTTGAAATCATGGAGAGGAACTTTCATAACAAAGCATGTTTGTTGTGATGGGGAGTAACTTGCTTAACAAATAAGTTCAGGATGTTATAAAAAGAAAAGATAACAAAAAGTCAGAAATGGAAATTATGTTTGGAGTATCCTTTAGAGTAATTGGTGTTGGTAATGGAAGATTAAGCATAATCAACAGCCTTGAAGTTTTAAGGAAATAAATCATTAAAAAGTTTTCCATAGATGTGAGTGATAAATTTTAAGCAATGTGCAAAGATAAACTTTATACTAGATAAAAGAAGGCTATTTGGCCCATTCAGGTTACTGGGCAATGAAACAGGCTTAACTTGCATTTAACCCTTTCACATCCATTGAGTTATTGAACAAAAGCTTTAAGGAATTCAAAATACCAAACTTACCACACCATCTGTCAAATCATTCCATAAATTGATAAATTATATAGAAAATTAATTTCTGACTAAATATTCTCATGAACCTATGATTCTGCATTGAATAATTAAATTTTTATGGCTCTAATTTTTAAGGTGTAATCTCTAACCTTATCTTTCCAATAAAATTGCTATAAACAGTTTATTCAAGTCTTCTAGCCCTTCTATGGTTTAGGGGAGAACAATCACAAGTCTCTTAAGAGTTTAACATTTCAAACTAGAAATGAGTTTGGTAGTTTATTTCTTAAATTTGCAAGAAAAAATCTTTTATGTAGTAAAAGGACCAAAAGTGAGAACACCATAATTTCATACATTTTGATAATAACCTTCCTACTTCAGAATTAAAAATTGTTTGTAACATATCTTGTAATTCAGTTGTTGTTTTTCTTTTTAACAGTTTCAGACAATCATCTAAAGGTTTGAGATTTGTGCCAGAATCACATCCATATTTTATATTTTACATTCTTCAGAACACTAATATTTCTCTCATACAAAAAAGGTATTTTCATATCACAAATACACTGCTTTACATTTATTATTGAAACTTATCATGTTAATTGACTCAGCAAGACTATTTAAGTCCTTGTTTATCAAGTAAATGTTGTATGTTTATGAATAAACAGGTAAATTGAATCAAAATACTGAGCATATTAAATGAAGAGAAGAAATGATTACCCATTTTAAGTTTAATTGAAGCAACTTCTATATTAAAGCTTTTGGGAAACTCAATTATTTTATTAGGGACTGTTTCAGTTACTTTTAATGGTAAAGGAAATGTTTTGAACATCAGAAATTGTGTTGTGAGGTTGGAAAATGGGATGAATAAATTGATTAGTAGAACTGTGTGTTTTCTTATAGCAAAGCCATATTGAGTTATCTGCTGGATTAGTGGTACTGTTTGAGAAAATTAAAATAACTATAAATCTTAATATTAAATACCATCTACTTTACCAATACTTGGTTAAATGAAGATTATAAAAATGTTGTTTTAGGTTTGAAAGTCTTTTACAGAGGCTCTTTCAATTATCTCAGTAGATAGAACTGCACAGGTGTGATCTGAATTTCTAACTCAAGGGCTGATCTTTCCAAACATCTTTATATGTTGGAAATTAAAATTGAATGTTTAATGTATAAACCTTTAACATAAAAATTATATGTTAAAATGCATTGTTACCAATGGCAGGAAACATTTGTAGGTACTGTAATCAGTCAGTAAGTTTAGTTACCTCATCTCTAATACTGATTTATTTGTGATAAATAAAGTTAAGAATGAATAAATATCCTTAGTATTTTTCACACACACTACTACTTACCAACTTTTTTTGCAAATAATACATCTAAGTATATGAAAAATTTGGCATCCTGAAATCGGGCCAGGTCAATAATTTAAATCTTTCATCATCTACGATATCATTAAAAAAAGGAGAAATGTAAATGTGTTTGTAAAAGTGAGCTCAAACCTTTTGAATGAAATGCATTGGAAAGAGATTGATTGTTGTTTCTGAATGATAGAGGGGAGAAGATGTTTATTTGCATTTTCAGTAAGATGCTATACCAGAATTTTGATGTTTATGGGAAAATATAGACAAGCTAGTTATAGTGATAGTAAGAAAGACTTATTATTTGTAGGAAATTCATTAGGATAGTCTATCTTCACTGGGTAAGATAATGACTTTTGAAGGTTGTTGATTTTTCTTCCTCATCTAGCATGTAAAAGAACCTACTAGAGAAAATGTTGTTTTAGATATTTTCTTTATAATAAGTAGGAAGCAGTTAGACAGTTAGTAGTGTGAGAACACTCGAGCAATAGCAGTTATAGCTATTAGGATGATTTTTGGGATGGAAAAATTACCTTAGAAGTAGGTTAAGATTTTTTAATTTTTTTTATAAAAAAAGTAGGAGATGATTTTATTTAAGTTTACTTTTTATTTAAATTTTGTGTATAATTCACTTGAAACGTGCAACAGAGACTTCCAGTTTCTTTGTTTTATATTCTAAATATTTTAGGAACAAAGGACACAAGTATGAGATTTGAAAAAGACAGTGTAGGCTCCAGATAAACAGTTTTTATTTTTCTAACAGAGTGACCTTGGAATGAGTTGCATCAACAGCAACAAAGACCAAAGAGGGGAATTAATGATTTCTTGAAAAATTAAGGAATGGTTTACAATATTTTACTTTTTCTTTCTAAAGACAACCTTGAGGGACCAAATGGACCCTTAACAGTCATATTGTTAAGATAAAACCATGTTGTAACTTTTAAAAAATCTGGTTTTTTACAATACAGTGTAATTTGAAAAGGAAAGATCATTGAGAATTTTAATTAAACTTGGGATTTTTTTTTTAATTTATTCAGACCACATGTTTAAAGCCTCAGCATTCACTTTGTTTGCATGACTGTTAAGGATACCATTAAAGCTACTTAAGTGATTTAACTTAACATTTAATGGACAGCAAGAGGCCTGTTAGTCTATTGAAGCTGACCCAACTGCTACAAAAAAAGAAGATGAATTGTGAAAGTATGAAATTTACCACAATGATTTGCTTTGAAATGTTGATATAACATAATTGTTTTATGAAAATATTATTTGTCTTTTTGCTTTCCTGCAATAGTTTTTGGATCTGTTGAGATAACTTATCCACCATACTCCTACAGATAACTTTTTAACAAGCCTTCTGTGTGAGCCTTATTAAATGCTTTCTTAATATTGAAATATATCAAATCCATAATTTATCTTCAACATAATTAGTTACCTCAGTCAAAAAAAAAGTAAGAAATCTGTCCCTGATCATTTAAATATTTATTAAGCCTTCACTTAAATTTACTTCATCCACCACATTTGAAAACAACCTATTACAAAGGTCAAACAGCCTATTAAAAAAAATCTGGTTTAGTTGAAGATAACTCCCACTTTTGTTTACTGCTTACATTTACACAATATATCCTGACTTCCTCATCAGTAAGTATTGAAAATAATAATGCATCAGTACCATTAATTTTTACAATAATCTCAAACACCTTGGTCAGATCTCTTCTATCTCTTCTTTTATTAAAAAGAAATCATTCAGAGATTTAAACTTTTCTTTACATGGTAACCTTTTGTCATAGGTATCATCTTAGACACCATCCTTTGAATTATTTCCAAGTCCTGCTTAGGAGAAGGAGCTCCAGAATAAAACAACACTTCAAATGAGTCTTAAGAAATGTTAACCTTTTTAGACATTTTAAAAATATTTATATAAATAAAACACAAAATAATATTCATCTTACCAATAGAAATATCTTGTTTTGTGTAATTCATGTAGCAGAAATATTAAAACTAAAATCTAACTAACTTTAACAAATGTTATTGTATGAAAATGCAGAAAAAAACTTAAGGTGGTTATAGGCTAATTTTGAGATCTCATTCATAATACAGTGTGGCCCAAAACTTACGTGATTTCATATTATAATAATTAAATAACTAAATCATAGTCACCATGCAGCTTTCAATTTCCTATATCCCAATGTAAATTATTTAACTGCCTTTCTTTTTCCCACTCCAGTGAATAGTGTTACCTCATAAAATGCTAACAATGCAAGAAAACATTCAGTGTGATGTGCCAATTCTGTGGCCTCTGCATTTGCCAAACATCACTCCACTAGACCTTTTGAGGGTATGTTAAGAACATCATATATCTCCTGCCTATAACAAATATCATGGACAATGGATACTATAACCACTATAACTATGGGAATGTTGCAGCAAATGTGAACTGAAATCAGGTATCAGTTAGATGTACTGAGAGATACTGATGATGCACACATTGAAATCTACTGATGTCAGTAAAAACTGTTTGAGTTGGGCTAGATGTTGAAAACTGTATGATTATATTTCTTTAGGTATTAATACTTCATTTTTAAAATAAGTATAATTTCGACCACCCTGTATTGTAAGTATTTTAATCATTAATTATTTTTGTGTGTGTGTGTTCTGGATAACACTTAAGCTCATGAAATCAGCATAATAGTAATACAGTGATTATTTTTAGGTGCTATCTTCTTAGGTCAAAGGTTTTCTGTTGTCTTTCTTTAACATACACATCTTAAATATTTGTATTCATATAGAATTTTTTTGTTAAACACTGAGTAATAATGATACGAGAAATTTTACTTAAAGGTTGTAAATGTCTATGTTACGTAGATCTAACTTTAGTCACAAATCCAAGTTGAATAATCACAGCAAACACTTGATCTTTCTCAAATAACTGACTCTCTTCTTTTGAAATAAAACTAATGTCTGACTCCTTTTCTCTCTTGCATCTTCGTCTGTTTATATATTGTAGGCCTAGACCCCTCGAATAACTGCAAAATTTCTACAGATCTCCAGAGCAATCTGCACATGTCCGTTCTTGCACGAGACTACACGTCTAGACACGTAGTCACCAGCACTTTATTTACAAACATATGATTGGTCTACTTAATTCAAGAAAATTCTAAATGTTACCCTAAATGAATAACAACATATTTTATTAGTTTAAACTTCGAAACAATAATATAAATATGGAAACATAGATAATAGAAATGAAAATCCAAACACAACACGACATGTTGTCGTTTACAAAATATTTACACAACATTTACATAACAGTCTAGATGCTTGAAAAGTTTATAAAATCTGCATAAGCTGTATAATAGCAAAATAAATGTGTATTTTTATTTGAATTGACAAAAATGAAAGGGAGAATATTTTTCCAATTTAGTACATTACTTTCACTCACATGTGTAGCTATTCTTTTCAGTGCTACTTCCTATATGCAACACATTTATTGCATACTGCAAATCTTGAATTCCTGCTTACCCCAGTTAACTTGGTTAATCATCATACAACAATGCTCCACCAAAGCAGTGCAACACACCTTCCTGATGTATTTGATTCTACCAAACTATCACTTCTTTAGCAGATTTGAGTGCAGGCATTTTTCATTTGTGGTATTTTCATGTGTTAATTGTTTTTTGTTCAAAGTAACAATTTACTTGATTTATTCACAAGCTACAGTTAGTTTCTTCTGTCTCTTATATTTCAATAACTTAATTTATTGGTTTTTTTCTTGCCATTTTTGACTTCACAGTTTAAGATGAATTCTGCAGTTTGTAGTTACAATTTCTAAAATTAATACCATTACTTTGAGAGCCATTATTGGCTTCAGGTCTGGGGATCTTGAGTGATGACTTTTTTACTATCGGTCCTCAGGAGATTGATCATTATGTGAGGTATCCTTTTTCTCCCAACAGTGTTCATTTTCCTCCTTCATTGCCTGATTCTATTCATCACAAGGAGTGATTTAACTGTTTTTTCCCTCCTCCTCCTTGTGCTGTGGTTCTCATGCATCTCTGACAAAACCTGTTTGGTCCTCTGCCACTTTGGATATGCATTCTAAGGTGTATTGTGTTTTATAATTTTTCCAGTTTTCATATGCTACTGTTTCTTCTTTTTTGTATGTGATTGCTGTCAGAAGAGTTTCTTGTTTTTCTTCCTTTCCCTGACATTAAGGTTCACATTGAGCATTTTGTTTCTCGGTTGAGGAGTAGTGTTAGCATGCTTTGTTCTTCATGGACTCCTGTTCATTATGTGTTGATTTATCTGCCAACTGATTGATCATTTCTTGATTTGTAGCAGTTGGAGTCAATTTTGCTCATGTTGGAGGTTGGTCTTGTTAATCCTATATACTTCCCTGATAAAAGTGTAATAGAAACCCTGTAACCTGAGTGCTTTCAAAAGGTGGATCTTTCTTCTCCCACGGTGTGGATTCCTGTACATGGTGAGGGGACCTCCCAGGGAAGGTTCTGTTCTTTCAGGTTACTTTCAGGATCTAAACATCCACTCACATGTTTGCAGTGCATGGTGACCCGTGAAGGTGAGGAGAGAATCCTGGTGGTTAAGGGGTCCAACCCTAACACACCACTTTGGCTTTGAATTCCTGTAGATGGGTGGTTTTTGGGTGGTCCCCCTTTGATGAATTGGCTGGTCCACTTGGGCTAAGGTCAACTAAGTACCAGTGTTGGAAGTTCTCAATGGGTGTTATGGATATTGTGTCTGATGCTGGTGTTTGGTATTGTGCTCATGAAACCTTGGAGTTGTTGCAGTGTCATTGCTTGACATTATAGTGTGTTCCCTCGTAAGGTTCCAGGGTCAGTGGGCACTACAATTTTCTTTTTTCTTATGGATCCTCCAAATGAAAATTTAAATGAAACGATACTCAGTTCTGTGCTTTGCATCACTCCCTCTGCCTATTCAGTGTGAGATTCTAACTATATTTGTGAGAGGAGGTAATGTTCTGCATCAAACATTATTTCTGATTGTTACTTATCTCCTGTCACACTTTTCATTTTTCCTCCCCATTGAAAATCAGTGCTTTTTATTTTGTCTAATCCCAGAGTGATAGTTTGGTTTGATAAAATTGAATAGAGGGAGTCATATGCATCAGGAAGACGTATTGCACTCCTTTGGTGGAGAATTGTTGCATGATGATTTAAATGTGAGATCGTAGGCTATTAGGGAGTTTAAGATTTGTGGAATCCAGAAACATTTTGCATTGAAAGGGTAGCACTGAATGAAAATAATTATACATGAGAGAGAGGTAAGAACTTGTTGGAAATATATTTTTAGTGTAGGAAAATAATAACTTTTGCTTGATATTGGTCTATCTACAGGAGAGGGTCCAAACATTTTAGTCTATGAAAGTACGTCATGGAAGAGTTTTTATAAGCTGGAAGTTTTCAAAGCTGCAAATATTCATGGTATTAGAAATTGTAAGTATGTTTTCTCTAAAATAAGTTTCTAAGTGACTCACAATATTAAAAAACATATCTTGAATTTGAAGTTTTTCTTACTGGTTTTTACTTGGGAGGGATGTCTTCAGTGGGATTTCCGTAATTTTGTTTTCCTATGTATTTTAATTATGTGTCTGTTTCAGGTTTTATTAAACAAACCACAGGTATTATTTGTGTTTCAAAAATTATATTTGTTTTATACTTTCTCATTGTTAAATCTGATATTCATCTGTTTTACAGGTGTACCATAAATTATAAAGCAAGTAATCATTGACTGTATTCTTATTTTCAGTAAGATCAGGCATGGTACTTTTAAAATTTTAAAAAAGGAATAAAAATAACACAACACAATATTGGAATTATTTCCATAATATTTATAATTAATCAACATAACTAAGTTTTTATTGTATAAAAAGTTCATATTGTTTTTAATTATTTTAATTTCATAATAATTTTCCAACCTTAGGTTCTTGTGACAATGACATTAAGCTACCTTTTGTGGCAGTATATGGATCCAAATTTCTGTCAGTTTTAAAATTTTCAGCTGAGAACAGGTTTGTACATTTACTTATTTTTCTTGTATACTTAGCTATATCATAACTTGAGAGGAACTTAGCCAGCATTATTTCTTCATTCAGGTGCAGGTTTTTATTGGCATGTAATAATTGCATGACATATACTGTCATGCTATTACATTACATTTTACTATAATGGACATACTGTGCATGTTAGTATCTATGTATATAACCAAAACTCTTATGCTGTCTATTGAATGGCATCACAAACAAAAATTGATAAACATTTTAGACTCTGGGTACTCAAGACTCAGAAAATGAGAAAAATAACTGTGGTATGTGCAACAACTATTCTTTATAGTAGAACACTATAAAAATACAGCTTTCATTGGGACTGTATATGAGAGTTTGATTACATACTTATTGATTTAATTTTTAAATGTGATACTGAGCACCTAGAGTTCTTGAAAAAAAATAATTTTTTCAATAAACAGTATAACTTTTAATATATGAAACCATTGAAATTTACATCAGTGAAATTTATGAAAACTTTGAATGCTCTTAATTGAATCATTTTGATGAAATGATTTGGATATGACTAAAGAGCACAATCTGAACACTCTTTTCATGCAGAACTTCTCAGAAAAAAATTCTTTTGTGGAAAATACTCACTTTTTCTAAATTGTTTCAGTGAGGTACGAATACTACGTTTAGTAGTTACTAGCACAAACAGCCATATGTGTGGTGGTGTGTCTGCCAGTGCACATAACTTCTATCTATAACTGACTAGTTTCCTGGATACCTTCTATTTAATCATCTTGTATAAGCATAAACTACAGTGTATGATATAGCTCACCAGTTTCACAGTATTGAATGAATAGGGGTGTTTTGGTTTTTCCCAAGTTGTTTTATGTGTAGGTCAAAATAATTACAGTAGGTATGTGACTTTTTTGTTGTAAATTTGAAAAATATACAAATAGCATACAGTCTTCTTAAAATGACTATTCAAATGTTCATTATATTGTTTATTATCACAGTTTATCGAGAGCTTTTAATAATTTTATTTTTCATTAATGTTCAAACACACTGATTCAGTTACTTCAGTACATAATTTGTCAAGATAAATTATTCTTCTCTACTCTGTTATTAAAATACAATCTGTAATAGTTTCACTTTAAAATTGCCACTACACACTAGATCAATCTATCTAGCTACCTTACTTGAAGTTGTAAGTTGTTTATAGCCTGGCTGAAGCTTAGAATGTTCCACACACACTGCACTATATTATGATGTAGTAATACTCGTTTAAAACAACTACAAAACTCTAGAGGGTTCTAGTAACATGATGCAATAACACAACAATTACCAATTCACAATAATTGAACTATACAGCTTATGACTTATAAACAGTTATGTAAATAAATCTGGTATAAACTCTCTTCTAAAGATTATTAAATTTAACACTGATGTCATATAAATATCATAAGTCATAATTCTTGTGTTAAACTTAAATGGAAACACTCACATATTCCTATCACCACATTTTTCTCAATTTTACCATTACATCTTTAAGATTTGAGATGTGTAAAGAATGGCATTTCAGGTAAATCTTTTGTTATTGGCAGCTAATTTGTGATGTTAATTACTGTGAATATGTGACAACAAAGAAGGCTGAGCAGCAGAATATAAATACTTAAATGCAGAGATAGAGTTTTTCACGATATTGTTTGTGCATCTATTACCATGTAAATTTCAATCTATTGGTGTGCAAGCTTAATGTGTAAAATGAGTTATCATATGTAGGTGTCTTCAGTATAGTGATTGTCTGCTTGTCCACTCAACATGCAAATGTCACTTGTTCAGGTTTAATCCATTGTCCTTTAGAACTTATTTTTATGTGCTAGTAAACAGTTTCTGGAAGAACACAATTTATTTTTATCAAGCCTGTTGAGACTATTTTTGACAACCTAGTCTTCATGCTACAGGATGAGATCACAAACTTTGTATGTTATCGAAATAATTTTACATCAATATTACTTTTACAAGATAATGATTTGTAAAGATAATTTTGAAGATTTTTTTTTCTGAAAAAGGTATTTTTACTCTCTTGAAAACTGATGTTTTAGTTACAACAAAATAAAAATTATATTCTGACATACATGTTCAGATCTTTATGCATTTAACCTAAAGAGTTCATTGAGAACTTTCTTGTCCATAACTTTAATAAAACATGATTTGACCAACTTATAAAAACAAGAATAACTTGAAGGGAATAGCATTTTAAAACATAATGCTGTTTTCAAATATTTTGTAATGTAAGAATTAGTAAAATTCTTTTTTGTAGTAAGAATACTGGTATTATATAAGTTGTTTTTATGACTATTTTAAAATACTCAGCAGAATAATACATTTTTACTGCTTTTTTTTAAATAGTAATTAGTCTAGTGTTTCTCAGAAAGACATTTATTAACATATATATAAATAATCAATAAATAGCCATGTATTTTATAAAGCTCATAAATTTGTAACTATGTGCTAGAAACTTTATTATCAGAGCAATTGTATTTTTTTTTGTTTCTTTGCTTTCTTCAGCCTAGAAATAATACAGGGACAGCAAAAGTTTGAAGACTGGATTTTGGATGTATGTTGGTTGAGAAACAAAAAAATTGATAGTCCCAATGAAGAACAAAGACTTTTAGCCATTGCATTAGCTCACAACACAGTCCTTCTGTGGAACTGGAGAGAGAACAGAATACAACATAAATTTGAATGCGAAGTCAAATGTATTTTGTATCCTTTTTTTTTGTAATTGTGTTTGCTATTTGACAGTAAAAAATGGTAATATAAATTTGAAGAATTTTTGCAGTGTTTCTGAAGTGATTTTCAATGCTTTTGTAAGAGCTTGAAAACTTTAATTTGTTGCATAAGAATTCTACTTTTTGTTGAAATTATCAATCAGAATGTTATCCAGCATGGATTTGGTAATGTCTTTTATTAAAACAGTTTGGTTAATATTTAAGAAATGATATCACATTTTGAAGGTTTGCTGAATAGTATTTGTATGTTATGTTATTGAACCATTATAGGAGGCTATATCTTTACATGAACATTACTTTTTGATCAAGAAGAGTATGCATTATATTTATGGCTATCATGTCTTTGATACACATTACTTTATTGAGTAAGTGTACTCAATATAATATTACATGCTGTTAGATGTTTAGTTTGTCTTAATTCCTTAACTTTGTAGATATTCTGCATCATTTTTGGGAAATGTTTGGGGAAAGTTAATGTTAGCCAGTGGCACTGTGTTTAAAGAAGTAGTTCTGTGGCCTCCAAGTGGGACTTTAAATGAAAATAATAGGATTAGTCCCTTTCATCGCCTTACTGGCCATCAGGTAGCTTGCAAGTTTCAAAGACTTTTAGTAGACAAATTTTTAGTTGAAGTAAGTTAATAAACATTAATTAAGTACAATAAAAAGCTGCATTCAAAATTATCAAATCCAAATAAGGGATATAAACTGAAAAGTAAGGTGTAAATATTGAAAGTAAAACATAGAGAATAATGTATAAACACTCATTTGTAAAACTACACACACACACACACACACAAATCTTTAAGTTTCAGTGATAATAAATTATTGGAAAGTTATTATGTATTATAACTCTCTCCCAAGTATAAGATATTTTGATTTATTAATCAGATTTTTTTTTTATAAATTTACAGGTCTTCCCAAGTCACTGATAGAAAACAAAAAGAGTCGTGATGTCATTAATGATTTTTTAAAAGTGTTAAATCAATTACACTGTTATATCAGTAAAACAGCTTTTAATCATTGATAATTTCTCTATTTTAGGGTGTGATATTCTCTATTCATTACAATCAGAAGAAACATTTGTTGTGTTCTGTATCTGATGACAGGAGCATACGACTGTGGAGTTTTATATTGTCAGGATCACCCAGTGGTAACATAGACTCAACACAGAATGAGTTCAGTCTCAGTCAGTGGAGATCAGGAAAATTTTTGCTCTTGCACGTGTTTGGACTGCTTGTATTTTGACAAGTTACATTATCAGTGTGGGGGAGGTAAGGAAGATAAGTTATGTTTGGTTACTTTTCTAGATTGTGAGTCAAACTTAATCATGAGTCATAATTCAGACATTTAGGAAATTAGTTTCCTGACTAACAGAGAGATTTGTATTTGAGTTTAATAACTCATAGTTATTTACCAGGCATATTTCTTGGGTAGCTAGAATTTTATGGTTTATGTTAGTGTTTTTTTTCGATGCCAATTTTATATTCTCCAATATACACATCAAGAACAAATAAAATTATAATTTAGTTTATCAAAGTTACCGATTTGGTTTGAAAAACAAAAAAACAAAAGTTAAATGTAGCCTTTCATGTATTTACATGTTCAACAAAAGTTTAAGCAATTTCACACTAGCTGCACAAAACATATGATAATACAAGCATTACTAATGTGTGTTTAAAAGAGGTTTATATCTGATTCCATTGCTGTATTTATTACCGAATCTAAACATTATTGTTTAATAAGCATTTTTCCTTGAATCAGTGGTTTTGGTTTTGTTTTAGGACTCATCCCTTTGTATATGGGATTTGTCAGGAAATCTACTCAGAAAAGATAAGTGTCACAATGTAAGTAATTTGTTATTTTCAGGTGTGCATTTTGTATAATAATTGAACTTTTTTGCTGTCACTTTTTTTGAATATTTGTTTGCCTCATGCCCCCCAGTGGCTCAGCAGTATGTCTGCAGACTTGCACGCTAAAATCCGGGTTTCAATACCCGTGGTGGGCAGAGCACAGATAGCCCATTGTGTAGCTTTGTGCTTAGTTCAAAACAACAACAACAATTGTTTACCTCATACCTAATAAATACTAATGCAAAGTAAAGATTATCCATGTTGAAAAAAAGGTCAAATACATTAGCTATTTAATTTTTTATTTGCTTAATTTTAAATGTTTATACTGTTTTCTGTTAATATGATATTAGCAGTTGATGGTTTTACTGTATATAACTTACTGGTGATGTGCAAATACAATAACTTTCTTGATAGACATGGACATCAACCTTGTGAAATATAACTTTACCATTTGATATGTCATAGATTTCTATACTTTTGTTTTTTGTTTAAATTGTAATTGCATACTTCATCTCATTTAGCAAAAAGCACCTTTAATTTTTACAATCAAAGGAAAATGTTGTGTTATGTGTAGTACTATCCTTCCATATCAAAGCTATTTCTGGTTCTGTATTTTACTCTTCAAGTAGGGGGACATCTTGATTATGTTTCTTTGCTTGAATATTTACCAGATTAAGACCATAAGCATGTTATATATTTTCTGTTAATTTTTTGTGTAGAATGAAGTGACTTGGTATTTTCTCTATAATTTAGGGAGGAAGTGTTTGGAGCCTTGCAGTGAATAAGGAGGAGACATTAGCTGTAAGTAACTTGGTGGTAAATGCAATGCTATACCATCATGATTGATTTTAATAACAACTGAATAAGTAAATGAAGTAAAAGCAGGCTGGTATCAGTTTCTGATAGGGTACGTTACTTCTGCTCATTTTGTTCTTATTCACTAATTTTTTTCACATGTCACAAAACTTCATCTCAAACACACCTTACAAGCAAATAATTCAACCCAAACACACCACTTTGGCCTTGAATCCTTGTAGATGGGCAGCCTTGGGGTGGCCCTTCTAGGGTTAATCACCTGGTCCACAGGTGTTGTGGACATTGTATCTGATGCTGCTGTTTGGGTACTCGTGAAACGTTGGCATTGCTGTAATGTCCTGTGTCCCCTCATAGGTCTCCATGGAAGGTGAAGTAAGTGGGCACCAAAATATTCCTTTTTTCTTATGGATTTTCCAAATAAAAACTTGTATAAAATATTGAAAAAACTGTCCAAAGATAAATGACCACATCTTAAATTCTGAGCAGCAATCTTCAATGTGTATAACAGCTGTACCTCATTTTCTTACACTACATTCTCTTTCAAACAAACCTTTAAGACAGATGTGATGTCTTCCTTTTACAATCAGAAAGGATTAGAGGTTTTTGCTGGCTCTTCAAGGTCAGTCAAAAATGTTCACTCTGGTGACATATTGTTGGGAACATCTACATCTCAATACAGTTAACTCCTCTTGCATTCAAAGACGATTTGGGATATATCTATTGAGGTTAGACCTCATGCTACTTTGAATTCATCACAAGAAGTTATTTTTGAGAGAACATCCCTGAATCAGAGATTCTTGCTGGTTTCTCCACCCATGGAGTTTCTGCAGTGAGGTGTATCTCCACTCGCAAAATCCTTTGGTGTGTATTCCTGTACATAGTGAGGGAACCTCCCATGGAAGGTTCTGTTCTTTCAGGTTACCTCCTTGGTATCTAAACATCCACCTACGTGTTTGCCACTTGTAGCGACCCATGAAGGGGAGGAGAGGATCCTGGTGGTTGAGGGGTCCAACCCTAACACACCACTTTAGTCTTGAGTTCCTATAGATGGGCAGCCTTTGGGTGGCCCTCCCTTGGGTCAATCAGCTGGTCCACTTGGGCTAGGGTCAACCAAGTACCACTGTTGGAAACTCTCAACAGGTGCTGTGAACATTGTATCTGATGGTGGTGTTTGGGTATAGTGCTCACGAAACCCTGGCGCTGCTGCAGCATCATTGCTTGACATTGTGGTGCATCCCCTCATGGGCTCCATGGTGGGTGGGGTCAGTGGGCACTGAAGTTTCCTTTTTTCCTATGGATCCTCCAAATAAAAATTTAAATGAAATAGTGAAAAACAGTCAATAAGTAAACAACCACATCTTGAAGACTCTGACCAGCAATCTTGAACATCTGTACCACCAGTTGAACTTCATTTTCTCATCCTACATTCTCTTTCAGAGGAACCTTGAGGGCAAATGTCCCCCTTTTTTATTTGGAAGGTACTGGAAGAATTTGCTGGCTCTCCAAAGTCAGTAAAGGAGCTTCAATCTGAAGACATATTGGTTGAAACATCTACATTCAAACACAGTGAACTCCTCTTGAATTCAAAGGCAATTGGGGATGTACCTATTGAGGTTACACCTCATGCTACTTTGAATTCATAATGAGGAGTTATTGTTGAGAGGAATTTGAAGAACATTCACGAGACAGAGACTCTCGCTGGTTTCTCCACTTAAGGAGTTTCTGCAGTGAGGAGCATCTCCACTCGTAAAGATGGAGTTACACTGCTGACAAATATCCTTGTTTTGATATTTACATCACCACATGCTCCTGCCACCATCAAGGCAGATTATCTAAATTGCAGGTATGGTTGTACATTCCAAATCCTCTCTGATGTTTCCAGTATCAGAGGTTTGGTTACTCAAGGACATCATGTCGTGGTTCTCTGACATGTGCTCATTGTGGTGGTAAGGACCACGATGTCTATGAGTGCGAAATAGACCCACAGTGTATACTGCAATGGTTCTCACCATTCCTTCAATTGTTTTTGCCCTTTCTGATTGGAGAAAAAACGAGGTGCAACATTTGAAAGGACTCGCAACATTATATATTCTGAGGCTCGGAAATTGCTCTCCACCACTTCATCTCGGATATATGCTGCTGCATTTCCTTCCACAACTACAGTGGGAGTGCAGACAGATTTCTCTGTGCCTTGAAGAGAATCGTTCTCCAAACAAATGAAAAACCCTTTGACCTCCATGGTTAAAAAAGTTGATGAATCAACTTCTACACCCATCCCTGTTCCTCCCATACATTCCAACAAACCCCAAGATTCACATCCTTTGGTTCCAAGTCCAGGCATTTTTTCAGATACATCTTTTTCTCCTACCCCAAGATGCAAAATAATCATGCATTTGCATCCTCAGTCACTAAAATCCCCTTCCAACAACAAAGACCTGCCCAATAGATGCAGGGCAGAATCCATGGAGGTGGACAGGCCTTCCCTGAATAAGGACAGTAAGGGAAAAAGATGTGGTTGTAAACAGAAGGTTTTTTCACCCAATTTGCTTACACATAAATAAAAATGGCCACCTTGATAAAATGGAACTGTCGAGGTTTACATTCTAATCTGGATGACATCAAAGCGCTGATTGCTTCCTACCATCCTGTATGTCTTTCCTTACAGGAAACATTTCTGAAACCTGCTGATACAGTTACCTTTCAGAGTTTCCTTGGTATAGAAATGGCAGGCTGTGTGATTGAATGCAAGGAGAGGTGGCACTGTTGGTTCATTAGCATGTGCCCACCCTGTCTTTGCCACTCATCACACCCTTGGAGACTGTAGCCATCTGTGTTTCCTTGGGTTGTACCATCACTATTTATTCTCTCTACCTGTCACTCAGAGATATGATCAATGAGACCTTGATGCTCTCACTGAACTGTTGCCATCTCCCTTTTTAATCCTTGGGGACTTTAATAGGCATCATCCACTCTGGGGAAGTGATGGGAGGGGTTGCTTGATACAGCATATGCTCTCCGATTACAACCTTTCTCTTTCAGTAGTGGTTCTTGAACTTATTTTCATGCACTTAGTCAGTCCTTTACTGCTTTTGATCTCTCAACTTGCTCCTCTTCACTATTCTCCCACTTTTCATAGAGGGTTGACAATAGCACAAGAGGCAGTGATCATTTTCCTGTAATTTTGAGAGAAACTCGTTGTGGTCAATGCCCCAGTAGAAGCTGGATCAAGCAAACTGGCCATCTTTCACTGCTTGTGCAAGATTTGATTCTGCCATCATCTGTAAGCCATCAATAGAAAATTGTGGGCCAGCAGTGACTGACTGTGTTATACAGGCAGCTGCTTAAAGTATTCCTAAAACCCAGACATATTTTCTACTATATCCTCATTCGTGGTGGAATCCTGCCTGCTGCATAGCATGGAACACTCAAAAACGGTCGTGGGAGACTTTTCGTAGGTATCCCACACTCTAGCAACTCATTGCATTTTTATTCTGCAGGCCGTCCACATGCTCGATGGGTAAGACATCAAAGTCAGAAGGACTCTTGGATTAAGTTCACAACCAGTGTATCTTCTACCACCAGTTCCAAAGTTATGGGGGACAAGGTTCGAAAGGTCAGTGGACAATATAATTCTGTCCTCTCGATCTTGCTCTCTGATGGTTAGGAAGTAGCTGATACCTGGAGCATTGCCAATACTCTAAGTGAAAGCTTTTGCCAGGTGTCTAGCACTTCTGCTTCATCCTTCACCTTCTTAGCCATTAAGACGCGAGTAGAGAGATCACCTGTTTCCTTTTGAGCTAATTGTCTCCATGACTGTAATTGCCTCTTTTCACTGGTGGAACTCAAACTAGACTTTCATTGGTTTGGCAGTGCATTGGTCAGATGTGGTGATGTACACTATAAAATGCTGCACCATCTATCTCCTGCTTCTCTTGCTATTCTTCGGATTATTTTTAACTGGATCTGGCAGGAGAATGTTTTTTTCTGATGGACAACACCAGGCTGTTGTCCCACCTTTCTCTAAGCCAAACTGCATCTCTAACTGCCATCCAGTTGCTGTGATGAGCTGTCTCTGTAAGTCCGTAGAGAGGATGGTTAATGCTCATCTTGTTTGGTTTTTTGATTTAAAGAACTTCATCCTGCCCACGCAGTGTGGGTTCTGATAACAGTGCTCCACCATGAACCACGTGATTCAAGCTACAGACTGCCCTCAATTGTTTACTGAAATGGACAACAGCAAACGGTTTTATCTTCTCTCTCTCTAAAACCGTTTGCATGCCCTTTTGCCACCAACAGGGTATTCATCTTGATCCTGAACTCTGTATTGGTGAAGTTGTGCTGCCTGTGGTCCCTGAAACAAAGTTTTTGGGGCTTGTCTTTGACCTTAAACTGACATTTATACCACACTTCAAGGAGCTACGGGTCAAATGTACAAGAACACTGAACATCTACTGTGTCCTCTCCTCCACCACTTGGGGAGCGGATCAATATTCTGTGCTAAAGATATATGATGCTCTTATTCAATCAAAACTAGATTATGGATCACTGATTTGTGGCTCTGCCAGACTCTTGGCCTTGGAGATGCTGGACCCCATTCATCATTAGAGACTTCAGCTCTGCACTGGGGCTTTCCATACTTCCCCATCTTAGAACTTGTACAGAGAGTCTTGTGAACCTCCTTTGCATTTCTGCTGTTTGCAACTGTCTTTACTGTATACTTTGAAATTCTGTTCCTCATGAAAGCATCCCACCTGGGGTTGTGTTTTCCTTCCTCAGTGGGCCATGATTTTTCGGAAGAGATGATCTGCTATTGCTCCTTTTAGCCTTCGTATCAAGGTGCAGTTGGATGAATTGGGTCTCTCCTTGGATAACATTGCTGTATCCACTGGTTAGCCCATCCCACCATGACTTATTACAGTCCCCAAATGTGACTTATCTTTAAGTCATCATAGAAAAGTATTACATTCCTGATTGGAAATGCTGTCTTGTTTTTGCTGAACGTCTTTTGAACCATCCTTCCATTCATTCCTGTTTATACAGATGGTTCAAAATGAGGTGACTCTGTGGGCTCTACTATGGTTTATTGTGGTTTGGTGGTTGCATGCAGAATCCTCTCTTCAGGTTATGTTCACTGCTGAACTGTATGCCATTTTTCCTGCCCTGGATCACATAGAAGCTAAGCAGTATACAAATTGACTTGCTTAGGTCTCTACTGGCCCTGAAATTGCTTCACGTTAGTTCTCACCCTGTTCTTGCCAATATTCAAAGCTGACTGATCCATTTTCCCTTAACATCTACTTCTATCCAGTGTTTCTGGATACCACACCACATTGATATTTGCAGGAACGAGTTTGCCGACACCTCAGCTAAATCTGTCTGCTCTGGCACTATCACTGCTGTTCCTGTTCTATCCATAGACTACGGTTCTGTTTTCAAGACTTGGTTCTGTGCCAGTTAGCAGTCAACTCGGAGTGAGAAATGTGAAAACAAGCTTTTCCAAATAACTTGCTCTATTGGATTTTGGACGTCTTGCTTCTGTAAGGATCAGAAAGAGAAAGCTGTTCTAACTAGACTACACATTAGTCACAGTTATTTATCTCATTGTTCTTTTTTTATCTGGGACTGTATTGTTTGTGTATCACTCTTGTCACGATAAGCCACGTTTTACTCTTTTTCTGTTGTTATGACTCTTAACGAAGGCACCATTTTAACACTGTTCGGTCCCAAGGTTTGTCCATAACATTAGACAGTGTTATTGGTGATGATGACACTGTCCACCTTAGAAATGTTTTTAGTTTTTAAAGGCCATTTAATCTTTTTAGTGCTAGTTAAGTTTTATACATTAGACCTTTTTTAATATGATTTCCTTTTAAGAATCAAAGTACATCTAGTTCGATTTGAAATTAGAAAATAGCAGTATTATCAAATAACTCGAAAACCAGTATTGGAAAAGCCAACTTTAGGTGTCTAATGCTGGTGTTTGAATTAATTACCTGTTAATCATCCTGGTGAGTTATAATAGTTAAAATTTTGTTACAAGTCTTTTAAAACTTTTATTACTTTACTTTCTGAAAATGGACATAACATAAAATAATTCAAAACCAGAACCAGAAAGGCCAACTTCAGGTGACTAATGCTGATTTTTCAACTTTTCCATTAGTCATCCAAGAAAGTTATGATAATTACAGTTATACTACAGAAAGTACTTTACAGCGTTTATTATTGTACGTTTTCTCATACTGTTGTAGACTAGATGTAAAAATTGGATTTAATGCTATTTATGGTTATAATTCTAAACTTAAAATTTGTTTTACCTTTAATTTTTTTAATGAATTTTAATAATTTATTTTAATTTTAACTTTTTACTGGATGTTCAGTGCAGATATCCTAGTTGCTTTGCACTGTAAAACACCAAACCAACCAACCAGTTCTCTGGCTGTTGATGCACTCAGTCAGGATTTGAGGAATAAATACCTAGATATTTATCTTCCCATCCATCTTCTTCCCAGGGTAAGTTTTACAATCAGCACCCCTCTGTGTTAAGTCCTTCTGCTTGTTCTTTAGTGGCCAGCACAGCTGTGGTTTCTTCACTTACAATCTCCCTCTCTGGCCTTTCATATCCTCTGTCTTCATGCTTGGTTTTTATCTTGTCTCTGGCAAGGGTATTTGGTTTGTCCAAGGAAAGTGCTTCTTTTTCAGTTTTGACCTTCTTTTTTTTATTCCATTTGCCTTTCCTCCAGGGATGTTTATCAGTATAAATTTTTGCCATTGGTCTTTGGGTTGCTGATTCACTCTTCCTCATCTTATGGATATTTCTCACTTAGCTGTTTGATTGGTGTCTTCTGTTTTCTTGATATTGGTTATCAAGCTGCCTATCCCCTACATTTTGTTTTTTTAAATACCATAATGTTTGTATCTCCTACCCTTTTTCTATTGTTGTGCTTATTCCAGATTCTTTGCCCACTTTGGTGTGCAGTCCTTCCAGAGTGGGTTGTCAAGGTGACTATTCACTGCCTTACTTTACCTATATTTGAAACTCTGCTCACATGCTTAATTTTTCACTTATTTCTTAAGACATATTTCCTTTGTGTATTGGTTTGTGGAAGTCATCAGCTGGATTTCTATGCCTTAAGCATTTCTTGTACTGTATATAATTTTACATCTGTTCTTTTTTTTACATTAATCTTTCTTTCTCAAATATTTGGTGGCTCATGAGGGTAACCCTTTCTTCTAGTTGTTTTTCGACCTTCCATTTCCCATTCTTTTCACAGATGGATCAGGAAGGCTACTATGTCTTTACATGGTCATCATTGTTAAGTTGCCTTTTCCCACCTAATATCAAATCACTGTTTCTTCATCGTTTTCCACCTGTAGCCATTTTTCAGACTGTGGGTGAGTAAGTGATCTTTTGTGTGTGTGTGTGTGTGTGTATCTTCTTTGTTAGGGGCATTTCTATTTCTTTTGACATTCCACAGTGCTCTTTATTATGTTCCCCCCTCTTTTTTTTCCAATGATGTATGGGAATCCTTACCACTTTCCAGTTCTAAGCTGCTAGGGTGATGGATCATGGAGACATCCTTCTGAATGCAGTAATGATATACCATAAAAATAATGATAAAATCATTTCATTGAGAGTATTATGGTGGTATTCTACTGGGGTAAATGATAAGATGTCCTTATGTCTGATGCCTCATCTTAGGGGATGTTTTAACTTTGTAATTACTAATTAAAATTGTATTTCACCCTTTCATTTGGTCAAATAATTTATTAGATTGTTACCACATGTCCCATTGTTTTTCTGAACTTTAGGTGAAGACAGTATGATCCTCTCTTCTTACTCCTACCAGTTGACTTGGTTTTAGGTTGAAGTTGTTTGCTTTTTTTCCTACTTCCATATGGATGTTGATTCCCAGTGGTTGGGGTTTAGTTTGCAGTTGACTTACCAACACTATGATCCTTATCTTATCCCTTCACAGATGTTGATTCCTAGCTGCTGGGTTTTGGATGAAGTTGACTTACTGTGTACGATATGTTGCAACCAAGCTACTTTACAGCTTGAGGCAAATCCTGTTACTCTTACCTGCATTCATGTATTCTATGATCTTTAGATTCTAATATATAGTGGTTCATATCCCTATCAAATCATTATTTTTTCCTGGTTGGATGGGCTCCTCCCATCTTCTGCTTTTGTCTGTGACACCTCTTTCCACACTGGGTGAAGAATACACCTGGTATATTACTGTTGTGGTCTCCTATGTATGACTTTCAAATGTGAAGAACTACTTGTTTAGAGTGTTTTTTGGATACTTTCAAGGAATGCTTCTTTGTTTTCTCTTGCAACAGTCCTTTCACCTGTTCAATGTGGAATTCTGACTAGTTATGTGAATGGAAATAATGAACCATATCAGAAGTGATAGTTTTCTTATACTGAAAATATATTTCTGTTTATTTTTCTGAGATTGTTCTGTATGAATAGCTGAATTTGATATCAGTTTTTTTTTTTGTCAAGGTAACAGGTGGTAATGATTCTGGGGTGACTGCATGGTATCTCAATGAACTTCTGTCTTCATTACAAGTAACTTCTGTACAGTTACCTCAGGTAAATATACAGCTTAGTTAAAAATAATTTCTAAATGTTTTTTGTAATTTACTTTAGAAAATACAGTTTACTAGCTACCCCAACTTTTGTTCCTGCATAATTAGTTGCTCCAGTATATATATATTTATTTACTGAGAATAGGTATATATGTAATTGTGTGTAGTGTTAAAATTGCAAATTAAAATTTCACTTGTTATTTGCATATGTAAATTGGATGAGCATAAACCTTTACAATATCACACCTTGTTTAAATCATATCGTAAAAACAAAAAACACAGTAATTACAAAATAAGTAAGCTCATTTAATTTTAGTGTGTTTTTTTGTTTTTAAATAGTTAAACATCCAGCATTACAATATCCTTACAATTGTTTAAACATTAATATTTAAATCAGTGTGAGAACTAACTGATTAATTTGATATAAGTCTAATAATAAGGACCTACTACATGGGGCTTGGTCGAGTTGACCAATCACACAACCATTTTGCACTCCTTTAATGTCATTGTAGTTTTGTTACTACTAACTATTAATATTGTTTGTGCATCTTCACAAAATTTGGCAGACTTTCAGTACACAAGTCTTATCCATGCAACAAATCAGTTTTTTTAGGTGAAGTGTTCTTAATAAACTCTAAATAATTTTTTGTGATTATATGTTGAGTCTATTGTTTTAATACTTTTAAGTGCAAAGTTATTTTCATGTTAAGATTAAAAACCCTTTTTTTAATCTTTAAAACCTCCTAAATACATTTCAAATATTTGTTCGTAATAAAACTAAATCTACCAAAATAAATCAAAATTACCCATTTTTTTTTCTGAAATGATTTCAAGTTGTAGCATGAAACTATGTTTTCTTATTATAAGTAGTTTTAAACTTTTAACAGTATACATCTATTTATATTTGAATTTTATTGTTTGTTGTTTTTTGAACTACCATTTGCACCATTATAAGTTCTAAACCTCTTGGGGAACCTGGGGCTCAGGTTAATGCTGCTGAATTATGTTACCCAAAACTTTTTGTGCATTTCATACGAAACAATATTATTATTATTTATTTTACCTGATCTAACCTTGCATAACCTAGAGTTTTCTATTTTTTACATTTTAGCTAGTTTTATAATAATAAATGAAGAATGCACATGAAAAAATAAGAAATAAAGATCCCTATCTTTTTTTTCCCTTTCAGCTGTCAACCATCAATGACATTTAATACCACTTTTTATAATAATGGTAGTTGTACACTAAATAATTTTTATTTCATTAAATAATGCACCAAAGAACATAGAATAATACATGTAAAAAAATTGACAATGATCAACACTTTGGTTTTATATCTATATGCCAACAGCTGTTACAAATTTTTTCAAGTTAGTTGATATGTTTCCCTTGAGAACAAAGTTTGCACCGAAAGAAAAATTGAGAATTTTCTGTTCAGAAAACAAGGTAACATAATATGTCATTTTATAGATGAAAACTTTGGCTTTCTATTGATTATAAATGCAGTGAAGAATGTTCATGGCAAGAGGGTTAATCTGTAGATCAGTCTTGAATATTTCTGTGCTAGTAAGCTTTATATTAAGCAAAATGATGTTAATCTTCCTTGAAATAAAAAACATTTTGCATTTCACAGCACTTGCAAAGCACAAACATGTGAGAGTGTGCTTTACAGACATTGCAGATGATACACATTCACACTGTTCCAGTATAATGTCACTGAAAATTTGTTCCAAATAAAATTTTGCCTCACACAAGTGAATGTTCATCATATTTTGAAAGCAGTTTCTTCCCTTTTAAATGTTTTTAGATATTGTCCAATTTTATCTTATTCTACCTCAATCTTAAGTATATTAAGTGTTTTTTTTCCTAACTTGCATATAGTTCAACAATAGTATTAATCTGTTTATCTGATGTTTCTTTTCTATTGTGCTGAATTTTCTTAAGTACATATGAACATAAACAGAAAGAAAACATATTAATAAATGAAACTTTAAACTCAGAATTTAAATTGTGATTTTATCTTTATCAACGATAAATGAGTAAAGTTGTTTTTTTTTTAAATGACATTTTAAATTTAACAGGACATCCAATATCCTTCTGTTGGAATTGTTTTAAGAATTCTTCCACATGCTGTAATATTGAAATTATTAAAGGTTTTTTTAAAATACATTTTTACCTCTTTTTAGTATGCTACTTTGCATCATATTTTATACTAAATTTTATATCTTTGGGTCATAACACAACTTAGAAAATTCTAAAGCTTTTGGCACCCCAGGAGATAATGTAAGTAGTAATGATGCTATTTTTGTTATTGTTAGTTTCAGTAACTAACAATGGCTTTCCATATAGTTTATCTAAAATTAACTTAAATCTGGTGTCTAATCTTCTGACAATATTAGTTGGATCATTTCTTACTGACTATGAAGATATTTTTATTATTATTTTTTGTATTTTCTGTTTTGGATTGACCAAATTGAAATTAAGTATATCTAAGCAGTGATATGTATAATTTGCTATAGACATTCATCTGGACATTTAATCATCTCCTGCATAAATGTGCCTGATTTGTTTTTTGTATCAAGAAATATGCTTCCTACTCCATAAAAGATATCTGGGGATGCCATCTGTTAGGTTTGCTTGAGTAACATTAGTTTGTTTTGTGATATAGTTTATTTGGTTTTTATTACTTTTTTATAAAACTGAGAGCTTTATATTACAATGACACACTTGGACAAACTATGCTGCAGACTTTTCTACCTTTATCTTTTGTCTGCTTTTGGGGTAATTTTATTTAAGTGTGAAAAATGGTAAAGTCAAATTTTATTACCTGCTACATGATTTTTATACTACATACTAGCCTTAAATATGTTGATGAACTAATAGTTGTTTTGAAGGCACTCTTTTGCTGTTCACTCTTAGTCTTTGACGTTTTTATATATTTTTATGGTCCTTGTGTGGGTGATGGATGATACAGATTTGTATTTTTCAATTTCTGATTTTGTTTCACCTTCTACTTGTGATGATTAACATTTCAAGAAAAGCAGCTAATAACCAATATTGTATGCTATGATGGTGTACAGAACAAATGAATGGGAATTTACATGCTGTTCACCAAACATATTTTAGTTTGAGTGGGAAAATTCAGTTTTCTCATGATATATGAACTACATTAACCACAGGAATATACTAAGTAGTCAAAATCTATGTAAGTTTGCACAACAACAGCTAGGAAAGGTACTAGTTGTTGGAAGTGCCACAAGAAAATTGTAAAGGAAATGATTTATTAGCATGGAGATTAAATTTGCCTATAGTTTGTAACAATGACTCAAAAGGAACTCTGATCCAGCTGGAAAAGTCATTACATTGTACTCTCAAAGATTGGTTTGTTCACTTGTAAATTTCACTGAATGTGAACTATGTGAAACACATTGATAATCTACATTCATATAAACATTTAGTATACTGGCTCTACTAAGAGAGAGAAGTTGAGACTGATGAGTCAGAGAAAAAAAATGTTATCTTATGTCATGCTATTCACCTCATGAGGAAGAAAGAGCTAAACACACCAAGCTATCAGCAATTAACAAGGTAAGGAAAGGGTAAAATGAGAGGTGGAAGACATTGACAGTTGGTTGAGATGTCTCATGTCTTATGTGCAATATGGCTGGAATTGGTCAACTATCAGGAAATTATGATTAGTTTTTGATCACTTAGCAACTCAATGATGCAGTTTCAGCTGCATATATTTGTGTGAATATAGTAGCTATAAGTTTAAAAACTTAGCCAAAAGAGCATTATTACCTTTTATATTTTGAGTACCGTAAATTCTCGTGTATAAGCCGCACCTGTGAACCTAAAATTTTGTTCAAAAGTTTGGGGTGCGGCTTATACACGCAGTCTAAAAATTATATCTGTAAACTTCTCACTACATCCAGGATTAAGGTACCTTTTAGAATGTGCAAATGCTAAAAATAATTTATTCAACAATGACGCACGTGACTAGTTTAAATTAAATGTGTTAAATGAATGAAAAAACGTATGTGGGGATGGATAAAATTAGTGTGGCATGGCGGGTGCGGTTTATATACGCTGTATACCTGTAACTCAAAACACAACCTTCAAAGTTTGGGATGCGGCCTATACATGGTGGTGGCTTATACATGAGGATTTACGGTATTTAGGTCGTATTTTATGGTACAACAGAAGTACTGCATCATGTGATTGCTCCTTGGTTACTTCATTAGCTAGAATGATCATATGGTTGAAAAATCAATAACTGAAAGGAAATAGTGTTCCCTGCTTTACAGAGTGAATTTTTTGAGGTGATATAAGCTAAGTGATGAAACTTTTTCAGAAACACTGGCTGGTCCATGCTAGATTTTTTCCATCACTTGAAAAATGTGTGATGTTTTCATATAGTGATGGAGTTGTTTAGTCTGAGTATAAAATGATAACAACATGGGTATTTATCTTGGCTGATGAGAATTTTACTGAAAAGTCTTAATTTTTCTGAATTCTATTGGTGATTATTTATTTTGTGATACATAGAAAGGAAAAGTATGTTTGATGGCTCTGAGATGCCAGCACATTACAGAATAGCAGTTACTATCAAAGAAGACTAAGTCTTAGCTTCAGAAAATAATGAGGAAAGGTTATCAAGGCAGTCTGTTAAAAGCTACTAGAATATGTGACAGTGTATGATGGTGATACTTGTATATGGTAACATATGTGTATAAATAAATATGCATGTAATCTTACACGTATATGAAATTTACATAGATATTTATGAGTGTTGAATAACTCATAAATTAATTATACAAAAAAATGCAACTGATAAACAACATATAAATGGAAATCGAGAATGAGGTGTGTGATATGCCTAGATCTTGTGATATGAAGTTCACTGTGATTGCTGACCTATAAGGTATTGTTTGAAGATACACTGAACCCCTTATATCCATTAATACTTGTAAGAGAATGTTTCGGTTTTGATGTTAAGAAGTTTAGCATATAATGAATTTTAATGGAAAGATAAGAGTAAACAAGAAATTAACATTACGTCTGAGAGAAAAACAGTTTAATGTGGTGTTAGATGGTGAGAATAAAATATTTTGATTGGGTCAAATTGAAATATTCATGAGTGAGTGAACTTATTAGTAGTAAATGTAATTCTCCAACAATAATTTAGGTAATTGTTAGTTTGGTGTTCCCAATGTCATCATTTGGTTTTGATGAGATATTTTTAGTCATTAAGCACACATTTTCTGGATATCTTTTTAATATTTGTTCATTTCAGAAAGCAGTTGTTAATGCATAAAAATTAAATTTGTAAGTGTACTACTGGCACTATAAAGTAACATTTTTGTGGTGATACCTGAGTAATACTAAAATTGTAATTGAGAAGTCTCTAAGGAACTTTTAAGAATTCTGATGATTAGAAGTAGAAGTTGTCATCAATTAATCTGAGTCAGATCAAGCATGTAGGAAGTTTTGTTTACCTACAGTCCTGATGCATTTTCCTGGTTTTTAGCAGTATAATTATGAAGACGCACTGTTGTGCCACTTGGACATCTGTAAAAGTCATTTTAGAACAGGACATGGTTGTAACTGAGTAGTTAGAACCATTTTACAATTTAAACATCTGGCTAATCTTTATGTTTCAATCCAGAATTTTCCTACTTAACTTCTCTGGCTATCTCTGTCATCAGCTAGCAAGCACTAAATAATTTTGCTTTGTTCAGAATTACGGCAAAACATTTTGATGACAGTCAGTATACCCTAGACTTCCTTTAATTATCGAAATGGAGACATGACCATCTCCAGAACTGCTAATGTTGACCTGCCATTCACTATGGCTAAGCCTATGGATAAAGATGTATTGCCTGCTGACACATGGAATATAGGAAGGTTCATTTCATCTGTCATTGAGCTGGTTCTGCTCTCTTCTGAGATCAGAAATTCCCATTGGCTATAGTATATCCTATGGAATTCAAACATCTATTGCAGTCTAATTCCATCAGTGTTGACTTCAAGAAAGAAGATTCAACCTTGTTGCCAAAGAAACACCAAGATGTGCTCCTGATATTCTTCATTGAAAGGTACATTGTTTTCATTCATCAGTGATGACAAATGTTATTTTACCGAAAGTGGAAATATCACTTTTTAAATCCAACAAAACCTTTCAGAACTTTGATCATCTTGTGGATCAACAAGGTTATGGGAGAGTTAGAACAGGACAGGTTCCTGACTGCTTTCTCTGTAGTTCTGACCATGCCAACAACCACATTGGTCAAAATGGAAAAGTTTATGTTTAAGCAACTTTAATTCAGTTATATCTGTATTGATATGGTCTGATTTTGTGGTTTTATTTAGGGTGTGAAGGGTTTAATCAATATATGTGTTTATTTAGTTAAATAATGTGCATTATGTCCTGATTATTTAAGTGATATTATTTCTCTTTTTGTTTGTTTCTTTTAACTTGTACTTAATGTGAAAAGGGATATTTTATGTAAGTGATTTTCAAATATGTTGACTATTATTTTTCAAGGATATTTTGACTTATAAAATCGTATCAGTTATAAGTGTTAAAGGTTTTCATTTATTTATTATTTATTTTCTATTAAAATTAAAGTTATTTCTAAATAATTTTCCTTTAACAGATCTATATGTACATCTGTTTTGTAATAATTTGTTTTGTATGAATGATTTTTCTTGTTGGTGCACTGCTATTTTGTGTTATCAAAATTATTGATTAAAGGATTTTTATGTGTTAATTCTTTGTTAAAAGATAATTAACAAAGTTACTCTTACCAATATTCATTTGTTAGAGTGTGTACTTTTCTAATGCATATACTATACCTTTGTTAAAGGATTTTTATGTATAGTATTTCTTTTTTAAAAGGTTGTTTGTAGTTATAGGAATGATGGAAAGTTATATAGAACTTCTTCATTCCTGCATGTGTAAAACTTTTATTGAACTTAAGTTAAAATTGGTTGTCAGCTTTGAGAACAAAATTGGATCAAATGTGGGAAGATGAAGAATATTGTATCCAAACATATTATGCTTCTTTCTGTCTTCTTATTTTAATGTAGAAATTTTGGCATTTTTTGTTTATTCTGAATGTATTTGGTTTTCACAAAATTGACGGTCAAAAGAGTTGTCAAGTTGCTGTTGTTCTAGGTACTTGTATTTTTTTTTTCATTCCTTGGAAGCAACACATTTTGTGTGCATGGGTGGTATAACTGTAGAGCTGCATCTTGGGTGCATAGTCAAGTGCAGTGTATTTCAATGGTAAAATCTTGACCTGGATAATGAAATTTAGAAACTAACCTAATTTCTATATAAAAATGAGCAAATTTGCACATTTTCATTTACATAAGGTCTGAATAAAACAACATATGTATAAAGATTTATATGTATTTATAATAAAGTTATACAAAAATGAACAAAAATGTTTAGAAGTGAGTAGTTTTTCGAGATTCGTGACTGTAACCAAAATCACTTTCATGTATCAGCCCCCAAATATAGTCTTCCATCAAATTTTTGTTATATGCTTCCATATCACAAAAGCAAAGTTTGATGAGAAAAATAGGTCTTTTCCATTTACTTTAGGCATAAGCAATTGGGAAATAACACTTTCTGCCCAGGAACAAGAAAAAGTAAAAATTTTGTTACATAGTGTTATTTGAATGTTCTAATATTTTCTCATTTGTGCCTCTTTCTTTAATCCACCTGTTACCATTTTCAGCTGCTTCTGTCTATAATGAGCTGTCAATGAAGTTGCAAAAGTTCTTACTGTAACCTTTCCAGTATTTTATCCATTTGGGTTTTTTGTTTTATTACATACATCTCAATCAGACTTGCCTTTCTCATCTCCTCAACTTCATTAAGTGGGGTTTCAGTTCTATTACAGCTCACGAAGTTCTGTTGCTATTAGGGATGTGATCTTCCATGGGAGCTTTTATCCCCTTATATCAAACTCTTTCATGGGCTCTTCATGACCAGTGGAATCTTCTAAGGGATTCTTTGTCAACTGTTATTACTTTTCCTCCTTTTCTTGTTGATGATTGGTGTTGGTGGTTAGACAGGACTTGCATATCTCTGTCTGTCTTGCTTCCTCTTTTTTATCCAGATTTATACATTACATGGACACATCTTTTCAGGCACAGGAGGCATGGGTTGATCAACAGGAAGCTTTGGGGTTTGGGGCTGTGGCTGCGAGGTCTTATCAATGTATTGAAGCTTCTTGCTGTAAGTTGAGTTTTGGTTTGTTTTCTCCATCTGGCCAAAAATCATCTATTGGAGATCTTTTCTAACTTTCCTTCAGTAGATTCTTATCTCGATCATCAGAGCAACACACCTATTTTCTATCCCCTGTGTTCATACTTTTGATCTTTTATGGGTCTGAATGCTCAATGTTCCTATCATTTGTATCATGTTCTGGGTGTTTTTGCATTTATCATAAATTGGATTCCTGTCCAGACAACATTTATTCAATGAAATTATTTCTTAATCCTTTTGTTTTCCAGTGGTTTTGAGTTCAGTGGGGTACTTCTCATATTGAGGCTTATGCTATGTTCCTTAACCACTAATTGCCTTGGATTTGGTTGCTGATTCCTGATTTTCTTGCTCTCTCCATCTTTGTTTTCAACCAGGATTGGACCTATACATTTATCTGTCCTCCAGTTCTCCTCCTTCTCTGAGTAATTTTGATCATCCTTGACACACTGTATTCAGTCCTTCCTATAATTCTTTCCTTGCTGTCACATCTGTGGTTTTTGCAGCCTCTCCAGCTCCAACTTTCTTCTCTGTTATTGTTCCTTTGGTTTACATCCATTCTTTTCCACCCTTCTCTGTCTTCATGTCTGGTATTCTTCTAGTCATTGATGAGGTGATCCTGTTTCTCCTTATGTTTAGCTTTTTGTCTAGCTTATTTCATTTGAACTACCTATATAGAAGTTCCTCAATGCAATTGAAATTTTTCTGTCATTGGTGTTTTTGCCCAGGGTGTTTCCCCTGATCAACCCACTGTTTTTATTCATGCAAATTTCCTGTTTTAACTTTGTCTCCTTATTCTCAAATGTTTGGGCATTTCTGTTTCACACCTTTAATTTTTCCTGATCCTGCAAGTATTTACCTCTCCTACACTTTGCCTGTAGATGTGTTCTTTTCAGATTTTTCACCAATCGTGGTAGGCTGTCCTTCCTGATAGGGATATTAATGTGGTCCTGCACTGCCTCACTTTGCATATGTTCAAACCACTCTCCCAGTGTTCCTTGATGTTTTTGCTCCTTCATTTAATTGTCTGTGATGCCAGTGGTCTGTGTTATTCTGCATGAACGTTTCACATATTCTTTGTCCTTCTACATATTTTTGGTTTTTACCATACTGTGTTTCCTCCCTAACACATCAGAAGTTTGTGAAAACTTTTCTGTTGAGCCACTTTTCCTTTTGTTTTGCATCTTTATCCTCATCCTGATCTGTATTTACTTCTGTGACCTGTATGTGCTCTCATCTGTTGTATTTCCTACATAGCTTCCTTCTGTGGCATCTGTTAACTCCCCTGTTGTTCCTTCACAACTGTCTTCTGTTCTTGTTCCTCTTCCTTCCTTCCTCACCAATTGGCTCTTTATTTCATTGGCTTCTTCCTGTTTATTATTTTCCTCCATTGTTTCAAGTGTCTTTTCACCCAATTCAGTACCTTACTTTTTTATTGGGGTTTCATCTTTGTTATCCATTTTCATTCCTCATGACTCTTCACTGTATTTTACTCCCCTTTTCTTCTAGAAGAGTTTGAATGTCTTTAGCACCTTCCAATTCTTAGCTACTGGGGGTGATGGACCATGGAGGCATCTTTCTTAATGAGTTAATGAAATGGGTATTGAGTTGTTGTGACTTGCTGATGGTGTGATCCTCTTTACTCTACCCATGTGGATGTTGGTACCCAGCAACATAGGTTTTGAATGTAGTTCACTTTTAGCATATGGTTCGTTGCACCCTAGCCGCTCTACACATAGGGATACTTCCATTTTATTTTACCCACTTTTATAATTTCTGGGATTGAGTTTTATAAATATTGTCTGGTTTGGACCACTTTCTGTCCATAGTTTCTTCCCAGTTGGACACGCTCCTGTGTTTCCAATCCACATGTACAACAATTTTTATACAATGGGCAAAGAATATACCTGGTTCAAAAGTGTTGCTATTTTCTACATATCAGATCTTAGACTCTTACTGTCTCATCTCATTTTCTTACACTGAAAATGTATGTCTGATTGGTACTTACCTCCTTTCACACTTCCCACCCTTCCTCCTTACTGAAAATTGGCATTTTCATCTTCTTCCAAAACTCAAAGTGATAGTTCAGTAGAATTGAATAGAAGGAATGACATGTTTCATGAAAGTCTATTGCACTCTTGTTGGCAGAGCATTGTTGCATGAGAGACACACTGGAATTAGTCAGTTCTAATGAAGAAGGCGATTGAAGGCTTTTTGCATGGTTTTTTTTTTCATACAGAGGGTAGCACTGAACTAGAATAACTATTATGTGAAAGGAAGTAAGAACCTTTAGCAAATATATTTTTAGTGTAGGAAAACCATAGTTTTCATCATGTTTTTTTAAGTTTAGGTTCACATCTTTTTCTTTCTAAAACTTGGTCAATTTTGGAGAAATCCAAGAAATTACTTACTGAAACAATTTTATAAATCTTTCGTCATATATAGCTCACCATTAAATGTTAAAGTTGTGTTATATTAACCAGTTGTCAATTAAAGGCTTTTACCTATACTTGTTTATAATATAAATATATACCATGGTTGTTGTTGTATCTCAGATTTTTCTACAGAAGGTGTCTGTGACTTCTTGGCAATGAATTCAAAAATCAACAAACTTTATTTGATTGCAAAATAACGTATATATTTAAGAACTAGTTAAATGTATGTACAATGTCTTTACTATGTAGAGATTCTAGGAATATGAATGCCATAGTTATCTTCTTGTCAAAAGTCCTCTTAGGCCTGTTCAATTGTTTAGAATTTCAGCTGACAAGCCAAACTACCTTCCTCTATTATTATTACTCTAGTATTACATATATAATTCTCTCAATTTGTGGTCTGAGTTACCACAGTTCTGCACTGCTATTTTGGTAATCGTTTGTTCTTCATACTTCAGATATCATCTGTTCATTTTGTCAATATGCACTCATGACTGATTCAATTACTTTAGAACTATTCTTTGATGGAATAAATTATCCCTCTTTTTACTGTTTTCTACTGTTAGTCTTACTCTACTTTAACATATTAAAAGTTAGGCTTTTGTTACTTGTTACGTCTATGATTTCTACTGGAGTTAAATTCATACCAAATTTTTTCTTGGCCATGACTTTACTCTCTTTTGCTACTGTTTGTCTTTGGTGTACTCAGCAGATAGCCCAACGTTGTTTTGCTTCAAGAAAAACACACATACTAATATAAATTTTGTGTTGAATAGTGTATGTTTATAATGACTGTTTTATTAATTGTTTTTCTTTTTGCATTTCATGCACTTCTCTATTTGGGAATCCTAGCTTGAGACGATTTGCAATAAATATATTATTTGAATGCTGAATGAATTTTTTTAAATAAACACTTGTATTTTTCCTTTTAATCACTGACTGTCTATCTGTACCTTTTATCCATCACTGTGCTTACAGACTCATTTGTTGTTATTGGTAGGTTTTTGAAATCAAGGTAGCTTAGAATATTATGGTAAAGTTGTGTGGAAGATCCATGTTAACTAATAATCAATACAGTGATATCTGTACAATGCACATTTTAAAAAGAATATCCAGTACATGTTTGTGTATGAAAAATGTTTGGAGTATTTTAATTTAATTATAAATGTTGAAAATATGACCTTTAATGGCATATAACACTACATAATAAGGAAGTAAATGCCTACTCAAAATGTGTTTTTCTTTCAAAAAACAGTCAGTGTATTTAATAAACTTTCAAACATTAAAGCTGAAAAAAATTTTTCTATAATAGGTAAAACAACAGATTCTGAATTTTAATAGCTAGGTTATTATAAAGATTCCCTTAAAAGCAGTTTAAAGGGTGTTTATGACTTTATAAAGAAATATTCTTGGTGAACACTATATTTTTATTTCCAGAAAGAATATGGTGACTTTCCTCGAAATGTGGCATTGATTTCCTGTATGCAGAAATATTCTATTCTTGTTAGCACAGATGCTGGGTGAGACTTCCATCTTTCTGTAATCTAGCTGTTATTTTTAACTGAAAGAAAATAATACATTTTCATAATTTTTTTTTTGTCACTGTTTATGTTTCCTAATTTTTATATGAAATTTTTATTCAAATTATCTTATTAATGATTTTGAAGTAGCTTATGTATTAAGATAATCTGTTTCTTTTAATTTTAATAGCACTTAACCATGAGTAGTAAAACATTTGTTAGTTAAAAGCCCACCTGTAACTCTTTAGCCATCTAAATTAACTTTTTGTAAATTATTAAATATCATAAAATATTGATAATATTTTTTAAATTAAAACTTTCAGAGATCTTTGTACATATTGCCCTGACACTGACCAATGGGATGTAATGCATAAAGATATATCCTTCAGGTCTTATAGCTCTTTAGCTGTTTCACCATGTGGTTTTTGGGTTGGCTGGGGAAATATAACTGGAAAATGTTTAGTACTTTCTTGTTCAGGTAAGTGTATATATTTTTTAAGAGCATTTGAGATGAGTTCTAAATAATGGAAAATATTACATAAATTATGAATCCATGAATGTATTTCTTCATAAATTTGTTGTTCAATAGGAAGAAACTTATAAACCTATAAAAATATTCATTATTGTTGTTTTTAAAAGATGTTCAACCATTTCTCTGAATTTAATTTTTTTGTCATTGTTTAACTTGTGAAAAAGAAGTGTATCTTATAATAGGATCGTCTTTTGTAGTTAATGGTCTAGAATGACCATAATAATCTACTGTTATGTTAAACACTGGTAATTGTTTGATAATCATTATGTACATACATGTTCTTATATATAAATTTAATTTACTGTTATACTTCAGTACCACTTAACCAAGCATCTTATAACTAAGAGGTGATTTACTGCAGTATGAACAAACACTTCATGGTGTAGATATGTGAGAAAAACTGAAAGACAAAACAGATAACTTCATCTTACAATAGTTAATTGTATCATGTGCACTATAAGAACTCATGCTTTTATGCCCACCCAAGGCACGAATGTAAAACCAAACAAATAAAATTGTGCAAAAAACCAATTTTTGCAGCTGCTATTGAACATTTATCATGTTAGGATCACTATTCTTTGTGCAAAAGTGAAAGAAACTTTAACAGTGTGTGTCCCTTTCAAAGTAATCTTGGAATAGTGATACCGAAATAAATTTCATTTTGAATAGTTTGTACATATAATGACTACTATTTCATGCCTTTCTCTGCCCAAGGATTCTAGCATAAAGAATTTTGAAGTGAAAAGTATTTATCACTACATGTGAACTAAATTTTTGTGCTAGATTTTCAGAGGCAGAATTGTTTATGTAATATATACACACTTTTGCATTGATCTTATAATTCTGTTTTTTAATGAGGAAGTTTGTTTGTATTACAATCAATATAATTAATTTTTGTTTATTTTCTGAAAGAGAAATGGTTTTCCTCTCCTTTACTAAGTTCAAAATAATACATTTTATTTTTCTGTAGACATGCACTCTTGGGTTTATAGGAAAAGGAGTTCAGAATGTAACAAAATATTATTGTTCACTTGGTAGGGGGTGAAATGCCAATATTATACTAATAGACAATTCCTTATACCTGTTTTAATAATATTCTTTAAAAGATGAAGACAGACTATCATTAAAAAAGGAGCTTCAGCTGCATGATGGGAAGGTTCATAGTGTCTTATGGGTATCTGAAACACCAATGTTAATTCTGACATGTGGCCCTAGTGGACAGCTGGTGAGTTATTTTTCAGATAATAACATTAATTTCTATGGATAAAACATGTCTTTAATTTTACTAACTGATGTCAAAATATTTTCATTATATTTCTAGTAGAAAATGTTACAGGTGTTATATGAAATTTAACTAATTATTATAGTAAATTAAAATTTGGTATAAGTAGTTATCACTGTTAAAAGTAAAAGATAAAGGTACTCACTAACATTTTACATATGTATGATTTTCTTTATGTTACTTTCTGTAACTCTATCTCGGTGAGAAGTTGGTAGTAGTTGTCAGTTGTTAATATTTCTCACAAACAGAAAACAATGATTTCAGTTAAATATTATTAATGTTTGTTGGAAGTAAAAGATGTTTCAGTGGAACTTTAGGCAAAGTAGACAAAGTAGGTTTGAGAATGTTAATGGACTGGAACTGTATGTTGAATGAAAAAGGGTATGGCATTTCAACTTCTATACTGGGGCCTTCCATGGGATTTTAGAAACTAGATGATAGTGGTAGATAAAAACCATAAGTAATTTTGTATTGAATTGAAAATAATTTTGGTTACTTACTGTTTTCAGTATTTGTCACAAATAGAAAAGGATTTTCTTCCAATGATACTCTACAAGTTGTTTCTTCCTCAATGTAAACAACATTGGACATCAGCTGGCAAGTATGTGTCTCAGTTTAGTCTTCTTGTTGTAGGATCCAGGGATGGGAGTGTTCATGTGTACTCTGGCCTTACATGGATTGTTGACAACCCATCAGACTCTACTGGATACTCACAAGTGTGTTTCTCTTTTCTTAAATTCATTTTAGATTGAGTTCTGTAAATTTTAATGTGTTAATTACTCAGATAATGTTTCAACTTTTATGAGATGTGATCTTAATATAAAAAAAGTGTGTGATAAGGCTTGACTTTTTCTACTTTTTCTGCTTGGAAGTTTCAAGCTTTTAAAGTACATGTGTAATGAAATTACATGGATCTATTTCTTTAATTAGGAAATATATGTCATTTGAATTTATTGTATTAAGAATTAATTTGGATACTACATATTAAGGTGTAAAATGCCTAACAACAAAGTTGGAGAATGGCAAGACAAGTCATGCCTTGTTTTACATATTGTTTCACAACATTGTGTGAGCTTAAAAGAATTGGCTTGCTTGGTATAATGAGGCATTTTACCCTGCAACACTATATTTGTAGCTCTTCATACAAAAAGCAGCATTTCACAAAAAGATAAAGTTCTAGTATGAAATTACAAATATACTGGGCAATGACGTGTAATAAATGAAATAAAGATAAAAATGTTTTTTCCTTTCTTCTTATTTGATATTCATAATAGTTTAACATATTGGAATTTAACTTATCATATTTATTATAGCTCTATTTTTTAACATACCAGTCATAGATGTTAAGTCATGTATTACCTTTTACTAACCTTTTAATTGCAAGTTTGTCCATAACAGAATCCGACAAAAACCTTTCACTGTATCCATGGTAAAAATGGGGTAACTGATATTCAGGTGCAACATGACATTCTTTATACATCAGGAAGAGATGGAAGGGTGTTATTGTATAAACTGAGCAGGAATACTGTTACTATACTTCGAACACTTCAGGTACCTTTACTTTTCTAACTTCAATCTTTATATAATTATTTCTAAGCATGGAAAATGGCTATTAAATGTAACAAAGTTACTGAAGGAAAGAGTTTATAGCATTTTGTTTAGTTTTTCTGAGACCATGTAAATATTATTTTTACAGAAATCATTGATTCTAGTTCTTTAACTTGTGCTTATAAATGAATTTTTTATTTTCATTAATGTTTTGTTTATTATTGAATACATATGGACATTACTTTTTTTACATTTTTCTGAAGAAAGAATTTATTCAGTAATATGTCCAACACAGTATGGTAGATATATCAAAACGTATTTAAACACATAAGTAACATTACTTTAAGTATTGCTCATTACCTTTGTTTCTTTGCTCATGTCCTGTAAAACATTTATTGTGACTGTTCCTTACTTTTTCTATCTATCTAGAATGAATTTGTTAACCTCTCTATTTTTTAAAATTCTATGTGCAACCAGTTAATCTGATTGCACAATGTGGACATGTTCAGTAAGTGAAATTAAAACAAATGTAATACCCATGTGCTGATAATGCTTATATGAAAGCCATTTTGTGAGTTCCATTTTAAAATTTGGCTTGGCAGCTACTCAAAGCAAAGTCAAGTTTGACACATCATTGAGATATTTAATCTAACTACAACATTATTACAGTAACAAGTGACTTAATTAATGCTTTATTCTCAATGCTGACCATACCTTTTGCTGTGGCAATAAGTGTCTGGAAATAGTAATAATTAATTTTTTTTATTGCCTTGTGTTTTATAAAATTGTGTTTGTGAGAAGTAGTTAAAATTCATTGAAAAAATTACTAATTCCAAAAAGAAACTTCATTAAAGAGCATGGATTAGTTGCTGCTGTTGTTTGGATGTAGACAAAGGAACAATATCTATGAAAATACTTTTGTTCACTTATTTATCATAAATAACAACTTAAAAACAGTTTCCTGTATTAAAAATATGATAAATATTTCTCATGTTAGATTATTTTTTATTAGCTGAAGCTGACGGCTCAAGTACAGTGCATTACCTTCTCTCGCATAAACAGCTATTCTCATTAAGTGCTATTCTCTATATGCAAAAATGTTTTATGCAGGCCACAAGTCTTTTATTGCCCTTCCATTGGAATTGACTGATTCCAGTGCATTTCTCATGCAAATCATCATGTGATAACCCTTCACCAATGAGAGTGTAACATCTTTTGTAATACACATGGCTTCTCTGTTCAATTCTACTTAACTGTTACTTCTCATTTGACAGTACTCATGTTCAGAATTTTTTTCTTTTGGTGCTCTTCATGTAATCATTATTATAATTGTTTAATTGTTGAAGTTGGATTTCTTCTTTATATTGGAGAAATCTGTTACTTTAACTTGATTTCCAAGCTTTTTTTTCCCTCATACTCAAATATTTTAAATTAAACACTTTTCTGGTGATTTATTTATTTATATAGTGAGTTCTGAGGCTCATTTTCCCACTTCAGGTGTTATACCTCTTGCATTATTTTCACAGGCTGCAGGTGGGGAGACCCATCATTTCATATTTGATATTTCTAATGAGATTGATCATTATATGGATTGACATCCTACCACTGAACTTTCCCCACTAATCCTTCTGAACAAGCTGAACCTGTTCAGGCTGATGAAGGTTTGATACCATTTTGACATCACTGGATTCTGTTGTGTCTTTACCAATCCCTTCTGCCAAATCAGCTAGGCTCAATATGGTGATTTTTATATGATTTCTGATGTGATTTTTATCCAGTTTGACATTTTTGGCTCTCACTTTGCACACATGGTTCCATTGTTGTTGGAATTTTCTGAATTATGATGCAGCCTCACTCAGATTCATTTACTGCCCCTTTTTTCTTCAGTGGTATGTTTTTGATCATGTGTCTGATGAGACTTTTGAGTCATGGGTTTAAATTTTGCATCAGAAATCTACTCTTTCCTTTTTAGTTGTACATTTGTCAAAGCTGAAGCCACAATAAGCCTCTATTTCTTTCTCTTCTGGTCCTTATCTACCCTCCCTGTTCATTCTTCCAGAGGTTTTTAATTTTATTGTTTCGTTCAACATAAATGGGCATGCCAATAGTACCAGAGACTAATCAGTGGGAATTTGACTGCATGATTTTGTTATCCTTTGGAGAGTTTTCACTACCTACTATTTTTTCCCCATTTCCTTTGTCTGTTCAAGAGAATACATAATCTTCTGTCTCATAAGGCCATTGTACCTGTTCATCATCTTTCTCCAGGCTGGAGACTGACTGCCTATACTAGGTTTGTACCAACTGAATCTAATTTTCAATCTGCCCTGTTTTACCTTAAATCATTTCTCACCATTAGGTGGGTTTATCTTCAGGCTTATAGATGACCAAGAGGAACATCACAAATTCTGATTTGCATATCCTTGTATCTCATCACTCATGACCCTCTTTTCAATTTATTATCCACATGATGACTTGTCTGTTTCAAGTGCTGCCTTTTGGACTACTTCAGGCCTGGTGGTCAGAACATTTGTTACTTACATGCTTTTGGATTGTACTTTCTAGTTTCTTTGATTGACTGGCTACTGTTAGCTTGTTCTGAACAGGAGTCTGCACATTACTCTTATCAGCTTAGAGGTAGGTTTTAAGAGCTAGTTAATCAAGTTAGAGAAATTCTTGTTGCAACTTATTCATTATCTTGTCCATTTTGGTGTTTTTCTTTTTTTTAACATCCATCTAATTCCGGCACATCCTTCTTATCTTTGATGGGTTTTCAGTTTTGTTAGATCTCAGAAGGTTCTATTGAACTTCTGGGGATGTGACCTTCAATGGTAGTTCTTATCTCCTTAGAACAGGTTCACATGTGGTCTCTTTTATGGGCTCTTCATGAACAGTGAATCTTGCAATAGATATTCTGTGGGATGTTATTATTCTTTTTCCTACTCTTGTTGTTGATGGTTTTGGTGATTTTACATGACACACTCATTTCCAAGGTGTCCCACCTGTAAATTGCATGCTTTTGAGTTGCACTTTGTTCCTTTTGTCAATTGGATACTGTTAGCTCATTTCAAATAGGAATCTGCATGTTACTCTTATCAGCTGCTTTTGGAAGTGGCTCTGGTTGGTTAATCAAATTGGAGAAATCCTTACCGTAAGTTATCCATTATCTTGCCCTTTTTGGTGTTTTTTATTTTTTAACACCTATATCATTCAGACAAACTCTTCTCCTCTTTGACTTTGTTTGATGGGTTTTCAGTTCTGTTATAGCTTACAAGATTTTATCATTTTTGGAAGTGTGATTTTCAGTAGTAGCCCTTATTCCCTTACATCAGGCTCTTTCATGGGATTTTCTTGACCAGTAGTATCTTGCAAGGAACCCCTTTTATTAGCTGTTTTAACCATTCATTCTACCCTTGTTGATGATAAGCATTAATGGGTGTCTTGCTTCCTCCTCCAGATTTACACATCCCTCTGGACAGAGGGCACAGGTTGATCAAAAAGAAGTTTCTGGCTTTTAGGCTGTGGCCAAGAGGTTTTATCCTATCGACATTCTGTAGCTTCTCATTGCCAGTTGTGTTTTGGTTCATTTTCTCCATGTGACCACAAATTATCTGGTAATGATCCATTCCAACTTTTTTTTAGTTGTTGCTTATCTTAATCACCAGAGTGTTACCTATTCTCCATCCCATTGTATTCATATGCTATATCTTTTTGGACCCACATGCTTGATAGTCATATCATTGCATGCCATGTTCCAGGTGCTTTTGCTCTTGTTGTAGACTGGATTGGGGATCTTTTGCCTCCTCAATCTCAGATCTTTAGGCAGCCCTGCTCCACACCTTTCACATTTCCCAATCTCATAGGTAGTTATCTCTCCAACACTGTTAATGTATTTTTTCTGGGTTCCTTATAATTCGTGGTAGATTTTCATTCAAAATGGGAATATTGATGTGGCCTTGCACTGCCTCTTTTTGCCTACATTTGAACCACTCTCCCAATGCTTCTTGTTTTACTTTCTCTTATGTCACCTGTGGATGCCTATGGTCTGTTTATTTGTTTCATTTACTCTTTATTCTTCTACATATCTTTTTTTTGTCCAGATCATTCTTCCTTCATTACTCTTTAGCAGCTTGTAAGAATAACTTTCATTTAGCCACTTTCCATTCCTTCTGTTTCACATCTTTATCCTCAACCTGATCTGAATAGACTTCATGGCCCTGTACATGTTTACCTCTGTTATATTGCCTGCACAGCTTCCTTCTGTGGTGTCCATTCCAATCTTTTTCTTCCTTAGCAGCTCTTCTGTTCATGATCTTTCTCTTTCCACTTTTATCAGTTGGGTTTGGCTCATACTTTGATTGGCTTCTTCCTCCTGTACTTTGTTCTGGGTGTCTTAACATCCAGTTCAACACCTTACTTTTCTCTGGCATTTCATAGAGATACTTCTTCAATTTGACATGTGGACTACCCATGATACATTCATTTCTCTTTGTTTGCATTGGATCAAAAATGTTTTTTTTCCTTTTTGGATTATCATTTTCTGCCTCTAGCCATTCTTCAGAATTAAGTGAAATTTGACTGGGTAAGTTATCTTTTCTTACTTTTTTTCTTTTCAGGGGCTCTTTTATTGTCACTCATTGTTTGAATCCTTCTCTATGGTGAGCAGTGCCACACTCTAAGGCCATGTTGACATAAATAAAATATTTTCATAGCCACACATGTGGGGTGTTCCACAAGAGTAATGGCTGGTTTTGGATTGTAACTGACATAGAAATGGTATGATCCACATGCTACCATTACATGACTGTCAGTACCAGTGGCATGCTTTGGATATCTATTCATGCAATAATTTCTGTATATTGAGCAGAGTATACCTGGTTCAGAAGTGGTGCAGTCCCAAACATTAAATCTAAAAATCTCACTGTCTTCTCTTTGGGTGTGCCATTCAGGTGCTTTTAAAGGATACTTCTTTTGTTCCCTTGCACTGGTTCCTCCACCTATGTAATGTATTAAAAGAGGTAACTTACTGTATTGGAAACTATAGTTTTCCCATAATGGAAATCTATTTTTGAGTGCAATTATCTCCTCTCACACTTCCTCCTCACTGAAGACCAGTGCTTCCTTCTTCCAAAATTCAAAGTGATGGTTTGGTACAACTGAATAAAGGAAGTCGCATATGTCATGAGAGCATATAGATTCTCATTCGTGGAGGTTTGTCATATAATGATTTGCCTGAGAGCAGCATTGAAATCAGTCAATTCTAATGGAAAGAAGATAAAAGGCTTGTGGTATATGTAAAAAAGGTTTATGCATATAGAAGACATCACTGAAAGAAAATAGCTATTTATGTGAGAGGACGTAAGAACCTATCAGAAATACGTTTTTGGTATAGGAAAATTATAACTTTAAGCTGTGTCATCTCTCATTAGCTGGGCTAAGCTAATGAAGAAATGTTATTCCAGTGAAATTTGTATAAACATAACATTTTTACAAAAAAAAATTGATCTCAATTCATTCCTGATTCAACTAAACTAGAAAGAAAAACACACTAACTCAAAAGCACTACAAAAAATTACCTGAATAACATGCTTTCTATTTTGTGTACCTAGGTTGGTGATATGTTGCACAGTTTAAAACTGCAGTCCTCACCTGATAAAAAGTATCCAATATAAAACATAATGTATTTGTGAGTTACGATGTATTATGTGTTTTCATGTTGGCATCTCGAGCTGATTGCTAATTTGTTATAGATGTATGGGTTGATTTATGTATACTACTAACATCCACATCTTTGAAGTCTATTGTTATATTAAACAAGTCATTAATTTTACAGACTCCTGGAGAATTGGAATGGATTGGCATGTTCAAATTTATTGGAAAGATATTATTCTGTTTGGTTTTCATACTGTAAGTTTTTAAGTATTTTTAACTATATAAGCAACCTTCCTTAAATGTTTTTTTCCAAATCCATTATTATGTTTTTGATTTATTGAGAAAAATAATTTCATAAAAATATTTTAAAATTGAAAATGGGTTGTTTGAAAGTATTTTAAATTTATAAATTTTCTTTCAAATTAGATTAATAACTTCAACTTTGCAGGTATGTTAGAAAGTAAAAGCTTGCTGTTATTAAATTTGATATTGTGAAATAACATAAAAGATTTAAAGTTTTATATTTCAGTCCAAAAAAAGATTTTTTTTTCCCAAATATTATTTTATTACTATTTTTAAAATCTGTTTTATGAAAGTGAACTTTTTTGTCTTAAAACATAATTTATTGTGTCAGAAACTGAAAAATATAATTTCATTATATTTTGACTTTTAAGCTAGAAATACCTCAAATCTACTGTTCAATACTTTATTTTAAGTGATGTTCTAAAGATATAAATGTGGCACTTAGTGTATTCATACCCGACAATGCTTATAAATACTATTAATATACGCTGTGTATCTTTAATTAGGAAAGTGATTCTCAAAGAAATTATGAGTTGAGAAACATTAGACAGTGAGTTGATGAAACATTTATGTTTTTAAATAACCCTCAGACAAATTTCATATCCTGGAGTACGTTACTTCAGCGTCCTCTTGTGGAGTTACCTTGTGGTGGAGGCCATCGTTCTTGGGATGTTAAGCTTAAAAGTGAGACAGGAGAGATGGCATTTGCCTGTATCAAGAAAACCTCTATACTATGGAATCAATCAAATTTAATGAAAACAGTACAGTCATCTTTGGTTAAGGTATAATCTTGAAAGTTGAAACCAGAATTAAATGTTTCTATAAAAAAAAAATTAATATTAGCTACATGCTTTTGCCATTGAAAATTACATAAAAAAATTATTGTTTGCAAAAATGTTTATTTCAAATATCTTGGAAGATGTAAAGAAACTTCGTCATTTTGATTAAATAATCTTCCATTTTCAAAATATTTTTAATGAATGCTTTGTGTACATGTATGCATATATTTTTATGTAAATCTGAACTGTAGATGAAGGAAATCTAAATACATATATGTAACATATTTCTGTTGAGATGAGGAATATAAACTCTTACATTTATAAAAAGAGAAAGATAAATACAATAATAAAGGAGAAGAATTTTAAACAGGCTGTTGTAACTCTTTGTTACTAACATTATATATGTATACCTTCTAATACTTGCTGTTTATAAAAGAACCTGATTTACACTACATTTCTTGTATTAACTTGATGTTATTTAATACAAATATTTTCCCGTACAACATTCTTTGTGCCTGCTATTGTCTTTGTTTTTCAACATCAGTTATTTCTTTTTATTGGATGGGGAAATTTACAATTGTAAGCTCAACAGAAAAATTAAAGTTCTTTACTGCTTGTTATATTAAACTTCAGAATTTCTCCATCTAATAAAATGTTTGTGGGGAAAAAGATTCTCATAAAATCCAGAAATGAAACTTGCATAATATCTTATATAGAATATCAGTCTTTTTCAACACAACCTGCAGCATTTTGTCATTAAGTGATCCTCCCCGGTGTGAATTCCTGTACATGGCAAGAGTACCTCCTAGGGAAGGTTCTGTTCTTTCAGGTTACCACTTCTGGGATCTAAAAATCTACCCACATGTTCACCATGCGTGGCAACCTGTGAAAGGGAGGAGAGGATCCTGGTGGTTGAGGGGTCCAACCCTAACACACCACTTTAGTCTTGAATTCCTGTAAACGGGTGGTCCCCCTTGGGTCAGTTGGCTGGTCCACTTGGGCTAGAGTCAACCAAGTACCAGTATTGGAAGTTCTCAACGGGTGTTGTAGACATTGTGTCTGATGCTAGTGTTTGGGTATAGTGCTCACAAAATCCTGGCGTTGCTGCATTGTCCTTGCATGGCATTGTAGTGCATACCCTTGTAGGGCTCCATTGTGGATGGGATCAGTGGGCACCAAAATTTTCTTTTTTTCCTATGGATTCTCCTGATAAAAATTTAAATAAAATAGTGAAAGAACAGTCAATAGGTAAATGACCATGTCTTGAAGACTCTGATCAGCAATGTTCAACATCTGTACCACCAGTTGTACCTCATTTTCTCATCCTACATTCTCTTTCAGAGAAACCTTTATGGCAAATGTCCCCCTTTTTTATTCGGAAGGAACTGGACGGACTTGCAGGCTCTCCAAAATTGGTAAAGAAGCTTCAATCTGGAGACATTGGTTGAAACATCCACATTCCAACACAGTGAACTCTTCTTGAATTCAAAGGTAATTGGGGATATACCTATTGAGATTACATCTCATGCTACTTTGAATTCATCATGAAGAGTTATTGTTGAAAAGGATTTAAAGAACATCCTCAAGTCAGAGATTCTTGCTGGTTTCTCCATTCAAGGAGTTTCTGCAGTGAGGTATATCTCCACCTGTTACATTGCCGACCAATATCCTCATTCTAACGTTTACATCACCACGTGCACCTGCCAACATCGAGGCTGGTTATCTTAATTGCAGGGTATGGCTGTACATTCCAAACCCTCTCTGATATTTCCAGTGTCAGAGGTTTGGTCACTCAAAGACGTTATGTCATGGTTCCCTGACATGTGCTCGTTGTTGTGGCAAGGACCACGTTGTCTATGAGTATGAAATGGACCCACATTGTGTCAATTACAATGGTTCTCACCCCTTCTACATTTGTTCTTGCCCTAAATGGTTGAAGAAAAAAGAGGTGCAGCATTTGAAAACGACTCATAACATTATTTGTCCTGAGGCTTGAAAACTGTTGTCCACCACTTCATCTTGGACATATGCTGCTGCACTACATTCCACATCTATAGTGGGAGTGCAGACAGATCTCTTTGTGCCTTAAAGAGAATCATTCTCAAAATGAATGAAAATCCTTTTGACCTCCATACTTAAAAAAGGTTGATGAATCAACTTCTACACCAATCTCTGTTCCTCCCATACATTCCAACAAACCTCAAGATCCACATCCTTTGGTTCCAAATATAGGCATTTCTTTGGATACATCTTTTTGTCTCTCCCCAAGATGTAAAACAGTCATTCTTCCTAATCGACCCAGGGCAGGATCCATGTAGGTTGATAGACCTCCCCCGAATAAGGATGGTAAAGAAAAAAGACGTGGTCATAAATATAAGGATTCTCCAGCCAATTTGCCAGCATGTCATTAAAAATGGCCACCTTGATATAGCATAAGTGTCGAGGTTTACGATCTAATCTGGATGACATCTGAACACTGATTGCTTCCTACCATCCTGTATGTCTTTCCTTACAGGGAACATTTCTGAAATCTGCCAATACAGTCAACTTTTGGCAGTTTTCTCTGTACAGATGTGACAGGCTGTGTGATGGACAAGTACATGTAGAGGTGGCACTGTTGGTTGATCAGCATGTGCCCACCCTGTCTTTGTCACTCAACACACCCTTGGAGGCTATAGCCATTAGTGTTTCCTTGGGTCATACCATCACTGTTTATTCTCTCTTTCTGTCACCTGGAGAGACATTTGATCAAACAGACATTGATGCTCTCATTGAACAGTTCCTGTCTTCCTTTCTAATCTTGGGGGTTCTTTAATGGACATCATCTCCTCTGGGGAAGAGTTGTTATTGATAGGAGGGGCTGCTCGATACAGCATATGCTCTCTGATTACAACATTTCTCTTTTAGTAGTTGTTCTTATGCTAATTTTCATGCACCTAGTCAGTCTTTTACTGCTGTTGATCTCTCAGTTTTCTCCCCTTCATTATTCTCCTATTTTTCATGGACAGTTGACAATAATTCACGAGGCAGTGATAATTTTCCTATACTTTTGAGAGAGACTGGCTGTTATTGATGTCACTCGACCCGTGTACTCTGTGGAAGCTGGATCAGGCAGACTGGTGCATTTTCACTGCTCTCGTGAAACTTGATCCTGCCATCATCTGTCAGCCATCAATAAATGACTGTGTGGCAGCAGTAATTGACTGTATTATACAAGCAGCTGCTCAATGTATTCCTAAAACCTTGACACATTTTCCACTATATCCTCATCCATGGTGAAATCCTGCCTGTCACATGTCATGGAAAGCTCAAAAATGAGCCTGGGATACTTTCCGTACATATCCCACACTTTGAAACCTCATTACTTTCCAGTGGGTAAGACATTAAAGCCAGAAGGAATCTTGGATTTCACAACTAGCATATCTTCTACCACCAGTTCCAAGGTCATATGGGACAGGGTTTGAAAGGTCAGTGGGCACTACAAATCTGTCCCCCTCTTGATCTTACTCTCTGATGGCCAAGAAGTAGCTGATGTCCAGAGCATTATTGATAGTCTAGGTGAAAGCTTTTGCCAGGTATCTAGCACTTCTGCTTGTTCCTCCATCTTCTTGACCATCAAGACTCAGGCAGAGCAATCACCTCTTTCCTTTTGAAATGATTGTCTCTATGACTATAATCATCTCTTTACACTGGTGATACTGAAACTGGCCCTTCATCAGTCTGGCAGTACATCTGTTGGACCAGATAATGTGCACTATGAGATGCTGTACCATATATCTCTTTCTTCTATTGATATTCTTCTAATTGTTTTTAACTGGATCTGGCAGGAGAATGTTTTTTCTGATGCCTAGTGCCAGGCTATTATCTTACCTTTCTCTAAGCCTGGGAAAGATCCCAAGATTCCTTCAAACTACTGTCCAATTGCTTTGACAAGCTGTCTCTGTAAGACCTTAGAGAGGATGGTTAATGCTCGTCTTGTTTAGTTCCTTGAATCAAACAACATGGAGGTATGGCATTTTGTGAGACCTTTGTATATATGGGTTACATGACCATTTTTATTAAATATTTTTTAATGGACAGGAGACTCCAAGCTCGTGAGTTCGACACTTTTCCATTCTTTTCTATAGGAAATTAGAGTCCCTCAGGGCTGTGTTTTGAGTGTTACTAAGCAGTACTCCAACTGCACTATTTATATAGACTCACTTACTTTTCTACTGGCTCTGGAATTACTTCACATTGGTTCACACCCTGTTCTCCCTGATATTCAAAATCGACTGGTCCATTTCTTATTAACATCTGATTTTATCCAGTTTTTCTGGATACCATGTTACGTTGGTGTTCATGGGAATGAACTTACAGACACTGCAACTAAATCTGTCTGCTCTGGCACTATCACTGCAGTGCCTATTCCATACATGTACTATGATCCTGTATTCAGTGCTCAGCTTTGTGCCATCTGGCAGTTGACTTGGAATGAGCAAGGTGAAAACAAGCTTTTCCAAATAAAACCCTATATTGGACTTTGGCTGTCTTGTTTTCCTAAGGATTTGAAGGAGGAAGTTGTTCTAATTAGACTATGCATTGATTTCAGTTTTTTAACTCGTTGTTTTCTTTTACCTGGAACCGATGCACCAGTGTGTAGTTTGTGTAACACTCAAATCACTATAAGCCACATTTTACTTTCTTGCCATCGTTACGAGTCCCAATGATGGCACTATTTTAAACATGTTCTGTCCCAAGGTTTGTCCATACCATTAGGCAGTGTTATTGGGGATGGTGACACTGTCCACCTTGATAACGTTTTTAGTTTTTTAAAGGCCATTAATCATTTTAATGTCATTTAAGTGTTTTATATTTATTCATTAAACCTTTTTTATTGTGGTTCCCTTTTAAGAATCACAATCTCTCTAGTTTGATTTGAAATGAGAAAATGGCCATAACATTAAATCACTCGACATCAGGACTGGAAAGGCCAACTTCAAGTGACTAATGCTACTGTTTGAACTACCTGTTAGTCATCCTGATGAGTTATTATTACAATTTTGCTGCATGTCTTTTGAAACTTTTATTACTTTTTGATAATGGCCATAATGACACATAACTCGAAATCAGGGCTGGAAAGGCCAACTTCAGGTTGCTGATGGTGGTTCTTGTACTTACCTGTTAGTCTTCCTGATGAGTTGTGATAATTACCATTTTGCTACAGAAAGTTCTTTACAACTTCTCTTACTGTAGTTCCTCTCTTAACATTGTAGACTGGATGTCAACATTGGTTTTATACTTTTTCTGTTTTTCAATGCTGTTTTGTTTTACCTTCATTTCCTTTTATGAATTTTGCTACATTTACTTTATTTTTACGATTTTACCGTGCCATAAAACACTAACTCAATCAACCATTAAGTGACAAGCTTATTTTTGGCTTGAAAAAGAACATTTACTCAAAATGTTGTTGAGAAAATAAAATTTCAAAATGAATAGTTTTAAGATGATTTATTTCCAAAAGTATATATATTTCTATTACATCAGTAAACCATTAAATTTTTTTATTCAGTATAACTGTTGTATATTTATCATATGTTTAAATGTGTTTACTTAAATGTAGCTAGTGATTTGTTCTGTTTGTATAGAGATACTAGAATGACCCCTATGTTTTTGTGGAAAAATGTAATTACAGATTTTTCATTATTATACAGTTCGTGGTGTTCAGAAAATCGAAGTTTAGTTTTATTTCACAGTATTGGGATATTCTTGTTCTGCTTCAAATTTCATTGGGGTAATTTTGTATATTGTTTGTTATCTTAACTTATTTAAAATATTGTAATAATTTTGATACTCAAAAGGATCTGAAGCAAAATAATCTACTTTAAAGTCACTGTTGACTAAAGATTCTTTTCATTTATGAAGACAAAAAAATGTTAATTTTCAATACTTTAATTTATCTTTAATGTACTCCATACCCAAATTCTTTAAACTTTTTGTACAGTTTCTCTGTTATAATGAACTACTGTATAAATGTAACCACTAATGCTTTTTATACTTTTTTTTTTTTACATTAAATCATGTTTGTATGGTACAGTTTGATGGTTATATCATGAAGTTACATCAAGGTTACTTTCCTACAAAAATAAAATGTTATTTGTATTCATCTGTGCTTCAGAAAGTGATTATAGAAGAAAAAGAAACATGTTTTATTTGTAACTTGAATTATAACGTTTTTTTCATTTATATTATAGACAAGTATACATGGACAGCAGATTTATTGTATTTTACATCTGTGTCAAGTATATATTAAAACAGGTGAGTAAAACAGTCATAAAACCTCATACTTAATCTTAGTTACTTCATTCTTTACTTGAGATTTTCTTTAATAGGCAAATAAAACTATGAAACTAACAAGTGCAATCCATTTTAAGATCCATTCATTTGTAAAATTGTGAATTAAAAATGAAATTTGAGGATTGAATAGAATATATCTGTCAAGACACTTTTGAATGTGCAAATGAACAAGTCACATGACATACACTGCCTACATAAATTCATAATGGAACAAGGGGTATCAGAACCTTTTTAAATTATTGGGCATTTCATATATAGTTTGGTACCAATGAAAATTGATAGCTTTGAAGAAAGGTATGTAGAAACTTTTCCTAAGCAAAATATTATGATATTCAGATCATAAAAAATGGCCATGTTCTATGTACTGAATTGCATTGGAAAATAAAGAAATATGAATTAACTTGGAACTCCAGAACCACCAGTAAAAAAATTGCCAACAAGTAATACTCCAGCCATGGATCTTATAGTAAGTGAAAATCCACAAAGGCAAAGATGAAAAACAAAGTTTGTTCATGTGCTTTAGATAACTACATAATATAATTGAAAGAGGTCTTCACCTGGAAACAAGACCAGTAGGGCAGGGGTAACCAAAATAAAGTTTTTAGTTATACCTTCCATTCAACTGTCAGTTACATCAGTACATGAAGAATGAAATAGGCATTTGTGGTATTCCATACAAAGACATACTGATTAAGTTATTGGACATATTGACAATGAGTGTCTACAGTGTGGTCATACTGTTGAAATGGGCATTAGGAAAATGTCCTCATACATTAGGTGGATTATGTAAACCTGCAAGGAGGATGCTTTTAACATCAATGCTTAAGACAAATCTTTTGAAATAAAAGCTATTCTTTAGGTCCTCATCACCATGGTGGGCTCCAAAATTATGTTGATATAAAATATTCAACCTTTGTATAATCAGTTACAGAAAAACAAAATATGTTTCATTGTTTAAAACTATAATATTGTTTTAAACATTTTTTAAGTGTGTTTCATGCTGTGATGAATAATTTAACGTACTCCTGTGACTTGTTTTTATAGAATCTTTCAGTCTGATTGCTACAGGAGGTGAAGATAATACAATATTGATATCACGCATCTCTTGTATCCTTTTAAAAGTTTAATGTTTCTTGAAAAACAAGAATGTTACAATGGAGACATGAATATGTACCTCAAATGTAGAAGGCATTAAGAGGAAATGTTCAATTATCAAGAATATTTCAAAAACTATATTTTGTGTGTGTTTATTCGCATTTATTTGTAATTATATCCAACTGTAGATTTCCATATATATTTCCTGACTGAAAGGTGTAAAGATGTCAAATGCAATATTTTAAGCTTTGAAGTTTGAATTGATGATAAAGTAACTTAAAATAAAATATTTCTTGTAACCTATTAATTTTTATCAGATTAGAAAAAATTTAAACATAGAAAGAAATTGAATTGTTAGATTTAAATTTGTTACACTTTTAAAAAAGTGTTGTAAAAAGTTTCACTAGTAGTTTTTTAACTTAACTGTAATAAAATTATTTTTTAATTAAGTTTAAAGATAAATAACTACTGATCTGTAGGAAATAACTCAATCCTTAAATTTGAACTTAATAAAACATGCAGTAGTTGAAACGTTTTAGTAGTATTTGTTTACAAGATACATTAAACTTCAAATTAATTAACTGTTACATTTCTGTTTAAAGAACTAGTAAGTTTAGGATTAAAAACACTCATAATGTTAAATACACTGAATGCAAAGGCTGTAGGTATTATATAACTATAGTGGTTTTACCTTATCATACCTAAATATTACAATATCCAATCATTTTTTAATTGTTTGTGTAATATAAATAACGTTTCTGAGCTTAAATTAATCATAACTGAATTGGCAGTTGAATACTACTGCAACTAATATTTTTTGCAATAAGTATTAGCATTAGCTAACTTCCTATCCTCTGGTACTTGGCCATTATTTTTTAGTGCAGCATTCACCTTACATGGAGTAAGCTGAGGGTTGAGGATTCAAGCCTCATTTAGGAAAAGTTTCTTAGTGTCTTGTTATGACATACAACTTTATAAGTGTATTTTTTTTATTTTAATTTTTTTAGTTTGTCTTATAAAGACTATTGACACCTTTTTTTAAGAATTTTAGTCACCATGTAGTTGTTATTTATTGAAAATTTGCCTAATTTATGTTTACATTTCATGTGAAAACAAGAGTTAATAGAAAGGTATTTCCATTTCTTAGAGCTTCCCATTGACTCAAACTGCTAAAAACTGTGTTACGATACTTGTGATTGGCAGAGCACAGATAGCTCGTTGTGTCACTTTGTGCATAATTCTAAACAAACAAAACCATTTTTTAGATTATTAGGATAATTTTTAAAGCACCAGAAAAGTGTTTTTTGATCATTAGATAGCTTAAATTTATTCAATGATTATCAGATGTGAAGTAAGTTGTGTTTTAACCTATTTATATTTGTCTCAACAGTTTTTCTTCATTCTCCTCATTGTTGTACTTTTTATTTTAATACAAAGATACACTCTTAAATTTCTCACATTATGATCAGTCATCAAAAGCTGTTATCATAGATGAAAATACATCCTAAATGTGTGAGAAATAATTTTATCAAAATTTTGAATATTTGAATAGCAGAAAATTTTCAAATGTAGTTACTTGTAATATGAATCTTGTAAAATATATGGTGAAATGAAACCTGTAGTTTATTTAAGCACAAATCTAGAAAATAAGGAAAGGAAACAATTTTATTGATTGATTCAGAAATAAACATCAGAAAATAAAGTATTGTTATCTGTCCCTTGAAAAGCACTGGAGTAACTTTCATTAAACTGTGTTTGTTAAACTGAAATGTGAACATTTTGTATGTAAGGATTATAGATATTATTTTAATACTTGTCAAGTACTCAGTGCCATATTAAATTTTAAATTATATTCAAGGCCTACAAGTCTTTGTGTGCCCCATTTTTCTTGAATGACTCATCAGGAAATTTATGTACCAACATGAAAACACACTCAAATTAAAATGCAATGAAATGAATGGATTTTTTTTATTCAATGTATTTTAAAATTGTTATCTCTGAAATGTACTCCTCAGTTATTTGTGATCATAACCCATGCCTAGAAAGCCTGTTGGTTAATATACCCCTGCAAGCACTACACGTTGGTTGTTGTGAATATGTTTTTTTTTATTACTGTAGAAGGTCTACAGACATTATTATTTACTATAGATTTACATGTCATGACAGAGTATTGAGGGTTTTTCTTTGTTTTAATGTGTGTGTGTGAAATAAAGTATTGTTATCTTAATTTGTGTTTCTTCTCAGCTCCTTACACTAATACACCACTGTATCATTGAGCATGAGGTATTGTTTTATCACACAAACTTCTTATACCAAAATGATAATTCTCTGCAAGAAGGCAGAAGTTCTGGGAAGGTATAAAAGTCTGTGGAAAAACAATTTTTCCTGGTGATTGCCTTGTCCAGTCTGGTAAAAACATTATGTTGATGAATGATGGCTTTGTGTATAGCACTTATACATCAGAGAACGAGTCACCCACAATCCAATGGGTAATTTAAGAAAATAGAAATTTTTCATAGTAATAACTACAGGTAGACATCAAAATTGATTGACAGAGATATGTACTGTGAGAAAAAGATGTGTACTAAGTATATATATTTTAGTCAAAATGAATACATTTTAATGAAGTTTAAATAAGCAAAATCACAAGGAAGAACTCGTTAAAAACAACAAATCCAGACCTCTGACTAATTATATTAGTTTGTTATAACTTAAAAACAAGATGAAATGAAAATAAACAAAAAATGCTGCACCAATTGAAAAGATCCCAGGGTGCAATGTTTCTAAGTTATAACAAACTAATATATATATATGTATGTGTGTGTGGAAAGGTGACTGCTCTCCCAAGTTTAAATATAAATAAGAAAAAGATAAACATAAAAAGATGAAAAATATACATAAAATAAGGTACTACCACATGATTTTCTTTACTTATTTGGATGTAATTATTTAATTTTACGAACATTTATTCAGTGTGTGTGAATTGTCACTGACTATGTCACAGTTTCCTTTACATTGTTCAAGCTTTATGAACTTAACTATAATAGCCTTAACTACTGAAATATTAAATTGAAGCTATAATTTAGCCTAGCAAGCTAGTTATGGTAATTTTATTGCTGCAAATGCAGTAAAATGTAATAGCAAAAGATGTCTTGCAGGTCCTGCTCTAAATAGTTTTCACCCTGTTACTTACATTAATTCATTTTGTAAAATAAAAAAATATAATTTATTTATTAACATCTACTAAATGTAATAAAGAATATATATGTGGGTCAAACTTCAAACCCATTACATATATGTATAAATTACATAGATCTCAAGTTAAAACCAATTTAATGAACTCTGTTGAATTAAAACATTTCAGAATTCATTCTTTTACCTTGGTTAAGATAACTTTATTAGAAATATTTAATGAAGACACCAATAGACTTCAAAAAGAAAACTTTTATAATTTAAAACTAAAAACATTATTTCCTTATGGACTCAACCAAGATGTCAATTAAAAAAAACAACCAAATAGTGCCTTATTTTCTTTATTTTGTATTTTATTTTTCATATGTTTATCTTTTTTCTTATTCTTATTTTAACTTTGGCGAGCAGTCACCTTCCCACAACTGTCTGCAGGCAGTGAAGGGTGATATAGACATGGGGCATTGTGGACTTTAGCACCCACATCTTGCTCTTCTTATTTCTAATCTTACACAAGACTAGCAAATTGGAGGTTAAAACTGATGGACTGTGTATCCCCACCGCAACATTGGTCTTACTTCTTTTGTCACCTCCAAAACATAGGATACATTTTATAATCCCACGTTGAAGCTTGTACCTGGGATCTTTTTTAAAATATGCAGCATATTTTATTTAATTTTTGTGTTTTGTTTATGATTTAAAAATTTATGGTTATAATTAATCAGTGGTTGGGGCTGTTTTTAACACAGCTCTTCCTCATGATTTTGTTTATTTATTTGTGTGTAATTATTTAATTTCACTAATATATATATATATTTCATATATAAGGTATTATTTCTTAATGTGATGTAATAAATAATCAGTGTTTTAGTATTATTTCTTAACATAACATGCTAGATAATGAAGTTACTAATCAAGCAAATCTAGAAGTGCTCTGCAGGCTTGCGGGACATATATCAAGTGTACGAGGACTAGCCTCATGTCCCATAACAAATTTCACTAACAGTTATTTTCTTGTGTCTGTTGGAGGAAGGGCACAGCTGACTGTATGGAATCTCACGCTTAATCATGAAGGTACATAATTTTTATAGATGATTAAGTGGTACTACATGCTTTAAGTTTAAGAAAACTAATTACATTTTAAGTGTAATAGTTAACTTGGGAAAGATGGTGCATGGTTATGTGAGATTTAATTGTTTCATAGTTCCTTATACATACAAATACACATATCTATGATTGCTGTATGTTTTCATTAAATTCTATTTTTTTCTATAAGGTTTAGATTCAGATTATTTTTACTTTATACCTACAGAAGATATAAAATGTAAACAACTTGATCACCATTTTTTATGGACGGTTGATAAACCTCAGTGCAAACCATGGGAGAAGCGGACAGTAGAAACCATTCCTGATGCCTTGACACGATATATGAGTGTAGCCATTTTGAGCAGCCATGAGGAAGACTGGTTTACTGAAACTATCTTGATGGCAACATCATGTTCCGATGCTTTTTTAAGGTAATACGTTATGCGTATTGTATAAGTATGCATTTATAATGAAAAGGTTGTGTCACTTATAATCTAAACTTGTAATACAAAAGTTGAAGGCAATTTTAACTTTCATATACATTAAGAATATGTCATTAATGTGAGATGTGTATATATATATATATGTGTGTGTGTGTGTGTGTCTTCAACCAAAGGTAATTTATTTTTGTAACCTGTTTCCATGTACCTCCAAAAAGTTTCTAGGCATGTAACAATGTTTTCTATATCCAGAAAGTGCCTTTAGGATGCTATGTAATATTTTTCTACATTCAGAAGCCAACTTTAGTACCTAATATAATATTCATATATATTAAGGAGATGACTTTAATGTGTAATGTTTATGTAAATCCAAGCAAGTGACTTCAGCATTCGATTTAATATTCATACACATTCAGAAGGTAATTTCTACACTTAGCTCATTGTTTATTGTTTCAGTATGTGATGCTCATTTACTTTCAAAGTGTGTTTTTAGCATGCATTTTAATGTTCATATACATCCAGGTTGTGAGTTCTACGTATGCAAAGGCCAAATTGTATTTCAATATAATTTTACAGAAATGTAAAGGTTTTCAAAATCAATGTTTGTCATACAAAAAATATTTTTTTCTTTTAGGTTATTCGCTTTCTGCATCAAGAAAGAGAAAATAACTCACGTGAAAACAATACCATGTGGAATCAACTGTTTGCAGGGAGTTGTTCCTTTGCCAACTCCATTTAGGTGCTTTGTTACAACTGGGACTGATGGATGCCTCAAATTCTGGGACAACAACAATATTTTGAGTAACATCAAAGATTCTCCTAGAAATATTTTGAATGAAAACCCTGAAAACCCTAAGATGACTAACATGAAAGGTAAAGAAGACAGAGAAAAAATCAATATAAATAGAAGGAAATTATACTCTCTGAATGAAGAAGAACATGAGCCCCTCCTCACAATGAGGCTTCATCAGTCTGGAATTAATGCTATCAGCACATATGAAATAACAGGTTAGATTTATCTTGCAGAAACTTGTACAGTTGAAAAATAAAGTTATATTTTTGTACATGGACAAAGAGAAAATACTATTTAAAATTTCTCATCACATATATGTGCTTGTAAAAGATTCTGTTTTTATAGTTTGTGTTTTTAAATATCTGTCAAAGCTTAACTTATTGATGAGTACACTATGAACATTAGTATCAAAGTGAAATATTATTTGTTTTTATATTTCTGTACACTGAGGTATCAGTCAAAGCTTAACTTACTAATATGTTTACTTTTGAATGACTAAAACTGAAATGAAATATTACCAGATTTTATAGTTTATGTAAAATGAGATTTTACCCAAAGCTTATTTTATTGATGTTTATACTTTAACTAATTAATATTTAAGTGAAGTGTTATATTATTTGCAAAAATGACTAATCAAACTCTAGGAATAATTATTTTATTCAAATCCAAAATTTTGGTGTACATCTTTCAGAGTATAACATACAAACTGATTACTGAATAGAATACATACAGCTATTAAAAAACTGATTTAACTACAGTATTTTTACATGTTGTCACACATGCACACATTGAATAAAAATGGTAATAAGTGTTAGAAAATACTTGGCAATAGCCTTTTAAGAACCAAGATTTACAGTGGCACAGATGTGTTCATTAAAATGTCTGGGTAAGTATTATTTCACTGGGTACATGTCATTTCATTTATTACATTTTATCAGTACAAGAGCCATTCATTCAGTCAAGTGTTTTTAGGACAATTTTTTGCTCTCCAAAGTTTAAAAAGCTAATATGTGATGTTATCTATTTTTATAGTTTGTGTACACTTAGATGTTAGCTGAAGCTTCTTTTATTGATACATATACTTTTACATCAAAGTAAATTTCAGTTCCAAATAACATTCACTTCTTGTTTTCCATTTTCAGAACTTCATCATCATGTATTGTAGAGAAAATAATTGTTTCCCAATAAAAAATCTGGCTGAAATGACTGCTTATCATCTAAGCTTTAACCATATCACTTATGGTTAATAAATGATACAAGAACTCACTATACAAGAACTACCATATTTAACGTCTATAATTTGATAAATAACAATGATCTTAGTATTATGAGAATGCTTGCTGATTGCCTTTGTACTTTTCCTTCATTTTGCTTCTCCATTTGACCAAGAACTTCATAATTATAATCTTGTATTTTTGTAAATAACTATTCTTTAATGAGAGACTGATTGAGATGAAACTGAACGTTCATCACCTTTCTGTTAACTCTCCTGCTTCTTCCTCTTTTGGTCATTACTTTAGTATCCAAGATATGTTTGTTCAGACTGAGTGAAATATGGTTGTTTATTGTATTCTTACTTTACTCATAGCTAACTCACTTGATGAGAACTTTAATACTAAATATTAAATACTAACACTAAATATAAAAATGGAAAATAACTATTGTCCATCGAGAAGTTACCAAAGATTCAAATATATGATGAATACTCTTTGTTTAAAAACAATTCTGATATCTTTAAACATGTCTGAATATCAAATGTTTGATCTAGAAAAAGTTTGACTGAACAGGCATTTAATTTAGTCTTTATGTTTTGTTAACACAGAGGCACTTTTTGAAATGTAATGTGAATATTCTTATTTTAAAATATTTAATTTATAAAGTGCAGAATATTCTTATTTTAATGAATTACTGTAATATTAGTGTTATGAAAAGAGGAAAATACACTTAAGTTTATGATTTGGATTGAGTTATAACATCTTTTTTTCCAGAAAATGTTTATTCAAAAAAGTAAATGTCAATCCATTTGACTTTTTTGTTCTTCAGAAACATATTTGATGTTGTGCACTGGAGGTGATGATTGCAGTATTACTATCCAGGTAGTAATCAGTGATCAAGGGTCAGTTCCTAAGATAGTCAGTAGCAGTTCAGTCCCATCAGCACATGCAGCTCAAATTACAGGTTAGTACAACCATACTTTTTACGGAATGTTTTATAGATGGAACAGTAAAATGTTTTATTTTCTTTTTACTTTTTTTCTTTTCCATTATGAGGTCTTCAGATATAAAGAAGACCTCATCATAAAGAAGAGAGCATATATGTCAGGTCAATTCCTGCCCAAAGAAGATCTCTAAAATGCCCAAAACATTATATAAATATACATATACATTAAACGATCTAACCTTTGTTGCATTTTTTTTTCAAATTTCACTGTAAGTTCTCTCATTATGAAATATTTAACTTTGTTGATAAAGGAAAATTTGTGTGTGGTAATTTTTTATCAGATGAAGTAAAAGTACAAAAAATGCATCTCAGAATGGCTGTTATATGTACTAACACTGTTATGGATAAGGAGAGAACAATGTTTTGACCTTCCTAGGTCATCTTCAGGTTAAGAGAATTTGAATGTGACTGTTCATGGACACGTCTTAGGATAAAGAGTGTAAACAGATACAGGATTGTAGGAGGTGTTGCAGGTGGATGTTAGGTTATTAATTAGTATAGATATAAAGGTTTCCTTTATATTGGTTTAATTTTGGTTTTAGTTGCTGTATAAGCAGGGCTTCTTTGATTTTGCATTTGTTTATATTTATTTCCCTACTTAAAATCTGGGTGTTTTATATGGTTATGTTGTGTTTATTTTATTTACCTTGTTCAAAAATGTGTGAAGGTGTTTTTTGTGTTCTTTTGATCTAGTTTCCATTTTTCTGCTTGTTTCTCCAATACAGAAGTCATGACAGTTTGTGCATTGTATTTTATAAATTATGTTGGTGTTGTGTTTGTCAGTGTAGTTTTTACATAGTATGGACTTTAGTTTTGTACCTGGTTTTTGTATAAATTTGGTGTTTATTGGAATATTATGTTTTGTTATAATTGTTTTCCAAATGTTGGTTATTTTTTCACTGATGTCGGGAACAAATGTTATGTAGCAGTATGAGGTTTTGTAGTTTATTGTATCTTGGGATTTATTATTGTATAATTTTTTCCATGGTTTTTTGAGGAAATTTGTTGATGCTGATGAAGTTTTGTTTTATTTTGTTGATATCATCATTAATTTTATCAGGTGAACATCGTTTTGTGGCTTTGTTTATTTTGGTTTCTTAATATGTTGAGTTTTTGTTTTTTTCATGTGCTAAGTCCCAGGGAATGTATAATCCAGCATGGGTGATTTTTGTGTGGATTTCTGTTTTGAATTGTGTATCAGTTTTAGTGATTCTGATGTTAAGAAGTGCTGTTTGGTTAGTTTTTTCCTGTTCACAGGTGAACTTAATGTTGGGGTGTATTGAGTTGATGTGATTGAAAAAATTAAATGTATGTTCTGTAGATGTGAATCCAGCTAATGTATCGTCAACATATCTGTACCAGTATAGTGATGGGTATAAGGCTGAATTGATCGCTTGTGATTCAATCTGTGTCATAAAAATATTGGCTAGAACTGGTGACACAGGATTTCCCTTACATACGCCATTTATTTGTAGGTCGTTTTAGTTATTGAACATAAAGTTAGTTTTGATGGTAATGAATTCTGTAAGGGCTGCTAATTGGTTGCTGGGGATGTGTATTACTGGGTTAAAGTCTTGGATGTAAGGTTCTAAAGCTATCTTGCAGGCTTCAGTTGTTGGGACTTCTGTGAAGAGGGAGATTACATCAAAAAAAGATATTAAGGTTTTATGATTTCGTTGATTATGAATATATTTAAAGTTGAAAGAATCTTTGAAAAAGGAGCTGGCTGATGTTACATATTTAGAAAATGTTTGCGCTGTATATTTACCAAGGTTGTAGTTAAATGATTCATAGGTCGACATTATGGGTCGTAGTGGACAATCAGGATTGTGAGGTGCCATATAGTTGTGATGTGTGTGAATTGGTCTTTCATAGGTAAGAATAAATGTTTTCTGAGATTGTGTTGTTTTTTTTCATTTGTAGTAGTATTTTGTTAAAATGGTTTTCGTGTATTTTTATTGGATTTGTGTTTAGTAGTTTTAAGTTTTTGTATCTGACAAGATGTTGTTCATTTTTTGAATGTATTCATTTAAGTACACAAGTTAAATATCAAATTTTTTCTTTGTATATTTACTTTCAGGGATATCATTTCTGAATGAAAAGTATGTGGTTTCAACAGCAGTTGATCAGCAAATAAATCTGTGGAAAATAAATTGGCTGAGAGAAGAAAAAACCATATCGCTGAAATTGCTACACTCTAAACTTACTTCAATTCCAGATGTATCTCACCTCCAGGCTTGGAAGCATAGGTATTCTTAATAATGACTAATGTCATTTTCTAAACTGCTAACTCCACTAGTATCTTGGTTAGATTTGAAATCCATTTTTAATAATAATAATAATAAACTAAAAATACAGACTGATTTCTGTTTTACATGTCAGTGATCGAAAGACCAAATTAAAACTAAGACTTTCAGCTGCAGATATAAATCAAGTATGTTAACAGTAAGAAATTATATGTATCATTGAAAGAAGCTATAAAGCTTTTAGATTCAAATTCAAATTAATTTTTAAGTGTTTTCAGAGGTTTGAATAAAACTTTAAATGTAACTTAATAACTTACACCCATTTTACATGTTATTAAGTAAAATATTAAAAAATTCAAGAAATAATTTATAATTACTTTGGTACATGTTAAGGTTTTTCTTTATTTTGCAGAGCAAGTGCTGTGTGGACAATATGTGTATGTGGTGAGGGTATAGAGATTTTCACTTTTTCTTTGACCACGTGACAAATGGGACACTTTCAGTGTAACTTGTATATAAAAGTGAATTTCACAAGTTTATTTTATGAATGTAATTTCTTGAAACATCACTGGAACGACAAAAACTGTAAAGAATTGTCATTCATTAAAAAAAATAAATTTGCACACTGGCATAGCATAAGCATTTTTGTTTGTTATTTTCATTCCATAACAGTTATTTAGTGTTTTTTTTCATTTTGAAGACACTGTAATGGAAAATAGGCCAAGTTTTGGGTTGACTTAACCATTGAAACTTTGACTAATACTGCTAGTTACACTGTTATTTACATTAAGTGAGGATGCAGTGGGTGAATGGAGCACACAGGCACTAACTCGAGGCTTCACAGTTAGTAAAATTTCTGTATAGAAAGTATACAGCTTCTGAGACAAAGATTAAAAAATACTTCTTTTATTAAGTATTTCCTACACTCAAAATTTACATTCAACATTCATATTTACATGTATCTATTAGGTTAAGTTATTTTACTTTGGTCAACACTTTTACTAAACAGTTACTTGCAATGTTATCTTTATAATACTTCAATATGATAACCAGTATTCAGGAATAATATCATTAAAATATTTGCAAAGAGCTCAGGTGAGAAACAGTTGGATAGTTCATATAGTGCAGTGGTTATGTTAAAGTGGCATGACTATTGATGCAGTCTGAAAACAACTTTTTTTCTGTGGGAGAAAGTTGACTTTTCAGTGGTTGCATGAGGTTTTATTCAATTTTTCTGTGGTATTCCCATGACGTGCCAAATAGTACGCACAACTATGTACTGGTAATTCTGATACTTAATTGGATCAGTTGTCTTATGATCATGTGTAACAAATAACAACAAACCTGATTATCCATTGGTTGCAGATAGAGACATCGAATTGTCAGCCTCTTCTCTTGTTATCAATACTTCATCAAAGTGCCAGCTGTCTTCTTTTTTAGGAAGTTTTAAGTATGATAATAATCAGTCATCTACAACTTTAGCCCATACTGCAGCATCTTCAAGCTGTCAGAAATTCTTCCTGGTTCTATGCTTGCATGACCCTTTTACTGACCTTGATAGTGTCAATTTGTTATAACATAAACATACAGTGGAAAGTTTCTCAGCATGTTTTTCTTCAATGTTGTTATGTAATCATTTTTACACTTCTGTGCCTGTACTTCAGTGTATCACACTTCTTATTACATGTAATTAGCTAAGGCATTTAAAATACCCAGTGATGCCTCAATGCCTCACTCTCTTTGTAGAAGGCTAAAGAAAGAGCTTAGCATTATCTTTGGGGAAAATACATCTGTTTATGTTTTTTGTTATGTATATTGTTAAATGTAATCATGGTTTCCTGTAATTTGAGCAAAATCTATTTTATTTTGCAAATCTACACAAGAAACTTTTTTATCAAACATGAAGAAACGTTGATTTTGCAAAATTGATAAAAACTACTTTTAATTATATATATGCTGTTGATTTTTTGTTTAAACAGAACACTACATTGTCACTTATTTCATAAATTTTGGTGTTCCTCAGTACAGTGTTATAATCAGTCATAAATTGGTTTATACTATTAGGTAATGAATTTTTATGTGACTTGTTTTGAAACATGCTAATATCCAACTGACATATTGAGAAATAGAACATGCATGATGGAGCTATTAGAGAAATTTAATAATGAAACTGTAACACCTCACTCACTTGTAATCCATCAAAACAAATGGTCCTAATTTCATTTTATCCATATGTTAAAACTGGTTGTTTTTTTACAAGAAATTGTGATTCTTCCCATGTCTGTATCAAGTTTCACATAAGCAACATAATTCAAAATGTACACAAGGATAACAATGATTTATACTTAGTGATAAGTTTAAAGAGTTATGTTTACTATGAGATTCACAAACTAATCAGTACTTTTCTTATTCAGTCTTTTCTTTGAATTCTGACTATAACACTCACTCACAACACATTTGACACTGACTTCAGTGTAATGAAAAATAACTAAAAGCTTTTATAAAGATCTTTGTTATTAGTGACCATCAAACACTATATAAGAAAAACAATACATGTTAATAATACTTGTAATATGTCATTTGTTTCACTGAGTTTGTAATGCTTCTAAATGATTGATATCAAAGTAAACTTCAGTAAAGTTTATAAGTAAACTACTTATAAAGTAAACTTTATAATTTAAATATAAAGATTTTATTTACTGTAATTCCTCAAGTGTGTAAAATAAAGCAAACTAAATATATGTACACTGCACATCTTAGAAGCTATTGGTTTCATATTTGTTTCTTTTCTTTTTACTTGTAGCATAATAACTACTGATATGACTACATTAACCTTTTTAGCTTCTAAGCACAAGGTTAAAAAGTATCTAAAACGAGCATAAGTACAGTGACGTCGAGAAAAATATATATATGTGAAAACAGCTCATTTGGGTTCAGAAAATATTTTTATATAATACTAGTTTTATGTGTAATTTCATTTTTACAAAAAAAATGAAAATATAAATCAAGAAACTCCCCAATGGCACAACAGCATGTCTATGGACTCATGCCACTAGAATTTGGGTTTCAATACCCATGGTGGGCAGAGCACTTATAACCCATTGTGTAGCTTTGTGCTTAATTCCAAATAATAAATCAAGAAGGATTTGATTATCACATCTTGCTAAAACACAATATATTGGCACTTATCTATAAACCTTCCAAGAAATTCACAATGTTTTGGGTTGTAATCCCAAATTTCTTGGCATTATCTCACACCATTTTGGAGATTCACTATTTACATTTACAGTCGGTACTTTATAAACTCTCTAATAAAGTAATTTCATAGTGAACAGTTTTGTAAAAATAACAATATTCTGAATCAATATTCACTTCCACAATTCTAAAAAAAAGCTTTACAATGTTCCACCAGTAATCAACTTAGTTTCCATAGATAAGAGAATGCTGTAAATGTTAATACTTTTATTCAGAAGTTTTTTCCTAAAGATACTGTGAAATGGATATGAACAAAGTCCTGGTTGTAGATTTTTTGCAACCAAGTTTGATAAAGTAATTTTATTATTGCTATTGGTCAGTAAGATAAAGTACATGGAACTCACAAAATATTTAAGAAATACAAGATTTTTGTGTTATGTTGTACTATCTCAAGGACTAACAAAGCTTTTAAATTAAACCTTACTTCGTGTCTTTCAAAACATATTCTTACAGATAAAAAAACTGTAATTTGCACTTTATTCTTCAGGCATATTTTCGTAATGTGCTTCTTTGTCAACATTGAGAATTAGTTGCACTTTATAAGAATAATATTTCGGGTTTCTTTGAAACTACTTACTGCATTATTTCCTAACACCTCGCTTTTATTTACAATAAGAATCCACGAAAGACTGCAAAGACTTTTAATTGATACATGTTTACAAATCTAAAAGACCCTTCAATCTACATGAATGAAGCTTTTGACTTATGGGCCTGTAACGCTATTTGTACATGTTTTGGGAACCTACTGATGTGCAAGCTTTTTTAATTTTCTTAGAAAAAAATCGAAGGTTGGGGTCGAAGTACTGTGCTCTATGGCTTTACATTGCTTAAAAAATGACGATATGAATATATTTCCTTGGAATTGGTTTTAACGTAATCTTCTACCGATAGAGGCGTCGCCTCTTTAATGTTAAAAAAATTGTCGTGAACCAAATACAACTGCTAAACATATCACCAGTATCACCATAGCTCTCAACTTCACTGACATATAAATTCTATTCGCAATTAAGTTTTTGTAAGGATAAATTATTTTCTAGAGTAAGTACAAATTGACCTGTACATTAAAATACACGAAACTGTTAATTACTTATCTTTAGAAACAAAATCCTCAATAGTCTGAGCTTACAACTTCTGAAACATTTTCAATGAAATTCTAGTAAATAAGCTTAGTAGGTGTTTAAGCAAAACACTTCACATAATATTAAAGAGAGGCGATTATATAACAAACAAATATTTAACTTGATGCATCTTAGTAATATCTGTTTCAATATATAAGAAAAGTTACTTTAATAATGAAACTTTAATACTTGTCTTAACATTTGTCCAGGCATAAAAATAATGCAACTATACGGTGTTTGTTTCTTTGATTAACAATTTGTGATCATTATATCCATAAGTTAGAACTGAAGTCGTCTAAAGAAACGATGTTTAGCTGTGAAACTTGCTTTTCGGTCAAATAGTGAAAACTGTACTGAAACTGAAATATTTCGAACCATTAATTAATTATAAGGAACATTCTGTTATTTTATGAAAAAAATATCGTAAAAAAGGGGATAATTTCAGATAATAATAGAGGCCAGGTGGGTTAAGGCGTTTGACTCGTAATCCGAGTATCGCAAGTTCGAATCACAGTCAAACCAAGGATGCTCGCCCATTCAGCCGTGAGGCCATTATAATGTGACGGTCAAATCCATTATTCGTTGGTAAAGAGTTGTCGGTGGGTGATGATGACTAGCTAACTACCTTCTCTCTAGCCTTACACTGCTAAATTAGGGACGGCTAGTGCAGATAGCCCTCGTGTAGCTTTACGTGAAATTTAAAAAAACAAACATAATAATAGCAAGGTTCCAACCATATATTTTTAACAAAAACAATGTAGTGATAGTTTTATTGTCTTGAAATGTTTGTACATTCTACATTAATTTCCGTACACTGAATTCGAATGTGATATCTTTTCCGTCATGCACACATTTATTACAAAAGGAAATAATCCAATTCATAAAATAAAGACCATAACACAGTTTTTAGACTAAAAGACGTAGATTTTGCACAAAACAATCGTGTTGAATAACGATGTGTCGATTCCCTTTTTTCACTTTATTTGTATTTCTGTTAACAAACATACAAATGTTAACTGTAATAAATGAAATAATAATTTGATTTAAGTAAGAGGATTTTTTTTCTTTCCCAATTGTTAAAAATCCTTACGTGTCAGAAGAGAATTAATATTGTTTACAAAATTTGTGGATTTGAGTTTTGTAAAGTATTATTAAAACCAAAACAACTTTTATAAAATTTAAATTTGCAGGTATGTGTTATCAATACCACAGGAAGATGTTCGCTCTGAGCTACTGTGAACCATTTGCACCAGCCGTTCTCAGTTTGGAGCGACAGGCTAGAGGGAAGGCATCTTGCATCACTGACCACTTATCCGTAGGATACTATTATCAAATTATGGTATTTGACTGTTACTCTTATAACGTATTCACGGGCCCAAAGTGCGGTGTTTTTTTTGTGTTTTTGTCGGTAAAGAACCCCAACTACGAAACTTCGAATTCCTACTCCAGCAGGTTAACTTCTGCGACACACCTCAACCTGGAAAGAAGTACTTTGCATATTTCAGACAGGAAATATTAGAGGACTGTTATTTAAACAGATGAATGGAACATTGTATAAAAGTATGTAGCTTAATATGCAGTTTAATTGTTGTTTGCTATTAAGCATAAAGCTACACAAAGGGCTGTCTGTGTTCTGCTCACCACATGTATCTAAGCCCAGTTTCTCGCAGTGTAAGCCCCCAGATATAGCGCTGTGCCACCGAAGGGGGCTGTAGTTTAATAGGCAATTATCAGAACGAGTTTCTTTTTTATATATAATCTGTCGTAAGCTTATCGAAAAACGATGTTTAGTTGCTTCAATATTCTTGAAATAACAGTACAACTACTCTATGCCATCTAGAAATCAAAATGTAAGTTAAGTTTGTGTGTATTTATATGTATATGAGTGTCCGTACATATTGTTTTATTTTTGATAGCAACTACAATTTTATAAACTGTTTCTTTTTTACTTTACCAGCACTCTTTAGAATAGTAACATGTATTTGCAACATCCAGTTTTGTGAGAACATTTCAAGGAGATTAATAAACAAATTGAACTTTACGATTCTCACTTTTTTAAATTTATAAATAGATATTTGAACTCCTTGAACTATCCGGATTTTGAATTGGCGTATTTTCCGTGTTATCATGTTTACCGGCTGTAAACCAGCCGTGGGAGAGTTTTAAAAAAGGTGTTTTAAGTTAGTGTAAAAATTTTTAAATCTCATTCGCTACTGGCAGAAATATATAATTACTAAAATTTTGAAAAGGTGTGAAGTTACACAAAATATTGCCATTCTTTACCGCAGTGACTGTGCAAGTTCTGATTATATTTGTTGTTTATGGTGATTAATGCGGCGAAGACAGTTCAGTTTATCAACGTGGATTAAACACCTTGGAAATTATACCACTCATGATTTCTGTGCGGAATACAATAGTAAATGCCAGATTACATTACTTAAGTAGTATTTGTTACAGTAAACGCCAATTTAATTTTAGTTTCACATTGTATGATGATTTTGGATATTTTTATATGTTTCAATTGCTATTATACAAGCGTGTATGTGTACATATATATATGTATACATGCATATAAACTGCTCCTGGATTCAACAGGTAAACTAGATTTCTTCATCCAGTGGATAGCGTCACCCCATGACCTTTATCCTCTCACACCGTTGGTCATTTTATACCTTTACTTAGCGTCAATTCGATCAACAAAGTACATTAGAGAACTAATTCTTTAATTCCAGATGCAGAGCCGTAGATAGTGATAAAGCCAGTCAGGCCGTGGCCTGATTGCTTTTTTATGGCATGCACAGCTACAACTCATTTGTTAAAACTTGCTTGATTTATAAGCTCGATAAACCAAAGTCACCGGCCGGGATACGCCACTGATATCGATTCCCTTATCATAATTTTTTTTTGCTTTAAATTGAACACTGAAAACCGTGACGTCACTCTGTAGCCCATACACATACAATTAATTCCTCGAATTCGTTCGTATCGACTCACTGGGTATTAAAGATAATCAAAAAATAATTTTAATTTATTCTGAAGGTTTCTCGTTTAACATAATTTTATATTATTTTACGGATTATTGATATACTTAAATGCTTAAAAACTGTTGTAGGCTTAACGAAATGAGTTTCTGTTTATTTTTCGAATACCAAAATAAATGGTCGTGCATACAACGCAGACCATTATCGATTTCTATTGGGAAAATTCTTAATTTAATGTTTTGAATACAACTTTAAGAGTTCAAAACTAAGAGGCACATACGAATTTATACAGTGTTCTTAACTTATGAGCTAAGCTAACAGCCGGTATTTTGCGTATCTTGTTTCAACTACTTAGTCACCGGTGGGCCTGGCATGGCCTAGCGCGTTAAATCGTGTGCTTCGTAATCTGAGGGTCGTGGGTTTGCGCCCGAGTCGCGCCAAACTTGCTCGCCCTCCCAGCCGTGGGGCGTTATAATGTTACGGTCAATCCCACTTTTCGTTAGTAAAAGAGTAGCCCAAGAGTTGGTGGTGGGTGGTGATGACTAGCTGCCTTCCCTCTAGTCTTACACTGCTAAATTAGGGACGGCTAGCACAGATAGCCCTCGAGTAGCTTTGTGCGAAATTCCAAGAAACCAAACAAAACTTAGTCAATGGCTGGGACAGTGGTAAGTCAACGGATTTACAACACCGACATCATGGGTTCGATTCCCCTTAGTGGACTCAACAGATAGTCCAATGTGACTTTGCTATAGGAAAACACGACTGCTATTTATTCAAATATGTACTAAACGTGAACTTATAGTAATTAATCCTAAAATTATTGATAGGGTCTGAATATCCCTCAGCCTTCTCAAGACATCTTTCAAAACTATTCATGTGCGTCCATAACTTTAATAGCAACATGAACTGTTATAATGAATCAAACAAAAACTTAATACCGTGTAACAACATTTTAACTTTTTCTTGTTCCTGGACAGTAATTTTATTTCCCAATTGTTAATGTTTAAAGTAAATGGAAAATACCTGTTTTTCTCTTCAAACCTGGGATCGTATAACGAAAACATAATGAGAGACTATATTTGCAGGCTGATACGTGAAAGTGATTTACATTATAGTCGCAAATCTCGAGAAACTTCTCATTTTTAAACTTTTTGCATACATTTTGGATAAATACATGTAAATCTTGATTCATATGTTTTTTATTCAAGCCTTATGTAAATGAAAATGTGCAAATTTGCCCGTTTTTACATAGAAAATAGGTTAATTTCTAAATTTCATTATCCAGGTCACAAGAGCAAAGTTTGAAGGGAATAATGGCCATTTTCTGTACTTTTACAACATATGCAATTAAGAAATAGCACATACTATACAGTAACAAAATTTGTGTTACGTAGTGTAATTGACCAATACTGAGGTTAACCACACTACGATTAGAGTGATCCAGAAGTGTGTCATAAGTAGTGTTGAATAGCTATCTTTCCTATACTCTACTACTTCAAAATGAGGGACAGCTAGCACAGATAACTCTAGAACAACCTTCCTAAATTGCAACATAAATGGGAATAACCGTTTTTAAAGTTCAAACATTCTGTGAATGAACTACAGCAAACCAGCATAATTTTCCATTCACATATTATTAACAATACAACGGTGATAAAAATGTTTCAAAATGTGCATTATTTTAAGAAAAATAAAGGCTAAACACAATTCAAATTCGTTTGGGAATGAATTTTACGAATGTAGGTTAAAAAAGAAGAAATGCCTAAAGAAACCAAAACTTAAATGGATATAGTATTTTAAAGTTTGCTGATTACAAAACAGCGGTTCGTTTCCCATCGGTGGACTCAGGAGATAGCCCTTGTGCCTTGCTATAAGAAAATAAACACTGATTGTATAAATTAGCTGAATCTTCTTAGCCTGTGTAAAATTATATGACTGAACAAAGTTATCAAATATAAAAATTATTATTATTATTATTATATTTTTGTTATTGTTATAATTTAACTATCAATCCCACTATTCGTTGGTAAAAGAGAAGTCCAAGTGTTGACAATGGGTGGTGATGAGTAGTTGCCTTCCTTCTAGCCTTACACTGCTAATTTAGAAACGGCTAGTTACGAAGTTTTTAGGTATATCTTCACCTGTCCATCTTTTGTTAGAAGTAAACTTAAAAACTCTTCATTAATTCAACAGGTAAACTAGGCTTCTTTGTCCAGTCGACAGTGCCATCACGTGACCTTTATTCTTTCATACCATTTGTCAGCTGATACATTTAGTCAACGCCAACTCGGTCGACAAAGTACATTACAGTGCTAATCCTTTAATTTCGGATGTCATATGCATGGTCATAGCAAATGGCCTGACGACTTTTTTTATAGCATGTATAGTTACATTTTATATGTGTAAAACTGCTTCCTTTAATTCAGTACATTACGTTGCGTATATGTAGTACTTGTAGTTCAAATAGCTTGAGATTCAGTCTCATAGCATAAAATTTTTGTATGGAAGCACATTAAGACTTTCTTAGAAATTGCGTGTAACGGAGGCCGAAAGGTAGTTTTGGCTTAGCCGTTGCAGCTTCAGCTAATACCACCTGTTATTACAAGAATTATTTGTTCATAGGTGAGGATGCAGTGGTCAAGCTTGGGCGAGAAATGGCCTGGTTCATTTTGGTAGAGAGATGTCTTAAAGCAAGAGAGCTGACTCTACGTCGTACCTACCTATTCCTGTCCTTCTACTTCCTGTTCATTTCCTCTCCTCACTTGGCGTCTGCTGCAGGTCCTTTTATACCAGCAGAGGTGGTGGATTACCGGCCTCTTCAAAGTACCAGCTGGTTTCCTGTTTCCGAACTCCTAAGTTCGTTAATTAATCAATCGCTTGAAATCAATAGTCCATACTGTAACGTCGTCAAGTTATCAAAGGTTCTTCCTGGTTCAACTTGCTGGTTGCAGTTTTTATAGTTCACATAACCACTTTCAACCTCGGTAGCTTCAGCTCATTTAGGTCCAAACATGGAGCGGGTTTCTTTAGTTTACAGCTTGAATAACTCCTTTTAATCTTGATAGCGTCTATTTATTCCAATCTAAACACATAGCAAAAGTTATTCAGTGGGTTTCTATTAATACATAACTTGAATAGCTCTTTTATTGTCCTCGATATTGCAAGTTCTTTATAGATTTGAATCCAGTGGTTCCCAAACTGGACGCCGCGGAATATTTTAAAATTTCGAGGAAAACACAGCGGTATTGGCATCTGTCAGACATTACGCGGACTACTGGTTCTACAGTTTTAACATTAGATCACGCTACGTTTCTTTCGATGACATTCTCGAATGTTTGAGACGTTTTTGTTTACTTGTACTTTCGGCTACGCTAGTAACTTCTCGAACTTTCTCGTTTCTTAGATTTTGTATATAAATACCAGTTGAATCTTCGTGTCAGTCAGTGATCAAAATAACTTAAGGGTGTTGTGATCGAGTACCTGCGAGGTCTAGCAAAGTTCAGTGAATTAGTTTGCTGATTTTTAGTTTTTGTGCATACAAACTGAAAGATTTTGAACATTAATAAGAAGAGTTGGAGTGAAGAAAAGGATGGTGAACCACAGACCATTGGTAAAGTTGTGAAGAACGGAAAATATGACGATAGTTATCTAGATTTTGGTTTTACTTCAGTTGATGTTAATCACGAAGAATGTTCACAGTGTGTATTATGTCTAAAAGTTTTAGCTTCAGAGTGCATTTTTCCAAGTAAACTAAAACGCCACTTAGAGGCCAATAATTCTAACGTGGCTTCTAAATCTCGTGATTATTTTATCAGAGTTAAAAATTGAAAGAACAAAAAGATACATTTTTGAAACAAGCATGAATACCAAGCAATGCTTTGCTAGCATCCTACAAGGTGGCATATAGAGTCAGGAAATATAAAAAGATTCACACTGAATTTTACCGGCAGCAGTGGATATGGTGAACATTATGGTTGGTGAATCTGCGGGAGGACTGCTGTCAAAGGTGCCTTTATACAACAATACAATCAGTTATAGAATCCAACACATGGCAGAAGACTTCAACGATCAGCTAATTGGAAAATGAGAGGGAAAGAATTCGGGTTACAGCTAGTTGAGATGACGGATAATAACAAGGATGCTCATTTGATTTTTCTACATACGGGTCGTGGATGGTGACAAAATTATGGAAGATCTTCTCTTTTGTAAAAGTATCACTGCAGGTACAAAGGTTCTGGATTTGTTTGAAATCATTGACACTTTTATGTGTGAAAACAGCTTAGAATGGACAGAACATGGCGTCTGTAACGCTGGTGGTCACTCTATGTCCAGCGGTTATGGAGAATTGCAGATACTCATACAAAGCAAAGCTCTTTACGCACTGTGGATCCACTGCATAGTCTACAGAAAAACCCTTGTATCACAGCATCCGAGTCCTCCACTGAACCTAGTCCTGTAAAGTGTGTTAAAAGTAGTGAACTTTATAAAAACTCGGTCACAGAAGGCGAGGTTTTTAAAAACTGGTTAAGGATATGGGATCTTTGTCCCTTGCATTCGAATTACGACAAGAACTCTACTCTTATCTCGAAGAAGAGCATGAATGTGCTAAAACTTTTTGGATACTGATTTTTTTTGTCAAAATCAGCATACCTGTGCTATCTCTTCAAAAACTGAATGCTTTGAACTTCCCTCATTGGAGTGAAGCAATATCCATATTCTGAGACTCACAGAGAATGTTTCAGCCTTCAGAAGAAAGTCACTATTATAGAGAAACAAAATGAATGAAGATGATAGCAAAGACTCTTTTACCCTGTTGCAGCAACTTGTTAATCCAATGAAGTTAATTTGACCCAAGAACTAAAATCCGTTTTTGCGGAGCATCTAACACAGCTCAGTGATTGGTTTGAAAAATTACTTTCCAGTAGATGTGAAGAACTTTGCACGGATGCAAGACCTATTCAAGGCTAAGGCCCCATCTGAATTTACCTCTGAAGAAAAAGAAAATCTTGTTGAGCTGTCTTGTGGCAAGACTTTAAAACCAGAATTTGGCAGTATGAAACGAACTGAGTTTTGAGTATCAGTAAAAATGAATACCCCCTGCTAAGTGATAAAGCTCAGTTAATCTTGATTCCATTTGCGACGTCATATTTCTACGAAGCTGGGTTTTTGGCGGTTGCTGTGATAAAAAACAAGTATCGCGCGAAAATAAATGGGAAGCTAGACAACAATAGTATGTTAGCTATTTCAATCATTAGCTGTCCTATATGTGTACAATTGCAGTGCTGAATAACAATTTACCATGCTCAATTTTTCTAAGGTGATATTCCATAAATAACACACATATACACAGTTTCAATGTTGATTGCAGTGTCATAATAATTGTGTGACTAGAGTATTCAGTTTTACTTCGATTTGTGTACACCTCAGGTAATTATTTAAACGGCTAGGAGCAGATGCCGAACAATCACATTAATATGAACGAGCTTCAGTGATAAAGATGTCTAATATACTGAAGCGCGCTTTTAAGTATTCAGCCAGTATCTGAGGCTTGCCCAGGAGAGTTATAGAAAGCCATTTCTTCTTGCTTTATGAGAAGAATGTAGCCTATATATAGGGTCAGATTTAAGCCAAAATGCTTTTTCAGCTATGAAAAAAATGAGGGTTCTATTCACAACAATATCATACGTAAAATCAAATTAAATCCGTTAAATTCGCTCATGACTATATAGCAAACGCTAAACACCATAAGCAGCACCAAAAAACGAAATATGCATAAAAATAATAGGTTTATTACCTTTACTTACTTTATCACTTACTTATTTTTCCAACATATGTTTTGCATCCAGTGGCTCAGCACTATATATGAAGGTTCATAATATCAGATATCGGTTTTCAATACTCGTGGTGAACATAGCTGCGATAGCCTGCTGTGTAGTTTTGTGCACGACATCAAACAAATAATTAGTTTTTATAATATTACGTTACGTTATTTTGCCTTTTCGCTTCTAATTGGTCCGGCATGGCCAAGCGTGTTAAGGCGTTCGACTCGTAATCTGAGGGTCGCGGGTTCGAATCTCGGCCGCACTAAACATGCTCGCCTTTTCAGCCGTGGGGGTGTTATAATGTGACAGTCAATCCCACTATTCGTTGGTAAAAGAGTAGCTCAAGAGTTTGCGGTGGGTAGTGATGACTAACTGCCTTTCATCTAGTCTTACACTGCTAAATTAGGAAAGGCTAGCGCAGATAGCTCTCGTATAGCTTTACCCGAAATTCAAAACAAACAAAACAAAATAAACGCTTCTAATGCTTTAAAATATATTGCTGTGGTTGGTTTGGCGTTTTAAGGCGCAAAGCGACAAGGCTATCTATTCCCTATTGTTGTGTATCAAAGTCTAATGACTATATTTGTCAACAAAAGCTAGCCGGGTTTACTCCAGAAGGAATAATTTCCGAAGGTATATAACTTTTATCTCGTTGCTGGAAAAATATGCTCGGCTTTAAAACTTTATTTTTTACTGCATTATGAGCAGATATTATATATATTGTGCTACCCAATATTTCGCTAAAACAAAAAAATTAGACATGTGTGCAAATCAATCTCTTTATCTGACATTATTAACTTTCTATATTGTATATTCGTGTGTGGAAGACATATCAATACTAGGAATAAACTAACTTAAAACACCAAAATAATGTTATTATTTAAATAATAATAAAATTATGGTGTTATAATACCATTTATTTCTAATGTATTAATATTTACCTGACATGTTGTTTCTCATGTCTCGAGAAACCTCCCAGCGGCTCATCAGTGAGTCTCACAGTTAACAACGCTAAAATTCAGGTTGTTAGTCGTAGTGAGCAAAATACAGATAGCTCATTGAGTAATCTTGCGTTTAATTACAAACAAACAGTCTTCAGGAAAAATTCTTAATGAGGATACGATGCTCGGATAGAAAAATTTAAGAGTTGGTGGAGAGTACTGCTGTCTGAGTGTCCTTCCGCCAGGATAGGATCAAATATTACTTGTGAGGTTTTGCACGAAATTATAATTCGAACCAATAAAATAAACACAATCAAGAAAATGTGTATTTGCAAGGAATAAACTATGGTTTGGTGGTTAGAGTGCTTGATTAGCAGCCTGAGGGTTGCGGGTTCGAATTCTATTCCACCAAACATGCTTTTTGCTTTCAGACATGAGGGTGTTATTATGTGTCGTTCGATCCCACTGTTCACTGTTAAAAGAGTAGCTCAGGAGTTGGCGGTGGGTAGTGATGATTAGCTGATTTCCATCTATCTTTTATTGTTAAATAAGCGACGGCTAGTGCACAAGGCCCTCGTGTGGCTTTACGCGAAATGTCATAACAACAACAAAAGAAATAAATTATGGTTTTTGGTGGAAAAGAGCAGCATAGATAGCCCATTATGTAGTTATGTGGTCACTAACCTCCATACAAATGAAACAAACAGCATAAATTCATAGGTATATTTGTATATGCAGCCAATATTTAACCATTTAAAATTAGTTATTTTAAAAACAGATTAATAGAATAAAACATCATTATTAATCAACTCAGTTTAGTCTCTATTCTATTTATTTTTTAATTTATTAATGACCCCTTATAATTCCGTTTCACAATTCATTTTCTATTTTTTCAACCCTGGTGATGTATGGTAAGAAAGCTGCCCTGGTTTCTGTCCATTTTATATAAAGGGTAGGTCCATATGTACTGAAATAAAATTTTGAATTACATCTTTATCAGTTTTTGTTTACCTAACTTTTCTCATTTAATTGAAATTTAAAGATGACAACGCTGAATATAAACGAGTTGTTCGATGTAAACAGGTAAGAACAATTTGCTCTTAATATTATAAGGTATAGGCTTAAACCAATGTTATAAGTTTTTTGCGTGATAACAAAGTTAAATTAAAAAAATAATAGTGAGGGTATGTTTCAGGTTTACATACTTAACTTGTTAAACTCGATGCTTTATTTCAGCTTTTAAGTTTTAATACTGCGGTGTGGATAATATTGTGTTTCTTCCAATCTCTTGGATACTAAGTTACCCATATGGGCCAATAATGATAGTCGTAGTATTACTAAGACTATCTAGTAACATATCTAAGAATAAGATTCTAGCACTAGGTGTGGGAAAGCAAAACAGTAATCTAATGTTTATATCTAATATCACGATTATTACTAATGATAGGTTTCATCTAGTAAGTATGTAATTTGTAAGAACTTAAGGTCTAAAATTAAATTTTAAATGTGTGAATACATTATGCTGGGTAGGCCATGTTTGATGATTTGATTCATGCTGAATTTCAGGTTTTAGATTTTAACTATTTTTGTTGATGTTTGTCTAAATAGTAAAAGCAAAAACTTATTTTATTGATAAGAAAATCAATTGTTTGAAATTTAATTTTGCTGCAGAAAAAGCTGTTGTAGGAAAACACTAGATAGTTAGACTGTTGCAATAAAGTTTAAGGTAAGGAAAGTTAAGAACTTTCATCATTTAGGACAGCATTACTGTTTTTAATAGAGTGGATGGAGTATAGAATAGTTTATCTTTAGGTGGTGGAAGCTGCAAAACAGAATTTTAAAAGAGTAGATTGGATGAGCAACTTTACTTCTAGAGATCATGGTTTGATATAGGAAAATGGAGGAAAAGTAACTGCTTTTTCTTTTTTTTAACTATTAATATTAGTATAATTCCTGGAAAATGAAAAAGAACCATTAGTATATCTTTTATTTTTCACAAGGAAGTATCATGGATTAAACTGGTAATTTAACATTCTATTAGTTTGATTTTTATTATTAGCAAGTTGATATTTGTTTTAAGGGTAATTTCAGAAGAGTATTTTGAAAGTTAACATTTGAATAAATGTTTCTCATTATTATTTTTCAAAGTTTTTATTTTTACAAGTGTGTTGGAGTTTTGATATGGTTTCATTCTTTTTGGTTGAAAAGCACCCTTGTTGATAGTGTACCTTTGTTTTTAGAAATTCTTTGTAAAGGTACACTGAAAGAGATTAATGAGTTAGATATTTATGAAATTAATGGGAAAAATATATTGAAATTTAATGTTACTCAATATGTTTTATACAAACTTCACAATTTCTTGATGTGTTTTATCATATTAACAGAGGCACGGTGGGTTATATGATTCATCTTTTCTTTTAACATAAAATATGGACAATAAAGAACTATTTGGTTTAGTAGGCTGCCCTTGCATACCAACCAGTAAAAAAATAAAAATTTAAACTGATCCTATATCTTTCAGAAAATCGTTGTTTACACTTATAAGTTTCTGTAAAGTGCTAGCTTATACTACTACTACCAACAGCAACTTATTCCATAAGTCAATCACCCTGTTAGAAAAATAAAATGTTAACTAGAGATTAACCTGTTTTTCCATGTCGTAAACTTGTGTCATCTTGTTCTGTTATCTTTGAAGTATAGTACAAAAAAATAAGACCTTAAGTCTGTTGATATTCTTTTTGTTTATGTAGGAAGATCAATCCTGTACATAGTATTCAAAGTGAGGCCAAGGTAGTTAATTGAATAAATGTATAATAACGTCTTTTGACTGATACTCAGTATGGCTATAAATGCGGCAACAGAGCAATGCTTTTATGACTTGAGAGATGGATTCAGTACTGTATGTACAGGGTGGCCAGTAAGTCCATATATCTAATGTATCCAGTGTATCTGTATGCTGTTCCTCAATTACGCTGCATAATATTATGCGACACCATGTTTTGTGAGACATTTTCAAGTGTAAATGGGCTTAAATCAGCCATATTTCTCTGAAGAAAAAGAAAAAATTGTATAATACATGCATAATTGAATATAACATGATAGCATATGGATAGGTAGGGAGTAATGGGCCACCCTGTAGATTCTTTTTTGTCTATTAGAGTATTGAGTCAATTTCTATTTGTATTAAACATCTGATCCAAGTTATTGCAACCCAAGTGCATTACATTGTCTATAATTATTTTCCAAATATTCATTCAACTTGCCAATTGATCAAAGTCATTCTGTAGTACTTTGACATCCTGAATACAGCTGGAAATATCCAAGAGTTCAATGTTCTCAGGACACCTAATTCAATAATTATGCCCCTATCAGTATTGTTAATGTAACTAAGAAAGAGCAAAGACTAACATATTTACCCCTACAGCACTCCACAAGTAGTAATGGTACAGTATGGCTGAACTCCATTGATAATCAATCTCTTGCTCTTTCCACCAAACTATGGTACAATATAATTAACTACTCTTCCACCCATTTGATTTGCTTAACTAATTTTTTGTGGATCATTTTACCAAATGTTTATGAAAATATTAATATACAAATATAATAATCCTCCTTTATCCAGGTAACTGTTGATATCCTTGAAGAAAGAACAAAAGAAAATAGCTTAGTAAGGAAATATTTCCCTGTGGCGAATACATTAAATGTGTTGTATTTCACTCAATTATTATGCAAAACTTCTTTTATAACATTGTTTTGAATTTTATACACAAAACAAGTAAGACTAATTGGACAATAATTTTTGGGGTAACTCTAAATTTAATGCTCGGTTACCTACCCACTCTCTGTTGTCTGCTTAGAATTAGAGGGGCACAAATACCTGATCTTTAGTATCCATTAATTCTGTATGTTTAGGATCGGTTATTTTGAACAACAATGTAACTTTGAACTTGTGAAGTTTATTTTTGCACAGTGTTCCAACTTCTAGCAAGTATTACAAGTATGTTGTGCATAAAAGATCAGAATGTTTAATAAAGTATTTGTATTAAGCATTTACTTGGTAATGTTTGAAGGCATTACTGGGTCATTACGAGTTCAAGGTGATTTTTTTTTTTTTTGCTAAAGATGAAAATAATTTTTCTTAGTTTTAGTATTTCATTTGTATAACTTCTAGAACTTCCTAAACAAATACCAAAAGTTTTAAAGTAGAATTTTATATGTTAATTTTCTCTACACTAATATTAAATGATACTAAATTTTCATTGTACAAAAAAATGAAATTTGAATAATATAAAATACACAGTACCTTTTTGCTGTTGTTCCCAGAAGACATTAATTTCCTCTATAATTTTCATTTGTTATTTTCATATATTTATCTTTTCATATATACTTTATTTTAGTTTTATGCTTTTATTGTTTGGTGTACAGTTTATCTGTCAGAAGCAATGTGTCATTGGGAGCATATTTTCTGATTTCTGTACAATGATGTACTTCTCACATGATATTCTACACTCAGAATATAGTAAGCATAACAGTAATCCCTTACCTTTTAAATATGCATTTTAAAACATAAACGACACATAAATCATAAGTGATTCTTGTTTGAAAAATTTTACTTGTTCATCAAAGTATTGCTTAGAGGATATTTCCATTACTTGCTTATAGAATAGCACTTCCCAAGCTTTTTCAATTAGGGATTGGTTTATTTTTGTAATTTTTCATGAGATCTGGCCTCCTCAAGTACCTAATCAGATAACTCTCTATGACATGGCTAAGTCTTAACATCAAGCTGGAAGCAATAGTTTTCTGTCAATATGGCATAGATTATAAAATATATATAGATGTTTTATAGTAATACTAGTACCATGAATTTTATTTATTTTGTTTTCATTTCTACCTGGTCAAACCAAATTAACATAATTGCATCATGTATCAGTCAACGCATCTCCTTCCTTCAAAGGATTAGTGGTAAAGACAGAGGTTGTACCCCTCAAAATATTATGTTTGTATACAAAGTATACATTAAGCTCTGTTACTCTGTAATATGCCCGACTCTCTCACCAAAAAATTAGAAGCATTACAATACATGGTTATCAGGACTGCCTTCAGTTCATCATACTACACTCCTCATTGCTACCTAGATAAAATATACGACATACCACCTATTAAAACACATTCACTTCAACTAGCCATTAAATTTTATAAAAAGCAGTAAATCGTAACTCACTTACAGCCCAGTTTACCAATTTATCAGCTACCCCCTCCTCTTGGAAGAGGAACATTTCATCCATTAATACACTCAACTCTATTTACTGATGTCTTTTATCTCAATTTAGTTTTGATTATCTTGTCAAATTATCTTTTTTGTTTACAGCTCAGGCACTTGCCAGATATATTTCTTTGACGTTTGGTTAGTGAAAGTGGGTGCTTTTCTGGGTACTCCCATGTTTCCTCCCGCAGCTAAAATATCAGGTATTAGGATTTACAGATTCCTACCCTCGTGTTTTTTTTTTGTTTTTTTTTTATGGAGTCAGCATTTAACCTTTTGCACAATGCAAACAGACCTTTGCCACCAGTTGACTGTACAATCTCATTAACTTTAAATTTTGTAGGTAAAACTACTAATCATCAGCCCAGCTAAATCTAACTTCACGTGTAGGGCAAAGAGAAGGTCTCTTCTGAGCACCCTCAATTTCTTTGCATCTCTTCTTGAGATGCAAAGTGTTAAATTGAAATACCTGCCACAAATTTTATTTTATTTTATAATACTACTGTGTAATACAAAATAAAATAAATTATACTTCATTGTTATTTAATCTTTACATTAATTGTATATTTATTAATACTCTTTTAAGAAATAACTTTCTGAATGAGAAGTATGATGCTGTTTTTTATTGCACCACAACTTCAAATCAGGAGGAAAAGAAATAGTTGGATCATAAAATCTGGCTCAACATCTTATTTGTTTCTGTACTTGTTTTTTTTAAAGAAAACTAACATTGAGAAGCCTGTCTCATATTTATAAGTCATGGCAAAGGGCATAAGAAATCTCACTGTTTTTTCTGATACTGAGTACTACAGCTCAGCCAAATATTAATTAATAAGACTTAACTAAAACAGTCTTTCAGTGCAGCATCACAGGATAGTTCAATACCAGAATCAGTTTTTGATTCACTGAGTTATAATCCTTACTCATTTTCATTGTCAACAGTAAAAGGGTTCCTTATTCACATTTTATTGCTGTCAGCTGGAGGAAAATATTCCTTTAAGCATGATTTTAGCTTTAAAAGATGCCCTTTGATTGATGAGGAAATATCATCTGGAACATTATATTCTTCAACTTGGTTTTGTAATGCCATTAAAGTAGAAAAAGACTGATAATAATTTCTCTTTTAAGCTTGATGAACCTACAAGTAAATTTTTATAGCTTTTTTATATATATTTTTCTGGACTTTAATAAAAATCTTTATGTTAGCATCTTGTAAATTTAGATTTAATGCATTTAAAAAGCCAAAAATGTTACATGAATAGGCTACCTGAATAGGCAGGAAGTATTAATGTTTCACCAATAGTACGAGGATAACATGTATTGGTTATTAGTTTTGAAATTGTATATGAGGCCATAAACAAGTCTTCATTGAAAAAGTATATTAAAATATTTGTTTTGATAAAACTATTTCATTTTTTTATTTATGAAAAAATCTATTAGGTTATTCAAGTATTCTGGATGTCTAGTATCCAAATGGCATGTCAGTTTCAATTGTTTCATGTTCTCATTTGAGAACACAGAGTGGTAAGTCATTGATACCACCACTTATAAAACCATGCTACTATTATTCATCACTATACTGTCTAATCCAATAGACAGTTTTTTTTGTTTTCTTTTCTTTGCTACCTAACTGCATCTCACTTAAACATTTATAATTAGGCATATTATACTCATTAACTTCACTTTCACTAGAACTAGGCTGCATTTGAACATCACTTGAGGTTTTCTTATGTAATACATGTTTCTTTAGCTATTTATTCATATTGGAAAGGAGGTATCTTAAAAATGAGCAGCTTAAAAAAATTTTAGTTAGTACAAACTGAGTTGCAAGTAGTGACCAGTGATGTCGAGAAACCCACTTGTTGAGAATTTTATATGTGAAAACGATGACTGAAGAAGGTCGAAACATTGTTTGCTCTTCTATTTGAAATATTTTCTCAACCCAAACGAGCCGTTTTTGCATATAAAATGAGTTGCAAGTAATTTTCTTTCTTCTCAGAACAAACTGATGATTCTAGCACTGGCTGCTAGGAACTTGTCTGCTTGTTTGCTGCCACCTGCCACTATCAGATGCAAGATTTAGGTCTTGCATGCCTCTCAATTTCCATTAGCAGAGTAAGCAAATTTAACACATTTAGAATAAAATTTGTGCAACTTTGGTTTCAAAGAACCAGTTAAATTGAATGAACAAATGATATTTTAAAGTGAGACAAAATCCCTTCTTTGACCTCACCTGAAGACGGGAAGATCAGCTTGGATTCAGCAGGGGATGTGTCTAACTAACATGGTTTAAATTTACACCATAAAATTTAATCAATGGTCCTTTAAATTAAACTAAGCAAGAACACTTTTAATTCTTGAGGGACTGAAGGTGTAAGGACCACTATCAACTTGAGAATTCTATAGTTTTGTTGCATTAAGTACAAACTTTCACTTTTCCTTCTTGTTACATTAGCTTAGTTAAAATACTGAGAAATTCCAGCTAGATGAAATGAAAAAAACTAACATATATTTGAAAGTTTTCATTTTATTAGAATATATATTTATATTAACTTGTTTAATTAAACTTTAATATGCAAAAAGGGCTTGGAGAAAGTTTTTAAAAATTGTGGTTTATAGTGAAAGGGTTAAAATTAATTTAATTTTTTAGTTTTTTGCAGACTGGTATGTTTTTTTTCTTTTTTTTCATGGACTGGTAGTGGGTCATGGACCACACTTTGGGAAACGCTGTTATAAAACAAATATCCAGTCCAATCAGATATTATGTTTATACAGTGAAACCTTATCAGATCTGACGTTCATTTGGTAATTAATCAAATAATGAGATATTTTCATCAGTCGGACTTGTCTTACAGTATTAAACACACTATAGCTAATTAGTGGTTCTTTACCTTTTAAACTTGTATTTTCTATAGAAGTAAAGAATGGGAATCATGATTCCCTCTGGTGGCTTTTTCAGTTATTTTGAAGTATTAGAGTGTCAGTTTCATTTTTTTGAAACAAAACTCTAAGGTGGTAGGTTGAGTCTTTGAACTGTTTGAAATTTGATGTTCTTTTAGACCAAAATACAGCTTAGTTACAAGACTTGATAATTAATAGTGGAATACTGTGGTGTTGATATGGTAATTTATGATTTTTTTGGTGATTCAACTCTGTGTGTTTATATATATATAACCAAAAAAATATTTTGTTTTACATCTTCCATGTGCAAAATTTTAGAAGGTTTGACAACCTCTGACAGGTCGCAAATGAGTTTGTGTTATTTTCATAACTAGAAGAGATAACTGTTTGCTTTACTTCTTTATTTACTCTTCTATGTTTTAAAAAAATAAATTTAAGAACTTGTTTTGTAATTAGTAAATGTGCATGCATACATATTGTACTGCAAGTGAAATTTATCGTATTTTCCAAAATGCTAGTCCACTGAAACATAACTAAGACAGGCCAGTTTTATACTTTTGGATACAGTACTGTGAGTTAACATGCAGTATGTCATTGCAACTTTTGTAATGTTAACCAGATATGGCTGGAAAGCCATTATAATAAATATCCATGAATGTATAGTGTTATAAAATTTAAGCTATTTAGTTTAAATATTTGTTTTAGTGTAGTAAGTTGTAGTTTCTAGAACGAGAAAGTCATAAATTATATTTATTTCCAAATTTTTTATGTTGTTCATGAGATTGGTTGGTTAGATCAAACCTATATTGAGATCTGTTAGTGAAAATAGTAGATAAATTATCAAAACTTAAAAAATGTTTGATAATTATCGAGTTTATAAGGATTTTGCATATGAACTCTGGAAACTTGTTATGCATAAATTAATTTTGATCTTAAAAATTACTTTGCATGTTGGGTAAGCGAAAAGAAAAAGATGTGAAAAACATTACTTGAAAAACCTTAATATTTAATAAAAAACAACAACCTAATTTTGTGTATTAAAGCCTTATAATGTTTGTTTATAATCTATTCAGTCTTGTGAACATATTTATTTAAAAGATATAGCAAGAAAACTTCAATGAGTACACCATGGTTACAAGACTGGTCCTATGTTGAAAGAGTTAAAGGTTATGCAATATCTTGCCACTCATGTGGAACTACACAAATTTTTAAACATTAAGGATAAAGTAATTACTTTAATTTCATACTGTGCATACTGAAGTTTTAGCTCATATCTTCAGCAAATTTTTTAATATGTATGGCTGAACATGCTCTGTGTAATCTGAATCCAGTTGAATATCAGGAGCCAGGTATTTGAAACTGGATATATGACTAAAACTACCACACACATTTTGCCCATTCCTACCCATCTCAATATTGATTTTTTTCTCCAATAATACCATCATTAGCTTTGCATGATGAGAAATTATTTTTGTTACTTTTTCTTGATATTCTGCAAGAGAAACATGTTTGTTCTGTTTGTCCCATTCATACAGGTACTCATCAATTTCATCTTATTTGAGGTTGGAAATTGTTAGACTTTTGTTGGGCATAGATCTTTGAAGAGCAAATAATATATATTTTGCCTTCAGCTACTGCAGAAGTTGTGTTTAGATCTCGGGATCCAAGGTTGATTTCACAGCTGCATATTTGTCTTTATTTTTAATGTCAGTTTTACTTTTCTGTCACCCTCAAAGCTCATAGTTATAGAGTAAAGGTTAATTTTTAGAGATTTATAGGATTGTGTAATTTTAGACCCAGAAGTTTATTGATTTTAAGTGATATTTTTACCTCTTCCTTAACACCTGAAAACTTGTTGCAATCTTTTCATGTTGCACATGCCTTGGATATCATACCTTTATATCCTTTTTCTTGTACATTAAAAAAATGTTTCTTTTGTCTTCATTGACAGTATGTTTGGCCTTAACTTTTTCATTTGTTGTACCTAGCAATCTTAGTCACACCATGTGGTTTCTCCATCTTCATATAAATTGCCACTTCTTAGTTGGTTCTTGCACTGTCAAAGTTACCCTACTATGGTTGAGTTGATTAACATTCATTATTGTATTACTGTTTGGCTGTGTTTTTTCTTTGCTTTTTTTTAACATATAGGTGTTATTAATGGAAAATCTGTAGATAAGACTGCAGTATGACTGAAATATGTAACAAAACTACAAATATAAAATTAGATTTCTATATAGATAGTCATGAACATCCTCCTAAGTGTTATTTCTTTCATTGTAATAGCATTTTTATATATATATTATAAAATGCATGTGCCAAAAAATGGGTTCTTGCTTTTGGGAATTGTGTTCAAATATTTACCAATTATTTTTTGTCCAAAATGAATAAAGTTTTTTGCAATTTTGTCATGACAAACATTTTTCATCAGGTAAACTTGACATCTCTGTGTCCTACATGTTTGAATTTAATGACTGTTGAATTGAGGCTGCTTATATGTCAATGAGCATTTATACTTTGAAATGTGTTCTGCAACGGATTAGACCAGTAATTCAATGATTTGCAAGTTTTTATAGAATAAGCACTTTATGTGAGATTTTTGTTATTTTTGTTACAGATGAATCCATATGGCAACAAATTTTGTTCTCCAATTTTAAGAAATGTTGAACTTGTGTTTTGAATCATTTGCGTGTGTGTGTGTCTGAATTACCTGCATGTTGATCATAAATATTCATCAGCATTGTAAATAGATATAGACCTTGTTTAAGTTTATAAGTTCTGTAACTTGAGAAATGGCTAATTAAAATCTAAAATTGAATTTGTATTGAGTTTAATTTATAAATTCTAGAACTATTGTTTTTTTATAAAATTATAAATATTTTATTAACTTGAATATGAAAAAATAATGTAGTTAACTATTAAAATAAAATTCTGTGAAGTTTAGTGTAAGTTTTAGAACTAGTTTTTATTAAAATTTTTAATTTTGTAATACTTGGATATGTTAGATCTGTCTTTAATTTGAATAAGGTATAAGTATCGACTGACAAGGAGTATACTATTTCTATTGTACAACGTGTTTAAAGATCAATGTAAAACAAAGTTCTAGGAACTACAGAAAATAACAAAATAAGTAACATTGCATCATCTCAAATTTTTACTTTGAGTTATACTTAATCAAAAACAGATTAAAACAAAAGGAAAAGTTAAAAAGTACAATTTAAACAGTTTAACACAACACAATAGAAAATATTTCCAATATTATTGTACATTGCAGAGAACACGAAGACTGTGTCCTAAATCTTAAAGTTGTTATTCATGTTTTAAATCAGAATTTGTATCTCTTCAGTTGTAATATAGATTTTGGTCACATATATATTTAAAATGTTGGACTTTTCTATCTAGAAAACCATCAGGTCTTCACTGAGTTCCACAGTCAAGCAACTTTATAGCTTAAATTGTGATTTTGGACACTGAATGTGCATTTGCACTGCACTGTGGTAATGGGTATTATAAGAGCTACATTTAAAAGCTTTGATATATCAACATAGTTTGTTTGCCAAAGCCTGATACTTGTTTGAAGAGCATCTCTTTCCCATTTTTATGCATCCATAGAGCAAATATTTGTATTATGTAGTTAGGTGCTGTTACACGCAAGAACACACATGGATGATTTAGCTGACATTGTCTTGCTTTAGTAGTAGATTGGGTGCTGTTACTCAAATTGTTTCTTTCCCTGTGCCTTGATGCATTCTTAATGAGGAAGTGCATTACATTTAGTATCCATGATATGCTTTTTAATTTTTCTCTCTAGACCAACTTGTATGTTCTAATATAGTAAAGATAAGGAGTTTCTTTCTGGACATCATCCATAACACAATTTTACTCATTATACTAATTTAATAGTTGTTTTTCTAGTTAGGCATTTAACTGTATATACATTTTATGTTTTGGAAAATGTACATATTCTAATGGATTCTCACTTTTCACTCCTTTTACAATCTCAGATGAAGTATAATATAGCTGCCCTTGTTCTCAGTAAGTGTAGCTTCCCACTGTACATAATTGTTCAGCGTATACAAAAACAGTGTCACGTTACATGTCAGTTGATATTTGGACAGATCATCTGACCCATTATACGTGAAAGATTTTGGTAGTAAAAGCTTTCCACTCTGTACAATGATTGTTGTTTCCTTTTTACCAGTTATTCATTGCACAGATTCTATTTTTACATTTTCAACAAGAAATACAGTATCTTCTTTAATTGAAATGAAATTCAAGTAATTACTTTACCTCTAAACACACTTATTTTCACTTTTTTTTCTCCCCTCTCATTTGGACATTTGATAAGAGTTATCTCAGTATGTAGAAAACATTATAATGTTTTGCCTTTGATCTGTTCTGATGAGAAGGCTCTTTTATGTCTGAATAGTTTCATTTAGCAGCTTTGAGAAAATTATCATAATTATTCTCATTGTTACAATTTATTTGTAATTTTGTTCTTTATAATGAAAGCAAATGTACTGTTTGAAGCTCTTTTGTTTTATTGAAAATATCTGAAGTTGAGTGAATAATCACAATGTTTTTGTGTAGCTATGATTGTATTTCAGAGCTGTTTTAAATGTTTTCTTTTAGGTGTCAACATTCAGCGGATGCATTTGCTTTGTTTTTCTACTTCCCTATTGGTTTCGTACTTGCTGTTTTAAGAATTTTCATTGGCTGCCATGCTTTTCTGATAGCATGTGTTTTATCCAAGTTGTCTTCTGTAAGGTTGTAAGTATGAAAGCAGTTTTAGTGTATGGGCTGTAAATGCATATTGTTAGTAAGAAATAATTGCATATTGTCTTTTGTCATTCCTTATAATAGTTCTTTCTTATGAGTGTTTTTGTTTAACAAGCAAAAAAAGTGAGAGGAAGGATGTTCATTTTCAGTAGTTTTATGTTATTGGTATGCTATAGCTATTGAATTATTTTATTTTAAAAGTTGTGACATGGACGCTTATTTAAGATTTTGATACTGAACACAGAAAATAATGCCATAAAATCACATATTTATGATATATGTAGTAGTATATACGTGATAGCAGTTGTTGTGGTGAGATCTTTATGTAGTAATAAAATTTGTTATAAACATAAAAGTAGTAATTTTTAAAATTTATTTAGAGAATTACAGTACATGCAGAAAGCATTTTCCCATCAGTTCAGAAAAGGAAATGTAAGAGGAGACACTCTTACCCCCAAACTTCCTATATACTGATGTGGAACACCAGAAGAATGTTGGTGTTGTTGATAATAAGATGTTTTTCTGTATCTTTGTATGATAATTTTCATACATAAAGGGTAAACCTCTGCTGTTAAGTAATGATTACTTTATAACAGGCATTGAAATGAGTAGGAATATGCTTGGGATATTTTCATACATTTAATTTGTATCACATATTTTTAGCTAGTATTGTTTATGTAATATTACTTTTGGCAAGATGAAATAAAAGTGTAGCATTGGAAGCTATGTGAGAATGTGTAGTATTCAAGGTTTTATGTGGTAAATCATTAAGACTGTTGCGATACAGTAATAACAAAATTTGTGATTTGCTGTTTGTAATAGTACAGCACTTTTAATTTTATTTTTGTACATTCGTTGTTGAATTTAACTGTAGAGTAAATCCCAGTGCCTCCAAGAGTAATGTATCAAACAACATATATAATATTCTTAGATTTACATATTGGTTAAGATTGAATCAGTACCTGTATCATAGTAACAAAATTTAAGTGATGTAAAGCAGCATAAATTGCAAAGTACAGTAATGATTAACATTTATGAAGAATGCATAAAAAAAGAGCCAAACTTCCTTGTCCCTAGTTTGTAATAGTAACACCTTATAGACCTTTCAATTGATTTAGAGACAACAGAATTTTTTGTGTAGTTTTTTGTTTTTGGCAAGCATAATAGTTGGTTGAATAAAAAGATCAGTAATGCTTCTTTGCTGTGAGGACTGTATCTTTGACTGTAAGCTGATCTTTATACCACACATCAAGCAGCTATGAGTCAAGTGTACAAGGGCACTGAACATTTTCCATGCCCTCTCTTGGAGAGTGAATCAGTGTTCTATGATAAAGATAGATCACACTGTCATTTGATTGAAACTTATTTATGGGTCTCTGGGCTATGACTCTGCCAGGACCTCAGTTTTGAAGATGCTGGACTCTGTTCATCACTACGGACTTGGCTCTGTGTTGGGGCTTTCTGCACTTTTTCAGTTTGGAGTTTGTACACAGTCTCATGAACCTCCTTTACACCTCTGCCATGTGAACTATCTTTACTGTATATTTCACAACTTCAATCCTTACCACAGCATTTCACCTGGAGTTGTGTTTTCCCTCTCAGTGGATCATGCTTTTTCAGAACAAAGGATCTGTCATTGTTCCTTTTGGCTTTTGTATCTAGGCACAGTTGAATGAATTGGGTTTGTCCTTGGATAACATTGCTGTATCCATGGGTCAGCCCATCTCAATATGGCTATTTATCATCCCCAAGTGTGACCTTACTTTGAGTCATCTGAGTACCGTCTTTTATTTGCTGAACATCTTTCAAACCATCCTTCCATTTCCATTTTGGCCCGGCATGGCCAGGAGGTTAAGACACTCGACTTGTAATCTGAAGATCGTGGGTTTGAATCCCCATCATACCAAACATGCTCTCCCTTTTAGCTTTGGGGCCATTATAATGTGATAGTCAATCCAACTATTTGTTTGTGAAAGAGTAGTCCAAGAGTTAGCTGTGGGTGGTGATGATTACCTACTTTTCTTCTAGTATTAAACTGCTAAATGAGTGACAGCTAGTGCAGATACCCCAAGTGAAGCTTTGCATGAAATTAAAAAACAGGCAAACAAATATTCTATTCTTAGTGCATTTTCTCATCATTTTAAGATAAGCCTGATTCAGACTATCATGAGTAAATTGGATAGGAGATTCCTATTCATTCTTCATGCCTAGTTTAACACCTAGTGCTTGTTTGTTTGTTTTTTCAAATTCCATATAGGTGTTTTGTAGTTACCCATTGAACTGCCTGATGGTGATGGTCTCCTCCAGACTCTCTAGTGTGCTTTCTCTCCCTTATCTCATCTAATGGAGGATGGAAGTAACTGCTACTTATCAGTTCTCAGTTGCTGGAGTGGTGGACTATGGAGACTGTATCCTGAATCTGATGAATTCCACTCTGTAGAGAGTAGGATAGTGCACTTCATCTCCATTGCTGACCTTCTGCCATCCTACTGCTGCCAAGATATTAGGTTCAAGGGTGGTCTAGTGTTGGAATGGTACAGGACCAGCCAAAATAAGTCAATTGCAATTCAGATGTCACATTCCCTTTCTCTCTTACTGGTCATGAGATGAATATGGTAGGGACTTTTCTCTCACCATTGCTCTGAAGTGCCGTTTGGTTAAGGTCAGGAATTAACCCATTACAAACGGTCTGATGCATCCTATCCACACTAATTATATGACACTTCTGAAAGTCAGTTGCTAGTGTTGGATTGTGCTTGTATCTTCTGTCTGTAATTACAAAACTCCTTTTATTGCCCAGGCAAAAAGTGTACCCTGGTACAGATGAAGTACAGTCTGCAATGTGCATGCCTCTATACTTTTTCAAGAGTGTCACACTCAGTGGATTGCTTTTGGGTGCTTCTCAAAGGAATCTCTTCTATATGAAATTTTGCATCAGTCCATCCACCACTTCAGTGTGAGATTCTTGATATATGTGAAAAGATTACATATATTGTTTTGGAAGTTAACATTTTCCAACACTGAAAATATATTTACAATAGACATTCATCCCTTATTATCATTCCTTTTCACTTTTAGTGAAATTGAATTTATTTTCAAAACTTGAAATGACGATTGGATAATCAATATGGAGGGAGTCAGCTGCATTAGTAAGCTATGTTGCATTGTTGGTGGATGGTTGTTTCTTGCTCATCTGCATGCAACAACCAAGCAATCTCAAATTAAAATCTATGAATTTATGTAGAAGCTCCAAGGCTAGTGGTAAAAGAAAGAAGTTTGCATATAAGGGGTAGTACTGAATTGGAAAAGTTATATGTAAGTGTATGTGAATATGTATCAGAAATACATTTTCATTGTTAGAAAATATTAACTTTGGTTGCAATCATCATAACAAATTAGAGACAAAGCTTTGAAATTTATGCCATCAATATTATCAAAATTATGTCCAGCTACATCCAATGGGACAGTTACTTGCATGTGCTATAATTTGTAGCAGTGTGTGGCAGTTTTTTAACATTTTAATTTTATAACAATTTATTCCTGTTTTCCCTCTCACAAAAGAAATTCACAGGTAGAATACTATATCCACAATTTTGGCAATTTATAATTTACTAGTTAATTTTTTTGGTTTGAAAGGTGTGTATACTAATTACCTTTGTCATATTTGTAGTAGGTAATTCTCCAAAATATTCTCCTTTGATGTAAATTATTTATTACTGATTTTTGAATATTGATGTGAATAAATGTAGATGTATGTTTGTGTGTGCACACACACACACACACACACACACACACATGTTGCATACCTAGCCTTCTTGTCTGCAGAACCACTTATTTTAAACAACAGTGCCAATAAATATCAATATCAATAAACATAGGAAGATGGTTGTGTTTAAGGGTAAATCTTCTGTAATTGCTATTTGTTTGTCACATTGTTCAAACAAGTGTATATTGTTTTAACTTTTATATTTTACAATAATATGTGTAAAGAGTAAGGAAGTTTACTTTAAAGTGTGTGAATTTATTTTATATTTATTAACTTTAAGGAGAAGTACATTAAAAACATGTATTGTGTACATCATAAGTATTTAGCATTTGTATCAAAGAACCAGGAATTTAACTTTATTCATAAATTCATTTAATTATTTGTTTTTATTTCTATATTTGCTGTGTAGCTATGTGCTAAGAGTAATGTGTATGGTGCTGGGTGTTGTTGTTAAAGAAGAAAAAGAGACAAACCATGATAGGTCTGTGAAGGTTATTGTAACCAATCATGTTTCCATGTTAGATCATTTGGCAGTTGACCTAATACTTCCTTGTGTGTTGGTAAGTCATTAAAGTTCTTTGAGAATAAAAAATTCTGCTCTTTCTTTATTTTTATTTTTGTTCATTAAAAGAAAAAAGTACACTCTTTGGTCTATGTAATAACCATATTATGCATTTGAATTTGTTTTACAGTGTCACAGTTAGAGTTGGGTGAATTAACACTTTTGCTGTGGGGATTTTTTTTCTGTGCAGGACATGAAGTTTTGGTGTGTTACATTCCAAATTTAATTAAACTACTCTCTTATTTTATAGTAATAAATTTGGCATAGAAATGTAGCTAATAATCCAACTTTTAAGAGTATAGAAGTTTTAAGTTCTACATTTTATAAGGTGTTATTAAAAAAAATCCTTATATTGTCCTGGAGTAAGAGTTGTGTCTTTTCTCTAGGCAATCCCTCTTTTCTGATTTATTTGCTACCCTTCCAGCAAGTGGAAAATGTAATCTAAATTACTGAGTATAATGTTGCTATTACTTAGGTGAAGCATAATTTTTGTAGCCTTCAAGCTTATTTAGTTACAGAGTCATTAAATAGAAAATCAGATTTCTTACCTGTCACATTCTCTCTTTTAAAAAAATTCCAGTTGTATTCTCTAATGTTTAAATACTATGTAAATTATAGCCAGTAGGAAGCTGTTGCTTTCTTTTTTGCAATGATGCATTTCATTACTTTGTTTTGTGTACAAAAAATTGTCTTTTTCACTTCCAATTCAAACTTTATTCCTACAGGAAACATATCAGCAAGCTTAAGTGAATATTTAATGGATTTTGTTGCATAGTTAGAAAGCCAGAAAAATTGGGTTAGTTATAGGACATTGTCTACTTTTTTCATGCTATTATTCTGTCTTCTTAGATGCAGTGTTTAATTACACAAAAAAATTATTTACTATAAAAAAAAGTTTGCAGCACAAAAAAAAGACAATTATTTTTTCCCATGTGATATTTATTTATCATTATAAAATTAACTGAAATGTAAAAATAATTAAAAACTTATAAAAGTTAAATGTGGATTAGATTAGGTAAAAGAAAGTAATAATACTTAAATATTTTCCACAAGGTATGGCTATGAGTAGCCCATGCATTGCGTAAGTTGATAGTGTGGTGTGAGCTGTATGTTTGCCAAGTGATTTACATTAGGATAATTGGTTAGACATGGTTCAAAAACCAATACATTTTTTTTTAAAGTTCAAACAAATGTGTACTGTTAGGATAAATAGTTGTGGTTTCCTGTTACAATTTGCAGTCATTCTAAAAAGGAAAAATGGTAAAGTTACTTCTTAACACTTTCATGGTGGTCATGAGGTTGGCCAGATGGAGCAATCCTGTGTAGAGCTATAGTATGAAAGCAACAGATAAAATTTAAAGTGTTTACAAAGAAAACAACAAAAACTTTATTTATTGAGGAGATTTTAGGGATTACATAAAAGAAAATTGTTAATTTTGAAGTGAAGAAAAGTATTTTTAATATTAACATGAAAATTGCTTTGCACAATTAGCAGTCAAGACTCTGACACCATATAATCATTGAAAATATTTTTGTGTAAATAATTAATTAAGAATTCTGACTTTTTTGCCCAACAAAAGACCTGTAATATTTGATGAAAGCTTGTGAAATTTTATGGAGATAAATACTTTCAAAGAGATAGTATGTATAGCACCAATTATATAGTAGTTATGAGGTTACATAGAAGTACACAGATTTGTTGTGATAGGGTTAAGAGATTTATTTTCATCAGTTAGTGTTATTTAAGGTTTTTACAGGCTATTCCATATATGTGTTAGAGGATTCATTTTTTTTCTTCATTTAAGAATCCTTGTGAGAAATATCTTTTTTGTATTTTTGACGTCTAAAGTAATTGAAAGTAGGAATGGGATGACTGTGTAAGTAATGGCTTAAAATAACAAAACTGAAAACAGATATAAGCCCAGCACATTCATGCTGTTAGGATGTTTAACTTGCACCCTAAAGGCTACAGGTTCAAATAGCCATCCAACCAAATATACTTGCCCTTTCAGCTGTGGGGGGATTATAATGTAATGATTAATTCCACTGTTCATTAATAAAAGAGAATCCCAAGAGTTGGTAGCTGGTGGTGATGGCTAGCTGCCTTCCATCTAGTCTTTCACTACTAAATTAATGACAGCTAGTGCAGACAGCTCTTATATTGCTTTGCACAGCATTTAAATCAAACCAAAACAAGTACCACATTTACCAATGCTACAGTTGTTTTTCTAATTATCTTTATAAATAATTATAACTGTCTAAAAAGTTTTAAATGTTTATTTCTATTTTTATATCAGTCGCATTACTATAAATAAATATATCTTTGAAATCATACAATTATAAACTTACAGAATATATTATTTTAACTTGAATAGTCTTCCTGGTGGTTTTCAGAATTTGTAAAATAATGTTATAAATATCAAACAGTGTTATTGTACAGAATATACTGATGTTATTCAGATTGCCATGAATAAGAAATTAAAATAAAATTTCAAAGGAAAATAAGAATCATTGGTTTTTAATAGAATTATTATAAGAATTATCAAACAAAATAAATGCTAAAATGAGAGTACACAAACAAGTAATACTTGTTGGAGGGATTTTAAAATAATTTTTAATCTCGGGCTTGGTTGGCATTGTGATCCATATAGCTAAATGAAACCAATTAAATTTGCCAATCAAAGTAGAGATTCAAAATTATCTTACAATTTATCCAACCATTATCACTTTTCTTAATTACAACAATGTTTTGTTTTGATTCTTATAGAAATTCTACAAATAATTAAGGATCCCTACTTTTTGTTAAAATTTTAATTTTTTTCTGTGTATTTGTTCATTTTTTATATGTCCATGGAATTTCGACTTCTTTAAACTTTCAGTGTAGTCATATTCCTAATAGTTATAAGAACTAAAACTGCAATCACAAATTTATAAAATGTAATCATTACATAGATGCATGTATAAAGATGCCAAAGTAGGGATAAAATTTTATAACTGTGTGATTGTGGTTTCAATTCTTGTTTCATTACTTTTAATACTCTTATTTGTTTACTTTTTTATTTCATATCTGTGTAAGGTGTATACTTGTAGAAACTGTCATGTATAGCCATCTGGTGGGTGGAATTGGGTTTAAAAGATGTTTAAGTACATGTTATAGTTATCAGAATATCAAAAATTATTCAATAGAGTGGTCTTTCAACTTGTTAATTATTTCAAAACCTTGTTGATTCCGTATGTTAAGTACCACTGTACTTAATAATATTGTTTCAGTTTAAAAATAGGCTGATTGAAGAATGGCAAAAAACACTATTATTATGTTGACTAAGTACCTCTTTGAGGAATAAATTAAACCAATTGTTCATAAAGTATTTCAGTAACTGTATAGTTATAGATAGTTAAGCCTCCAACATTGTTGTAAACATGCTGATAAACATGTAAAAAAATGTCAAATTGTATGTATGTGTATGCAATATTATTATAATGTGGTTTATCAGTGAATGAATCTTTTCTTATTTTTAAGTATTAACACAATTGTGTTGTGTGTGTGGTACATTTTCACATACAAACTTTAAAGTTTGTCACATAAAGTTACTTAATTCTAAATTATTGTGCCTCAAGTCTGAAAACATGGTTTCCTCTGGATTTTCATATTTTTCCAGAACTTGATAAAAGATTTTTAGGCACATTTTAGTAAACAATTCTAAATGCTCATTGAAACCATTTTCAATAATTATAAATAAAAGTATTTTAGAATCAATATTTTGACATTTTTCAAAATTTACTTAGTGTAATTATTAAATGAAGCAAAGCTTATATTTTAATTTCCAAACAACTGCAAAGAGTTTTGCATATAAACAAAACAACGTACTTATAGATTGTGTTTAGAATTTTTGTGTTCATTTCAGAAGATAAGTTTAATTATGCTAAGTTATTTGTCATTCCTTGATAATCTCTTATCTATTTTTTGATTTTCATATGTTTCACTTATTGATGTATTTCTTAAGTACTTTTCTGCAGTTCCAAATAGTAATTTTATTTTTGCTAAGAACTTATCACCTTTGAGGAATCTGTGATACAAGTCTTGATTGAAACCTTCTTATGGTGCCATGTGAAGTGTTTTGTTTAATTAGTAATGAAACACAGCTTTGAAAACAGTTGTAAATAAACTAAATATGATTGGATAGAGCAAGAATTAGATCATAATTTACTAGCAAATATACAGGCTTAAGAGTTCTTTTTATAGTTTTTTGTAGTGAGTATGGTTGGTGATTGTAAAATATTTTGATGACCTCTATCTTTATTGTATGTTATTTTTTGTTTATCATATTCAAACAAAGTAAATAATTAAACAAAATAACTATCTTCTTAACTGTGATATGTTTTAAATGCAAAGTATTACTCTTATCTGTGACAGTAAATTATCAGCAAAAACGTTTTTTACAATTTGTGCAAATGGCAACCTCTAAAAGAAGTCTAAAATATGAAATTACTTAAAAGATACTGGAACACTATCAACTTAAATAGAAAGATTAACACCATTTTAGAATAATTCAGTGGTGGAAAATCTTCTGAAATTAATAAACACTCTTCTCTTTGATATGGGAGTGTGTGTGGACATGCTGATAAATTAATCAAATGTATTTGAGTAAAATCAGTTAACTATTATATTGTTAAGTAACACTAATCACACAGTTCTAGTTTTAGTTAACCTATGAAAATGAAGAAAATTTTTATTTGTGCTAAAATTATTATTACATTTGTTATCTTACTTAATCTTTGGATGCTATAATCGTATTTATTCAATTTGACATTTATAGTCATTTGGTGTAACAAGAAGATATATCTCATGGTCTTACAAAAACATCCTTTAATTTTTTGCCTTAGCATGTGAGTATATCACTGGGGAAAAGTTAACTAATAGAATTTAATAGTGAAACAAAGTACTGAAAGAAAGGTTAAATTCTAAATGTGTTAGTAGTAATGTAGTCATAATGACCAGAGAAGAAATATCTATATATGCACATGTGTCAGCTACTACACTTGTATCATAAATGTGGTTAGGTACTGTAGGTTGATGACACCTTTAGACAAGCTAGGATATTTATGCGTTGCTGTTACTTAAAGCTGAATTTTGCTATGTTATTTTAGCTGGTTTTTTGTGTGTGTAGCAGGCTATAAATGTAGCTAATAGTAATAACATAGAAAAATTTTAGTTGAGTAGTCTATTTGATATTTAATGTCTTCTCATTTATGGTTCTCCAGCCAGGTGTGTGGGATTTGCCAAAAAAATTAAATTGGGCTCTTGGAATAAAAGATTTTGGTGTGAAGCAAGGACGTGATGTCTTAATACAAAATGTCAAATGCTATTTAAGAGGTAAGTTTTTATTGATTTTTTTTCTTTTAAAACATTTGATTGAGCCTATAGACACTGTGAGGGTACCTTGTTCTGTGAAATTTGAGTTTTTATGAGTGAAAGTGTTATTTTTTTTAATCAGGTTGTATCTAACATTTTACATATCAAAATTATGACATTACTGATGAAAGTTTCAAGTACAAATTATTTATTTTTTTTGTTTTTGGAAATAATGTAACATAAAATAACAAGGTCTGAAAGGTGTCAGAGGGTAGGAAAAACTATTAAAGTAATTGATTATGTTGAAGAAAAGTGTGAAAGAAATTGGATGATGAAATATCTTTTATTTACTACTGTACTTTGTGATTGTAAAGCTCCAAGTGGTAGGAGGAATAGAGAGAGTTGTGAAAAGGGTCTAATTGTTCAGAAAGGGAAAGTTTCTAAATGTTATAGAAAAGACCAGTATTTATTTGAATTATATTTTTTACTTCTAAAATATCAATTTTCACTGATAAGTGCTATATATAATTGAAAAATATTTAAATTTATCCAGTATGAATTAAATTGTAATTCTCCATAAAAATGACAATAAAAAAAAACTATTTTTCTGATTAACCACAGGCTTAGTGAATTACACTGAACTTGAGACCTCAAAATGACCACCAGAGTCTCCATTACTGTAACTTTTAATGTTGTGTGCCTCTTTACAAAATTTGGCAAGCTTTTAGTAAATGTTATGTCTTCTGTACACAAAAAAATCATATTTGTTTAATTAAGTACATTTATTGAAACTTTGTCCATGAATATGTGGAATCAGTGTTGCCTGTTTTGAGTGCAAAGTTGTTTTCATATTTAGATTAAAAATGCTTTTTTGTATCAGAAAATTATCCAATTTAATTTGTGTGACGTATAAAACCTTCTAAATAAATATACAGTATTTTTCTCAGTCTCTGTTATTTTTTATTACCATATTAAAAACCCAACCAAGTTACTCTTTTTCTTTTTGTACAATGAGTGTAGATTGTTAAATTAAACTACAGTTGTTTATTCTGTATAGCCTTCAGATACATTATTCATTTATACCTAATGATATTGTATTATTGACTGTTGATCTGTGTGTAACATGTACGTCATGTTACCACCTCAAATTATGTAATGCAAGAGCTACTCGTGAAAATACTTTATTAAAAATTATTGTTCTTTGTTTTTCATTATTTTGCCTTGTCTAAATTTGTAAGTTTTTTTATTTTTGCCTTTTAATTAGTTTTATAATAACAAAGAAAAAAAACAGATGAAAATCAAGAAATATAGTACTTCCCTGGGTTGTTTTTGCTGTCAGTTATTGTGGAAACTTAAACTTTGGTGTGTTAACGGTTATTCTACTACTGTAAATGAATTTTTATTTAATTAAATATTACACCCTAGAATAGAACACTAACATGCAAAAAAAGTAAACAATGACTTATAACTAATTGTTTTGACTTTCTTAGTGGATGGTAAGAGTTTTTAAAAATTTAGCTAAGCTTATCAGTGTGAAACCCCATGACAGTAGATTTGAAACTTAAAGACAAAATAGACAAAGCCCTGTACAGAAAGCAATATAATATAATATTTTTGGATTAAAAGTTTGGCTTTCTAGTGATTATAAATGATATAGTGTAAAATATCAGAGAGAAAAAGTGGTAGTTTTTGAAAGAAGGATGTGATGGATGGGTATGGCAAATTGGTTTAATTATCTAGTATACACCTAGAAATTTAAAGCTTTAAAACTATGCTATTTCTGAGTTGTTTTTTGCATTATTATAATGCATACTTTATGTTAAAGTACTCCTTGGTGGAATGGTAAATTAGAGAAGAGAGAAGACTTGGAGAAAGAATGTCACAGTTCTTATTCTAGGGAAAATTGTGGATTTTTTAAAAGTAGTCTTCATAAAATTAACAATTTAAATATTAAAATGCTATTTATTACTTAGTTGTGATGCCAAGTTTATTCTTGTACAATGATAATAAAGTAGTTTATTTACATTTTCATTGTAACTTTATAAAAAGTCATGACCTGCTTGTAGTGTGATAGTTAATTACATTCATAAAGAAATCTTTCCCAAAAAATGTATTATCAAAAACATAGTTAAAACAGTTTTTTTAATTTTGACCTGTAAACCTGAAATTAATTCCCAATAAAATATCAGCCTTCTTTATTTAATTGTTAACACTTTTCATATGTTGTTGATTTATAGATTCTGACCTGCCTGTCATTGTTCATCCAGAAGGTGCCACAACTAATGGAAGGAAGGGGCTTCTTAAGTTCAGTACTTGGCCTTTTTCTTTGGATCACCCTGTACAGCCAGTAAGTTGCTTTATTTTGTACACTGTTTAATTTACTACTGTCTGAAGCATCAGTACCAGTGTATTTTTTCATTTACTTCGAGGTTTATACAGTTTATAAAAGTCATTACATTTTGTAAACAAAGTTCTGTACTAAAAATACTGGACAATCAGTGTTTTTTATTTGGATGTTCCAGAAAATTCCCTCAAAATCTAACCCCACCACTTCCATATTTTCTTTTTCTTTTATTGATAACAAGCAGTACATTTGTGTTTAGCTGAGTTTAAAAACAAAACAGTATGTGGAATGTGACAAATAAAATAAGAAATGTATTGATTTGGTGAATAGTAACAGGTTTGTACAGTCATCTGCAAGTGAACATTTTTATGTGATTTCTGTTGAAATGATATTGTTAGTGTGAAATAAGCTCATGACTTGTTCGTAAGAAACTTAAAATATTAAAACTGTTGAAAGAATAAAGAACATGGATATTTATGAATTTTCCTTATTTTGTCTTCAGCACAAATGCTTAAAAATAATAATGACTGTTTCTAGCCTAAATTTTCTTTCAATTATTACTTAGAAGTGATTAATGAAAACAGAGAGAAATGCATATCTATTTGTCGGTAATATAAAAGAATGAGTGTCAAAAATGTATCTGCTTTGCATGATTTAGTCAAATAATTGACATTTAAAGATGATTTGACAGTTTATATTTAATTAGATCACCCATAATTGAACTAAGTTGGAATATTTAGAGTGCTGTTTTGGATCTTATTACTAAATATTTAGTCTTATTTTAAGTGAAAATGTAGACTATTGTTACAGTATTACAATATACATTATTAATATTATTTTGTCTCTGTGTTCTTACTAGAGCTGCTGGATGATTAGTGGAGTTCACTTAATTACTTGTTTACATTTATCTAAGTTATTTTCACATGAATATTCATGTTTCCAACTTATTTTGGATTTTAAAAGACATTTTTAAACTGTTATTTAATATGATCGACATCTTTAGCTACAAAAGTTTAGTATTAAGTTACTTTTTTAATCCTGAATTTGAAAAGTATATATGTGCAACATCAGAAGAAACCTGTAATTAACTTAAAATACAATTTTTTTGTAAGGTTTCTTCCCATATATTTTTACAAGACTAGAATTGTAGAATTTGTGTTGATGAAAATGGACTTTATTTGATAATGTTAATTGTAGATCAGAAAAATACTAAATATAACACTTGGTTTTATTGGACAGCACACTGTACATACCATTTTAAACTTTTTTCAGTATAGTAAGGGCTGATGTATGATCAACTAATCATTAAGACTGAGAAAAAAAAAAAAGGCTTGTAATGAAAAACTGGAAAATTAATTCATTTGTCTTTGAAAAAAAGTCTATATTACTGTAACCAATTGCTGGGATATCTTACTTTAGTAGATTTTTACCGAAGGAACTAAGTAATTGTTAAAAATAATTGTCATTAAAAGTTCTTGTGATGAAATTTATAAATATTCTTGTCACATTGTGTGACAAATGGAACAAATTCACTCTGATCCCAGATTTAAAAAAAAATGTACAAATTTTACTATTGGTGAAAAAACTTGATACCAGATGACTTTTTTGTAGAAATTAAATGATTCATAAAATGGTAATGAAATATTTAAAAATATTAAAAACAGCACTTTGAAGAAAAACAAGTACTAAACTAATTGAAAAATTAATCATGATGGTAATATTTCATTAACATAGATAGTTGGAATAATAAAAAAATATCAGTAATCAAAAACTCTAATATTGGTTAGTTGATTATTTTTGTTAGCAGTGACACTGATTAATTTGACCACACTTGAATTGATCAAGTATAATAAATTCTATTCTGATTGATAATCAAAAATGGTAATAACCGGAAACAGTAATGTTAACTACTTAATTATTTCCATGATAGTACTGTAATTTCGGTTAACTGATTATTTTGTGACACTAATCAGTGTAATTGATGCTCATAGATAATGAAATTAATTACCCAACTCTACTTCTATTAGGTTTTTATTTCAGATTTAAAAGAATTGAAAATCTTATAAAAATGTTTCATTGTTTCATTTTTAACTATTGCCCACACAAATGAATCATAAACATTCACATACTGACAATATGAAATTATTCAGAAGAACTGTTGTTTTAAATATCATTTAAATGTGCACGTGTATTAGTGTGAAAGGGAATATGTAACCCACATGTCATAAAGTTATTTATTATGCGAGCTAGCAGCAGGAAAATCAAAACAATATTTACAAATAATGGAATGCACTTGTGTGGAAAACTACTGCTAACGTGTGCAACAATATTAGAATATTCCCAGTAACAGTGTGAGAGTTTGTTTGGAAAAGCAATATTCTGACATGAGCTAAAATGCTTATTGAACTTCCTGTTGGAGGCCTTATTCTGTAGTACTAATGAACGATGAAGAATTTTTAGCCAGTGACTAAAGTTATTAAAAATACAAATAGTTTTTCTTTTGTAATTGGGTTTTAAGTTATTCAGGTTTAAAACTTGTAATTTTTCACATCAGATAGTGATTCAAGTAAATAGGCCACTTGGATTCAAGATTGCTGTGGTAAGTTACTATGCTACCTACATCTCTGTCGTTTTATAGTATCTTAAATTTGCTTAATTGGACTGTTATTTTTTCCCATTTTTATATTCAAATACACGGAATACAGCAATTAGATTTGAAGACTAATAATTATTTTTGTTATTTAATCTTGTTTCCTTTCATTTATAAATAATTACTCTAGTGTAAACTTTTATTTTACTGATGAGGTTTAATTTTTAGAGTTACTGTTCCATGCCAGTGATATATTTTTTAATCACCAATTTAGAGAATTTTTATGATAATTTGGTAGTTGTTTGCCACATGTGGGTTAAATAATTTGTACCCTTTATTCCTTAAGTACTTTTATTGTGTTAATTTTCATGCTATAAAGAATATTGAATTCTACCTTCTTTTTTTTTAAGTTTTAAATTTAAAAGTCAAATCTGTATTTGGTTATGTTTTCTAGCAACTCGTTAGCAGAATTTCTTCAAATGAATTAGATTGTTTTCATATTAAAATGTGGATTTATTTTTTCATGGAATTCTTAAAAAAAAAAATTGCAAATTTGGTGAGAAATTACAAAAACATCTTGCATTTTCCATACATATTCAACACAAATTCTGTTAGTGTTGGTTTTACGTAATCTTGTGCAAGACTATCAAAAGTAGTCCCCCATTAGTTTGGTAGTTTGTCAAGTCTTGTAGCACTGAAAATTGGGTCTCAGTAATCATGGTGGGACAACACAGATAGCTCTTGTGTAGTTTTGTGCTCAGCAACAAACAAATAAAGAATGTAATAATTAAGGATATTTCCAATAACCACTTTTAAACTAATTTCTTAACTTACCAAGGACAATTGACAACAACAGTTATTAATGAGTGCATTGTGTGAATCACAGAAAACATTGTTCTATGTAATGCTATGAAGTATGAAGTATAAGATGTTTAACAATGCAGCTGATAAAAAGAAAAAAGTTGGCAGCAGGTACTGGCAATGTGATACTTAATAGGAGTGTATAAAAATTAAAAATGAAGTCTTTAATTTAATGTGGAAATATTAAAAATAATTCAGTAGTACGGAAATTGTGGCATTTGCTGTCTGAGTCTTCCTTTAATTTATTTAACACCCTTTGAGAGGTACAGAATTTAAAGTAAGTTATTCATTATAATATAGGTAGTACTCAGGCAAAATATAATTTTTATAGCCTTCAATTTTATTTGTGTACAGAGCCACAAACTAGAAAATCAGATTCTTCTGCCTCATCCTCTTATTTTCAAATTTCTAATAGTTCTCTCTGACATTTTACACAATACTATTTATAACCAATAGAAAACCATCTGTGAAGATTTATAATGTTATGTTGTTTTCTGTACAGATAACTTTCTATTTTACCTCATGGTAATCATATATACAAATTTAGCTAAATTGTTAATTATAAACTAGAAAAAATGTGGGAGTCGAACATTTTTGTATGTTATTATTTTACATTGGTGTGCTATTTACAAAAATAAAAAATTTAGTGTTATAGTACCAGAAGTATCATTTTGTTGACAGTTGACCCAGGTAAGTGCTATATATCTTGTTCGTGTGTATTCTTTACTTAGTATTGTAAAAGTAACTGAGATGTAAAAATTATAAGCTTGTTAGTCTAGATGGAGTTATAATAAATATGAGAACCAATAATAATAAAAATTTGTCATAAGACATGCACTTGAGCTGCATGTTTATTATGTAATTCAGTAAGATTAAGCAAGCTGCACGTTTGCTGAGTAATTTACCACTTGTGATGTGGAATTATTAGTTAGACATTGTTTAGGAGACAACAGAACAATAAAATTAAATATAAGAAGATACATACTTTTAAGAGTTTTAGGCTAATAAGGAGAAACAATTGTATTTTTGTATTACAATGTTTAGTCTTTCTACAAAGAAAAAAAGAGTAATTTAGATTTATAAAATTTTATGGTAGTAATAAGGTTAGTCAGATAGACCTGTTTTGTGTGAAGTTAGAATAGGAAAAATAACAGATAAAATATGAAGTTTGATATTTATTTAGGAGATGTTGGAGATTGTGGACATGAAATTTGAAACTTTTTATTTGAAAAAGTATATGTAATCTTAATATGAAAATCATTCTGCAGTTGGAGCATTCAACACTATTCTCAGTAAAAATATTTAATTTAAAATTCTGATTTTATGTCAACAAAAGGCTTTTAGTAAATATTAAAAGCTTGAAAACTTTCATGAAGGTGCAGAAAATGTTAAAAATTATAGTATGGAATTTTGATGGTCACTTTGAAGTCACTAGGTTGGTGTAATCTACTGAGCTTGTAGTAAGATGGCTAAAATAATTTTTAGGAGGGTAAATTCAAAACTATGAAGTGATAAGTAACTTCCATAATATACCATTATGAAATCAAGTTCAGTACATCAGTTGTGGGAATTAATATTTGAGTAAGAACCAACATCATAAATCAGGGGTCACCAAACCTTTTTCACAGGGGATCAGATTACTTGGGGAATGAGAAGTGCAGGCCACATGATCATTATGTTCAATACTCATAAGCTAGAACAAAAGCTCTCTGTTAAAGACTTGACACTAAGTTTAGGATGCTGCATTAGTCATGTGGGAGTAGCATGCAATACACACATATAAACCAACCAACATTTTTATTTACCAAAAGGTTATCCAAGAAGGTGACATTAGCAAACACAGTTGTCACATTGCACATAGTGAGTATATATTTGAATTTCACTATGCTGCAAAAAAGTTAGTGAGATTTATGAAATTCGCATTTGGCTTTCAAAATATCTTCAGTGATCGGTTTTGAATTGCTCCATCCAATCATTAGAATTGCTTTCAACTGTTCATCAGTGAATCTTGATCGATGTACTGACTTCACATACTTCATTTTTGAAAATGCTTGTTCACAGACGAGTTGTTCCGAACACTGATGCCATACCAGATGTGAACTGCTTCAGCTTTGGAAAATCATCTTCAGGTATGCAGCTGTAAAATTCAATAAGTTGTCTATCTCTGTGTTTTGCTTTCAACAAGTCATTTTCTTGCAAATTGATGACCTCCAGCCGAAGTTCCACAGGCACATCATCAATGACACAATCGAAAGGATTCTGAAAAAGGAGAATTTCACTTTTGATTCTGTCAAGATCTCTCTTTTAAAATGCTTATTTAAATCACTAATAATCTTTTTCTGAAACTCCTGGTTGACATTTTCTATGATTCCAGCATGAAAGTCATTGAAACACTGAAAATGAGAGAGGTTTCCTCCTTCCAAATGTGCTTCAAACAATGACAGCTATCTCCAAAATCCTTTAATGATTCTATAGAGGTCATAGACAAGGTTATTCTTCCCCTGAATTTTCAAATTCAATTCATTCATGTGGGATGTGATGTCAACCAAAAATGACAACTTTGACAACCAGGTTGGATCCGACAGAAGTGGATCAGCTCTATATTTCTCAATAAGATATATATCTATTTCTCTTCTCAGCTTATAAGAACGAGACAAGACTTTAGTGCAGCTGAGCCACCTCACAGTGTTATCACAGGCAAGTCACATAAATCCGAAAAAATTTCTTCAAGAAACGCCTTGAACTGGCAATGATTAAGTGCATGACCCCGAATGAAGTTCACTGCAGAAATGATTGGTTTCAGTACGCAAGAAATATCTAAGTCTTTTCCACAGAGTGCTTGCTGATGTATGATGCAGTCTATGAACAGAGCACTTGGGAGTTGAAGATTTTCCAACTCTTTCCTTATCAGCCCCACCAAACCCTTCTTTACTCCAGCCATATTTTTTCTTCCATCAACTGTTACACCTCTGAGCTGATTTTACTGAAGGTTATAGTCTTGCTAAATTTTATGAACTTCCATGAAAATGTCTTCTCCAGTTGTTCTTCCGTGCATGTTGCAAACTGATGCCAACTCTTCCGTGATCTAAAAGTCCAAATTAACTCCACAAAAGAACACGAGAAGTTGTGACGTACTCGAGAGATCAGTAGACTCATCCAGTGCCATAGAATACCATAAGAAGTTTCTAGGTTTTTGGTGTATCTGTAATGCGATGTTCTCTCCAAGTTCTTCTGCTCTCCATACAACTGAAGTTGCTGAAAGGCTGATACTTTCAAACAAATTGGCTTTTTCAGGACACAGCTCATTTGCTGCTTCCATCATACACTATTTGATGAAGTTGCCGTCAGTAAAAGGTTTTCCTCACTCTGCCATCCTATCCACTATTTTGTAACTTGTACGAGTGACAGATTCATTTTCAGCAAACTTTCTTCTTTGAGATTCAAAAACACGTTTCATGGATTCAAATTTCTCAGAACGGAACTTTCCTGAAAATTTCAAATATATTGATAGATGTTTTGTTTCATAGTGACGCCGAAGATTGTACTCTTAAAATGGCGATACTTTCGGTGCATATCACACAAGTAGCTTTCTGGTTTTTTGTTTCCACAAAGAAGCACTTTTCTCCCTATTCTTCATTGAAAGCACGACACTCTGAGTCCACTTTTCTTCTTTTAAAAGCAGCCATAACGATGGGTGAAAAAAAACAAACAGGATCTGAAAATGAAAAACACAGAACGCTGTAAGAAAAGTATTGTACTGGTCCAAGAACACGCAAACAAAATATATTGAAACGAACGTTTGCCACGACACTTACCTAAAAACGAGTTACGAAAAGCGCATAACTCGACTACTAAGAGAAATAAGCTTACTGAAGCGGGACCTTAGGCCACTGAATTTACAAGATAAGTCGATAGGACGAGGGTTACGTCTGTACTTGGTTTCGAAATCCTAATGCTTTCATAGATATGTGCCTTTATGTGAATAAACTGGCAGAAAGGACGAAAGAAGAATTTTCCTGTTGGTTAGAAATGCACGTGACAGTCTTGTTTCTTTTTATCATAACATCTTGTGTTTGCTAGCTTATAGCAATCCATTTGTACACCAGAATAGTCTAAACAGTAACTGGTATACAACCCTGAATTTTTTTTATCAGGAGTAATTTAAATTTTAACAAGGAATCAAGCTGCAAGGAGTTGTTGGGTTTTAAGATTTTGATGCATTTAATTACTTCCAGTATCTCACCACTATATAAAGCATTTATTGGGCATAAATGGTTATTTGTGACTGTGTTTTCGCTGTGTCTAACTGTAATTTTGTTATACATTAATTATGATTGAGACTTGATATAGTGTTGAATTTTGTTTTCTGAGCAAAGGTGACATATGTGAGCAGATTACAATACATATTTAGTGAGTGTGTGTGTGTGTTAAGCTTTTTTTAATTGATAGCAGATTGTGGAATGTAAAGTTTAAGCATTGATTTGTGTAGTTTGATGCTTAATGTCCATCAGCAATATGTATGATCATGACATAAAGAAGGTAATATAGTTCTTTATAATTCTTAAAATTTTAGTTGGTATTTGGTTACTTGGATGGAAAAAGAATTTGTCTTTCTTTAGTATTGATAATAGTTAAGATATTAGCTACATATCTTTTTTTTTTTTTTTCAAACGTGGAATTGGTACAGGTAGTTAAAGAGGAGCATCATTTTCAAATTCTTCTGTGAAAGTTTTGCTACAACAGGTGAAACAGGTAAACCCATACTAGTATTAAAGGTTTATTGGTAGGATGGGTTGGTACAGACAAAATATATAGTATTTAAAAGTGTAGTACTAAGTCCTAATAAATATTATTCACTACAAGCTATATTATTTGTCTTCACCTTTTAGCTACTGGGGCCTTATATTGTAGGGACCCAAAATTGCCATTGATACATTTTGTTCCAAAAAAAAACTAAACTACAAGATGAAATTGTTTTAAGTTTGATAACAACATTCTTACTGTTTTAATGAAAAAATATTATTTAATGTACTTATTTGCACTCAGACTTACCAAAATCATCTTGCTCATGAATTGTTATTGAGCATAAAAATACTATTTATTATCTAACAGTTTTTACATTTTAGTTGCATAATTTATAGAACCTCCTGAATAAATATTAAAAGATTTTTAAGGTAAATATTTATATTTTATTTTCAATGTTCTGTTTTATATCACTACCTCAAGCTATTATCATTGACATGTGGTGCAAAGAAATATTTAAAATTAACAAAAAAATATGTACTTACCCTCATATACTGGTCTTAAAATGTTTTTTTTTGGTTTATATGCATACTTTTATGTCTTTACCTTTTCAGTATAGTTTAATTTTGATATTTTATAATCCTTTCTTGTTATTTACTGTTAATTATTTATTATACTTACGTTGGTGGGTACCTGCAGGGGATAGAATGGTATGAACAGCAGAGAAACTTTAGTTTTTGGATAAATTGATTTGTTCATGGTTTATGTTTTAAGAAATGTTTGTGGAACAAAGGTTACATTAGAATATAGTTAGAAAGCTATTAAACGTTTCAAATATATTTTTTGAAATGTAAATAATGCATAATTAACTAAAGTATAATAGTAACTCTTAAATAAAATTTAACTGTCTAAATAACTATAGTATGTTACAAAACAACCAAACTGCTGTTGTGAACAAAGCAATAAACAATAGCACAAGATTGGAATCTATCTGACAATGGTGACTTGCTTTCAATTTCAGTATTGTTGGATTATATTGTAAAATGAACTATTTCTGATGACCATAAAAGCTTTTATGCACACTGTATACTTATTACACAAAGCTTCTGTATTCAGCCAAATAAGTTTGAAATGCATATGTCATTAGGGCAAATAAACATATATTACTATCTTGACACAAGTCTAAAGGACTAAAGTTGTGTGACTACTTATACTTTGTAAAAGTTCAAAATTATTTGTAGCTTGTGCATCACATGACAGTAAAATGAAAAGTTTTCATTATTGTTTTTTTGTTTCTTTTGAAATAAAGGCATCAGTTCTAAAATAATGTAAAACTTTGAACTATAATAATAATAATTTCATCAAAGTGAATTGATAGTAAAATGGTTTAAGTAGATTTTGAATATAACTCATTAACACTGCAGAAAGGAATTTAAAGAGTGTCCCTGGATTTATAGGGTTACTGTGACATTATTCTAGAAGCATGATTTTATGATAGCTATTATGCCATCTAAAGAAATAAACAGAAATTACAGTTGTGTTTTCCATTGAATTACTTAAATGAATGACATTCATCAATTCCAACCAAAGGATGAATAAACTTTAAACTAATGTATGAGCTAGATTATATGGTCTACCTTGATTACATAAACCACAGATTTATTTTAAACTAATTGTTTGATGCATAGATTTAGCCAAATATAACATTCAAAGATATATTTTTTTCTATACATGCTTATCTGTCTTTCCAGTACTTTTTTTAGCTGAGCTGTTACAGCAGCTTGATGTCCTCTCATTGCACTTTACTGGTTGATTCTTTTGGTTTTTACAACAGATGGCCTGGCATGGCCAGGCTCATAAGGCGTGCGACTCGTAATCCGAGGGTCGCAGGTTCGCACCCGCGTCACGCTAAACATGCTCACCCTCCCAGCCATGGGGGCGTATAATGTGACGGTCAATCCCACTATTCGTTGGTAAAAGAGTAGCCCAAGAGTTGTTTGGTGGGTGGCGATGACTAGCTGCCTTTCCTCTAGTCTTACACTTCTAAATTAGGGACTGCTAGCACAGATAGCCCTCGAGTAGGGCTATCCAAAACAAACAAATCTACAACAGATATGTTCCTCAGAAAGTAGTTCTTCAATTGTTTTGATGATAATTGTCTATCAAGAATACCAATTATTTAATTCTCATCTTCTACAGGTGCAATAGATGACAGTATTATTATTATTTTTAATTATTTAACATTACTTGTTTTTTGATAGAGATGTTAGGCTTTGGAGATTTGCATTTCTTGAGATTATTTGCTATTCTGCCACAAGCTAATGGGAGTTCCCTATCATTGTTCATGAATAAGTGAGAGATATCTCTAAAGATAATAAAAGTACCATGGTTAGTATTTTTTTTTTACTTAGGTTCAAGGTTTTTAAACCTTCTCCAGAAAGAGCCTTCTCTTCCTCTTTTTTTTTCTTTTAAAATCCAGTTTACAGATTGTTGGTTTTCATTTGGTGGATGTTAGTTCATACAACTGGTGTATTAAATTTAATTGCAAGATGATTTATTACCTAAAAAGTTTTACCACTGCATATGTTTTTGAACTTTTCCCAAAACGTTTTTTAATACTTTTTATTTTATGATTCATTTATTGCAGTATCTAAGTTGTTGTTGTGCTTCATTAATGACAAAATTTGGTCAAAAATTAATTTTACATGGGTTTTAACTTTAAGTTCTATAACACTTGTGTATTAAATTATCAGTCTTAACTGCCAGTTTCTTTCACCTACCAACTGCAGCTTTAAAAATTTTCATACTTCATGCCCATCCTGTCAGAGTTTATGTAGAACAATGTTTTTCTTCACGATATGAACCATGCATTCAGTAATAGCTGTTGTCATGAATTGCTCATGATGGTGATAAACTGTACAGTCATCAGAAGAAAATGTCTACAATGTTGGTGTCAGTATGAATAATTATTACAGAACTGGTAATCTTTTCCAACCAGTCTTCACTGTACATATGTACAAGACTAGTTTTGGAATGGAAATTAGTTGTTAGATAGCCTTTTTGAGGAAAAATTATATTATGGGTTATTGAATTACCTTCAACATTAGTTTGAGATTATGAAAAATGCTGGAAATATAGGCTAAAAAGTATTTTTAAAATTTACTATATTTCAGTGTACAACCTTGAAATTATTTTTTTAATAATCTAAGTCATAAACTTCAGAAGTTCTGTTGTTTCTATATATGTAGCACATTAAAATTATAATTATTTTTAGTTTAGAAGCTAAAGGAGTTTGGTTTCTGTTTTATCTCACATTTTGTGTGTATCATTAAATTTAAATCATTTATCAAGATAAGTTTCATATGAAACTTGTGGAGATAATGTACATTTTTTTAGTCTGTCATAGGAAGTCGCTGGTGGTCTGACCTGTTCTGTTTTCTCTTTGTTCCTTTTACACTTTTTACACTTAGGTAGGTATTTGTCAAACACATTTGTATTTAATACTTTTGAAAAGACATATAAGTATCACTATGAAAAGTATATGCATGTTTTGAATAAATGAGTAAAATTTATACATTTATTTTGAAATTGAAGTACCGATTTAACTTAAAGTTTGAAATAGAGTTATACTGTGTTGTACAAAATGTTTAAAAAATAGCTGTTGGTATAAAACTTTGTGCTCTGACCTGTTGTTCAGTGTAATCTTTTTACTTATTTTTAGAAAACTGTAGGTTTTATAACAGAATTTTATTATGAGTTGATTAAAATATTTTAAATGTTTCTTTTCTGTCCAGGTATCTTCCTGTTATGACAAAGCACACTGAAGAAGATTTTGAAGAATTCACTAAACGAGTACAAGTAAGCATGGCTAAAGAACTGGGAATAGTTGCTACAAATTTTACCTGTGCTGATAAAGTAGATCATGCTAAGAGAATTCTCAATGTTTCTCCGTATATTCCACCAGCTCATCAGACTGGTAATTCTTTCTTTGTTGTAGTTCATAATCTTTCACTTCAGGTTTGGATAATGCTAGAGTTTACTTCCATCTAGTTATTTCTATACCTGTGGGGTCCTAACCAAATGTGAAGGCTTATTCTTTGGTCCATTCTTTAAAATGGATGTATTTTGTTTCAGTAATGCATTGTGGAAGATAGCAGAATTGTTAGTGGTTTATAGTGTTAATTAGACTGAAGGTTGTCTGTTGATAAACAGTTAAATTGCAGTTGGTGCTTTAAACTGTATTGAAATGGATGCGTGTGTGTGTGTTGTAACCATATATTTTTAAGCCAAAAAATAAAATATGCTGTGTATTTAAAAAAAATATCCTAGAGTACAAGCTACATTGTGGGATTATAAAATGTATCCTAGGTTTTGGAGGTGACTGAAGAAGTAGGATTCACATTGTGATGGGGATACACCGTCTGTCAGTCTTAATTTCCAATTCACTAGTCTCACAAAAGAAAATTAGAAATTAGGAGAGCAAGATGTGGGTGCTCAAGCCCCCAACATCCATATCACCCTTCACTGTCTGCAGACAATTGTGGGAAGGTGACTACTCTCCAAAGTTAAAATAAAAAAAAAGATTAACATAAAAAGATAAAAAAAATAATGCAAATAAGGTACTATCATTTGTGGGTAAGTAAGATGAATTTTACCTCTTGAAGTTAGCATTCCTGCTCCCAATATGGTAGAGGCACTAATTAACATGGCATATATATGTAAAAACGGCTGGTTTGGGTTGAGAAAATTTATTTTTTGAAGAGGAGCGAACAAAATTTTAACCTTCTTTGCTCATCATCAGGTTCACAAAGAAAGATGTAACTGACCAATAGCTGACCACATGTTTGAAGGGGGTTGTGTATACTGGACTATTTTTTCCTTGGGACTCAGCACATGAAACAAAAGTAAATATATCCCATGAATTAAAAATCATGAAACCATATACTGCTGTATTCCATATATTCCCGACATCAGCAGAAAAATAAGCAAAGTTTGGCAAAAACTAATAACAAAATATGACATTCCAGTTAATACTAAATTTATTGAAAAATCAGACACAAAACTAAGGTCCATACTATGTAAAAACTACACTGACAAACACCACACCAACATTATTTATAAAATACAATGTGATAACTGCCACGATTTCTATATTGGAGAAACAAGTAGAAAAATGGAAACCAGATTCAAAGAACATAAAAAGTCACCTTCACACGTTTTTGAACACTACAAGCCAAATAAAAACAACTATAGAAAACACTCAAATACTAAATAAAGAAAGAAACAATAACAAATGCAAAATTAAACAACTCAAGCCCAAAATTAACCAATACAAAGGAACACCTTTATACCTATATTAATAAATGTAATCAAACATCTAAGCATGCCCTCTACATTCCTACACTCAATTACACAACCCCCTTCAAACATGTAATCAGCTATTGGTCAGTTACCTCTTTCTTTCTAATGATGACTGAAGAAGATTGAAATGTTGTTTACTCCTCTACAAAAGAAAATTTTCTCAACCCACACCAGCTGTTTTTACATATATATATCTCTGTATGTGGGTTTTCTCATCATCACTGCTTAATTAACACAGCATTGAACCATATCAGTAAACTAAGTTTTTACTGTGACTTTTGTGCTTTTATATGCAGTTCAAGGTGTATATCCATGTAAAGTAGTGCCTTATTTTTAACTAAGAATAATTATTAGTAATCTTTTGTAATGAAAATAAGTAAATACATTCAAATGAAGTTAAATACTGGTGATGTATTGTTATTACTAATTAATGCACTAGTTATATTTGCTTTAATTTTTCTTAAAGTGTTTGATATAGCCTAATACTGAGCATACCTGGATTAAGAATATGAGAGCTCATTATTTACATCCCACTACTGCAGAAAACACGCTTCTCACTTTTGGGCTGTGGGTGAGATTGAAAAGTGGTTATTGAATCCCACTGTCTGGTCAGAGAAGAATATCATTAGAATTGGTGGTGGGTTATGTTGATTAACTGCTTTTTCTCTGATTTATTGGTTCAAAAATTAAGGTCATCTATATGCATTTTTCCCTTTTATAACTTTTTTGCAAAAATTCTAAATCTGAAAATAAAACAAATTCTTAAGAAAATTACTTAATTCCTTTTTTTGTGTGTGTGTGTTTGCAGCACAACCAAGAATACCACCAACTTCTGCTGTTCCAAATATTACAGACTTGGCCAGTCAAGTCAAAGAAGTTTTACCACATGTACCACTTGAAGTGATTAAAAAGGATCTGGGTAAGATGTGAATACCTATAAAATGATACAAAATTATGATTTTCCTCAAACACTATACATTGTTCAAAAAATGTTTCACATACATTTTTTAATTAATGGTAAATGAAGTATTCTATTTCTTTCTTTTTTTTTTGTTAATCCAAAACATGAAAGAGTTATTAAGCAGTGTAGATTATAAAGCTAACTGAACAGTTTTTTTTTAATTAGTTTTAATGGGCAACATTTTAAGAATAAAATTATTCTACTGCATGATTTTATTGAATAAAGTGATTCTGAAGTAACGAGACTGGTCTATAAAATATAATAATAATTTCACACACTCGCACATATATACAGTAAACAAGTTTGAAATGAAACAGTCTATTGTTTATGGTATTTTCTATTGTGTGGTATTTGTTGTTTTGTTTTGCTTTTGGACTAAAAGTTGAGAATGTTCTCTGTAGTCTATGTCATTACAATGAAATATTAGTCTGAAGAACTATTAGTGTAAAGAAAAAATAGAGCTGCATTGTCCTAAACTCCTGGTTACATTTGAGCCAGTAACTTACTTGATAGCAGAAAGGTCTGAGAGCAAGGTTTTAGTTTTTTCGTCCATACAAAGATATTGTGGATCATATTTGAAGATTTACTTCTTAGTTACATGAAGAAATAGTTAATCGTTATCCTGATCTGACATTTTGTCAAAACTTCAGGATTTACTCTACCACCATTAGGTGGAGGCATTTTCTCAACTCTCAACTAATGCATCTGCTCCAAGAATTTCATGCTTCTGAGGTGGAGGTTGTAGGACACCTATATAGGTCTTTGTCCACTGATGGGACAGAGCAAGCCTATGGACATGCAACTTTAGTTCAACATTTTGTTTTTTTTCACTTCTATTAGTTAATCGTCTCTTAGTATGCATGTTGTTTCAGTTTTTGGCTTCATTATTTCTCCCAGTTGTTATTGGAGTTTAGAATTTTATCAAATCCTACAGGAGGTCATAGTTCCACCTCTAGTTGTGAGTCCCCCTCCCACAACATCAGCCCCTCAGTTCATTGATACTCAGGATAGATTATATCTCTGTCCAAGATTTTTCTATATCTTCAAGGGCTTTTTTCAAGAATGTTGTAACCATAACCATGGATTCAGGAGTCCTGTAGATACTTGTGTTCAAATTACATGTTATTTTTACATCTTACCCTTTATTATCCATCCAACCTGTATGGTTTCCACCTCTTGCAGTTCATTGAGATTTGAACTTAGTTCTGGAGTAATCTGAGTCTGCTTGGTCAAGGGGTAGTGAAAGAGTTGGCAAGATCTTCTGGGTTTTTATTCCTGTCAGTTGTTGGGCTTATGCAAAAAGAAGATTGGTGTTCAGTTATTGATCTGTTTCTTATGTATGAATTTCTCAACCTGTGTTGATTTTTTTTTTCCACTGGGATTGTAGATGTCCATTTTGCTTGTAGTCTGTTCCTATGTGTATTTAACATATAGTGGTGGAATTCCATCACTATTGGCATTTGCTGTGCACAAGGGTCAGTTACTGTATATGAGTTTTTTTTCTTCAGACTTGCATAGACTTCACATGGATTCTATTATACTGAACACTTTTTTCTTGTCTCCATTACATTATGCTGTACACACCATTCTGTGGATGACTGGTTACTGCTGACACCATATCATAAGTTATTAGACTGTCACATCCTTGTTCTATTTTCAGATACAGCTCAGGCAGTTTTGCTTCAGAGAGTGTGACATCTTTTCTTGTTGTAATTCAGTGTGTGATCAGTCTGGATATTTTTTTTTCATCTCATTTCTCAGTTGGGGACAGCTGTATCTCATCCATGCTATAGAACAGGATGCTACACTTACTCACCCCTCTTTCTCCTGTTGCTTCAATGGTTCTTTCTTTTCTGGGAGTGTGGGCATCATTTGAATCATTTATGCCTTTGAGATTAAAACACAATAAAAGAATTGCTTGGTCTTTAAACAGCCATTAATCTTGCACATCTGTTTACGGTTTTCTTTCAGTTTTCTTAGTCAAGGTTGTCGAGGGGTTGTTAAGTTGGGAAACTACTGCAATTTGGGTTTCTCTACTATCACCTTGTCCAGAGTTCCATTCTTTTGATGAATGCTGCACTTCTGAGATGGGATTTGTGTATGAATAGTCAGAATTCCATAGTCCATACACAAATGATGAGTATTCATGTACAGTGTTTCAGTTTTGCTCTTCAACAGGCAAGGCCTCATGGTCTGGGCTTCATAAGGGATAAATCGTCTAGATTCGTTATGACTATTTTTTATGGTGCTGTCTCATGTTTCTCATCAAGGAGGCATATAGTCTCCTTATTTTCGATGTTTGGAACCCTGTTTGTGTGTGTATGGACTGATCTTATTACCCTTCTAGTTTTCCATGTTCCATGTGTGATGCCATTGGTAGCAAATTCATTGTCTCAAATCAGATAGATTCTCCCAGCATAATAAAATAGATGTGGCATTGCAAGGTTTAGTTGGAATGACTCATTTTTTCAGCTCTAATTTATGGGTTTGCCTCTCATTGAATCACCCAACTGTTATCAATTTGGTCTCCTGTACCTCCTCTTTAGGCTTTGGTGATAGATGCTTGCTGTCTGGAGAGGATATGATTACTGCTCTTTACCTTCTCTCCACTTCATATGTTACCCAGGATACAAAATATGATTTGTTCCAACCCATTGTCAAGTCCTGTTGATAGCATCAGATTTGCTGGTGCTACTGCAATCCTTTTTGGAGTGTCTAGCTCTTCCAGTTTTAAGGCTCTTGCTGATGTGATACACCTATATATATAGATAGAGAGAGAGAGAGAGAGCCAGGTGTATCATATGATATATTATGGCTGCCTCCATGTATAGATGTATATCTAGATATGCAGAGAGAAAGTGAGAGATTGAGTTGGAAGCACCAAGTTTCATTAATTCCAATCCCAAGTATTGGAACTTTGGATGTCTGGTTGGAATTGAATACCTGTTCTGGATGTAAGGTATTTCCTCTTCTCAAATATCAATCTTATCTTAGAACAATCATGATATGTGCAGATGCTTTACGTATGGATAATGCCCTTACTGGTCTCTCCACCTTCTCAGTGTGGGATTCTTGTTGCATGTGTCAGCAGAGGTAAGTATGATTTAGAAGTTAACACTTTCCTAAATTTAAAATTAATTTCCAATAACACTTACCTTTGCTGACACTCTCCTGCTCTTCCTTCCTCTTAAGAGTCAATGCTCTTTTATCCTGGTACTGTTTGTAAATGCCTCATTCAGATAATTTTATCACTTTGTGTATTTACAAAACATACATTTTCAATTTAGGAAAATGTTAACTTGTAATATTTATGTAATTTTTTTGTGATACATTATATGAACTTTTGATAAGTTATATCACAGTAATGCTATATGCTGTATGAAGTTCACTGAAAAACATAAATTTGTATTATATATTGCTGCTAAAAGGGGCTTCTCTGATGCTTACACACCTGGTCACACACAAGTCAAGAATTTCAGATAGTAAAGACAGAATTTATGGTCTCTATTGGTGTTTTTTTATATACTTAAGCCTTCATGTGTACATGTTACGAAACTGCATAACTCCCTACTGATAATATGCTGCTGACCTTGAACTTGATTAAAGAAATTATTTTTCTCTCAGAAAAATTTCATTTCCATATTTGTAGTACAGTAAAAAGTTCTTATTGTTTTAGAAGCATTCATTAAAATTGTATATTCAGCATTTTTAGGACATTTGATTTTTAAAATTGCACTAATTATGATGCATAAGAAGATGCACTCAGGTAACATTTTTTTTAATCTGCTAAAAAAAACAAAAACAAAAATCTGTGTCTTATGGCAAGATTAGTAAATTATTTTAACATTTCACTTGTATTTTGTGTTCTCATATTTTTAATGTGGTCAAATTGTATTGATAATTCATTACCTGAACTGACAAAGTTTACTGGCAACTGCTCTGATTGTATATTAGTGTTAAATTGGTATGGTAGTATACTGTAATTTGAAGTGAATTGTTACAACTTAGGGTTTTTTGTTTTTGTTTAATGCACAGTAATCTTGGGCTGATAGTTCAGTGGTATATATGTTCTTCCTTAAAAAGTGTCTTTGTGTATATTGTACTTGTTTATTTTAATACCTACACTTGATTCAGTATAGTTTTGTTTTTGCATGTGACATATATTGTTGGCTGTGTATTGCATAAGTCCCATCTGTTCTATAAGTTTGTAGAAGATTCTTCAGAGTTAAAATCAACAATATTTGTTTTAAGAAGATGTCAGCTTCTTTTCATACATTGTTCAAACTTCAAGAAACTTGTAATTTGTATAAAAGCAGCCAGTTGAGGGACAGTAATAGAAAAATATTATTAGTCAATGTGCTTTTGGCTTGAGAAGCTGTAATTGTGATTAATGCTTATTAATTGGAAAACTGCAGTGAATTATTGCTGACATTATGTCTATAAGGATATTAAATATCTTCTTCAGTCAGAAATGAATTTATAACCAGAATGAGGCTAGCTAAGAAAAGAAAGTGTTAACTTAGGCGAGGTGTAACAAAATAAACTCAGAATTAATTTGCTAATTGTGGACCTGGATCATCGATAAAATATTTAGTTCTAGACCAGATAGAAGATTCATTATAGTCTGTAAATTTGCATATAAACTATCATTTGTAGTAATTATTAGTAATAGCCATTATTATAATTTTTTTTAATATTAAAATATATTTGTCGTAACGAAAATTGTGCATATCAATTTTGTTGGCAAATATCATATACTTAATTTTAAAAAATCAGGTTTTTCTTTTTGTATAAAAGTCTTAATGTTTGTGAAATCTTGCCAGATTTTATGATAATACATGTACTATACTAAGAATTATAATATGGAAACTAATGAAAAGATAACTTTTTGTATATCAAATAATATAAACAATGAGATGATAAAATCTTCTCTTGTAATGGATTTAGGTCTGTTGGTCTTATAACAACTTAGTCATGGGAGTTTTCTTTTATAATTATGTAATGATTTTGTTCACACTTGGTTGTGTTTGGATTCACCAATAGCTGTAAAACAAAAGTAGTTGGTAACCAATAGTAATTATCTGTATTGATTTTTTTACTACCCACTAACACTGGAAAACATTAACAAAGCTGGATTTAAGAAAATCTTAACATGATGCTTTTAAGTGAAAATTGTTTTAAAAGTTGAAGTACAGTAATTACAGTTACTGATCTTACAAATTCTGATGCATCTTCTCTATATTGAACAATATTAAAGAATTTCTGTCAAAAAGAGTGAGAGGCATCATAATACATATAACGTGCACTGCAGAACTCTTAAAACGTGAGTAGTCATTAGTTCTGAATTTGTAGAAAAATGTTCATTATAATGAATTGAATGTGAACATTTAACTGAAATTTAACTGGATTCCTAAACTACTAAGTAGCCTAAAATGTGAAGCATTGAATCACTTAGGAATGCCATATATTTGTATTTATACTGAGCTTTTCCTTGAATATCTGTTTACTTGGTCATAGTTTTGTTACAAAATGATCTGATATTTTTCATATGAGCTTTTGATAGAAAAAAACAATAACAACAAAAATTGTGGAAGATTCATGAAGAAGCCCAAAGATTAGGGAATCAAAGCTTTGAAAATTTAAAAGGATATGTGAGGATTCATTTGAAATAAGTTTTCATTATTAGAACTTTTAATGAGAAGTTAAAGGGGTTTTATAGACCCTTAAGATTGGCTATGCAAATTTTATTGAAAATTACTGAAAAAATGTAAATGATCATTCAGAAGAAAGTGTCCAAAATCTTTGCAGTGTTTTGTCAGTATTTTTATGGGTGATTTATTAAACGTTTAATATAAATACAACACAAGGAAGATGATCATTTAGTTAATTAACAAACTTTCTCTTGTATATCATTTTGTAAAGTGACTAGTTCTGATTTTAATTTCCATTACTGTTGTTTATAACATGATCATACTATTTAGAGTACAAGTGTCTTCTTGTTGGTGCAAAGGTTTGCTTCCCAATATGTCTTTCTTTTACTTAAATATAGTAATTTATTTTTTTTTTAAATGTGTAGATACCTCCAGATTTATGATAGTGCTCAATCATAATTGTCTTGTATTCTTAGTGTTTCAGAAAGATAGTTCTTTATTTTTGGTATTTCTAAAAGAATATTTACCTTTTGACTCATAACTGTTCCAATATTAAACTTGGAGGAATTGGGAACTGTTGAAAACACAACTTATTCTGAGTTTGTGATAAATTTTCTAAACTAAGAAACCCAAATCATAATCTTGTTTATTAACAAGGTTTTTGTGTTGAGAAAGATCTTTTGTTTGAGATATTCTCAAATTTATTTCAAGTTAACTGCTTTAATAATCATACATCATCATATGATTTAAATTCTTTAATAAAGTGACTTACTTCTGCATTTTTGGTTGCATTATTTCTAGCCAATTCAGTTCTGAGAAGAGTTATTCAAGTTAACTGTTGCTAACTGCTTTTACTTTTATTAAGTTTTTCACTATCGTGAATTGTGTTCATCAATTATATGAAATTTTGTATAATTTAGTGTTTTTTTTTATTATACTTGCAAATATAACTTATTTGTAACTCTTGTAATATTTATAGCTACCACTAGATGTATAGATACTACACTTACACGCTTATTAGAAGGAACTGTGATTTTTACTCCAGAAAGTGTAAGTTCTCAACCACCCAAAGACTCAATTTCAACTCCTTCTACAAGTGCAGTATGTCTAGAAGGCAAATCAAGGACCTCGGATTCTTTATTTGTAAGTTACTCTTTTTGAAGTAAAAGAACAAAGTAAGCCCTTAGTTATGAAAAATTTGAAGTTAATGGTTCAAAAGAAATTAAAGTCAAGCAGAAGAGTATTATATCTTGTTTTAAAGAAACTTGTATTAACATTTAAATGGATTAAGCTTGTAAAATATTGTTCTTGTATTCGAACATAAAACTTCATAATGCTTCAAACCATTCATCATTATTAACAGAATTGTCTCTTTTATGCCTGAATATTATGCACATAACAAGCTGTACCATTTTATTCACATAATCTTAGTTGAAGTTTGTTAATTAAGAAGCTTTATTTTATGTGCAAGTCTTTGTTCATATTCATTCTTATGAGAACTTTAAATTGTCCTTTTCTTACAGATTCATTACACTCATTTAGTGTATGTTTTTGTGTCTAAGTCTTAAGTCACATAGTTGTGGATTCATTATAGCCTAGAAAGATTTAGAATATTATATGTATGGCATATTTAGTTGATTTTTCTTTTGTATTCTAAGTTATTTAGTAGACAAGCTGTACGTATCTAGTTAGGATCAAAGGGCTCAAGCCATGATCTTTTTGAAAAGTTACATTCAAAATCAATTAAATTTATTTTATTATGAATAAACATGGCATCAAACTGTAGTATATAATTCACATTTTAATACTATATGCAGGATTTGTTTCTTTGGCTTCATCCCTGAGACAAAATTCTTGGGGCTTATCTTTGACTGTAAGCTGACTTTTATACCATGCATCAAGCAGCTACGAGTCAATGTACAAGAGCACTGAACACTCCATGTCCTCTCTTCCACACTTGAGGAGCAGATCGATGTTTTATATTACAGATATATTGTGTTCTTATTCGATTGAAACTAGACTATGGATCACTGGTCTATGGCTTTGCTAGGACCTCAGTCTCAAAGATGCTGGACCCCCTTCATCATCAGGGGCTTTGGCTCTGCATCAGAGCTTTCCACACTTCCCCAGTTCAGAGCTTATACACAGAATCTCGTGAACCTCCTTTGCACCTCTGCCATTTGCAAACTGTCTTTACAGTATGCTTTGAAACTTTTTTCCTTACCAAAGCATCCCATCTGGGGTTGTGTTTTCTTTCCTCGATGGGCCATACTTTTTCAGAATATATGATCTGCCATTGCTACTTTTGGCCTTCCTATCTAGGCACAGTTGGATGAATTGGGTCTTTCCTTGGATAACGTTGTATCCACTGGTCAGCCCATAATATCTATAAGTCATCTGAGAAAGGCAGCCACTCCTGATTGGAAATAGTGTCTGTTATTTACTGATCATGTTTTGAACCATTTTTCCATTCCTATTTATACAGATAGTTTAAAATCTGGTGACTCTGTTGGCTCCACCAGAGTTTTTTGTAGTTTGGTGGTTGCCCACAGATTCTCCTCAGCAGCTTCTGTGTTCACTGCTAAAATGTATGCCATTTCTCTTGCTTTGGATCACATAGAAGCTAAACAGTACTTAAATTGCACTATTTATACTGGCTCTGGAATCGATTTACATTAGTTATCACCTTGTTGTCATCAATATTCAAAATAAACTGGCTCATTTCTCTTTTTTGTCTATTTCTATCCAGTTTTTCTGGATACCACGCCACATTGGCATTCGCAGGAGAATGAGCCTGCTGACACTGCAGCTAAATCTCTGTGCTCTGTCATTGTCGTGCCTGTTCCATACATGGACTATGGTCCTGTATTTAAGGATTGGCTTTATGCCATTTGGCAGTGGACTTAGAGTGACCAATGTGAAAACAAGCTATAAAACCCTCTATAAGGATCAGAAAGAGGAAGTTATTCTAACTAGACTAAGCATTGGTCACAGTTTTTTAACTCATCATTTTCTTTTATCTGGTACTGATGTACAACGTGTTGTCTATGCAACACTCGGGTCACAACAAGCCACATTTTACTGTCTTGCTATCATTATGACTCTCAACGACAGCCCCATTTTAAACTTGTTTTGTCCCATTATTTATTTCTAATGTTAGACAGTGTTATTGGCAATGGTGACACTGCCCACTTTAGAAATGTTTTCAGTTTTTTAAAACCCATTATTCTTTTTAATACCATTTAAGTTCTGTAATTTATACATTAGACTTTTTTTAATCTGATTCCCTTTCAAGAATCAAAGTACATTTAGATCCATTTCAAATTAGAAAATGGCCGTAATGTCTAATAACTCAAAAACAGGACTGGAAAGGCCAACTTCAGGTGATTAACGGTGGTTTTTAAACTTACCTGTTAGTCTTCATGGCAAGTTATGTCAATTACAGTAATGATACGGAAAGTCCTTTTCAACGTGTATTACTGTAGTTTTTCTCTTACTGCTGTAGACTAAATGTAAACATTAGATTTAATGCTCTTTATGTTTTTAATTCCAGAATTAAACAATATTTTATGTTAACTTCCTTTTATGTATTTTAATAATTTTACTTTAATTTTAACTTTTTACTGGATGTTTGGTGCAGATAGCCTAGTTGCTCTGTGCCATAAAATGCCAAACCAACCAACCAATCTTTGGAGTAGTTCTCTCACACTTCAGTTCACCTCTTTGATTGGGATTTCCCTCGTCCTACCATCATCACCATTTCCCAGTGAATGGTTTTGGATTAGAGCTAGACCAAACAGTATAAATCCTCACACATATTGACTGTGTTTCATCTTTCTGAATTTGTTTGCCTTAGGATCTTCACCTCCATACAATGTGTCCTAGAGGTTGTGCTCAACTTTTGTCTGGAAGGTGTGGTTATTTCTATAGGCAGTTCACTTCCATTCAGTGGGACCTGGAGAGTAGTGGTGTACTCCATCTTCTGTGTGATGCTATTCAAAGGATAATGTTGATTGTGGTGACAGTGTTTTCTCTCGCATTCCACTACTCTGATGTTGTGCATTGAGATGCCAGTCTGATTTGAGTTTGTGACCTGACATATTGGCACATCTCATCCTGACATCATTTGGATATCACGTTTCCAAATTTGTGGTTGATTGTGGATTTGTTTATGTTCTTGTTTGTAGATCGGTTTGTACAATATATGGTTTTGTTTTACTTGAGGTGAAGACAGTGTGGACCTTCCTCCTTTCATGGGTCAGTGGTTCTAATCCCAATGCTGCTTGGTTTTGGACTGGAGTTAACCAAGTTGACCAGTTATGTAAGGTTCTTTACTTTCTAGCCATCCATTTTAGCTTTCCACTTATTCCTGTCTATGGACAGTTCTCTTTGGGATTGAGATTCTGGTATACTGTGATTCATATTCCAACCTGACAGGTTTTCTCTCCTTTTTGGCTGTTTTTCCACTTTTCTCTTGTGTATGTGAAACCTATTTCCACACTGAGTGTAAAGTATACCTGGTACAGCAGTGATGTAGCTTCTCGCATACATTTCTCACCCAACAGGAATTATGCTTCATGGGTGTTCTTTGAGCACTTTTGAAGGTTTCTTATTTCTTTTCCTTGCACTGTTTCTTACACGTTTTCAATATGGGATATTAGCTATACAAGTGACCGGGGTTAATGTGCCATATCGAAAATTATAAATTTTTTTATTATAAAAATATATTTCTGATTGGTACTTATCTCCAATCACACTTTCAGCCTTTCCACCACACTGAAAACCAGTGCTTTCTTTTCTGTCTAATCGTGATGTTATAGTTTGGTAGAATCAAAGAGAGGAAGTTGACTGTATCAGAATGGGTGGAGGGTTGTCAAATGATGATTTATATGCAAGACACAATTGAATCACATTGCTTGTGAGGTAAGTGAGAGTTTGAGGCTGGTCACATGTAAAAAATGTAAAATATAGAGATGTAGCATTGAACAAAAACAGCTATACATGTTACAGGAGATAAGTACCCTATCAGAAGTTTATATTTGTTAGTAGAAAATAACTTTACAGTTTGATATTTTTCAACTTTTATCTTATATTGTTGATTTTGCTACAGTTAGGGTTTAAGATATAGAAATTAACAAATTAAATATGTTTTATTGAGAAAAAGACTTCATATTTGTTTAGGAGGTTCTTTACTTCATGCAAATAAAATATGAAACTGTTATTTCATTGCGTACTTGCATATTTACAAACAATGCGAAGGTTTGGAACAGTTAATAGTGGGACAACAGATTTATTTTAGTCATTATTTTCCTGATTCTCTTGTATAGAAACATTTGCAGTCTCAAAATGTTTTATACACTTTACCATTGAGGTATTTTCCATTATTTTATAACTTTCTGGAAAAACGTTTAGTTCTTGGCTTAGTTACGATTTTAATTTTTATGTTTGTGTTTTTTTGCTTAATTTGTACTATAATGTAATTGATGTTCAATTAATAACACCTAAAAGTGTTATTGATCTATAAATATGTTTCTTTTCTTGCTCTGCTTAGATATTTTGGTCAGTTCTGTTATGTTTAAGATATAGAAACTTTTTTTTCTATGTTCTTGATTTTTCTCATTAATTATGCTTAGGAGTGACTCATTTTTGTTTTCAAACATTCGGTTATGTTTTGAATTTTATTTTTCACATTTTCATTAATTCATTTCCTCAGTGCTGTTATTACATATCATTTTAATATTGTGATTTTTACCTTCTTATCGTGTGCAGAAAACTGGTTTATAAAAGTTTTGTCTTGAGTCTTCTTTCAGTGAATTTTCAGACTAAATGTGTTTTTTCTTTATTTTCACATTTAGGAAGATTATAAAGCTGTTTTTCTCTTTTTATGTTGTTTAAAAAAATACATTATTTCTTCTTTTTTAGCCCTATCAACATGGGTAATGGATCAAATGTTTGTTTACTTGGATTCAAAATTTTATTGAATGATTTATTTTATAAATTTGTGTGTACAAATTTGGTATAAAATTGTTAATTATAATCCATATTTTAGTATGAATCTGTGGTGTATTTCTTAAGTTAAATGTAAATATAAAAAAAACTTCTGAATATACACTTTTTATGTGTCATGTGGTATGTTATATACAGAATTGGTTCAAATTAGGTACTTGAGATGTTTATAGTTTCATATGAATTAGGAACCCAAATTACCAATAGTGACAAGCTAGTATATGAAATAAAATCATCTTATCTTTTTTTGTTTGTTGAGATATTGTTGTGTTTACTGAATCAGATACAGTGGCCTTGCCAGCCTCTTTCCATTTTTGGAATCACTTCCTTATGTATACTTACTTCTGTCAATGACATATTAATAACCAATCAAAAGCTCAGAATGTTTCCCTGCAATTAGATTGCTCAAAAAATAATGTTGGATATTTTTATTGAAATTTTAGTCATTAATAGGGATAAGAAACTTCTCTTTTTTTTTTTACAATTGTATATATACTATTGAAAAACTAAATCTTTCTTCTATTCGCTTTTATTCTTTTTTAAAACTTTATTTCCAATAATATTGACCCTTACAATTAATGATGTGGAAAAAAAAAGCTGAGCGTAATCTTTCTGCATGAATTCAAACTTGGTCATAATACATCACAAACAACTCACAATATCAACCAAGTAAGGGACGAAGGAATCACCTCAGAATGTACAGTACAGCATTGGCTCCAAATGTATCATAATGTAGATGTGATTCTTAAAAATTAGGAGGGAAGAAGATGTCCTTCTCAGATGAAAGTGACCAACTTAGAGCATTAGTGGAAAGAAACCTAAGCCAAACTGTTCAAGAAATGGCACAGGGATCGGGTGTTGATAGATACACAGTTTTAGACTATCTTGAGCAAAATGGAAAAGTGAAAAAGCTTGACAACTTTGTTTCACATGAACTTATTGAAAATCAGAAAAACTGGCATTTTGAACTGTGGTCTACATTGATTTTGCACAACTTGATCAGATTTTCACTTGGGACAAAAAGTGGATCTTTAATGACAAAAGAAAGCAATCTGCACAATGGCTTGAACATGACATCTCTAAAACACTTCTCAAAGCCAAAGTTCCACCAATAGAAGATTATGGTTATTCTTTGGTGATCTGTGACCAGTATTATCCATTACAGCTTGCTCAACCAGGGCCAGAATATCACTGCTGAGGTGATTTCAAGATTGGAAGACATTTATAGAAAGTTGCCAGCATTAGTTAATCGAAGAAAACCAATCTTGCTTCATGATAATGCTCTGCCACATGTTGCTCAAATAATACTGCAGAAGCTCAACAAAATGGGTTAGGAAACATTGTCTCATCCTCCTTACTTCCCAAATCTGTTGCCTGCTGAATACCACTTTTTCAAGCATTTGAACAACTTTTATAGGACAAAAGCTTCAACAACAGAGCAGCAGCAAAGGTTGGCTAAAAAGAAATTTTGAGTTCTAGGACTTTTATCATCATGGCATAAATAATCTTGTTTTTCATTGGCAAAAGTGTATAGATTCACTTGGTTCTTAATTTGATTACTAAAGTTGCTTTTAAATTTTTTTTTATTTCTTATTACAGTTGAAAATTTTAAATCTTCCTGAAATTTTTAAAATTTTCAAACAACCTAATAGTTTTCTCAGCCATTTTTAAGTATTAAGTTGTTTATTTCATTCTTTTGATACAATATTTTAAGCTGATAAGTCTTTAACGAGCCCAAAAAGTGTGAAAAATTAATTAGTGAAATTACAGTAATTTTGTGTGTTTTGGTTATTTCAAATGTGTATATAAAATTTATGTTACAATTTGTTGTTGTTCTAGAATGAGAAAGCCATATTTCTATCCTTATTTTTATAGTGTTTACAAGATCAGTCAAATAGATGAAACTCGTAGAAATTTGTTAATGAAAATAATACATAAATTATAAAGTTTATTCTTTAAAAATGTTTGATACTTATCTGGAGATTATAAAAATTCCTTATGTGAAATTTGAAAATATTTGATGTGTAAAGGTATTTTTAATCTTAAAGTTATAATTTGTGTTGGATAATCAACATGAGAAAAGACGTGAAAAACATTACTTTAAAAAATCTTAAAACTTAATTTAGAAAAGAAAATTTATATTTTGAGTGTGAAAGCCCTGTAATGTTCACTTGTAATCTGCAAAAAGTTGTGAAGATTTGGCTACCGTATTTGAAGTTATAGTCTGAAAATTATAGCAAGCAAAAAATAATTGAGGTGTCAGTCCCAGGTACTGAGTCTGTGCTTAAAAGAAATAAAGCCACATAGAATATCATTAATATCATCACCAGAAAGGTAGTGAAAATATAGTAGTGTTTATAGCTTTTGTTTCTATGCTGATGAGAAATAATGTTAATAATACCATAGATAATGGGCTTCTCATTTCTAGACCTTCTCTTTGGACATGCATTTTTTTTCCTCCACCAGTTTTTGAGTGTGTATTGGCTCTATATCAAAACTACATACACTGTTATTAAGGTTTTCTTTTTCCAATTAGCTTGTTACTTTATAAGAGTTGTACATGACAGTTTTCCTCGTTTTTTGTGCATTAATTGTTTAAGGATCCAAGCTAGTCATTTATATGTTCATTATTGAAGTTGTCATATTTTGATAAATTTGGCTTATTGAGAAAGATTCTTTATGTATCTTTGGTGCTATATATAATTTGTCATTCTTACATCTGTGCAACGTAAAAGTAGATGAAGATCACTGTTGGCCCAATTGTTTTTAGTTGTTTCAAGCATACATTTAGTTTCCATTCTCTGTTTCATCAAAGGCTCTGGTTTACTTCAAATTTTGCACTGATTTCAATCACTTCTTTGTATTTTATTGATATCGGTATCACAACAGTGTTTCTTTTATTAGCTTTTATGGTTATTACTTCTCACATTTGTTGTAAATACTGTAAAGCTTTTTACCTTCTTTACTTTTATTTTGTTTCACCTTTTTATCTGATATGATGGCAGTGGCACACTATGTAATATAAAATATTTCAACTGCGAAAATTTCTATATAGGAGAAATAGGTTAAGGAATAATGAACAAAATACATGGAGCATGAAACTTTAAGCATCAAATGTAAATAAATGTGATTTAAAAGTAAAGTACTGAAAATTGAAAGAAAAGTAAAAAAATATGAGAATCAAAGAATTAAAATTAATGAAACATCAGGAGTGCTACTGTATTTGTATTAAATTATTATCATGAACCCATTTATTTGATAGGATGTATTTGCAATTTGAATCCATTTGTTACCTCAGATGTTGTATGCGAACATGTCTCAGTGGTCGAGACATTATACAGAAATAAATCTTTAATCTTGCATATAGCTGTGATCACTCAATGTCTGAGTCAGATTGACTCAGTAAATTCACAGACAAATCTGCAGTAAAAATACCTCATCAAATTTTGTACAACATAGTTACATTTATTAAATTTGAAATTATAGTAAACATTATGTATAGCTTTATAAACAGTGGTTTGGAGCCATTCATTTAGGGTGGAAATATTTCAGATAAATCTTAAGTCCAACCTATTGCTTAATTCTCCAAATGCCACTAAGATATACCAATGTTGGGGGAATGAGCATCTAATATACACGTATGGGAAAGTTCTGGGCATCTTGTAGAAGAGTATTTTAAGAGTCATAGACATATATTTGTGCATTATAAAAAAACTGTCTTTCTGGGTTTTGATGGAACATTGTCCAATTTTATAAATTTAGATTATTTATGTTTCTCTCTCTTTATTAGTATATTCAGTTTATTAGAATGACTATAATCTTGCCTTTATCTGGCTTTGTTATTGCTACATTTTTATTTCAATTTTAGTAAAGAACAGTTTAAGGTTTCTCAGAAGGTCATATAATGAACAGAAACTTCATGTAAAAATAGTGAAAGTAAGGTATTTTGTTGATCGTGGTCTTAAGCCAAAGTTAAGTGAGCAAAACAGTTCAATCTGTTATTAACTATTGATTGCACAAAGTCTTGTTGCTGTAGAATATTAACAAACTTGTGTTATTTGATAGCAAGAATATTATTAATGGGTTAAAGAAATTTTGAATTTCATGCTACTAACTTTTGCAAGCTTACAAGTATCTCTTAAAAAAGGAGTAAATAACTTTTTCGTACAAAAGTTTATATGGTTGTAGAATGCTGTTTTCTGTGTGGTTCTATGCAACTTCTTGCTTTGTTGCACACAAAAATTCACATTGATGTAATGAGTGTCAAACAAAGAAGTTTATCAGGAATGCAGAACTTGTGTATTAGCTTGTTATGCTTTTACAAAGTCCATTTGTTATCCTTTTGTACTGTAATATTCAATTTTTTCAATTTTTATTTTTTTATGCATTGTTTTTTAAATGCAACAATTTTTAAATGGAATATATTAAATGTTTTGTTACTGCTGATTTGTTAACTGTATGTTTTCATTACCTTTTTCAAATATTATTGATAATTGAATCATTGCTCAACAGAGTACACCCTCTACTGCTGCTCAGACTTTTGGAACAACAGCTGAAGAAAGAATGCAGTCCTATCAAGATCGTAAAGCTCGACTTATTGAAACAGCTCGAAGACGTTACAAGGAGAAGCACAAAATGGTCTAAGATAAAATAGTCAGAGGGGCTTGCAAAGAATTTAACTTATGAATGTACAGTAACATTATGTACTGTACTGATACATAACTTGTGTAGTTGTCTTCATTAAAAACCGAAACAAAAAAGGTTTTGAATTGACTTGGTCATAATGATGAAGAAACTTCCAACCCTCCATCTAATGAAAATCACAGGAAATGAAAAAGTACTGTTACAAAAGTGAAAAATCTTAATTTATCTATCAAATACTTGTTAATAAATATATTTAAAAAATAGTTTATATCTTATCTCAACAGTTCAATTAGAATTTGTATTATATTAACAATACTTATGCTTTTTAAAAATAAATGTAGCATTTTGTGAATAACTGATCAATTTCATTTAGTTTTTCTGTTTTGTTTAGAAAGTTTTAACACAAACATGTCTAATTCAAATTGTCCATTTCTCAAAAATAATTTCAGAATGGTGATTATGGGTACACTTAGGATTTCAGCAATTTGATTTGAAAAAGGCTGGGAGGATTTAGAGAAAGTATAATGATAAAGTATGTATGCACTAAAGTCATGCAATGTCTATGCTGTTTCTTATAATTCTACAATGTAAATAGTCGAGTGTTTTTTGTGATCTTAAAAATTTAATTTAAGTTACCATGAAAGCTTCAAACCTCATAATCATATAGAGCAGTGTTTTTCAAGCTTTTCAATACGAGAAACTGGCTCACTCCCTCCTTAAATTATTGTGGTCCACTAAAATACAAGTATAAGAAAAAAAAACCATTACAGTGTCTGTGTGTGTATATATATACAGTTTTTTTTAAAATCCCATAAGCTGGTAAGGTAGTTGTAATGGCTGGCACATAAACCAGTTGTTAAAAAATACTGATATTCAGTGATCAAAAGAGGAGGATGAAATATTTCTTTTATGAACAAGAATTAGTTCTATGTTAATATAATTTACACACACCTTCATTTTTCACAGCTCCTTTAAGCTGACAACAAAATCATACAATACTGATTTGAGTTTTCTTCAATCTACAAGGGTCTTATGAATGAATGTAATATTCCAGTGGTAAACTGCTCAGAAAACTTCCCTATCAATCCCCAGAAAAACTATTCAGCTTCTTTAAAGCAATTGAAAATGTGGCAGTTTGTAGTAAAAGTAGAGCTACAGTGGCTTCTGTAAACAAGATTTAGAACTAATGTTAGTGGTAAAGAAAAACATTTCATACAAACATCCTAACTTCCTGTTTATTTAAAATGTATATTTTGTAAAGATACTCTTTAATTTTAATTCAGAATATTTGTTTAATTAAGGATTGTGAAAAAATCAACTATGTCATAAATAATCTGAATAAAAGGGTTTCAACTGTGTGGTAATTTTAGATGAAGTTTTTTTAGTAAATTATAAAGAACGTTAAATCTTATTTACTTTATATATAAAGTGATTACACCATTTTTATATCGTGAAATTTTCAATAGTTTGATATAACAAGTCAACACTTCAAAACATTTAAAAATAATTATTGATCTGACTAGCTTGAAATCATCATTTGTACTGTTAATGTATTTTGATAAGCCTCACTGTAAATCTCTTTATAGCATCTTTTAATATTTATGTTAATGGAGCTTGTGTGTACATATTTATTAAAGGAATGTGGTACTACATCTTTTTTCCTTGCTGTGTGACCCTTTTTCACTCAGTCTATCAGTTCATTTTGATTGGCTTTGTGTGTAAATTGTTTTTCATTTGGTTCTGATGAGGTTTGTTTATGAGTCTTTTTACTCTTTGTTTTATCAATATGCTAGTATTAGCTTCAATGGATCTCTTTGTATGCTTTGGTGAATGTCATACATAAATTGGGTCTGTCCGTTTGTTTTATGGGTCTCCCAACTGGCTCTGATGTGGAAGTCTTTGGTCATTTATCTGTCAGTATTTTGTACACAAATATATTTTTTATTATTTCTAATAGTATAAGTATGTCCTTGGGCTCCAGGTGTAAAAAATTTTGTAAATTTTTAATAATTAAATCTGTTATTCTCTCCAAGCCAACTTATGTGTAAACTTTTCTTTGTCAGATTCCTTCTAGTTAGTTTCATTCGTAAAACTTTTTTTGTTCTGCTGGTTCTTCCAGCATGCCCTCATGAGTTTTTAGTATATATTTTTCTCACAGACCTCAGTATGTTCTGAAGAGGTTATATTTAAACAATTCATAATAAAGTGCTTAGTTTATCCTGATGAGATTCTTGTGCAAATGTTTTTTCTTTGGGTCTATCAAAATGTTATAATGAACTTAATTTGTTAATAGTAATAACTCCTGATGATTCTTATTTGTTGTATTATCTTACCTTACTAGACATAATACTTGTTCTGGTGTTGCACGTATAAACCTTTCCTCACAGGTTTTGTCAGTATCATACAATGGACTTCACAGTGAATGTGTCATCATTGTTTCAGTTGTTATATTATGTGCAGGCTATATATTGTCAATCATTAATTGCTAATTTTTAATCGTTAATTACCTGGCCAATGTCAAACTAGTTTTTAATTATTTTACTATTTTTATTTTACAAATATTTTCAGAGATGTGTACCACTTTAAGGCATAGTCATTACAGTTATGTTTGCTGAAGGAAAAGTACAAATTAATAATAATGATATGTAATGTGTAATGCAACTTTGATTTGATCATATAACATTAAACCTTTCACAGTCAAACTGGTGGGTTAGGGTACTCGACTTGTAATGTGCAAGCTGTAATCCCATCACCAAACATGTTTGCCCCTTTTAACTATGAGGTAATTATAATGTGAAGGTGAATCCCACTATCACATTAGAGTTAGCAGCAGGTAGTGTTGTCTAGCTGACTTGCCGAAAGCTACAACTTCTTAGATAAGGCTAGCTCAGATAGCCATTAAGTAGTTTTTGCACAAAACTGAACAAACATTTTGCAATTTCAGGAACATGAGAAAAATTAAGAAATTAACAAAATACTTTCATTTTTTATTTGATTAAGTTATTGTAATAAGAGACTACAAAACCATAATCATTGGATTCAGTGTGAAAACTAAGTAAAATATATCCCTACGGTGGATGTTGTACCCTTGTAGTAAGCAATGGGTTTAAAGTTCCAGTAAATGAATAAAATACATTAAAAAGGGCAGGATTTGGTAAAGTATTCTAATTGAAAAATTTCATATATGCCACCCATTACAATTTTGGTGTATACGACTATACGCTCATACAGACAAATTTTACTTTTTGCAACTCCCAAATTATAATATATTATATAGGCCTATACAATAAAATGATAAATTGTTCCCCCAGGGCTTGAAAGGGGTGAAAAGAAAGTTTCTAGTGAGATGCAAATAAATGAAAGACATAGTCCAAATGGGTACCTGTGATAATAATGTTTGTGCTAGAAATAATAAATATTTGTATTTCCAACATCTATCAATAGTTTGAATGCAGTGCTTCTCCATACTGGGTACGTGGGGAATCCATAGTTACATCATCAGTGTTTGTCAACCAATCAGCGCTTTTGTAGATGGGTATTTTTTGTTTTCTAAGCAGCACAGAAACACCAATGCAATCATTCACAAGATGGAAAAAAAGAAGCCTCGTTCACCAGATTGTCTTGTTTCTGGCAAATCTAAAAGTACTAAAACTGTAAATCAAAAATTTAGGAAAGAGTATAGTGCAAAATATCTGGTCATTGCATCAAAAGTCAGTGACAATCATTTGTTTTGTACAGTTTGTCACATCGATTTTTTTCTTTGGTGCATGGTGGGATAAACATTTTTTCCAAACAAAAAATGATGCATATAATGACATTTATGAGTAAGAATTCAGAATATGAAACCATTAATGCAGAAGTGATGTTCGTGTAATTCTTCATTGCTCATAATTTACCCCTAGTTGTAGTCGATCATGCAGGACATCTATTCAGAAAAATGTTCCCAGACTATGATATAACAAAAAATATGGCTGTGCAAGAACCAAAACTACAGCCATTGTACAAATGTTATGTTGTGAAGATGACAAAATGATTTTAAGCATACTTACTGATAGTGTTTACAGTTTAGCCACAGATGGATCCACAGACACGGATGACTCAAAACTGTATTCAGTGGTTGTACAATATCTGTATGGGCTCTGTCTACTATTATTATGCTCAGTCATTTGAAATAGTTGGCATCTCTGAATACATTGTGTGTAAAATATCAGTAACAGTGAACAATACATTTTTAAAACTTACTTCTACCAAGTGAAAAGTTACCAAATCTGACAAGTGATGTATTGTTTGATCCCATAAAATTGAAATTAAGCAAAATGTCTAAGTAAAAAAAAATAATCTTTTAATATAGCTTTACTCCAGTGAAATTAAAACTTTAAATGGTAACTAACCAAGTGAAAACATGACAAATATAAGTGTACAATGTCATATAAATGTAATCAAATTAACTGTATGTGCATGGGTGTCAAAGATTGTAACTGGTAGAGACAACAGTCTGCTTTGCTTCTTTATTTATTGTTCTATGCTTCAAAAAGTTTAAAAACTTTTTCACAAATACTAATAATCAAAATGTGACTGTATTTTACAAAATATTTGTCCACTAAAACACAGTCAAAACAGGTCACTTTGTAAAGGTTAGCATAATTCTAACTTTTGTATTGTTGGTCAGCCATGGCTGAAACCTCAGTATAATAACCATAATAAATCTGTATAAATGTATAATGTTGTGAGATTTAGTCTAAATAATTGTTTCCTTTTTATAATTTGCAGTCATTCTAGAACGAAAAAGGCACAATTTATATTAATTTTATAAGAGAACCCACACAGAGATTTGTTGGTGAAAATAACAAAAGATAAAGTTTTTCTTAAACATTTGACAAAATTTTCAGACATTATAAGGATTTATGTATGAAATTTGAAAATTTTTTGATGCATAAAAGTAATACTCTTAAAATGAAAATTACCTTGCATGTTCGATAGGCGTGTAAAAAACAAACCTTAGCACTTCATTTTAAAAATCTGATATTTTACATATTAAGTAAAGTTCATTGATAACATTTCGTGAGCACATGTTTACTAATATAAAAGTAAACACGTGAAATCTCTAATAAGCAGGAAATGGTTAAGAAGTTGGTTCCATTGACTGAGTTCATGCTAAAAGAGTTAATGTAAATGCAAAGGATTTCTGTTTCCTATTAATCAACCATGTGAAACAGAATACCACAGTTTTCTGTATTCTAAAAATTTTTTAACTCTTATGGTTTGTTTATGTATTATTTTCATGTGTAGTAGTTTATTATTATAATTAAAGCAGCTTTTCAGTTTTTAGTCCATATTTTGTTCCAAAAGCTCCAAAAGGATGAGTGTAATATTCTCCAGTACTTCATTTGTTTTTCCTTCTTGTACAGTTTCTATAAGTTTCTGTGGTAACTTTTCTTTGCCCTCTCTCAGTTTAGTTAAGACAGCCTGCCTTGCATTATTTACTCTTTTTGCAAACTGTTGAAGTTCCTGTTTGCTGTTGGTAGTCTCTGTAAAGTAGAAGATGAAACTGATAAAACTACATTTTAATCATGATATTAAAAGCTATTATTCAACCCAACACTATTCTGTACACAGATCAAGAATACATGTAAACATTGTGTAAATTTGCTAAAAGAACTTGTGATTTCCTTGACGGTATGACAGAACTATAATTACTCTGTTAAATTGTAGCTGGAGACTCCTGTCAGGTTAGAAGGTAGAATATTCAAGAATTGTTTAAGAGTATATTTTATTAGCTGAATAAATAATTAATGATAAGGTAAATACTAAATTGTTAATGCTAGTAATAAAAATCACTAAAATTCTGTTCCCAATAGCTTCTTAGAGTATAATTCATACCAGCAAATGTACGTGTATAAAATCAGTATTACCTAAGAAGAAAAATGTTAGTATTGTGAAGGAGGAATTAGTTAATGTTTAGCTATATTCCAATTAACTTTTGTACAGTAAAATTTCAGGAAGCATAATCACACTTGTATTAAAAAAAAAATTACTTAAGCACCATAAATAAGCCAAATATAGCAATCATGTACTATCTTATGTAAATATAACAAACAAAAGCAGCATTTAAATGTTGCTTATAAAGCTTAGTACATTTGTTTTTATAAAATAATATCTAGTTTGAATAACATTGTCTGCTCTTATTTAATATTTTATTCATGCAAGCACATATCTAAGTATTACTTGAAAATTAGAGCATGTTCACACTACCATCACTTACTTTTCACAGCTGTAATCTTTTCACCAGTAAGTGTCCTAAGAATTTTATCTGCTTGATGTATGGTGTTACAGCAACATGCGGCTTGTGCTGCTTGCTGAAATGCAAAAAAAAACAAAAAACGTTCCTCATACATGCTATGATAACTGTATTTTTGGTACTCTTTACTTTTTACCTCTGATAATCAATTATTTGGTAAGGATAGAATGAACAATTAGTTCCATGTTCAATTATAATTTGAACAGTTGTAATTTTTTTTAAATTTGTAACATGCTAAAGAACTAGAACAGTGTCAAAAAACACGTAATGAAAATATTAATTAAAAAATAATTATTTCATGTACAAATATAGCTCTCAAACTTGAAAGTCAATTACATCAATTGCTAAACAAATAATACATAGTTAAAGAAATGAGTTTTGTTAAATAACAAAGGCTATGCTTCTTTTTCTTAACTTTCAAGAATTTCTCTGCTAATTATGTGATCGAGGAAAACAAGACACTTGTTTGTTTCACAAATATTTATTTTACTACCACCATGGTTTTGACCTTAAAGGTATTGTTATGAGCCAAACGATGGTATTAATAAATGTAATATTTGTGAAACAAATAACTATTTCTGTTTTCATGGACTTGCAAAGTACAGGGCACAGTTTCAAGTATTAATCATACAATTATTATGTCTATTTATATGACAATAAGAATACACCTATTTATATTTTAAGTTTGTTTCATTCTATAACAAACTCCCTGAAAAAAGCAAAATTTAAAATGAAACTGTTACAGTTGGAAAATTTCCTATCCAGTTTAACTACTCACCATACTTAAACCAATTAACTGGTTTGAATTAGAATTTACAATATTTAAGACCAGTTTATATCATAACTTAGAGGTAACAGAACTAATTAAACCCATATTTTCATTCACCGTACAGTTTTGATTATTTACTCATACATTAATAGGAAAATAGATTATTAGTCAGTCCTCTTATTTTAGAGCAAATTATTGATGTTATAAAAAAATAATACAGTGTAACTAATCCTCACCTTAATCTTGATTTTTAAATGATTTAAAAAATAAAGCTGAAAATAATTATACTTAACTCACTTAACCTGGTTCATACCATAACAGCTTTTCTTCATGCAGTTGCTCATATTAATATTGTCTGGACCACTTTAGTATTTTTTTATATCAAAATTAGTCTTATGTGCCCTGACACCAAATGTAGCAGATCTAGTGTAGTCAACATATTATTACACATTTCTGCTTTCACTCAAGTTCTTTGAAAATACGTAAATTAATTCTGACAGGAAATAATTTTTTTGCATGCTCAGTATATGTATTTCCTTGTGTGTGTGCACTGACTCTAAGACATCCAAGGTACTAAATTTTTGTATCCACTGTATGCTATGTGTAGTTTGCCTGAACTAGCAAACTTTCACGTGTGGTAATATAAATAAAATAGGAAACATCTTCAAGTATTTAAGAAAATTTTGAAGTGGTATGAGCTTTGATTCAAACTGTATTTGGTTTTATCTGTGTAATTCTGACACCTAATTTATAATCTTACAACCCTGAAGTACCAGATTTGGTATTATAGTGCTTGGGTCAAGGAGTCAAAAATTGGTTGAATTCTAAAGATTTATGTTTGGAGTTACTTCACTCTAAATTAGATGAGTTATTTTAAACTGTTATATAAAATAAATTTGAAAAAAAAATTACCCACAAGCAAACCACTTTGAAGTGAACTCTCAAAAATACAAATCTGGAAATATTTCCAACGAAAACTTATTTCTGCTTCCAATCTATGAAATTTTTTTTCAATCAACATGGAAAAACAAAAAACAGTATATAATCTACCTCTTTCATTCTAAAAATATCTGAACAATATTTAGATGACTTGACCTGCAAATAGTTACAAAAAATGTTTTACTTTGGTGAGATGACATCACACTGCAACAGTGATGAAAGGTCAATCAAGCTTCTTCTATATGAATAATTATGTGATGTGGGAAAGTAAACCCTTGAATATGTCTAATGTTAACAGCACTATTATACCATGTCACTGAGACCTGAGTATCAGAACTATCCTTGTTTAGGAATTTTAAAGGACAAGGTAAAAAATTAAAAAAAGCCTCCCTTTTAACTCTTCTCTTAAATGAACTAAACTTGCAAACTCAGATAAGACTTTCATGCGGTACAGAAGAAATTCTGAAGGCATATTACAGCTTAAATGTAATACAAAGGTTTTATTTAATTATATTTGCTGTTAACTAACAAGTATCTAAAAATTAAATATCAAGTGCTATGTAATTATAACACTGGTTTACAAAAAAATATTTTTTGTCTGAGGCAAGAATGTGAATAGGTGTTTTTTACTAATTTGGGTGTGCTGAATTCAAATTTATAAACAGTTTTGCTCTATCGCCTCTAGTTTTCTGGCTTTTAAATAGTCTCATTTTAGCATATACAGAGTATATACTGCTTATTTCAACAGTTGCAGCAGCTTATTACAGATAAAACAGGATAGGTAAAGAACATTGACGGAATAAATATACTTGGATGACACAATGTACACAATTCATAGTACCGCAGACAGTTAGAAGTGTGTTTTCTTAGATGATCTGGTGTATTTTGCCTCCGGGATGTCACGCAAGAGCATCCAGCAGAAGTCTCCCATCATGCTGGGGTTCCACTTGCCTTGGTAGTTGCTCTCCATCTTCGTAATGTCTTGGTGAAATCTTTCTCCGTGCTCATCACTCACTGCTCCAAGGTTTGGAGGGAAGAAGTTGAGGTGGGAATGGAGAAAATGAATTTTGAGTGACATTCGGCATCCCATATCCTCATAAGTCTTTAGCAACTTCTCAATACAGGCTTGGTAATTTGGTACGCGTGTGTTCACGAAATTCTTCATCAAACCAAGCTTGATGTGAAGAGGAGGAAGAAGCACCTTCTTCATGTCAACCAGAGGATTCTCCTTGACGCTGTGTTCTCCAGTCTTTCTGCTTGTAATGCTGGGATACAGCTCGACTATCCCAGAGACAGAGAAAGCAACAGTACTTTGTGAAGCCTGCTTGTATACCCATAAGAAGACCAATGACCTTGAGGTCCCCACACAGACTCCACTGGTACTGGTTGTACTTAACAGCTTTTAAAAGAAGCTGCATACTGTCATATGACTCCTTTAGATGGACAGAGTGTGCAGTGGGAATGCTGGGATATTTATTCCCATTGTGCAGAAGCACAGCCTTGAGACTTCGCTTGGAAGAGTCTATGAAAACACACCAGTCTGAAGGATTATGTAGCAAACCAAGGAAAGTGAACAAGCCAGGTACATTTGTGCAGTAGCATAACTTGTTTTCCATGTCGAAAAATGAAGCAAGGTCTTTGTTCCGATTCCTGAAACTGGTGATCCGTCTTAATATATGTATATATAATGTAATGCTATCACTTACATTTATTGCATAATAACTAAAAAAGAAGACATAAGTCACACAATATTAGAAATTAACCCTGAATACATATACGTCTTTATGTACAGTATGTGTACAAAATGTACAGTATGCATATCTAAAAAACTAGAGGTGATGAGTAAAAACGGATTTCAAATCTGAATTCAGCACCCCTAAATTAGGTTAAAACAGCTATTTTTGTGCTTGCCTCAATTTCTTTGTAAACCAGTGTAATCCAAATTCCCCTTTCATCTAAAAATAACTCAATCCAAGGAAAATTAATTACTACAGTGATAGTTTTATTGACCAATAACAAAATCTAGTACGATTTCATCAGTCTCTAGCTCCAATTAATTTAATTGTGAATGAAACTTGTATTTTTCAATCTCATATCACAAATGTCCTTCTGATGATGTCAGGAGGAACAATCAAGATGAAGACTGCAGAAACAAGCTTCTAGCATAGTGATGGCCACATTGGAGTACCAGAGTATATCTTTTTACTCTACAAGACTGCCATCTCCAGCATAATTTTCATCTCATAATTTTTACCTCTATTTCTACATACAGAGTCAACCTAGATGATGTGGAATACATAGAGCAAAAGTCCAAGGCATCATTGTTTACAACAAACAATTTTTGCAGAAATATATCTACCTTTACTAGATCAAAGCTCTTCCCCCTTCATAAGTGTCATATGCTCCAAGATGTCCAATATAGAATTATAGGAGGAGAAGCTTTGTTCCTTACATCTCTGCGAATAAATATGGGGTCAAAATAAATTAAAATGTTGGGGAATTTTACATCAAACTGATGCATTCATGGGAAAACCAATAAAAGAACCACAGGACAGAGAAGGATGATGAATTTTGGATACCTGTTGACAATGTGTTATGCAGAGTTAAATGTACAATTCTTACTTTGTCTTTTACAAGAGGCTCAAAGTTCCAGGTTCCAAGATTATAAAAAAAGACTTAAGAGACTGAGAAGCCAGATAAAGCAGCACTGACTGGTATATTTTATAAGTGTTTGATAATTAATGTATTTCAATGATTTGAAAACCTTTTACATAAGAGGTATTTTATACCATCCTGCTACTATGACCATCACCAGGCTTACTTTTTAAAGTAGCATTAAAAAAAACAGTAAAGTTATGATTTCTACTTTGGATGTTTATAGAAGTATTTTTGAAATATTCTTGATATGGTTGTCCAGTTTGCTTAAATAAAACATTTTCTCTTGATTGTGAAAAATAGCTTCTGTTACTAGATATCAAACATAGTAATGTTATTTGAATAAAATAAAATATTTGCCAGCTATTTTTATTTCCACAGCAAATGATGGATATTAACATTCTAGAATAAAGAAGAAAAAAAAATACTGACTCTGTATGGAATTTTTCCCCATATTATTTTATTTCCTTGGTTTCCCACCAAGGTCACAAATTTTGTTAAACTTTGCTTGTTTTCAAAATAAATTTTATGTGCCATTTTTGGAGTTTCAGTATAAATTTTCAATAAAATAACACTAGGCTCTTGCACAAATAGTTTTGGAGTATGATATTAACTCGAATTTGGAGGTCACCCATCAACCACAATTTTGATCCCTCTATAACAGGTTTTAATGTCATAACTAAACTGTGTTAAATATTATTTATTCTTGTCATTTTACCAAGAACAACTATATGATTAAGTTTTGTATGAATCAGATGTGGTGGGGTGTTACTGTTGGTCAATTTGCTATGCAATAACCCCTCTTTTTCTCTAAAATTCAGACAATATGATATTTTGCTACAAGTATACGTGCATCTGTCTATATATTTAAAAACAAACATTATAACTTTAGCATAAAGTAAACTAGTCTGTTGGTAAACTAGATCTGGTTAACAAGCAGGTTACTTCAAGTAAAAATAAATAATAATAAACAATTTTATGCATAAAATACATGAAGTAATATAGCATTAGTAACTACCTACCCTGATTATGATACTTAGTGACTTGTAAAACATTTGACAAAAATTACACATAATCAAGTTAATCTGGTTCATAAAGAAACAGTTGTTGTCCAAATAATATGATAATATAAAAACATCTCAACCAGTCTGAAGAGGCATGTTTTTAGGCAAAAGGCCTTGTTGGTATTCAATATAGCAGATATTATGTAGTTCATACATTATTGTACACTACTTTCTCTCCGATGTTCTTATAAACAGTTCTCATTATCTAATGAATTACAACTATAAATATGTTTTTAGGTCATTACTACACATGAACTTTAACTTCAAGTTGGCTTGCAATTTTTCACTTAAGTTTATTTTTAAATATTTGTGAAAAACATTTGTTTAAGCATTTTCAATATTTTTAAAAATCTGGAATCAATAAAAAATGATTTAACTTTGTGATTATGATAAAAGGGTTTCTCTGCAGTCAGTAAATATTAAACACTGATGATAATTTACTCCTGGATTTATCTTTTTACTATTGAAAATAAGATCCTGGTCTACCTTTTCTGATTCATCCTTTTCTATATTGTAATATGGATTGATGGCAGCATGGTGTATGAGACTGATTATTTTATTCCTATAAGAGAAAAATATATGTTTTTACTCATAAGTATTCCCAGTGATAATTAAAATCACTGACTGATAAAGAAGGCATAATGCTATTTAAAGATTAAATATATAAAATTGCATTTTCCAAATTTTTCATACCACTACTCAAATGGTAAGATTACACAAACTTCTAAATCATTTTAACACCTGAATCAAGCACCTAATATTACTTTGCTCCAGGTTAAAAAAGATCAACATTTTACATCTCTCTTCAAACTTTTCTAGATTAATTAAATCAGGTATTTTAACAGCCCATCTCTATACTCTTGAATCTATCAATATTCTTTTTGTATTAACAGGGACAGAAATACGCATGATACTCTAAAGGAGGCCTGACTAATCTTAACCAATATATCAACAACTTTCTTGCTGTTATGTTCGATAAATGTATTTGCTCTTTTCAACATAAGCACTCAGCAGAGAGCTTTAGAGATTTTTATCAACAATTACCTTAAAATCTTTTAATTTTCGACAATATTTTCTAATGTCACATTTCTACATTCTTACATCCAAATTTTGTGATTTTACATTTCTTAATGTTAAAAATAATTTTCCTAATCCTGAATAATCAATTAAGATAATAAATATTCTTTGAGTCTAAGAAATATCCCAGTCTTAATGTCATCAGTATATTTGGAAGCATTACTGTCATTGTTGTAAATAATGAATATTATCATCAATTAACTTTGAAGTTTGGTTTAAAGGAATCATGTTTTAAAACAATTCAATAATGCTTTAGCTTACCTTTAACATTAAGCATAAATAGTTTATTTAATAAAGTATGCTAAGTAAATTGAAGATTTTAGAATATTTCTAAAATGAGTGAGCTATATATAAGTTACTACAGAATTCTAGAGTCTCTTTATACAACTTATTCTAGTATGTCTAATTCCAATAAAGAAGTTTTTGGATTTTTTTAATTGATTCCTCTAATATACTAATCCACTTGTTAGATCTTATACCCTTATTGTGGAATTTCTATATTACACTTACATATGCTAGATAAATTTCATAATCTGTTCCATTTTCAACATACTTCCCATTATAACAAATCACTAAAGCATATTTTAATACAGCACATACACATACATACATACAGATGACTATAAAACCAGTTGCTGCCAGCTGATGTATCTATAATCAAGCTATTCTTCTCCCACTTATTTTGGTCCATGTCAGGAATCTCTAATTTCTTGAACATATTTATAATAACTGATTCTGGAACTTTATTTACTCGTATCTTATTCCTTTGAATAGCTTCTTTCAAGGTGCACTGGAGAAAAAGTTGACAAAACCCTACACTGTCTTCATGTTCAAAACAAAAGAAAAGAACATCAGAGGACTTTAACAAAACTGTACTCCTACCAATTTCATATATAAAGTATTTTCTATAGGAAATGGTAGTCTACATAATTAATTATTCATTTACTTATCAGTCTGAATAAGAAATAACCAATTCTTTTTCAGTAAACATTGTACCTGGATTAAATTTCAATTAATGTTTTATTAAAGTTTATACCATATACAAAGTGAATCCAAAATGGCTACTGAAGGTAAAACCTGTGAAGTAAAGCATCTAGCAAAAAATGAATTTTTGTTTTTTGTGATTTTGTTTATAACTTCAAGTTAGATTAATATATGGAACTAGTAAGATGCCTATTGAAATTAATCAATAGTAAATTTATTTAAACACAGTGAATGAAAAAAAAAAAGTGTAATCGATCCAATGCCTTCAATCATAGTGTAAATGCAGTATGACTGTCTAGTGGGCTGTTCACAACTATGTTTTGTCATTCCATGTGTTATTTTGATGAGGAAAAGTGCAGTACTTTTGTTTTTAAATAAAGGAGACTGTGTGAAATGAGCTGTCGATAAAAACACTTGGGCTTATCTCACATAACAGAGTGCTCAGGTTTACTAAGAAATTGCAAAGTTTTTTTCTGTTGAATGTCACAGTTCCTTGTCATTTTACTGAGTGCAAAAACAAGCTGCTACCAAAGTGAGTCCTTTTTAACAACTGTTATGTCTATAATAAGTGTCAAAATGGAGATAGTCAATTCAACTAAATTTATTTGACACAGTACAATAACATTTTGCATGAACATACTATGGATGTAAAAGCATTAAATGTATAAGCTGAACAATAAAAGATATATTTCTTTCAATCAGTCAATAGAGGAAGTACAATTTTTTATGCATTAAATTTCCTCACAAAAAACTTTTTTAATTATCAGGTTGACTCTTTAGCACTTAAGAAGACTGATAAATTAATGTTGATTATTGATATGAAATTCTGAGAATTGCTGACACACAAAGCATAATCTTCTTGTACTGTACTCCTGAAAAGAAGCATTTTCATACATTTCTTTTTCTGCAATTAACCATTCATGAGATACATAGCATGATGGACAGACATTTGGCTATTATATATAGAACAAATGCATTACATATTAGTTTTAGTTATGATCTATACAGTTATCTTGCTTTTATGAGAACTTATTCAAAATTTATTGTTGAGTAGGATATATTTTTATAACATGGTTTACACTGTTTCTATCAATTAGCTTTATTACTTGGTAAGAAAACAAATTCCCACAACAAGGGCAATACCATTGAAAGTTGATGTTGCTTTGAGAACTTGTGTTATTGATGTACCTCTTGTAAAGCAAAATATTTTCATATAGATACACTAAGAAAATGTGAAAAAAGTATAAAGTGGGTGTGTAAAATGTTGAGTCTAATTTTTTTTCTATACTTGCCAACACAGTGCAATATTCCTACATGACAGTGATGGTGAGCATACGGCACTCATACCGAAGATGGCATGCATAAAAATATGATTGGCACACAGCATGCAGTGCCACCTCTTGATTTGTGAACCCCAAATGCTTGCCTGTAATAAATAAATATATATAGAATGATTATCTTTATTACCAAATGCAGCAGCAGATGATATTTTCTCACCTGGAAACAGTGAGGAATGTTCACAGGAGATGTTTCGTGTCCTCTTGGGGCCAGCTTTGCAGTTGTAAAAACATGTGACATCAGATGGCATGTTTTGAATTTCTAGTAGACCCAGCATACACATCAGTATTTGAGTAAAAATAGGAATAAACTAACTGTTGGTGTTGGCTTTGCTCTGTTTATATTTTTCTTTTTGTTTATGAGTGAATACTAAATATACATTTATTTTTTCAGAGTAAATATATTAATTATATTCTTAATATTATGTTATTTGGCATGACATGTGTATACTTTCAATCAGTTAGTTAATTATAGATTTATTTTTGAATTAATGACATAAATTTTCAATTGCTGCTATATTATGATAAGTTAAATTATCATATTTAAGTTAATTAGTGAGATATTTTAAAACTGCATTTGTCCTTTTCAGCTGGCCAAAATCTCAGCTCAACCAGCAAAGAGAAAAACATTCAATTGGAAGGAGCATTAGCAGAGATTTTCAAGAACTGTGAACTGAAAGATTTGGCATGATCAAAAAGTGTGATAAAGCATTATGCATCTTATGTTCTGAAACAGTGAAGTGCAGCATTTCTTCTGTGAAGCAGCATTGTGAAACTGTTCATAAATGGCTTTGTGATTAGAGTGAGCAACAACATGCAGTCAAATGTTTTGATAAACATTCCTGTTTCAGGAAGCTCCAACTTAGTTGCTGCTAGTTTTGAGATTTCAAAGATTATTGCTCAACATGCAAAATAACTTAGTGATGGGGAGTATATTAAAGAATCATGGATAGAATGTGCTCCTTTTCTTTTTGACAGTTTTTCAAAAAAGAATAAATTATTTAGTGCATTAAGAAATTGCCAGTGAGTAGAAACAGAGTAAAAGATGGAAATAAACATAGCAGAACAGTTGACAAAAGATACTGGTTCAAGTAAATTCCTTCCCATTTGTCTTAATGAGAGCACTGATGTTACACCATTAGATAGACTAGCCGTTTTTGCTTGGTTTTGTAGAGGTGATGAAATCTGGGGATAACTGGTTAACTTGGTAACATTACCAGAACATACCACAAAGACTGAAATATATAAAGTAGTACTTAGTAAACAAATTATCCAATCAATAGGTTGACCTTTCAAAAATACTTTCTGTGGCAACTGATGGTGCACCTAGCATGATTGGTAAATAAGCAGGTTTTGTAAATCTGTTTGCAAAATATGTTGGACATCTACTGGTAGGCTTTCATTGTTTTATACATGAGGAGACTTTATGGGCAAAAGCTGGCCTTAAGGAGCTTGAAAAAGTGATGGAAATTGTGACAAAGGTATGTGATTTTATTTCTGCACATGCTTTGAAAAAAGACAATTTCAGAAGTTACTGAGAGAGGCAAATTCACTGTACACAGGACTACTTATATACAATAATGTTCATTGACTGAGTAGAGGTTCTGTCCCTAAATGATTTATTCAGTGTTTGGATGAAATTTGTTTTTGACAAATGAAACATTTTCTTGTCAAGAATTATCTGATGTTTTTTTTAGATTTCTCCTCACATTTAAATGACTGGAACACCAAATTTGAAATTGAACTGAAATTTTTTAAATGGGATGTTTATAATGGCACTTTTAAAATATTTCCCAAATCTAAAACAACACATTATAGATCTTTATATTCATAAAAAAATATACATTTGAAGCTTAGAAATAAAATTTTCAAGCATCATTAATCTACCTTTTGAACAGTTTTCTTTAATAAGATTTAATAAGTTAAGGTTATTTGAAGAAACTGAAAAATTCATAAAGTATGCATACAGTGTAACATTGAACAAACTAAATTTGGAAATGTTGCAGTGGATTGACTTAGATAATTCTGAGATTAAACTGATTGATTTACAAAGCAGCTCAATTTGGAGGCAAAAATTTAAGTTAAGAGCTGAACAAGAAAATATTGAAAGTGATTGGTTAGTGACTGGAATAATGCAGAAAATGAGTTTCTCTTCCTGAACTTTTGATCGTCCCAAAAGTCACAATGGCAGCATTAACAATATTTTCAGTAATAAATTTCATAAAGTGTAATTATAGGAATAGACTTGCTGATGAAACTAGTGCTGCATGCATAGCTCTCACAACAGCCAAACAGAAGCCTGAAACAAAATATATGTCATCATTGGCATAGCAGCAAAAGACTCACTTTGAGTAAAATATGTTTATTTTCCTTTCCTTGTTTTTTTTTGTTAAGTGATACGAGCCATTGCTCATCATTTCACAAAATGCTTTCTGTTAATAGTAAAGCAATGAACAAATGTAAATAAGCAAGAGGACTCATTCTTTTTCCTTAAAGAAAGTCCATTGTTACTGTTACCAATTCATTAATTTTATTTCTTGTGACATACTACAGTTAGCTGTTTCATTTAAAATAATTCAGAATAATAATACATGATAATCTGCTGCTAAATATTGACATGAGCACACAAGAGAATTTTTTAGAATATTATATCCAATTTATGTACACACTTTCTAAAAGGTTCACCATCCTTTCTATAAGATATTCAGGCAGATCATTTCCATCCAAGTAACCTTGGAGTGGGATAAGATGACATGAGGAAATAAACCATAATAGCATAATCCTATGTCTTGTATTTCTAGAACAAGTAACCCAGGAGCATTTTATCTGTAACCACTTAATAATGATAATAATAAAAAGAAAAAGATCATAAGGGGACCTTAATCACCAATATCTGACAGTAAAAGATCAATATCAAAGATTTGATAAATTAATAAAATTAAAATTCGGGACTAAGCATTGGGTTTAGTACATTATGCTTTTTAAAGGCATTAATGTATTTTGCAATAACAAGCATTTGCAATATTTCATTAAAACTAACACAAAAGACAATATATCCCTATTGCACAGTATTCCTGGTATAAAAACAAAAATTAAGTAAACACAACCATATCACTTAAACAATTAACTGATAAATCACCAATAACACATCCTGTTTATACTCACATTTCTTTGCTAGTTGAAACCACTGGTATCTCATACTTTGGTAATACATGTTATCTTCTACAAGAAATAACACACAGTGACCAGAACAGCTTGGCTCTAAATTGTATTCATTCACAATTTTTGATAATACTGTATTCTCACTTGAACAATCTCTCATTACTGCTACATCTTCCTTTCTCTTCTCAGGCCTAAAGCCAATATCACTTAACAGTGCTTCAACATTCCTAAGTATATCTTTTCTACTCTCTCTCCATGCTCCTGGCTCAAGAATCTATAAATATGTATAAACTATAAATGCCATGGTTTATAGTGAATTGTTCAGATTAATTTCAAATACTTTTCATGGGCTTTCAAAATATTGTTGAAAGCTAGAAATCTACATCAAAATCAATCACATTCCAATGAATGTTATAAAATTCCTATCTGTTTGTTCAACATATGAATGTAGACTAAAAAGGGAAAGAAAAAGGCTCAACTCCACAACATGCAGTAAAGTTATAATGTTATTATAATTTTTCAGGTACTTTCGTAAAAAAAAGCCCCCTTTTCAAGTCTCTTGGATTTCTGTTCTCAGTTTGAAGTACCTTCAAGGATGTGTATGCATCCTAAATAACACTAAAATTGAAACAAGGAAATAATTTTTAAATTTATTACATTATAAAAGTTGCTTACATGATTAATAACTGTGCAAAAAAATCATTAACAATAAATAATGTATATATTTCTGTATATAGAACAATATAATATACATAAAAAAAAGTTTAACAGTCATATTTAACTTATTTTTCTGGTTTACCTGTCTTTACAAAATTATTTTAAAATATTAGTTTGTGTCTCTGAATCACAATATATTTATTTCTATGTAATAAGTATCATCCTGAAATTAAATAGCTAAGATTTTTAAAATAAAATGTTATGCATCATATTTTACCATTTTAATTTTTTTAATAAGTTTTGGTTGTTATTCAAGTTCAATATTTTGAAGTAAATGTAGTTATGATATATTGAATGAGCCACGTGTACAAAATAAGTCCTATTCATCCAATGTAAAAACCAATATAAGTGTAGACTTACCAGTTGTTTTTGTGTATTTGATGAAACAAGCTGATCATAAATAATATTGTAGACATGCTTGAAAATGTTAGCCTTTTTGATAATTTTTTTTTCATTTTGTAAAACTGTCTCTTGTTCTGTTTTACATTTATTGGTCATTGCACAATCTTTTTCTCTCCAGAGTTCTTGCTTATTTATTAAGCTGTTTAAAGTTTCAATAAACCAGCTCTTTCCTGCTCCAGGTATACCACAGATCAAGCATATACAACCAGTAATATTCTCATCCATCTTGTCCAGGTAAAATTAATTATTTTCAAAACATTTTGATCTGAACTGGGATTGAAATATAATGCTGTGCTATATTTTTATAATAAATCCATATGAATATCATTATGTTTTTCATTCCATAAGATCATAAAAATATAAGTACAAACTAAATTATGTAAAACTGTCATGGTGTATCCCCCATTAAGATTAATTACCCTAATTCTAATTCATGAACTTATGATAATGTTAAAAGAAATTGTATATGATTAGGTTGAAACACATTATAATTATGAAAACCTATAACTGAAAGCAAAGGAGAATATGTTGTAATATGTCAACAACACTTTGCTTTTTATCCAATACCAAGGTTTATCAGGTCAACTGGGATATAAAAGAAAATAGTGGTCTAGGTCATATATATATATATATATAATCAATTTACAATCACAAAAACTATGAGTATTTAACAAAACATTGTAAAATTCAAGTGAATAAAAATTTTACCAAATTTTATTTGAAAACCGAGTACATCTCATTTCAGCATGGTATGTACTAGTATAATGTCTTAATTCAAATTACTTCACATATTTTGTACTCATTGTATGTTATTGTTAATACTTTTACCATCCACTTGTTTTCATTTTCCAGCAACATAAAATTAGTTAGTGCTAATTATTTCAAGTTAATATATTTTTTCTACATTCAAATACAGGAATTATCACAACAAAGAAACAGTTCTATTCGTTCGGTTTTTCTTCAAAATGCAGTTCAAATCAAAATAATTCACTAGTTTGATACGTTTTTCTTTTAACAATAATTAACTACTACTACTAATAATACTGTTATCATTAAGTTAATGTTGTATCTTCTCAAGGTACTTAAGTTGTTAATAATAAACCCAATAAAATTACTTTAGCTTAAAATTAAATTATCAATTATAGTATTTCCGAAAACTAGATTTTTCACCTTCCTTACATTTGTTGTATTACTATTGGAAATAAATAAAGGATAACAGCGCCATCTGGAAAACAGAAGATAGCAGAATTCTTAAAGGTAAGTAAAAAATAACGTTCTACCTGTCAGTACATATATTAATGTGTAGAAAATATAAAGGCAATGAAAAACACAAAGATAATTCGTTGGCTGACACAGAGTGGTATTACACAAGGGCTACTGTAAACTGGACCGTTGTTGACCGTTTACTGGTATTGACGTCAAATGAGATTTCACGTTACTTTCGCAAGTGACCTGTGTGTGAGGCGAACGAGCTACACAATATTTTCACATTTTTGAAAATTGTTACATATTTTGTAAAGGAAGGAGCAATTGCGAGTTCAAATTATGAAACATACACACATATATAAAATATTTATGATATCTTAATCCTAATTTAACAAGTTATGAAACTAGACTTTCGCTCATAAGTTATAGTTTATAGCAAACTCCAATATAACTTCATTTTAATTTTTAAGGATTTCGTCAAGACGTCAACCTGCTATTGTTAGGCTTTAAGTAATGGTTATACTAATAGTTATCAAACTTAGATCACGATATGTGAACTGTCTGCATTGCAAATAACTTAGCAATAGCAGTGTTCGTTCGAGACTGGATAGCAAGGAGCAGTGGTTAGTATTAATAAACTATTACTGTCATAACATTAATAGTACTTAGAGGTTGGTATTATGCTAAAGAATATGGGAGTAAGTTATAATTGTAACAGAAATAAACTGAAAAGATGGATACGTTTTATGCACCAAAAGTAATTCATTGAATACTTAAACCATGCCTTCCTTATCTCATGCAGGCCTATAAATTGTAATTCTTATAAAACGTTTCCAAAAGTAGTTAGGACAGGTCATAATATTAAAATAATTGTAATCAGTGACCAATATTTTATGCTGGATTTTTTATACTATTCCAATTTTTTTATCTTGGATAACATGATATTGTGGGCTTGCTGTGTTTTTCATGTAACCTACAATAAGTTTTTTTTTCAAAACTCAAATATATTAAAAAATAAATTCAAAATAGGTATGATAGGATGGCTGCAAGTAAAAAACAAAAAAGCAGATTGGCTCGCAGAGGATATAAAGGATACAATTTAAAGAAAAGCATTATAAATATGAGAAGTTTAATTTGACTGCAATTATGATAGAATAAAAGGATTATAGAAGATCAGTAGATTAGGATAGCAAAAACTTAGGAATTTAAAATTTATGAATGAGGTTGGTTGAAAATGTAAAAATTAGTAACAAGGATTTCTTCAAATGTATTAAGGGTAAATAAAATTTGATGGTTGATATGGGAAGGCCAATATCTGTTTCTAAATTCTGCTTTTTCTTCAGTTTTTACTGATAAGAAACATATAGTGATAATTCATAAAGTCCAGAAATGGGGTACTTATGACTGTGTTATTAGTTCTCTTTGAGCAGCATTGTTCTTTTGAATTTATGTACATAAAAGTTCAGGTATGTTTTTGAATTCTTACAAACAGTCACCTGGATATGTGAAGTTAACTGAAGACCTTCTGAGACTCTTCCAGGCTATTTAAAAATCTCATTTACTGAGGTGATAATTTTTTTTTGTATGTATCAATCAATTTTTCTCTTTGGACTGTTTGATTATATTATTTGATAATGATGTGCATGATAACTTTGGAATGGACTTTGTATAAGAAGAGCTAAAGTTTGTGTATCACAGAAATGATATTGAGTTTTGCTAGTCTGTCACAAATTTTACAATATTTTTAACCTTGCTTTGCATCAAAACTAGTAGGTTTAATAAAATTATAAAATATTTTACCCAGTGTGTGTGTGTGTGTGTGTGTGTGTGTGTATATATATATAATACATTTTCTGTCTTCATTTAACAGTATCTATGTTTTAAATTTACATACATTTGTAAGCTTCCTGAGACTACATTAAATTATTAAGTGTATTTAATAAGAGTATCAAATTATCTATCAGTCATAAAGGAATTAAAACATTAAAAAAAAACAAAAAAACATATCTTTCAGATTTTTTTTTATGGTAGTAAACATGGAAGATTCAAGTGCAGATAGAAATGTGGAAGTTTGGAAGGTAAAAAAGCTAATTAAATCTCTTGAGGCAGCCAGAGGGTAAGTTTTTAAAACAAGTTTCCCATTCAGCTAACTTGAATTTTTATAGTATTTATTTAACAGCTATATCTTCTTGTGTCATATTTAATCTTCTATGGACAATGTTGATTTTAATGTCTGTTTTAATATGTTAAATTTCTGATCTTGGTTTTCCCAAGGTTACTAAAAGGCTTTCTTTAAATAATCTGTTTTATTATATGTATACAAGCCCACTTTAATATAATAATAGGGAAGAAAGCTTAAAACATTTCAGCAATAAATGTAAAAATCCATGTTGTTTAAACTTCAATTTTGTTTTCTTACTTTTCAGAAATGGCACAAGCATGATTTCACTTATTATCCCACCCAAAGATCAAATATCAAGAGTTTCGAAAATGTTGGCCGATGAATTTGGAACGGCATCTAACATTAAAAGTCGAGTTAATCGGTTGTCAGTTCTAGGTGCTATCACATCAGTCCAACAGAGATTAAAGCTCTACAACAAAGGTACAAAATTCTTTGAAATGTAAATATTACTTAACGTACTTGCAAAGAACAGTGTTATATCTATAATACTAAATAAAATTTAAAAATATAAAAAGACAAATATAACTGTAGTAAATGACAGTTTGAGCTTTTAAGTGCAGGAAAACTTGACACATAACCCACAGACTATACAGAATAGTAGAATAGAGAGGAAAGTATATTTTTATAAAAAGATACAAAAAATAAAATGAAAACTGTGTGTGTATATATGTGTGTACACACATTCGCATATAAATCATAGATTATTGGAGAACTGGGCATTAGCAATTCTGTTCTAAAGTAATTTAATATTCATTATTAATATATGAATGCCATAATTTCAATAAGAATTATTTAAATAAATTCCTAGTCTTTACTATTATTTTAAACATCTGTACTTAGAATAGCCTGTTTTAAATTATATTTTTACTCTTGTATAACTTTATGGACCTTAAACTGATCAGAATATATAATATGTTTACATAGTGGCTACAAGATCAGTCAAAATAATTGAGCCATAGGCAGATAGTTAATTAAATAAATTACACAAATATTCACTAGTTAAATTATTATTTCATATTGTAAATTTCTATCCTTCTTACTAGAGGCTTCACTAACCAACTGAAGAATTATTTGTTAACATTGAAAAACAATTTTAAAATATTCATGAACTTTCACTGCATAAACTTTTTTCTAAACTTTTGTATTTATTAAGAGGGCCTTTAATTGGACAAATTAACAAAGGTTAACTTTCACATTTCATGCAGGTTAGCAAAGTATTTTCAGTTACATGATGTGGACCCAAGTAAAAATGTTTGTATTCTATGAATGTTAACAAACCATTGTCTAAATATAAATGAGATGAAGGTTTTGTTAAGAAGGCCAAAGGCCCGCAATCATAAAATAAGATCGTGAACCTCTGTGTCATTTATTAATTAAGTATAAATACCTCTACTAAAAATCGTAAATATTGTTTGTAGTTTTTCTTAATACCAATGTTTTTCAAGAAAGAATGTTATATGGTTCTGCCACTTTGTTGTTGTTGTTGTTGTTTATCTAGACATAACATTTAAAATAATAAACATCTTAAATGCATGCAACATTTAAAATTAACGCATAATAATTCTTAGTTTTCTATATCAAGACAACTAGTTTTTATTGAATGAACTAATTTTGATTTGTGTTTTATTGCCTTTTAACTGTTGTTAAGAGATTAACTTTTAACTATCACACAATGAAATTTATTTTATAATAATGCTATTTGTTTGTCTGTTAGTCAAAGTAAATACATCAAAAGTAATTTTTCAGCAACTTTTATCTTTTTATTTACAGTGAAGATTCTTTCTGTTTTATTCATTTAATTTAAAATAAGATAATAATTAAGTGCTGTTAAACTGATTTCATAGACTTATTTTTAATGATTCACTTCTTTTTCCAAGCTAAATCCTCACATAGAAAGAAATGCATTTTAAATATCCTGAACAAAAGTTTTATTTATTTAATAGATATTGTTTTAGCTTTAATCTTTTATCTTTTCTTACAAAATAGGCCTCCCAGTGGTATGTCTGTGGACTCACACCTACAAAAACTGGGTTTCAGTACTTGTGGTGGGCAGAGTCCAGATAGCCCATTGAGTAGCTTTGTGCTTAGTTCTAACCAAACAAACCTTACAGAATAGTTGCTTTCATAAATATCATATATATATAAATTCTGTTATAACCTTATTTTTTTATTTATTTTTTGCATAAACATGCATGTCAAGCTGTGTTGAAATGTTTATTAAATTGTTTTTCTATTCTAGTTCCTCCAAATGGACTTGTAATTTATTGTGGAACAATTGTAACAGAAGAAGGCAAGGAAAAAAAAGTCAACATTGACTTTGAGCCATTTAAACCTATCAACACCTCCTTGTACTTATGTGACAACAAGTTTCATACAGAGGTAAATTAGCAAGCATACTATTTGTGTTCAGACCCGAGACAAACATTGAAAAATATGAGCTATAAATGTAGAAAACCTGTTGGGTAATCAACAAGTTTCACTTCTTGTAGCCCCCCGCCACTAGTACAGCAGTATGTCTCCAGATTTACAACACTAAAATCAGGGGTTCGATTCTCCTAGATGGGCTCAGCAGATAGCCCGATTTGGCTTTGCTATAAGAAAACGTACTTCTTGTACATTTGTACTCATAGATGAGTTAGTAGAGTATTCATTCCGTTCGTATTAATATCTTGTACTTGAGTTACAGTATGTTTCATACAAAGGTGACTATCAGGTTAAAGTAAGTTTCGATAACTTGTTAATGTTCTCTATGTTCACTTTTTTTGTTTAGTTTTTGACATTTCTTTTTAAGGAACATGTTATTTCTAAGTTGACTTTCCATTTTTAATACTTGTGAGAATATAAAATAGTATATAACTCAATAACCACAAGTAAAATAGATTTTAATAATTGTTGGAACAAATGGAAAAAGTTGTTACTATTGAATTTTCTCTTGTATGCTGGAGTTGTGTATTACATGAAGGATAATGAACTTCTTAAGTGTAAAATGTATTATTGCTGACTATAGACATCAATGTTTATGCATGTTTTGTCACAGAAGTATTTATTCTTATGTTTTAATAGTTTTTTGGTTGCTTGAATATCAGTTTGTTTTCATTTATTTGAAAGTGCGTTAAAAGTCACACAGTTTCTGATGTTAAGATTACTTAACACTGTTAGTTATGCTCTGAGTTACTTTCCTAGATGTCCAGTTAATGAGTTTGTTTATGATAGATGTAGAACAAAAACAATTTATAACTTATATTCATAAAAGATTTGTTTGTATTTTGGGATTTTGCAAGTTCTTTGAAAGGATTCCTATCTTTATGTTTAACAAACATGATTGTAAATAAAACTATATACCAATGGAGTGGTTTGGGGCAAGTTCATCTGAGAGAGTAACACAGATGTTTCTGCTTACATATGCAACTTTGAAGAGTTCTTAGTGTAAATAATGTAAGGATTGTGGGATATTGCACTACGACCTTTGTTCGCCTGAAGTCGGAATGTGATAGAATTCTTCTTGGTATCCTTTTCCTGGACAGATACTTTAGGAAATCCTTCTCCAGCCCAAGTAGACAACTGTAATTATTCAGCAAACACCTTTATGCTGTGGGATTGCCCTTTCATTTTTATGTGGATGACTGGCTGAATGGGAATCGACTTGTCATACTCATCAGCTCTATCTTGAAGTTGTTTGGATGGGCTGGTTGATCAAATTGGAGAGGTTTTTCCTTCATCCTACCCAATGCATTGTTCATCTGGATGTTTTCTTCAACATGCATCTTAGTCAGGCCAGATCTCCTGTTCAGTTTTGTTCTGTGGAACTAGTCATTTGGAACACCATATCTTTTCCTTCACTTCCTGCTTCCAAAGTTCTACTGCTTTTGGGGATATGGACTTCTATGACTTCTCTCACACTCCTCAGTCAAGCTCATGTGTGATCTCTTCAGTAGGCCCTCCAGGACCAGTGGAACCTTGCTCAGCATTGCTTGGATGTTCCTATAACCTTTCCTTTCTTCATTATGGATGATTTCCAATAGTGGTTGTACAAGGCTCATTCATTGGTGAGTGTTCCACTTCCTTCTCTATGGCCAAATTTACATTCATTTACAAATGCATCCCTTTAGGGCTGGCCTGCGTGGATCAGTCACCAGGGGCTTTGAGTCATTGATCTGTAGGGGAATATTCTCATCATATCAATACCCATGAACACATTGCTGTTCATTGGGCTTTAGATTATTTTCTTCCCATCTTCAGAGATCATTTGGTTATGTTTCATTACTGCAATTTAACAATAGTAATTGATATCAGTCACCAAGGTGGCTCCAAGTCAAGAGTCCTATGTTTTCTAACATTAGATTTTTTATTTTGGGCCAATGCTTGTCACAGTCATTTGATGGCATGTAATGTAGTTGTCACTTTCAATCTTGTGGCAGACTGTCTATCCTAACCCAAACAGGTTTACAGAATACAGTGGTCTTTTCATCCACAAAGTAGGCTTTGTGATCAGTGAGATATTCCTTATGTTGTCAGATTTTTCCATCATCCATAATCACTAGTTGCCTTTGTTTTGGTCCCTAGTTTCCCACCTTTAGGGATTGGCTATAGATTTCTTCATCTGGGATTTGTCAGATAAGTTCTTTTAAGTTAGCCACCTTTCTGATGACTTCATTGGGTGTTCTCCCTCATCCATACCATTTCATACAAAGTTCTGATTGCCTTTTACTGGCCCATTAGAGTCATGGTTTCTTCAGTTACTCTGGTTGCAGTTGTTTCTCAACCTTTTTCATAAACCTAAGTTGCCAGTTCTGTATCCTGCACTTCACAACTTCCATCTTCAAGCCTGGCTTTTGTCCAGTCCCTGGTGAGGAGATTTGGTTTCTCATGTTTGGTGGAATTTTATTTACTTCATTTCATTCATCCATGGCTGTGTATTAGTAAAAAATGGAATGTTTTTGCAAGGTAGTTCTGGCTTTGGGTATCCCAGCTTTTTTTCATTCTACAATTACTGACATCTTTTGACTTTCTTATGTGGCATTTTGAGAAAGAGTCTTTGGTTTCTTTAATATATAAGGCAGCTCTATCCTATATTTTTTGTTTTTTTAGTTACCACAGCATCTTTCTTTCTCTTTTCCTTGCCATTTTGATTCGTTTAATTTTTGTTTATATATATGATGGCAGCCTGTGAGTCCAGTACTTTTAGATTCAGATATTAACATGATACTCCATTTCCTTATTTTCCCTCTGTTTGAGCCCACTGCTCTGTGCTCTTTGTTTCACCTTTCCCTTGAGGCATATTTCTTTCTTTTTTTGGCCTATGGGTGACATTGCTCATATTTGTTTGGTATCAACATTTCTTGCCTCTCCTTAATCTGGGTCATTCTTTCCTTCTCAAGACTTTGGTGGCTCATGAGGATAACTTTCTTCTTTTAGCCCATTTTTCTTCTCTCCATTTTTTGTCCCTGCCCCTTGTTCTGATTGAGTTAGATATCTATGCCCAGTGCATGCTCTTCATCGTTATGTTGTCTACGTGGCTTCTTTTAGGACTTCCCATTCCTGTCTCTATCCCGTGGCAACCCTCTTCCTTTCTGGAGCCTTCGCCTTTTACCTTTAACAATTGAGTTTCTCATTTAGTCCAGTTAATTTACTCTTTTTTGCCCCTTTCTGAATGTGCTTTGTTCCATGTTACCTCTCATAATATATGACACCTCACCTTTTCTTTTGCTTTTTATCTTTGTCATCCTTTGGAACGAATTTTGAAATCAGGCACATGGACCACCTCTCATATGTTCATCTCATGTTACTTACATCATGTTGCATTTTCTGTTTCCTCAAGGTATTACATTTCAGACTTAAGTGTGAATGTAATAATAGTTATTAATGCATTCTTTTCTCCCAGGAGCTCTTGTTTCAAATTTCTTTTCCTGGATTCCACTCTGTAGCAAGTGGTACCTGGCCAGGTGTTATTTATGTACATAAACAAATCCACACTGTATGCTATATTGATTTGCATACACTTTTCATGGCTTCACACATTAATCTTCAAGATGGGGTGTTTCACAAGATTGCTAGGTGGTCTATAACTTTGTGATATTTGCTTCATTAATGGGCCCTTCTTGAACCATACCATCCATGGAGGACATGGATAAAGCCATTTATCTATTGAATAAGTTTGTATGGTCTGCTTTTCAAAATAAGGTTTCATGATCACTCATTGCATTATTTCTGTTATTTCAGTGAAGTATGAAAGTCCTTACCATTTGACAGTTTCACGCTGCTGAGATGGTTGACTGTAGAGGCATTGGCAACCTGTTTGAATTGGTATCAGATAGATGGTTATAACCATTTAGTTTAGGGTAGGGCAGTGGTGTTCTGCTGGTGCAGAAGACATACCATCCTGAAGTTTGTGTGACAAATATTATGGAATGAGATGTCTCAATGCAATTCACCTTTTCAACTGGGTTTTCTTATCCTACCCTCATACAGATGTGGATACCTCTTGGGCTGGTTTTGGATATAGAGTGAACCAATCACCTTAAGTTCTCACACACGTTTGGAATTGTGCATCTCTTTCCATTGATTCTTTTTTTTTGTCATTGTATCATAGATAATATATGTGAGATATTTCCATTTCTTACTTAGGCACTTCCTTGTTCTCTCTTGCAACAGGGTGTTATTGACTTTTGGATGTTTCAGACCAATTTTGTTGTTGCTGGAATGGATTGCATATGATGAACTTCCTTCAAATACTGGATGTAACATTCTCAGATATGCTTCAATACTAATCCTGTGTTGTTCTCTGGAGTCATTATTTTCCTCACATCCCTGATTTAGGGCTTGAAGTGAAGCCAATATCCTTAAGTGGATATCTGTACCCAGTAAAGATTTTTTGGAGTTGACTTACTGAATATGGTCTGCCATTTCCTAGCCATTCTACACCATGGGATGCATTTTCCATTACCCACTTTACTTCTTTAGATTTGAATTTCCATATGTTTTCAGTTGGGATCACATTCCTGATTTATTCTCTACTAGTCAAATGTGCACTTTTCCTCTTCCATCATGTTTGTTCCTAGTTGGTCATGGTGAGGATATACCTGGTTCAGAAGTGGTGTGCTATCATTATCATTCAATCATTTGATCCGTTTCTCTCATCTACAGAAGCATCCTTTAGATGCTTTGGGAGGTGTGTCTGCTTTTCCCTTGCACTGGACCCTCTTCCTTTTCAATTTGGGATTCTAGCTGGTAAGTACCTTATTGGGAGTTATAATTTTCCAATACTGAAAATATATTTCCAGTAGGTACTTATACTTCCCACCCTCCTCCCCACAGTCTTTTGTTGCTTATATCTTCTGCCAAACATCAAAGTGATGGTTTGGTAGTTACATGCATCGTGTAGTACTGCTAGATGGTTTACATAAGGGTCAAATTAGAATACTTGATTCCGGTAGAGGGAAGGGTGCAGAAGACTCATGGTATGCATTATAAAACGTTTCCTTGTGGAGGAAAGCACAAAAATGATTGTGCTTGTACTCTTAGAAAGCTGTATTAAATTTACTATTCCAATTTAGAATTCTGTAATAAAGAAACTATGCTTGAAAATCACACTTGAATTTTACTGGATATCTCAGATACTGAAGTACAGTTAATTTTCTTTAATTAATTTCCTAGTTATGAACATTTGGGTTTGATTCAGTGTTAACCTTATAGAAGTTGCTAACAATGTGTATGAGAAACCTAACTTTAATCAATTCAATGGGATATAACAGTTTTCATCTTTGTAAATGTAAAAAGTAAGGAATAACTGGACAGTGTCTGGACAATTTTGTTCAGGCTTCCACTAATTTTGAGTTATATTAATAATACCTCTTTGTTCAACTTCTTACATCAAATAATTAATGCTACACATAGTTGTCCTGAATTTGCTGTTTTATATAGTTGCCCCCCAGTGGCTCAGCGGTATGTCTGCGGACTTACACGCTAAAATCCGGGTTTCGATACCCGTGGTGGGCAGAGCACAGATAGCCCATTGTGTAGCTTTGTGCTTAATTAAAAAAACAACAAAAAACTTATATAGTTTAACAGATTATGACCAGTGACCACTTCAACATATTTATCATTTAATCATTAAAGTATTTTTTATTCTTCCACTTCTTTTATTTGTCTGCTGTGTTAAACTTCACTTAATTTAAATTATACTTTGTTCAAAATGTCTGCGATAGAGCCACTTGTCCAAATTCAAAAGGCTAATGAAAAAAAATATCTGGTTTATTAGTTAAACAAAATTAATGTGTAAATTCTATTGTTTTAATTTTTAGGCTCTATCAGCTCTTCTAGCAGATGATAATAAATTTGGTTTTATTGTCATGGATGGTAATGGTGCTCTCTTTGGAACTCTTCAAGGAAACACACGAGATGTTCTCCATAAATTCACTGTTGACCTGCCTAAAAAGCATGGTAGGTTGTTGAGATCAAATTTTTTTAAATTACAATTTATAAATTAGCTATAACAAGAGTGTGTGTATAAACACTTTTGTATCTTAAAACCCTTGGAGATATTTTGATGAAATTCTCATGTGCAGAAAAATATTCAACTAGGAAAAGAGAAGAGAAATAAACAATGAAGCAATATTTCATCATCTAGTTGTAGAAATGAAACAATAACAAAGTTTTTGGAATTAAGATGTAAAATTATTAACCAATTGTACATTCCTTGAGGTAGATTTGAACTACCTCATGTGTATGTGTAGTATAGTTAGTATTAACTTTCAATCAGAGCAATGTGTATATGTAAAGCAAACTTAAAAATCAACCTGACAATTCAATTAAATATACTTTTCTTACACTCCTACTTATAAATAATAGAATGCATTTTATTATCATTGAGATACACTTGCTATTAATGATAAAATCTTGAGAGGTTAAGTGAGGTGAGGAGACAGCTTAGTCCTAAATACAATCATTAACCCATTTGCAACAAGCTCAGTATAATATACATGAGATTATCTACATATTTGCACATGCTAAGTGTTTGTAGTATAACTTTTGATACTACATGTATATTTTCTTAAAAAATTGATGGAAGTTTAGTAAAAATTACAGTTTTTTATACATAAAAAAATCAGATTTTTTAAATGAATATTATTACTAAAGATTTATTTATAAAAATATCAAGACTATTTCATTACTGCTCTGAGTGTAAAGTGATTACATGTTGGGATTAAAAAAAAACTATTCTTCATTCCTAAAATCTCAAATGTTATTTGTGTAATCTCAAAAAACCTACATCACAACAAAATTAGAAAATAAATGTAAATTATTATTTTTTTGTGCAAAAATGACAACATATTATAACACAAAAATACAAATGTTTAGTCTAAGTAGCTTAAGTCTCGTAAAGCTACATATTCACAATTTCTTATTATATTGAATTCCAGTTATACCTAGCTAACATTACATAGCTTGCATTGATGCAGTGCATTGCACTGATGTTATGTATCCAGTAATGTAATATTGACATTTTGTCTTCCCTGTTATGGCTGTGTTTTTGTGGACTAGTATTTTGTAATGTACAGTCACATTTCAGTTATTATATGTTACATATATAGCTGATTAATATTTAGAAATCAATTATGAAACTTATTTTTCTTAAAATACAGAATAATAAATGAAGTTGTAAAGCAAATAATTATCCATTCTAGCTTCAGCTTTTGTGTTTGGTTGCTTGCTTTGGTTCATGAGCCTTTTAAATGTCACATGTTGAAGATATTAAATAAAATTATTTTTGACATTTCACATATACAGTTGAATAAGCAATAACCAAAATATTATAAATAACTGTACTGACACCATAAAATTCCATTATTATAATTTATTAAGCTAAGTAACTGTGATGCATTTATGTTTAAAAAAATATGAAACTTTGAGCAGACTAAATACATAACCTGCCTTTTTGAAATTTTGGCTCAAAAGAACATGGTAGCCTTTTCACAGATTGAAATGACTGAGAAAACCCCTCTGGACATTTAAAGTTGTTGATTGTTTATTTATGTGCCATATATTGGGGTAAATATATACAAGGGACTGTTTATATAAGTAAAAAAGGTGTATGAGGCCACTGTGTTTGATTCAGTACATAAGTCATTCTCAGCAAAATAAAAAGATACAAGGTTCTTATTTTATATTCCAGCTTGCTAATATTGCTAATTTGAGTTTATAATTTGTACAAATCTATAAATTTGGTATTTTGACAAAACAAACATCTAATTTTAAATGGTACTGCATTCAACATACCATGTGACTCACTAAAATCTAAATTTAAGTGTGTTCTTGTAACAAGTACTTTTAAATTAAGAAATTAACTCATATATAATATTAAAGTTTGAACTGCAATCTACAATTTGACTCCAAACTTACTGACAAATTTATAAAATACTAGTTTAATAAAATTTTGAATGCAGGTTAACAAATGAGGTAATATGGCTTTTGACCCCTGATCCATCAAAAAAGGGTTAATCTACCAGTGAAAAACAATCTTTATAATAAAAGTATAATAATAATAAATAAAATTAAAAAGTAACAACATTTGACACATTAACCTCACTGTCAGAGGTATCCTTTACTTTGCAGGACACAAGGTTTCAGTGTCTTCATTCGAAATTTTGTTAAACTACTTTTTGTTTATGTTATATCAATTAGAATAGCATAACATTTTAGCTAATAATCCATATTTCCATAGTATATAAGTTTTAAGTTCTCAATTTTTCAAGGCAATAGTTAAAAAAAAATTTTGAACTTCCCCTAGTGTGACATGTGACACATTTTTGTTCAGCATCTCATCTTACCTCTTTTATTGATCCTCCTTAAAAAGTACAAAATTAACTGTAAATTACTTTCTTTATAATTGTCATTGCTTAGACAATTCATATTTTTTATATACTTTAAGTTTGGTTCAGAGCAATTGAATAGAAAATCAGATCCCTCCTGCTACACCTCCCTCTCACATTCTGTCTTTCATAATTCTTACACAGAATGGCTAAATTCATTGTTTATTTCCTTGCATCCCACTTACCTTGAGTTACCTCATGATGTGGATTCCTGTATGTGGTGAGAGGACCTACCAGAGAAGGTTCTGTGTGGTACTTTCATTTTACCTCCTCTGGAATCTGAACATCCACCTGCATGGTTGCTGTGCATGGTGACCCATCTCTAAAACCATTTCCATGCACTTTTGTCACTAACGGAGTATTCACCCTGATCCTGAACTCTGTATCAGTGAAGTTGTGCTGCCTGTGGTGCTTGACACAAAGTTCTTGGGGCTTATCTTTGACTAATAAGCTGACTTTTTTACTGCCCATTAAGCAGCTATGAGATAAATGTACAAGAGCACTGAACATCTTCCATGTCTTCTCTTCCACCACTTGGGGAGTAGATAGATGTTCTATGCTAAAAATATATCATGCTCTTACTTAGTCAAAACTAGACTATGGGTCACTGGTCTGTGGCCTTGCTAGGACTTTAGTCAAGAAGATGCTGGTCCCCATTCATCATCAGAACTTTGGCTCTGCATCAGGGCTTTCTGCACTTCCCCAGTCCACAGTATCATGAACCTCCTCTACACCTCTGCCATTTGCAACTGTCATTACTTTATGCTTCAAAACTTTGTTCCTTACCAAATCATCCCACCTTGGGTTGTGTGTTTTTTTCTCAGTGGGCCTTGCTTTTTCAGAACAGACAATCTGGCATTTCTATCCAGGCACAGTTGGATGAATTGGGTCTGTCCTTGGATGACATTGCTGTATCCACCGGTCAGCTCATCCCACCGTGGCTTATTGCAATCCCCAAATGTATCTTTAAGTCATCTGAGAAAAGCTTATACTCCCTATTGGAAGTACTGTTTGTTATTTGCTCAACATCTTTTGTACCATCCTTTCACCTTTTTTATACAGATGGTTTGAAATCAGGTGACTCTGTGGGCTCTACCATTGTTTGTTGTGGTTTGGTGGTTCTGCATAGAATCTGCTCTACAGTTTCTCTGTTCACTGCTGAACTGTTTGTCATTTCTTTTGCCCTGGATCACATAGAAGCTAAGCAGTACTCAAATTTCCCTGGAATTGTTTCACATCAGTTCTTACCCTGTTTTTGCCGATATTCAAAATTCACTGGCCCATTTTTCTTTAACATCTACTTCTGTGCAGTTTTTCTGGATACCAGGCTATGTTGATGTTTGCAGGAATGGATTTGCTGGCACTGCATCTAAATCTCTGCTCTGGAACTATCACTACTGTAACTGTTCCATACGTGGACTATGGTCTTGTGGTCAAGGCTCAGCTCTGTGCCAGTTGGCAGTCGACTTGGAGTGAGTAACATGAAAACAAGTTTTTGCCAAATAAATCCCTCTATTGGACTTCAGCCATCTTGATTCTGTAAGGATCAGAAAGAGGATGTTGTTCTAACTAGACTCCGTATTGGTCACAGTTCTTCAACTCATTATTTTCTTTTATCTGAGACTGATACACCAATGTATTGTCTGTGTAACACTCAGTTCACAATAAATCACATTTTACTGTCTTGCCTTCATTATGACTCTCAATGATGGCACCATTTTAAACATGTTTTGTTTCAAAGTTTATGCATCATGGTAGTCAGTTTCATTTGTAGTGGTGATACTCTTTTTAGTTTTTTAGAGGTAATTAATCTTTTCAATTCTATTTAAATTTTAAATTATAAAGTAGACCTTTTTTTTAATATAATTCTCTTTTAAGAATTAAAGCACATTTTTTTCAATTTGAAATTATAAAATGGCCATAACATCAAATAACTTGAAACCAGGACAGGAAGGGCCAAATTTCAGGAGACGTATGCTGATTTTTGAACTTACCCATTAGTCATCCTGGCAAGTTATGATAATTAAAATTATGTTTCAGAAAGTCTTTTACAACTTCTGTTACTGTAGTTTTTCTCTTACTGCTGTAAACTGGATGTAAAAAATTAGATTTAATGCTATTTATGTTTTTATTTCAAAAATTAAACTTTGTTAAGTTTTACCTTGGTTTCTTTTTAAGAATTTTACTTTAACTTTTTTACTGGATGTTTGGTACAGATAGCCTAGTTACTTTGCACCATAAAACACCAAACCAACCAATCAACCACTCAGCTTTCTTCTGAGCAGAAAGTATACCATTGTTGAAACTATATGCAGTCTCTCCCATATCTATTTTAGTTGATCCATTGCCATCAAGTGTCACACTCCATAGGCTTTGCCTGTGGGTGTTTTACAAAGGAAGTTTATCTAGGTTTTATATTTGCATTGGATCCTCCATCATTCCACTGCAAGATTCTCATTATTTTGTGTATAAAGGTGAAGTATTACCTTGGAAATTAACATTTTCTTATATTTTTGATAAATAACTCCCATTTTTCCCCACTTCCAGAGTACTTTTTTGTCCTGTCTGACAAGAAAGTTAATCTGGGTGAATGTACTTAGGGAGAGTTATTGAGTATGAAGATTTTTGCCTTCCTATTAGTGGATGGCTATTGTCATGTTATGATGAGACCATGCACTTGCACAGTTCATATTAAATGTAATTTTTAGGTGGTAGTTAGCTCAAGGTTATTTGGAATGAAAATGTATAGACAGCTGTACAGGGGATCAAGTTATTATTTGAATAGAGGTCAGTATGTATCAGAGATACGTTTTTAAGTAAGAAAACTTGTAACATTAGCATATCAATTAAACTTGTTTGAGTATTGTTTTAAGATACCTTAATCTAGTTGTTATATATTGTAATTACATGAAAATATTTGTGTTGTGGAACATTTTGTAATATGCTGGAAATGTTTACAGAAATATGTATGTGCAAGCAGTGTTGAGCATATTATCCTTTATGAACCACATACAATAATATTTCACTGAACTGTATTACATTATTATAAAGTTTATGTAGAATCATTGCTTTAGTATGATATCTTTAATAAAAATAGAAGCTGAAAGTTATATTCAGTTATGTTGATAAGCAAGTATTAGCTGAATTATAACTAATTTATTGCAAGTTTTAAGCTAAAAATATCAGCCAATTCACTTTTTTGTTTTATTATTTCTTTACTTTAGGCCGTGGTGGACAGTCAGCACTTCGATTTGCTAGATTAAGAATGGAAAAAAGACACAACTATGTACGAAAAGTAGCCGAAGTAGCAACACAGTTGTTCATCACAAATGATAAACCTAATATTGCAGGCCTAATTCTAGCAGGATCAGCTGACTTTAAAACAGAACTCAGTCAATCTGACATGTTTGATCCTGTGAGTTATTTATTACTAGATATATTTCATTGAAAGTTTTATTTCATCCTTCTCTTGTAACTTATGCAAGAGATAGATGCTGTTTTTTATACTTGCAGTATTTTTCCATCAGTAACCAAGGGGTGTAATCTTGTAATTATTTTGTTGTTAGTGAAAAGTGTCTTAACCCAGTCACAAGTGGTCAAGGGTTAAAGGCCATGTCATTGCATTTGTTGACTTGGATTCAAAATTTTATTGAACTACTATTTTGTGAACTTATGTCAACAAGTTTGATATGAAATTCATGTTTTATATTATATATGAATTAATTTCTTAATTTAGGAGTAAATATTAAAAGAACATATCTACATAAAATTTTTTGTCAACCCAAACAAGTCATTTATATATATATATATATAATTTTTTGTGTCATATGTTGAATACAGCATTTGTTCAAATTGTGTTTGTGATGTTCAAATATGAGGTCTATAGTTTCATTAGAATTAGGAATTCAAATTGCCACTATTTATAAGATAAGATATGAAATAAGAACATCCTGTGTTTTCTATTTGTTGAGATATTGTTTGTTTACTGAATTAAACACAGAGGTCTCACTCACTTTTTTACACGTGTATACATAATGTGAATAACCAGTTGAAGGCTCAGAATGAACCCTTAGTGACTAGAAAGCCACCACATTCATTTGAATCAAGATTTCATATATGTTAGGTCGGTTGTGTTTTTATTCTGCTAGAAATTACATATTTTTAAGATAAAATGCAAATTAGTTGTTAAGCTTGATAAATTGTAGTAGCATTCTATGGTATTGATATAGTTATTCGTGATTTTTTGTTTATTTCAATTGTAAATATAAAACATTTAAAAAAATTGTCGTTTCACATCCTCCACATTCAATATTTGAAAAAACTTGGCAACCCACGGTAAACAGCAAATAAGTACAAAAGTTATAACTAGAACGTAAAATTGTTTGCTATATGATTTATTTACTGTTCAATGTTTTATGATAAATAAGTTTAAAAACTTGCATATAAATAGTAATAATTTATATACAAATATAATGTAACTGAAATGTGACTGTATTTTACTAAGTGCTAGTCTGCTGGAGCACAGACAAGACAGATCACATTGTAAAGATTAAGGATCAGTTTTATATATGTCAGTGCATCTTTTGTAACATTAGCCAGGCACGGCTGAAACTTCAGTATATACATATATAAAAATTGTGTTTTCTTGTTATAGTTTGTATTCGTTCTTGAATATAAGTATAAAATATAAAGTTTTACTAAAAACAAATATTTGAAATGCCTTTAGGAGGTTTATAAATTACATAAATAATATTTGAGATTTTTTGCGATAAAGAATAGTATTTTAATCGTGAAATGAAAATCATTTCATAGTCAGACTAGTAATGAAACAGGCTCGGTAGTTTCACAAAAAAATCTGTAGTTTAAATTCTTTATTATATTATCTGATTTTCTTGTGTACAAAATACTTGCAGTCATTACTAAAAGTCTACCAAAATTTGTGAAAGTATACATACTATTGTACCCTGCCTATCATGAAAGGGTTAATCACTCATAAGTAATGCGTATATGAAGTTAAGATAATCTGGTAAATTGTTATAGTTGTTGTCCAAAAACAGATATGTGTTTAGGGATTTGATTCATGTGCACCATAGTCACTTGAAAAGAGTGAAGGTTAATCTGGATTGTATTAATTTTCTTTTAAAATAATATATATTATTGAATTAACATTGTTTCATGACATTTTTGCATTTTGAAAGGTGAGATAGGTTTATGTTTTAAGTAATGTTATCAATAATGTTAAGATGTTCACAAATTTGGTGAAACATTTTATAATTACTTAATTATCAGTAAAGGTGTTCAGTTATAAAATGCAGAGTGAACCTTGAAACTTAATCATACTATTTATTCTTCAGTGTAAATTGCTATGTTAAATATTCTGTGCCACAAGTAAAAAATAAAATAAAAAATGAAATATTTTTGTTTGATTTAATGTTGAAAAACATTAACATTTCTTTGCACAGAGACTTCAAGCAAAGGTTTTAAAGCTTGTGGATGTATCCTATGGAGGAGAAAATGGATTTAACCAGGCTATTGAACTTTCTGCAGAAGTACTTGCCAATGTAAAATTTATTCAGGAGAAAAAACTAATTGGTAAACCTTACTAATATTGTTATCATAATATTTAGATGTAAAATTCTTTAAATAGACCAGTTTACTTTTCCTTTTCACTCAGATTTATGGAACTATGTTTTTACAAAGTCACCATATTAAACTAAACATTTTGTTATGAACATTACTACCAGTAATTTGGTTAAATATTCGTCTTGTTTATTGTGTGTTTATTTTGAAAATTGAAGTAATTTGGCCCAGTATGGAAGTACAGATATCTTTATATGCAAGTAACACATACTGTGTAACAACCATCACATAGAAATGTAATAGTGTACATATAGCCTAAAAATTAGTTTTAATGGTATAAAAATATTCAGAATGGATAGCCTGATATTCCTTAGGACTTTTAGTTTCTCAGTTTGATATTTTATTCAATGCAGTTAAACTATTCTGCATTCATTAAGTACATTACTAATTCAGTACTTTGTGCTCTAATTTTCCAATAATGAAATTAAACTTTTCACATTTTACTATAATGACAAGCAATAGCAGCTGATTTAATTCTTTATGAGTTTTAATTGAGATTAAGACAATACATATACTTATCTAGGTTTACTTTAATTACTCCTTTTAAGGAAAACAAAAAAACACCACACATCAGAGCAAATATTTATTTGCTATCACAAAAAAACAAAACAGCTTTTAGCATGCAAGACTATTGTATTATGTTAATTTATTTTAATACTGTATAAACTTTCAAGGTTTTCCTTGTACTTTGATTATAATATGTCTAATAATAAATATAAATGTTTGGTTCTATGCCATTAACACTAAGAATGCAATTTACTGTTTGTATGATATCAGTGTAAAATCATTTACTCTTAGTTGTGTTTCATTTAGACAGGGTACAAGTAATCTTGCCATGTTCACTATTTGTCAAGTTATACTCTTTTGATATAACATGAAATAATACTAATATTAAAGCACATGGTTGGAAGACTAAGATACATAAAGCATGTGTTTAATCCAAACCATAGGCCAAACACTAGAATAAATATTTTTATCAGTAAAATTCCAAGAAGATCATTAAGTCATTTTTGTTCTTTAAAAAAATGAATAATTTTCATAAAAGAGATGTTATAGATCCAATTCTTTTGAGTGGAAAAGGTGGCTTATAAAGTATGCCTTTTGTTTGTGTGCATAAGTGACATCTTTTAACACTTCTATTTTTAGCTTTTATTTTGGATTTTTTTTCATTGCTGGCTGTTAAAGTTTGAAATACATTACCTTCATAATAAAAATTTTTGTTTCATCAGTTGTGTGATGTTTCAACTTTTGTCATAAACTCATAATTTTTATAGATTACCTTGAAAAACTGCTGTTTTTACTTTATACATATAGTTTTCTGTTCTTGTTTTTAGGGCGGTATTTTGATGAAATATCTCAAGACACGGGAAAGTACTGCTTTGGTGTTGAAGATACACTTAAAGCCCTTGAAATGGGATCTGTTGAAATATTGATATGTTGGGAAAACTTAGAAATTAATCGATTTGTTCTGAAAAATCATGCATCTGAGGGTAAGTCATAAGATACCTTGTGTTTGTTATTGTTTAGGTTAATAATTGTCAAAGGTTTAGTCATTATCAATATCAGTGTTTTTTTATCTTCTTTTGTTAACAAAATTATTTTGAAGCTTGAAGCTTTAAATCAAATTTAAGTATTTTCTTTATATTATACACTATCATATATTTCCATCTTTTTAAAATAATTGTATTGTTGATCAGAGAGAAGTTGTGTATAATTTTTATTTTCTCTTTTTTTTCAGAGGAGAAGATACTTCATTTGACACCAGAACAGGAGAAAGATAAAACACATTTTGTTGATAAAGAAGTAAGATTTTTGCTTTTGGTTATAGAAATTTCAGTTCTCTACAGCTTGATACTGGAATTTGTTTAAACTTGTTTTGTAAGGTGAATTTCATTACCTTGTTTGAAAAGTATAGTGTGGGATTCCAAGATGGATGCATTTTTATAAAAAAAAAAAAAGAAAAAAAAAGTATATTTTGTTACCTAACTTATGAACATTTTCATTTGTATTGTTGGTTTAGGCTGTTATTTGTCAGTTATTCTTTCAAATTATATATTTATCGTATGGTATACAGTGACTTGAAAATGCAACCTACCAGATTTACTGCCTCCTTTTTTTATTTATGATTCCCACATGACAGTGACATGTCACATGAGCAGTGACTTATTCCATAAATAATAGTTAAAGTAACTATAGAAGTTTCAGTCTATGATAATGTTAGCCACTTTTCCTTGTTGATGTGGAATGGGATTTTAAATAAAACTGATGTAATAACTTGTTTTTATTTACTTTTACAGACTGGTGTTGAATTAGAGTTGGTTGATTCCATACCCTTGCTTGAATGGCTAGCCAACAATTACAAATCTTTTGGTAATATTTATAAATAATAATAAATTAGAAATATTAGTGGTTTATAATGTACTAATCAAATTATGCTGGAAAAATATAATTTTTCTAATTTTTCATTTAACATTAATGGAAAGAGGAAATTTTAACAATTGCTTTGAACTGTTACTAAGATGGATAAAGGTTTGTATTATTGTGAAGTTAATGTGTATTCTATTTTTCAGTGAGCTTTTTTTTAATCTGATCACAATTGATAAAGAAGTTGTAAATTGCAAATTATTTAGATGATTATTTTGTTTATTGTGGCGTATACCTTATATTTGAAGACCCTAAAATTTAAGAATAAATTCAATGTATTATTGTCCTAAAGTGTACAATTATAAGTACGTTATCATTTTAAAAGCTGGTAATAATTACAACAGTGACAAATTAAGTGTAGCATGACTGTGATAAGAATGTTATACAGGATTTGTTTTCATGATTGTTCTGTACAAAAAAGATTTTTCTTTCACACCTGTATAGGAATTTCTTTAAATATGATTTATTATTTTATTCTTCTTAATGATTTAGGTACCACTTTGGAAATCATTACAGACAGATCTCAGGAAGGATCACAATTTGTCAAAGGATTTGGTGGAATTGGAGGTTAGATTTTTTGTTTTTAATAATTAAAATGGTAATGTAGATTGTAATGGATTTCTCATTAACATGAAGCAATTTTTAGAGCACTGTTCTGAGGAATTCTCTTTCCAGGATGTCAATTAATATTTTAAATACTTTATTGCATGTTGCAAAGTATTAATTCAATTGAACTTGCACAGATTAAGTGTAAAGAACAAATTTGCCATCCCCCTCTACTTGAAGAAGTAACTGAGACTTACAGTGAGGCTTATCGATAGGATGTGTGAGTAAAAACCTATTTAGTATTATTGTAATTGCTGAAAATCATTTTTGTACATTTTTTTCTTCATTTTTTTATGGTCTAAGAAAATTACTGACATTTATGAGTAAAAAGTAAGGATATATGTATGTATTTATAAGTGCTTACATACTTGGTATATCTCTACTCTTAAATTGCAATCACTCGAGAAGAATAACGCCAAATGCCTACCAGATTTATTAGGTTAGCACAGACTTTGAACAGATGGATATCATAATTATTTTCTCTAACTTGTATTACTTTAGACAATTTTTGTTACAGGTACTGTGCTATAAACAAGCTGATAAATTCTCTTCCACTGTATTCTCTGAGTCAGATTTACAGTAAATGCTGCGAGAAGTGTTTGGTAATTGCACAGTATAGGTTCATTTGCTCTAGACCATGCTGTATTATGGTGTCATATAAACAGTCCAATGGCAGGAGGGACAATTCATTGTTTTATGATTGACAATTTTTGTTACAGCTACTGTGCTATAAACAAGCTGATAAATTCTCTTCCACTGTATTCTCTGAGTCAAATTTACAGTAAATGCTGCAAGAAGTGTTTGGTAATTGCACAGTATAGGTTCATTTGCTCTAGACCATGCTGTATTATGGAAACTGATAATCATGTGGTCAGTGTAATCTACTGAGGTGATAACAACATTGTTAATGATAATGAACAAGAACTGGTAATGGATAATGTTTTTTAAGTTTAATTAGGAATATTTAAGCATTGATATGTATCAATTTTCCATAGTGCTGATTTGATTGCTTGTTTACAATCATTGCACTTTATAGTACTAGAACAAATGACAAACTTTTAGTGATGTCTATTTAAGTTATGTTCAGTTAAGTTTAGTATAACTTGGATAGGCATCAGATGTTTACTAAAAGTGCTTATCCTTTACCATTTTGTAAGTTTTTTGGAGATAACTTAATTATTTATTGTTTTAAAAATAGTTTTCACCACTTAAGTGAAAATCCAGTCAGCATAATTAATTGAATGACTGTTAATGTTCTACATTAGGTAACTTGCTAATCAGTTTGTTACTTTTTAATTATAAATTGAAACATTTTGATGACAATTGAATAACCCTTCTATTATGGTTAGTATTTACAGTTGAAATGGTTATGTTTGCACTAAAAAGATGTGTTTATATGTATATATACACTTATGTATTCTTGGCTTGTTCTATGTTTGTTGGAAGAGTTCTTGGACTCTATACACATACACACATGACGTAACAGAGTCTATCCTTTATTCTTGGTTATTATCCTTCTGTGCAGAGTTAACTCTCACTTTGGGTAGATTAAAGTACATGTTGAGAACTTTTAGAAAGTTGCTCTCAAAATTTGAGTTAAAGATGTATTTGTCATTGTATATAAATAAACAAAATATAGTTAGTTAATGAAATCATAATAACGTAAGTTTAAATTTCTTAATTTTGTAAGGAAATATTTGTAAAGTTTTTCAGTCATCTCAGAATTCTTCTCTCTTTATATATCATTCCTTTGAGAAGTACAGAATTCGATGTAAATAACTCATTATAATATAAGAATTACTGAGGAAGATTATAATTTTTATAATATTCAATCTTATTTGTTTATTGAGTCATAAACTAGAAAATCAGATCCACTTTCCACACTCACCTGTCACATTCTATCTTTCAAAAGCTGGCAATAGTTCTCTCTGACATTTTATACTGTATTAGTTATAACTTATAGAGAGCCAACATTCTAACCTATCAAATTATATTATTTTGTTTTTAGTACAAAGTGTTTATTTTGCCTTCAGTTTGAAAGTTTCTCTCTTTGTTGTCATACCAACAAAGTTAAGGAAATATTTAAATGCTGTTATCTCATAGTTATAAAGCTGGATAAATTCTGATAGTTATAGTACATTGTTTGCATTGTGCGTGTTATTATTCTGTGTTATTAGCTGTTTTATGCAAGTAAATAATGTAGTATACTGGTGCTGTTAATACAACAAAGTTGGCTTCAATTCTATTGGCAATAGACAGCCAAAAGACAAAGGTGATAGATAAGTGATATTTTTCTTGTTTTTCAAGTATATTCTTTACTTATTATTATAAAAGTAACTGAAATGTAAAAATTAAAACTTTTTTAGAGTAGATTAGATGAGATAGTGAAAAAATAATTCTTCACTGGGTATGTTTGTGATCACATTGCATGTAATATGATTTTATATAGCAACATAAATTTATGTATAAACAGATTTATGCTTTTATGAGTTCAAACTATTTAGGATAAACAGTTGTAGTCTGGTGTTGCAATTGCAGTCATTTTGTAGAGTAAAAGGTAATTTAGATTTATTACCTCAACCACCAAAGTTAATGGAGATTGTTTTTATGCAAATGTGTGTGTGGTTTCAGCAAAGTTTCCTAAAATGGCTGTGTGGCTTTGGTGTGTGTGTGTGTGTATATGTATATATATATATTTAGGTCATGACCCAACTTAGAAGTGATTAGTTTTTGGTCACAACAAGGGAACTTCCCATCCAAAAAACATATCTTAGAGAAAATTGTCACTTCACTGTACCTTTTCTGTAATGAAAATGATTTTTTGGAACAATTTGGTAGGCTTCACAGTGTGTTTCTAAATAAAAGTTACTTGAATAATTTATTAAATAACATTTAAAGATGTATTTCAGAATGTCTGTTACTCTGTTTATGAGAAAGTGAGTGAAAGAGGAGTTTTATTGATGATGTATTTTCCAATAACTTTTTAGTTATCAATAATAAAATGTCTCGTTCATGAAACAGAAAAATAAAATGTGTACCCTTTACCTTTCTAATATTATGGTTTATACTTTTATTTGTCAGACCTATATATAGGTGATACTGGTTTTGCCTCTTGTAAAAAAAAAATATTTTTGCATTTTATCCTTATAATTTGTATCATTGATTTATGCATCTGTTTTTGTACAATGTTTTCTTTTCAGCTTTGATGGTTGAAAATCCATTTGAGTTATCATTCAGGTTTAGGATATGCTGGTTTTATTATTTCTTTCCTGCAGATGTAATTATTAACATAACCTTCTGTAATGTTTTTATATATGTACATATATGTGTAAGTTTTTTTTTATCTATTCCCAATCATTTATATTTAATAACTGAAGGACAAAACTAAACTTTAAAAATATGAACCTAAGATTTCTTTCTTATTGATATTCCAAAAACTATTGTTTTGAGGGATAGGTTTGATTCATAAGAAATAATGCTTGATTTTTAATTCACTATGAGTAATGCATGTTTCATAAATAGAAATCTTTGTAGCTTACTTTTAAATGAAGTACACTGTTATAGTTTTTCAGTTACAGCTGACACAAGGGGGCTTTAATTTTATTGATATTTTATGTTGCTTTTTTAAAATATGAGTAACAGCATATGTGTTCAGAATCTGCACATAATAAAGAATGTATAATGTAGCTTATGTGAAGTCAAATCTGTGGGATATAAACTTTTTAGAAAAAGTTATTGTTTTTTCTTTCACAGGATTACTTCGATATAGAGTAGATTTCCAAGTTTTAGATCTTACTGATGGTTTTGATGACTTTGACCTTGATGACCTGTAAGAAGATTATGGTCATGATTTTGTGAGCCAACCTGCTTTAGGATTCTAAAAACTACTCACAGTACCCCTACAGAATGAACTCTGACCCCTGTTTGATTAATGTATGCAACAGGTGGAGCCTTATTTTAACAGAAGAATGAGATGTATTCTCATGAGAAGTTTATTGCCTAGTTTCTGCATTGATTATGGATTTGTGATGTGTAGGACAAAAAACTTAAAATACTTCCATTTTTGACCAGAACTGAACACTGAAGTGTTTTGCTGGTTTTAGTTCAATAAACTGTTTAGTTTTAGTTATAAAACCATGGAAACTTCTGTCCTATATCTTCAGAGATAAGTAAGTATTACTTTTAAGCTATTAATTTTGGTATGAGCCTTTGTTGGTTATATTTACTGTTGACATGTTCCTGTAAAACCCTCCTGATTTTTAAAAGTTTTTTCTTATGTTTTATCCATATCAGGTGTTTATGAATTTTGAGTTCTGAATTTGTTTTCACTTAAGTCTTGCATCAATATCAGATGTTTCCATGAGCATTTCTTCAATGAGTTAAACTGTGTACTGTAATGGACTATCGAAGTTTTGATCAAAAGATATCTTGCAAAAAACTCTGTGGGATTACAAGTGAAAATGATGTAGAACTGAAAGTCCTTTGACCTGTTGTTAGTGATGTACTTTTTAAATTAGAATGTGTACTTTAGCACTCTCTTTTTATCTTTTAAGTAATCTTTTGGACAAAGGTGAAACATTTTAACCTTTATCTTACTAAGTTTAATGTGATCTTCCTTTTATAGTGCTACCTTTAGATATTACAGCTACAGAACTGTTCATGTTGCAAATCATCTTGTAGCTATAAAATCTAAAGAAAAATATTTAAAATAACTGAAAACGTCTTGTATGTTGTTTTTATGATAATTTCAGGTTGTTTTTCATTATTTATGTATATCTAAGGTTTTATAATTTCTTGACACAATTTCTTCAACTTTTTAAAAAAGGTTTTTTTAAGCAACTGAAAGAGATGCCACAGGTGGGTAGATTCATGGACAACTTCAGAGGGACTTATTTTTATGAATCATTATGAAATTGTGGTTTTATTTTATTCTTAAGGTATATTTACAGTTGTATGAACACAAAATCCTAAATACGGAAACATATCTGATAAACCACAATAATAGTATAAATAAAAATATTCCATTATCAAAATATTGAAATGATTAATCAAAAATTAAAATACATGCATGTCTATTACGTATATATATGTACCATCACTTGATATTATTGAGTACAGTGCATTTAAATTGTTATTAAGCTGTTTATGATTGTAAGTTCATAGTTCAAGATCAAGCACATGTGATTACAGTGTAACAAATATATTACTGCTTTATCCATATTTGCTGTTTTGTAATAATGGGTTTGCATCAGAGCTAATCTTATTTAGATGCTCTTGGATATGGAAGCTCCCCTTAGGATTAGGACACCATTCTTATTTTCAAATATTACAGATATAGAACAGATTATTGACAAAAGCATGAATATTTTAAAATTCAAAACTGAGTAACATTGCTTGATTTCTGTTGCATGCTTTTAAGTTTATTTTTCATGGACTAAAAGTGAAATTTCAATCTCATGGACTCTTCTTTTATAAATTTTGTAGATGGTATTTTACCTCTTTATTACTTAGTGATATCCACTTTTCTGCTACAGTGCTAGTAATTTTATACATTTTGAAGAAAGTGTAGAAAATTGGTCAGCTAAATTATAATGTGGTCTGTAAAAGATATGGCTGTGTTTTGTAAACAGTTGTCTAGTATTCAGTAGGAGAGAAAGCTGTAGAATTACCTCTTGAACGTTTGCCTGCCACATAATATAAGCTGGTTCATAACAGTGCACATCTACTATAATAAACACATAATATATGTCAAGAAAATGTGTAAGTACAAGTATAAAAAGCAACAAACATAGTAATAAGTGTATGAGTAATCTGATAAATTGGGATTAATTTGCCAAGTGATGAACAGAGACTAAACGTTCATTAAAATCATTTACATACATTATATTGTCAATTTTGTGTTATTTACACTCTTATCAAAGATTGGTTATTTTAGATTTATGCTATAAATATTTTCCTTTAGCTTATTGCTCATCTTTTCAAGTTTTGTTTTAGTTTCTTCAACAACTTGTTTTGTACTTTAACATTTTAAAAATTCCATGATTTTTAGTTTTATCCACTTTTTCATCATGATCATCTACAGCTGTATTCCTTTTTTTTTCTAAGCTTGAAGATTGTTTATATCAAGGTTGATGCTCTTCCTCTTAAAATCAGCTTTGCTTCCCATATGATGTCTTTTGTTGTTACTCCAGATATACCTTGTATGTTGTTGAGTGTGAAGTGATGTGGATTTTACCTATGGGTTGGATGTAGTCATTGTGCTCTCTCTTATTTTTAACTGCCACTTCTTTATACAAGGAGAAGCCTAATTTAATCTTTGCAATGACTATATGTTAAAATTAATACAAAACTCACTGTATTTTCTAAGTTGTGCAAAATTATTCTTATTTTCCTAAATTTTTATATTGTCCTGTATCTTCTTCACACTGAAACCTGTATTTATTCACTTTCAATAGGACACAGAAGAATTGTTTTTGAGCTGTTCTGTAGCATTTTCGTACTCCAGGTTTGATGTATCAAAACAGCCTGATCTCAAAGATGTCATTTCTATAAAGTTATCTATCATTTTTGGAAAAAATTATTTTGCATCAATGTTGAATTCGATAATTTCTGTATCATTTTATTTGGCTACAAAGCCTACATCATTGCCAATGTAGGTTTTGTAGTTTCATTTCTTGGTGATATTTATTTGAATAAGTTTTACTTGTTTTGCAGCTGTCTTCAAAATATCATCTTTGATAAAGTTGCCCAGAACTTTATGGATAAATTAAGTCTTGTGATATGAAAGATACAATGGATTTATCTGCCTGATCTGCTGTTAGGAATGGCTTCAGCTTCATTGCAGCTAAACACAGTTGTGGTTCTGGACAGTTAGTAACATTAAATTACTTTGTCTCTGAGTCTGCTGTATTTTTACATTAGAAATGTACAATTTCACATTGTTCAGTATATAAAGACTTTAAGAAAAAATAATGTTCTCCAGCCATCTTTGTTTAACAAACTTTGGTATATGTTTGTTTCTTTTACCCTATTTTTGGAGTCATTCCTGTGGGAAGAGTGTTTTTAACAAGGTAGATAAGGACGTGAGAGGGCCATTTGCAGCCCATCCATGTAGAAACTGTTATGTGAAATGCACTGTGTACATTTTATAGTTATTTTATTATAACTATTGTTTAAAAAGATGGTGCCATAATGTGTCAAAAAGCATTAAGCTGACATTTGGATTATCCAGCTGTAGCAAGCTCTGAAATCCATTATGTCCCATATGATAAACTAAACTTTCAAGTAAGTTAGAGAATGACATGGCCCATAAACTCTTGATACCATAATAATGATCAAATTATTATTCTCCCAATGTTTTAAATAATGATCTGTTTTGCATGCAACCTTGTGCTTGTTCTTTAATCACAAAAGATTTCTGTACCCTTCTGTTTCATAAACATTTGTTTATTTCTACATAGTATCCTTGGCTAAATGGTATTAAGTGTGCACACATTCTCTTTTGAATGTGAGGCTCACTGCAATCTTGCTAATAGGAAAGTTCTTTAGAACAGTTTTTCATGTTCTTTCAGCTGACTTAAATAAAAAGTTACAGCTGGTAGCAGTAAAAATATACATTATTTTAGTCTTAGATGCTTATGTTTTTAAATTCATCAAATCTCATAAGATTAATACGTGATTTTTTTCTCAGCATGCTATGTGCCTGAATGGTTGTCAGCAATAAATTCAGAGAGGGCTTTTTTCTTCCCTTTTTTTTTTTAAAGTACTTTATTCCAGCTACATGTGATAAAAAAGCATCCCTTCTTCCATATTACCCTCATAGCTTGGAGCCAAGAGCATCAACCTGACATGGTCTGACCAAATTATAATACTTTCTATGTGCACAACCAAACAGATCAGCTCCTGGAAGGTTTTTATATCTGTGAAATATTGATAGGGTATCTTTTTTCCAAAACGTAGGAACATGCATGTCATATGTTACTGTAATATTCACCTGAAGCCTCAAGAGAATCAAGGTGTGTTTATAGCCACAATAACATCTTTGAATACAAATAACGAGTTTAATATAAAATAATACTGAAACAAGATCAAGCAACCATTGCAAACCTCCATCCCATTAATAAATGATTCAAAGTATTTTTAGTTAAGTTAGCAGAATAAACTGAAATTTGTGTACAACCTCACATAACCAATATCTGTTTTAAATATATTTCATTTGGCATGCAAAACAATTATAATACAACAAGAATTAACAGCAAATGCAAATCCTCACCTTTTTGAAAATACTTCAGACTGAAGTTAAGTGTGGAGATACATGAACTGAGTTGTACACATTAGCTTCAATAAGGAACATTTCCAAAAGTACAATGAGACATACATAATACTATTTATCAAGATGAATAGTCGTTGCAGTTTTTATCCATTTGTAGGTAATTAATAGGCTTCAAAAATCATATGAGTCACAAATTCTGGATCCATATATAATGATATGATGATAAGTTGTATTTCAGAACAAACTGTTAAATATATGATTTAAGCAGACAGCAAAAGTATGAACTCAGTTTAGGTACAGAAAATATATAAGGAACTTTGTCATTTGAAATGTTTTTGCAAATAAGATATAGTTCAGTTTTATGATTTATTCATCATCTGATTCAATGCTGTAAGTTGCTTTAAACTGAGCAACACACTTTGCTCTAGAATATTTCTCCATGTGCACTTGCATCTAATATAGCAAAATAATTACTTCTTGGCACATGAACAGTGACACTGATTATTCATCTCCTGTGGCCAGACAGGTAGGAAAGCTAGAATGGGAGTTAACTGGTCATCCTTCCTTGTCTATCCATGGTCATTGAGAAGAGTGAGTGTATGAGTTGGCAAAATGTGAATTCTTGTAATTTAGTGTAACAGGAACAGCTGTTTTGAGGTGTTGAATAAAGACATCTTTTGTCAAGCAGAGAAACTTTACAAGTGTTGTCTTGTTCGAGAGGAACTTACAGTTCAGATGCAGACATTTCTACACTGTTATTGTAGATAGTGATGAGCACAGATTTTTTTTGAGGTAATAACTTTTCAGTAATGGAAGATGAACTCCCTTCCTCAGCAGAGGTTTCAAGTGCATCAATCTTGAATTTTTTTACTTGCTGTTAGCTACCTATTCTTAGAGATGAAATACGGGAAAAGCTTCTGACTTTAACTGTGGATGAATGGGAGTGACTGAAATCTTGGTGGTCAAAAAGAATTGGTAATTTCAATTATTGGAAAATTACTGTCATGCCCAGTCTGGATTTGCAATTCATCAAGATCCTGTAAGAGTATTGATTCAGAATAAATGCAAAGTACACTGACATCAGTGACATTGCATGTCACACAGACAACCCCATGTCATTATAAACTATATATTATGTGAATAATAATTGTGATGTCTGCTTCCTTTTGTGTTGATTCTATGTCTGGTAAATTGTTTGGTCAGTAGTAAAGATTATGTTTCAACTGAAAAACCTCCACCCAAATAGAGATGCCTTGATCCCATGAATTGTTGTTCTCTTTCATGTAAGGTCCATCTTTTATACAAGATTCGAGTCACCTTGTTTTGTTATCTATAAATGTTACTATATTTGTCATACCATTTTGTTCACTTTGTATCCAACCAATCAGTACTCTCAACAACTGGTTGCAGTAACAGTGTACTTAGGTTGTGTCTTGCATGAATTGCCAGTTTCAGTTTATTTCATGTGGGTGGTTAAACATTGTACTTCCCTTTAATTTATTCTGCTTTGTATATAATACATTTTGTGCGGTTGATACTTATGGAACTTGGCTGCCTTCTGTTTTCCATTTGGAATGAAATGCCTCCATCCAATTCACACTTGTCATTTCTCTTCATTATCTGAAAATATATGCAAACAAACATATTTTATATGTCTTTACACATGTGCAATGTTTCAGTTGTGTCATTATGATGTAGATAATTAAAATTTTTAATTTTTTAAATATTTTTCAGTCAATGCATTTAAAACTTAACAAGTGAAAAAATTAACTTAACTAATATATTGCTGTCACATTTGGTGCATGTATGATAGACCTCTTGTCTCCTTGAGTTTTTGTTTTTTCAGAAGAGAGAGAGAAATTAAATTAATAAGTCTTTCAACATTGTTTTTAATGGTAGTAATGCACTAAATAATTTTTATTTAATAAGATAATGCAAACAAAGAACATAGAATTATAACATGCCAAAAAAAAGACAGACAATATCCCCTAACTATCACAATTTTTTTTATGTCTTTAGTGATTCAATGTGAATTGTTAAATGTTATCCATCTACACAATATCATTCCCATGGAAAAAAACACTTTTTTAGGAAACAACCTACAAATGTCTATACAGAAAACAATTTCAAATAGGCATAATTTTGCATGTGAAAACCTTGCCTGTCTGTTGGTTTTAACTAAAATAGTCATAAATGTAAGAGAGGAGTATGTGTTTAGACAAATCCTGAGAAAGAGGATATGGTAGGTGGGGATGGCAAGAGGGATCTGATGTTCTATTTAATGGTTTTGTAACCAAACAAGCTTGAAGGCTAATAAAAATTTGCTTTTTCCTCAGCAGATGATATTATGGTGAGTAATTCATGTTAAACCTACCAGTACCTAAATAAAGTACTTGTACATTTTTGGCCAGTAAGAAACAATGTCTTGAATAATTAAATGTAGACCTATTTTTTCAGGAACCCTTCCTAAGCACTAAATGTGGTATTACTGTAATATCACTGGCTTAACTGAAAATAAATTTACATTAAGGACTGAAAAAAACAATGTATTTTGAATCATTATTCCTTCTCAAACATTAAACAGTTGCTTTATTTTCACCTCTAAACACTAAAACCACCAAGAATATAGCATGTAATGATATTTTGGTCTTCTTCTCTTTTACTTTTTGGTACTGTTGAGCTCTTATTCCATACTTAATTCTAGAATTTCAGTAGCTTGGTGACAAGGTTGTGCATATCAGAAGTGTTCTTGGATGAATGAAGAATGAAATTATACATTTCAACATTTTAAAGCAGCCCATGTCTTGTTTGTACCAAAATTGTGGTTTGGCTCCCTAGATATGAATGGAAGTCTGTCACATACAAAACTTTTACCAGCCAAAGAACGTTTTATTTGTATATTTTGAACCTATTCTGATCTGCCAATCTGCAAAACATTTCCTTGTGATGTAGTAAAAGCCTCATCAAATCATCTACATAGAAGTACAATGATATATTTTATAGACATTTTGTAGTAATAAATCTACAAATTGCCTTGATAAAATATTGTGCTATGGTAAAAAACATATATACAAAAGGCTATACCATATTTGGTTGATACGGTTTTTCTAAGTACACAGGTGGGAGGCAAAGTGCATGAGCTAAGACCTTTATGAGTACCAATCAACATGGTTTCATGTATTTTATGTAAGAGTTGTAAACTAATCATTTTACCCTACATTGATGATTTAGTGATACTCCATGGTAAGGGACAGTACATACCTGATAAATTATATATAGATGGTGAAAAGAACTGAAGATATGCATTTTAGAGGGTCAAGAGGTTTTCCATATGCAACATGCAAACTTGTATGACAAATAGCATTTTTATTCCTAACATGAACAACATTTTACACTTCAACTGGTCAGAGTCAGAATGATGTTATTAATTCATTGACATAACTTGAATATAAATGCTTTTGTAACTTATCTGTTTTTAGAGTATAACAGTTTCATATATTCTTAAAGTTTGCCTAGATACATGAAGTCAAATTGGACTGACAGTCACTATTCCTTCTCCAACATGGGGTTGGTTTGATATGCTAAACCCATATATAGTTGGTTAATAGTTGCATAACATTAAGCTTCTGTATGTGTACTAACTGTTATGCTGCTTTATATGGTATTTCCTAACAAAGTGTGAAGCCTGGAGAAAACCACTTTCACTGGACAGGCAACAAATATTCTACCTGTCCAGTGCTCATCCCTGAAAATTAAAACTTAAGAGTGAGTGCATACAAGTGATAGTATTATTCTATGTTACTCTTAATCCAGTTGTGTGGGGAGGCATATTTAGCACAGGATGGCAGGTATTTGCTGTGTACAAAACCTGTTGGATTTGTGCATTTCTGTTCCAGTTGTGTGGGGAGGCATATTTAGCACAGGATGGCAGGTATCTGCTGTGTACAAAACCTGTTGGATTTGTGCATTTCTGTTCCAGTTGGGTGGGGAGGCATATTTAGCACAGGATGACAGGTATCTGCTGTGTACAAAACCTGTTGGATTTGTGTGTTTCTGTTCTTGGTTCATTTATAATATCAGGAAGTGAGTTTGATGAAGTGGTCATGTACTGGAAGTAGTTCAATTAGCATTTCAAAATATGTGGGTTGGGTGTAATTAGGCAATCTAAATGTGATTTTTATGGCTTTGTTCTGAAGGTTTTGTAATTGTGAGTGTTGGTATTTAGACTTGTTACATGTGACTGTGTTGCCACACTTGAAGAGGGGTCTGATATAGGCTTTGTAAGTAGTAAAATAATAATGCTAACATTTATAATAATAAATTTAAAAGACAAATTCATTGTATAATGTTTTTACCACATCTTTAGTTTTCTGAATGGTCATGTAGTGTGCAACTTGCATGCCCTGACTGCACAAGACTGGTGTGAACGATTATTTCTTAATGTAGTTATAAAGAATTTGATATATGTGTTACTTTTTCTTAGGTGGAAAAATATCTTTTGTGATAATTTTTTAACCCTGACTATTTATCCTGCATCTATGTATCTGCTTAGCAGTAATTGGTTCTGCTAATGTGTTTTAGGAAGTAGATCCTGCTGCTGGCTTGCCAATAATATTCTAGAGGTGTCTTATACAAAATAGGTTTTGTGAGAAGGCTAGTCCTAGAAATTTGACAGCATTGATGAGGTGAATGTCGGTATTATTGAGGTGTAGTGTGATATTTTTTAAAATTTTTCCAGTATTCGTTAACTTTCCTGTGGAAAACAATAGCTTGGGTTTTAGTGGAGTTCAGGCCAATATACCATCTGTTTCATCATTGTGCAACAGTATTGAGTGTTTCTTGAACCCTGTGGAGTTTGCTGGAGGTGGCCCATATAATTGTGTCATCAGTGTTTTGGGAAATAAGGGTATAGTTTATGGTGGAAAAGGGTATATCATTAATATAGATACTGTAGAATACAGAGCTGAGTATCGAACCTTGAGAAACCTTGGCAATTAGGTTGAAAGGATTGGAGCATGCCATGTTTATCTTAACCTTAGCTGTGTGGTTGGAAAGGAAACTCAATATCTGTCGAACTAATCCATATGGTAGGCCAAGAGTCTGGGTTTTATATCTAAGGCTGTTGTGCCATACAGAGTCAAAGGCTTTTTTATATCGAGAAAGATAGCTACAGTTGTTAAAGCTGCAAAAAACAGATTCAGTAAGTCTAACCAGATGGTTAATAGTTTGTTTTTTACTACTACCGGCATTTTGATTATCGCTTATTAGTTTCTAAATAACAGTTAATTTGGTTGGTTATAGCTTTTTCCATAAGTTTGCTGAGCATGTTCAGGAGGCTTATCAGTCTGTAATTACTGGGATGACTGAGGTTATTGTCTTTTTTTGGTATTATTTTAATCACTGCTGTTTTCCATATTCTAGAGTAACATCTCAAGAGTAGGGAGAGGTTAAAAATTGAGACTAAGTGATTAAAGTTCTTGTTGGAGATATTTTTCAGTATGGTGTTACTTGTGCCATCTTCACCTGGGGACTTATGTTTGATTTTCTTTAACAGGAGTTTGATTTCTGTTCTGGAAAAAGGTTGGGTGTAAAATGAAGGGGGTTAGTTAGGTTGATTTGAGTCGACAGAGAATCAAGTTGTGAAGAGATGAGAATTCTAGCTAATAAATTGGTTTATGTGACTCTGGTGAGTTGCATCAAAGGATGGAATGTTTGTGATAACAAAGGTGTTTTTGAAGTGTTCAGTTAATATTTGAGTTTTATCACTATTAATAGTTGTCATGATGTTGTTTTATTTTATATCAGGTATGTTGTTGTTGGACTGGGTTTTCGTTATAGCTTTAACCTTATGCCATAAAAGCAATGGATCTGAGTAAGAACTGTCTGTTAATTCATAGTAATTATTCCAGTTATTTGCTTGTTGTGTTTTCATAAGAGTTTTAATCTGGTTGTTGGTATTATTAATCACGGTTTTGGTCTGGGGATCACTGTTTTCATTTGAGCCCTTGATCTTTTAGGGAGGTAAGTGTTTTGCAATGTGCTTGCTTAAGAGAGTTCAGTCTGTTTGAATAGTCACATAATAGTGGTTGAACTGTAGTGATGGTTCTGATATTGGGGACAGTTTGAATTGATGTAGAGTAATGATCACTATCAATATTGTTGTATAATTCAAAGTTGTTTCTTTGCCGGGTGTAGTTTGTGGCAGCTATGGTGAGATCAAGGATGTCATCATTGCCATTATGGTGTATGTGTGTGTAGTTTGATTGTTGTTTAGCACGACCAGGCTGTTGTCTTGTAAGAACTTGTAGAGTTTAGTTCCATTACTGTTGGGGGTGTAACAGTTAGTCATTGTGTTTATTTTTGAGGTTACCTGTAACAGTGGTGTTGGGGAATGTATTGTAAATGTATTAAAGTAGGTCAGCACCTGGTGTGTTTTTTGGGAATAAATGCATGCCATAGTTAAGGGAAACAAATACTGTGTAATTGACATAAGATGATCTCATTGTCCAAGGGGAATTGGAGTTGGGGGAAAGGGATTTTGAGGTCCTTGTAGTTTATGAATAATGTTATATCCAGGGATGTTGAAATTAGATCTTTCACTGAGCAGTGTTTTGTTTATGCTAATGATATTGGCATTTACTGATTGACTAAATCTGAATAATTCATGTTTTTTGTAACTTAATCTATCATAAATGTTAATTTGCATTAGTACTACCATCTATTTAACATTAAAGGAGGGGTTACCTGGTGGTTGAACTCTGGCCATGGTTCCAGTTTGCAAAAACTGCATTTTGCTTTTCTTAAATTCTCCAGAGTGTCACTGGATTAGCAGCAGTGGTGGACACTAGTTAGAATTTGGCTACCCTGCAGATCTTGAGAACTATCCGATTGTGGTCAAATGAATTGTTGCAGTATTCCGAGATGACATCTGTGACTATGGCTAGCATCATGGTTAAGAGGTCATTGTAGTCTTCCAGAAGTGAAGCTTGATTCTGTTGAGCTTCGTAGACAGCAACTGCATAAGTTTTCGGGCATTCAATGTGTATGCTGGTTTGTGTCTGTGGAAGCGCGGTGACTACAGGCTTACTGAAATGAAGTGACTTCTTGGCTGGGTTTGTTGTTGGGTCGTTGGAACACATTGGGCCGAGGTGCAGCCCATTGCAGTTAGCACATTGGGTCTCCTCTCATGGATTGGTACAAGTAGAAACAGGATGTGGTCCTCCACATCTGACACAGTGCACGGTAACCTTGCATGATGCAGTGGTTTGAAGCATTGACATCTGTAACACTGGATAATTCTGGATCCTTGGCTTTTAGCTTCTTCTACTTGATTGTGTGAAAAAAATAGGGTGACTCCAGATGACATGATTTTTTTTCCAAGTTCTTGATGTTGGAAACATTACTCTTTACCAGGGTTGTTGGTAGTCCAGTGCATGAAGACTTGATTCTCTTTATCTTGGCAACTGAGATACCTTGGGTTTCAAGTTCTTCCTTGACATTGTATAGGGTAATGTCAAAAGACACACTCCATATCACAAAGGTCAGCACTGTTGAATGTTGACCTGGGCCAAGGGTTGAGTAGAGTTGCGCAGCCTTAGTTATTGGTAAACTCAACTATCACTCCTCCTCTTGGTAGGTAATGGAGGTGGTTGAAAAAAATCTTGGGGAAAATTTGCAGAGTTCCTTAGCTATATCTGGTGTTCTGATGATGATGGGTATTCCCTTCATGGCAATTGCAGGTGGCATCTTGGAGGTATTAATGGTGCTTGAAGTCTTGGCTGCCGTTTGTTGGAAGGTTACTTGATATTGTGATGATAGGTTTGTCTTTGGTGGGTTTGTTCGTTGGAGGTTTGAGCTTGGCATCATTGAGCTTGATTGTTTGTGAGTTGTAGACTTGGTTGGAGGTTTGAGCTTGGCATCATTGAGCTTGATTGTTTGTGAATTGTAGACTTGGTTGGAAAGTTTTTTAAGAATTCCGTCCTTGTTTTCAGTTGTAGTGTATGAATCAGATGATTCAGCAGCAGTCTTCAGCTTTTTGAAGGAGCTGGTATTGGTTGGCAGTGGATAGTGGGGTACTTGAGGATCTGGTGATCATTGTTTGGGTCTTCATTTCTGGTGTAATGCTGATTGGAAATTGACTTCAAACTGCTATTAAGCAGATCTGGTCAACTAACAGTCATTGGTATCCTTATTAGTGGTTACGAATAAATCATTGAAAGTAAGGTTCACTGACAAAATTAGTCCTGAAAAGGACAATAAATAATGTTGATGGAAAATCTGGCAGCTACCACTGCTCATATTATTCTTTTAAATAAGTTGCATGTATATATGTTGTGTTTGTCACAGAAATGTATAATTACAGTAAAGAAGCAGCATCAATGTGTAGACACTGCTGTAATTTGCCTAAGTAAAAACATACAGGTACATATAATATGGTTTACAGTTTGTGTAATATTTTCATATTTCTTATGTTATATACGTTGAAACACAAATATCAACTCATAATAGACCTTTGTCATTATAATTACATAACATTTAATTTCACATATAAAATTTGCACTTTTATAATATTTAAAATAAGTTTTACAAAATAACATATGATTTAAGTATACCATCTAAGTATTTAATAATACAAGTGCAAATGAGGACCCTCACAATAATTTGAAAATGTACGACACCGACTTTCTGTCTGAATGTTATTCTACATGGATTTTTTTTCTCAGATTTAATATTTATTAATTCAATATAAAGTTAAATGAAATATTGGTAGAGAGGAGTACATAATATTAAAATCATTTTGAAACCTTACCACATGGTTTTGGTTCCAATATCTCTTCATGCCCCTTTCTGATGATTGTGCATTTTGACAATGGCCACATCGTGTTGTTCCATTATTAAATGCTTCGTTTTAGGGGTGTCATGTCCAAAGCAGACCACTTCTTCCTGCACGTTTTCCATAATAAATTTAGTGCATTTCCAAATCTTTCCAGAGTTTGGTTAAACAGTCAAATCACACAAAAATCTATAGGGTCTGTATCTTGTTACTTGATTTTTATGTTTTTGTATGGAATATTGTGAATACCATTATCGCTTTCCATCTGCTTGAGGGATACAGCAGTTAAATAGGAGGTATGATTGAGTCGTACGTTGGTGAACCCAAACCCTGTTAGCCTTTTTCCAGACAAGAGGTACATAGATGATGTTTGCCCATAGTCTTTGCATTTGTGGATTCTTACCTATCTAATTTTGCTATTCATATTTGGGATAAAACTTGTTGCATGTTTTTCTTAATGGTTCTGTGGATCCATGTCTTGGAAATTCTAAGTCTCTGATCTGAACACATCTTAACTATCTGAGTGTATAAATGTTTTTTGTCACAAAGGGTTGTTACATACTTTTCCTATGAAGTACTAAAATATAGTTTTAATACATTTGTTGTACCTGAACTTTATATTGGCTATGGTTGTCACATAACTTGCCAATCTGCATATTCAACCCTTGGTGTAAGTGTATATCCAATAACTAATTAACAAGCTCTGTGCACCTTGATACAATCATATGCAAGTCTTCAGATGTGTAAAAATCTGAAAAGTTGTGTATTACTGATAGAATTGTAACAGCTACTACCCTGAAAAAAATATGAAAACAAGATACATGTTATGACATCTTCGTGACATACCTCTTGTAATAAATTCACAGCTTTAAAATATGCAAGATGCTTCATCAACTCCCCATAGCAACAATTCTTTCATTCTTTTGAGCCTCTCTTTCACAGATACACATTAAAGTTGGCTAATTACAAAGGTACATCTGCCTAGCTCCAAGTGATTCTGTTATTTTATTGAACAAGTTGCATATACCCTAAGAGTAGACAAATGCCCTATATACTGTTGTGACAATAGGCCTTAGCATAACTTTCAACATATTATGCTGCTATCTGTATCATAGCTCTATACTGTGGTATTATTGACCTTATATCTAAATACTTTGATCCATTATTTCATTAGAATGCATGCAATACTAAGACGTAGCATTGTCTAAAATATGCTTACCATAGTAAACATTAAATGCAATTGTACAAGTTAGTCTATGATCTGTATAGTTAGTTGGTTTTTGAATTGATCTACCACAACTCATTTAATGTCTGCTGACTATTTAAGTGGGTCTTGTGCTCTAGCCATTTTATTGACTATGTATTATTTTATGTACTTTTAAAATTATTTGCCCATGATGAACAGCATATTAACCTGAAGATGACCTAGGAAGGTTGAAATGTTGTTTTCTGCTTTATTATTAAAAATGTTAATACCCATACCAGCCATTCTGAGATACATTTTTACTTCAAATGGGTTTCTTGTTATCAAGAACAGTATGAACACCAAACTTGTAGTTACTGTCCATAATTAATTCTATTAGCTTTTGGGTCAAATACCATTTCATGGAAGTTCTAATCAAGAAAAAAGTTAATGTGATTAGAAAATACTAAAAAAAGAAGTCGGACATTGTTACACTTTCTTATATATGGATATGGCTATGTATCATTAGAGGAAACTGAAAAGGACTGCACATTACACTAATCACACTTTATTTCACCTAAAAAGAAAAACCATGGCATTGATTCTTTACTAAACAGAAATGAAAATATAAGTTTTAAACTAATTAAAAAATACAATTGCTATGTCCAAACTGTAGTACTGAACAGGTATAACTACACAATTCTGATAATTTGTGCTAGTACTAGACAGATTACCTTTTTTGGGGGGAGGGGTCAACTATTTATTTTCATATGATAACAGGTTTAGGGATATTGGTATTATATACTTTTCTGCTCACTGAAACTTAGTGAATATGGTCTGTATAATAATTCTCAATTTTACTTATTTTTTAACTTTTCTTACATTTTTTGTTGTAATTAAATGCAGAAACAAACCTTTGAAAAGGTTTTATGAGAATTGACATGAACGTTAGTGTTTATTGCAGTTAACTATGTGTGTTTGAAATTTGCATACTGAAGCTTCCAAATGGGGTATCAAGAGAATGCTGGGACCTCAAGATTGGACAGGGTGTATGTAGTCAGTTCTACGAAGTAGGGTGTATTTCTTCCTCAAAATGGACATTTTTCTTCTACAAAGTACTTAATTGCCTTACATGAAATTGAAGGGTTATTGTAAAAGATACAAGAAACAAACAAACATAAAATGGTGAACTATAAAATATGAACCTTGATAGCCGTATAAATATTTTATTTCTGAACTGTAATTTGTTGGTTATATTGCCATTTCATTTACAAAAATAAATGTAAGAAATAGCTGTATTCTTTCCATTGAGTATTTAATACATTTGATAATGACAAGCATGGGGAAGCTGAATTTTATAAATTATCATTCTTTGTATCTTCTATTTGATTTATTCTCAGTATTTCATTTATTGCTTACTTGTTAGCCTTCATTTCCTTTTTAACATTCCTGAAGAACTTTTGAAATAAAGATACTGTCAGATTAAAAGTGCATTTATTAGTGTAATTTCCAGTATTTGAATATGTATATGTTACCTGCCTATATAATTTCAGGTTTTAGATGCTTTTTAATTTACATTGGTAACTCTGAATTGGACCAGCTTTGTTGTACGGGTGGTTTTTGAAAATATTTTGTTCTTTTTCCAGATACTTGCTCTTTTCAGTTTAGAAAATAATGCCTTCTTATTAGGACTTCATAGGAAACTGTTACACAGTTTCAAAGAAATAAATTCAGAAATCTTTATCTTAATATAAAATGTATTGATGGATATTTGTTTGAGATAATCATATAACAGAAGTTTTGCGATTCAAATTTAGGGATCTTTAATCCTTCAATGGCAGCTATCAGGAACTGGTACTGCTACCTATGACATTCCCACTGTTTAAGGGTTAATCAAACATTTTGTAAAATTGTGATTGTACTGTCTCTCCCTTTCAGTTATAGTGAATGAAATGCATTATTTGTGTATTTTGTGGACCACTTAAACTCTTGTTTTGACCTTGTATATTTTAAGACTAGATCTGATTCTAGACATTTATTTGATGACTGAGCTTCCACAGTAGCTCTGTCAGAAAAATATTTTACCAATCTGATGCATTTCTAAATTCTTTTGTAAATCCAGCAAGGGCATATTTTCTTTATTTTCCATGAATTTTTAGGATAATATAAAATTTAACGTTTTGTTATTGCATAATAACGAGGCTTAGCTAGTGTTTCTGAAAATGTAATAACTATTGTTAACAAATTATCTTTTCCGTCTCGCAACTTTATATGTTTTGGTTTTTAAATGTGTGGAATTTAGTGTGATATAACATTATATGTTGGATAGCACTGCAATAAAATCAAAGTGTCATAAGTTTCTTATTACTTCAACCCAAGTCCAATCACAGTAGCCATAAAATAAATACATTAAAAGCAAAGATGGATTTTCCTGTTTCACAAGTTACAATATTTTTGTAAAATGCATCATTTGAGATAGGAGAAATAATATTCTAATTAAAGCTTATGGTTTTCCTAGAATTTAGGAATTTCATTTATATTTCTTCAAGACACTACTGAACATTTTGTAATTAAGTTTTGTCTGTGTTGCTCTTACATTTTCCTCAGAAAAATTGTTTCAGTTATTTTTAAGGGTTGTTGAAATGCTTTTTGTACAGTGAAATCTTGTTAATTGGAATTCATCTGCAATGAACTAATTTTTCCTGAATACAGTGAAAATCATCAATGGCAAAAGTTATTAATTACTAAGTGCATGGGTTGAGAACACTTGATAAACAGAAAGCAACTACATGTACAATAAACTTATTAGCTTATTATTCTGTTTGTCATTGTTTGGGTATTTTATCTTTTTCTCAAACCAAAACTTAATTATGGAACACCAAATACAGAGTACTGGTGAAAGAGACAACAAATCACTTTCTGAAGAAGGATGTCATCACAGAGGTCTAGCTCAATTGGAAGATGACTTTCATTGTCCGTTTCACCACATTTTTGAAGAAGTACAAAGGAAATTATAGTTTCATCCAAGAACTCTTGAACTGACAATGAGCCATCAGATGATGTAGCATCATGACTGCCTGCAGAGATTGTGGTGATCACTTCTTGCTGCTTCAGCTTCTAGCTTTTTTATTATTATTTTAAAGCATCCTTTGAAATATTGCAGCTATCTTCTAGAGTATCCAAGCTCTGTTGTATCAATCTGTTGTGTAAACTGATTGCTTTATGTTTGCATGCACCAAATAATGGAATATTTACCCATTTTTCTTTGCTGCAAAGAATGTCAGTTATAATTGACTTACCTAGGAGAACTTTTTTTTTTTAACAATGAAATGCCTAGTGGTAGTATCACTCTTGCACCTGGAATTTTTTATATAAATAAATATATTTTAATGATGCTGTTATTTCTACTCATCTTTGCTGTGGAGCACTTTAACTTGACATGACTGTATCATAAATCATTTTAAAGGCCTGTGGATATTTGTTATAATTTATATGTACATTTAAACTTTGAAGGTCCTTCATAGAAAAACTGTCAAACACATGCCCACTAGTTGGTGCAAGTTTCTATACTAGTGATTATTACTTCATATCCTGTTTTGATTGACTATGAGAGTTGTGCATGAATTACTGTATCATATATCCACAGGAACTGCATATGTTATAAAAAATAATTGTTTGGATTTTTAAACAAAATTCTGTATGAAAACTTATCAGGATAGTAAATAATCCACATTATTAAAGTCTGAACTAATGAGGGTTCACTGTATGCAAACAATTCTTGTAACCTTTTCAACTCTAAGCTGAGAAATAACAGTGATCTTCCTTGAATAGAGAAGTTACATAGATTTCTTGTAACAGTTGATCAGTGTACTCTTATTATGCTAAATGTAACACACACACACAAAAATACCTTTCTCTTTAGCTTACTATTGAATGATGGAGTATGCAAACCATAAAAGTATTGCTAATATGGTCACTCCTAATATGTCCCCATTTTACATAATGTTGAATTTTATGTAGAAAAAGATCATTTTAGATGTTAACAGCAAAAGTTAACTGATTTATAACAAAGAGACACACAAAACCCAAAGTCATATGTTACTGCTGTATATAAGTAATACACTTATGATGTTTTAAATTATGCCAATATATGCAGGTTTATACACCTCAGTTTGAAAATGTTAAGAGTTTTGTTTAGGATTTTGCTCTATTTTAATTTCTATAACTCATTGGATTATTTTTAATAAATGAAAACTGGAAGAAAAAAATGGAAAATAATTTACTAGTGTTGCATGGAAAGAAAAAATCTGTGTTAATATTTGTTACATTACCCATTACAGTAATGTTTACTTGCAATGGCATTTTAGCAAATATATAAAATAAAACAAAAAAAAGCTCTTGCTCAGTCAAAATGCACTTAATTTTCTATGTTTAATTATATAAATCAGTTAGTTATTTTTAAGTCTAATTTGCCTCTTAATGAGCAAAAAAGTGTGTGCTGCTTTTACAGTACAAACAACAAACCCCATTAGTGCTACTAGTAGTTTCACAGAATACTTTACCATAATAGCTAAAACTTAGTGAAGGGTAAACTTCAAATTATTTTCAAAGTGGGTAATAACCGACAGATATTTAAATTTGAAGAAAGAGAACTCAGTTTTAGCATTAACTTATAACCATTCAGAATTTACATATCTTAAAACAGATGATATGCAAATAAAAGTAATATGATTGGTAAAGAAACATATCTTCATCAATGTTAAACATTCCTAAAGGAATACATTTCATAAAATTGACAAGTTTCTAACCATAACTGTGAACATCACAAAGCTTAATGCAGTTACTTTATTTTTAAAAAAACGTTTTAAGCAAAGCAGCTGTTATCCTTACAAAACTATAATAGTTTAGTATGCTTTCTAGCAAAATACTCAAGTGAATGAACAATGAATTTCTTTGTGAACATTCAAAGTTATTTTCTAAAAAATCTTAAATTTAATTTTTTTTATTGCATGCTTTGTAACTATTCTTTTTAATTTTAAAACTAAAATTTCTACTAAACCTGTTATAGAATTACATGCAAATTAAAATAATGAGAAAAAGGAAAAACAGTATTTGTACATTTTATTGTCAGTTGTAATCAATCAGCTAACTCATTATTATTATTATTATTGTCAATAATAAAGTATTTATGATGGTAAAAATACTGCTTATATTGTATTATATAAATAGCACTATGTAACAAAATTTTTACTTTTTCTTGTTCCTGGGTAAAAAATGTTACTTCCCAATTGCTTATGCCTAAGGTAAAGGTTAAAGACCTATTTTTCTCTTCAAACTTTGAAAATTTAATTATCCAGATCACAAAAGCAAAGTTACCCATTTTTCATAACATTCCAGGTAGATTCAGTGCTGAGTAGCTGATAAAGAATTTACGAGAATTTTGAAGAACCTTGTAGAATTTTCTAGATCTTTCCATAGTGATGTATATATACAGGTGGTAGCTGTCTATAGGGGACTTCAACATGATGGCATTCCTGATGGGTCTTCAAGGAAGCTTTACCAAGTTTCCACATTATCTTTGCCTTTGGGACAGTATTGACACACAGCACATTATAATAGGAAGCACAACAGTCCGATTTCTCTGTGGGGAGGCACAATGTCAAGTGTGAGCCACCAGTGGACCTCCAGAAGGTGTTGTTCCCACCACTGCACATAAAATTTGGTTTTATGAAACAGTTTGTTGCAGCTCTTGATAATGAGTCTGCAGCCTTCAAGTACCTTTGGGACTTCTTCCCTAAGCTATCTGAGGCAAAGGTCAAAGCTGGTGTCTTTGTCAGACCACAAATAAAGAAGATCCTGGAGTGCATAAAATTCCCAAACCTCAGAACAAAGGAAAAAAAAAAAGCTTGGGGGAGCTTTGTCGCAGTAGTTCGTGGCTTCTTGGGTAATCATAAGGCCAAACATTATGTGGAACTAGTTGAGACTCTGGTGAAGAACTATGGCAAAATGGGCTGCAGGATGTTCCTGAAAGTTCATATTCTTAACACTCATCTTGATAAATTCAAGGAGAACATGAGGGCATAGTCAGAGGAGCAAGACAAGCACTTACATCAAGATATACTGGACTTTGAATGCTGCTACCAAGGAGAATATAACAAAAACATATTGGGGGACTATATTTGTTATGATACATGAAAGTGATTTACATTACAACTGCAGATCTCTAAAAACTATGCACATCTAAACATTTTTGCACAACTTTAGTATAAATACAGGTAAATCTGTTTTATTCACACCTTACATAAATGAAAATGTGAAAATTTGCCCATTTTTACATAGAAAATAGGTTAATTTCTAAATTTCATTTTCCAGGTCACAAAAGCAAAGTTTGAAGGGAATAATGGCCATTTTCTGTACTTATACAACATAAGCAATTAAAAAATAACACATGCTATCCAGGAACAACATTTGTGTTACATAGTGTTGTCAATACAAGCAATGGAATAATCTGAAATACAAATATGTGAAACTAAGTTCATTACTGGCAAGTAATTCAGAAATGGGGAGGTTTAAGAAATTAATTGTTAGTGGCATGGAATGAGGTACCATTGGTGATGTCTTTCAAATTGTATTAATAAAAATTTGAATTGAAGAGCTATAGACAATAATAAATGAAATATTTAAACTAAAATTACCAAAATCACTTCACAACAACATTTATAAAAATAAATGCAGATGAAATAATACCCTAACAATGAAAATTTGACAAAAATTAATAGCTGTATTTAAAGTGCTGCTCTAAAGTGACAAGTGACAGTAAGGCTGTCTCTTTGTAAATATTAGGTGCTATCCTTGTCTGCCTGCAAGACATTTATGCACAACTGAGCCTGCAGAATACAGCTGTTGAGAAATAGTTCCTCTATCATCTGATATGAAGGATGACATTCATATGGGAGTTGTTTGGCATACAGTCTGACAGTGTCTCAAATTCTGGTGATATTTTCCAAACAACTGTGTTAAACCATTCAAATCAAACTTTAATGGCAGGTATTTGTGTTTAAATACCAGAGATATTTGAAAATCAGTCAATTCTGTTTCGTCCTTGCTCACTGTATTAATGTGATTTAATGAAAATAAAATCATTATCAATGGATAATGTATTATTTAAATAGTTTGGGAGCAGAACAATGGCTCTGTGGTACTTTTATTTTATTGCCTTTAGACCCTAGAAAGGTGCAGTAATTTTTTGTGTAAAATTACAGAGGACCTAATCATGAAGCTAAACTAAAGTTATCTCAGTGGTATAGACACAGGGTAAGCTCGTTCTCTACCACTGACATTTATTTTTCTACATTTCTGAATTAGTTGCCTGCCAATGGACCTGAGCTTTTTTTTATTTATTATTTACTGCCAAAATTATGTATTTATCATTGTGACATACATACATGTGATTAAGTCATATACAAATCAAAACTGTAAAACAAAATATTGTTAATTAAATCAATTCCATAAAACATTGGTTCGGTTATATTGCATAACATCAAACTACCTTTTTAGGTAATATTTTACTTATTATGTAATTCAATCATTTATGCAAATGACCTAATTTCACTTTACTTGATTTGCATCTTTCAAATAAGTTGTAATTTTTAAGATCTTGAGGGAAGCAAAATGAATATTTTTATGTGGTAACATGGAATGGATTTTATGTAATGTTAATAAGGTCTATCTGTACAATTACTTGTTATTAAAATTTACTGTCACACACCCACAACTGCTAGTGGACAGAAAATAAAAAATGACACGAGATGTTGTAGGTCCCACATCTTCCTATTTCCAGGGTTATACATATTGCAGCTTTCTGCAAGGATAGAGACAAGGGAAAACAAATATGTAAATCATATAAATGAACTTTTACCTTAAAACATGAAAAAAGTACATGTATTTCATCATTTATGTAAAAAGTATACTATAGTGATAAAAATTAAAGTGACATAAGATGGTTGTTTCATTTAATTTACTGTTGTGTTATCTTAATGTTATAACACTTAATTCCAATACTTACAAGTTAAAAATCTGAATTTTTTCAGACAAAGTAAATGAATGTTAATGATACATTTTAATGCTGTGATTTTTAAGATGAGTTGTGTTTATAAATGAATATTGGATAGTTTAAATTATTTCAGCAAAAAATTTCCATGTAATATAATATGCCACCACTCATATATCAAATGTTTATGCTTTGCAGAGATCTTCTTAAATAGTTATTCCAGTAATTTATTGTGTTGTAACTCTGAGATTTTCTTTTCATAGTGAAAAGTGTAATTTAAAATGTTGCTTTGTTTTAATTATCATAAATATAGTTTTTGATTTAGAATGTTAGCTACATTTGGATGAGAACAAAAATATCACCTACTACATATTTTGACACAGTAAAACATTAGTGTCAGGTTTCTACTTTTAGAACAACACAACCAACTGCACCAAAGTAGCCCTGAAAATAAAGAAAAGAAAAAGTTAAATATATCAAATTTAATTTTTCAATAATGTGTTGATAACTAACCATGAAGTTGATATACACTTTTGCAAAACACAGTTTATGAGAAGTGATGTAACTTTTAGACTAAACTTAAAATTATTCAATTTCCTATGCTTATCATGGAAAAATCAGATCTTAAAGCATAAGAAAATTGTACCCATCATACAGACAGAATAATCTTGTCTTGTAACTGGTTTGAAACTGATACTGCATTTGAAGCAGACAAATTTTTTTAAATTATCTTTTAATAACACATGGAAATTCACATCTATACAGTGTCTTAGTTTTTGTACTTTGTGTTGCATAAGATGCTCTGGTTTGTTGAGCCTTCATATTATATGAACAAAGTTGTTCTGACAGGTTGTGCTATTGTTTTGTTGGTTTTTTTTTTTTTACATTAGGTCTTTATTTCTCTCTTGTCATGGTAACAGCACATTTTTCTTAGAAAATGGTTACTTTAAAACACAGAAACAAAAAATAAGTCATATACATCATACATACAATCTCTTACTACGAGTATTATACTATTGTTGAACTTTCTCAAAAATAGTTCTCATAATAAAGTTTACCTGCCTTTCTCTAAACTCCAGCCCTCTGTTAAATTTAAGTGTCATTTCATTCTCAAACTAATACAGGATTTCAAGTCAAACAAGTCTGGTTATAATTGTTAAAGATGCCATATACATTTCCTTCGAAGCTCTATCATATGTATATAGGAATAAACTATTTAAACCTGAAAAATATATCTATTTTCTTTGTTCTCATATTTCAGTTATTTAACATTAACTTTCTAGAATGAGTTCTCTTTGCTTATGTTGCAACTAATAAAGTTAGGTTAATGGGGCAGTTTGAGTTTGTCATATATAACAAAATAATAACATGACCACTGTGCTAGAACATTTAATATAGTACTAAACTATTAACTAGTTTTCAATAAATTCTGACATTAACAGAAGTAATAAATCACGTTTGAAGTTAGATGATTTCTTTCTTCAGATTTCTAGTCAGAGGCTTGTACACAAGATAACATTTCAAAAATATATTAGCTGCTATCAGTTTAGTTCAGTTGATGAGTTTCAGTGCTGAAAGAAAGGCTTTCAGATTGCAATTTGTAAGAGAGTAGGGAGTGCTATTTCTACACACACCTCTGTTCAGAATTTCTTATATTCTATGGAATGTGTCAAAAAATTCTACAGTGGCTAAAGTCTGCCTTTGAAGTAATGAATACAGTAACTGGAGTAGGTTCGTTTATTGCTTCTAACATCCACACAATCCACGCTTCACAAGTGATATGTTTGCATGTTGCAAGGCAGATACGGAAAAAGATGAGGAGAATAGCATACACTAACTGCAGGTTTGTACTTGTACTATGTAAGAAAGACAAATGCAAATAGTACATACTGGTTCTGTGTAACATTACCTCAACATTTGCAGCACTTTTATCTGCTCTACTTAAACAAAATCAAATGAACCCATAAAAACTAAGTAACCAGTAATCCTTTAGCTTTTTTAATGCCTAAAACAACAATGCTGTTGAAATAAATTCGGGCATAGCTTTGCGTTATTATTACTCTAAAATGCATAAATACTATTTATTTATTAAAAACATTCAGTTACCACAATTAAACACAAAGACTTTCCTCAGCCAGTGATACAACGGTATATCTGCAGACTAACAGTGTTAGAATTCAAGTTTCGATACCATGGTGGGCAGAACACAGATAGCTCATTGTGTAGCTGTGTGCTTACTTACAAAGAACAACCATTTCATTACTCTACAATGACACATACCTCATGCTCCAAAAATAAAGCTTTGAGAGTTCCATTTGACCAAAAATCCATTGCATAAGCCAGTAATTTCATGGAAATTGGATTTACTCTAAGAAAATTACCAACAAACACTACGCGTTCCATTCCCTGGAAAATAGCACAAAAAAAACAACAGAATTTAATCAAAATGCAAAGTATTATACAGTGATCATCCAATGAAACCGATAAACATAGTCAAATTTACTTTATTTAGAACAACGGCTTTCTACCATTTATAATTAAAACAAAAAAAGAAAAAATTAAACTGTACGTGGTTCACCACCAGAAAAACATTACGTAATATCATGGTGAGCTACAGAAATATGTTTAATATTCATGTTACCTACCTCATTGACCGCACACATTCGCGCTATCGATCCAATATTGTTGGTAATCGTAACTAAAGTAGCCCTTGCTAAATCTTCTCTGCTAACTAACGAACGGCGTTCTTGGCAAGTCATGTTTCCAAAACTAGGCAAATGGAAATTAATTACTTTAATCTACTCTGTGCGTGTGTGAAATACAAGTTCTTAAAATACCATTTTGCGAGAGTGCAAATAGATCTTGGTAGTGATACGTAATTATACATTCTAACTGTACGGAATCTAGAAAATACTTTCTTTCAGCCACACTAAAATATTAAAAAATCTATTGATTCGGCTTATTTTAAAATACGTACATATTTTAGAGTTATTAATTTAACAGATAAGATATTCTTACTTGTACATATTTACTGATAAGACTTATTTATAAGTCGACGAATTACGACAATTAAGAACTCACGATGTTGTTCTTATTCTAATTTTTCAAATGGATTTTTTAAAATAAAAAATAGCGTCATTTACCGCAATATTTAAGAATTTAAAATCTTTATTTACTTCGTCATAAAGCAGTAATGGGAAATTAAAATATCACTTTAATATTGTAATTATTTATACAATATATAAGCAAAATAATTTCCATTTATTTAAAAGAATTATTGGTTACAATTTATATAATGCTTATATAGTTATCATCTTTGAAAAATATAGTTTTTACTTGAAGCATGAACGAAAAAATTCATACCTACTAGCAACAGTGTCCCCTTGGAGGTTGAATCTCGGATAATCCCCACCATAGATATCTTTTACAAGTTTGTCCACTTTAGTACTTTCACCTTTTTCAGCTAAAGCAATAGCTTGTTCAAATGTTTCACAACCAGTTAAAAGAGAACAGAGTCCAAGAAATGTACCCCCACCTAGACTACAGAATAATATCGAAGGTAAAGCTTTTAAACTACTTTGTGGTCGAAACTTTGAAGAATGGACGGTAACTGCCTGTTGTGGAAACACAAGTGTAGAGGAAAACGTTTCGAAAATCTTCTGACTTTCGTCTTCTACACTTGTGTTTCCACAACAGACAGTTTCTGTCCATTCTACAAATTTTCTTCACGAATACTCTGCCTAAACAATCTATCAAAAATTACAAGCCCAAAACATCTTTTAATATTCGAAACAGTATTTCAATATCTAAGACTTTTTAACAATGTTATTTTAGTTTTCGAACAATATGACAATAAAACAAATTTGACAATTATAAAAGAAAGTAAAAAATATGTTACGTTTCCAAATATACTGAATTAGAAATCAATTAAGAAAATTTGTTGTAACACAAATCTGTACTAAAATAAAAACAGTTACATGAAATAACTAAAAACTTATTTGAAATTCCATCAAAATATCTTCTGTAAGAATTTTTTTCTGGTTTTACTCAGTATACAGGAACGGAGATGTGATACAATACACGATATATATTTAACTAGTAAATTAACTATAAAAGACATCACTATACAAAGTACCAAAAAACCAAATTGTTTGTGTACGTTTAAAGAAATTTTAAACCAAGTTTCTTCCAAACACCTTACAGTAATATAATTTGTTATAACGTATTATCATAATATCAGTTATATGTTTGTTTGGTACATTATTTCACGTAAAATAATCTCAAATGTTAAATATTTAAATGACATTGTCCAAAACTCAATAATCGCCGAAATTCTGAACAGAAACTTCAACTCTGACATTTATGACATGTGACTGTTTCAGTTTATTTAAATTTTATTTGGAAAAAAACCCGTGTTATTAAGTTAGTATGTATATGGTTTTAGAATATGCTCTACTATAACACGATAATTATAGGCATTAATCAGTGATGTCGAGAAAACCCACTTGTAGAGAATGCAAAAACGGCTCGTTTGGGTTGAGAAAATATTTTACATAGAAGAGCGAACAACGTTTCGACCTTCTTCGGTCATCGTCAGGTTCACAAAGAAAGAGGTAACTGACCGGAAGCTGACCACATGTTTGGAAGGGGTTGTGTAACCGAGTGTCGGAATGTAGAGGGCGGAGTTAGATGTTTGAATATATAATTTTATTTATTTTATTAATATAATAGATTCAAAGAACATAATAAGTCATCTTCACACGTTTTCGAACACTAGAAGTCAAATAAACACAACATAACCGTAGAAAACACTCAAATACTAAATAAAAAAACAAACATAAACAAACGCAAAATTAAAGAAGCCTTACTTATACAACTTAAATCCAAAATAAACCAATATAAAGGAACGCCTTTATACCTATATTAATATAATAAAATAAATAAAATTATATATTCAAACATCTAACCCGCCCTCATTGCGACACTCAGTTACAACCCCTTCCAACATGTGGTCAGCTTCCGGTCAGTTACCTCTTTCTTTGTGAACCTGACGATGACCGAAGAAGGTCGAAACGCTGTTCGCTCTTCCATGTAAAATATTTTCTGAACCCAAACTAAGCGTTTTTGCATATATAATTACAGGCATTATACTGCTTGCCTGTTGAGTAACGATAAGTTTGAATACGTAACTCATCCTTACTTCGCACAATCCTACAACTCGTTTTTTTTTGTTCTAAAAAGAACAGACTGCATGTAGAATACCTTTAGACGAATGACGACCTTACTTCACCAATCACCATAGAATAGTAATGGGAAAACTAAAATATCAATGTATCTCAGAACGACTGGTATGGGTATTAACACTTTATTGATAAGGAAACTAAAATATGATTAACATTCTCGAAATTATTTATACAAAAATATATAAGCAAAATAACCCATATTAATTTAAAATTACAATTTACAAAAAAAGAGTTAATATCTTTGAAAAATATACAGTTTTTACTTGAAGCATAAGAGAAAAAAATCATACATACTAGCAACAGAAATAAGAGAAATATTAAACTTTTTTTTTTACCAGGAACATGCTACATATTGCTTTTTGAATCCATTACATACAACTGAGCAAACATGCTACACATTAGTACCTTTGGATAAAAGGATTAAAACATATGATGACCATGCTTCATTTTTAACGTCAAATATATTTTATCGAACCTAACGTACATAATTGTTGACAAGTGACGTCTAATTGCCCATATTTTCAAAACCAATGACATACGTTTGTTAGCAGTAAAATGTTTTTGTATGTGTGCGTAAGTTTTCTTATAGCAAAGCCACATCGGGTTATCTGCCGAGTCCACCGAGGAGAATCGAACCACTGATTTTAGCGTTGTGAATCCGTAGACTTACCGCTGTATCAGTAGGGGACGGTAGAATGTTATTTCTACAGACACTTTTACTTACTTTGCAATGAACCTATGTACTAATGTTTTAATGTTCTGCACACAATTTAGTAGCGACTTATTTCCCGATATTTAATTTCTGTACGTGATATTTATAAGGTAAACTTCTGTATAACCATTACTTATTGTTTACGTATCAAATTACAGAACACGATACATTAAACATCCCACTGCTTTTATAAACTTGACAGATCTAAGAACAAATTTTCACATACACATATTACCTTAGACGAGCTTTACCTTGAGCCAGTTACACGTTTGTAACAATCCGGAGCATATACCGCTAGGATACTGACCCCAGACCCTATGTTTACCACAAGGTAAGGATAAGGAGATGAGAAGTCGAACACCTTTTTTTCACAGAATTTATCGTCAACTGGATGTTCGAAGTAATAACATTCTTGTTGATAATTAGCGTCAATATAATGAATACCACGAAGAAGGGAATCCATTTCGTCGAACTTATGGATGTCCATATTTACTTCCTTTGGAAAAAAAAACAACAACTTAAAACAGCGTACAAGCCTGTCAAAAATGACGGAAAATCTCTGGAAACAAAACGATTTCATATAAAACTGGCAATACACAATTACGAAATAAAAGAAATAAAGTTTTCTTTCCCAGAAACATGCTACATATTACTTTTGAATCCACTATATATAATTGAGCAAACATATAACATATTGGTACCTTAGAATAAAAAAATATACAATGACCAAGTAATTAAATATACATCCATTCTTCTTCTGAGGAAAAGTCATCCTCTTTCCTATAGATAGTTGGTATCTTCAATCTGTTTTTGTTGTAATTCCCGAATATACACTTGCGCTAATTTTTTTACTTATTCTTCACAGGAGTCTTCCTTGGTTTCCTATTCTGATTTTAGCTAGCTTTACGTCATACTAATGTGAAAGATGTGGTGTCATACACACAACGCCATGCCTGATCCAGTGGCGGAAATTTCCTCCATGATAGGATTTTGTGTAGCAGAAAAAGTGCCAAAATTTAGGAGGCTTGTGTTGAAGATTAGATTCCACTACAACGGGAAAGGGGAATCAACAGAGGAAGTATTCTACAGGGTGTTCGGAAAGTCACTGAACAGTTTTGTGTGTTAATAAATATATAAGTGCACAGTGACTTTTCGAACACCTTGTAGAAGAAAAAAGGGGATTGGACCCTTGTAACTTGTGAAATTCAGAGAAATAAAGCTTGTTTGTTTTGGAATTTCGCACAAAGCAACTCGAGGGCTATCTGTGCTAGCCGTCCCTAATTTAGCAGTGAAAAACTAGAGGGAAGGCAGCTAGTCATCACCACCCACCGCCAACTCTTGGGCTTCTCTTGTACCAACGAATAGCGGGATTGACCGTCACATTATAACGCCCCCAGGGCTGAGGGGGCGACCATGTTTGGCGCGAACCCGCGAACCTCAGATTACGAAGCGCACGCCTTAGCGCGCCAGGCCAAGAAATAAAGCGTTAACAATCAAAACTTGGCTTGTATATATATATATTTAAATGAAGTCAAACAAGTAAACAAAATCATGAGAAAAAACTATGCCTCTATCATATTGGGGCAGAAATTCCAACTTCATGAGGTTAGTTTTATCTTATCTCCTTATATTTGATTTTTATTTCATCTATTTATTTATTTTTCATATTTTTATGTTTATCTTTTTCTTATTCTTATTTTAACCTGGGAGAGCAGTCATCTTCCCACAACTGTCTGCAGACAGTGAAGGGCGATACAGATGTGAGACATTGGGGGCTTGAGCACCAACATCTCGCTCTCATAATTTCTAATTTTCTCGTGTGAGACTAGCGAATTGAAAGTTAAGACTGACAGACAGTATATCTCCCCCACAATGTGGGTCACCACTTAAACCTGAGACATATTTTATAATCCCACGTTGTAGCTTGTACCCTAGATCTTTTTACAAAAATATACAGCGTATTTTGTTTAATTTTAATGAGTTTTGTTTATGGCATAAGCATGTATGGTTATATTAATGGAACTCTTGCTTATATGATACTGGAAAAACTTTATTACGCGATATGCATCCTCTAAGTTGGCAAAATGTTTGTTTTGTATACATATAGATTTGCAATAGGGGTCACGATTTTTCCGTTTCGTCTCCATTTTCCGCCATGAAGAACTTTATTTTTCTCTATTTTAATGGTGTAGATATGATGTCATGAATACGTCACACGCAGATCTAATGTACTGACGCTACGGGGAATTTAAAAATCATCTTTCTACTTACGAAGTATTACAAATAATCTTCCTAAAAATAACTTTTAGACTAAATAAGTAAATCTACATCATTACGGTTACTTAAAACTAACCGTGACAAAGAATGTGAAGATTTTGAACCCAAAGCAAACGTTATTTACTTTTATTACCTAAGTGGAAACACGTGAACCTTCTTATATGTGTATATAATAATAATGATATACTGATATATCGTAAATCCCATCTGTGCCAGGTGTCCTTGATTTTGTTTGTTTTTTGGAATTTCGCTCAAAGCTACTCGAGGGCTATCAATGCTAGCCGTTCCTAATTTAGCAGTGTAAGACTAGAGGGAAGGCAGCTAGTCATCACCACCCACCGCCAACTCTTGGGCTACTCTTTTACCAACGTATAGTGGGATTGACCGTCACATTATAACGCCCCCACGGCTGGTAGGGCGAGCATGTTTGGCGCGAACCCGCGACCCTCAGATTACGAAGCGCACGCCTTAATTTTGTGGTCAAATACAAGCTTTTAGGCAACTCTAATCTAAGAGTAAGATTTGACCGATACTCTTATCACATCTGCGACTCTAGAATGCGGAGCGCGATTGCTATTTTTTAGCAACAGAGTTCAAATAGTATGCCCTCAAATTCACAATCCACCGAATAAAACAACTCTTATAATATTATTTACATGCTAGCTTTTCCATTACTTACCGAAATCAAGACACATGGTGGTGTGGTGTGCGGCCAAAACAGTATGTAGCACAGACTGTGTTATTAACAGGCGCGATAGTTTAGTGATTTTCCACTTTCTGTAGCTCTAGCTGTTGTTATTCAAACTAACATATATTTTCAGCGGATGTTCTCTAGACTTCACTGGCAATCCATTAACAAATACATGATATACAACATCTCAAAATGTAATTGATGACCTGTTTTACGCACCGAAAGTACGGAAATTTATTTAATCGAAAAACATACTCAACTTGTATGGAATTTTCTTTTCAAATTTGATACACTAATAGATCTTTACAATCTACAATGAGGCGTCAAATCTGGTGTAAATACAACCACGTGAGCAAAGTTATCTAAACAAAACCCTTCAAATTTGATCAAAATTTTTGCGCACGCTTACACAAAAAGTTAGGAGAACCACCTTTCATTGGGATTGAAGACAACTGGTTCAGATCAGCAAAATTATAGCATGAAAGGACGTACAGATACACAAGTATTAGTTAGGCCAAGCAAATCAGATTAGAAGTTTCTAGCTCAAATTTCCAAAAGAATCATATAGGTAGACGGTTATTATTCATTATTAACATTGAAATCAAATGTGTTAAATATTATGAAATTATCCCAATCAAAGAGCTTTTAGCATCATGTTAAATAAAGCAATTAGCGTAAATAATAGTGAATGATACGGTTGAACCGAGTGCATTCGAATAATGACAAACTGTTAATCTAGATTCAGTGGCGTTACTATAAAGGAAGTAATTAACATTGGAGAGGAACAAAAGAGAATTCTCAATAGTCGCAGCATTTGAAATTCTTATAAGCAGGATTATAGTAAATTAATCATGAGGCCCTTTTCCCCCCTTTTAATAAGCTATATTTTTTGCATCACTGGATTCTACCCACCATCATGCCCCAAGTTAAACAAAAACGCGTCCTAGTTAACTGACGAATGAATATCTGCTGTTTATTCATGAAGTGCTAAAAATTCGTAGGTCCAAAAAATCTTGATAAAACTGAAATAGAAATCCTTATAACCCGAGTGCTTTCGAATGGTGGACCGCTGAAAATGGTGGTAATGAACTTTTAACATATTTGGTTTATTTTTTGGTTGCTGAAACGTTTATAAACGTTCTTTTATGTAACTTTAAATTAAAACAAATCGGATCACAAGTTTATTTTACGCATATTGACGTACGGAATTCGTTTACATGTTTTACATCCAAACTTCTACCAACAAATTTATGTGTAAAACTGTAGAATAAACACATATTATTAGCATATGTGCAACACGATATCAAATTATTCAATTTTCATCATGAAAGTAAGCTAGTCCATGTATCCAATTTGAAAAGCTAATCTCATAATTGTATGTTTCACCTCAGGCGTATTTATACACATAAAGAGACGCTACCTTTTTGAACGCACTCTCAAACTTATAGGCTCCTCCTCCTGTTGCACAGGCAGTACAAGGCAACAGCGACATTCCTATAGACTTAGCAGATTGTAGAAACATGTTCATTTCACTGGTTGGGAAATGGAAAAAGTGTAAGGTACCTAAATGTCCATGAATATGTGTATTCTTAATCTGCAAAAACAGAAAGAAAAATCGAGTGAATGAAGCGAGGTTTATATATTTGTCAATAAGTATTTTTGCTTAAGGATATATGGTTGATTAAGATAAAAATTGCTACGACACTTCTGAAATGTTACTAGCTGTCGACAAATAGTTCTACTCGATTTTTGATAAAGCAAAGGCAGAATAAACACAAAATAGGGGTGGTCTTAATCAAAATCCTGGAATTAATTACATTCGTTTTTCCTTCTTCATTTAACTGTGTCAGAGTTAAATAATTAATTCCTTTTATTCAAATATTCTAGAAATTTGATACTATTTGAGCAATTAATATTTTGGTGAGGTATTCAGTTTCTATATATTACTCCTTTATTAAATATTTTTATTTATATTTCCTATCGTCGTAATTGAAAATATGGTAAGCAGTTGAGGATGTTATTGACGGTTTCAACTGATATTTAAATGGTATCGCACATTATATGCATAAACTTTTGGCTGTCATGCAAAGTACAGGTAACTTCAAATACTAATGTTCTAGTTCTGAGAATGGTCAGCGGCAAAGAATGTGGATCATGAATACAGTTTTGACAAGCGAATTTGTTTGTGTCCTGAAAGAGACAGAACTTGTTCTCATTTTGCCTGTTATTTCCCGAAGCTCAAGCTCTTCCCTTAGCCATAAACGTTTAAAAGTTAAGACAAAAAATGTGTACTAAGAAAAGTAATATTTAGATAACCGAAAACTTAATTATCTCTCATCTGAATTACTCTGAAACAGAAATGTACTTAGATGTTTCGTTCAGTAACCATTATAATGTACAGGAAGATATTTCTTAACTATAATAAACATATAATTTAGAAACTGGTGGTTTAAAAGTAAGGATCTTCTTTAAAACAACCCTGAGACATTCTCTGACATCCTTTTGCTTGTTAATTAAAAAGTTTTGTTTCATTTTTCATCTTCAATCTGTGTTTTGTCTCTTTTATTTCATATCAATCCTTATGCCCGTCTTCCAACATACTGGCTCAGCAAACCACTTGTTATTGTTGTAACCAAGCGATCCTCCCGAATTTCTGAATACAATTTTAACAGGGTTATCAAAGTTGAACATACTGTCATTGGTGCGATTTCGTCGACCATAATTGTTTTTCTTTTACCGTGTTGACAAATATGGTGTTCGTGCATGCGTGTATGTTTTGTGGTTATGTTTTCTTTTTCGTAGAAACCAAATTTCTAATTGTAGCTTTCGATCTTTTACCCCCAAAGCCACAGAAATGCTTCTCAAAGGAAAGTAACCTGATAAACGTTAAATAAAATCTGCTGTTTAGATCTCCAATTTGCGTGTGGAAAGCATATGTTTACAGGCAACATCATCATCATACATTCCGAATCTTTTTGGTAGACGAAATAAAGATATTTTATTGGAATAACTGTTTGTTGAAGAAAAAGAATTATACTGCAAAATCCCACATAACAAGTGAAAGCGCGTCCTTTTCATCTACATTCATATTTAGTGTTCATGGTGTATAACCCATACTTGACTGAGAAATGATGAAATGTTTGATAAAAATGTAAAAAAATTATCTTCAATTTCAGAAAGCGGTTCCTGAATTAAACTGTCATCTTCTAAGAACTTTGCTGACCTGTAATTTAAACTTACCTTAAGATGTGTGTCTTTTCCTCCCCCTCCTTTCTTACACGATTCATTGTTCTTTAAAAAAAATTCAATTTCTTCCAAAGTCTGTACTTGAGAAAAGTTATTTGATGGAGAAGGACTGTGTGGCTCGAAATAAACCAACTTCACTAAAGTTCCTCCGATGTCCATCCCAAACCACGGCATAGCTGTGGAAAGGATCTTGTTAATCCTATTTAAGAGTTGCAAAAACGTATCGAGGTACAAATTCTTTTATAAACAATCTGTCAAAAGTTTAGAAGTTAATACTTGGATTTGACTTTACAATACAAGTTGACTGTTTATTCTGCCATTATAAAGTAATTATGGATCTACTCCTATTCAAGTAAAGGTTTTCAACGAATGTGGTAAGAAGAAATATAGAAATGGCAATTTGCACTCTCCTAGTTTTTTAGTAAAATCTCATTTTTGTGCTTAAAAGCTGTAGAAAGTGAATGAAGGAAAAATACTCCGGTAAGTTTTAATTAAAGAACTAATGCTGAAGATTTATGAAATAGACGATAGCAAGGCTATATTTATATATAAAATGAAATATTATACATCCATCAGGTACATTAAAGCAAAGAAAACAAACACTCCAACGAGAATTTATTAAAGACAAACATATGCATGTTTACTGGCTACAGTAATATTAACTGATGAACAAAATGAATAAGGTGTCGAGATTTCATAACTAAATTGTTTCGAATCATAAGAACATAGTTTATGACCGCCATAGTTTCTCGTTCAGGGAAACCAAGCAGAATTTCAACAGTGTGGCATCGTTGACTATCCTATATCAGGACAAATTTGATACGATTGCTCTTGCACAAGGTTTTAGGTGAATTCAGTTTCATAACAATATATCACAATAACTTAGTTCATTTTATTTCTATGGATGCCTCTCCCACACCATGGTTGGATCGCCGCAAAGCATATTATTCATTCCTCAAACTTCCACTACAGACTCGCAGGATATTAAAAAAGAATAGAACTTTGGTTCGTGTAAGAAGAGTGCATTAACCTACTTGTATTGTAGGCAGTTCCGAGGATCTTGAAAGTCCAATGCGGTAAAAAAGACCTTGACAGAATAAACAATTTTTATCCTTCGTTTTTGATCACCGACAATAATCGCTCCAATTTCCGTTCTGAACTCTACACTAATAATTACATAGAACACACAGCAATCACTACTTATTGTGAATTGTTTTCTACAACCTTAACCAGGCTATCGAGTGTACAGATAGTTGTTCGATACAGCTTACAGAATTTATCTAGCGTAGAACTGAATACAAAGTGAGTTAGTTACCTGTATACGTGTTTGCTGATTTTCCAACAACCGAACAGCTCAAATTCTGTGCGACTATCAGAAACCACATATCCACCACAAACAAAAAATACCATCACTCAATTATGCGAAAATTTCAATAAAATTAAAACATTTAATAAAACTCTACACGATCTAATCTGATTACTATACAATGTATCTGTTAAATTTCGCGTTAGTTGTCCCTAATTTTGAAGTGACAGACTACGGTGAGGGCAGCTAGTGAATAGCACCCACTATCTATTTTCGGGCTGCTCTCTACCAACGAATAGTGAAATTGACAGGATCATTATTACACCTCCACGGTTGGCCGAACATGTTCAGTGAAAGAATTCGAGCCATGCCAGGACCGATGACCAACTAAAAATGCCAGCTTTTCAGATTAGGAAGCACAGAAAAAATGTTGAAACAGTAGCTTCTTTTTTTCTTCAAAAGGGTGCATGAAATGCGCTAAAAATAATGACATACTAACTTTAGGTATTTAGTAGTTCTTATTAAACACATACACTTAAACACACGGAAGTTGAAAATGAATGTAACGTCTCTTAATTAACCATATTTATAGAAAGCAGCCGAAAGGAATTGAGTTTTTTTAAAGGGCAGTGGCAACAGGTTCTAAATAAAAGTATAACATTTCAATTAATTATATTCTAAATTGATTGCTTGTTTGGAATTAAGCACAAAGCTACACAGTGGGCTATTTGCCCACCACCGGTATCGAAACCGGTTTTAAGCGGTGCGAGACCGAAGCCATACCGATCTGCCAGAGGGATGTAAACTCGGGCATGGCATATTTCGGTAGTTAGAACGTTTAGCTCGTAAACTGCAAGTCGTAGTTTCAAATCCTGACACAGAATATGCTCGATCTTTCATCCATGGGATCTTTATATCGTGATGATCAATCCATATTTTCGTTGATAAACTACCCCACGAAGAAAGGGTGATAAGCGGTGTTAGCTAATTGCTTTCCCTCTAGTCTGTTGGTGTTAAATAAGGTACGGTGAAGATAGTAAAACTTGAAGACGCGTTGATCGAAATCCAACAACAACAACAAAAACATACGAGTTAAAAGTTATTTCACTTACTTGATTATGTTAGTTAAGCACAACTTTTATTTTCTAAAAGGAAAAGATCATAATCTTAAGGAGAAAATAAAGTACTAAACTGACTGTTAGTCAGTTTTACAATATACTCACGACAAAAATTATGCACACTCCTTCGATTCATTGTAACAGAATTCGTTCTGTCTGTCTTGTGGACCTTTAGTTGTTTTTTTGGAAATGCATAATCTACTATATCATCGGGAGGATTTCCTCTGCAAATCATAAAATAGACAGTATTAAAATAGTACCTGTGCAACAAATAAATTAGCAAATCTTATGGAGATATTCTCTGATTGGTTTGTTTGGCGTTTTATGACGCAAAGCAACTAGGCTATCTGCGTCAATCATCCGGCAAAAAATTAAAAGTAAAGCAAAATTATTAAAATATGTAAAAAGGAATCAACGTTACAATGTTATCCAAGGACAGACCACATTCATCCGAATGAGAACTTCCAACACTGGTACTTGGTTGACTCCAGCCGATTAACCCAGGGGAACCACCCATATGCCGCCCATATATAGGAAATGAAGCCCAAAGTGATGTGTTAGGGTAGGACCCCTCAACCACCAAGATCCTCTCCTCCCCTTCACAGGTCACCATGCACGACAAACACGTGGGTGAATGTTTAGATCTCGTATGAGGTAAACTGAAAAACATTCTCTGGGAAGTCCCCTCACCATGTACAGGAATCGACACCGAGGAGCGTAAATATTGGAAAAGTTCGACCAAAACAATATTTTACCTGTGACGAGGCTTTTTTATCCTCATCACTTTTCATTTTAATAGACAAATTTCGCGAACAGCCTGAACTTCTGGTTAAATTACTTCTGCTGCATTCTATGTTATTCATTTTGTTAAAATTAAAAGTTTCAAAGATATTCATATCCACATGTACCAAAAAGAATAATAACCTTGACTGGCTCATATACATATTACCACTTACTTGCGAATAAATATATTTTCTTTTTTTTTTATTGCGCACACACAACTTCAAGTTTGTTTTGCTCACTTATTTTGAAGTTCACGTAGTTATACGAGGACTATCTGCACTAGCCGTCCCTAAATTAGCCAGTGTATGACTAGAGGGAAGGTAGCTACTTGTCACGACTCATCGCCAACAGTCGGGCTACTTTTTTACCACCGAATAAAGGGATCAACCGAACATTATAATGCCCCCACGGCTGAAAATGCGAGTATGTTTGGTATGACGGGGATTCGAATCCGTGTCCCTAAGATTACAAGTATAGCGCCTTAACCTACCCGACGTGCCAAGTTTGTTTTTTCAACTACAAACGTTTAGCTCATAGATCCTCCTCTTGACCGATTTTACAACAGGTTTGGGCTCAGAAAGTCAAACCCTTTAGACCAGTGGTTCTTAACCTGGGGTCATGACCCCTGGGGGTCGTTTGAAGTTTCTCGAGGGAGGTCATGGAAGTTTTATATGCAAAAACGGCTCGCTTATATATTTTTGTATAAATAATTTCGAGAATGTTAATCATATTTTAGTTTCCTTATCAATAAAGTGTTAATACCCATACCAGTCGTTCTGAGATACATTGATATTTTAGTTTTCCCATTACTATTCTATGGTGATTGGTGAAGTAAGGTCGTCATTCGTCTAAAGGTATTCTACATGCAGTCTGTTCTTTTTAGAACAAAAAAAAACGAGTTGTAGGATTGTGCGAAGTAAGGATGAGTTACGTATTCAAACTTATCGTTACTCAACAGGCAAGCAGTATAATGCCTGTAATTATATATGCAAAAACGCTTAGTTTGGGTTCAGAAAATATTTTACATGGAAGAGCGAACAGCGTTTCGACCTTCTTCGGTCATCGTCAGGTTCACAAAGAAAGAGGTAACTGACCGGAAGCTGACCACATATTTGGAAGGGGTTGTATAACTGAGTGTCGCAATGTTGAGGGCGGGGTTAGATGTTTGAATATATAATTTTATTTATTTTATTATATTAATATAGGTATAAAGGCGTTCCTTTATATTGGTTTATTTTGGATTTAAGTTGTATAAGTAAGGCTTCTTTAATTTTGCGTTTGTTTATGTTTGTTTTTTTATTTAGTATTTGAGTGTTTTCTACGGTTATGTTGTGTTTATTTGACTTGCAGTGTTCGAAAACGTGTGAAGATGACTTTTTATGTTCTTTGAATCTATTATATTAATAAAATAAATAAAATTATATATTCAAACATCTAACTCTGCCCTCTACATTCCGACACTCGGTTACAAAACCCCTTCCAAACATGTGGTCAGCTTCCGGTCAGTTACCTCTTTCTTTGTGAACCTGACGATGACGGAAGAAGGTCAAAACGTTGTTCGCTCTTCTATGTAAAATATTTTCTCAACCCAAACGAGCCGTTTTTGCATATAAAATTCTTAACAAGTGGGTTTCTCGACATCACTGATTGAGGTCATGAAGGTTTGGGAAATCACTGAGCAGTTTCTAGTTTCTGTGGGAAGTGCCTGTAACTGCTCATCAACGAGAAACACGCTGAATTGTGGCAGTTGAACTGCGTCGAGATGCTTGTTGCGCAACCATCTGTCTCATTTCGAGTAAAATTTTTCACTTATTACAACGTTTTGTAACTAAATCTTTTAGCTATATAATATTAATACATCGAACTTAAAATTTAAATATCAAAGTTTCCATTGTATTTAATATATTTTCTCATTATATATATACACATTATATCAACCCTCACACTGAGTGAATAAGTAGGTTTTGTACGGTGTTCAGTAATTCCATGGATTTTGCATTTGTTTAGCATATGTAGCATTTTCAAGGTCATTTATTTGTAAAATTTTCAATAAATTAGGATCTTTATATGGTTTTGTTTTATTCTACCTTTACGCAAAATTCACCATTACAAAAATTATTATAGGGGGGTCACGGTAATATCCTGGAGAGTCTCAGGGGGTGAGACGATGAAAAAGATTAAGAAATACTGCTTTAGACTGATGTATCTGATGAAGTCTATTAAGATTAATTTACTGTAATTCTGCCTAAATGAATTTCAATTTGAAGATAGGCTGATGAAGATCCTGAAGAGTAATAACAGTGGAACTGGTACACGCGCGCCCCATTCTCGGTACTGCTGGCGCAGCAGATTAATTTACTTCAATCCTACCTAAAATAATTTCAAGTGCCGCGGCAAGAGAGGATTCCCTCTTGTTTTCCATATGCTTAACAATGTATTAATTTAAGAACGCCATTAATGAAACATGTGTTAATAGTTACAAGTAAATATAAAGCGCAGCAATTTTCCTTGCATCTGTGATTGTTTCTCTTCACTTCAAATTTCATTATAAAAAATATAATACTGACATCTTATTTGTTCTTAAGAACATAATGTGAATCAATATAGAAAAAAATCTTAACACGTGAAGATTTAATACGTTGTTTGAACAACCACATTGTGTCTAATGAAGTTTAACAGTCGTCAAGTTAAAACCAGGTAGACACCTAATTTGAGTTAACACTGAAGAACCTCTTAAAAACGTGATTCGTTGTTTGTAGGTCAAAAGGTCTGCTTGAAAAATTAAACCTATATCCTGAAGTCTAATCTATAAAATGTGGCATTTTTTTCTTTTCTTCATCTTGCTGCTAATTTCCCGGAGCGGACTTTTTTCCCTACAGAATCAGTGAACACAGTAGTGTAGGATTTTTTAAAAGTTACTATTTCTCTAGCCTGAGATCTATTTGTGCAACTATGGATTTGTGAGTGCCACAATTACGATGAAAATGTGCACCACGACAATTTAGCACTTCTCCGACAGCAATCTATTCCGTTGATTCATGTGTATTGATAAATTTATTATTACTAAACCATTACATACAAGAACTACGTATTTACTGAAAACAGAGTTTCAATATTAATTGGAATGAAATGAACCAAAAATACCGCCTATATCAGTGTAGGCCTACGATACGAGTACAAGTTGTGTTTCTACCGGTCAACGCTTTTACAGTTCATTGGTATTTTATGCCATTTTCTTCGCAACCTACTTACTTCAAAGTCCAAAAGAATAAAAGATATATAACAAATACCAATCATCGATGAAAATTAAACAAGTTACATAAAATTAGGTATGTGAGAATAGAATTTTCTAATCAATAACTGAAAAATATAGTAGTTATTATTCATATGAAATAAAAAATAAATGTGGATGTACGTTAAACAATATACAAACGTTGACTGAAAGTAACGTGTCGTACCTTCCACTAAGGTACTTTCATATGATTAATTTGTAATACTAATAGTTGCTACAACACTACCTGCTAATCGCGGTCTGTTGGTGCTTGAATATCTGTTCAAAATTTTAATTTTATATGGTGAAAACGTGAATCTTCGTTTCCATTTTAGTTCTGGTATTTCCGTATGCAGCTCTAGTCTTGTCTCAGACACGCTGCCACTACATTATTTCACAGGGTACAGCAAGTTAGTAAACACGTAGACCTACATCACGCAGTAGTCAATAAGTATCGTTTTGCACACGAGTACAACCTGTTTTGGAAATAAACTATTTTAAAAACTCTTAAATTTCATATTCATACTTCCACATTACTATTGATTGTAAAGTTATACCCACTTTGGTATTTATCTATGTATATATGGAAATGCATGTAATGTATACTATATATATCTAAACAAATTTATAAGATTTTATATAAATATTAAAATAATACTTTTTAATAAACTCTATCTCTATTTACTAACATAAATTGTTTTTCACCTTACCGTTTAGGAGAGCTATTAGTATTAGAAGACGTAGTGGAACAGGTAGGAACGTTAATGCTTCTCCATTCCCCACAAGAACATTGCAGCACTCTAGCAGTCTTTTTACCTGTTGAAGGTTGAGACATGGTAGGAACTGTGATTAGTTTCGTACTTTTTCCTTCTATTTTAACTATGATATTTCTCAACTAAGTAAGCACAATCGTTTACAGATCGGCCTTGAGTTGGCTCAAGCTGTTCTTTGCACGCGCGAGCGAACAGCGTATTCATGAATATGGTACGATATCACGTGACGGGTCCTTCGTTGACCTGCAATATGACCCACTAAGTTTATTATTATTTATTTGCTTTTTGTATTTAGTGAATTTGAAAATTTCGTCATTTTGTTAGGAAAGCGTAAATTGCACGTTCTCGGTGATTCCTAGAGGAACAAATGTAGCTGTGCGCTTTAATTTTTTAATTCACCTGATTTCAATATAATGTGCTTTCATAAACAATCCTATAGTAATAAAATTATATTTGGCGAAAATAAAAAGATAATTTATTTTCAAAATTATAACAATACAGCCAATAAGTAAAACACATCGAAATTAATATTTGGTCTTAAATTAACATTCGAAGCATGATACTTGTGACACGAATAGACATAATGTTTGGCGTATGAAATATTATTTATGTACATGTAAGAAAGTTGTTAAAGTAAGATAAGATGTGACAAAAATGACGTGTGTTGAAACACGTATTTTCCTTTCTCTGATAACAAGTACAACAATCTACGCATTTTAGTTGGTGACAATAATAACAACTATCAAACAGGTTTTTCTTCGTATTTAAATTTGAATATACGTTCAAGAAGTATATGGACTGGTCGTATTTGAACTACATGAAAAATCATCTTTAATTACACCTGACACTCACGACTACCTCAAAAATGAAACCATGCAGAATCCTTCTCTAATTTATATTTTAATAGAACTTTCTGAAATTATTAACTAAACTACTAGATTCGTATTGTACTCGTTTTCCTCTAGGTGGACTTTAATACTGAATTTCGTACGTGATTTTATGCAATCTGTTTTCGACCAGACTCGTATTCTGTTATATAATATTGATAATTGTAATTTTGTTATTCCCAATTAATATTATACGCTACTTTACTTTAAAAAAGGGAATATCAACTGCTTCGCTATGAGGTCTTTTACTGCTCGATTTATCGAATTTTTCAATATTATTTTCATCCGCCCTATCACTTGTAATATATTATCATACGTGTGCTAACGTATCATCATAATTTATTTGAGATGAATTTCCTATTCATTATGTTAGGTGTGTTATGTATTGTGATTTCAAGTAGCTGAAACATTTAATTAAGCGCATTAGATATATATACCAACATTTATTTAACTTCAAAATCTAAATTATCATTTAACTCAGTTTCAGACTTCTAAATGGCTCTTTTTATTCTAAATGCTTTCTTTAGTTTTAATCTAACTATTTTCAGACAAAGTAAATGAAAATATTTGTACAAAAACTAAAAATTTTGTTTCGTCACTTTCACGTGATTTCTTTAGTTATGAAGAAGACACGTGAAAGTGATGAGACTAAGTTCTTAATCATGCTTCTGTGGGGAGATAGTTTTTCTTTTGTTTCTTATTTCTTATTTTCTTCTTTGAACCACTTTTTAATCGACCGTTATTTTTTTATTTTTCGGCAGATTGACTTGAAACTTGATAGGAACATACCTTTGTCCAATATTCTCATAAACGTTTTTTTCATTCACGACTTTTATGAATTTTATGTATATTTTGGGTTCCTGTGCGATCATATGTACAAAAATATAAAATGTCTTGCGCATAACACACTGGTTTAAGAAAAGCTGAATTTTCCCAATTTAAGTCTTTTTAGGAGGGTCACACATCACAAAAATAAACAGTAATCTTGGAGTTTTTGGTCAATTACGAAACCATATCTTGACCAATTTTACATGGGATTTGGAATAAAGGTAATTTTCTAAAGATCTCATACGTGTACTTAAAAAATGTGCATTATACCCGTTTTTGGACATTTTAGAGGGGTCAAAACTTCATTAAAAAACTTCATTTTAGTGGTTTTGGACCATTTCTTGTTAATATTTTAACCAACTTACGTGAAATTTAGTACAAAAATACCTTTTGCAAATCCCAAACAGATATATAGAAAATTTTGGAATATTTACCTTTAGCTCAATTTTTCAGCAAGACAAGCACAATTTGTGGTCTTAAACTCTTCATACGTATATTAACCAACTTACATGGGATTTGGTACAAAGAATACTTTCTTACAGGTCCAAGTTGTAACACACACAAGTTCGATTTTGACGTGTTTCTCACGATTTTTGTGATGTCAAAGTTGGCCTTGTTAGGATTACGTAACAGAGAGCGTTGCATTCGCCCGTGATTGTTGGCATCTTTAAATTTTGTTCTAATATTTTGTTCCAAATGTGTGATTTGTTTTGTTAATTCAACTAACATACATGTGTGTTTTACAGTATTATTTTCTGATGCATTTGCCCCAAAATTAATCTAACATTTCCTAAACGACTTATCCAGTCTTAGAAACTCACCTGGACTTTATTAGCTGATTTTTCTCAATTTTCAAAGAGTAATCTACTAATTTAAAGACAATGTATTTTAATTCGAAACCAACTTAGTTATGCATTGCAAAATGAATTTTCTTAATTAACAAACGCAGCCAAGCCATCACCACCCACCGCCAACTCTTGGGCTACTCTTTTACCAACGAATAGTGGGATTGACCGTCACATTATAACGCACCCACGTCTGAAAGGGCGAGCATGTTTGGTGCGACCGGAACTAGAACCCGCCACCCTAGGATTACGAGTCGAACACCTTAACTCACCTGGTCATGCCGGGCCAATTACATAGAATGTTCAGTGTTAGATCATGTTTTACTCTCAGTTTCTTTTGTTAATAAGTCCTTAATAACCTTATCAGATTGCAATTGCATATGCTGCTTTGTAGAAGGCAATAGTTGACTGATGTAACAGATTATGTACTTATGTCATTAAATTTAAAGTCAAAAGTCTGTAAAAAATTGAAATGTACCCTACTTTAGGGTATTTTTTTCTTTTCAACCTTCTTGACCAAAAATCATAAAACAAGTTACCATACAAAAAATTGCACTAATCGAGCCAACCAATTGTGGGTAATACAAGCCTCAAATATTTTAAGAAAACTATAAAAATGCTATATTTCAGGGAATTTTTTATACCCATGTTTACCTAAAAATTCTGGAAAATATCAGGTATACACAGTCTGATAATTTTCAGTTATAATACAAAGCATTACCATAATTGAACAAGCCAATTCTGTGTAATGGATGCTGACACATATATTCATAACTGATCATTTCTATGGCAGAACTGTTCGCGAGTAAGTTTGTATACATTAAAAACAGTTTGTTACATATTAATGAATCGCTTATTAAATATCGATAATGTTGCTACTTGTAGTCATAAAATGATAAAAATATTTTGTAGATATTGTGCGCGATTTTACATTTCTTAAACAATGATGCATTTAGTATACTCAAGTGCACAAGCTTATAATAAGGAAATAATGGTGATACTAGTAATTCAGAGGGGATTCCCTGGCTTTAAAATATTCTCCACATGTCGAAGTGAAAGCTAACCAGCTACCTCGCTGCTCAAACGCGCATTATTTTTTTATTTTTCTCTGGCTTATTGTACAGGAAAGTATGTTATTCGTATTTTTCGTATTATTGTTTTTCCATTTTCAGCCTTGAAACAGTACATGCTGCAGTGCTGGATTGAATAACATGGGGGCCCTATGTACTGTGGGAAATCTTTCTATTCTACCTGAAGCTATACGATATGCTTCTGTGTTTTTCTTATGGTAAAGCCATAAGATCACACAAGAAGAACTGAGTGATCTGATTCAAAGAAACATGGGGAACTTCGCTGTCGTTTGTATCAACGGTATTTATTAGGTCGAAGTATAAGATTTTCAATTTAACAAGTCGCCATCAAAGTCTCGCTTCTCACTACATCATGCAAGATATTTTGTGTTTCTGTACGAACTGTGATACAATAATGGAAAAAATTAGGAACTGAACATCATCCTCAAGAATGAAACTTTTAAACAACTCATATAAAGTTAGACTGAAAGCTGTACTCTTGCATAACGGGAACAATAAACCATCAACCCATGTTGCTCATGCTGAGAACATGAAAGAAACTTATCAAAGCGTGCAAATTATACTTGAAGCTATCATAATAGGTGGAACACATGTGGCGAGCTAAAAATTATTGCTCTCATGCTAGGCTTGCAGAGTGAGTATACCAAGTATTGCTGCTTTTTGTGTCTCTGGAACAGATGAGATTATAAAAACCGTTTGAAAAATAAGGAGTTGTCAATAAGAAAGAATTACATACCAAGAAAATAGAATATCGAGTATTAGCTTTTAATGAACCCTCTAAATGTGTTTCTGTCTCGACTTTATATTAAATTTGGTTTCATGAAGAATTTTGTAAAATGAATGAACAAAGTAATGATTTAAAATTTCTGAATGACAAGATACTAAAAATCAGTAAAGCAAAAATTCGTTGATGGATGATAATTTTGCAACAGTACTCAATCGAAAAGAACTTGCAACTTGAAAATCTTCAAACTGGTTGTCAAAAATTCTTAGTAAAGATGAAAGCTATGATGTGATTATTGATATGCTCGAAAACTACAGCAATTGGGACGTAGGATATCACTAAAGATGTGCTTCTTAAATTTCCGTTTAGACTTATCTCCAAATGATACAGATGCAGTGATGTAGGAGCACTCCATCAAAATATTTCTGCAATGGAACAGTGATATCTACGACGATGGAATCCTGCGGTGATGGGATATTACTGTTGGTTCTTACAGCGTGAAACTGAGAACACACACAAAAGATGCAATAAGTCAAGTAGATACAATACTACGATGAAAGTTTTGAAAGTAGCCTGAATGTATTTTCAAAATATAATCTTATTTTACTCATTACTTTTTAAACTGATACTGTTATTATGGTATTAAATTTGAACGTTCTTAAATGTATTTTTAGTTTCAATTAATAAATAAAGTTGTTAAAGAAAAAGATATTTTCACGATATATAAGAATATTTTGAATAAATCGTTCTCGACTCAAAAAGCATAGGTTATCTAGTAATTATTTTCAATACGATTTTCGGAATCGACATCATGAAATTACTTAGGAATAGTTGCATCTGTTCTAGTAGCAGAAAAAAAAAAGTTGCCAGGTGGATTATTATATATCAAGTTTCTGCGCATGACAGATGGTGGAACAAAAAATCAACAGAAATTCATGTATATCTGTCAAGGAAAGTAGTTGTTTCAATTTTTACTTCAATGGTCAAGGTGAACATAGCAAATATGAGTTTCTTCCCCCAGAATCTGAATATATTCCGTCATCTTATTATACTTTTGTATAGTGTCAATAGCACCGTACTTCTGAATAGGAGATTATTGTTAAAAGTATAAAGCTTTTATTTAGATCAACTGGAAAAAAAAAAAAAGATAATTTCTTGCCGCTTTATTCATGGTGATGACGTCATGTGATTAACAAACGTTATTTTCAACAATTTTTATCTTTGTTCAACATTCTAGTAGTTGTAAGTAAAAATATCGCAGTTGTAGCAAATATTTGCATGACGTACTGGTTTAAGTAAAATCTCTCGAACGAATGATCAATTATTACTGTTGAGTAAAGTACTATTTTTGCAGAACATCGCTCATTGTTGCTTGAGGAGAATTCGATTATCTCGGTTTATTTTCCTATTTAATCTTTAATTAATCAAGCTATTAGTTTGGACTCTAGCAGCCATGAACTATTCATTTTGTTGCTGTTTATTATATTAACAAAAACATGGAATACATACAATACTGTTGTTTATCTTACAGTGCCAGGGCTATCTGTGCTATTCGATACTGTTAAGGCACTCAGTATCTATATTTTCTGAAAAACTTTGGACTGTACATTACTGTTGTTGTTTTGAATTAAGCACAAAGCTACACAATGGGCTATTTGTGCTCTGCCCATCACGGGTGTCGAAATCCGGATTTTAGCGTGTAAGTCCGCAGACATACCGCTGAGCCACTGGGGGGCCTGTACATTACTAATTAAAGTCGTACTTTACGCATACGACAGCTCTGATTGTGTGAGGTTTGTTTTAGAATTGTATTACTGTGGTTTTATTTTTAATACATTTGGAGTAAAAACATAATTTTGTAACTCATATTTTAGTGTTATATAAATTTTGAGTTAACTTCATTAATAAAAAAAAATATTATTAGTCCTCACTGGTTTATTATTATTGAAAGATTATTATCAACTTTATGAACAAAATCATAAACAAGTTTTTTTTAAAGCTAGATAAAAACAAACTATTACTACTGTAATGAGTGTTTTTGTATGCTAATTTCCGCTTGGCAATGAAATCATTTGAAGTATCGAAAAGAAAAGAAATTACGTTTGACGTCAAACAGACATACATTTATATGAAGTTGACTCTATTTTGCCCTTCTGTAGCACAACAGTATGACTGCGTACTGACAATGCTAAAAAGCGAGTTTCGGTAGCGCACACAGATAGTCCACTGTGTAGCTTCGTGCTTAATTAAAAAAAAAAACAAGAACAAAAAAAGAGACGCTATTAAAAACCAGACCAGAACGATTTGCAAGCCAATATGTTTCTTTATATCATACTGATTACAAACTTGAAATAACGGAATAATCCCTTGTATGATATATAAATATTTCTCATTACAAGCTGCTTGGGCCTGGCATGGCCGAGCGCGTTAAGGCGTGCGCTCGTAATCTGAGGGTCGCGGGTTCGCGTCCGCATCGCGCTAAACATGCTCGCCCTCCCAACCGTGGGGGTGTATAATGTGACGGTCAATCCCGCTATTCGTTGGTACAAGAGAAGCCCAAGAGTTGGCGGTGGGTGGTGATGACTAGCTGCCTTCCCTCTAGTCTTACACTGCTAAATTAGGGACGGCTAGCACAGATAGCCCTCGAGTAGCTTTGTGCGAAATTCCAAAACAAACAAACAAAATAAAAGCTGCTTCAATATTAAAATAAAAACATTCAGAACCTGCAACAAATTATGTACAGGTTACGTTAAATGCATTATAACCTGAAATTTGACTGGTCTATTAAAAATTTATTGACATAACACAAGTTTTCAAATATGTAAAGAATTTCTACACTTTAGTCAAGTAGAAATCTCAAAAAATGAGAACCTGTTATTAACTTTTATTTATCAGGTCAAAGCAAAGTTTTTAATTAAAATACATTTTTAACTTCATTTCACTTATTTTCTTTAACAAACATATTAAGAAACCAACTGATGTCAGGCGTGCGTCAAAGAAAACCTCCAAAAAAGGTTTTATTTACACAAATATGTTATAGTTATATGGTTATCCATATTTTGCATCCTAGGCCCGGCATGGCCAAGCGTGTTAAGGCGTGCGATTCGTAATCTGAAGGTCGCGCCAAACATGCTCGCCCTTTCAGCCGTAGGGGCGTTATAATGGGACGGTCAATCTTACTATTCGTTGGTAAAAGAGTAACTCAAGGATGGGTGGTGATGATAGCTGCCTTCCCTCTAGTCTTACACGACTAAATTAGAGACGGCTAGCACAGATAGCCCTCGAGTAGCTTTGTGTGAAATTCAAAAACAAACAAACTTTCCATCCTACTAAAAACTCACTTTTAATCTCATTCTAACATGTCACTCTCTTGTCTGTGTCTAAAGCAACGTTTGTTTTAACTTTTAAACACTTAAAAATTTCACCCAGTTTTTGAATTTTGCACACAGCTAGTCAAGGGCTATTTGTGCTAGCCGTCCCTAATTTAACAGTGTATGACCACCCACTGCAAATCTTAGGCTACTCTTTTACCAACGAATAGTTGACCATCACCTTATAATGCCCCCACGGCTGGGATGGCGAACATGTTTGGTGCGACCGGGATTTGAACCCGCATCCCTCGGATTACGAGTCGAAAGCCTTAACACACTTGGCCATACCGGGCCCTTTAGTTTTCAAGGAACATTAACTATTTTGACGAACTAAAATTCGTTCTCCATTCTATTAAGTGCATGCGTATTTACACTTCAAAATATAGAAGATAAAATTAATGTATATGTCGTTCTTTCCATTTTGAAATTTTATTTATTCGTAATTCTTGTTTTTTACAGTTATGCAGTTGAAAGGCCAGTATCAATACCAAGTTTTACCATGAAATGTTGTTTCTTTTCTTTCTTTTTACTGCCTGTATGGTCAGTAAATGATAAAACATTGTAAACTCCTAATCCTAAAATACCAAACATTATCCAGTGCGGGGATTTGGGAAATATTTTGCATGATGAAATAATGTTACACATGTCTTTTTTCTCTGAAAATGAAACCAAACAAGATTCTCTCTGTCCTTTTACCATCATGTTTCTCGTTTTTATCATTTTCAAGTTTTGATTCTTTATTTTCCCGCACTTTCTCCGAGGGTGATACTGTTGATGCAGTGCTTTCCAAGTGCTCGAGTTTTTTATTAGTGTTGTTCGTACGAGAAGAAATCTCTTCTCTCTCTCTACCTGCATGGTTTGATATTTCCCAATCAGATAATGCTTCCTTCTCGGTGACTTTAGGTTGAACAACGTTTACCTTTATATTAGCTTCATTGACAGGTTTGTCAGTTAATATTATGTTCTCAGTGTTATGCTCTTCACTGTGTTTGGTAACGTTGCCAGTAGTGTTGGTAGAAGATGAATACGTTTCGACTGATACTTTTCCTTGAGTAATATTTTTGTGATCAGTGTAATTAGTCTCGAAATTGTATTCATTTACTTTCTCACTAAAGGTTTCAAATGAAATTGTAGTCTGTGTAGTGTTTGAAGTCACAGTTGAATCAACGGTAGGGTGCTCTTTAGAGTTTCCGGATGTTGGTATGTTTTCCGTGGTACTTGTTTCATCGACAGGTTTGTCAGTTAATATTATGTTCTCGGTGTTATGCTCTTCACTGTGTTTGGTAACGTTGCCAGTAGTGTTGGTAGAAGATGAATACGTTTCGACTGATACTTTTCCTTGAGTAATATTTTTGTTATCAGTGTAATTAGTCTCGAAATTGTATTCATTTACTTTTTCACTAAACGTTTCAAATGAAAATGTAGTCTGTGTAGAGTTTGATGTCACAGTTGAATCAACGGTAGGGTGCTCTTTAGAGTTTCCGGATGTTGGTATGTTTTCTGTGGTACTTGTTTCATCGACAGGTTTGTCAGTTAATATTATGTTCTCAGTGTTATGCTCTTCACTGTGTTTGGTAACGTTGCCAGTAGTGTTGGTAGAAGATGAATACGTTTCGACTGATACTTTTCCTTGAGTAATATTTTTGTGATCAGTGTAATTAGTCTCGAAATTGTATTCACTTACTTTTTCACTAAACGTTTCAAATGAAATGTAAGTTGAATTTTCATGGGGCGTGATAACTTCAGACCGTTCAGTGGAGAGGCTGTCTCTTTCTTTGGTTCCTTCAAACGTAGAGGTGAAAGTTGCATTATTTGTGGGAAACACTGTCGTAGTAACATATCTTGTGTTAGGAGAACTTGGAGAAACTTCTTCCAACTTCTGTGTCACCCCAGTAGTGGTTGTTATAGTTGAATTTTCAGAAGTGATCGTGTTTGTTATTTCAGTAGCAGCAGTAGATGTTGCCAAATTTTGTTCGGTTTCAAGTTCACCAATAGTGGTAATAATAGCAGCAGATGTTTTCTCAGACATGGTATCTAGTTTTACTGTTGTTTCTTCTGTAGTTTTTAATTCTCTTGAAGCTTCTTCTTGTTTCTGTATAGTTTCGGTACTAGTAATAAGCTTCTTTGTAGTTTCTTTGGGAAATTCTGTTATCCCTGACATAGTTGTCACAGAAAATGGAGTTCCTAATTGAATTTCTTCTTTTTCTATGTTAAAATCTATTAAATCATTTTGTCCTTTTGTTGTTTCTTCAGTTATAGCATCAATCAAATCACCATTTTTATTTTCTTTTGTTTCAATAGTGGTTGTATGTAGAACTGTACTTTTTATACCAAAGTTTTTTTGGTCTTTCAGTACATCAGTAATAGAAATTTCAGTTTCAGTTGCTTCTTTAGTAGTATTCAGAGTAGGAAATGTTGGTTTTACAATAATATTTTGCTTTTCTTCTTCAGTGTTAGCTGTTGTATTTTTCCCAGCAGAAATATTTTCAAGTTCCTTTTTGTCTTTATCAGTAAAGCTTGTGATTTCAGTAGTCAAGTTGGAGCTTTGGACATCTTTGGATGTTATATTGAACTTAAATGACAGCTCAACTTTCTTCTCACCTCCTTTGACTATTTGAGAAGTAATATTCTCTTTAATTTTTATTGAAGTAGGTGTTTCGTCGATTTTGGATGAATTGCTGGATGGAAAAATAATGTATGCTTCAGAAATGTCTGCAGGAGGTTTTTTTTGTGGATTATCGAAACTGGCTACATGAGGTTTCACTGAACCATCTGAAACACTCTTCCAGAGATGTGGATGTTTTTGGTATGAATATGGAGAATGCACTTTAAAGTCGTAAGGAGGGCTGACTTTGGGAGGCACTGGTTCCCCTGTGAATGTGTTATAAACATTTATTGAGTGTGGAGGCTGCCTAGACAAATAGATAGAATCTGGATGGAAATAAGTGTTTTCTTGGTTATCTTGAACAGCTGAGCTAGGTGTAGTGTTAGTAGAGAAGTCCAAAACAATCTGAGGATTAAAGTGTAATTGAAATATCCCTCCAGTACTTCCTATATTTTCAGAAGTTGATTCATGGGACGGAAAAGATCCATGAAGATACTCTTGTGGTAAAGTAGACTGAATAGGTATGGTTACTTTACGTACTGGTGACTGGACGTATTCTCCTTCAAAATTTCGTGTGTTACCCTCAGGACCATATTCCTGAAATGTAGAAGAATGTTGAGGATGGAGATTATATTCAGGATAAGTTTGTGGAATATCATTCTGAAAATGGGGACTTTGTAAGGGAGCAAAAGTTTCTCCATGATATTGAACATTCTCTTCTAGTGGGTCTGTTTCATTAGGTATTATTCTTGTATGAGGTTGTAAGTTTAGCATAAACTGAACTGGTGGTTGGTTTTCATTTCGGACCTGCTGTATTGGAAATTGCGGACGTCCAAAGGGTGGATAAGGTGAAGAGAAACGAGCAGGAATTGACGAAGAAGGTAATATGTCTTTTTTTGGGAAATTAGGAGAATTGGCTGTAACGTCTGTTACAGGAGAGAAGGGCTCATCACTCCTTTTCTTCTCTTCTGGAACTGTTCGAGGAAAAGGAACATTAGGTAAAAACACTTCTGTGTCAAATGGTTCTTCTTCACGTGTTTGGGTATTTTCTTGAGGCTTATAGTTCTTGTAATTGCGTTGAAGGTTAATAGGCGTTTGACGTGCAACCTGAGGGGGTTTCAGGGGCTCGTAAAGTTGTTGAACAAAACCACCATGGCTTGATCGATATGCGTTTCGCTGGTGAGGATTATGATGAGGATGTTCTCCCACAGAATAATAAAAACCCTTCGATTTGTGCGCGTTTTTTGGATGTGAATTACCCATGAAGAAGTAATGAGACCATCGGGCTATTCTTTCTTTGGGCAACTCGTTGTCAGAACCAAGAGGGTAAAAAAGTGTTTTCAGGATTTGCCGCGTTGCTTGCATGAGAAGAGTGTCCGTGGTTTCGTCGTTAGACGTTTTTTCACTTTCAGCCTCAGACTGACTTGGGTTTACTGAACATAAAACAGCCAGACACCAAAGAAGTGCAAATGACCAGTGTAGACTTACTAACTGAAAAAATAACCATTCAAAATAAAATAATCAGATTAACTACCAAATGAAGTATCAATTCATACTTTTATAAAATAATAAATTATTAGTATTATATACATACTTGAATATACAGTATGTATGTATGTATGTCTATGACAGTATATTTGAAGTTATCTTCGAGTTTTAAAAAATCTTAATATTATATATCAACATAAATAGTTTCACAAGTACACACAAACATTACTAACATTTTATAAGCAAGACAATTTCAGTGATCAAGAGAAAAATAAGACAGGGTTAAAAGTGGGGTGGTTGGACGAAATTAGTTCCGAAAACATGAAGTGGTGGTGGGAAGGGGGAACCCTCACCACAAACAGAAAAAAGTAATAATGTGTGTGTGTTTTTCTTATAGCAAAGTCAGTTCGGGTTATCTACTGAGCTCACCAAGGGGAATTGAATCCCTAATTTTAGCGTTTTAAATCTGTAGACTTACTGCTGTACTAGCATGGGGAACAAATATTTGTTTGTTTTTAATTTCGCGCAAAGCTACTCGAGGGCTATATGCGCTAGCCGTCCCTAATTTAGCAGTGTAAAACTAGAAGGAAGGCAGCTAGTCATCACCACCCACCGCTAACTCTTGGGTTACTCTTTACCAACGAATAGTGGAATTGACCGTAACGTTATAACGCCCCCACGGCTGAAAGGGCGAGAATGTTTGGTGCGACCGTGATTCGAACCCGCGACCCTCAGATTACCAGTCAAACGCCTTAACTCACCTAGGCATCACGGGTGGGTGCAAATAAAATAATAATAAAAATAGTGTGGTGCGTTCTAGAGGTAAGTTTGTGACAAGTAGTCCATGTTATGATATTTATGTATTTTGAAAGAAACTTTTTAACGAAAACGCACATAACTTTATATCTTATAAGTACAAATAGGATGCACCAATTGGTTGCCTGGAGATTGACAAACACTGATCGTTCTTAAACAAAGCTTTTAATTAATCCCGGTAGGGCTGGATTATATGCTTTCTTAAAACATTTATTGTTAGTATACATCACTTTGTCATTTTGCAGTCAGCCAAGTTACCTAAATCGTTAAGGTTCACTTCTTTTATCCTTATCAACAGATCAATCTCTTCTTTCCATCTTTGATAAAAATATTAACCTTAAATTGACTTTTAGAACTTGTGACTATAAAATCAATTTTAAAATAATGTTAATTTCCTTTTTCTATTTCGCGCAATTGAGTATGATGTATTAACATTTTGCAGAGCAAATAAGTAGTCGTGCAATTAATTTGAAAAATGGTGCAGTTATCAGTGCACGTTCCAAAAAGGTTTCGGCTTCAACCAAATCGACTCCTAAACATAGACATATATAGTAATTTGAATTACGTTTGGACTGATCATTTGCTGTTAGAACAGGACTCAAAGTTAGTATTGTTTCACATTCTAATTTTTATAATATAAGACGGTATATACTGAATCTAGAAACAGAAAAATACAGATAGATAGACAAGTTTCATCTTTATATATATATTACTAAATAAACCTGAAATGTCACAGTTTACAATTAATGGTTTTATTTTTCTATATGTTTGTTCTACAAATTTGATTTTGTCTCATTATTACAATGATATTAAACTGAATCACAGAAACTCATCTTACTGGTATTCTTTGTTCAAGACACACAAGAAAATTGTTTTGGAGTGAAAAATTTTCTGGATTCGTCCATACGTCTTTAAATATACTCTATGATCTTTAGTAGTTAGAATGTTTAAAGTAATTTTTATTACAGAGATTATTTTGCATTTAGCTTAATATGTGCATTAAAAATAACCTAACCCTCCAAAGCTAGCTGAATCTCGTAAGATATTACTGAGAATACGGCCGAAAATATCGTTAACAGTGATGCAACCCAAATGATGAAATAATTAATTCCAATACTTACAGATAAGTATGTAAGAAAAGCATATTTAATTAGCTACACTCATTAATAGGTTGCATTTTAGTTAAGCTTTAAGTTTAATTAATTTAAATAATTCTACAAAAATGCATATTCTAACTGAGGAAAAAATTAGGACACCCTCACATTTATTCCCACTTAAAATGGCTCGTCTCACACACAGGTGTATTTCACCAAATGCACATGATTAGAAGATCGTTATTCAGCATTTTAATGAAACTTGCCCTATTTAAACCTCAGACATTTATTTAGTTTGGTATGCTTCTGACTGTTGAAGTGAGAGTGAGCACCATGGTGAGAGCAAAAGAGCTGTCTGAGGCCTTCAGAATAAAATTGTAGAAGCTTATTAGTCTGGTAAGGGATTTAAAATGGTCCCAAAAGATTTTGAAATCAGCCATTCCACTGTCCGGAAAATAGTCAACAAGTGGAGGGCTTTCAACTGTTAACATGCGCAAGTCTAGACATCCAAGCAAATTCACCTCGAGAGCAGACCGCAAAATGCAAAAGAGGTTTCCAAACACCCTAACATGTCATCACGGGACCTACAACAGGCTCTGGTTAATGTTGATGTGAAAGTGCATATCTCCACAATCAAAAAGAGACTGCACAAGTTTTACTTGCATGAGAGGTGTGCAAGGAAACTTTTGCTATCCAAGAGAAACATCAAGGCCAGACTGAAGTTTACCAGAGAGAATGTAAACAAAGACCGGGACTTCTAGAATAGTGCTCTTTGGACAGATGAGTCCAAAATTTAATTATTTGGACGCCAGAACAGAGGATATGTTTGGCGTAAACCAAACAGAGCATTTCAGGAAAAGAACATCATACCAACTGTAAAACATGGAGGTGGAAGTGTCATGGTTTGGGGCTCCTATGCTGCAGCAGGGCCTGGACAGCTCACAATCATAGAATCTACCATAAATTATACTGTGTATCAGAGGGTGCTTGAGGATCATGTGAGACCATCTGTACGAAAAGTAAAGCTGAAGGGAAACTGGATCCTGCAACACGACAATGATCCAAAACATACCAGTAAATTCACCAAGGATTGGCTGAAAGCTAAGAAATGGAGAGTCCTGGAATGGCCGAGTCAAATCCCAGATTTTAAACCCATTGAGATGCTGTGGGGTGATTTGAAACGAGCTTTACATGCAAGAAACTCCTCAAACATCTAACAGCTGAAAGAATTCTACATTGTGGAGTGGGGCAAACTTTCTTCAGACCGATGTCAGAGACTGGTAGATGGCTTCAAGAAGTGTCTCACTGCAGTTATTTCCGCCAAAGGGGTAACACTAGCTACTGAGCGGTAGGGTGTCTTAACTTTTTCCTCAGTTTGAATATGCATTTTTGTAGAATTACATTTACAGAAGATTTTGAAAAGTATTTTCTTCAGTTTTAATTGTTTTGTTATATTCCTATAATCTCTCAATATTGTTAAAGTTGAGATTAAATATCTGTGTATCCAAAAAATTTACACAAATACACAGGCTTTCATAGGGTATCCTAAGTTTTTCACATGACTGTGTGTACTCAGTTTCTCAATGCCAAATATCTCTAACTATATGTAACTATATTCGATGTTGCTTTGCCTTATAGTTACATAATTATACTTTGTGTTAATCAGCCTGATAATTATATAACTGTACTTAGTACTTTACTCAGCCTGACAGTTATCTAACTACATCCAGTATTTAACTCAGCCTTATAGTTTTGTATTTGTACTCAGTGTTACTTAGCCTAATAGCTTCATAACTATATTCAGAAGAGCTAAAGAAAGGACTGCCTTTTGAAAACGCTCGAGTTATTGGGTTTTTATTTCATTCCTACAAGAACTGTAATATCTTTTAACGGACTCCTTTCTCGTTCTCCCAATGTAGCAGTTCATAAAGTTAAAACCACCAATTTTAAATATACTGACAACTCTAACTTCGTATCCCCACTTTTCCCCGGGTAGTTCAACGGTAAGTCTCAGGGTTTTTAATTATACTCTTGGTATGCAGAATGCAGATAGCTCTTTGTGTAGTTTTGCGCTTAACAGGAAACAAACAAACTGATAATGATATTCATAATTTAATATAGTTTTCGTCGCTTGGAAACACTTGCCTCTCTGGTATTGCATTCATTTGGAACAGATTTAACTCTCAAAAGTCAGATATCTGTTGAAAACATCACTTTCTCTCTGACGTTTCTGAGAAAAAAAAATTGAATTAAGTGAAACCTTTCCAAAAGTAGATTCGACAACGAACAAAAATATAGCGTTTTTGGGATACATGAATGTATTATTTGGAAATATAATAGAAAGTATCAAAAGAGTATCAAAGTAGCTATTTTTCTATGTTACATGACTTATAAAAGATGGCGCCACATTACTAATCGACTGATCACGAACTTAAAAGTGTAATTAAAAGTAGGCCAAAAGTCGAAAAATTGGGTTATATTAACATATAGGTGTCCTTATTTATCTAAAATCTCCAGTTATGATTTCAATGACCTAATAAGATGTTTCAAGTCTAATTTGAATTTGTTTCCTCGTAAGGTTGTTTAATTTTCCATTTTATTCACTGCCAGAGAAAACGGTGAACTTGGGCCTTATAACATTGAAATTTAGGTATTCGATCTCTGTGTTGGACACAATACAAATAGCCAGTTCTGTAGCATTGTGTTAAAACACAAAAAACTGTGCCTATTTTTTAGTAATTTTAAACATCAGACTAGAAAAATTGGCAGTACAGCTTGACATACTTATAAACCACTTGTTTATTCTACGTGAGCCCTCATTTGCTTTTTGGCCACCAATGTACACTTAATTTTTCTTAGTCAATAAAATAATGGTTTGTTTCTTCGTAGTTAAACACAAAGCTAAACAATGGGCTCTTTGTGCTCTGTTCACCATGGGTATTGGAACACGATTTCTAGCATTACAAATTCGTAGTCATACCGCTGTTCCGGGCAACAGAATGACTAAAGAACTAGTAATACACAGATGTTTTGTCACATAATTCTTTTATTCCAGCAGGTTCGCCTAAAAGTTAAACTTTAATAGCGCATAGAACTTTTCAACATAATGTTTCTTCTGAATCAATGAACATCTCAGTATATAAATGGTTTTTATTGTTTCTTGCAGGTTACTAGTTTCTTTTATGTTTTTTAAGTAGAGACACTTCTGTTGGCGCTGGGAGGGGGCATTTCGACATGCCTCCTGGCTTGTATTTCTATTTTTCCTCAGTTTTTCCTGAAATTCATAACTTCGATGCGCAAGTTTTCGCAAATTTATGTTCTTCAGCTAGTTCACTCAAAATCATTTTTACGGTTTACAATATTCTAATTTCAGCGTAGTAGCTGAGTGAAGTCAACAAAGTGGCATAACACTCATTTAACCAATGTAAAGGGAATAATAAAGTTTATAATATTATGAAAATTAGTAGAAGTTATATGCAAATATTAATGTTAATACTCACATTCCCCTGCAAAATTCTGGATATGACAGTGCCTATTGTTATGTCAAGCTTTTTACTTCTGAGTCAAACGGGAAACTTCTCTCATCCAAGGTGAATGTTTTATCAACTTTGGTAATGAATAATCTGATTGGCAATTTTCAGTAATGTATTTAAAATTTTGAGCAATCCCTTTCCTAATAGTATTACGGTGTTTCATGTATAAAATATTTTTAATGCAATGAATATTAATACTCAACTTATTAAAACATTTTTTTTTCCAATTAGGCTCAAACTTATGCAATGGGATATCGGTGCTCTGCCAACCACAAGTATCGAAACACCATTTATAGTGATGGGAGTCGACAGACATACATCTGTGATACTGGGGGAAGAACGATAAAAATGATTTAACGTTGTTAGCTTATCATATAAATTTATGAGTAACTAATCACATAAGCTGGTCGAACCTTGTGAAAAATTATTGGAATTACGACCGAATTAATAGTGAGGGTATCCAACTGATGATTCAGTGTTTTCTTGTTGTTATAGATTTACGCTTGTGTGTGTGTGAATTTATTTATAATATTTTGTAATTATTTGTCATTTTGTTTCTAAAATGGGACAATAAGTTACACGTTGCTTATATAATTAATTTATTTTTGATAAGAAGTAATTAATTATTATTATTCTGTGTTTAAGTTGTATGTGTTATATTCTACAAGAAGAAAAACAATTAACTATCATGTTTATGATCTGGAGAATATGTGAGAATTACTGTAGTTTTCCTTTTAGTAACTTAAACTACGATGATTTTATTTATTGAGTTGTTAGCAACTTTGCAAAATGTGGAAAACGTTGTTATTTAATTATCATTCTCATGGATTTCTAAAAATAAACTATACTCGTTTTTCTCGTTTCGTACCTTGCGCAAACGAGAGACAATATTCGTTGGTTATATAGCTACTTGTCTACAGAACTTCGAATAAAGTTTTTATTTATTATCGTGTTAGTTCTGTATATAATGTGGAATAAAATATTTGGTAATTATTTGTCAGTACGTAACGAAGAATCTGAGAGAGAAGAGAAAGTCTGTTTGTTATTCAATGAGCGTTACAAAGAATTTAAGACCTTCCACTGAATCAGTCATAAGTATGAGGACTTCCACAAATCGATTATCAGTATCCCTAATGGGCAGAGCGAAGATACAAAACAGAATTTGTAAAACAGTTTTTGTTATATTATTAGCACACTCTTGTTAATTATACCGTAGTACAACATTCCAAAATTTGTAGAATAATTTTCATTGAGCATTATTTTGAAAATCTCCAGAATTCGTAGGATAAAGTTTGTCAGATATAATTTTGAAAGGCTTCCAAAAACTCTAGGATAACACTTGGTTATTTTTTTGAAATTACTCAGGATCTGTAGGATAACACTATTGTTGATTGTAATATTTGTCCCTACTTACGTATCGGCAATAATAATAACATTTTTTTTCCGAATTCTAGAAAATACTAACGCTAAAAAAATTTACTAAGACAGCGTTAAGAAACCTTTTCGAATATGCTTCTAACGGTCTCCAAATCAACAGGATACTTTTAGTTACTTTTTTATAGCTTTTCGTGCCAGGGAAAAGGTTTTAGTTATCCTGTAAGAGCTTCCGAAAGAAGGGAAATGAGTGTTTTTTTTAATAATCCCGAGGGCAAGCCGTGGCAAGTTCCAATTGGTGAACTCTATATTTCCTCCTTCGAGTCTGAAAATGCATAATATTATATATTCTGGCAATTGATTTCCACGATATAAATAATTTTCGAATGATTTTGTGATTGATCCCCTCACGGTAAACAGCGAACAATTAATTTAAATGAATTACTTTAAATTTGATAATCTTACTAGTATTTTGAGTTTAGCAGCGTGTACCCTTTTACGTTGACGTTTTTCTTCAAGGCTAAAATTATCTGGAACAATATAGAAACATTTATTTTGTTTGCTGTTTTAATTTCGCGCAAAGCTACACGAGAGCAATATGCGCTAGCAGTGTAAGATTAAAGAGAAGGCAGATAGATATATTACTACCAACCGCCAACTCTTGATCTATTCTTTCACCGACGAATAGTGGGATTAAGCATCACCTTATAACGCTCCCACAACGGAAAGAGTGAGCATGACTGGTGTGATGGGGATTCGAACCCGTGATTCTCAAATTACTAGTCCATTTTCCCTAAGCACCTGACCTTGCTAGGCTACATAACCACCTAACAACCTTTCTAGTATTTGCTGGCTTAAATTTTACTTTAATCGATTTTTTTTCATATTGGACGAGGAAAATATTGGGATGGTTAGTTTACGGTTAACAATAGATGTTGAATGTAAAGAACGAGCTGCGTACATCTGAATGAATCTAAATGATAACACATGGGGTTCAATTTTTTTGTGGTTTGCGCTTATACAATTGCTTGTTTGTTTGTCTGTTTTTTGAATTTCGCGCAAAGTTACACAAGGGCTATCTGCGCTCGCTGTCCCTAATTTAGCGTAAGACTAGAGAGAAGGCAGCTTGTCTTCAACACCCACTATCAACTTTTGAGCTACTCTTTTACCAATAAATAGTGTGATTTACCGTCACATTACAATGCCTCTATGGCTGAATGTGCGAGCATGTTTGGTGTGACGGGGATTGAACCCGCGACCGTCGAATTACGAGTCGAGTGCTTTAACCACCTGGCCATGCCGGGCCGTGCTTATACAAACTAACTAAATTATGTGCAAGAGTATTTAGTCCAATGTGTCTATGTATAATCGATAGGTAGAATTATAGTTTGACTTTTTTGCTACGTTATAGCTTATAAAATAAACATAAGTATTGAAAAACAATGTACGAAATTACTTCATAATTTCTCACACGCAGATTAAAGACAGGTTGCTCTTATGCAGATTGGTCCAAGAGTACAGAGTTCCGAATTTTAATGTTGGCGAGGCGGATTTGAATTCATGTGATACCACGAAATACCACAATTTTAAGATGTGAGTTCCAGTCGATTCACCGTGGTTGGTGGATGTTAATGTTGCTAATGTTGCGGCAGCAGGTAATCTCATTAGCTTTAGCATAAATACAACCTTTAGTATTTAGGAAGCCACAATGATACTTATTCTTGGTTGGTCCGTGAGATTATGAAAAAAACAACACCCGAAAACTAATTGTTTTATAACTTAATAAGATCAACACACACACACATCAGATTCGGCATGGCTATATGGTTAAGGCACTTGACCCGTAATCTGAGGGTTCGAATCCCCGTCACACCGAACATGCTTGCCCTTTCAACTGTTGGAGCCGTCAGGTCGATTCCACTATTCGTTGGCAAAAAGTGGGCCAAGAGTTGGCGGTTGGTGGTGATGACTATCTGCCTTCCCTCTAGTCTTACAATGCTAAATTAGGGGCAGCTAGCGCAGATAGCCCTCCTGTAGCTTTGCGCGAAATTCAAAACCAAAACACACATCAATCTAATTTATTAAACATTTCTTGGTATAACAGCTTAGTGCAGAATGAAAAATCATGTATAATTATCTAGAGATGGAGTTTAATTTAAAACATAATATAAAACAGTATTTAATTTAGTTTATTTGTTCTAAGAAAAACAAAAACAGCATCTTAGTACTACATAATAATAATAAAAAGCTAGACGTTGTGTATCTGACAGAGTATTTGCAACTCAAATTAGAAAAATGCATTTAATTATTTTAAATATGCCCCCCAGTGGCTCAGCGGTATGTCTGCGGACTTACACGCTCAAATCCGGGTTTCGATACCCGTGGTGGGCAGAGCACAGATAGCCCATTGTGTAGCTTTGTGCTTAATTCAAAACAACAACAAAACAACAATATTTTAAATACAACTCACAGAAACTTACTGTGAAGTATCAACAATCGTAAACTATCATACAAACATCCCCCTCACAAGAAAACAACAAAAACAAGTCATGAAGATGTTATATGAAACATTGTATTGTTATCCAAAAGCACGTATCTCATATTTTCTGAATACCAAACACGATTAAAACAAAATTTTTCTCGTTTAGATTGACAACGTCCATATGTTATGATTTTTGTCCTTTGTAACGACGTTATCAACAGTCATGGTTTGCAGATTCACACATTTTGATAAACTATTTTTTTTTTATCAACATTGACTAAACAAACTACTTAAACTTAGTTTTTATGTGTTAAGAACGAACATTAAAGTGTACGAGGGCTTCGAAAAGGAGTGCAGACATTTACGGTCAATGCCTTGTGGCTGTTCGGTTTGTAACTAGGTTGGTGAAAGTGGTCGGGTGGAGTTTTCTACAAGGAAAATTGTGGAATAATACTCGCCAACATAAACTTTTCTTTGTCTGTGTAGGTTAACATTTGTGATCACCCTACATACTGAATTTTGTTTCCGGAACATTTACGTAAATCGTTTTATTTGATTAAGCTAGTTTGGTCGTTATTTTTTAAGCATGACATCATTATACTTTAGGTTTAATTCCATATCTTTGATCAGATGCTGTTGATATTTTGCAGTGTTTTTCTTATTTTATTTGCATGAAATATTTCACTGTCACATAATTCCGTCACTTTCTCTTTTATTTTCATGTGCTATTGAAGAGTTAAAATTAACAAACATATTAGTGCTACAGACAAGTTGAAAATATCTCCGGATTTCAAGTGTGGTTTATTTCTCTTTTTTTTTAGGGTTACTATAAAGTAAAAGTACAACATGAATAGCTCCCCGTCGTGGCACAGTGGAATGTGCATGTGGTTGGCAGAGCACAGATAATCCCTTGTCTAGCTCTGTGCTTAACGTCAAACAAACAAATAAAATGAATTTTCTACGTGAGTCGGCAACATAGGTAATAATGTTTTTTGTTAGAAGTAAGCTCAAAGCAACAGCGTGAAAAAATAGCACACATTATCCGTTACCTTTTGTAAATACAATCAAATTTTTAGGTATTAGCTATATAAATTTTCATGAGTACACTAGCTAAATGCTACAAGAGGCGTCCGTACCTGTAGCAAGCACTATGATTCACATGGTATATTTTCATTATTCGGTGCTACATTAAAGATTTTACTTGCTCAAAATGGACCATCAACAGTAGAAATATCAAAGTTATAAATCTAAATTAGCAGAAAGATGAAATTCAACCAAAAGCAAATAATTCGATGCTTAACCATAAAACTTATCAAAATAATCAAACTTATCTTACTGTGTTAAGAAAAAATCTATATCTAGTATTTCAATTTAAATGCTTTGTGCTCACCGAGTAATAGAAAAATTAATATATTCTGTGAAATAATAAAAATCATTCTGAAGGAAACATATCCTATTAAATGAATAAAACCATCTAAATAACTGTGGCATATTAATAGAAAAAATAAAAAAAATGAAATTGTAGCCTAGTAACAGATAAAGTATTTATATTATTTGAAGGAAAAATCATTTTTAATCTAGCAGTACAATTTATCAACAGAAAGAATTTGGTATATTTACCAAAAAATAAATTTTACTTAACTAAAGAATATAATCTAATCAAAAACGTAACTGACAACAAACGTGTAGCCTCCCTGTTTGGTTGTCTATGATTAACAAAAAATTAACTCATATCTTCAGGTTGTTTAATGATGTAAGAAAACTTATAAGTAATTCTTTAGTCTCTATTGGCTGATTAAAGAAAACTTAGTGAGTACTTAAGTAAGAAGACACTTATAATATTTATCATCTATGTCATGTTTCAAGACCGTCTTAAGACCAGATCTATTTCTATTAACTCCTTAAAAAAGAAACAAAACCAACGTAAGAGAAAGTCTTTTTTTTATATTGGCTCAGCAGAGATTGAACAAAAATCTTAAGTAAGAGTAAGTCTCCAGTCTGTGATAAACTGAGCAGTGAAACTTTACTGCTAAAACAGCAGCATTTTCTGGTACTTTAATGATTTAACAACAACAATAAATTAAATGAGAAATCAAAACCTGCTTGTGTGTAGATTAAACAAACATTTAAGTAGGTAGAACGTTTGTTCTCTAAAGTTAAACAAAACTTCAACGAAACTTGAGAAACAACAATCTTACTGTCTCCACTGGCTGAAGAAGGTTCAATTAAAATTATTTAAGAGAAATATTCCAGCCGTTTCAGGCTAAGTAAAGATTGAATAAAAAGGAACAAATCTGGGCAAGTGCGTATGCAATGACAAAAACGCGGCACTTATGATTCTGTGAAATAGAAAAAACAAAACAATGATGATTTGCTTCTTAATGTGCTGTAAAGATTAACTTACTAATTTATTTTCGTTTTTGATTGACATTCCAAGATAACAATTTTTAACAGTTAGAATGATGCAAAAAAGAGAGAATTTATTGAATGTTATACTTCTTCTCTCTCGTGATAAATTTTCGAAGTTAGCCTGTATTACTTCATTCTTTTCTATCTATTTTTATAAACACATGTAATCATGTAATGTGTACTTAGCCTTAAATAAACATTCACAAATTTATTTGTCTTTTTTTTTCTCTTATCAGTGCTCAATACCCGGTTATGGACTGTTTTATGCTACTCCAAAAATAAAAAATAAACTGCTAAGACTCCTTATCTCTACAGCTGTAATGAAACTTGAACTGTCTTATTTACCTTCTGGATTGATAACACTTGCTAAATTGTCTGTTGATTGTTTATCTTGAATTTCACTCAAAGCTATACAATGGTTATCTGTGCTAGCCGTCCCTTATTTGGCAGCGTAAGATTAGGTAGGAAAGCAGTTAATCTTCACCACACATCGTCAACTCTTGGGCTATTTATCAACGAATAGTGAGATTGAGCGTAACATTATACCGCTCCACGACTGAGAGGTAGAGCATGTTTGGTGTGATAAGATTCAAACCTGCGACCCTCAGATTACCTGTCTGTTGAAGCTCACTCTTTATAACACATTCGACAGCTCATAGTTTGTAATCAGGAATGTTGAATGTATACGAGATCATGTCGACAAATATAATAATTCACCATTTGTGTGCTGTTCAAGCAAGTAACCACATTTAATGGTGAAGTTTTAAGAAGTTTATAAGGCATAATGTGAAGTTTCTCGGTGGGGTAGCGGTAAGTCTACGAACTTATAGCGTTAAAACAATGAAACGTATTGTGAATCCGCGTAATATCATGACAGCTGAACGTAAAACAGGAAGTGGTGCTATAACCACGTACTTAAAACTGTTTGCAGCTAACACTTGAAGAAACAAATCATGTGTTAGTCCACATTAGATTTAATATTTTCATTGAAATTTATAAAACAAGCATACACGCCTGCAAAGCGGACAGTCACAAAACGCACCATTAAAGCTTAATACAGACAGTGGATTTAATGGAGAAATTCTTGATACTCCCAATTAATTGTACAGTAAAGCACGACCATAAAAACGACCATATATACCAGCGTTTCTAAACCCATATAACTTCTGAATGTGTGAAAGGAACAGACTTTGAAAATAAATCATACTTTATTTATTTAGTAAGCCAGGCGATTTTTTTTGCGTTAAAACTATTTATTGGATTCACGACTGGTAATCAGTGTTTACAGACTGGACCTGGGCTAATCAAAGATCGAGACAGCTGGGCTATAGTATACTTTATAAAAGTATTAACTTCAAAACCTTACGATTCATACAAACAATTTAGAAAAAATAAAAGGTGTTTAGTGTATTATGCAACGTCATTTCTTGTAGAGAGGTGTTAGGCGGCAACATATTCGTGACCTCCCCTGCTCAACGTTTGGCCAACTTTTACTTTCCCCTTGAGCATGTACCATCAGTGATGCTAGGACACTGTCTGAGTATTCTACAACAGAGAAGACAACTGTTAGCGTCGTATTCCCTGTATTTATGGACAATACATATATTTCGATGTTGACATTTTATTATCACGCTATATCTTTATAGACAATTATCGGCGATAAGATAAAGCGTTGTAAAATGGCCTTGTAAAATTTAGATGTTACAAATATCAGGAAGGAACAAAATACTGCACAGGATATAAGATGAAAAAAAGAAGTGCAATCAGTAATTACGGGTTTATTAAACATATAAACCAAAAATGGAAGTGTTGTCATTAAATGTTCCATAAATTAATAAAAAAGAGTTTTATATAAATGGCGATAGTATCAAATGGCTATGCATATAGCAACTCTGTTTATTTGAGGGCACTTGGGGCCAATCTGCACTCATCATCCCTAAGTTAGAAATGATGGACTAGTGGAAAAACAGCCAATCAGCAACAATCACTGCTAAATCGTAAGTTGCTCTTTACCAGTGAACGAATAATGGATTTGGTCGTCCCATAATAACGCCCCATAGCTGAAAGCAAGAATATGTTCGACAACTGGCAATTTGCGAATCAAGTGCCAAAGCTACTAACCCCAAGACTATTTACAAAGCCTGTTTGATCAACAAACAGCTACTTTCTATCAAACTTACTGCTTCGCGCGTTGCGGTTAGCTTGGTTACATGTTTAGTCTGAAAAGGCGTAAATAGGTGATAATTTTATTTCTGGTTATAGTTATTTTAAACTTACCTGTTTGGAACTTTTACCAAGTGTCGTTTGTTACTTTTTACGATAGTGTTTGAAATGTGCATATTTTAAATTCAGTTTGAATTTAGAGTGACTTCAGATAGTTTATATAAATATATATTTATGCAGTATCGTTTCTTTATAATCCCGAGTCACGTAACACGATGCTAACCCAAGTAAAGAAAATGTTAACGTATATTTTATAGTGTATGATTTCAAGTTTTCATTGGGTTTTTTTAGGATTTAAAAACAAAATGACAGGGATAACGTTTTATTTTTGGTGACGTCTCTCACCGGGACAACGGTAACCCTACGAATTTACAACGCTAAAATCAGGGGTTCGATTCTCCTCGTTGGACACAGCAGATAGCCCGATGTGGCTTTGCTTTGTTTGTTTGTTCATGAGGTACTCCATGCTCTTTGGATCAATCTGAATCAAACTTGATAGGATGATACATTGGATCAATGGACATGTCACAGGTGGCTTAATACCCACCCTAACTTATCGTAGACCACACCTACAGCAAAAATATATTTGTTTAGCTAATGACTCCATAGTCTTGGAAAAACTCTTATTCTTGAAGTTTTTATTTTGAATTTTTTTTCTTGATGTTGAATTTTTAGTAAACAAATTTGAGTTATTACGTTAAAATTTTCAAACATTTAAGATTTTGTTAGGAAGAATGTCATCAATAGCATAAGATCAGACCCTTAAATTGGCAGGATTACATCTGAAATAGTACATGATCAGATCCTTAAAGTGACAGGGTTACATCTGAAATAGCGCACGATCAGACCTTTAAATTTGTAGGGTTACATCTGAAATAGTACATGATCAGACCTTTAAAGTGACAGGGTTACATCTGAAACAGCGCACGATCAGACCCTTAAAGTGGTAGGGTTACATCTGAAATAGTACATTATCAGACCCTTAAAGTGACAGGGTTACATCTGAAATAGCGCACGATCAGACCCTTAAAGTGGTAGGATTACATCTGAAATAGTACACGATCAGACCCTTAAGTGACAGGGTTACATCTGAAATAGTACATGATTAGACCCCTAAAGTAACAGGGTTACATCTGAAATAGCGCACGATCAAACTCTTAAATTGGTAGGGCTACATCTGAAATAACACAAGATCAGATCCTTAAAGTGACAGGGTTACATCTGAAACAGCACAAGATCAAACCCTTAAAGTGGCAAGATTACATGTGAAACAAAAGAAGGTCAGACCCTTAAAGTGACAGGGTTACAGCTGAAACCCCTTTTTTCACATGGTCAATTCTACGTTGGTTATTCAAGAGTATAATCATGAGGAAATCCTGTTATTTTAGCCCTGGAAAAAGGAAATACTTCTAATGTTTTGTATCAAGCAGCACTCAAGAGTATCAACAAACACCGAAAAAGGATTAGTAAAAATAATAAAGTAAGATAAAGTGAAGTTATATGAACATCATTTATTTAATGTAGAATGAAAAAGGTGTGAATTTACTAGATCCTTATATTACGAGTCGAGCATCCTAACCACCTGGTCATGTCGGGCCTGAATGAAAAATAGTCAATCAAAGTTGCCAGAATAAAAAAGCTTAAACAGCAGTATTTCCGGCTTCACTGAAATAGCAAAGTGAAACGTAGTTGAAAACAAACTGAACTCACTAGTGACCAACTGACTTCAGCAAAAGGAATAATTTAAGCAGTGACTTTTATGATGAACAATATAACATAATGAGTAAATTTATGTATTTTCATGATGATCATTTAAGTTTTATCAGCAGGAGTTACATAAAAGAAATGGGAAAAATTGAAAATTATCAGGCTATATTTTTAAATAATGTTTTCTTATTAATTACTCTAGAAATATTTCTCAGGATGCTAACACGATAACTGATGAGAGGAATAAAAAATTAATCTAACATGATAAATTAAGAAACAAAATAGGTGTTGTTCTTAACGATATCGTTCGCAGTTTTAACTTGTTAAGTTTATTTTTGTTTTAGCGCAAAGCTGCAAAATGGATTATCTGTGTTCCATCTATCAAGGAAAATTGATCCACGAATTTTTGAGTTGCAGGTTCATAAACTCACTGCTAACCTACCGAGGGGTGAGTGAACAGTCATGTGTTGTATTTTTTACAGTAAAATTCACTTAAGTAGTACACTTTATGCCGTTTACTTTTTCACTCCCTCTCCCTTTGCCCTGCACAGCTAGGTGGTTAAGGCACTTGACTCGTAATCCGAAGGTCGCGGATTCGAATTCCTGTCACACCAAACATGCTCATCTTTTCAGCCGCGGGGGCGTTATAAAGTGACGGTCAATCCCATTATTCGTTGGTAAAAGAGTAGCCCAAGAGTTGGCGACGGGTGGTGTTGACTAGCTGCTTTTTCTCCAATTTTTCACTGCTAAATTAGGAACGGCTAGCGCAGATAATTATCGCGGATAATTTCCGCGAAATTCAAAACAAACCTAACCCTCCCCTTTCATGATTGGTATTTAGATTTTGTTTGCATAAATGTAATAACTCCAATTCTAACAGGAATTTAAAACACTTTAATTGGCTAGAATTAATATTTAAAAATATATTTCCCAACTGTTCAGTATGAACAATAAAATGTATTGAAGCCGGAGACAAAGACATTTCAGGTACCAAACTGATTCCCGATGACTCAGCGTTAAGTCAGAGAACTTATCATCTAAAAGTTAGGTTTCGACACAGATAGATCAATGTGTAGCCTGTGCTTAACGAAAAATAAAAACAAAACTGAAAACTTATTCAACTGTTCAGTTCTTTTATTATTATGAATCGAACTAACAAAATGTTCACTTGCATAATGAATATATTACCAGGTACTGATAAAAAGAAAACAGCATCTTTTAATTTCCAATACTTTCGGTTATTCAGTGTGTTCTGTCGAAATAGTTAGTATGTCCCTCAACTCCCAAAATAAACCACTTCATTATGTTTATAGATTGTTGTTTGTCAGTTCAGTATGTGCAATTAATTTCACGGAAAAGTAGTATTATACAAGTGGGAAAAACTACTTAGTTTTTGCGCAAGATAATAACTGATTAACTTCGGTGATAATTCAATTTGCCGAAAATCCCTTGGTCTTGTTGAGACCATTTACAGAGTGTTAGTTAAAACGGAACCATCGGTAGGTTCTCTCGACAATCTACCTCAAGAGAATTCCCTCAATGATAAGATATCGAGTGACAATAAAGAACAAAAAGTCATCCAATCTTCATACCATAAGCAACAAAAAAAACCCAACAAAACATCAAATATATTTGGTAAATGGTCAGTGCAGATACAGTAAATAAGACAAGAGATATTTTTTTAAACCAAGTTTTCATTGTGCTTTCTTTAACATATCTAATTAATGTGTAGGGATTGTAATGTCTGTTAATTGTGAATAGTAATTTTATTAGAAATTATGCAGCATATTGTAATTTTATTTGTGTACTAGATGTGTTCAAGTGACTTCACAGTCCAGGGAGGAGCAGAGCTATGGGCTGCGTTTTGAATGTTTAAATTTAGATATTTTGTCTGTTTGCCAAAGGAAGTTTTGGCATGACGTTGTGATGACGTTTGATGTCTAGAAAGTTCCTGAGTGTTTTTGTTTGAATGAGCTTCTCGAATTTTCTAGAAACTGAGAAAAACTATTCTATGAAAACAGCAGAGAGTTTTTGTTAACGAGTTAATCAGACAGTAGATTAGTTAGTAACTCTGTTGATTATTTAGTGTGTTCAGTCTGTAAATTTGGAGTCATTACCATTGCTGCAGAAACGATAGAAAATTTAACAAGTAAGCGGCTGTTCGGTTTTATTTAATAGTCAGGGCTATTGCTTGTTCGTGTAAGTTGTAAATGTTTAGTTGAATTAATAACATGCTTTATTTGTCATTAAGTGTATATAATGTTTACCAGACAGTGAAAAAGAATCCGCCCAACGATAGCAACTGTTACAACAGTAGGTTCATTTATATTACAGGTGTGTCTTCACGTTTATCTGTTGTATGTGAGTGAGCTTAAAAGGTCAGTAACTGTCCCGTTTTTTTTTAAATTTCGCGCAAAGTTACGCGAGGGCTATCTGCGGTAGTCATCCATTAGTTACCCGTATAAGACTAGGGAAAAGACGGCTAGTCATCACCACCCACTGCCAACTTTTGGGCTACTCTTTTACCAACGAATAGTGGAATTAACCGTCACATTATAACGCCTCCACGGCTGGGAGGGCGAGCATGTTTGGCGCCACTCGGGCGCGAACCCGTGATCCTGAGATTACGAAGCGCACGCCTTAATGCGCTAGGCCATGCCAGAAAGAACAATGTCCAATTCTTGTTTTGGATTGTTGCAGTTAAGATTAAACATGACAGTGAACATCTTGCACTAGTGGTTCTAAGTAAAAAAAATTAGATAATACAGAATAAAATAGAATACAAACTAACATTTTAAATATATTCAATGTATTTACTGTATTAGATGATTTGTTTTATAATGCAGAAGTTTGCCTGATGTACCTTAAAGTTTCAAAGATCCCAACTTGTTCCTCTCAGACATATGGCCTAAATATTTAATTTAATTATATTGTTGAAAATAGCAAATTCGAGACACTTTCAGAACAAAGTGAATGATATCAAATATCTACTAGAGTTTCAAGCTCTAACCTTGACCTAACAGGATGATGCAGTTCAACTTTAATGTTGTAGAGATTTATTTTAAGAGCCTCCCAAGTCAAATAGTTTAATCACTAGAATGGGTAATTTGTCATTTATGTACGTATATTTTATATGCAAAAACGGCTCGTTTGGGTTGAGAAAATATTTTAAATAGATGAGCGAACAACGTTTCGACCTTCGGTCATCGTCAGGTTCACAAAGAAAGGGGAAACTGACCACATGTTTGGAAGGGGTTGTGTAACTGAATGTCGCAATGTAGAGGGCGGGGTTAGATGTTTGAATATATAATTTTATCTATAATATTAATATAGGTATAATGGCGTTCCTTTATATTGGTTTATTTTGGGTTTAAGTTGTTGTATAAGTAAGGCTTCTTTAATTTTGCGTTTGTTTCTTTATTTAGTATTTTAGTGTTTTCTATGGTTATGTTGTGTTCATTTAACTTGCAGTGTTCGAAAACGTGTGAAGGTGACTTATTATGTTCTTTGAATCTCGTTTCCATTTTTTTACTTGTTTCTCCAATATAGAAATCGTGGCAGTTATCACATTGTATTTTATAAATAATGTTGGTGTGGTGTTTGGCAGTGTAATTCTATAGTTTGTCGTCACATTAATATTTTCTTAGTTAATGCTGAGCTAACAGGTAATCATTTATCACAAGATATCCCAAACCATTGGTACTGTTTCGTCAGTCTTTTTTCCATTACAATAGAAATAAAAGTAATTTCAGATCAACAATATACTATGATGCTTATGTTTTCCCAGCTACAGTTACATTTTTCCATAGTTTTTAAATTTCTCTGCTATCGACCTAATTCAAACGAGGAGGCCTGATATTGGCCGAAAATGTTCGTGTATGGTTTCTATTGTGTAACACTTTTATGTGATCGAGTGAAAACTCGGCTGTCTTCCCTTTTAATGCTGATTATATATCCGTGCATTATATCTACACAAGATATTTGATAGAGATAACTAGTATTACACAAAGACAAATTTTACATTTAAAATAATTGAATATATTAAACATAATAATTTTCTATAATTTCTGAAAACCGACTTATAAAGCACAAATAATAAGCCACACTTACATATTTCTTCATTCCTGCTGGCGGAACTGCTGCAGTGTTAGAAAGGTTTAGATCTGACAGACGAGACTTGACAGGCCCTGCTTTTACTTCTAAGAATGAAAGAAAAAAAATATAGTGGTTTCAGAAAGGAGTATATGCTTCAGGTTTTCGCGCCCGAGGACATCTAACGGCCTGTATTTGTGTTTTCCCTTTCTCTGAGCCGGTTTGGTTAGTCATGTTGGAAAGTATTGATAACAGGTGTGGCTGAAGTCTGTGCACTAGAAGAGCAGTCCAGCTTCCTGTATTAGTTAGCTCAATCAAATGACCTGCTTACTATTGTATATCGTTAAACTTCGTCTCTAATTGTTGCGTATGCATCCACGTGATATTTGTTTAAATTGCTCGAAATGAACTACTTTGTGATCGCAATCTTTTAGAGACAGTTGCGGTCATAAATGTACATTTATCATAAGGAATCCGCAGCGTTTCATCCACTTTAACAATATTTTAGAAACCCGTGTTAAGATAGGTCGTGATTATTTTTGTTTTATAAATTTAAATATCTTGGAAATTTTAACTTATGAGAGTTTCTAGAAACGTAACAGAACCACTTTATAGTTTTATATTCAAAATCCTCTGGGAATCTATGTTGATTTAAACTGATGATTGCTTGTAAAAGTTAAGTGAATGCGTGAGCATTTGCCAAGAGATATTTATAACTGCTGTATGAATTGAAATTTTCATCCTCAGATTGTCTGAAGACAACTCAGAGACTCTTTGTGCTTAGATGTAGCTGTCCTTATCAGAGACTCCTTGTGCTAAAGTGTAGCCGTTCCTAATCTCGAACTACTGACCAAAGAAGATCAACCAACTAGTAGCGCCCGCTGTCAGAATTCGCTTGTTCATCTTGAGCCACATTATGTCTCCAACCTTAAACCCTGCGAGTTGAAGCCCAGAACGTTAACCAATGAACCACACCCATCCCGACTGATATATAAATTGTCGTGTTTTTTCTGTCGGTAGTTTCTAATATAGAACGTGCGTAAAGGTATTAATACTGAAGAAAATCTGATAAACTAATGTTGACGAAACAATATAAGCAAACCTTGATGTAACATTACAGTAAAAAAAAATATCAAGTGACCCATAACATGCATAAGGTTTGCAAACGAACATTTACGGTTGCAAAAAACTCATTGAAAATAATTCAAGAAAAACATGTGAAATACAAGTAACTAGTAAACGTTGTTACATAATTAACATGAGGTAGAACAAAATACGTAATTTCCAATAACTGAAGAAAAAATCTTCATAAAAACAAAAGAACTGAACCAATTTCAAACATTTGTCTATGACCAAATCATTGGGTACCTTTTATTAAATGTTTTGCAAAACCATAACGGAACTGCGTGTGTTTTCTTATAACAAATCCATCAGGATATCTGTTGAGTCCACCTATCGGAATCGAACCTCTCATTTTAATGTTCGAAATCCGAAGACTAACCGCTGTACTAGCGGGGGGATATTAAAAGAACTAATTTAAAATAATATTAATTGATTGATAACAAGTGCACCGTATAAAGTTGCATTGTCAATTCAATAGCAATTAAAATGTAATAATTGCCAACATTTACTGAAGGAAAATTTTGTAGCAATGAGTGGCAGGCCTATATACTCCCAGTTTACCACCCAATCTCCCTTATTTTAATTCTACATACATGGAGAAAATGTAAGGTGTATAACAAGAAAGTACACCGCCAGTACAGCAGTATGTCTATGGATTTACAACTCTAAAATCAGGGGTGCGATTCCCTCAGTGGACTCAGCAAATAGCCCACAGTGGTTTTGCTAAATAAAAAAACACACATAGCAATACATGTTCGCAAACCCATTCCCATTTTACGGAATTTATTTTTTTATGTACTAGAAATTAACCGCATATATCCTACAATAATAGGTGTTCCTTTTAATTCTATGCTTATACTAATTGTGCTAACGCACTAAATAATTATTTATTTAATTTAACAACGCTTGAAAAAAATGTCATCAATCCACTTTTAAATGGACTTCCCTTACTCCTCAAAAAATGTCAGATATGCTAGACTGGCCAAGAACTTTCTGGTCATTTCTTAGATATGTAAATACTTTAGGGCTCAATACCACGTTTTTTTTTTTAAATCCAACGTTAGTTCAATATAATTTAGCACGTTAAATATGAAGCGGGGAATAATGAATCATTTTAAAATTACAAGTGAATATACACTGTCTTGATTTGTTCCTCTTAATTGTAGCTGCTTCCAATTACCCTCTTCCTCTTTTTTTTGGTGCTGGCGTCGCTACTAGTGACAAAAAAGATGGAATTAAGAGAAAGGGGTAGGATTTACATTTGGAAAAGCTTGTATAGAAGACTACAACAGAGCACACGTTTGTTTGATTGGAATTAAGCACAACGCTACACAGTGAGCTATTTGTGCTCTGCTCACCACGGGTAACGAAACCCAGTTTCTAAATATACTACTGTGCTGCTGAGGGGGACAGTAATCTGAAACAAGTACAGTAACTTGGTGTATCTTCCTTATATCTGACAATGACTGATAAAGAGCGACTCAGCATTTCAACTTCAATTTTATTTCAGCATTGAAATAAATGATTGAGCTAATTATACCTCCTTTCTGGACAAAAAACAGTTTATTTAATGAATGCTTCCTTTAATTACATTACACAGTACTTAAAACACTAGTGTCTTTGTCTGGAGTAGATCATGAACTATACCTTGTGTATATGGAATTGATGTTATTCCCTCTGGTACGTACAGTCATGGAGTCCACTGTTCTTGGACTTGATTTGGCTAACATTGAGTGTCCTTCCTGCAAAAATGGTGGATAATTTTAGCAACACATTCATCCCAAAGATACCAATACCAGATACGAGGTGAAAGATACTAGTTCTACATGGTGAGAGACATTTCCTTCTTAGATCCAGAAAGCCACCTCACCTTTTAACATCTAGTTATTACGAGAACAAAGTCAGTTACTACAACTCAAATTAATGGATTCACTTGGAGATCTTGAAATACTGCAAGATCCATTATTGTTCTTACTGCTCCTCTGTAAACAGTCCTCTATGCTCCTGTCAAGCTAGTGACCAGATCTGAGGGCCAAAAGAATTTACTATTAGAATATCAAAGATATTTGGAGAGCCAAAATATTCAATTAGAGCAACAGATGAGAATCTCCACAACATAAATCAGGTTGGAAGAAACAGAGAAAACATTACGGGTACAGCAAGTAGATAAGTCGTTTAGCAGCTAAAAATTCTAAGAATAACATCCAAGGACTTTAAAAAAAAATTGATAAGAGCATCAAGCGTAATAGTGTACGAAATAACTGTAAAAAGATAGTTGAACACAGCATAGTTGCACGTGGTTATCGTTGTAAATCACTTTTAAAGATCTTTCAAAAAGCAAATCGTCTAGAATTTTCCAGGGGATATGAACAGAAATTTGAAGCATTTTTCCATAAAATCTCTGATGCGATGAGACTAAAATAAACTTTTTATGAAAAAGAGAAGGAAAATCGTCTGTTAAGAACACCTTGTACCTTAAACTGCATTGTCGCGGGTTCGAGACCGCGTCGCGCCAAACGTGCTTGCCCTCCCAGCCGTAAAAGCGTTATAATGCGCTGTCAATCCGACTATTCGTTGATAAAAAAGTAGCCCAAGAGTTGGCGGTGGGTGGTGATAACTAACTGCCTTTCCTCTAGTCTTACATTACTAGATTAGGGACGGCTCGGTGCAGTGGGCTAACAACCTACTCACTTAAAAACCTGTTCGAGAACCCGTAAGTGATTGCAGCTCGATGTTCCTTGATGGAATCGAATGGTAAATGAATGACTGATATAAAAGTTTTTTATGTTGTTTTAAAAGTACATTTGTGTCACTTATTTTTTTGTAAATGTTTTTTTATGTTAAAGGAATGAATATACATTGTATGTAATCCGATGATTTCTCAGTGGCATAACAGTATGTTTGTGGACTTAGAGTGTTAGAAACCGGGTTTCAATACCAGTGGTGAGCAAAGCACCAAGAGCCCTTTGTGTAGGTTTGTGCTTATTGATAAAGCGTCACTCACAAATATATTTACATTTCAACTAGAAATAAATTAGATTTTTTTGCGTGAAGCAATTTTATAATAATCATCGCAAAAACTTCAGTTTTTGCTTGGCATGGCCAGGTGGTTAAGGCACTCGACTCATAATCCGAGGGTCGCGGGTTCGAATCCTGTCACACCAAACACGCTCGCCATTTAAGTCGTGGGAGCGTTATAATGATCGTTCTATCCCACTATTTGTTGGTAAAAGAGTAGCCCAAAAGTTGGCGGTGGGTGGTGATAAATAGCTGCCTTCCCTCTTGTCTTACACTGCTAAATTAGGGACGGCTAACGCATATAGCCCTCTTGTAGCTTTGCGCGAAATTCAAAACAAACCACAAACAAACTTTAGTTTTTTATTAGTTTTCATGACAGTGCGTAAATCATTTTACATTTAATAGATTGGACAATATAGATACCTTGTTTTCATTCTGTATGTTGTTTTTATTATACTAATAATTAAATCAGGCTTACTAATTGTTTTATTATGTATCCCTAAAGCAAACGTGTTTTTTTTTGTCTGATAATTGTTTTCCTTTTACACTATATACATAGATATTGGCCTATATTTGAAAACATCTATCTTAGTTTGCTGAGTGTAACATGTTTATAAACAGCATTAAAAACTTTACAAGGTTGACATAAGTTTTTATCGTTAGTACAAAGTAAAATGTTTGTTTATTGTATTCACAACATTCCACCAGATTGTGTCGCACCCGAGGATGTTTGGTAGGCAAGTGAAATTCTTTGCAGAACCGATAAAATCTTGTTTGAAAATAAAAAGATAAGAATTGTTTGTAACATTTAATTAAAGATACAAGGTTCAATTTATTTGATTTATTATATTATTTCGAAAACTTACAAAGTGTGGACAAAATTTCGGATCCCTTGAAAATGTTGTTAATTTGTTATATCATTTATTAGATAACAGAAAAAGATCTAAAACTAAATGTTTTTAAAACGCACTCGACGAGACCTGTTCAGCTATTACCTCAAGTACTAGTTTTAACAATGGCCGAGCGCGTAAGGCGCGTGACTCGTAATCCGAGGGTCGCGCTAAACATGCTCGCCCTCCCAGCCGTGGGAGTGTATAATGTGACCGTCAATCCCACTATTCGTTGGTAAAAGAGTAGCCCAAAAGTTGGCGGATGGTGGTGATGACTAGCTGCCTTCCCTCTAGTCTTACACTGCTAAATTAGGGACGGCTAGCACAGATAGCCCTCGAGTAGCTTTGTGCGAAATTCCAAAACAAAAACAAACTCATAATTTTAGCTACATTTTCTCATAAAAGTGTTGTGCAGCTGCTGTAGTTTCTCAGATCTTCTTATTTCAGTTAGCCTAAGAATTATAATTATCAAAATAGCCACTATATTTGGGGGGATATGTATTTTATTTAGCCCCTAAAATAACATTTTAAATGTTGTTATTAGCAAAATTAGTTAGAAAACTTATTTCTTCACCTCACCTCAAACTGTGATTCAATCTCCTATGCCAATACTTTAACGTTTTAATTCATCTTCAGTGTATTATTCTAACTGTCCTCCGATCGGATAATGATAAATTTACGTACTTACGACGCGAAAATTCGGGGTTGATTTCCCCACGGCGAAAACAAATAGTTCAACGTGACTTTGTTTTGAAACAAACCTTATAATTCTAATTTTGAAAAATGAATCATACAAACTTCTCTAATGTTGTAATGGATTTAAACTAAATGATATTATCAATGACACTAGATAAAGAATAATGCTTAAAAATGTAATATGCCTAACATTAATGTCATATGGTAAGTATGATTATGACTATGCTTCTCTAGCTTGCAGAATATTTTAACACAATAATAATTGCCACTGTATAAAAATGGCTTATATAAATAGTGTTTCGACCAGCACTGTGTTTTTCTATCTCAACTCGCCTGAAGATCTCTGAATTTTACAAAACACATCATCATCAATACATATGATAATTGTAGTATGGTTAAAAACTATTATTATACGTTTTTCTAATTGTTATAAATCCAACTGGGACTAAATACTGCACCGTTTAAAAATGTAATAGACCTCAGGCCCGCACACTGAATGTTTGAAAGGTGGTTCTAGTTTGTGAGATTAAAAGCCAGTGTATATTGTATGGAGCACAGTCAGCATCCAAACAATGCTAATGTTACGGCGGCTGGGAGGCATGCGACTATTCTAGGCCAAAAAATGCTAATGTTTCATTAGAAAAATGTAAACTATAGAAAAAGCGTTAAATACCATAAGCAGCTGCATTATAGCTGTATAAGCAGAACAGTTTTTACATCAGAAAAATAGGTGGTCCGGATGAACTCCCACCCTGCGTACGTGCACGGGCTTAATACTAATGTGTTATGGAGAACTATAATTATTATAAAAGTTTTCAGTGATTTGACACTTTTAATACTAGGGAGACTACATGTTGTCAATGTCGCTTCAATTGCGTTCTATTCGGTGTATTCCTAATGTCTAGGGTTCGGAATGGTCCGTGGTTAGGAAACTCGACTTACAATCTGAAGATCGCAGGTTAGAATCCCCGTCCCACCAAACATGCTCACCCTTTCAACCGGGGGTAGACGTTATAATTTCATGGTTAATCGCACTATTCGATGGTAAAAGAGTAGCTCAAGAATAGGCGGTGGATGGTGATAACAAACAACCTTCCCTCTAGTCATTCACTGCTAAATTAGGGATGGCTATCACAAGGCCTGGCATGGCCGAGCGCGTTAAGGCGTGCACTCGTAATCCGAGGGTCGCGGGTTCGCGCCCGCGTCGCGCTAAACATGCTCACCCTCCCAGCCGTGGGGGTGTATAATGTGACGGTCAATCCCACTATTCGTTGGTAAAAGAGCAGCCCAATAGTTGGCGGTGGGTGGTGATAAATGCATCATAATTATTAATAACTTTTCCTCTACTATGAATTGTTAGGCTTAGCGTCGTTGTCGTCGTCGTTTACACTAAATGCGTCGCTTGCTTCAGTAGGATGCCGCGAAAAAATGTATAACAAAACATTTTTCAAATGATTTATAAAATTACTCCGCGCATTGTATGGTACTGGATGGCTTTTTCATGTAAAATCATGTTGACTTGACAAGTGTTATAAATTAGATTAAATACTGGTGAGTGATAGGCCGATATTTACACTTGTTGGATCTTAATACTTCATGAAAAAAATGAATTGTTTTATTTGGAACTTTGAGCAAAACTACACGAAGGCTGTCTATGTTAGCTGTTCCTAATTTACCAGTCAAAGACTAGAGGGAAAGCAGTTATTCGACAACACCCACTGCCAACTGTTGGGATACTTTTTTATCAACGAATAGTGGGAATAACCATCACATTATATTGCCTACACGACTGAAAGGGCTGGAAAGTTTGGTGAGGAGGATTACAACCTACGACCCACAGGTTGCAAATTGAGTGTCCTATTCACCAGGTGATGCTAAGCCCGACACAAGAGAAGAGATAGACAGATACAGGAACAACTAATTTATATTCTTTAAACAGGTTGAAAATATCAACAAAATATACATGAAAATGTCTCTATTGTTCTAATATTCAAAATTGCTGAAACAAATTCGTCGAGAATAAAATTGCAAGTTAGTACAGGTACATTAAAAACAACAAAAACAAGGTGTGTTCAAATAATGTATTCTCAAATAAGAACATTAATGGGTGGAACGTGTAAAAATTAGTTTCCAAAATTTTTAATCACGTTTTTGACGTGTCCTAGAAAGTAGACTACGAATGACAATGGTAGAAAATAATAATGAATGCTAAAAACGACTTCTGAAAGAGGACGTTACATATATATAAAATTAACTTCCTTGTGTGTATTGCAAAGAAATCGCACGGTTGTCACAACAAGCGAAAAAGTTACGTGTTTTAGTGAACTTATCAAGAAATTAAAAACTATTGTGGTATTTTTAGGTTCAGGTTTATCTCAGAGTGGTCATTTAGAATCCACCATCTGGAGGTTTAAGAAAAGTGAGTCACAGAAAGAGACGACACAAAATGCATAGTCGAAATAAACAGTTCTATTTTTACACAGAATACAAAAGCCAGTGTGTTCAGTACATGTGTTGAAGTGTAAAAAAATGTGTGAAAAGTCGTTACTGGTTTCTTTACCAGTTCGATGTGCTATCAATTGCAAGTACACTAAAATAAAGTTAAAAAAAAAGAGAATTAGAAGAGGCAGCCCCCAACAAGTTGTATTGAAATAAAGCCATAATCACAGAATCAAAATTTTTACTTAGCTTGGTGGTTACGATTCTCGAACCACAATATCTGATTTGCACGACCGAAACATGTTCGGTCTTTCAGCTGTGGAATGTTATGTGATGGTTAATTCCACTATTCACTTGGTAAAGAATAACTTAGTAGCTGACAGTGAGCGTTGTGCGCTAACTCCTCTCACTCTGCTATACAACTTCAGTATTAAGAATGCATAAAACTCAAAAGTAACAACAAAAATTAAAGTGAAAGTCGAATTAAAAGCAAAATTTAAACAAAGTCATCACAAACAAAAGTTCTTACCAACTTCTCACTGAAGCCTTGAACTTTCTAAATAAAACATTTTGCTTGTCCAAAGCAAATATACACTAACACCACACAAAGCCAGCCCTGCACACATCTACAACTTGTACACTACACCTTCGTCCACGATGTTATAGCACAAAGGATGTAGCAGTCCTTAGTAGTATTTCTTGGAGGGAAATAAGGTTAATTGCCATTTAGTGGATTCTCATGCCATATGTAATAAAGAGAGACAAACTGACTAACTTACTTGAACGTCTTTTTGTATCCAAGTTGAGTGCTCTGAAAAAAACGTAATATTTAAAAAAAAAATTCATAGATTTAGGGAAGAGAAGCTGGTACATTTTACTGTGTTACCTATTTCATTACTCCCTTCCATTCCAGGTGGATCCAGTCGTCCATGATTCTAAAATTGCAAAAACGTATGAAACTTTAATTATGCATCATTGAAAAAGTCTAAACGACTATTCTGTTTGCAGTAAAACACATTGTAAACATTACTCACATATGGAGAGAATATCAGCAATACAATACAAATAGTTGCAAGGTCATCTATCCCTTTATAAAAAGGATAATTTAACAGACAACATATTATAAAACCTTTTTACATTGAAATGGATGAAATAATTTTATTTAACTTAGAAGGCCTTACCTCACAAAGTAAGTACAATATAACAGCCCTTTAATAAAAATAATGCACGAAAACAATATATTCTTTAGGAAAAGTTTAGTTGAATGGATAAGCGTTGAATTTATCTTAAATTCCGTATTTTGTACAAGATTTTCTTTTTTGTTTGTTGTTCAGCTCAAAGCTACAATATAGACTATGAAGACTAATGAAATCCTTGATAAAACTTTGTAGAATGGACGACAACTGTCTACTGTAGAGACACAAGTGTAGAGGACGACGATTCGAAAGTTTCCGTCTTTCGTCTTCGAAACTTCATCCTCTACACTTATGTCTCCACAACAGACAGTTGCCGTCCATTCTACAAAGTTTCATCTGACTAAACAATCCGGTTTTTAGCGTTATAAGTTCTTAGACGTAAGGCCCGGTGGGTTAGGGTGTTCGACTCGTAATCCGAGGGTCGTGGGCTCGAATCTCCGTCGCACCAAATATGCTCGCCCTTTCAGCCGTGGGGGCGCTATAATATTACGGTCAATCCCACTATTCGTTGGTTAAAGAGTAGCCCAAGAGTTGGCGGTGGTTGGTGATGACTAACTGCTTTCCCTCTAGTTTACACTGTAAAATTAGGGGCAGTTAGTGCAGATAACCCTCGAGTAGCTTTGCGCGAAATTAAAAAAAGAAACAAACAAATCCTTAGACTTACCGCTGAGATACTGTGACGGCGGTGGTGTTTTTGTTTTTACATGTTCGTATTGGACACAAAATGTATGAACTGAAAGAGTGAAGCCTAGGTGGGTCAACTTGTAAGAGCACCTCAAATATCAATCTTTGAAATTCTTTTCAGTAGAGTCACGTGAATGTCTTGTTCTGTCTCAACACAAACATAACTGAAAATAGTAAGCTTTTATAACCTGTATGAAAACAATTGACCAACATCACACTACATCTGAGATGACTCCATAATTATTTTTAAATCTTCATTTAACCTTTTCATTTCATAATAAAAGCCCATTTCTCCAAACTTGACAATAAAACTAAATACAAAAGCAGAGCTTGCTGGAGGGCTTAAGCGTAACCATAACATTGTACTTTGGCAGCCAAATTATTTGTTATTAAGATTTTTCTTTTAATACGAATAGATTTACTTGTATCAAAAAACAATACAAAAACTTTCAAAGTATAAAATATATTTCCGGGGATTTTTTATTATTGCATAATAATGAAACTGCTTTTTTTTTAATTAACAAACTTATCTCATCTTAACTTCTTCACAATTACTTTTACCTGCCAAGTAGACGCCTAACACAGAGAATACGACTGTTTAATATTAGAATATATATTAACCCTGAAGAAGCCACAAAGATGAAACGCTGGTTTAAATCAAGATATATTCTTTTATATTTATTTGAAGTGTACAGGTTTTTTCTTAACATTTATCAAAATGTGCATATTCCTCTTGTATGCACTACAAATTTTGAAAGATAACAAAAAAAAGTTACATCATATTGAAAATGCCCGATCTTTATTATTAAGTGTAATGGTGGATATAATGTGACAGCATATTTTTTATTCTTATTAATTCCTACTTTTAGTAATTAAGGGCATGTAACATATTATTTTTGTTGATTATATGTTAAGAAACGTTTCATACTTCTACCTACAACTAGTTCGATGAAGTCAATATTCTGCTGTATGAGGCTCAGAAATATTGAGTGAAACAGGAAGCAAACGGACTTTGTCCATGATGTTACATACTGATAACTAACTGTGTCGGAATTTAAATCAGAATAAGCGCTGGAACTACTCTACAGTCAAAAATGATTCATATATATTAAAATAATAACTTTATGAAAACTTAAAAATCCAAAGTCATTGACCATTTGAAACATTTGCTAGACCCAAATACAGAGCTTGAATTGTGCCAGCGTCTTATCACCCAATCAGTTATTGTTTTAGAGCAACGCCATCGAAAGTAAAATCTCTACATTTACATTTCACACACCACAAACTTGTTTTTATCACTATAATTCACGCTCACTTTTTGATATTTTATACCACTGAATTTGTTGTGTATCTTATCGAAATATTCAGTACTGTGGAATATGACAAATTAGTCTAACGTTTTCATAACCTTGTAGTAACTTAGAACTATACAGGTTTCAAAAGCAGTTTCTCTGTTTCACTTATTTGTGTTTTATAAACACGTTTACAAACCAAACAGAACTGTACCATCTTTCGAGATAGGCGTAGCTCGAATACAATTTTGTTTGAGTTGTATTTTTTTGCAAAAGGGTTTTCCTGCAAAGTGGTCTGTTGGATCTGCTAAATGAAAATTCGGATGAAACTAGGTTGAGAAGTATGATGATCTTTCCGATATAGAACTGACAAGAAAAGAGACACCTATATTTTCACAAACACACAATCATAAAACCACAACAAAAACCAAACAGTGATATATGGAGTGTTCAGTGATATTTGTCAAACTGATAAAAGAAACGCTAAGCCTTATTTAAAAGGCCTTGCCAGTTCAATATGCCTCTTCTGTAACTCAAACTAAAACCTAAAATTAAAAATAGACTACACCCTAAAACTAACGTTAAAATCAAAATTATGTTCCACACAATTACTCCAAATTATAAGTGCTGCAACTGTTAACTGTACTAAAGGAACATTTTTGAATAAAGTAAAATTTACCAAAGCATAACAACGGTCAAAGAATGTTATGTTAAAAACAAACATCACTTAAAGTTTAACTCACTAAAAAGCGCTAATATTTCGTCGAAAGTTAAGGTAAAATAACATTAAGTTAAGAATATGTTGAACGAAATGCTACTACAACTGCAAAAATGTTTAAGTTGGCTCACAAGCTTATGCAAATTTAGATATTCTCAAAAAATTCTGATTCCTCGGGTCATTTCGATTTTGTCAATTTTCCTAAAAACTCTTACAGGGTCATAACTGGCTTTAAAGTAAAAAAAAGCAAAATATACAATCAAAGCTCGTTTTTCACATGAAATGAACCTTATCTGGAGACTGGAATGGTTGACCTTTCCTACATGGATATGCAATGTAACCTCAGCATTCCGTTGGGCAGAGTGGAGTTTATTTGTTGTAGATATCAGTAGTTTTGAGAACCATATTTGATGTTAAAACTGCAGAGAACTAGATGATATCATTCATATCACATTGGAGAAGTTGTCCTTTGTCTTGGTCAATTATAGTCTTGGTTGTAGAGGACTCATTTCTATTCACTTGATGGTTATCTCTGGTCATTTCTTTCAACGCTGCAATTTGCTCTAATGTAAGGTGGTTGGCAACCACCTCAAATGGCTTACTAAGGAATTCCATTCTCGGCATCCACTGATCGTAAGCTCTTGTTGCGAATTTGATAGCAGTGAAACCTAATGAACTGCCATTTATATTACAGCAGGGGTAGCTGACATACATGGAATAGTTGCCATTCTCTGGGTGGCTATTTTTGTCTTCCCAAGACTTAACCAATCCTCAGTAAAATCCAAGTACTTGAAAGGTCTTCCTAGCTGTAGAGATAAACTGGTCCCATTGGAGGTGAGAACACACATGTTACTATCTCTTGGTTATGACACATGACATGGGTTGAACAACAGGTTTATACGTACTAAGGTGACTTAAGTCAGGTTTTGCTAAAAAAATTACCATTAATTGCTATCCTTCACCAACATTTCCATTGTCTTTCCTTAGGAACTTCAAAGTTTGATCACGTGGTTATTGCTTTTCGTCTTCACCAAGAAAACTTACACCTTGCATTTTCATGCTTTTATACTGCATCTTGCAATGAAACAGTTTTAAGAAAACGTTATGCATAGTTTTATGTTTATTATAAACATTTTAGTTTGTATGACGGAAAAATTATAACTACAAAATAAAACACTGGAAACACCAAATTTGTATTTGTTATAGTATCAAAATTAATATTTCTGAATTTTATTTACTATTGATAATTTTAGCAATTTATGAATATTTCAAATTAATCAGTTAAACTATCTAAGTCTGAACAGATTTACTCTCTTCCTACATTATGACCAAAAATCTCTATTTCCATGCGTATGTGTAAGTACTTTCAAACTTTTATTTCCAAGCGTATTTCATTTACCCACTGGAACAGCATTTGTAAGTTCTCAGTTACAGATTCAAAAGTGTGATCAAACACCAAACGTTGTTAACGTCGGCCAGGCATCTTTCCCATTACAATCGCTTCAGTGTAAAATTCATTAGTTCATTCTTAAACATAAAATTCATTCTTAACATAATTGGAGGCATTATACAGTTCTAATAATTTGATGTTAATTCACAAAAGTTATTTCTTGTGCTAAAAATAGTCTTAAACCTGATCTCATTGTCCAGCTCGACCTCCCAATATTTAGACGCAAGATCCAAAATTTTGAACCAACAGGAACATTTTAATACACCCAGTTTTTCATATACTCATGTAAATGAAAAGTTTCAATATGAGTTACAGTACACACTCATGTTTAGTTGTGTGTTTGTAATTATAAACAATACTACACAAAGAGCTATCTGTCCTCTGCTCATTACGAGTATCGAAACTCGGTTTCTAGCAGTATAAGACTGCAGACATACTGCTGTGCTGCTGGAGGTGGCCACTCATCTGAAACAAGTACAGTAATTAAACTCATATATACAAGAGATGAAACAAAGGCGAGTATGCATATTAGCAAAGCAGAAAACTCTGCAATAAGTTATATGGTCGTCTTTCTTATTTGCTTGTACTATTGTCAGATAAACTAATTTCCTCACAAGTATTAGCTAGGTCCACGTATTGATGGGAGGATTGGAATAACTTAAATTTGAAAACTCAACTGAGTATTAAGCTTTGGTGAAATAAACAGATTTAACACTTTTGATAGGAAATTAAAACAGCTTTTTTATGCATACCTGCAAATACAATAAAAGAATCGCCTTTAGTGGATCAGTGTACATCTCATCAGCTTTCTATGTCACAAAACGAATCTCTTTTGAAATGGACACGATGAAAAAAGTAGAACTCAGATGTCCCATGATGGCCAGGTGATTAAGACACTAGACTCGTAATCCGTGGATTCTAATCCCAGTCACACTAAACATGCTCACTCTTTCAGGCGTGGGGCCGATATAATGGGACGGTCAATTCTACTATTCGGTGGTAAAAGAGTAGTCCAACAGTTGGAAGTGAGTAGTGATGATTAGCTGCCTTCCCTCTAGTTTTACACTGTTAAATTAGGGACGGCTAGCGCAGATAGCCCTGAAGTAGCTTCTTACGAAATTAAAAAAAAAATCAATTTCCACTAACATTTTATTATCATCTAAATTAAAAGGTCTTTCGTCAACAACGTGTCCTGATTTTTTTACCCTTTTTCATATTCATAGGTTTTATGCACACTTGTAGCTCTAAAGTGTTACAGAAGTGGTGTTATTTTTCTTTCAGCTAATAGGAACTGTTAAGAATATATGGTATTTGGTCATTTTTTCATTTTTTTCTGTTGATTTGTACCTGTAATATGTTAATGATTAAGGAACTTGAAACCATATGGTTTGCTCGTGTTATATTTGAATCACAGTAACAAAGATATATGTGCATTGTATTATTTGGTGATACAAATTTGTCCCAAAATGTTTTCCGTTCCTAAGCAAGGATTGAAATTACACATAGAGAACTAGATGTCTGAGAGCAAACTGTAGATAAAGCTCATTTTCTACTCAAGTAAATTACCTTCGAAATTTATTTGAAACCAAGATTGAAATAATCAAAATATAAAAGTATAAGTTATATATTACATGAAACTCTTAATGTACGTATATATAAGTAATTAAATATATTCTTCTTCCCCGGGGAAGTATTTAATAAAATAACACAAAATACAAATGTTTAAAACTTTTTATTATTACACTGGTTTACAAAAAAAATATTTTTTGTCTGAGGCAAGAATGTGAATAGGTGTTTTTTACTAATTTGGGTGTGCTGAATTCAAATTTATAAACAGTTTTGCTCTATCACCTCTAGTTTTTTGGCTTTTAAATAGTCTCATTTTAGTATATACAGAGTATATACGTGCTTATTTCAACAGTTGCAGCAGCTTTTTACAGATAAAACAGGATAGATAAAGAACTTTGACGGAATAAATATACTTGGATGACACAATGTACACAATTCATAGTACCGCAGACAGTTAGAAGTGTCTAACTAGATGATCTGGTGTATTTTGCCTCCGGGATGTCACGCAAGAGCATCCAGCAGAAGTCTCCCATCATGCTGGGGTTTCACTTGCCTTGGTAGTTGCTCTCCATCTTCGTAATGTCTTGGTGAAATCTTTTTCATTGCTCATCACTCACTGCTCTAAGGTTTAAAGGGAAGAAGTTGAGGTGGGAATGGAGAAAATGAATTTTGAGTGACATTCGGCATCCCATATCCTCATAAGTCTTTAGCAACTTCTCAATACAGGCTTGGTAATTTGGTACGCGTGTGTTACCAAGGAAGCCACTACAGACTGACTTAAATGCTTCCCATGCTCTCAGTTCCTTTAAGGTAAGAAGCTCCTCAAAATCAGTATCCTTCAGCACTTCTCGGATTTGAGGTCCGACAAAGATGCCCTCTTTGAGCTAAGCAGCACTGAGACCTGGGAACACAGTAGACAAGTGTTGGAAGGCAGCACCATTTTTGTCCATGGCCTTCACGAAATTCTTCATCAAACCAAGCTTGATGTGAAGAGGAGGAAGAAGCATCTTTTTCATGTCAACCAGAGGATTCTCCTTGACGCTGTGTTCACCAGGAACGAAAGTACTTCTAGACCCCCAGTCTTTCTGCTTGTAATGCTGGGATACAGCTCGACTATCCCAGAGACAGAGAAAGCAACAGTACTTTGTGAAGCCCACTTGCATACCCATAAGAGGACCAATGACCTTGAGGTCCCCACACAGACTCCACTGGTACTGGTTGTACTTAACAGCTTCTAAAAGAAGCTCCATATTGCCATAGGACTCATTTAGATGGACAGAGTGTGCAGTGGGAATGCTGGGATATTTATTTCCGTTGTGCAGAAGCACAGCCTTGAGACTTCGCTTGGAAGAGTCTATGAAAAGACGCCAGTCTGAAGGATTATGTGGCAAACCAAGGAAAGTGAACAAGCCGGGTACATTTGTGCAGTAGCACAACTTGTTTTCCATGTCGAAAAATGAAGCAAGGTCTTTGTTCCGATTCCTGAAACTGGTGATCCGTCTTGATATATAGCTATATATACATATATAATGTAATGCTATCACTTACATTTATTGCATAAAAACTAAAAAAGAAGACATAAGTCACACAATATTAGAAATTAAACTTGAATGCATATACGCTTTATGTACAGTATGCATATCTAAAAAAACTAGAGGTGATGAGTAAAAACGGATTTCAAATCTGAATTCAGCACCCCCAAATTAGGTTAAAACAGCTATTTTTGTGCTTGCCTCAATTTCTTTGTAAACCAGTGTTATTGATTTCAAATAAATAAAAACACACATACTTAAAAGCATAAATACTAGTTTCGGTTTGTCATCTTCAACAGTACTCTTGAGTTTCTATAGTAAGGGATTCTTATGAGGTCTATATATGAATGACAAGATTCAAAGTTTTATTCCCCCCCTGTGTTGTACATATATAATGTGTGCTCCCATGGCTCAGCAGTACGTCTGAGGGCTCACACCACTGAAAACTGAGTTTTGATATTCATGGAGTGCACACCACAAGTAAACTATCGTGCAGCTTTGCAACATGCAAATAAACAAATGTTTTGTTCGTTTTCACATGTCACTATATTTTTCAAAAATTTTGATTTCAGACACCCACCACACTCACGCTTTCTGAGGCATTGGTAAAGTATTTCCTTATGAAGAAAAGTGTAAGATTAGAAGATATTTAATGTCTTATAGTGAGTAGTCTCATAAACTACTGGTCCGGCATCATTTGGTAGTTAGGTCATTGAACTTGTAATCCGGTTATTAAACATGCTTTCACTTTATGGCACATGAGGTATTATAATGTGACAATCATTAATTAAGAGTAACCCAATAGATGGTGGTCATTGGTGTTGACTAGTTTCTTTCCCTCTAGTCAACATTTCAATTTAAGGATAGGTACTGTAGATATCTCTCGGCTAGCTTTGCACAAATTTGAATAAACAAATAAACCAGTATAAATCATAGGTATCATATTCTTGTAAATTAATTGTTTCTTTGTGGGTTCTTGTAAATTATAAAGCGAAAATAATTCAACATACAATCCACTTAATGATAAGAAAATATCTTTTTCTGCAAGCTTGAAGTTAAGCACTGCCATAAATTGTTATAAGTTGTTTAGATCTACAAATTACATCATACCTATCTAGCAACAGTACTAGGACTAACAAACAATTAATTCACTTACCTGTAAAAAGCAGCACGACAACTTTCTTTTAGCTCCCCAGTGGACAACGGTATGTGTGCAGACATGTAATGCTAGAAACCCAGTTTTAGTACTTGGGATGGGGAGAGCACAGGTAATCCATTGTGTAAATCTGTGTTTAAACAAAAAACAAATGCAAAAATTCTTTTATTTCTGTAAAGTTCATCCTGACACTTCACGGAATGTGGTTTTATAATCTGTCTTTCCTCTAGATGTTTCTTGGACCAATATGAGCTTAACGCCACATTTTATTATCAAAAACTCACAAATTTATCTAGCTGACAAATAAATTATAACATTAAAAACATATAAATATATACCTGAAAAATACTTTAAAATAGAATAACATTGTGCAGGGATGATACCACAGAAAGTAGCCAAAAGAACATTTGCTTTACGAAGTCATTCATGACCTCTCAAATTCAGTCAAATTAGAAAAAAAAAGTGTACAAAGTTATCCTTTGTAAATTACTGTAGAAGTTATTTTACTAGGTTACAATTGGAATGAAAGGATTTTTTTTTCAGTCGGGTGATCCAAGTGTCCCAAATACAGTCATGTGAAAAAGTTAAAACACCCTGTAAAAGCCGATGTATTGGTGTAACATTTTTGGATATATCGATATTAAATCTCAATTTTAACAATACTGAGAGATTATAGGAATATAACTAAACAATTAAAACTGATGAAAAGACTTTTCAAATTGAGATTGACTGTATGACTGTGTATATCAAACTAATCAATCGTTACTGAGTTTAATTTATCCTGTTTTTATCTGTTAACACTTTACTACAATGTGTGCCAATGCAATTATATAGGGTTAAGGGCCCGGAATGGCCAAGCGTGTTAAGGCGTGCGACTCGTAATCTGAGGGTCGCGGGTTCGCATCCCCGTCGCCCCAAACATGCTCGCCCTTTCAGCCGTGGGGGCATTATAATGTGACGATCAATCCCACTATTCGTTGGTAAAAGAGTAGCTCAAGAGTTGTTGGTGGGTGGTAATGACTAGCTGCCTTCCCCCTAGTCTTACACTACTAGATAAGGGACGGCTAGCATAGACAACCCTCGAGTAGCTTTGTGCGAAATTCAAAAACAAACAAGCTTTATTTCTCTGAATTTCACAAGTTACAGGGGTCCAATCCCCTTTTTTCTTCTACAAGGTGTTCGAAAAGTCACTGTGCACTTGTATATTTATTAACACACAAAACTGCTCAGTGACTTTCTGAACACCCTGTAGAATACTTCCTGCATTGAGGAGTGGGGAAAATTTTCATTAGACCGATGTCAGAGACTGGTAGAAGCGTCTCACTGTAGTTATTTCAGCCAAAGGTGGTAACACTAGCTATTAGGGGGTAGGATGTCCTAACTTTTTCCTCAGTTCGAACATGAAATTTTGTAGAATTACATTTACAGAACAGAAGATCTTGAAAAGTCTTTTCTTCAGTTTTAATTGTTTAGTTATATTCCTATAATATCTCAGTATTGTTAAAATTGAGATTAAATATCTATATATCCAAATATGTTACACAAATACACAGGCTTTCATCGGGTGTCTTAACTTTTTCACGACTGTATACATATATATATGCTTGTGCAATCCCTAATAATGAGTTTTTATAGTTACTGTTATTTAATAATATGGTTCCAACTAGCATAGCAAAATGTCTGCAGACTTACAACTCTGTAAACCGGGTTTTTATACTCGTGGTTGGCAAAGAACAGAAATCCCATTATGTAGCTTTCTGTTTAATTACAAACAAATAAAGTTAATAATAAAAATTAGTTGAATGGACGGCAACTGCCTTTTGTAGAAACACAGATGTAGATGACGACCTTTCTAAAGTTTTCCTAAGCACTTCTATCTCCACAACAGGTTGTTGTTGTCCATTCACCTATGTTTCATCGTGCATACTCTGCTTAAACAATCTATCAGAAAATAAATTTAATTACACTTATAAAAGCAAATATTCAGTTTATAATTATGTCACCTTGGTAAAATTGCCTAACGTCATTGTTTTGGTGTTTGATTTATCATGTAATAAAAATAAGCAAATGAAAGAAGAACAAAACATTCAAACTTTTTGCTATGATATTTATAAACATTTTCAGAACTTGTGACTCGTCATTATAAGGATATTTTTATAAAAGGTTTGTTTGTTTTTTAAATTTCGCTCAAAGCTACTCGAGGGACATGTGCTAGCCGTCCATAATTTAGCAGTGTAAGACTAGAGAGAAGGCAGCTAGTCATCACCACCCACCGCCAACTTTTGGGCTACTCTTTTACCAACAAATAGTGGGATTGACCGAAACTTTATAACGACCCCACGGCTGAAAGGGCAAGCATGTTTTGTGCGACGGGGATTCGTTTTATAAAAGGGAACAATGTATTGTACTGAAACGTTTTGATGGTCTTGTGAAGAGACGTTTAAACTACGAGGCCCGACAAGGCCAAACGCGTAAGGCGTGCGACTCGTAATCCGAGGGTCGCGGGTTCGAGCCCGCGTCGCGCTAAACATGCTCGCCCTCCCAGTCGTGGGGGCGTATAATGTGACGGTCAATCCCACTATTCGTTGGTAAAAGAGTAACCCAAGAGTTGGCGGTGGGAGGTGATGACTAGCTGCTTTCCCTTTAATCTTACACTGCTAAATTAAGGACGGCTAGCACAGATAGCCCTCGAGTAGCTTTGTGCAAAATTCCAAAACAAACAAACAAATCTTTAAACTACGATTTCGATTAACAATCCGAATCATCCCTGATAATAAGAGTTTTAGGGCACAAACACTTTGTACATTAACCCTTTTCCCCTCTTTTCAGGGCCATGTTTATAAATATTTAGTGCTAATTTGTTACTTCTCATTTGGTCGTTATGCAATTCCAAATAGTTCCATTGATAGATCACCACTTTTTCATCTCGCATTATCAAATACATATTTGATATATAGTACCCTTTTTAAATATACTTTTAATAATTTGATCTAAGCATTATTATGTGACGGTTAATCCCACTATTCTTTGGTAAATGAGTAACCCAAAAGTTCACGGTGAGTGGTGATGACTAGCTACCTTCACAACAGTCTTAATTGTTAAATTAGGGACGGCTAGCGCAGATAGCCCTCATGTAGGTTTGCGCGAAATTCATAAAGCAAAAACAAACAATATACACCTCAAACAAATATATATTTTCAAAATAGAAGTAAAAGGCCACCTGTAAACTCCACATTAGTTTAGGGGTTATCTAATAAACACTGAAAGGGATTTATGTGAATGCTTTATAGTTGATATCTATCTAATGAAAGTGCAAATAATTATGGAATTATAAATAGAAATGATTTATTTGCACCAAGTGTATGTGCAGATAGTGCATGGTCATTGCCCTGATAGGGGCCTGAGTTAGTGCAGGTTACTCTGGCCCTCGTGTACAATGTAGAAATACACTTGACAGATGTTTGCAACAAATACAATGAAAGGAGGAAGAGGTCTACGAAACCTGACCCTCCTGGGTATATAAACATCAATACCCAAATAACTATGAGAGGGATAGAGAGAGACCTAATCAACATATTTATTGTCTTTTGTAGGAGGACTTTTCTTATGCTACATATTAAGTGATGAGAGATACTTAGAACTATTATCATTATGTATGACATAACGATCTATGAAGATTGAGGGATCATTCTTATGTAGATTTTATTAAAAGGTTTTAACGAGCTGTCTGGTAGTCTGCCGTGAATTGGTTGTATATTTGGAAACTTGTGCATGAATTTAGAACGTATTGATCTGGGTACTTTATACGTTTTAGTAATTACTTAATTTTGTTCACTTAGTAATTTTTTTAATATTGGAGGGTATAACATTACTCCATGCTGGACAAACATATTAAATTATTGGAAATATATACTGTTATGCATTTTAATGATATTTTCTGGTGATGTACCGCTATTTATACCTGACATTTTTCAAGCATAGTGTGCCTCTTCGTCATACTTTATTTGTAATTTGACTAGTATGACTTATCCATGTTAATTTCAAATAATATGCTAGTCAAAGCCATTTTGCTGATGGGGTGGCAGGTAGAAGAGTTCTATGTACGTATAATTCTGGTTCGTGTCTTCGCGTTTTTATTTTTTGAGAATAATACCCCCCCCCAGTTTTGAGGGAAGTTTACTTTAATTCTGTATATCCTGGTTTAATTTCATTATATTCACTGTATCCATTGCAGTTTGCTGTATGTATTTGTTTACAGTTAAAGAAGTACGGATTTTCATGTTCCTTTGGACATTTTATATTATAATAGTCTTCACCACAGCCCACACAGCGTGGGAGAGATTTATAGACTTCCAGGGGCGTAGATCCTGGGAGGATGGGTGAGATACCTTCCTTCATTTTAGGTGGGTGGTATGGTGCATACAATCATCCCCCCCTACAGTTGGTCTGTTGAATTGTTTTATTGCATCACAGGCCAACAAATTGTGTGTTTGTTCTTGTGATTCTTGTGTTATTACCAATCGAATTACATAATTTGGCCTAGATGTAGGCTTTTTTAGTAGCCGAAATGTTCATCTTCAATATAGACGTTCTTCGAAGCTTTTCGATCTGAGCGATAGTTCGTAAGTATCAGTCAGTAGGGTTAAGTATACATGTAAGGTTTGTAAGCACTATCACAGAATCTACCTACGTCTTACACGTAATGTAAGATTAAGTAAAATTTTCATCACAACAGATTGAACAGAGCATGAAATTTGAAAATATTACTCCCAAGTGTAAACTGTGATCTAGATCTGGCAGGCCATCTGTAGCTTGTAGGTGCATCAATCTTATGTGTATATTGTGCGGTTTTCCTACGTCATTTGTTCTTATGCATGTCTAGTCGGTTTTATTGTCGAAAGCCTTACTCTCCTTAGCTGCTGAAGGCACTGACCATAGTGTAAGTTGAGCGTACAGTTAACAACAGGTTCGGCCAGCTCGGATACAGATGCGCCCTACATCACCCCCTCTGCTCCCTTTAGTCTTAGCCTCGATTTTACAACAGGTCTCATGAAACCTGTGTTTATGGCCCTCATTAATCCATAAAATTTCAGATTATCACTGCCCTCTAATAAAGTGCTGGTGCTTTATGGTAAAAGAAAAATATATTTTCTTATCATAGATAGTAAAAATATTGTATTTTCTTGTATAATTAGAACACAAAAGGAGCGATTTCAATGATCTGAAGCCTCTACTCGAATTGTATTGCTAGACATTATATCACAACATGTTTGCCTTTTGATGAGCTTTAACAGGAACATAATATATTTGTGATTGTTTAAGTAGTTTTCGAAAAACATGCAATTACTTGTGTTGTAACTAGCACACATTATTGTCCCAGCGATGCCCAGGCGGTCAGTCGGCTCGGTAGTCACTGTGAGGTTCGTACGTTCAACTTAAATACATTGTATACTTCAGTCCTACTTCCATTCTGTTCTATCTTCGTTCGTTGTACGTTAGAGTTTTTCAATAAAGGCTGTATTTTAGTCTTTTGAGTCATCTGGGAAACAGATTTCAATTATGACAAGCAAGCGTCTGAAACTTTCTGCGCCTAACCAGTTACTGGTACTACAAGTGACAATGCAGATGCAGATCATCCAATAACCTCAAGCAAAGGAATAAAAACTTGCCATACAAAAGAAATACCATGTTCATTAGAGGACGAGTCTAAAAATGCTTGTGCAACTATTGCACATCATGAACCACTAGATAGTTGTGAAACAAGTTTGTGCTGTAATGAAAAATCTGACACTCCACAGATACAGTGTGGAGAGCCATATCATCCAGATATACAATTAATACCACGAAAGGAAGCAAAATCTCAAAATATCAACTTCCAGGGCAAGTGGTTTGGTGGGTTCCCATGGCTGCACTTCGACAATTAGACTTAAAAAGTCATATGCTTTCATTGTGCCAAGGCGGAAAATAGAGGCCTTTTTACATGGAAATTGAAGAGGCCAGTAGAGTACACCTTCATATCCACCGCTTTTTGCAACTGGAAAAAGACAAAACAGAAATTCAACGAACACCAATCCTCCTCTCAGCACAGATTCGTTATATCTCCAGAAGGATCACTTTATGTAACTCCAGTGACTATCCAATTACATGATGGAAAAAAGAAGCAGCAGGAAGAATGCAAAAGAAGTCTAGCCAAAATATTCAGAAGTTTACGTTTCTTACTGCGTCAGGGTTTAGCATTACATGGACATACTGATATGGAGGGGGAACTTCTGCAGTTAATGAAGCTCCTGGAAGAGGAAGATCCTGAGTTGACGGCCTAATTGTCGAAGAAAACCACATTCACATCACCCCAGGCTCAGAAGGAAATAATGGATATGTTCAGCCATCAAATACTGAGGAACATAGCACATGAAGTGCAGCAAAGTAAAATATTTGCATTGATGGTTCATGACGCTCAAGATGTTACAGGTGCCGAACAGGAAGCAACATGTGTACGATACGTAGATGAGAACCCCAACATCCATGAGACACTTCTTGGTTTGTACAGTGTTTCCAATACAACTGGTGAAACAATATCCTCGACAATACTTGATGTACTAACTAGACTCAGTTTACCACTGTCAGGATTAAGAGCACAAACTTATGATGGAGCCGCTAACATGAGTTGTGCGTACAGTGGATGCCAGGCAAAAATAATAGAGAAACAACCGTCAGTTTTAGTTTTTCATTGCGGAACACACAAGGCTAATTTAATAATGCAACATGCAATTGAAGCTTGTAAATATGTTCGAGATTCTATCCAGTGGGTACATAAACTTGGTGTCTTGCTTCAGAGGTCCAGTTATATACATCCGCCCACTGTATCCAACACGCTGGTTTTGTCGCCTATCTGCAATTACACGTGCTAATGATCACTACAGTGACATTGTTGATTCTTTTCTGAATTAGCAAATGAAAAATCAGATGCAGCAGTGAAAGCACGAGGTCTGCTGGACAGATTTGACAAAGAAAAGACAGTTTTAGGATTGTTGATGGCTCAGCATCCATTAGCTGCATTAGAGGAACTAAACCGTGCATTCCAAGCAAAATCAGCGACAGTATCTGGCATGATTGAAGTAATTGCAATGACAGTTGAGCAATTGCGGGTATTGCAAACAGAGGAAAATTACAAGATATTTAATGAATCTGAGAAAAAGGTAACTTCCATGGATCTCGTGCCAATTGAACTACCACCCATTCGCAGACCCCCCTAGAAGGATCACAGGTGATGGCTCAGCACACCATTCTGCAACAACTAGAGATTACTACAAAAGCCAATATTTTGAATTTGTGGACACTGTCACGAACATCTGACCACTAGATTTAATGCAGACAACAATGACTTGAGGCAATATCTGGCACATGAGAACATGATTACACTTGGCAAGATTGACACCTCGGTTATAAACTTCTATCCAGAAATCTCTGCACAACGGATCGAGTTTCAATTGTCCATGTTCAAAGAAACAACAAAAGGAATATCTCTGAAAGGCGCGAAGGATGCTTACTGTAAAATGCATGAAACAAGCCAGCAGATGTTCAATGAAGTGTTTTTTCTCATGACAATTTTGCTTGTATGTCCAGGATGCAGCTGCGAATGTGAACGCAGCTTTTTTTGCATTAAGACGGTTGAAGATATGGTTAAGGTCAACCATGTGACAGTTTGTCACACTCACAAAGATGAGGTCGACAAGATAGATATAGAAGATCTTATGAAGGAATCCATAAACAAATCATCACAAAGGAGGTCTACGTTTGGGAATATGGAGACTAAAGGACTAAATGAATCTTACTTCAATAAAAAGTTTGAATAATTATGTGCTACATTGTATTGATGTGTAATTTTCAACAGTTCGCAAAGACATTTTAATTATTATTATCAAACAACGTGAACAGTTTTTCAGTACATATAAACTTATCAAGGGTAATTACTAATTTTATTAATATTTGAAAACGTAATTCATGCAATGAAAGTTATTTGTAACCTTGTCAAGTATAATGGCCATCTTTTATACTGTGCAGTGTGCAGGAATAAATTCATGTGGCAGTTAATTTGTGACACATCTGTCTTTATTCTATTAACATTTTGAAAACTTTTCACAACACTTCACTTATACAAACCTACATGGAAACCTTGAAGTATCGTGGCAACAATATTACTCTGTGATTGCATGTTTACAGCTTTCAGGTTCACATAATTGATTGGAAAAATAATCTCCCCCCCCATCGAGTGTAAAAAATCTACGCCCCTGCAGATTGCGACAATCTATCCGCAGCCCTGGTAATTAAAACATTGTGTCACGGTTACGGCTGGCGATTTTGATTCTTCGACTGAAATTTCTGATACCACTTTATATTATACTGTGAATGCTTAGTGTCATCTGCACGTGTTTTACCAAGATTAATTGTTTTTTTTGTGTGTGTTTTCACAGATACCATTCATTTAACGTTTCCGAAAGTGATGCTGTTCTGTGATGATTGTTATTGGATCTGTATGAGTTCAATGTTAAAGAGGCCCGGCATGGCCAAGCATGTTAAGGCGTGCAACTCGTAATCGGAGGGTTGCGGATTCTCATCCCCGTCGCGCCAAACATGCTTGCCCTTTCAGCCGTGAGGGCGTTATAATGGTTCAATCAATCCCACTATTCGTTGGTAAAAGAATAGCCCAAGAGTTGGCAGTGGGTGTTGATAAGTAACTGCCTTCCCTCGAGTCTTACACTACTAAATTAGGGACGGCTAGCACAGATAGCCCTCGAGTAGCTTTGTGCGAAATTCAAAAGCAAACAAAACAAACCCTCTTGTCTTACACTACCAAATTCAGGACGACTAGTACAGATAGCCCTCGAGCAGTTTTGTGCGAAATTCAAAACAAACAAACAATCAATGTTAAAGTGTGCACTTCCAATGCCCCCCAGTGGCTCAGCGGTATGTCTGCGGACTTACACGCTAAAATGCGGGTTTCGATACCCGTGGTGGGCAGAGCACAGATAGCCCTTTGAGCAGCTTTGTGCTTAATTTGAAACAACAAACAACATGCACTTTCAATAAGAAATTATTTTGTAGTTGGTTTTATTCCTGGCGAGTGTGTATTAATTTCACCACGTTTGAATGCTTCCTTTGACCATTCTTCAAGAAGACCTTTAAAGTCTGTTATTCTGGTCTTTTTAATAAAACGTCACTTTTGACCAAGCGTTTGCCGGTTATGATTTTCGTGTTTGACTTGTATCATCTGACATCAGCGGCCAGCCGCGGCTCTTTGTATGAACCTGGAATGCCTTCTATTAATATTGTAAACTTTTAAGAGTTCTTTGTGTTTTACATATTGTATGTTCTAGATGGTTTTGTACTTTTGTTAGTGTTTGCGTCATTTCTTAAAGGTAATTAACTTAAAACCGTCATTGTTCATTCGTGTCAGTTGTTTCTATTATGTGTTTAGAATATGAAAATGGGATTATTTTTGGAAGTGCTTGTGGTTTGATAAATTTTTTTGGACTAATTGTGTTAATGTCCTGACAAAATTGTCTTTCATGATCACAATTGTTTTGGCTTTGAGAGCTACAGCTTGACAGAGATCTGCTCACAATTTTTCCTTTTTTTTTCTTGTCATAATCTTTCGATCTTTCTCGACTGCTAACATAAGGTTATCTAAACTGTGGCTTAACTTTAGGTTAGTTTTCTCAATGCTACTAGTGCTACCTACATTAAACTAATAGGACAGATGGTGTGAGGAAGAGGCGACTGAACGTGGACTCGGGAGAGCTGCTCTTTGTCTTTAGGTATTATGTTGTTGTTTTTTTAGTGCACAACAATGAAAGCGCACGCCACACTGTCTTTTTCGGTTGTTGTTTGATTCTGGTTATTCAGTTTTTTTATAAATTGGTTGTTCTTTGAGACTGATGAGTTACTTGACGTTGAAGAAGAGTTTTTGTTCTGGCCAGGTATTCTGCGTACCACCACCACCACTTAGCAGTAACTAGTTGCTTGTTTGCTAGTTTGATGTTGTCTAGGCCTAATTTATTATAACGGTCGTTAAACTTTATTTTTTTTTGAGTGGATGGTGGGGTTTGGCGTTTTATGGCGCAAAGCATATATACGCCACGTCTGTTCCAGAGTTAGAATAGGAATTTCTCATGATACAACTCTCTGTTTGGATTAGTATTTGGTCGTTGTGCGCAATCTGGGAGGGTCAGAATCTATTAATGCAATTCTTTTACTATTGTAAATTAAACTATCAAATGCTATGAAATATGCACGAAACCAAGGCTTCAACATTATGAAAAACATGGGGTTAGAAGACTAATTCTACTTCTCATGTCCATGAAGAGAATGCTTATAGTGTTTAATGCTATTTAACTATATACTTCTCTTCATTCGGTCGTTTACACGCAGAAAAAGTTCCAGAGTAAAATGCTTCTTTTGTTCTTAAAATAGTTACCAGACTTATATTTTAATACACTTGTGACACCTAATCATAAATAATAGTTTATGGTCTAATGCAGGTGGACTTTTACCTATTGTAAAACATTTAGCGGAGAGAGAGGTTTAGGACTATCATAATTATGTGTGATGTAGCAATCTATTAAGGTTAGTGAATCGTTTACATACAGATTTTTTATCAGAATACTTGAAGTAGATATCTATGTGTCTGTTGTTAATTGATTTAATATTTGCATATTTCGAATATTCTACATATTAATTATGTGGGTGAAAAACTAATGGTTTGCTTATATATCACATACATTGTAAAATTAATACATGCATAGTCTTTGTCAATACATTTGTCATTAAATTATTCAATTAAGTAGATTTTACAGCACACAGCACTTTATCAAGTAAATATATATGCAAATCATTAGCTCTTTAAAAAGATATTTTTGCATTCTGTTCTCTTAATTATGAAAATCTTTCCAGAACCTTAAAATAGCCATTTTGAAGGTAATTTGTCTACCTAAAAAAACATTATGAATCATATTATCACTCATGTGGTGAACTACTATCTTCAACATTTAAGTTCTTTGCTTTTAGCAAAGAGTTTCAAAATGTACCATCTTTGCTGTGCCCGCCACAAGGACTGAACCCTTTGTAACCCCTAATCTTACCGCTGAACCATCATTCGTAAATAACGAACGTTAATTAATAAATAATATAATAAATACCAAAGTATTTATTTTTATTGTATGATATTGTGAAATGCCAGAGAAGTAAAGGTTTTAATTTTTATAAAATGCACTTTAGCTGTTCTGGACATTTTGATGGACGACACTACCTTTCCAATGTGTAATTCGAGTTGGAACATTAAATTTTTTACTTATAATAAAATGCTGTGAGTTGATTATTCATATTAAGATGATTAAGTGAATGTGTATCTATGTAAAAGTAATACTTTTAAGTGGTCGGTTAATTTTTTAGTATCAGAGCAGTATCCAGGCACATAACGCGCTATCTTATCTTTTTATCTTATTGTAGATTTTTTTCTAGCTGACTTTGCTCTAGTTACCTTTGTTATTTATCATGCTCTTGGAGATAACACCTGGTCTGTTCGTGGGAGGTATAGCTGTAAAGCTGCACAGCAGCGTCCTCCAAAGGTAGGTCAGTTGATATGTTGGGGTTACAGTCTCCTTTACGTTTCAATGGAATGACGCTAGTTGATTTGAGTAAGACTTACGCTACCTATCGACTAGTGACGTGAAAGTTAGAGAGTCTACGATATAATCTCTGCAGAAAAAGAGTCTGGAACATCATCAGTTTAGAACAGAAGCAACCTAACGAATTCCCGACTCCAGTAAATATTCGGCATTCAACACCCGTTTAAACTACGTTTTTGACAGAGGCATTACTATGTGCTTAAAGATTCAAGGCTCTGAACAGTAACTGCAGGAAATTTCTGGGTTTCATTGTGATCATTTATGGTTTTCTTATTTGATTTCTCAAGACACAAACTGGGGGATTCAGGGCAAGGACCTTGTGTACTTATGCCTAGCGATGGCTCCAAGTGTGAAATTATCAAAGGCTTATTGAACTGTGCACAACATTTTGTGTCCAACCCATTATTTTTTGGGTTTTCAGATCAGTTATTTTTAGTGGAATTCGGTATTTTTGTTTGTGTGAAATTAAGCACGAAGCTACAAAATGGGCAATCTGTGTTCTTCCCATCACGGGTATCGAAACCCAATTTTAGGAGTGTTAGTCTACAGACATACCGCTGTGCAACTGGGGAGCTAATTCAGTATTACTTTGCAATTTCTCTTGCTGATAAATTTATATATAGCATATAGCAGACCTACCTAATTTACATTTTCGGGAAGTAAATTTTCTTGAAAATACCACGATAGTATAGTGTGTGATTTTGAGATGGTATTATAATATATTATGCATGCTTAAAGAAATAATCATAACCACTACTGAAATAAAATGAAATGCTAAGAATTAGCACTCCATTTAAAAATATGGGGCATTATTGGCAAAATATAATTATTTCGAAAATTATAATTTTAGTTCAGTACTATAACTTCCACATTTAGTTCTCTCTAGTTGTAGAGCTAAGTACATGAATCTGACATTGAATTTGATTTAAAACACGTAAATATCGTTTATTTGCAAATTTCTGATACTCTAAGTTAGAAGTAGGTAAACAACAAAGAAAATTAGTCGTTTTTTTGTTTTGGAATTTCGCACAAAGCTACTCGAGGTTTATCTGTGCTAGCCGTCCCTAATTTAGCAGTGTAAGACTAGAGGGAAGGCAGCTAGTCATCACCACCCACCGCCAACTCTTGGGCTACTCTTTTACCAACGAATAGTGGGATTGACCGTCACATTATACACCCCCACGGCTGGGAGGGCGAGCATGTTTAGCACGACGTGGGCGCGAACCCGCGACCCTCGGATTATGAGTCGCACGCCTTACGCGCTTGGCCATGCCAGGCCTAAAATCAGTCGTAAATGAACAAGTAATATTAGTATTCTTTATAAACTACAATTCATATCTAGTTTCTTTTATTGAAGAGTTCTTTTTCAAGCAAGTTTTTCTGAATAATGGCTTATTTTTAAAGATTTGCTGTAAACATTATCCCATAATGTCATTCTGATTGGAAAATATAATTCGTTTTTTTTTGTTTTTTTTTAGACTAATTGAAATACTTTTCATAGATATTATAGTTCTTGCTTTAGCGCCATCTATTCTACATTCGAAGTAATAAACAAAATGTAAACCATACAAATTTCTTCATGTGAAAATTATTTTTCAAATTTGGAAAAAAAAAACAAAAAAAAACTAAGGTAACAAGTGGCTTATCAGTACGTTTTGGCAGATTTAATACAATCTTCGTAATGTACGCTCAGTGGCCACTTTGTCTAGTACCAGTTAGGACCCTCTTTTACCTCCAGAATTCTTCGCTGCACGGATTCAACAAGACGCTAAAGACATTTCTCAAGAAATTTGGTCCATACTGACTCTATAACACTCCGCAGTTCCTGCAGATTTGTCTGCCACACATTCATGCTGCGAACCTCTTGTTTCTTCTCTTCCCAAAGCTGCTCTACTGGATTAAGACCTGGCCACTGAAGTCACTGTCATGTTTATGGACATGATGCGTGTTTTGTGACATGGGGCATTATCCTGATGAAAGTAACCACTGGAAAACGAATAGATTGTAGCCATAAAGGGATGTATATAGTCAACAACAATGCTCGGGTACGTTGTGGCATTCAAATAATGCTCAATTGGTATTAAGGGGCCTAATGTGTGCCGAGGAAACATTACATAATATCACACCATCACCACCAGCCGGTCAGAATAGGCGACGTTTTTCCATCTTCAATCGTCCAGTTTTGGTGATCCCGTGCCCACTGTAGTCTTATTTTCCTGTTTTTAGCTGACAGGAACGGAACCCGATGTGGACTTATGATGATGTAGCCCATCCGCCTCAAGATTCGACTAGTTGTACGTTCAAGATGTCCTTCTGTACACCAATGTTGTAAAAAGTGGTTATTTTAACACTTATGGCCTTCCTGTAAGTTTGAATGAGTTTGACCATTCTCCTCTGATCTTTCTCATTAACAAGGTGTTTTTGGCCACGGAACTGCTGCTCACTGGAAGTTTTTGTTGTTGTTTTGTTTTTCGCACCATTCTCTGTAAACTCTAGAGACTGTAGTGCGTGAAAATCCCAAGGAGTCAGCAGTTTCTGAGATTCTTGAACCATCACATCTGGTACCAACTATCATTCTACGGTCAGAAACGCTTAGATCTCACATCTCCCCATTCTAATGATTGATCAAACAACAACTGAACCTCTTGACCGTGTCTGCATGCTTTATATATTGAATTGCAGCCACTTGATTCCCTGTTTGGCTATTTGCTTTAAATAGCAGGTTTATTTAATAAAGTAGTCGCTGAGTGTATTTTACGCTTATGTACAATAGAAGTAAACATATTGTGACATATAAGTTTTACTAAAGGTAATAGAGCAGTACATCCTCATTTCATAATGGGCTTGTTCTCACAAGATTGGCATGTGTCTTCGTTAATATAGTCCCCCCTCCTCTAATACAGTAGTAAGTCTTCGGATTAACAACGTTAAAACTGGGGTTTCGATTCCCCTTGGTGGACTCACCAGATAGCCCGATGTGGCTTTGCTATAAGAGAACACACATATTCGTTAATACATTGCTTTAAAAATCATTAACTGCTACAGACAATTAATTTATATCCCAGGTGTTACGAGCAAAAGAATTTATTGCACACTAATTAAGAAAGGGCATTTGATCACTATAAGTACAATGAATTTTTGAGACATATTGTCTCTGCTTATATCTATAACAAATGAACAATAAATGGAAGACTGTTGGAAGTGATGAAGTATGACTATCAGGCTGTCAACTTGAAAGTAATTGCTCCTTAGCACATGAATGTTCTGTGAAAGGATTTCCTAATAAACTGTTATTTCCCTACTTTGTTAAAATCACCTTCATAAGTAGTAGAATCAAAGGCGTTGTTAGGTGCTAGCACATAAGAGCTATGTTCCGATTACTTGAGCTCCAAAGAAAGATGGTGTTTCTACACGTAAGATTGCAGTAGTGTTTCTTAACTTTACCATTACGAGTTGGATGAGATATGCCTAGTTTGTAACTACGAAAGAATCCATGACACTAATTGGACTACTGGCTGTTGACTATCTAATATGCAGAGTAATATTGATTTTAAGAATTAAAAATGCTTTTATGCATCGAATCATTTTCAGATTTGACATGTGAAATTTTTATAACCTCCATATAATTATTTTTTTATATAAAAACCTTTATAACTTAGCTGTTATTGTCACTACTGTGTCTCTCTACGACCTCGTAACTTCCATAAAAATCAAGATATTAAAGTAAATTATGCTTTTTTTTTTGTTCTGCAGTGACTACAGATTATAACATGGAAACATAAATATTTAGTCTAAATAGCTTAACTTTCATAATATTATACATTTATATATGTATTTATTATTTTTGTTGTATTGATCTTTCAACTGTGCCTGGCTAACATTATCGAAGTTAAAATGGCGCAGCGAACGTGCACTCCTGTTGTATCCAAGAGTATAGAGCTGGCCTTTACAAATTGACTTGTCTTTACTGTGTTTTAGTATTTTGTATAATACAGTTACATTTCAGTTATAATATACATGTGTTATATATGTATATACATTATTACTATTTACAAATAAGTTATTAAATTTCAGTTATTTTTCTTGAAGTAAGTAAAGTATTATAGAAAACAATTACCTCTTCTAATTATGAACTTTTTACTCGTTTGCTCTTTGTCATAGGTTGTTAAGCTTATCATATTTTGCAGGTGGAGGATATGAAACAAAATATTTTTAAGGATTTGTATATACATTTTATAATAACCAAAAATTATAAAATGGTATACCAATACCAAAGAATTCCACTATATTTTTCAAGCTTAGTAAATAGGCTATACTTGGGTCTAAAAACTATGAAATTTCGAACTCACTAAAATCTTACCTAACTACTTGAAACCTAGCATAAAAAACGAGTTTACCACCGAAATGTTTCAAAGAAGCTGAAAAAACTGCTAAGTGACATTCTGAGCTTTCGATTGGTTATTCACAGTCACAGATAAAGTAGATATACATAAACAAGTGTTTCAAAAACGGATAGAAGTGAGCAGGGCCACTGTATTTGTGTCAGTAAATGTAATAATTTCTCAAACACAAAAGCTAAAAAGTTCATATTTTATATTCTAGGTTTTAATCGGTAATTTGAGTTCCTAATTTGTGAGAGATTATTAACAATCATCTGATTTGAACCAAAGGTACATTCAACATATCCACATGACAAACAAAAATCGATATTTAGGATTTTCTATATTTACTTCTGAATTAAGAAATTAACTGATACATAATATTAAAATATGAATTGTAGTTGAGAATTTGCAACAAGATCTATTCACGTATATTCATAAAATAGTAGTTCAATAAATTTCAAGTGTGAGCCTACAAACACGATGACATGGTAGCAGCGAATAATAGGAATACATTTATGTTGATGTTACTGATTGTTGATATTTTCCTTGCTGTTGGTTGAATGGATGGGTTTATGGTCCCTTGTGTTCAGTTAGGTTGACCCTCCCAGTGTTAAAATAATCTCTAAAATGACTTCAATTTCAAAGGAGGCTTCTTCACTTTAGAAAATTGGTGCTCCTTTCAAAGATGCAAACTCATTAAGTGACAGTGGCGTTTCTTAATCCTCCAATGGGAAATTTTACAGTGTTATACTAACTCTCTGACAATTTAAATATCTCTGATTTAACTAGGGTTTGTGTCAGTTTTGGGATGAAATCATCAACTGGTGTATCAAAATTGTTGGGCTCCATTAGGGTGTCAACTACTGCAGGCAAACCCATCTTGATAGAGCCCTCTCTTGAAGGCCTGGAAGTTGTCAGGAGGTTTATGACAGGCTGTAGTATTGGAGCCCCTTGCGATTTATTGATCATTTCATTTGCAACTAGGATAAAACTTATATATACAACGAGTTGATAAGCAATGTGTCTTCATTCTTTTACCCTGATTCTGTTAACTCTGGCATCAATCAGGTTTTTGGTGTCTCGTTGATTGCAAGATAGTCAGTGGTATCGCCAAGAATTCTAACAGAAAACTTCAAGAAAAGGCTTCTTCCATTTTGTTGTGTAAAAGTAGGCAGAATAAAGTAAAATTAAGTATTTGACCTTAATTAGAAAAAATCAAGAGTGTAATATAAAGTCAATCAAATGTTAATTAGACAAAAGCTCAGCTAAATAATCATGTGCCAAAATTTTAATTTTCTAGTTACAAGAAATTTTTGTTTAAAGTTGCTTTTAGATACACAATATAGATATGTTACTTTTTCTTAATTTTCAGTACTACGGGCTTTACGTACACTCAAATGTATAACATTTGTGAACAATGTATCTCTTGCTTTTGTGGATGTCCCAGTCCTTCAGATTCCACCTAGTCTTGTCCTTGACCAGAACTGGGCTACTCACTGTTATGGTCTAGATGATCACTCATCTATATTTGTTTCACTGCTGTCTGATTGTGATATGAAAATAGCCCCGTTACAGTAAAAAAAAAGAGGGTAAGCTACAAGCATTGGTTTCTGTACAAATGAATGAAATAGGTTAACCATCATGGAGATTTATTAACATTGACATCACATTACAATTGGATTTCTTTCATATACAAGTTTGGTACAAACTAAAAAAACTTAATATGGCATTATATGTGTCATTTACTATTTGGCTGTATACTTACAGTCTGCATTCGATTATTTTAAATGGGACTTGTACTGGAACATGAAAATACTTAATACAACAGTGCATCGTTAAAAAATTTTAATCTGCATTGTTGGAAATGTTCAATAATAATCAAGTAAAACAATGGGAGCACCAAAACTACCTATTAATCAACGTATAAACCTTGGTCTACTTTGTGAAGTAGTTAATAATGATAGGTATATATCAGTGACCTCTCACAATGAAACAGAATAAATTAGTAATATCTTTGCAAAGATGACCCAACATTTTTTTTTTTTAGATTATGTTGTTTCAGCTGGATTTTAATATAAATTCCACACGTTGTACGGTATTTATACCATCATGCAACATTTTGGTTTAAATGGGACCAAAACAACTGGATTATTTTAGTATATCAATAAAATTAATATGTAAAGTTCAAAGACGGTCTTGATAGGCTACATTCGTGTAAAGCAAAGATTGGTACTTTTTGTTTTACAATTATGTTCGTATTCACTTTTGTCTCTTAAAAATGGTGGAAAAAATTTTCCAGCCCTTCGTTGCTGTAATATTTAGTACTTACCGATTCGTTCCAGTTTCACCTGCGAATACCACGTTAATAAAATATTTCCAAGATTTGAATTCGTTGTAATCTGACATAAGACAAAGTAGTTTCTGAACACCAGAAAAATCTAGATGTTTCTTGGCTTATAAATAACTTTCACTTTCCTATAACTTTCAAATTCATCATTACAGATACACACACATAGAAAAAGGCAAAACGTTTGATTGATTTTAAAATTTGCTCAAAGCTACACGAGGGCTACCTGTGCTAGCCGTCCCTATTTTGCAGTGTAAGACTAGATGGAAGGCAGCTAGTCATCACCACCCACCACCAACTCTTGGGCTACTCTTTTACCAACGAATAGTGGGATTGACCGTCACATTATAACGCTTCCACGGCTGAAAGGGGTGCATGTTTGGTGTGACGGGGATTCGAACCCGCGACCCTCGGATTACGAGTCGAGTGCTTAAGCCGTCGGGCCTAGGCAAAACGTGAACATCACCTTAGTAAAGATTCGAATGAAATTATTTTTCTGCGTAATAATTTCTCATTTAAGTGTTCGCAATAATTCATGATGAACAATTAGATATTAAGAAAGATTTGTTCATTTGCATTAGATACATATATTTTTATTATTGCCTGGCATGGCCGAGCGCATAAGGCGTGCGACTCGTAATCCGAGTGTCGCGGGTTCGCGCCTGCGTTGCGCTAAACATGCCCAGCCTCCTAGCCGTGGGGGCGTTATAATGTGACAGTCAATCCCACTATTCGTGGTACAAGAGTTAGCGGTGGGTGGTGATGACTAGCTGCCTTTCCTCTAGTCTTACACTGCTAAATTAGGGACGGCTAGCACAGATAGCCCTCGAGTAGCTTTGTGCGAAATAAAAAAGAACAACAACAACAAATATTTGAAAATTAAATCCGTTGTTGGCTTGCAGTACAAAGTTAACAACAATTGAAAATTTAAGAAAATACGCGATAGTCTCCACGTATATATATAAAAATATACGTATTGAGTTAGCTACTTAATTGTATCCCAGTCTGCTTGAAGAGTCCTAGAATCGAATGAAAGGCTTTGTCAGTACTAGATATAGTAGATACAGTGTGTTTGACATTATTATTATACACTAAAGTTTTTGTAAAAAAACTAGGAAATTATCAAGACTGTTCAATGCGTGACAATTATAATTCCACGAGTGTCTGTAAAATAGCTAGCAGTTTGTTTGTTTTAAGTCCAAAATACTTAATTTTTTATATTTCAATTAGCTGTTGGGTATTCAAATACAGGGCTGTAAACAATACCTTAAAAAAAGATTACACGAATGACAGCAAAATTATTGAATAATGTACATTCTCTAATCTCAAATCGCCCCTTACTCATTCAGCATACCTTTGCAGGTTTTCAACCAAAAATACATGTTTCGATACCAGTGGTGAGTAAAGCACAGGTAGCCCATGGTGTAGCTTTACGCTTAGAAGAAACCAAGCCAGACTAATCTTGAATAATAAATCGTTATCCTAATTTATTTAGATTTTTTAAAGGCTTATATTTTGAAGCTTGATATTTGCTGAAGGTAAACGAGCGACTGCGACTTTTAGATTTGGTTAACTGATATGTTATTTTATTGACGCCAAACGAAATCGTTTTAAAAACTCACAATAACAGAATGATGTAGAACGTTCATAGTTACAGTGCGTAAAAACAGAGAACCATGTTGGCCTTAAAAGAGCTTATTTGTTTGTTAATAAACACAAAGTTACTCTGGACTGTATGCGCCCTTCCTGTTTCAGGTATCGAACCTCCTGTTTTTGCGTTATAAATCCTCAGTCTAACTGATGTGCTACCGGAGGGTTACTTTGAAAGATTAAAAATATTTGACGGGAGAAGACAGACAATTTTATTTCGTTTTTGCTGTAGTCACACACAAATCTTCCATGTGATAATTAACAATAATAAAAACTTAAAAATCAAAATTACTTTTTAAAATGTGAAGTTTTATATATTTTAACACGAAGGGGCGCTTAGCTGTGTGTTGTCAGCAGGAGGGGGTTGACATGGTAGATTTAGTATTGTGATGGGAAATGGCCTATCAATGTGGCAATTGTCTTTGTGGGTGATATTAAGGAAAAGGAAAATAATATTAAGTATATCAAGAAGTTTTTTACTGCTTTTTTTTACACTTCTTATGTGCATTGAGACTATTTTGGCAGAAGGAAAATGCGGTGACGTTGAATGTGTTCACGGATCTTGCCGTGATGGAAGATGTTTGTGTGACCCAGGATGGCAAGGCTTATCCTGTCAACGGTGCGGCGGACGCGTGAGGTAAGTGACCTGAGTTGTTCCTTTATTTTAGTTAGTTCATACCCTGGAGTGGTTTCAGTGTGTTAGTCAAGTAGTCTGTATTAATATTTCAACCATTTGCATTGGAAAACACATTTCAAAATATATATTTAATTTGAAATAATGTTAAAAGTTAAGGACATATACTTTATTACTTATAAGTATGTTGTAAAGATCCTGTTGTTTACTACAGTTTAAAGCACTTGTGGGAGGAGATGAGATTCAAAAGCTTTTGCTATCATGAAAGTGCAACTGAACTTTCTATTTCGTAATTTATGTGGTTACTATGGATAGTTTTTCACATAGCGATAAACTAGTTGTGTTGCCCATTTGTTGTTGACCTTATATGTATAAATAATACAAGAATTGCTGTACCATTACATAATTTTAAAACTAAAAGATCTTCAGTGTTACTGTTAAAGGTAGTTGAAATACCAAAATTTCATTTTCCCCAGAATAATAAGCATTTATAGGTTGTTTTATTGTTAGTTTTTACATAGATATTTTTCACTGATTAGTGTGATATGTTGACTGATTTCAAGAATCTTTAATGATTGAGTGCAATTGCAATAAACTTCTTTATGTAATGACTACTATTTTGTTAGTTAATATTTTGATAAGTACAGATTTTGTAGATTTTGCTTGATCATGTTGTTTAGGCAGTGCTCTATTCCTAATAGAAAAGCTAATGGACTATTAGGGTGTGTTTATAGATTTATTAATTAAAAGGCAAAGTGGCAGTTATTGTGTTATAAAAATCAATAGTTATGTATCATTTGGAATATTATATTCATTTTTACTATAGGTATCAAAACAAGGTTATTGACTAATTGGAAAAGGTTCAGAGGATGGTTTGTAAGATGATTTTGGAAATTTAAATGTTCTCTTGTGATAATAAATCAAGATCTATTCACTTGTTTTCATTTTTAAGAAAAGAAATGTGAAAGATAACTCGAAGGCCTGAAATAATCATCTGGGAGACTGATAGGATTAAAGCCTAAGGTAGTTGTAGTAGTTGTTCACATACATATACACACAACTTGGAGAATCCTAGAGCCACTGGCTGTAGTCCCTTTTCTTTGCATTGTGCTTAATATTTGTTTTATAGATTGGATTATATATTTTTTTAGTCCGAAATACATAAGAAAGAAAAAATATTAACCATTGTATCCAATTCTGATAAATTTTTATTTCTTGTATTTTGAAGACAATGGTATGAGAGAATCCAAAGTTTAATGTTGGAAAAGACAGTATACCATGGCTCCAGTTTAAACAGTTTTATTTTTCCAAATGGGTAATTCTTAGAGCTGGATGATCAGTGTGATTTTATAATTGATTAATTATTGTACTCATTAGTTTACATTTAACTAATTGACTATTCTTACAGGAGTCGTGGATGGTTGTAATAAATAATGATAATAGAAATGAATCTTGATTGCATATTTTCTTGAGTTGTCACATTAACTTACTAAGCTGAAAAACTTTGAATTAACAAAAGGAAATAGAAATACTTGAATTACTTGAATAGTTGAAATAATTGGGAGCATTAATTTCAATTAATTGATTGTTTTATATGACACTAATATTTAAAATCTATGTTCATATGTAATTGAATGTATTGATTAAGTTTACAGCCCAGCTTTAATCATTACAAGTTGTTATAATATTATAACATGCAAGCAACAAAGCACTGCCTTTGTTAAAATTAAAAAAAAACTTAAACCCACCATTTGCTTTTCAGGAAATTACTGTTTTTACTTTTAAACTTGAAACAACTGTGATGTGATAGTCTCCACTGCTGTCGTTGATAGTCCATTTTAATTTCCTTATTTATCTTTTTTTATTTTCTCTTTTCTTTTTAGCTTTGTAATTCTTTAATTCAATTCTGTTTTATACTTGTTATGGCATTTATCCTTGATTTTGTTATTTATGTCTATTGGGGTTTAGGTTTGATTCTTGAAAGACACTATTCAGAATTGCTGCTTACAAAAATATTACCAGTAGACAAGCGATCCAAATATAGTATACTCATAGTCAGTGCCATTTTGAGTACTATTGTGTTTAAGTACCATACTAATGTTTTTCAAATAATCAGTAATGGTGAATAGTGTAAATACAGAAAAGAACCATAAAAACTCTGGCTTTCATTATGGGATTGATGATTTAAACTTAATCACTGATGAAGAAAAGGTAGTTTTGGAAAATCAGAATGACAAGGTTCTTTGACCCAATAATATTCTAAAATGCTTAAAAAATTTAGCTCTACATTGCTTGAGAGGAAAAGTAAACCATTACACTGAATGCATTATCAAAAGTAAACTTTTAGTCATTTTTCAACATAAAAAATATTTCAAAACCGAAATTTATCAAATAAAATGGTTCAAACTGACAAATTTAGATTGTGGGATCATTTCACAATGCTAAAACCAAAATTTTTGTGAATATTCTGAACGAACTATATCTCTAGAAGTAAAGCCACAATCATTTTTAACAAAAGATACTACAGGGTGGTCACTAGAAAAGCAGAAAATTTGTCAAACAGCTATTTATTTTTACAAAGAATAACTTTTACAAAGTTTTTTAAAGGCATATGTTATATTACACTCATAGATGCTCAAAATGTCGTCCCGTGCACTTCAGAGCAGCGTCTTAACCTAGAAATCCAAGCTCGTGTAGCGTTTTGAAGGGTAACTTGTGAGATATCTGACCCTCAAATTTTCCGCTTTTCTAGCGACCACCCCGTATATTCATTCAATCTCCTAGCTTGAATAGTGTAGTTTTTATTGATTATTAACCAGTCACTGTTTCTCAGTCTTAGCTGTCAATGTGTGAAGTGACTGTATCTCAACTTTGAGAAGTCATAGGCCAATGCTTTAATCATACAATGAAAGTTACCTGTACAAGCTAGTATGGCTTCCAGTGTAGTAACTTCTATAGAGAGTAGACCACATTAATAAAAATCTTAGCTATATGATACATTGCTTAAAGAGAAGATAGTTTTGAATAACTTTTGCAACAGTTACAATTCTGATTTTTTTAAATAATCTTCCAAAAAACTTGATTTGTTATTTTATACTTAATTTCACTTATTTTGAGAAAAACAAAACAAAATAAGGGTAGACTTAGTTACATTATTTTGCATACCACTGTATCAGAGTTTTTCATTGACAAGTCTGCTGTTTGTTAGGCTTTGTAGGTCAAAGTAACTACTTGAAATGCCAAAGAATGGTACCACACACAAATATATATATTGTGAATATATGAAATGGGTTTAAACTTTTCACATATTAAATGAAACCTTCTTACTAACAATAAAAAAATTATATTTGCTTATAGTTCAATATCATAATAAAACATTAATTTTATCGTATGCCAGCAATCAGAAACACAGTGAAACTATGTATTTTTCAGATCAAAACAGAAAGAAAATTTACAATTTCATAGAATAAAACTTCTTTAATAGTTTAATGACATTGTTGTTGTTTTGAATTAAGCCCAAAGCTACACAATAGGCTATCTGTGCTCTACCCACCACAAGTATTGAAACCTGGTTTTTAGCATTGTAAGTCTGCAGACATATCACTGAGCCACTGGGGGGCTAAAATACATTTAAAACTATTTTTAACTGATGATTATACCATTCCAATGGTCAAAAGGATGAAATTATTAAAAGCTGTTTTGAACTAAGCACAAAGCTATGCAAAGGGCTACCTGTCTCTGCCCACTATGGGTATTGAAACCTGGATTTTAGTGTTGTAAGTTAGCAGACATACCGCTGAGCTACTGAGGGTCAAATTTTTAAATTGAGTGTGTGTTTTCTTACAGCAAAGTCACATGGGGCTATCTGCTGAGCTCACCGAGGAGAATCAAACCCCTGATTTTAGCATTGTAAATCTGAAGACATACCACTGTACTAGCGGGAGACGATAATGACATTATAAGAAGAAATACAAATCAATAATTTAAATCTAAAACAGGCAAATGTTTACAATTATTTCCTCAAAAACTTGTTACAATGAACTGAAATATTTTTTCTTACTTTTAAAAATATAAATATATTTTACTCAGAAAGCTTATTATAGAGGTAGTCAATGCATTCAAATGGATTGGTGACTCATCTTGAATCCATTTTGCCCAAAATAATGTTTTTTTTAACTATTTTTAATTATAAGAGGAGAATTTCTATCAATTATTATTCCAATTGAAGGCCTGGTGTGTAACAAAGTTGGATATTTCAGATATGTATTTTTAATTACCATTCATATGCTTCTAGGTTGTTCTTTTTTTATCATGTGCACAAGAACCACAAATATGTTAATGATTGATTTATTCTGTCACCTTTTTTTGCCAGCAGAAACAACATATTCTGGGGTGTATCACACTTTGAAAAAATCTAAATCTCATCTGTAACTGTTTCAGCTCCTTGTTCTGTTAGATATTCTTGTTAGTGAAGATTCATGGTTTTCAGCATTATAAATGGCTGTTTTGCAGTGTTTATTCTATAAAGTTCTTATGTTATTGTGTTTTATCCACTTAAAGGATAATTTTTTTGCTTAGGTATTATAAAACATTGGAGTACTGATAGAAAAGTGACAGTCATTTAAAAGGTGACACATCAGTGTTTTGGGAAAGCATGTAGTATTATCCTGTAAGTAAAACAATTACACTTGTAAATTGTCATTTATTGATTTACTATTATAATAGCATAATGTACTTCCATGCACAAGAGGTTGAGTGTTTTACTAAAATAATTTTGAAACTAAAATGTCTCATCTCATCCAGTAATAGTCTTTCTAATTGAAAGGAATATTGATGATATCCTTGTAGCATAGTTTTCATTTCAAAAGGCTCCATTACAAGGTTATTATGTGCTGAGCACACTGTTTTTCCCTGTATGTTTTCCATAATTCATTGAAGTGTAGTTAAAATCATTTTGCAATGCCTATTTCAACAGGTTTTGCATACAGATATCCATATGTAGGGCATCTAGCAACTTGGTTGGTATGTTTTTGTGTAAAACAGCATAAATTCCTGTTTTAGTAACAAGTTATAGAAGTTAGGCAATGGTTGAATAGATGCATTGTGGAAACAACTTACATCCTTATATGTTGCTTTTCTAGTTGAAGATCCTTCTTGATTATGCTGTGCATTGTTCTGAGGTATGTGGATGATCTTTGTCACTCATTGACTTTTGTGTTTGCAGATTCTTACCTGTTACAGAATGGTTACATGGCTTGGGTACTACTTATTGCAGTGTTGTTTATTACTAGTCGTAGTTCTCCAAGTTGTTCCATATTCCTTGGCTTTCAAATTTCATTAAGTAGAAGTGATATTTTCAAATTGCAAAAGTTAAATAATTTATTTGAAAGCATCTTTATGATCGAAATATATGAATATTTTACATCAGAAAGAGCTGATATTTTACCCTTTCCAAAAGTGATTATTTATTACCTATGAAATATTAAATGTCAAAATATTCCAGGTATGTTTGCTGCCTCTTTCTTTTCAGAATTTCTATATTTTCTTTGGTGATATGTTTTTCATCATACATTTGAGACATTGTAATCTCTAGTTCCCTGTCTTCTTGCTCTGACTGCTAGTGTTTTCAGCCAGGAATGGAACTACACATCTGTCTCTCTTCCCATTCTCTTTCTTCTCTAAATGATTTCATTCATTGTTGATACTCCATGTTCAGCCCTTCTGATAGCTATTTCCCTCAGTATGGATTTCTGTACAGGGAAGGTTCTATTCTTTCAGTTTACCTCCTCTGTGATCTGAACATTCACCCATATGTTTGCTGTGCATGGCAACCCATGAAGAAGAAGATAGGAGAGGATCCTGATGGTTTAGAGGTCCAACCCTAACACACCCTTTTTGCCTTGAATTCCTGTATGTGGACAGCCTTGGGGTGGTCCCCCTTGTATCAATCAGCTGGTCCACTCAGTCTAGGGTCAAACAAGTCCCAGTGTTGGATGATCTCAACAGGTGTTCTCAACAGCATTGTATCTCATGCTGATGCTTAGGTATAGTGCTCACAAAACCCTGACATTGCTGCAGTAGGTGGGGTCGGTAGTCACCAAAATTTACCTTTCTTTATTATGGACACTCCCATTAAAAATCTTAATAAAATAGTAAAAAACCAGTCTATATGTAAATACCCACGTCTTGAAGATTTTGAACAGCAATCCTCACTTTCAGACAAACCTTTAGGGCAAATGTCTCCTCTTTTCATTCAGAAGTGACAAGAGGGACTAGCTGGCTCTCCAAAGTCAGTAAAGAATCTTTAATCTGGTGACATATTGATGAAAACATTCATATCTCAACACAGTTAACTCCTTTTGCATTCAAAGGCAATTGGGGATATACTTATTGAGGTTATACCTCATGCTACTGTGAATTTGTCATGAGGAGTTATTGTCGAGAGGGATTTGAAGAGCATCCCCGAGTCAGAGATTCTCACTGGTTTCTCCACCCAAGGAGTTTCTGCAATGAGATGTATATCTACTCGCAAAGATGGAATTATGGTGCCAACCAATGTCCTCATTTTCACATTTATTTCACCATGTCTGCCTGCCACCATCAAGGCAGGTAATCATAATTGCAGAGTACAGACATACATTCTAAACCCTCTCCAGTGTTTCCAGGGTCAGCAGTTTGGTCATTCAGAGACATCATGTCATGGTCCCTTGATATGTGCTCATTGCAGATGCCTGCAAGTGTGAAATGGACCTTCATTGCATCAATGAGAATGCCTACTTTCATCTTGCCCTAAATGGTTGGAAAAAAAGAGGTGCAGCATTTGAAAACGATTCATAACATTACTTATCCGGAGGCTCAAAAATTGCAGTCCACCACCTCATCTCAGATATATGCTGCTGCACTTCATTTCACAACTACAGTGGGAGTGCAGACAGATCTATCTGTGCCTCCAAAAGAATTGTTCTCCAAACAAATGAAAAGTCTTTTGACCTCCCTGGTTAAAAAAAGTTGATGAATCATTTCTAAACCCATTTCTGTTCCTCCCATACATTCCAACAAACCTCTTGATCACATCCTTTGAATACAGGCACAGGCATTGTTTCAGATACATCTTTTTCTCCCATCCGAAGTTGCAAAACAATCATTTGTTTGCATCCTCAGTCACTGGAATCCCCTTCCAGCAACAAATACCTGCCCAACTGACCCAGGGCAGGATCCATGGAGGTCGATAGACCTTCTCTGAATAAAGACTGTTAGGAAAAAAAAGGCATGGTCGTAAACAGAAGGGTTCACCAGCCAATTCGCCTTCACGTCATTAAAAATGGCCATTTTGATACAATGGAACTGTTGAGGTTTATGTTCTAATCTGGATGATATCAAAACATTGATTGCTTCCTACCATCCTGTATTTCTTTCCTTACAGGAAATATTTCTGAAACCTGCTGATACAGTCACCTTTCGGCAGTTTCCTTTGGACAGAAATGACAGGTTGTGTGATGGACAAGTGCATGGAGGGGTGGCACTGTTGGTTAATCAGCATATACCTACCCTGTCTTTGCCACTTGACACACCCTTGGAGGCCTTAGCCATCCGTGTTTCCTTGGGTCATACCATCACTGTTTGTTCTCTCTACTTGTCACCTGGAGATACCTGTGATCAATCAGACCTTGATGCTCTCATTGAACAGTTGCCATCTCCCTTTTTCATCCTGGGGTATTTTAATGGACATCATCCCCTCTGGGGAAGTGCTGATATTGATAGGAGGGGTTGCTCCTATCTGTAGAGCGTATGCTCTTGGATCATAACTTTTCTCTTTTTAATACTGGTTCTTCTTATTTCCATGCACCTAGTCAGTCCTTTACTGGTACTGATCTCTCAATTTGCCCTTTCATTATTCTCCCATTTTTCACAGAAGGTTCACAGTAATCCACAAGGCAGTTATTATTTTCCTGTAATCTTGAGAGAGACTGGCCGAGGTCGATTCCACCCAACATGTGTGCCACAGTGGAAGCTGGATCAGGCAAACTGACCCTCTTTCACTGCTCTCATGGAACTTGATCCTGCCATTGTCTGTAAGCCATTAATAGGAAACTGTGTGGCAGCAGTAACTGACTGTATTATACAAGCTCAATGTATTCTTAAAGCCTTGGCATGTTTTCCATGATATCCTTGTGTGTGGTGGAATCCTGCCTGCCACATGGCACAGAAGGCAAAAAAAATTGGCCTGGGATACTTTCTGTAGATATTTCACACTCTCGAACTACATCGCTTTCCAGTGGGCCCGTGCACAGGCTTGGTGGGTATGACATCAAAGCCAGAAGGAATCTTGGATTAAATTTACCACCAGAATATCTTCTACCACCAGTTCCAAAGTCATTTAGGACAAGATTCGAAAAGTCAGTGAGCAATATAGTTCTGTCCCCCTCTCAATCTTGCTCTCTGATGGCCACAAGGTAGCTGATACCCTAAGCTTTGCAGATACTCTAGGTGAAAGCTTTTGCCAGGTATCTAGCACTGCTGGTTCTTCTTCCACTTTCTTAGCCATCAAGACTCAGGCAGAGCAGTCATCTCTTTCCTTTTGAGCTGATCGTCTCCATGACTATAATTGTTCCTTTACACTGGTGGAACTCAAACTGGCCATTCATCAGTTCTTGAGGCTTATCTTTGACCGTAAGTTGATCTTTATACCACACATCAAGGAGCTACAGGTTAAATGTACAAGAGCATTGAACATTCTCTGTGTTCTCTCTTCCACCACTTGGGAAGTGGATTGACATTCTGTGCTAAAGATATATTGTGCTCTTATTCGATTAAAACTCTACTATGGATCACTGGTCTATGACTCTGCCAGACCGTTGGTCTTAAAGATGCTAGACCCTATTCATCATCAAGGACTTTGGCTCTGCACTAGGACTTTCTGCATTTTCCCAGTTCAGAGCTTATACATAGTCTCATGAACCTTATTTGCACCTCTGCAGTTTGCAACTGTCTTTACTGTTGTGTTTTTCTTCCTCAGTGGGCCATGTTTTTTCAGAACAGATGGTCTTCTGTTGTTCCTTATGGCCTTCATATCCAGGCGCAGTTGGATGAATTGGGTCTGTCCATGGATAACATTGCTGTATTCACTGGTCAGCCAATTCCACCATGGCTACTTACAGTTCCCAGTTGTGACCTATCCCTAAGTCATCTGAGAAAAGTAGACATTCTTGATTGGAAATACTGTCTGCTATTTGCTGAACATCTTTCGAACCATCCTTTCATTCCTATTTATACAGATGGTTCAAAATCAGGTGACTGTGTGGGTTCTACCATGGTTTGGTGGTTGCGTCCAGACTCCCCTCTACAGTTTCTGTGTTCACTGCTGAACTGTACACCATTTGTCTTGCTTTGGATCACATAGAAGCTAAGCAGTACTCAAACTGCACTATTTATACTGACTCAATTAGTTCTCTACTGGCACTGGAATCGCTTCACATTGGTTCACACCCTGTTCTCGCCGATATTTAAAACTGACTGGTCCATTTCTCTTTAACATCTACATCTATCCAGTTTTCTCGCCGACACTGCAACTAAGTCTATCTGCTCTGGCACTGTCACCGCTGTGCCTCTTCCAAACATGGACTATGATTCTGTATTCAAGGATTGGCTCCATGCCGCTGGCACTTGACTTGGATTGAGCAACATGAAAACAAGCTTTTCCAAATAAAACCCTGTATTGAACTTTGACCATCTTGCTTCTGCGAGAATCAAAAGGAGAAAGTTGTTTTAACTAGACTATGCATTGGTCACAGTTTTTTATCTCATCATTTTCTTTTATCTAGTTTTTAACTGTAGTTTTTCTCTTAATGTTGTAGACTAGATATAAACATTGGTTTTGTATTATTTATGGGTTTTTTTAAACTTTGTTTTGTTTTACCTTAATTTCCTTTTATGAATTTTAATAAATTTACTTTTTACCAGATGTTTAGCACAGATAGCCTAGCTGCTTTGTGCCATAAAACACTAAATCAACTGACCAACCAACCAACTGATAGCTATTTCCTGGCTGTCTCAGCTCTTTTTCCTGCCTCTTTTCTATCTCCAACTCTCTTCCTTGTTACTTTTTCCTCTATTTACATCTCTTCTTATCTGCCTTCACTCACCAGTGCTTCATCCAGACTTTCCTGTCCTCCATCTTCATGCTCTTTTCCTCTGTTCATTGGCAAGGTGATTCAGCTATTCTGATGATAAGCTTCTTTTGTGGCTTGTTTCATTTGCCCTTCCTGCATGGAAGTTTCTTGGTACTAATGGAATTTTTCCTTCATTTGATTTCTGGGTTTAGGGTTTCCTCTTATTAACCAACTTACTAATCACCTGGAATTAGGCTGTGGTGTTATTTGGTAGTGTAATACAAAACACCCCACTACATAGTGAATCAAACTATTTCCAGTGGTTAAGTCTAGTCAGTTGGGTGTAGAGTTCATTTTGGGATATGGGTATGGGATGCTACTGCTTTCATCTAAATATTTTTGTATCATATATATATATTTCTCCATTATAGTATTTCTGACTTAACCCTAGTTATAGTACATACTTGCATTTTGTTCTCTGTTGTGCAATAATGGATGGTGTAATGTGCTATTCTGTTTGCATTAGCATCTTTAACATTCAGCAAAAGATTCTTAAGATAACTTTTCTTGCTCTACCACTGTTGAGCAAAGAGTATTTCTTAGTTGACATGGTTGTGGTATCCAGCTTAGTTCTGTGTCATTTTTGGATGTTACACTGCATGGGTTTACTAATTATACTGTTTTTAAAGATAAACTTATCTTTAATGAAAAAACTGCAGTAAATGGAACAAACTGTCAGAAGTCTTATATCAGAAAAACTAGACTTCTGACAGTTTGTTACATTTATTGTGTTTTTTTCACTAACTACTAAGTATGAAATTGTTATTTTATTACTATTATGAGCTCGTCTTTGTAATTTATTTGCACTGACCTCTCACCATTTTCAGTGTGGATTATAGCTCTTTGTGGTGCAGGGAGGTAAGTAACATTTCTAAAGTGAACATTTTTCTTACTTTGTTAACTTTTGTTTATTATCAATGTGTCATTCTGTTAGTTGTGCTTGAAGTTATTTCATAGTGGAGTTATGTCAGTAGTTTGTTCATACCTCATGCTGTGAGATTATAAAAAGATGTGAAAGATGCTGTACTGACAAAATCTGAGAAAGATAGGATAATCATTTGAGAAACAGTACATTGAGGATTATATTCTCAAGAGAAGATTTCCCTTAACAACTAGAAACATGTTTTGGGATGGGCAAAAATTTAAAAATATTGATAAACTAATTGTTTAAAGACAAGAATCTTCAGAATTGTGAAGAAATATATTTGTGAACATTTGTTTCATTTATCTTTTTGAATTACAAAAAAATATATTTTACAAAATAAAATGTTTTGAAATATTGAAAAACCTGTTGAAATAGAATTATAGCTATTGTTGTTATTTAAGTAGTAAGTAATTGAAACTTATTAATTTTACTGAATTGTTTGATAAGAATGCTGTATTGTTTTTGGAAATAGAATTATTCAGGTTGATTGTATATCAATAAAATTTGAAAATTTTTGTTGGTGTTTACCTGTGTTTGATAGAATAGCTAATAGTGTTTAAAGGTCTAGTTTAAAAAAACTGATAATTAAAAGTAAGAAGAGTGTTATCTCATGTTATGTAGGAATAGTAAGACCTAGGTTAGTTTTCATTCTATTATTGTAGGGAAGATACTGACAGATTAAAATGGGTGTGTAATTTATAGAATAATTCTTTGCTCAATAAATTTTAGCTATGTGAAGAAGCATAAATGACTTAGAGTGGAATGTATAGCTGTAGGGCTAAGGTAGCTTGGTTCTGGTGCTTAAAATTATTATTAACTGAAAGAAGCTGTTTGTAGAAAATTTGTTTCTGTGGTAGAATTATGAGATTGTAAGTAAGAACTTAACTATTAAGGGTATTCAGAATACATTGTTTATGTGAGCTTATAAATTCCACATACAGAATTTCTTAAAGCAAAACATCAGAGTTAGAATTCTAAATGTGAAAAGTGATCAACTTTCTTTGATAATGGGTTATTTGTTTGTATATTTCAGAGAAATACTACACATTGCATGAGCTGAAGATATTTATAATTTTTTTTCAGAGCAAAGAAATGATTCCAGTTGGCTGAATTATTTTTGGTTAATGTATTTGTTTACATGTGCCAGTTACAAAAGTAGTTGTACAACAACTTGTACTTTTAAGTTTCCAACTTTTACCGTGGTTAGTATCAGAAGTTTTTATGATTTATATTTAAACCTGTACAAAAATGTGTTAATGGTCACAAAGTGGCAAAATATTTTAAGCAGTGTGTATTGAGGTGCATTTTTGTTCAGACTCTAAATAACCTAAATGTTGAGAAGTTGAAAACAGTGTTCACTGATATTCTTTGTTTGGTAAATTTTGATTTTGTTGGATTACAGGTTTTGAAATATTGTAAGAAGTTTATTTGTTCCTGTTGTATAAATTTTCTTATTGAACATCTGTTGGATTAAACATGTTTCACACCTACATGTTTTTATATTAAACACCAACGTGTTTGAGATCTTGCTGCAGGTGTAGCCATTTACATTAGGTAACTTATCTGAATGCGTGGAACTGACTATAAAGAACAGTTACTGTTCTTTATAGAAAATAATTGTTACATGGACACTCCAGCCAATTGAAACATAAAGTTAATGCAGGTGTTCAAAGTTTTTATACCTGTCAAACCAGCCAGGTTGCTTTGTGTCTGTTTTGACTTGATGTTTAATCTGGTACTATCGAGTTAAGGTTTGATAAAGATGTAACATAAAGTTTTTCTGTAAAAAACATTATACTGTTCTTTAGCTAATGTATTTGTTGTATATATTTATTTGTAGTATATGCTTTTAGCATACTAATTGTATTAAAGCTACTGAATCTCTACCAAAAGTAATCCCTATGTTTTGATGGTGTGTGTTGGACATGATTACCTATTTGTGTCATGCTTGACCACTGTTGTTTAAAACAGAGCATCCTCCAGTGAATAATGTTTATGTTTCATAAAAGCACAAAACCTGTACTGGTAGTGACTCAAAAAATGAATATGGAATTGGTGTAGCTGTATGATGAAATAATTAGATTTTGTAAAAATCCTAGTCTTGACTGCTGAGCTCTGTGCTCTGGGGAAGTCTACCCTTCATTCAAAGTGATAAGGTTATGCAAGCTGATAATAATCAGCAAAACTCTCTGCTTGTTTTAAGTTAGTTGAAATTAAGATCATTAACCATTTTTATGAAATAGATTTTAGTTTTAAATTAATATACTGTGAGTTCTGTATAATATTATTTCAAGCTTATACATTGTTCTGTATAATGATATTCCAAGTTTAAACACTGACCTATATAGTTTTACCCCAAATTTATACATGGTATATAAAGGTAGTAGTAGTGTAGAACTTAGTTTCCAATTTGAGAGCCATTGACCTAATTTTCTTCAGAGTGTAGTAATATACAAAGTTTGACAAAGAGATGTTAAGTAACCCTGAATTTATTGTAGGGAACTGAAATAATTAATGATGACAAGAAACCCATTTGAAGTAAAAATATTTTCTCAAGAAAACTGGTATGGGTATTAAAACTTCAATTAAATTGAAGTACAGAACAATGTTTTGACCTTCATAGGTCAAAAAGAGTTTACAACATTGTAAACCTAAAAAAGATGTTCTAAAAAGACAAAATATTTTGAGAATACATTGGAACTTGAATAATATAACTTGCCACTTGATCTTGTACAATTGAATAAATTTACACATTTTATTATATTCACACATGTACAGTGTGAGGATATAACAAATTCACACGTTTATTAAAAATGTTACGGTAATTTACTAAAATATACAAATTAAAATCATTTTTCTTTTTCAACAAGAGCAAGGTTTTAAGTGCTTTATTAAAAGATTAGAACTTGTTTTAAATAGATTTGAATGAGTTGCCTATACCAACAGAAATTTATTTTATCATATTGTGCCATTTAAAGAGAACCTTCAGACTAAACATGTTAAGCCATATGAATCAGATGAATAGCGTGAGTAAGGTGAGAAAATGTTCAGTAGTTTTGAAATTGATATGTATAGTATTGGCTGACCAGGCTATTGATAAAGTTCAGAATATTAAAAAATATTTTTATTCTGAAAGTTTAGCATTAGGAGGTTCATTGTTAGCGAGAGATTTGTATGCAAATTATTAGGACAGGCTAATTATTGCTATTTGTGTGTGTATGTATTGTTGGAGTAGAGACTAAAATACAAAGTTGTAACAGACCCATTCAGTTGTTAAGCTACTTACAAGTATAATAGTACCTTGTATAACAGAACTGTTGCCCTAGTTTCCTATAATTATCTTACCTCTCTTGATTTTCTTTTTTTACAAATAAATAAATATATGTGTGTGTATTAAAGTAAATACATTTTGTGCACTTACATTTCAACATTTCACACAGATGTAGTTAGATCTAAATTCTGATCTAAATCAGAATATGTTATACAGGTTCATTAAACTTGGATACTCAGAATACTTGCTAAAAACACAGCAAAGTAAAAATATTTTATTACTTTTAATTAAGATTATTTTATGCAACATATCAAGTCAAACTTCTTTAAATAATTACAAATGGGTCAGATACTTTGTTTACATACAGTTATAGTGTGATCAGTATACTGTGTTCAAGCACACAAAACTTAATCTACTTTGTATAAATGTCATTAGGTCAGACTACTTTAACCAATGCAATTGTGAAAGTTTATGAGTCAGGTAAGGTATTTCACATTTCATGAATTGTTCAGATTTGATATCAACTACTTGAGTAATTATTTTATTCTGGTTTTGATGTTTGTTTATACCCCATTTATGGGGTAATACAAAGTATGCCGGGCATTTTTATAATATACGTTATGCTGTTTAACTTTATAACCTATAACATTTTTAATATTTCAAAATCACATTAACAAACACTATCACTATCAAATGAATGTAATAATAAGTTAAGCTTAGAGGCTAAGCAAGAACAGAAATAAAAAATGAAAATTGGAGAGCATTAAAATAATAAAATTGATGTTTTAAATAATGCTTGATATCAGTAAACAGTAGTATAGAAATTGTGCTCAGTATTGATGGTTATCATCTACAGTTAAAACATTATTATTGCTCAGGGATAGATATAAACAAATTAAAGAAGTGAAGGGGTACATAATCAAAATGACAGTAGAAAAGGAACAATTCTGCCATTACTTGAGACCTTAGATCAAGATTATGTGAACTTGGACAGCTTTTTCCTCTTGCCTTCTTTGCTAAACAGGCACATTCTTTCCTGTTGAAGCACCTAAACCTCAATCATCATTTTTAGGTACAATATCACAGGTGTGTTATGCTTTGTCTTTGTCACTTCTTTATTATTAACTGCAACACCTAGTTCTGAGTTTTATTTTTCCTTGTGTACTGCAGATGCTCATTGGCGAACAAACTCGTATTATTTGACTTTTGTCAAAAGGATTCACCCTCTTTTTTTCTCCCACATTATCACTTGTCACACTTCCTTCACCCCTTAAGACTTTATTTTCTGTCAGCATCTCACAGAATCAGTTCAAGAACTTTCCATGAAGGATACCATCAGACAATTTTCTCCTGTGCTTCCAGGATTCTATTCCCAATGTTTTGTCATTCCCAGATTACCATGCATTGGCATTTTAGTATCATTCTTTCCCATTGTAAACTCTTCTGTAATGTGCTTTGGTTCACCATTGAATCCTAGCTGTTTTTCAGATGGGCTTTATTTCCAGGCCTTTGGATGTTGAAATCTAATCTTCACATTTCTGTTGCATGGGCTTCATGTCATTATTGGCATTTCTTTGACAAAGATCACATTTACCAGTTCAGAGCTCTCCCATTTGGGCTGGCATAGGCACTCTTATGTTTTCTGTTAGATAATCCAGTTGTTTGCTTATTGCTTACATTCTTGTGGCCTCAAAATCCATCATTATATGAGTGACTGGTTTCTTCTTGCTCCATCTTTCACAAAGTCTTCTTCACACATCCAACTTCTGTTTAGAGAAGCTGCTCATGTTGGTTTGGATTATCAAGGTGAAGACATCTGTTATCTACCCTCACTCAATATCTTGTTCATCTGAGAGTGTTTCCCAATTTGTATCTCATTTGAGCCTATTTGTCTGCAACTTTTTATATTTTAGTTTAGAGGGCACTATCAACACCTTTTTTATACGTATGAACTTTTGTCTCTTTTGGAGACTTGGGCATAATTGGAGACTCTTATCTCTCTGTATTATGCCCATATGCATTCCTTGCAGCAAGTACTACAAGATCAGTGGAACCTCATTGTAACCCTCTGGATTTACAAATATCACTTCTTGCTTTCCTTCAGTCTGACGTCCTCTAGTGTTTAGACATTTTGGTTCACTCAACCTTCAAGAAACATGAACATGCTTCATCCTTTATGTTACCCAGATTTGCATCTGTTTGGAATCGTCCATGGCTTAGAAGACACTCTGTAGGTTTCTTCCACTTACACATGTGAACACAGCACATGTAACACTTCATTTTGGCTTTGCACTTGACACTAATCAGCCTTTTGATGAAACCTATTTCACTCCCTCTCTTTTATTGGAGTGGAGCTTTAAACACCTGAACCATTTCTTAGCATCATTTGTCTGAGGTATGAGGTTTCTCTGTCCTTACGTCTTCAAACTGGTGTTTCTCAACTAGGCTTGCTATTATTTTGTTTTTTCTTTTCAATCTCCTTATCATAGTCCATTCAGACACCATGTCTGTTGTTTCTTCCATGTATTGTCAGGGAGGCATTCACTTTTAGGATAACCACTTTTCTGGTTCTGGTCTTTCTTTTTTGGACACATGATCATCACTTTCAGTTGTCAGTCTATTTTGTTATGAAAGTTATGGCCCTGTTAGTGGATCAGCTATCTTGCCTTAGCCCAGACACTTTTCACATTATGATTTCTCCATCCTTTGGTGTTTTCAATGGATTTGCTGTCACTGTAGATATCCTGCCTTTCTACTTATCCTCTACTTTTCATCTTACTTCCACTTATTTGGTATTCAATTCCAGGCTCAATAATATGGCTGAGGATGCTTTATGACTTGTATGATTCAACCTATTTTTATATATTTCAAACATATTTCTTTCCCCTTCTACCTTGGCCTCCTCCAGCAGTATTTATCATAGGGATAATATTAAACTTCTTTCCAGACTGCCTGACACTTTGGTGGTTTGGGAGGGTTATTAGATGTTTTCTTCATTCATCCTTTTTGCTCTTTCTTTCTCATATGTCCCCATATTATTTCTTTCATACTTTACCTTTTAGGATACTTATGAGTTTCTTTTCTTTCCTTGGAATTCCTCTTTTTCTAATGACTTAGCTCATTTGGGTTGTATATCTCATCTAGCTAGTTTCTTCCTTAGTAAGTTATGATTATTTTCTTTTCTTTTTCATTTCTTCTGTCATCTTTGTTACCTCAAGGTTTCTCTTGCCATTACTGTTGACATCATCTGTAAGAGTTCTTGCAGGTGGTGGTGTATTCAAATGACCCCTGACATGTGAGTACCCCATTACTTTCAGTCCTACACTTACCTTAGCTCTTGTCTCCATTCAGCCACCATTCTTCACTGTTCACAGTGGCATTCATGAAGAGTTGTTTATCTTGTTTCTTTCTGTATCAGGTCCCACAAACTTATTTAATCTTATTCAAAACATAAATACATATTATGGAGATGATGGAACCCACCAAGTGGCTTGTTTTGCCCCTTAGGGAATACTTACCTAAAATTTGCATTGAGTGGGAGGAATCTGAAAAATAAGAATCCAATATGGCATTGCTTGGGCCCTCTCTTGGGATGGGTTTCCTGTAAGACTGCTTTATTTTGGCTATTTAGTGAAAAACATTCAACAACATAAGGTGTATTTCTACCCTAACATCTGGTTTCCACCTGCTGTTGTTAACTGTGTTTTTAAGTGTGAGATCTCATACCAGATGACCATATCTTAACACATGTACCAAGAAACTTTGTGGTATTCTTCTCTCATTCTTTCCCATTTCTTCTTGTGTAATACATTAGAATCCTGGCTTCTCTGGTCTCATTATACAATAGAAATTGTTATGGAGAATTCCTCTTTGGATTGTGAAATCCCACAAGTGTGAGGACAAATGAACATACTGTACCTCACTTGGGAAGCAGGGTTGTAGTGTTATCTAATAGTGTGGTACAAATCATCCCACTAAATTATTAACCAAGCCATTTCCAGTACCTTCAGAGCTCACACTGATGTATTGCTTATGTTACAAGATATTTTATCAATCATTCATATCTTCTGTCTTGCTGTTATGATATTTTAAAAAATAATGCATTATTTCATTATCTTAACCATGTTCTGTAATTGTACTGATATTTACCAATATCACACAAGTATACTTATCTAATGCAACATACATAAAACAACCTTATCACACTAATTTTGTTTTTAAATCTCTATAATTCTATTACTGAACATATATAATGCACAGATTAATTTAGAGGTTATATTATACTAAGAATAAATTATTTGTACTTATCTGAATTTCCTATCTAGTAGGTAGATGTTAATGAAACTTCTGATATTTGTTGTCATTAACTACTAAATATGATTCCAGATTTTACCATTTCATACTAATGTATTTTGTAATAAAAATATTATTTTTATTAGAATTATTTTAATTTGTAACAGAAACAGTTCAATATTCAGAAGTTAATTTTTTTTTGGTCTTGGTTCTGGTGTAAGTTTGCTGTATATAACTAGGCCCTTTTCTGCATGTTTTGTTTTCTTTATTCATATATGCTATTATTATGTTAAATTGTTTCATTTCTTAAATTGGACAAACTAATTCAGGTTGAAATATTTTATAACTAGAGTTAATCAGAATATTTCATGTAAATAGCATTTAGGTGAAAGTATAGTTTCTGTGTCAGATATGCAATACCTAATTTTTTTTTAATCAAGCATAGATTAGTACTTTTAGTTACTCATTATGATTGCTTTTCTACTTTGTTAGGCTATCTTCTACATCAGGCATAATTACTGATGGTGGAGGGAACTACAGTGTCAATACTCAATGCACTTGGCTTATAGAAAGCTCAAAAAATGTCCCAATACGTCTTTCACTTGTCAGTTTTGCAACTGAATGTAGCTGGGACCATCTGTATATCTTTGATGGTAGCTCTGTATATTCTCCACTTGTTGCTGCCTTCAGGTATTTCTTTTGCTTCTATTAGTTGTTGTTTTTTCAGGAAATAAGTTTTTAGTTTGCTTTTTATGAATAAAATATATATTTCAGCATTTCATGTTACATTTCATTGTGACATGTTTGACATCAAACACTGTTAACAGTAAACTGTGTATTCTCTAGTTTTGAAATGTCATATAAACATTGCTTGTTTTATTCTTAAAATGAATCATTTTAAAGTAAACATTCATATGTGAGATATATTTTCTGAATTGATAATATTAATGTCTATGAAATACGACTTAACACTAATTTTATGTATGATTTTGAAGTACTTTATTTTCTTTTTTTGTATCATTAAGATGAAGTAGAAATATCTAGTATCTTTGCATAACATTTTAATAAAGTTGTTTTGTTTTTTTTCTTTAGTGGGGTTTATAAAACCACACATAATTCAACAGAATTGCCAGAAGTTGTGACCCTATCAGGCAGTGCATATCTATATTTCTATAGTGATAATGTCTACAACATGAGTGGCTTTACCATCAGGTACAGGTATGTGTATTTACTGTAGAATATTTAGGAAAGCTTCTATTTAGAATATGTGTGTATGGTGAATTTTACTGCAGTATAATAAGCTTCTACACAGTGATTGTTAAATATACATTCAAGTATAGTGTTTTTGACCCACATAAGACTACAGGATGGCAGTGATTCTTAATGAAAATTCAGTGAACTGTAGAAGGAGAAGATGAGGCCCTACAGGGTAGTAACAATGTACAAGTTTTCTGTGAGTTAGTATCATTTATATTTTTTTTAGACTTTGTTGTGCTTCCTATCTTTTATCATGGATTACTACTAACACATTTAATGCTTGTTAAAGAGAAAGTTATTTTTTATGGTTTCTCAACACACATCTAATATACAGTTTTTTTGTTGTTGTTTTGTATTTGCAGTTTGTTAGATTTACATTTTTTTTTGGTTTGTTAATTGTACATGTAATATACATACAGATGACTGTTTTTCTGAGTTTTATAGCATAAGAAACTTAATGTACATAAAAATAAATGTTATTGTGGTTTATTTCATGTATTTCTAAGTCTTGGAATTATACAGCATCTTTTTAGGTATTAAGTGCTCACTGGGATTTCAGTTTTTTATACTTGGATAAGCATAATAATTCTAACCCTGTTTTAACATTTCTTCGCTGACAAATGTTTTAGAATTGATATTTTGTCACTTTGTAGCATTTAAAAAGAAAAGTGAAAAATAAATGTTCACGTGTTAATTCCTGCACAGCTTCAAGGAACCTTATCTGCAAACAACATAATTATTTCTTCACAATTTTATTGTCTTTACATGTTAGCATGAATATGTAAGGGACATCTTCAAAATAAGTATTTACATTTAGATCTTTTAAGGTTTTCTTCTTATTCAGGAACCCCCTTCCCAAATTTGATACTTTTTTTAAAGCTGTCATGAGTAGCTACACTGATTAACATAAAATTTAAGGAATCATTCAAAATAAAAGTGTGTTTAGGCTTTTGAAATTTTAATACCACCCCTATAAAAGAATTGGGGTGGGGGTCTGCCAGAACAAGAGTTATTGATTTATTGGAAATTAACAAGGACAGGGTCATTTTGTGTTTAACCTTTGTATCGGTGATTCAAAGTAGTTTCAGTTTGTTTTTTTTCAGAAGAATCTATAACAACTACACTGATAAATATGAAATTTGGCATACACATGTAAAAGATAGGCCACAGTAAGTACTTATTTTTTATCCTTTTTAATAGGATATCTAAAGTTTTTGACAGCATTCAGAATCCACCTTATTGATTTACTTAACAGTTAATAAGAACATGTTAATATCTGTTTGACAAATGGTATTCAAAATTATTTGTGCAATTTTTGTTTCAGCTAAATATTTATAGAGGATTTAAATATATACTTGTAAAGAAATGAGAAACTTCTTTTCCTAAACACACTTACCTCTACTCACATTATTGTTTTATTGTAATGAAAGTTATTCTTTGCCTACCTAAGCATTACCTTGCTTGTTTCAGTCTTTCTACCTCACTATATTTATTGCTCGTAGCAAGTTAAATCTTGTGATTCTCTTTAGCTACATCTATACACCCCATATCCTAAATCCATAAACAAGTTCTCCATTATTACTTTCTATTCACATTTTTGTCACTACAGAATTTTATGATGATGGTTTTATGTACCAGCTGCAGATTTCTCTCCAGTGTTGCATAGTTTTAGTTATACTTCTGATTTCTTTTACACCTGTCTTATTGGGTCTTGAATATATTGTCTCTCTTGTAACTATTTAGCATCTTATAGGTGTTAAGTCTTGAATATATTTTCTATATTCATTATTTCACATCAACAAATTTATTTTTCTGAGATGTTTCAGAATATGAATTCACACATGTCTTTGACACAGAGTCATCTAGTGCTTTTGCTCTGTTGCCTCTAGAATCTAAAATTATCTTGCTTTCTATGAAGAATATCCAGCCTCTCATATACAGAAAGATGGAGCTTTAGATGATGTCTGATGTTTTTCTTCTATTGGATAAGAGGCTGAGCTTGCAGGAGATCAGGGGAGGACTGGTGAGAATTTTTTTGGCACCTTTCTTTACTCCATCCTAAGATGGACATTCTGCCTCCTGTACCATTTTTTGCAACTAGTACAACAACTTCATAATTTCTTGAGCAATCCACCTGCAGTTTTATACTTTTCTCTTTCTTTGTTGGGGAAAAGTCATTTGGCTGATTACCTGGTCTTTCCACCTTTACCTGACTCCAAAAAACTCGTATTTGGATTCTTACAGGTAACATCCACTTCCTCCAATTTGGGGTTTTAAGCCTAATGCCATTGTTTATCTTGACTAAACTAAGTTTCCTGAATTTCTCTATCCCTTATAACAGTTTTGCATTTTTTTTACCTTTGCAGTTGTTGTCTGAAGCCTATGATAGGTCATCTGCCCCATTTTCGGAGGATCTTAGCTACTTATTGACTTCTACTTTGGTAAGGTTATCAGCTTTAGCTCTCTCCTTAGTCTTTTGATTGGTTTGTTGCTGGTATCTTTCAGAGAGAGAGGGCCTTACTTAAGGGAGTCTGACTTCCTTCTTTGGACCTCAGGGAAACTCCTTTGCTCTGACATTAGAGATTTATAAGCATTCCAGAATTCATTGGATCTAAGGTGGATGTGGATGGCTCCATTATTCTTTTTTGGTTCCTTACTTTCATAGTCTTCTACTGGATGGTTTCCTGCATCTCTTGTTAAAGTTTCCAGACCTCGTGCATTGGCTTCACATTCTATCGAAGCACAAGAAAGATTCTGCTCTTATTAGCAAGTATCCTGTGACTCGGACAGTTTGTGTCAATATGGAACACTTCATCACAGATCAGTGGGTCATTCAAGTTGTTAAAAAAGAATTAGTCTTTCACTGTTCTGCTTGTTTGTTTCTTACATTGCATGTCTTTCCACAACCCACAAATCCTCTTATGTCTAGTCATCAAGTACAAGCTATCCAGGATTGTCTGCACAAAGAGGCTGGTGAGCACATTAACTTCTCTCACAAGGATATTTATTCCAGTCTGTATGTAGTACCAAAGATGACAGGTGGTTAGTGAATTGTTATTGACCTCTCTCATTTCAGTCATTTTCATCAGCCATCTTAGTCTATAATGGAGTCATTTCTTTTTCTTCAGTGACACTTTTTGCTCAGTCTTTGGTGTTTTATGTTACCAGTGCCTACTTTCATATTTCTGTCACTGAGTCTTCATATCATTATTTGCATTTTGGGCATGAGAGATAGGTTCTTTTTGTTTTACACTCAATCTTTGGGTCTTGCATCTTCCTCATGTATTTTGTTGGATTGTGAAATCCACCATTTGGCAGAACTTCACACTTGAGCTCTTTTGTCTGGAGCTGCAGTTTCTGGTTTTCTCATTGAAACAGAGAAGTCCAATCATACTTCTACATAGTATCTCATCCATTTTGGGGTGTTTTTTTAATTCCCAAGTCAGTGGAGCCTAACCTTCTCCTCTATAGATTCTTGTCATGGAATTTGCCATTCTTCTAATGCATTTCTCTCCTTCTTTGTTAGCACTGGCAGTTCTATTTATTTTGAGGATGTGGGTATCCTTTGAATCAAGCATTCCTTGAACCCCCATACACTCCCCTATGAGACCAATGGAACATTTGCACAGACATACTGGATTGTCCAGTGCTTCTATTGGCTTCCATCCTAGTGTATTAGCTGGTGGCTGTATAAGGACAACATGATTGTAATTGTTCCTCTTGCACTCTCATGTCCAGAGATGCATCTTTCATGGATTCTTTTTACAAGGCTAGTCCTCATTAGTCTTTTAGAGCATCTAGTAGTTTAATGAGCTATGTCTCTCTCTGGGTCTTGCAGTGTTGTTAGAAAAGGTTGTAATGCTTCATTCAGACAAGTCCACAGTAGTCTCATACATTTCCAGGCAAGGAGCTCTCACTCCAGGTCTCTTTGTTTTAAAGCATTCGGTCTTCTCTTTTGGTTCTGTAATCATTAGTTTGTCCTTCTTGCTTGTTATGCTTCAAAGGTAAATAATTTTGTGGCTGATCAGTTATCTCATTCCAGCAGTGTTTGTTTGATCTGCTCATTTCTTTGGATGCCTGTGATTGATGCTTTTACAACATACTGAAATGCCCAGCTCCTGTACCTCTCACTCTGGTTTTGAACATTGTTCAGTTCTTCCAGTAGTTCCATATTGGCCTTGGGTTACCATCCTGTAGTATCTTAAAGAGTACCAACTTCTTTCTTCCTGGCCATCTCTCTTATATCACCTTTGGGTGGCATCTTTATTGACATAGTATATTTGGTATTCTTCTTAGGATGTTTATCAGTGGTCTCTCAGACATGGCTTTAATTTTACTCATCTCACAGTGCTGCATGTTTCTTCTCAATTTCTGATATAGTTATTTGATAAAGGTTTGATATCTTCCATTTCTCTGTATAAGACAACTTTGTCAACTACATTTCATTTTTTCTAGGAAATGTAATATTTTTGTGTCACTTGTTTCAGCCTTTCTTCTGAAACTTTTTGGGTTAACTATTCTCAATATCTTCTCCAAGTTTCTAATTGGGACCTGGCAGTGTTTTTCTGTGCCTTATCTCACTCACCTTTTGAATCTGTGTCATGATATTCCCTATATCACTTTTCTCATAAAAGTTATTTTCTTCTGTTGTTGGCTAGTGAACATTTTGTTTGGATATGCTTGAGATTCATGTTCAGACCCTATCATTACACTTATATTCTGCTGTATCCACATAAGTCCTTTCTATCCAAAACATCAGTGGCTAAAGAAAGGCTTTCTCTCCTATTCATCTTCCCTCCATTCTTCCTTTATATGACCACTCCATTCTGGATTGTCTTGTATGCTTGGTTTGGACTCTGCAGTATTATATTATAAAAGGAAGAATTTCAAGAAATTCATGTCACCATTTTGGTTCTTTTGTGCCATCTGACTTATCCTCTATTACCTTCACAAGTTTGGTTTATCATTTGTTTTATATTGATTATTCTAGGCTTTCATTGTATGAATTGAGGCTTTTTTGGGTCTTAGCTCATCAAGTTCACTGAAGGAGATCGTACAAACTGGTATGTGGATCATGTCTAATTCATTCATATATCATTATTTACAGGATTTGACTGTTCCCTCTAACTAGATTGTCAGAGAGGAGAGAGACTTTGTTTCTTTTGTGTTTATTTATGTTCTTTTTCAGAGATACTCTTATCAGTTTCATTTGGATCTCAGTTAGTTGCCTGGCTAGGTATGATTCTTTCCAAATTCATGTAGGCCATTAAAAATTTTCTGGTAGCAATGAACCCTATTGAGATGAGGTTTCATTAAAAATTTGGAGCTTTCTGGATAATATATAATCAGTTGTATACACTACTGGAACTCCATTCATGTACTATCATGAGTGAAATATAAGGGACTTTTGCTCATCCCTGCTGACTCCTATATTGAATAAATCAGGATCGATTAGCTTTTCAAATAGGAAACATTTCATCTATTGCACTGTCTCTGGAGGATGATTCCTTGAGACTCCCCAGTGCATGTTATTTCCACACCACCACTATTTATGTTAGTGATTTGTGCTCCAAGTTTCTAGTTGCTGAAGTGGTTTACAGAGATCTATTCCTCTGGAGTGTTGCTTGAACTCATTATTCTCAAAGGGAAGAAAGCAAAGCTCAGTGTCCTCCTACCCATAAACTTGGATGGTTTTCCCAGGTGTATGATGAGATCAAGATTAGCCTATGCAAAAGCCTCCTTGTAATTCTGGCTTAGCAGTGACACTTAGCATTACTCTTTTTTTTCATTATTTTTATTTCATTGATCATAGAAGAGGGCCTTCTGCATGTAGAGCATCAATTTCTGTACCATTGGTTGGACTTCAGCAATTTCTACATCCTCCTCATAATTCTGGGGCAAGAGATGTTATCTTGCCTCTTAGGTTGGGAAATTAGGATTTCTGTTCATAACCCTGACAGATAATCAGTTTCTTTAGGTTGAGTGACACAAGAAAGATCACTTCTGAGTTTGGTTTATTGAATTTTGCACCAAAGGTTGTCCACTTTTGTGTTTGCCTTCTCTTTTAATCTCCAGTGGCTTGATATGTAAAATTCTGTAACTTTCAGGTTGGGACCAAATAATACCACATTGGAGTCCTCATGCATTAGCTACTATATCTGGGTCTAGCTTTGGATAGGCAGCTCTGTAATTCCAATGATGAGATGTGGGGCCTGGACAAATCCTATGTATTAGTTATGTACAATAATTAATTATGTTTGGCTGGCTGACTTATTGTGACTTGATTTATCTGGAATTGAAAGAGCAAGTCAGTTCTTGTATAGTTATCCCTAAATTTGTATTTCTTTTCACAATGTGTGGTTCTGCCTCTGTGGCCACTTTACACCACCCAGATATTAGATTTATGTTGTCAGAGTAAAGAACATATTTGTTCCAGAAGTAGTGTGGACCACACCAGTGTACTGTTACTGTATCTCGTTTTACATGTCACTCACTTTTGTGTGCAGGTTCTTTCTGTGTAGATCTTGCCATCACAGGTCCCTTCACCTTGTCAGTATGGGATTCTGGTTAAGGTGTGTGCAGAAGTGTGTTTTGGAAGTTAGCATTTGCTTATATACATTGTTTTTTCTGATAATTCTACCTCCTGTCACCCTATTCTGCCCTTCCTCCCTGTGATGGCCAGTGTTTGGATCTGCTAATTTGTACTGTTTTGACAAAGTGAATATAAAGTAATAATGGGGATCTGGAACAGGGGGCACATTGACATAAGTGTATAGACTAACAATATTTAACTTGCTATGGGAAATATAGTAAAATATAATGGCTGGAGAAAGTGAGATAAGATCTGTACCAATGCTTATATGGATAGAGAAGAGGAACTTTCATTGAGATAAAGATATAGTATGAGAAGTTCATTTCTGGTAGTAACTTTCTATTTTTTGTATTTATTTAATTCAAATATATGACCTTTCTCTATGATTTCCCTTGTTTGTTAAGCATTAATGGCTGTCCAAGAAACTGCTCGGGTCGTGGCCTTTGTGTGGATGGTCAGTGTACTTGCTGGGGACATTGGTCAGGCAGTGCCTGCAACATTCCAGCATGTTCTAGAAGCTGTTCAAATGGCCAGTGTGAAATAGAAAGTGACAGATGTTTATGTAAAGCTGGTTACAAAGGTCAGTATATTTGTTTAACTTGCATTAAAAATTTGAATGTTTCCTTATGGCATACTTTTACATAAGAATATTTTTTTACTGTATAACTTATTGAGGTTGTTAATTTTGAAACTGAAGGTTTTGTGTCATATGCTGCAATAGGATTACTCTAAAGATTGATGGGAGAAAATTTTTGCTTCACTGGTTATACATTTAAAAGACTTCGAGATTGGTCATATTCCTTTTATGTATACTTTAAGTTTTAAATGGTGTTGTAGCGTTAATATTAATTTCAACAGATATTGAGGTATCTAGGACAAATAAAATTCAGTAGATAAATAAAAAAATATTTTTAAAGTGTGGTTTTTTTGTATTACATATGATAAGTATGTGTATTTGTTTTTGTTGAAAACATAAATTAAAAGTTTAAGAAGGTTGCATCAGTAATCAAAGGAATGATTTTAATCAATTGATTAATGGCCATAAACCAATCTGTTATTTAAAACTAGTGTTTCTGATTATTCTTTTTAATTGTTACAGTAAGATTACAATTAAATCATCAAAAATAATAATTGAAATTAGTACTTTAATTATTAATGTTTTTTATTTCTCTTATTATTGATTAATTGAAATTATGATTAAAATGATTTTGCTGATGATTCAGAGGGAGGAGGGGGATTACCTGCCATTTTGAACTGCTAACTAGAGGGAACTAATATGTCTGGCAGCACTATCTTTTTAGCATTTTCAATTATTCTGCCTATTCAATGAATCAAAATATTGATATTATGTTTCTTTGTCATTAAACACAAAGTTACATAAAGAGTTATTTGCCCAATTTTAGCCTTATAAGTTGTTTTTTATTCAAGTTTGTTCAACTTTTATGATTCAAAGAAGGTAGGATGGAAATATATGATAGAGTAACTATTTTTGAACTTCTGATTAGAGGGAAGGCAAATATCTGGTGGCATTCATCCATGATGCTTTTTTTAAAAAAAACCACTGATTAGAGAAGGCAATTGATAGATGTATCAACATTTTTTATAGTACAGACTATAGATAATGATTTCATTATTTTCAATGCTTCACACTATACAAAAATTATACAAATGACTTGAAATTGTATTTCAGTGTTACAGTCATCAACTTAAACAACTTTGCATAATGTCAGGTTGAGTAAATAAGATGTTTCCAGAACAAAGACAGATCATTTATGGATTACACTTCAAAAATAATTAGTGAAAGAGATTATTTTAGCTTTTAGGTGTTGTTTGATCAACTAGCATGGTGTAGGAGGTATCGCAATTCTTCAGTGAAGTGGAGAGTAGGCCCTTTTATAAATTTTAAATTATAAACTTGTTTATAATGGCTAGAAAAATGTAAAGCATCAAAAGTCACTATTTTCAGTGAGTCAGCAAGGTTTTATTTTTTATTAAGCATATATTGACAATTCACTATATTATTTAAAATAACTTGTTCCAAAACTGTTGGTGTTTACATTAATCCCATTGGATATGACCTCTCTCAATAACAACTTCCTTTTAGATGCAACTTTTTTTCTCTGTGAATAGAAGGATTTCACATTGATCTAACCTCCTACAAATGACTTTCTGACAGATGCAACATGTACGAATGTGAACTTTCGGTGGAAGATCACATAACGACATCTCAGAGTGAATTTTCTTTATTTCAATAAAAATGTATAAACATGTTATGTTTATTATGTGTTCTTTTATTAGATATGTATGTATGATACTATATCATGCATCTGTGATGATTCAACTTTAGTTTGTTGATGTTTGCAGGGGCACATTGTAATTTAGCTGCTTCTGAAGGAGGGTGGGAAGTTGTGGAAACAACAGGAATCACTCTGGCCACAGCTTTGCACCAATCTGTTGTCTATGAAGATGAATTATGGGTGTTTGAAGGGGAAAACTTCCACACAACAGTCTTCCAAAATATAGTCAAGTTAGTCTATTGTAATTGAAAATACACTGTATGAGAGAGAGGTAAAATTCTGTTGTGTATTATATCAGAGTAAAACCAATACTTCACAAAAAGTAAATTTTCTCCTTCCTAAATGAGTAACAAGTTTTATTATTTAAGGAATCCCCTTTCTGATAATGTATTTTTGTAATGAAATATGTAATGGGTATGTAATATAACAAAATAAATATTAAAATTTGGCTTTTTACAAAAAAAATTGTGTTTAAACCAATAAGTGCATCAAGGTAATAACAATTTAAAACAATTAATGATTTAATTAAGTTGTTGTTTGTGCTATTTTCAATTATGTAAAGATTAACAGCTTTATAATTACAAAGAAAGTAATGAAAACAAACACAAATTTACAAAATAGGAAGATGATTATCTGACTTACATTGACTTTAATCGTTCCTTTGAAAATGAAGTACATAGTACATCAAGACTAGTTGGGATGATATTCTTCATCTTTTTAAATTTGTTTGTTTTTTACTTAATTTGTCTTATGAAAACTGTTAGTCTTTATGGCTGATAACTACCTCTTTCTTGTTATTTCTAGATACAATTTCCATAAGAATGTGTGGAAAACTGTTGATGCTGCCAGTAAGAAAAAGCCGTTAGCCAGATTTGGTCATTCAGTAGTTATGTTTAAGGTAGTGTTTTAAGTCCAGTGATGAATAATAATAAAACTTTTATTTTTTGTGTGTGTGTAGTTATCATATATTACTTGTTAATTACCTTGTGGATCTTGTCTTTCAGCCTGTTGTTTTATAAGAGGTGAGTGCATTAGACTTATAGCTTGATACTTTAATGCAGAGTAATTGTATTAAAACTCATCAATCACTCAAAAATATTTGGCAATAGAACAGTTTTTCTATACTCTTAGTTACGTGTTTTAAATTTGTTTTCACGTAATCCAAATCTTTTATGCATGATAAGGTATAAATATGTTAAATCTATTACTGAGTGATTTTATAATTATATATATATATATGTAACAGGGATGGCTAAACTTGCTTAATGTAAGAGCTACATACAATAAACTTCAGATGTTTGAGAGCCACAAGATATGAACAAATATTACACACACGTTTGTTGTTATATGCACATTTTGTCACATAAATTGTATGTAAATGTTAATAAATACATGTATGTAATAATATTGATTCATGTATGTAGTTTTTAAACTGTTAATTTCTATTAGTTTCAATACTCACAAAGTGCACATATTTATGTATACCAAATGTTTTCACAATCCTGGCTGATTATTGTTTTAACTATATTGAGCATATTTAATACGGCAATGAACTATGAAAACATCTGAGAAAAATATGCAAATTTGCATTTCATTAACATTTAAATGAAACTGCCAAAAATAAAAGGGGTAAAAACATATGTTTTTAATGATATTTATTTGTCTTAGTAAATATCTGATCAAAACATGGAAGAAAATATGTAAAACAATAAAATTAGATATATTGATCAGGTATTTTTCTAACACAAACAACCATTGATATAATTGTAAAGCTTTTCACTGCTAGTAAAGGTCTTGTGAGTTTCCATCATGATTGTGAGTTGTTGAAAGTTCAGCTGATATGTTCTCAAGGCTGTATGAATCAGTGATGTCGAGAAACCCACTTATTGAGAATTTTATATGCAAAAACGGCTCGTTTGGGTTCAGAAAATATTTTAAATAGAAGAGCTTTCTGAACCCAAACAAGCCGTTTTTGCATATAAAAGGCTGTATGAACTTGCTTTGTCAGGTGTTGATTTGTAAGGATAGCATGATGCATTAACTTCACAAACTTCATTACAGAATTCAATGATTCACAGGAATATCTTGTGTTGAAAATAAAGATGAGTTGCACATTGGTTTGCTTCAGCTCAGGATATTTTATTTCTGGAGCTTGGTTCCACAACTCAGTTGCAGAATGGGATTTATGGATCATCTTCAGACCCAGGTCCTCCTGTAGTTCTGTTAATTCCATTTCCACAGCAGATGATTCTGTAACCAGAGTTTCGAGAATTGGACAACCATCATTGATCACATCAACCATGAATGGATTTACAAGAAAGGCAAAGCAGGGATTCAGCTTCTGTAAGTCCTCAAAGCTGTTTGGGAAATTACTAAACAGTCCTTGTAATTTATCTTTGTATTCTTCCAGTTTTTGATCTTTTATTTCAATATCAAGGAATGTATTTACTTTCCTTTTGAGATTTGGAATTAACTGAAATTTCTTAATGTTTTTTTGAGAATGTCTTGTTTTATTCTGAAAGCTGAAAATTGTCTGAGTAGGATCAGAAACAATCTTACTCTTCCCCTGGAGTGCCAATTTGAGAGTCTGTAGATGATTCATTCTATCAGTAAGGAACATTAGATCTTGCATACATTCATCATTACCCAGTTGAGAATAGAATTTTTTCTTTTCTTCAAGAAAAGAAATAATAGGCTCCAACAGATCTACAAATGTATTAAAGACATTGCTGATTGACAGCCACCTCACGATGCAGTAGAAAGAGACATCACTGGATTTATCTTCAAGCTCCAGTTCTTCAATGAAACTTTAATTGTCAGTGGATCTTCCCATTTAAGTGTATGAAATTGACCATTTCAAGAACAAATTTCACAACATCTTCATCCTTGAAGTATCTAGCTGCTAGGTGTTCAAGATGAATAATATAATAAACAGGGAAAAACTCTGGAAAGCTGGGATCACTTTTCATAAGTGCAATTAATCCTGCATCACAGGTGCTTTATTTATCTGTTGCAACTCTGAGTTTATCCAGTGGAATATCAGCGTTTGTTAAGGCTCTGTCAAGTGCATTTTTAATGAACATCACAAGTTGTTTCTTTTAATATCACTAAGTCCAACATCTCTTCACAGTTACATCAAAGGAAATATAACAAACAAATACCACCAGTTGTGGGTTGTCTTGTATGTCTGTAGATTCATCAAGGGCTAAGCTGAATGCAAGGAAATTCTTTAAATCATTTTGCATTTTACCTGCAACATCAGTACTGATCTGAAAGATTCGTCTCTCTGTAGTGTGGCATGAAGCTGGTGTTTGTGATATTAGTCGTTGAAGTTTTGTGTTATTTGGATCTAACACTGCAACAACTTCAGCTATATTCTTCTTAAAAAATTGCCATCAGAATATGGGGGATTAGCATGAGGTTTTTCAGTCATTGTATCAACTTTTTTATTCGACATTGCTAACAGTTTTTGCTAGTTATTTAGTGATTTATATTAACACAGTTAACTCATTTTTGTATACTTTTGAATTAGGTAGATAATGAGATGAAAAGTATTGGATTTGTTTCATAGTGGCATTTCAAGTTCCTGGTTTTGTAATGACTAAGTAACATTGTCAGATGAGACACAAAGGTTTACCTTTTTTAATGGTGAATGCAAAATCTTTCCAGTCTGGCTTCAAATTTCTGTTTCCATCTTCATACTTTCACTTCTTACAATTTGATGATGCCATCTGCCTTCACAAAATTTTCAGACACTTCTTAACAAAATTTAAAGTAAAAAGAAACTTAGCTCCAACACATGCATTAGAACCAAACTACAGTGTCCAATATCACACTCACACTCTGATAATTTCACTACCTGCAACACAGCTACACATTGCAATCATGAGATCTCAAGTCATGCCCACTAAAACTAACATTGTCAGCACCAGTTTGTACAATTACTGACTTTACAGCACAACTCCTCTGTAATCCTTGCTGATCTCAAATTTCTTTAATCTTTGACTCAAATCTAGCATTAAAATTAGGATTTAAATTTTTAAATATATTTACTCACCATGAACCTTGAACTTAAGTTTTTATCCAGTGGACTCTCTGTTTATACCCGGGAAATAATTATAAAGCTTAATTTTTTTTATTTACCTCTTATATTAATTGCGATGGAAAAAGGAGTGCAGCCAACATATTTCCGCAAGCCATGGTTTAGCCACCTCTGATATGTATGGTATTTTAATGATCAGTTACACAATAATTTACTAGTAATTAAAACACCATTGTACAGTATTTTAAATTTATATGTCAAGGGGTGAATTGGTTTTAACAAGTTTATTAGTTAATAAGAAAAGTACATATATTACACATGAAGTTAAAACAATAAACCAAAATATAAAATTTAAAATTTTACTAAAAGAAAACATTGGATATTTATTTAGGAGATTCTAGGAGTTACGTAATTGCTATGTGAAAATAAAGAAAATGATTTTTATCATGGCAAGAAATTTACCTTGTGCTCAGTCTAGTCAATCAGTATTCTGATTTCATATGTTCATGGACAAATCTTTAGAAAATACTTATTAAAAAGTTATTGTGGTTAGAAAGCAAGTCAAAGTGACTAAGCTGTGTTGAGAGAGTTAACAATCTCTGTACAGTTATCCTTTTCAGAGAGGTATAAAATGCCCAACCAGCCAAAAGTTTAGAAATCAATAGCATTACACATTAAATGGTGAACTGAATACAGACTTGCTCAAAATATGATCCTATTTACTGTGGTTTACCTCTGGAGTGGTCATAACATATCTAAATCTTCCTTATAGTGTGTGATAAACCCTTCATCAAATTTAAAATATCTGTTTTGATTATATTATAATGGACATCTGTCAAATGTTTTCTAATAGTTATTTCAATGTTGCAAGATGCTTCAATTTTGTAAAAAATATTGCATTGAATAAAGGTGCACTGAATAACAAAGATTGGATTGTTTTGGTGTGTGGAAACTAATTTTTCATAGGTTTGCTGTAATTTTACACTGCTAAACTTGATCTAAGGTGACAAAATATGGATTGTCTTTATGAGTGGTAAAGATTATAAAAATACATAATTTGTAGAAATCAAGTATTTGCTTAGATTTGTGATTTTTAAGTCTTCTGATGAGACAGTTGTAAGTATACAGACTTAACAACTCTTAACATCTGGAGTTCAATTCTGTGTAATAGACATAGCAGATAGCCAAGTGGAGCTTTGCTCTAAAATTAACAAAACCTTTTTTGCTTTTATTGTTGAGAAAAAAAAGACAGAAACATGATTTGTTAATCATTTTAATTTTCCTGTTCAAATATTCATTAATATTTCTAGTTTTCATAAAGTATGTCCTGAGAAAGATATACATTGTGAATGTGTACAGAAAGGTTTGATTTATTGTTTAAATTCAAAAACATACCTAATTTGAATATTTAAACTTAATATCTTTTGTTTCAAAATTGAATGTTTTTCTTCTGGTAACAGTGTCACCTTTCATTTAATGCTAAATTAAGAAAGAAGATTAATCTACAGTCTTGGATCCTACAACCACCTGGTTTAAATGAATGTTGTTGTTTTTTCCTTTGGATTCTAACTTTTTCCGCATTTTGTTTAAATTTCTATTTCAACCTTTTTTTTGTTATCTTTTTATGACTTGTCATAATTATGTCAAAGATATAATTTTGTGGAGCAATTTCACACTTAGCATTCAAAATGTAATTCTTTAAATTCTATGCATATGCTTGTGTTGTAAGTTGTATGAACGGTACTAGCTCAAAATGTCTTCCTCATAAAGTAAAATTATAAAAACAAGTTTGCAATTGTTGAACCTGTTCGAGAATTTTCAGTAAACCATATCCTAGTTGGCAAGGGTTAAACCTTTCCACTACATGGGACAATTATTTTGAGTCACTATTCATTATATTTTAAAACAAAAATTCTTCACTGAGATTGTTCTGTGACTGTTGAAACTTTGTTGGTTTTTAGCAAAAAAGTGTACAGTTTGTAATTCATCTCAGATTTTTGCATCATATATAACACACACTGTGGTGTTATATGCAAATGATAAACATGTTATGTAGTAATTTTGTTTCACTTTTTTTTATTTAATGTGTTTGTACATTATATAATAATCTAATTCTGTGATATCTTTTATTTTTTCTTTAGGGCCTTATTTACTTGTATGGTGGACGCTTTAAAAGTGGTGATGTGTTAAATGATTTGTGGTCTTTTGATCCTGTTCATCAAGTATGGAAAGAAATTACAAAATATAAAGAAGATCCAAACTGTACTGGTCATCTCTGTAGTCCTTTAGCAGTTGTTGGACATACAGCTACCTTGGTAAACGATCTCATGGTTGTGATTTTTGGTTACAACTTTGTTTTGGGCTACCTGAACTCAGTGCAGGAATACAACTTCTGTGAGTACATTAAAACTATTTTGTTAGTATAGTTGGTAAAAGTTGTTACTGTAGGTCACTGTTTTATGAAGAAAATTGCAGCTCAGTATTGTGACTATCTTTTGATATATCACTATTTTTAATAGCACTATGTAACACAGATTTTGTTTCTAGATAGTATGTGTTATCTCTTAATTGCTTATGTTGTAAAAGTACAGAAAATGGCCATTATTCCTTTCAAACTTTACTTTTGTGACCTGGATAATGAAATTTAGAAATTGACCTATTTTGTATGTAAAAATGGGCAAATTTGCATATTTTCATTTGTGTAAGGTCTGAATAAAACAACATACGAATCAAGATTTACATGTATTAATACTAAAGCTATACAAAAATGTTTAGAAGTGAGTAGTTTTTTGAGATTTGTGATTGTAATATAAATCACTTTCACGTATCAGCCCCCAAATGTAGTCTCCTCTTATGTTTTCGTTATATGCTCCATGATCTCTGATCAAGTAATTGAGGTATCTTTGGCTGGGGTAGTATGGGTTTCTCTCACCAGCAGCATCTCTGAAATTGTAAGCTGGATCTTCAGCATCTACCTTCTCTTCTGATTTGCTGTTCTCTTCTGAGGATGGCTGCTTTCTCTGTGGTGGAGTGAGTACAGGGAGCTCAGGGCAGTGTGGTACTGGGGCAATGGATAATGGAAAGTCTGGATAAATGATAGCAGATGCATTTTTGTCATCCTAACGTTTGGAAGGGTCCACCATGTAAAAGTAGTAATTGCTTGAGTGGTCAGTAGGTTTTCACCAAATTCTTTGAATGGCAAACTTCATGACTCTCTTTTCCCCTCTGTACCATCCTGGAAAAGAGCAAAATAAAATTGCTATTATGAAGAATATATTTATTTCATGCAAATTTTTGTGATGTTTTTCTGTACTATTGGAAATTAAAAAAAAAAAGATATTGAAATTTTAAAAGATCTAAAATTTGTATAATATAAAATCTTACTATTCAAGCAAGCAAAGATTGTCCGTCTTACCCTATACAGTTTTTTTGCAGTGTTCTCAAGTAAATTGAGGTGCCCAGGGTTTGTCTTGATCCCTGAGAGGCATGCCAGAATATGCTTTATAGGCTTCACATGTTTTAGCAGATGCTGTCACAGAGACCTTTTTCGCTCTTGTCCTGATAAATTGGCCACATACATAGCAGAATGCATTTGGAGAATGCTTGCAGCTTTGTAATGCCACCTCTAATAAAATCAGATAGGTCTACATGTTCTCTTAGGCAGCTAGAACTAAACTGAAGTGGTGAGTAGTGAGCTCCTTATATATGTATTACTATGGAAAGTTCTGGAAAATTCTAAAAGGTTCTTGAAAATTCTTGTAAGTTCAAGAAAAGTCTCTATCAGCTACTCAGTACTGAATCTACCTGGAAGGTTCTGGAAAGTGGGTAAATGGTTACAAAAGCAAAGTTTGAAGAGAAAAACGCACATTTTCCATTTACTTTAGGCATAAGCAATTGGGAAATAACACTTTCTGCCCAGGAACAAGAAAAAGTAAAAATTTTGTTACAAAGTGTGATTGTCCATTCTTAATAGGAGTTATGATAATTTATTTCCAATGATTTTTTCATTAAATAAACCACAAGTTGTTACATCTATGAGTGTTTAAAACACTACATAATGATCCAATGAGTTGTTTACTTTTAATAAAGTTTACTATTGTTCATTTCTCTTGAAACATCTAATGCAATTTACTTGGTAGAGAATTACAACTTAAAACTTGCCATAAGTTGTGGTTTAAATGGGACATATACTGTTGGCCAAAATCTTAAGGCCAATGAATTTGAAGAAAACATATGCATTTTTGCATTCTCAGACTCAGCCACTTGTTTGAGTAGAGCTTTGAAAGATGACAATAAGAAAAGGGAAAATAAAAATTAAAAACATTTTTAGCATTTAATAGGGAAAATGTGAACACTATGAAATTAGCCTAAATATTAGCTATTCAAATGTTTAAGACCATACTGACACAAAGCAATAATTGGAAAACACAACAAAATTTAGTCATTTGTGTTCAAGCATGAACATTTTCAACATCTCCCACTGACATCTCCTGAGTTGCATTGGATAAACACATGGCAAAGGCTAAAAGTTGACAGAGTTTGAATGTGGCAGAACTGTCTAGCTGCAAATGCAAGGTCTCTCTGAACTTGCCATTGCTGGTATGATTGGGCATAGTAAAACTATTGTTGCAAATTATGACATGTACAATGTCAGTATATAACAGTTTGTCTTATCTTATTATTTTGAAGAAATGATTTTCCATTCACTTAGTAATTTCATATGACTGTTGATGATGGGGGAACAAATGGAAAAAGTTCATAAGCGTTTTTATACATGTATGCCCCACCTATTTCTCAGTAGCCTTATTGTTGAGATATCACAATTCTAGAATTTTTTAGAGTATCATGCATACAAATGTCTTTAATTCTTTCCTTACAGAGTCAGTAGAACTTTGTAAACACAAAGTAACCATCAGAGTTTTCATACTATAACTTTTGAGTGTTTAATGTATCTTCATAAAATCTAGCATGCTTTCAATGAACATTACAAGTCTTTTGTACAGACAAAAGATTTATTCATAAAGTATTTTTTATTAAAGATTTGTCATTTAATATACAGTATTATGCAAAAGTGTTAAGACAATTTTTTTTTCATTCTTTACATTTTATGATACTAATTCTTCCATATCATTACAGAATGTAAATTTCAATACTATTGTAATACTTTACTGATCCCTGTTGACAATTGAATGAGCCAGGGTGAGAATACTTATTATTCTTTTGAAATTCCATATACTTGTTACAAAGACATGCCATAAAGATCCTGCTTGAATGAACATATTGATTAAATTTTGGGTCTGAAATAACATTTGTGATACCCCATGTAGTGTCTTAGCTGTATATAAAGAAGCTAGCAAGGAGCTAGAATATGGTGCCAGTATGTGTTATAAGAAATGAATTTAACAGCACTCCACAAATAAAACCTTGATTGTAAACAGTGCCTAATACTATGTGGTAAGCTTTGTTGTCATGTCACAGTCCAAAAGGCATAGAGGAGTGTCAGTAGAGGATAGAGTTTGCATGAAAGCTTTACGTGATGCTTTTTGGGCTTTCTGACAAATTGTCGTAAACTTGAAATGCTCCCTAAACACTGTCAAGCAAGTGCACTCTAGTTCATGAGAGGTTTGAAAATAGGAAAGGATGAGGCAAAACACCTAAAATTAATGATACTGATGTTAAGTATCTTCATTGGTACACCCTTTAGGACAGAAAGGAGAATGTTGCTGATATTTCAAGCATGAGATAAACAACCATGTACCTGATGACAGAAAAGTGTCCGGACCTATAGTATCAAAAAGACTCAATAAGATAGGAATATTTCAACATGAAGCAGTTGAAAAAAACAAAAAGAACCTTTACTTTAATCTCCATATATTTTCTCAAGAGACTGAAATTTAGTTAGAATTTACAAAAACTTCACTGTTAGTGATTGTAAAATGGTGTCATAGATGGATGAGTCCAAGTTTGAAAAAGTTGGTTCAAAGTATGTCCAGTGGAATAAAGGTGAAAGACACTTCAATGCATAGCATCTACCATGAAGATTGGGTGAGACAGTGTGATGCTTTGGGGGTGTTTATCTGCTGAACCAACAAGTGATGTTTTTAAAGAAATGGAGTACTGGACCAGCACAAGTACCAACAAATATTGATCCATCATGGTATACCCAGTGATTTGTGTGTTATTGATGAAGGATTCTACTACCAATGATGTAATGACTCCAAAAACTCGTACAACTTGTGCAAAAAATACTTAGCTAAGAAAGAATCTGCAATAGTCCCCACAGAGTATTGATCTCAGTCCATTTGAGCAGATGTGGGATTTGATAGATCAAAAACTTGACATATCAAAAGTTACTTCCATAGAAACTTTATGGGGAGTGTATTAGAAACATTTAGAGTAAATTTCTAAAGGGCTCTGGGATTACACATGTTGCAACAATGCCTGAAAGACTGTTCACAGTTATTAAATCAAATAAGGGACATATTGTTTTCTGAACTCGACCTTTTGCTGAGTTTCTGTTGTACTAAATATAAAAGTTAATAAAATTTTTATGTTTCAACTGTGATTTACTTTTCATTATTCTTTGAAAATAACCTGAAATCTAATTTTTGACTTTTTCCTAACACTTTTGCACAGTGCTGTATGGGGTAAGAGTTTTTATTATTTCAAGTACATTGTGATATTTGTGTAAACTTTAAAATTAATTTTTTTCATCTAGAAATTTTTAAATTTTATTTACATATCCTTGAAAACATCTTAAACAAATATGAAACTTTTTTTCCAACAAACTTTACATTATAGCTTTTATTTTTTATATTCTAACTTTATATTCTTGGTCCAATTTACTGACCTTGCAACCACCACATAAAATTAAGAAATAAATATAATTTACCCTTCTATGCTTTATAGAATAAATAGTCTGTAAAAGGAAATCACAATTGTTGTCCAAAATGGCTTAAAACTTGTAACAGTATACATCTGTAGATATTACTTTGTACCAAAACAACATAACACATCATTTGAAAGATTAAAATGTTGCCTTTCTCTTGGTTGTAAATAATATAGTATAAAATGTGAATGAGAAGATATGACAGGTGGATGTGATTTTCTAGTTTATAACTGTGTAAACAAATAAGATTGAAGGCTCTAAAGATTAGATTTTACGATAGTGATATCTATGTTATAATGAGCATTTACATTTAATTCCATACTTTAGAGATGATAAATGAATTGATCAAGGGAGAAGACCTAGAGAAATGTTACAATTTCACTAATACGGGAGATTGAGGATTTAAAAATATATATATATTAGTAAAATTAACTTAAAACTAATATAATGGTAAAATTTAATTTATTAACCATATTTTAATGCCAAGTTTACTTGTATACACTAATAATAAAGTAAATTAATTAAATTTTAAATGTAACTTTTAAAATGTCATAACATGCAACTGTGATCTACCAGTAGAGGGCAAGATGGGTAATTTTTTGTACATGCAAACTTATTCTTAGTATTTTTTTAAATAATGGATTTTCTTACAGTGTCATTATCATGGAAAACAGTAAAAACTAAAGGTGCAATTGTAAAAGGAGGATTTGGCCACACCAGTACATATGATAAAATTGGTCAATTGATTTATGTATATGGCGGGTACCACTCTCAGGGTCCAGCAGGAATGGTGGTTGACTTGTTGTATGCCTACAATCCTTTTGAACATTCCTGGTGAGAGATTTTTTTAAATGCCCTAATTTGTTAGTAAAATACATTTTAATTACAAAATATTTAATTGGTAATGGTAGACTACTGTTTATATATCTAAAATAAATTGTTGTAGCCTTTTCCCTTCACAGATTTGATGTTCAATTCCTGTTGTGACCACCTTACCTTTTCTCTCTAAATACCAGGAATGAAAAGTTATAAATATCTTAAAATATTATTTTCTGCAGTGAAAAAATTCACATTCACTAAGTTGATCATTTAGCTCCTAGCTGTTCTTTCATTTGAAAAAAGTAATTTAAGATTATGCTTGGTTTATATTTTTTCCTTAGTATTAATGGCATTTACCTAATTTTACTATTAACTATTGTTATATCCTGTTGAGTAAAAAAGTTTGAAGAATAATTTTAACATACATTTTGTTTTGTAATTTTTGTATCAAACAAAAATGTTAGTGACATTTTAAACTTTACTTTGGTTATTCAAACAGTAAGTATTTTTTTCAAAAAATACCACTACCATGATTTTTAATTTCAAATTTATGTCACTTTTATGTAATATAGTCTTTTTTTGTTTTTTATTTAATTCTTTTGTTGCTGGTTAATTAACTGTGTTTGTTGTTATGGTAATTCTTGATGTATTTTGTTTTTCACTATTTGGTTCTTGGTGGTATTTTAAGAGACTGAAATACTGAAATGAGGCATTAATGGGTAGTTGTTTTTTCACAGGTCACAACTTGCTTCAAGTGGATCATACCGGTACTTACATAGTGGAGTTTTTCTCAGTGGCATGTTACTAGTGTTTGGAGGAAACACTCATAATGATACATCATTTAGCACAGGAGATAAATGTTTCTCTGCAGACTTTCAAGCTTATGACGTTCGTATGTCAGGAAATTTGTATTTATTTTGAGATTGCTAAAGTACTACACTAAAAATATGAGAACATTTTTAGAATTATTTAAAAATGTTGTGTTGATAAAGTGGATCTTCTGTATATTTTATTTTTCTTTCTTAAGATTTATTACTTATTTCGTTATTTATGAACTTAAAAATTTTGTCTAGATATTCTACTTTTGATAACTATAGTTTCCTTGGTCAGCTAGAAAGAGATTCATAGAATGTATAGGCAACTTTTGTTTCAAAAGATGATAAACATTAAAGCTTTTACATTTTTTTTTATAAACAGTATTTTTTAGTTTTTTTTAATCACAAATATATGCGTTTTCATTTTTTGAAGATTGTGACACATGGGAAATATTAGACAACCCTGTACCAGAATATCTATCAACTTTTTCTCGCTTTGGTCACACAGCAAACATCTACAATGAGTAAGTTTTCACATTGCAAATAATACAAATTTCTTGTTTTAGTTTTTGGGTTGTATCCTTTAAAAAATTAAAAAAGGAACAAAATCCTTTATTTTACATATGAAATATAAATAGCTATTTTGCAAACAAAACTTAAGTTGTCAAACATCTTTCTTAAAAAATAAACTTCGAGAAAATTTTGAAAGTAGATGATTTAAAGCTTCTAAGTAGTTTCTGGCTCATTATTTTGGAGATATCAATTTACTTTGAGCATAATTAGAAATATAACATTTTGAAACATTGATGGTCCATTTAAAAAGAAATAAATAATCTTAAAGCTAGCCTTTATCATTTACATGCTTAGCAAGGTTTTCATTAAACATTTAAATTTATTGCTTCTTCAAAATTCCAAGGCAATCCATTCCATAGGCCAACCACCCTCTTAGAAAAATAAAACTCTTGTAGCTGAAGATAACTCCTACTCTGCCAAAATTTGTATTTGTGTCCTCTTGTCCTCTCATTCTCATTGTTAAGTACAAAAAAGATAATGTATCAACATTAGAAATTCCCTTTATTATCTTTAAACACCTCAGTCAGATCCCCTGTAACTCTTCATTTTTCTATAGGAAAAAATTGGGAGATTTCAGGTTTCTCATATGATAATTCCTCCATCCCATTATGTCCCATTTATTGTAATTAAAACCTACCTCTCATTTATTTGTCCAACTTACAAAATGACCTATATCAATTTGTAAATCAGTATTAGCATCCTCATCATAGTTAGCAACACCCAAGATCTTAATATCATCTGCAAATTTAAGTAATTTATTTACTTTTCCTTTATCAATGTCATTGATGTAAATCAGAAAGAGCAAAGGTTCTAAGATTGAATCATGAGGTACCCAAGTTGTGACATTAATCCAGCTTGATTGAACTCCATTTGTTAAAAACCCTCTTCTTTCTTCCATCCAACTACAATCCAATTTTCAAATTTATCACCCACACCTATAGACCTTTTTTACAAGATTTTTATGTGGCACTTTGTCAAATACTATCTAAAAATCCAGATACACCAAATCTGCACTCTTACCCTCATCTACATAAGCAATGTCCTTTTCAAAGAATGTCAAAAGATTTGTAAGGCAAAATTTTCCCTCAGCCAAACCATGTTTACTATACAATAAAATTCTAAACTTTGTTAAATGACTTTGCAAAGCATATTTCAAAAGAATTTCCAAAATTTTTCCCACAACTGATGCAATACTAATGAGTCTTTAACTACTGGAAGTATTTTTATCACCTACCTTGAAAAGAAGCTACATTAGGTACTTTTTTGTTCTTGAAGAAGTTACAAAAATAATAATAAGTGGCTCACATATCCGATCTTTAATTTCCTTCAAAACCATTGGAGAAATATTACTTGGCTGAGGAGTCTTATGATTTTTTTATTCTTCCCAATTTTTTCTTAACCAGACTAGACTTGATGCACTCATCGTGTTTGATTTCATTTTCATTTATGAACTGCTCAAGCTGTGGTTTACTGCTTTAATCTTTGTAAGTAAAACTGAAGAATAGTGAAGTTTAATAGCTAAATCATCTTATAATCATCAGCCTTCGTTTATCGTCATTAAAAAGTCCTACCCCCTTGCTAACATATTGTTTACTCTTAATGTATTTGAAGAAATTCTTTAATGGTAATTTTTATATTTCAGTCAACCTTTTGCCATGTTCTTTTTGTTCTAATTTTCTGTGTCTGCAACTTTTTTAATACTTCATAATCTTCTGAATCTCTGTCATCCCAGTCAATGTAATTTTTTTAAATTCATGATGATTTTCTTTAATTTTATCTCTTGAACTTTATGTGATACAGCCTTGGTTTTCACTTGCAGCTTCTCTTTTCCTTCTACAAGAAATATATTTATTAACTTCAAAATTTTTTCAATGTTTGGTCAGTGTCTCCAAATAACCCAGATTCTCAATTCACAACAGCTTACTTTTGTCATCTCTTTGAAATTGTAACCAAAATATCATTATTCCTTATCTCTGTATGCAGCAAAAATAAATATAAGTAAATAATTACTTTATCAGTTGCATATTGAAAGCATTTGTTGTTTTTTTCTAGCTCCATGTTTGTTTATGGTGGGTTCAATGGTCAGTTATTGTCCAGTCTCTTGAAATTTTCACCAGGTATGAAACAAATATTTCATGTTACACTTTCTCATGTGAGTTTGTCTAAAAGTATAACCATTAATGGCATGAATGCAGTGTTTTCCATTTATAAAAATTATAGCAAAGAGCATGTGGTCTTTTCAACATCATCACAATGATATAAAATTATTACTAACTTCATCAAAATAGGCTCAAATGAAACCAAATTTTCCTATATAAACTGTATCTTAAAGTTTTTCACATCACGAATAATATATGAAATATTTTGTGGTTTAACAATGATAAAGAGAATGGGTTAGGATAGCTGTATCTCTGAATAGTTGGTATGGGTATTAACACTTTTATTAATAAGCAGAGAACAATGTTTTGACCTTCCTAGGTCATCTTCAGGTAAAGAAAGAGAGAGTGTGAATGTGACAGTTGCTGGACACAGTATTGTAGGGGCGTTACATTTGGATGTTAGATTATTGATTAGTATAGGTATAAAGGTGTTCCTGTATATAAGTTTAATTTTGGTTTTAGTTGCTGTATAAATAGGGCTTCATGGATTTTGTATTTGTTTGTATTTCTTTCCCTATTTAGTATCTGGGAGTTCTTTATGGTTATGTTGTGTTTATTTGATTTACAGTGTTCAAAAATGTATGAAGGTGTTTTTTTGTGCTCTTTGAATCTAGTTTCCATTTTTCTGTTTGTTTCTCCAATGTAGAAGTCATGGCAGTTGTTGCATTGTATTTTATAAATTATGTCGGTGTTTGTCATTGTAGTTTTTACATAGTACGGACTTTAGTTTTTGTACCTGGTTTTTGAAAAATTTGGTGTTTACTGGATTATTATGTTTTGTTATAATTGTTTTCCAAATGTTGGTTGTTTTTTTCACCGATGTTGGGAACATATGGTATGCAGCAGTATGAGGTTTTTAGCTTATTATATCTTGGGATTTATTGTTGTTTGTTTGTTGTTGGTCTAGATCTGTGCGTATAATTTTTTCTATATTTTTTTGAGGAGACTTGTTGATGCTGATGAAGTGTTGTTTTATATTGTTAATTTTATTGGGTGAGCATAGTTTTGTGGCTGTGTTTATTTGGTTTATTAATATGTTGAGTTTTTGTTTGTTTCTTGTGCCAAAGTCCCAGGGAATGTATAATAAAGTATTTGTGTGGTTTAAAGTAATTATTTATTATCACTTAACCTTTCATCAAAATCATAAACATGAAAATATTCCAGCAGAAAGTGTCCATCACAGAACCTTCAAATATTTAACTGGTTGCACAAGACATTTGGAGTTACATTAGCTTGTTTTAGTTTTTGCTTTCCATAAACATGTCTTTTTGATGGGAAGTTTAAAAGATGATTGATTTCATCACACCATAATTTTCCATTAATTTTCAGTCCAATTTTTATATTCTCTACATAATTTAACTCAGAGTTTTTTGGTCTTGGATGTTTCATCTTATACAGTGCCCTTTGAGTTTTTTCATATAGATTGGTTGATTTATGCTGTTTTGTATTAATATTCATGTACCACAATCTCTCGGCTTACTTTTTTTATATCCATCCTAACATCACTTTTACACAGTAGATATTCATTATTTTAAATATGTTCTTATCACTGAGAATCTAGTTAATTCTTGAACTTTAACAAGTTCTTTTGAAAGTTTACAATAATCCTAAAACAGCACTTTGTTTTATACTTTTAAACCATTATACTTTTGAAATGAAATTGATGCTGATATAAAAGTCAGAGTGCATATAAGATTTTTAAAAATTATTATTTTCATTAAATTGATTTCTTGTACTTAGATAAAAAAAACACAAAAAAACAAGAGAAGACATAAACCTGTGAAAGCTATATAGCAGCTTTCCATTTACTTATGTATTAACACATTCCTGAAGTGTGGCAATCTTGAAAATAGGAAGAATTTAACAAAACTCCAGTGTTCAAACAATGGTTTTATGTATTTAAGATATGTGTTTCTCTAGTGGACATACATAAATGCTGCTTAATATGTGTAAACACATAATTATGAATGTAAATCATGTTCAATTTGGGTTTCATATCCAGATTATTAAACATTTTTCTGTTTTGACTGTTAACTGGCCATCAATACATGCACTCCTCTATTCACATAGGTTCCTGCATAACATCAAGTAACCAAGGAGAATGTTTGTCATTAAAACTTGGAAGACGCTGTGAGTGGGTTAAAGACACGGGTATCTGTCAAGCACAGGTTCATACTCCATCTCGAAAATCACCTCGTTCATATTGTCGCAGAAAGAAAGGTTTGTAGTTTCTTGCCTCTTCCTTTAGTACTGTGTCATGTGAAATGAAATTTTAGTTTGGAGTCTTACATATTCACCTCTGCTCTTTTCAATTTGTAAATAAGGACAAGCAAATTAAACCAATCTTTCCGGTTATGGAGTGGAAACAGTATACTTTAAGCCTTCTTTTAATTTATTAAACCAATGAATTAGTAGAGTAGCTTAACTCAACATGAATTTCATTTAGATGTTTGTTTCAAGTTAAGCACAAAACTACACAAAAAGTTATCTGTGTTCTGCACACCTTAGATAACGAAACTTTGTTTCTAACTGTAAACATATGATTCACATAGTATAAACTCATCTCATGAAATTTTTCCTTCAACTTTTCTTTTAAGTAAGTTTTGTTATTTGACGTAATAAGTATCTAATTTTTATGTTTTGGTTACATCTGTTAAAATATGTATAACAGTCAATAAAAAGAAGAAAATTACATTTATTAAGGCTTTCAGGCCATTTGCACTCGGACACTGTGCTTCAACAACCCTAATTTTTTCTCACTTGATCATTCAATAAAAAATTAATATAACTTTTCTAGTAGGCATTTTGGAAATACAAGAGATATATCAGAAACTGGAATGTCTCAAAACTACTATAATTTATAAGTAAGCCATAAATAGGTTTAGGAGCAATTGTTTTTTCTCAGCACACAACAAAGTTTTCTTGCAATTTGACAACTGGGATTTCTGTAACTTAATAAATGAGTGTAAGAGTTATGTAAATTACACTATTCTGTTTTTATTGGTCATAAAATATCCATTAAATAAAGCAATATTTAGAGAACTACCCTAAAACTTTAATTGAAAGGGTGGAGTTTTTTTAGTGGGTTTGACAAATATATTTCACCAAATTGAGAAACTAGGAGGTTTAAATTTTATATTCTGACCTGTCAGTATCTTTAGTTTATATTTCTGATTGGTTGAACATTCTGAAACCCATACAAGAAAAGGAAGAAAATATATAAGAGGTGAACACAGAGTACAAAATTATTTATATAACAGAAATAAAGGCTGAGAGTTTATTTTTGAAATTATACTTAGATGTAAAAACTTATGGTGTGCACTGTTTTCATGTGAAGTTTATTGACATACATTGATAACAAAGTTGTTCAATTAAATTTTGAATGTAACTGTAAAAAATACTTTTAAAATATGAGGTTTTTAGACTGTTTTTCACTGTTCATTAAAATATGTTTTGAACCTGATGAACACCAAGTATGAAATGATATAACTTTTGTTTACAGTTATTTTTACTATTTTTTATATTAACAAATATATAGTTAGTTGAATAACAAACTTGTATACTGAATGTTTATTTCATATTATTAGTTGCAAAAATAAATAAGGATAACAAAACTTGTTTTTCTGTCAACTGATTATTCATGAAGATTATGTAGTTTTCATCTTTTGCATCTCATTCATTTAACAAGTAAATAATGAATTAAATTTCTTTTGACAGTATTCTATAATTACACATCACTTTGTGAGAAGATGACTTCCTGTCCTAGCTGCTTAGCTAATTCATATGACTGTGTCTGGTGTGGAAGCCTGTGTTCTTATAAACGCTGTCCAGTTTCCCTTAAAGTGAGTGTATAATTTGATGTTCTAGCTGAAACACTAAGAAACTCTGTGACTACAACTGAAACAGTGTGTTTGCGATAATGAGTTTCTTTTCTAAATGAGGAACATCTCTTATATTCAGTTTTTTACTTTTATTCCCAGATCACATCAAACTTGGAATCATGTGAAGATGCTGAGAGCAGCAACTGTGATAAGCTCCACAACTGTCATGCCTGTCACACAGAAAATCACTGTGGCTGGCAAGCAGACAACAAATGTTACACATTTGTCAGGGAAATGGGTAAGTACAGGTCTACTTCATGAGGTTTCAGAGATAACAGATAAGAAAAGTGTTGTCATGTATATCACACTAACAGTCTTTGTAAGTGGAAAGAATACAAGTGCTATGCTTTTACCGAGGTATTATAAGTAAAATTACATAGTGTTTATCATGTTAAAGACAAACTGTAGGATTAATATATAGATATCATCATGAATAAACTAAAGTGTAAATAGGTTACTTCTATTGAAGTACAATGATTGGAGTATTTGGATGTATTATGTTTTAAATATTTACAGTGTACTGTACAATGGTTAATAACCATCCACATTCTCTTGTTTTTAAACCAAATTGCAAAATGTTTGGTCGTTTTGTTTCTATTTTAATATACAGTGTAGTATATTGTAGTGTAGGCACCTTAGTCAGTATTTTTTCCTGTAGATTCAATTTTCCGTGTGTAAAATTATGCTACTCGTTTTACAGCTTGCAAGATCTTTTTACATTGTTGATTACCTGCGAGTGAAAAACCTTAGTTGTCCCAGTTACTTATTTTTAATCACTTAAGTAGGGTATGTTACATACAAAAAAATAATAAAAACAAGGTACGAATGCAGGAAAGTAGAATTCCACACTCCTCAGATTTTACTTTCAACTCCAAAACTGTCAAGCCATGGTATTATCACTTTAGTAAAATAAGGCTACAATCTGCATGACATTGTGGTTAAAACAGAAGTTATTATAAAAATTACAACCAAGTGGCTCATTAGTAAGTGTGGAAAAATGGGTTGCTATTAGATAGAGCATTATGTATCTTTGTGCTTAACAATGAAACAAACAAACTATAAGATGCTGTTTAAATGTTTATCATCATCTCAATGAAGCAGGATTCTTAAAGGATGTATCACAGTAAAAACAATTTTATTTAACTCAAAACTAAAAATGCTTAAATTTTCTTTAAAATGTGAACAGAACAATGAAGCAAAGTTCTGGCATAAAGGGAAGCACTTTGTTCAAAAGGAAAACTGAGCACTTGTTCTTGGATCAATGTTTATAACTAGCAGCAAAACAGTATGCGACTGTACTTTGAATTTGTTTGTGGAAACTTATCAAAATAAATGTTATCCTTAGTGCTATGCACATTTTATTCCATCTTGCTTTGCAATAAAGAAAACGTTTTTTTTTTGGTTGTTTTCTTATAATGAATATAACATCAAGTTATACATCAAGTATTATACAACAGCACTTATGGTAGTTTTGTTTTTTTCTATATTAATTTTTAAATACATTTTGTTGCATTATTAACAGACAATAAAACTGTGAAAGCAGTGTTATCTCCAGACACTCGAGTAAAGTGTGAGTTACCTTGTAGCAGTAGAACAACGTGTGAGACTTGCACCCAAGGGTCCTGTATGTGGTGTGGCAATCAGGAGACCTGCTTAGAAGCTAATGCCTATGCCGCTTTGTTCCCTACAGCTCAGTGTATGGAATGGACGACCCACTCTCATAGGTGCAAAGGTAAGTTTTTATTTTATCACAATTATCACCTTAAGATACAATTAAACATCAATTCATTCATCTTAGTCCTTCATTTGAGAAAAAAAAACTTTGAAAGGCATTTCAAATATTCTTGGCAATTTTTGTTTTTCTTCGTGTAACTTCTATTCCTTTTTATTCTCTTTAGTGTTTATTGAAATCATTAGTAAAATTTTTAACTTTCAAGTGTAAAATGTTGAGAAATTTATTCTTTATTGTTCTCTTCAAAAATGAGAAATAAAATATTTGATGATTTTAGGTCTACAGTGTAGTGATATTCAGACTTGCAAGGAGTGCCTAAGCAATCCTCGCTGTGGATGGTGTGATGATGGAAGTGGGTCAGGAATTGGGACTTGTATGGAAGGAGGAGCAAGAGGTCCTGTGGAACATTGGAATGATACAGTACCTCATATGAATAACTCATTTTGCCTGAAGGAATACTGGTATTTTTCATCTTGTCCAGGTTAGTTGAGCAGCAACTTTAATGAAAAAAAAAATGTAACAAAAACTACCTTTTTATTTTTTTGTAGACTGGGGAATCCAAAACAGTATACTTTATGAATTGAGATTTGACTCATCATCTTTTTTTATCTTTCAGATTGTCAGTGTAATGGCCACAGTTTTTGTAAAAACGAAACTGGGGTTTGTGATCAGCCATGTGCACACCTTACTGAAGGTACGTTGATTGTGTATGAGATTCAGTTGTCTCCACTTGTATGTTGTGTTTTGCTAAATTCCATGGATTATGTCAGACAGATTAACTGGTACATCCATGCTTTTTGACAAGAGCAATATCACCAATATCTTGTTTGTTTTTCACATAGTGAAAACAACCCAAATTACATGAAATTTGGTACAAATTCTCTAAGTTTAAAAATCTAATTCATTGTTTGTTTTAGGCTGGGAAAGTACCAAAATTTTATTGAGAAACTGTTTCAAAAGAATAATGAACATAGTTATTTTTGCCTTATACTCATTATTTTTCTTATTATTAATCAGAAAGTTCCATCTTTTATGTCCAACAAGTTTAAACATGTTTGATTTTCATCAGTATAATTCTTTGTCAAATAAAGTAGCTGGCTTCCTGCTCGAGTCAAACAAATGTTGTACAAATGACAGAGGTTTACCGCTTAACAATTACCCCACCTTTTAATATTGTGGCAAAATTACCTTTATCAGATATGGTAGGGTGATATTTATCTGTAAAAGTTTTGGTCTAATAATTGTACTTTATTTTCAATAAATAGTATTTTATATTTGTTAGAGTACAATAAATGTTAATAATATATTCAGTAAAACAGATTTTGTCAGCTGAGTAGTTTGTCATAGCAGGTCATAGATTACTATACTCACTAAAGCTAAATATCCTTACCTAATATTCTGCCATGAAAGATATTCAAAGTATTTCAAAGCTGCCTTGAGACTATTTCATAATGTGGAACTAAAGCTCAGCATATCCTTTTTTCAAAAAATTATTATCTTTTGGTTCTTCTTCTTTCAAAACTTGAGAACCAGTCAGTATCCTCAAGGACTTTTTAGGTAGTGTGATAAATGTGTGGTTCAAAGAGTAAACCAACATGTGGGCAAACAGGAAACACAAAAGTATTAAGATAACCAGAAATGCTGAGGTTGGTTTGGAGAAACAAGTATAAGGAGCAGACAGGAAAAATATCAACTAAAATTGCTATATGCTCAGATGCCTAGAAACATGATGAAAATGAAAGGTTTATTTTTTGTTTTCACTCAATTATGAAACAAATGAAATAATCATTGTAATTAGATAAGCTAAAATATCAGTTCAGCAGTACTTGTGTATAAATAATCTTTGAAATAGAATATTTATTAATAAAACTTTGAAAGCTGATTTGAAGAGTACTGTCAGGAAATGTTTTAAGTGTATCAATTTTAAAATAAAGTTAGGTAATAGTTATGTAATGTTTTTTATTCTTACAAAGAGATGTTTAAGATTATTTCCAATAGTATTTTATTAAGTTGATTTAATTATTATGTTTTTACTTTGGCTAATCTAATGAATATTTCTTACACTATTTTCACACAGAAATCTGTATCTTTTCAGTTACCATGTTACTTTCTCATAATTGTTAACTTCTACAGGGAAACACTGTGAACGTTGTATTCTTGGTTATTATGGTAATGCCTTAAATGGAGGAATGTGTAAGCAGTGCTCTTGTAATAACCAAGCAACTGTGTGCCATCGTGAAACTGGAAAATGTTACTGCACAACAAAAGGAATTACTGGTGACTCTTGTGACATGTAAGTGATGCATAGTTGTGTATCAAGCTAGCACTTTTGTGATTTTCAATATGACTTATCAATTTGGTAAAATTGTATTGATAGTTAACTTTATATAAATGAATGAAATGAAAATATTAAACGGTAAAGTATCTCTTCTATGCATTTCTCTTAAAATAGTTTTAAATTAAATGTTGCCTATGGACACATTGCTTCAGATCTTAAGGATTTGAAAATACTTTAGCTCATGTACTCTCCCCTTACATAGACTTAACTACTATAGTTAGGTATTACAATATTAAATATATTTTGTTATATTTTTTATACTATGTTCTACTTTTTTGTCTTTTAAGACAGATAGTATTTCAGAGTTCCATAAATGTAAATTATGGCTTTAAATTTCCAAAAATGTTTGATTTACGTTAAGAATTTCTTCTCTCATTCAGGAAGAAGAAATTTTACATTATAAAGTTATAACTGTGATATATTTCACATCTCTAGGTGTGCTGAAAATTATGTTGGACATCCTGAAGATGGTGGAACATGCTATTGTAAGTTTATATTAATTTAGTCAAATGCTTAGTAGACTTAGCCTTCTACTAGGTTATTGTAGAGACAGAGAAGTACTTCCATTTTGAGAGGGGAAATAGTTGAGAATATCAGTGACACTCTATACATAAAGAGATAAAAAGGGGCAGTCTTTCCTAGATTAATAGATGAGTATTTACTACAACAACATACATAACTGGAATTCTTATCTAACTCTCTCAATATGGGATCGGTAGGCCTGGATAATGATACATTTGGATCATAAGTATAATTTGGTTGAAAGCAGCCTTAACAGTGTTATATAATAATGGATCTAGGTGAAATGATTGATCAGCTTTTTAAATCTCTCAGCATGAGCTTGGTCAATATGACCAACCACGTGACCTTTTTGTACTTAGTAAACTATTACTAACCTTTAATAGTGTGTGTATCTTCACAAAATTTGGCAGGTTTTCAATAAACATGTCTCTCACATAAAAAATAACATTTTTAGTGAAGTATTTTAATAAACTAAAAATAGATTTGTTCTTGAATGTTTTGAGTAGTCTGTGTACAGAGTGAATTTCTTGTGAGATTAAAAATACTTTTCTTCATCTCAAACTTCATTAATTCTATAAAGTTGGTCAATTTAACTGATCTTGTAACCACCAAACAAAAATTGAAATAACTCTGAATCATCCTTTTTTTCTTTGTTAGAATAACTTCAAATGTGAAACTACATTTATTTATCCTAATGAGCTTTAAACTTGTAACAGTAGACCTATTTATAATTGAATTTTGTTTTATTGCTCTTTGAACTGTGTTTAACTACTGCTTATGCCATTACAAGTTGTAAATCACTTGGGAAACAGGCAAGTCACTTTATAAGTTACATTTCTTATAGGGTGCTTGCATGCTTTATAAAAAATTTTATTGTATTATTTTTTTACGAAGTCACCCAAAGTAATGATGATATAATTTAATTAAACTTCCTGTTTAAAATATCAAAATTGTGCAGACAAATACAGAATATTAAAAGTTTATTCTGTTATTAGTTTGTAGTAACTTTTATTATTTTACTTAATCAACTAAACTAACTTATAAAGATCCATATTTTTAAAATTTTACTTACTTATTTTTATGATAATAAATAAAGGACAAACAAGAATTAAAGGTACTTGAGTATTCTTTTTGCTCTCAAGTATCGATGACACTTAACCATAATTTTTATACTAATGGTAGTAGTGCATTAAATAATACATCAAATAACATAGACTGACAACATGCAAAAAAGCAGACAGTTTTTATGGCTTTGTAACTATGAGACAAGGACTATTAAGTAATTCATCCAATTTAGCCATTGTGATTCCTGTGGAAACCATAGTTGTATTAGAAGTGAAATTAATAATGATCTGTTCAGAATATAATATAATACATCATTTTATAGGTGAAAACCTCAGCTTTCTATTGGTTATAGGTAATACATAATTAAATGTAAGAGCAAACTGTAAACAAATCCTGAAAGAAAGGGTCTCATTGATAGCTCTATGACTAAACAAAATTGAATGCAATAAAAATTATGGTTTGTGAGTAATTATGATTTTATTGTGATTAATTTCATGAGCCTCCAGTGGCTCAGCGGTGTGTATGCAGACTTAAATGCTAAAAACTGGGTTTTGATACCCGTGGTGGGCAGAGCATAAATAGTCCATTTTGTAGCTTTATGCTTAATTCAAAACAACATTTCATAGCTACTGCAGGGATGGTGGATAAAATACAGAAGAGACAGAGAGAAAATGTGCAGTTTGTCACGCTATGGAAAATTCAGGATTTTTTTAATATATTGCACTAAAATTGAAATAATACTAAAATATGTATTATTAGCTAACATTATATACTATACTAATTGGTATAACATAAAAAATAGTTTGAATGTAAAACACAAAAACCTTGTGTCATGCTCAGTAAAGAATACCAATAAACAATTTACATACTTAATGAAGAACAAGGATTTATAGCTAAATAACAGAACGTATATATGTATGCATGTCTGTATTCCATGGAGTCTGAATAACTCTTCTAACATTTAAAACTGTTTTTCAAACTAATTTAAAATACCCCAAATATAAACCTTGCATCTAATAAATTTGTGTAGCTAGTTACTTGAAACATTTATTTGCATTGAAATACATCATCCATACTACCTTACCTATTGTTTACATTTGTTATGTCTTAGACAACCTGAACTCTAACTTCCAGTACAAGTTTGAATTATCCAAGCCTGACAACAGGTACCATCACCAGATAAATTTTCGTCATGAACCTATGAAGATTGATGTTGATGTAGATTTCTCTATTTCATGTTCAACACCAGCTCTTTTTAATATCACCACAGCTTCTTGTAAGTAAAATAAACTTTTTCATAAATTTCTATGAAAACACTTTACTTCAAATATACTGTTTTCTACTTTTCTTAAAGTGGAACTGAAATTTTTTCTCATTTATTTTGTAAAAACGAGGATTTTCTAAATAGTTTTTAAGTATATCACAGTTTCAGATAATTTGACACTTTTTAGGTTCTCTACGTGAAGCTGCTGATAAATAGTGAAACTCTAATAATTACTGAACTGTATTTGTCTGATGAACTGCATCTCAATTACATTTTGAATTTTGTAGCATTCATGCCTGAACAAGCAATGATAGAAAACCAAGAATGCCCTGATGTGGAATTTAAGCGGCGCTTTTCTCATAATGAACACTCATTTGTAGGGAAGAACACTACTTTCTATGTCTATGTATATGATATCAGTACACCAATGGTATTGAAAACTGGCTTTTCTCAGTACAGACAATTAGACCTTTTACAGTTCTTCATCACTTTTTCAAGGTAACTGTTTTTATCTTGACTTCTAAGCACTACATGTGTACTTTTAATTACTATGACTTCAGTACAGAGGTGCTTTTCATTTTCAATGACGTAATTTTATAAAAAACTTATGAGAGTAGAGAAAAACTTGATATTCCTTTTGCCACAAATACCAGTATGTACCCCAAATAATTTTAATTTTTAATTGAAGAAGCATCTTCTAATAATGCAAAAACAAATTTATTAGTGAATTTTGTCTTGGTGTCATGCAAATTATTTAATTTCAAACTAGTAGACCACAAGAACTTTTGAAAAACGTTAAAAAGGAAATAAACCAATGTCTCAAAACTGAATGACACTCTTAGAAAGTTATCAGTGTATTCTTGTAAATTGAATAAAGCTTTATAGTGTTAGCATGTGAATGTTGATGTATTTTAATTATACGTTCTGTTGAAAATAAATTGTTTGTACAGATAAAATACAGAATATTCGGATGTTATTAGTTTGTAGTAACTTTTTTGGCAAAAAATTATTTTTCTTTTATTACTTTTTTTCTGCAGCTGCTTTTTATCACTGCTGATAATTGCAGCAATTTTGTGGAAAGTTAAACGAAAATATGACTTGTACAGGAGAAGGCAGGTTAGTCAGAATTATTAGCATTCTATTAATATTTGCCTAAATCATGGATTGGAAACACTTACTGTTGATTTTTTAGTCTGATGCCTCCATAATAACCTGCAAGAATGAAGGGAAACAACTACTGACTTACTAAATATCATTTTATAGCTTAAATGTTTTTCATCTGTTTTATATTGCTAATAAACACCATATTTCTGTTGAAGAGTAAGATATTTAATTTAAGCACTGAAAATGCAGTGATATAGTTAAAAACACAATAAAAAACTTTAATGTTCTTCCACTGCACATTGTTGGAATTTAGTACATTTATCATCAAATATTGATTATTCATTCTGTAGAAAATTACTTTCTTTTGAATATAAATTAGACTAACCATTTTTGTGAAAATTTCACTGTTGCTAACTTGTGCTTGAACTTTTGACTGATATGTAGGTTAAATATATGGGTATTGTTGCTATAATTGTAGTAGTAAATAAGTAATCTGTGTATGCTAAGAGCAGATAAAGGAAGTTACATATAATGTTTAAAATATTGATTTTTCTTTCAGCAACTTTTTGTTGAAATGGAACAAATGGCAAGTAGAGCATTTGGAGGGACTATTTTGGAACTTCCTGAGCTGCCACAAGAAAGTATTGGTATTCCTGCTGTAAATCAGGTATGAAATTCCCATGAAACTATATCTAGGACAGAGCTCTAAAAAATGAGGGCCTGCCACAGCCAGGTGGTGAGATGCTTGACTCGTAATCTGAGGGTCACAGGTTCACATCCCTATCACACCAAGTATACTCACCCTTTCAGCTGTAAAGTATGGTATAACATCACAGTCGATCCCACTTTATTGGCGAAAGAGTAGTCCAAGAGTTAGTGGTGGGTTGTGATGTACTTACACTACTAATGCAGTGTTGCTTTGTATGATATTTAATACATTTTCAAAGTATTCTTTGTCATACATTTTTTCTTATTAAATACAAAACTGAAAGCACATGTATGATTTTTTCTTTTGTTTGGAGGTTCCACCTGCCCCAATTGCTCTTGAACCATGTACAGATGGAAAAGCAGCAATTTTGACACTTCTTGTCAAGACTCCAACTGGTGATCAAGAATTCACTCCAGAAGGACAAGCTGGGTTAGCTATTGCCAGTGCTTTGGTGTCACTTGGACAGCTAAACACCTCATCTAATACAACTACACGTGTAATTAAAGACACAAAGAAAGTTGATTTGTGGAAAGTAGATCCAGACCACACAACATGCATCTGATGTGAAAGATCTTAGAATTCAACAACCATCCTTTACAGGTGCCTCCTTCATGTGGACTTTTTACAATTGAATGGTTAAGAATCATACTTCTTGGTTTACAATAACACTGACTTCTCATCAATATTTTTGATGCATACACAGTAACAGTCAGTATCTAGGAGGAAGATAACTTCCTCTAGTTCATTGCTTCTAGATTTTATTTTTCTATATGCTTTAGTCAGAATATGAAAACATCCATATGGTTAAAATTCTTCTTACTATTAGGACAAATTTCTCTCCTAATGCAGATTTAGTTCCAGAACACATCACTTTGGTCAAAATAAAACGTGCTTACAGTTTAATACTAAGAGTCATGTGAACATTTTGCCTTAACACCAGTGACATTTTCGAGCTAAAACCATACCCTGAAAAGTATTTTTGCTTGATGCTTTCTTTTCACACCAAATCTTCAGCCAATCATGTAACAATGATAAAGAAAAACTAAGTTGCATGTAATCATTTATAACCATGCTTGTGTGATGTAAATATAATTTGAACTTTTGCTGCGATTTGAAATTATAAAATGTAAATACATTGTCAATTTTGATCATAATTTTAGTTTATAGAAATGTCTTAATAAACTCCAGTTTGCATCAAACAAAATTAAAAATAATAACATACAGCATGTGTAGGTAATTTATAATATAAATCATGCAATATAGATTTTATGGATCAAGAATGCTTAAACTGTCTGAAGAAATAAGTAACATACCTCACTTTTACAAAATACAAGTTAATCTTTTCAACTGAAATTTGTTCAGTTATCTCTTTGGTAAATCTGTTTATATAAAATAACTGTTGCACACAATTAAGACATAGTCTGTGTTATCAATCAACCAACAGGCCAACTGTAATTTTTTTTTTACCCACTTTGGCTTGATTCGAGATATAGTGGAAAGTAAGGTTTAAGTTAGTGAATGTTCCCTACATTTTAGTTATTTTACTATCATAAACACAAATGCTTTCATCCCAATATGTTTTTAACAAAGAACTAGCATAATAATACATATTGCAAGCATGGAGACAATTGAACTATATTGTTAAACCTAAAATGAATAGTAAACTGTTTTTGAGTAGATCATAATATATCAAACTTAAGTATTTGTATTTCTGAGTTGAAAAGTATAGGAAAATTATTCTTAGCCTTATATATAAAATAGCATGGTTATGTTTTTTTATATGCAAGAAAAAGTTATGGTGAATTGACTGCTTAAAATAGAAAGCTGAGATTTTATAAGAACCATTTTTAAATCATTTCTGCTTATGACCCACCCCACACTTGTATTTTCAAATTCCTTTGAAATATTTAACTTAAATGTAACCATCTTTGTTTATATGCTACTAACATACTGCAGATACCTTCACTATCGCTAGAAATGTTTAGCTTAATTTATATCTTTATCAGATTGAATGCACTTGTCCACACTGAAAAATTTGATTAATTTCATGTTGAACACAAGTATTTAATTAAGCTGTAAAGAAAACTGGTTTTATTACCTATATTCCAATCTTATTTTCTGCTGTTTTTGTATAGTTCATAGATTATATATATATATATATACACACACACACACACACACATAATAGAAGGGGGAAAAATAGTAATATAAATAAAGATTTATTTCTACCAAAAAAATTGTTTTAACTGATAAAGAAATTAGCCTGTCAAACATCTTGCTTTACCAGAGGTTGGTTCTAACTTCGTTTATTAGTGTGGGCTAGCAAAAGGAAGTTTTTTTCAAATTAAATAACTAGTTTTAAGATAACCTTATAGAAAAGGTTACCATATGTAAAGTTAAGCTTTTATGCACTACCATTGGGCTGTTTAATACTACATATATTTATTATTTATTGGCTTTCAAAAAGCGTGAATGCCTTTTATTTCAAGTAGGACACTGTAGAACTTAAGATTTAGTGTTTGGCAATCTGATCTGTATAATTTTTTTTTACATGTCAAGATTCTAAATAAATAATTCTTACATTCATTATGTATAGGTCCTTGTTTTGCAGATGAATGAGAGTATGGTCATATTTCTTATCATATATTGCACAGTGAATTACTCTATAATTTTGAGTAATTCACTGTGCAACTCCCTTACTTGATAAAACAACCTTTTAATTGAATTCTCCCAGTTTTAACTTCAGTACCAGTAGTTTCCTTAACAATAGTAATAGTTTGTTCCATCGTGACAATATAAACTTTTTTTTTATGAATATGTATCTAAACAAAAAAATGTAAAAATTCAATTTATAAGATTGGAGGGAATGTTTTAACTAGGTTTCAACTGTCATGTCACATCAAACATCCTGGTTGTTAAGAGCTTAAATAGCACTGCTTGTTTGAGAATGTTACTGGTGCAGTAAATTATCTAACTTATATACCACTTTCTATTTAATGGTGAAAACTGTTAACCAAATCCTTTTCCAATTGGCCATATAATTTAGGAATTTCAAAAGCGTAATTGTGATGTGGTTTAATCGATGTAAAAGTTTATGCCAACTAAAAACTACAAACATTCTTTATGGTAATCATTCTGAGCAAAATTTCAGTTTATCAGCTTTTGAAAATTCACTTTTATGTTATACTTGTTTATGTAGAAAAATATTGTCAACCTAAAGATTAAAAGTATCCACAATAATTTTGTTGCCATGAAAAAAAATTTCATTTTTACTGAATGATTAATATATCTCTTGATCATATATTTTTTTTACTTAATAAAACACATTAAAACTTGTGCAAAAAGGATAATATTTTGAAAGATGACATTTACCGTTATTACTGTTGGATGTGTTTAATAAACAATTTTCAGAAATTCAAAAAATGAAAACAGGTATGCTTGTTTACACATTTTTCAATATGATGCACTACCCTTTCTACCACAAAGTTAATTACACATTAATGTGGATATGTAGTTTTCATGAAAAATATAGGTTTTTAACTGGATTTTGAAGTAACTTGACAATTTGGATTAGAAAAGCTAGATCTATGAATACACACCTGTAAGTGTTAATCCCAGTGACTATCACTAGTATCTGTATTTTCTTTTAAATACTGGTCTATTTCACATAACTTTCATTATCAGGAATCTTGTGAACAATCACGGTGACAAAAAAATCTCGCATCATCTCAGAATTTAAATGTCAAACAAAACACCACAAGAAAAGACAAAGTACATATTGGTTTTAATATGTTGAAAAATGATAGATCCCAACATTAAGCAGTGTAAACATAGCTAATGCACTCTATAGAGCTGTGATACATACATTCACAAGACATTCAAATCAAACCCTGACACTTGTTATTTCACATGCTCTTCATTTTCATTATCTTGAACTTCCAGGTCATGATGTTTGGGTGAGTGTGATGGGGACCTTGAGTAAGACCGAGATCTGATAAACAATTGAAGACAAAGCATCTTAAAGTTTGTGCTGGATAGCATAAAGTATAGTTTACATCTAAGTGAATTTTTCTTTAAATTAAAAACAAATATTTACTCAAAATAATGAGTACATAAAACTTTTTTCTACAAAAGTTCAATTAAGCACAGTGATATAGATTAAGTTAACTATCACTATAGATATGACTTCTCAATTCTACAAAATGAAGTATTTTACACTCAGGAGGACCTATTTACAAAAATTGTTTATAACACATTATCACAAATATAATAAGTTGCAAGTCAAATACTGTTCAAGAGTAATTGTTTTGCTTGAACAGTAACATATATTTTGCTCGTTATTCTTAAACCTACCTCCTAGGAGACGAGCTTTTTCTTCGGCGGTCTCTTGATCTTGAACGAGACCTAGAATGGCTGTAAGAATGGCGGCTGTGTCTTCTGCAAAGAAGTTTTATCAAAATAAACTCTACATTAAAGGACAAGGTACAGAAAATAGATTATATGCAAAAGTTTTACAAAAGATAGTCATTGAAGGAAAAAAAACTTCTACAAATACTACAGTATTCATCAACTGTACTGTATTCTTTCAGCTGTGAAACATTTACTATGACAAAAGTATAAATGAAAAATTAAACTTCTTTTACTTGTAATGATAATTGTAAGGCAAGAAATTCCTCTAAAAGTAACAAAGATAAAACTTAAGTTCTACCAACTTAAATGGTTAATAATTACAATCTTATAAACATGTTGCCATTTTCAAATAAATTGTAAAAATATTTGTTTTATTTTACACTAGCTGAAATTTATAATTGGGTGGTCATTGTTACCACTTACGATTCTCTGTAACGTGGTGAACGACTACGAGAACGTCGACGACTACCTCTGTAATCATCATACCTACTGCTGTAATAAGGAGAGCGTGGTCGACGAGATCGTTCTTTAGACCTCATTTCATTTGGAGCTAGTGATTGAAAATAAATGGTTATTTATTATAGAATGTACTACATGTAAAAGTTATTTACAAATATGCATTCTTTGCAGTAAGAAGCAGTTATTTTACTTAGAGACAAATCTCTTTTAAGTCAAATAACCATAAATAAATGAAGAGTTCAGACTCAAAGGAATACTGAAGAAAATTTTTTGAACCATATTATCATTTCTCTGGGTCCAAAACAAAATAACTGAAAAGTCTCAAATGTATGCCTTCCCCAGGTTTCATTACAACTTAATTACACTATATATACACTATTCCTTCAAATATCACTTATTTACAGACTATATCTTGATAAGTTATCCAGTAAACTTTGAAAACAAGGGTTAAAGAATCACTTTCAAAACCTTAATTTTGAAATTCATAATGTTTAGATTAGTCCAGAACTATTAGATGGTTTCATTTGAAAGAATGGTTCCAGTAGTTAATTTGATGAACTAACCATTCAAAAACAAATTTATGAATTAGTCTTTATTGAACCTTCTGTAATTGACTATTAAACTGCAAGTTTAAATCTATTCTGAGTTTACATATATTAATTATGACAGTTGAAATGAAACAAATATATAAGGGGCTGCAATTAGTTCTTCATGCATAATACTAAAAATGTGCATTACTTGTATAACTCACAGGTGCTACAGCAATGTCTAAATTAAACACAACAAATTCATTATTAAAAGTAAAAAGAACTTTTGAAAAATAAAAAAAAGTTGATCACTTACTCTTTCGATCACCTTGGGCAAACTCTATCTCCAATTCTCTTCCAAAAAACCTTGTTCTATCCAGTGCATACATGGCATCTTCAGCATCCCTCACGTCTTCAAACTTTCGCTTGAGTTAAGGTCTCGAGAGGTACAGTTTAACAATATCTTCACACTTGCTTTAGCTTTTAAATTGTGTTTAACTAGAACTATTTCCCATACCCCACATACAACATTCTTTACAAAATTATTTCCATAAACCTTTAGATTTTATTGGTAATAAAAACTTCTTTAAATAAAAATATTAACCACTTCATGTCATCAAGTCTGCAGTTGACCCGCTATATTCCAATAAAATGAAAAAGATCTTGGCATGCAAGGTTTGTATGCAAATTTTACATTTTTAAAATTAAAATGAATTTCCAACAGGCACTGGAAACAGAAATCAAAAGGTATTTTCTTGTTTAGTTGCTCTAATACTATCAATAAGCATGTGGTTAGTTTTCAGTGTCATAAAACAGTATATGCATCAACTTTCCCATGTTTCTTCACTCTTACAATTTCCACATGGATGTTACTAGTTCATCACATCATGATAGTGTTCATAAACTGCCTTTTCACCATAATTTGGAATTCATAGTGGCATTGTGATCGATACCACATACCACATGGTTTTGAGAAGTTTGATGGAAATGTTTTTCAGAGTAAGTACCTGTTTAAAATTCATTAAAACTCTAAAAATGTAAAATTCAAGACAAGTAGACTTGCCTCTGAAATACAATAAGCAAGAAAAACCACACTGGGATGGAAAACTGGAACTAGAAACAGAATCGTATAAACCAGAATGGTGACAACCTAGGCCACAAAAATGTGATTAAACACGGCTGAAAAGAATCCAGAACCAAACTTAACCAATGAGAAAATATGGAGATAGACCAAAACAGGACACTTGGAAATTTTTCTCAGCCGGTTACCTTCTCACCACAATCACCTTTTACTCAATACAAACACACACTGGGAGTCCATTATGATCACAAGCAGCCACTTTCATACTGTAATGCACTATCCTGTATCTTTTGTGGAAGAAGAATAGACCAGTAAATGTTGATCATTGGCTGTGCTCCTGGAATTAAACTGGAGGGTAAAAAAATAAAACAGACAAGATTAAGGTGTCAAAAGAGATTGAAGCCAAAAACATTAATACCAAAGTTCCATATAGAAGGACAATGCTGAGGAACTTTGTTGTAACACAAAATGCCCAGAAGAGAACTTTGAATAATAGGTACAAAAAGAATTATTGGCTTTTTTGACAGACAACTCAGCTCTGTAACCACCTAAAGAACACTAATAAACCAAGATCATAAAAACAAACCTGTTCAGAAACTGGAGAAATACAACATAAATTTTGTCTAATACACTTAATCCAAAGAACTGACAGATAGAGAGGAATGGGCTAATAATCAAATCATCCATGAAAAGACTGGTTCCTCACATAAAGGACTAAAAAACTGTCACACATGAAGATTATGAAAAATATATGTTCAAGATTGTGTAAACCATGATGGTAATGAAACTGGTTCCATGTCAAAAAGTAACAATCTGAAGAACCATAGGTTGAGCACATCAAAATGAAACAATTACATAAACTTGCTTTCATTAACAGATTTTGCCTGGTGCCTGAGAAAAAAGGCAAAGAAAGTGAAATGTAAGCACAATGCTTCTCCCAAAACTGACACAGAGTATCTACTGCCAGGAATTCAGATCTGTAAATCAGCAGTGTGGAAAGAGATAGGAAGGCATCAAACAAATGACACAGACATTAACAAAACCACAGAAAAACCAAAAAATCAAGGGTTTTCTCTGGAAAGAAAGTAATGACTTTGAAAAGGAGAGTCAGCCAAAATGTTTATCATTATAGAAACAACAGGTTTGAATGTGCACATGGTAAGAATGAACCCAAGGGAATAGAAAAGCTTTAGCAAAAACAAAGGTTACAAGAACCAATACCTTCGTGATTGTTGATGGAAGGTACCTCAGTAGTCGATGTAAACCAACAGAAATTGGTGAAAAAGATAGACACAGACAGGCATATCGAACCATTTGTTCAAAATCATGAAAGAACACAAATTCTATGACGTAAGCACCCAAACAATTATGAAATTTATGAAGGAAGGACAGCAGCACACATTTTGACAATGAAGGTACAGTATCACCCCACACACCACAGACAGAGAACAAAGAGTGCCAAAGAAGCTGTACAAGTTCCAATATCATTGGAAGTATTTGTATTTGAATTAACAGCACAGACATCAAAACGAAAATCTTGATTATGACTGGAAAGCAATATCAATAAGCCACATAAAAGTTGGGCAACTATTGGTAAACTGGTGTACCATCTGCACTGCTTTAAAGACAATCAGAACTCCAGTTACATGTTTGCTGACAGTGTGAAACAAGCAAAACAAGGAAGAGCTTATCATATTTCAGAGGTGTCTGTTTTAAGAGAATACTTTGTTACCACTCATACTAAACATGCAATTACTTTTAGTTTTTCAACCCTTCATAATATATTAGTTGATTTCTCACTTAATCATATTAGGTTGACTTATAATTTTTAATGGAAAGATCCAACACTAAAAAACAGTAGTGACAGTTTTTAAATTGTTATAAATAACTTATAGATCCTCATAGTAAAATGTATGCACCTCAGTTTAATTACCTCACTAATGCATTTCCTAGCTTTGCATATAACCTAATGTTAATAACATTCAAACTTTGATAATTCTGAATAGGTGTTAAGTTCTTATGCCTTTAAAGTAAAAGAAAACTATGAAACTTTACTTCTTCAATTAATTACTACAATAAGCATTTTTTAAACAAATATAACATTTTTTTAATATGCAACTGACTGTAGGTTTCCTCTAGGTACAGAACTATTTTTGTTTCATTTGGAGGAGTCTTTTGGCTATCAGCACTCTTGCTATTCACGTTATTCACCACGAATTTCAAATTTAGTGACCCTTTCAAACTTACTTTTAAGATAATGGTTAATTCTAACTGGGCCTACTTGTTGATAAAAGAGAAATTGCCAAAGGAATTGCATAGAAACTTTATTTAGCAACAATAAACTACTTATGTTATGCAATAAAACTGCTTTTTGTCAGTAGTTATCGTTTTCTTTAAGTGTACAATACATTTTAAATATGCTAGACGACTACATCACTTCAAATACATTTTTAGTGAGCAAAAAAACTGATATATGGTTTTAAAACATTGAAAATTATATTTTGAATGCTCAACCCACACTAATTCATGTAATGAAAGTTACTTTTTCCAAGAACTTTTTAAAGGATACTTTTACTCACTCCATTTTACTCTAATAAAAACATGAAATTGTATCTGGCTAAATAAAACTTAGCATTGTTATCATAATGCTTTTATTCATTATTGGTGTTCTTTATGTTTTATTTCTAACCCTTTAAAATCACATTATGAACCCTACCCACCTATAATGACTTCTTGTTGGTTATGATAGGGAAAATAATTTTCAAAAAACATGCTCATAATTTTTTTACCAAAAAACATTTGAGGTTTAATTAGTTCTTCATACATTAAGCTGTATTTAAGCATTTAATTTACTAAACAGCTGCATTCTTATATATTTGTAGGACTAATATTCAATATTTTCTGGAAACCAGCCTCTAAATTAATCTGTAAGTAATGAATAAATAAAAACAAAGTTATCAAAACTTATGTTGTATTGCTTTGCACAAGAATCAGATATCTCATTACTTACAAGCATACATGGTTACCAATTAACTTCATGTCTGTGCCTTTTATAAATGAAAATATGAGATGTCATTACCCTAAACCTGTGAACAAACAAGCAAGTGACAGAAATGCCACAATACCTGGATACAGCTTGAGCTTGTTCTTTATTTCAGTGCCTTCATAGTTGCTTGAAGCCTTGCTTTCCACCAATCACACTAGTGGTGGTGGTGTGGTACTAAAAAGCCTTGTTATATGAAAAAACCATTCCAGTTGTACTTGACTGTAGTTATTTTCTGGACTTTATTTAGCATAACACAAGTTTGTTTGCACTGTTCTTGAATCACTTTGCTTGGCTTGCTTACTTGGCCATACTTGTTATCACTGAAATAATCAAGGTTTTCTATTAACCTAATTAAAATGTTTCACACAAGAAGACTGATTTGTGCCATTTTCTTCTGGGTAGTCAAGCTCATTGGCAGAATAATTATGTGACTGCTTGAATGCTAAATCACATAAACCATTCAAAAAAAATCTTTTTTTATAAATTATTTCTGCAACTTGTTGGAAAAATAAATTGCACAGACATAATGCAAAATTACATTTGATGGTAAAAGGATAATATTACCTCTTTTACTGTTCATTACTTTTAAATTAACATTTTCTTTCAACTCATTACATTTTCTTAAAAAGATTTAGTGTAAATTGAATTCATAATCGATAGCTCATAATGCTGGAACCAGCAGAAAATGTAAACATCTGTGCAGTGTTATGCAACAGATTTTATAAGAAACCTATATTAAGCCTCACATCCAATAGTTTACTTGACATTCTATACAACTTTCTAATATGCGGTGTTTAACTATAAAAGCTTCAATATAGAATAATAATGTATATGAAAGTATATAAATAGTCTAACGATTCTGAAGCGAAATTTGCACCTGGCTCAAATTCTGCACTGTTGTATGAGCAGTTTGGGCAACATTTCTATTATGCAAAATATATAAAAATAGGAATTTGAAGTTCAAACTTCAAGAATATATATATATATACTTTGTTTTGAAAATTACAGAAATTTTTTTCAATAAAGATTTTTTTCTCCTCTAATCAAATCTACTTACCCCTAAGAATCTAATGAGAGAAAGAAAACACAGAAATGATGTCCCACGGGTTTATTTCCTATTATCACACTTTTATCATGATAGCTGAATTGAATGAAAAATTATATAGTTTTCAGTAACGCATTATTGCAAAAAACGCTGGTTTATACAACAGGGTAGGCACAACAATATTTGGCAGTTTTTCTCTATTTTCCTCTTTAAAGCCAATTTTGGCAGTGTGTTGAACATGTGTATTGAGCATACTGTGGACTCTGTTATTCAATGACTTAAAATTGGGAACATCTGTGAAGATCAATTACTCGTGTTGATTTCTAATATTACAAAAGTATTTAATAAGATTTAATTCAATCTAAATGTGTCTGTTCAGCATTAAAATTATGGTGAAATGGTTATTTTTTCCAGATTTGTGATAGCAGCTGTAACCTGTCACACATAACACTCTACCTTTCAACTTGACTAGGTGCCTGTACGCAACACTCGAACACTTGCTTGAGCACTTGAAACTTGGCTCAGGAACCAACCTTGAAACAACAACACTGCTTGCTTTCTGTACTTGCTTGTATTATACAGCCCTGTTTTATTGGAAGGACTTGAATTCTCTCCCAGAAGTTAAACTTGTTTGTCTTGTTTAACTTGCATTTCATATTAGTAACTTGACAAGCTTGCAAACTTGGAAGTTAGATCTATACCAAAATAATAAAACAGATTTATTAAGAAACTGTTACTTTGTTAAATTATCAATGTTTCAAGTAAACAATACTAACTCTATCATATGTCTTCTGTGTTGTAAGGCACCTTCTGTGATCACAGCGCAAGCTGCATTTTCCTAATGCCTGACTATTCCACAAACTAATTACTTAACGATGCCAATCAGGACTAACTGCTCAACTTGTCATAATCCTACTCAAATATTCTAATGTAGGTCCATGCATTTAAAGTTAACCAAAAACCATTCAGAGTGTGGGGAAATAAACATTGCAGCTTTCTCTATTCCTTAGCTTTCAGATAAGTTTTATTATTACCATAAAAGTATGACATTTCAAAAGGCCAGAAGTTGGTCCCTTTCTACAAAATGCTTAAAATGTCTGTTTTCTTGGAAGTTTACAGAGCAATAGTTGTCAATTATTTTACATTACTTTTGTAAAGTTAGCAGTATCACAATGCATTCCTTTGTTATGATTTTAGAAATATCACTAATGTGTAGAGGATTAGACCCAGTCTAAATTTCAAGATGGATGAAATGCTAAGTTTGATGATATATTTCTGACAGTCAACAGACAATTATAATTTATATTGAGGCTCCTCTTAAAATGTTCTTAAATACATTTCTTATTATAACAGGATTTCTTTATATGGTTTATCAAAAAAAAATCATTAAAACAATTTTCCTAGAGAAAAAAAAGCCAAATATCTATCACACAGAGTTACGTTCAATATACATGTATGAAGTATTTCATTTAATTCTCTCCTCTCAATGGCATAGAGTTTGTAATGCCTTTGAAGATTTAATAGCCATAAACATCTACACTATATGTACAGGCACATACAAACTAATTAATACCCACCACACCTGTAAATATAAGAGTAAAGGATATTGAATATAAGCAAACCCACGAGGTCTTCGTGTATAGTAGTCCAATGGAATATACACATCCGAAATAGGTCCATATTTTCCAAAAAGGCTTCTAAGATCTTCTGATCTATGAATTTTAGAAGGCAAAGCTTTCAAGAGAAATCAGTTTAAATGCTGATGTAAACATGCTGTACATTCAATATTTCTTTTTATTCTTGGCTGTACAACACTGGCTTTAGGAAAAACACATTTTAATACAAGTTAATTCTATCATTAGAAAAAAGTTATCCAACTTACCTTCCTAGCTAACTGTCTAATGAAACACCAATAACAACTTTAATAAAAAGTAAAATACTACAGTTTCAAAAAATTTATGAATCCCATTGAAATATTCTAATCAGCCTTTACTAAATATTCTTACATCTCTGAACATAATCTTCAAAAAATCAAGGTCGTGAAAAATAATAAATTATCAAATTTTAAGTATCTCTGATATGCACCATTGGGCAAAGAACCACATTAAGAGCATCAGTTCTTTCTTGTCAGTCAGGAATCAGTCCTGCAGAATTGTGTAAAGTTTGATCAACTTGAGTGCTATGCAAAATGCAAAACTGTGGCAAGTATTAGGTCACATCATAGCTTTATTCCCCACTCTACCAACAAATTATATATGAGAAGGCTATCAGATGATGATGCATATGCAGTTGTAACTGTTGGTAGTAGCAGTGAAAATGATGCTGCAGCAGCTCAAATAGGGTCTAATGATAGCAATGACAATTATCAGCCAGGAAATATGTGGCATGCATGTACAATCATGAATGGTATGTGGGAAACATAAAAGATAGATCAGATGGACATTCTGATGTGTTGGTGTCATTTGTGAAGATATCAAGAAATGAACTGTTCTCATGGTCTGCAAGGTCACATAAAGATGAAAGCTGAATTCCTTTCCAACACATTCTTTGTCTGATAAGTGTACATACTGCGCAAGGCAGTAATGCTCACTACTATGTTTCAAGTCAAAGTGATCTCAACATAAACTGAAATTTCAGAAATTTATTCAAGTTGTCTGATATTGTTTATTTAATATTGTTAAGGCTAATTTATCACCAAAGCAGTTTTTGAAACATTTCATTGTCACGATTATTGCAGTTTGGTGTGACTATAATCTTTCTCAGTTTATCCCCTGTTGGAGCACTGTGCTTTTTGAGCTTTGAATTTATTATATTATGAATTTTAAACTCAGCCATATCTGCATAACTGTGATGCATACACAATATATTTGCATTGCCATGTGATCTGACTAATTGTGCCAATAAACTTGTTCACAAATGAATTCTTTTTTTGTTTCTTACAACTTTATTATTTAACATTGTGAAAGGCTGGTTATAATATTTCAATGGGATTCATAAAATTCTAACATGTATTTTTCAAAATTGTATGGATATATTTGCACACAGTAACACACCTGAAGTGAATTTAAAAAAAAATTAAACATTTGGTCAGAGGATACTTTAAAAATTATAACTTAAAAAGTAGGTTGAACACCATCCTGATTTTTTTTGTAGATTATATTCAGAGATGTAAGAATATATGGCAAAAATTTGAAAAGGCTAAATAATTGGTGACACGATCAAACTGTGGCCTGAAGTAGGGCTATTTTTACCAAAATCATAAAAAGTTGCATGCAACAACATTTTTTTACAGATCTAACAGACTTTTATTTACAGCAATTGCTGATTTATCAACTGATATGTCATAGGAAATGTGAAAACAAAATTCAGCTTTGTAGCATATTAAGTCTTAGAGCTATGGCTTATTAAATAAACCAATGTTTTTTACAATTTGGGGTTTTTAGGTGAGTTTACAGCCTCACTATGAAAATCCTAAGAGAGATAAACTTGGTTTGAGACCATTTTTGAATACTGTGAGATAAATTCAGTCAGTGTAGCAAATTTCAGCCTTCTACCACCATTACTCTTCCAGCTTTAAGCAGCCAAAGTTCCCTGAAAATGAATTTGCCAAAAATAAAAAAATAAATTTTACAGGGCTGTAAATCTGAAACTATTAGAGATATTGATCTAATCTTTGGCAATTTTTCATTATATAGGTAGATGAGCACACGTGAATTTTTTCAAGGCATTCTGAGGGGGTCACCTGGAAAATTTTCCAAAATCTGGATGATTTTACATAAAATGACCCTCATTTCACCTGTGAGCACTGCAGAAAACTACAGAAGATGAACAATTTTGCTTGGTTGAAGAGTAAGATTACATATTATTTAAATTCTAAAAAGTCTAAACTTTGTATCTGAAAAAAAATATCACACCAAATATTCTGCATGAAACTCTTACACATAAGTTGTGGATGAAATAAATTTATTCTTGGTGATAATTTTGTTTTGCTCTTTTGCAAGATGGTACAGAGAGAAAAAGAAAGCCATGAAGTTTGTTATTCCAAGAATTTGGTGTGAACACACTGACACTCAAGCAATTGCTGCTTCTGCACGGTGGACCCTTCCAAAAGTCGGGCTGACAAAAGTGCATCTACTATCATGTATCCACACTTTCTATCATCCATCGCCCCAGTGCCACAAATGCCGTGAGCTTCCTGTACCCATTCTGCTAGAGAGAAAGCAGCCATCTAGAAAAACTACTGATTTCTAAATATTTTTGTACAAGTTTAGTTTAAATATGTGCAAATCTTGATTCATGTTTTATTCATACCTTATGTAAATTAAAATGTGCAAGTTTGTCTGTTTTTACATAGAAAATAGGTTAATTTCTAAATTTCATTATCAAGATCACAAAAGCAAAGTTTGTGGGGAATAATGGCCATTTTCTGCACTTTTACAACAGCAATTAAGAAATAACACATACTATCAAGGAACAAAATTTATGTTACATAGTGTAATGAATATTTTTTGTTTGTGGCAACAGTAATATTTTACATTTTTTATTCATTGCAAGCTTATAAATTTTAGTTTCTTTAAAACTAATATACAATTAAAAATTTCCCAATAAGTAATTAACTTAAACTGAATTTGTAACAATCTCTGAAAATAATGTTACTTAAAATTTAATGTTTATTTGACAAAAGTGTCATAAATTCGAACAAAAGAAATGGTCGGCGAGTGGTTCGGATTCTAAGTCAATCAGTTCATCTATGTCTTCCTTCGTCATATCGGCAAATCCTTCACCTTTGATTAACGAAGCTAATTGCACAGCTTTTTGAACAGCCGAGTGTTGGATTTCTTCAGACGTGAATCCCTTGTCATCGTGCACAACCTCAGGCCACTTCTTCCAGCTTGCATTAATGGTGCAGGGCTTCATCTCTTGCAATGCCTTATGAACATTTTGAAGACATGTAGCAATGGTGAAAGACAATCAAAATGGGTAGCTGTCATTGGCCGTCTTTCATTTCTGCACCAATCATAGCCCGTTTTGCACATCGCTACGCCATGAAGCTGATCTTGCGTAGCCTTCGCAAACGCACAATGCGTACATCTATAGCCTTACCAGTTGGTTCTGTTTCCATTTTTACGCTGTTATAAACTCAAATATATGTTTATATCTCAAAATATACATTTTTTTTCTTTACACTATTTTACAATTATATTTATTTTAAATATTTTAATGGAATTTAATGCTATATTTTAGATTTAATGTTTATTATTTTATATATATGTGGGGGGGGGGTCGGCCGAGCCCGCGAAGTGGCGAGGGAACACTGTATACTGCAATATAAATATTAGATCTGCACAAGCCCTTAACAATTTTATACATTTCCTACAAATTACATTAATGAAGATATTCTCTTTCAATATTGTAACTACAATTTATGCACATAAACTCACACAACACCCTTCACAAAGTCAGAGGTTGTAATGGTACATACTGAAGAAACAAAACTTCTTAATGTTTAAATTATCATAACACTAGTGTTTAGTAATTCGTTTACGTATTTGCACATCAGAGCACTTATGTTACCAGAGGATGCAACTAACACAATTTCATACAACATTACAAGTCAAAAATGAAATAAACCATATCATTTAAAGGTTATTTTTAGGAAACAATTAATTGTTTTCTAGCATAGTGAATTTATAAATATAGTGAGATATCAATTTACTTTATTGAGCTTAAATACAAAAAAATTGAACAAAGTTTAGGATTATAAAAAAGTTTATAGATTACCTCACAATATTTATCATTTTTTATCTCTATATCATCCTAAGTTATTTTGACTTTATTACTACATTGATTAACCTATCTTAATCATATGTATTTATATCATGTATCATGTGTATTTATTTATTTGACAGCTGTAATGAAAAATAAAAAAAAAATGATGGATCTTAACAAGTACACTAATGTATATGTAAAAATGACTGGTTTGGGTTAAGAAAACTGTTTATGTAGAGGAGCGAACATCGTTTCGACCTTCACATACACTAATGACACCACTTTAGATAACCATGCCATTCTTCAAAATGTTTTTTCTTAACAGTAACAAAAACTCTATAAACTACTCTAAAAGAAAATAATCAAATTTTTAAAGTTATTTTTGTTGTATAAATATTTTAGACACTATTCAATAGAACTTTGTGCTTACTGAATCTTTTAGCCTTTCTATTTTTTTTTCATCATGCTAAAATCTATATTTTAGATTCTTTGCTCTATGGCTGTTAAGCACACTAAACTTGCATCCATAAAAATGTGGAAAAAACACATTTCTAATGTAACACTCATAAGTATTTTGATAACACTGTATTTGCAGTTGAAGAAAAATGCTTTTTTCTTTGTCCATTGAGACAAGAAGTGCTTGTTGCTTTCATAATTTTACTCATCCCACTCAAAAAAGTACATAAAACTATTTCAGCAAACTAATTTACTGAAACATTTGTATGATTTATATTACTATCCATAAATAAAAAATATATTTAAAATTAGATTTAAAAAAATATTATTGTTACATTTTATGTGCAAAACCAATTTTAAAATGTTTTATCTTTAGTTTTCTTTTCATACAATTTTTTTTTATCTTTTGAAGCAATTACATATCCTGATCAATTCATCTATCACCAAACATTATTCAGCCATATAAGATACAGTACTCACTGAAACACAACTTTTTTGTATTTTTGAAAGGAGAGGGCATAGCAAAAGAAAAAGAAAAAATGCCCAACCTCTATTCAATGATACCCAATCTTCAAGTTTTGATGGTCTTTATCCCATGACAAATTGTAATATCAAAACTTTCTTTGTGGATGATCAGCAAGTTATTACTGTGTTTTGAAGCTTAGTCCCTCCTCTTTACAATGATCTATAAAACTGATTACAGTAGTAGCTAACCTTAAAAACCATTGTCTACAGTCTAAAAAGGATAGCTGGTAAAGGTTCTCCACTGACTTTTGTTAATCACAAATTCTCTCTATTGCAATTTATATATTTATAAGCACATTTAAATTTCATTTTAAATCAAGCATTTAATGAAATATAGACAATACAGAGAAAATTTGTAACAAAAATTTTTTTTCAAAAACTACGAGGAATGACATTTTAATCTTTACTAATAATTATTACTTCATTATAAAGTTTAGTACAATATTACTTGTTTATACAGTTGTAATGGATATTCAGCAGTACTGACAGTATCAGGGTGTGTGTTTTCTTACAGCAAAACCACATAGGACTGTCTGCTGTATCCACTGAGGGAAACAAACTGAGTTTACCATTGTAAACCTGTAAATTTACAGCAGGGAATCAGTATTAGTGATAAACAAATTTTATACATGTAAAAAAAAACTGTTATGGGTAGAGAAACTACTATGTAAAGGAGCAAACAATGTTTCAACCTTCTTCGACCAGAGATCAAAACATTGTTCACTCCTCTACAAGTGGGTTTTCTCGTCATCACAGATAAACGAATTTGCTCATGCTATTAATCATATTGTGGGTCATAATCATAAAAAAAACAACAGCATGAAGAACATATCTAACGCTTATTCACAAACACAGCATTTCTAACCTGCCAATGTCATAATTTAATTTATAAATTTAGGGCAAAATGGTTCGTAGTTTGATGCCAAAATATTAATAAAAGTAAACCGTTAGAAGTTACACTGACATAATGGCAGGTAATATCAATCTAACAATAACTGTCATTAAGGAAATCATACGTTTGAAAAAAACAAAATGTTAATCACTGAAATGGACTTGCTCTTCAGTCTATGAATATAACACATTATGTTGCATTTTAATTGGAATTCACTTAGGCTTAAGTTTTTACATGGTTATACCTGTTACTATTATTAGTTGCACTAGGATATAAACTGTAAACAAAATAAGGTTTAAACTCTAAATGATTTTTTTTTTCATTATTTTGATCTCATCCATTTACCTTGCTCCATCTGGAACATTTCTCACAAATAAGGAAGAATTTGGCGGCCGAGAATATCGCGACATCTTTCGCCCTTGTTTGGATTCGTCATACAACACTGATACTTAGTTTTAACGTTATACACCTAACGGAACGTTTCAGAAATAGTGGAAAAAGAAGGATAATTGTTGCAAACTAGTGCAAATATTAATTTGTTTAAGTGTACCGATGCAAAGAACTGTTAAGTAAATAATTCATATTTTAAATAAAATTAAACTAAGTTATACGCTAACTTTATTTTAAATATTACTAAATTAGAAAAATACAAGAATACTTTCAATATTACTTAATGCGGTTTTAAATACTTAACGTGCGATAAAGTGAATCCACCATACTTTTAAAAAAATAATATTGTGACGTCCACGGAATTAAGCTATCCTATAGAAGCGAAGTTTAAAAGACTAGTAGTAAAACAAGGAATTGAGAAAGAGCAAGATAAAAACAAAAAAGTAAGTAGATATGCCTATGCTAATAAATTTTCAGAATGCTAAAGTCTTCCAATACTAATTTTGAGACGAGACGCACATTATACAATAATTTAATTCAATACAAACTACACCTGAACTATAGTAATGTCACAATTTTTCATTAACTTATCTGTGAGAGGAGTCTCAGGTATTTAGAAATGATGCCTCCATTTGACGTGAAGGTTTATTCTTCTTTAATTTACGCGATTTTATTTGGAATGCATTTTATAGTAAATGTACCACGTTACTGATCCCTTGAAAAGTTGGATAAAAATATGGGTGATCATTTTGTTTGTGGAATTACGTGCAAAATTACTTAAAGACTATCTGCACTAGCTGTCCCTAATTTTGAAATGAAAGCCTAGATGGAAGGCAACTTGTCAACATCTATTGTTGGGCTACTCTTTCACTAACGAACATTTATTTATTATCAATTATAATGCCCTCATGACTAAAAGGACAAGCATGCTCGATGGAAGAGATTCCAACCTGTGCTCTACATATTATAAGTCGAGTGCTCTAACCATCAGGTCATGCTAGACCCGAAGATGCTCCTTCAAATTTAATTTGTGTGTCCATTGGTTATCCACTGGTTGCTATGTTCTAAAATTGGCAATATATGTTTTGCTTCTAATGCGATTTGTATCTCAAGTTGTGGTTGGTTTCTGGAAATGCACAGAAGTGTTTCAGTCACTTTTAGCACACAATCAAAATATGTGTATCCTGAAGAATATTTGTGGTGATATTATGTTACTTCTATCAATCTAAACATAAAAAGTTATTTTATTTTTAATAAGAAGACAGAAATTTGCATTTTAAAACAGCCCGTTTGATAAATTATAACTGCAATGGTTATGTCCTTCATCTTTCATAAACACTCTGTTGTGGGCTTCAATACAGTCATACTTTCTTGATGTTTTGAACATAAAGTGTTGGAATTCCATTTTTTGTAATTAGGTTCATTGTGTTCTTCCAGTAGTAAATACAATTTTCCTTTGATTTACCGATAAAATGTGAAGTTTGTAATTCTTCTCATATTATAAACCTCTAACCATAAACCATAAAGTTAACTGACAAATTTTATTTGCATTCTATTTATCACTTAATCACCTCAGAATCAATAACAAATTGTTTGTTTCTTGTCACAATCATTGAAGTACACCAAATACTCCAGTACTATATTAAAAAACAACACTATACTTCTCATCCCCCTTAGTAACTACTTACTTTTTCATTACCTTGTTTATGAGAATTTTCCATTCCAACGATATTTGAACAATAAAAACTTTAATGTTCCTTGTTTTGCAAACATGTGGAGTTTACTAACTGGTAATTATCAAATTTTTATGCAAGGAAGATTATATGTGATATTCAGAAATATAAATCAACATTTTCTGTTGACTAATCAAATAATGGCCATGGCAACCATGACAAAGAGCTCAACCTGACTTTATTTGTGCTCTAGTTTTTGTATATAAAGCCAAGGTTTGCATCTGTATGAAGAACCTTTTATTTACTTTTAAGAACTTTAGTTTAAATTTTGTGACTTTTTATTGTGGATAACGCAAAGCTCCTTGTTTTCTACATAGAACAACTTCAAAAAGGGTAACATGTAGTTTTTTGTTCTTCTTAAATGATGGGAATATTAAAGGTAGCATAACATCAATTAATAATAGATGCCATTTAATGGTTAATTTTAAATTCAGTCTTTCAAGTTTGAGAGTTACAAAAACTTAAATTGTAGGTAAACTCTCTTTTGATTCACTGTACAGTGTCTTATCAGCTTACACGCTCTATTAAACACCTGCTCTTCTTTTATTTTTATATTGTGTTGTTACTTATATAAACAAACGTACATGTATTTGTAGTTTGATTGAAATTGGGTCTTTTTTCTTGACAATCCCAGTTTGTAAATTGGAGAAACCAATACAAAACAATTCAGTATCCTTTCAACCCTTCAGTGAGCAGGCCTAGCTGACAGCTCTACAGAAAAACTGTTCTCCTAGAAATAAAAAAGTATTGCAACAAACTTTTATTTTTCATGTTTAATCCACTTTTTGGCAGTTTGTATTTCTTTTGCCAATATATATGGGAAGCAGCTTATGCATTTTTTTCTCTTTTTAGTTTTACAGAATCTTTATGATTTATCTACACACATAATTCAAACATGTAACTTCTTAGCCATGACTTTGCTTTCTTATTTTTCTGGTGAACCAGTCTGCACATTTTACATTGGTAGCTGCAATAATCTGAGTATGGTACAATGTTGTATAATTTGGTTTGTTTTGAATTTTGCACAAAACCACAGCAGCTATCTGCACTTGCCATCCCTAATTTATAAGACCAGAGGGAAGGCAACTAGTCATCACCATCCACTGTCAACTCTTGGTCTACTCTTTTATAAAGGAATACTGGGATTCAACATCACATTATAATGCCCCCATGGCTGAAAGGGCATGTTTGGTAGAACTGGTATTCAAACCTGCATCCCTCTTCTCTCAACTGTTTTAAAAGAAACGACCAAAGACAGGGAAATATCAGGAGAGACTCTTGATGACGAGAAACCCACTTCAAGTAAAAACATATCTCAGGATGTGTGGTATGGGTATTAACACTTTTACTAATAAAGCAGAGAACAATATTTCAATCTTCTTAGGTCATCTTCATGTTAACCTGTTAACACTGTTCTCTGCTTCATTAGTTAAAGTGTTAATACCCATACCAGCTGACAGGAGAGACTGTCAAAGAATAGACACGAGTGTTACTATACAAACTACATTATATACATTAAGAGTAAAACACACATTAAGATATTACAATTCCATGAAATAAACTAAATAACTATAATTCTTTAATATAGCTGATGAAATGAAACCAAGATAATTATGAAAAGGTAAACCGCTCATCTTTCATACTTGGCTTAAGTAATTGAATAAAGTAACAGCACATACAGCTATTGTGAATAAAAGGTAAAGCTGTTATACTCAGGTATAACTTATGGTTTGTTTGCCATTAAGCAAAAAGTTATAAGATGAGCTATTTGTGCTCTTTGATTGAGCCTAATTTAATTGTAACACGATCTTTAATGCCAGATGAATGTCAGTTTTTCAAAATGTTGCTGAAAATAAATCAGAAAAAGTTAACTCAGACATGTCAATTTATTCTTTATTATCTTTTATAAAAATTTGGGAGTGTTGAATTATAAAAAAAATTAAGGAGTCTTAGCTTATATATTTTGTATAACATGTTAATTTATTATCTTTTATAAACATTTGAGTGTTGAGTTATACAAAATATCAAGAAGTCTATAAATTCTGGACACCAGAAAAAAAACAAGAGTCCATTTTTCTCTGTAGCACAGCTACAAAAAAAACATTTTAGTGTGTATGTATAATGACAATATTATAATATCTTGAAGAGTCAATCATTTTTTAAATATTTTTATTTTAAAATTTAACATATCTTTGCCCTAAAATCACCATGTACATTTATGGCATTTAATTCTTACAGTTATTGTTATTTTCTTGTAATAAATTGTTCAATTTTTCCCAGCTTTTGATGTTATTTTTCTAATTGTAGATTTATACAAACCTCAAAGTTTATCTAGGAAAAATAATGAAATTAAATTTTATGACAGCAAGTCTAATTGTTTTCACATTTAACCACTAATGTGTAACAAAACCACAACCACAATTTTAATGTGCAACATAATCCTTTGCAAGAAATGATGAGACATTTTGTGGGAGAATAGACCAAACAATGTGATTGTGCTTATTACGAAGATTTAATCTTTAGGAATTTGTAACAACTTTATTATTATGTAACATCACTAAAGCAAAACAACTTCAGAATTTAATCATATTATATAAGTTTTTTTTCCACAAATTCATAATTATGAAAGTATTATATAATGTAAGTAGTAAAAGGTATGATGGCTAAGTAGCATAACTAGTGACATAAATTCACAAAAGCAAAATGACTGAGATCAATACTTTTGGTCTTTCTAAAGATAAACTTAGTCTAGTAAAAGTTACATAGTGATAAAAAATCAGGGGTAATCATGTAATTCTCACTAAAATTTCCACCTCGAAAGTATAGCTTGTTATAATAAATAACTTACATTTCAGGTCCATAAACATGTTAATATGTGGACCAGCCATAGATTCACCAAGATAAAAAATAACATTGGATATTTAACATACTTACATTCATCCTTGAGATTTATGTTATCATTTTCATCTTATAACAATGTATCTGTAAAATATTAATATTTTAACATATTAACTGTACTTCTCAATGCATGAGCATTCAATATAATTCACTCTGTATATTCCTATCATTTTCATACTGATGTGATTTCTACTACTGGTACAACATGCAAGCCAAACAAAATGATTGAATAAAATGCTTTATTTGTTGATAATCTGAGTGCTCTGCTTTTCACATACTAAGTAATTTATAAACATATTTTTAGACAAATGCTATTTCATATAATGAAAAGCATTAATATCAGTTGATACTTTCATTACATCTTAACAATTTAATTGGATCTAAAACAGTATAAAAGTCCACTGTATACATACTAAATAAACAAGAAAATTTCAGTGTAGCTAGTCAATAATTTATCCATCTGAAGTTACAATAATACTCAGTGCCCCCTGTTTTAACTTAACAGTTACTTCAGTACATTAGATGAAAATCTCATATATTTTACTGTTACTACATTTTCCTAGGGAGCTTGGTATCATTTCTTTTAATACTTCTAACTGTTGTTGTAATGTCTGATTCGTGTATTTATTTAGTCATTGCTAAGACATCTTTTAATACTTCTAACTTGTTGTGATGTCTCATCCATGTATTTATTCAGTCACTGCTAAGACATTTTTATATAACTCTAAAACAGTTCTTATTCATATTTTAAACCAGGTGAATTCTTCCACTGCAAATAAATATAAAAAGGATTAATTACAAACACAAAAAATGTACGTGTGTATTGATAAAAATGTTATCAATATAAATATTTTTGACAAAAGAAAATATTTTGATTTTCTTATTCATGATTTACCCTCCTTACAGAGTAATGTACCATACCCATCCATTATAAACATTATAACTTTTCAGTTATTTAAATATTGTAAAATTTGTAATAAATTACAATATTTTATTAATAATGTTGACATACTGATACAAAAATTAACAGTTAATGGATTTAATAAAGAAATTTTAAAAAACATCACTAAATTATTCTGTAATAAATTCAAAGAAAGTAAAATCAGAGAAATTCTTATAAAAATTATTTTTAGTTAAAAATAAAGTCATCTAAGAACTTGGCACTACTTTACGTGGATGTACACATTAAGTTGCATATGAAAACATGACAGTCATAGTAAACTATCACTTTACTGATGTCATGTTAATTAGTGCCTCTACTATACTGGAAGCAGGAATGCTAACTTCAAGAGATAAGTTTCATCTTACTTAACCCCAAATGGTAGTACCTTATTTTCATTTTTTATTTACTTTATTTCATTTTATAAATTTATTTTTCATCTTTGGAGAGTAGTCACCTTCTCACAACTGCCTGCAGGCAGTGAAGGGTGATATAGATGTGGGAAGTTGCAGGTTTAAGCACCAACATTTTGCTGTCCTAATTTCTAATCTTCTTATGTGAACTGGGGGTTACACTGATAGATGGTGTATCTCTAGTACAATGTGGGTCCTACTACTTCAGTCACTTCCAAAACTTAGAATACATTTTATAAGCCCACAATGTAGCTTGTACCCTAGGATCCTTTTAAAAATATACAACATATTTTGTTTCATGTTGATGTGTTTTGTTTATGGCTTTAAAATTTGTGGTTATAATAAATATATATATATTTATTTATTTTAAAATAATACATTTTACCTGGTTAAAAAGTTAATAAAGTAGCTTAGTATTTTGATAGTGTGGACATCTTGGATTAAAAGTTAGGGAATTAGGATTGTTCTTTCATTTTGAGCTAAATGAATAAATAATAATTACAAAATTTATTTCTTAACAAAGAAAAATACTAATTATAATACCCCACATACATACATACACATACAAACAAAATGTTTAAACTCAATTTTGTTAATGAAAGCTACAATCTATATAAATTACTTTGAAAAAGCATAGTTAAACTGATTGCCAAACTTGTCAAGAAACTTCTTCTTGTCAACAGCATCCATTGCTTCAGCTACTCTCTTAAGTGATGATCTATAAGAAAAAAAGTTGCTTGAACAACATAACGGATAAATTACAATTCATGAATACTTTTATTGATCACTTTTCTTGAAATTTAAGTTAAATCTTTGAGACTTGGGTGCACAAATTTAACACACTTGTTGTATGGTTTGTTAAGATGCATTACAAAAACCAAAAAATAGTCTGAAACTTTGAATTAATTTCTACATATAATGTAACTTCTACAGATAACCTATTTTTAATTTTATATGCAATATTTCTTCGATTTTTGAACTTTTAAATTTTAAAAAGATTTAATTTTGATGAACTTACTGTATATTTTAATTACTGAATATTGTATCTTTCTACATTTTTTTCAAACATGGCTTCATATAAAGATTATATTTTATGATGCTGTACATCATTTCTTTCTTTAAATTCAAAAAACACAGCACACAGGTGTGCAATAAAAACAACTTTTTACCATGAACAAATTATAAACAACTTGTTATTTGTTTATCAGAAGGTTGCATTTAATAATGTAATAAGTTTCAAATTAATCCATATACTTGCTTTTAAAGTTCTTTTTGGAGTTTTCCTTTGTCTATTCAAGGAGTTACTTAAGCTGATACAACAATGAAAACAAGTTCTAACACAGAAGCCTTGTTGTCAAAATAAACTTTGATACAATTGAGTGCGAAACTTCGTTATTACACAATAAAAAATTATTTTCCTATCATATTTCAATATCACAGTTCAAATCCAAGCTTTAAAAAATGAGGATTGTTATTAAGGCATAGTTCTTCACAGGCACCGTTTTTCAATCAATTTATCCCAAAGCTAAGCCTTAATTACTTTGTTCTGAACTCTATGCAAATTGCTTAATAAAAAGAAATTTTGCTTTTGTAGTTAAACTGAAGTTAATAAAGAGCTTTTGTAACATGTTTTGATTAGTAGCTTATAACTTCTTAAAGCTGAGATAGAGGTAATTACATCACACCATGAGAACCAAGTTTCAGAAACTTCAACTGACAAAAAATTTTAAAAATATATTTGTAATTAAGTTAGAAAATGAAGTTAGCTCTACTTTATTAAAAATATTGAGTATTCTCTATGAGTATGGTTAATCTCAGAAAAAGTCCAGAAAATTATTGAACACTTGTGAATTTGTGGGGAACAAGTTCAAAATAAGATAAAATCCAAATCTGCAATTTAAAAAATTATATAAATTAAAGTGAATAAAACATTTATATTGAATAATTTTCTACTCTAAAGATATTTTGTTTTCTCTTAATGTAATACATAAAGCACTACAAGTTTATTTAGTATAACTTTTTGTAACTCAGTGGTGTAGTTTTGCTTTCACTGTGGGCTGCACTCAGTCAAGCATCAAAGAGTTAAGAGATGACATTTTAATGTACTTACAAAAATTTCATGATTTTACTGTGTGTGTGAGAGGAAATAAGAGACTGCTACATAACAGCTAAACTAGAAATGTACCATAAAACCAAAAAATCCTCTACATCAGAAAGAAAAAAATCTGGCCCTAATCAGACAAATAAGAAACAGGTAACAAAATATATATATTTTTTAATTCCACTGATCTTCATCCAACCTCTCATAATAAAAGATACACTTGGACAAAAACTTCTTAATTGAACTTCACTATAATGACAGACAACAGCAAGCCTAAGAAAAACCACAATATCATCTCACACACACTCAAGTTTTTTATGCAGGTTGTGAAAAAGCAGAAAACTATCAAAGTCACAAAAATAATTCATGAGTACAACACACTTCATACAGTCAGTCATGACAAGCTACAGGAGGATATCTTAAATGAAAGTCAAAGTAGCAAATTAAAAATGAAATGCAGAAGAATAAAATGGTATTTTAAAAACAAAATTTTCAGTGGTATTGATATTCCTATTAAAGCTTAAGTGCTAAAGTTTTCTCCAATAACCGTAAATATGTATAAACAAACAAATAAATATTTTACAAATTATATTTGAGTTTTACATGATACAAATTAAAATGTGTCAAAAATAACTAAATTACAGTTGATTTTGCTTCAAAGTAACAGGTGTTTTTAATAGTTTAATATTATTTCAAATAATATACAAGAGTATCTGTTTATTAAAAGGTAAACCTCAGTTGTTCTGAACAAAATAAAGAACAGGCTTAGAAGATGCTCTTAAAAATATTCGTAATTATATTTTATTCAAAATTAATAACAGAAATTTGGCAAAAGTAATTTTTTGTCTTAATAGAAAATTAGAAAATAAAAATAGTAGCAGTTATTTTCTGAAACAAGATTAAGCTGAATTACTCTCTAAATAAAACTTTCCTCGAGTCTTGTAGCTACCATACAATTGTCATTTTTAGTAATCAATTTTCTTCTCAGACATCAAATCTATAAGATCAGATTTTAGTAATCAATGATTTTAGCTTTTTAAAATTTCTACTCTAAAACCCAAGTTATTTACCATTTTGTAGTTATCACATATTTCATTTTTAATATTAAGTTTTTAAGATGCTCAGTGTACTAAAACAAAAACCTATCATAAAATTAGTACAATGCTCTATAGAAGTACTATTTTTATTCCCCCAGCTTCTGCAGTTTGATAAGTTACTGAATAAACCCTTTATAAAAGACTTTTTTCTTAAAAAGCAATGCCAATAAAAATAAAACAACTTAGTACTTAGTAAAAAAAGTACTAATATACAAATTTATTTTTATAAGAGGTAACATATATGTTATACTCAAACTGGTAATTTTAACTTCCTCTGCTCACTTTTTGAAAACTTTTTTAGCAAGTCGTTTTCTTGTTGTATTCTGATAGGTTTCGATGTTTATTAAGCCAGGATATTTCTTTTTAGATTTTTTCCCTTTTCCTTTTCCCTTTTGACTTTTACCCCGACAATGTGGCAATTCAAGGTTGATCCCAGTTGCAGCTTCAATATCTCTCAAAAGATCTGGATCTTGCCAGTCAGATTGTTTCCCTAAAGCCAATCAGAGGTAATATTTTCTTATATACTAAGATGTATATACAAGCCATATCAGTATTTAAAAAATCGTTTTTTAATAAACAGCTTAAATGAATTCAAAGTTTAAAAACTAAAAATGACCAAGAGATATGTAGTTCCATGAAAACTGAAAATAACACCATAACTATTTGGACACAAAACAAATAATAATTAGAAAAGTACAAAGCTGCTGCAGACAAAACAATTAGTACAAAATTTATTATCAAATCATTCCCATAATATAACATATTTTGACTACTTATTTTTACTTAAAATTGAAATTTGATGAAAAACAGTTGAATATTAAAAAATCAGAACCAGGAGTACCTTTCAAGTGTTATAATACAAAAACCTGTTACCTATGAAATAAAACTATGGGTATTTCTTTCCAAAAAGTTTACAATTTTTAGGTTAGTCAGGAAACTTACTTTTTCTACCATATATAGTAACTTAAAATATATACGTATCATTGTTGGACTAAAGATTCTTCTGCAGTAGGTGTCTGTAACTTGTTGGTAATAAATATAAAAATATATGCTTCCATTGTTTTCAAAATATGTACATCCACAAGAAGTTAAAAGTATGTACAACAAATTATTTACACTATAGATTATCATAAGTATATCATAAACACTATATAGTTTTCTTCTTTACAAAAATAAACTACTTAAGCCTATTCAGCTGTTTTAGTATTTCAGCAGACAAAATGAACTGTTTGTTTTTATTACTGTTGCCAAACTATCAAAACATAGTTCGCTTATGGTTTATTACCACAATCTATCTTATACTTATAAAATTCAGTGTTTCTTTTTTAAATTTAAACTAACTTCCACAAAATGTCTACTTTTTGTCAAAATTCACACAGGCAGGTTTAGTTACTTTGAACTCTTTTATGAGATAAACTATTCTTCTTATCTCTTTCCACACTATTAGTCTTGCTTGAATATATATAAACTTATATTAATCATCAGGCCTTCCTTCTGTCTGAATATCTCTTTTATGTGAACAGTTTGTTTCTCATCTGCTCTGTCTTTTTCTGTCTGCTGTTTTCTACTCATCTCATACTATTTATATGTTTATTTCTAAATAATCTTCTCACTATATATTCTCAACATCAATAAATTTCATACAATGTTCCCTAATCCCGACATCAATGAGCAATGAGTTAGTTATGAATGCAGTGCATGACACTTACCGAATTATGTTAATAAGTTCATCATAACATTAACTTTAAAAATCATTGCTCCTAAGTCTTATGTTATGAACAAAACTAAACATTCATTCACAAAATAAATCAATTAACAATATATACACTAAGCAGTGTTTTATATCCTGACAAAGTTTCTTCTGTTAGTGAAAATTTCTAATAAGTAATAAGTACCAAAAGAAAGGCTGGTTGAGAAAATTTTAATAATTTTATTACATACTGCTTGCTTTCAAACTAGTAACCAACAAAAAAATGGTGATAACATCTGATAGGTACAGGAAATAGTTCAACTGATGAAAGTTACTTCATTGATAAGGTATAAAATTTGTTTAATTTTACATGTGGTATTAGAAGTATATGACATATGCAAAGTAGAAAAAGTAAACTTGTAGTTTATTTAGCACTAAAAAATAAAGTTATGTACACAATAAATTGCATTTTCAACACAGTAATTTTACATCTTAATTAACATTGAATAATACAGTCACACAATTATAAATTACAAACATAATGTAAAAAAATTAGTAAGTCACACAAAATAAAAGTAGCCAAAGAGTTGATGGTGGACTGATGCTGTGAACTATTTGTCTTCCCTCTAATCAATAGTTTAAAATTATTAATAGATAGCCTTAGCAGTTCAGCCGTAACTTAACAACAAATATAACGTCCCACAGCTGATAAGTCTCTTACATATGGCACATTTGGTGTCAAAATAAACTAAACCCAAGATGTCTGAATCACTAAGTAACCAGGCCATATGAGTTCAAAGTTGAATTAACTTGAATTGATAAAAAAGTTATGATAATAAAGAGAAATTATTATGGAAATTTTCTGATAACTTGAATATTTGAAATAATTGAAAATTGCAATACAGTGTTCCCTCGCCACTTCGCGGGCTTGGCCAACCCCCACACACACATATATATAAAATAATAAACATTAAATCTAAAATATAGCATTAAATACCATTAAAATATTAAAAATAAATATAATTAATAGTGTAAAGAAGAAAAACAGGTATATTTTGAGATATAAACATATATTTGAGTTTATAACAGCGTAAAAATGGAAACAGAACCAACTGGTAAGGCTATAGATGTACGCATTGTGCATCTGCGAAGGCTACGCGAGATCAGCTTCATGGCGTAGCAATGTGCAAAACGGGCTATGATTGGTGCAGAAATGAAAGACGGCCAATGACAGCTACCCATTTTGATTGTCTTTCACCATCGCTACATTCTTCAAAATGTTCATAAGGCATTGCAAGAGATGAAGCCCTGCACCATTAATGCAAGCTGGAAGAAGTTGTGGTCTGAAGTTGTACACGATGACAAGGGATTCACGCCTGAAGAAATCCAACACTCGGCTGTTCAAAAAGCTGTGCAATTAGCTTCGTTAATCAAAGGTGAAGGATTTGCCAATATGACGAAGGAAGACGTAGATGAACTGATTGACTTAGAATCCGAACCACTCGCCGACCAAGACTTAGAAGCACTGACAAAGTCTGCTGCCGAGGAAGATGACGAAGAGGAAACACCGAAAGAAGCCGAGGAAACAATCGAGCAAAGTGGATGGTCGTTAGAGTGGTTAGGTAAACTAATGAAACTAATTAACGAAGTGAAGGAGTGCTCACGGGTATGGGACAACGATATGGTTTGATCAGTACAATTTTGCAATAAAATAGAAGAACTGATGACTCCTTATCAAATGATTTTCGATATGCTAAAGAGGCAGAGAAAACAACTGCCAATAACAATGTTTTTCCAGCCAAGCAAGAAAGAAAGGGTACCGGTGGCAAGTACTGTTCCTGTAGTTGTAACGACTGATGAAGAAATTGCCGATTCACCTTCCACATAAGAGGAAGTGGTGTCCCCCGAAAAGACACCACCTGCTGAAGATATGTAATTTTTAATTTTAAGGCTTAATATCTTAATAATTGTTCTTATTATTTCAGCAATAATGAGCAGTATTGTAATGGGAGGGTTAAATAGCTGTACAGGGAGGGTTTTAAAAGTTTAAATGCATATAAATATATACGTAAAAATCAGCGATCCCACTTCGCAGGGGGTTTTGGAACGCATCTACCGCGATACACGAGGGAACACTGTAATCAAAAAACCTAATTTTAGTTAGATGATTATTTCCAAGAGTCATGAATATAAAAAATATAAAATCAAAGTATTAATAAATTATACTATGTATCTGTATAAAAAGAATTATAGTCATATTACTTTGAGATACTAAATGATGGTACCAGTGAAAATATTGAAAATAATTACATTTTGCACTCTGTAAAGATACGGTCTGTACTTTGAAAACATTTCCTGATAGCCATTATGTAACTGTCTGTCATGCTTTTATTGGAAACCTTGTCATAAAGTAACATCCAAGTCAAGGTAAAATGAAGAACAGACCTACTTTTTCATGACTGATGCCTAAACTAATTACTTAACTAATCTACTGGGATCAACATAATGAGGATACATTACATACAGAAACAATGAAAGTGAATATTAGATAAATATTTTATACAAGATGTATTTACTCACATTTTTAATACAACCACTACTGTGAGATCAAACTCAGTATAATACACTTATGGATGTACTCTTACTTGCTGATATGACTTGATTATTGTTCAACCCACCTGAAGAAGTAGAAGGCTGACTTTCTTGATGGGGAGAATAGTTGCTCTCTGAATTCACAGCATTCCCTTTTTCATCTCGGGGAATGATGGGGCCATGAAAAGGGCACTAAGTATATGCAAGCTTGTTAACAGTGTAAAGCCAGTGAAATTCAAATATATACATTTTAATACTGTAAAATAATTTATTTAGGCTATATATAATTTGTAAAATCAATATTTTGTTTACTAGCATTGTAACAACAAAGAATATATCACAGGTAAAGCCTATTGATATATGTTTAAAACAATAGGCATACTACAGTACATGCAATTAATACAATGCATTTTAGATAACTAACTTAGAAATTTAGGAATAACAAATTAATGGTTCACATAATACTATTTGTTTTATTTTAAATTCTGAAAGGTCAAAACCTTTTCAGAAAGTATTTGGTAGGTTAGTATAACTGACACTTTAGTTGTTGTTATGGTAATCTATGATATGGTAATCAGAAGTAAATTTCTTTTTACAATATTAAACTTTTTTTTATCGTGTTTTATATGAACAGAAAAAAAGCCCTATTTCTACCAAAATGCATTACCTGCAGGGAACACATTTTTACCTTATTATTAAACATGCATCATGACATTTCTAAATGTGCAACACAATTACAACAATTTTTGACCATACAACATTATCTACCTGAAGTAAATTCAACATTCTTAAAAAATTACAATGTTGACAAAATTTTAAAAGCAAGATTTTTTAAAACTATATCATATATTACACATACAAATGTGGTATAATTATTAAGTAATTAACATTAATGGCATTACAAAAAATTGCTGACAATAATTTAGATTTATAGTTCCTTGAAAATATATTTTCTTTAAATACACACAAAAAAGTAGGTATAAAAGATTTGTTCATGATAGTTAAAAACTGGCACAGATTTATAAGCTACCCAGGACCTCACCATTTACCTTTGTCAAGCTGGGTAACAATGTTTTTCTTTACATATATAATAACTATACCTTCTTTTAAATACCCAACAAGTTAATTTATTTATGTGAATTGTTTGAATACAATAAACTTAAATAATAGTCAATAAAAATGGAGCTGAGTTATGGAATACTTTCCCATCAACTTCCATATTCACTAAACTTAAGCTTACCTGATGTCTTAAAATATAACAAAAGATCAACAACTTTTAAACAGATATAATTTAACATGAAAATACTTTCAGAAATGACGAGAACGACTAAATAAATTACAAAATAACACCTCTGAAAACAGTCTTATGAACTCATTAATTCCTATGTTCATTCTCGCAGGAACTTAATCTAATCATTTTTCCATAAAGCCACATCACTACAGATAACTATTTATTGAACATCAACATATCACTTTCAACACTGGCATTTCTTCCAGTGCATGTTGTAAGGTTTTAGTGAATTACATTTAAAAATCAATTAAACTAATTTCTTATCATGGTATATAATTAAATTGAGCATAAAAATGTAGGTAATAATCCACATTTTAATACAAGTTTTAAGTTCTTAATTCTAAAAGGCATTATTAAAAAAATTAATTTCCTTTAGAATGAGAATTGTGACATTTACTAAGTAACTATCTTCTTTAATTTTTTACCATCCCTGTGAGAAGTACAAAATTTAACATAAATTACTCATTATTATTCATCATTACTCAACTAAAGCACAATTTTTATAGCCTTCAATACTATTAGTTATAGTTATAAATTAGAAAATCAGACCCCTCTTGTCACATCTTCTCTTCCAGAAATTGTTAATAACTTTCTCTCTTATGACTAATAACATATTATTCATAGCTAACAAAAAGCCAAGGTTTTAATCGAATAAACGATATATTTTTTAGATTGTTTTCAGTAAAGAGAATTGTTTATATTTTTTCCAGTTCAAATATTATTCCAATAAAGATCACATCAGTGAGCTTAGAATAATTTTTAATGTTGTTTATCTATAGTTAGAGAACCAGAAAATTTTGATAGTCATGAGACATTATCTGCTTGCTTTTGGCATGTTATTATTCTTTGTTTGCTTTGGTACATCATTTAATTAAATAAAATATTACTTAATGCAGAAGCATTATTAGTTGGGTTACATTTCATTGATAATCAACAAGAAAAACAAGGTGGCATAGATAAGTACTTTATTTTCCATGTGTATTCTTTATTTATTATTATAAAATTAATTAAAATTTAAAAATTAGAAACTACTTAAAAATTAGTTAGTTTTGTTTTTTTAATTTCATGCAAAGCTACATGAAGGCTATCTGCACTAGCCATCCTTAATTTAGCAATGTGAGACTAGAAGGAAGGCAGCTGGTCGTCACCACCCACTGCCACGTTTTGGGCTACTCTGTTACCAATGAACAGTAAGTTTGACCATCACATTATAACACCTGCATGGCTAAAAGGGTAAGTCTTAGATTACAAGTCAAGCACCTTAACCACCTGGCCATGCCGAGCCTTTTTGGCTAGACAAGGTTAGATTAGACAAAATAAATAATTAATAATAAACACTTTTCATGAGGCATGCTCATGTTATGCAATTCAACAGGTTAATATGAGCTATATATTCAACTTATGATTTATAACTTATGTGGTGAGAATACTAGTTCAATATATTTTTTTAAGCAATACATTTTATGTATAAATAGATCTAGTTTTATGGGTTTTTTTACTATATGAAATCATTCTATAAAAACAAATGGGTAATTTAGATTTATTTCGTTTTTTATGTAATTACAAAGTTGGTCAGGTCTTGTACAGAGTAGGGAAAAGAGAAGTTTGAAATTTATATAGAAGATTTTAAGAGAATATATTTATGAAATGCGAGCTTTTTCAGATGAAGAAAAGTATTTTTATCTTGATGTGAAAATTACTTTGCATTTGAATAAACAAATATCTGGGCACTATATATTTATGGAGGAATTTTTAATTAACTTATAAAAATAAAAAAAAACTCTTAATGATCACTGAAAGCTTTAAAATTTTGTGAAGATACACAAAATAGAATAAAAGTTATAGTACAGAAACTATTAGTCTATTTAGGTTGATTTTACTGAACCTATAGCAAGAGAATAAACAGTTTATAATCTGACCAAAATGCCACTTAAATTTTCCTTGCAGCTATCTTCAAAGATGTGTTTCATTATTAATAATTCAGATCACATAGTATAATATCACAAGAAAATTAAATAAGAAATATAAAATCAATAATTATATTTTCAAGGATAGTTTCTTAGCAAATACAAGTCTATGCATTGTACTGGGCAGAAATAAATCAATATTTGTATTGTTTTATACAGGCAAGATACCATAAATCTACAAGAAATGAGAACTTGAAAAAGAATTTCCATTTTCTTTGCAAAGTGCTAAATAATTATTTAAAAATAACAATTCTATGTTATTTCTGAATTACAAATTGTTGAAATCTGACTAGATGTTCTAGTCTCAAAAAGGTTAAAGGAGAGAGATCCTCATTTTCTGTTTCTGTAATCTATAGGACAATCATAAAAGAAAATAACCACAAAGAAACCTAAGCATACTTTAAACCTGTCTTGTCGTGGGCACAGTTTCCCATTTGTAAGAGGTGCATTACACTTCCAGTTAACAGGAACAAATTCTCCACTGAAGTCAATAACTCTTCTTCTTAAAGAAGCTATTCCTTCCTGAAATATTCAGTTAAATTATACTTCTAATAATGTTACAATTTGAATATGCCTGAGGCACAAAATCATGAATAAAGTGAGAGCGATCACTAAGTCTAATAAAATACTACTTCTAACATTAGTCCAAAAAGCATATAATCAAACAATTTACATAAATTACAAATTTATGTACACAGTTATCAATTAAAGTTTTTCTTGGGTTTAAAAAATTATCATTTTAAGATTAGACTTCTAACATTAGTCCAAAAAGCATATAATCAAACAATTTACATAAATTACAAATTTATGTACACAGTTATCAATTAAAGTTTTTCTTGGGTTTAAAAAATTATCATTTTAAGATTAGACTTCTAACATTAGTCCAAAAAGCATATAATCAAACAATTTACATAAATTACAAATTTATGTACACAGTTATCAATTAAAGTTTTTCTTGGGTTTAAAAAATTATCATTTTAAGATTAGTTAAACCTCAGCAGATTACAAGGTTTAAAAATTATCATACTAATTTTTTTATATCAAACTTGATTTGTTATTAAGCACAAAGCTATCTGTGTTGTGTTCACTACAAGTATTGAAACCTGTTTTTAGCATTATAAAACCTAAGATGTACCATTTAATCACCAAAAGAACTAAATATACACTTTTGAAACAGTAAAAAAACTGTGTCACATTAACTTTGTTTAACTGTCTAGTGCAATGAGAAAAATCAAACTCACATTCTACCTTAATAATATAAAAAAATATTAAAAGTGATAAATTTATAACTTAGAATACAGAAAGACCATGAACTGTTGAATTAAAAATCCTATGAAGCTGAAAAAACTTTATGCAAAAACCACCATTTACTATTTGAAATTATTCTATAAAAATAAGTGGGTAATTTAGATTTATTTCGTTTTTTATGTGGTTACAAAGTTGGTCAGGTCTTGTACAGAGTAGGGAATAGAGAAGTTTGAAATGTATATAGAAGATTTTAAGAGAATATATTTATGAAATGTGAGATTTTTTCAGATGAAGAAAAGTATTTTTAATTTTAATGTGAAAATTACTTTGCATTTGAATAAACAAACATCTGGGCACTATATATTTATGGAGGAATTTTTAATTAAATTATAATAATGATCACTGAAAGCTTTTAAAAGTTTATGAAGATACACAAAATAGAATAAAAGTTATAGTACAGAAACAATTAAAGTCTATTTGAATTGATTTTACTGAACCTATAGCAAGAGAATAAACAGTTTATAATCTGACCACAATTCTACTTAAACTTTCCTTGCAGCTGATAAATTAATAATTTAGAATACAGAAAGACCATGAACTGTTGCATTAAAAAATCCTATGAAGCTGAAAAAAAATTCAAACAAAAACCACCATGAAACTTCCTCATGAGATGTTTTTTTCTGGAATTTATGTACATAAACCTTTACTGTATACATGCAACTAAAATAGCATGAAACTTACCTGAGCTTGGAACACTGTTGTTTCATTTTCAATTGGTTGCCAAAACTTGTGAAGAGAATCAAACCTGTAATTGTAATACATACCAGCAACAGAATCATTCAATCAAAAATGTTAATACATATTTCACTTTATTTATACTGTAACATCATTGTTTTAGCACAAGTTTTTCATCATATAATTTTGTTGTTTCCAGCAATCCTACTTTCAAATAAATAAATGTTTATTTTTAATAAAATGACACTGCAGGAAATTTAAAATATTTAGTCATGTGATACATATACCAATATGATGGTTGGAACGTGTGAAATATTTTACACTTAATAATATAGGAAATTAAAACTTAAAGTATTTAACCTCACTATGAAGTGTATTTAAGAAGCTTTATGTCATATAAAATGAGTATACACACTTAACAACTGCTGGAACTTCTAGTTTTTCTTCCTCCCAGTGGTACAAGTCAATATCATAAGGTCGGTGAGGTGCTTTTGCCAACAACTTAGCTTTTACAGGATCATGCATGTTTTTGGAAAGAAGTAATAAATCTTTACTTGTTGAAGGACTATTTTCTTCTTTTATATTTTGTACTGAACTAAAAAAATGTATAAAAACACAATAAAAACAGAAATTTAATTCATTCTGGCTATTTCACAAATTATTTTACAAAATTTTCCTATGCTTAAAAGTTTCTCAAAAATCCCTGATGCTTTAACAGTTATTACCTTAATGTTTATAACATTTCTAATATCATAAGAACAGAACAATTCTATTGATGACATCATATTTTTTGTATGTATATATATATATAAACAACAACACTCACTAGCTTATTCTCACCTTTGATTATTATTGAACATTTTTGTATAAAGTGCTTTGATATTTGTTATCCATGAAGTTGGATCCTTATCTTCATCTACATTTTTGTCTTTTATATTCCATAATCTAGAAGTATTTGGATGAGTATTCTTGGAAGATTTAGGTAACTGTGGAGATAAACCTGTCAGCATGAACAGTCAATAAAAATTTAATCAATTTATTGAAAAATACACATATTTTCCTTGCATAATTTTGTTATTAAAATAATAAGTTATATTATTATTGAAATATGACAGTATGTATAATAAAACTAATTTAAACAGATATAACTTACAGCATGGGAAACAAGCCACAAAGACAGTACTATAAGCTTCTAAGTGTTTTGATTTGATGCACATTGTATAGTTTAATTGCATTATGAAAAACTCTTGAAGTTATTTTCCACTTCAGATAAATGTTTATAGATTATCTAGCCAATGCTAAGTAGAATATTTTGAAATGAGGTGTTTGTGTTAATTCAAAGTCTTGGAAATTTTCAAATTTTTTTTTTGTGAAATGTTACAGTACCTCACAAAAGCATTCCTTCCTTGAAAAGTTTCCACATTTTGTTGCTATCTGAGAATCCAATCATGAAAGTTTAAAATGTGCTTTTATATTTAGAATATACACAATCTACTCCAAACTGAGAAAGGTAAAAAAAAATGATGATATTGTTGAAGTTTAAAATGTGCTTTTATATTTAGAATATACACAATCTACTCCAAACTGAGAAAGGTAAAAAAAAATGATGATATTGTTTAAGTTTAAAATGTGCTTTTATATTCAGAATATACACAATCTACTCCAAACTGAGAAAGGTAAAAAAAAATGATGATATTGTTTAAGTTTAAAATGTGCTTTTATATTCAGAATATACACAATCTACTCCAAACTGAGAAAGGTAAAAAAAAATGATGATATTGTTTAAGTTACTTTTTTAACGAAAATTGGAATATTCTCAGTTGCATAAGTATTAAACCCCCTTTTATCGTTAGAGATTTGAATAAAAACAGAGTTCATTAAGAGACAATGTTTATATTTTATTTCATCAAAATGTGGCATTATTGGTATGGATGAATATTTTTGTATGCACTGTATGCAAATTTTTGTTGCAGACTTCAGGTACTGAATTTTACGTCTTCTATATTTTTTGATAAATGTATTTATTAAATGAAATTATAAATTTTATTTTTGACTTGAAAAATACCAGATGAAGTTTTTCTGTGATTCCAATCACTGGTGTATAATAAAAACAACATTTTACTACAAAATTATAAGCTGAAAGCATTTATAATTGTTAATCATAAGGTTTTATTTAATTTATGAAATAATTTAAAACCTAGTTTATATTTGTATTCATTTATATATTTTTTTTTAATATTTCATTTCAGTGATTTGCTTTTTGAAAATGCAAATAAACAGTCATGTGACAACCACAATATAATGTTATCATGGAAGAGGCTTACATCTGAACTACATTTTGATTTTTTATACTGTTTTTGTAGGTGGGGTGATGATCACACACACAAGCATACACAAAAAACATTAACTGATCAGCCATTTTCTATACAAAAAATATTCACACACTAAATCTGTAAAAATAAAATAGAAACCCTATAACATAAGCATTTTCAAAAGGTAGACCTTTATAGGATCTTTATTTCATTTATGAATACTTCTTGGTCATACGTGTTTTTAGAACATTGTTCACAATACAAAACAAAGATATGTTCAAATTTGGGCTTTCGATTTTTCAAGATGTGGAGATTGAAAAACAAATGAATTTGTATGAAATTGGGGCACAAGAACTAACTGTCCAGAAAGAACCTTGCAACAAACCATGGTAAGCAAAGTTTGTTGCTTTGTAACAGGTGAAATACAGAAACACAAAGGTAAGTAATAAAAATTGTCCACATGCCCCAGGCAAAAGTATGGAACTTAATCAAGGAGAATCATTTAAAAATAGTAACACAAGTCACATGTACATAAATTGTTCTCATAACATATCCATTCAATTACGTGCCTCAAATAGCTGAAGAATTATAAAGATGTTCTTGTTATCTCATAAGATGAAACACAGATGAAGTGGTCAAATGCACCATCTGTGACTTTCTATATGTTCAGTCTGTTGAAGTTGAAACTGGCTCTGGAAAACTATTTTCCTCTTACACTAAATTGTTTATGGAAACTATCTAGAAGGAAGTCTTTTGACATTACAGCCACATGACAGAGCTTTTCAAAATGGAAACTACACTGCAGGGTTACTGTTAAATTGCACAATTGTTGAACAGAGCATTACTGGATACAGTAAAATTGACTGTAACAATGTGATAAGGCTCAAAAAATGATGGAATATAATGTCTGATTTAATCAGTAAAATAAAACTTGATACAGTTAAGTGTAAAATGATATAACTAAGTTTAACACTTATGAATCTGATCTTGCTTGTAGAAATAATTTTTGTATTATATTTCAATACAATAATTAGGTACATCATGATAATGCAAGCTTAAAAAATAAAGAGTATAATTGTGATGAAAGATGTTTAGAGACATCTTTTCTTATAACACCATATTACAAGCTAACGTTTTCTAATTCAGAGTTGCAATGTTGCTCTATGGAAATGTATTCAATTTGTACCAAGTTTATACACAATTTGTACACAAAACTAAAATATCAAGGGTATGAGACCACCTTGAGCTCCAAAAACTACATGTGTTCAGCAAGACATTTGAAAAAAAGTAATTCACAACAACAAAGTCTTTGTGCATTCAAAATATTTGAAAGTTCCATAATTGCATGAAGATATAGAAACCAGTTCTGAAATGTAAATTGCAAAAACTATACATAATAAATCAGGCTGATAAAGGAAGTTCAATGTGGAAGTTTGTTCTATTTCATTTTAATAGAAACAATGACTTTACTAGCCAGCAAATTTCAGGTAAACTTTTTATAAAAGCTTTCTGTCAATTCCCCCTTCCCAAATCATCTACATTAACTGTAGAGTTTTGATAAAATAACTTTATATTGTACTAAGTGAAAACGATAATCATCAGCCCAATTTATATTAAACTATTAAATACTGTTCTAAAATATGTTCATGTTATTTTGCATATGTCATTAAAATCACTGATTGTATAAACTACTCCAAGTTGTTTACTGCTTGTTGTGGCAAATCTACTAAGGCTTTCTGTTGCTGTCCCTAATTTTGTACTACTACCAAGAGGAAAGCAAGCCAGTAAAAAGCATCTATCACTCACACTAAGAGATCGATTGTGACTCTTATATTACACACAAGATTAAAGGGCATGGAATGTTCCGACTATCCACAGGATTAATCCATACCCAATAGTTACTGTTAAGTACTATAGAAATGTCTTCTAAAGTATGGTATGCTTTAACCCTTTCAGTTTGACTAAACTCTTTAAACTCCTTTCTCTGCAAATCACAATGTTTTATTCAGTTGAATTCAAAATTGAATATTTTATTCTCAATGTATTCTAATGAAATTATCATTGTCATGTACATTATAATTTAAAGTTTTACCTAAGTTTGAATTCCTTTATACAAAAACAAATCTGTAAATAAAAAGTTATCATTTTAAACTGCAGTTTTCCAACTGTAATTTTAAAACTGACATGAAGTATTCATTACTAAATACATCAAACAGCTGGATCACTGCTTGCTGATTTTGTCCTTGCTAGCACTTACTGTCTTTCACCTAGATACATATTGGTAAGACAGACAATTAAATTGTATTTATATTTAAGTTTTAAAATTAATGTTTGAAAGGTTTAATCATTTTTTAATATAACAAGAGCTTTGCTACAGTTTGCAAGGATTAAGTAACTCTACAAATGCAAAAACATTTTGCCAAGGATACTGTAATTTGACTCAAAGCACTAGCTGGCATGTGTTGAAAAAAATAATAAATCATAAAGAACAGTAAAAGAAAATAAAAAATAAAAGTGAAATGATAAATTCCTGAAATTATGAATATAACTGAAAGAAGATATTTCAAGACTATTTGACAAAAAGTTTAATGGTGTGTATACATATTTCTATTTCTTCAGTTGAAACATTTGAATGCACTGTACATTGAAAATAATAGCTACAGTTAGCAAAACAACAGAGAAAATGAAAATATAAACATTTGCTTTAAAAAAAAAATTCACACATTCTAGAGGTTATGTAAATAAAATTTGAAAACTATACAAAAAAGTAATTTTTATACTAAACATAAAAACATCTTGCAATTGAACTACTAAAAATATAAGTGCAAATAACTATAATAAATAACACTTTTTAGTAGGAATAGAATAAAAAAAAAATTAAACACTTCATTTTTCTGAAACTACGTCTTTAGGAAAGTTTCTGTCAAGTTTTAAACAATTCCATCACAAGATTTATTTTTGGAACAAAATTTGGAAAAGTTATTTAAAGTGAAAGGGTTAATATAGCTTAATTTTACTTAAATTAATTAACTTGTTTATGTTAAAATATCTCAATACATATTTAATACAACTCTTTCAGTAAAAAAATACATGTTGAAGGTATCTATCATTACACAAACATAACAATTACCATATTCACTCCTCATATGAGGAGGAATAACAGGTTCATATCCTTCTTTTTCTTCAACCTCTTCAAAATCTTCATCTTCATCGCTATCACCTTTACTTTCTAAAATGTAAATATAACTTTCTTCTGTAAAAAAATTATTTGATTAATATAAAACACTGAAAAATATATAATGTTAAATAATGTTCTAATGCAATAGTAAAAGATGACAGAACACTGCCAAAAATACCAATGCACTCCCCACCCCAAAAAAATATCAATTACATTGAATCAAAAAGTTATTTACCACAATGAAGAACAAACACAATGACCATATGTTCTTAGTGTAAAAAACATAAGATGATGGAACATTATATCAGTAGTTGTATTAATACTAAAATTAGTGAAAAAGGAAATTTTATCATAAGTATTCAGTTTCAGCAGGTGTTGTGGATGTCACAGACAATATACACTGCAAAGATTGCCTATATATAGATTTTATCAGTTGAACAAACTATTGTATTACTTAAAAGTTCATAAAGAGTAAACTTAATGTATATTGATTGTTAACATCTTTATAAAGTTAAGACTGAATGTCAGAATTAGCAATTAGTGTTTAAAAGCTTTTAGGCAAATAAAATGTACCTTTTTCAGGTTTTTTTTCAATCTTTAACTCATCATATTTTTCAATTGAAGCTTGTAATAATAGTTTTAGATCAATGGCTTTCTTTAGTGAATCTGTACAGTTGCTACCTTTTGTGAAAATCTGAAAGGGGAAACAGAAACTCATATTGCTTAAGATTTTCCAAATAATAATAAAAATTTAAATTGGAAAGATTAATTGAAAACTTTTACCTCATCCCAAAAGTTCTGATAGATATTTGTCAAAATGTTTTTAGAATCAGCAAGAATCACTTTTTTGTTCAAAGGACTCCTACAAAGTTTTAAAAATTACTTAAAAATAAAATTGAATTTGGAGAAGAAGAAAAAAAGAAAAACAACTTTTGAATTTACATTTTCATTAATTACATTATAAACTGACAAAAAATCTCATATCCATATCATATTATTTCTGTATTTTGTATTCTACATACCAGAACAAAATGGAGAATACATAATTCTCTTTCTGCAATACATATAAATGAAATGATTCCTGTGCTTTAGCTTCATTTGGAAGAAGAGTTAAATATTGCTTTGAAGCTAATTGTATTAATCTTACCTGGATCCACTTGAGTGTAACAGGAAGAAACTTTATTATCTGACAGTGCAAGTCACGAATATTTTCCAAAACAGCAGAATTATTTTCATTTTCTTTCACAGCCACTCCTCCATCTAATGATGGTTTATAACATATTATTTATTAAATTAAAACAAACACTTTCATATACTTTTAAGCACTGACACAACTGATAATTTATAAGTCACAAAAACTTTCTGTTTGACTGTAATTAAGCATTGGAAGAATCGTGCACATTTAAAAGCTAAGACTTAAAGAATTAAGTAGTTCTTTAACTTTTCAGCTACATTTAGCACTTGGTTTTTCTTCACATTGGCTTTAATGCCAAGCTGAAATTTAGTTTTCCCATTACAATTTAATAGGCTGAGAGACAAAAAAACTTGTGTATTAAATTCAGACAGAAAGCTGAAATGTACTAAACTTTCCTCCCAAAACTGTATATATCTAAAGATTACATCTGGCCATGCACACAATTTCCCAACTCGAATTCACTCCATGATCAAGTTATGCACAGAACTAGCCATATTTAAATTAGAATTTAACTTTTTATACCCTATTAATTTTACTTAGTTTATTTTAACTATACAATAACACAAATATATAAATATTTTTCTAATATCAAAAAATACTTTAAAATATTTCAAAGTCCATTAACAAAAAAATGTACCATCTGAACTTTGTATGGTATGACTTTTATCAGTAACACCAAAGTTACAATGATTTGCAAAAGTATTCACCACCCTACAAAGTTTACACATTTTGTTGCTGCCTAAACTTGTAATCATGAAATTTTCAAATGAAACTTTTTATTTAGAATTAAGACAATCCATTCTGAACTGACTGAAAAACTAAAAAAACTCTGATATTATGTAAGTGGGACTTTCAAAGAAACTTAGAATACTCAGAATTACATAAGTATTCAACTCTCTTGCCATGGTCACCTTAAATCAGTTCAGGTTCAAAATATTGGTCTGAAAGGTCACAAAATTAGCAAAATGGTCTCTGTTTGGGTGTAATCAAAGTAGTTTAATTCAACTTCAGAGTAAATGCGTCTGGTAAAGCCATAAAACACATAGTGATATGACAAACCAACCATGAAGAACAAACTGCTTTTCACACAACTCAGAAATAAAGTTGTTAAAGAAGCAAAGATCATGAGGTTACCAGAAAATTTCAAAGTCACTGATTATCCCTTTCAGTACAATGAAGTGCCTCATTAAGAAGTGAACTGTGCTTCAAACAGCCCTTCCAAACTACACAGCAGAACAAGCAGCAAAGAGGTTAGATATGCCACTGTGAAGCCAACAGCAACTTTGAAAGATTTGCAAAGCTTCATTATTTTTTGAATTCATCAAAATATGACATTATTGGTAGGAATGAATACTTATGTATGGCACTGGTTGAGATATATAAAATATTCATTGTTTAAATCTTCACATACTGGCTATTGTTATTATGTGTATTAATGAGTTTAAATAGTAGATGATTTTTACATTTAACTAAGTACAAAAGAAGTTAATTTAATATTTTCAGGATTTACATATCTTGAAACAAAAACTGGTATAATTTAAATATAATTGTTTACAATTATTACCTTGTTAAATATAGAATCAAACATCTATTCAGGACATCACAACTCATTTATTCTGCAATTAATGAAAATATACTTACCTTTTGGAATTTCAATATGTATTTTATACATCTTATCTCTTAAACCATGATTTCGAAGAGAATCTTCCTCAGAAAAAAGTTCTTCATCTTTAGAAGCTGAAGTATTTTTTTCTCTTTGTTGCAGAGTTGGTTTAAATTGGTTTGTCATAGCAACTGTTTTGCTGTTTTGAATATCAATTTCTGATAAAGGTAACAGCTGATTATTTTTTATTATATCCCTGGACTTTGATGAATCTTTATTTTTACAATATACAACTTCAGGAGCCTCACATACAGCAAAACTGGTGCTACATTTGGCACCTGGATCATCTATATTATCTGATCTCAAAGACTGCATAACTGACTTTTCAAAGTCTGTTGAGGTGAAAAGTGCATCTGATGGAGGGAATAAAAGCTGAAAACATGTTTCTAATTGTGTAACAATACTGTGAATCTCCACAGCCAGGTCTGAAACAACAAAAAATATTATACATGTTTTTTTAAGCATGTAAGGACACCACAGATCTCTTATGGCCCCAAATAATAAAAATACATGTTTTTAACAAAATAAAAATGCTGTAGATACTGAATCCTGCTCTAAAACAACAAAAAATATTACACTTTTATTTTTCTAACAATGTAAGATTATTGCAGATTTCTAGAGCTTGGCCTGGAAGAACAAAAGTATATCTTTGAAAAGTTAGGAAGATAAGTTTTGTTTAGAGATACAAACCCCACTTCATGAAAATAGCAATAACTTCATGGTAAGTATTTTAATTTCTTGAAAACGTTTAAGTCATTATAAGAATTTTTTAAGTTACATATTTGAGTCATACTTTAATAAGGAAAGCTTATATAAAAAACTACATCTACCCAATTTTTTGAAAAAATTAGCATTTAATAATTTTGTAAAAATAGTCTTTTTTAATGGTGTTATTTCAGGCCTAGATAAAAAAAAACAGCAGAGTAACAGTCAGCTGAACAAGTTTTTAATGTGCAAACACCTACAGTGTATGGTCTAAAAGAACAGGAATAAAACCACATTCCTAAAAATGGAAGTATCATGAAAATTTCTTTTGACTGATCTAACAGAGTAAAAAAAACATTAAATGGCTTCCTATCAGTGCTACAAATCTCTAGCACTTGGTTCATATCAACAGAAAAATGAAATACACTCTAGCTTTTGGCTGTCTGGCCTGACAGACTAACAAAAGTATTTAAACACATTTTTCTATCACTTTCAGGGGAAAATTTCATATCTTTGTCAATGTAGATCCCTAGTCTTTGACCCATAACAGCATAAATGTTTCAATACATGTAAGAATATTAAACTTTTGCATCCAATATGACAGATTAACAGAAACAGTTAAGCAAGTTTCTATATTAGGATGCTGGAGCTCTCCAATTTAAAAGTTTGAAATATTAATACAGGGTACAGACATATTTGCCAGTCTTTTTCAACTGAATGCATAATTTGAGCTATAACAAAGTAATTTTTCTGTGTATCAACAGACTCCTGTTGATTTAAAAATGGTCTAATATGTAATTGCTCAACTGTATTATTTGGAAACTATAAAGTGAAGCAAGAATAATCTAATTTAATACAAAGTATATTAAGTCAAAAATATACATGAATGCTCAAACCTGTAAAGTATAATCAAGGTTATAGTGTTAAAAATTACACAGGTTTTATGTTAAGATTTCATCATTAAGAATACACTTTTATTGGGTGTTAAGAAGGCCCAGTCAAGGGAGTGGTTAACGAACTGGAGAAACATTCATGTACAAAACAGTTTCATTTAAAACAGCATATATATGGTAATCATTTTAAATCATTTTTAAAAAATCTTTTACTAACAATAAGATGAACAGTACTTTTCAAACAACACTGAACAATCAGTTACCAAAGCTGTTAATATATTAAAGTGTGCTATAAGTAGAAGATACTAAGTATCTTAACGTGAAGTTATATCGTGAACAAAATGCTGACCAAGTGCCAACTGAGAACAAAAACTGAAATATCTTGGATACTGAAGGCTAAAATGATGACTTGTGAAGTGGACAGCAGGATATTGTCTAAGTGCTTGAAAAATTGTGGAACAGCTTCTAAATCAATATGCAATTGTTGAAATCCATAAGAAGAATGGATGATTAGCCATTGCACAAGCAGATGACTGTTATCTGGTTTGGTACAATTATTAGGTACAAACTGTGTGACTGAATCAAATGTCTGAAGCCATCAATGGGTGCCATTTCAATGAATAGATAATCAGAAACAGATTTTACAAGGATGATTGATTTGTCAGATGCCCAATGGCATGCAGTCTCCTTATATTACACAAAAAAACAGTTTGCCATGAAATGATGAGAAGATGACATCAAATATGGAGCAATATTCCTTTTGTGGGTCCAGCATGCTTCATCTGTTACATGTAGGTAACAGGCTTAAACTCATTTCAGATCCACCTCATTACCATGTAGAAGCTTGGTGTGAATATGAATATGTTCTATTAGGCAAACAAACCTATAAATCTTGTCAAATGGTATAGCTAAGACTTGAATTATGAGGACCAATGACCTTTTATTTGTTATATTCTGGTGCAACTGGTTCCAAGTTCAGTATAAATGGTAATAATGCCAACTCCTATCATGCTAAGCCAGTTGACAGATTCCTTGAAGAAGAGACTGAACTAAAGGAGTGACATTCACACTCACTGGACTTCAACCCTAATAAGCATGTTTAAAATACTCTAAAAATTTGCGTTATACTCCATCAAGTATTTTCATGCACTAAACACACCATGAAAAACAATTCTTTTCTTCAAAGGAGTAGTGATGGTAATTAGTACCTTATAAACACTTGATTTTTAAGCACATAACTTTGGTGTTAAGTTACGTTTTCTGTTCTTCATCATCATACTCCTCAATGAAGTGAGATTTCATGAACTGTAAGAATATAAAAAACATATCTATCAAAAGTTATAATTTTCCTACACTGAAAATGTATTTCTGACAGGTATTTATTTCACTCTCATACATAGCTATTCTCACTCAGTGCTGTCTTGTATTTGCAAAAAATGTTCTTTGCACATCATTAGCCTTTCACTTCCATGTAACCCTCAATTCATGGTTAAACTGATTATTACATGAAAACTCACATGTAACAAACTTTTACCAACAGTATCGTCACATGCTCACATTATTCAGGTGACTCCCTCTTTGCTATTCTACCTAACTATCACTTTGAGTTTAGATAGAAATGTAAGCACCAATTGACAGTGGGGAAGAAGGGTGGAAAGTGTGAGGCAAAAGTAAGTACCTGTTAGAAATACATTTTCACTGTAAGAAAATTATAACTTTCAACAAAGTACCTTACTTTTGCTCATATATATATAGTTAGAATTCCTCACTGAATAAGTACAAGTACCGGTGTGAAGAAAAAAGCAGAAACATCCTTCTAAAGTTTACAAAGGACATCCTAAGGAGGGAACCCTCTGATACCAGGATTATACATGGGAGACCATACTGCTTCTGTATCAGGTGTGTCTTTGTCTAGATGTGGAAAAAATGTGACAGATCTGAGCAGAAAAATGTGAAAGCACATCCCAATGGGAAAGAAACAGTTGGATAGTGTTTCTAACCATTATAGATTACAATTTCAATCTCATAATATGAATAAAATAAGGGGATGTTCCCCAAGGTGTAAAGTGGCTAGGACACAATGGACCATACACAGCAAGTCAACCGTGTCCAAAACTTGACTATCAAGAACAAATATCCGTGTGAGGGTAGGAGAAAGGTCATACCATTGGTACATCAACTACAATCCAAAACTCAACTGTCAGTAACTGAGATCCATGGGGGTGGGAAAGAGGATCATACAATCTTCATCTCAATTTCAACCAATTGGAGATAGATATCCCACCTCTGATCTGTAAGTAAGACCACAAGTGAGTTGAGTGAAATAACACACATCCTACACAAATCAAACTACCTTAAATACACTAACACCTTTGACATCAAAGGATAGTGTGGTAGTGGAAGAGGAAGAAGCAGAGTAACTAACAAATGCACCCACTACAATCAGCAAAACTGGGATAGTACACTCAAGGTGAATATGTGATAGAACAGAAACATCCCAAACCCGTGTGAGGGCTTATGTTGATTGATTCAGCTCTAAATACGAATCTCAACCACTGAAAGCCAACATCCATGAGAGGATACAATAAGGGATCTTGACCAAACATAACAGACTCTTGTTAAACTTAATTGAACTGTGCAGGGCAAAGAACGTTATTAAGCTCTAATTTAGAAACCCTAATCTAACACAATAAGTACAATATAGGAAGAAGTTTGTTTGCATCTTGGATCCAGGAGTTCTCTTCACACAAACAAAGTTAATATGAAGAAGTATCATGTATAAGAGATAAATAATAATGAAAATGTAATTTTGTATTAACAATAACATATGCATGACGTGATGCTTTGATGAAAAACAAAATAATTAATCTCATTTAAAATACTCCAATAAGAGGAATTACAGGTGACACTAAAATAATAATAGTAAAAAAAAAAAAAGACCTATGTTAAGCCTAATCTAACATTATATGACAAAGAATACAACTAAATTCTGAACTCGACTATGAGCACCAATCTAACAGATATTACTTAGTCCAAATAACTGGACATAATAATATTATCAGTAAAAATATTCAAAAACCATAACAACATGATATCTACTCTTCCCCAAGTCTGCAGACTGTACTTTAAAATATGATTTTGTCATGTAATAAATATCATTTAATTATTTTTTTAAGAAACGTATGTTCATTGCTTTCATACAAATCTTTGTCAAGCCATTATAACAATGTTCAAAAGTAAATCATAGCATTATTGAACTTTAAAATCTTGTTCTGAAATATGAACATAAATAAAATACATATAAACATACTACGAAATAAGTGACTGCTGCTGCTAAAGCATACTTTAATTCATATATACGGGACAAAATATAAAATTTAAGATATTATATATAGGGCAAATAAATTACTGTAGAAAGTTAGCTTGTTTCATTCATATTCATTTAAAAGATAAGTTGGAGCATGTATCAAATGTGTGTAACATTTATTTAATGTAATTCTCAAATAAAGATGAAATAATAAATTTGTTAGCTTTCATTTCTGAGCAGATCCAAGGAACAATATCTTTAAGTACCATATTTATAATTTTCTTTTAAGAAAATTCCTGTCCACCCCAATTATAGGTAATATATGCCATACAATATAATGATTTCTCATTTCTTATGTGATTTTCTTTCTTTATCAGTAATTTTATTACAACTTCGCTTTGAAAACAGTTAAAGCCAGTGTTATATATGTATATAGAATAATTTGAATGGTGAAAAAGGTGGTGAAAACTAGTCTCACCCTGATGTACATGCTTGATGAGCAGTTACTAAGCAAACGTTATAACATGAACAAAGATCCTAAAGGCTGAGTTTCATTTATGCGGTTTATCTATCTTTAATAGCATAGATAAACATCATATTTAAGATTTGTGTAAAATTCTGAATATTTTTTTTACATGATACATAAGCTTTTACTGGGAAAAACAGGCTTTGTATATGTTATCCACTGTGTTTGTAATTAAGCACAAAGCTACACAATGGGTTATCTGTACTACACCAGCCATTAGGTATCAAAAGCCGGATTACAGCATTGTTAGTCCTCAGACATACTGCTGTGCCACTGGAGGCATATCCACTATGAATGATATTGTCTGTTGGTAATCAGTATTGCACGGGCCATTTATTCAGTTTCTCATGCAAAGTTGTTTCTTGTGGATTTTTCTTGAAAAGAATTTCAGCACAAAGTTTATTTGTTTCATGACTTTTAAGGAACAAGTCCTATTCAGCCCAACTAATCACAACTACAAACCTTGCTATTGCCAATGTTTAAATGCAGCTAAATAAAGCATATTATAGATTATTTACATCAAGCAGAGCAAATAAAGTGGTTACAGCAGTAATTTATGGATTTTAAAGATACTGACTGACTGGAGTTCATGTTGGAGGTACACAAAAAATCTAATGGGAAGTTTAAAATATGTGCAAACAAACCATGAATCTGGGATTTTGTGTTTTTAAAATTTTTGGCTTTATCTTGAAAGAGTTCTCTATTCTTCACTTTGTGAAGTACTTCCATTATGAGAGGGAAATTATATATTCATGGGATGTCAGTCAAACCTCTCCAGCCCAGAAGATGTACCTTGCATTTCTTTCTGGGCTTTATTAACTTTTTCTTGCTGGATGTTTTCTAAACGTTGTCTCTGTTCCTCTTCTCGCTGAAGTTGTGCATGATTTTGGGAGTCAATATGATTGAAATCAACCTATAAAATTATAGATATTTATTTGTCACATTACTTAAACTAAAAACATTGTAGTTTATAAGATCTTTAAAACTGAAATACTTAAGTACAAAAATTATATTTAGTTAAGTTGTAAGTCTTTGATACAGGGCACTAAGCAAATTCTACTCTATTAATTGCTTACATAAATCTGTTATTTTAAGAGCATAACAAAAGATAAACCATTTGGTTTCAGTTTATTATCACCTGAAGTTTCTTTGAAGTTTACATCTTGCTAACTGTTTGAACTAGAAAATTTTCAAAGTTGTTTTAATATGCAGTTCTATCCCAAATCCTTATCATGTTTGTCTAGACAGCTCTAAACAACATGTGGTTGAGCCCAGATGATGTTATCCACACCAAGAACAAACATATTGATAAACAGTATAAGAATATTTAAGTTCTTTAATTTTGTCCTTTATCCTGAAAAAGATCTATATTCTCAAGCTACATACACCAAAATTTGAGGAAAGTTTGATTTCAAAATACATTTAGAGCAGCATATAAAACAGCACTAGAAGTGTAATACTCATAATTCTTCAAATATCTAGACGAACAATATGAAGGGACTGCAGATGAAAAATGCTTTGAAGTAGTATGTAGTTCCAACAACATGTAAGACTAGGTAATATCAGCTATCATAAAAATTGAAAATAAAAATTGAATATTAATTTATCAGCAATTGAAGTATTTCTCAATTACATTCACATTAAGTTATTCACAAATAATATTTTCATATGAATAAAACTTTAAGCAAACTAACTGAAATCTTTAAGAAACTAATAAAAAATGCAACTTCTTTTTTTGCATTTCACTAAAAACCATTTATGTACCTACATGAAAAATTTTGTTTGTACACTGATAACAGATTGAAACTTAGTTCAGTTTTAACAATTTCTATTTATATTTGATATACATTTCCAAGGTAATTCTGTACTCAGATGAACACTCAAAATAGTACAAATATTCAAACCATCAATTTACTGAGTTAAATATAATTCACTGTGCATGTTACACCAACCTTTTTGCATTGTCTTAAGTAATTATAGGCAAGGACAAGTTTTTTGTAACCTTCGCTGTACTCTCGGGTCCATTCTTCTATAAGCTTTAGTGTCATCAGTTTTAAATCTTTGGCAATATACTGAAAATAAATTAGTACATATCTTAGTAACCACCGTAACCTATTTGAAGTTATTGACAATAATTAACACACAGTGAGCAGTGAGAATGTATCTTCATCAATTAAAAAACATTTAACACATTCTAAATAAAACAAGGGTCTCATGTTTATGCACTGGTAGCAGCTTTTTTTACTTATAACTACACAACGTGCAGTTGAATGCATAATTGAGATCTGAATTTTTATACAGTTGATAAAATATGGGTCAGTGTTACCATTTCTATTCCTTTTGATTTAGTTTATTATTTAATAGTTGTAAAGTGGTGCCTGTTGGCTAGTCTGATCATTAACCCATCAAAAAAAAAATTCTGAACTCTAAAAGTTTGTTTATTTGTTGTCATAAAAATAAGCTCTAAACTGATGTTGATGGTGGAATTACAATAACTGACACTTTTTTAAATGCAAGTACTTTAAACTGTTTTTAATTTAAATAAGGGTCATACAACTTAAAATTTTACTGCATAAATTATGCACATTTTTCCTGCTAACTAATAATTTTATGGTCCATAGTTTTAAAATGTTAGTTGCATAGTTATAATTTCTGGTGCATAAAAATAGAGGTTCTGAAATGGTTATTTTTTATATAGTTTGACAATAACACTTATTAATATGCAATGGAATATTAATATACCTTTGTTGTGTCTTGAAGAAATATATTCTATGTTATGCTTAACTGATTGTTAGTAGCAAATGATTTAGCTGTTTTTCTGTCATGTAAGTCACTAGGTGTATTACAGCTTAACAAGTAGGGATAAGTATACAGTTTAAACATGGTAATTGTTTTCTTAAAGGAGTTTTCAGATTTTGTTGACTCAAGATTGTCATGACATTGAGTATCCATCCACAGTGAAAACTATGAAGCAGTAAATATATTTACAAAGAAAGTAACTTCGTTTCAACTAGATTAATGTTGCTTGCTTGTTTTGTTCTTCTTACAATCACCTTCTTGAAGCCTGGTATGATCTGATGGTAAGGGCACTTGACTCATAATCTGGAGGTTGAGGTTTTGAGTCATGGTGCCAAACATGCTCATTATTTCAGCCACATGCATGTTATAATGTGATAACCAATTCCACATTTTATTGATAAAGAGTAGCCCAAAAGTTTGCGGTCGGTGGTTTTGACCAGCTGCCTTCTCTTGAGTCATTCACTTCTAAATTACAAATGGCAAGGGCAGATTGTCTTCTAGTAGAATTGCAAGCAAATTCAACAAACAAATAAGTAATTACTTTGTTTTGATATTATTGTTTACATACTGATAGTAATGGCATTTTCAATTGTTTGAATCCTTGAGAAGGTAATACTTTTTGGTGTGTTAGAGTCTTCAATAAAAGAACCACATCGTAGCATTCCCTAGGGCTTCTTTTCCACAGTTTTGAAACAACTGTATTTATAAAGGCTCTACCAGCTTTAACCTAGTGCAAAAATAGTGATTGGCATACAATTTATACAAGTTACAGTTTGAGAAAATGTTGTGTCATAAAAAAATATTAGCATTATTCTGGGAATTTTTAAAATATAAGCCTATAATCACAAATTGATGCATTAAGAGAAACAATTTTTAGTGAAATTTTCTATAAATGAATATAAATAATGATTCTAGAATCACAGAACTGATACAGCCAGCCATAAACAGTTTTGTAGACTATGTTTTTGCCATCTGCATGTTGTAAAACATTATGCAAATAAAAACCTTAAGTATGTTTTTGGTTCATTCATCCCCTTTCCCAAAAAATAAATTAACAACTGCAGATGCTGTCATAAAGAAAGAGTAAAATGCCCCTATACTGCTACCTAATAATTTAAACCTACAACTAACAACCCTTGTTAAACTAAGTCACAAAGCAAGGTAAAAAAAGACTTTCTCAGTGTGTAACTAATTATATCTGTAAGTTCAGACACTACTTCTAGCTAATCTTCTTTTCCTCACAATTTTTTTCTTTCCTATCCAATAGCAGATATGTAAAATTTCAAACTTCTAAGCATGTCAAATATGAAAAGTTCAACTTTTACCTTTGGTGGAGGGAGTTGTTCATCAGGATTAGTTTCTGCTGCTAGTTCCAAGAATGTCTGAAAGTCTGACAGAAGAAGCTCCCGAAATACATGAGATCTTTTAAACAATTCTTTAATTACAAGAACAGTACTGTAGCGTATTTCAGCATGCTGTTTTTCCAACTGTGTCATCAATAAGTAATATGTATGCTTCACGTACTCATCTGAGGTTCTGAAAATGAGATTTGGATATGTAAAGTCACTCAGAGCAAAAAAGAAAGGTATTTTACCCATAGGAAAAAAAACTGTTACAACTTGAAACGAAATGCATGATATCATGACCAATATTATTTCCAATATATTAATTTCTATAAATTTTACAAAAACATTTTTATCCAAAAAATAAAGGAGTAAAACAAACTGCTTATATCCTAAAATGTACACAAGTGAGATTACAACTGAAATTACTGCTTAACAGCAAAGGTACCTAACTGATGAAACAAAGCACTCTCGTCTTTGTGAGTACAAACATAAGAATAGCATATTGACTATACACATTACTGTGTTTAATTTTTAGTTATGACCTATGAATGTAGTTTGTTTCAATCAAAGTTAATAATAATTCTTGTTATACAATGTATTAAATGTTACAATGATATTCATGTGTAATAACTTTGTAATAATACAGATTAGGCAACTAATCTTTATATAGCAGTTCCTTCAAAACCCTAAACATTTGAATGTTTTTCCAAAAACTGGATACTTGATATGATAATTAAACAAAATTCTCAAAAATGACACCAATAAGCTAAACAGATTTAGTATGCATTCTTAACATTATGCTGGTCAAAACTTTATCATTGTATTATTATTATTGCATTAACTTCATGTACTTGCAAAGTTTTTTCAACTTTTTGAGTTCCCCTTCATTTAGCTGCTTTCCTCCTTGAGTGGTGAGGGCTTCTACATGTCCAGACAATGTTTCATGAGCTTTGGTATCAAGCAGTGACATCTAAGATTTAAAAACATATAATGTTAAAACTTTTTGTGGCAAATAATTCAAAATTGTTATAATACAAAAAATGCTTAAATAGGCACCACAGTAACACATTACCAAAAATATTGGTATTGTGAGTACAGTCTGCAATACATGCTTTTGTTGTTAATTATAACAGCATACAAAGACACAAGGGAACATGTGGTCTTTTAAAGGCACCCTTTTGCAGCCCCCCTTTGAGAACAGCAAAATCTAGATCCACCCTTTATTTTCAGGAAATCTCCATTCCCCTCTTAAAATCTTATAAAATGCTAGCTTCTAGTGCTGCTGATTGTAGGTAACCCATTCAATCTGTAAGCTAATGAATCTTTTCAAGAAATATCACATTTTCTCAAGAGTAAACCACAATCTATTCCAATAACATAACCATTTCCAATACGTCAGTGTCCTTTCTAAGATATGGATAAGAAACTGTGCACAGTATTACAAGCAAGGCCTAAATTGTAACTTGTACACTTTTATGTACAGAATTATCTCTACTGACTTTAAACAATATGCCTGTAGATACATCCTAATATTCTATTAGCTTTACTGTAAGTAACAGATCACTCCTCCAACTGATTGAATTAGTTGTCCACCACAGTGCATAGCTTCTTTTCTTCAGTCATGCTGTTTTGTGCAATTTATGCCTATCCAAATGTATTACTTTGCATTTATTATTATAAAATGTTACTTGCTAAATATTTGCCCAATTTGATCTGTAGTATCTAAACATGCTCATTATAGCTAGAAATAATCAAAAGTTTAACATCATCAGTAAACTTAAATGATATTGATGGGGTATAACTAGTAATGTAAATAAGAAAAAACCCAGACACCCCAACAAGAACAAGAATCAAGCTTCACTGAAATCAAGTAACAACATTTTGCTTTCTGTCATCCAACAATCATTAACAATCCAGTTAACTAGTACTCCCCCAATTTACTTCTTATGTGACTTTCTTACCACCATACATATTCATGTTATTTACAAATTCAGTACTTTCACATGCAAGTTAATATGGAATGAAATGGTATGAAGGGTTTTGCAGTTTTCTTAATTACCCTTCTGTGGTTACCTTGAGTACACTTGAAACAAGTATTCAAATTCTAAGTCTTGTCCTAAATGAGTGAATGAGGAGGCTATTAACAAATTAAAGCACCCAAGCTGATCTATCTAAGGTTGAAAGTATCACTTTCAATATCAGGGATAAAAACATTTAATCTTTCAAAGTTCTATGCTGTGCAAACATATTTTTCCATACAATTACATTCAATTTGTTATCAACTTGTGGAATAGTTTATCTGATGGCTTGCTGTGGTTTGTCAGTTTAATTCATACTGAGATGCTGTTCAATACATGAAGTTGAAGGGTTTAATTTGTATACAATGTTTTGATTCTTTCAGTGGCCTCAAGTGTTCTGTTCATTTTCCTTTTCTTTAGTAAAAGAATTAGACTAATTCTTTTAATATAATACTTTGACATTTACTAAATTCTTAAAATATAATTTGTCTTTCATAATTTTTTATTATGCTCAGTAATAAAATGTTATGAATTTTGTGTTATATTTAGTTCAAATGCCTCAATATTTACTCAGCTGCTTTCCTGTTGCATGCTACGTGGCTAATATTCTGCATAACATATTAATAAAATGTAATGTATAATTTTGTTACAACCACTGTTATCAAATATGTTGTTATAAAATTAAAAATATGTATTGTTGACAATAGTTACTCAAATTATAATAAAACACTTTGTACTAAAGTTCTCATTTTAATGTGAAAATAATCCATTTTTGTTGTGATGAGGCAGATAACCTTGGATACATCTATGACTCAAATGCAATGATGCTGTCGCTTTTGTTTGTATGCAATAATCTGATTTTTGATATCTGTCCAAGAATTATATGGTGTTAAGATATAAATTTGAATCCAGGAAACAAATTCACAATACATACATATTTACTTCTATATAAAATGGTATCCCTTTTCCTATATCTTTATTTAACAGGAAGGTAAACTGTTGGATCCTCTTTTATTGTAAGGTTAATATGGAAATCAGTTTCAATAGAGTAATGCACAAAATTGATGGAAAATGAGTATTCTTGAAAACAGCATGAACACTAGAAAACTCAGACCTTCGTGCTGTTTTAGGTTAGTAATACTTGTATTTAGTGAATAAAGTGTTTTTTTTTTACTTTCACCCTCCATGGTAATTATAAACAATAATAAGGGCAGTTTGAAAATCTGCAACAATGACTTCATGTATATCAAACATGCCACTCGCAAAACCAAATAAACTGCAACTTTTTTCCAAGCCAAAATTTTGACTTCTTTTCTCTGACTTTATTTCCTTTCACCATAAATTTGTTGCTCTGATAGTAAAGGAAAGCTTTTTGATGCAGGCTAGTACTGATGGGGGCAGAGGTTTCAAATGTCCATTCTTCCTGTGTTGCAAATAAAAGTCATGTGGCCAATCTATCTTGATAAGTCAACTAGAAGTCTAAAGAAGCTACAAAATTAAACAAACATTAAAAATGTAAATAAATAAATAAATAAAGCCTCCCTAATTTTATTGTTAAGTCTCCCCCTCTATTATTCATCCAAACAAAAAATAAAAAAATAGTTACTGGGACAGAAATTATGGTTCCAAAAATTAATAAAGATGGAGACAGTCAAAAGAGTGAAAAGTAGTATCTTAAACTATACTTACATGTAACAAAATTAGATACAAGTTGTGGCAAAACAAAAAGTGCTATTTTTAATCCTAAGCCTACTATTACTAGTACTATTGTAATTTTATCACTGCATCAAGTACTATTACTATTAGTACAGTAAGTAGTAGTTGTGCATTAGTATTAGCATTAATACTTAAAAAATACAACATAAAAAACAAAGGCTAGGTAACTTTCCAAAAGTTTAAAAACTACAAGAAGTTGTGCACAGGTTTGGCCTCATTATCTTAGAAAGAATATTGACTAAGAGGAAATGGTTTAGAGGAGAATTACTGATAACGTGATTTGAGGGATGGAAGAGTTAATTTACAGCAATACTATAGGTTAAGAATTTTTTATTTTTCCCTTAAAAAAAAAGATAGATAAAAGGTGTTATTACTGAAGTTTACATAGAAGATTATTTGAGAAGTCAATACAATAAAGGCTTCAAATTTCTTCGTTCTATATTCACAGACAATAACAGGATAAGACTTAGATCTAAAAGACAGGCCAGGCCTTAATATTGTAGTTATATTTCTCTAACAATTTTACGAAATGAATTGCTTTCAGTAGTACTAGTGGAGGAGCCCAGCAGTTAACACTTATAGCAGTTTAAGTGGGAAATCAATGATCTCACAAAAAACAAGTTGCGTGTTTATATTTTCTCAACATTAAGTGCACAAGGATAATCTTGATAAACCAACAGCTGCTTTGAGAAAAAGAGATAGATATTGATTAAAACTTTTTTCCCCTCTATAGAAAAAGTAAGAAGTAATGTTATTGAAGTTTATTATTCAGGATACTGATTAAAAAAAACCTGCAGTTTCTTTGTACTATAATATGAAGGTATTATGATGAAATACCAAAAGTTAAATTTAACATGTAAAGAATAAAACAAAGACAGGCCAGCTGTCAGTTTCTTATGGTTGAGGAATAAGTTGCTGTCTACAAAACTAGAGGCTAATACTTTATAACAGCCTAACTTTAAAAAATTAATCAACGAGTTCTTGAAAAGTTATGATAAAATGTACACTTTTTTTAAGTGGAAATACCTCAGCCTAATTTTTTTATAACCCAGGACTGCATATTAAACGCAACTGAAGTTAGTCTATGCTTCTGAGTAAATATCTTACACATAAACATTGATTGCTGCTTATTAAATACTATCGATGTATATAAGGAATCTAGTTTATAAATATAATAATAAAACACTATTATTAAAGTGATACCTTTTTCGTGTATTTGTTTGCAACTACCAGTTAATTTCCAACTTTGAAAGTAATTACTAATTCTGTTTTTAGACCAGTTTTCAACTTCAGCTGCACATACTGATAACGTCACTTTGTATGTTTCAACTTTGCAAGTTTAAAAAAACAACAGCAAACACTTCCTTTCTAATCCCACTTACTAGTACTATCAAAACATATTGTTCACCTTGTTATCGTTAATATCACTCTGTCAATTTCCATCCTATGCACACAACACAAATTTCAACTCTGTTCGCATCAGAAGTCCCAGGGCGTGCATGCTCGCAATAGAAATAAATAAATGTTAAATTAATTTTATCTTAAACTCTTGAATTTGATATTAAATACGTCTGCACATTGGCGTTATCACATGGTCTTTTCTAAAATCACAGGTTTCAAAATTTTAATGGGTTGCAACTAGCTGTTGCTCATTTGTGACTGTAACTTAGCGCAAAATTACACAAATAACAATCTCTGAGAGATTCAACACAGGCCTCAAAACTATACTTTTCGCGTTATAATGCTTAAGACTTATCACTTTACCACGAGGGGACACTTTTCTGTTGAAAGTAAAAGAGACGACATTTCGGCTACCATATTGATGCTTTCTTCAGTTTATTTTTTTCAAAAGAAATATTTCCATTAGATCGTTTTAAAGCTTCTGTAGAGTTAAAGAATGACCAATTTGCTTGTGCCTTGTACTTTTGTATCGTGAAATCTTGTTCTTGGTACTCGATATATAACTGGAAGAGCATCAATTGTTTCTGAAAGCTTTCTTTAGAAAAATTAGTTCTTTCAACACGACCTTCGTTGCAAAATTTTCTGTCTCTGGTTTGGTTGATTTTAAATTTTACGCAAAACTACACACAGCTATCTGCACTACCTTTCCTAATTTAGCAGTGATCAATTAAAGAGAAAAAACTAGTTAACATCATCTACCGCCAGCTTTTGAGCTACTCTTTTCACTAATGAATGGTGGGACTGACCGTCACCTTATAATGCAAGCACAGTTATCATCAACATAGTGTTTCCAAATTTTAGGTTTCAAGTTACTTTTCTGTTGAGAGCTAGCTTCAAAATATTACATGAAATTTCTTGATGACGAGAAACCCACTTAAAATAAAAATGTATCTCAGAACGGCTTTTATTGATAAGCAGAGAACAACGTTTTGATCTTCCTCGGTCATCTCGAGGATAAGAAAGAAAATTTATAAGTGATTGTTGTCGGACGCATGTCTTTGGGACAAGAGTATTAACGGGTATGGGACTGTAGGAGGCGTTGCAGTCAGATGTTAGGTGATTAATTAGTATAGGTATAAAAGTGTTCCTTTGTATTGGTTTAATTTTGGTTTTAACTGCTGTATAAGTAGGGCCTCTTTGATTTTGCGTTTGCTTATATTTCTTTTCCTGCTTAGTATCTGGGCGCTTTCTGTGGTTATATTGTGTTTATATAATTTGCAGTGTTCAAAAACGTGTGAAGGTGATTTGTGTGTGTGTGTGTGTGTTCTTTGAATCTACTTTCCATTTTTTCTGTTTGTTTCTCCAATATAGAAGTTATGGCAGTTGTTACATTTTATAAATTACAGTCATGATAAAAAGTTAGCCCTATGAAAGCATGTGTATTTTCGTAACATTTTTGGATATACAGATATTAAATCTCAATTTTAACAATACTGAGAGATTATAGGAATATAACTAAACAATTAAAACTGAAGAAAAGACTTTTCAAGATCTTCTGTAAATGTAATTCTACAAAAATTCATGTTCGAACTGAGGAAAAAGTTAGGACACCCTACCCCCTTATAGCTAGTGTTACCACCTTTGGCTGAAATAGCTACAGTGAGACGCTTCTACCAGTCTCTGACATCGGTCTGAAGAAAGTTTTCCCCACTCTTCAATGCAGAATTCTTTCAGCTGTAAGATGTTTGAGGGGTTTCTTGAATGTACAGCCCGTTTCAAGTCACCCCACAGCATCTTAATGTGGATCATAAAATGGCATTTTATTTCACATTTAAAGTTGCTGTTGATAATCCATTTGCTTATTACTGTATGTAACACGTAGAATTTATTGTATATATGATTAATGAAATGGGATGGAATGTCTTCAGATTTTGCTAAGACTGAAGCAGTGATAGATTCGATCATTCAGTTACTAAGATTGATAGACAGCCTAAATATACCGCTTAATGTTCAGCAGGTGTAAGAGCAACTTGGTATGAAAGTACGTAACTGCTGGCCTATGTATGAATAACTAAAGATACATTTCAAAGCACTATACCATTGTCTTGATCTGCACATGTGTGGAACTCAAATTAGAATGCAGTTAGTAGATCTAAAGTTTCCAGGACATAAGATTCTACACAACTCAGATGATACAACACTCAGAGGTCACCAGAAAATGTCTCACATTTCAACTAGCCTGTGAAGATAACTTTTTTTGTGGTGTTACAACATGAGGTAACATTGAACTGTACTGCACATATACCTCAAAGAGAAAACTTTACCTCAGAAGGATACTCTTAGCAGAAAGTCTCAGATTATATTTTGAAGACAAGTTGTAAATAATGCTGTTCTCCTGCATGCAAATGATGAGAGTAATAAGCATATTATGATGGCTATAGATGATCCATAAAGTTGTCTGAAGCGTATTCACTTGCTAATATCTTAGCTCAAACGTTAACTGAGAAATTAGATGAAAATTGAATATTTCTAAGTTTCTGATTTCTTATATACTTATTACTTGAAACCTTTAATACTTTGAAACTACATCAGTTTTGAACTGAGGCAAACAAAGACAATTATACATGTCACGAATTTTTGATTTACTTTCGTGAACTATAATAAATTTACTTATGTGATTATAACAAATGAAATATTCGAGAAGTGTACAGTTGTTTTTTATCTTCAGTTCTGTAATTGTGACCTTTATCAATTTGTATTGAGTGTTGAATATTTTAGAGGCTCATATTTCACCTTATCATCTTTAAAAGCAACATTTTGTGGTCATTAGCAGTAATATAGTGCATAATCTTATATCCATAAGTGTTGATAATACTGGAATATGAATCTTAGCACTTTCAAAAAATAAAAAAAAGATAATGCTTGTTTGTTTGTCGTGGAATTTCGCACAAAGCTACTCGAGGGCTATCTGTGCTAGCCGTCCCTAATTTAGCAGTGTAAGACTCGAGAGAAAGGCAGCTAGTCATCACCACCCACCGCCATCTCTTGGGCTACTCTTTTACCAACAAATAGTGGGATTGACCGTCACATTATACACCCCCACGGCTGGGCGAGCATGTTTAGCGCGACGCGGGCGCGAACCCGCGACCCTCAGATTACGAGTCGCACGCCTTACGCGCTTGGCCATGCCAGGCCCTAACAGATAATGCAAAATAAATCTAAAAATTAATAATTTCGTTTATGTTATAAATATAAAAGAAATTCAGAAAAACAGAAGAAAAACCTAATTTATCAGAGAATAACATAATGTTCAGAAGTTAAATCACTTTTCAATATAAAGAACAATATCGATTAAGAATTAGCACTAAGTTTTTATAACTATATCTTTTGAACTAACTCGTTTTCAAGATCAAGAAATGTTATTTTATTTAGAGTTTTAGAACACAAGACTACGTCGTATGTGACAAGCTATTACCATAAACCTATATAATCATTTAAAACATTAATATATGTACTTGCACCACTACGGAAAGCTTGTGTCAGTTTCATAATACATACACACTTCAAATTAACATACTTTAGACAGAAAATGAAATAACACTTTCTTAAAACTAAAAATTCATAGTTTAACTAAATGATAGAAAGAATTTTGATTTTCTTATTTTTGAATTTCGCACAAAGCTGTTGTTTCGAATTAAGCACAAAGCTACACAGTGGGCTATCTGTCCTCTGCCCACCACAGGTATCGAAACCCGGTTTTTAGTCCACAGACATACCGCTGAGCCATTGGGGGGCTCGCGCAAAGCTACTCGAGGACTATCTGCGTTAATTGTCCCTAATTTAGCAGTGTAAGACTAGAGGGAAGGCAGCTAGTTATCACCGCCCATCGCCAACTCTTGGGCTACTCTTTCACTAACGAATAGTGGGATTGACCGTAACCTTATAATGTATACACGGCTGAAAGGGCGAGCATGTTTAGTGCAACCGGGAATTGAATCCGCGACGCTCAGATTACGAGTTGAACTCCTTAACTCCTTAACTTGGCCATGCCAGGATAGAAGGAATAATAAACGAAAGTTATTCAAAAGCACAGCAAATTAAAAGTAGAATTCGCTATATTACTAATGTGCAGTATCTAAATATTACACATAGTTAAAAACAAGCTCACAAAACCAGCAACGATCACAGTTCTCAATAAGACATTTATTTACCAATATTTACATTTTATAATTTAATTTAAGCGATTTATAAATAGTCTGGTTGTTGTTAAGCACAAAGCTGCATAATGTACTACCTGCGTTCTACACACCACAAGTATCTAAACCCGATTTTTAGCATTTAAAACCTGGAGATTTACCATTGAATCACTAGGGGTTTGTTGTTAAACGCAATGGCACACGTGTAAATGTGTAAGGTATCGTAATCTGACTTTTAGTGACTTGAGACTACATATTTTCCGCAGAGCTACCAGGGGCTTACCGATTAGATAACGCGTTAAACTCTTATTAAGCAAAATAATTTTGTGGTGGATATATCTGGATATACTATACTTATGACGGTGTTTTTGTTATTAAATAATAAATGTTGAATAATTTCATTGTCTTCAATTTCAAAGCAGAACGAAGTGTTTCTAAATTTGAATAGTTAAAGCAAATCAGCATGTTGAAAAAGATAGTTCAGTCACTTTACCATCATTTCATTTTATGATACCATGTCTCATATAAATAGGGCTCCGAGTAACCGTGTTTGAAATTTCTGATTTCATTATCTTGGATGAACACAATAGTGTAAATATTTGTGGATTGATTGCGTTATATATGCAAATTATATTTTTTAAACAAACAAACAAACAAATTAATTAACATATGAGACAAAAACCGTCTGCTTTACGTCCAATCAGCAACCAAAGAATATGAAATGCCCTGGCGGTAATTTTCTTACTTGGTTCACGAGGGAAAGATAGAATAATTGTTATCTTACAGTTGTTGAGGTTTAACTCCGGTGTATTATAGATGAAATTTGAGTACTAGTTGTAATTGTACGGTATTTGTTTCTCAGCAATAGTTGTTCATCGTCTAAAGTTAATGTCAGGTGGTTAAATTTATAGAACAAGATGTCAAAAGAATATCTATGGGGTAAGAACTGTATCTACTGAAACCTGAATGATTATATATTCATATGTTAAGCTCGAGAAATGGGTGTTTTTGGATAAGCTTTCTATGAAAATTCTAAACTTTTTAATACTGTGGTAATGTTTTTTGTCAACAAATTTTAATTATATCTTTGGCCTTAAATAGAAAATTGGAAGTAAAAATATTATCTTAAAAACAAGAAACTTTTGAACAGTTTTATTTTTAATGCAAGTAATTACAAATAATATTACACTTTGAAGAAACTGATGTGAGACACGAATCTTTGGAAGTATAACTCGAAGTACGTGCACAGCGTAGGATAATTTAATAGACTTGTTATGTTATGAATATGTCACGTTTTAACAAACCTTACCTCAGCATTTGCAGTTATGTTAGTTTACTAACACGTAAAGAGCCAAGATATTAGTATTTCCATTATGCCTTGCGTTAGTGTGTAGGTTGAACTCCAAGTCTTGTGGGTTTGTGTGAAAGACATTGCATTTCAATAGGGTGTAGCCCTGGGTGAATATAAAGTTATGTAACGCTTAATAGTAATGGGAGTTTGTCTTCATATAATAATCATTTGTCTTGATGTCGTCTATTTTGACTTTACATTAGTAAGATTTACATTTTTATAATTTTTTTGTAATCTGGGTGTAGATTATTTTAGATTTCTTAACACATCTCAGAAGAGCATTTAACTTATTCCAGGATCTTTCTGCAAAGAATGTAATGCCAAGACTCTTAAAGTGAAATTTGGAGAAAATTCTTGGAGCCAGGCCTTCAGAACTAAACTTTAGTTTCTTATCAACCAAGTTACTATTATTTATGGTTCTTGGTAAAAACAAGCGTGGTGTGATTTGTATGCTCATATGATATCCAATGACTTGCTGCTTTTGTTTGTTTGTTTGTTTTTTAACTGTGGTAATAGGTATATAGACCTATGATTGTTTGGATTGTCAGTTCTTATAATGAGATGGCTTATTCCCAGAAACTGACTAGTCATCAAGTTAAAATTTAAAAACTGTTTCATTACAACAATTTCCACAGTGTTTTAAACTGGGATCTTTTTCACATTTTCATCAAGGGAAGGTTCTAACCTGTTTAAAAACCACTTGTATTATTACTCGAATTTAACCACATTAAATGATCAAATTTTATCAGCTCTTACTTCAAAACAGTTGGTTCATGTATCAGAAATTGTGTTTAAGTTGCAGACTGTTAGAAACATAAATGTACTTAGAGCTATCTTGAACACTTGAAATTCTTAACACATATTTACTTATTCTGAACTAGACTGTAGTTGGATACTGTATGTTTTGGGCCTTTTTATCCTTATGAGATTTGATCTTATTCATAATTCTGTTTTACATACACACTTGGGTGTAATAAAAGAATATCATGTGTACAAAATAGTGAAAAAAACCACAGTAAATCAAACAAACTGTCAGAAATTTGATATTGGAAAAACTAGTTTTGACACATTTGTGTAATCTCTTCAGTCTCACTTCTTCTGGTTAGAAATAACTGGTCAACAAATGCTTATATAATCCTTGATCTTGGAGTTCGTTAAGGACACAGGAGATCATAAAGTTATATTTTAAGTGACCTGGAAAAATGTTAAAATTAGGCACTATTTTGATTATTATATAGCTTTAGACAGTCTTTCTTTTTATATAGTTTTTCGCTCTTGTTGATTTTCAATCATTTTGATAGCTTGAATATGAAATTTAGAAAAACATTTTTATGTTCAGAAATTCTCATGTCAATTATTTCCTGTCTCAACTACATAACCTTTCTCCATAATTGGTAAGGTATAACATAAATGCTTTGTTTTTTGTCTTCAAGCATTTTTCTGTTGAAAGTTAAGTTATTTTTAATGATGTTTGGAAATTTATATATAATTCTAAAGTTATTAGTCCTTAGTATTTTTTCAAGGAGTTCAATGTTAGTAGCCAATATAAAGTAGTTCACTTTATCACTGGTTGATCTTTCTTTATCTTCATGGAAAAAGGCTTTTTTTGCTTTGAGATGTCAATGTCTAATAAGTAATTTGACTGCTAGTTAGTATTGTGGCTGGTATTTAGTATTTTATCATACAAGGAGATCTATGAAATTTTGGGATAGGGAATAGCTGGTGTCGTAAGTTGAAAAAGTTTGGGTATCATTGTTCTGAATTGGCCCAGCATGGCCAGGTAGGTTAAGGCATGCGACTCGTAATCTGAGGATTGCAGATTTGAGTCTAGTGCAGATTGCCCTTGAGTTGCTTTGCACAAAATTCAAAAACAAACAATTGTTATGATTCATTCTGGTGTTTGGTAAGGTTAGCATTAGTTAACTTGTAAAGGTTTTTTTTGTATTGTTTATCATGAAATTGTGGCAGATGACTTAGCTTTGTTTTCATTCCCAATTCTTTTGTTTTAAATAGATGACATTCAATTAATCAGTTATGACAGTGTTCCTCAAAATAAGGAAACAAAAAGTTGGGTGGTAGGTGCTATCACACACTTGCTTTCCTTCTAGTAAATACTTCCAAAAAAAGGTTGAGAATAGATGCTTTTAGCTAATTATTTGCTCTTTAGTCAGCAGTTCAACAACAAAAAAGGGGGGGTTTGGTCATTGGTTTCTACCACACACTTATCTAAAATGAGCAGTTCAAAAATAATAAGTGGCAGTTAATCTTAGTTGCTTTACCTTTAACAGAGGTAGGATGAGCAAGTTTGATGGCAATATTTTATATGGGAATAAACAAACTTTAATTTGGATAGTTTTTATGACAGTCAGTCAAACTGTAATTTTGGTTGATTGATTAGTTGGTAACAATAATTAATGTAACCACTGCTCATATGTAATCAATTAAATTTTTTTGGTTCTACTTCTTAAGCAGTATTGTTTGTCAAAATTGCTTTGAAAAAAAAAGGAAGATTTATGGGATTCTATTCATTTCTGAAATTAATTCAGTTAAATAATAAATGTTAATAAATAGTGTTAAATATCAATAATTATGTAATTAATTCTTACTCTTAATCTGATTTACCATTGAAGATAACATATAAAACTGGTAATTACATTTAAGAAGCTTGATTTGGTTTACATTTATAATTCGTGCAATCTGAAGTGTGTGTGTGTGTGTGTACACACACACACACACACACACACACACACACACACATCCTGACTAATATTTGTCCTTAAACTTTTAGGAAATCATCAATTCCTTGTAAGGTAAGCTGTTGTAAAATGCTTGTCAACACTACTGATAACAGCAACTGCTTCTATATGTCAGTTGCTATGTTTATAAAATTAAAATCATAAACTGGAGCATATCTTGTCTTTGCCAATTCTTAAACATGCTCTTTTACCTTATAATCCTGAATATAGTAATAAAATTTTGATTACATTAATCCTATTGATCCATAAAATAATTTTATAAACTTCAATAAATTCATCTCTTTCCCTGCAGGTTAAGATTTTAACCTATTTTTATAAGATTAATTCTCTCATCTCTTGAATCATCATAGCATTTATCCTATGAATCCTTTCTTAGAAAAGGAGCCTAAAATTTGAACAAAATATTCAAAGTGAGGTATAACTTAATTTATAGACATAACTGTGTTTTATTTTATAATCAAAGTCTATAGATACTGAAAGGTCTTCTAGTGCAAGTTATAGCAACAGTTCAGTGCTTTGATGACTTGAATGACTTATCTCTTTGATAGATTGTTTAGGCAGAGTATTCATGATGAAACTTTAGAATGCATGACAACTGCTTTCAAAACGTCACCCTCTACACTCGTCTCCACAGCAGACAGTTGCCATCCATTCTACAAAGTTTCATCATGACTTGCCTCTTACTATGCCAATATCATATTCTTTAGTCATGCTAAAGGGAGGCTAAACTTAGGTTTGCTGCTTTGTTAAATTTTATGATTAGGGGTAGCCCTGAGATCAATATGCTAATGGAGCTTGTTAAATCCTTGGGTTATTTTAACCTCTTTTTTTTTAATAACACTTATTAAATTGTTTGATTTTTGTTTTTCTCTGTGTTGTTTTGGGGTTAAATTTTATTAGACAATAGAAATGTCTGTACTAAAGTTTTTCACATTTAATGCTAGAGATTGTGATCTAAAATCATTTCGGAGTCACAGGATTTTTGTATTTTAATGGCTCAAATCCCACATTTTGTGGCTGAGATTTTAAATGTTTTATTGTTTTACTTGATGAATATTTAAACAATATGAATTATTTTCTAACTTGAATATATATAACCCAACCATGGAAAATTGGTAGATCTAATCATATGTATAATCAACAAAAATATACAAAATAAAAAATATTTTTATGAATTTTGTCTTAAATGAAGAACATGAACATGTCTGGTGAATTACGTTGTAGAAATGTTTGAAATAGAAAGCATAAAATGTAGTTTAGTGTTTCACTGTTTTCTTGCAACAAAATTTTGGATATTCTACAACCAAAAAAGAAAGTACTGAATTAAGTCATGTGTTTAAACCAAAAATATAGTTTTTAATCAAGGTTTTTTGATGTTTGATGTAGTTTAGTTAAGTGATTCCACTGTGAGAAAGAAGAGATATCATTAATGCTCCTCCCAGTATTTGGTGAGCCCTGTAAGCATATATTATTCTGTTTATTGAAACCCCTACTGTGGTCAGATGTACATACAAGAAGGATAAGGTTTAAGCAATTTTAAAGTGAATTAATACTTTTAATATAAAAACTACTTGTGCAACTATGCAACCAATCTTATGTTTGCTTTAGTTTGTAATCATTTGAATAAGAATTGTAGGAAGATTAATTATTTTGGTTAAAATAAAGTACAGAGTAATTAAATAAAGGACTCAGAATCCCAGATGAATACTGCTACTAAAATTCCAGGATTTTGAAAAAGCATTAGGATTGCAATCTTTAAAGAAAATAAATTTTAGTCCCTAATCTTTAGAAAGTCAGTTATGTGAACATAAGACAAAATTTAGTGTATTGGAATAATGAATTAAAAGTTGGAACAAATTTGGAAAGTGTTTTAAAATTTTCATTTTAGATAGGCATGTTCTTAAAGAAGAAAAGAAAAACAAAATGTATGAAACCTGATTGTGTAACTGAAGATATGGAGAAAGAAATAAGAAAATCAAATAAATACCAAAAGTTTAAGTTTAAATTGATTGATAGGAATGAAGTTTTATAAAACTATAAAATTAGATTTTGGTTAGCAAAGAAATTAAGACATAAAAAATAAACTGATAGTAAGAATCATTCTATTGATGATTTAGAGTATTCAGGATGAACAAAGTTAAAATTGGCAGCAATTACTTAGTTCACAGTTACACTTATTGACAGTCTTAGAGGACTAATCTATAACTTTGTTTTGAAATATACAGTTACTGTCTGTTTTGCCTTTACTCATAACAACAAGGATTGTATAGGTGTGCTAAAGGCAAGCAAAATGTTATTGACTGGATCTTTAAAGGATGCTAGAGATAATATATTAGTTGAAAGTAGGTGACTGAGGAATTAAATATCTTCTATTTTTACAACTACAAGATACAATATTGGCAGTATTTCTGGTTCAGAACATTCTGTGGGAAGTATTAGAAGTATCCTATATTATGTACATATTGATCATTCAATGGTAAGTAAAAGCAATTGAATGATTAAAAATTAAAACCAAAAATCAAACAAAAATAGTCTTTCCTAAAGTTTTAAAGAGACGAGAGATCAGATATATCATTATCTTTTGTTTTTCGTACATCAGTAGATTAAAGAACGTTAGTAGGGGTTGGAAAATCATTTAAATTGGATTCAGTGTTGGGTGGGGATGAGTGACAGAAACCAGGAGAGTTAGATGATTCAAGTTATACTGGGCTTTTAAGTTAAATTTGTAATTTGCTGTTGAATTAAACTTATTTTTAACAGTATTTAGGACATAGTTTGTCATTTAATGGAATTTATTAATCATTTTTCTTATTGGTCTCATTAATAAATTATCCTGATATTAAACTTGGACAGTTGGAATAATCTAGTAATGAACAGAAGCACTAATTTTAATTTATTTTTTCAGTTGACATTGACCATTTAATTATTCAAAAGTAAAAACGAGAAATCATACTGGTACTATTTCAGTTCCTTATTATTGGAATAACTGAATAAGATAATTTGGGAACAAATTTTAGTTAATGGATTTATGTACATAGTACTAATCATTGCAGATGCACTGTTTATTATCTGTTTATCTATCTGGTACTGATAGATTATTATCTGCTTATATTCTAAAACTGAGCCTAGGGGTACCCAACTGGTGACATTAATCCAGTTTGATTAAACTTCATTTGTAACAGCCCTCTGTTTTCTTCCATCCAGTTTTCTAACTTATCACCCACACCTAGAGAAAAGTTTTTACAAGCTTTTTACGTGAAACTTCAGATGTTTGAGAGCCACAAGATATGAACAAATATTACACACACGTCAGTGATGTCGAGAAACCCACTTGTTGAGAATTTTATATGCAAAAACGGCTCGTTTGGGTTCAGAAAATATTTTAAATAGAAGAGCGAACAACGTTTCGACCTTCTTTTGGATTTAAGTTGTTGTACAAGTAAGGCTTCTTTAATTTTGCATTTGTTTAATAAACCAATATAAAGGAATGCCATTATACCTATATTAATATTATAGATAAAATTACATATTCAAACATCTAACCCTGCCCTTTACATTGCGACACTCAGTTACACAACCTCTTCCAAACATGTGGTCAGCTTCCGGTCAGTTACCTCTTTCTTTGTGAACCTGACGATGACCGAAGAAGGTCGAAACGTTGTTCGCTCTTCTATTTAAAATATTTTCTCAACCCAAACGAGCTGTTTTTGCATATAAAATTACACACACATGTTTGTTGTTATATGCACATTTTGTCACATAAATTGTATGTAAATGTTAATAAATACATGTATGTAATAATATTGATTCATGTATGTAGTTTTTAAACTGTTAATTTGTATTAGTTTCAATACTCACAAAGTGCACATATTTTTGTATACCAAATGTTTTCACAATCTTGGCTGATTATTGTTTTAGCTATATTGAGCATATTTAATACGGCAATGAACTATGAAAACATCTGAGAAAAATATGCAAATTTGCATTTCATTAACATTTAAATGAAACTGCCAAAAATAAAAGGGGTAAAAACATATGTTTTTAATGATACTTATTTGTCTTAGTAAATATCTGATCAAAACGTGGAAGAAAATATGTAAAACAATAAAATTAGATATATTGATCAGGTATTTTTCTAACACTGACAACCATTGATATAACTGTCAGGTTTTTCACTGCTAGTAAAGGTCTTGTGAGTTTCCATCTTGATTGTGAGTTGTTGAAATTTCAGCTGATATGTTCTCAAGGCTGTATGAATCAGTGATGTCGAGAAACCCACTTGTTGAGAATTTTATATGCAATAACGGCTCGTTTGGGTTCAGAAAATATGTTAAATAGAAGAGCTTTCTGAACCCAAACAAGCCGTTTTTGCATATAAAAGGCTGTATGAACTTGCTTTGTCAGGTGTTGATTTGTAAGGATAGCATGATGCTTTAACTTCACAAACTTCATTACAGAATTCAATGATTCACAGGAATATCTTGTGTTGAAAATAAAGATGAGTTGCACATTGGTTTGCTTCAGCTCAGGATATTTTATTTCTGGAGCTTGGTTCCACAACTCAGTTGCAGAATGGGATTTATGGATCATCTTCAGACCCAGGTCCTCCTGTAGTTCTGTTAATTCCATTTCCACAGCAGATGATTCTGTAACCAGAGTTTCGAGAATTGGACAACCATCATTGATCACATCAACCATGAATGGATTTACAAGAAAGGCAAAGCAGGGATTCAGCTTCTGTAAGTCCTCAAAGCTGTTTGGGAAATTACTAAACAGTCCTTGTAATTTATCTTTGTATTCTTCCAGTTTTTGATCTTTTATTTCAATATCAAGGAATGTATTTACTTTCCTTTTGAGATTTGGAATTAACTGAAATTTCTTAATGTTTTTTTGAGAATGTCTTGTTTTATTCTGAAAGCTGAAAATTGTCTGAGTAGGATCAGAAACAATCTTACTCTTCCCCTGGAGTGCCAATTTGAGAGTCTGTAGATGATTCATTCTATCAGTAAGGAACATTAGATCTAGCATACATTCATCATTACCCAGACGAGAATAGATTTTTTTCTTTTCTTCAAGAAAAGAAATAATAGGCTCCAACAGATCCACAAATGTATTAGAGACATTGCTGATTGACAGCCACCTCACGATGCAGTAGAAAGAGACATCACTGGATTTATCTTCAAGCTCCAGTTCTTCAATGAAACTTTAATTGTCAGTGGATCTTCCCATTTAAGTGTATGAAATTGACCATTTCAAGAACAAATTTCATAACATCTTCATCCTTGAAGTATCTAGCTGCTAGGTGTTCAAGATGAATAATATAATAAACAGGGAAAAACTCTGGAAAGCTGGGATCACTTTTCATAAGTGCAATTAATCCTGCATCAGAGGTGCTTATCTATCTGTTGCAACTCTGAGTTTATCCAGTGGAATATCAGCGTTTGTTAAGGCTCTGTCAAGTGCATTTTTAATGAACATCATAAGTTGTTTCTTTTAATATCACTAAGTCCAACATCTCTTCACAGTTACATCAAAGGAAACATAAACAAATACCACGAGTTGTGGGTTGTCTTGTATGTCTGTAGATTCATCAAGGGCTAAGCTGAGTGCAAGGAAATTCTTTAAATCATTTTGCATTTTACTTGCAACATCAGTACTGATCTGAAAGATTTGTCTCTCTGTAGTGTGGCGTAAAGATGGTGTTTGTGATATTAGTCGTTGAAGTTTTGTGTTATTTGGATCTAACACTGCAACAACTTCGGCTATATTCTTCTTAACAAATTCACTATCAGAATATGGGGGATTAGCATGAGGTTTTTCAGTCATTGTATCAACTTTCTTATTCGACATTGCTAACTGTTTTTGCTGGTTATTTAGTGATTTATATTAACACAGTTATCTCATTTTTGTGTAATTTTTATTTAGGTAAATAATGAGATGAAACGTTTTTGGATTTGTTTCATAGTGGCATTTCAAGTTCCTGGTTTTGTAATGACTAAGTAACATTGTCAGATGAGACACAAAGGTTTACCTTTTTTAATGGTGAATGCAAAATCTTCCCAGTCTGGTTTCAAATTTCTGTTTCCATCTTCATACTTTCACTTCTTACAATTTGATGATGCCATCTGCCTTCACAAAATTTTCAGACATTTCTTAAAAAATGTAATGTAAAAAGAAACTTAGCTCCAACACATGCAACAGAACCAAACTCTACAGTGTTCAATATCACACTCACACTCTGATAATTTCACTACCTGCAACACAGCTACACATTGCAATCATGAGATCTCAAGTCATGCCCACTAAAACTAACATTGTCAGCACCAGGTTGTACAATTACTGATTCTACAGCACAACTCCTCTGTAATCCTTGCTGATCTGAAATTTCTTTAATCTCTGACTCAAATGTAGCATTAATATTAGGATTTAAATTCTTAAATATATTTACTCACCATGAACATTGAACTTAAGTTTTTATCCAGTGGACTCTCTGTTTATACCCAGTAAATAATTATAAAGCTTAATTCTTTTTTATTTACCTCTTATATTAATTGTAATGGAAAAAGTTGCTTAGACAACACATTTCTGTGAGCCACACATTAAATATCAAAGAATTGCATGTGGCTCATGAGCCGAAGTTTGGCCACCCCCAGGTCTATAATTGCTGTGACAGTTTTTATCACCTACGTTGAAAAGAGAAGTCACATTAGCTAACTTACAATTCTCTGGTATCTGCCCACTATTTAAGGATTGGAAAAAATAGAAGTGGCTTACATATCCAATCTTAAACCTTCTTTAAAACTGTTCAGGAAATAAATGACTTATTGTGGGTTTATTTATTTTAACTGGATAGTATTAAATAGTAATTAATCATTTAATTTTTATTTAGTTTTTATTGTTATAATTTTATTATTAAACTTGTAAATTACTTTTGTCGTCTTGGATATGAGTTTGGTTACCATCTGATGTAACAAATTTTGCAAATACAATAAAAGTAAAAGTTAACTTTAAAAGCTTCAAACATAATTAACATAATAGATTATTGGAATTATTGAGAAATATATGGTATTAAATATTACTTTGTTTTCTCACACACTCATTTCTGTTTTTGTTTAAAAAACATGATTTACTGATTTGAAGAATTGTAGTCTATTAAATAATTTAGAATTGTTCAAGAAAGAATGTATGTACTAACTGTCTTTGTGACTTTCATATTTGTTTTTGTTTTTCCATGGATTTTGTAGAAGTACTTGTGTGACTAATTCTAGTAGTTGAAATCTTATACAGTGGGAAAGTTAGACAAGAACACAAAAGTGGTAGTCTTCAATCCACTGGAAGAAGGAGAAACAGATGCAATCATTAGTCATAGTCTACTTGTGAAAAAAGTAATTATATATTTTAGATTTTTTATGTGGTTTAATGTCAAGTATTGTAGTGGCTATGAAATTTTTCTTTATTGCACAGAATTCAAAAAATTATTTGAAACAAACATTAAATACAGGAATTGCAAAAATATATTATTAAAACCAAAAGATAACTTCTGCAGTTTTGGAAAGTCTTGATGTGTGAGGCTATTTAAATAAATTGTTTCTAGGTTAATTGACTGAATTGTTTATTGTTGTATTTACTTGTGATATGGGTGTACTAATTCACGAGACTTGCAATATCAAAAGGACAAGATCAAAACCCTGAGCCTCTAGAAAATAGTTGTATTGTTAAAAAAAATTCCATAGGTTTTACACAAAGCTTTGTTTTTACTTTCGTATAAAGGTGGGATAATTCATTATATTATTGCAGATATTTTAGTTAAAATATTTAGTGTGTGTACATTCTGTATTACATTCAACACATAACATTTTAAAATTGTTTCTATAAAATTTCAGGTTCTTTTAGGTCCATGCAAAGATTCTCAAGAATTAAATGTCATAGAAATAGAAACAGAAGGATACCTTGATGATGAAATTAAAACAACACTTTGTTGTCTTCAGTCAAGTGATGATAAGAAGTTTGATCAGGTTTGTTATAGCTGTATAGTTTAAGTTATCAAAAGCTTAAGTTTTTCCAAAACAAGTTCATAGTCAAAATAATTTTAACTTAAATGTAAAAGAATTTCTTGGGCGAGAAAAAACAACAAAAAACCTGAAAATGTATGCATGGTGATTTTTCTGTTGTAGTAATTTAATTTTCAGTGTTTGTTTTTAAAGATTTTTAATGCAAAATTTTTGTTTTTAGTGTTCTGTTGACCTTTTAGTAACACATAATGAAGCCAAATTCACTTTAGTAGAAGGGTCAGGTCCTATAACTATATTTGGTCAGCATTTAGCAGGTGAGTAGTTGCAAGAATTTCTTTGTAAAAGTTAAATTTTCTCTATATAATTGAATGTGAGAAGTTTGGTCTTCTGGTATGTAAGAATCATTATGAATTTGAAAAGTTAGCACAAAATAATTTTGCTGATATAATTAATAAGAGGTATTTTTGATTCTGAACTGAACGGTTTCTTTTTAAAGATGTAAATGAATGATTGATTTTGGGTTTTTTGCTTTTGGAAGAATAGGTCGAAGGTACAGCTCTTAGCTATGCCTATATTGTAAAAACCTTCCATTTTCCTTATTGTTGATTGGGCCATTTATACCTATTGTTTTTAATATATATGAATGGGTTGTAACTTTTTATCCAGTAATAAATATAGAATGTTATTAAATATTGTAATAGAGTAGTATTTAAGTAATTTTAGTGTTTATGAAAAGAAATTATGAATTTGTGACATTTCAATAACAAACAGTATAACAATGTTAATCTGTATGTGTGTAAATATGCCAGAGCATTTAGTTGAGTATTATGTGATTCCTAGTATGTTGTACCAGTGTGCACTAACACGTAACTTGGAGGCTGGTTATCTCACTGAAGGTAGTAAAGAGTTTTTACAAATGTTACAAGTGGCTTTATGGCTGTTTTCTGCCCTATTAAATACATTTATATTGTTGATGAAAACCTTCACCTTCAATGGTTACCATTTTTACCCTATTATTGCTGTGAAGGTCAATATCAAATTGGTACTGTTAGGATGGATTTTACTATGTAGCTTTTCTAGTAAATTTGGCATCTTTATTGTTTAGCTTTACCCCTGTGTGACAAGATGTAAATCCTATGTTTTCTGTCATCCATCTGAGAATACCACTGAATATTTCTGAGTACTCTGATTCAGTCACAGTTATTATGTTGGTGGTGGTATATGTTTCCAGTTTACTGCTTTCAGTTATTGGAGGATGGTTTGCTTTGTCTTCCACCTCTATCCTTTTGCTGCTTTTTAGAAGCTTGAATGCTTTACTTGTCTTATAAATATGTTGTTGCTCCTTAAGATTGAATGCCCAATAAGCTCTCACATTCTGTAGTATATGAACATCTGTGGTAATGATGACAGATGACAACTACTGACAGGCTTTTTGTTCACCATCTGTCCAGCTTTCACATTTTCTGCCTAGACTTCTTTTGACAGATTTTAATAGCTTTCAGTTTTATTTATGTGGTGAATCTTGGAAATCTAGTGACTGTCATAGAAGGCACATTTTAGGCAATTTCTTGGTTGATTAGTGTTTGTAGGATTATTGTGGAGCAGGAATGCCTCTTTTGGCAAAGGGAGCAGCTTGGTTATAGAATAAATTTATTTTAAACTTCTGGGATATAGTCAGTAATTTAGCTTCTGTGCTCTTCTGATGCTCTACAATGCTGCTGAGGCACTCTGTATATTAGGGCCTTGATGTGAGTGGCTATAGTACATACTTTGACTAGCCTTAAAAATACGTTTTTGTTTTTTTCTAAGTTTTATTTAGCTATGTAGCACTCAGAACAATCATTGATTAATGGATAATCCAAGAGGAAGTGTACGACTTTTATAAAGTATAAATAAGCAGTGATTTTGAGCTCTATATCCAGCTGGAACTTTCCATGTATTGATGCCTTTAGTACCTCTGATAATCACTGTGTTAATTTGTTAGTGAACTTAAGTTTCATTTTAACTTTTTTTACATGGTCTTTGTTAAATTGATTACATGACCACTTTGTACACAGTCATTATAGTTTTGTTGCTACTAAGTTTTAATATAGTATGTGTCTTCATAAAATTATATAGCATTTTTTTTACAAGACTGTTAAGATTAATAATACTTTTCTCCATCTCAAAAATTACAAAATTTGTTTAATTTCTAAAACTACGTTAAATTTTGTTTATAGTAAAACTATATTCACTGTTTTCTTTATCTTAATGTAAGGTTGGTTAGTTTGACCAACCTTGTAACCCTTGGGATAAACAAACAAATTAAAATATATTACTCTTTCTTTATTTATTTATTTCTAGAATGACTTTAGATTGGAACATGAAACAATATTTGTTTATTTTAAGTAGCTTTAAACTTGCAATGGTTAACATCTGTCTATGCATAAATTTTTGTTTCAGTGTAACTTGAATTGTCTAACTGGTATTTGCATCATTATAAGTTTGTAAATTACTTGGGAAATGCGGGACTCATTTTATGCTACTGAATTGTGTGCCTTGTGAATATATTTTTGTTGTATTATCATTATTATTTATTTTACTTGATCTTAACTAACCTAGAATGTTTCCTATTTTTGCATTTTTGATACTTTTGTTACAATGATAATAATAAAGTAAAGAATAGATATGAAAAAAGAAGTACTTATCTGTACCTTTTTCTTGGACTCAACTGTTGACATCATGTAATCCTATTTTTTTATACAAATGGTAAAATACACTAAATTTTTATTTAATTGAACAAGGAATAACATGTGAAAAGCAAATAGTGTCTCATAAGTATAATTTTGTCTTTTTAACTGTGCAATAAGAGCAGTTACACAGCTTAGTTAGTTTATATGCTTCCTGTGGGAAGGAAAGTTGTACTAAAATTGTCAATTCTCTGAACAGAAAAGTGTAACATGATATATCATTTGATAGATGAAAACCTTGTTTCTGTTGGTTGTAAGTGATGTAGTATTAAATGTAACAGATAACTACTGACAAATCTTGAAATTTGAGGATATGGCAAGAGGGGTCTGATTTTCTATTTGATGTCTTTATAATTTAACAAGAGTAAAGGTTAGGAAAATTTATTTGTCTGAGTGATGATATAGCAAATTACTATAAATTTTTTACTTATTGGAGGGATTATGAATAAATTAGTGAAGAGTACTCTTATAGAAAACATCATATTTCTCACACTTGGGGAAATTCATGATTTTTTTTTATATTACCTTATAAAATTAAGAAGTTATACTATTAAAATATTAATTATTAGCTGTGATTTTATGCTGTATGGAGTAGTATAACATAAAAATGAGTTTTTAATTTTGAATTTAAATCACTACAAACCTCATGCACATTAAAGGATGCCTGTGGTGAAAGGATTAAAGGTATCCTTCAGGCACTTCATTACCCACAAATGTTTGTTATTAGATCCATGATGTAGTTCTTGAATAGGACTAGTAAAATGAATGATTCTTGAAGCAGACTGGTATTTTTGATTCAGTGTGATTACAACTTCCATGCGTTCTGCTTCTACTTCTGGTAGTTAGCTACTTTAAACTGACAAACTTTAAGTGTTTTATAAACAGGAATGGGCAGCTGCACTACTCGAGTATAATTCACATCTAAAGCTCCTGACAAGGTGTTCTGTTCAGCTTAAAAACCTTCCTTTGTGTTAGCTGTGAATTTAGCATTCGTGATTAAGTTTTTCTTCCACTGCAATAACACAACCTAATGATGATAGTAACAGTGGTTCATCGATAGGCAAACCTTAGCTACAGCCTTCTCTTGGATCTTTGCATTGATATTTTGTTGAACTTTAGCTTTTTAAGACCAGAACCACCCTTTGTGGGTTTGGTTAAATGTTTGATAAAGGTATCAACCATATTTCAGGGATGTTCAGCTGTGGGTACTCCAACAATTTGGTTTCTTAAGCTTCTGAAAGGTGAACATATTTATACCATTGAACCTTGGTGCTCCATCTTGAGTTATATTCATGGCTTTGTGTATTTCATTGAAGCTAAAGGTATCTAATGTGTCTGTAAGCAGTTTGGCTAAGAACTGCTATACCTTCAGCATCTTGAATTTCTTCATGGTAGCATTAACTCCCCTCGGAGTGGATTCCTGTACGTGGTAAGGGGACCTCCCAGGGAAGGTTCTGTTCTCTTTGGTTACCTTCTCTGGGATCTAAACATCCACCCACGTGTTTGCCGTGCGTGGCGACCCGTGAAGGGGAGGAGAGGATCCTGGTGGTCGAGGGGTCCAACCCTAACACACCACTTTGGCCTCAAATTCTTGTAGACGGGCAGCCCTTGGGTCAGTCAGCTGGTCCACCTGGGCTAGAGCCAACCAAGTACCAGTGTTGGAAGTTCTCAACGGGTGTTGTGGACATTGTGCCTGATGCTGGTGTTTGGGTATAGTGCTCACGAAACCCTGGTGTTGCTGCATTGTCCTTGCATGACTTTGTAGTGCATCCTCTTGTAGGGCTCCATGGTGGGTGGGGTCACTGAGTACCAAAACTTTTTCTCTTTCCTATGGATTCTACAAAAAATTTAAATAAAATTGTAAAAAAACAGTCAGTGGGTAAGCGACCACGTCTTGAATACTCGGAACAGCAATCTCCAACATCAGTAACACACGTACCTCATTTTCAGATATTGCATTCTCTTTTGGAAAAACCTTTAGGTCAAATGTCCCCTTTTTTTATTAAAAAGGGGCTAGAGGGACTTGCTGGCTCTCCAAAGTCAGTAAAGAAGCTTCGATCTGGTGACATATTGGTTGAAACATCCACATCCCAACACAGTGAACTCCTCTTGAAATCAAAGGCAATTGGGGATATACCTATTGAGGTTACACCCCATGCTACTTTGAATTCTTCACGAGGAGTTATTGTTGAAAGGGATTTGAAGAATGTTTCCGAATCAGAGATTCTCGCTGGTCTCTCCACTCAAGGAGTTTCTGCAGTGAGGCGCATCTCCACTCGCAAAGATGGAGTTACATCGCCAACAAATACCCTCGTTTTAACATTCACTTCACCACATGCACCCACCACCATCAAAGCAGGTTATCTCATTTGCAGGGTTCGGCCATACATTCCAAACCCTCTTCGATGTTTCCAATGTCAGAGATTCAGCCACTCAAAGACATCTTGTCGTGGTTCCCTGACATGTGCTCGTTGTGGAGGCAAGGACCACGATGCCTGTGATTGTGACATAAACCCACATTGCGTCAACTGCAATGGTTCTCACCCCTCTTACTTTCATTCTTGCCCAAAATGGTTGGAGGAAAAAGAGGTGCAGCATTTGAAAACGACACATAACATTAGTTATCCTGAGGCTCGGAAATTGCTGTCCACAATCCCATCTCGGACATATGCTGCTGCACTCCATTCCACAACTACAGTGGAAGTGCAGACAGATCTCTGTGCCTCCAAAAGAATCGTTTTCAAAACAAATAAAAAGCCTTCTGACCTCCGTGGTTAAAAAAGTAGATGAATTGACTTCCACACCCATCTCTGTTCCTCCCATATCTTCCAACAAACCTCAAGATCCATGTCCTTCAGTTTCAAATACAGGCATTTCTTCTGATACATCATTTTCTCCCATCACAATAAACAAAACAATTATTCGTTTACGTTCTCAGTCACTGGATTCCTCTTCCAATAACAAAAACCTGCCCACTCAACCCAGAGCAGGATCCATGGAGGTTGATGGACCTCCTCCGAAGAAAGACAGTAAAGAAAAAAGACGAGGTCGTAAACCGAAGGGTTCTCCAGCCACTTCACCTACCCGTCCTTAAAAATGGCCACCTTGATACAATGGAACTGTCGAGGTTTACGTTCTAATCTGGATGGTATCAAAATGCTGATTGCTTCCTACCAGCCTGTTTGTCTTTTCTTTACAAGAAACATTTCTCAAATCTGCTGATACAGTCTCCATTCGTCAGTTTTCTTTGCACAGAAATGACAGGTTGTGTGATGGTCGAGTACATGGAGGGGTGGCACTGTTGGTTGATCAACATGTGCCCACCCTGTCTTTGTCACTCAACACACCCTTGGAGGCCGTAGCCATCTGTGTTTCCTTGGGTCGTACCATCACTGTTTGTTCTCTGTACCTGTCCCCTGGAGAGACATACGATCAATCAGAACTTGATGCTCTTGTTGAACAGTTGCCATCTCCATTTCTAATGCTGGGAGATTATAATGGACATCATCCCCTCTGGGGAAGTGCTATTATTGATGGGAGGGGTCGATCTGTAGAGTGGATGCTCTCTGATCACAATCTTTCTCATTTCAATACTGGTTCTTCCACTTACTTTCATGCTCCTAGTCAGTTCTTTACCGCTATTGATCTCTCAGTTTGCTCCCCTTCATTATTCTCCCATTTTTCATGGAGGGTTGACAGTAATACACTAGGCAGTGATCATTTTCCGATCGTTTTGAGAGAGACTGGTCGTGGTCGATGCCACCCTACCTGCGTGCCCCGGTGGAAGCTGGATCAGGCAGACTGGTCCACTTTCACTGCTCTTGCAGAACTTGATCCTGCCATCGTAGATCAGCCATCAATAGACTGTGTTGCAGCGGTAACTGATTGTATTATACATGCAGCTGCTCAGTGTATTCCTAAAACCTCGACACGTTTCCCACGATATCCTCATCCATGGTGGAATTCTGCTTGCCACTTAGCACAGAAGGCTCAAAAACGGGCCTGGGATACTTTTCGTAGATATCCCACACTTTCAAATCGGGTTGCTTTCCAACGGGCCCGAGTACATGCTAGGTGGGTAACACGTCAAAGCCAGAAGGAATCTTGGATTAAGTTCACAACCAGCATATCTTCTACCACCAGTTCCAAGATCATATGGGACAAGATTCGAAAGGTTAATGGGCACTACAATTCTGTCCCCTTCTCGATCTTCCTCTCTGTTAGCGATGTTCCGGACATCAGTCACCTCCTGACCATCACTCTAGGTGAAAGCTTTTGCCGGGTATCTAGCACTTCTGCTTGTTCCTCCACCTTCCTGGCCATCAAGACTCGGGCAGAGCGATCTCCTCTTTACTTTCAAACTGACTGTTTCTTTGACTATAATTGTCCCTTTACCCTGGTGGAACTAAAAATGGCCCTTCATTGGTCTGCCAGTACGTTTGTTGGACCTGATGATATTCATTATGACATGATGCACCATCTATCTCCTGCTTCTCTTGATGTCCTTCTGATTATCTTCAACCGGATTTGGCAGGAGAATGTTTTTTCTGATGCCTGGTGCCAGGCTATTAGTTTACCTTTCCCTAAGCCAGGGAAAGATCCAAAGATTCCTTCAAACTATTGTCCAATTGCTCTGACGAGCTGTCCCTGTAAGACCTTAGAAAGGATGGTTAATGGTTGTCTTGTTTGGTTCCTTGAATCAAACAACCTCCTCTCGCCCACCCAGTGTTGTTTCCGTCGACAGCACTCCACCACAGACCACCTAATTCGTCTTGAAACATCTTTCAGAGAGGCCTTTCTCAACCGCCAACATCTTGTATCGATATTCTTTGGCATAGAGAAGGCTTATGACACAACATGGAGGTATGGCATTTTGCGAGACCTCCATACATATGGGTTACGTGGCCATCTACCTATGTTTATTAAAAAATTTTTAATGGACAGGAGATTCCAAGTTTGTGTAGGTTCGGCACTTTCACGTTCTTTTGTACAGGAACTTGGAGTTTCTCAAGGCTGTATATTGAGTGTCACACTCTTCAGTATAAAGATAAATGCCATCACTGAACAACTCACTCTCACCATTACGAATGGGCTATATGTTGACGACTTTCACATCTCGTGTCAGTCGTCAAACATGAGATATATTGAGCGGCAGCTACAAACTGCCTTCAATCGTGTACGGAAGTGGACTCTGGCAAATGGCTTTAATTTCTCTCTTTCCAAAACTGTATGCATGCACTTTTGCTGTCGACGAGGTATTCACCCTGATCCTGAACTTCATATTGGTGAAGTTTTGCTGCCAGTGGTCCCGGAGACAAAGTTCTTGGGGCTTATCTTTGATCGTAAACTGACCTTTATACTACACTTAAAGCAGCTTCGGGTTAAATGCACAAGAGCACTGAACATCCTCCGTGTCCTCTCTTCTACTAGTTGGGGGGCAAATCGCTGTTCAATGTTAAAGATATATCGTGCACTTATTAGATCGAAACTTGACTATGGATCAATGGTCTATGGCTCTGCCAGATCCTTGGCTTTAAAGATGCTGGACCCCATTCATCACCAAGGACTTCGACTCTGCACTGGAGCTTTCTGTACCTCTCCAGTTCAAAGCATATACATTGAATCTCATGAACCTCCTCTACACCTTTGCCGTTTGCAACTGTCTTTAAAATATACTTTGAAACTTCGTTCCTTACCAAAGCATCCCACCTGGGAATGTGTTTTCCTTCCTCGGTTGGCAGTACTTTTTCAGAACAGACGATCTGTCATTGCTCCGTTTGGCCTTCGCATCCGGGCGCAATTGGATGAATTGGGTCTGTCCTTGGATAACATTGCAGATTCCACATATCGATGCATCCCACCATGGCTTATTACAGCCCCCAAGTGTGACCTTTCTTTCAATCACCTAAAAAAGGCGGATACTCCAGACTGGAAGTACCGTCTTTTATTCAATGAATGTCTTTCAAACAATCATTCAGTTCCCATTTATACAGATGGTTCCAAATCAGGTAATTCAGTGGGCTCTGCTATGGATTGCTATGGGTCAGTAGTTGCGTGCAGAATCCCCTCTACAGCTTCTGTGTTCACTGCTGAACTGTATGCCATATCTCTTGCCCTGGATCATATTGCAGCTGAGCAGTACTCCAACTGCACTATTTATACTGACTCGCTTAGTTCTATACTTGCCTTGGAATCGCTTCACATTAGCTCACATCCTGTTCTTGCAGATATTCGAAACCGACTGGCCCATTTCTCATTAGCAGCTACTTCAATCCAGTTTTTCTGGATACCAGGCCATGTTGGTATTCGTGGGAATGAGCTTGCAGACATGGCAGCTAAATATGTCTGCTTCAGCACCATCACCCCTATGCCTATTTCGTACATGGACTATGGTGTTGTCTTCAAGGCTCGGCTCCGTGCCAGTTGGCAGTCCACTTGGAGTGAACAACGCAACAATAAACTTTTTCAAATCAAACCCAAAATTGGAGTTTGGCCATCTAGCTTCTGTAAAGTTCAGAGGGAAGATGTTGTTCTCACTAGGCTATGCAATGGTCACAGTTTTTTAACTCATCATTTTCTTTTATCTGGAACTGATGTACCAATGTGTAGTTTGTGTAACACTCAAATCACTATCAGCCACGTTTTACTTTCTTGCCGTCGTTACAATTCTCAACGACGGCAATACTTTAAACGTATTTTTTTCCCAGAGTCAGTCTGTAACATTGGACAGAGTTATTGGTGATGGTGACTCTATCCACCTTAATAATGTTTTTAATTTTTTAATGGCCATTAATCTTTTTAATCTCATTTAAGTGTGGTATATTTATTCATTACACCTTTTTAATTGTGGCTCCTTTTTTACAGTTTTATTCTCTCTCATTCAATGTGACATTAAACAATGGCCAGAACATTAAAAAACTCGACACCAGGACTGGAAAGGCCAACTTCAGGTGACTAACGCTTGTGTTTGAACTGTCTTTTTGAATTACTCGTTAGTTTTTCTGGCAAGTTACTATTATACTTTCGCTGCATATCATTTCACACTTTTACAACCTTTTTGTACTGGCTATATTGACTCGTAACCTGGAACCAGGACGGAAAGACCAACTTCAGGTGGCTGACGGTGGTTTATATACTACCTGTTAGTCTTCCTGGCAGGTTATGATCATTCCCATTCTGCTACAGGTTGTCCTTTACAACTTTGTTGACTGGATGTCGACATTGGTTTTTGCACCATTTCCTGTTTTAATTGCCGTTTTACTTTTATCTTCAATTACCTTTACACATTTTACTCCATTTACGTGACTTTTCTCTTTTTACTGAACATTTGGCTACTTGTTGTGATTTTACTGTGTGTCTTATAATACTTCTATTTTTTTACATTTTGATACTGGTTACTATGACACATAACCCAGAACCAGGACTGGAAAGACCAACTTCAGGTGACTGACGATGGGTCTTGAACCTGCCTGTTAGTCTTTCTGGCGGGTTATGATTGTACCTTTTTGCTAGAGTAAATACCTTACAACTTTTTACACTCTGCCTTCCATCTTGACATTGTAGACTAGGTGTCAACATTGGTTTTATACTTTTTTGTTTTATCTTCATTTCCATTTACTACATTTTTTTACTACATTTTTCCGGCTGTTTGGCACAGATAGCCTCGTTGCTTTGTGCCTTAAAACACTAAATCAGTCAATCAATCAAGCATTAACTGATGTGTCTAATGAGTTACCTTTTATATAGAAATAGTTGATTTGAATGCATATTAGTAAAGGGTGAACTATTTAGGATGTTTGTAACTTGCATTGGTAATTGTTCCATTTACTACTGTCATAATATTAATTACTGATGTTAAGTATCTGTTCAAACAGCAATGTCTATCCTAGCCTCTGCTTTACTATGATATTAAATTAAGTACAGTGAGAGTGAACATTTGAAGATCTCAGAAGTGAGTTCTTTAAGGAGTATTTCATACTATGTGAAACTTCTCAAGGCAATATTTTTCCATAAATCTTTGTTGCAGTGACCTAACATTGTGAGATTTAGTCTTTTGGTACACTTTATTATTTTTCATTTATTAACTCAGTGTTTCAGGTTTTGGGTTCTCTGTTCTTTGTCTCCTGTTGATCATTTGAGATTCTGTGCTTAGATTATGGGCTTCATTGTTCCTGTAAATTTACTGACTTTAATATAATCATAAGTATGTGTGTTTATTATACTTTTGTTTCATAGTACTAAAACAACCATTTTGATCAGAAACTAATATTAGCCATGTGTGAGTGTAAATACTTATATATGAAACATCAGTATATCCTTAATCTCAAATGCACACTTGAACTCTTTGGGGAAACAGAACGATGGATTGATCCAGTTTTTTATCTTTACTAATTAAAAACATTTAGGTATAAATTGTAAAGTTCATCATGTTGTATTTTAAAAATATTGTATAAATTTGGCTGAAAGCAGTTGTCAAATGAAAACATTTGCCTTTGAATCTTAAATATATACATTGCATAAACATTATTTAGTGTGTGTAAAAATTAAGTTATAGTTTTGGTTTGAAAACAGTTTTTAACTAAACTATTCATACATTGAATTACTGTGGTAGGTTTTTATTTTTAGTTGCCTTTAAGTTGCTTTCTTAGAAGGAAGTCCTGGTTAAGAAAAGAATCAGCCTAGAATAAATGTATAGCCAGAAGGTTATTTTTAGATTGATTAGGTATAGGAGTACAAATTTATTCAGTTCATGATTATAATACCTACTTTCATCAATTAGAATACCTTGAAGATGAAATTATAAGTGAAAATGGGGATGAAGAAGCAGAGGAAGAACAAGTATCACTTGAATTAACAGGCAAAAAAAGGAAAGGAAAAAAGACTGGTGGATTACCCAAAAAGGTTTATCTTTTGTAAATTTATTCTGTTAATAAAGATGTGAAGGTAATGAAATTCTGAATTTAGAGCAAAAAAAAGATGTAAATAAAACTAGTGTATGCTAAGTTGTTTAGTGTTAACCCCTACATGAGGGGTCATAGATCAAGTTCAATGTCATTGCATTTGCTGACTTGCATTCAAAATTTTGTTGAACTACTATTTTATGAATATGTCAGTAAGTTTGGAATCAAATTGTAATTCACATGTTAATGTAATGAGTTAATTTCTTAATTTAAACGTAGATTTTAAAAGAATGCATCCAAAGATAGACTTTAGTGAGTCATGGTATGTTGAATACAGCACTATTTAAAATAAGATGTTTGTAATGTCTAAATACTAATGTTTTGTACAAATTAGGAACTCAAATTACTGATATTTTTAAGCTAGAATACAAGATTTGAACCTTGTATCTTTTTATTTTACTGCAATATGACTTATGTAATGAATCAAATGCAGTAGCCCTGTTCATCTCTTTCCATTTTTGAAAGCAGTTCCTTATATACACTTGCTTTAAAATATGATGTGAATGACCAGTCAACATCTTAGAATGTCCCAAGAGAGGTTTTCTCTATTTTTATTCTTTGAATATGATACAACATTCTTTTGATCCAAGATTTCAATGAGGTAAAGTGTTATCTTTAGTTTGCTCAAAGTTTCATATTTTTTAAAGTCTAAATACAACTTAGTTACTGTAACTAAGCTTAATAAGTGGAATTCCATGGTATTGGTGAAGTTTTTCGTGATTGTTGGTTATTCAACTGTGTTATTCAGTTGTTTGATATCCTTCATGTGTGAAGTTTTGAAAGGCTTAGCAACCATTAGCAGTGAAGTACAAAGGTTGTAGTGAGAAAAGAATTGTTTGCTCAGCTTCTTGATTTATTGTTTATATTAAAAGAATAATAAGTTTAATGATTTATTTTTAAATAGTAATAATCTGTATACATAAATATATGTATGTTTAATAATTGAAACATTGATTGTATGTTACAAATTACTAGTCCACTGAAACACAGCCAATACAAGGAAGACTAAAGGTCAGTTTTCTATAACTGGATGCTTGACCTGGGTGTACATGCACCAGGTCAATGCGAGTTGTGTGATGTCATTAGCTGGGTTTGACTGGAAGGTCAGTTTAATAAAATATAATAAATATATGTGTAAAAATATTTTTACAAAACTAAAATTACTTGGACTGCACATTTTTGTGTTATAAAATGTCATTTTAGCATGAAGGAAGCATAACTTGTATTTCCTATTTTTTATGACATTGGTTATGTGACACACCCTACATTGTTAGAGTGTAGAAAATAAAATATAGTCTTGCTGAAAACAAATGTATGAAATGTTTTAGACGTTTTAGAGATTATGCAAATAATGAGATTTGGGGAACAAAGAATAGTTTTCTTATTCATAACATGAAATCACTTTTCACTCAGACTAGTAACGAAATGTTCGATTTTAACAAACAAATCTTCAGTGAAAATATTTCATTAAAAAAATCAGATTTTTGGTTTACAAAATGCTTGTAATCTTTACTAGAAGTCTATGGGATTTTGTGAAGATACACATGGTGTATCGAATCTATAGTGGCAAATACTAAAGGTAGGTTTATTCATGCAAAGTAAATTTGCTGGCTAACTTAAGTTGTCGAATGCATTTGTAAATAAGAGGTCTACAATCCTGTACCATTTTAATGGTAAGACTGAACAACACAATTTTAAGGAAACTCCTTATTTTAAGCTAATAGTGTAAGTGCATTATCCGTTAGTCATACTATAAGTCTTGCATAATTCCACTTTCAGAAAACAATATAAGACCTGAAATTGGTAATCATAAAGGTTAGTTCTCAAGTTAACTGTTATCAGATTAGACAATAGCTTTAATTTCTTCTAATTGACATTTGTTTTCTTAATTTTTAATTTTATTTTATTATTTAATTTCGAGTGAAAAATTTTATGAATTTGAGGATTTATAAGATGAAATACTCAATTTATAAATGCTCTTTGATATGTATAAAATTGATTGCAGTATAAACATGCATTGTTTTAAATGTGAAGTTACATGCATTATGAAAAAAGCCAAAATATATTTCACATTTTTATAGATTGCAAAAATGGAAGTTTCTCATGAGGAAGAAGACAATGAAGATGAATATGAGGTATCTGCTCTGATTTTATTTGCAACTGCTGTTTTAAAATGTGTAACTTCTGCTGAAAAATATTTGTATTTGACTGTTATACAAGACTTTTTTACTAGCTAGTGTGCAAATAGAGCTTCAGAACTATCTTGTAAGTATTGAAAAACCACTTTGCTTTGTCTTTAGTGTTTCATTTAATTATAGTTAAATAATTCAGTCTAATTTGACGTTTTATCATTTCTATTGTAATTTTGATGTATTGGTAAATGGAATATTTCTTCAGATGTAGACTTGACAAGTGTTAGTTTTTGTAGCCCATAACAGTGTTATATTTATATAACATGTTAAAATATTTAAATTCTACTTGATAAAATGCTTTAGATAAGTAGAATTTAACATAACTAATAAAGAATATAAAAAATATATTGGAATGTGAAAGATATTGATAAAAGCTTAATGTTTGGTAAACTACTTGTCTGCTGGGAAGACCATTTTACTTTTGTCTACGTGAATTTTGTTTATTTTACTATGTACAGTTCTAAACTGTGCAAAATGTTGATTTTCAGTGTTCATGAGCTTTCTTTACATTAACTTGGAGTTTGTAATAATGAAACCATAACATTTTTTTTTCCTAGGATGAAGATGAGGAAGAGCAAGTAACACCTGAAAAATTGAAGTAAAAGCATTTTAATTACTTTGTATGTGTGTGAAACTTGTGCTAACTTTAACACACACAAAAATGCATATTTCAGAAGAAAAGTCAAATTTTTTCATTCAAAATGTTTTACGTTTGAATTTTCTGGTGACTTTTTGGAACAACATTACTACCTACCATTTTTGGGTTAATATTTTATTGTAATGAAGTATCAGCAGGGTGGTCTGATTGCAGGCTATATTTGACCTTTATGAGATGATTTTTTTGGGCCACGGGTTTTTGAAGAATATCATTTTGTCCATGAAACCTTAATAAAGATAAGAAATGCTTTTGTTCAGTGAAAATTGCAGAAAACAAATAGTGCTTTGAAGAGCATGTCAGTGTAATTTTAATGTACGACTATTCTTCTTTCTTGAAGTAATTATATCAGACTGTGCAAATCCTATTCTTTCTTCCAGTTGTAAGATTAGTCTAGGTCTGTACTGTTTTGTACACTACAAAGAAGTAATTTTTTTATTTTATATATTGCTCATAGCACATGAAACACAAGCTGTTGTTACTTTTGAACTCGAGCTGTGATTGGCTAGTAGTACTAGGTGGTGCTGTGTAACATGATCTACTTTTTTTTTCGTTAGGTGTGATTAGTCAATCTGTATTATGCAAAGAGTGATATGTTGGGTGAATTTAGTGTCATAGTGCTTGTGTCTGCACCTGTCAGTAACCAAAAATATATTCAGTGATGTGCAAAATTAATTTGCCACAAAAAGGTTTTGAGGGAAACAGGGCATTTAACTTGAATTTGGAAGAAAATTTGTTTTCTTGAAACAGTGGGAAAATACTATTTTTTCCTTTCTTGTTTTTTTTTTTTTTTTCCAAAGGAATACAACATAAGGTAACACAAGATAATGTGTTACCTGTATGTAGGAGAATAATATTTTGAAGTACTTAAACAAAATGTGAAAAACAAAAATGCACTTTAATTAGGTGTGCAAAACCTCAAAATGCAAGCCTTACTACATCATATGAATTCTCTTTTGTGCTTGTGAAAAATAAATATTTGGAAAAGAGGAAATTGTATATCAGTGTGAAGTGAGAATAGTGGGCATTTAGGGATGGTAAACTGATCAGGAATTTTTAAAATTTCTTGCATTAGAATCCAATTCCCCTCTGTGTAGATTCCTGTATGTGGTGAGGGAATCTCCCAGGGGAAGGTTCTATTCTTTCAGATTACCTCCTCTGGGATCTTAACATCCACCCACTTGTTTGCTGTGCATGGTGACCCATGAATGGGAGAAGAGGATCCTGGTGGTTGAGGAGGTCCAACCCAAGCACAACACTTTGGCCTTGAATTCCTGTAGGTGGGTGGCCATGGGGTTGCCTCTTTTGGGTCATCGTCTGGTCCGCTTGAGGCAGGGTCAACGAAGTACCAGTATTGAAAGTTCTCAACAGGTGTTGTGGACATTGTGTGTGATACTGGTGTTTGGATATAGTGCTCATGAAACCCTGGCATTACTGCAGTATTTTTGTTTGACATTGTAGTGTCTCCTCATAAGGATCCATGGTGGGTGTGATCAGTGGGCACCAAAATTACCTTTTTACTTATGGATCCTCCAAATAAAAATTTAAATACAATAGTGAAAGAAGTCAATAGATAAAAAAAACACTTCTTGAAGTTTCTGAGCAGCAATCTTCAACATCTGTACCACCTGTTGTACCTCATTTTCTTATCCTACATTCTCTTTCAGAGAAACCTTCAGGGCAAATGTTCCCCTTTTTTATTCAGAAGAGACTGGAGGGAGTTGCTCGCTCTCCAAAGTCAGTAAAGGACCTTTGATCTGTGGCAATAATCATTTTCCTATAATCTTGAGAGAGACTGGCCCAAAGTTGATGCCACTTGACCTGTGTTCCACGGTGGAAGCTGGATCAGGCAAACTGACCCTCTTTCACTGCTCTCATGGAACTTGATCCTGCCATCGTCTGTAAGCCATCAATAGGAAACTGTGTGGTAGCAGTTACTGACTGTATTATACACGTAGCTGCTCAATGTATTCTTAAAACCTTGGCATGTTTTCCATGATATCCTCGTGTGTTCTGGAATCTTGCCTGCCACATGGCACAGAAGGCTAAAAAATGGGCCTGAGATACTTTCTGTAGATATTTCGTACTCTTGAACCACATCACTTTCCAGTGGGCCCATGCACAGGCTTGGTGGGTATGACGACAAAGCCAGAAGGAATCTTGGATTAAGTTCATCACCAGAATATCTTCTACCACCAGTTCCAAAGTAATTTAGGACAAGATTTGAAAAGTCAGTGGGCAATATAATTCTGTACCCCTCTCAATCTTGCTCTCTGGTGGCCACAAAGCAGCTGATACCTGGAGGATTGCTGATGCTATAGGTGAAAGCTTTTGCCAGGTATCTAGCACTTCTACTTCTTCCTCCAGCTTCTTTATCATCAAGACTCAGGCAGTGATCACCTCTTTTATTTCGAGCTGATTGTCTTTATGACTTTAATCGTTCCTTTATACTGGTGGATCTGAAATTGGTTTTCATCAGTCTGGCAGTACATTGGTTGGACCAGATGTACACTGACATGCTTCGCCATCTGTCTCGTGCTTCTCTTGCTATTCTTCTAATTGTTTTTAATTGGATCTGGCAGGAGAATGTTTTTCCTGATGCCTGGCACCAGGCTATTGTCCTTCCTTTCTCTAAGCCTGGGAAGGATCCTAAGATTTCAAAGTACCATCCAATTGTTTTGACGAGCTGTCTCTGTAAGGCCTTAGAGAGGATGGTTAATGCTCCTCTTGTTTGGTTTCTCGAATCAAACAACCTACTTCCGCTCACTCGGTATGGGTTCCAACAACAGCACTCCACCATGGACCATCTGATTCGACCTGAAACGTCAATTGTAGAAGCCTTTCTCAAATGACATATTGTATCAATATTCTTTGACATTGATAAGCTTTATGACACAACATGGAGGTATGACATTTTGCAAGACCTTCTTGTATATGAGTTACATGTCTATTTGCCCATTTTTATTTAAAAAAATTTTTAATGGACAGAATATTTGAAGTTCGTGGGGGTTCGACACTTTCCCATCCTTTTCTACAGGAACTTGGATTTCCTCAGGTATATGTTTTGAGTGTGACACTTTTCAGTATAAAAATTGATGCCATCACTGAACGATGTTGCAAACCGTATCTGTGTCGACAACTTTCACATCTCATGTCGGTCGTCGAACATGAGGTATATTGACTGGCAGCTACAGACTGTCCTCAATTGTTTACTGAAGTGTACCACAGCAAATGGCTTTATTTTTTCTCTCTTTAAAACCTTTTGCATGCACTTTTCCTGCCAACATGGTATTCACGCTGATTCTGAACTCTGTATCGGTCTGTGGTCTCTGAGACCAAGTTCTTGGGGCTTATCTTTGACCATCAGCTGACCTTTATACCACACATTTAGCAGTTATGGGTCAAATGTACAAGAGCATGTACATCTTCCGTATCCTCTTTTCCACCACTTGCGGAACAGATCGATGTTCTATGCTAAAGATATATCATTCTCTTATTTGATCGAAACTTGACTATAGATCACTGGTCTATGGCTCTGCTAGACCTTTGGTCTAAAAGATGTTGGATCCCATTTATCATCAAGGACTTTGGCTGTGCACTGGAGCTTTTTGCATCTCCCCAGTTCAGAGCGTTTACATTGTCTCATGAAATTTTTTGCACCTCTGATGTTTTCACCTGTCTTCACTATATGCTTCGAAACTTCATTTCTTATTAAAGCATCCTTCCTGGGGTTGTTTTCTTTCATTGGTGGGCCATACTTTTTCAGGCTAGATGATCTACCATTGCTTGATTTGATCTTCGTATCCAGGTGCAGTTGGATGAATTGGACTTGTTCTTGGATAACATTGCAGTATCCACTGGTCAGCCCATTCCATTATACCTTATTACAGTTTCCAAATGTGACCTATCTTTAAGTTGTCTGAGGAAAGCAGATACACCAATTGGAGTACCATTTTTATTTACTGAACATCTTTCCATTCCTTTTTATACAGATGGTTCAAAATCAGGTAACTGTGGGCTCTACCATGGTTTGTTGCAGTTTAGTGGTGCAGAATTTCCTCTACAGCTTCTGTGTTCACTGTTGAACTGTATGCCATTTCTCTTGCCCTGGATCACATAGAAGTTAAGCAGTACTCAAACTGCACAATTTATACAGACTCATTTAGTTCTGTATTGGACCTGGAATCGCTTCACGTTGGTTTACACCCTGTTCTCACTGATGTTCCAAACCAACTGACCCATTTCTCTTTGACATCTACTTCTTTCCAGTTTTTCTGGATACCAGACCAAGTTGGTATTTGCAGGAACGAGCTTGGAGATGCAGCATCTAAATCTGCCTGCTTTGGCACTATCATCACTGTGCCTATGATCCTGTATTTAAGGCTTGTCTCTGTGCCAGCTGGCAGTAGACTTGGAGTGAGCAATGGAAAAACAAGCTTTTCCAAATAAAACCCTATATTGGACTTTGACTGTCTTGCTTCCATAAGGATTGTAAGGAGAAAGTTGTTTTAACTAGACTATGCATTGGTCACAGTTTTTTAACTCATTATTTTCTTTTATCTAGAACTGATGGACCAGTGTGTAGTCTGTGTAACACCCAGATCACAATAAGCCACATTTTACAACTCTCAACGATGGCACCATTTTAAACATGTTCTGTCTCAAGGTTTGCCCATAACTTTAAGCAGTGTTATTGGTGATGGTGACACTGTTCACCCTGGTAAAGTTTTGTTTTTTAAAGGCCATTCATTTTTTAATGCCATTAAAGTTTTTTAGTTTATACATTAATCCTTTTCTAATGTGATTCCCTTTTAAGAATCAGTCTCTCTGGTTTTATTTGAAATTCAAAAATGGCCATAACATTATATAACTCAACACCAATACTGGAAAGGCTAACTTCAGGTGACTAATGGTGATTCTTGTACTTACCTGTTAGTCTTCTTGGTGGGTTATAATAAATTACCATTATGCTACAGAAAGTCCTTCACAACTTCTCTTTTCGTAGTTTTTCTCTTAACGTTGTAGACTAGCTGTAAACATTGGTTTTATGCTATTTGTTTGTTGTTGTTTTTTTAATTCTTTTGTGTTACATTCACTTCATTTTATGAATTTCACTACATTTACTTTGATTTTACCTTTTTGCCAGATGTTTGGCGGTAATAGCCGCTTTGGCTGCTTTGTGCAATAAAACACTAAATCCATCAACCAATCAGACTGTAATGAGGAAAGTTAATTTAAGTAAATTAATTGTTCAGAAAAGTAAATACTTCTGAATTGCTTTGAATTAAAGCACAGTTCTCTCAAATGCCAAGTTTTTTATCTGCACTGTTATAGAAGATTTCTCAATACATGAACTGCGAAAGTTTCAATCTTTAGATAACAGTACAAAAGGATCTGACATTTATACAGTACTTATATGTGTCATTAATGAATATGGTAGGATTCGTAAGTTCTCCTATATTGTAACTAATGGTGCAAAAGCACCAACTGGTGATAAAGTTGGATTAGTTGTTGTTGTTTTTTTTGTTTTTTTTTAAGTGGAGTGAATACTACCAGTCTTCTCTATATTGTACATCAGGAAGCATGTTATAAGCAACATAATAAACATCAAAAGAGGCAGTAACAAATTTCAAAGACATAAGAAATTCACATTTTTTGTTTTTGAAGTAGTAGATGCAGAACTTGGTGATTTATCATTGTATTTGAATACTAGATGCATAATTACATGGAAGTATCTTCAGCATTTCATTTCACTTATAAAAATACACTGCTTCCTTTAGAAGGATAAAATTGAGAACATGCTGATATATTGGTTAACTGCAAGATAGATGCTTTTTTTAATGTTATTGAGAGATGTGACTGATCACTTGAATATGTTAACTCAGATTGCAAAGTAGACAGCAGAAGTTCTCCCAGTTGATGGGATGTATTGAAGCTTTTTGAATAAACTCCACTTAATGTGTGCCTCAATATTACCCTTCAATTGTTAGTAGATGGTGGCACACAGACTTTTCAACTTTTGCTTTAAAAAAATATTTCTTATGAGTCTGTAGAAAGATTTGTGGACTTTGACAATTTAAAGTTGAGTCTTGAGCTGTGTAACAACCCAGTGGAAATTACTGTTAAGACACAGCCCTCCAATCTTCAGCTGAAACTTTGTGAATTGCAGTTTAACTTTTTTTTATTAAAAAACGAAAAATGGAAGTTATGATAGTTTCTAGAGTGCTTTTCTAAGCTACAAACTTTGTACTTAACGTGTTTTGTTTGGAAGCACGTATATCTGTGAAAGCATTTTTTATATAATGTGAGTAAAATCAAAGATAGAATATAATGGGTAATGACACTTGACAAGTATTTTATTCTTGACCTGAACATTGAAGTTGATTTCAAATCACTATTTAAAGAAAAGTCTCACCCTTAGTATTCTCATTAATAAGTAAAATTAAAACTGCAATATTTATTCACCCTTTCACATTGGTTAGGTCAAAGGTACATGCACAGTCTATAGTTATATTCAAAATTTAAACCAGCTTACACACACACACACACACACACACACACACACACACACACACACACACACTATATATATATAATAATACTTAAAAAAACAAACAAACCAGGGTAGCAGTAACTTGAAGTATATTGAAGATGTTGAGAGAGGTTTGAGGGATGATTGTAAATATAAGCTCAAAAGAATACTGGTGAATATTTAGTTGTCAAAATTTTAATGTTTATAAATATCAGTTTAGCATCATTATGTTTTAATGTTTTTCACTTATTTATTACATGAATAAATATTGAAATGTAGTGTGATAAATTTAGAATTTTTTTTTCTTTTAGAAAAAAGGGAGGTAGTATTAAAAAGGTAAGTGAAATATATTGTTTCATGCATTCATTTACTAAAAATCTCAAGTGTTATTAAAATTGGTAATTCTTACTGATAGTAAACAAGGGGAATGGTGGTGTATTCTGTTTCCTTTTGATTCAAGCACTGAACATAATTTGTATGGAATATTTGTGTTGGGGAAACAGAATATATAGAATTTTGAAATAAAAATCATGTTTCATTAAATAGTTTGATAAATGGTTCTGTGTCCAAGAAATTGGATTTATTTTTAATAAATAGTTATGTTAATGAGCTTATTTACTCTATGTTGTGAATTAATTTTACCATGAAAAGGCTAAGGCTTTTTATTAACCACATGTAAGCATGTGATTTTGAGTGTTGAGTTGACCAAATTTTGTAATTTGATAAATCACATTCCATTTTGATCTTTGAAAAATATGATAATGTATGCTGCTATCATTTGCTGACATGGACTTTGTTTGCATATATGAGGATAGTTTGTTCCCTATTTAGGATGTCTTATTTATTTATTTGTTAATCAGGAAAAAATGGACATTTCAGCAATGAAAGAAAAAGAAAAGGTAACCTTTTCTACATTATGCTTTCACATCACAAAAATATTTTTAATTGTTAGTTAGAACACATTTTAAAATCAATCTTTTGTAACTTAATCATAACAAATTTAAACTATCACTGAAGCTTAAGCATATGAAAATTTTTGAGGGTTGAATTGGAGATAGTAATTAGCTACTTAAATAATCTGATTTAAAATAATTTTGTTAAACATGTTAATCAGAAAAACAGATTTAAATGTTGAAGAGGGCTAATTTTGACTACCCAATTTTGAATGCATAGTTTAGAATAGATTATTGAATTTGTGAAATAGTTTCATTGATTGTTAAAGAACTAAATGTCTAACGTGTTTTAATGTTGAAGATTAAAAGTTAACAATCATTTAGTGTTTAGTTAATCTAACCTGTATATCATGCAAATTATTGTAGATTAGAACCTAAGCAAATGAATTAGACTTGTCACAATGTATTTAAAAGTGTAAATGTAAAACATTTACATACTTATGAAGGAGTTTTGCAGTTTATATAGCTGTAAAATGCAACATCTCTAATGTTCAAAAAGAATTATAAAAGAAATGGTACTAATTTCGTTATTTTCAGGTTTATGTAATAACATAAAACATCAACCTTTCTTATTTTCTCTACAGTTATGGAAGCCTTCTCACTTTTGTACTCAATGAATTTTTATTTTTTTGTTTGCATAACTTAGGATGGTAAAGTGTCCAAGAAGAAGGAAAAAATGAGGAAAAAGTTGTGAAATGTCACTAGTGAAAAGTATATAGGTTTCTTTAAAATTTTTGCTAGTCTTTTGTACAAAAAATATTTTGCTACAATCCTTCACAGTAAAGTTTGGAGTATTTTCAAAGTTTTGAACATGAGACTTCTGGTTTAGTAATAAATATTCAAAATTTGCTTTGTGTGTTTGTTTTATTTACACATATGTACATTGATAGATTTACATAACACCTTTTTAAAGGTGTTTAAGACTTTAAACTTGGGTGGTTATCTGTTGTCGATCTCTCTATCTTTTAGTTTAACAGGGTGTGTATAAGTCATTTTATAGGCTTATTTAATGAACTATTTAATATTTATTGAATTATCATGCATAGTTAGCAAGTTAGGAGTTTAGAGTGGTTTCTGTGTCGAACATTTCTCAAAGTTGTCTGGTGTTTTTAGTCAATGTAGCTGAGAAAAATTGGCCGAGCTTGAGATAAAGCTGTATTTCACTCATAAAAGTTCCAATGCCTATTTAGGTTCAAAATTAAATAATTGTTAAGATAAAGCTAAATATGTCTTAGCTAACTACTTTTTCCACCAGACTTTAAAGTAAATTATGCCAATGTGTTTTTAGGTAACATTTTTCTGAAGATCAAGTTTGATTTTTAATATTAATAATTAATATTAATATTGTTAAATACTTTCACTTAAATTCCTTTTAAAATGATTCTAAATTTAAAAAAAAAATATTGTTTGTAGTTATTCTCTTAAACCTGGTATTCTTATTAGATGTAACATTTATTTACACTTTACATTGTATAGTCCAAACAACAAAATATTAATTTTGCTCTCTCTCACTTTTTCTCTAAATTACTTGTGTCTCATTCTAAAATGTGTTTAAGTGTTATGAAATATTTTGAAGAATATTTGTAGGTCTTAAAATATTTACCTTTTAGAACATCTTTGTCATTCAATTTATAAAACATCTCCAAATTGTTTCAAGATATATATTTTGGTATTGTATTGAGTTGTCCAGAAATAAATGTTGGAATTCTCACGATATTTAGAATCTGAATATTCAGTAACTTATTGTTGGTCAGTTGGTTTAATCCAACTTTTGTCCCTTACAAGGAGTAAGTTTTGCAACCCCCAAGGCAGCATGAACAAAAAGGACTTCATCTTATTTTCCTCTGTGACTTCAAACTTGGACGAAAAGCTACCCAAAACTACACATAATATTGACCAGGCTATGGATGTGTTACTGAACTCTTAGTTCAATATTGATTCCATAGGGTTAGACATGGAGATAAGTCGTGAAGACCACTAATGTTATGGAAGGAGCCATCATAAGATGAAAACACATTTAAGGGAAGCAGTTGAGACAGACCCTTGCACAACAGTATGTGAGCTTGCTGAAAAGCTTCATGCAAGGAAATCAAGTATTCTTAAACACCTGAGTGTGATTGGAAAGACAAAGTTGGATAAGTGAGTTCCACATGAACTGACTGAAGATTAACAAAATTGGCATTATGAGATCTGTCAAGGATGATGCTCTAAAAATTGAACGAATTGAAAATTGAGGTTCTGCTTCATCCACCTTTTTCCCTAGACCTTTCTTCAACAAATTTTTTATTTTTTAAAAGTACTTTGACGACTTTTTGAACAGGAAATACTTAACGCTATGCAGCTGCAGAAGAAGCTTTCAGGGAATTCATTGACCATAGAAACTGATTTCTATAGCAGGGTCATAAACAACATCATTACACATTGACAAGAGTTGGAGCAATGGTGCTTACTTTGATTAAAGCATGTTTTATAACACTGGTTTACACTTTTCCAAAATTTGCAGTTAAAAATTACATTTATTTCTGGACAACATAAGTTGTATATGTACACAAATGTTTAACATTCTAAAATTTGTGGACTTCTAGAAACAAGACTCCTATGCAAGTGATGGGCAGAGCAGACAACCTTGGTGTAGCTTTGTGCAAAAAAACATTTAATGCAGTGTAGTGTAGTTTTAACTTCTACATTTAATCTTAACATGGTTTTTCTAATTACCATACTGAAAAGGATGCTCACTGAAATCTACAATAGTATAAAATAACTCCATTTTAGTTCTATAACTTGATTTGTTTTGGTAAAATTTAAATGATCTGTGTAAATAGTTGTAGCTGTTACAATTCTTGCCCTTTTGCAGGTATTTTCATAAATTTACCTTTAGAGCTTGCTTCGTGTTGGCTTGGGATATTGTGCATAAAACTGATTTTAAAAAGGAAAACTTCTAAAAAAGAAATGTGATAACGTGTAAATAAAAATGTCTAATAATATCGTGCCCAGATTTGTAACTTGCCGATATTGTTTAAAAGGTCCAACACAAATAGCCTTGATTAACATTTATTAGTAAATACAAAAAGTAGGGAGAGTTCGTTTTATGACTAAACAACCAAGACTCCCTCTTAAAACTTGCACAATAAAAGGCCAAAAACATTGAAAGAAATATCTGGAATAAGAAAAAATTAACACACGCATGCCTTTTTGGAAAAATGTCATTTCAAATTTGAAATATGTACAAGTCTCAGTTCATGTTACTTTATAATTTAAATCTGTGTTTTTGGTGAACAAATCAGAAATTTTATTTCTGTATCTTTAAAAACATTCACTTCAAGTACAGTATTTAAGCTTGTCAGGTAACACAAACCAACATTTGTAAACTTTTTAAAGTTGTTTGAGTTTTAATAACGAAATTTCTCTTTTTCATCCATGTATGTTTAGAAACTTTTTTTATCGTATAAAGATTTTTTTTTACAAATCGGCACGGGTCTGGCTTGGCCTAGCGCGTTAAGGCGTGCGCTTCGTAATCTGAGGGTCGCGCCAAACATGCTCCCCTCCCAGCCGTGGGGGCGTTATAATGTACGGTCAATCCCACTTTTCGTTGATAAAAGAATAGCCCAAGAGTTGGCGGTGGGTGGTATGACTAGCTGCCTTCCCTCTAGTCTTACACTGCTAAATTACGGACGGCTAGCACAGATAGCCCTCGAATTGCTTTGTGCGAAATTCCAAAACAAATCGACACGCAATGAACATTTTCTTTACTGTTTGTTACAAAAATACAAATCGAAGAAAAGAGGAAAACATCGATGTCAGACTAATATGCATCGTAATTCATCCATATTTTTTATGAAGTGCGTCATTTAGTGTGAAAACAACGTGTTATGGTCTTAGTTTTTGGGTCTGGAAAATCCGCAGGAACAACTAGCCATTTTCCCTGATACTTCCTCTTCATTTTCTTTAACTTTTACACGCCTTACTTATGACACCAAGATTTTCAGGGAAATATTCAATATGCAAGTGTAAAAAGTGAATTTTCAAGTTAATATTACAACCTTTGAATTTGTCGAGTATGTTATTTACAATATTTTCGTAAATTGGGATCTGGTTTCGAAAAAAAAAAAAATTCAATAGCATTGAAAGACAGGCCGTGTTTGTTTCTCAACTTTCATCGATGTCCTGTGGGACTGTTAATTTGGATTAAATTTCTTAATCTGAGGCCCACATATGGTATAAACCTCTTAATTTTTGCTTCTGAAAGAACTTGGGACTGCCCACACAAATGCTTGAAGTATTTACAAACTGCTTCGTCAAGATAATAGTGTGTGTGTGTGTATTAAACTTTCATGTTTGAAGATTTTCTATCTTTGTGGCGGGGTGATCTGTGTGACTGCTGCTGCTTTATCCAGTACTGATTTCATCCTTTGCTGTCTCATCAACACACAAAATAAACTGTTGTTGACCGAACAATATACGAAGGACTTTCACAAGATATCCAACGATGTTCTTTGTATTTGACCTTATTTAAGAATTTTAAAACCTTTGTTTCCTTTGTGAACCGAATGAGCAATGTGAACAGATGTATATATATTACCATAGTGAAAGAGAACGTTTTAAACTTCTGTTGGTGGAATCAAGGATTTTGTTTGTTTGTAATTAAGCACAATGGGCTATCTGTGCTCTGTCCACCACGGGTATCGAAACCCGGATTTTAGCGTGTAAGTCCGCAGACATACCGCTGAGCCACTAGGAGGCCGGAATCAAGGAACAACCACTACTCACGTGGCTTATAGACTGGAGCTCCTAGCATGATGTTGATTTTCCACTGTTCTAATAAAACAATGAAACTTCTTGTGAAAAGTATGTTATAAACTTTCTCACGATTTCTGTGTCAACAAAATGCCATTGGAGAAAGTTCTTAGTCTGAAGTCTTGACCACAAAATTTATGAATAATCAAATTAAGTTTAAATTGTGTGGGAAGTTTTAATTTTCCAGATGTTTAAGGTTGACAACAATCCTATTATTATTTCTATTAATATCAGACGAAACTGTATCAAGTCTCCAGTGGAGTAACAACAGGTACATAATCAATAAGTTTTATCCAAATCTTCAACCTAACTATAAGAAATTTCCTTTTTAATTTTTAGTGTTGTAGCTTTACAAAAGTAGCAGACAAATCCATGGTTTCTAGGCGTAACTCAGACAATTGTACTACTAAAACGCAAAATTTTGTTATTTTTAGTTCATAGTCTGAAGTTTTACAAATTGTACAAACTGTGCAATCTCATGATTTGACTTGGTCTCCAAATTTTATTCCAAAATACTCATAATGCACTTTTTTCTTTTTACGAATACTGTTTGTGTTATTTACAACAAGGTTGCCACAAATATAACCGAATAAGTTTGGTATATTTACACAAACAATTTTTGCTTTAGCAACGAAAAAATGATATTGAGAAAAAAGTAATATCAAAGTGCATGCATGAAATAGCGGTGTGTTTTTGCAATTAATAAAACTCGTACGTCACGAATATTTTAGAGAAAACAGTTTACAACAGTAGTTGTAAACATAAGCATAATAAAATGTGATACAATTTCAATAAATATGGTTCACGTACGATGTTTTGCGATGGAAAATTGGATAATTTCATATTCAGCACACAGAAATTACTGTAGAGCATGTAACGTTGCAATACAATAAAACTATTGCAGGACTGTATAATCAACAACACATGAACATAAATTACAACCAAAACAGTTGACAATTGTCATTTTAATGGGACCTTTAATTATAAATCAAGTGATTATTTATTCACGTTTCATAAATCCGACACTGTATATCACTGTGGAATATATTTTACAACAACAAAAGTGTAAAATCACAGACTTCACAAGCATATTAACAAAACTTCAAGGTATAGCTTGTATACTTTAATATAACATATTATATTATAAAATAATGGATTAGTTTTCACATAACTTTTGTACATTATGTTCATATTACTATATAGAAAGTAAATTTATTACGACAGACTGTGCTTAAGCTATGACACTACATTAATTTATGTGCAAAGGTCCCAAATAATATTTTGTCACACCAGCAGTATTTGTTCACAATAAATGTAAGATTTCAGTTTGTGAGTTCAGAAAAACATTTTTGTCGGAGAGAATTTGAAACTATTTTGGTGACATGTACTATCATTAACTTGACTTGTACAAGTGGTCGGTTACAGATCAGTATTGTTTGGCGTTATCAGGTGGTTAAAGAGGTTGACTCATAATTTGAGAGTCGCAGATTCAAATTTCCGTCACTCAAAATATATTTGCTCTTTCAGCCGTTATTTATTATATTAACGGTGTGTGGTGATTGACCTTTCATCATAGCTCAATATATTGGATAGATATTAATAAATGCAACTAAAATCTGATTTATGAAATATCGCATACGTTCTTAAACATGCACCAATATACTATTTACAAAAAAATCATTGGGTTATAAAAACACTATCTATCTTTGTGTTTTATGACAAACTGAGGTATTCATCCTTTTTTCGAGTTATGAACTTAAAATAATATGGGGGGTGAATGCAAAATTTACATAAAAAACTTGCATGAAGTGAAAGTTAATAAATGCTCAATAACAGCAATAGTGGAGATGAGGGGTTGTAAATCTGAACAGCAAACACAATTTCCCAAGAAATATCTTCTTAATAGCATCGTCAACTTTTGTAAAATACAGATAATACAATTAAATACATAAATGAAAATTATAAACGTAAGTCGAGGCAGGTTGCAAGCTGTATAAAATCCTCTATAACACTTATATTATGAGTGAGGTATTATTTAGGAGTTTGTTTGTTTGTTTTGGGAATTCGCACAAAGCTACTCGAGGGCTATCTGTGCTAGCCGTCCCTAATTTTGCAGTGTAAGACTAGAGGGAAGGCAGCTAGTCATCACCACCCACCGCCAACTCTTGGGCTACTCTTTTACCAACGAATAGTGGGATTGACCGTCACATTATACACCCCCACGGCTGGGAGGGCGAGCATGTTTAGCGCGACGCGGGCGCGAACCCGCGACCCTCGGATTACGAGTGCACGCCTTAACGCGCTCGGCCATGCCAGGCCATTATTTAGGAGAAGATAAAATAAAACTGAATAAACTAGGCCTGTTTGTTGAATGTTTGAAAGGGAGTATGGGTAATTGTTGAGATTAAAATCCAACACATATTGTATGGAGCTCAATCAGGATGTAAAGCGTGCTAATTCTGTGGTAGTTTGGAGTCATACGACTATTTAAAGCCAAAAAAATGCTAAAGTTTCATGATAATAACATAGACTATGTAGAAAATATTATAAGCAGTTGTGCTATAACTACACATGCACAGTTTTTTTTAGATCACAGAAATAAGGAATTTGGCCGAATGTCCTTGAATACCAGTACATTAGTGTTGAATTCAAAAGGTATGTAGTGCTTTCTCTCAGCTTTACAATTCTTCATCCACCCTGAGTGAAAAAGTTTGGATTTCACAGGTACTTACCTGCGTATATACTTGAAAACATTAACTGGTAAAAATGATAACTATGAGTCATGAATCATTACTTGAGATGATGAAATCATTACGACAAGATAAAATGTAACGACACAGAAAATTTAAAGAACTTCAATAACAGAAAAACAAACAAACAAAAATACCAAGTATAGGTTTACAGAAATTAAAAGAAGATCGAGATGAAAGTAATGTAGATCAAGTGTAGATTTACAGAAAAAAAGAGATAGTTAACAAAAATAACACTGATAACTATGAGTACGTTAGAGGAAGAGGCATACTATTTAACGAAAAATTATAATCCAAAATAAATGGTTGAAAACAAGATTGATGAAACTAAGGGAGACTTATAGGGAGATTATAAAAAGATGATTGAAAATGGCTGTCAAAAATGAAGTAAGGAAAGAGATCAAAGAGCGTAACTGAGGTAGAATTAACATAATCAAGAGAATAAAACATCTGGAAAATGAATTAGTAACTGCAAGCAATAAACCATTTATACCTCTATCTTACTGTCACAGGAGTTCCAGTTTGAAATGTCATCTTCCACAAAATATGAAATAGGATAATTTAGTTGTCCTACATCTATTACAACTACTACTGTACCACCTGTTACCGAAGTACCTTCTTGGACTACTTCAGCCATGACAATAACAAATCCAATTGCAGAGTTTAAAGGTCAGTTTAATACCAGTCAGTACAGAGACTAGCGGACAATGGCAGGAAAACGCCTTGGAAGCAATACCATGGTCGGTTTGAAATAATTTCCAGAGTGACGATTATAGTGATGAATAATAAGTTAAACATTTCACTACAGATCTAATTAAAAGGAACAGCTTTGACAACATTAAATAACCTTCCAGCTGAGGGAAGTAACATCTTTTGAACATTAGCAGCTGTCTTATCACAACAGGTTCAGAGTGTCACACTAGAAAGAAGTATTTAGAGCAAGTTTCTGAAATGGGGTATGGGAAAAGAAAATAACTTAGCCAAACCTGCAGAAAATTTGAAAAAAGCTTGCATAATTTTCTTATATCGATGCTCCACATGAAATAATGTGTTCATTGGTATTTAACCAATTTATAGATGCTATACCATTCAAAAATATGATGATTGGACTGAAGCAAACCAAATGTACGTCCTTAAAGAAAAATCCACAGTTGGAAGTGAAATTTGAATCATACAAAGTTGATGAGAAAAAAGTAACAATATCTTGAAGTTATGGAAGTATTAGGTTTCCCAATACTGAAACGTCAGATTTCATTATCAATGCTGAAAAGAACTAAACGTATTTATTAGAAAATTAATTAAACAGAAAAGAGTAAAGAAAATATAGGACAATAGATGGTTTAAATATAACTTGTAAGATATATTACAAGGAAATGCTGTTGTTGTTGTTTTGAATTAAGCACAAAGCTACACAATGGGCTATCTGTGCTCTGCCCACCACGGGTATCGAAACCCGGATTTTAGCGTTGAAGTTCGCAGACATACCGCTGAGCCACTGGGGGGCCCAAGGAAATGCACGCAAATGCTTATAAGAAATAAAAATTTCTCTCATTGAATACCTTAAAGAGATAATTATCATAAATGTGGGAAACCTGGTCTTTACAGGGTTGAGATGATAAGTTATCAATGGTCATTGTTTAGTTAAATCAGTTAGTTCAGGATATCACCCAAACCAATGGAAATAAACCATAATTAAAATAATTCCAAAAATACTCCTGCTACTGAAGATTCGAAAAACTACAAACAAGTTAGTATCATGAATAGCATAGAAAAAAACTATTAGAGAAAATAATCACAATGCATTTGTTATGGTAGGTAGAAAATAACATAATATCAGAGATTCAAAATGTACCACGTATTAAAATAAACACTCTATCATTTTGTAAGAGTTACCGCATCCATTATCCATAGACTAAAAAAACAGCATAAACAAGGTTTTGATTCTGTTTGGCATTGATGTTTAATATTTAAAATAATCCAATGCAAATTCCACCAACAATCATCAGATGGATATGAAGCATTCTTTTAAACAGAAAATCAAAAATCAAAATCAACAATGCAAAATCCAATCCATTTAACATACAAGCAAGTGTTCCACAGAATCATTATTAATTTCCCTTTTAAATATCTTGTTCATTAATGATTGTTAGGTATGCACAACTGTTTCAGTGTAAATTTAATAAGAGTGTTAAATTATTTTCAGAAGCGATAGTTTATCGCAGGTTTGTTTATGTAACTATTTACGAATCATAATTATGAACTCGTGATTGTTATAATATTGCGTCATGTAACGAGTCATTTTAATGTTTTATTTTCGTTTTTTAATTGAATGTTATTGCATAATAATACTTAGTACTCTGTGGATGTTCTTGACTTCTGTTGGGGTATAAATACGCGTCAAAAGGGTAGTTTGAGAGATAGATCTTGATTACGTAATTGTGAGTTTAGTCACAAAGAGTGATAGTATTGTAATAACAGAGTAGAGGAGAATAATCTGTCTCGTCAGTTGTGTTCTAAAGTAATTGAACTAACCTTTGTGGACTTTTTGGAAAAAAAGAATTGTTTAAAGATTTGGATACAGCTGTGGTAACCAACAGTGTAACAAACGTATGTATAAAGGTTTGACTGTATAACCAAATATGTTTTGATTTCCCATCCACACTAGCCATTATCGGGTACTAGTAAAATAGTTTTATCAGCGCTCTACCAATAAAAGTGAATTTACTCGGGGTACTCCCATTTCGATACATTACAAAATTTTTTTAACATTGGACTTGATCCCTTCCTCCCGAAAAGGGGCGACTCAGTTGACACTGAAATATTATGAGTTTGAAATTTCTTTTTATCCAAATTTACAGGCTTTACTGCCATTTTCGTGGGTTAAAGTTTAAACTTATTTATAACTTACTCTCTCTATATATATATAGTTAATAATTTCTTCGAATTGTTTGTTTGTTTGTTTGTTTTAGGAATTCGCACAAAGCTACTCGAGGGCTATCTGTGCTAGCCGTCCCTAATTTTGCAGTGTAAGACTAGAGGGAAGGCAGCTAGTCATCACCACCCACCGCCAACTCTTGGGCTACTCTTTTACCAACGAATAGTGGGATTGACTGTAATATTATAACGCCCCCACGGCTGGGAGGGCGAGCATGTTTTAGCGCGACCCTCGGATTACGAGTGCACGCCTTAACGCGCTCGGCCATGCCAGGCCAATTTCTTCGAAAAGGGGCCGAAATTTTTTTGGAGAAGTTACCTGTGTTACACACTCGCATCATTATGCAGAAGAGTGTTGTCTGTTAATTAGTCAGTAGACACCAAAATAACGTTACATACCGGACGCTTAACATTATAATTTGTACTGCCATGCCGTAAACCAAGAAGAGAATTATTCATTCAGCAGGCTAAAACACAGCATGATATATGGACTTCAGAAGCATGAAATAAACATATCAGTGATTCGAGAAACCCACTTGTTGAGATTTTTCTTTTCAAAAATGGCTCGTTTGGGTTGAGAAAATATTTTACATAGAAGAGCGTAAAATATGTAACACATTTTCTCAACCCAAACGAGCCGGTTTTGCATATAAAATGAAATAAACATACTTCTTACTCTTAATTTTGATTATATTTACTTTTGAAACAGTATAACACGCAACCGAATTTTTCCAAATGAATGAAAAAATTATCAAAGAAAGACAGGACACATCAAAGACTTTTGGACTTTTCACGGCTTTTCCATTAGCTATTTTCGCTCCAGGAATAGTTAAGGTTAAAGTTAGCATCTTAGTTCCATTTTTAGGCATAAATACCCTTATCGAGTAATAATATACTTTAACTATGAACGTGATAAAAAGAAAATATTATTTTCTGAGCAGTTACAGTTGCTTTCTTTTAGTTCAAAGTCAGCTGAAATTAGGAAAATTTATGCCAAAATTACTACCATGATCACTGGAGAGGATCAACTGTCAGTAAACCTAACACATTCTCTTAGGACAGTCCCTTCATGTCTAGTAGGGTTAAGGCGTGCGACTCGTAATCTGAAGATCACGGGTTCGCATCTTCGTCTCACTAAACGTGCTCGCCTTTTCAGCCGTGAGGGCGTTATAATATAACGATGAATTCCACTATTCATTAGTAAAAGAGTATCCCAAGAGTTGGTGGTGGGTGGTGATGACAAGCTGTCATCCCTCTAGTCTTACACTGCTAAAGGGACGGCTAGCGCAGATAGCCCTAGAGTAGCTTTGCGCGAAATTTAAAAGCAAACAAACTTTTTGCCTTTTGCCTACCTGACATGTTTGAGATGCCCCTATGTCTGGAAATAATATCGTGTTAAGACTTATATTTGAAATGATCCTGAACTTGAAATACAATGAATCAAAGTAGTTTATATATTTAATTGTAAGTGTTTTTGTTATTATGAATTTTTAAAATACAAATATATTTAACAGAAATTTTATTGCCAATAAAAGGCACGAAGAAACAAATAAAAACAGTTTGAATGTGGAACTTTAATTTTGAAAGGTGGCGTATAAGTTCGTATGTGCCATCATCCAAAATTTTCAGTAGATTGCTTACAGTTAAAAATTATCTTTCGATATTGGGTATGTATGTATGTATTTAGTGAGGAAATTTTATTAATATTTATAACATAGTGTAGATTTTCTGTTTACAAATAACATATAAAGTTTTGCTTTTGAGTTCTTGTACGGTGTTATAAATTGCAAATAGCAAAATGTATTTACTTGGAATGTTAGCTGTAATTTGTAAATAGTAAGTATTTTACAGTTTAGCTTTATAATTTGAGTTATAACTTATAATGTGATACACTTACACAGTCTTTTTTACAGTTTAGTGAAAATGTAAAATCCATAAGATCACGTAATTTACAGTTTTCTCTCAGTACCGTAACTTGTATATTGCTGTTAGATTTTTAAAATTATTTGTATTATGAATACTGCGATTGTACGATATTATTGTTAATAGTATCAGTATTGTTATAGTGTTCGTATTTTAAATATAATTGATGATATGCAATGCATTGCTCATGTTAGTAGTGGTAGTAGTACTTTGTTAACTTAGTACATTCTCATTTATTTTTGATAATTCAACAGACAATTACTATGGAAAATATAGACCAGTCAGTTTGATTTGTTTTGTGGAAAACTTCTAGAGGGTCTGATAAAATAAGTTTTGAAGTGAAATATTACAAAAGTAAGTAAACATGGAGTCACTGAAGGAAAGTGTTGCTTTATTGAACTGTTAATTACTTTAGGATATTACTTGTTATCTGGATGATATAAAACTAGATTAAAAAAAAACTTTCAGAAAGTGCTAAACAAAAGATTAGGCAATAAAATCACATCAGTATTGCTTGGGAAGGAAGTAGTAATTAGTTTATAGGGTGATTGGGTGAGAGAAAAGAAAAAAGATTTTGTTCATAAGAGTCCAATAAAAATGAACCTTCATTACTTGTAGAGTTCTTAGAAGAGTGGTGTATGTTTTTTTTGCTTTCATTTAAATTAACGATACTAATGGTAGTCTTGTTAGTATAGAATGACTTGGCAAAGTATCTTAACTACAGTCATGGATTACATGTTCAATATAGATGAGAACTTATTTATATAACTGAAGAAAACCATTTTGGCATAGTAATGGATAAGTCATTCAAACTATTGAAGGAATGCACTGGTGTTAAAAGTAAGGTGTTGCTAAGAATTTTGTCTTAAATTAATTCCATACCTGTAGTTTTCTCTAATCATGAATTTTTTGTTTTCACCATTATCATTCTTTCTTATTTCAATGGACATTTTCTGCAGTGTGGACATGTATACAATTTTACATTCAAAATCATATTAGTAGGTTTTCACACTAAGACTAAAAACTTTCAGCATACACAGTAAATGCAATCTTTATTTACTTAGTTTGTAATCTACATATTATTTAAGCTAGTGTGTAAAGAAATAATAAGTAAATTGTACCAAAGCAATCAATCATATAAAATTTAGTGCGATAACATGAAGTAGTTCCAGTATTTCACATCCAAACAGTGTGTTGGTTGTTCTTTTCAAAATATCTTTAAAACAAGATTAGGATGATTGGTGTTGCACAAAAATAATAAAATCTCGTATGGAATTTATGTTCTGAAAATAAGCCTAGTGATAAAAAAAAAAGGTTGGTAATAAATAGGGATTTTCTCCATTTGGGAGAATACTGTTAACCAGGGCTTTCATAATCTGTTTTTGGAACTTCATTTTGTGTGGTGTGAAACTTGGGATAGATTGTCACTTAGAAAAATTCATTAGTGGTACTAATCTGCTGAGAAGCATTGATGCTGCTCATAATACTTTTTTCTAAACTTATTTTTTTAGAAGGGGTCTGACAGTATTACAGGAGGAGTTGAATTTGGATATTTATCTTGAATATTGAGAACTATAAATTAAATACTTAGTTTTTAGATGTTATAGTATAAGATTGGTAATATTTTGTTCAGAGTACTGTCAAGATTCACAAGCTTGTGAATGCCACTTCTATAAAATTCTTGGGGTTTGGAGGAAAAGAATGTAGAGAGAGTAGTTTTGACATCTTTATGTGTTCCAAGTTTTTTTACATCAAGATACTTCTGCAAACTTCGGAAGAGATGATTATCAGATGGGGCAAGGTCTGGAGGATAAGGAGAATGTGGAAGTTTTTCCTAGTCTAGCTCTTCAATCTTTATAGATGTGATCCTTGCAGTATGGGGCTGTGCATTATCCTGGTGTATCACAATACCTTTACGATTGATCAAAGCAGGCCTCTTTTCTTTCAGTGCATCATTCAAGTGCTCTGACTGTTCACAATAGAAGTCTGATGTAATCATTACATTGAGTGGCAGCAACTCAAAGTGGATCACACTAGCAATATCCCACCAAATGCTTAACAAGACTTTCCTAGGGTGGAGATCCACTTTGTGCTGTTTTTTAGCCACTTTAATTGCATTGAGCCATTGACTGCAGCACTTAACATTTTTATAAAATGTCCATTTTTCATCTTCAGTCACTAACCTGTCTAAAAAAGGTGAGTTACATTTACAAGAATGCAGAGAAGTGCAAATGTCTACTCTTGCTGTAAGGTTGGTTTTTATCAAATCATGGGGGACCCATTTTCCAAGTTTTGACATATTTCCAAGCTGCTGCAGATGATGGTGAACTGTTAAGTTGCTTGAATTAAGCTTCTGTTCTGGTTCTTCAACTTTTACAGCACAATATCCATCAAGTGCAGCCAGCAGCAAGTCATTGTTAAACTCAACAGGATGATTTGAATATGCATATCACTTAAGCTGTAGCCCCCTATATGAACTTTTGAAACCACCTTTGACATTTTCTTTCATTGAGAGACTCTGCACCATAAACACCTTGAATGTTTCATGCAGTTTCTGCTGCACTATTGCCTTTAATAAACTCAAAGCATTGTATGCCTAATGTGCTCCTCAGACACATCCATCCTCATAAGGGTCTGTTTAATTAGTTATCTAAAAAAGTGGAGTTGGGTTAAATTTTTTATTTGTTTGAACATTTTTATACATGTCCTGCTCTATATTTTGTTTATTAGAGCTTTCTACAAAGACAGAAATGACAATGCTCTTTCTGTATTAAATTTTTGGACATTATTTATGGGATGACCTTATAGATTAGCTCAGGAGTCTATTCCTTTGATGTGAATTCCTGTACGTGGTGAGGGTACCTCCCAGAGAAGGTTCTGTTCTTTCAGTTTACCTCCTCTGGGATCCAAACATACTCCTATGTGTTTGCTATGCCTGGTGACCCGTGAAGGGGAGGAGAGGATCTTGGCAGTTGAAGGGGTCCAACCCTAACATACCACTTTGGCTTTGAATTCTTGTAGGTGACCTTGGGGTGGTTTCCCCTAGGATCAATTGGCTAGTCCACTTGGGCTAGGGTTAACTACGTACCAGTGTTGGATGTTCTAACAGGTGTTGCCCTTTGATGTCGATTCCTGTACGTGGTGAGGGAACCTCCCAGAGAAGGTTCTGTTCTTTCAATTTACCTTCTTAGGAATCCAACCTTCCACCTGTGTGTTTGCATGGTAACCCGTGAAGGGGAGGACAGAATCCTGATGGTTGAGGGATCCAACTCTGACACACCACTTTGGCCTTGAATTTGTGTAAACGGGCAGTTTTGGGGTGGCCCCCCAGGATCAATCAGCTAATCCATTTAGTAGCAGCATAGGACGTCCAGAACAAGTGTTGTGGACATTGTGTCTGACACTGGTGTTTGGGTATAGTGCTCATGAAACCCTGGTGTTACTGCAGTACCCTAAGATACTGTTGTGCATCACCTTGTAAGGCTCCATGGTGGATGGGGTCAGTGAGCATCAAAAGATATTTTCTTTATTATTGTGGTCTCCTAAAACAAAAATAAAAACATAACTTGAAACTATTGAGAAAAACTCAACTGCTGGAAAACGACCACACATTGATGAATTTGTACAGCCTAACTCACCACTTGAATCTGTGCTGCAATTCCTAATTTTGCATTCCTTTAGTGACAAACCTCTAGAGCAGATGTCCCCATTTTTTTTATTCAGATGAGCTTCCTGACTCCTTTAAATCAGTAAAAAAAACTATGTTCGGGTGACATCTTAGTGGAAACATTTTTATCACAGCATTCCAAATTCCTTTTGACATCAAAGGCCTTGGCAGACATACCCTTTAATGTTACTCCTCATTCCACTTTGAATACTTCCAGAGGAGTCATAGTTCAAAGAGATTTAAGGACTGTTCCTGATTTAGAAATCCTCACAAGTCTCACCAGTACACCGAATTTTCACTCAAAAAGATGGAATTATGATACTAACATTTACTGTACCACATCCTCCCACCACAATAAAAGCAGGTTACCTGAATTGAAAGGTGCAACCTTATCTTCCAAATCCTGTACGATGTTTCCATTGTCAACGATTTAGTCATTCAAAACAATCTCGCCGTGGTTCCTTGACCTGTGCCCGTTGTGGTGGAAAAGACCATAATGCCACTGAATGCTAACTCAAACCACATTATATATACTGTAATGGAATGCATTCTTCTTATTTTACCTCTTGCCCCAAATGGATAGAAGAGGAAGAAGTACAACATCTCAAGACAGCTAACAATCTCACTTACACAGAGGGTCAAAAATTATTATTTCATCTTACGACCAGAACTAATACTACTGTTACTATCTGCCATTATTCATTATACAGGAATGACAGGCTATGTGTAGGATGGAGACATGGGGGATTTGCATATCTAGTTGATCAGCATTTGTCCACCTGGTCCCTGTTATTGACCACACTCTTGGATGTGTAGCCATCTGTGTCTCCTTGGGTTTTACCATCACTATTTGCTTTCTATACCTTACACCTGATATGAATTATAATCAGACCTTGATACCCTCATTGAGCAATTGCCTTTTCCCTTTTTCATCTTGGGAGATTTCAATGGGCATAATCCTCTCTGGAGTGGCTCCCGCATTGACATGCTCCTGAACCACAACCTGGCTCTTACACATATTTTCATGCACCTAGTCGGTCATTTACAGCTATAGATCTTCCTGTCTGTTCCCCTTTGCTACTCACTCACTTTTCCTGGAAGGTTGACATTAATCCACGAGGTAGTGGTAATTTTTCCATCATCTTACAAGAGATTGGCCATGATCAGTACCACCCGACCCATTTACCTCGGTGGAAGTTGGTCTAGGCCAATTGGCCTTCTTTCACTACTTTCTTGGAACTCGATTCTTCAGTCTTATATAAACCATCCATAGATGATTGTATAACAGCAGTAACCAACAGTATTATACAAGCTGCTACTCAATGCATCCCTAAAACCTTGACATTTTCTCTACAGCATCTCCGCCCTTGATTGAATTTTGCCTATTCTGTAACATGGAAAACTCAGAAGCATGCTTGGGATACATTTCAAAGATACCCCATTCTCTCAAACCGCATTGCATTTCATCAAGCCCATGCACACACTCGGCAAGTTAGATGTCAAAGCCAGAAGGAATCTTGGATTAAATACACCTCCAGTATTTCTTCAACCATCAGCACAAAAGTTGTATGGGATAAGATCCAGACGGTGAGTGGAAGTTAAACTTCTGCCCCTCTCTCTATCTTAATATCTGATGACCATGAAGTTGCAGATGCACAGAGCATTGCCAATACTCTTGGGGACCTTTTCTCTCCTGTATTTAGCTCTTCAAACTTATCCCCTTCCTTTTCAGCCATTAAAACACAGGCGGAGCATCTGCCTCTTTCCTTTTCAACTGACTATTTTTATGACTACAATTGCCCTCTCACACTGATGGAACTTAAACTTGCTATTTATTGGTCTGGCAGTACACCAGTTGGACCTGATAATATACATTATGAGATGTTTTGCCACCTCTCCCAGCACTCTCTTACTATTCTCACAGCTGTCTTTAACCGGATATGGCAGGAAAATGTCTATCCAGATGCTTGGCGACAAGCTATCATACTCTCTATTCTGAAACCTGGGTAGGATCCCATGGTTCCTTTGAATTACCATCCCATTGTTTTTACAAGTTGTCTCAGTAAGATCTGAGAGAGGTTAATCAATGCCTGCCTCGTTTAGTTTCTTGAATCAAACAACTTGTTTTCACCTACTCAGTGTGGGTTCTGAAGACAACGCTCTAAGATAGACCACTTAATTTGCCTTGAAACATTAATCATAGAAGCCTTTTTAAGGTGACAATGTCTTGTTACTGTTTTTTTTTATTTTGAAAAAGTTTATTATACAACATGGAGATGTGGCATCTCGTGATCTTCACTCGTATGGATTTTTATCCAGCAATTGTTAATGATGCACCGATTCCAAGTCCATGTAGGCTCAACACTTTCTCATTTTTTTCCCACAGGAACTTGGAACTTGGAGTCCTTCAGGGCTGTATTCTGAGTGTCACACTTTTCCTTAAAAAGATTAATGCCATCAGTGACCAGCTACCCCCTACAGTTGCAAACAGTCTTTTTGTTGACAACTTTCACATCTCATGTTAGTCATCAAACATGAGGTTTATTGAATGGTAGCTATAAACTGCAATCAATCAGATACTGAAATGGACCATGGCAAATGGTTTTAAACTTTCACTCTCTAAAACCATTTGTATACATTTTTGCCACAAACAGGGAATCCATCCAGAACCAGAACCCCATCTTGATGATGTTGTACTTCTTGTTGTCCCTGAGGCAAAGTTCTTAGGTCTTATATTCGATTGTAAATTAAATTTTATATTGCACATCAAGCAACTTCGTATCAAATGTCTAAAAGCATTGAACATTCTCCATGCCCTCTCTTTTACTTCTTGGGGAGCAGATCGATATTCCATGTTTAAAATTTTTTGTGTCCTCATCCGATCCAAACTTGACTATAGGTCTGTGGTTTATGGTTCTTCTAAAACTTCAGCACTGAAAATGTTAGGTCCTGTCCATCACCAGGGGCTTCGGCTTTGTATTGGAGCTTTTCGTACTTCTCCCGTGCAAAGTCTGTATGTGGAATCTCATGAATTCCCTCTATATATTTGCCATTTGCAACTGTCTCTAATGTATGCTTCTAAACTTCAATCCTTACCACAGCATCCTACCTGGAGTTCCCCCTACAGTTTCTGTTTTCACTGTTGAATTGTATGCCATTTCTCTTGCCCTAAAACATACTGAAATAATGCAAGGTACAAATTGTACAATATATATAAACTCACTCAGCTGTCTGTTGGCCCTGGAATCATTCCATGATAGTTACCACCCTCTTATTATCAATATCGAAAACAAACTGGCCTATCTTTCTCTCTCATCTGTCTCTGTCCAATTCTTTTAGATACCAAGTCATGTTGGTATTTGTGGGAATGAGCTAGCCGACAGAGCAGCAAAGTCTGTTCTTGATTTATCATTCCAGTACCCATTCCATACATGGACTGTGGTCCAGTTATCAAATCCAGACTGTACACCAGATGGCAGGCAACCTGGAATGAGCAACACAATAATAAGCTTTTTCAAATCAAATCTTCTCTTTGTCTTTGACCCTCTTGCTTCTGTAAGGATGAAAGAGAGGAGGTTGTTTTGGCAAGGCTACGCATTAGTCACATTTTTTTTAACCACCACTTCCTTTTATCTGGAACTGCTGCACCAATGTGTGGTATATGTGGCACTTAGATCACAATCATCCATATTTTATTATCATGCCATTGTTACAACGTAGAATGATGACACCATTTTAAAGATATTTGAAAGGTTGGTTTACCCTTGACTTTGACCCATGTTATAGGTGATACTGCCCATCTCAGTCATGTTTTTACATTTTTAAGAGCAATTAGTATTTTACACTTAATTTAAGGTTTTTTATTGGACTATATTATGTTTCAGCATGATTTATTTCAGTTTTCATTTTGACTTGAACCCAGGTTACTGACTGCAATTTTGATCTTGTTGCTTCAGTCTTCCAGGCAAGTTTTAAATTTATACATTTTAGTTTTCATTTTTCTTTTGAACTGAACCCAGGACTGGAAAGGCCAACTTCAGGTGACTGTCAGTAAGGGTGTACTTCTTGCTTCAGTCTTCCTGGCAGTTCCTAATTTTACATATTTTACTTTTTACTTTAATTGACCTATACCTATACTGTACCACATCTTGTCTGGCACAGATAGCCTTGTAGGTTTGTGCCAATAAACATTGAATACCTACCTACCAAACAAGTGTTGTGGACATTGTATCTCATGCTGGATTTTTAGTATAATGCTCATGAAACTCTGGCATTGCTGCAGTGTCCTTGTTTGGCATTGTAGTGCATCCCCTCATAGGGCTCCATAGTGGGTGTTGAAACATACTTTTTAATTATGGATCCCCCAAATATAAACTTCAATAAAATAGTGAAAAAAACAGTCCATAGGTAAATAGCACATCTTGACACCTGTACCTTGTTTTCTTATATAACATTCTCTTTCAGACAGACCTTAAGGGCAAATGTCTCCCTTTTTTATTCAGAAGAGACTACAGGGACTTGCTGGCTCTTCAAAGTCAGTCAAAAAGCTTTGCTCTGGTAACATATTGATGGAAACATCCACATCAAAACACTGAACTCTTACATTCAAAGACAATTGGGGATATACCCATAACCCCATGCTACTTTGAATTTGTCATGAGTTATTGTTGAGAGGGATTTAAAGAACATCCAAGAGTTAAAGATTATTGCTGATTTCTCCACCCAAGGAGTTTGTGCAGTGAGGCATATTTCTACTTCCAAAGATGGAATTACGATGCTGATTGATGTCCTCATTTTCACATTAAATCACTGCTTCCACCTGCCACCATCAAGATGGATTATCTTAATTGCAAGGTATGGTCATATATTTCAAACCCTCTCAGATGTTTCCAGTGTCAGCTGCTCAGTCACTTCAAGACATCGTTTCATGATTCCTTGATGTGTGCTCATTACAGTGGCAAGGATCATGATGTCTATGAGTGTGAAACAGATCCTTATTGTGTTAATTACAATGGCTCTCACCCATCCTACTATCATTCTTGCCCTTAGTGATAGGAAGAAAAAGCGGTGCAGCATTTGAAAACAATTCAAAACATGACTTGTATTGAGGCTTGAAAGTAACTATCTATCACTTCATATTAGGTGTATGCTGGTGCTCTTCATTCCACCACTACAGTGGGAGTGCCTTTAAAAGAATTATTCTCAAATCATATGAAAAGTTTTTTGATTTCCATGGTTAAATAAGTTGATGAATCAATATCAACACCCATTTCTGTCCCTAACATACATTTCTTCAGACCCCAAGATGCACTTCCTTTGGTTTTCATTGTCTTCCAATGACAGATCTACCCAATCAAGCCAGTGCAGGATCCATGAAGGTCGAAAGAACTCTTATCGAATTAAAAAATAAAGAAAAAGACATCGTTGAAAACAGAAGGGCTCTCCACCCAATTTGTCTACACATAACTAAAAATGGCCACTTTGATGCAATGGAACTATCAAGGTTTACATTCTAATCTGGATGACAACAAAGCACTGATTGCTTCCTATCATTCTGTATGTCTTTCCTCACAGAACACCTTTCTGAAACAGTCACCTTTCGTAGTTTTCTTTGTACAGAAATGACAAGTTGTGTGATGGACAAATGCATAGAGGGGTGGCACTGTTGATTAATCAGCATGTATTCATCTGTGTATCCTTGGATCGTACCATCACTGTTTGTTCTCTCTACCTGTCTCTTCTTATCAATCAGGCTTTGATGTTTTTATTGAACAGTTGTCATCTCCCTTTTTAATCCTGGGGGACATAAGTGGACATAATCCTCTTTGGAGAGGTACTGATATTGATGGGAAGGGTTGCTCCGTGGAGCGTATGCTCTCAGATCACAACCCTTCTCTTTTAAATACTGGTTCTTTTACTTATTTTCATACACTTGTTCTGTTCTATACTGCTGTTTATCTCTGTTTTCTCCCTTTCACTACTCTCTAACAATTCATGGAGGGTTGATGATAACTCATGAGGAAGTGATCATTTTTCTGTTATTTTCAGAAAGACTAGCTGTGATCACCCAACTTGTGTGATTTGGTGGAAGGTGGGTCAAGCCAACTGGCCCTCTTTCTCTGCTCTTGCAGAGCTTGATCCTGCCATTTTATGTACTCCATCAGAAGATATCCTCATCTGTGGTGAAATCCTGCCTGCCACATGGCATGGAGAGCTCAAAAACAAGTGTGGGATACTTTCTGCATTGCTTTCCAGCGAGCCTGTGTACATGCTTGATGGATAAGATATCAAAGCCAGAAGGAATCTTGGATTAAGTTCACAACCAGCATGTCCTCTGTCACCAGTTCCACAATCATTTGGGAAAAGATTTGAAAGGTCAGTGAACTATATCACTCTGATGGCCAGGAAGTAACTGATACCCAGAGCATCACTGATACTTTAGGTGAAAACTTTTGCCAGGTATCTAACACTTCTGCCTCTTCTTCCACCTTTTTAGCCATCTAAACTTGGGCAGAGCAATCACCTCTTTCCTTTTGAGCTGATTGTCTCTTTGACTATAATCGTTTCTTTATACTGGTGGAACTGAAACTGGCTCTTCATCAGTTGGACCTGATAATATACACTATGACGTGCTGTGCCCCTTTATCTTGTGCTTCTCTTGCTATTCTTCTAATTGTTTTTAACTGGATCTGGCAGGAGAATGTTTTTTCTGATGCCAGGCTATTGCTCTTATTTTCTCCAAGCCTGGGAGGGATCCCAAGATTCCTTCAAACTACTGTCCAATTGCTTTGACAAGCTGTCTCTGTAAGACCTAAGAGAGGATGGTTAATGTTCATCTTGTTTGGTTCCTCAAATCAAACAACTTCCTCTTGTCCACCTAGTGTGGGTTCCAACGACAGCGATCCACTATGGAACACTTAATTCTACCTGAAACGTCAATCATAGAAGTCTCTCTCAAATGACAACTTGTTGTATCAATATTCTTTGACATTGAGAAGGCTTATGGCACAACATGGAGGTATGACATATTGTGAGACCTTCATATATATGGGTTATGCATTTATATTTGCCCATTTTTATTAAAAAATTTTTAATGGACAGAAGATTTCAAATTCATGTTTGTTCGACACTTTTCCATTCTTTTCTCCAGAAACTTGGTTTCCCTCAGGGCTGTATTCTGAGTGTCACACTTTTCAGTATAAAGATTAATGCCATCACTGAACAACTACCTCTCACTGTTGCAAATGGACTCTATGTTGACATTTTTCACATCTCGTTTCAATCATCGAACATGAGATATATTGAGCGGCAACTACAAACTGCCCTCAATCATGTACTGAAATGAATCATGGCAAACGGCTTTAATTTCTCTCTTTCTAAAACCACTTGCATGCACTTTTGCCAATGGAGTATTCACCCTGATCCTGAACTCTGTAGTAGTGAAGTTTTGCTGCCAGTGGTCCCTGAGACCAAGTTCTTGGGGCTTATCTTTATACCACACATCTAGCAGCTATGGGTCAAATGTACAAGAGCATTGAACATTCTCCATGTCCTCTCTACCACCACTTTGGGAGCAGATAGACATTCTATACTAAGGATATATTGTGCTTTTATGTGATTGAAACTTGACTATGGATCACTGGTCTATGACTCTGCCAGACCCTATTCATTATCAAGGACTTCGGCTCTGCACTGAGGCATTCTGCACTTCCCCAGATTATAACTTGTACATAGTCTTATGAACCTTCTTTGTACTTTTGCCATTTGCATCTGTTTTAACTATATGCTTTGAAACTTCATTCCTTACAAAAGCATCCCACCTAGGGTTGTGTTTTCATTCCTCGATGGACCATGCTTTTTCAGACCAAAAGATCTGCCATTGCTTCTTTTGGCCTTTGTATCTAGGCAGAGTTAGATAAATTAGGTCTGTCCTTGGATAATATTGTTGTATCCACTGGTCAGCCTATCCCACCATTGCTTCTTACAGGCCCCAAATATGACCTATCTTTAAGTCATCTGAGATAAGTAGATACTCCTATTGAAAATACTGTCTGCTATTTGCCGAACATCTTTTGAACCATCCTTTCATTCCTATTTATACAGATGGTTTAAAATCAGGTGACTGTGTGGGCTCTACTATGGTTTGTTGTGGTTCAGTGGTTGCATGCAGAATCCCCTTTACAGCTTCTCTGTTTACTCTTGAACTGTATGCCATTTCCCTTGCCCTGGATGACATAGAAGCTAAGCAGTTCTCTAACTGCATGATTTATATTGACTTGCTTCACATTGGCTCACACCCTGTTCTTGCAAATATTGAAAACCAACTGGCTCTTTTCTCTTTAACATCTACTTCTATCCAGTTTTTCTGGATACTGGGCCACATTGGTATTCATGGGAATGAGCTCATCGATACTGTAGCTAAATCTATCTGCTTTGGCACTGTCACTGCTGTGCCTGTCCCATACATGGACTATGGTCCTGTATTCAAGGCTTGGCTCAGTTCCAGCTGGCAGTTGACTTGGAGTGAGGAATGCAAAAACAAGGTTTTCCAAACAAAACCCTGTATTAGACTTTGGCCGTCTTGCTTTAAAAAGATTGGAAGGAGGAAGTTGTTCTAACTAGACTATGCATTGGTCACAGTTTTTTAACTCATTGTTTTCTTTTATCTGAAACTGATGCACTATTGTGTAACACAATAGATCACAATAAGCTACATTTTACTTTCTTGTCAACGTTATGATTCACAACCATGGCACCATTTTAAACATGTTCTGTCCCAAGGTTTGTTGATAATGTTAGCGTTATTGGTGATGGTGACACTGTCCACCTTGGTAATGTTTTTAGTTTTTAAAGGCTATTAATATTTTTTATGCATTTAAGTTTTTTAATTTATACTTTACACCTTCATGTGGCTCCCTTTTAAAAATCACAATTCGTCTGGTTCAATTTGAAATTAGAAACTGATTGTAACATTAAGTGAGTTGAAAACCAATATTAGAAAGGTCAACTTTAGGTGACTAGCAGTGGTTTTTGTACTTACTGATAGTCTTCCTGGTGTGTTATGATTATTACAGTCACACTACAGAAAGTCCTTTACAACTTGAATTACTGCATTTTTTCTCTTGATTTTGTAGACTAGATGTAAACATTGGTTTTATGCTATTTTTTAATTTTTTTGTTTTATCTTAATTTCATTTTAATGAATTTTACTGAATTTACTTTTAAATTTTTACTGGATGTATGGCGCAGATAGCCTGATTACTTTGTGTCATAAAATACTAAATCAACCAACCAGCTTTCTCAACAAAGTGTTATGCATTGTTTCATTATGGATTGTGATTTTTGCACAACCTTGTATGTTTCAGTACAATTATAATATAGAAAAACATAAATTAAGATATTTGCAGATGTGGATTCCCATATTACTGTTGTTGGCAAGACTGCTAATCTGACCTTCCCTACTCCACTTTTGACATCTGATATCTATGGTTGGAAGGGGGAGTAATTTTTGTTTGAGACCGTCTATGTTTTTATCCAATGAGTGATGGGGACATTCATGTGGCCTCGTGTGTTATTCCTAGGGCTTGTAAAGTTGCTTTTTATGTTGATACTGGGAAGAATTCGGTTTCTTTACCAAGTTAACTTATGAGTCTGATTTGGATCCCATTCATTTTACTCAATCATTTGGATTTGTGAGATTTTGGAGCTTTTTTGTGTCCCCATCATGTATACTCCTTTATTGGTGGTGTGTGTGGGGGAGTATTTAGTTTCTCTTCCTTGCTTAATTTCTGCTTCAGGCTGTTAACTATACTGTTTTATTACGTGATGGGACAGATAGACCTCACACCTTCTTTTGTTTATTTTGCTTGTCTTGGTTTGCCACCTCCTTATTGTTAGCTATACTGTTTTATTACATGATGGGATAGATAGACCTTACACCCTCTTTTGTTTAATTTGCTTGTCTTGGTTTGCACCTCCTGATGGAAGTGTATTTATTGGTTACTAACATGTTGGTGTTATGACTTGGAGTTGTTGACAGGTTTATAGGACTTTCTCTCCCCTCCCCTTAAGTCCTGCTATATTCTGATAGGTCCATTCTTTATAATTCTGTCAATTAGGGAAAGTGATATATCCATCTCTGAAATTGTTTGTAATCTATTTTTCATCTTTACTATTAATTGTAATCTCATAATTTGTTTTGTCCAGTCAGGCCTGTTAATGTTATGTAGCCCACTTTAGTTTCTTTTGCAGTAATTGTCTTCCCATGTATTATTTATTCATTGGAATCCTTAAGTTTCCCTTGACTTTTTTCATTTTCTTAGAGGTGCTTTTCAATTATCCTTTTTACATATTTTTGTCTTTACTGGTGAATTGTCTTTTGAGATACGTCTCATTAGATTCGGTCTATTTTTCATTTTCTGCCTATTTCAGTTATCTAGTTGAAAACATTTTATAGGCTAGTATTCAGACTTTTCTTAGTGCTTTTCTCTTACATCTCTTTACTCTGCCTTATGACTGTTCTAAACAGCATTTGCTGGGTATAAGGAGGAAGGGTTTCTTTTTTTTATGATTTTGGCTCTGTTTTCCAGGTTCTCTTACATCTTGCTTTCACTATATCCCACTTTTTAGTAAGTGTTGCCCAGGCAGTTGTACTTTTACAAATTCAGTTTCACACTAGCAACCAATTTGATTATTCTTACTACTAGTTACAACAACCATAGTAGAAATGAGGTGTTCCTCATCAGTAGAGTTATGGAGCCCTTATCACATGTAGTTTCCAGTTCCTGGCGTGATACATAGAGGCTTTTCCTCCATACTGTTAGTGTGTTTGTCCACTCTTGGAGAAGAGGGTAAAATTTAGGGCCATTTTACTTGGATCCTTAGATAATTTTTCTAGATGTCAGTTGGAATGGCATCACCATTCATGGGAAGTCTATTCAGATTTTTGCTTCAGATTTTACCTTACATTATTCTGTTGAGGTGTGCATGGGCTACCTCTTTGATCAATATTAGTCTTGTATATTGTTCATAAGGTTCATTATCTCCTTATAATTCTAAATGTGTAGTGGGTCCATCCAAGGGTCTTGATTGAACACAGGTTCTACTTTCTTTCCATAGCTTCAGAAGCAAGTGGAATACTCCTTTACTAATTGTGTTGCCCCTGCTAGTACAGAGGTATGTCTCAGGATTTACAATGCTAAAATCAGGGGTTCGATTCCCCTCCACCTTTCCTAATTGGTTAGGAAATAAGATTCAATGTTCATAATCCAGATAGGATGAGTTCTGCTCCTTTGTTTGAGTATGGCATACATAATCCTGACATTCTGAGCCTGGGGTGTTGCTTTTTGTACTTCTTCAGGTGGAGGAAAAAGTTTGTCCACTTATGTTCATTGTGTTACTTACTCTGTGGCTGCAGATTGGAATCCATTTAAAATTATATATATCTGTGACACTGTGGTCCAATAGTTTTGACACCAATGTTGGATAAAGGGACCAAGACTCCTTAATTTCAAACTTGAAATCTGTAACCTTGGCTGTCTGGTTTGGGTTGGCCTGTAATGATGATTACTCTTACTATTCCACCCTTGATACAGGAACTAGGTTTCTAGGTAAGGTGTATATTTTTATTGTAGTACAACACTGTTCTGTCCAGGTGTTCTGTGTATGGATTGTCTTTACTGGACCCTCTACTTTGTCAGTTTGGTATTCTAGCGGTATTGTCAGCAGATATTAAGTATATTTAGGAAAATGTTAACTTTGATCAGTAATAAGTAAAATTAGGTTTTACATTTCAGTTATTTATAGTTAAATGTACAGTTTATTTAATTTATACAAATTTGTACACTGAATGAGTTTGTAAAAATACTTGCATTATTGTTAACTTTAGTGGAACAAGCACATTTGAAAATATTTTTCTCATTCTGAAATTATACATGTTTAAGTTATAAAATAAACTTCATACTAGCCACTTTGATTACTCTAATTATGCTATATGGAACTCCTATACCTTTATTATGCTCAAGAAAGTGTCCATTGATTGACTTTTAAGTTTTTATGAAATGCAAATGTGTGCCATAACTAAATCATTGATATGTGTTTGTATTTATGGCTGAAAACACACCAGCTTTTCATTGTTTCTTTTTTAGAGGTAGTTATAGTTTATTATTTTATGTAAAATAGTTTACAGAACTGTAGATTCCTTTAAATAGTTGAAGAACAGTTACCAGATTTTTATTATTAAGTACTCATACATTAAGTACTATAATGTGAACAGGTTCTTCTTTCATATTCTTTTTGTTCTTAATTGTTGCAGTTAAGTTATGGATTAAAAAAGATGAAAAATTGAAACATTTGTCAGTGAATATCCCAAAAAAATGGCCCAGGCTGGTGATCCAGCAGTAAATGTGAGTGAAGATGATGAAAGTGATAAGGAGGTTAGTGAATAGTTTTTAGTCCTACTTTGCTTGACACTTTTTTATTTCTTTATAGAAAAATAGTTTTAAAGTTAAATCACATGTTTATAGAAAGTCTTTAGCAACAAAATCTATTAGAAATGACAGGCCTGCATAAACAGAATATGACTCTAATTATATGTATGTGATGAAATGTTTAAAATAACAATCATCACCATTACTTTTTCTTGTTATTTTATTTATTCTCAAAAGGTAGGGTGTGTGTTCATTTCTGGATCCACCTGTGCTAATGTCAATATTGTGTGTTATGGATGATTATTTTTTGATAGTTGAAAATGTGTTTGCAGAGATTCTGTTTTTATGTCTGGAAAAACAAATTTTCTTGATTAGTATACTGACATGCAGAAGGTCTTGTACTGAATGGTTTCATTTAAATATATTGTTGCTACTACTGTCATGAAAGCCACAACAGTGGGTAAAATAATGAAATTATTGATTCTGCAATTTTTTTATAGTCATCAGTGATTGTTTTTTTATACTGTTACTCTTTTTCAAATTCCTCACTTTTAAATAATAAGTTTAAAAATGTGTATCTTTGCTTTGCTTCCTACTAATTTTGCTTTATGGTTTTATTATTTGCTCTGTGATGTGAAACAGGATTAAATATTTAATAAAATGTAAATGTTTTCATGTCTTATAAATTAGTACAGCTTTAAAATTAAAACATAAATTAAAGGAATTATATTATTTTAGAACAATGATATATATTTCTGATGGCATGAAAATAATTTTCAGATTTCTGAATATATTAAAATATTCTGGACCTAAACTTGTGATAGAAACAATTATAGAATGTAAATCAATATGAATTTCAGAACTTTGTATTTGAAATGTGGAAATCATTAGTTTTATGAGCATGTACATTATTAAAATGTGAATATTAATCTTTTAAAGCTTAGTTTGTACTTTAGTAGTAGGATTATATCTGAAAAATGAAACAATATTAAGATTACTATAAAATGTTTTTAAGAACTCTTACTGTTAATTTAAGGTATATAGTACTACACGTACATGATAAGATAAAATACCAGTTTTATATTATCCAGGATACTCTTCAGTTACTAAAGTAAGACGCACTCTAACAAGACCTGCGTAACAATGTAACACTTCTATGATTTTACCTTAAAGCTATATGTTTTAAACTGACTCAGTATTTTAAACTGTGTAATATTCAATGTGGTTTTAAATTTGTTAATAAAATAATTTTCATAGAATTATCCATTATTCTTTTCACAAGCATAATACCACAATGGAAATATAAAATTGGTATAGATTTAGTTAAATATGTAAATTTTCTGTTTCTCTAACATATATTTGCTAACAACATGCACAAGATAATAAAATAATATTATACGAATTACAATTAAATATTTCTCCCCAGTAGGGCTTGTAATATGTTATGTGTATGTAATGCAACCTTTTCCACATATAAAACAGTTTGGTTTATTGCAGGGAAAAATATCTTGGTTAGATTTCTTTATTTCTCTAATTTGAAAAACATGCAGGTATATAGTCTAGAGTATTTACGTACCAAATTTGAAGATTCAAGTTAAAACAGCTTAACTCTTTCAACTGCTTTTCATGTAACAATTTTTTTTTTTTTGTATGGAGCTTTGTTTTATTAATGATCTTAATAAACACTAATAAACTTCATGTAGAGGATAGATATAATTAAATTATATAGATATAATTATCTAATGTTTCATTCTGATTTAACTGAGCAGATTATAAATTATTTTCATTAGTGTTGAATATAGGAGGTGGTTTGAATAGTAATTTATTTCTTCAAATATTGGTTACATGAAACTCTTGTAGGATTGAAGGAATCAAACAAAGTTTAGGAGAATTAAGAATGAACCATAGATCTGAGAATGTTGAATAGTTCATTTAGCCATTCTTTTCATTCCTGAAAGTATTCTTGTTAAATTAGCTGTTTGAAAGCTACAGAAATTTTCTTCTATCAGAAGACATCAGATAAACTTAGGTTTAGCATGTACAGAAAGCAAAATTAAAATATTACAATGACTCGGATATTTCTAAAGTCAGTATTAAGTTTCAATCTCGTAGAAATAAAATAATTATTGTTTAATGAAAACAAATGGATATAAATTTATTTTAACCAAGAATATTATTGAAAATAATGAGGCAAACATTGGCATTTTGGTAGAGTAAAGTGTCAAAATAAATGTTACATTAAAACATACTTATCTTACACTACAGTTATTACTCGGTTGTTAGTTTCTTTTCATTTTCTTATCCAAGCATTAGTTTTGGTTTTTTTTCACTTCAGTCTTTTAATCCTCCATTAATTGCTCTGGTGGTATTTGTCAGATCATGTTGACTTCTTTTTTTTTCAACAAAACATTCACTAACAGGTTTCTCTGTATTACAGCTGCTGGAAATACTGTGAACATTCTTTGTTACTTGTTTGATTTTTATACAAAACATTTTTTTTTTTGTAAGCCAATACACAACTTGAATTCCTGGATTAATGTATCTAACATAGAAGCAGATTGGGTCTCTTCTATCCCACCTGTGACATCTAGCATTGCACAAGAATTAGAGGAGGAGTCCATCTCAGTTGAGACTGTCTATGACCTTCTTCATGGTGAGATGGAAATGCACATTTGGTGTGGTGATGTTTCTCTCTGGATGTCTAAGGCTGCACTAGAGGGTGATTCTAAATGTTCCGGAGAGAATTTAAATTTGCCTTTTCCACTACTTTACTCCTTTAGCTACTTGTGATGCCAGTTTGGATCAGTTGCCTCTGGATTCTTTTTCTCAGCTGGTAAATTGAGTGTGTGATGTTTTGGGTCTTGTTTTGGTTGCTTTTGACTCTGTGCCTTCCTTAATGATGGAAAGTCTCAGGGAATATACTTAGTTCTTCCTCTATCCACTGATGTTGCAGTTAATGTGAGAGTTTTACTGTTCAGTTACGTGAAGAGACATCTATGCCTTATCCACTACATATGGTTTGAGGTCAGCATTTAGTGTATACATACATATACATATTTTGGTATATTAGGTTTTTCAGATAATTGAAGTTAAATGATGCTGTGGAGACTGATGTTTTCAGGTGTTTCATCATCGGTAATTCTCATCTGTAATACAGTACTGAATCACTTGGTGCTACGTTTTTTTATGTGGACTAAACGCAACAGAAAGACACAGATAACAGCTTATATAATTTATTACAATAAACTATTATATATGTGACAGATATAAAATAAATTATATGATAACAATGACAGATATTCAGTTTCAACCTTCAAAATTAATTACAATACAAAATGGTACTGGCCTGTGTCCAATATAATGATTCAGAATGAAAGTCCAAAAGTCCAGATCAGAAATCCAAAATTCCAGTCTAGGGTGTGATTTTGGCCCCATGTAGATATTCCAAATTTTGAATGGAGAAGTCCAGAAACAATTCGTCAAATAAATTTGACGAAGTTCTTTTTATGATGTTTTTGATGAATGTCTCAAATTTGTCGTTTTCTAACTTGCCCCGGTCTCCCCTAAACAGTCCTATACGTGTTGACCTTCAGTATAACCAGTAATTCGAATGAATCATAAAGATTGATGAAATAAAATCACAGTTTTTGTAGATTTAGCTCCAGTCACAAATCCAAGTTGAATAAACACACAGTAAACATTGAAAAATTTCTCAAACGAAGACACATCTCTTGAAACAAATAAGAACGAATGACTGACTTCTTCTTTTTCCTCACGTCACCGTCTGTTTTTATACTCATAGGCTTACTGTGTCCTCGAACAATCGCGTAACTTCCACACAATTCCAGAGTACTCTGCGCATGTCTGTTTTTGCACCAGACTCGTCGTCTAGACACCAGGCCGACATACATTCTATTTATATACATATGATTGATTTACTTAATTCTAGAAATTTCTAAATGAATTCTAATTAATTCTAAATGTTACTTTAAATGAATAACAACATATTTTATTGATTTGAACTACGAAACAATAATATAAATATGGAAATATAAATAATAAATATGGAAATCCAAACACAACATGACATGGTTGTCGTGTACATAACATTTACATGACATTTACATAACACTTGGTTAGTAATGTTCACGTGAACACAACTGCGTGGACTGTTTTGATAGGATATTTGCCGTCTGTTTTGTATTTATTATTGTTTGTTAGAACAGCATGATTTAGCCTATCACAACGGGATGGGAATGTATTCTCTCAAAGAACAGACCTTCTCATGGAAATGTAGGGATTTTCAAATGGAGTCTCTGGTCAACCTGAATAGATCACAACTTTGTCATTTTATTGAACCCTAACTATGGTGTTGATATGTTATCCTTTTACCTTTTTCTTTTTCAGAAGCCTCTTGGGGATCACCACACAATATGATGATGTGTTTGGGCCGGCCACTTTTAGGATCCAACTTGGCTTGATTGTTAGCTTATGCACTTTCCCTAGTCTTCTTGACTTTACGTGTAGATGTGTAGAAAACCTTTACCATAGATTCATGGGTATTACAGGTCGTTGCATCAAGATTGGTCATTCAGTTTACGTTACCACTACTATTATTTCCCCCTTCCTTCCCCAATCTGTAATGTTTCTACCTCTTGGAGATCCTTGGATTTTGTTAGTTAAAGGAACTGTGGAGAGAGTCATTATTCCAAGATTTCATTTCTGTTTGTTTGTTGTGTTAAAGATTTGAGATGTCTCTTATCTAAATCAATTCTTAGATCCATCTAAGTCCACAATGGAGTCATTAATTAATCTGCATTGGAATTTTTGCCAGGACTGTGAATGGCCAAGTTTGATGTTGCCAATGCCTATCTATAATGGATTTGTCTTACCATTGTCTGCATTTTTGTGCATGATGGTCAGGTTCTAGAGTTCAGGACTTTGCTCTTCAGATTAGCTTTGTCAGTGCATGCATTCTGCCAGATATTATGAAATTTTTGTCACCTTATTCCTGGGCCTCTGTATACACCATCACATGAAGGAATGACTGCTATTGATATCATTTTGCTAGTTAGTGGAACATCACACTCATATTCTGCTTTTCAGAGCAAGCAGTCTCCTTCGAGTACAGCGATAAATCTATGGATTTACAACACTATAATCAGGAATTTGATTCCTCTCAGTGGCTTGTATCAATATTCTTTGACATTGAGAAGGCTTATGACACAACATGGAGGTATGGTATTTTGTGAAACCTGCATATATATGGGTTACGTGGCAATTTACCCATGTTCATAAAAAATTTTTTAATAGACAAGAGATTTTAAGTTTGTGTGGGTTCGACACTTTCCCGTTCTTTTTTTACAGGAACTTGGGGTTCCTCAGGGCTGTGTTTTGAGTGTCACACTTTTCAGTATAAAAATTAATGCTGTCACTAAACAACTCCCTCTCACTGTTGCAAATGAGCTCTGTGTTACTGACTTTCACATCTCATGTCAGTTGTCAAACATGTGATATATTGAGCAGCAACTACAAACTGCCCTCAATCGTGTACTAAAGTGGACCCCACTGAACGGCTTTAATTTTTCTCTCTCTAAAACCTTTTGCATGCACTTTTGTTGCCAACATGGTATTCACCCTGATCCTGAATTCCATATCAGTGAAGTTTCACTGCCAATGGTCCCTGAGACCAAGTTTTTGGGGCTTATCTTTGATCGTAAGCTAATCTTTATACCACACATCAAGTAGCTATGGGTCAAATGTACAAGGGAATTGAACATCCACCATGTCCTCTCTACCACCACTTAGGGAGAGGATCGATGTTCTATACTAAAGATATATCTGCTCTTATTAGATCGAAAGTCTACTATGGATCAATGGTCTGTGGCTCTGCCAGACCCTTGGCCTTAAAGATACTGGACCCCATTCATCACCAAGGTCTTCGACTCTGCACCGGAGCTTTCCGTACCTCTCCAGTTCAAAGCATATACATTGAATCTCATGAACCTCCTCTACACCTTCGTCGTTTGCAACTGTCTTTACAATATACTTCAAAACTTCGTTCCTTACCAAAGCATCCCACCTGGGAATGTGTTTTCCTTCCTCGGTGGGCAGTACTTTTTCAGAACAGACGATCTGTCATTGCTCCGTTTGGCCTTCGCATCCGGGCGCAATTGGATGAATTGGGTCTGTCCTTGGATAACATTGCAGATTCCACATATCGATGCATCCCACCATGGCTTATTACAGCCCCCAAGTGTGACCTTTCTTTCAATCACCTAAAAAAGGCGGATACTCCAGACTGGAAGTACCGTCTTTTATTCAATGAATATCTTTCAAACAATCATTCAGTTCCCATTTATACAGATGGTTCCAAATCAGGAAATTCAGTGGGCTCTGCTATGGTTTGCTGTGGGTCAGTAGTTGCACACAGAATCCCCTCTACAGCTTCTGTGTTCACTGCTGAACTGTATGCCATATCTCTTGCCCTGGATCATATTGCAGCTGAGCAGTACTCCAACTGCACTATTTATACTGACTCGCTTAGTTCTATTCTTGCCTTGGAATCACTTCACATTAGCTCACATCCTATTCTAGCAGATATTCGAAACCGACTGGCCCATTTCTCATTAGCAGCTACTTCAATTCAGTTTTTCTGGATACCAGGCCATGTTGGTATTCATGGGAACGAGCTTGCAGACATGGCAGCTAAATATGTATGCCTCAGCTCCATCACCCCTAGGCCTATTCCGTACATGGACTATGGTGTTGTCTTCAAAGCTCGGCTCCGTGCCAGTTGGCAGTCCACTTGGAGTGAACAACGCGACAATAAACTTTTTGAAATTAAACCCAAAATTGGAGTTTGGCCATCTAGCTTCCGTAAAGTTCGGAGGGAAGAAGTTGTTCTCACTAGGCTACGCATTGGTCACAGTTTTTTAACTCATCATTTTCTTTTATCTGGAACTGATGCACCAATGTGTAGTTTGTGTAACACTCAAATCACTATCAGCCATGTTTTACTTTCTTGCCATCGTTACAATCCTCAACGACGGCAATACTTTAAACATATTTTTTCCCAGCGTCAATCTGTAACATTGGACAGAGTTATTGGTGATGGTGACTATGTCCACCTTAATAAAGTTTTTAATTTTTTTAATGGCCATTAATCTTTTTAATCTTCTTTAAGTGTGGTATATTTATTCATTACACCTTTTTAATTGTGGCTCCTTTTTAAAGTTTTATTCTCTCTCATTCAATGCGACATTAAACAATAGCCAGAACATTAAATAACTTGACACCAGGACTGGAAAGGCCAACTTCAGGTGACTAACGCTTCTGTTTGAACTGTCTGTTTGAACTACTCATTAGTCTTCCTGGCGAGTTACTGTTATACTTTCGCTGCATATCATTTCGTGCTTTTACAACCTTTTTGTACTGGCCATATTGACTCATAACCCGGAACCAGGAGGGAAAGACCAACTTCAGGTGGCTGACAGTGGTTTATATACTACCTGTTAGTCTTCCTGGCGGGTTATGATCATTCCCATTCTGCTACAGTTTGGCCTTTACTACTTTGTTGACTGGATGTCGTCATTGGTTTTTGCACCATTTCCTGTTTTAATTGCCATTTTGTTTTTATCTTCAATTACCTTTACACATTTTACTCCATTTACTTGACTTTTATCTTTTTACTGGACATTTGGCTACTCTTTATTATGATTTTGCTGAGTGTCTTTTTAAACTTTTATTCCATTACATTTTGATATTAGCTACTATGACACATAACCCAGAACCAGGACTGGAAAGGCCAACTTCAGGTGACTGACGGTGGTTTTTGAACTTGTTCGTTAGTCTTCCTGGCGGGTTATGATCATTATTATTATGCTAGAGTAAATAGTTTAACTTTGAAGACTGGGTGTCACCATTGGTTTTTACACCATTTTCTGTTTTAATTGCTGTTTGTTTTTACCTTCATTTTCCTTTACAAATTTTACTCCATTTACGTGACTTTCTCTTTTTACTGAACATTTGGTTACTCATTGTTGCGTTTTTGCTGTGTGTTTTTTAATACTTCTATTCTTTTACATTTTGATACTAGTTGCTATGACACATAACCCAGAACCAGGACTGGAACGACCAACTTCAGGTGACTGACGGTGGGTCTTGTACCTGCCTGTTAGTCTTCCTGGCGGGTTATGATTATACCTTTTTGATAGAATACCTACCTTACAACTTTTTACACTTTGCCTTCTATCTTAACCTTGTAGACTAGGTGTCAACACTGGTTTTATTTTTATTTTTTTGTTTTACGTTCATTTCCATTTATGTCTTTTACTACATTTTTACCGGTTGTTTGGCGCAGATAGCCTCGTTGCTTTGTGCCATAAAACACTAAATCAATAAATCAATCAATCTATACTAAAGATATATCTGCTCTTATTAGATCAAAAGTCTACTATGGATCAATGGTCTGTGGCTCTGCCAGACCTTCAGCCTTAAAGATGCTGGACCCCAATCATCATCAAGGACATTGATTCTGCACTAGGGCTTTCTGCACCTCCCCAGTTCAGAGCTTATATGTAGAATCTCATGAACATTCTCTTCACCTTTACCATTTGCAGCTGTCTTTACTATATTATTTGAAACTTCATTCCTTATCAAAGCATTCCATCTGGGGATGTGTTTTCCTTCCTCGGTGGGCCACAGTTATTCAGAACAGATGATCTGCCATTACTTTTTTTGGCCTTCGCATCCAGGTGCAATTGGATGAATTGGGTCTGTCCTTGGATAACATTGCAGAATCCACTGGTCAGTCCATCCCACAATGGCTTATTACAGTCCCCAAATGTGACCTTTCTTTAAGTCATCTGAGAAAGGCAGATACTCCTGATTGGAAGTACCGTCTTTTATTTACTGAACATCTTTCAAACAATCTTTCCATTCCAATTTATACAGATGGTTCCAATTCAGGTAACTCTGTGGGCTCTGCCATGGTTTGTTGTAGTTTAATGGTTGCATGCAGATTCCCATCTACAGCTTCTGTGTTCTCATGCCCTGGAACATATTGAAGCTAAGCAGTACTCCAACTGCACTATTTATACTGACTCGCTTAGTTCTCTGCTGGCCCTGTAATCATTTCATGTTGGCTCAAACACTGTTCTCACTGACATTCAAAACTGACTGGGCCATTTCTCATTAACATCTACTTTTATCCAGTGTCTATAGATACCAGGCCACATTGGTATTCGCGGTAACAAGCTTGCAGACACGGCAGCTAAATCTGTCTGCTCTGGCACTATTACCACTGTACTTATTCCATAAATGGACTATGGTCCTCAATTCAAGGCTTGGCTCTGTGCCAGCTGGCAGTCAACTTGGAGTGAGCAACACGACAACAAGCTTTTCCAAATAAAACCCTGTATTGGACTTTGGCCGTTTAGCGTTCATGAGGTTTGGAAAGAGGAAGTTGTTCTAACTAGACTATGCATTGATTGCAGTTTTTTAACTTGTTTTCTTTTATCTGGAACTGATGCACTAGTGTTTAGTTTGTGTAACACTCAGATCATTGTAAGCCACATTTTACTTTCTTGCCATCGTTACAACTCTCAATGACAGCACTATTGTAAACATGTTCTGTCCCAAGGTTTGTCCATTACATTAGACAGTGTTATTGGTGATGGTTATACTGTCTACCTTGAAAAAGATTTTGGTTTTTTAATGGCCATTAATCTTTTTAATTGTGGTTTCCTTTTAAGAGTCTCAATCTCTCTAGTTCAATTTGAAATTGGAAATTGGCCATGACACGAAATAACTTGACACCAGGACTGGAAAGGTTAATTTCAGGTGACAATTGCTTCTGTTTGAACTACCCATTAGTCATCCTGGCAAATTATTATTACAATTTTGCTGCATGTCTTTTAACACTTTTATTACTTTTTGATACTGGCCATAATAACACATTACCTTTTGATAATGGGTGTAATGACACATAACCCGGAACTAGGACTGGAAAGGCCAACTTCATGTGACTGACAGTGGTTCTTGTACTTACCTGTTAGTCATCCTGGTGGGTTATAATCATTACCATTATGCTATAGAAAGTCCTTTACAACATCTCTGACTCTGATTTCTCTCTTAACATTGTAGACTGGATATCAACATTGGTTTTATGCTTTTTCTGTTTTTCATTGCTTTTGTTTTTCCTTCATTTCCTTTTATGAATTTTACTACTTTATTTTTACCTTTTTACTGGATGTTTGATTCAAATAGCCTAGCTGCTTTGCGCCATAAAACACTAAATCAACCAACCAACCAACCTCTTGGTGGACTCACCAGATAGGCTGATGTGGCTTTGCTATAAGAAAAACAAACACATACACCCTGAGGAAGCAAGGCAGGATTTCTTATCAGAACTGAGAAATCTATTCTTGCACCAACACAAGATATTGTCCATCTAGGTATCTTTTTTAACATGTATCTCAGTTTGGCTCAACTGGCTCCTATCCATCTCCACACAAGGAACAGACAGCTCAAATTTTACTTACATATCACACACTTATTGCCCAGATGGTTCTCTGTCTTTTTGAGATGTGGGCATTGCTTAAATTCCATATTCCTGTACTTAGACAGGTCCTTCTAACTTGAGACACTGGCAGTTAGGGAAGGGGATAAATTCTTTTCTCTAAGACATCTGATTGATTGGGTCCTGATTGTTTGTTATATGTAGTGAGGCCCTTTAAGTGTCATGTTGCCCATACTAAAGCTTTTAGAGTTGTTAGGCAATGGCTTTCTATTCATTATGACACTTCATTTTCCTGGGCCCCTCATTGTGGATTCATGTACGTGGTGAGGGGACCTCCCAGGGAAGATTCTGTTCTGTCTGGTTACCTTCTCTGGGATCTAAACATCCACACATGTGTTTGCCGTGCATGGCGACCCGTGAAGGGGAGGAGAGGATCCTGGTGGTGGAGGGGTCCAACCCTAATACACCACTTTGGCCTCAAATTCCTGAAGACGGGCAGCCCTTGGGTGGCCCCCCTTGGTTCAATTGGCTGGTCCACCTGGGCTAGAGCCAACCAAGTACCAGTGTTGGAAGTTCTCAACAGGTGTTGTGGACATTGTGCCTGATGCTGGTGTTTGGGTATAGTGCTCACGAAACCCTGATGTTGCTGCATTGTCTTTGCACGACTTTGTAGTGCGTCCCCTTGTAGGGCTCCATGGTGGGTGGGGTCAGTGGGTACTGAAACTTTTCCTCTTTCCTATGGATCCTCCAAAAAATTTAAATAAAATTGTAAAAAAACAGTCAATGGGTAAGCGACCACGTCTTGAATACTTAGAACAGCAATCTCCAACATCAGTAACACATGTACCTCATTTTCTGATATTGCATTCTCTTTTGGAAAAACCTTTAGGGCAGATGTCCCCTTTTTTTTATTCAAAAGGGGCTAGAGGGACTTGCTGGCTCTCCAAAGTCAGTAAAGAAGCTTCGATCTGGTGACATATTGGTTGAAACATCCACATCCCAACACAGTGAACTCCTCTTGAAATCAAAGGCAATTGGGGATATACCTATTGAGGTTACACCCCATGCTACTTTGAATTCTTCACGAGGAGTTATTGTTGAAAGGGATTTGAAGAATGTTCCCGAATCAGAGATTCTCGCTGGTCTCTCCACTCAAGGAGTTTCTGCAGTGAGGCGCATCTCCACTCGCAAAGATGGAGTTACATCGCCAACAAATACCCTCGTTTTAACATTCACTTCACCACATGCACCCACCACCATCAAAGCAGGTTATCTCATTTGCAGGGTTCGGCCATACATTCCAAACCCTCTCTGATGTTTCCAATGTCAGAGATTCGGCCACTCAAAGACATCTTGTCGTGGTTCCCTGACATGTGCTCGTTGTGGAGGCAAGGACCACGATGCCTGTGATTGTGACATAAACCCACATTGCGTCAACTGCAATGGTTCTCACCCCTCTTACTTTCATTCTTGCCCAAAATGATTGGAGGAAAAAGAGGTGCAGCATTTGAAAACGACACATAACATTAGTTATCCTGAGGCTCGGAAATTGCTGTCCACAATCCCATCTCGGACATATGCTGCTGCACTCCATTCCACAACTACAGTGGAAGTGCAGACAGATCTCTGTGCCTCCAAAAGAATCGTTTTCAAACAAATAAAAAGCCTTCTGACCTCCATGGTTAAAAAAGTAGATGAATCGACTTCCACTCCCATCTCTGTTCCTCCCATATCTTCCAACAAACCTCAAGATCCATGTCCTTCAGTTTCAAATACAGGCATTTCTTCTGATACATCATTTTCTCCCACCACAATAAACAAAACAATTATTCATCCACGTTCTCAGTCACTGGATTCCTCTTCCAATAACAAAAACCTGCCCACTCGACCCAGAGCAGGATCCATGGAGGTTGATAGACCTCCTCCGAAGAAAGACAGTAAAGAAAAAAGACGAGGTCGTAAACCGAAGGGTTCTCCAGCCACTTCACCTACCCGTCCTTAAAAATGGCCACCTTGATACAATGGAACTGTCGAGGTTTACGTTCTAATCTCGATGGTATCAAAATGCTGATTGCTTCCTACCAGCCTGTTTGTCTTTTCTTTACAAGAAACATTTCTCAAATCTGCTGATACAGTCTCCATTCGTCAGTTTTCTTTGCACAGAAATGACAGGTTGTGTGATGGTCGAGTACATGGAGGGGTGGCACTGTTGGTTGATCAACAGGTGCCCACCCTGTCTTTGTCACTCAACACACCCTTGGAGGCCGTAGCCATCTGTGTTTCCTTGGGTCATACCATCACTGTTTGTTCTCTGTACCTGTCCCCTGGAGAGACATACGATCAGTCAGAACTTGATGCTCTCGTTGAACAGTTGCCATCTCCATTTCTAATGCTGGGAGATTTTAATGGACATCATCCCCTCTGGGGAAGTGCTATTATTGATGGGAGGGGTCGATCTGTAGAGCGGATGCTCTCTGATCACAATCTTTCTCATTTCAATACTGGTTCTTCCACTTACTTTCATGCTCCTAGTCAGTTCTTTACCGCTATTGATCTCTCAGTTTGCTCCCCTTCATTATTCTCCCATTTTTCATGGAGGGTTGACAGTAATACACTAGGCAGTGATCATTTTCCGATCGTTTTGAGAGAGACTGGCCGTGGTCGATGCCACACTACCCGCGTGCCCCGGTGGAAGCTGGATCAGGCAGACTGGTCCACTTTCACTGCTCTTGCAGAACTTGATCCTGCCATCGTAGATCAGCCATCAATAGACTGTGTTGCAGCGGTTACTGATTGTATTATACATGCAGCTGCTCAGTGTATTTCTAAAACCTCGACACGTTTCCCACGATATCCTCGTCCATGGTGGAATTCTGCTTGCCACTTAGCACAGAAGGCTCAAAAACGGGCCTGGGATACTTTTCGTAGATATCCCACACTTTCAAATCGGGTTGCTTTCCAACGGGCCCAAGTACATGCTAGGTGGGTAAGACGTCAAAGCCAGAAGGAATCTTGGATTAAGTTCACAACCAATATATCTTCTACCACCAGTTCCAAGATCATATGGGACAGGATACGAAAGGTTAATGGGCACTACAATTCTGTCCCCGTCTCGATCTTACTCTCTGATGGTCAGGAGGTGACTGATGTCCGGAACATCGCTAACACTCTGGGTGAAAGCTTTTGCCGGGTATCAAGCACTTCTGCTTGTTCCTCCACCTTCCTGGCCATCAAGACTCAGGCAGAGCAATCACCTCTTTCCTTTCAAACTGACTGTTTCTTTGACTATAATTGTCCCTTTACCCTGGTGAAACTAAAAATGGCTCTTCATCGGTCTGCCAGTACGTCTGTTGGACCTGATGATATTCATTATGACATGCTGCACCATCTATCTCCTGCTTCTCTTGATGTCCCTCTGATTGTCTTCAACCAGATTTGGCATGAGAATGCTTTTCCTGATGCCTGGTGCAAGGCTATTATTTTACCTTTCTCTAAACCAGGGAAAGATCCGAAGATTCCTTCAAACTATTGTCCAATTGCTTTGACGAGCTGTCTCTGTAAGGCCTAAGAAAGGATGGTTAATGGTTGTCTTGTTTGGTTCCTTGAATCAAACAACCTCCTTTCGCCCTCCCAGCACTCTACCACAGACCACCTAATTCGTCTTGAAACATCTATCAGAGAGGCCTTTCTCAACCGCCAACATCTTGTATCGATATTCTTTGGCATAGAGAAGGCTTATGACACAACATGGAGATATGGCGTTTTGCGAGACCTCCATACATATGGGTTACGTGGCCATCTACCCATGTTTATTAAAAATTTTTTAATGGACAGGAGATTCCAAGTTTGTGTAGGTTCGGCACTTTCACGTTCTTTTGTACAGGAACTTGGAGTCCCTCAAGGCTGTATATTGAGTGTCACACTCTTCAGTATAAAGATAAATGCCATCACTGAACAACTCCCTCTCACTGTAGCGAATGGGCTGTATGTCGACAACTTTCACATCTCATTTTAATCGTCAAACATGAGATATATTGAGCGGCAACTACAAACTGCCCTCAATCGTGTACGGAAGTGGACTCTGGCGAACGGCATTAATTTCTCTCTCTCCATTACTGTATGCATGCACTATTGCCGTCAAAGAGGTATTCACCCTGATCCTGAACTTCATATTGGTGAAGTTTTGCTGCCAGTGGTCCCGGAGACAAAGTTCTTGGGGCTTATCTTTGATCATAAACTGAGCTTTATACCACACTTAAAGCAGCTTTGGGTCAAATGCACAAGAGCACTGAACATCCTCCATGTCCTCTCTTCTACCAGTTGGGGGCAGATCGCTGTTCAATGTTGAAGATATATTGTGCTCTTATTAGATCGAAACTCGAATATGGATCAATGGTCTATGGCTCTGCCAGACCCTTGGCCTTAAAGATGCTGGATTCCATTCATCACCAAGGACTTCGACTCTGCACTGGAGCTTTCCGTACCTCTCCAGTTCAAAGCATATACATTGAATCTCATGAACCTCCTCTACACCTTTGCTGTTTGCAACTGTCTTTAAAATATACTTCGAAACTTCGTTCCTTACCAAAGCATCCCACCTGGGAATGTGTTTTCCTTCCTCGGTGGGCAGTACTTTTTCAGAACAGACGATCTGTCATTGCTCCGTTTGGCCTTCGCATCTGGACGCAATTGGATGACTTGGGTCTGTCCTTGGATAACATTGCAGATTCCACAGGTCAGCCCATCCCACCATGGCTTATTGCAGCCCCCAAATGTGACCTTTCTTTCAGTCACCTAAAAAAGGCAGATACTCCAGATTGAAAGTACCATCTTTTATTCAATGAGTATCTTTCAAACAATCATTCAGTTCCCATTTATACAGATGGTTCCAAATCAGGGGATTCAGTGGGCTTTGCTATGGTTTGCTATGGGTTAGTAGTTGTGTGCAGAATCCCCTCTACAGCTTCTGTGTTCACTGCTGAACTGTATGCCATATCTCTTGCCCTGGATCATATTGCAGCTGAGCAGTACTCCAACTGCACTATTTATACTGACTCGCTTAGTTCTATTCTTGCCTTGGAATCACTTCACATTAGCTCACATCCTATTCTAGCAGATATTCGAAACCGACTGGCCTATTTCTCATTAGCAGCTACTTCAATCCAGTTTTTCTGGATACCAGGCCATATTGGTATTCGTGGGAACGAGCTTGCAGACATGGCAGCTAAATATGTCTGCTTCAGCACTGTCACCCCTATGCCTATTCCATACATGGATTATGGTGTTGTCTTCAAAGCTCGGTTCCGTGCCAGCTGGCAGTCCACTTAGAGTGAACAACGCAACAACAAACTTTTTCAAATCAAACCCAAAATTGGAGTTTGGCCATCCAGTTTCCGTAAAGTTGGGAAGGAGGTTGTTCTCACTAGGCTACGCATTGGTCACAGTTTTTTAACTCATCATTTTCTTTTATCTGGAACTGATGCACCAATGTGTAGTTTGTGTAACACTCAAATCACTATCAGCCACGTTTTACTTTCTTGCCATCGTTACAATTCTCAACGACGGCAATATTTTAAACATATTTTTCCCAGGGTCAGTCTGTAACATTGGACAGAGTTATTGGTGATGGTGACTCTGTCCACCTTGATAATGTTTTTAATTTTTTAATGGCCATTAATCTTTTTCATCTCATTTAAGGGTTGCATATTTATTCATTACACCTTTTTAATTGTGGCTCCTTTTTTACAGTTTTAATCTCTCATTTAAGTTGACATTGGACAATGGCCAGAACAATAAATAACTCAACACCAGGACTAGAAAGGCCAACTTCAGGTGACTTACGCTACTGTTTGAACTACTCGTTAGTCGTCCTGGCGAATTGTTATTATACTTTTGCTGCATATCGTTTCACACTTTTACTACTTTACTTTTTAGTACTGGCCATGTTGACTCATAAACTGGAACCAGGACGGAAAGACCAACTTCAGGTGACTGACGGTGGTTTTTATTCTTACCTGTTAGTCTTCCTGGCGATTTATGATCATTACCATTCTTCTACAGGTAGTTTTTTTTACATCTTTGTTGACTGGATGTCACCATTGGTTTTTACACTATATTCTGTTTTAATTGCTGTTTTGTTTTTACCTTTATTTACTTTTAGAAATTTTACTCCATTTACTTGACTTTTCTCTTTTTACTGGACATTTGGCTACTCATTGTTGCAATTTTGCTATGTGTCTTTTAAAACTTCTATTCTTTTACATTTTGATACTGGTTGCTATGACACATAACCTAGAACCAGGACTGGAAAGACCAACTTCAGGTGACTGACGGTGAGTCTTGAACTTACCTGTTAGTCTTCCTGGCGGGTTATAATCATTACCTTTTTGCTAGAGTAAATACCTTACAACTTCTTATACTCTGCCTTCTATCTTAACGTTGTAAACTAGGTGTCAACATTGGTTTTCTACTTTTTTGTTTTACCTTCATTTCCATTTATGTCTTTTACTAGATTTATTGTAAAATTGTAGATTTATTTTACTTTTTTACCGGATGTCTGGTGCAGATAGCCTCGTTGCTTTGTGCCATAAAACACTAAATCAATCAATCAATCATTTTCCTGGGATTATTCAGGGTTATTTTGATGGTGGTAGGTGAAAATTTATCCAAAATGCTTATTCTTGGCTCTCTTTAGAGGTGAAGAGAATTCTGGAAGTTGGATCTTATTAGATTCTTTATATTCTGTGTTCTTAGTGGCCTAGTTGAATTAGTCTATTAGGGGATGATATTTGGACCTCTTCCAATACTTTTATCTCACATTATTTGTATGATCTGGCAGAAGTTTTCTCTTAAAGGTGTTTGATTACCCCTATAGTTATATTAACAACATTTGCTGGATTATAAATGGGAGTGAGTATTTTCATTACTAATCTAGTCATTCTTTTCCATGGTCTCTTACATTCACAAGATCTCACTGTTGTGACCATTGTCCAGTCATGCATACTAGCATCAATTAACACAATGTACTTTATCTGGGTTCCAGTAGGCTTGGTAGAAATGAATTGTTCTGTAAGACCACCTAATATTACTATATTATGCTGAACTGCAACTCAGGAACCATCATGAGTAAAGCATAAGGGGATTCTGCACATCTACATTAATCAGTAGATTGTATAAATTATGGTTAGTTTGCTTTTAAAAATTTAGGGAACTTTGCTCACCTTTCATACTATTTCCAGAACATTATTTTTAATGTTTCTCCAGTGTCCAGTATCCTCCCCTTTCTGAGGTGGTGGATAAAGGTTATTCTTCCAGAATGTTTGAGTGATTTTTCCTTCATTCATGGGGAAGAAGGCAAAGATGGACACCTTCTACCCAGGAACCGAGATATTTTTCCAGATGTCATTACAAGAGACACCAGCCAACATGGGAACCTACTCATCTATCAAGTTAGGTGGAGTGCAGCAATTCTTTTTGATTAATATTGGTTCAGTACATAGCTCATGGAAGAGGGTCGTTTGTCTCCTTGTAACTATAAATGCAAAGAGATCCCATCCCAAGTCTTTAGTTGAGTACAATTTGTTTCATGTTCTCTCCATAATTCCAGTAACATATTAAATTTACCTTGCCCACATGTTTGAGCAGTGGAGATGAGAGTTCATAATTCCAGAATGGATGGGTTCTGCTTCCTCAGTTTGAGTATGGTGTACAAGATCCTGTCATTTCAAGTTTGGACTTCTTCAGGTTGAGGAGAGGGTTTGTTCACTTTATTATTGCTTACCTTTTCATTGTGAATTTGAAGGCTCAGAATGCATTATTTTATAGCTGCAGGTTGGGATTAAGTCATAAATAAATAAATATGTATATTGTTGTCCAAATGCTTTAACCACCAACATGGGATTTACTAGCCATAATCCTATAATTTCAATCCTAGCAGTGCCATTTGCTACTTATTTGGGGCCTGGCCAGTGGTAGTGATGTCAAATTCAATGATTTAAGTTCTGGGTGAAGAGCATACTTGTTCTGGATGTAGTGTAGTTCCCCCACTAGGTACTAATTTTCTATTTCTGTTGGCTCACTAATAATTAATGAAGGTGCATGCTGTAAAGATGATGTCCCCACTGGTTCCTCCACCTTCTCGTGTATTGGAAGTTAACATTTTCTTGACTAAAAATTGTATTATCAATAATTCTTACTTGCTTTCACACTCTTCTGTCCTTTCTCTCCACTAAGAGCTGATGTTCCAGACTGCACCTTGGGTCAGTCTTGAAAAAGTGGTTACATGATCTAAAGGAGGTGCTTATACACCAGAATAGAGGGTGCATTAACATAGGTGGAGATTGTTAGACAGATATTGCTAAATTCAGTTAAGTGGAAAATAAAAGACTAAAACTAGTGAGAAAAAATTAAGCCAGTGCTTAGAAGCAAAGTAAAAGAAATTAACAGTCAAGCAATAGTTGTAGTGCAAGCAGAGGTAAGCATAACTGGAAATACATTTTTGATTCAAAAGAATTCTTACATGAAATCAACTAAAATCAAATGGAATGTATAAATAGAATTTAACATTCTGATCAACCTTTGAAAAAACAACTAAATTTTGAGGTTAAAGGATATACTTGTAAAAATACAACATGAAATTTTGCAAGTTAAAAGTAGATCTATAATGCTTATTGAATTTGTACTGAATGTCACACAATTTGGTTAAATATTTCCACTTTGAGAAAGAAGAAAATCTGGAATTTAAGATACCTTCCTTTGTTCTAATAAGGGCTGAAGGAGCTTTGTATTAAAAATAAAATCTAACATTGCATGGATGAGTGATTTTGTTTTTTTCTAACTGAAAATTGTATGGAAAATGAAAAAAAAATATTTTTTTTATAATGAAACCTCTTCTTAACTGTTAAACAGTGTTGGAAAGTATCTTTTGTAACTTTTATGCAATTGTTACTGATATCCTTAGGCTGCCATGGCTCAAGTTAAACCCTTGGATGTGTGTAGTAGAGATAAACGATTCTTACTAAGACATGAAAAACAATTATTTGAAGAGAGTCAAGATAATGAACTAAAAGGTAAGAATTTTCATAAAAATGATCTGAAGTACAGAAGAAAGAACACAGGACAAAGAGATGCATTTTTATTTTACTATTGTAAAAGCAGGGTATACATTTTTGGAACACGAGTGCTGTGATTCTGGTATTTTGCTAACAGTATAAGAAAAACTTCTAAATTTTGTTAACTAGTTGAAGTTTTTCATGTGAAAATTTACACACATGTCAATCACACTTCGTACAAGTATGCAGATACACTGCTGGCCAAAATTTTAAGGCCAAAGAACGTAAAGGAAAAACATGCATTTTGCATTGTTAGACTTAACCACTTATTTGAGTAGAGCTTCAAAAGATGAAAATAAGGAAAGGGAAGATAAAAATAAACTTTTTTACTATTTAATGGGGAAAATGTGAACACTATGAAATTAGCCTAAATATTAGCTGGTCAAAAGTTTAAGACCATACCAAAAAGAAGTCCTAAACAGGGTAGGAAATGCCCAACAAGATGTCTCAGTAGAGTTGCATGGCCCACATTGCAAGTAACTACAAACATTTGCTTTGCCATAGTCAATATAAGCTTTTGCAAAAGGCTGGCTGGAATGTTATTCCAAGTGGTGAAAATGGCTTCACAAAAATCATGCACTGTTTGGAATTGATGTCCATTTCTTTAGACTTTCCTTACCATCCATCCCCAAACATTTTCAGAGAGGTTCAGTTGGGTAAACACAGTGGATGGACCAAAAGAATTGTATTATCTGCCAGGAAAAAGTCCTTTGTCTTGTGGGCATTGTGGATTGCAGCATTGTCCTGCTGAAAGATCCAGTTATTTTCACACCATCAAGGGCCTTCAGTCAGTAAAGATGCTCTCTCCAACATGCCAGTGTAGATAGATGATGTTTGATGCCCCTATATGACCTTAAGCTCCATTGTTCCATAGAAGGAAAAAGCACCCCAGATCATGATGGAATCTTCTCCACTGTGTTGTGTAGAAAATGTCTTTGGTTGGGTATCCTTATCATGCTAGTAACATTGGAAGCCATCTGGTCCATCCAGGTTAAATTTTTTCTCATCAGAGAACAAAACCTTCCTCCACTTTTCTACATCCCATGTATGCTGCTTCTCCACAAAGTTTAACTAAGCTGTTTTGTGGTGTGGAAGAAGGCGTGGCTTTTCAAGACATATACGGTTTTTAAAACCTTTCTCTCGTAGTTGTCCTCTTATTGCTCATGAGCTGCATTCTCTGTCCATAAGGGCCTTAATCTGGTTCAACAGTTGGCTGATGTCTTGCCCGAAAGTCCGTTGAGTCCTCCTGCTCAATGCCTGTGAAATTTTCTTGGGCTGACCACTTGAAATTCTTGTTTTGTATCCCTCAGGGTTTTTTAAGAAATTTGCAACAACAGTCTTACTATGCCTGATCTCACCAGCAATGGCACATTGAGGGAGATCTTGTTTTTGTAGCTCGACAATTCTGCCAAGTCAAAACTCTGTCAACTTTTTAGCTGTTGCCATGTTTTTACCCAATGTAACACAGGAAATGTCAGAAGATGTTGACAATGCTAATACTGAAACACAAATGACTAAATTTCGTTATGTGTTTACCGATTAACATTTCATTTCAGTATGGTCTTAAACTTTTGACCAGCTTTAGGCTAATTTCATAATGTTCACATTTTCCCTGTTAAATGCTAAAAAGTTTTTCATTTTCCCTTTTCTGATTTTTATCTTTTGAAGTTCTACTCAAATAAGTGGTTGAGTTTAAAAATGCAAAATGCATATTCTTTCTTTATGTTCATTAGCCTTAAGATTTTGGCCAGCAGTGTACATTAGTTTCAAACAAAGAACAAGAGATCATTGATGGTATTAAAAAGAATAAAATAAATATACACTTAACACAATTAATGTGTAATTGTATTTTTCTGTATTCCAGCTATGACAAGCCACTACTTGTTACCAAACAGTATTGATGGCATTTTTGAGCATGCAGAATAATTAAGGAAGTTTGAATTTAACTCTGTTTTATGCAAATGAGCAGTTTCATGTTTTGCTTGTGAAAGTATAATGCTAGAAGTGTTATGTTTGTAGTTTGCTTGGGATACTTCAAACCACAGTTGTATTTGTTTATGAATAAAAAGAGTAAATCAACATTATGTTATAACATACAAATTAAAGAAAATAACTTGTTTTGTCTGGTCATTTTCATAGTACGTTGTGAAGTAAGATCCTTTGTTTTAAGTTTTTTTCAATTGTTTATTTCAAAATTTAGAAAAAATTACATTACAGTATAATTGTTATTCAGTTTAATTATCCTTTGAATTTTTCTATTTTTTTCAAGCTCTTGGGCTGTATGAAGAAGGAATGACAGTAGAACAGAAACAAGAATTACTGGTAATGTTTTGAGGAAACTGTTATAATTAGTTTATCTATAAAAATGTGTGTGTGTAATATTGCAGATTTTGTGACAAGTCAAAAGTTTTTTTTTCTAACCTTTAATCATTTTTTACAAATGCACAGCATATAACTTATGTTTTTACAGCATGTAATAGCTGCTTCCAAGGAAACGGCTGAAAAAGAAGAAAGAAAACGTAAAGAATCAAGAGAATGTGGAAGTAGTGATTTCTTTGAATCTGATCAGGATAAATCATTTCCTACAATTAAAGAACAAGGGCAATTTAGCTGTTTTCATACTTTTTCTAATTCTCCTGATGGAAGCACTTTGAGTCCTGATTCTGATGTGAGAATAAATAACATTTGTTTGGTGAGTATCAGTACCACAAGGAAGAACAGCTATTTGCTTTTTAATGTTTTATAGTGAACACCATTTCAATATATATACACATGTTTAATTCAGTTTCTGGACTTAGCTTCGTAATACACAAACATACATACACATCAACAGAACACGAAACATCTTTTAGTTTTATTATACTTATGTAATTTAATTTACCACTAAAATGTTAGTCCAATTTAAAGCAAATGGTAATTATACTTTTGAATACTTTGTCTTTTAAATTATACAGCAAGGTGAGAATTATATCAGGTAATCTGTATTTACAAATATTATAAAGTATGATTTTGTACCTAAAAGTGCATCTGTGTGTGTGTATATACACAAACAAATACACATTATACTTTGTTCATAGCCTTGTGTGTGAGTGTGCTTTATCACATTCTCAGTTATTTGTTGTAAAATTGCCAAAATATTTTTTTGTTCTGAAATAGAACTGTGTAGACAGAACCACAGAGCCATATTCATTTGAAAATGAAGAAGTTAACCACCCATCTCAAGGATCTCAAGACTTTTTTTTTTCACAATCAGACAGAGGAAATCAGCTCTTGGTAAAATTTGACAAATTCTTTAATGGAAAAGATTCCAGTGGTAATTTAAAGTTAAGATAATGGAAACTAATTGATATAGAAATGTTTAACATAAGAAGAAATTTAACTTATTACAGCTTTTACAAAACACCATTTTCAAGGGTCTTTAGATGTAATTTTTGAATTGCATTACTTGTGAATTTTAATTCTTATTTTATTAATTTCGTATACCCCTTCCTTCTCCCCAGTGGCTTAGTGGTAAACCTGAAGGTTTATGATTCTAAAAAGAGGTTTTGAGATCCATGGTGGACACAGCTCAGATACTCTAATGTGCAGCACTGTGTTTAACTACAAGCAACTAAATGCTTATTTTATTATTACAGTTGTCAATAGTTGATGTACTAACGTAAAAGTATGTTTGGGGTGTAATGTTGTAAAATATATCTTTACAAATAACAGGGTTAATCAGATTATTGCAAACAATTCTTTTGTGTTAACTTTCACATACATATGTGCAAATGAAATACAGATTGTCAATATACTATTTTTTAAGATATTCTTCATGACAAACTATCTGTTTTAATTGTGATACATTTAACAGTGTAGTCCTGGAATGGTATCTGTAGGCAGTAAATATATTGTCAAGATGTTATTTGTGGTTAAGATTAGTTGTAAATACAGTACAAATATCAGAAAATTTAAACATGGTACTTTATTTTGCATTTTAAGCGTTGAGAAATTAGTTGTATAGCACGTCTCTTTATCAAAGTTAGTAGATGATATTGCTGTATGTCTTCTTTAGTTAATTGTATGGTACCTTGTGAATAAGAGCATTAATATACAGTACTCTTAAACAGATAGAATGTTTAAATTATTTGGCATGCTAAAGATATCAGAAAGTTATGAGATAGTATTGCTGTACATATAGTTTGCACTTATGATAGCATAACTTTCAAAAAATAACAGCTGATGTGTCTGTATGTGTAGACTATATTTAAATAAATTGTATGACTTGGCAGAGAATTAACTGGTGCTGTATATATAGTTTGTAGTTAGTAGATAGTATTGCTGTGTATGTCATAATGTACAATATAGGATAAATATTTGAGAATTAATAGGTGGTACCAGTGTCATACAGTGAGACTACAAGGACTGATGCCCTAAATGTTATTATTTAAGAGCACTAAAATTGAGAGAGATTAATAATGATATACATGTCAAATTATCTGAATTTGTAAGCATGGATACTCTTTGATTTAGATATGTATTATAAACTGTAGGCTTTGCATATTATAGGTGAAATTACTATAGTTAATATTTTATTCTCAATGGCAAGAAATGGTGTATAAAGTTTTAATGAAAAGGGGTCAGTTTTGCTTAGGTAAAATGTTAGTTATAGTGTTGGATGGTGCTTTACTGTTGTACATACTGGCTATAGACAGGTGATGCTATCCCCATTGGATACCCGAAGCAGAAATATTTTTGGACCCCCTAATCCACCCAATTAATAGCATATATGTATACTTATTGCAGTATTTACACAAACTAAAAATATTAATATACCTGTTAAAAAGTTGTTTCTACTTAAACCTCCCACTGTTCTGGTGTTTATGTAGGAATGTATCACACGCACACATTGCTCATGTATCTGATTGAGAAATGCCTTGCTTCTGCAGTTGTTAAACGGTCATCTGCTAGTAACTAACATATTTTTGAATTGCTTTCATTGAAAATATATTTTTTCATATGAGTATAACATTAAAACAAATGTCAAATCTTAGTGAATTGAAATGTGATTGAAGGTTTTTCAAAGTGCTCAGGGCATTGAGCAACTATTTAGTTTGCTTATGTCTAGCACTACAGTTGGGTGTAGATATGTAAGTGGTATGAAAAAGAGAATCTTACTTAAAATTAAAACCATTCAAGGAATTAGTAAATGATAAAACTTGTATGGGAAGAGTGAAGTTAAGTTATTTTTATGAAACAGTGAGATTTTAAAAGTTAGTAGATGTACTAGTATGAAAAGTAAGTTACTACTGATTAATCAGCTTACAGTAATTAATTGATTGTTTTAAGTTTCCCAGTGTTGCCTATTGAGTGTTTATATAGTCTTTGAATGTAATGGGGAAGGAAGTAGGCAATTTTTCAGGTATCAAAAATCTTTGATTTTTTTCAGTGGAGTTTATGGGAAAGTGTTTTTCTGGTATTAAAATTAAATCAGTTTAGTATGCAATGCATTTTTATTATTTAATCATAATCCCAGTGCTTGTAATTCAAAAATGTGTAATATTTTGTTGATGGTACATGAGTTTTCCTTTGTTTCTTTTGCAAATATGATTTTTAGATTTACATTTATTAACATGATGGTGCTCTAGGTTAGAAATATTTGTCCCATTTCTGAATAAATAATGCCATGCACGAAACCTGGATGTGTATAACTGTTACATCAGCTGTATTGTCACCCAGCATAGGAAGTCCAATAATTTTTTAAAGGCTGCATCAATGCCATAGTAAATCAACAACAACAAAATGGGGCCATTGAATTTTAGCTCTATTCATTTTACAGTTAAACCAAAGCATAAAGAAGTTGATGGAATTAAACCCAAGTGAACATTAAGTAAAATAATTTATTGCAATGTCAGAATAAATTGAAAGTATTAACATTTACAGATGTATTAACTAATAAATTTGCTTTAAGTCTTGTTTAGTGAAAAATTATAAATCCTGCATTGTATAAATTAAATTATGTATATATATATAAAAAAAATACACATTGCAGTTAATGGAAACTATAATAAATACAAAAAGACATGAAAAATATATTAAAATTCTGAAAACTTTGTCCTTTGTGGTGTCCACAGCATTTGAAATAATCCATTGATTTATGAAAATTGATAACTTATGTCTCATGGAGTGAACAGTAAAATGTGGTTCTTGAAGTTAGTAATTATTAAAAGTGATGCAAATTATAATTTTGATTTGCTTTTATAGAGCTTTCATTGCAGCATTTCTATTTTGCATGGCATTTATTGGCAGGTAAACTGATTAAATAGCATATCAGTAATAAATGGCACTGCTGCATATATTGGTATGGTATAGGACAAATACCAGGGAGAAAACATATGGTGCTATTATTCATATGGGTTGCAACTACGTTGCATAGAAAACACTAAGAATTTACCACAGGGTGTCTACAAAGTGTTGTGTCCCCAACTGGTACAGCAGTAAGTCTACAGATTTGCAAGGCTAAATTCAGGGATTTAATTCCCCTCGGTGGACACAGCAGATACTCCAGTGTGGCTTTGCTATAAGAAAACATACAGAAATTCTTCACACTTGAAAGTGTAACAACTTTATAAAAATGTTAAATGTGTTTGCGAAGTGTACTCTGAGATCTATACTTCCTGGTCTCATTGAAACTTTTGTAGTTTTCTTTGGCATTTTTCAAAAGTATGAACAAGTTCATATTCTGAAAATAATCAGTTGTTTGTTTGATATTGTGTTTAATATTATAAGGTGTAGTTGGTTGTGTGGTGTAAACTGGTAGACTGGATATGTTCTTGGGTAAAGCCAAGGTTCAGCAACGTTAGAAGAGTGTCTTAGAACCACAAAATATGGCAGTGTTTTCTCTTGTTGGAAGAAACGTGTTCTAATAAAATCATCAGCTACAAATTATGGAATGTAAAGTCCTTCACTGTATCTAGGTAAAAGCATACAGTGTATTCAAACTAATGCCATTCTTTGTTACATTGTTTGATTGTACCTATGCTAGATGAATTTGTTAGAATTAGCATTGTATGAGAATGATATGATGAAAATTTTATGGATCACAAAATAGGCTCTTGTTTTTACTGAACATTTTTTGTTTTGGTGTTTTATGTTATAAAACCTTGAATCATGGTTCAGATCAAGACTAGAGATGTATTAAAATTTTAGACCAATATTTACTTTGTTGTTTTCTGACATATGATGAACTAAACAGTATACTTATTTGGAAAGTTAAAGGTAATACCACATCTAAGCTATAAATCAGTTATTTGTATGGCCATACATATTAGAGTTAATAAATGGTACATCATTACGTGTTTGGCATGTGTGTATAAAATAGCTGTGTGAAGTACAGGTGTTAGACACTCGGTATAGTTTTATTATGCATCTAGGCTTTAGATTATGCTGTTAGTGTAGAATAAACATCAGAGTTAATAAATAGTGTCACTGAATTTGTATTATGTAGTTAAGCTTGGTGTACTTGATGTAGTTTATTTTAATATATGGTACCTGTTTTAATTGTGATACATTTAACAGTGTAGTCCTGGAATGGTATCTGTAGGCAGTAAATATATTGTCAAGATGTTATTTGTGGTTAAGATTAGTTGTAAATACAGTACAAATATCAGAAAATTTAAACATGGTACTTTATTTTGCATTTTAAGTGTTGAGAAATTAGTTGTATAGCACGTCTCTTTATCAAAGTTAGTAGTTGATATTGCTGTATGTCTTCTTTAGTTAAATATCGATGAGTTAGTAAATGACACTGTAATAATGTATTTTATTTCAGCTTAATGTACAGTATGGATAACAGTGAGCTGATAAATGGTATTGTTATACATGGTATAGTTGAATTAATTTAATGTGTACAGTAGGAATATCAAACGTAATAAACACTACTGTTATTCATCCATATTGTAGATAAATTAGTTTTGTTATGCACGCGTGCACACACACAGATCAGATGTAGGCTCAAAGATAAATGTAGGAGAGTATAAATACCAAAGGTAGTACGTGGTAATATTGTAGTAATCAAGTAATTTTCTAGGCCACTGAGGCATATTGCAACAACCAACCTTCCTCCACTTCTTGGCTAGCTTCATGCATTTTGTTAGCTGAAGTCTTGTCTAGTCCTTGGTATTGATACCCCAAATCTTTTGGGTCTACATATTTTTCTCTTCATAGTGTCCTGCATTATTGTGTTTTGCCTTCTAATATGTCCAAATTTGCTTCTTTCTAAAACTTCTGATAATAGTTTGTAGGTTTCAGTTTCTTGATTCATTTGCTGCTTGACAGACTTGTTATTCTGGTGCTCAGTGCATGAGACATGCAGCAGTCTTCTGGAACAGCACATTTCAAACATCTCTGTATTGTTCTTATTAAACATCCATGCCTCACAACCATGAAGCAGATGTAACTTTATTTTCAGTAATTTTTTTTACTTGTCCAGTCAATGGTCAATAGATTGTGCTGCTGGACATGTGGGCTTAGAGTTAAATGTAGGACATAATAAATATCTGAGGTAATTCATGATAATGTTATAGTAGAGTGCAGTTAAGTTGAATATGTTTCTGTATAAGTGTTAGAGTTGATAAATGATTTTACTGTGTATTTGAGGTGTAGTTAAGTTTGTTGCACAAATAATACAAATATCAATTTCGATACAGCTGTATGCATGATAATTAAAAAGGTTTCATATTATTATACATTCAAGGCATTAGGCATTCAAGAACTTTAGTTATGTTTACAGGAAGAAAACCAACGAAATAGGCAATTAGGTCAAACTATTTTGGAGGAAAAACTGAAATCAAGGTTAGTGTTTTGAAAGTATAATTTTATTTGTTTAATTTTAGAACAATTATCCTTAATTATATCCATTAGTATTGTTCAGAAATATTAGCCTAGTAGTGATTTGTTACTATCAAGCTTTTCATGATTGAGGTTGATATTACTATATACTAAAATATGATCAAAAAGTGATGTTCTTTTTAGATTCAAATAGAATAATAGAAATAAAATGCTACGTTGAGTTTTCAAAAGAAAAACCACAACTAATATAGTTCAACTATGTAGTTCTCATTTTAAATTAAAAAATATATTTTAATTTGGAGAGCTTTTTTTCCCCATTACAAATGCCTCTCTCTACTCTCTTTTGTTTCCAGTATGTTTTAGCCTCTCACTTTTGCTCCATCTCTGTGCTTTGTTCTTCTATTTTTGGGACATGTTTGGTTGGTTTATATTACTATTTACTGTACTAGTTCCTTTTTGTTTACTCATAATCTATTTAGCTCCAGATGTCTTTTGTTGGGATACATTCTCCATGATATCCCTGTCTGATGTTTTATGGTTTCTATCCTCATTTTCTTCCTAGAATGTTTCTGCTGTTTCAAATTTGCTTTTTGCTCTTACTTCTTGTCTGAATCAGTTAACTGATAATCTTTCTGTTGCAGTATCCTAGTCTTCTTCCTTTTAACAGACTTTCTCATGCTTGGTTTTCTGTGAGTTTCCTTTTATTTTGCTGTCATTCTCATTTACACTTGTTCTATGGTTGGCAATTATTTGTGTATTAAACACCATCCTACGTATCACTCTTGTCTCATCCTCTACTTTTTTTTACAGTCAACTCCTCTTGTATTCATTAGTAATTTTAGGGCCTTTGTCCTGTTCATGACTTAGTGCTATCATTCCATTTCTTTGACTATTTAGTTTTGTTTTCTCCTTCTCAGGTGTTTCTTCTGCCTTTCTTTTACAGTTTCTTGGATGAGGAAGTGCATGTCTTGGGATTTAAGTCTGTTCAAATGCCTATTCTTGCCTGGTCATTTTCTTTCTCTCTTATCTCAACCAAGTTGAGCCTTCCTTTATTTGGCTGTGAGCTATAAATTATCTGGGACAGCAGTAAGTCTTTGGGTTTACAATGCTAAAATTAGGGGATTGATTCATGGATAGAGCACATAGCCCAATGTGGCTTTGCTATTAAAAAAAAAGGAGGTTCTTTCACTTTTGTAGACTTTGACTGGGACCTCTCATTTCTTTAGGCTGCACACTCATGTATATTCTATAATGGACCTAGCAGAACAAGGGATTTTTGTTTTTAGGGTCAATTCTTCTCTTTTATGAGCTTCTTTTTGTAAGTTGTCATGGTGAATTGGCCATGTTGTTTTTGCTTCCTGTATTTTTTTTACTGTCTTTCAGACCAATCTCTCTTCTTTTCTTCCCTCTCTGAGGCACGTTTTTAGTTCTGGACAGGACTTCTGATATGACATCAACAAGTTCAATCTTCTCAATACTTGTTCAGCTATGTTCCATACTGTCTATTCTATAGCTGTTTTTTCACCAGGCATCTATGAGGCACTCATTCCAGGATCTTTTTGCTTTTGGGCATTAGACAAAACTTCTGTACCAACTTGCATCAAGTAGATTTTATTGCTTGTGTTGGTGACAAGTTGCCTCTCTTAGCCAATCCACATTCTATCCACAGAGTTAATTTTCACTCCCCAGTCTTTTGTGGAATTTACTTTTGATTAGACATGCCATTCTTGGACACAGTTGTGACCTTTCTTGACTTTGTGCTCTTTCTCTTATAGTCTCCTATTCCTGGCTGTCAATTTTCTCATCCTGGTCTGGTTTCATCTCTTTCTGTATACCTTTTCCTGTATTAATCTTTCTGTTTCATCTTTGTTTTCTACACTTTTCTTTCTCGGTCCTTTTTTTTTTTTTTTGTCTATATCACATTTACAGCCCTTTTCTTTCCCTATTATTCCTTAACTCTTATGTATCTCTTTTTCCTCAAGCGATATCTTCCATATATTCTCATGCAGGAATTATGCCTGATCTACCACCTGTTGAGCCAGGCTTTACAACTAAGTGAAGTTCTTCTTGCTATTTTATTTTTGCCATTCTTTTTTCTTTGTCTTTTTTGACATGCTTTTTTTCATTGGTCTTTCTGCTACTCCATTCCTTCTGGCCATCAGATTGTGAACAATCTTTATGCCTTTTTTACCTGGATTTTTGGTATTTGCATTAACAAGTTATTAGGAGGTTTTGTCCATGGCATTTTACATTTCCCAGTATCACAAGGTGTTTTACTCCTGTTCCATATACTCTGTTCTGTTCATTCTCCTGTCCTACTTACCCAACTGCTATGTCTATTAGGAAGTTTAGCAAGGATTTTCACCATCTCATACTTGCCCCATCCAAGCCATTTCTTTTCTTTTTTCCTTCTTATTTCTCTTCCTTTTTTACCTGTGATTACTGTTGTTCAGATTCTTGACCTCTAAATGCCTCTTGTACCCCTCTTTCTGGATTGATCTTTCCTGTATCAGCCTTTGTTCATTCAGGAGACTGACTATGCTTCTTATCTATTTCTTTTTCCTTCTGCCTTTCACCTGTTGGATCATTCAGACTCTGTTTGCGTTCTGTGTCCTATTGGACTTTTCAGTATGTCTTTACACAGACTTCTTATTTAAGTTCCTGTATTTATCTGTCTGCACTTTGGTACTTCTTTTGTTTTTTACTCTTGATGGATGTGTCAGTTACATACTCCAGTTTGTATGTTCATCAAGAAATGTGAATACTTACTATCTCATTTACATTTGATTAATCACCTCTTTCATTTCCTTACATGTTTCCTTTGCTAGCCCTAAGACAAGCTCCTTTAGATGGGCATGTAGGCATTTTCCACACATTCATTTCTTCTTGTACACCTTTTAGCTGTTTTATCTCCTGATGTTTTTTGGCTTCCACAGGCCACCATTCTTCAATCTCCACTGTCTTTAAGAAGAATTCTTACTGTTTCTCTTTCAGAACCTCTTTTTCATATCATAAAATATCACCAGATGACTGATGTTGCTTCCTAGGGTATATTCAAAACCTGCATTGAGCAAGGATAATGGAAAGCATGTACTTATCCAGAATCATACCATTTGCCCTGAATTTACTTATGCCTAATATGAGATGTGATGTTCTGAAAGTTTACTTGAGGTACATGTTTATCTATTTTTACTTAAATCACTGATCTACATTGTACCTATTATAAACTATCGTGGAAAAAGCCATCACCAGAGAAGTGTTCCATAAGCATCTATGGCTTGTACTTGCTGTCTTGTAAAAATAGGGTTTGTGATCATCCATTACAGTCTCCACTATAAGACCTTTCCAGACTGAAGGACAAATGTGAGGGGGGGATACAGGTAATGTTTTCGAGTCTCCCATATGTTAATTTCTTTTCTTCACTCTTTCATTGAGTGGAGCATGTGAGACTCTTGCCACTTAGAGTTTCTAATTGCTAGATTGGTGAATCATGGACAGTCCTAACCAATTGGACCCAGCTGCTGGGGTTAGACAAAGGAATACCTATACAATGAGAAATTGGATAGTTGTAATGCTGTCATTATAGTGTAGGTCACCTGTCATGTAAAACATATACTTCATTCGTCCACTTCAGTCCTTTTCTTGCTACCTGAGTCTGCTCATTAGAGTTGAGGTGAGCACATGCTATATGAATGTACCCTTCTACTACAGCCAGAGCCTATTCAGTAGAATTTAGGTTTTTACATATGTGTAGATTAAGACCACATAACTATAATGCCTTCATCCTGCAGCTGGAGTAAGTCCTGTAATCTGACAGCAGAGTTTAGGTGAGAACATGTTACCAAACCAAATGGCTTGATGAATGTGTCTGCCTCCTGCAGGTGGAGTCTGTTTGTCTGTGATGGTGTAGTTGAGGTGAGGATAAAAGGTGTGGTCTGAAAATGCTCCAACAACATTGTACTTATTCCTTCTCCACTGCCTATGTGCAAATTTGTGGATGTTCATGTTTACATTCTGTCTGTTCCTGTTTCACATATGGCTTTTTGACCTTTTACCTTTTCCTATATTGACATATATACTTCTATATGAGGTATTAAGTAATTTCCTATGGGTGTGCCTCTGTAAATTGCATGCCAAAGAGTATCATGCCCTGTGGGCTTCATTTAGGCTTTTTCTGAAAGATTATCATTTAGGTAGGTTTTTCACCAATTCAACATGAGATCCTAGAGATGTATGTGTAGAGGTGAGGTATTTTTTTAGAAGTTTACCTTTTCACAACCTGAAAATACATTTCTAATAGATACTAACATCTTCACACAAGAGGCGAGTATCTATCAGAATACAGTTCCAGGAGACGAAAATGTTAACTTTGACCTAAAATTTCATGATGGTTTTCTTCCCTTTAACTCATTTAGTCTTTCTCTCTCTCCAAGAAAGCTCTATTGCTATCCTTGTAACTTTTCTATTAATATAAAAATCTGTGTTGTTGAACTGCCTACCTTGTTTCTCTCTCCCTTTTCAGAATAAAAACGAATATATTTTTGTTGTGACTGCAATGTTGCTATTACTATAATATTAATATATTGATACACTCTCTCTCACTGCTTAAAGTTATGAATGAGGATTGTATTTTGCACCTGTAGTTATGCTGTTCAGGTAACATTTAGGAATCTACTTTCTCTGTGTGGTTTATCTACAAACTGGGAATGATGGTCTTTCTCTTTGACTTTTTTTAGTCAGGTATCAAGTTTAGAACTACATAAATTAAGACAGGGGATAGAAAAGAATGCTAATTCTCAATCAAGCGGAGCATCTGATGAAACCGAGCCATTTGTTAACAGCCCATCTCCATCTTTGGAGGTAATATCAAACCCTTTAATACTTGTTTATTCAGTTAGTTTTTTGCCATGATGTATAAAAATTCACTTTTAATGCATGTGGCATTTAATTACCCAATTTCTTAAATTTTTTAAAAAAAATATTAACAATGATAAAATAATTGAAATATTACATTGTTAATTTTTATGAAAGACTGTTTTTACTGAGTTATTATTACTCTTTCTCTCAAAATTTTTGTTTCCAATTGACTTTTTGAACCTTTTTATGTTTATCACACTTTGATTTATTTTAAAGAATTGTACAAACAACTAAACAAGAATTGATAGCTATCTGTGTGATTGATTTGAATGCAAATGTATTTTTCTTTTCTCGTGTTATGTCTCCCTTGCATTCTCCATACTTTTGGAATTTCTTTATAAGTTACTGTTATGAAAACTTGAGTAATTGTCATCTCTGAGAAACCTTAACAGATTTTTTACTGATATCTATGTTTAATACCACATTTTTTCATTGAAATTCATCATAAACTGCTTAATCCTTGTAGATCACAGAGAAATATCCAGTAAGCTGTAATAACTTTGTCTTGAAAAAGTTGGAATAGTAAAGAATTATTATAATGTTAAACTTAAATGCCCTCATTATGCAAATATCAAGAAAGATATTTACTGTTTAATTACTAAAATATTTGGTTTTGCACATTAATTCTTTTTATTTAAGCTTAAAAACAGCCCTGTTTTGTGACTAGGCAGCAAGTCCACAGTTTAAGTTACTGATGGAAAATAACATTCAAGTATGGCCACCTTCACCTGAAACAGTGCCACCTTTGCTGTGTAGAAAACGGTAAATTTGGATCGTTATATATATACATATTCTTCTAAATATAAGATTTAGTGCTTTAAAAGGCTTGGTTTGGTTTGTAACATTTTATTTATTTTTAGCTGTGATATTAAGGAAATCAGCTTGTTTTTTTTGTTAGTTAAGTAAAAATTTGATGATACATTATTTAGCATGAAGTTATTGAGAAGTAAATTTCAAATTGTTCATTTTGCAAAGTACTTATTGGAGGCTATCATTTGATAAGATATTTTAAATGACCTTGAATTTCAGAGGGGTGTATAATTACTTCATACCATTGTTTTAACAAGTTTTTTTGTTTGGGTATAAAACAGCTCAAACCTAGTTTTAACTGATGTAAAATTTTGCTTTCTTTTTTTGACTGGCTGTGCTTACATTTGTTATCACACTTTAAATGAACCATGCCAAAATATTATTAAATTGTGATTGCACATTTTAGTTGAAAAATGTTTCTTTTTACAAATTTTGTGGGCATATTTTTTCTTAACTTATTAGATCTTGTTTACCCAAATTTGGTTATTGCTGTTATCTGAATAACTTCAAAATATTGTGTTTTTTCAATAACTTCAGTTTTCTAAACTGCTTAGTTTTTTTACAACATTGCATTTTTAAATGAATTTATTAGAAAACTGGTCAAGAACCTTAACATTGTTACTTTTGCTTGCATTATATTTTGGTATTTTTCAAGAATTAACCGAATATGACATTATCTGCAAAAGATTATTTTATTTAGTATGTGGAACTTTGGAACATAGGCAAAATTATTTGCCTTTAAAAAACAACAACATCTATTTGGTGCAAATATATTGGTATATTATCATTGAACATAGTGGAAAGCACTGTGCAGATTAAGGCTAATAGACTGAAAAGTTTGATGATAGTTCTTGGTAAGCCGTATATTCTAAGTATACCATTATATTCACAAAGATTAATAAGTATTTTTGATATTATAAAAAGAAATGTCAGGCTTAATAATAAAATGATTTATTGAAACATTTTCTGCATTTCTCTTCATATATCACATGCAGTTTATTTTGTGTTACAGTATATTATGCAGCAGTTTGCATAATATTTTTATTGTAAATCTTCATTGAATTAAGAATAAAATGTTTTATTATGATGTCTTATCATGCAGATTACCTTATTGTAGAGAGCTTGTTTTCCAAAACATAACTTGTCTCACTCTAATAACTATTATTTGACTGCTATAAATGTGAGAGGAGGTAAGTATTATTTGAAATACATTTTCAGTTTGGGAAAATTATTTATTTCACATAATTTATCTACTGTGTCTTATACATATTGTTTAGACATTATTTTTATTTTGTTTTTTGTTTTTCTTTTATGGTTGAACCAAAACAACAGAAGAGTTGTAAGTTCAAAGATTTCTGTCATTTTTGGTAATAGAGTGTTCTTAAATAATCCTTCAGTAAAGTTGTTTCAAATATTTTCTCCCTTATAATAGTTTTTTTTTAAAATTTTACTGTTAATGTTTAAATTATTTTCTTCTAAGTGGTAATGAAATCTTAATGTAAGATTTGTTTATCAGACTGATACAATATGCTAGTAAGTTTGTGTATTTTGATAAATTTATTTAAATACTTGTCTATTTGTTAACATTTTTTGAAACTGATTACACAAGGTATAATTTAGAGGTAGTCATGCAAATTAGTATATTCTGAGATAGATTTTAGTGTTAAGTTCAATGTAGTGTTTTAATTGAAATTGTAGGAACAATTGTTGAAAGGTATGATAAGAATTAAAATTAGTGATTTTATTAGTTTAAATGTGATTTTGTGTTAATTTAAACTTTCAAAAAGTTATTGTAAATAAAAGTAGGTTTAAATCTTTATTGAGTTTAACTAATGTTTATGACTGAGAGGTTACATCTCCTACAGAGCCTTCACACTGTGCCTTACTTCTGTCCACCACACTGTGATCCTGTCCAGCACACTCAACAAATTTTAGAGGTAATGGAGAACTACTATCTCCATTTAGCTAAGGTTCAACGCTTATCTTTGTTTCACAGGCCTTGGGGCCAACCTATTTGTGTAGGAAGACATCTACCAGGCACATTAGATCTTTATAAGCGAAAGAGTGTTACTCAGGGAGAAGATGACAATAAATCTATTCCAAAGCCTTTAAAGAAACGATTTATTGCAGAGTCTGATGATGAGCACTCAGAAGAGCTTCCTGGTCTTCAGGTTGATTGTCAAACAGTTATAGACAGTCAAGAAGACACATCTTTCCTTGCACTGAAAAGAAAATTGCGTTCCAGCGCCAATCCTTTTGTTGTTCCAGCCAAAAATTGTGATGAAAATTTGACACGTGATAACCATCTAGTAAACTACAGAAATAAGACAGTTAAGAATAAAATATCTATCATGTCAGATGAAGCTCTATCAAAACAAACATCCCAGCAGCTTTCTCGAAAAAAGAAAGGTGATATAGATGGTAATGGAGAAGAGTGGTTGGAAGCCAGCAAAAAACCAAAGGCATCACATATGTCTAAGGGACCAAGGAAAAGTAAGTTAAATGTAGAGAAAGAGAAATACAGTAGAGAGAAAAAAATAGGTAAACTAGAATCATTGGAGACAATTTGTGAAAATAACCTTGAAACAAGTAAAAAATTGAATTCCTACGTTGGTTCTAAAATAAACATGGTTCAAAAAGAAGAAAATAATGTCTTCTGTGATAACCTCAGTATTCCCTCCAGTACTCAAGAATGTGGACTTGGTAAGGATATAAATGAGGTTCTGTTAACTTCTTTTGGTAAAAAAAGTAAAACCTGTGAAATCTGACATCTTTCTCCTTATATTTTGGAAAATCCTAGCCATGAACCTACATCATTTGTAGAATCAGAAAGTCAGAGACTGATAATTCCAGAAATTCCTCCAGAAGTAAAACCCCAGTCAACAAAAAAAAAGATTCAACTGTTTATAGACAAAAATAAAACTGCAAATACAAGTTTCAATGAATCTACTGTTCTTTTACCCCAAATTAAACATTCTTTTGAGAAGTCTGTTCCTGTAGTAGCAACTAATTCTGTTTTCAAGAAGGAAGCTCACAGTGAGTCTGCTATAAAAGATGAACAAGTATTTTGTATTTCCAAAAGCTCATTTGATAACTTACATCTAGAAGATACAGAAAGCACAAGAAAATAATTTTCTGGTAAGTATTTAATATGATGAGTTTCATATGCATACAGCAATGTATAAAACAAAAATTTAAACCAAGTATGACATACAAGGTTATTAGTTAGCAAATTTAGTAGATCCTACAGTTGCCACATAATAATAATAAATAATGTTTGAATAACATTAAACAAGGTTTTTGTAAACCATGATCAAATATTGAAGATTGAGTTACTTGTATTGTTACTTTTAAGTTATGCAAAAGATAGTAACATTATATTTTCTTTTGTTTTGTAAATGTTTATGATTTTAAATGTTATGACTTACTGTTTATTGGAATAAGGGATAATTAAGTGGTAAGAAAGTAGTCAGTGGCTAATTGAAATTCAGTTCATTAATGGGGTGAGAATGTGGACAAACCCATTAAAACCTATCCTGTAGTGAGATGCTCTTCATTCCTTAATATTAAACCTGTTAATCTAATTCAAGTAGAAATGAGAAGCTGGAGTTTTGTACTAAAGAATCTTTCATTAAATTAATCGTCTGCTTGAGAAGTGCAGTACATTATTTGTGAAAAAAAAGTGGATGTGAGGTGGTGCAGTTATCATTCACTATATCACTTTGCTCTAGTTTCAACTAACAAATGATAGAACATTAAATTTTTAATGAGCTTTTTCTAATTTGACAAGCAGGTTACTGGAAGAATAAATTCTAACTATATTTTCAAAAATCTCTCACTAAACAGTGCTGATAAAAACCTTAATATTTTTTAAGGTTTCACATAAGTGTTTCATGTCAACAAGCATGACAACAATTACATTATCCAAACATGAAACTTTCATATATTTATGTTAACAACAAAATATTAATAATTTTAGTGACTTGATTTACATTTTAAAAAGCATGATTTGCATACAGCTTTTACTTTTTATTTTTACAGAGCAATTTTAAAATAAGATAATTAGATGGTGTTCATTTTGAAAAACATGTAGAAGTTGACCAGGAAGCTCTCATAAATCCAGTTGCTTATCTGCCAACAGTACAGTGACATTCTGAACGTTTTTTTTTTTTAAGCCTCTTGTCGCAGCTGAGTAGACTGAGAAGTTTGAGAAGTTAAATGGAAATCTAAGGTTCATTTGCACTTTTTCTGTAACAGTTAAGGATATTTCTGGTTGATACATTACAATTGAACTGTAAATAACATTATAATGAAATATCATGGCTGTAAGACTTGCTACATGGTAGGAAAGATAAATTTGGTTACCAGGATGAGTGAGGTGTTTGTTTGTGAAGAATGGGATAGGTGGTAGAATATGGTCTGTTGTGAAGAGTGGAAACAAAATCTAACAGGCTTCTAGGAGAAGAGAAATATATTTGGTTGCAAAGAGTAGAAAGAAGATCTAACAATTGGCTTCTAGGAGAGAAGGAATATATTTGGTTGTGAAGAGTGGAAACAAAATCTAACACATGAGTATTAGATCATGCTCTTGGCAACTTATTATTCAAATGCTAGTTGCCATCAAGCAGAAGTATATTCATGATAACTGTGTTGTGACTTGCTAATTAGTAATGTTCAGAAATTCTGTTTAAGGTTTGTTTCTTAGTTTATGTTGAAAAATGTTTTTATGTAAATTGTATGCAATAGAAATAAAGATTTTTTATATGATAATATACATTAAAAATATATATTGAAATAGCTGTGTTGAAAACACTGCAAGCTAAAATTGTCATGATTAATGCATATATTTTTAACTTATCACTGCTGTTATTAACATTAGTTTCAAACTGCTGCTCTTTTCCCTAGTTTTTGGGTGTAGTTTCGTATAGAACTGTGTTTATGCTTGTGTAACTTATGCATGAATGGGTTTTATTTCTTATGTTTACTTTAACCTTGTTTATCCTCAACTTTATACATGCCATTTTCTGATCACCCTGTGAAATATCTTGTCTGCCTTAAATAGCAGATTTTATATTAATGTACCATTCAAAGTTTTTGGAAATAATTAGTTTGGATGCCCTCTAAAAGAATTAATAAAGAATTCCATGTAGTGACTTCAAAGCTCATGTATTTATGTTGAGAATAATCTTTCTCTATGAATATGTATAGGATAACATTGATGTTTTATAAACGTTAATATACATGCTTATGCCAGTTTTGTATCTCAGACATTTCAGATGTTATTGCAGGAAAGAGCAAAACATAATAAATTGTTTTAAACCATTTGTGTTAAGAATGATTTGCCTAAGTTTTAAGTACCAAGCATTCTACACACTATTAAAATAAACTCAAATGATGGAAGCCGTTAATTATCTAGCTACTTTTATTTTTACAGTTTTCTCAAATACAGATCATAACATTTATATGTTCAGTTTTTGCCATTGTCACTTTTGGAAACCAAAAGAGAAAATGTTATTTTTTCCCATTACTTGTATGACACATGCACATACAAATGAATCCATGCTATGAGAGGGACATACATTTGTGTGTGTACTTAGCAACTCTTTCCATTGAGGGAGGAAATAAACTCCAAAAGAAGAAGCACATGACCATTAAAAGTCAAGTGTAATTCATTTGCATAAAGTTGTCTTTATTTTTAACTTGTATTACATTTCCTTTTATATTTCAAGGAAAGGGCAAGTCTGATAAGGAAATACTTGGCAGAATATTAGTTGAAGATGTTCACTATTTAAAATAGTAATGCTGTTGCAAATTATATATTTTGTTTTTTATACACATGTCAACACTTTATAGATTGAAACTTAATTGGTTGACTTGACAGAAAAAAATGTTACACCTAGTGAATTCACCAAATGTTTTGCCATATTTTATGCCTTAGAAGATGCTATGTCGTGGAAGACACCCTGATTTTGGAATGTCAATTCTCAAAAAAAAATTGTTTTTGACTCAACAATCAACATCTTGATGTAGTCTTGACTATTTTTCAACCTACTGAGCAAATACAGTCAAATACATCATATTATTCACAGTATATCGACAATGTTAGTTAAATGTTTTTTTGCTATTGATAATACTTGTAAGTAATGAGATTACGATCTGTATGAGAAAGTGTTTTGAGTAAACCATAAGCTAACATCTTGCCTTTACCCATCATTTTTTTTTGGAAGATGCATGGGGATTTTTCAAGGTATTTTTAAAGAAAAGAAATCCACCTTACATAAAATATGGTAGTTGTATGTTTGTGTCAGCTTTATCTTTTGATTCAGTGTTCCCACCCTTCTGCCAGTGTTTGTTGTACATATAGCTTATTAGGAGAAGTGTATACTTCTTTAGTATCGATTTTTAAATTAGTTTCTTCAAGAAGCTTACCCATTTCAGTGAATATAAAAGGAAACAACATTTTTCACCTATTCATAACACATGTACAACTTTCATGAATATTTAATCTTTCACAATACTTTTTTTTTTTCACTTGATGTTTTTACAGACCAATGGTTGGAAACTGTACTTTTAAATTAGTTTTCTAGATTTCATTTGAAGTTTCTGCTTCTGAGAGTTGTCTGAAAGGATAATGCATGTCAAATTCTAATCATATCTGAAATATGTAATATATTATTGTTCCATTTTTTAAAAGTTAGTGTTTTTGTGTGAAAATGGTATACACCAATATTGGTATTTCTAAAATGTGCCAACAGGAATTTGCCAAGCAAGTGATTATCCAAAAACAGATGTAGCTTGATTATGTGAACACAATTACAAAATACCCTAAAAGAGTTGGGCAGTATGAGATAAATATTTTAACCCAATAACTTAGTCAAAGTGTTAACTACGAAGTTAAATCAGTAATACAACAGCTCTTTCACAGCAGTATTACACAAAAAATGAATTAACTCTATTGATGGCTTTATTGTGTATTTTAAAACATTTTATTTTGTATTGTGAACACAGTAATTGTGTATTGTGAAAAAAAAAGTAAATACAAAGCCATTGTCCGAAAAGAACTTGACATCCATAATTACAATAACATAGTAAAATAAAGTGATTTAAACAAAAAGGATACAATACTGTTTAGTTCACAGTGGCAGAGTTCTTTCTGTAGGTACTCTGATTTTCTTTAAATGTTTTATTGTGTTATTAGTTTTTCTATTTCAAAAATAAAAACAGTAAGTTAGCTTGTGTTTGATTTTCATTGTCTTCCCTGGAATGTTTTTTTCTTTCTGATTTTCTTATTACTTTGGATTTTAATTTATAGTCTTGTAAATTTCATTAGTATTTCTTAATTTTTATTGGGTATTTGACTTGTTATGCAATCATTGTGAATTGATAAAGTTTATTACAAAATGTGTGATTGCAAGACGTGATAAAAAATTTCATTTGGTTTAATTTCTTTATAACTGTTTTCTGGAGGTCATATGAATCATGAATTAAAAATATTATATTTATAATTTGGCAGATAATTTGGTCTAATTCTGTCTCCATTGCTTCACATATATAAGCCAGACTAGCTTCACTTTGTAAAAAATTAAGGAAATTCAGTCAGTATGTTTCAAATCTCTTCAGTCAAAAGCTTTTATTGTTCCTCTAATGAAATTAATTTTTAAATCTGTTTTCTGTGTTGAAAGCTGTATTGTCCATATTCAGCCTGAAATGTTTTGGTAGGAGATAACTGAAGAAATGTATTCTTTATTGTTTGCTTGACTTGTTATCTTCAGCTAATGAGATTACTCACGAAATTGAGATATTTCACCTATTTTTAATTACCACTTTGTCAGTCTAACCTGATTAAAAAAAAAATTGACCTGAGGTTTTTATTTTTGCATGACATCTTCAAAATCATTAGTTTATTAGCTTTGAGATAAAAGTTATTTTAATATTATTGAAATTTCATGTTATGTTATACTATTGTAGTTTGTGTAGGCTTTTCTTGTGATGTTTATGTAAAAGTTTTGCCCAATTGGAAATGTCATTTCTGTTTGTACTGATAATGCTGAAAATTATTTCATCAGCTCTTTGTAAAGTTATTCATAAAAGTGAGTTTTTTAATGCACACTATCATGTATATCATAAAACTAGCAAGCCAATAGGTTTCACAACTTATGTGCAAAACATTTATTTTTTCAAATAAACAGCTTTGAAGTTTCAATTCATATGGTGTGTAATACAAAAAGGATAAATGTTAGATGGGTTATGTTATGATTTACGTAAACTGTGTTTTACAGAGTTTGCATGTATTTTGTAATTGTAAAGCATACATTCCTTTTTTACTTGTTTTGTTAGCAATTGTTTTAGAAATGATAAAATTCAGATATTAAATAAATGTTTATCACAAACTGTTGCATCTAAGATGAAACTTTTAAGTAGTCTGTTACAAATGTTTAAGAATTAAAAGATTGTATTAGTTCCTGAAGTAATTGCACCATAGCTGCTGTTATCTTCTGATGAAATACTAGCCAAGCTAGCCTTTCTGTGACTAGTTTTATGTAAAGGAAGTTTTTCATGACCATTTGCTTATAGTGCAACATGGAGTAACTTGAAGTCTACTGTATTTATATGAAACTTCTTGAAGAGCATTTTATCTTTTCCAAAGTATAACAAAATATTTTTCACAAACTCCATTTTCAAGGGAGGGCAGGGAGCTAAAACATATTTTAAATGTACATATTTAAGCATATTAAATAACATTTTTCTTTTGTTTTCGGTCGAGTTGTTGGTTAACCTGTTTTTGAGCATCATTGTTTTAAAGACACTTTTAATAGACTACTGAAGTGTGTAATATGATTTATTTCATTGATTGTGGTTTAATTTCAGTATTTTATTAAACATCATTATTTTTGATTTGTGTAAAATTACAGTTGGTAAATGTTAACTTTTTCTCCCTCTCAACAATTTAAGGGGTGATCATTTTGGAAAATCTTGAACAGTATTGTCAGCTATACAGAGACGTATTTAGGATTTCGGTGCCCCTAGGCACAAGGTTAGGTTGATACTTTTGTCGCCCTCCCCTCTGTGCCACAACTTGCACCAAGCATCACCATCACAACAACAGACAAACACAGTTGTTATCATTCAACGTTTATTTTCCAACACAATAAAAAATAAAACATCAAAATCAATTATCACTAAATATTATTCTGCGGCTGAATATACAGGCTTTCTCCTGGCCTTCTGTTCCGAAAACATGTTTATTGCATCGTCATAGTTTATTCTACAAACAATATCACTTTTAATGGCGAGGAGTGACAGGGTATTTAGTTTATCTTCTGCCATTCTTGATCTCAAGTAATTTTTCACACGTTTGAGAGCCGAGAAAGATCTCTCTGATGTACAATTAGTTGCTGGAATGCACAGAAACATGCGCATAGCAATATCCAGGTTTGGATATACAGTTTGAAGTCCTTTAGCTCGCAGATTTCTGTATACTGCTAACGCAGAAGAGTCATCATTTTGCACTTTCATACTCACGAGATGTGCGCGGAAATGTAGACATTCATCCACGAAGCTCACTTCCAAATCATTGGGGTAGAGTTTCAACAGTGTTCCAGCTTGACTGATGACATCAGTGGGTTCAAGATTTGTTATCTTGAACAAATATCCAAATATGTGGATTTCTACATAAGCGGTTTGTCTTCGCTGTAGTTCTGAGCAAAGTCTGTCAATGATCACATTGAAAACATTTACTCTAAATGCCTCTCTGCCTTCTTCCACTGCCTGGGTGTCACCATCTGAAAATTTTTGCTTCCTTTTTTGCTTAATTTCGTACGTCTTCATGCTGGACTTCAACATCGCCTTGTCTTCAAAATGATCGAACGATTCTCTTGAATCTTTCACAAACTGCAGCAAGAAAGCATAAAGCTCGACTAAAAGTCCGATGTCCATATCAGCACTTTGCAACTTTTTACTGGCAGCATTGAATCTTTCCAGTATTGTTCCCCAAACTGTGGACAAAATAGCTGTTTCTAGCGTTCCTAATTTGGAAAGAAGTCCAGCGGCCTCATTCCTAGCGGCTGGTTTTTCCATAGCATTTCCCTCCATGGTGGTGAGGGCATCAAACACTTGTTGCTAGTTTCTGTTGAGGCTTTGACAAGCATCTTCACGAGCGGACCACCGAGTGTCACTGAGTTTCTTCAAAGAAAGACTTTCTTTATTTGCGGACAGGTGTTTTTGTAGAATTTTCCAACGATTGGTTGAAGCATTGAAGAAAACATAGAGACTTTGTAAGAGTTCAAAGAATGAACATGCTTCTCTGCAACATTTAGCAGCACACGTTCCTACAAGATTTAATCAATGTGCTGAACATGGGATATACACAGCTAAAGGATTTTTCTCTATGATACGAGCCTGGAGACCACTGTACTGACCAGACATGTTGCTGGCGTTGTCCTAAGACTATCCACGACACTCAGAAATGTCAAGCTCATATGACTGAAGCAGGCTAAGTAGAACTTCTGCCAGCTGTTCAGCTTTGTGGCCCGGATTGGGTATAAAAGTCAGGAAACGTTCCATAGGTGAACTATCACTGTTCACGTACCTGATGATGAATGCCAACTGGTCAACATGGGATATATCTGGCTTCGAGTCCACGCTGATTGAGAAATATTTTGCAGTTTTGACGTCCTTTAAAATGTTCTTTAGAACAAGGTCTGCCATTAGCTGGATGAATTCGTCGCAAGTACTGAAAGACAGGTAAGACGTGGATCCCTTGCCAGCATTGCCATATCGGTGAATGTGATCAGCGAGGAAGGGGTCAAACTCCGCAACTAGTTCTAACGACCTCATAAAGTTGCTGTTGTGTACTGAGCCAAACTTATCATCCCGACCTCTGTACGGAAGCCCATGTGAAGCCAATCTTTTCGCTACAGCTACCGCACGAGTGAGTACATTTCTCCAGGATTTGATTTCGTCGTGCAGCTGTATGGCCATCTGGAGATCTAGCACGTCCCAACATGTTGCCCCTTGCTACTAGAGATAAAACTGAAGATCGATGCTCAGGAGAGTTTTCATGCTCATTCAGCCGGACAGTAGCATTTTTCCAAAGCCTTCGTCAGCCAGTTTGGGTTTTTTCCAAAATCAAATAAACGACAAGGAGCACAAAACAGCCTACCCTTTGCTCTCTGAATAAACCAAATATGTCCGCTTACTTTTTTCGCCATTTTGCAGTTTTCTTTCAAACATGCCTTTGGTTACAGATCTGATTTTCTCCCCGTCTTTTTTCACACAGTTCTTGAAATTCGAGTCATCGTTTTGAAGGATGGCATGTGTGGCAATATAATCTTTTGTGTAATCATCTATTATTCACTCTGCTGGATCTGAACTTACTTTGTCTGAAAAACTTGCTGGAACCATTGACGTTTTAGGAACGCAACCGGAAGATCTTACTAGGCCTGCTGCTGATGACGTCACTTGTTCAAGCTGCAGTTCGATATGTTCGGGTCGTTCAGATTGTTCAAAACTGCTACTGCTAGGCCCATCATTGTGTATTCCCTCCATCGCTGGTGGTTTGAACATCATCGCTAGTAGGCTGTTCTTGCCTTTGTTTAGCAAAAAAAGGCCTCCATCGTCGGTGTCTTATCCAAAACATCACATGTGTTTTCATTTTTTAACTTTGCTATCTTCCTATAAGCTGCTCCACTCAATTTTCGGCGTATGTTACTCATGACGATATCACTAGAATCCACTGATCGTATATTGAGTATTGACAGTGAATGTGTTACTTTCACATCTCAGATCATCAGGATCTGAGTCATTTTCGTGGGATCGAGCTATTTATGGCAGCCGCGCGAACCTCACAGAGATCCGTGAGCCGTTTGACCCCCAGTGACCCTCGCCCTCACAAGAATTGTGCTTCTTGTGGAGGTTTGGACACTGACAACACGATATAACTTACAGTAAGATATTGGGTGACGGAGGAATAAGTAAAAGCATAACGAACTCTACATTTTGACACCAATATCGCATACCACGTTATTATCTATATTGTCGATTATATTGTAAATATGTTGGTGAACCATATATTCGTCCGGCAGATAATGAGTTTTATGGTAGTTGGTAAAACAATTATCGACTTGCAACCATAAGTCTATAACAAAATATACACGGAAAAGGGGAGCTTCGCACTACTGATTTATATTACTGCCGATGTATCCATGTTAACGGGTGCTGGGCTATTGACAATCAAATTATAAATTCTAACACACTTTACTATTTCAAATTCTATACTACCAGTAACAAATACCTGTATCGCCCAAAACTATCCAGACCCCGTGCGGTACAACCGCGTCCCCTGGGAGTCAACTTCATTGATAGAGCGCGGTCGGCGGCCTGCAAAAACGGTTATGCGCGACACCCGCAGCCGATTCCGCCGACGCTCACCTGCTCCAGTGACTGTGCGCCTTTCTGTTCTGGTATTCTGGAGTCTGCCACTACCCCTTCTTTATTCTAACAAATGCCTATAATTGATAGGGAATTTGAAGGAACTATTCTGTAAGGACTACATTGGAATCTAGACAAGCGCATATTCAATCAATTAAAAATAATCAATTAAGCTAAACTGTGAATGATGAGGAAGAATATTTCAAAATATATTTTTCCAGATAATAGCCTGAAGCAACCGAAAATCCGAATTTTCGTATACGCAATTTCACAAAACAAAATACGTTATTAGGCCACGATAAAATATTTTTTTGTGTAGGCGTAGCACACTGAGTAGCAGGTAATTCATTGTTTGGTGTGTCAACATGAGTAAAAAACGTGTTGGGGTTTTGAAAAACACATAACTGAGGTGAGGGCGGATGGGTTGATGATGTGGGGGGGGGCGAGGCGTATTAGGTGGGACTCAGGGAGGGAAGGTTAGAAATCTTTTAAACTTGAAGCGACCGACCCGACGGTGTGGTGGAATAGTGAGTGTGTGTGTGGGGGGTCCAGATTCAAGAGGTTATTGGGGCGGCATAAATGGCAGGGGGAATTAATAACCAGGGACTACATTTTAAAATGGTGTCCATTCTTTTTCTCTTTTTTTTTTTTGGACAAAATTTGCCGCCCCAGGCACGTGCCTAGTGTGCCTATGCGTTAATACATCCCTGCAGTTATAGATTTGTATTCCACTAAACCGTACTGAGTTATTGATGTTTACAGATGTTATTCAAAAATTACATTAATTAGTGGAAATTTCAGTTTTGATGTTGTGTGGTTCTCTATGAACTTAAGTTCACAATGGAAAAACTTAGTGTAATTTTATGTAACCATCTGAATGTGGTAGAATTTTATGAAAGTTCTGTAAAACTGTACCATATTTTAATTAAATAAATTTTATTCTCAAAGCTATGTATAAGATGGAGAGTAGACTTTTGTGTGTGCACTGGTGGGGATTAAAGTGTGTATGTCATGACCCTACAGAGTGCAACACAATGTGGCATTGTGTATTTTATCAGAATTATGAACTATTAAATTTTCTGTAAACTGTTGATTTAGTGACAGTTTGTGGTAGACGACAGTTAAATACTAAAGTGATATACAGGGACACCAATAAATTATATTTGCATTTCAGAATAAGTCAGACTAACATTGTAATTTCACAGACATATCTCAAGCACAAAAGACTTGGACATTGTACTAATAGCTTGTCACATTTTCTGTGGTTAAGTATTGCAAATTGGACTTTGTAGTCTACATTCCTTCCCCAAGCTTTGGTTGGCCCAGTGGACCATCTCTGTGCATAATTGGTTAAACCAGTGAGATGTGTACAATTGAAATTTTAATTACTACACTATTTTTAATGTAATATTGTGCTTAAAGTAGAAAATCTTAAACTATTATTTGTAGTTAAACAATATATGTGACAAGCTACTATATACTGTTCTGTACACACAAGTATAGTTTAAACATCAGGTCAAGGCTTTTTGTGTTGGTTTATATAATTTTCCTCTAAAAGTTTGGTTAATGTTAATATGCCCTTTGGCAGTTTTTATATTTCATAGAACTGAAAACAAGGTACATGTTTAAAATGGCAACAAAGGTGCGTACATATTTCATTAAATGATGAAAATATTTGTATAACATAACAAAAACTATTGTTACAGTACAGTACACACCACCAGCTTGTAATTAGTTTATCTGCATTGAAATTGTATATTATTGTCATGGCACACTGCTGCATAAGCTGTACAAAGATCAGCAAATGCTACAACCAACAAGCTGAAGTCAAGATGCAATGAGGAAAGGAATGGCAAAGCACAACCTTTAATGAAGAATGTTATTGCAAGTAACAAGGGAAATAGGTGTCATAGACAGCCAGGTAAGAGAAGATAAAATGAAGAAATAATGCACAAATCTTTAAGTGGAGAATGCTTATTCGATACTGTACTAGTAATGCAAGAATATTAAACAGTTCCACATGATAACTTGTACCAAAATCCACAAAAGGTAATGGGCTGGAGTAGTGAAAGTAATCTTGAATATTACAGTCAGTGTGGTTTAAAGTGAAGTAGTGAGGACATAATCACATGGGTAAATCTACTACTTATTAGTGTACTGTGGTTTTATGGGAGATGCTTTGGATATTGATTGTTGACCAGACCATGAAGGGTAATTCTGTTAGTTTCATGATTTTAGCGTTTTTAAGATGGTTTTGGCTGTAGCCACTAATAATAGTTATAAGATCCATGAATGCCATTTTATCCTGAAACATTTTAGACAACACTGCATTGACGGAATTCTGTGGAGAGTGAATAGATTTCTGTTGATGTGTGGTAAAGTCATGACATACTAAATGCAGTGTGAGAGGAATAACATTGAAAGTCAAGAACTCGAAGCTGAATCCACTTGCATTATTTCATGATATTTTTGAATGCCACTAGGAGAGACCTATAAATTTGTCTACACTTGGATTGGCTTTGCAATGGGAATGACAGTTTATTTGAATACATTTTTAATTAGTATTGGTGGCATATATTAGTTACTCCGTTACTTTTCTTTAGGTTGTGAATATACTGTTAGGTAAAATTGGGCTGGCTTTGTATTCTAATAAGTTTTTGTTGACAAAATGCATATATTACTCTGTTCTTAAGGTGCACTGACCTAATACTTTTGGCATTTAATATAGTGTGTGTGGTTGTACAAATATATATTTGTAAACGTGTCGACACATGAATGACACTTAACTGTGTAACAAGACTAAAAGTATACTACTGAAGTAACTATTGTGTGTAATCTTTCCACCAATCATGTAGGCATATACAATAAGTTCACCATTTAGAAGTTTATGTATACTGTGTAATTAATTTCAATATGCAGCAATGTAGCATAATCATATAATATTCAGCTGTATAGTTCCATTAGGTAGATATTTTGCATCATTATCTTACTAAGATTTTAAATTTTTATCATTTGGACATAAAGATAATTTTTCTTCACAATGTGTAGACATGATGACCTGCATAAACGCTAATATTCGCTGGTTTTATCTTTTCTCAATCTTGCTGAAAAGCGGGTTTCGATATTCGTAGTGGGCATAGTACAGATAGCCTATTATGCAGCTTTGCTCTTGACAACAATAAAAACTTTTTCTCAGCTTTTTCTTTACATTTTAATGAATTTACTGTGTGTTACAGATGAATAAGAAACGGTTTAATGTGCGTTTTTTTGTCAATATTAACCCCCTTAAAAAGTTATTTGCATATTTGGCTACGTGCCCTCGGAGGTAATTTCTAGTGTTGAACGTGAAGGGCCCGGCATGTCCTAGCGTGTTAAGGCGTGCGCTTCGTAATCTGAGGGTCGCGGGTACCCGCCCGAGTCGTGTCAAACATGCTCGCCCTTCCAGCCGTGGGGGCGTTATAATGTTACGGTCAATCCCAATATTCGTTGGTACAAGAGTTGGCGGTGGGTGGTGATGACTAGCTGTCTTCTCTCTAGTCTTACATTGCTAAATTAGGGACGGCTAACACAGATAGCCTTCGAGTAGCTTTGTGCGAAATTCCAAAACAAGTTGAATGTGAAAATTTGCGCCAGTTTAATTTTCTTTTTAATGTTTTAATGGATTGATATAGTGAAATGTAACAAACTGTTACATATTTGTTGTTGAAAGATGTGATTTCACAAGAATGAAACCCGGTTCTCAACAACATTCCAATCCTGACTTCGGTATTTCGGTTAGATTCTCACTGTCGCGCCATTCAGGAGTTGTAAAGCTACGAAAATTTAACGATCTACCAAGACTATCTAAGAAGAGATAAAACCCCAAGGGCGTGACGACTACCCCACTCAAATGTGTGAACGGACAGTTTTTCCTCTATTAAACCACCTCAGCCGTGTCTCCGTGAGATTGATAAAATCTGTCATAAAGAACTGTTAAGTTCGTTGAGGCGGTTTATCGAAAGGCGCAAGATGTCGTACGCTAGATTGCAGTGTGAGATATATATTATATGGTTAATGAGGATCGAAAACTCCAGACGTCAGTTTCGGCATCCATTCTGTCGTTGGACGTGTCGCAGAAGCACGACCTCACGTGCTGATTTACAAACATGATCTCACACAGCAAGATCACTACATCCGGCCGCCATTCTGACGGGAATGTAGAAAAACAGAAACTGAAGTGGGAATAGCCGTGTTCTTTCTTCAGTTGCTAGCTATTTTTTAAGAAAGTTTGCATGCATGTAAACCCATGGTTATTTTTCGTCTGTTTCAGGTTCTAGTTATCGTAGTTTTCACAATCAACTGCGGCAAAGGCTACTTTTTTATTCGTGTTATAAACATCTCAATATTACCAGGTTTAATTACACTTTCTAACATTGAAGTTTCGATTTAAAATCGGAATGTAACTCTCCTTATGTGAACATAAATTCTACAGTAAAGTTGTAATAGTTGTATCAGTCACGCAAGCTTTACTAATTTGATAAACTCTAATAATATTTAAAATGTATTAATGATTTATAGGTAAGGTATTTAGCCGCGAAAGACAAAAAATAAATAGTGGTGCTACTATTGTGGACAAAATGTTAATTTTACTTAGTTTTAGAATTACTGTTTGGACAGCAACGCTATTGAATGGGTCTGAGTGACAATTTCCACATGCCTTTTTGTTATTTATTCAGGTGGAAAAGATTCCACAGAGCGTGTTGATATAAAGAAACTTCTGAAACATGAATGGGAAAGTGTGTTGTTGTCCATGATTTATTTATTATCTTTGGGGGGGATGTAATTTTCACTTAACGTTTCTCTACACCGCTGTGACTTGTTTCAGTTACTGACGTTTTTCATCCTCGCAGTTCTACAAGATTCATACTAACCCATGAATCGTTACAAAAATTTAATAAAGAAGCCACAGTCCGCTAACGACATGTAATAGTAATCGTGGTTTAATATTTACAGTTTCATATATTTTGATACAATAATGTCTGATTGTCATTGTTATGAAATTTGTGAGATACTAGAAATTTGGTTTTTGAAATCGGAAATTAGTTAACTTTTGACTCCACTGAAAAAAACAAAAACCCCAAAAGTTACATTGGATGTAAAACATTAACAACACACTTTAATGAAATGTATGATTTTATAACTTGATCTGTTCAAAAACAAATTAATGCATAACGAAAAGTATAAGGGTCATTCACTTTTTGCTAGTCTGAGGAAAATTTGGACATTGGAATGTTTCGTATATTTTTCTAATTGGATGTACAGTCGTGAATGTGAGGATAATAACATTTATAATTTGGGATAATGGATTTATGATTTTTACTTTAGAACATTTTAGTATGATTAATAAAATGTGTTAAAATACAAAGATAACATTTGTTGGCATAATAAGTTCTTTATTAGAGTCGTTTCAGCCGACTATTTTCGATAACATCATCCGGATTTGTAAATAACCGTGTATACACAAGACCTTATAATGATATTTGTGTTACCGAAATTTATCGGCTGAGTTAGCTTATAAAAATTATCTTTCATTGTGTCAAAAAAACAAAACGTTTTTTAAACATTTTAATATAAGCAACACAATATACATGAAAAGAAATTGTGACTAACATTATCTCATAGTTCATGAGATCTACATATTACGTTTAAATAGAAATTTAAATGGAAACTAATCATCCTCAGGATCATAAAAAAATAGTTCGTATTTTCCGCCTTATACAACACACTTTATGAACTTGTTGGTAGAGTTTAGGTTAAGCCATCCCAAATCTAGAACAACATATTCGATTTGAGGAGGTAACCAGCACTCGCTTGTGCGGCTTTGCTCTTAATTGAATAGTGGATTCATTGCTACAATTATAGCCTCTCTCTCTGTCACGTCTCGAATCTTGAATTTTTCGATCAGCACACCAATCAGTAAGCCCCGCCGTACCTAATAATAAAAGAAACTTATTAAAAGTGATAATAAATTTCAATCAGCATAAGAAAATATAACTTTTTTATTTATTTATATATAAGTAGCTAAGTGTGTTATTTACCAGCTTCTAATAATGCTATTTTGTTGACTGTGCAAAATATTTATTTACATTACATAATCCAGGCCATTTGAAGACATTAACTTATAAAGGTTGATGTTACAGTAACTTGCATGTTTCTACATAACTGTGGATCAAAAGTTTCTGAAGGAAATTTATGCCCTAAAGTAAACGAATTAATAACGAAGTTAAGCTTACATAATACGCTTTATGTTTGGCATATCCATTAGTCTATTCTATCCATAAAAATAGAATTGCAAAAAATATACTCTAGAAAATAACTGTATTAAATTTAACATTTGCTCTCTCATTTTATGACTTATCAAACACTACACTTAAAGTACTTTGTGAAGGGAGTATTATATCACTTCAGGTGGCAGGTGCTGCCGACTGGTTGCTTTTCTTTTGGTTCACGACTCCAAATCAAGGACGACTATGTCTGAACCATAAGGTTCTCTGATCTAGCTATTTAGACCATTGTGTATATAAGGTCTCGTTTTAGTAAACATTTTTGTACCTAGAATATTTTATATATCATGTTTGCCTCCCGTTTTTGAGCATCTCAGCTAATGAATACTCTTGAACAAAGAAAGTGACGTACTTGTTTCTAGAGTCCTCAGAATAGGTAAATAATCTATGTGTATACTCTTGAACCCAGAAAACGTTCTTGCAGAATTCTGTTCTCTGTTGACTAAACACATTTTTTTACGTTCTTCTATGTGTATAAACTTTTGCTTCCCAAGGACTTAGCGGCAAGTATATATAGACTTAAAATGCTAAAAATCGGGTTTCGATACCCATGGTTCGAAAACACAAATGTCTCTTCCTGTACCTTAATAACAACCTAACCAATATAAACGAGTTTCTGTGAGGGATGACGTGGTCAATCTTAAAACCTCACTTCGTATTTCTACAGAAGCTGCAGTGAACGTGGAAGTTGGTTTTTAAGACTAGACCAAAGACAAAAATACATTACAGCTACACCGAGGAATTTGACAGGTTTATGGTCAAATATAATTTCTGTGATTCCAGTTCTTTGGCAATTCTATTTTCACAAAAAAACAAAAAAAATGTAAACTATCAACTTGTATGTCTTGATCAACTTAAATATCGTTATATTTTTGTTTAAAGTACTAAGAGATATACACAGGTTCATAATAGTAGCGTGTTTGAATTGGAAAATTAATTTTCGTCATTTCACTTTGTAGGTACGGTTTTTGCTATTGAAAGACTTGGGATGTGATTTGAGAATTTGCCTTCTAAATACTTTACTTTTTGCCACTTTTATTAAGATTATTTTCCAAAATATCGTGTCCTTTGGTTATGCATCATTTAACTACCTTGTTATACCAATATTCTTTTGTATATGGTTGTGACACATATCCCTTTATACAAAAGTATATTCATGATGGCGCTGCACTGTTACGTGATCAGGAATTTACTCTAGACCAGAAACAAAGATGTTAAACATGTCGCTCATGACACTGCAGTAACATGTTACTAATCATTCTTAGTCAATGTAATTAACACGAGTGTCATTGCACAAAAGGCTAAAGTCTTGGGAATAAGGGAGTCTCAATTTCAGCTGGGGTGGGGTGGTGGACAATGTGCATATTTTGTGTATATATGTTAATCTCGCCTGATTAGAAAATGTCTTACAGAAACTGCCGTTTGGAGCCCCATTATGGGCGTGAAACCTTAACTTGAAAAGTTTGCCAAAGTTGTTGTTTTAAAAAACTATCTAGCTGATGATGGCTGGAATGTTTACAGGCTCTTCCATATGACGTAGAATTAATCAGAGCTTTGAGCGTTAATGTTATTATTTTGAAGTTAAGTTTGAGCTATACTCAAAGGACACTGTCCTGCATTCTGGCCTTAAAACTACGTTGACCAGTGGAGAGTGATATTTGGAATATCATGGGCATTTGTACATGTAAACGTTTCACAGGCATGTTTAACGTCTTATGCATGTTTAACGTCCCTGTCATTAGTTACCACAATGCAGCATAATTCGTGTTATGCATAACAGTAGGTTCTTACTAGGACTAAAATGTTCAACAGCTTGTTTTAGACGGATAGGTATAATATACGTATAACTAACTATACAGTATTGATAAATAGGCGAGTAAATAAACTGACAAGCAGATAAGGAACAATCTACCTATCAGCTCATTTGTTCACCTATTCATGGGTACTCAAAGATGTATACAAATATTTTAGGCACTTAAAAATAAAAATGATTTTTGAAGAGTAAGGTTGTAGTTTTATTGAAAAACCAAGATAAAACTATAGTATCAGATATTCAGTGTTATTTAATTAGTATATAGGTGACATGATTTTGGTGATAGGAAAATACGATACTTTAGAAAAACCATTGGCTTCATGAATATTTGTTGCATTATTATTTGAACTCTGTGAAGTGGCTTAATATGCCAATTTTAATAAGAGTTTTGTAAACAACAAACTGGAAAATATTGCCAGACTCGAAATATTTCACACAAAGAACTCCTTCTATTATATATGCAAATGAAGTAATTCGTTCGAGTCATCAAAATCTGTCAAAATATAAAATGAACTTAAATATATACCAGATTTTTAATAACTTTAACTGAGTTTTTATTCTTGGAATAACTGTAAAAATTAATTAATCTGGTGAAATATACCATATAATATTTTATGGTCCTGTGTAGGGGATCCTTATCTATATACAGTGGTATATCTAGGGGTTTACAACCCTCTAAACTCGATTTTGATACTCGAGGTAAGAAGAGCACAGATAACCCATTGTCAAACAAGCAAAACATATAAAGGAAGGACAAAAATACTTCTTTTTGTGAAGGATTTCCACGAAAACAACAACAAAAAGGGACATTCTTTGTCGACTGATTGAAAGAAAAAAAATTGAAGATAGGAGGATGCAAGAAAAAAGACACACGCACGTAAAGAGAGGAGAGCATGTGAGTATGTATTTGATGTTTTCCTGTTTATATGTGTTTTTATTTTCATGTCAATATTATACATATGCGCGATTTCATTATTCCATGTTTAATCAGTTGATTTGAACTAAACTGGATATCTTCACTTTGATATTCCTTATACTAATGATAATCATCAAACAGGAAACACTTCGGTAGTCGTCTTTTCTTGCACTCAATAAAATGACAAAGAACGATGGCATCCAGCGTAAAAACGAAATTTTCACGGCTATTTAGCGAACGTAAATGCTCTTTTATGCTAAGTTCACTCATTGCATTGAAATCCAAATTTTTTTTTTTACCAACAACGTATTGCAGTTAGCTACCTTTATTAACCTATTCATGAATACTAAAAGATGTATAGAAATATTTTTAAGCATTTAGAAATAAAAATGATGTTTGAAGAGCAAGCCTATGGTTCTATTGGTGAAATTTTCCTTATTGAATCGTATTGTATATAAAGTGTGATGAAAATATTTGAGTTGACTGTACATGTTAGATTTATTCATCACTATTTTTGGAAAGTTAATCTTTAATTGTTTCATTGGACATCTGTTAGTATTCAGTAAAGCATGAAAAGAAAATATGCATTTCTTTGTGTACTTTATTTTTTGTATGAATAAAAAACCCACTACAGTCTCCAAATTTATAAAGTGTAAGGGAACGTTTGATACACAATAGCACAAAAATATCCAGCTTTTCATATAAAATATGTAAATAATACTACAGGAAGAATAAGAAAGAAAGAGTAATTTTCTAAATCTTGTATTGTGAGAGACCAAGTTGAAATACACACTTTCGTAAAATGGGCGGCAGACATTGAAGTACGGCATGGCACGATAAATGCCGTTTTAGTTAGAACTGGAATGGTTAAATAAACCACACTTACTGATATTTTTGCAAGAAAAGTTGTTGTTGTTGTTGTTTTGAATTAAGCACAAAGCTACACAATGGGCTATCTGTGCTCTGCCCACCACGGGTATCGAAACCCGGATTTTAGCGTGCAAGTCCGCAGACATACCGCTGAGCCACTGGGGGGCCTTTTGCAAGAAAAACAGTATTAGATAAATTTACCTATTTATTATTATTTCTTCTTGAGAATAGATGTAACAACAAGTGTGTGTAAGCCAGGTTTTTAAAACTGAGCTTTGTTTTGCTTTTGCATGGTCAAGCGCGTAAGGCGTGCGACTCGTAATCCGAGGGTCGCAGGTTCGCGCCCGCGTCGCCCTAAACATGCTCGCTCTCCCAGCCGTGGGGCGTATAATGTGACGGTCAATCCCACTATTCGTTGGTAAAAGAGTAGCCCAAGAGTTGGCGGTGGGTGGTGATGACTAGCTGCCTTCCCTCTAGTCTTACACTGCAAAATTAGAGACGGCTAGCACAGATAGCCCTCGAGTAGCTTTGTGCGAAATTCCAAAACAAATGTTTTGCTTTTGCACAAGGTTGGCATGGCCAAGTGTGTTAAGGCGTTCGACACGTCATCCGGGGAGGGGCGGGTCCGAATCCGGGTCGCACCAAACAAGCTTTTGTACAAATATGGTGTCTTTTATGTAAAGGGCGTCCGAAATTATGACCGAAATTATCATTTAAGCGATACTAATTTTTGCGCGAATACTAAAATTTAGCAAATAGTGTTCGCATGTAGATTCGAATACGAACTGTCGTATTGCCCTAATTAAAGCTCTATCTCTAATTATTGCACGACAGTATTCCTATGAAGCTTACTTTGCGTGACAGTAACAGTAATCCAACATGTGATTAACTTTTATTGTCGTAACTTTGAAAGGAAAAAAAAAGAAACACACGAAGAAATCGAAAATACATACGCACACACTTATTAGTATTGAAATCAACAAATTACATGTAAAAATTAGCGCCCTCTTGGTAGTTTGCAACGTTACCGGGGGCACTAATTGGGCAACAAGGTATTTGTGTGTTAGAGCTTAGCATAAACGTAACGGTAGCATACTTTCGACTTTGTTTCGTGCGGTTGTAATTTATTGTTGCTTGCTGTCGCTGATCCTATACCAGTATTTTCCTTTCTATAAAACTGGTGTAAAGTGTGTTTACGTTTTTGTTTTAAAATCTGATTTACATAGTTAAGGCGCCGATATGGTATTCGTTTCAAAGAGAGAATTTAGCGACATGCGTTTGGTAGGAATAACGATCAGCACAAAGGTAGACCTGTCGTAGCTGATTACAGATTAAATAAACACGAGGTGTCATCGTAATCGACGACTGTAGTTTTCAAACGCTTAACACTCTGAATTTCTCTGTCAGATGGCGTCAGAGACCCAAAAAATTAGTGTGGTTCCCTTCTTCCCTTTCCACCAAGTAAGGTCGCTGCGTTTCAAACTCGTATCCTGCAGGCAATCGGCGTTTAAGAGCAGTAGGCTTCACCCGGGCACCGTCATTTCGTGAACAGGACAGGTTCATGTCACGTAAAGAAGTGTGACGCCTCGTTTCACTACTTCGAAAAGTACGCGCAGGAATTGCTGTATCTTTCACTCAGGTAATGTTTTAAACATTATTATTATTTCAACGTCAGTTAAACAATTGGAAAATTAGGGTAAGCGTTTAATTTTGCGTAATTAATAATTCGAAGCTAAGGTTGTTTTAAGATAGATGTTGTGATATTAAACAAGTAGTAATAAACTGAAAATACCCCAGTCAAAAGTAACACTATTTTACTGTTCTCTCGAGCGGTGTGGTAACTTAAAAAACTGGGAAGTGAGTTCTTGTAATGTAAATAGATGTTGGGTAATAATAACACGACGTGAGTATTAATGTCATATGGTTCGCACAGAATGGTACAATAACGTGCGCTTTACACAATATATACTTGTCAAATATTTGTGTTTTGTAGTATAATGCACAGCTTAGATAAACAGAATGAACGTCCACTTTAAGTTGTATATATATATATATATATTTTACGATTACAGTATTTTAATTGTTATTTTGTATGGTGCCTAAGCTGGTAAAGTAACAAACTTTTTAAACCTAAAAGCATTAGGAATCACCGTGAGACTGATCTAAGTTTCTTAAACTTTTTTCAACTAGGCATTAAACAGCTGTGGATAAATATGGTACAAATAATTTAAAGTGATTTATTGAAAACTCTTCACAGTCCACTTCATAACACTTTACAACTAACTCACTCACGGATAGTTCTATTTCTTAAGTGTGTTAAAGTTCGGCAGACAAGAATGACCCAAACAACCTTGCCGTTAGTTATACCTCCTGAAAAAAATGGCAACACCATGTACGATTTAAATAAGATTTAAGCATTACTGGAATTTGAAAATGAATCATCATAGAGATAGCTCAAGTATATAGCAAGTGGTGCTCTTAATATTATATAAACACGTATTTTACGTTCAGTATTACATTTACTACACATGAATAAAAAAGTATAATGTACTAGAACGTATTTCTATTCATGTGTAGTGAATATTGTATGTTACGTTTTATCGAACTACCGTGTTATCTCCTTACAAATAAAAGATGTTAACACTACACTGCTATGAATCTGTGTTATCAGAGATCTGGCAGACGAACAGTAGTAGATAAAGTCATAATCTACAGAGAAAACACGAATTTGATTTTATACTTAAAATGGTAAATACAGGAAATTATGAGTGCTATATATTTGTCATTTTCACCTTTCTGGAGGGAGTTTAAGTGAAAAAGGAAATATAGGTGTATAACAGTTGCTCTGTATATGTTTAAATATGAGCGTGTTTCAAAACGAACTTCAAGTCGCTCATATATATTATTTCAAACAATGGAGCGACAATCGCATTTTATAAGAGCTATCTTCCAGTGTACATGCTACCCTTGGAAGCGCTTCTTTCGCTATTGATTTGGGTCAGGTGTGGCTAAATAGGTAGCATGTTAGGACTATAAACTCGAGGACTCTCTAGCTTGTAACCCGTTGCCGCTAAATCGTATCCCACTCTGTGGTGCTGTAAATAATTCATAAGAGTGAAAGCCAATTTCAGATATTCCAACAGAGAAGTGTGGTGGCAAACGCCGGAAAGTTCAAAAACAACAAAAAAGGAAATATTTGCCAATTTAAAATTAAAAAATAACACTTTGTTCGTCACGTAATCATAGTCTTATTTTTAATTATTAAACTTTTCCAAACATAATTGGTCACCTTTGTTTAGTTTTAAGTCTTTCCTTTATAGAATTTTAACTAAGCACTCATTCATCGGCAGTTTTACTTCTAAAATTCCCAGCTTAGAAGTTCAAAATTAAACCTACCCTGAACCTAAATTGACTAGAATTATGAAAGTATGTTTTAATTCTGTTTCGTTTTATGTTACGACGGGTTTTGTTTTATAACTTAAGTTGTTAAGCACCACTGTGCCAATCTTGAGTACTGAAACTCGAATTTTAACGTTATATAAGTCTTCAGGCTTACCGCCGAGCCAACAAAGATTTTTCGATATTGTGTTATTTCTAAGTAACTGTTTGTTTTCATTTTAATGATCCATTTCGTGTTATTAGTTTCTATTCTAACTCAGTTTAAGTTATTTTGTTTTCAGTAAATACCCGTGTAACTTGTACTGTATAAAGACTGAGTGTTTTAAATGTGTTTTTGTATATTTTTCATGTGTATGTAGACGATTGGCTTTTGAAGATATTTGCATAAAGGCGTCCTTGATGATGCCAGGTAACGACGGAAGAATTTTTCACTTGCTAGTCAGTCATTTATTGACTGGTATCTTGGCACTTGCTCAGAGTAAGTAAGACCTTGATACTGTTTTATTATCATAAAATTGTTTGTATACTTAAATCTTTACTTACCACTTGAAGGTTGTAATTTTTAATTTAGATAAAGAAGCTTCGTGTTCAAGTACATATGAAATAGCAAAACATACAGCAAGTTAATTCTGTAATAATAAATGTTGATGCAAGAATAGCTAGTATTTTGGTGATGATTGTATAAAAATTTCAGGCCCCTCAGCGGCGCAGCAGCAGGTCTGCGGACTTACTACGATAGAATCTGGGTTTCGATATCCGTGATGTGCCGATCACAGGCAGTCCATTTTGCAGTTTTGCTTCATCCTTAATTACAAACAAACAATCAAACATATCAGTCTTAACTAATGTGTTAACAATAGGAAATAACTACATAGGTTAGATATTACGCCAGTCCACTTCGAAATAATAACAAAAATATTGTTATTATCATTGACGACATTTTAAAAAGGGTCATTCACTTTTATAATAATTCCAACGCAACCAAAATATTTTATAAGATGAATGACATATGGTGATTTATTACTATTCACAAGTAAGATCCAAACTTTTAGAAATCTATTGCAGACTTGTGTCAAAATTTCCAAACACATGAGACCTGAATATGAATGTGTTACTTTTAACATTAATTCAGCTCTAAGAAGTAAGTATAGAAAAGGCAAAGGCTGAGGTCATCTGTATGGTAACCAATTACAAGCGTGATTCATGAATACATTTAAAAATCAGTTTCTGTGTAGTTGAAAAATGTGTTGCTCAGTGCCTGAGAAATAAATCTTACTCTGCATAAACACAAATAAAAACGTTGGTTTGCAACATCATGTCAGTGTACAGAGAATAATTATAATTGGTACTGTCAACTTGAATAGAACCTTGTGCGAAACATGGGCTAGCTGAATGTATACGTCAGAGACCCGTATGGTTCTAGCATGGACATTCCTAATTTATAACTGCTAACCAGTCAACAGCACCTACCAACTGTTATGTGTCTATTCCTAACCAAATAGTGGGATTGTCTCGGATATGACACTCTCACAGCTGAAAGTCATGGAGCGTTCAACGACATCTCGAATGTTTGGGCTTTTAAGAACGCAGGACAGCAGTTTATCATTAGGCCACACATTAGCTTGCAACAATGTGTTAGTGAAAGGAAATAAAGACGTTAGTTTATATAGTACCATGCTATTTCTCTTTTTTACCTCTTCTTAATTTGAGATTTATTATTGTTATTATTTTTGCCATTTATGATGAATGTATAGAGGTTGAGTACGTTGTATTAAAACGATTTTGAAATCTCACCATGTTTTCACAGTATATATCTCCACGCCTGGTCAAGTTGTATCCGCTGACTGTGCATATTAACAATAGTCCTTCAGCGTAGTTGAATTGTAATAAGTTTTGTCGCAAGGCCATCATATCCTAAGTACACCACTGTTCCCTGTTTACTTTATATAGTTTGTCTTGTATACGAGGATGACGATTTCTCGTCGTACGTTTCAACAGTCCGATCACACAGTCTCGGAGGGGCGTCTTGTCTATATGTCTTTACATGGAGAATATCCTAGATACCAATATTTTTCTCAGATTTACTGAAACAGATTACAGTGAAACAGGAAATTTAACCAGAAGCTATATTTTAGTGAATCAGTAATATCGTCAGCGGTATCGTACTACAGAGTTAACTTCACTCGTATAACACATTCATAGGTTTAAAGTGCCAGGAATATATTGTGATATTGCAAGGATTCTAACTTGACTTACTAGCTATAAAACCACAGGGTCATCCTATGCCCCATAAAAACAACAAATTCAGACTGCGAAGTTCAGTGCACACTACGGCCGTATTTAATGCAGTTGTAAATATAGCTGTTTTTATTTTGCCTTCATCAGTATATGTGGTAGTTAATGGAGTTGTAAATTTAGCAGTGTTTTATTTTGTTTTCACTAATATGTGAAGTACTTAATGGAGTTGTAAATTGAGATATTTTTATTTTGCTTTCACAAATATAGGTGGAATTTAATATAGTTGCAAATTTATCTATTTTTATTTACTTTGATCAATAGATGTGGTATTTATTGGAGTTGTCAATTTAGCTGTCTTTAGTTTGCCTTTACTTATACATGTGGTATGTAATGGAGTTGTAAATTTAGTTGTGTTTATTTTGTCTTTATGAATGTATGTGGTATTTAATAGTTTTATATTTAGTTGTCTTTATTTTGCCTTCATCAATGTATGTAGTATTTAATAGAGTTGTCAGTTTAGTTTTCATTATTTGCTTTCACAAATATATTTTGCATTTAATAGGGTTGTAAGTTTAGCTGTCTTTATTTGCCTTCACCAATATATGTTGTGTTTAATAGAGTTACAAATTAATTGTCTTTATTTGTTTTGATCAATATATGTGGTATTTAATGGGGTTGTTAATTTAGATATTTTTATTTATCCTGATCAATGTATGTGGTACTTAATGGAATATTAAATATCAGTCTTTATTTCTCTTCACCAATATATGTGGTATTTAATAGATTTGTATATTTAGCTGTCTTTATTTTGCCTTTATCCAAAAATGTAGTATTTAATAGAGTTGTAAATATAGGTGTCTCTGTTTGTCTTCATCAGTATATGTTATATTTAATGAAGTTGTAAATTTAGCTGTCTTTATTTTGCCTTCACCAATATATGTTGTATTTAATAGAGTTGTAAATTAATTGTCTTTGTTTATCTTGGTCAGTGTATGTGGTATTTAATGCAGTTGAAAGTTTAGCTGTCATTATTTGCCTTCATCATTATATGTGGTATTTAATGAAGTTTGAAATATAAGTGTCTTTATTTGTCTTCACCAGTATATGTTGTATTTAATGAAGTTGTAAATATGGCTGTCATCATTTTGCCTTGATGAATATGTGTTGTGTTTAATAGGGTTTTTAATTTAGCTGTCTCTATTTGCCTTCACAAATATATGTGGTATTTAATGGAGTTGTCAGTTTAGCTATATTTATTTATACTGATAAATGTATGTGGTATTTAATGGAATGTTAAATATTGCTGTCTTTATTTGTCTTCACCAATATATGTGGTATATAATAGAGTTGTAAATTTAGTTGTGTTTAATTTGTCTTTGTCAATGTATGTAGAATTTAATAGTGTTGTAAATTTAGTTGTGTTTAATTTGTCTTTGTCAATGTATGTAGAATTTAATAGTGTTGTAAATTTATCTGTTTTTATTTGCCTTCATCAATATGTGTGGTATTTAATGTTTTTTTAAATATAGGTGTCTTTATTTGTCTTCACCACTATATGCTGTATTTAATAGAGTTGGAAATTAATTGTCTTTATTTGCCTTGATCAGTGTACGTTTTATTTAATGGAGTTGTAAATTTAGCTGTCTTTGCTTGCAATGATCACTATATGTGCTATCTAATGGAGTTGTAAATTTAGTTGTCTTTGTTTGCCTTGATGAATGTATGTGGTATTTAATACTGTTGTAAATTTAGTTGTGTTTATTTTGTCTTTATGAATATATGTGGTATTTAATGTACTTGTATATTGAGCTCTCTTAATTTTGCCTTCATCAATATGTATAGTATTTTATGGAGTTGTTAATTTAGCTGTCCTTATTTGCCTTGATCAGTGTACATCTTATTTAATCAAGTTGTAAATTGAGCTGTCTTTATTTTGCCTTGACCAATATATGTGGTATTAATATAGTTGTACATTTAGTTGTGTTTATTCTGTCTTCATGAATATATGTGGTATTTAATAGAGGTATAAATTTACTTGTCTTTATATTTGTCTTCATCAATGTAACTGGTATTTAATAAAGTTGTAAATTTAGCTGTCTTTATTTGCCTTCATCAGTAAATGTTGTATTTAATGGAGCTGTAAACTTATTTGTGTTTAATTTGCCTTCACCAGTATATGTGGTGTTTAATAGAGTTGTAAGTTTAGCTGAGTTTGTGAGATAGCACTTTTTAAGATATCTTTTACTGTCTAAATGATTTTGATGTTTTGTGAAAAAAGAAGGAAACAAAACAAAAGTAATTACATATTACTAACTGTATACTGGTAGTCAGTGTGGCCATAACATATTAACTGAATGTGTCATTGTAGTAGTCAATCATTGAAGAAAATATCTGCATTCTTATGATTATTTCGTGCATACTGTTAGGTTAGTGGCTGGTGTAAAACAGAGCCTACATAATGTAGTCTGGAGATTACATTTGCTTTTCATATCTGTAACAGACAGAGATCTACTCAATTGTAAGTGTGCATACTGATCTGAGGACATGAAGATCTGTTATCACCATCCCTTTATGTTTCTGCAAATAATGGTAATAAATAATAATAGTAATAAAATAATTCCACTCCTCTTGGATGCGTTATAAGAGTAACAGTGAGTGAAATCACACTATTTAGTTTAACAGTAAATGGTGGTGAATGGTGTTAAGTAACAGTGACTGCCTTCACTCTGGTCTATCACTTCAAAATTAAATGGCCCTTAAGTAGCTTTGCACAAAATTTAAAAAGTCAAACAAGCTCTATCCCTAAACCATTTAGGCAGAATTCTGATATATCTAGTCAGTAGAATCCTAACCTGCTTACTGAGTAAGTCTAAAGATTTAAATATTCATACCTATATGCCAAATAATATGCTTAAAAATATATTGCTTCAGAATACAAGTCAGAACCTCTTGAACTATGGCAAATACTACTTAAAACATTCAGAACTTATATTAGAAAAAAAAACAGCTCAGTTTTTGTAGTTTTTTCATGAATGCCAGTCACTTTACAATATTTGGAGATTGAAGTAAAGTTTTTTTAACTGCTGCACAATCAAATATTCCATTACCATTGAGTATTCTAGATACTGTAGATCTGGACACTGTTGTCATTTGATACATGGTCATTTGTCTTATACTTGAAATCCGTGGCAGTCTTCATTCTGTCCAGAAGACTGCATAACAGAAGATACTTAACATCAGTATCACTGAGTTTAGGTGTTCTGCTTCTTCCTTTCCTGTGTTTAAATTGACCTCTCTTGGTCTCACCATCTATGTTGTACTTTACAGTGTTTGGGGAGCATTTCAAGTCTGAGCAGTTTGTTGGAATTATGTGAATTCTCTGTTCTGTGGCATGACAACAAACTTTATATATTGTGTTAAACACTGTGCTATTAAAATGATTTTTTCTAGCATATCCAAGTGCCATATACTAGCTACTTGCTAATTTCTTTTTATATAATTGAGACACTTCATGTGGTGCCATGACACTTATTTAAGACCCTAAATTTGATCAGTATGTTTTCTTCAAGAAAAAACACCCATATGACATGCTCTTGGTAAAGGTATATGGGAATTCTAAATAATGGTAAGTATTCTCATCCTGAAATTTACATTCTGTAATAACATGGAAGTATTAGCTCTATAAACTGGAAAGAATAACAAAATATTCTCTTATCCTGACACTTTTTTACAATACTATTCTTGGACATAGAATACATTTCAGTTAAAAAAGGCCATCTATTATGACAATACAAAAAGGAAAACATATTTCTCCTATTTTTTGGTTGTTTACTGTTTAATGTAAAGTTACACAATGTGTTATATGTTCTTTGTCTTTCATTTTTTAGTGTTATAAGTTTTCAGACTTATAGCTGAGCCACTGAGGAGGGGTTTTCTTTCTTTATAATGATGATTCTGTTTAGCAAGGATATTGTGAATTTACGCCACATAAAATTTAGGTAGGAGTATTCAGTAGCGATAAACTAGAATTTCAAACACAGGAGGTAAGATTTACCTCTGATAAAATTTATGATGTTGAGATTAGTAGACGAATTATTTACTGCTAAATTATAGGTTATTAAATTCAGAATACAGGGAATATAATTCTAACAAAGTGTTGAGGAAAGGAGCCAAATTATTTAATGGCAAATTAGAGTCAGATAATAGGAAATGTAAATCTGATAAGGTATATAATGTTTAAATTAGAAAAGAAAGATCTCTTTTTCTCGAAAATTAAACATTTTGTCTCTCAGAAGTCACTGCCCAAAATACCTTTTCTACAATACGAAAACGTGTCTGCTGGTCTGGACGATGAGATATAAGAGATTTCATTAAAAGCTATTTATATATTCGGTATAACAATTTAAGTCACGGTTTAAACCGTACTTTTAAAATATAGATAACAGGTTAGAAAAAAATTATTTTGTTTGTTTGTTTTTTAAAATTCGCACAAAGCTACTCGAGAGCTGTCTGGGACAGCCGTCCCTAATTTAGCAGTATAAGATTAGAGGGAAGGCAGCTAGTCATCACCACCCACCGCCAACTATTGGGCTACTCTTTTACCAACGAATAGTGGGATTGACCGTGACATTATAACGCCCCCACAGCTGAAAGGGCGAGCAGGTTTGGCGCGACGGGGATGCGAACCCGCGACCCTTAGATTACGAGTCGCACACCTTAACACGCTTGACCATGCCGGGCCAAAAAATTTGTTCTGTTGAAATTTTAATGCTTTATCAAGATGATTTAAATGTATGAGAAGATTAAAATACATACACTGCTGGCGAAAATGTTAAGGGCAATGAACATAAAGAAAAAATATGCATTTTGCGTTGTTAGACTCAACCACTTATTTGAGTAGAGCTTCAAAAGAGGAAAATAAGAAAAGGGAAAATAAAAATAAAAAGTTTATTAGCGTTTAATAGGAAAAATGTGAACAATATGAAATTAGCCTAAATACTAAAGACCATACCAAAAAGAAGTCCTAAACAGAGTAAGAAATGCCTCAAAAGAAGTCCTAAACAGGGTAAGAAATGCCCTCTCGGTAGTGAGTTGCATGGCCGTTATTGCGAATAACTGGAAACATTCGCTTTGCCACGGATTATATATGAGTGTTCAGAAGGCTGGCTGGAATGTTATTCCAAGTGATGAAGATGGCTTCACAAAGATCATGCACTGTTTGGAATTGACGTCTATTTCTATAGACTTCCCTTACCATTAACCCCCAAACATTTTCAATGGGGTTCAGTTTGAGCAAACACGCTGGATGATCCAAAAGAATCACGTTATCCTTTGTCCTGTGGGCATTGTGGATTGCAGCGTTGTCCTGCTAAAAGATCCAATCATTTTCACACAAGCGAGGTTCTTCAGTCAATAAGGATGATCTCCAATGTAGCCAGATGCTGTTTGACGCCCCTGTATAACCTTAAGCTTCATTGTTCCATGAAAGGAGAAAGTACCCCAATCATGATGGAACTTTTTCCACTCTGTCGTGTAGAAAATGTCTCTGGTGGAATATCCTTATTGTGCCAGTAACGTTGGAAGTCATCTGGACAATCCAGGTTAAATTTTTTTCTCATCAGAGAACAAAACCTTCGTCCACTTTTCTACGTCCCATGTTCGGTATTTCTGAACAAAGTTTAACCGAACTGTTTTGTGGTTTGGAAGAAAGTGTGGCCTTTGAATACGTTTACGGTTTTTAAAGCCTTTCTTTCGAAGATGCTGTCTTATTGTTCTTGAGCTGCATTCTGCGTCCATAAGGGCCTTAATCTGGTTCGAAGATCGGCTGGTGTCTTGCCGGATAACCCGTCAAATCCTCCTGCTCAACGCCAGCGAAATGTCGTTGGGCTGACCACTTGAAATTCTCATCTCGTATCCCTCAGAGTCTTTTAAGAAATTTGCAACAGTAGTTTTACAACGCCCAATCTCACCAGAGATGGCACGTTGAGAGAGACCTTGCTTTTGCAGCGCGACAGTTCTGCCTCGTTTAAACTCTGTCAACTCTTTAGCCTTTGCCGGCCTGGCATGGCCAAGCGCGTAAGGCGTGCGACTCGTAATTCGAGGGTCGCGCTAAACATGCTCGCCCTCCCAGCCGTAGGGGTGTATAATGCGACGGTCAATCCCACTATTCGCTGGTAAAAGAGTAGCCCAAGAGTTGGCAGTGGGTGGTGATGACTAGCTGCCTTCCCTCTAGTCTTACACTGCTAAATTAGGGACGGCTAGCACAGATAGCCCTCGAGTAGCTTTGTGCGAAATTCCAAAACAAACAAACAAATTAGCCTTTGCCATGTTTTTACCCAGTGTAACACAGGAGATGTAAGTGGGAGATGTTGACAACGCTAATGTTTGAATACAAATGACTAAATTTCATTATGTGTTTATTGATTAACGCCTTGTTTCAGTATGGTCTTAAACTTTTGACCAGCTAGTATTTAGGCTAATTTCATAGTGTTCAGATTTTTTTTCTATTAAATGCTAAAAAAGTTTTTATTTTCCCTTTTTTATTTCCATCTTTCGAAACTCTACTCAAATAAATTGTTGAGTCTAACAATGCAAAATGCATATTTTTTTCTTTATGTTCATTGGCCTTAAGATTTTGGTCGGCAGTGTATTGAAATAAAAATGTGTTTGGTCACTTTGTATTCTTTTTTTGTTATATGTGATAGATTATGAAAATTGGATTGAGGATTAAAATACTTAAATCCTAATTTAAAGTACAGGATGAGCAAAAAAAAATTAGAACCATGGATTAACTGCAGCCTTTATTAATTTCAGATACGTGGCTGAATATGACACTTTCAAAGTATGAGACAGTCGAGTTAATTCTTTGCTTAATCCAAAGCTGTTTTGGATTAAACTGCCAGCAGGTGGAACACATTCTGTAAAATTTGTTGAAGTGCCTATGGTTAAAGATTTTTGGAGCCCTTTCGGCTGTGGGAGCGTTATAATGTGACGGTAAATCCCACTATTCGTTGGTAAAAGAGTGGTCCAAAAGTTGGCTGTTGATGGTGATTACTAGTTGCCTTCCCTCTAGTCTTACACTGCTAAATTAGGGATGGCTAGTGCAGATAGCCCTCGAGTAGCTTTGCGCGAAATTAAAAAAAAACAATATAATTTTGGACACCCTGTATATGTGCATTTACAATATGGAATTATTAAATAAGGATATGTCTATGTAGAGAAATAAGTGATATATACCGTGACAAGACTCCTTTAACTGGAAGTACGGCCAGTATACTTGTGTTATTTGTAAAAAGTCATATTTATTGTTAATTAAAAGTTTTCCAGTGGTGTATGAGTAACTGCTTCAACCCACTTTTGCTCACTGTTAAGTAATCAGTTATTTTCATTCCTTATGAACAGTTACAAATATTCCTAATGTTTACCATCTTTCGGGGATTATATGAATACTTCAGATAAACTTGATTCTCTCTTTTCCGAGTTAGAACTTGTGATAAACGAGAATGAACAACTGAAGCGTGGACGCCCCTATGAAGAGGCAAGAAATGACATTTGGCCCCCTTACTTTCACACACAAAATGTACGTGTTATGATGTGAACTTAACATCGTATTTAAACTAATAATTATTAGTAACTTTTATTAAAACTGTAAATTTGTGTTTGCCTTTAAACATACATAACACGCATCCTTTTAGTCTGTTGACCAAAAAAATTGTAAATGCTGATCGATTCCCTATAAACATGTTTTGCACCCTCCCTCGAAAATATTTCCATGGACGCTTATGAACTGAAATGAATTAAGAGACCTTTTTGACCAGATGAGTTAAAATGGAATCAGTAGAATAATCGGTGGGCATAACAGTTAGATTATGACAGTTTAGGTTTCACAACAAGTAGACTGAAAAATCTGATGCATGCTCCAGTCTTCTAGTAGTAGGAGTAATCAGTAGATGAAACAGGTGTCTACTTTCTATCAACAAAAAGATAGTATTTAAACAGTGGCAATTTGTTAAACAACTGGACCTATTAAAATATTGAATTGTAAAATCAAATTCAAAAAAGATTAACCCATATTAAGAAAATAACTTTTAAAAAATCATTTAATAAAAAACTATTCAATAAGTAGCCTAATTTCAAACTAGAGTTATATCTTTAATGTATTGACTTTTATTGTTATTTTTAGATCATTTTATTTACCGATCTTGAAAAATATACATGAAACATCCTTTAAATACCTGTATAAAGGTGAAGAAAAACATTAAGCTGTTATAGTTGATTCTTATTGTAGAGTTTTCTAATTGTTTTATATAGTATTGGACTCGAGTAATTCTTGAATTGTAATACCAGACTTAATTTTCACATAAATTATGATACTTTTACTGGAATTTCAGGTTGATATAAAAGTGTGATGCTTGTATTTGAATACTGGACAGCTACATCAAGTTGTGATATTTGTTTCTAGAATAGTTAATAAAACTGATATTTTGTGGTATGTTTGTATTCTAAACTATACTTCTGAGGTTTTGATTTAACGTTATCTTTGAAATCCGGTATGTGCGCTTGAGGCTCTTGTTTGAACTAACGTATCCAGCTTTGACCTGTGGGGTTTATCACCTTTACGGTAGATGTCGTTGAACAGATTCTACCTTCACGTGCGCTTGTCGATGTTGGAAATCATTTAAACTGACCTTGGTTGATAGCTGGCTTGGCGATCACGTGGGAGGATGGAAGTATCACAGATTTCATACGTCTGGATGTGATTGGCTCATACTGGACGAGGACCTCTGAATTGAGATCAAATTTTGAAGGTAGCAACAACTAGAAAAACTATCATCTTGTTACTCGTGAGCTAAGTTTCTGACAGAAAGACTACTGTCATAATTAAAACTGTCACATTATTATTATTCGTAAGCAAGTTTCAGACAGAAAGCTGACCTTTATCACTTTGTGCTTTGCAAATTAGACTTTCAGTTTTAACAGTTTCATTTCTATATCTTTTTATAAACAGTATTTTTGACAACTTAATTGGTTACCTTATTTTTTTTAACTTCCAGTTTGTTTTCTTTGTGGATGGGCCCGGCATGGCCTAGCGCGTTAAGGCGTGCGCTTCGTAATCTGAGGGTCGCGGGTTCGCGCCAAACATGCTCGTCCTCCCAGCCGTGGGGGCGTTATAATGTGACTATTCTTTGGTACAAGAGTTGGCGGTGGATGGTGATGATTAGCTGCTTTCACTCTAGTCTTACACTGCAAAATTAGAGACGGCTTGCACAGATAGCCCTCGAGTAGCTTTATGCGAAATTCAAAAACAAAAAAATCTTTGCGGATTGACGTACACGTTGGTCAGAAATCTAAAGCTTTGAGTGGGATTGTATCACGAAACTATTATACCTGTATCAGAATGTTGAATCTTGATTTTCAAAACGAAAATAAGATACTTGAATTACGACGTCCCGTTTAAACTGTTAATCAAGCTGCTACAACAAAACAATTCAGTAGTTAAATGTGTGGCAAACCAAGACTAAAGTTTCATGTTTCTTGCCTAAACCAATAAATTTTGAAGCATAATTTGTTATTGTTTGTTTGTTTTGAATTTCGTGAGCTATCTACGCTAGCTGCCCCTAATTTAGCAGTGTAAGACTAGAGGGAAGGCAGCTAGTTATCACCACCCACCGCCAATTCTTGGGCTACTCTTTTACCAACGAATAGTGGGATTGACCCTAACATTATAACGTCTCATGGTTGAAAGGGCGAGCATGTTTGGCATGACAGGGATTCGACCCCGCGACATTCAGACTACGAATCGAGTGCCTTTAACCACCTGGCCATGCCGGGCCAATTTGTTATTCAAACTACAAGTATTTTGAGCGATACGTTGAAGATTTCAGAATTATTTGTATAATATATATTTTTGATGAACATGACGCTATTTTAAAACACCGTGGCATGAAAGTTTTCAAGAAAAAGTAGAAGTAGCTGACATTATCTGTTTACTGTCTAATTTTAATTTTGACAAAGACTGAGATTAAAATCCTGAAAAGAAGGGATAGGGGAGTCGCTTCGAATGCAGGATTTCGCTTTGCTTTCATTACTGCCACAGATTCATATTCTCACACCACAGTAGCGTGGAGCTTGTTTTTTTCTTCTTCTTTTCCTTATGTAATCATTAGACTTGATTCTGAAGGCGGGCTAACACTTTAAACTAAACCGCGTATGGTTTGGTAATGAGGTGAGTGATAAGTACCGGTAAATTGCTGTCAGTAGTGTAAGACGAAGGACAATCAATCTCTTAGCCATCCTGTCTTCTAGTTTTCTAAAAACATGTGGTCACAATCTGACTTTTGGCGTGGAACGGCTGTAGGCGCGTCTGGACACGGGAAAGAGACAGAGCTACACCAGCGCTCAGAGCCACATTCCTTGTTTAACTAATGAAATATGTCCGTGAGAAATGATACATGACACGTGAAATTGTGTTGAACCACACGTGCATGAACCTGGCCATAATGATGCATGCGCACGCAGTTCAGTGTTTATCTCATATTATGATAAATGTTCTTTCAAAATAAAATACGTTTATACTCTCTTCAACTGTATATATAAGTTAGACGTCTGAGAGGTTATGAGGAGGTTAAACTTTCACAACAGACATTTCTTAACCCACAACTAAAGCAAACTAGAATTTAAGTGTTTATCAAACATCGACTCATATGTTGCTAAGTATTGATCAAATTTAGAAGTTAACAGAGTAGAATATACAAATACAAGAACGATCATAAGGCATTTCGGTTCTATGAATATTGTTTTTGTTTGCTAAATACTAAGATAAACTGTGTTAAGACGACAACAACCATTTGTATTCCATTATTATCATTGTTAGAAAATATAAACAAACGGGATTCAAAACTTTTTGAACATTTTGTACATTTTCTTCTATAATTATCTCTCAGTGGGTTAGCAATAAGTTTGAATTTACAGTTCTAAGATTCGGGGTTCGATTCCCTTCAGTGATAGAGTGTGGATAGCCCACTGTGTTGTTTTTCACTAAGAAAAACACATCTTACACATTTACAACAGTTTAATAAATATAGTTTTAAATGTTTAGTTTACGTATCGTTTTCTAACTGAGAAATTGGGTGATAAATATACCGTTTTACTAAACTTGTAAATGCTCAGTTAGGGAAGGTACACAACCGTAGTCAATAGATATTATCTTTCGTGCTCAGAACTATGAACAATGAATCGTGTTACGACAATGTATTAAAATTACTTACAACTGAAAATTCAATAGCGTTTAAATGACAACTCTATCAATAAAAAGGAATCTGGAAGCAATTTCATTTAACAAAAAAACCGGACTTCAAGTGCTCAGGACACTATACAGTGTTCTGAATAGATCTTGCAAGTAAATAGATTGAGAAAACATTTAGGAGCTTTGAAATATTCAGTGATGTCTAGTGTAGAGTGTCAGGTCTAGAAAATATGTTTATTGCCTAGTAGAACTGATATTTGTAAGTAGCACTTAAAAATGCTCGAAAGTGTTCCGATTATGAACAGTGTTTGTTGAGATATTTAAAGAGTTGCAAACAACGCACGTGCCATAAAAACCGATTGTATCCAGTGCTTTTTGGGAAGTTTTGTTCCATGTAACTTTCACGAACACACAAAACTTAGCCGACCAATATTTTGTTTGTTTCGTTTAGAAGGCGAGTTAGTTTTACCTTACAATGCTTGGAATTTATTTTTTGAAGTAAAACGCACGACACCTCTTTTTGTTTTTACATGAGGTCGTATTAGCAACAAAAATAAATTCTGTAATGTACCAAAAGATGCAAATAACCACTGATCACGAAGTTCGAGCCCACTACTTTGTTTCTTGGCCAAATTAGAGGGTACAAGTCAAGTTTGATGAACTTAGTCAAATGGAACTAAAATAAAGTGTTGATGGACCCAAGTTACTTGAGCATTAAGTCTATTTATTTTACGAGTTCATTTGCTAAGTTTGATCGCATTTCATCTTGTTAAGTACTCAAACATGACAGACAATCCAGACTAAATATCCGGCCTATTCCTAAGTGGGTCGACAAAAAAAAAAGATAAAAAAGTTACGTGCCAAACAAAACAGTGAATCCCAGAGGGCGTTCAGAATAATAAACGACAGTTCACCTTGACGTCTAGTTGGTTACCTGGAGTGCTTCAACGAGGGAACTTTGATAGTTATTTAAAATAAGGGGAAGATGAAGAGGATGACTCGTCACAGACAGACCACACCGAGACCACCAGTACTGTTTTGTTTCCCTTGTGAGTCAACAGACTGGGATGAATTAACCCTTTCTTCCCTTATTTAAGAAAGCTTCTAAACTCTATGCTTCACGTCTATTGTACTAGTCACTTGTTGAAGATTTTTTTTCGCCATTCTGCCCTCTTATTTATTGTAAATTTAACCTTGCTAACTTTTCTCTCTTGCCACTTGTTTCTTTGTTTAACTTTTAATTTAAATTTTATATTCACTTGTATATTGTTTCTTTGTTTAACGACATCTCTAAACTCCTTAATGACATTTAACAACAAACTAAGACCCCTAGGAATAAGTGGAATGATTTAGCATCTTTTGTAGATTTTTTTCCATAAACTTCAAACGAAATAACGTTAATTATTTTATTGAATATGAAATAATTTCGTTTTCCACATATATGTTTTGTAAATACCATCTTCCACTCACTTTCTCTCTTTTATTATTAACATTGTTTTTTCTTCACTCAAGTCATTTTAAATAATGTTCGTGTAAATCTATAGGGATCTTGAGAAAAGGAGTCAGTCCTTGGCGATCCCTTACCGACTCCGATTTATGACCATGTAAAATCTGTGGTGTTAATCATGCGACAACACGCGTTCTTTGCATCCAGGATACCATATACTAATATTCTCATCCAACATAACATCTGTAGTGAAATTAACCTGTCTAAACTTGATGTGTTAAGGTAGTTTTCTAAACAAAAAAAGCCAGCAAACTAGTCGCACACCTTTAACATAATTTGTTCTCGAGATCACTACGAAGTTCTTTATTTGGCCAGCTGATTAAATACAAATAAAATAGGCAGTCATGCATCTCTGATCGAACCACACAATATTTGCATTAAAGTTTATCAGCTATCTGAAATTTATCACTTATGATGTAGTCTTCAGACAGTGAATGGTTTATATCTATTTTACTTTTTTTCACTGTTCTCTGACAGTGCTGGAATGCTGGATTGTTTTATTGAGCGGTAAAAAATCTCACTATAGTTACGAGTTTTTCTGAACAAGAGGAATTAATTTTGTTAGGCAACTTCATTTGCAATATTTTTTTTTTATAAAGCAAGGCTACACAATGCGCTATCCACTATGTGTCCATCGCGGAGAAACGAACACTGGATTTTACCTTGCAAGTCCGCAAACCTGCCGCTGTTCCCCGGGGACTCGAAATTTACGAGAATATGTTGCTATAAAACAACATTCTCTACGTGAAATCGAAGCCATAGCAAAACAAAGTTGCAGTAAAACTCGTTATTAGAAACATCTTTGTAGAACTTACTTAAGCTGATTTTGAAAACGAAGCCAAACACGTGTAATGTTTGTGGGAAGAAGTGAATTGATTCTGGAGTGTTTCATTTAAGTGCAAATGTGAGTGAAAGTCAACAAGGCTGAATGCACATGGATTTACTCCTCTTAAGTGTAGAGCTAGAATTGTTAATGTGGGGTTAACGTAAATGCTTTCAGTGTTTTAACCGCTCTGTCTAAACACACACACATATCAGACGCTGTTTTTTTTCAGTTTTTACACATGCATATTCCACACATAAACATTATTATCGTGTTCGTTTGTTTTTATGTTTTGAATTTCGCGCAAAACTATAAGAAGGCTAACTGCGATAACTGTCTTTAATTTATCAGGCAGCGAGTCATCGCCAATCACCATGGTTGAAAGGGCAAACATTTATGATGCAACGGGGATTCGAACCCATGACCCTCAGATTATAGCAAACTTGCATGGGCATAGTATCCCTCATAAATATGGAGTGTTTTTATAATAAAATACGTGAACTTATTATGTACGTTAGAATTTAAGTTTTTTTTTTTTTAAATAAAGAGGATACCCTGCTTTCAAACAAACAGTTTCACTAAGGTATCTCATTAACCAACCTTCAGTGTATATATAATATACAACTTCACTGAGATATCTCATTAACCAGTCTTCAGTGTATGTATAATAAACAACTTCACTGAGATATCTCATTAACCAGCCTTCAATGTATGTATAATAAACAACACTACTGAGATATCTCATTAACCAGCCTTCAGTGTATATGTAATAAACAACTTCACTGAGATATGTCATTAACCAGCCTTCAGTGTATATATAATAAACAACCTAACTGAGATATCTCATTAACCAGCCTTCAGTGTGTATGTAATAAACAATTTCACTGAGTTTTCTCATTAACCAGCCTTCAGTGTATGTAATAAACAACTTCACTGAGATATGTCATTAACCAGCCTTCAGTGTATATATAATAAACAACTTACTGAGATATCTCATTAACCAGCCTTCAGTGTATATATAATAAACAACCTAACTGAGATATCTCATTAACCAGCCTTCAGTGTGTATATAATAAACAACTTCACTGAGATATCTCATTAACCAGCCTTCAGTGTGTATATAATAAACAATTTCACTGAGATATCTCATTAACCAGCCTTCATTGTGTATATAATAAACAACTTCACTGAGATATCTCATTAACCAGCCTTCAGTGTATATATAATAAACAACCTAACTGAGATATCTCATTAACCAGCCTTCAGTGTATATATAATAAACAACCTAACTGAGATATCTCATTAACCAGCCTTCAGTGTGTATATAATAAACAATTTCACTGAGTTTTCTCATTAACCAGCCTTCAGTGTATATATAATAAACAACTTCACTGAGATATCTCATTAACCAGCCTTCATTGTGTATATAATAAACAATTTCACTGAGATATCTCATTAACCAGCTTTCAGTGCATATATAATAAACAACTTCACTGAGATATCTCATTAACCAGCCTTCAGTGTATATATAATAAACAACCTAACTGAGATATCTCATTAACCAGCCTTCATTGTGTATATAATAAACTACTTCACTGAGATATCTCATTAACCAGCCTTCAGTGTATATGTAATAAACAACTTCACTGAGATATCTCATTAACCAGCCTTCAGTGTATATATAATAAACAACTTTACTGAGATATCTCATTAACCAGCCTTCAGTGTATATATAATAAACAACTTTACTGAGATATCTCATTAACCAGCCTTCAGTGTGTATATAATAAACAACTTCACTGTGGTATTTCACTAACTAGCTTTCAGTGCATATATAATAATGTAAAACCACTTTTCTAAAGTTCTCTTTCAATAATTAAGATATTAAATATAGTCTAATGGTGAAGGCACTCGATGTGCAATCTAAGAATTGTTGGTTCGAAGTCTCGTCATCGAACGTGCTCGCTTTATTACCTGTGGGGACATTATAATGTTACGATAAATCCTACCAAGAATAGTCTAAGAAGTGGCAGTGGGTGGTTTGGAGTATCTGTTTTTCTCTAGTCTATCGCTGCCAAATTAGGGACGGTTAGCGCATATAGCCCTCGTGTGACTTTGCCCAAAATTCAAAACAAACTTCTGAGATACTTAACTTAAGGACAATATTTTGACATGACCCACCTGGCTCTACTAGGCCTGAAGCCCAATGCTGACAAGAGGTCATCTGCACCTGATCCTCCCAGGTCTACAAGACCTGACTCCCGATGCCGACAAGAGACTTAAAGAGGAAAATGTCATTTGAACCTGACCCTTCCAGGTCTACAAAACCTAAACATCGATTAACAGTAACTTAACCAATTCATATCATTTTTACATATTATTAAACAATGTGATTCGCGAGTACAAAATATATGAATAAAATCAGAAACGTCTAGGTTCTTAAAAACCTCTAAACGAAAATATTTATTTCCAAACCAACGTATTTGTGTCGCCGGAAGATAAGCAACAACAAAAGATATATGCTATAGAACATGCGCATGCCCATGAGGTGCATTCGATGTTTCAGTTTCACTGGGTGTATTTTCTGTTTACTGACAAGGAAGGCTGAGATACCTTATGAGAAGCTAAGAATCGCTTTTCCTTTGGCTTACTGCTATAAACTTGATGACCTTTTTAACCTGCGATGTTTCACACAAAATATCAAACGCTACACTGCAAGCATCCAGTTCACTCGAACTGAGTAACATAGTTTTACGATAGTTCGTCGATTTAACAGAAACAAAATGTCGCCTTATTATTATATTAACAACTTTAGGCTACGCGTGTTCGATTCTACGGAATATCCGGCAACAGAAGCACTCTTTCAGGACGAACATTTCTTTGACTGTACTTTAACTTCTGCCTGTGCTTTTATTTCGATTAGAACATCAGGACGTAAAGGAAATTCTTCTGAAAGAGACGAATCTATGTAGAAATTACTATAAAATAGTATCTATCTCCCTCTTCCCTTGTTGTTAGTACAGTTAAACATATGTAAAGTGTGTAACGAAGAAGAAAGATCATTTTGAATAATTTCAGTAATCCAGTTCACCCAGAATATGATATTAAAGCACGATAGGAATAAATGAAAGGTTAAATATTATAATAAGTTAGTTAATATTTTATAGATGTTTATTTACTGACCTGTACAGTAAAGAAAGATTTGGATAGATTCATTATAAGTTTTGCACAAGGCTACATAACGGGTTACCTGTGCTCTGCTTACAGTGGGTATCTAAATTGGATTTTCACTGTTATACATCTCCAAACTTAATGCTAAGGCACTGGGAGCATTATTATCAGTCAAAATGAGATGTAAGTCACACGAACTACTGATCAGTATGTTACTCCTTGTCAGTATAAAGCATCATATACGATTATAATGACACACAAAAATGTTTCTAAGTATTGCTTTTAATTGACTTCATCGTTCAGTGTGTTATAACTTATAAACATTCAGGAAAAACAGTTATCTTATTTTAACAGGCGGGTTGAAGAAATAAAACGCTATACGTCCATATATTCTGTGCAACAAGTTCAAATAAGTAATGGACTCTCAAAGGTTTCTACCACGTAATTAAATATTAAAATCTTAACCCTATAATTACTGATGGTGTCCGTGGCTCTTTAGGCACGTTTTCTCTAAACCATTTATGCATAAAATAAAGCCCTTCAGTGGCTCAGGGTATGTCTGCGGAATTACACGCTAAAATCCGGGTTTCGATACCCGTGGTGGGCAGAGCACAGATAGCCCATTGTGTAGCTTTGTGCTTAATTCAAAATAACTTGTGAGCTAGTGACTTTGTTGTTTACAGAGTATTTAATAAAAAAGTAGATAATAAAAAATACCACTAAAGTTGCAGTTAATCCCACTGGGTATTTTACAAACAAAATTAGTGATTCAACACGTTTTTGTTCTGTTTCTTTTTCACCTTCAATGTTTGTTGTTAAGTACATGCTTCGAACCGGAGTATCTGTGCTATGGCCATCACGGCTATCGAAATTTGTTTTTATTGTTAAAAGTTTGTTGAGCCACTAGAGAGCTATCCTGAGTGTACTATACACAGGACATAAATTAAAACTACTCCAAATAATGCAACACTGAGAATCCATCAGTAGTGAAGCGTATGACACGTCGGTAATATGAAGGTTAATTTATTCCAAAATATTCTTTGTTTCAGGTCCTCCTCGTCTATTACATCAATTCCATAATCCACAACAAATTGTTATGACAGGTTCGGACGTCCAGTTACCCTGTCCAGTTGAAGGTGACCAAAACTCTTTGTTTATCGAGTGGTACAAAAATCGTCAACCTCTTTCCATTTTTGGTGGGGATCATTTTCATGTTACGAACCGAGGTTTTCTGAAAATCAGAGGGGCAGTTACAGACGATACTGGTTTATATGTTTGTCAGGCAGTCAACGGTTTCGGTGGTCTTGACGTCAACGTAACCTTGATTGTATTAGGTGAGACCTTTGTATTTGACATTTATTGATTAATAAGTAAGGATATATATGTTTATGATGCTTACATCTGTAACTTATCATGTTTCTAATGTTAAATCTGTCACGTTCTTTATACTAAGTCCAAACCAGAATTTGAAGCTTGGATTTTTAATTACACAGTAACTTCTATCAGAGGACTCGTTTAATTTCTGTAATAATGATTACGGTTAATAATAAACAAATTTAATTATGGCAAACTACAAAAAACAGCTATTAGTTTTGTTTTCGGTCTTTAACTCAATGCACATGACAAAGTTTAACCTGTTTAGTGAAATCACCAAGCAGTGAAACAGAATTATTCCATGTAATAGGCATGGTACATGAAGCTTTACTAAATGATACTTAAGCCTGGACGTGTTTTTGTAATGTGAACTGTTTTACAGTATTAAATTTAAATACTCCAATATGTTTTTAGGTAATTATAATATCAGCTAATTTAATATTTAGCAATGTGACAATTCAACAGGACAATAAATAGCACAGCCTATGTGAATATTTGACCACTAGTGTACCTTGATCTAATTCTGTTCATGTCAATCTTCTTAGTGTTTGAGAGAATCTTGATAAAGAAAGTCTGCCCAATTGTTCTTAAAAGTGGAAGGATAACTTTATAAAACGTAACATAAAATTATTGGAAAGTCAGAAATAAAACATATAGTTTTAAATATTTATGATACGACAAGTGCCTGGACTTGCGTTGAAGTATAAAAGTCAGGATAAAAAAAAGATGTACCAATTATGTGATTTGTTAAGAATGTAGTCAGTTGATTTCAACATTATAGTAAACACCTTAATTAGCATAACTTTCAACATCACGATAAACGATGACTCAACACAATTTTTGATGGAGTTTTATAAAGTAGCTTGTGCGAAAAATTGAAAGCTCAGGTTTGTGTTGAATTATATACGTATATGATAAAGAAAAATATTGATATTCTAGATTGATCATGCTAATTATGTGAGTTGTTCTGAGTCAACGATCAAACCGAGCAAAACAATTGACTCATCAAAACTTGCATTGAATAAAAATTTTAACTTTCGAAGGAGGAATGCTAAGGTTTGAATTAGATTATGTAAGGTAAGGATTATCGTTGTCTATCAGTTTGTTGTTAAGTGGGCTGTCTGCGTGTAGTGCCAATCACAGGTAACGAAACCCGATTTTTAGCATTGCAAACCCTCAGACTTACTGTTGAACCACTGGGAGGGGAGGGGTGTGAGGTGAGGATAACGAAAATTTCATTTTGTAAATTTTGTTGCTATTATATTAAATTTTGAAATCAGCTTTCATAATATGTTATTTGAAAATTGCATTCAAATGGCAAACTTGTCAATGTTATGCATTTTAATTTAAGTTTCTTTTTTTTTCTTTTGAATTTCGCGCAAAGCTACTCGAGGGTTGTCTGCGCTAGCCGTCACTAATTTACTAGTGTAAGACTCGTAATCTATCTAAGGGTCGCGGGTTTGCATCCCCGTTGCAGTAAACATGCTCGCCTTTTCAGCCGTGGGGGCGTTATAATGTTACGGTCAATCCCACTATTCGTAGCTAAAAGAGTAGTCCAAGAATTGGGGGTGGGTGATGATGACTCGCTGCCTTCCCTCTAGTCTTACACTGCTAAATTAGGGACGGCTAACACAGATAGCCCTCGAGTAGCTTTGCGCGAAATTCAAAAACGGCTTAAAGGGCGAGCATGTTTGGCACCATCGGGATGCTAATCTGCGACCCTCAGATTACGAGTCGCATGCCTTAACACGCTTGGTTGAATGGCAACTAACTGCTTGTTTTAGAAATACGGGAGTAGAGCACGTTTCGAAAGTCTTCCGTCTTTCATATCCTGCAAAAAAGAAGGCGGAAGTTTTCGCAACATCGTCTTTTACACTTTTGTTTTAACAACAAGCAGTTATTGTTCATTCAACCAAGTTTCGTTTGTTTTTGAATTTCGCGCAGAGCTACACGAGGGTTTTGTGCGCTAGCAGTCTCTAATTTAGCAGTGTAAGACCAGAGGGAAGACAGCTAGTCATCACCACCCACCGCCAAATCTTGGGCTACTCTTTTACCAACGAATAGAGTGATTGACTGTCACATTATAACGCTCCCACGGCTGAAAGGGCGGCATGTTTGGTGCGACGGGAATTCGAACCCGCTACCCACGGATTACAAGTCAAACGCCTTAACCCACTTGGCCATGCTGGGTTTACCAAGTTTCGTCACGAATACTCTGCCTATACAAGATATCAAAGTATACTCTTCTTTTATGAACAACACCTTAATAATATCAATGAAAGCTACAGGGTGGTCGCTAAAAAAGCGGAAAATTTGTCAAACAGCTATTTATTTTTACAAAGAATAACTTTTACCAAGTTTTTTAAAGGCATATGTTATATTACACTCATAGATGCTCAAAATTATTAAAACAATGCATTTTATTCATGATGTAAAGAAATCAGAATAGAAATGAGTAAGCACGCATTTTATTCATGATCTCATCTGACCCTCAAATTTTCCGCTTTTCTAGCGACCACCCTGTATTATGTTATCCATAAACATATTTTAAGAAGTTCATTAAATACTTAGTATCATGTTTTGAGGTAAACTTCACACCACAACATGTAAGTTCAATAAATATTTATTATTAATATTTTGATTGATTGTTTGGAATTAAAGACAAAGTTCCTCAATGGGCTATCTGTGTTCTGCCCACCATGGGTGTTAAAATCCGGTTTCTAGTGGTGTTAGTGGGGGCTAATACTTTAAAGTAAACTTCATACTACAACTTTTCTAGCATGGCCATGTGGTTAAGGCACTCGACTCGTAATCCGAGGGTTGTGGGTTCGACTACCCCTCACACCAAATATGGTTGTTCTTTTAGCCGTTACTATTCGTTGGTGAAAGAGTAGCACAAGAGTTGGCAGTGGGTGGTGATGACTAGCTGCCTTTTCTCTAGTCTTACACTGTTAAATTAGGCACAGCTAGCGTAGATATCCGTCGTGTAGCTTTGCGCGAAATTCAAACTAATACTCCGACTTACAAATTCAATAAATACTTATTGTTAATATTTTAAAGTAAATTTCACAGTACCATTTACAAGGCAGTAGTTAATGCATTATGCTTTTCGTTAATACGCAGATTATGTGCATAATATTTTAGGCCACAGAAATATCCTTTTTATTCACAGAATGAGTTACACAAGTTTGTAAGGTTTACGAGATTAGCTTTTGTTCATTTGTTTTCACAAAACTACAAGATGGGTTGTTTGTGCTCTGTCCACAATGAGTATCGACACCAGATATTTAGTTTAAAAAAAACTATAGAGATATGAAAAACATATTTGTGCCTAATTGCAATAGGTATCATAATGAATGGAAGAGCTAGATTTTAGTAGTGTCAGCATACTTTCATTCACTTTTGTGTTCAAAAGTTCTCATAATTCCAATTTTATGTACTTCATTTTCACTAAACTGTTGGCTTCGTGGTAAGTCTGAAGACTTATCTCTCTAAAAAACAGGTTTCGATACCTGTGACAAGCACAATACAGACAGGCCATTCTATAACTATACCTGTGACAAGCACAACACAGACAGCCCATTCTATAACTTAATAATAAATTAAGAAAACGTTAAATTAAAATGTTGCTCGCTTCGTTCAAAATGCTCACTGACGCAATGTGTAACAATTAATTTGAATCCTGGTTACAGAAGCAATATATTTATATTATAAAAATACTCAGTAGTCAGAGAGTATGATTACATTATCCAACACAAATTTTGTCCCTGGATAGTATGTGTCATTTCTTAATTTCATATATGATAAAAGTACAGAAAAAGGCCATTATTCCCTTCAAACTTTGCTTCTGTCACCTGGATAATGATATTTAGAAATTAATATATTTTCTATGTAAAAACAGACAAACTTTCACATTTTAATTTACATAAGGTATGAATAAAACAACATGAATCAAGATTTGCATGTATTTACACTAAACTTATAAAAAAATAAACAAAATATTTAGTAATGAGTACATAATCATTTACATAAGATCTGAATAAAATAACATATGAATCAATATTTACATGTATTTCTACTAAAGTTATACAAAAACGATAAGAAGTGACTAGTTTTTCGAGATTTGCGACTGTAATGTAAATTAATTTCACGTATCAGCTCTCAAATTCAGTCTCCCAACATGTTTACGTTATACGGTCCTCGGTAGCGGCGTTCAAAGTCCAGTATATCTTGGTGAAAGCGCTCGCCTTGCTCCTCCGAGGATGCTCCCATGTTCTCTTTGAATTTATTAAGATGAACGTCAATGATATAGACTTTCAGGGACATCCTGCATCCCATTTTGCCGTAGTTCTTTACCAGAGCATCAGCCAATTCCATATAATTTTTGGCCTTGTATTTGCTCAAGAAGTCCTGGACCACTGTGGCAGAGCTGCATCAAGCTTTTTTTCCCTTCTAAGCTTCTTGAGGAATTCTGTGCACTCCTGGATCTTCTTTATTTGTGGTCCAACGAAGACATCTGTTTAGGGAAGAAGTCACGAAAGTACTTGAAGGCTGCAAATTCCTTATCAAGAGCTGTGACAAATTGTTTCATAAGACCTAATTTTATGTGCAATGGTGGGAACAAAAACTTCTGGAGTTCCACTAGTTGCTCACACTTGACATTGTGTCTCCCCACAGAGAACTCGGTCCGTTTTGGTCAGTGCTACCTGTTGTAGTGCGCTGTGGTGTTCCTGCTGTCTCAAAGGTAAATATAACAAGGAAACTTGGTAAAGCCTCCTTGGAAACTTATCAGGAGTGCTACTATTTTGAAGTTTCCGATAACCTCCCAGCCATACTCATCATACTTCAAGGTCTTGACGCTGTCTTATTCCCCTTTGAGGTGCACCGAATGAGTCAGGGAAAGAGACGGATACTTATCCCCTTTATGGAGTAACACAGTTTTGATGTTTTTGGATGAGCTATCAATGAAGAGGCGTCGCTCGTTCTGGTTACACGCAATTCCAATTGCCTCATACAGACCGATAGGTTGTGGCAGAAGCAGAGCCCGTCTTGACGAGTGAATGCGACAGGAGAATGCTTGCAGCTTTTTGATGCCACCTCAGATAGATCTATGTGTTCACTTAGGCAGCTAGAACTAAGCTAAAGTGGAAACTATGGAAAGTTCTAGAAAATACTAAAAGGTTCTTGAAAATTGTCGTACGTTCCACAACATTCTAGGAAGTTCTTGAAAATTCTTGTAACTTTGAGAAACTTCTCTATCAGCTACTCAACATTGAATCTACCTGCAATGTTTTGGAAAATGGGTAAAAAGCAAAGTTTGAAGAGAAAAACAGGTATTGTCCATTTGTTTTAGGCATAAGCAATTGGGAAATAACTTTTTCTCACCAGGAACAAGATAAAGTAAACATTTTGTTACGTGGTGTTATTTTAAACTGACCAAATAATAAGTGAGAGACTTGGTCACTTACAAGCAATTTCAAACTGCTAAACCGACTGTTAGGTTTTTCACTTCCATCACGTTTTATTTTTCAATGTTTTACGCACTAACTATTAAACCGTTATTACAAATTTCACATTAAAATAACAGTGAAGAAAATTTCCTTTGTCCGCATTTTTCAACTTTATTTGTTGCTGATTACCTCTTTTAATTTTTTGAAACGGAACTTACGAAAATAAAAAATAATATTTGAATAAATCGAATTTTCGTTTTTTCAAATTATATTCTATTTTCTAAATCGTTCTTTTATTAAAAGTGCGGTTTTTCGAAATAATTTTGGTGTGCCTTGACCATGTTTAGGCTCTTTAAACAACACATTTCTCTTATTAAATGGTGAATTTTATTTCGTTTGTTTGAAGTTAAGTACAAAACTATGCACTGTCAAGCACGGGTATCGAAATCCGTTTTATAGCTTTGTAAGCCCGGAGGTATGCCACTGTGCCACTTGGGTCCATTAATGGTTGATATCCAAATCACATGCAAGATACGGAGGTAGCAACTATGGCTTAACATTAAAACAAAATGTTTTGTCTACGAAACCTCGGGTAAAGTATAAAGCATTGGTAAGCAGTTGTTTTCTGTTGGTTGGTATCTGAAATCGTTTGCCATAATGTTAAGCAATTAACAATATTAAGACACTAAATTCATTGTTCCAGTAAGAACGTTCTCATTTCTAATTAAAATATCCAAAAACCGATTTAAGTTATCTTTTACTACATACAGAAATAAGTGATTTTTGCTATTTGTTTCAGTTTGAACCATGTTGAAACATACAAAGTTTAGAAATAATGTTGAAAATCATTAGTTAGTCATTACAATAAACTAAATTAAAACGTGTTGACTATTGAAAGTATGAAAATAAATGTACCATTATGAAAAAATAGGATGGATCAACCACACTCAGTTTATGTTTAGAAATGTTTAGTGATTGATGTGTAGTTGTGTTGTGATGCTATTTGTGAAGAGTATAATTGTTTTTATTTTTGTTATAAATCAGTACGTGGGTACAATACAAAAAATGTAGTGAAAGATTCACCAGTAATGTTCATCAACCGTGTTTCTTTTTCATGTAGAATTTTATGATGAAAACTGTCTTTTGTGTTGAATTTAGAGATATAAACTTTATCAATAAGTTGTGTCTCTTGTTATAGTTATAAGTGGTCTTTTTTACTTTCTCAAATTGTAAAAAATACACTGAAAGGGGTGTTACAATACCACATTACACTAAAATAGCAACTTCCATGGCTCTTGGTGTAAAAGTGTTAATAAGTTCACTTGAACACCTGAAATTAAGCAATTTGTTATAATGAGGAAAAATCGAATATTATGAAGAAGGAAAAAAGTTAAAATTAGATATTGTTAAAGAGAAAAAAAAAGGAAGAAAAAGGCCCAGAACTTTTTAATACTGAACTACGAATTTGTTGACACCACGTAGCGTGCGTTTTAACAGTGGTAAATTAGTTATCGTATTTGACGCCATCTTTGAAGTTTGTATGATAAAATTTTTTTTTTTTTGTATTATAAACTCAGAACAAAATATGTAACAAGGTCTTGTTGTAGGGATAGTTTAATTAAAAAATGCAAAAACAAACACACTAAAAATACAAAAAACTGATCTGGAAAAAAGTTGAGATATTCTAAAAACTAATGCATTTCATATATACAGTAACTTATTAATGACAAATGACAACTGTCGTATGAAAACAAATAGAAAAATATTTTTTTTAATTTTCAGTAGATGACAGTTTTCGAGAGAATGAAGACTATTCATCAGAGATGTTACCTATTGATGTTGAAGGTGAGTCATCCTATACTTATATGAGTGTGATTTCTGTTCAGAAGTTATTGTACTAAAGATGCTGCGAGTGATTTTAGTTTCCCGCTCAGCCACGATCGAGGCAAGTGAATTCGATAGGGCTTCTTCTCATCTAATTTCCTTAAGTTTGCAGTGGAAATATATTCACCGGCTTTTCTTATCCTATTGTTGGAAATATGAATCTCATTTCAGCCTTTTATTAATTATCTCTTCTAAGCAGTGCTGTTTTAAAAGTCACATATCCTTTGAGACCACTTTGTGCCAATGTGCGTCTTACTGTTTTTAAAACAATATGGACATCTATATTTATAGCTAAGTTATCGGCAAATAAACTTTGTTGTTGTATATCACGTTTAGAATACACCCTGAATTACTTCATATTGTTTTTGAACAACTTGGATCTTCTATCGTAACCCCTTCTATTATCAACATTACTAATTTCACATACCTAATGCAACGTTTCAGTACATTTACTACCAGAAAATGAAATTTCACTTTAATTTATTGCATAGAGTAAGTAACCTTGACCAGACGAAACATTTTTCATGTGTCTGCTTCTACTTTTAGCCAGGTGGTTATTTCCGATCGACTCGTAATCTTAGGGTCGCAGGTTCGAATCCCCGTCACACCATACACCTTTCAGCCGTGGGTGTGTTGTAATGTTATAGTCAAACCCACTATTCATTGGTAAAGGAGTAGCTCAAGAGTTGGCAGTGGGTGGTGATGACTGGTGTCTTCCTTCCAGTTAAACACTGCTAAATTGGGAAGAAGTAGCGCAAATAGCCCTCTCGTAGCTTTGCGCAAAATTAAAAACGGAGAGTTCTACTTATGTAGGCATTATGCTGATGTTGTACTGTCTGATTCTTTGACAATCGTAGCGTAAAATATAACCATATGACTGTCTCTGATGCAGTTTGTTTTTGTATAATAGAGGAGAAACAGCTACATAATCTATGTATTTTACATCAAATTTGTTTATTGTTTCCACAGTTATATCCAATACTGTATTTATTTACTTTTATTGTTCAACGATTAAATTTATATCAAGCTATTCCTTTGAAGAAAATAATGAAAATTGATGGGTTTATCTGAGTTTGTCCAAATTTTAGAATTATTTCAATTATAAATGAAGCTTTTTTTTTTAACAGGAGAGCCAGAATTGACCAAAGCGACTACTTTTCAAAACAGAAAGATTCAGCGGTCAGTTGGAAGCTCTTTACGCTTAAAGTGCTTAGTGCCAACGAATGATCATATATCTTGGCTAAAAGACGGGATTTTTCTGTTCGAAGGAAACTTACCAGTGGGCTCCAAAAGAGGTCGCTGGTATCTACAGCTAGATAGTGGAAATTACACTTGTGTAGTTCGTTATAATTTTGAAACGGTACACAAGTCATTTCAACTTGAGGTGATAGGTAAGTATTCTGTTTGGAGCGGTTTGCAAGTTAAAACTTTAATTTCTTAAGGTCGTAACACATCAAAACGCCCAAGATCTTGCTTTTAGAAATAATTACATTAAAGGTATTTTTATATCCTCATGTAGTTTTTGTGTGTTACATTTTTATCTTTATTTAGGCTAAAAATGGAGAGATTTGAAACTAGTTCGTACAACAATCTCAGATTAAGGAGTTTTCACTTGAATATGTCGATAATAAAACAAAACATATAAATTCACACAATATACTAATTATGCAATTGTTCATAAACCCACTTGAAGTATAGTTTGTTTTTAATTTTGCACAAAGCTACACGAGGGCTATCTGCGCTAGCTTTCCGTAATTAAGCAGTGTAAGATTAGAGGAAAAGCAGCTAGTCATCACCACACACCGCCAACTTTTGGGCTACTCTTTTACCAACGAATAGTAGAATTGGCCGTCACATATAACGCCCTCAATGCTGAAAGGGCGAGCATGTTTGGTGCGACTAGGATTCGAACCCGTGATCCTCAGATTACGAGTCGATAGTCCTAACCACCCGGCTATGCCGGGCCTCCGCCTGAAGTAAAAATGTATTGTAAAGAAGGCCAGTATGGGTATTAGAAATTTAATTAAAATAAATTACAAAATAACGTTTCAACCTTTTTAGGCCATCTTCAGGTCAGCCTGTTAATATACCTGTGGTAGTCATAAAATACTTATATAAGAGAGTTCCAACAAGTGTTGATATTTTAATATACATAAATTTGTAAAATATACGATAATTTATCAATTAAGAAAAACTGTTATAAGAGCCACGGATATTACTAAAAAAGTATATTTTATAAAAACTGTGCATTTTTATAGTCTTTCGGTTATGATTAACACATTTTCGTTATTTTGAATCAATTTCAGTTTGAGTGACAAAATAGCAGGTTCGAATCAAAATGTTCAGCATAACTGTCGCCATCTGTCGACAACTTTGCATAAATTATTATAACTTTATGATGTCAATTTATTAAAGTGCTCAAACAAAACTATTGTGCAAAATTTACGTTAGTTTAAGAGCTTAACTAATATAGAACAACTTTATGCAACAAATACACTAAATTTGTACGATATGAAAATACATTAACCTCATTCTTTAAATTAAAGGATATCGTATTAGTTGTATTGCCTATTAATAGATGCTGTTTTAGCTGTTCTGTGTCTAAATAATCGTAATTTTATTTTTTTTCTTATTAAAATGTACTACTTCTGTTGCAAAAAGAAAGAATACAAGAATTACAAAGAGACTTAGTCCATTTTATGTTTCTTTAGTCCATCTACAGTAGATTAGTTTTTCCAATGCTTTTGATCTGTAACTTTCATAAATGTGTAGTTATGTTATATTCACAGAGCCTAAAGAGAAAATTGGTACTTTTGGTAAATTAACATGAACTTTTCCCGTTCTTAGGGACGGGTACTTTTGCTTGTGTTTTAATAATTGTAGTTCCCGTTTGGTGTGAAAGTTTATAATCTATTTAAGTCCTTTTATTATCATTATGTTCACACTTAGTATTGTATTATTATTCTTTTTTTCCCATTCTGCATCAGAACCAATCCAAACCAAGCCTAAACTTACAGGTGAGCACCCAAAGAACACATCTGTAGAACTTGGGGAAACAGCTACGTTTCAATGCCATGTAGAGAGTAAAATCCCCCCTCACATAACGGTGAGCAAACAGTTGAGATTTTGAAAGTTGTTGCAAAATTTAATACGCTCTCAGTGAATAAAATAATAGTAACAGATAAGGATTCAAGAAGTGTACTTAAGCTCATTTATATTTTGCAATGGAGCTTTCATGTAATGTAATTTTACGCAGTTCTCGTATATATGCATTAAATTTATAGATAATGTCATATTGCTATAAAACATTGTGCTATACTTTATACTGCTGTGCAATAAGTATTTCCCTAGTTTAGTAGGTATTAGCATGATATATATATCCTCCTTATAGTGGCTTCGCCTTCTAGAAGAGAGTGAACTGTCGAGCCAGTCGAATGTAATCAAACTTCAGGGGCGCTACTTCAAGGTTCTGAATTCTTCTGTAATAGTCAGACGCTCAGACGGATCTTTTATCAGTAAGATACAGCTCCACGACACTCAGGAGTCAGACAATGGGAAGTATTTCTGCCTCGGAACCAACGCTATGGGCTACAACTTCCGGTCTGCTTTCCTTGTGGTCAGGCCGCAAAAATTAGCAAACAATCGCTATTTACATCCACACCACTCTTCTGGTATGTAATTAATTTTTTTTAATATTGAAAGGCTTTTTAAAGAAACAAATTCAGTATTTCAGTTTGAAAATTCAGTTAACAGGACTCTTTAACTTTAAAGATCATGACATGTCACTTTGGACACTGTCAACGTAATAACATTTTGGCAGAGTTCCAATTTTCAGGAGAACAGATTAAAACAGCTTTCTCACTCTGTAAGATCACTCGGTATTTTCTACATCACGTTGTTTCATTCTGTAGTAATTTACGATTACTAACCTAAGGTTTAATTTTTGATAAAGTATGACCTAAGGTTTAATTTGTGACAAATTATAACCTTCTTGTGAGTAAAGTTTGCACTTAAATCTATTTCACCCGTACTTGTTAATTTTAAATTGTTATCGTGTCAATTATTGATGACTTTTAATATTCCATCATATAGTTTTAAGTTATATAATTATTTACATTTTCCTTTCCAGGTAGCTCTTTTAGACACTCTTCAAGTCTACCTTTTCCAATAATTATCACTGTGGCAGTTGTAGCAGTGATAGTATTATTTATGGTAATTATTCTAATTTTCCACTGTCGGAGAAGAACAACTGAAACACCAGATGGCAACACTATGAAAAGTCCTTGCACCAGTCCAAAGTTAATCACAAAAACCGGTGTATCACAAAACAAAGACGATTGCTCCACTGTAACTAAGGTCTATTTTTCTAAACATGAACGAACGTTACGATATTCGCAGCCAGTCCTTCGGTGAATTAGTGTACATATTTCTAGGAAAGAAACATAGATTTATAATGAGACTACCAGTCCTTCTTAAAGAAGACAGGACGGAAAACCCGATGCCAAAAATATATGTATGAAGGGGATCATGATATATTTTTCTATGTTATTGTTTGTGAATTGTTATTGTATAGTATATTTCATACGCGCGTATATAATACAATAAAGCATCTCAAAAGGTTTTGTTACGTTTTGCCATATATTTGTCAGGTTTGATGTGAAATATTGCTAATAATTGTTGTATGCGATGTTCGGATTTTATATTTATGAGCTTAAAATATAATATTGCTAAGAATATGTCAAAAGTAATGCTATAGTATATTTGAGTGCAAGGCATCTTCTTATTTGTTTTAATATTCTTCAAAAAAAGCTGTTTATTAGCTTTTGTATTTTATCACGGTGATTTTTTTATTGATTAATTAACTGCGCCACCTAGTACATGCTCAACTTTTAATTATTACGAATGTGTAAACATAACTATGTCAAATTTGAATTAAATTGTGTGCTTCCTAAGAAAGTGATCGATAAATGTTGTGAAATAATTATTCACTATTTATATTTTGAATTCTAGCGGGTTTTTAAAAGCTTTTTTTTTTACTTTTAGTTTACATATCTGTTGTTTTTTCTCCTTACTTGGCCTGGCATGGCCGAGCGCGTTAGGGCGTGCACTCGTAATCCGAGGGTCGCGAGTTTGCGCCCGCGTCGCGCTAAACATGCTCGCCCTCCCAGCCGTGGGGGTGTATAATGTGACGGTCATTCCCACTATTCGTTGGTAAAAGAGTAGCCCAAGAGTTGGAGGTGGGTGGTGATGACTAGCTGCCTTCCCTCTAGTCTTACACTGCAAAATTAGGGACGGCTAGCAAAGATAGCCCTCCAGTAGCTTTGTGCGAATTTCCAAAACAAACAAACAATTCTCCTTACTTATTTCTTTGGTAAGATTAATAAAAATTATGTCTGTTGTTTGTTTAACTGATTACTATTGTAAAACAGGTTTTACATTTATTAGATCGAGTTTGGACTTTTACAGCTGTTTTTGTCAAGTAGTGTCAGAAAGGTTTTTAACTTTCTGAAAACGAGATGTGATTTTTTTTTCTTTTCGCTGGAACACTAACGAATTGTTGTATTTGTCGCTACCACCACTAAGTACATTTCGGAAATTTAGCTATACTGTATTAGTACATTCGTAGTTATAAACTCGGATAAAATAATGGTATGTCATAGTTCATACCCACAAGCTTTATAACATTTTGCGACAGTCGTTAAGTAAAAAAAAACACGCGTATATCAGTAAAATTTCATGAAAAAATACAACGATATATGCTAGGAAAAAATTTATATAATCTGTATACATATAACAGCACCGTCTGTTTTATGTCTAAGTAACTACTTCCCAGGGTGTAAATGGATCTTCACCAAAATTAGTATGAAGGTTCATTAGGTCCATGCAGGGGTACATACAAGTTTTCAGTATAGCATTTTGCTGTTTTTATGGACGTTTTTAACAGGGGATACCCTGTACATGGATCTTCATCAAATTTGGTATGGAAGTTCATTGGGTCCATAAGGAGATATATGTAAATTTTCGGTTTTACATGTCGTAGTTTTTATAGGCGTTTTTTCGTGTTTTAGAATTATATATAAGTGAAATAACTTTACAGTCTTCAATTAATCACGGATTTACAGAACTTCCGTCAAGGGGATGAGTACTTCAGCTATTCATGAATAATTTAATACTCGCGTTTATTATATTGGTAAACAACAAAACATATGCTTCTGGAGAAAAATCAAGCGATTCTGGGTACTTTGATTGCAATGATCACAAATGTATATTCAGAATTTCTCTATTGGTCCTACATTTTAAATTATTTCAATATTTTATCAGCATAATGTGAAATACCAAAAATCAACTCTGTACAAAAGATATACTCTGTAAAATTTAGTTTACATGGACTAGTGAATGGATAAAAGTATACATTTTCAAGCAATTCAAACACCGACTGCCTTGTATTGGTATAAAATGCAAATATATTGCTCATATATGCTGTTTGTTCACGACATAAGTGTAGCGAATTGCACCATTTTTGCTTCATTCCCATGTTCACTTACTTCACCTGGGAATCATGAAACCTTGGCGTTCAGTTTTCTAGAAGATTCAACACGTTCTTCAATTGAGCATTAAAGGGGCGAAGTCAATCATCCCTCTCTCTCGCTCAGTTGGTTATTTCGCTTAGCTCCAACCACAGTTCAAACAAAATTCAATCTTTTTTCCTCGAATCATACCCGCTATATAATAAAATTCTGAAAATTTTGTTTTTAAAAATCTTTTAAACTCTAGTTTTCTAAACATAAATTACTTTATAGTTTTCAGAAAATCGTTTGAAATGTTGGCTGCCTCCAATTCAAGCAAAGTACAAAATCACCCAAACAGTTTCTGCCACATTTGTAGAAAATATATTTTTGTTCTACGAAGGGAAAATATCACACATAAGGTAAAGGCAGTTTACTACCACTATTGTGACCAAGAAAATAACTGGGCTTCACATATGTGTTTCACAGTTAACACATCTGGCCTGACACAGTAGATGAATAAAAATAGATCAGATACACTATTTATAGTTCCCATGCTATGCGTGAGCCAAAATATCATTGCTGGTCTGCATGCTTAAAGGTGGTTGTTCACACAGTAATATAAAATGAAAATAATAATAAGAAAGAAATGCAATACATTAATGGGGTGACAGCGAAACTTTCCTTGAAGTTAACATTCCAGCCCCAGTATGATGTTTGGACATAAATACACAAATTATTTGACAGATTCTTTTCATAAACATATTATTACTAGACATTTATGTATTATAAATGTTTGTGAAAAATCGTAGAATATGATACTAAATATTAAATAGCCATAGAATGTTAAAAACAGACATTTAAAATTCTATGAAGAAAAACATAGATGATTGTTAACAATCGATGCATTCACAGGAAAATAGTTTCACAATAAATTTGTAATAGAAGGAGACACTATTAAACAAAATAAATACCTAGTTAAATAACTACAACACATTGCTGCAGTAACGATAATCTGATACAAATTAAAACACATAGAATGTGAAAAAATAAGATACTGTCGTAATTAAAAATGCGTGATTTAAAATCAGACTGCTTGTTATTCAGTATTCATGAAAGTTGTTGTTTAGGAAAGTGTCTTTAATTGGTAATTCCAGATCAGGGTTGCCCTTTGAAAGAATATTAAAATTTGACGTTAAGTTTATGCCCTCCTTCTTCACTACGCTATTGTACAAGGGAGACTTAACATTTAGTATTTTCTTTGAAATTGCCATATATCCATTGTCTCCAAGTAGATGGCATTTGGTTTTGCCAGTATATTAGGCATTACGTTTTACACCCGCATAACGATATAAATACCAAAAAGAGGAGAAATTGGGAAAAGGTCTATAGTATGAGGGGAAAAATCCTCTATGCGTGTTGTTGGTTTAAAGCCTATCTGAAATCAGCTTTGGAGTACTAACGATGAATTACACGTTTAATTTGACTTTTCTGAAAGTTAAAATTTGTTTACCAGTACATGGAAGACAAGAGTGTGTACAGGGCAGGATTAAGGACAACTGATGCCCTAAGCACAGCCTAACAATGGTGTCCCTCTCGGCCCCTCCATTGCTTAACTGACAAGACATTAAAACTTAATAAGTGCTGAAAAAGAAATATAAGTTTGAAAATTTATAACTCTTCTTCAATTTTCTTCCAGGCCAGACCTCACAACAATATTAAATAAAAACTTTTATTTATTTTACACATAGGGCATGGATAAAAATCAAGCAATAACTGAAGCTTTTTATGTAGAAATTATGAAGGAAATCACTTCTGTGATTAATGATAATTAAAAAAATATTTTTACTCTATATTTGTTTTCACTCTGAGCTAACAATTCTCATTTTAACGTTCACAAAAATGAAAAATTTACTCAAAACCCATTTAATAAAAAAATTCTCACTTTGAACTTAGAATCCAGTAAACAGATTATTTGCTTATACCTTAATATCTATTCAAATTTTTAAAAAGTTTTCTTCTAGATTTTTTAATTGCAAAGTCTTTGATCAAATCCTCAAAGCTAATCTGGCGTAACAAATCTGCTTCTATACTCAGCAGAGACAAGGCATACAGCCTGTCTTGTCGCATAGTTGTTCTGTTGGGACTTTTAATATGCTGAGCTGAGAAAATGAACGTTCAGCTGTGCAGTTCATGCCCATTAATGTTAAAAATATACGCAATGCAATGTCTTCGTTTGGACATGCGCACTCAATTTTGTCTTATGAAATGATTTTATAAAGTTCAGCATGACTGCATCTGGTTCTTGCAGTTTTTGTTGCACTGAACTTATGGCGCAAATATAGAGTGAAACTTCTGAGGCTCGACAGAAAGATTAGTGTCCACATCATCTGGGTAAACATCAGTTTACTTTTGGGAACACTGAGAGTACCTTTCAGTTTCAGCAAATGAGGCGACATCATTTGGTACATCACTTAGGAAAGAAAATCTGTTTGTTATTTCTTTGTACACCTCTCCTCATCTGGGTTTCTAATTTGTCAACAACTGTATAGAAGGTGGTGATAGGAAATTCATCTCTGACATACAGATCTACTTCTTGTGCACCTCCGTCATGGAGTACATTCTCTCTGACACGTTTGCGAGTTTGAGCTGCATTGTAATCAACATCTGGTTGTATTTTCTTTACAACTGCTTCAAATTTTTCAAAGTCATCCCTTAAAGTGCATAGCTGGTCAGCTAATGACCCGTACAGATCTGCATGTGTTCTTAAGTTCACATGCTCATTTTGCAGAACTTGACTTGCTCTATGAAACTTTAGCAAAATCTCAACTCATATGATCAACATAAAAACACATTACAGCTCTTACATCTTATCCGCAATATTGTCTGCTTCTCTTCTAGTGTCTCCCTTTTATGACTGATCTTCAACTAGACATTCTAAAGCTTCCAAAATCTTAATGAAAGACTTCAAAACTGCTGTTGTTGCTACAGCATATGTCACCCATGTGGTGCCAGAAAGGGATTCTAAATTTTCAACCGGTTGGTTGAGGCTTTAAAAATGTACACATCAAATACATTGCAGAGAAAAAAAATTAGCTGTCCCTTGACAATAGTCAACAGTACTTCAGCCTACCAGATTCAATGAATGGACTGTACACGGCACATATATGGCAAACTTATTTTCTTCTATAATATTTTGCTGCATCCCCTTATAATTTCCAGACACGTTAGCAGCATTGTCGTAAGACTGACCCCTACATTTTGAAAAATTAAGTTTACAAACTTCACGTAAGTACTGTAAAACCTGGATTATAATTTCCTCACTGGTATGGCTTGTCAGTTCCAAAAAGGTTAAAAAGCGTTTAAGTATCGAAGTACAAGACTTAACTGATTAATATGCGACAGATCTTGTGTCAACTGACAAGCTAAAATAACCAGAAAAAATTACTTTATCAACAATGAACGCGTGGACTTTCTGAGCTATTGGTTTAATGAGCTCTTCATATGTGGTTTTGGACAAGAAAGAATGATTTCCTTTTCCAGAATTTCCATATTTCGAACTGTGCCCTGCTAAAAATGGAACAAACTGACTTATGAGCTCAAACAGCCCTAAAAAATTCCCATTCTGCAGTGAACCAATTTTTTCATCTGTCCCTCGAAAAGCCAGGCCACGTTCAGCTACTGCATGAATAACAGCTATTATACAATCCAAGACATATTCCCACTGATTGCACTCTTCTTTAATTTGTTTTTCACACTCTTGTCGCAAGCCTAAACCTTGTCTGCGAGTTAAGTATTGGTGAGTAGTGCTTCTTTCATGATGATCAGTTACAAAAGTATTTCGCTAGTCACTGAAAATTTAGGGGCAAAAAGTTTACAAACAAAGCAGTAAACTGACTCTGTTGATGATGAATACAATAAACACTCTCTCTTGTATTGCTCACCATTGGCTTTTATCCCAAAGAAAAGTTTTTGCAAACAGTATCTCGTTGGTTTGCCACTACTGAAAGTCCGACAAGATTTTCCAAATGGCCAATTGTGGTGTTGACAGTCAGTGGGTCCACAAGCTATCCAATAAGCCACATCATCAGTAGAGAAATCGAGCCACAACCCTGGATCTTTTGCATTTTACCATAGTCTAGTAGATTTTCATTTTCAGCAGATATTTAACTTCAGACTGTCTTGTGGAGCGACTTGCCTTAACATTAACACTAGAGATATCAGGATAATTTACAGACAAAGTGAGAGCAGTTGTGAGGCTTGTGCCAGTTGAACTAGCCTATAACACCTCAACGTCATCATGACCTAAAAGGTCAAATTATCGCCTTTAGACTACTCCGATCAGTTAATTGTTTTCCCAGCTTTTCAGAAATGTAATTGAATTCATATTGATCTGAATTTATAGTCGAAAATAGTTGAATTAACCTAAAAGTTTGTCGTCGTTATTTCTGCCTTCAATTGTTCGTTCGTCTCCTAAAAAGTATCACCAGAGGGCCGGCGTGATCTAAATTTTTGGGCCTAAAAATAGCTTATTTGACAAAATTATGTTGGCTATTTATAAATGAGGATGAAAACAAGAGTGTCCCGCCTTAAATCACATTTAAAAACAAGCACTCTTGTATTTATCCCCTAAGTAAATCTCAGATTCAGACCTGTTTATGTTATTAAATAATCACAATGGAATGCCTAAATTCTCAAGTGCTCTTCAAGGTTACAGGCAGTCTATGAACGGTGACATTGCTACAGTGTCATTGCTTTCTAGTTTTTTTCTTGGTATGATAAATTTCAAAACATAGACAATAACCCAAATATAACGTGCGAAAACAGAAGCCGAAGAAACATAAAACTAGCTACGTGTCTGTAGACATCTTTCACCATTTCGTTTGACTTATGTTTCTGTGGTATTACACTCTTATTTTTCTGTAGATGTGATTGAACAAAGGAGTAAAAGGTAAAACAAAACAGTTCTACTGTCTATAATTTCTTATAAATAGCCACAACAGAAGGAATGATTAAGAAAAATATTTCATCTTCAAGGTCAGACATCATAACATACGATCATCTTTTACAATTTGTGTTGCTTTTTACAGTTATCTTTCGCAAATCAATGACTCCTTGCTTCACATAAATAGTTTAGTAGTTTCTCGAAACTTTAGTCACTCACCGAGCCAAGGAAAACGTTTTGTTTTGTTTGTTAACAATGCAGAGTAAAGTCGAACGCGGCAGATAAGGACAACTACAAAAAGGTGGTTAAAGCACTTGACTCGTAATATGAAAGTCATAGGTTCAAATCCCTGTCACACCAAACATGCTCACCCTCCCAGCCGTGGGGGCGTTATAATGTGACGGTTAATCTCACTATTCGTTGGTAAAAGAGTAGCCCAAGAGTAGCCCAGCCGTTCTGAGATACTTCTTCAACGCAGCAAGATCACGTAAAGTCCTGGCTCTTCAAATACCAGCTGTTCCTGTCTCTTTCTCCAGATAAGTGATCATACTCCTGCTGGAGCCAAAATGTTTGAAGGATAGTATCACTGCCATTTTGAGTCAAGATAAAAAAGTTGGAATTAGTCTAAGCTTAATAACTATAGTGCAACTAGACCTCAAACAGTCCTTGGACCAAAATTGCTTGTGGATCGTTAAACAATGATATTAACTATTTTGGGGGCCCCAAAGAGACTGGGAGAGGCTTCGGGGGTTGTTGACTTTATCCAATAAATAAGAGAGATAGATAGACAGAATAAAATAGACAGAAATGAACTTGCACCAGTCTTAAGACACTTTGAATACAAAGTACAGCTGTCTGGAAAAAAAATGAGTATTAGAGCCAAGGAGTATGATTACACCATTTCTCTCAGCTTGAAGAGAAAAACAGAAAACCTACTTGTTCAAGTCATACATAAAACCTACTTGTTCAAGTCACACATATATTTACTTAAGAGTGGGGAAACATGATTCAAACTGTTTAATTTGCATATGAACGATTCTGGCGTTGCGTAGATAACGTACATATAAAACATATGACAGTTAACGAATCTAAGTTTAATTACCTTGATTAAAAATGAAAGGGAAGGTCATGTGTTAGTGTACTCAAACAAGTGATACGTGCACTAAGTGTAGTGTACTTATTTCGTGATAGGCCTGGCATGGCCTAGTGCGTTAAGGCGTGTGTGTCGTAATCGCGGGTTCGCACCCGAATCACGCCAAACATGCTCGCCCTCCCAGCCGTAGTGGTGTTATAATGTGACGGTCAATCCCACTATTCGTTGGTACAAGAGTAGCCCAAGAGTTGGCTGTGGGTGGTGATGACTAGCTTCCTTCCCTCTAGTCTTATACTGCTAAATTAGGGACGGCTAGCACAGATAGCCCTCGAGTAACTTTATGCGAAATTCCAAAACAAACAAACAAATTATCTCGTGATGTTACTATTATACCAGTTTTGAATCTTAATATACTAATTCCTACTTTCTTAAGACGAAATGATGCTCTTCAAGATGGTGAACGTTGCAAACTTACGCCACATCTAGAATACTTTCGATGACTAACTTTTGTAAAACCTAGCGCAAAGCCTGATGGATTACGTCAAATGATCAGAGAAAATGTACATCTTCAACCAGCTTTGTTGGACTTTTTTGTTTGTTTTCTTTGTGCACGCCAGTTTAAGTGGCGTTATATACTTATATTCAGTGACAAAATTGAATTAGCTTTAGCGAAGGTTTTCTTATTGCTGAAGATTTATACTTACGGTTAACTTTTAGTACATGTGCTGCAACAGCTCTACAGTTAGGGTGAGCTGGGTTGAACCAAAATATTACAATAAAACAATCTTCTGGTTATATTTTGTGTTTTTGCTTAAACACATTATGAGTATGCAAACAGCAACCCAACGCACGGTAAACTATCGGTTAACAGTCATTTTGTGTACAGTCTTTGTGCCATTTTTAAGTTAAAGTTTTTGTTTGTTTTTTCATCCATTAGGACTTTTTTATCACCACCTTCAGTTGTTTTTATTAAATGTAGCTGACTAATAACAGTTTTTAGCTAATTTTGACAGCTCATCTGGCAGAAGTTAATTTTCTCGAGTTGGCAACATTACTTAAAAGAATGAATGCAAATCAGTGGATTGTGATAACTGAGTCACTTTCGACATTGTAATATGTAAACAAATGCAAAATGAAAGCTCTTCTTATACAGCAACTAAAACCAAAATTAAACTAATATAATTTTGTTGTTGTTTCGTTGTTTTGAATTAAGCACAAAGCTACACAATGGGCTATCTGTGCTCTGCCCACCACGGGTATCGAAACCCGGATTTTAGCGTGTAAGTCCGCAGACATACCGCTGAGCCACTGGGGGGCAACTAATATAAAGAAACACCTTTATACTCATACTAATTTATAACGAAACATCGAACTATAACGGGACCCGGGATGGCCAAGCGCGTTAAAGTGAGCGACTTGTAATCCTAGAGTCGCGGTATCGCATCCCCGTCGCGCCAAACATGTTCGTCCTTTCAGCCGTGGGGGCGTTATAATGTTACGGTCAATCCCACTATACGTTGGTAAAGGAGTAGCCCAAGAGTTGGCGGTGGGTGGTGATGACTAGCTGCCTTCCCTCTAGTCTTACACTGCTAAATTAGGGACAGCTAGCACAGATAGCTCTTGAGTAGCTTTGTGCGAAGTTCAAAAACAAACAAACAAACCAATTGTAACGTCCCCTACAATCCAGTACCCGTTTATACTCTCGTTCCTAAGACATGTGGCCGGCAACGGTCAGTTGCAAACTCTTTCTTTTTTTAACCTAAATAGAACAAATCACAATTCATAGCATCACTGTTGGACATTTGCAGGGTAACTTCTCACGGTCTTATGGGAAATTATTTTACACTGCACATTTTATGGAGAAAAGGCTTTAGCCCGCAGAGCATATAATGTGTAGAGAATGATCGTCAACACAATTCTTGATGACGAGAAACCCATTTGAATTAAAAATTTATCTCTTTTATTGATAAACAGAGAACAACGTTTCGACCTTTTGTTAACCTAAGAAGGCTATCTGTACTCTGTTCACAACGGGTATCGGTTTTTAGCAGTATAAGTCCACGGACATATCTCTGTGTCACTGAGAAAGCTGCAGTACTGGGTGAGAACAGCTAATTTTAAACGGATAATGGAAGCTGCAGTACTGGGTGAGAACAGCTAATTTTAAACGGATAATAAGGTAATTGCAAAGGAAGAAAGAGATATGAGAGTCTATTAATATCATATGGAATAAATATTTTTACATTTATGTGGGGATAATTTCTGTTCCTGAAAAAAATCGTGAGAAAATATCCACATTTACTATAGCGTTGATTTATTACTGTTTTACAAAGCTAGATGGCAGCATAGTAGTACATCCAACTCAGGTATGGTAAGCAGTTGATCATAAAATAAGTTTAGTTATTAATAAATAAATTTGAAGTTCAATCTGTTATTCTTCTTACTACTGTCTTGTATTTTGAATCTCGCTGAAAGCTACATAAGTGTTATCTGCGCTAGTCAGCAGTGTAAGACTAGAGGGATGGTAGCTAGTCATCACCTCCAACTCTTGGTTTACTCTTTTACTAATGAATAGTGGGATTGATTTTTACATTATGACGCTTCCACGACTAAAAGAGCGAGAATTTGGATTCGAATCCGCGATCTCAGAATACAAGTAGAGCACTCTAACCACCTGGGTTGCACTTATTTCGGATAGCTCCATCCTTCGTCATCTCTAAAATTATAATGACCCATAAGAACAGTTAAATAGTAATGAAAGTCAAGAAAGAAAAAAGTATGACTCATTTTTCCGATTACAAAGCAAAATGATCAAACACACGTCTTATTGATTTCAATTTGGTGCTTTTCTAAATTCAATTAAATAATGTGATTTATATGCTATGTGAAAAATATAACACAACGTTGATGTCAAACAATGTGGTGATGTTTTGTATTTCCCTTAGCTCAATAAAGTTCATATAAAAAGTCAAAAAGTGCATGCTGGAATTTCCACGAGTAAAAGTTTAGGTAACATGATTGAGTGTCCAACTTCAGCAACGTGACAGCATAAGAAGCTGAAGCGAGTTGTACTTCATATATCTATTCTTCTGGCAGGGGGTGTGCGTGTGTGTGTGTATGTGCAACCTTCTGTGTGTATGAAAAGTATAACTCGAGTGTGAAGATTTTGTCTGATTTAGTAAAAAGATGTAAAGTTTTTTAAGAACTAACTTTTTAACTTTTAAACAATGTAGCTTAATGGTCAGCGTCATACTGAAGGTCAATTACTTTCATTATAGTGGTTATAATTTTTTCTAATGGTCAAAACTCGAAAACAAATTGAGGCAGAAAAATGATTTTGGAACTTAGACCTACGTTTTTTAAGGAGAGAAATAATTTAGTGTGTATTCTAATTCAGTTACTGCAAAAATCGAAAACATTACTGGGCGGACGTTGCATTGCAAAAGTGCTTTTCTAGTGTTATAACATAATTCATGTCCAAGGTTTTACAATGTATCTAGAGAAAGTTTTGAACATAACCGAAACCTTAGAAATAAGAATATTATATAAGTGATATAAACAGTTAGCCAGTACATAACTTACGGTTGAATTATTTCTATACCAACTAATCTTTTCTTTTGCAAACTCAAGTTTTCATTCAGTATGTGGACAAGGGTAACAACTATGTGGTTTTATTAGTTTATTTAATCTTATTCTGTTTAATTAATGACGAGAAACTTTGGATGCCATTTGTTTACTAATACGCATTGACGCCAAATGTGAGTATTGAACTAATGTATGCCACTTGCACATCCTGCATCCAAATTAGACCTGCTAGTATACTGATATTGTCACTATCCAGTACAGACTCTTCTGAAACTCAAGTTTTGAAAAGTAAGACCAGTTTTATTTAGACTGCTTGATTTCAATCTAAGACTTAAAGTATATGCTAACAAGTTTTGCTATGAAAGTGTTACTGGCTGGGAAGTTTAACTTTGTTTACGTCATATCTGAGTAATAATACTAAGGCAACCACTAGTACCGTACAACTTATATCTTTATACCAAGAGGATAAAATTTAACTACTTCTAGTTTTATTCCTTCAGAAGAGCCGATAATGTTCTTCTATCCACTAAGTAGTCGAACACGATGTAACCAATTTTATAGCATATCATGCACTACGAGGTCTATTAAAAATACGCGGACTGTTTGAATTGCGCAGCTCCAGTTGGTTTCAAGGGATTCCGCTTGATGTCGCTAGGTTTGCACAGATCAGCTGATTACGATGCCATTTCCCGATTGCAGACATCTTCATTTGTGTAGTAGCTACGCGGTTTTAAGTGAAGTGCGATTTTTTTCGTTTGGCGGATTTCAAAATGAATGACCTGAAGAAGCAACGACTTGCTGTGAAATTTTGTGTTAAACTTGGAAAATCTGTGACTAAAACTTTTGCTATGCTTAACGCGGCTTACGGTGATGTTGCTATGAAGCGTACGGCATGTTTTAAGTGGCATGAACGTTTTAAGGATGGTCGACAGTCCATTGAAAATGATGAGCATCCTGGACGTCTTTCTACGTCAACTGACGTCCCACACGTCGATAAAATCAACACCCTAGTGCGGCAAATCGATGTTTGACTGTCAGGGAGCTTGCTGAAGAGTGTGGGATATTAGTTGGATCTTGTTAGGAGATTTTGACCGAAAAATTCAAGATGCATCGCGTTGCTGTGAAATTTGTGCCTCAGAACTCGTGAGTTTTTGGCCAAACACTCAATCACTGTTCTTCCCCACCCCCCTACTCACCTGACCTTACTCCTTGCGATTTTTTCTTGTCCCCCAAACTCAAAAGACCCTTGAAAGAAAGAAGATTTGAGACGATTCCCGAGATTGAGGCAAATGCGACGAAGGAGCTGGAGGACATTACAAAAGAAGCGTACCAGGACTATTTCAACAAGTGGAAACACCGTTTGGATAAGTGTGTGCGTTGGGGAGGAGAGTACTTTGAAGGGGTCCCAGACCTGTAACTTCTAAATAAAGTACATTTTGTTTTATGATGTCAGTCCGCGTATATTTTTAACAGCCCTCGTAGTTACAAACTTACCGTGTTAAGTGTCAAGTGTGTTTTTGTTAGTTTTAACTTGTTTTACAATTAGAAATCTCTCCTGTAAACTGCTAATGTAACGACATCAAAGATGCTTTTTAAATCTCGACATTATGTTTTAGGGTTTGTTTAGTTTTCTTGTGTTGTCTAGTTTTGTTACGAGATGTAACTATACAGTAAATGTCATGAAAGATACATCTCTGTTGTATGGCGACGTCACGCGATTTTATGTGCAGTTTAGCTGAGAAAGATAACAGTGGTGAAATATTTGAAGACTTGACTTTTTATTTTAAGTTAATGTTTGGCAGGGACATTTTAAGAGAAAACATGAGATTATTATCATAAATATTTCTCAAGCTTACCATATCTGATTGATCTTACCATCTAATAATAATAAGTAACATATGTATGTGCGAATAAATATTCTGAAATTTTGACAGGTTTCCACTTGGGTCGTAGAAATAGGTGCATCTGAGAAGAGTTGCAGGTTTTACTGCATGGCATCCTAATAGAATGTTGTCTTAAGATTACTCACATATCTAAACAGTTCACCCTCGTGTAGTGACCGTGAGAAACGTGTTTCTGATTAACTGTGACATGGAACTGCTTTTTTTTACTCATTTCATTTTGAGCTTCTAGAAAGAAAATAAAGTTTATTATTTGAGCCAACAAAGATGTCTTTTGGGTTACCTGTCTGACTTCTTTGTCTGAGCACAAATCAAGTATAGTGTGTGTCAAGTTACCTCTATACACTGCAGTGAGTGTGTGTGTCAAGTTTCTTCTATACACTGTACACTGCAGTGAGTGTGTGTGTCAAATTACCTCGGTACACTGCAGTGATTGTATGTGTCAAATTACCTCTGTACACTGCAGTGAGTGTGTGTGTCAAATTACTTCTGTACACTGCAGTGAGTGCGTGTGTCAAATTAACTCTGTACACAGCAGTGAGTGTATGCGTCAAATTACCTCTATACACTGCAGTGAGTGTATTGTCAAATTACCTATGTACACTGCAGTGAGTGTATGCGTTAAATTACCTCTATACACTGCAGTGAGTGTATGCGTTAAATTACCTCTACACACTGCAGTGAGTGTATGTGTCAAATTACCTCTACACACTGCAGTGAATGTATTGTCAAATTACCTCTGTACACTGCAGTGAGTGTATGCGTCAAATTACCTCTATACACTGCAGTGAGTGTATTGTCAAATTACCTCTACACACTGCAGTGAGTGTATGTGTCAAGTTACCTCTGTACACTGGAGTGAGTGTATGCAGCAAATTACCTTTATACACTGCAGTGAGTGTATGTGTCAAGTTACCTCTATACACTGCAGTGAGTGTATGCGTCAAATTACCTCTATACACTGCAGTGAGTGTATGTGTCAAATTATCTCTATACACTATTATATTAAGATATTAAGTTCACTTCTTATTTGTCTTTGAATTTAATTTTATTTATTTCAATATATTTAATTTTTACCGTTTCATCCAATGTGTAAGAGATGCTGGAATGAAACAAATGATTCTAACGTGATTCAGTCTATCTGCAGGTGTGGCTCTCTTAGTGTACTACTCACTTAGTGTGCTACTCTCTTAGTGTACTACTAACTTAGTGTACTACTCACTTAGTGTGCTACTCTCTTAGTGTACTACTCTCTTAGTGTACTACTCACTTAGTGTGCTACTCTCTTAGTGTACTACTCTCTTAGTGTACTACTCTCTTAGTGTACTACTCACTTAGTGTCCTACTCTCTTAGTGTACTACTCTCTTAGTGTACTACTCACTTAGTGTACCACTCTCTTAGTGTACCACTCTCTTAGTGTACTACTCTCTTAGTGTACTACTCACTTAGTGTGCTACTGTCTTAGTGTACTACTCTTTTAGTGTACTACTCGCTTAGTGTGCTACTCTCTTAGTGTACTACTCTCTTAGTGTACTACTCGCTTAGTGTGCTACTCTCTTAGTGTACTACTCTCTTAGTGTGCTACTCACTTAGTGTGCTACTCTCTTAGTGTACTACTCACTTAGTGTGCTACTCTTTTAGTGTACTACTCGCTTAGTGTACTACTCACTTAGTGTACTACTCTCTTAGTGTGCTACTCTCTTAGTGTGCTACTCTTTTAGTGTACTACTCTCTTAGTGTACTACTCGCTTAGTGTACCACTCTCTTAGTGTACCACTCACTTAGTGTTCTACTCACTTAGTGTGCTACTCTCTTAGTGTACTACTCAGTGTGCTACTCTCTTAGTGTACTACTCAGTGTGCTACTCTCTTAGTGTACTACTCACTTAGTGTACTACTCTCTTAGTGTACTACTCACTTAGTGTACTACTCTCTTAGTGTGCTACTCACTTAGTGTTCTACTCTAACGTCATTTGAAGGATCAGTGATTTCTTGATACAACAGTTTTTTACAATAAAAAACAAAAAATCGTGTCCGTGATAAGATGATATTAATCTATTGATTAACTAGCTCTGATGTTAACATTACAGGTTTGATACTCAACTGTGACGTTAAAACACTCTGCTGTCTAAATTTTCCGCGCTACTTCTGCTTGGATCCATATATTTCACAATTCAGACTGAAAGTTCAATACCACACCTATCTTCTTTAAATCTAAATCAAATTCAATTATTTGAGGTTATTTGTTGAGCTACTTAAATTTAATAATAGTTTTAAAGGCACTTGTAATAAGTAGCTTTCGCTTGTGATGACCCCGTTTACAACCATTCTTGACTGTGATATTTTAGGATTTTATGACATATTGTAAAATAATTAAAGGAAACCCTTATCTTCTAAACGCATTTACTTAACAAATCTGTCCACCCTAAAGAGGCAAATTCCTTTTCATTTAATCGATATATTATGTTACTAATAATAACATCAATACTAAAACTTTCATCCACATTTTGTTTGCCAAATTCACTTGCCAATCCAACCTCTGACAACAAAATATAACTCACTTGATTTTTAACTAGATATGTTAATTTGAGAATAATGGATGACTTACGTACTTATTGGAGGTTTATAGTGAAAAATGTGATGTGTTACTATAATAAGTAAAAATAATACAAAACAAATCATAGTCACTCAATCGGACAACAAAAGTGAAAAGAGAAAGTCGCCACTAATAACATCTAATATTACTTATGAATTTAAAATCCTAGGTACAAATCTTAGTATATTGAATCAGTCACCGGATGACTTATCGTAAAACATGTTAATACTCAATCTAGTATAAGAAGCCCCCCAGCGGTATGTCTGCGGACTTACACGCTAAAATCCGGGTTTCGATACCCGTGGTGGGCAGAGCACAGATAGCCCATTGTGTAGCTTTGTGCTTAATTCAAAACAACAACAACAGTATAAGAAATCACGTTATTCTTGAATGTAACGTGGTGATATATTTGACAGTATTTAAAATTCATCCAAAGAGTGAAGACAGGAGAGGTATTTAGATAAAACAAATTTTCTCGACAAGACGAGTAGGATAACAACTTCATGAAACTAACTCTGCAATAAATATATTTCTGGAGTTATGATAGCTGGTCGTATAATTAACTTGAAAATTACATTCTGTCATTCTCCGATCGCGACACCTGGAGTCGTCTCACTCTTCAACCATATTTGAGTTTCCGTGTCGTTCCAAGTCTGTTATCGAACAAGCTTCCAACCTTGGGGGCGTTATTATGTGAAGGTCATTCGATCTACTGGTTGGAAAAAGTAGGCGGATGGTGTTATCTATCTGCCTTTCTTCTAGTCTATCACAGCAAGATTAAGAACGGGTATCGCAGATAGTCTGTGAGTACATTTACCCAAAATTGAACAAACAAATGAGTTAATGTATTGTAAAAATGTTACAACCATGATCACAGATCCTTCGTTTCAAAGCGACGTGTAACATTTCCAGTTTTAAGACTTCTCATGCACAATACAGTTAATGTACAATAAGCAATAAAATATTTTCAGTGGCAACTGTAAAAATAAAACTAGGAATAACAGACAACCGAACAGAAGACTTAATACGATAAACAGATTTTTCTTTGTGAGAAAATATATACAGTTAGCATTTTAAGATAGTTTTGAGAAACTCCACCAGATACAATATAACACCACACAATTATATTTTAAATCAGTTATTCAGTTAATACGATGACCACGACTTATTTGTTAACTCTCTAAAGATTTCAGTATTTTTAGTTTAGGCTTGACGATAAACTTCAAATGTACTGAAATTTGTTAACCGAGTAAAACATTTAAAATATTTTTGAAGATGAAGACACGGAGCTGAAAATGCTGTTGAGAATTATATTTTAGGTATGTTAAACATACAATACATTTATTTTATGCCAATTTAACACTGACGTTATGTCTCGAACTATAGAATAGTTATGCTAAAATAATAAAAGTGCTTAGAGCTTGTACTACAATTCAAACCGTGTTAATAAATGTTTATAACGGATTCCGATGTCTTGCTGCTAAGTAAGTTCGTAATGAAACATTATTAGAGTAAGCTCCGAGAGATGGCGCGACATACTGGTATTATATTATTTCGTTTAAACATTATTTGCTACTATTTTACATATGATCAACAGATGACGCTGTGTTCTGTAAAATGTTAGTAATAGAAATTCGACGTTCTTTGTTACGTAATATATATTAAACACATCTTGTCAGTGAGTTATGCCATTAACTAAATCATAAACTACTCACCAGACGAGAGAAATTAAAATTTTATTTTGAGAAGGACTGATATGTACTCTTTTTTCCGGAATAAACTTTTAAAACCTCTTGATATGCGAAAGCGGTGGGATTTGAAAACAATTATAGCATATGATTTTCTTTCAAGAGTATGCGCTAAAATACAGAATTTAAACTTTATTTTTTTATAAAAATAAGTTTATCATTGCTTAGAAACTCTACTGTAGATAAGAGTCTGTGAAAAACGAAATAGTAATGTTTTGATGTTTTGTTTTTTCCCTCATGTAATACACCTTCATCGTGAGAAAGTTTAGCTTCCCAGCTAAAATTTGCCTTAGATTTTTTCTCATAGACCGCAGGTTAAGTTATAGTATGAAAACACACGGGCTCAAGCGTGGTAATATAGGTAAGTATGTGTCTTAAAACTGCGCCAAACCATATATCCTCACACTCAAAGCCATATAAAGCTCGACTAGGCTACAGTATATATATCATCGACCTAACTGAGCTAATGAGAGGTGATATTTCTTGAATCTGCAACTTTCAGCTGGCCATGGCCTGGATGGATTTGCACTTCAATATACGCTTATAGATTAAAAACCAATGGTTTTTCTAGGTGATTAAGGGCCTTTCTAAGAATATTAACTCAAAACACACACACACTAAATGACCAGAAAGGAGTTTTATAAAAATAAAATACTTAGAAACCATTTCAAACGATAACATTTAAAATCTGGTTTTGAATTGTCAATTTGTTTAACAATTATTATTTTATATCCTTTATCAAACTTAGCGAGAAATTTTCAGCGTTACATTCTACAAACCAATAAACTTGGAACAATTTTTATAACTTAGCAAATTCAAAGAAATTATTACCGCGTCCCTCAGGAGTTAAGGGATTTCTTTACACTATAGTTTGTAGAATATTAAAAGAAAGTTTAATTCTGAAACTCTCAGAGATGATTGTTTTGGATGTATCTCTTCGAAACAATTTCGAGACATTATTTTCCGTTTGTTAATTTATAGATATTTAAGTAAAATACAGCTTCTTCACGTCTCCAGACTAGTTAGTACTAAGGTCTAGCTGTTGAAAGTAAATTCGATATACATCCATAAAACACAATCTCAGCATTGTTAGTTAAGCAATTTCAAACCGTTTATATTTCTGTTATCACCTTTTTATATCTATCTTTCAACTGAAATAACTAACAATTTCACCTGCAATTTGGTAGGAAGGTCGAAGCATTATCATCGTCAGCAATAGGTTTTGTTTGTTTTGTTTTTTGGAATTTCGCACAAAGCTACTCGAGGGCTATCTGTGCTAGCCGTCTCTAATTTAGCAGTGTAAGACTAGAGGGAAGGCAGCTAGTCATCACCACCCACCGCCAACTCTTGGGCTACTCTTTTACCAACGAATAGTGGGATTGACCGTAACATTATACACCCCCACGGCTGGGAGGGCGAGCATGTTTAGCGCGACGCGGGCGAGAACCCGCGACCCTCGGATTACGAGTCGCACGCCTTACGCGCTCGGCCATGCCAGGCCGCTCGTCAGCAATAGGATAAGAAGACAGGAACACTTTGAAAGCAGTTACAGACATAATAGTATACTTAACTTGCTACACATGTCTACCAAGGTGGTTCTCAGTAGTTTATGTTTGTCATTTAGAGACTTCCATTCTCCTTGTGCTTGTCCGTTAAGCTCGCAATGCACTGACGGATTTCAGTCATCTTACCACTTCAAGACACTTTTCGCAGCTCTAACTTTAAAAGAGTGCAGGAAGTGCTTTCTTTTTCAATCAATAAACATGACCAAAAAAACCTAATTTTTCAACAAAAATGTCCTTCACTGATTTGTGAGGGGTCTGTTAAAATTGCTGCAAAGATTTGTTTGTGCTAGACAAAAGCCACATTAGAATATCTACTGTGTTTACCATGGGAATCGAACGGTAGATTTGTGCGTTGTAAGTCCAGACACTTATCGCTGTTCTACCAAGGAACCGTTTTGCTTGTCCACCCTTGACGAGAACAATACTTAGTTATTTCACCTTGTAATGCTTTTAACTATTTCTTTGTATTTCCAGAGCTTGTGAAGCTATAGTTGTATTTCTTTGTTATTCGTATTGTTTTATAACACAATGGAAAATTGTTCTACCAAGATAACTGGAAAATGTATCACAGATAAGAAAAACGTTGCTACATACATTTATGTGCTACATTTTCTTTTCTCATAAGTTACTCGTTATGGTTATCTCCTCCCATTACACACAGAATACACATACGATCTCTGAGACTGTACGTCTTATATCGTTGACCGGGAGTGGCTTATTGGTTTACATGCCAGAATATATGGCAAAAAGACAGACAGAGAGCTCTGTAGCTGGTGTCCCGTCGCTATAAAACTTAAATATAAATAAATAATAATAAAGAAATATCTCAGCATTTTGGTGTGTGTAATAAGTGAGACAATGAAATCCCACTTACCGTTATTCCAAGGGTTATCAGTGTGTGCCGTTGGCTAGCTGCCTTTAGTTCAGTCTACGATTTCAAAATCAGGGAAGACTATTACAGACATTTCTTGAGAAAATATTCGAAACAAACCGGATCATATTGCGACTGTTTCGTAAATATGTGTAATATTGCCAAAACTTATTTGAAAAGAGAAACCTTATGAAATGTAGAGTTCTCTTTCAGGATAGTGGATAACTGCGAAAACAATTTTTTATTTAACATTTTCCACATCAAGCCATAACAAAGTATAAGTAAATCATGCTTTCTTAACTTCAAAACCAAATTGTATTATTTACTCTATAGTGAATTTTCCTATGCTTTTCTCAAACAACAACAACAACAACAAACCCAAACCAACATTGTTTTTGTTCATGTTATCTGACTTTTACAACAAGTATCATTCGTAAATCAAACTAACAAAGTTGAATGCTAAAAATAGTTCAAGAACTGAAATGAAAGACTTTGATCTCCACATGGCAATTAAGCTGAGTAAATAACTCTGAACCAGCCTGTTGGTCTGTTGTTAAATAAAAAATCGAGAAACTTACGATTACTGATATCAAGAAAATTCGTATTGAGAAGATCACATCCCAGCCACAAGTATAGCCTTGAAATGGGTCTTAGGAACGTTGTAAGTTTCTTAGGAAGGACATTGCAACATAATTACCAGAATAGCGTCAAGAAACACCCTCCCTTATAAACGGGTGCCTGGTTTTGATTGGAATATTTTTTGCGTGTCAACTTTTCAGATGGCTCGCAGGTTGATTAATATCAGTTAACACTAATGATCTTTCTTGAATATGGTGTACAAAACGATTTTACTAAGAAACGAAGGTCTTAGTGTTAATGTGAAATTGTAATAAAACAATTGAGCCATGCATACATTACATATCCCGTTCTTTTACTAAAGTAGTGGCAACGTTTGTATATTTATATATGTATATGCATAGAAGACAGTTATACATGTTGTCTCAACTTTTGGCTATTCATAAAAAAGTAAAATAAAAACACGTAATCAAACAGGCTATACTAAAATTGATTAGACATGTGTGCACTTTCAGAACAAAATTATGAACAGTTGCATTCAGTCAAAAAATAAACAACGGATCTACACACACAAAAAGTGAGTGCACAGGGTAAAAATTCAAACCCATAAGAAAGAGGATTGTTTGTTTTGGAATTTCAAGGTTTGAATTCCAATTGGAATTCCAATCAGGTTTCTTTAGAGCGCCCCCCAGTGGCTCAGCGGTGTGTCTGCGGACTTACACGCTAAAATCCGGGTTTCGATACCCGTGGTGGGCAGAGCACAGATAGCCCATTGTGTAGCTTAGTGCTAAATTCAAAACAACAAATTCTTTAGAGATGTCAAATTACTGAAGAAAGTAAAATTGAACTTTAGTTTATCATTATAAAAATCAACGCATCTTTGGGGATAAAATCTGCAATAATAAAAGACGTAGGTTTTGATTAAAACATACACACACATCAAAATATTTAAGGTCAACGAACAATTCACGAGACCGCAGTGTCACAGATCGTGGCTTTCGTAAGAGGATGACGGGCAGCGCGTGGTCTTTTTTCCAACGACCTTCTCAACGACTGTCGACACAGTTTGTTTATTTTATCCTTGACCCATCAACAGAACGTCCATATTCTTATCTTCCGGTTCAAGGAGTCTATACTTCCGGTTGCAGCTGGGTCTAACGAGATAGAAAGCTCCCAATGGGACTATCTCTAATTAAACGTGACCGAATATACTTGTTGATTTGGTACGGAAATTGAAATTGACACTTTAAATTCTCAAAAACTCGAGGTTATATTTCACGTAAATTAAAGACTATAAATTAACCTTTTCTAATCATATCTTATTGTTTATAGCTTTGTAATCTAGAGACAGCTGGTATGGCTAATAAAACTGTAATTAAAATAAAGTATAGAACAAATTAAAGTTTTAATACCCACACCAGTCACCTTTAGTATACATTTCTACTTCAAGTGGGTTTCCAGTTAACATGTTTGTAATTTTGTTTTTTACCACACACATGTGCATCTTATGTGTACATATCTGATAGATTAGATGCGAAATGAATCTAACTTTGATAACTCTTTGTTGATGTTGTTTTTTACTCTGAAATGCAATCAAAACCTTTGAAAAATGTCATTCAAATTGTGGTATAGTTTGCAATTACTTTCAGACTATAAGTAAAAAATAAGCAAAGAACACGTTATGCTAAATAGAAAGTATATTTAGGCGTTGATATTATAATCTATCGTTATATAATAATTATAATCGATAATGGTATATTTATGTATAGTTCTGTATTTCCAGATCTTATTAATACACAAAAGCACTTATTCTCACAAGTGCTTATCTTCAATAAGAATATGCAATTTGAAACAAGTTGTCGTATAGTTTCTAATATATTACAACTTTTCGTGTTATTAGCTTGTCTTGAATCAAAATATCGGCTTACACGAAGCATGTGATCGTAAAGTTTTTGAAATATTAGAACATTTCGTTTTACAAAAGGTTTTTTTTTTGAGACATCAAAGTATTAACACGTATTTTTATGCTTTGATATTGCAAATTCCTGATATCATCTGACATACGAATTTTAAATACTTCGTTCGTATATCAACACTATCAGTAAAATGTATTCATAACAAGTTTCCATTTTTAAAATAAATATTTAACGTTACGACTCCACATATTATCAACTAGAATCAATTCTAAGTGCAGGAAGAGGAAATTTTAGATCAAAGTTTGCAGAAAAGTTATATTATTTTTAAAACAGTTTGTTTTTAGCGTTTCATCTTGAACCCTATTATTGTTAGTGTTTGGTAGAATATGCTAACACTTCTGGAAATCGTGTTGCAAAGCAGTGTAGAATATTATATTTTTGTAATTACAGTGTATATTTATTTTTCCAGAAGTTACAACTGTTTTATAAATGTTGAAGCATGAGTCAAAGCTACCTAGATATTGTCAGTACGTATTTATAAACAATGTTGCCATTCCTAGTATACAAACTTCGTGTGGAACTTTGTACTGGTTTCTAACCTTCACATGTGGTAAGGTTACATAACCAGCTCCGTACACTTTCAGATTGCGTCAAATTTCGGAACCACGTGCCAAGACTACCCAGTTATATATACAACCTAGATCTAAAGAATAACAGCAGTGTATAAAAAGAAATACTGACAATGATGGGTTGATGTTAATATAATTAGCTGCTGAATCAACGAAACTTTAATAGGGAAGGAGCACATGACAGTTTTCCGCTGCTGTATCTTTTCTAATTTTACATAAATATGACCCCCCCAACCTGACTTCTGAATGTTTAGGAAGCTGGTTATCTAACCTGATCACATCTGAAAGTTTAAAATAAGGAAGGCACTTCACCAAAATATTCTCAGCAAGTGTTTAAATAGTGTTATATATATTGAAAAGGGCTAAATGTAAATATGTGTTATTCGATAATACTCTAGCTGTAACTAATTACGATAGATCTACAAGTCTTCTAAACATGTAGGAGTTTCAGGTTCTCTGTTTTACATGTGTATACAAACTTTCAACATGTTAACTAGTAAAGACAAAGCCTAAAATTCTACCATTGATTAACAAGTACCCTTATATCCTGGTACTAGATAATATACTTACAAATCTTAACGAATGTTGATGTAATATAATATAACCCTTATTTGTATCGACAACAAGATTCCATTTTTACTGATATGCAGTTTCTCAGATTCCAGTACTATACTGACTCAAACAATAACTTGTTAAAACAAAATATCATGCCCTCACCACGCGAATCACGAATTTCAAGTGTATTACTAACAAACACACACTTTTAACATCTTGTACTAATTTAACGTAACACATTTCAACCCTGAAGTAAATATATACATAATTAAGTCTCAGCGGTAGCTTTAAACACGAAGTTTAAAAAAATTAGAAGTTAACTTTATTCTAAAACTTGAATACCAAACACTAACCCTCAAATTTTTGATATTAAACACTAGCTATTGTATATACTTTTATATTCTAACAATTGAAATATACTATGAAATTTAGAAATTTGTGAACATATACAAATATTTTCGACTGAACCCTTAATAACAATGGCTATCAGCTGTTATTTCCTATAGCGATGAAAACAATAGCATAAATTGTAACTAGCAAATATAAAATTTGAAAGTTTCTAGCATAAATAAAACTTAAAATCATAGTAGTAATTAACATAGCTATCTAACCTAGATAAGTAAAACTGATCTTAAAATCTTGCTAGCAAACATCCGTTTTCAAATTGTAATTAGTAAGTACAAACCTACAAATTCTATAATTAGCAAAAACATACTTATAAACCCTGACTAAAAAAATGCAAACATGTATTTGTGAGAAAGTTTAAAAGAACTTCTCATTCTTATGATGCTAACTAGGTAAATGTCACTTATGAAATGTTAAGAGTAAACATACGGATCTTTTCTTTTTTCCTTGTGATATAAAGAACACAAAATAAGTGAAAATTTATGCAGTAGATGTATTGAACTTTATGAAATTAAATTATGATAATTATATGTATATTTGTAAGTTCTGAAACGATTGTTTCTTCCCTTAATTACAATGTCATTGTCTGTCCATAACAGCTGCTGAGAACGTGCTGTGTGACAGAAGGCTTGTAATTTCTCTACCCATCCACCCTCAGCTTTACTCCTCCCTATGTACTTTCCACATGTGTGACAGCAGATATGTGTATACAGATGTGAACTTCGAATTTTTATGTCAAAACGTTGTGTCGAATATGGGCGGCTAAGTTTAATAATCAAGTCTAAATAAAAAAAAGTCAATAATTAAATAATAAATAGAGATTGAGCGATATGCCTATATGCCAGAATATATACAGGGTGGTCGCTAGAAAAGCGGAAAATTTGTCAAACAGCTATTTGTTTTTACAAAGAATAACTTTTACAAAGTTTTTTAAAGGCATATGTTATATTACACTCATAGATCCTCAAAATTATTAAAGTCATGCATTTTACTCATGATGTAAAGAAATCAAAATAGAAATGAGTAAGCACGCATTTCATTCATGATCTCATCTGACCCTCAAATTTTCCGCTTTTCTAGCGACCACCCTGTATAATGAAGAGCTCGATATATACTTTTCATACAAATATTTTATTTGAAATCCACATGAGGTTTAAAAATTTCCCGTCATTATCTGAGAATGTCGTATCATATCGTCTCTGTCTCCCATGTCACGCTAAAATCAATACATCAGGGTTATATTCGTCTTCTAACACATTCCAAGTTTCTTGAGAAACGTATGTTATTGTTTAAGGTGTCTTACCTCAGTATACATAAAAATAAGATATCGCTAGTTACATTATAGTGGACATAAATACACGATATTTGTAATACTGCTCCATGTTACTTTTCTAAGCAATAAATACTTACTTTCAAGTTTTATAACTTATTTTATAACTAAAAATCTGTTTATCTTTAATTTTCAGCGAAAGTAAAATGATTCTGAATTAACAGAAAACCTACAATGGAACAGAGACAGCAGTAATAAAAACGATAAAGGTATTTTCTTATAAGAATACCAGTGCTTTTTTATTTTATATGGTACGAAGTTAGCAACATGCTCGTCACAGCTGGGAATACTTAATAACATGCCATTCAATTAGACATTGAAATTGTATCATACAAGTGGGGGATAATTCATTAATAGTTATTCACTCATGCTTTAAATTGATCTAACGAATGGTTTTATTCGCCGCCATGCAATTAATTAAGATTTTTTTTGTCTCAGAAATGAAACAGATCTGTTTGATATTCTGATTAACTGACGACAATGGTTTCGAGCTATTTCAATTCTTGTTCTTCAAATATGTTGATAATATTAACAGTTTGTTTGGAATTAAACACAAAACCGCGTGATGGGCTATATGTGCTCTGCCCACCACGGGTATCGAAACCCGGTTTCTAGCTATGTAAATTCCCAGACATGCCGCTATGTCATTGAACGCTAATATCAACAGCTCTACACGTTTTACATTTGAGAAACAAGTTTCATTGTGATGAATTAAACATTGGACAAGTAGGGAATAGGAAACCAACAAAATTAGTTCCAAGATACTTACGTAATACATCTACAAGTTAAATTTTGTTTACAATACATCTACAGGCTAAATTTTGTTTACAATACATCTATAGATTAAATTTTGTTTACAATACATCTAGGGGTTAAATTTTCTTTACAATACGTCTGCAGGTTAAATTTTGTTTACAATACATCTGTAGGTTAAATTTTGTTACAATACATCTGCAGGTTAAAGTTTGTTTACAATACATCTACAGGTTAAAGTTTGTTTACAATACATCTACAGGTTAAATTTTGTTTTCACTCTCCAATATTTAAAAATCTAGCTCAGAAACGAATAAAACGAGCGAATAAGAAAGGAGAGAAGAAGAATATTTTGTCACATTGTTTGGAAGAGAGAAGAGACAGTCTATAAATTATCGTTATGGTTTGTTTTGTATGTAGCTCAAAGCTACACTATTCTTTCCTAACTTAGTAGTGATAAGACTAGAAGGAAGACAGCTAGTCATCATCATCCACCGCCAACTCTTTGGTTACTCTTTTACCAACGAATGATGGGGCTGACCGTCACATAATAACAATCCCAAGATTGTAAGAGCAAGCATGTTTACTGTGACGGGGATTCGAGCCCACGACACCTGATTGTCAGTCGAGCACCCTAACCACCTGGACATGCTGGGCCCATCGTTATGGAAAAAAATGTTTTTTGCCGAATACCTTTTATTTTGAAGGGGATTAAACATTCACAAACATTTTATTTAAACTGTATTTTCTAGATCATGAGAGAACAGCATACATTTTGATGCTAAAGATCTTTACTTGAAATAATACAAGTGTTTTATTTTTGATAAAGCTTTTTGTTCATTGGTATTATTTTAAAATAAAGGTTGGATATTCCTTTTATTCAAAAGCTGATTGTATAAGCCAGACTAGACAACTTATTAGATGCTTTATTCAAATGTAAAGGTAAAATCTTTTTAAATGGCCTTGTGTGCACGAAATAAAGGTTTTACGCACACTTTACTCACATAACTTTCTGTAAAGAAATAGAGATTTTTACAAACTTTCTGTCCAAACGACTTCCTTAAGAGCTTCTAAACACTTTACGTAGATGGATTTTTTAAAGTGAGGTACAAGTCTTAAAAACGTCCTCCAAACGATTTTGTTTGAAGGAAAAGAGAGACTATACAAGAAATGTGATTTTTAAATTGGATCCTGAAATAATAAAAACAAAACGTGGAGTATTTCCGCATAGTTTCCTCATCATGTCTCAGATTCAAGACTATTCTATTTGTGATTACAAACGTTTGTTCCACAACCATTATGAATTTTGGCAACGACATTTGGTTAAGATGATTAATATGGTGTGATATGAATTTCGCACAAAGATGCACGAGGGCTATCTACACTACCGTCCCTAATTTAACAGTGATAGACTAAAAGGAAAGATAGCTATTCAATATCACCCACCGCCAAAGCTTGGGTTATTCTTGTATCAAAGAATATTGGAATTGACCGTCACATTATATGGGTTTGACATAGTCAGGTAGTTTGGGTGTTTGATTAGTAATCTGATGGTCTGGGATTCAAATCCCCGTCACGTCAAACATGCTCGCCCCATCAGCCGTGGGAGGGTTATAATGTGACTGTCAAACTCACTATTTTATTGGTAATAGAGTATACCAAGAGTTGGCGGTGGGTGGTGATGACTAGCTACATTCTCTCTAGTCTTATACTGCTAAATAAGGGACAGCTAGCACAGATAGCTCTTTGCAGCTTTGCTCAAAAATCAAAATAAACAAACAAACAAACTATCTCATCATAACATTCCCTCGGCTGAATGGACTAGCATATTCGTTGTAAATAAAGAACATAATATATTTTACATGTTGTCATTAGATTCAAAAGGATCCTTCTGGTTCATAATGAAACTTTATGACAAGAGCGACATCCATTGTTTTTAGGTACACCCAACAACTATTTCACATGGATGTCAACACTTTCTTCGGGAAGAACTCGTTTCTGCTCATGGTGCATGTAAAGTTACGTGCGATCTCACATACACACGTAAAAATGCACGTGTTTTGACAGAACACTGATAAACAGGTTATGCTAAAGTAAGTATACGTGGAAATTCTAAAAATAATCTTGATTCTATATATTCATTGAGGTTCATGTAAATCCGTTTTTGCTAACTTTTTGAACCTTAATATATGAAAGATAGACATACTATTAGTTGACTCCCTCTGTTCAAGTAAGTTATTTAGAAGAACTGAAATGTGTTTAGTTGTTTTAGCGTAATTTTTTTATTCATTGCGAAACTTTACCAGAAAAATTAAACAAAAAATGATAATAAACATCATGAATTATGATCTACTAGTTGTACTCGCCAGAATGTAATTTTACTGTACGGCTGACGTTTGTACCATAACGATAAACAGAAACTGATAATTGTTCAGTAAATCTATGTTTGTGCTAAGTCATTTTACTGTTAACCAGCAAAACGATATGGCAGATCCAGGAATGAATGTTTACTGTTTACTCGTGGTCCTAAAGGGAGTTCGTTTACCCCTCCCCCCAACGCCCCAGAATACCTTCTGGCAACATATATGTTTCAGTATTACTGCCTCTGAAGATTTATTTGCTAAAAATAATGTAGACATTGTAAATATTTAATAATCTTAATTACTTAAAGCGGAGCAATACGACCCTTCAAGGAAACATTAGTATCGGTGACTAGGAAAAAATGACTTTTAATATTGGAGGCATGTTGATACTGAACTGCTTTGCGTTTTCAGTTGTGGGCACGTTATACAAGTGACAATTAATTCAGTTCTGTCGGAGGGGCATTCTGGCTTCTTGAATTCCTTATATTCAGCACAATTAGAACTTTAGGACGTATACATGAACCCCCAAAATCTCTGATTTCGATATTTAACCAGATTGTGTATAAGATACTGTTAAAATTAAAATCTGTAATTCCATTTTAGTTTCAATCTACGTTTGGGCTGTGGTGGAACATGCACACAAACGTGAGGTTATTTTGTAATGTTACAGCTTTTTTATCAAAGGTATATTTACGACTGTTTGACATTGAACATAAGCGATTAGTTTTTATTTCAAATAAAACAAAGTGTTTAGAGAGTGTGTGTTTTCTTATTGTAAAGCCACATTGGGTTATCTGTCGTGCCCACCGAGGTTAATCAAACACCTGATTTTAGCGTTGTAAATCCGTGGACATACCGCTGTACTAGCAGGGGGCAGGTGTTTAGAGAGTGAGCCTTATTGTATATTTCTCTAATAAAAACAAACAAGAAAGACTTCAGCAATTTCCTCTCTCAAGTTGGAGTCCGAGGTAATCTTCTTTAAAGGAATTTTTATAAATCTTTTTTTTTTGCTGTTGTTTGTTAGGCTTGTGGTCAATTAATAAGTCTTTTGGATGATGTGTGTTGAACGGAAAGGAATATGATGAAATTAAAATAATTAAAACGTGCTCTGAAGTTATGTTAGATTATATATTTTAATGGCCAATCAGCATTGAGAAGCAAGCGCTATTATACTGTGGATGGTTTCAAGCTAATGCTTGGATTTCGATGGGTGGAAGGTAGTGTTCAGAGATTAACGGATGACACTATTGAAACACTGAAAAGATACAAGTTCAAAATATTTTAAGTAGAAAGTTATAATAATTGTTTTGTTAATAACATAAAATATATATTTTAATACAGGAGGATTAGAAGCATTATCTTGCTCATGTTGACAGAGTGATTTGTGTTATAATTATTTTCATTTATAGTTTTGAAGACTAACACATTAATAACACAAAGTAACTAGTTGAATGCTGAAATCAGTGTTCGAAAGAAAATCATCGACAAAAACAATTTGTTAGTAGATATTGAGATCATCAATACAGGCGAATTCTACAAGATATTTAAACCTTTCGTAATGTAAGAGTAATTTTGTAAAGTTTTAAAGATTGATGGGTCCACATTATCGTTACACTTTATTGTTTTTTGTGATTTTAATGAAGTAATAAATAACATCTTCACCCTTGAACTGTTAAACGAAGTTTGTTCATTATATCTTGAGCCATTGAATGTCATTAGTATTAAAAACTGAACAAATGGTTACTTTAGTTACATATTTCAAGCGCGGGTTGAATTTCTTTATAAAGTATCTCAAAGTGCACATCTTCCCTTCTAAAGAAATATTAAGTAAACAAAGATTAAGAAGTAAAAAAATACACTGGTTTATGCAGAGTATAATGATTATTATTACTGGAAAGAGGTTGGTTCCCTGAAAGTACAAAAAATGGAAAAACCAAATGTATTTTAGTAAATTTAATTTGCGGAAAACTTACGTCACAATTAAAGCTAGATTTTGTTAATATGCAAACAATGAGTAATTTGACTTGCGTGTTGCTTTCAACTTTGCTATTTAAGAAAGTCCAAGGATCAGCCTGTAGTAATTAATATTAACTAGGTTATATCATCATCACATCTTTAAAGTGAGATTTAAACCCTTCTTGTCCAATAATTTTATTGAGGATAGTGTCTATTAATAGTACTACAATACCTCCTTGTTTAAAATTGTAGAATTAGTAAAGTATGCTATTTTTACGAAGGAAATTTTGTTATTATATTTACTATTTTTAACATACCTTTATCAAATAGTAGAATATTATTTAATTGTAGATTTAAATCAAATAAAAAACCGTTTAATGTGCGTTTTTGGTATAGTTAAACCATTAGGAAGATAGTTCATGATATAGCTAAGGCATCAGGAAACCGTTTAATGTGTAATTCTGACGCCTCACGATTAGACAAGCAATATAATAAATTATTGAGTTTCACATTTTACAACTTTAACTTTCGTAATTATAACTGTCCCACTCGCCATTACGAACCAATTAAACCGATGCTGGTCTATCTGAAGATATATTGGTTATATATATAAAGAATATTTTGGAGACAAAGAAATCGATCCTGGATGTTTAAGCTATTAATTATGATTTGTTTTACAAGGTATTGTATTAAAAAGTTTACAGTAACTGCTACAAGACATCTGTTACTGGTTTGGTTTGTTTTGAATTTCGCACAAAGCTACGCGAGGGCTATGTGTTCTAGCCGTCACTAATGCAGTAGTGTAAGACAAGAGAGAAGATGCCCCCCAGTGGCTCAGCGGTATGTCTGCGGACTTACACGCTAAAATCCGGGTTTCGATACCCGTGGTGGGCAGAGCACAGATAGCCCATTGTGTAGCTTTGTGCTTAATTCAAAAACAAACAACGCAAAAGAGAGAAGACAGTCATCACCACCCGTCGCCACCTCTTGAGCTACTCTTGTACCAACGAATAGTGGGATTGACAGTCACATTATAACGCCACCACGGCTGAAAGGGCGAGCATGTTTGGTGTCATGGGGATAAGATAAAGAAAAAAGATTAAATAGAATTTGCTAATTTTGAGATATCAAATGAAATATAATGAAAAATGAACATCAATTTGCGATTTAAATTATCAACTGTTGTTGTATTTCAAGTTTTATGCTGTAAAACCATGAAGAGAAAGGTTGTGCCTCTTATTTAAAAAAAATCAGTGTAAAAGAAACATACCGCAACTACAAAAAATTGTGTAAATATGTTTTTTTAATTAAAAAAGACACGAAAACTAGTTGATAATTTACTATAAAATTGAGATATTTGTAAAATAGAAACGGTACCACTGGTTAGCATTGAAATGATTGGAAGACAAACTGATCATAAGAGAAATAAATTAAGATACACTATTTTAATTGCTAACAACACTTTAATGCTTTACAAAGTTTTTAGATCGTCAGTGACCTTGAAAAACAAGTTCATGAAATCCAGTTATTTCCGTTGGCTACATCAGATGTGTTTTTGAAATGGTTTTTTGAGTGTCTGTCTTCAACAACTTTATAAGGAGAGTAACGTGAGCTCACATGTGGATGAGGTTCTCCGGATATTAAAGCACTCCCTCCGGAGACAAATATCGGCACAGGAGATGCGAACTATGTATACAGATGATTTACTGATTATTTCTGAACACAGAAATTACTACATTATTCGTTAACTTTCAGCCTCTTGGCAATTCATCGAGATACGCCGGTTATACGCGCGTCTTAATAAACGAGTAGTATAAAGTTAAACAGATGTAAACATTCTTCTCAAAATGCAAACGGAAAGGCGTTTTAAGCGCACCTTAATGAAAACTACTTTTTAATTATGTCTTTCTTTTAAAGTTTTTGGATCAAAAAGCGACCTGTTTTTAATAGCTTAGTTATCGATGTTTCCTGGTTTATCGTGTACGAACAAACTGCTTAAGAGTACTAAAGTAACCATATTTTATTAGAAGTTACGAAATTTGATTACAGAGACTCCCGTTCAATAAAGTACCTTTAGGAAGTGTAGACCTCGTCTCAGGTGAAGATATTTATCTCAAGTTTTAGAATAACAAAAAAACAGCAACTTTGACTGCATACATAATATTGTACTATAATACTATTTCTGTCTTTTGAAGTCGAATTTTGTTAATTTGTTTTGTGATGTATCTTGTTTTTCTTTTCTTAAAATAAAAAAAAAACTTATTCCAATGTGCTTTGATATTTTGTTATTATTTCTGATGGTTTTATTTCATACAGAGGGTCCGCGCGAGGTTTATTTGTTAGAGTATTGGACTTTGGGATATAAGAGTCTCAAATTCGAGACTTACTACCAAATAATGCTTCGAATCTTCAGTTATGGATGCTTTATAAAAGAAACAGCACCCTGGCTGTGATTCAGATGCTGTCGATTGACTGAATTTTCGTCCACATTTGGAAATGGGATATAGTTATACCTGAACCTCTAGGGTCTCTTATCTGACTGTCTATTGTGTGAATAAGGTGGTGTTTAGAATTTAGATAAACAATAAAATAAACATACAATTTCATTTTGAACATTATTCCCCCTTTAAATAATCACTCAAAAATAGTTTACCAGAAATACGATATAAAAAGTACTTTTGATCGTTATACAGTAAAGATTAAATTATGCAGATTGAGTGGTGTTGTTACATTGTTACATACAAGCAACAAATCTGTGTTGCTTAATACACGTAAAAGTGTTTCAGTTCTGTAGTTGAAAGTTCTTACTTTCAGATGACAGTTGATATAAATTATTGTTGGTCGCTCAACCGAACAGTGTTACTTTCAGATAACGTATCCACTTATAACTTACAAAAATATACTTTTTGTGCAATAGAGTAATTTTGTTCTCCGTGTTTTTATAACACGTGTAACAGAGTGCTAATTTCGATAGTTTCACAAGGGCTACGTATTTTTACAATAGAAAATTTTACTTTTTCTTTAGTATGTAGTGTTATAAATATTTTCCTAAGAAGACATCTAAAGCTCTGCGCATTACCTACCTGCATTTGAAAATATATTTTTATAAAAAGTAATTTAGTTTAATTGCAAGATTGTAATGGTCATTATCATTTAACCATACTATCTCTAATTAAACTTGGCAAATCTTTAACTTTCTTACACTGAATTGGATGTAAATGTTGAAGAGTTCTTTTATGGTCGGATTTTCTCAATCGAATAGAAAACTTAAGAAAATACGCTGTTTTATAACAGTGACTGTTTTTTTTTGTTAGAAGCCTTTCTTTAATTTGGTATATTTTTTATTGGTGCCAGTTTTGCGGATTATTAAATCTTGTACACGTGCTCACTGGGAAAATACGATCATTTATAAATAATGTTTTGATATTATGGAAGAAGCGTTGTAAAAAGAAATGTTGTTTTTGAAAATCAGACAGAGAGACTGGTCTCATTTCAACCAAGCAGTGCTTATATATTCTTGACTGCGGAAACATTTACAAGCTAGACGAAAATACGAGATATCTAATTATCTGCTCTTTTGTAGCAAATAAAAGGCTTAAAACAGAAAGAAGGTATTTTACAATTAAAGTTGGTGAAAATCAAGATTTTTAAAAAAATTCACATCAACGTTACTATTTATTGACTTTCGCCAACTTTGATTGCAAAACACCTTCTGAATACCGTTCTGTTGCCTGGTTTTCAACCAAGCCAAAACCAACAGAGAGTATGTTGTTATATGGATATATTTAAATCAGTAATGTGTTAATTCTGTTTCAGCTCTTAAAACTGTGATTTTATGTTTCCTTTACTTTTATCTAAAAAGTTCCTAATACACTTTGAAGTTTGTCCCTGAAGAAAAAAGGTCCACTTTTCGAAAACCGTTGGGTTACAGGTTTTTCATCATTTTAATACATCCTCTTTGAAAACACTTATAGAACTGGTGGATGAATATTTTGTTTTTCTAATATTTATTGCTGATGTAAGGCTTTAAATAATAAATTATATTTAGATTAAAATAGATATATGTAAAGTATAAACTTGTTTGGTTTATTATTGTTTAGATAGTTATGAGGAAGATCTCGAAAGTTTTCATAGTTTATTAAATTGTAAGGTTTAGAAAAATCGATAGGTAAAAAGTTCAACGTTTCTTGTCCGAATTACGGCTTCAAATGATATATAACATTTCATAAAGTACGTTTGAATGTCAACTAGAAACATGAACTCTTACAGTATTTCTGTTGAAACTATAGTTTTTGAACTGGTGTTAGCATTTACAGGCTTTCAAGGGAAGTCAGTCAGCAATGAATAATGGCTTGATGGGAACAAGCCAAAGAGCTCTCTTTTATTTTTATTTTTTGTGTGCAGATGTACATATGGTGGTCCCTTTTCCTTTTAACCCTCACCTGTGTAGCACGTGCTGTAACTGTCATCATTATGAGAGCTAATGTTGCTCGTAGGCTTTCAAGTTTTGACGTACGGGAGGGTGCCAAAATGTGTATAGGAAAACGTTGATTGTATTTTGTCATTTCTAAATAACATGTCATAACTTTTATTATGATATCAAACATGATGAGATTTCAAATAAATAAACGTTTAAAGTAGTACCAGCAACTATTTACTTTAAACACTAAATTTTGTATAGCAGTATCTCCTTACCAATGTGGTTTAATTTGGAAAACCCCGCACTTTATAACATATTAAGTGAGGATATTAAGTGAAAGCTAATATCAAACCCTCTAGGTAGTGTGAAAGCAAGTTTGGTAAAATTACTTTAAAAAAAAAGTAATCAGAAACATGAAATTATGCAACTACAAATTACTGTACAAAACAATAAAAATCCTTCCTCACCACCATCACAAGATAAGGGTTTGTTTCGAAAATTGGAAGAATAATTTTGGAAATCTATGCTTTTATGTTGCATAAGAACAAATATTTTATTTACCATCATAGGAAAGATCACACTTTTGATTTGATTTTAGAAAGACGATAGAGTCTATAAAGTGTATATTTCTGACAACTACGAAAGTTTAAGTATCAAGTGTTAAAGATAACAATGGCTCTATCCTTGTTTTTTGGCTGTACTTAACAACGTTGTTAGATTTAAGATGTTTTAAAACATTTTTTTTGGTTCAGGTTATTGTGATACTGCTTGGAAAAAATTAATGTTTGAATTATATTATTTTCTACAACTTTCATATAACTCCTTGAATACAGTGTTCTTTTTGGAGGTGGTGCCCAAGAGGACTTTTTTGATGCATTGATGGTCAGATTGATGAGACGTGTTGCATAAAAAAATTACAAAGTCTGAGGTTTTGAGAGATTTTTTGTAGGTGAAAAAGAAGACCAAATTTGTTATCATTGCTATTATTCTCACACAAGCTAAGACCTTTACTAATGGTACTGATTTCTACTTCTGAAAGAGCTATGTTTGAAACACGAACAAGGAGTTAATTGTTACTTGTAGGCAGGGGCATAGATTTTTTATACCTGATGGGGGGATGATTTTTGCAACCACTTATGTGGACTGTTCAATTTGAAAATTGGTAATCTTTGATTACGTGAACCTGAAAGCTGTAAACATGCAGTCACACAGTAATCTTGTTGTCACGATACTTGCATATATACTTAGGCTCACTGACTGATACTTACGAACTATCCCTTAAATGAAAAAGCTTAGAAGCAAGCCTATATTAAAGATGTACATTTTGGCAACTAAAAAAGCCTACATCTAGGCCTAATTTTGTAATTCGATTGGTAAGAACACGAGAATCACAAGAACAAACACAATTTATAGGCCTGTGATGCAATAAAACAATTCAACAGACCAAACTGTAGAGGAGATGATTCTATGCTTCATAGCCTCCACCTAAAATGAAGGGGATGTATATTCCCATCCCCCGGGATCTACGCCCCTGCTTGTAGGGCTTATGAAATCACTATTATTACTTGTAGGACTTATAAGGTCCGTAACGGATTTATTAATGTACATCTATTTTATCATTTATATTTGTTTCATTTAAATATATATTTAAAAATGTATGTAACCCATATTGTTAAATGTGTATTGCGAAATTCCCTCCTATTCACTAAATTTGTAGAAGATTCTAAAGCATAGAAATTAACAATGTATGTATGAATGTAAATATCAGTATTTGTACTCCAGCTGAACGTTCTAGAAAATCTTCTCTGAGTCTTATAAAAGGTAATCAGTGCAATGCAGAGAGACAGTTTTACATTGCTGGTTTGCTATAGTTAATACACTGTAAACCTCGGAAGCTATTACTATGAAAAACGCTTATCAGTCGGGAAACTACAGAAATTTGACCAAGAACGTTTATAGTTTTCGAACATTATAAATTGCTTAGCTTCAGAGAATTAGCTTTGGGTGTCAGGTATCTTCGTCGGTAAAAAGTCAATTTGTAAACAGCGTGAGACCAGTCAAGAATAGAGAGAGAGCTAGTTACCTCTTAAATCAATGGCTCCCAAACTTCTTCTCTTGGCCGCACCTTCGGAATGGAAATTTGCTCGCGCCACAAAAACGAAAAATCAAATCCTAGCAGTGCTTTATTCGTATCATAGAACACAAGCACATTATAATATGATCACGAGACATCCAGAAAGTATAAAACAATGCAGTTACATAAAAACATGATTCATTCACAAAATATAGAAACTCAATGAGAAGTGTGAGCTTGTTTTTGTGCGGTAATCTCATTTGTATTACGTCTAAGTTGAGACAAACAAACTCTCATCTCCTCATCAAAACAAATAAAGCTTTATATTTCTGGTCTTTGATATTTGTCAGAGCTGCAAATCCCTGTTCACAACAACATGTCTTGGAGAACTATATAAGAATGGATAATGCTCTTGAAGAGATGTGTGATATTGTTTCTGGTCTTATATTCATAAAGAGTCCTGTGACATACTCCCATGATTCATTTTAAAGGTGCGATCACTCGGAATACATGCCATTTTCTCCTCTTCATCTAGTGTCAGATCTGAACAGTTGGATGGTCCGGCATGGTCAAGCGCGTTAAGGCGTGCGACTTGTAATCCGAGAGTTGCGGGTTCGCGCCCGTGTCACGCTAAACATGCTCGCCCTACCAGCCGTGGGGGCGTTATAATGTGACGGTCAATCCCACTCTTCGTTGGTAAAAGAGTAGTCCAAGAGTTGGCGGTGGGTAGTGATGACTAGCGGCCTTCCCTCTAGTCTTACACAATCCCTGAATTAGGGACGGGTAGCACAGATAGCCCTCGAGTAGCTTTGTGCGAAATTCCAAAAACAAAAAACAAACAAACAAACTAAACAGTTGGAATTCACAAAGGAATCTCTAATCCTTTATGGGGCCGTACAATTCATTGCTCGTTTTAAAACTTTTTACCAGTGGGAACATTGAGGTTATGTTGCATCGCTCTTCAGAGTCAGAGCTGAAGCATTTTTTGAATGCAGTTAGTTTGTCTGTACTCGTGAGCATATTGTAGTCACAGCCTTGCATATTGTCGTTCAGCACATTTAACCGGGAAAAAATATCAACCAAATATGAAAGTTTTGCACACTAGACATTTTCACCTAGATGGTGGTACAATGGGTTTCCTTCTGGTTCCAACAATGCTCTTAACTCGTTCTTCAGTTCCAACACCCGATTTAAAACTTTATGTGTAGAATTAGGCATAGGTGTTCCGATTCCATGTCTTTGCAGAGTTGAGAAAATAACTGCGCATTTAGTGGTTTTGCTTTGATGAAGTTCACGATGCGTACAGCCTGATCAAGAACTATCTTCAAATCAGCTATAAGGGTCTTGCTGACTAAAACCTCCCTGCGTAAAAAAACAGTGAGTTAATATTACATCTGGATTTTTCTATTTGATGAGTTACACCAAGCCCATCATATTTCCTGTCACAGATGGAGCTCCATCCGTACACATTTTAACACAAGAATCCCATGAAATATCAAGTTTTTCCATATACTCAGACAAGGTTTGAAAAATATCGTGTCCCCTGGTGTGTTTTTCAACTTCCCTGCAACGTAAAAACTGTGTGATTATTTCGTTATTGGAAATGAATCTGACATAAGCAAGCAACTGTGCTTTTCCACTAATGTCGCTCGATTCATCAACTTGAATGGCAAATTTAGAATTCTTCATACTTTCGGAAACATGCTTCTCAATATTAGCTGACATATCTACTATTCTTCTGCGAATTGAATTATCAGACAAAGGAATTTTCATAACTTCTCGCTTAGCATCATCATCAAACAAAGTTCTCACTATCATTGCTTGTTTTGTTTTGGAATTTCGCACAAAGCTACTCGAGGGCTATCTGTGCTAGCCGTCCCTAATTTAGCAGTATAAGACTAAAGTGAAAGCAGCTAATCATCACCACCCACCGCCAACTCTTGGGCTACTCTTTCACCAACGAATAGTGCGATTGACCGTACATTATAACGCCCCCACAGCTAAAAGGGCGAGCATGTTTAGCGCGACCCTCAGATTACGAATCGCACACCTTAACACGCTTGGCCATGCCGGGCCCACTCTCACAATCAAGCTGCTGGCAGGCAGAATAAATTTTTCAGCTGTTGTAAGTGGTTTTGTTTGTTGAGCAATCAATTCAGCCACTTGGTAAGATACAATCTGCATTTTCTCTGAGATTGACATTCGATTTTTAAAATATTCTTGTTGGAATTTTTGCTGTTCAAAAGTCTTCAAAATCAACATTGAACATCTTTGTTTGCCAAATGTTCATGTTTTGGCAGTAGATGTCTTTTCATCTTATTTGAGACCATACTGGCATTGGAGAACTTTTCACCACAATTCAAACGCGTAGTGGCTGAGGTGTGTTTTTATATCCAGTACATGTGAAACCTAGACTCATTATTGCTCATATATTGTTGACAAACTTTCTTTTTTGGAGGTTTGTTTGAGCCTGCTACTGGCGTCGAATTCGACAAGCCTTCTTCAGCACTCTGTTCACCGTTTTGAATAAGACGATTCTGGATCACATCATGGACTCAGATCGTTCTCATCCTTGCTTAATGCTCTTGCTCTCACTTTGAAAAATATCTATCCATAACTTGCAAATAAAAAGTAATATTCATTTTTGTCACATGAATGTTTTGGAAATGTATCTAAATCGTTTTTATTGTCTTTGAATATTTCCGGCACACCTGCCATCCTCTTGCCCAACACCATTTGGGAACCACTGCGTTAAGTGAACTATACTGATATCAACTCGAAACGAATTCGCTCTTCGTGAATTGTCGATAAAGTATTCAGTTCCAGACAAGACAGAAGAGTCGATATTGTTTGTGAGTTAACTAAACTAAACCAACGTGGCAGGGATTCAGTTTGGAGAGAGAGAAATCAGAAGAGTTCTCTCCCCAACCGGGGTGTTCAGGAACGTTGTGGTTTCTCTTCGTCCCTTTTCGTGGATTGTTATTAAGATTAAATGGTGGTTTTTTGTTATATATATATATATATATAATTATTATTATTATTCTTGACTATTTGGGTCGAAAATGTCTCTTCTAAAAGTTGTCTTGGATGGAGGCAAAGGCAGCAGCGGAAAGGAAGCCCGGGACCTGTCCCGAAAGGAAGAGGTTGAGCAGATGTGAACATGAATATTATTCAAATCCAGATCAAAAATAAAACAATTCAAACGGCACGATTCTGGCAAAAGAGATGCCTGGGCTGGGATCTATAAATCCAATGCCTGAAGATTTTGATGAGGGGGAAACGGGAGTGCCCCGAGAAAACTCACTTTCACAGGACAGACGCCGAAAGTTTTGCCTGTCGTGTGCCCTGTATCTAAAAAAAAAGGAATTCGTGTTAGTGACATGGATTTTATTTGTTTAGATTCTTTGTTAAGTAGAATGTGATTCTTGAAATATGTTGTATGGTGAAATGTATTTTGTTGGTGCACTTGATAATTTGTGTAGTGATGCCATTAGTTTGTTTCTTTTTTCTGCTTTTAGATAATATTTGAGAGAAAGTTCTGTTATTCTATCTCTTATCGTTGGTAAATTACTAATTTGGTGTAGATAGTTTGTTGGCGTAAATGACGGTAGGCCAAATGCGGATTTTAATATTCTGTTTTGCTGTATTTGGATTTTCTGGAGAGTGTTATTTGACATATTGTATGTTACTTGACATCCGTACTCTATTAGTGGACGGATGTAAGCCTTGTATATTTGTATAATGGTGTTCGGTGCGCATTTCGATTGTTTGCCGGTTATGGTCTTTAGATATGAAATCCTTTTTCTGATGGATGAGTATATATTGTTTATATGTTTTTTTTCATGTTAGTTTTGTGTCGAAAGTGACGCCAAGGAATGTGATGTTTTTACTCATGTTAATGGTTGTGTTTCCAAGTGATAATTTTATTTTTTTTCTAGATTTTTTCTTTGCTTCTTAAGTTTCCTTTTGAAGGTAATTGCTTGTGTTTTTGTTGGGTTTAACACGACTCTCCACTTGTTGCTCCATGTTGAGATGTTGTTTAATGATTCTTGTACGCGAGACATGGCCATTACTGGGTTTCTGGAGGTGCTCCAGATTGCGATGTCATCTGCGTATTGTGAATTGTGTGTGTATGTTAGATTTGGAAAAGGTATGTCACTGACGAAAATTATGTATAGAAGTGGAGAGAGGACTGATCCTTGGGGTACTCCTGCCGTTATATTAAATAATTTGGAAATAGTTTTATTGACTTTTACTTGTGCTGTTCTATTTGTTAAGAAATTTGAGATCCATTTGACTATCGTGGGATTTATTTGCAGGTGATTTAGTTTATATATTGTGTTTATATTGTGTTATATATTTAGTTTGTGAGTTTGTAAACTATTGTATGTATATCATTATTTGTAATAATCGTTATTATAAAGTATATTATATTATTGTTCGTGTATGGAAATATATTTGTGTTAAGAAAGAAAACTATGTAAATAAATCTTGTTGGCAAACATCATACATTTGATACATTGTTTGTTTTTGAATTTCGCGCGAAGGTACGCGAGGACTATCTGCGCTAACCGTTCCACATTTAGCAATGTAACACTAGAGACTCTTTGGGTACTCTTTTACCAACGAATAGTGGGACTGACTGCACACTATAACGCCTCCACGGCTGGAAGTGTGACGGGGATTCGAACCTGCGACCATAAGATTGTCGATCGTCTTAACCACCTGGTCATGCCAATCCAATATGAGCATGTAATTGATTTCTAAATTAAAATTATCTGAGTTCAGACTGTTTGAAATCGTAATATGTGAGCTTATAAATTGGAAGCTCGTCTAAGATAAATTATAATAGGTATCAGATTATTACTACTATTTATAAGGCTTGTGAAGTCACAACTTTTATTTGCAGGTTCGAGAAAGTATCCGATATTTGTCTTCATTTACTCAAAAACACGAAGATCAAGAAAAAGATGAAGTGTTTTTAAACATTTTTTTCAAATGTTCTTTGAAAGAAAATGGGGTTTTGATATTTTTTGGTAGAGTTCTTGCAATCATGGTAGTTTCTTTATCAAAAATATTAAACTGAAAGATACGATAGAAAATATATAGAGTTTGGCTGGCCTTTTTCTGTTGTTTAGGTTGTTCTAAATGAAATATACATTTCGTTTGCATGTAACTGTAAACCTACAAATCAGATAAGGATAGACTTTGGTTTATGTTCTTGGGATTTTATGACCAGCAATTCATCATAAGTAACTTCAAATGGAAGTCACGCTACCTTTAGATGTACACAATTATGTATGATAATATTATTATTGTTTGTGATGCTTGCCGCGTTTCTTTTTGTCCTGGTTTTCATAGTTAACGAATGTGTTTGTTTAGTAACTGTTTGTGAGCATTGAGCACATTCTATGTTTAAATATATTTTAACTATTAAAACCCAAAATTTGTTGAACTTTTTACAATTATTTTCTCAAAGTAATAATGAAATCCTTACTGCACAATTTTATTTATTGCATACGTCTATTTACAACTAAGATTTTTTTTCTGCTCTTGTAAGTATTGAGTTTAAAAAATGATATACTTTATAATTATTCAACTAACAACTTCAGACTTTGGTCTGTGTGAAATTGTGGACGGATTGAGTATTGACCAAGTGTTAACGAGTTTCCTATCGAGGACTAACTTTTCTTGAGCTGGGTTTGTATAATTCTAAATTTTTTCGTAAGCCTTCCGCTTCGGTTCACTGTTAGGTTTTAATCAGAAACCCCAGGTGGCGTCAATCAAGTGACATTACTAGAACTTTGAAGTGAAGCAAGGGTAAAACCAGCTGCCATAGTCGCTCGACTGACTCTCTAAAGGCACGTGCACTTTCATTAGAATGCTCGTGAACAGAAGTTAAATCTATGATCTCCACAATTTATTTCAGCTGACATGTCTGTAAACAAATCTCACGTACACAGGGCTCCGAATCAGTTTGACTCTTATTAGTTCTGTCCGTCGTGATAGTCGTGAGCTTTATAAACAATATATGTAAAGATGCATTTTAACCAAATTTTACAACATTAAATATATCGCTTTTAACAGTAAAAAAAACAAAACAAAACAATAACAAGAAAAGAAACAACGTATCATAAAAACAGTAACTACATAGCATTTTTGAATCCAATAAATGTGAAAACTTAGGACAACCCTATTGGAAAGTTAACCAGCGGCGGCTTTTAGACAAGATCAAAGATGAGACAGTGGCGCCCCAATTAGTTTGGTGGCTTTTTTCACGAGCAGGCTTCAACCAGTCAATTTAAGGCACCAGTGTGTCGTTGTCTTAGGATTCTGTAATTAACAGCTAAAGATAGATCTGTCTTCTCATGCACGAAGTCGGAGGTAATACATCGAAAATATATGTAAAATATTTCACAATAACACAGTATTAAACGAAACATTATAAGTTATCTTTGTCTCTTTCTTGGCACTTTCAAAGGAATCCTCAGGTGTAAGTCCGAAAATATCTACATTCCTAAAAGTTTTCAAAAAATTCGATTAATCAACATTTAACGAATCATGAAAGTTCGTTGGAGAGACTCATAGCTTTATAGTAGTGACAAGTCCAAGCCTTTACCAACAGCCCTGACTCTGATTTCCGGTTCGTTTGAAAAGTGATCCATCAAAAAACGAACAGAAGGCCGACAAAAAAAATATAAAGAAAACTGAGAAATTTTGTGCATGAAAGTCATAGTGCAGAAAACGAGGTTGAAAAATATAACATGTCAGGGACGTTATTGATTGCTAAGTGTGCGTACGTCTTCGTGCTTGACCAGACTAGTGTATAAACACATATGCTTTCAACAAGAGAATTTATGTACAAACTAAAATCGTCTCAGTTTTTCTGTTATTTGTCGTAACTTACTAATAAATAAAAGGGTCGCTTAAATCTCAAGTAACTGAATTTGTAAAAATCAAGGTGTTAACAGATAAGACTTTTATAATGTTTCACATCACAATAGTCTTAAAGTTCATGTTTTATAAGCGCACGTGTGGTTTGAGATAACAAGTGTAGACAAATTAAAGGTTTAATTCATTTTCGCTCTCGCTAAAGAGCTGTTTATTTGTTTGTTTTTGGAATTTCGCACAAAGCTACTCGAGGGCTATCTGTGCTAGCCGTCCCTAATTTAGCACTGTAAGACACTGGAAGGCAGTTAGTCATCACCACCCACCGCCAATTCTTGGGCTACTCTTTTAACAACGAATAGTGGGATTGACCGTTACATTATACACCCCCACAGCTGGGAGGGCGAGCATGTTTAGCGTGACACGGGTGCGAACCCGCGACCCTCGGATTACGAGTCTTACGCGCTTGGCCATGCCAGGCCCCGCTAAAGAGCTAAAAGGAGTGAACAAGTTAGAGTTCTGTGTTTTTATCTAAGATGTTTGGATCATTTATATCCGGATAACGTTCAACCATTTAAAGCTCTAACAAACGTACGATGTGTACAGCTTCTAGTGATTTATAACACCCATAATATGTACAACTTATACAATGCTTGAACTCTTGTAATACATATGAAACGTAGTAAATATTTATAGTAAACTTTTCCAAAACATTAAGTCGGGAAGAATCTGCGGGCACGAGTTCTAATTTCCGCCCCACCAAACATGCTTATCCATTCAGTGGGAGGGACGATATAATGTGACGTCCAATCCCATTATTCGTTGGTGAAAGGGTAGCCCAACAATTGGTTGTGAGTGATAATGACAAACTACCTAGACTTTCACTGTCACATTAGGAACAACTATCGCAGTTAGCTATTGTTTATTTTTGTGCGAAATTCGTAACAAACAAACCAAACCACAGGTAAATCACGAAGAACCGGTAAATCATCAACTTCTGAGAAAAGATAACAAGTCCAGATGATATCCGCAGATAGTACATCATATGGTATGACTTTTTACTTTAAGGTTAAAGGAGAATAGCATAATTTTTTGGAGTATAAAACATCTGATAAAGAACAAATGTCATCCTCTTTCATATTAATCCATCATATACACAGGGTTTTTGCATCGAGCTGTTGTCTGAGTATGGCTGATTGCGGAAATTTTACACTTTGGTAAATAATTGAAAGTATATTTAGACATCCTCTCTTTCTTAGAAGATGCTCCCACATGCCCTTTATCTTCGTATGTGATGCTTCCATATGTTCTTTTGCTTTGCATCACAGGATTTTACTGTGTTCTGTGATGTTCCGAGTCTTATAAGTTAGTTGTGCACTGTTAGTGCAACGATGTGCAGGAATATCATATCGCAAAGTTTCACAAAATTAAAATTCTTTTGAGCTGGCACAAGATAAGGATTTTTGTAGAAAAATAACTTATTTTTAAATGTTAAAGTCATTCTATTAGCTGTTCCATTTACACACAATACAGCCCTCTGTGGCACAGCGGGATGTCTGCTCACATACAATGCTAGAAATCGGTTTGATATCCTTGGTGGTCAGAACACACGTAACCCATTGTGTAGTTTTATGTTAGAAAGTGACGAAATCGTAAATGCCCTTCAGTGACACAGTGGTATGTCTGCGGACTTATTCTGCTAGAAACCGGGTTACGATAGTACGACACAGTGTGTGACTATGCATCATAAAAAGTCTGGTCCAAGACATCGGGACACCGGCGTTCAATATCATGTGGAAATGATGCAGAGCAGTAAGTCTGCTACTGGAAGCAGATTAAGATATCATTATCCAAATACCATAAAACAACAACACCAAAACGATGATATTCAAAGCTGTTGCACTAAATATATCGTTCCTCTCGCGACACGATCCTTTCACTCATTGTAGAGAAACACAAAACTCTGAGCCATCAGAAACCATTACTGGCGGGCGCTCAGTGGAATTGTTTTCAGTTCTAAATGTTTCAACAAAATCCAAACTAAGCTGTGTGCTCAACTGCAGGATTCAATTCAGTCTTTTCCACCTTAAACTAGATGCTTTATCGAAAGTCTTCTGCCTTTCGTCTTCAAGTCAGTGTGTGAAACTCAAACTCAAACTAACGTGGCGGGGGTTTAGTTTAGAGAGAGAGAAATCAGAAGGGTTCTCTCTCCAACTGGGGTGTTCAGGAACGTTGTGGTTCCTCTTCGTCCCCTTTCGTGAATTGTTATTAGGAATAGTTTTTTTTCCTTTTTTTTAAATTATTTTTTGGATGGAAGATGTCACTCTAAATGTTGTCTTGGGTGTAGGCAAAGGCAGCACAGTGTGTGAATAGGTGTTGTCGGCCTTTTACAGTGTCCTGGTGGATTGTGGAGAGCGTGTTATGGTTACTTGGATTATCACTGTTTATGATTGGAGGATAGATTTCCTGTAGATTCAACCAATGGCAGCCACAGGTTACTCACCTCTAATACGGAATCTCTGTTCAGTGAAGGTTTAATAGTGTTAATATAAAATGATTCTTTGATTTATCTTGTCTTCCAGAATTTGTCTGTGTCTATGATCCTAGTTTTCTCCCAGTTTTTTCTGTGTCCAGTTGACGTGGCATGCTCTGCAATGCCTGAATTTTGTGTATTCATGGGTATTCAATCAGCCATTGCAGAGTACGCCACGTCAACTGGACACAGAACAAACTGGGAGAAAACTGGGATCGCATAAACAGACAAATTCTGAAAGACAAGAAAAATCGAAGAATCATTTTATATTAACACTATTAAACCTTCACTGAACAGAGATTTCGTATTAGAGGTGAGTAACCTGTGTTTGCCATTGGTTGAATCTACAGAAAATCTGTCCTCCAATCAGAAACAGTGATATCCAACAATTATAACATGCTCTCCACAGTCTCCCAGCACCATATAAAAGACCGAAGACATCTACACAGACACACACACTGACTTTAAGACGAAAGGCAGAAGAGTTTCAAAACATCGTCCTTTACTCTTGTGTCTCCACAACAGGCAGTTGCCGTCTGTTCTACAAAGTTTTATCATGAATACTCTGCCTATATAATATATCAAAGAATAGACACTTTATCAATCAGGAACTGATAACCATTTCAAATACTGTTCTGAAGCCCACTTAGAATCACTATCCATAATGTGGAGACAGTGATTTTTTCTGGTATGGCTGAGTTTCTACGACCTTGTCTAGACTGATTAATGCACATTGTGTCTACAGTCCTCTCTTGAAGACCAGGGTAACCCACGTTAGCTATCACTGGTTCTGTTCTTGTCTACTTTTAAATATTTGAATATCTTTTAGTTGTTAGGTCCGTCACAACATCTGCCAGCTGCTAGCATGTAATATTCCTATAATTTATATGACAATTATAATAATAACAGAAACTAAAGCTTTCAAAACCAAATGATAAAATTTCAAGTGGGGGGGTATTGTTCCTTCAGGATTAAAGAGTTCGTGCAAAATACACAGTAAAAGTCGTGCTCTCTCAGAAAGAGACACGTAAAATGTATTTATATTTAACTAATCAGGTGTCGATTTTTGGGAATAAATACAGTTAATATTTTACAATCTGTAATAAATTTTGCTGTTTTAATTTTCTAGTGTTATTTACACGTTCTTTGTACGACATTCTGGTCACCAAAATCCTCATAACACGTTCAACATGCATTATATTTTGACCAGTTTAAACCTTCATAACACATGAGAAGTTCAACTTTTTGGTAACATTACGTTTGCATTTTACCATGTAAAGTTTCATAATAGTAAGAAATTTAGGGAAACTGTATGTTTACTTGAAGAACATCTTAAGGACAAAATGCAAATGATTATGTGAGTTACCTGAATCGGCTACTCTAAACCAACTAACGAGGATGACTGCACTCTTATAATACATCCACATCTGAAAGTGTGAAATGTGTTTTATTGGTTCGAATCCGAGACCGTCTCATATTTAGATTAATGCGTCTACCGTTAGGCAAATCTTATTAATGCCTTTAGATATGAAAGAAACGGAAGAAGCATGACCCAGAGGTTGGCATACTGTACTGTATATCCAAAGTTTTTTGGTTCGTGCCTTGTTCACGCTAAGAAACTATACAAATTGTGTTCCCCACTTCTTTGCCGAGAGCGCATTATAATGTGACGGTGGAATCCCACTATTCTGTCTGATAAAACTAGCCCGAGAGTTGGCGGTGGATGGCATTCACTAACTGGTTTTTCACTGTAGTTCATCACTTTATATTCAGGGTCGTCTAGCGCCGACAGCCTTCAACGATCAAACTGAGAAAGGCGTCTTGCTCGAATAGATCTCTACCATCATTAGTAAATACGTTCTGTGTGGTATTTAAAATGTAAAGAATTAACAAGAAATGTATCAAAAAGTGTTAATTTTTTTCACGTGCGAACATAAAACACACACAAGATATGGAATTGTGGGGTATTGAAAGATATACGTATACGTTAAAAAACACGGTTATTCTACTCTGACATCAAAGATAAATCGTTAAAATAGTTTTGATGATACTGCTCAAATGCCAATTCATTTTCTTCATAAAATATTATGAATTTATCCTCAGAATTAATAAGATTTTAATTTAAATCTGAATCATCAAATTACTTATTTCACACAACCTTTATATTGTTTGCTTAACACTATTTACAAATGTATTACAAGTCATGTCGAAATTTTTTTACTAAACTTATGGACACAGATTACCCACACAAAATACACTAAATGTGATATTTAAAATAGAAAACCTAAAACCTGTCTAAACCTACAAAATGTAATGGCTACAACTATGTTACAGCTTTTTAAGAAAAGAAAACTTTTAAGCATATATAAGATTTGTAGTTTTCAGTGTACAGCGTCAATAAACTTCAGATCAAAGTCTGCAAAAATATATTTTTTAAACTTCATGAATTGAAGTTGACGTTTGAATTACGGAGCAAATTCAAGTGTGAATTTTGATTTAACTAAGAAGAAACAATGAAAAGTTTTTGATTCAGTAAACATTTTGCAACAGACGAAGCCTCAAGTCTCGCTTATTGTTGTTAGTTGTCTTCAAAAGATGTTTGACATTTCTACATCGTGGTAAAAACATTGTCTCTAATGGTGCCATCCTCTCTCTTCGTTTTTGTAAGTACCAGCATTTTCTTGTTAAGCACAGATCTAGTTCGCTGTGATGTGATGATCAGTGTGAATTAGACACCTTTATGGGATCTATTGTCTCGCCTCCAGCGACGGCCCGGCATGGCCAAGCGCGTTAAGGCATGCGACTCGTAATCCGAGGGTCACGAGTTCGCATCCCCGTCACGCCAAACATGCTCGCCCTTTCAGCCGTGGGGGCGTTATAATGTTACAATCAATCCCACCATTCGTTGGAAAAGAGTAGGTCAAGAGTTGGCGGTGGGTGGTGATGACTAGCTGCCTTCTCTCTAGTCTTACACTGCAAAATTAGGGACGGTTAGCACAGATAGCCCTCGAGTAGCTCAAAATCCAAAAACAAACAAACAAACGCCTCCTGCGACGGAATGTGGGAAAAAAATCCCTTACCGATGGTCCTCATGTCAAACAAAGGGGGTCTACGGGGTTGAATGATTGATTTGAAATGCATGATAGAATATTGTAAAATAAAACTTAATCAAAGAGGAAGTTTGGTAAGACTTTTACTAACAATATATACGAAGGGTGAACAAGCTGTGAAAATAGACCCAATTTCACGACTGCTTGTCACGCCTCCTGTAGGGATAATGTGAGAAGAGCTTCCTTTCGACAAGTTAAACGCTCTGAAAGAAAGCTAGACAGCAGAATAGGACAATAACTCAAGAATAACAAAGAAATATCTCTATAGTTTATTTCGTAAAGATATTTTATTTCACGTTATACTGTTCGGAGAAGATATTAAGTAAGAATAATTTTTAAGGCATTGAACATGTACAAAAAACAGAAACTTCACTCGTTTTGTAAACTAACTTTTTCGAGGGCACCGAAAGAAAGGAAAAATAAGGGTAAGTAATAATTATAGGGCTTATTTATGCATGACTGTAACGAATGAAACGTTGGTCTATTTTATCTATTTTAATAGTTCGTACAATTGTTGCACCTCAGTCAACTTGAAGTGATTCTACAATATTAAAAGGTCTTAAGTCGTGTGAATTCTCCTGGTTATACAAACTTTACCGTATCAACTATAAACATACAAAGTGAGAAAGGCGTCTCGCTCGAGTAGATAGCTATCATCATTAGTAAATGCGTATACATTCTGTGCGGTGTTTGAGCTGTGAGGAATGCATACGAAATGTATCAGAAAGTATTACTTTTATCACGTGTGAGCATGAAACGCGAATTAATAAATTAAATCAAGTATTTGTATTTTATGTGCATAACTTATTTCGTACATAATTTATTTTACCACTAATTTATTTCGCGCCTATTTTATCCCATATTACAGATGTAGTGTTACAATTATTTTACTTTAGGTTAATTTGTTATATTAACTAATCCATCTTTATAACCTCAATGAGGGTTTTTCAATAGATCAGTTGGACGTTCTCCTTCATTTCATGGCTAAAACGCTAAACTTAGAGGTTGGATTCTCCTTGGTGGACAAAACAGGTAGACCGCTGTGGGTTTGCTATAAGAAACACACACAGAGAGATGTCTTGGCGATTGTATTCTTGAACACTAAACTGACCATGTAAAAAGTGAGGGGTTTTCAGATGCAGACCTCCTACGTTAATGGTCTGGCATTGTGCTTTGGTTGTCATTTTCCCTGGCAAAATATAAATGTTTGAAAATTTTAATTAAAGTTCTCGAAATTTTTTAAAACAAAACATATTTACATTTGTATAAAATACCCCCCCCAAAAATGGAATAAGTTGTTTCAAGAGTCTGAAGTCATTTGCTAAATAAATATGCTTTTGGTGTGAACATAGTTCAGGGTAGGTGAGGCTGAGTAATAATCACCCATGACATGCTCTTTGGTGAACTTTATCATTCTGCCAAGTTTGATTGAGATTGGTCCAAAGACCATTTAAAGTACGCGGACAAACAACTTATATATATATATATATGTTAAAATGAAATGTCAAAATCACGTAACCTTATTAAGCAACATTAAACCATATTAAAATATGTTTATATATAAATATATATATATATATGACTCTTATAAGTTTAGATATACACTACGATATTACACGTATTAAGAAAACCAATTTATTAGAACCTTACAAACTACCGTGCGACTTTGCAAAACCTTCTGTAGTATGTGTGTGTATTTTTGTGTGAAATGTGATAAAAAACTATTTAACTTTATCAATTATAAGTATTAACTAATTATTGCCTTTGCGTAGAAAACATTACTGAGATGGTATAAATATCATTGCATGCAAAATAAAAAAAAGCTCTTACGTTTTTGATATAGTTGCAAGATTTGACGATGTCATAATGAAATGTCAAAATCCTTAATAACTAATACTAAAAATCAAAATGAGTGACTTTAGTGTCCTTTAATAGTTAGTTATTGATTTTTCATGAACTTATAGTTATTTATATCGTAATATAACGATAACTATGCTGAAGTCAAGTACTCGTTCTGGATTCTATCGTAACTTTATTAGCACAACATCCGGAATGTTTAATGCTAAACACAGATCATATGTGATTTCATTGCAAATGAAAAAAAATTTTTTTTGGAAAGTTTTAAATATAGTTACTAACCGGAAACGTAAATTTTGTTTTTACTAAATATTAACGAACATACGATAAAGTGAGCTGAAAGTCACAATCTGAAATAAAAGTATTTTTAACAGAAGAACTGAAGTAAAATTGCAGCATATTTTACTAATATATTAAAACAAGGTTTGTCACTTATTGCTATTTATTCTGTAAAGCCAAGAGAAAACGAACCATTTTTGCAAGTATTATTATCGAAGAAACTTTCAAAGTAATTAGTAAGTAAGGTATAATTAAAGTATAATATTTATAGTTTAATATTAAAAGATAGTTAGGAGTGGCCTTGTGGTTAGCATGCCAGAATGTGGATCCAAAGGTTACAAGTAAGAACGCTGTATGGCGCTGTATAACCTCCGAACTTTCAGCTGTGGGTGCGTTATAAAACTAACAGTCAATTCCGCTATTCGTTGAAGAGTAGCTGTGTAAGCGGTGGTTCCCGTTGTAAACATTTCTAAATTAGAGACAGATATGTCTAAACTATGAGGTCTCTGACCTGAATGTTTAGTCCATATTTCCCATAAGGTGCCGTTCAGGTTGAGGATTATAAATATCTTTCACGGTGAAATATTCCCAGCGTTATTTTTAAAGTATAGATCTGTAAAATGTTATACTCTTATTGAAATAAAAGTTCAGAATGAGAAAAGAATTATCGAACAATTTTAAATTCAGTTTACTAGACAGATCTCTTTAAAAAAGTAGGGAAACAAGATTTTGTGACACCTCGATTTATTTCCTTATTGTTGGTCAGTGCTATGAATGTTCTGTTTAAAAGAAACCAAGCATATGTGTGTCGTAAAGCATAAAGCTACACAATGGGCTGTCTGTGCTCTGTCCACTGTAGTTATCGAAACTCAATATTTAGCGTTATAAGCCTGTTGACTTACCGTTTAACCACCAATATAGTTTATTGTGTCATTTTGGTTTCTTTCTTCATTGTGTGGAGAAAAGTGAGCAGTTGAGGTGAAATAAAAAACTATTTTGTTTAAGAGTTCTAAACATTTGATACGACAGATACAGTGCTTGTAGTTATCAATAAATCAACACATTATTAGCTAAACAGTTGTTACGGTTTTCAAGTTTTTATTGAGCGACTTAAAAGTATCGTCCAACCCATCCTCATAAATAGCTCCCTGACAATTTAGGACGATGTTTCCATGGTAACTGAAGTATTTTCACTTTACTTGTCCTTACGGTTACTGATAAGAATTACGATTTGCGTTTGCAACTAAATTTTTCTATCAGCAAATTCCATTGCCAGGGGAAGATATATCGCTGAAAAGGTCACACGTTAACTTCATTTATTGCTAGAGTCTATGAAACCTGAGCTTGTTTTATTTTGATGGTACAATGATTTGATGTATACAGCAACAAGACGTGAAGATTCCCTTTATTAGTCACTTTCATACACGTCCTGCTTGTTACCGTTATGTAACTTAAATTCAAAATGTTGGCGTCACAAATCACAATTAGAATACAAGCTTAGTCTACTGTTTAGGCCACCTAGTGTGTAAAGGACCAATTATAACATTTTCATTAAAGGTTATAAAATATATACATGTAAATTTATATACTACATAAGGATGTGATGCTACCACGGTTCCAGGACAGCCCCTTATAAGATTTGCCTTCATTCACAAAAACGTTATTTAAAACTTTAAAATATATCTGTCTTCAGTACCTGAAGTCTGTAGCCTAGAATTGGCACAAGACATAAACATATGGTTCACAAGTCATTCGTATGATGCCATCACACAATACCGGAGTATCTAGGACACATTTTGTAGGACAAACACCCACACCCAATACATATCACACATCCTATAGCAAAAGCAAATATGCGATACAAAAACAACAACAACGAAACTTGGCATCAAAACCACTTTACAGCAACACACCAAAAATATTACAGTAAAACACTATAACTTAGCAGGGGTAAATACAAAAGTAGCAAGCATTTCTCAAGTTTCTACTTACTAGTGAAAGAATGAAAATACGATACTAATAAGCATACAGTAAACTAGTGGCGCATAAAACTCGACTAGGTATATTACTTCGAGAACAAAATAATAGAAGGCTATATAATATAAGGCTGATCAGTAGCTTCTACTGTGTTATGGCTGCAACATTGTTCAATAAATTTAAAACATTTTCATGAGAGCTAAAAATCAATGAGAAAAAAAACTGGAAAAATAATAATACCCCATTAAGTATTGTCACTCTACCAAAAACTTAAACATGTAATATTGTAGGTCAAAGACTGCTGTAAGACAAGAAAACTCTGGTTATCCAAATCACATTGTAATTCAGTGTTATTGGAATGGAACTGGAATAAGTTTAACAACTAATCGTCAGGTCAGAGATCTATGAAGTTCAGGTGCTGTTGTTATTTTGAATCACTGACCAGACGGAAGGTAACTAGACTACACAGCTACACCTTCTATAACGAAGGCTCTGTCTAGCCGTTTGAGTTAAATAACGGGATTAACTACTGGTTTTTAAAGTATACTTTCAGCTAAAAAAGCGTAACATGTTCAGTGGTATTAGGGCTCGAATCCTGGATTTGCAGCCTGGTATGCTAACTACTTGGCCACATCTGGTCCATAATGTATGTTGTGACTTCAGTTTAAAATAATGTAGCGTGACAATAATAAAATTAAAAATACCCTGTAGTTTCAAACAGATAGCATGATAGTTACTTATTTTACAGAACATATTAGTCTTCGCCAGTGACTTAGCAGTAACTCTGAAAGCTTATAAACCAGGACTAAAATGTGGGTTTTGATACCAGTAAAGATGGCTCATTATATGGTTTTATGATTAACAAGTAACAAATAAATAGAACATAGCAAAATGAAAAAAAAAATCAAAATAAATTTACCTTAGAGAAACAGCAGAAAAAGTAAAGATAAATAAACAACTTTTATGATCCAACAAGTTACAATTACAGCTGACGTATAAATTAGTTTCAAATAAAATTTCATGAAAAAACCTGGATTAGCGTGGACAGGTGGTTAAGGTATTCGACTCGTAATCTGAGGGTAGCAGGTTCGAATCCTCGTCGTACCAAACATGCTCGCCCTTTCAGCGGTGGGGGAGTTATAATGTGACTGTTACTCCCACTATTCGTTGATAAAAGAGTAGTCCAAGAGTTGGCGGTTGGTGGTGACGACTAACAGCCTTCTCTCTAGTCTTACACTGCTAAATTAGGGACGGCTAGTGCAGATAGCCCTCGTGTAGCTTTGTTCAAAATTCAAAAACAAACATAACAAAACCTTGAAAACGCAAAAAAAGAATGTTAAAATACAATAAAACACAATTTAAACATTCAAAGTCTTACAGAGTGAAAATATATACATGCGCGTGTGTGTAAATACTTGGTTCTAATACACCAAACGACATCAATTCTATAATCAAACCAGCATTGTATAACAGACAGAAGTTAGTATAAAAAGAAACGAGGAAGTCTCATATTATGGTACTCTAACCTGAAAAAAGGAACATTTAAACTAAAAAAAGGTTTTTTGTCTACTGCCAGTCCTTATCATTACTCAATAACATAAATTATAACGGAAACGTTTTCTTTTTTAAGGTTAGAATCTCATAACAGACATCCATGATTCGGTTTATATGTATATGTATATGTGTTTACACATTACAGCATTACATAAGAATTATATCATTAAAATGCAGTGTAATATATTAGCACACGTAAGAGATGAGCGAAGTATATGAATAAATTAACGAATAAATGAGATAAGAGAACATTATAACAAACTGAATTTTATGAAATGAAAATGATAAGGGGTTAATAAAGGCAATAATCAATCAGAAGGAATATCATAAGTATGATAAGGCACAACAGCTTCTGAACATATCATGCACGCTTTTACACAAATGTTGATAAGAGAACCAACTACCTGTGGTTCGTAACACATCTGCAGTTTTGTAAATGAGTTGTCGACCTGCTTACAAACCTATATATTCATCAGTAGCGAAAATCCATCAGTCAGCTTTAATCTTAGCGTTGTGATAAGATGATTGTTTTAGGATTACCATTCTAAAATGAAAAGGACAAAGTTTCCATTATTTATTTGTCTAATAGTATTAATACTTAATGTAGACAATTTTTGTTTTATTATGCTGTTTATATAGATATATGACAATTATAGTGGCTGAAATATCAGCTTTTAATAAGGCAACTAAAGAAAATACCGTAGTTTTATGCTTACCCACATATTATAAAAGATAATTAAAATCTTATAAAACTATTAATAAGTTCTCCTTTGTTATCACAGTTACGATAAACTGATAACCAATCCCTCATAAACTGTTTATATTCTGGTAAGTAACATTACTTTTTAAACCTGATTATTGCTACATCTTTGTACTCAACATGTTAGTTTGTTCTTTTCGATAATACGGTTTCTGTAGCTATACATTTCTAGGATAATCCGGGTATCATATATCAAATAAACAAAGATAAATGTATAAAACAATATTATAATCGTTGTCGATGGATTTTGAGTCAACATTGTTTTCATCTCACAGAACCTACGAATCCCTTCACGTTGACGCTGGGTAGCGTATACCCTGTGGAGATCCTAGGTTTTATACAAATGCTTCTGAAAGACAAATTATTCGTGTTTTGTTGAAAATCTTTTGTGGCTTTGGGACTGATCTCGCAATGCAATTGGCCAACATCTAGTCCGAGGTAGTAATGTCCTGACTTTGGTCCACTGAAGATCCTGTATCTGGCAGTATGTGTGTGTGTGTGCATGTGTTGGTGACGTGATATTGTATATGTATGGTGATCTGGTAATTATTACACGATAGCCAGAATATAAAAGCCAATGCACACACGGGACGTTGGTAATGCTGGCAGGCCATGTCTTTTGTCGATCAACAATCCGATCCATTTGAGCGATCTCATCACAGATGGATTAATTATCCATGACATTAGTCCATGTTGTCGTTAACATTATCAGCAATATTAATGGTAGTAGAAAGAACAGGTCAAAGGTGGGTTTTTCTTTTTCTCGGAATCTTTTTGGAAATTTTGTAGCTTCGATAGCCTCTATGGGTTCTTCAAAGCAGCATTTTTGGATGCATCCACTTGCCAGTTACTTAAAGAAATGCTTTAAAACATTTTCTCTTTTTAATAATTGGCTGAAATCAGCGGATAGTAGTAATAGCAAATGAGAAGTTATTATTTAACGTTTATATGTACATATCTTATACAGTGTCGCTGAAAGAAGAATCAGCACTGGTCACTAACTAGCTACACCTACAGTGGTTCAAGATTTCAGGTTTTGTATAAGAGAAAGGTATTTCTTAGTTGAACTCTGTTGATAAAATGCTAACTGCTATTACAATATTTTCCTAATATTAGACACTTGTTAAACAGAAACACTACATGTTCGTCCATTTACATATTAAACTGGTTTCTAAGGGGAGGCTTAATACGCGTTTTCTTAACCAGGGATTTTTGCAACTCATGTGACAAGCTTTTCAGCAAACCAGTATTCCAATACTTAGGCCATCGAATCTCAGCTACTTCACAACTTTTGTTTATCTCACTTTTATTCCACGTTGTAGAAGCAATGTCTTAGAACTTTAGCTATCATCTACTTGCTTACAGTATTCCAATATGACAAAAAAAATAGTTTGTTTATTTCTGATATTTGTGCAACGCTATGCAAAACCTATCCGTTCCTAATTCTGAATTGGTAGAATGGAGAGCAGCCAGCTAGTCAGAAATGACTACCGTCAACTGATCGTAACTCACATGACACCCCAAAGTGTGGAGCAGCAACGGGCGATAAATCATAGACTTTCGGATTCATTAACAGAAACTCTAAATACCAGTTAACTTCCAGTCCTTATGAATCAGAGTTCAATGTGCAGATTCACTCGGACATCTCATATCGTTCATACTACAATACTTCTTAACGTTGTCAGAATACCTTAGCTATCTATATTTTATTTATTTACTTCTTATTACAATATACAATATAAAAACAAAACAAAAAAGACAAAGATGAACGGACAGCTATACACCCACACAGTAGAAAAGTATGGTACTATTCATCTTTCTGCAGTAAAAATTAATCACGTGACTACCTTTATTTATAAAAACACCAGATGTATTTAGTATGTAGTATTTTATCATTAAATTTATTTATCTTATTGCCACTGGCACTTAAATGTTTTTATTGAGGAAACATGAAGTCGCTTGTAGCATCCTACATGGGGCATAGCATATGTAATGTGTCAGAATTGGCCGTGCAGAATAAAAACAACTTCCCTGTCTTGCTGCTGTGTACGTGTAAGAGTAACTTTACTTCAATATGAAGAACCTAGCTTTCACTCTCACCGTTTTTGCATCAAAACATATAGTTAGTTTCCTGTAAGTTAAGATCTATTTCATGTGCAATTTCTTGTGTGGAAGACATGCCTCTTCTTTAGTCTTATCTATGATTTAACAGTAAAAAGAACAGATTATAAGATGGGGTAAGACTTAACCACAATGCCCACTATGGTGTCAAAAATTATAGGCCGATCCTCAGACATGCTATGTTCAGCAGAGCTACTGCAGTGGAAGTTGTAAGTTCGTATAACTTATTCGAGGGTTATACTTCAAATCTTATTGCAACCGGAATTGCTTTTGTTAGGGTCAAAATATTTATTTGTATACTCAATGGCTTCGCTTGCAGACTCCAGGTCCTTAGCAGATCTCTTCATTTCATGTTTACACTATTTTTACTGAATTTTCTTTTCCACTGTTCACACTTCATCTTGTTTATTTATTCATACGTTGTGTCTTCTTTACCCGTTTACACATCGTACCTTAGTTTTCCCGTCCTATGCTATTCATTTTGATCCACTAATATATGTATGTATGGTGTCATATTGATTCTTTCATACACTATAGTTTCTTTTTTCTGTTTACACGTCTTATTTCATTGACCCTATAATACATTATATCTTAGTTGTTTGTTCACACATTTTATATTGTTTTGTGTGAACGCAGAGTGTTTTCTTTCTCCTGTCACATGCTACAGCATGCGTATACGTTTGCATATAGTCTCTTATTGGTCTTGCTGTGCATTAAAACTCTATCACTTCACACATTCTTCTTCGTCCATTCACACATCGTATTCTTGTTATCCATGTACAAAGTAAATATGTTCTCTAGTCGTTTACACATTGTCTTCTTCCACACACCACACTTTTTTATTAGTTCACGCACTATATCTCCTTGATCCGTTGACACACTCTTTTTATGGCCATTCCACACGGTATCTTTTGTATTATTCCACACAGTAAATATATATTATGTATTCAGTTACACAGTGTATACATATATATATTATTTATTCAGTCACACAGTGTGTATATATTATGTAGTAGTAAGTTACACAGTGTATATATGTTATATATATATTAGGTATTTAATTACACAGTGTATATAATCTCTTTCCATTCAAACACTTCTTGTTTTACTCATCCATCGAAGTGTTTTTATTTACTCAAATCCAGTCTGTTATTTCTTAGTTACAAACACTTTGTAATTTCCCGTATAAGATATCCCCACACGATATACATTTTTCATCTGCCATAACAGTGATGCTGAGAATTTTGTAAAAAGCAAGGGAAGCATCTTTTCTATCACATCACAAACACATCCTGTATATTGACGTGTAGGTTACCGTTCTGATGCTTCTTATCTCTCATCAGGTGTTTCAAAATCCATCCTAATTAAGGTATGCTTTATGAAAATGTCCGTTAGAAAGGCGCAGTTGCTGGAAGGAAGTTACGGGAAGACGAAAAGAGTTTATTATTATTTCTGGCACAGTAAACGAACAAAATTTGAGTTTCAATTTTTTCCCCTATTTACGATGGGTTTATTTAAGATTACATAATAATTTATTTATTTTTTACAGAGTTAACATACAATATTGTGTTATTGAGCATACAGCACTATAAACAAAGTGTCTTACAGTTGTAAGTACAATGGAATGTTAGGCCTCGTAGTTATTCGGCTTTTAATTGTTCCATAACACAACAACAAGACCAGCGTCATGTTTTTACTGCTGATCAGAGATTTTGATTACTTTACACTGAATAGTAATATTCCACAGATATCGGTTACCGAAAAAAGAATGTCTGTGACCTAGACTTAAAGAAATGCAAGTAGAAATTAATTTTACCGAAATTACATACATTAAGACATATGTTCAGGTAATATTCTAATCCCCAGTTAGCACCAAGCCAAGTTATAAATGTTTCTGTACAAATATATTTATATATAATCTTTAACTTATAACTGAATGTGGCTTTGTGAGTAGTATGCCGGACTATGAGTCCGAGGGTCAATTGTTCTTTGTTTCGCTACTACAAAATTGCGTCCTGTACTTTGAGATCGTGAGCGTGTTATGAGAGTGATAGCTGGTTAAAACTTACTATTCAATCTGACGAGAATACCACGAAAGTTGGGTGTGGATGGTATTAAAACCACTCTAAACGTAGGTACCATTAGTATACAGTCATGTTTAGTTATATTCCTATAATCTCTCTGTATTGTCAAAATTGACATTAAATATCTATATATCCAAAAATGTTACAAAATACACAGGTTTTCATAGGGTGTTCTAACTTTTCCACATGACTGTATATAATCGTCGGTAGCTTTTGTATGAATGTCCGAAAAATGTTTTGAGTAATTAAGTCTATTTTTAGACGAGTTTCTGCTGCTATATGTCACTATGGTATTGTTATAAGATGACAGAATTTCATACACTCCATTCAATTCTGATGAATGCTGGAAATGAGTAATAGTTACATGAACCTCGATACTGTTATTTTCATTTCTATTGAGCTTATTTTAAGGAATAAAGAGAGAATCTAAAATAAGACGTATTTCCAAGCACTGAACGAGGTTTATGCTCATCACGAAAATGTAAACTCATTAGGGTATTTAAATGGATCATGAAATGCTTCGTGAGAATGTTGGACATTACTGGGTAACTTTAATATTGAGAGATCTTGACAGACGAGTCATCGTGTCTATTTTACACCCCCACACTTAACCTTGTATAACGTACCTCGTTTTTCACATCGGTTTCATTTTGTCAGTTTCCTTTGACAACCACTATATAAAACTATCAAATAGAGGGAGATTATTAATTGTTTGTTGAATAAGTTATAATAACACAAATAAAATGTTAAACCGAATGGAGTTCTAATGACTGATTTTTTTCCCAATAAGATATTTAAATCACCAGGTTCGAACGAAAATACGTAAGGTGAATTTAAACCGGACTGACTACAAACAACGAAGATCTTCAACTACTGTTTGAATACGTTGTTAATATGATGGAATTTTACTCATTAATTGGAGCGCAAAATTTTCTTGCGATCAGAATGGCTGGTATGGGTATTAACACTTTTATTGATAAGGAGAGAACAACGTTTCGATCTTCCTGGAGAGATTAGTTTTTCCTTTCTCTAATGTTGAATGAAATAAATATCATTTCTTCTATTGATTATTTTATGATTTAAGGAAGGTCGAAACTTTTAAGAATTCCACTTTCTCAGAACTACATGTAAAAATTACACCAATAAAGGTATGATCAAACCCTCATGTATGGTCCAAGTAAAAGTCGTGTTCATGTTGTGAGGAGAATACTTTTATTTAAAATTGTGTTATATTATAAAGAAATGGAGGTTATACATTCCACAGATATGTTTGTAATTGTCTGAATATTAAAGACCTAAAGAGTGAAATTGTTTATTGATTTTTGTTTCTGGTGCCTTCTAGCAGATGGCGCTGAAGTTTTGGTTACATACATAGATGCTGTCATACACTATGTCCATAACAATAAGATTTTATTTTGTATGTGGCACGAAATCATTTGCACAAAACTGTAGATGAAAACAGGCTTTAAATTACGAATTTTAACATTACTTTATACGTGACACGACAGCCCCAACGTCCTGCTCTCTCATGAGTAGCTTATGAAATTTTCCGCCTACAGATGTTTACTTTAAAACATCAAAGTATTGGTTTTTCTAATCGCAAGTGGACATGGTCATAGCCATGACAGGGTCGTTATAGAGTATGAATGACTAAAATATTACCGCTATGAAAAAAGTCCAAAACCAAAACATACATCTACAATCAAGTGTTCTCACTTCATGAAATTAAATCTATCAAAGTATTACTGATATAAAGATATATAATGTGTATTTAAGGCAAGCTTACTGTCAAAATTAAAACTGTTAATGTTTTGAAATTCAATAGTCTAATCCTGTACAAGCCCACGATATTACTGACTCACAAGTTGTCAGGAAGTGTTAAATATCTAGTTATTTATATTTCTGTCAAGAGAAACGCGTTTGATGCTTAAAACTTAGCATTGAAAACTATTATGATATTTTCTATAAAATAATTAACATTAGCAATTTCCAGGAATTTATCATTAGTACATTTGTAATTTATGACTCAAGAATTTCACTGAGGCCAAACTGGTGAGAACAAGTGAAATGAAAATGACTTTTTAAGGATATAACGCCACCTGTTTTTTAATAAGAAGTTACTCGTTTCATTCGGCATTATGTTTGTTGATGTTAAGTAACCAGTTAAAGCATTTTCAAATTCGAATATGTGTAACTACTGAAATATCTTGTGTGTTTGTAATACAGAAGTCGAGGTCCACTTGGTCGGAAGTGTGTTAATGATAGAAGGTATTTATTGCATTGGCAACTTCTCGCGAATATCTTCCAGCAACGTAAAAGCTATGCTTGGAGAAGAAGATATGCCACCTGTTTGACAAACTCTGTTTGAGCAAGAAATTATTTCATATAGAGGCGAAGATATGTTCACACAACGGGTTCTGTATAAGAGAAGCCATGTTGGAAAGCAGTGCCGGGCTCAAGGCAAGAAACAAAGTACGGAACCTCTCAAAGTATATGACAATAAAATCATGGTGGAAAGAATATAACAGGACAATGTAGTACTTTCTTCAATGGGTTTAACCCTACTGGTTTTGGGTTTTACAACGTCATCTCTAAGTATCGTAAACACATCCTCTATCTCAGGTACTTTTCTTGTCTTGTTTTAAGGTCAATTATACTGAAAAACGACTCTTAATTAACAAAGGAAGATATCATTTAGGTAGAAAGACTCGATTATGTAAAACGATTTTCAGCTAAAACAGAAAAATAGAAGTTTGTTGACATAGAAGGTTCTTCCATCCACACGGGAGGATATACATGGACACAAGAAGGAGTAACTACTTCAAGGAAAAATATCTTAACACAATACACTCTACCATTTATACGTTAAAAGCTACTTCTACAAAGATGGCTTATTACCTATTTGAGAATACGTGTTAACCAGAAAGCTCTTTAGTTTGCATGAGAAGGTGACGGAAAAAAGTTTTCCATCTATGAAAGGGAGGTTACAAAGAAGAAAAGATAATAACAAAACCGTTTTTCTATCTTGTTAAGTGGGTAGCTATTTTGAGTGAGAAAAATGTTTTCTCTTTAGGTTTACAGCAGGTAAATACAGAAATATTTTGATAGGAATGGAAAACACAGCCTATAATACTCACTGTTAGATTAGTGGAAATCTTAAGTGGACACTTAACCTTCGCTCCAGCCTTATGTACCATTACAAACTAGTTAATAAGTACTTCCTGCATGTCACGCGACATCCGTATCTAGTTAGAACTAATACTTGTGAAGAACGGATAGACCAAGAAACTAATAATCATAGACTACATGCACGTGCACGTGGCTGGCACACCACAACTGGGTGTTACACAGAGGTAAGTAGATCAAACCACAAATTGCCAGTTGTGTTTATTGCCATAGACAACAAAAGATTATTAATTAAACAGTAGGAAGATAGGTTTACTTATTCAAGGTAATTTATAATTTATTGAAGAATATCCGAAGGACAAAAAAATAGCAACTTCGTTGTTATTAGCATTGTGTCAGTTAGTTAATAAACGTAAGTGACAGTAAAAGTGTTCTCGTGAAGAATTCGACTTCATCACACAATTTTATGTAATTTTAAAAGTTCTTTCAGTTGGTGTTTAATTCAACTGTTTGTATCCTCTTAAAAATAAAAATCACTATAATTACTACACCTATGTTCATGTTTGTCTTGTTGACAAAGCCTCCTTTTGTCATACTTTCGTTCGCCAGATCGTAGAATCATATCTGTCTCCGTGGTACTTTTAAGGTAACTTGATACACATTTTTTATATTTATTTGGAAATATATATCAAGTATGTGTTATTCTACTGCACACAATCTCAGACTTATCTGTGATATTATAAACAAATTAACTTTATTTTTCTCCGCAGTGGGACAGTTGTACGTCCGCGGACTTGCAACTATAGAAACTGTATTTGGATACTCGTGGCGGGCAGAGAACATTTAGCAAGCTGTGAAGCAAAATTACTTAATTGTAAACAAAACTTTACTCTGTTTTCACATATACTTCTAATCGGTAAATTTTATTTACCCCTAACTACATTATCACTTTATCTCGCTTAAATAAGTTAAATAAATGTAAATTCTAACATCGTAATTGATCTAGCGATTATCATATACGAATAAACTTGAGATTTGAGGTTTATGGGTAGTAAATATACTTGTTGTTAGGCTCTCCGAAAAATTAAAAAAAAAGAGTTTTAAGATTACATGAAAATCAAACAAAATCTGTTTGTTTCTGAATTTCGCGCAAAGCTACTCGAGGGCTATCTGTGCTAGCCGTCCCTAATTTAGCAATGTAAGACGGGAGGCAAGACACCTAATCATCACCACTGGTCGCAAATCTTGGACTACTCTTTTATCAACGAATAGTGGGATTGACCGTAAAATTATAACAACTCCACGGCTGAAAGGACGAGCATATTTGGTGTGACGGGAATTCGAACCAACGACCCTCAGGTTACAAATCGAGCGCCTTAACCACCTGCCCTGCCAGGCCTGAGAATCAAACGAGATAAGCATCAGAAAATAATTATTTTTTTCTGAATAAAGTCGTTACAATGCGTTGATATAGTATCAATATACTCCTTCTTAACATTAATTTCATTTCGAAATAATTTACGTTAAAATGGAGCCGTATTTGGTTAAAAGCTCTATCGACCTTAGATACGTATATAGTTATATATATTCGCAATTTGATGTTCTGGTTTTTGTAAAATGGAAATTGTTACTCTATTATTTCACCATATTCTCCGAAGTAAGTGTTGTTTTCTTACGTAGTTCCTACTCAGAAACTCGAGTCAGCATTTTCAAAGAACGTTTACGCAATCTATTAAACTGTCGACCGTGTAAACAGTATACCTATAGCTGTGGTTTATTTTCCTTACTGCTATCTTTTTTATATAAACATACTATCGGTAACGAAAGCCGATAGGTGGCGTCCTATACAATAAAAATATTTGTTTTACAATACGCCTATCTATATATCTATTTATAAAGTCCATGTATGGAAGGAAAATTTCTTATTTTTAATATGAATTGTTGCAGGATTGTCCCATATGTCAAGCCTGCTGACGTAGTCAAGTATCCAGCAGGAGAGGTTGCTATAGAAACAGGATTCTGTGTACAAACATAGATTGTTTTTGGTTCCATATGTTTCACCGGAAACACGTAACGATTTTAACTGAAAACAGAAAAAAAGTGTAAATTTCTTATATTAATTTATTTCAGAAATGTATTCATGTGAGGGTGAAGATCCTCATTTGTTTTAAGCGTGAATGTTTGAAGCCAAGTTCTAATATCTATACATGTAAACCACCAACTCGAGAGAATACGTTTTTTGATGACTTTGTCCTTACAAAACAGAGTATTATCATTCAATTTTTAAGCTTTTAATAATGTATTTAAGCATACTCGATTATTTTTTCTCTTTTGTTTGAGTGGTTTCCTTGTTGATGACTTGACAATTATATTATATTATATTACGAAGCTGAAATACATGTCAACTGATTCAGGATGTTTAAACAGTCTAAGGTTAATGGCAATAATATATTTCAAAGTAATTACTTTAACATAAATTTGAATACCCTACATCTCACTGACCATGAGAATAGCATGATTGGTTGAGAAATAATCTAACAATTTACACACATTGACCTTGGATCCCTTTAAAATTTTTAACGTTATCTAATGCACTAACTTGCCAAGGTTGTTTGAGATTGATTCAGTAAGCTGTGAGTAATTAGCCAACAAGATTTACAAACTACAAATATGGTTAAATTAATTTTGACTCCCTGAGACATTTCCCATAGTTCATAGCGTTTATATACATATTTTGGTTAAGATTAGCCCAATAGGCCTGTAGGAGATAGGATGCAAATAAAAACACGTTTCGTCTTCATACATATATGGATATGTGAGTACATAGACACTTAATGGACAGATGAAATAATAGTTTATTTGTTTCTCGACGTGTTTAATTTTTTTAATGATATAAGCGAGCATATGGTACCACGTGGCGGTAATATTTAACATTTAAAACCAAGCTCAGTTTAATAAACTGAAAACTTTGCCAAACACTCTAATGAAACCCATAACAGCAACTTCAAATAATTTGATAGCAATTATAATCCACTTGTTTAATCTGTTTCACATCATAACAACCGTTGTTCATGAAAACTTGTGATATATATATAGTGCCTAGACTCTTACTGTGTTTTTCATATCCCAGCCGGTCTGATACGATTGGTATTGCCCGACATGCCTCGTTGGCATTTAATATGGCACATTTATCATGGTTAAGATATTATACCATAATTACTTTGGGTTTCACTCTTCGGTTCTTAGGAATATATGATTTTCTTTAGAAAAGTTTTTTTTGTTTGTTTTGTAATTAAACACAATAATATGCACGGTATGAAAACCCACTTTCTTGCTATGTGAGTACGCAGACATACTCATGTGACATTTTTATAGTTACTTCTTTAGAAAATTAAAAGAAAATAAATCAGTATATGAAACGTTTGAAAAGTTCATCTAAAAATACAGTTTCCAATACTATACTTTTCTTTAGATTAGCGGAAATTATGCAAGCGGATACATGATCTTCCGCTAATCTTATTATTATTATTTTCTTAAAAAGGAAGAAAAGAAACAATATCTGGAAATATTGTCCTCGTGAATTAATTATTTTAATGACTACGTCGGCATGTTTTACTTTTACTATTACAAGCGCCATAGTAGAGACTTCTAAGTATAATCGTTCTAAGTCATTCAAAAAAATTAACGTATTTTGTTTGATTAAATACGTTATAGATTTCAATTTCTTGATTATAAATTTTTAGACTTTTAAAACGTGTTAGCTTTCTCTGCATTCTTATTAATGAGGATTCACACAACGAGGTGTTTTATAGATGTAATCAGGTTTAGTATTAATGTTTCGTGTTCAGGATCAGCTTTAATAAGATGTGTCAGGAACACTTGGAATCGTATTGTAAAGCCGTTTTCCTTCGCCGCCAGATGGCCTATGTCAGCCAAGGAAAACTATACAGTGGGAGATGAGTACGTTACGAATCACCCGACTAAAGTTAAAAGCTTGTTTTTCATATGGTTACTATAAGTTAAGTTTACCTTCTCAAGTTCCATGTTATAACATGTATTCCCCCCTAAAAAAAACGGACGTAAGAATTTTCTAAAATAGAGTTTACTCCTATCCGAAACAACCGATCGCTATCACGTTGAAAGTATTTATCCACATTTCGTAAATTTAACATTCAACATATATTGCTACAATAAATATTATTCCTCTGTTGGTGTCTGATGCTCAGAGCATTTGAAATAAATAAATAAACACTGTGTTTGTTTCAAACAATAACAGGAGATCTCAGTTAGAACTTGTGCTTATAGTTTACAAATGTAAAATAATAAATTACGAAAAGTGTATGGGTTTTGTATGTTTCGGGTAAGAACGGTACTATACCAAAGTATTGAGTAAGTTTACTTTCTGGAAGTACTGGGTAACACGTTCACGAAAATCTTCATTTATTTTGGTGTGTTTTCTTCTGGTGACAGAGTGAATAAAAAAGTACCTATGGTGATTTCTAGTGTTTAGTAGTGTAACTGATAGCTTTTCATTTACTTATTAAATGTTTTTGATTATCAAATAAATGTGTGTACGTATGTGTATATGATACATCAAGCATACGTTTTTCTTAATCCACCGTGTTAAGAATTTATTCAAAATAATAATTATAATTTTTAAATATCAAGGTTCCAGACTATTTATACCTACGTCTATTTCTGACAGTTGTCAATTTTTTGACAGTTTTCATTTTTTTCACGTGAAAGCACCTGAAACATAGTGACATTTGAATTATCATTGAATAAAACAAATACTTGTTTATGTTTAGATGATTTATACACGGCTTACAACGTAGTGAGCAACTCAATCATCCTCTTAGTGCCTGCCAATGATACAGGGGTATGTTTGTGGACTCGCATCGCTAGAAAGTGGGTTTTGATACCCATGGCGGGCAGAGCACAGATAGCCCATTGTGTAGCTTTGTGTTTAATTTCAAACATGGTACATAATTAACATATTTATCCTGGTGAGCTCTGTTTTATAGTTTCTTTCATACTCAGCACGTGCAACATATGTTTCAAGCTCTAGTCAACCACCTCAGCCATGATGTGCATATTTTGAACATATTATTATGAACTTCAATTAAGATAGCTTACATTTACAGGTCTTTATTAAGTACATTATGCATGTTATATGCTCTGTCGACTACCCAGGCATACTGAGCATAATGTTTTTAAATCACAGTACTTTATATATTAGGGCCTGGCATGGCCAAGCGCGTAAGGCGTGCGATTCGTAATCCGAGGGTCGCGGGTTCGCGCCCACGTCGCCCTAAACATGCTCGCCCTCCCAGCCGTGGGGGTGTATAATGTAACGGTCAATCCCACTATTCGTTGGTAAAAGAGTAGCCCAAGAGTTGACGGTGGGTAGTGATGACTAGCTGCCTTCCCTCTAGTCTTACACTGCTAAATTAGGGACGGCTAGCACAGATAGCCCTCGAGTAGCTTTGTGTGAAATTCCAAAACAAACAAACTTTATTTATTATGTGAAGTACTACGTAAGTGTATCATGCCTATTACGAATCCTAGTGAGATAACAAACATCTTTCTTTGTAGTTAGATATGTCACAAATCGAAGTCACCTTTGTCGTTCTAAGTATTTAGTAAGTATAGTTTTTAATACATGTTATTTATTAGTTTAGTAAGATGTAACGATATTAGTGAAGAAATATTAAAAACAATATATATATTTTTAAATTTTCGGAACAATAGATTGTTACTAGCTGTTTACTCCGAGTAATTACAAAATTTTATTTTTGTTTTGTTGTCACTGCTGTTTACATACAGATCTCAGCGCCCATTAAAGCAGTTGAAGTTGCTGTTTAAATTTCTGTATGTTACTGTGGTACGTATAACAGGTATACTTAAGTAATGCAAAAAATGGGCTCAAGAAAAAAACAACAACCTCATTTCGGTGGTCCACCTTCTTGGACATTTTCTGCCCCATTGAGTGCTCTGGCCACTTTCAATCAGTAACCTCTAATACGACGGATAGCAGAACAGAACATTTTCTTCAGTCACTATGGAGGACGTAGCCATTTTCTTCCCGAGTGTCGGGTTACACAGACTCCCGACCCTCAATGTTGATGACCCGGGTGGCCCGCTAGGACCGAATTTGGGTTCTTCTTCTTTACTTAAGACCGACCTATGAAAGTCGCAAACAGGGGAAAAAAATCACGAGAGGTACATCTATACACAAAACAAGGTACAGAAACGACGTTGATACAACACTTACCCAAAAATAAACTTTTAATAAATAAACTTTAACTACATAGGAGGTTCAAAGTAACACATGGATAATTAAGTGCATCGTATTTCACAAACGCCTGTAATTTTAACCAGATATAAGGTCTTATATTCTCCAAATTATTGTTCTAGTGAATTTCAAAAGAATTTTGAAAGCAAATGATGTTAGAACATTTCATATTGTTATAAGTAAAAACTTAATTCAGACTGAATGATTTATGTGTGGGGATTTTTTAATTACATAAAAATGCTTGTTAACATAAACATAAAATTTAAAATATGAATATACTTTAAAAAATTAAATACCTTTTTTTTCTCGAAAAAACTTGATTGCATAGTGATCATTTGTTCAAAAATTACGTAATAATCATGTATGGATAAGAATAATAAAAATGTTTGGCCTTATAATATTAACATGCCTGTTGCATATACTCACTTAGTGAAGAGTATGTAGCTATTTAACAACGAGTAATCTAGTCAGGGACATTAACTGTATCAACTGGGGCCGAATGGAAGAAAATTATTATTACCCAAGTAAATCTGATGAATGAATTTTGATTATTTAATATATTATCTTTCAGGTAAGAGCTCTTAAAATCTACCCTTAACAAAATCGAAAGTAAAATAAAATGCAATAAATTTCAGACTTGTTTTTTGTTAAATATTAAAAGTAGTGTTTGTTTGACTTGTCTAATACTTGCCCCCCAGTGGCTCAGCGGTATGTCTGCGGACTTACGCGCTAAAATCCGGGTTTTGATACCCGTGGTGGGCAGAGCACAGATAGCCCATTGTGTAGCTTTGTGCTTAATTCAAAACAAACAAACAAACAAACAAATCATCGTAACAATACTATTGACAAATATCAAAACAGTAAAAGGAAAAGTTTGTTTGTTTGAAGTGAAGTATTATATAAAGCTGCACAATGGGTATGTGTGCTGTGCCCACGATCGGTCTCGAAACCCTGTTTCAAGCGTTGTGAGTCCGTAGATACAGAACTATACCACAAGGGGTGGGGGCAAAAAGAAAAGAAAAACATGATTTACTTTGGACGGAAAATTTACATTCCATTCTCTTTGTAAGCTGGGATAAAAATATCCCATGATACACTTTAAATTAGTTCTGCAATGCTAATATTATTCTTTTAAAGTTCATTTAATGTTCTTGAATATCCTAGGAGAAAAAACTTTTATTGTACACAGTGATATTCAACCGATCCACGAAAACAAATTCCTTATGGTGAGGAAGACAAGTGTTTAAGATAAATTTGTTTCCTTGTTTTTGAATTTTGCGTAAAGTTACACGAGAGCTGTCTGCGCTAGCCGTCCCTAATTTAGCAGTGCAAGACTAGAGGGAAGGCGGCTAGTCATCACCATTCACCCTCAATTCTTGGACTATTTTTTTACCAACGAATAGTGGAATTAACCGTTACATTATAACGTCCTCATGGCTGAGAGGGGGACCATGTTTGGTGTGAGTTGAAGATAAGTTACATATCCAGAACCTAAGCTATGATCTAAATTTGGCTTAGTCATACATAAAAATATAAGAAATATAAGACCTTCAAACTAACTAAGGTTCAATGTTAAAATATTATATTTTAAATGCAAAGTTTAGTTGATATTCTAATTGAATAGTTGTTTTAGTTTTCCCAGCTCCCTTCTAATGAACTAAAAAACGCTACATTTATGGTTCATTCTCAACCTGCTGTATTTGTAGAGTAATGCGCTCTTAGTGTATTTTGTTTGTTTTGTTTTTAGTTTTGCGCATAGCTACTCAAGGACTATCTGTGCTAGCCGTCCCTAATTTAACAGTGTAAAACTAGAAGTAAGGCAGCTAGTCATCACTACCCACTCTTGGGCTACTCTTTTACCAACGAATAGCGGGGTTGCCCGTCACATTATAACGCCCCCACGGCTGAAAGGGCAAGCATGTTTGGCGTGACGGGGATGCGAACCCGCGACCCTCGGATTACGAATCGCACGTCTTAACCCACCTAGCTATGCCAGGCTCTTAATGTATTCATAATCAGTTTATCTGAATATATAAACCGTCTATTAAATAAATGTCATTAAAGATAAAATTCCTAAATGAATTTGCAACAAATAGTATTCACTTTTTCTAATTCTCTGGTAACAATTGTTTCCAGATTTTTTTGTCAGGAATATTTGTATACTGAGCTTTAAGGCTAAGATTTGTATACTGAGCTTCAAGGCTAAGATTTGTACACTGAGCTTCAAGGCTAAGATTTGTATACTGAGCTTCAAGGCTAAGATTTGTTTTCTTAAGGAATGTTTTATGCCACTTCTCACGCCTTGAACTGTGAATCTAAGATCTATTTTTATAGGATTTCTTTTTTGTTGTGTAATGTGTTACTATATTAGGGTTCTTTGTCCCAAAATTCTATTGCCTGGTACTGAGTTGCCTTTGTTAGGATTTGCTTATGCAGTTATCTTTACTAGTACTACGTTGCTAAGTTAGGAGATATTTACACATGGTTATCTTGTTTTATTCTACAGCGCTATAATGAGAAGTGGACCTTTTGTCTTATACTAAAGTGAAATGTTGGATTTGACCTGTTTCCGCAAATTGTCTTTCCTTGTGCTAACCTTTTTTGTTAGGATCTGTATGCAAACATTTCCGTTTCTTTGTATTGGACTGTAGTATTAGAATTTGTTTTCACAAATATCTTTCGTTTTTCAAACTACGATGATCCGTTACGACATGTTTTTTTTAAAGGATTATATAGTATTAAATGGAATAGTTATGATAGAATATTAGTTTATGCACTAGTTTATCATGTATTGTTTTATTTATTGAGGTTTATATTCTTGTGATTATCTTATAACTTGATTTATTTTTGCTGCTAGAAATTGTTATCCTTGAATTGTCTGCTTTTAAAACTATCTTGCCTTCTGTTGGGATTATTTTTTTTCGCAAGATTTTTTGTTTCTTAAAATTTTCTTCACTTGTGTTTTTCCTTGGATTTTATTGCTTAGCACCATGTTGCTATTTTGAGACCTGTTTTCCAAACTGCTTCTATAGTAAAGTTTCTTTTCTGTGATTCTATGCTATGATCTGATTTTCCAGGATTATTTTATTTCCAACTGTGCTAACATCATGATGTGATGTTCTGTATTAATGAATAACTACGTAAGGTAAATTTGTTCTTGCTGTAACAAGATATTCGAAATAATTTAACTATGGTTTTACAGTGATAACTAACGCAATGAATAATGAAACTGACACAGATAATTTAATAGTAGACGAGATCAAACTTCGTTCTTCTTGTTTTAAATTGTATGACATGTTCAATAGTACATTACATAATAAGAGTAAATAAAGTAACGAGAAATCACTGAAGAATTCTACCAATAATACTAATTTGAACTTAAACTCTGGCGAGTGAGCAAGTTGGAGTGAAAATTAAAAACAAAGGTTTGAACTTTACACCTTGTCTCAAACCAGTTTATTCATGTGATTCCTTACCTTACTGATAACAAAACTTCCTACTTAGAGGAGCATCTACTCTGATGTTTAAATCACAATGATGTAAATCTAACTCCTCATGATTTTCATGTTGATAACTTTACACGGTGAACGTGGTGGGTACGAGCACTAATAGATAAAAAGATAGAAATACACGCTGTAGTATAGATCGGGGTTACAAAACCCTCAACGTTTTTGGTTTATGATGGGCATTTTAATTCAAGCAAATGCTAAAGAAAATATTCCAAATTTTGTAACTTATCTAATCTAGAATTACAAAAAGGTATAACTTGTAACATAAACATATCATAATACTTTATATATACAATTTAAGTTTATTTCAATTGATATTTCGACGTTAAGCTAATATATTAATTCCTGGAATTCGCTTGTTTAGTACTGTACTACCATTCTAGAGCTAATTTTTTCAGAGTTTGCTTCTACATGTTAAGACATTTTTCCAACAATTTTCTTGAATTATAATACTATCATATGATATTTTTTTCCGATTTCTAAACGAGACTGTTTTTTCCTAGGATTATCTTGAACTTTGGTGAAATAAAAAATAAATCCATATTATCTTCTCCCGCACTGGGTTTTCAATTAACATTCGTTTTCCAGGATTCTCTTGTTGTGTATTGTGTTTCTATGTTACGATTTGCCTTTCCAGTATTTCTTTGACTAGCGAAATGCTGCTATGTTAAGAATTCGTTTCCCCAAGTCTTTTCGCGTCATTGAATTCTGTGTCAGGATCATTTTTCTGAAATTTCCTTTATTTTGCTCTACGCTGATACGTAATATTCATACTATCTTCAGAATTCTCATGTTTTATTTAGTGACGTTGATGTTCATTTCTGCAAAAGTTTTATTTTTTGCTGTTTTGTAAGGATTTGTTCTATGTTTCAATCCATTTTCCACTTTTATTTAGGCTTGTATTGCAGTGTTGTTTTTAGAGTTTTTTGTCCCTGGGTTATCTTATTTTGTACCGTTCTGGTATTCTGTTATCTTTTTTCAATGTTATGCTGTTTTGTTCCTGTATTTAGTGTTATCTTACTCCCAAGATTATGTTATCTTGTATCTTTTTGACATTTTGTGTTATATATTTTTTCCAATATTATGTTATTTTGTACCGTTCCAATATTTTGTGCTTTGTTATCATTGGAATATTTCTCAGTCCTCTTTCTTTTGCTTCTTAGTGTACTGAATACAGAGGTATGATTTTTTTTTCTCATTTTTTCCCAGACCTGTTATTTTAGATTCATTATTTGGAGATTTGTAACCACAGAATATTCTTGTCTCACTACACTGAGATCAGTTCTTTGGTATTATTTTGTATTTTGCTACCATGCTAGGATTTGATCCCAGGAGTGATGTTTCCTAGTTGATTGTTATTTTATTAAATTATTTTTCCTGGGATTCTCGTCAGATGTTCTTTGCTGCAATATTGAAAGTTGTATCTGACGTTTTCTTGTACTTACTATTCTAAGATCTGTTACACAGAAAGTAATTGGGGTTGTTATGTGCTAGTGTTTTCTAATAGTCCCCGGCCTAGCATGGCCACGTGGTTGAGGCACTCGGCTCTTAATCTGATGGTCGTGGATTCGAATCCCCGTCAGACCAAACATGCTTACTCTTTCAGCTATGGGGGTGTTATAATGTGACGGTAAATCCCACTATTCTTTGGTAAAAAGAGTAGCCCAAGAATTGGTGGTGAGTGGTGATGACTAGTTTCCTTCGATCTAGTATTACACTGCTAAATCAGGGACGGTTAGCGCAGACAGCCGTTGTATAACTTTGAGCCAAATTCAAAACAAACCAAACGAAAATAGTTATGAATTTTTCTGAATTGTATCGTGTTGTCACTGTGATAGTGTTTTTGGTAGATTTTGCTAGGCAGTACTAATGCGTCTGTCCCCGCAGTGGCACAGCGATATGTCTGAGAACTCATACCGCTAAAAACCGGGTTTCGATATCTGTGGTAGGCAGAGCACAAATAGCACAGTGAGTAGATTTGTGCTTAATTCTAAACAAACAAACTAATGCACCTTCCATTTGCAGTACTTGAAGTTAACTCACCTGAAAAATAAAGAGGCCTCAGGCCTCATAAAGTTTGGAAAAATAATGTATAACTAATTTATTTGTAATAAAGTTAGGATTTTTCTTTTATATTTGAATATAATTATTTTTTATTTTTTAACTGAAGTTTGAACTTTACGGATATTTAATTGTTCCCACATGTCTTATTTTGAATAATTGTAAAAGTTTTGTCACTTGAATGGTACAGAATGATTATAAATCATATATTTAAAAAAAACAACAACATCTATTTGTTCTAGGAAAGCAAAGTTCTACCGGTGGGACATTGAGAATTACATTTTATTCACCTTCGTTTGGAGAGAAGTTATAGATCTTCAAAACCATACAATACTGTATACCTAAACTGATTTTCTTCTAACATAACACTGCTTTTCTTTTCATATCTTTCAACAGTGAGAGATTGTTAATTCGAATAAAATGCGTGTCACTGTTTTAAGGAACATAGAAGTACATTTCAAAACAGGCGATGTTCACAGCAGTTTCGTTTAGGGGTAAACATTATAACCTGATTAACAGCTACGGAAAAGAGTGCATGGAAAATATTCCTCACTCAGGTTTGAAACACCTTGTGTCATGTAGAAACTTTCCTTAATACAAATAAAATTTGCTTTTCTTTGGGCAAGTGGTTGTAAAATATAATTATTTAAAATTTTTAATTTTTTCATAATCGTAATGTGGTACGTACGATTTTACAATTGGAAGGTGATGTGCTATTCAGTATTCTTTAGTTATCGGCTATCAAACGGATACCAATATTTAGAACAATTCCGTGTTTAGGTTAGTTGAAGATAATAGGTTATCAATTTCCTTTCTTTTTCCTTCAATTCGTATTCTTGGACAAGATACTCATTTTTCAAACGTCTTAAGTATTTGTTTAAAAATAACAGCACAACGTAAAGTAGGTAAACCAAACTGTGGAAGCACCAACATATCTGAGCGTTTTCACATAATCAGTTTGGGATAAAAACAGAGTTAGAGGTTTCCCATAGAAACGGAAACACTTCAGATTCGATTGAGTTGAGAGGGCGGAAAGTTTTTACGGTTGTTGCTTTCTAATGATCTTTTCCACATATAAAAAAAATATAGCTGGTTCCCTTTACTGAGATAGAAGATTAGGATGTTTAATGCCAGTGGCACATATTTTATGGTCTACTGACCTGCTATGGAACGTAAGTTATTGTAGAAGCCTCGTTGAATGAGTCCCTGGTTGCTGGTCACCATGGAAACGTGACCCTCTCTCCGAAACATGGTGTTAACAGCTGCGTCTCATTATATAATATTTAATTTTTCTCATCGTCAGCTTACGGAGAAATGTTGGATCAAACAGACAATTATTGATCATTTAAATGTCTTTAAGGTAAAAGATATATTCGGTAAGATATTTTGAATTTATAATAAACAAATACTTGGGACATGTTGATAACAAGTTTTGTAATGAGCAAATATTTCAGTACATATTTAAAATCAAGTGAGCTTTAATTGTTTTATTTATATTTCGTTTTAAAATTATATGCAAAATAAATCTGAAGGTATTTTAGGAGTAGAACAGCATTAAAATAGCCCATAGCTAAAACACAAACTTTAGATATGCTAAAAGAATATGCTAATTTAAATTTAGTCATTATATACAAATAACAAAACATAAAGGCAAAGACTTGATTGTAGAAAATGTTAAGTAATCAGGAACATGGCTTCTTTGGTTGTCGTCCTAACAACTTTTTTATTATTTATTATTCTTAAAGTGCTGGTATTTCTAGATTTCAAGTGTTTACTATTTCGCAAGATAAAACAGATAAAAACATGACACAATGGTAGAAACTTGAAAGAGAAGCTAAAATTAGGCACTTTCGTGTTACCTTGCGTTATCCATGTTGTTAACGAGAGAAACTGAAAGTAATTGTTCTGAGAGATGTTTTAAAAATTCTGTATGCAATCAAATAATAATTGAATGATTTATATGTTGAACCAAATAATAAAGAATAACAGATTAACACAATGCAGGAAGTTCTTCCATGATCGATAGAATGTTTAATTTTCACTGAAGTAAATGGAGCATACAAGCTCAGGCATTTAATACATTTACCTAACTTAGACATTGTTACTTTTGTTATTTAAACTATAGATTAATATTCATAACTTTGTACGTGACTTAGTTAGTTTACGTTTATTTTCTTTCGTGTTTAATGTCATGTTGTATTGTAAAAGAGATCATATAAGGTGATTTAGTACCAATAATGAATCATATAGCTCAACGTCTGTTAATAAATATTTCAAAACATTAACGTTATAGAATAAAAATTAGGATAATTTATTAACTGAGGGTTAAAGTTTTTCTTTTCTTTTCTCTTTGTTTAGCCCCCCAGTGGCTCAGCGGTATGTCTGCGGACTTACACGCTAAAATCCGGGTTTCGATACCCGTGGTGGGCAGAGCACAGATAGCCCATTAAGTAGCTTTGTGCTTAATTTAAAACAACAACAACAACTCTTTGTTTATTTATTTGCTTTTTTAACAACTTTTTCTTTCTCGAGCTGTTGCTGATACATTGTATTGGTTTTCAGAAAAGTGGTCAAAACAAGTATATGAAAACGTGATAATAAAAAAATTAGACGCTAAGAATAAATTTCGGAGAAAAATCGTTGCCTCCCAGTGGCACAGTGGTATGTCTGCGGACTTACACACTAAATATCGGCTTTTGATACCCGTGGTGGGCACAGCCCATTATGTAGCTTTGTGCTTAATTCAAAAACAAACAAACAGAAAAATTGTAAGAACAAAAAATGTATACAATATGTAATGGGATATAACTGTTTGCTCTAATTTAATTGTTTCTCGTTATTATAATTGCTATCTTTGGAATACTCTCTATAGGTGAATTCGTATATATATATATATATAAGAAACAAGCTCAAAACGACGGAAAATAAAATAACAATCACTAGAAATAAACAACGACTAATTTTTCTTGCTCTGTGCAAACGAAAGATATACTAACACATTATGAAGAAGTTATATACATCAAGAGAGAAACGCCGCTATGAATGAGGTAAATGTAACGCATCACGAAAAAAACAAATTTTAGTGAAGTAAAACAAAAACCTGTGAAACTGTTTTTCATATTCGACAGTAAAGCAATTCTAGTAACCAAGAATTATTATTTAATAGGAACTTCCCAAGCGGAAGAAAGAAATTGTGGGCTTTCGAGGCAAAAAAAAAATTTTGACTCAATCTACAACTGACTGTCAGAGTTCATTTTTGAAATAAAAATGTGTGTCACTGTGGTAATTTGTAGATAATGTTATCTGACTGGTATTCTGAATTTCATTACATCTACTGAATGTATTAGGTGAAATATTATGTATTAGCTGTTTAAAATTGTTCTTCTTCCTTCAAATGAAAAAAAAGCACACAGCGAACGCCCTCTAAAAGAATAGAAGGTCAAGACGACCGTTAGATGGCGTCATTTTTTTCTATATGTATTTAATGATTTGGGAAGTTTAAGGAGTGCCACTTCCGCGGAAGCTCGAATGATGTGATAGGGGTAGATGTTGAATGGGCTGGAAGCGAAAGAAAGGGAGAATGGGGAACTTGCTTAACATGGGAATGAGCGTTAACCTTAAATTAATTGTTACTCCATGTTAGTGATAACAGTCGGTGATTTTGAATATAGGAATTCACATACTTGTTTCTATATTTTTAGCCATGTTGTGTCTTCAACAAACGATATTGTAGATATTACATCACACATAGCTAATTTGTTACTCATTAAGTGTGATTGATTACAACAATATTCGCTTGTTTGAAACTGGTTTGACATATCATATAGAATGAAATACAGCATATTATAATTATAATTTAATATAGGTTTTTCTTTTAATCAACAAATATATGTCTTCAAGTATTATTTATTTCTGTTCTGATATTAGCTCAAACGACTATTTAAAATGACGCTGCTAGATAATTCTCTCTTATCTAATTTATACTTAATGGATTAAATCGGAAAAATTCACCTGCGAGTGTTTACTTTTCGTGTAGGTTTTAGGCTTAATGGATCATAAAGGATGCATTCATTTGAAAGTGTATGTTTCTTTAAGTTGCAATTTTAGGCCTAAAGGAATGCAATAGACAATGCACTTGAAAGCTTATTTCTATAATTTTGTATGATTTAGATTTTATGTCTCAAATTGCTACAGACTATTAGATTTGATCATATAATTTGTTTCTATTCAGCTTGTACACCTAACATTACCATAGACTAACCAGTTAAAAATATTTATTTTATTGTTGTTTTCTTCTTGAAGTTTTAGGCTTAAAAGATTTGATTGGATAGAATCATTTTGAAAGTGTGTGTTTCTGCTCTTTTCAGGTTTCAGACCTAAGGATCACAGCCTTCCAATTTATTTGATAATAAATGCACGAAAGCAATAATTTAATCTAATGTAAATATTAAGTTTACATAATTATACCGACAAATTCAATTTCATTTCGTTTTACTAGTTTTTGTTAAACACATACAAATAGGCACTGGTATCACTTAATAATATTGTCTTAAAATAGATAAAACGTGTATAGGTTGAGAAAGCCTTATAGAATTCTTAAAGAAACAAGTAAGTTAATGTGTTTTCCAACACTGTTTATAAGTAGTCACACGTTCTTTCTTTCAATAGAAGCTTTTCTAATTTTTTGAAATATCATTAACAGAGATTATTTTTTTGCAATTTACTTTTAATGGATGCACTTGAAGAGCAATTTCTTCTTAAAACACTCAGTAAACACAAAGGGGTTTTGTGTAAAGACGATGAACGTACGATTACTCAGGCTATTCTCAACTTTTTCTAGCTATATGATTTCTGTTGTAGACAGCACTGTCTGTTTATTGGCTTTAATGGTAGAAATGTTTCAGGTTATTCATATTCATAGATTAACGAGAGAGTAATTGATTTATTTCTGAATTACGTTTTTAACATTATCATTACCATTACAACTCCATATGATTAGATTGTAAATAGGTATGAGTATGTCTTTTTGAGGCTTACTTTCTGGTTAACCGGGCACTTCACTGAAGAGATGTAAGGTCCAAAGAGAAACCTAATTTTTCATAGGAATAATTGAGCATGTAGTGTAGTTTATTAGCGTATTAGTGTTCAGTTATTTGTTGTTGTGGCTGTATTATTTTAAAATTAGAAAACCATCCAAGAAAACATTGCATATTTCACCATTCATGTGATAAGTTTAGGTATGCTAAGCTAATTTTGGTTTTAAGTTTTAAATTTGAACTTTGAGAAAAGTGGTTCTAAGTGTTATGTACATTGTCCCTGTTAAAATAGTTTTACATATATGGTATATAATGTACTAAGATGCTTTATTTATGTTCCTGACACTGTCAAATTTTGTCGTATACACCAGAGTTTCTCAACTCTTTCCAATATAATTTACCCATATAAGTTTTTCAAAAGACCTCTCTCAACTAAGTTCGAAAAAAATGTACTAAATTAAAATAGAAAATTCTTTATTATGATTTAACTTCACATCAAACAATAGCTGGCATGAGTACAACATAAAATAAATATTTATTAAACTACAACTAGAATAAATAATAAAAACTAACTACTTTTTTCTCTTGAATTTGTTCTATAATTGATAACACTCATTCACCCTGATTCTGATCTCATTCACCCAGTTGAGAAGGATTGGTCTAAGCGATAATGGAAAAAATGTATATAAGAATAATACTATGTAACTTTTTTATCGAGAATTTATAGGCTGTTCGATTCCTGTAGGTCAGAATATGTCCTATCGGTAGCGTGCAAGATTACGGGTTCATGGTTCGCTTTCCGCAGCCACAACAAACTATGGTTGTTGGTGTGTTATGAGGGAGAATATTAAATTTCGCTGTTAGATTAGAGTAGTTTAAGATTTGGCGGTGAGTGCTGTTGACTAGCTGCCTCATTTTGAGCCTGTTAGTTCAAAATTGGGATATCTAGCACAATTAGAGCTCTTATGTGGCTTTGAGCTAATAATCAAAACAAAACAAGCGAAAACGATTTATGTACATGTAGTAACAGATAAGGGTAAATTTAGCAAAGTTTATAGTGGCTTTCATTTCATATCAATAAAGGTCTGAAATAAATAATTCAATCTCATTTTACTGTCGTAACTCTAAAGGTTTATTTGGTTGTTGAATTTCACCCAAAGCTGATCAAGGGATATCTGCACCAGCCGTCCCTAACTTAGGACTAATAGAGTCGAGAGGAAGTAACTATTGAAGAATAGCCACTACTTACTCTTAGGATGCTCTTGTCAAACTGATTAGGCAGGCTTGAACGTCACTCTTATAACGCTACCCTCGACTGGAAGGGTGACCATGTTCGATGGTGGGGTTTGAACCAGTGACACACAAACAGCAAATCCAAAACCTCATCACGAAGCCATGTCAAGATAGTGGTAATTTGTTTAAGTTTAATTTTTTGTTGTAGATTTAACAATAACAATATTTAATGCGATTGCAGCAAAAAGTATTTAACAAAACACTAAGCTTTCTTTAAAATTGAACTAGAAGACAGATATTTAAAGTGATATTACAGTAATCAGTGTCTGATGTCTCTGGTTCTAGAAAAAGCACAGGAAACTTTTTAAATCTATATGTGGGTAAAAGATGATATTTATACCCATGTATAAATCATTTCAATAGCCAATTGTTTCTTAAGATAACTTAACACTCTCAGAAGTGACCAAGTAGGAATTTTAATTTTCTTTCTAACTGCTGTGTTTGTCAACGCATAGAAAATGTAGAAATAGTGTTATAAACCTATTTTATTAATAAAACGTGGCGTTTATAGCTGGAAGGAGTTACACGTAGCCTTACAAGCATAAATGACCTATAATACATCATTTAGAATATCTCAGAGAATTATGCTGCTACACAGAATATCACAGAAAACAAGCTTATGTTAAAGAGGTGGAACAAAATCTTTATCTGTCCAAATCAAGTAGTTTGTTTAACTACGTGGTTTAAACAAGCTATTGCTCAAAGATACTCGACATAAATATTAATCTCTCAAGTTCTTGTGCTCATGTATTATTCATAGTAATGTTTCATCAATGACCTAAAACTGTGTACAAAGCTAAGTTTTTAGTAGTTGGGTAACTCAAATTTGGTTCAAATTGCACGTCTAAAGATTTTTCATACGACATACATTAGTCTACGAACGTTCACATTGTGGTGTGCGTAATGAAGTAGTTTTTTCCTCTAAAATTAGCTGCGACCGTTTTTTAAACTGAATCATGTGGCCACAACGTTTCTTCTGTCGTTAGCAAACTTTTTTCTGCTCCCATGTGATATAGTAACAGCATGTGTGAGCTAGACAGCTGTCATACACATATTCAGAAATGAAGAACTTCCACTGGATCTTCGCCAGAAATATAAGTTTCAAAATATCATCGTCCCCGGGAAGAAGGCTCGAAATAGACAGATCCGAAAATTTGCAGGCAGATCCCATCAATGGTTTTAGATATAACCGACAACTAGGGGTCGAAGAAAACAGAACCTGTCGGGGAAAACTATGCCCTGGAGAGAAGCCATGGAATCACTCAAATACATTAGAAAGCCTCCTGTTTTGCTCAATACATCTTTGAACATACGCTTTCACTTTGAAAAGAACCTTGACCTTTGATAGTGACTTATTTTTAATTAGAGGGACTCATTCTAGCATCAATATGGCAAAAAATCAAGCAAACACTTTTTAAATAAATCAATGATCTCGACCAATGCAAATCGACCCAAAAGTAACAGTTATTAGCCAGTTAGCTGGATATAAACTTTCGATTTACATATATAATGTAATATATTTAAAATGAATAACTGGCGAATTCTAATGAATAAATTGTCATCTGTTCGCAAAATGTAGGGTAAAACCGGCAGTTTTTTTATACTCGCTCCCTCTCCACTTGTTAACGAATTACTGCACTTGCGCCACCTGAAAATCTAAACTATGATGAAAATAAAGGGGAGGATTTTTGTGAAACAGCAAAGAAGAACGTTACGATAAATTAAAATATTGAAGTGGTGCAATAAACACATAACTATGCAAATACATAACTAAATAAACACATAACTATGTAAATACATAACTAAATAAACACATAATTATGTAAATACATAACTAAATAAACACATAATTATGTAAATACATAACTAAATAAACACATAACTACATAAACACATTTAAGTCGCTCCAATCAAATTATATATGAACACAGGCATTACTAAGTGTGAAAAAATGTTCAGTAATGGTTAAGTGTTAAATTCACTTTTACAGTAAAGTGACAAGACAAAAATTACAAATAATTAACATATATAAATTATTTTGTGCTCACATAAACAAAGGACTTTAATACTGTGATGCTACACATATCTGTAATGTGGAATGTTCTTAAAAAAGATTATATGATTTATAACTTTGGAATGTTTGGGAGAGGGAACCGTAACCTCTTCAGCTATTTGACTCAGAAATAGAAAGAAGTAAGTCGTGGAAAATCAAAACTTTTAGGAATTTGGAAAGTTGGTAAGAATTATATACAGAAACCAATTAGAAAACATAATATATAGCTTATCAGAATAAACTAGTACAAAAAAGTAAAATGCACAACAAAGCCAAAATTAGAATATATCTTAAAGGAATAACATTTCTACTCTTCTTCGAATATGAAAGGATAAGAAAACCCTTAAATTGAAAATGGCTATATTTAAAAACTTCTTGTAGTTGTTTTGAATTAAGCACAAAGCTACATAATATGTGCTCTGTCCATCTAGGGTATTGAAACCCGATTTTTGGCGTTGTAAGTCCGCAGATATACTGCTGTATCACTGGGTAGGCGTTCAAATTTGAGTGAGTCAACTAGTCTACAGGTGTCTCATTTGAAAGAAATGGAAGCCCACTAGCGTTGTAGTTAATATCTGTCATAATTTTACACTTCTATCAATATGTATTAGAACTTACGATTTGAACGGCACCAGTACATACATAGCTTAAATAATCAGGTAAAAAACCTATAAGATTCAAGTTTAAGAATTCTTAATTTTGAGCTATTGACCGGATAATTGGCAGGTAGTCAGTCAACAACATTCGCTCGCACACAAAACCTACAATTGAAAGTGTTGTGTGTACTTAGTAGCATCATGACATGGACTTGAGGCCTTCATAAACACAGCCTGAAGCAATAAAAATATTACATTTAAAAATATAAATCAAAGGTTTTAACCCTGTGATTATATGGGAACAGAAATTCGTCATACATTTCTGAAATATTGACCTAGGTGGGGAATATTTAAAACAGGGGAAATCCATGCTGACATGACTGGTACTTGGGACAATTGTATTTGGCAATCACTGTTTTATTTGCAATTGTCATAAAAAACTTTGTTTTCAGGATTTTCCTGGATGGTAGTTATGGAGGATTATTGCTTCTTAAGTGAGGGCTTTGTTGTTGTTGTTATTTTTCACTTAATGTTGGGAGTTGTGCCAGAAAAGTATTGTTTAAAAAGCTGTTGTGTTTTGGCCTTCTGTTTTCCGACCATCTAACGTTTTTTAAGTTTCTTCTCACTCTTGTAGCTTCGTTTCATGAATGCAATACGTGTTTTTACAATCTTAATCTTGTGTCAAACGGTTGATGTTTTCACTTTCTTTATTAAATCCTCTAATTCACTTTTGTTGTTTTGTGCAAAAGTATTAGTTTTAATTGTTGTGTACTGTGATATCTTTAATTGATTTTAAAGCCACAGACCTTTTGATTTTGCTTTCTCAAGTAAAATTGAGAACCTTTTGTTATTAAGAGTAAAAACGCTCTACTTGCATATTTGTATTTATAACACCTGAATCTGTATTGTATTTATTATATCAATAAAGTTTCAGTGCGAAGACAAAATATTTGACATCGCATGGTAGGCAAGCCTTAGAAATACTCAACATCAAAGAAGGTTCCAAGATGGTCTTTGCTAGCCCATGAATGATTTCTGTGAGTTATTGCTTCTATGACACCGAGTAATATTGTGCCTCTGGGAGAAGCATAGTCTGATTACACCTGTAATAGTAGTCATACAGCTTAATTAAATATAGTGTTGAGATATTTTTGAGCAGTAAATTCGCCTTTAGGAACCCAGTAAGGCCTCTACGTCCAACAGTGTTAACACCTTCCTACAACACAACTAATTTGCCATGATTCGTCCTATCTCGTTCTTCAGGTATTGGTGAAGACATGTTACCTGCACTCATCCTTGACAAATACAGGTACCAAATTTTGATGACCCTTATAAAATAAGAAAGATTTGTGTTGTGCTGTAGGGAGAAGTTAACTGGACATGCACATAAAGTTATAAGCTCAACCAATATAGTTTATTCAATAACCATAATTTCGCCACGCCCCTTTATCTTTAATCATGTCATATCTGTAATTATTTTCCAGATGCATTTATAATTAGATGTGTCATTTGCACACTGGATAATTTTTTAAAATTTCTTTTACTTTCAATAGTAACACTAAACTACTTCTCAGGCGAGTTTTAACATTAATTGTTTAATATCCTCGGTTTTGCTTTTTTTCTTGATTACTTGCATTTCCATTTAATTTAATCGTATATTTTCCAAAATAACTGCTACTATTATTTGTCTTATGTTTTTGGTGTTAGTGTTCAGGAAATGTGCATCGACAACTTGATAATACAAAAAAAATATCAGTAGTCTAAGCAGTTTGTTTAGTTGTTTGGCGTTTAATAGCGCAGAAAACCTTGGATATTTGCGCCAAACAACTAGTCAAGAACAACAACAGGTAAAACTAAAATCCCTGTAAAATGTAAAAACTGGTTTAGATAAAACAAAACAATGGCCCAAAGTCGGCTAAAAATGTAAATAGTATAAAAATGTGAATGACTCTTAAAAATTGTAAAATAAAACTGAGATGGACAGTGTCACTATCACTAATAACAATATCCAACGTCGGGGTGAACCCTTAGTAAAATATGTCTAAAATAGTGCCATCGAGGCTGAATACCTTTATTAAAACGAATTTTGACCCTCAACATTTCATAACAGTCCATATTACCATGATATCTCTGACGGCTGTGCATTCTGATCATAGCCCTGTAGCGTAGTTTCCAGTTCAAAACTATTCTTCTTCAAGCTGTCATGTTCAAACCATATTATGTCTTTCTGCGTACGTCGTACAACCCATCTAGTATATAAGGACACAAGTTTTTCAGCGCCAATTTGAAGAATATGATCGGATATAAATCAATAGGTATGTTTTAATATGAAATAGCATGAGTAACCTTTTCATTTTCCAATGGCTGAATGGGAATGCTACAAGGAAAAATGACATTGAAACAAAGAAATTTTGATATCAGTAAATATTTGATTTTTTTATTTCTTATAAATACATATAGCAGTTTCTTTAAATATTCACTTACTATTTTTTCTCGCATTTATAAATAAATTTATATGAATGAAAACGAAACAAATAACAACTGTGCATCAAGATGTTTAAGGATGATTCTGTATTTGTAATTACGATCCTACGGGATTAAACACGATCCTTTATAAGTAAATGAGGGCTTAAATGATAAAAATAAATATTTCAGCAAGATTTTGCAGGCTGAGTTTCTCTACATAGCTTGCTCTGATAGGAAGTTAATATTAAATATAAGTTTATTTTTTATAAGTATGGACCTGGTGGTTAGAGCTTTCGAATCCCATCCCCAGATATGCTTACCTTTTAGCTGTGGAGACGTGATAATGTGACGGTCAATTTCACTATCTATTAAGAACAGTTAGCGCAGATAGATCTGAAGAAACTTTGTGTAATATTCAAAACAAACAATCAAATGCATACATAGGCTTAAGTGTGAGACTGTATGTTTAGAAATTAGTCTATTTGATGTAACTTAAAAAAAAACTCTTCAAAAAAAGATACGCAAAAGGCAAAATTTGAGATCAATTGTTAACAAGTTTATTCCAGGTAGTTCTGTATGACATGTGTGAAACTTTGCACATTCACTGCTGAACATCCTAAGTCTGCAAAAGCGAAGTCCACGCTCACTGGTTGAAGTTTAACATCACTCAACGTCAATAACTACTTGGCATTTCCTGCCCATGGAAGCGATGAGATGACGAATCACATCTTGTGGAATGGCTGTCCACTCAGTCTGCAAAGCTGCTGCAAGCTGAAATAGAATCTGCGGTCAAGTTTTTCGCTGTCGCAGACGTCGGTCTAACTCGTCCAAAATGTGTTTGATGTGGTTTCAAATCTGGTGATCTGGAGGGCCAAGGAAGAACATTGATGTTGTGGTGTCTCAAGAAGACAGTGGTGAGTCGGGCTGCGTGAGGACGGGCGTTGTCATGTTGAAAAACGTCGTTGACGTTCACCAGATGGGTTACATATGGGGCCTAATAATCTCGTAGACGATTGCGTACGGTCTGATCGGAAATCTTACGCAGCCCTGGTATGGTTGAAGCAATAGACGTTGCAGTGATGGTCCTATCCCGAAGTTGAGGTAACCGGATGTAGCGATCTTGTGCGGACGTTGTCACACGAGGTCTACCAGATCGTGGACGGTCACGAGTTGATCCATTTGTTGGTGACGATTCCATAGTCTTGTCATGGTGCTTGGGTGGACATTCACAGCTCTGGCAACATCTGATCGAGATTCGCCTGCTTCCAACAACCAATGGCGTTGTTGCGTTGTGCCTCAGTCAGTCTTGGCGTAACTGTATTGAGTGTCGGTGGCTTAACACTTAGCTATGGAAACCGAGAACTCGTCACTTTTATAGGGATTTTGCACATGTTGCACTTGCAGAACATGCAGATCTCTTAAACAAATTTATTGGACACAAATGCGTTTTGGCGAAAAATCCGATGTTTTCCTCCGTTTTCAAAGTGCACAACTTTTATTGTCATTTTGGTCTGACAATCAGTGCCTTAACACGTGTAACATCACATACTCTGAGCTTGTAACGTTATTACATATATTTCTCTTTTATATAAAAAATATCCCTTTTGCGTTTCTTTTTTTGAAGAGTATACATTTAATAGTGATCTGTTTGTTTAAAAGTACGTATAATTAAATATAATCTTGCACGTCTAAATATAAATGATGCAAGTTCAAATATAAATCTGCATGTATTTGAATTTTTCTTATACTGAAATATGCTACAACAATTTAAAACTTAATATTGTACCTACGAATGTGACATTTTATTTATATATGACCCGTTAAATATGACCCAGTAGTGTTATATCTTTTTGTGTTGAAATAAGGGACTGTATGTTAAAAGTTTAAATATTATTTATTTATAACTTATTTTAATATGGTGTTCTTGATTAAAAATGGCATTCTCTATTTGTATATGATATTGTACTTTTAAACATGACGTGATTCAACAGTAAGCCTTTGCAGTTTTACGCTTAATAACATTATAAACGATGTATACTACGTTTTATAATTTTAAATCAAAGTATTAACATTCACATTTTTATATACAGGGAGGTTAATCACACTTATGTGAACGGTATACATTTACTAAAGCAGTGGTGTGTTGGTTGCTGCAGTGCTAGTTTTGATTTTACAGCAAATTCTCCACAATCATATTAGGGCATTGTTGCCACAGGTAAATTTATGGAGAGTATGTATGTCACACTCTTTCTGAGAAAGTTTTCTTTGCATAACAGAACAGGTAAGACAATGACGCCGTAACTACATCCCATACTAATTTGGATCAATGCTCAATGAAGGCTTTGATGACTAAAGGTAACTCTCTCTAACCTGAGATGACATTACAATGAAACTTTGGGATATTCCTATAATTTCTCAGTGTTGTTGAAATTGAGATTAAATATCTATATATCAAAAATTGTTACAAAAATACAAAGGCTTTCATAGGGTGTCCTAACTTTTTCGCGTGACTGTATCTGTAATCTCTTTCAATGCAGCTCAAATGATCGATGTATAGTCAAGTACTGCTGAACACAGATTTAAGAGTGACTGATCAGTTATTCTTCTAAGAAGCTTGAAATGTGCTGACCATGATTAGTCATTTGGATGCTAGATGTAAATACAGAAGTTGATGGTTCGTGATTTGTTTACTGCTAAAACATGGGCACTGTTCTCTGGTTGCTTTCCATCCATCCTATCCAATAAAATTTAGAACAAATATACACAAACAGTCTTTTCTCATTTTGTCGAAAATCACAAAAACTTAAAAGCCAAGCATTAGCATGTTAAAATGGAAATAGTATTGTTTGGTAACAATGCATGAACATGACCATCAGCCTGAGATCAATATTGAAAGTAGCAATTTCAAAGGCACCAAGAAACGTAAAGCATCATTCTTACTCTGTACGATTAACATAACATAATATTAAAGAGCAGCAAGGGACCTTTTGGTTTATCTGAGCTGCCGTATACACTAAACCATACTAAGCCTTAAGACACATCAAAGTCATAAAAAACTCCTTTTGAGGAAGTCTTCCATATTCTCTATGGAAACAGAAAGACCTGTATAAAAGAGTAGCTAAGATAACGACTCCAGGGACCTTTTGATTTATTTTAAACCTTAAAAACAATTCAAGATAAACTCTTATTATTTAAATATTTATCAAGGTTTCCTTTAATTTTTTTAACTGAATTCCATCTATCACATCTGAAGGCAACTCATTCAAGAGGCCAATTACCCTGTTAGAAAAACAAAGCTGTTTCAGTTGAAGATTATTTCTTCTTGTTAACATTTGCATTTATTTTCCCCAGTGTTATTATTTTGACCGTTACATATGATAAAAAAAGATGTTGCATCAAAACTACCAATTCCCTTACTAGTTTTAAACACTTCATTTAGATTTCCTGAAACTCTTCTTTTCTTCAAAAGAAAATTTCAGAGATTTCGATCTATCCTCATGCGAAAATTATTTTATTCCCTACTAGCTTTCCTGTAAACCATTTAAAAGAATTCAACGAACTTTCTAAGATAAGGAGCTCAAGACTGGACACTAGTTCAAATGCAATCTAACTAGTGACCTAAAAATGGCATTAGAGTTTTATTCAATATATATATTTAGTAACAACCTAAAATCCTGTCACTAGTAACTATACATTGCTTGGATGGTTTACAATGTTATTTAGCCAAAACACAAAGATCTTTTCTTTCCTGAGGGTCACGGATTCGCATCCCCGTCGCCCCAAACATGCTCATCCTTCCAGCCGTGGGGGCGCTATAATGTGATGGTCAATCCCACTATTCGTTGGTAAAAGAGTAGCCCAAGAGTTGGCAGTGGGTGGTGATGACTAGCTGCCTTTCCTTTTGTCTTTCACTGCTAAATTAGGGACGGCCAGCACAGATAGCCCTCGAGTAGCTTTGTGTGAAATTGAAAAACTAGCTAACTAATCTTTCCTTTCTGTAAGACTGCTAAGGTTATTCCAATTAAAATCATACTCACTACTTTGCACTCATTATCATTAAACTCCAACTGCCATTTATTTACCTAACACACCAAATAATCCAAACCTTTTAATAAAACATTTACATTCTTCTCAAATCTAGCAACACAAAAAAGTATAATGTCATTGATGTAAATCAAAAATAGCAAAGGTAATAGCAATAGTTCCTCTTAACATCAATCCAATTAGACTAAACTCCATTTATAACAACTCTCAACTTTATTTCATTCAGTCAGTATTTTTTTATCCATTGAGCCAACCTATCCTCCATATCAAGTCTTTTATGTGGTACTTCGTTAAATGCATTCTGAAAATCCAGATACATCACATACACACGCATATCCCCACTTACATAAGTAGTAACCTCTTTAAAAATATCAAAAGATTTTCCCCTAGTAAAACCATGTTGACTATCCAACCAAATATAGAACTTTATTAACTTACTTTGAGAAGCGTCTTTATGAAATTTCAATTTTTTTCTTCAACGATTGATGTAAGATTGATAGTTCTATAATTAGTGGCACCTACCTTGAAAATGAAAAATACTAACATCAGTCAACTTCAAATCATGTCACACCTACCCATTATTCAAGGACTTAGAAAAAAATAGTAGAAAGTGGCTCACATATCCAATCCTTAACTTTTTCAAAACTCTTGGGTATATGATTTATCTTTAAACTTCTTAATTTTTTCATAACAAGCTTAGAATTAATGTAGTCATCTTGGTCAACGCTGTTTCCATTTATCAATTGTTCAAGTTGAAATTTATAGCTTTAATCTTTATTATTTAAAATTGTAGAAAAATTAAAATTTAATAACTCAGCCATCCATTAGGTGTTAGACTTTTGTTATCATCCCTCAAACATCCTGTTCTCACCCTAACATTTCCCTCATATTTAATTTATTTGAAGTAATCCTTACTATTTATTTTTGCATTTTCAGACAACCTTTCTTTCTTCATATAAGTTTTTGGTTTACTAATTTCACGTTTGACAAACACTCTGGGCATTCTTTTTCCCTCCAAATACTTGCAGTGAATTTAAACTTCTTATATTTACAGTGAACACTTTGTGAAATAGCCTGTTTTTTATTCGCATCCACCTTTTGGTCATTAAGAAACATTTAACAATTTATTTTTAATTTTTTTCAACATTTAATCAGTATCGCCAAATTATCAACACCTAATTTCTGTCTCACCTCTTCAAAATTTGTTATTATTCCTTATCTACACATACAACAAAATATAAAATATATTTGAGCAATGATCACTTGCACCCAAATAGATTCAACTTCATTCTCAGTGATTTAATAACTTCAACTTAAACAGGTTGTAATTCACGTTTTATATATCAAAATAGGAGTGAAATTCTTTTCATCATAAACGTAGACATTTATCAGTGATTCAGATTTTCCATTACATCCCGACCATAATCATTCATTTTATTTCTTATATTTTTAGCATTATTCTCTTTGTATACTGTACCCACAATATACTACTCACTACATCTTATTTAGTCTGACCTTTTCTGAACTTTTCCACTGTCTAATTATAGTTTTAAGTTGTCCTTACAGTTAAGAGACTCGTTGAAACAAGCCAGCACCTATTTTATTTAAGTACAAACTATTGATCACACAAATCCAACTAACCAACATGCTCTTCTTTACGTATTAACTTAAGTCTTCATTATCACACAGTTTGCTTAAACGTACTCATTTTATGTTTTATAGTGTGCGATTAAATTTCACGATTAACAAATTTGCTTAATTGTAGTAATTTCAGGTTTAAATGTAATATTTTAGGTATAGGACAAATTATGAGACACTAATTTTAATTTTTCTATATTATTCACTGCAGTAAGCATGACTTTTAAAATTTATTAATTTTTTTCTGTATGTTTAGATATAACATTTATGTTTACAAGATAAATACAAAATCGGGAATTTAAAATCCTGTAAATAAGGATTGTAAAAAGTAAGAAAACAAGACCGTAGACACCGTAGACAAACGTTACTTACTTAGACTAAAAATCCTTATTTTGATTCCACCACATGCAATTCTAGGTAACAGTATGCAGACAAAATATGTATTTGTAGTTTGAGTGAATAATGTCTACAGTACATACAGCCTTGGTTCCTTAGTTTTCTTACGATCCCTAGTGGCAGATTTTTAAATTTTCAATTTTATATTGGTGTAGTTTGCTTGTTTTTTTATGAATTACTTGGTATGATTATTTGACATGATAACAAAGGATTACTTGATATGGTAACTAACGTTTTACATTCAAATGACAACGAACTTGGTACCTGATATGGTTCATGATGACTTACTGCAGTTATTAACTATTTGATCATATTAGTTCGTGATGTAAAATGTTACGTTACATTTCGAGATTGTAATGGAGATTTGTTTGAGAACGAAGTAAGCATTTACAGTTTCTGTGTAACTAAATTATTTATATATAACGCATATCACTGGGCAAATACATACTTAAGCTAAGATACAACCACAACTAGCCATAGATAATTTCCATAAGAAAAACAGCCTTTTCAAGTAAAACAAATACGTCTAAAACATGGCTTTAAAGAAATATTCGTGTTCATAAAGTGATTTTTTTTGCGAATGTATGTAATAAACGTTAATATTATGTGCATTAATCTTTTTTACTTTTTCTCTTCATAGATAAATAAGGGTTGGCTCCCTACAAATAGGCTTGGCATGGCCGAGCGCGTAAGGCGTGTGACTTGTAATCCGAGGGTCGCGGGTTCGCCCCCACGTCGCGCTAAACATGCTCGCCCTCCCAGCCGTGGGGGTGTATAATGTGACGGTCAATCCCACTATTCGTTGGTAAAAGAGTAGCCCAAGAGTTGGCGGTGGGTGGTGATGACTAGCTGCCTTCCCTCTAGTCTTACACTGCTAAATTAGGGACGGCTAGCACAGATAGCCCTAGAGTAGCTTTGTGCGAAATTCCAAAACAAACAAACAAATCCCTACAAATAAATATTGTACAGTGTACAAAGCATTTAATATCTACCTTTTACAATCATCTAACGTTCTTCTATTATTCGCTGGTAATTCCTGTTTCAACCTTTACTTAAACTTTTTAAGGAGCACCAGGTATTTGTAAGAAAGCTAATTGTTAACTTCAAGAGGCAATGATGACATTGTTTACATAAGAATTATAATAATTTTTAATGTAAAATACAGAAAAAAACATATCAACTATCAACTTTTCAATACCCCTAAGACCTTCGCAATATCTTGTTTAGTATCCTACAAAAGGCTTTTGTTATAGGTTGGAAATAAAATAACGACAACAACGAGAAGAAATACAAATAGATCGTTTCGGGTTTCTGTTTTTTGAAAGCCTAACATTTTGTGATTTGTAGTACATTTTTATGTGTGCGCAGCATTAACAACCAATAGTAAAGGTTTTAAAGCGTTGTTTGAACTGAATCTTTACTGTTTATGGTGCTTTTTGCCCAAACTTTCTACTAGAGTTTTGTGCAAGTTCTTTCTGTCCGTATTATGAATCACTGTGTTAGTTCATGATACATCACTCTCTTATTGTATAAAAGGTGTCGTGAGCACTGCATATAGGAGATGTGGTAGACATATTAATATGCACTGTTATTTACTGTCATTTCAGAGTTTTCATTGATAATTGATGTAAATATAATAGTTTTATGTTTAAATATGACTGTGTGTTATTGTTTTAAGTGACTGTTTGCGACCTGGGAGGACACTGGTGTCCAAATGATTTTTATTACTAAACTCTCTGTGTTTTACTCTGTGAAATGTTAGAGTAAATAAAAAGATATAATAGTATAAGCTTAAATGTGACATTTTATTTTTAATTTCGCGCAAAGCTAGAAGAGGGCTATCTGTGCTAGCCGTCGCTAATTTAGAGGGAATTTATCGCTACCTACCGCTAACTTTGGGCCTACTCAGTTTCTAACGAATAGTGGGATTGAAAATCACATTATAACATTATTATTATGTGACATTTAATTTTTACGTATAACCCCAAGTAACTTAAATGGCTACATAATTTAAACATTAAACTATACGATTTGAGGTAATCTGTATAATCGAATATTTATCTTTCATATTTCGATACGCCACAATAAGTTATAATATTCTTTATATTCAAAGTATGAAGTAATTACGTGACCGAGTTCCTGGCCAACGTCAACGAGTTAAAGGGAAGAAATTTTGAAGAAATGATGATTGTTTATAGCTGTTAAATTACGCCATGAAAACAAACAAGGAGTTGTGGTTTACCTGTATGAGCAAAAAATGTGCTTTTACTACAGGAAGATCATACATTTTCGCAACTACCAACATAAAATAACTCTATACAACGACAACAATCTGGATACAAGACTACTATATTGTAAACTCTAAGGTAAGGTTTTACTTAATCATATTAAGTCTCCCACTGGTATAGCGGTAAGTCTACGGATTTACAACGCTAAAATCAGGGGCTCGATTTACCTCGGTAGACTCAGCAAATAGCCCGATGTGGCAAGCTCTAAGAAAACATACAAACATGCACATTTAATAATATTATATACAAAGAAACATGTTCTCTGGCGAATGTTGGGCATTTCTCTATTTCTAGAAATAATGAAACGTGTATTCCATCGTAATTTTAGGTTCTACTTTGAGATGCGTTTGAGAAGATTTTTTACCTTTGACCAGTTCAGAGAAACTTTTTGAGCAAGTGATTATGTAAGGTGGCAACTTTTATAGAAGGTAACATGGTTTGTACGGCACCTAAAACAAACTACTTTATCAATATGTACCCTCAAAGATCATGTCTAGTTAGCAGAAACGAAATCATTCACAATCGTAACCTTAAAAAGAAGAGCGAAGAAGAAATAGTTGTTCACGTCTGGAATAACTGTTGAATATGTGGGTATGTTTATGTGTATATATATATAACCTTCTTATTAATAATAAAAGGTTATCCTTCATTTCCAGAGAATGCTGAGGGAAGGATTACGTGCTGGTTGAATAGAGTTGAAATGATAGTTTCCTTGTAAATACTGGGTTCTTAAGACAGCTATGTATTCGCCAAAATCCGATAACCATAGAAGGCAGACTTCTAAGAAATCAGGTTAAGGAAGCTCGTGTGAACAGAGAAGCGGTCTGACGTGACGAGAACTAGCCAGGGGCTACAGGTTTTTAAGAGTAAGTTCGAAACAGAGCAGTAAACAGTGCATCTCTAATGACAACCAGAGTCTAAAAATAATCATGGATTTGTACGGGAATGTAAAACTTATAGGTCGGTAGGTTTTGCTACTCTGCACAAAATATTGTATAATATCTCCTTTTAAACCAGTGGTTCACATGACAATGTATAATATTAGTTAGGTCAGTGGTAAGTTCACGGACTTACAACCCTGAAATTTATGGATCGATCCTCCATGATGGACAGAGCGCAAGCAGCATTTTATGTAGCTTTGCCTTAGAACGTAAACACTGTATAGTTAAAAAACACAAACAACAAAAAACACTTATACCTAGCTATGGTAATGCTATGCATTAATGTTTGGTTTGTTACTAAGCTTTATAGCAGTATTAAATAAATAGACATTTGATTCTAATTAAAACATTAATACCTTGCTTTGATATAAGACACAATATAGTGAAATATATTGTTATATTTTTAAATAAGTCATTGCATATTGAGTTTTGTAATTATATAACATGTCATCTGATTTAATAAAGCTGTTTGCTGAACTGTATTCCTGCAGAGTAACATATTCCCTTTCAATATCGTTATGGTTAGAACCTTTAGGACCACAGAGGGTTAATATTAATTTAAAATCAACTAAATAATAATTAAAATGAAGTAACCGCATAGGTTATTGACCATGATGACAAATAATATGCATCGCCTCAAACTTACTTTAAATATTTAATGACACATTTGGTTTGAATATTAAAATGTATTTTAGTATTTTGAAATATGGTCGTGCATTATTTGATACGTTTATGTTTGCATGTTTGTAATTTAACTGTTTTCATGTTTGTCTGAGACTGATCTTTCATGTGTAAATATTTCCTTCTTAGCTTTTACATGTCTCTGTATGTTTAAATATGCGTGATCCCGTACTTTTAAATGCTTTTGTACTATGTTCTATATGATATGTAACAAGTATTGCTTAAATATTAATTATTATACCTTCTTATATATATCTAACTTATATTATCAAAATAACTGGGACAGCACACTTTGAAAAAATGTGTATTTCACCATTGAAGCAACATTTTTAGGTCTACGTTGAGCGTCCGTTAGAATCCAAATTTTGTCATTATTAGTGTACATTTTACAGAATAGAAACTTTAAAGTTAATGAAATTTGAATTTTGTTCCTTCTGTCACTAAAACAGTCTTCCAAAGTGTCCCATATCAGTTCAGTTGGATTAAAGTAATATTTTAGGACTGCCCTAAGCAGATTCTGGGAATTACTCGCTTCCAACTGCTGTTTAGTATTACATGCGATATATATAACGAGTTTTTTGTGGTGTCTATGGAGATAGAACGTTACTACCCACAAAGTAACAGAGCTCTCCTGTGGCTCAGCGATAAATTTCAGAGCTTCTAACGCCTAAAACGTGGTTCGATGCCAGCAGAGAATACAGTACAGATGACCCATTGTATAGATTTTTGTTTCAGAAACACGCTTACACTCACATATACAAAACACAAAGCCACATTACAACAATGCTACTTTATATATTATCAATGAATCTAAACAAGATATGATAGGTCAACACCGTGATATTACACCAATAAATCTTCACAGGAGCGACACACAGTTATACCTGAAGTAACTTTCTGGTTCTCGTCAAACATAGATTCCTATATATACATATATTGGACATATAATAAAATAATTAGCGGAACTCGTCACTTTTTCCTAGTTTCAGAAATTAAAGAAAAATGAGAACTGACATCTTTCTTTTATGTTTGTCATGAGTGAATTATGGGTGAAATCCAACATGACAAAGTACTGAACTGCTTTCACAAGATCTAATTAAACTCCTGAGTTATGGATTTAATAGTAGATGTGTAATATAACTAAATATGACTCTGTACGTTAAAAATAGGCTTTTGTCTGAAAAAAAATAAAATAGTCTTTTATATTTAGGCATGATTCTGTTGTTTAAAGTTATAGTAAAAAAAATCTGAGTATTAGTAGTAACCTGCGGTAATTTACAATTCACTTTTTGAAAGAAAAATCGTCTTAAACACATTTTCTAAATAAACTTTAATGACGATTAATTTTGACTTGTAAGTCTAAACTACATTTAAGGTTTCATCAAATGTTATTCAGATGTTTGTTTTTGAATTTCGCACAAAGCTACTTAAGGGCTATCTGCGCAAACCGTTCCTAATTTAGCAGTGTAAGACTGGCCGATGTTATATTAGGCAATTACTTGAAAGTAACTAGTAGTTTTTAACCAAACTTGGTGGGTTTGTGAGTTAATTTGTGTTAAACATATTACAATATTTGATTTTGTAAGTAAAAATTGTAAACATTAACTACACTTCAATTTTGTGGTATTGATATAAATTTCAAAATTAAAAGCCTTAAAAATAGGATTATCCAAATTTTCCATTTTGACATCAAAACCTCTTAACTTAGTACTTTTATCTCCCTCCTTCTCACCGTTAAAATCTTGAAAAATAATTCTGTGAAAGAATTTGTCTTGACTGTAAAAAATGTGATTTTAATTACTCTTAAAAAGAGCTTTGCTCCTCTCTTTTATTATCTGCTTGTTTGAATTTCGCGCAAAGCTACATGAGAGATATCTGCACTAGCCGTCCTTACTTCAGCAGTGAAAGACTGAAGGGAAGGCAGAAATATATCACACTCTTAGTTCACTTTTTTACCAACCAATTGAACGTCACATTAGCTCCACGGCTAAAAGGACGAGCTTGTTTAATAGGCTAGGGATTCAAACTCGCGACCGTCAGATTGCAAGTCGAGCGCTCTTACCAACTGGCCATGCTGGGACATCTTAGACATAATATAATGTGATATTGATTGTGCTTATAAAACGTTCAGCTTTGTTTTTATTGATAAAGAAAAGGCATTAATTACTGTTTTAAAACGCTTAGTTTTGTTTTTATTGCAAAATAGCAGGATATTAATTACTTTTATAAATGCTTAACAAAAACAATATATAAATGTAGGAAAGTTTTGCAACATCAGCTATTGAACTGCACTGTTTTTTTCCGCATAAAATTAATTACTTTTCTAGGTTTAAGTTAACTTTGATTTTCAAACATGACCCTCCTTCATCAAAGGGCTTGAACGTGGAGCAAAGTGAAATACAGGCCCACTTAGAAGTATCAAGCACTGCCAGATGGCTCTGTTAGACGACGATAAGAAAATATACACGACCCGAACTTGGAAACAAGGAGCCGACCCTATTACAATTCAGATAATTTCAAAACTTTTTTTTCGTGATTGCGAAAAATCTTTCATGCAAATATATAGTCTTGAAGACTGTTCATGACTATTATGAAGTAGTTAACCTCTCATTCCCGACGTTTTTCATGCTAAATTACCGTGAAGAAAAATAAAAAATTGAACCCTATAAATAAAGTCCTAGTGTTCATGATAACATTATCTTTGTCTGAACCTAATAGTTACGCCTCCAGTCTTAGTGCATCAAAATATCCTGTAAAAAAGAGACCCGAGTATTAGCAATACGAATTTTATTCTACAATGTATACTACTAGTGCTCGGAAAGTTCGCTCGGAACAAAATAAACAGTCCATTAAACGTTGAAAAGAAGGTGTTATACATAAAAACCATTCCTGTTTTGTGAAAATCCTATACGATATAAATTACCATATAACATTGAAGCTTATTTTGGATTGATTCTGTGGGAACATAAGTTAATAAAAGAAAATCACGTGATCAACATTAAGTTTGTAGAGGGAGTGTTGTCTCAAAATTAAGTTTATAAAGGAAGTGTTGTCTTAGCATTAAGTTTATAAAGGAAGTGTTGTCTCAGCAGTAACTTTATAAAGGGAGTGTTATCTCAACATTAAGCTTATAAAGGGAGTGTTGTCTCAACATTAAGTTTATGAAGGGAGTGTTATCTCAATATTAAGCTTATAAAGATAGTGTTGTCTCAACATTGAGATTATAAAAGGAGTGTTGTCTTAACATTAAGATTATAAAGGGAGTGTTGTCTAAACATTAAAGATATTTTTACTTAATGAAAATATTTTTTTTCTATGTTCGGGACAGTTTAATCTAAAGCTTACTGAGGTAAAAGTTACGCGAGAGCTATCTGCGCTAGCGGTCCTGAATTTATCAGAGTAAGACTAGAGAAAAGGTCATCACCATCCACCGCCAACTCTTGGGATGCTCTTTTACCAATGAATAGCGGGATTGACAGCACGTTATAATGCTCCGATGGCTGATAGAGCGAAAATGTTTGGTGAAACGGGGATTTGAACCCGCGACCCTAACTACTTGACCATGCCGGGTCTGCCAGCAGCATAATTTGTTTTTGTAAATATTGCCACATGTTAATCGATTAAAATTTGAAATAAAGCCGCGTCAATTCAAGAATAATGATATAAAACGCGGTAATTTCAATATTAATGGTGTTTATACCCATCCGAAGTATTAGAAACGGTTACTCTGTTCAACTTAAAAGTTTCTTTGGGATAACAATGATAAAAACGCCTAAAGACGAATTAGAAGGTTTTCTAAAAATAAGTCCAATAAAAGTATACTTTTGGAAGATCTATCTGCCTTCTTTCCTAATTTTGAACTACAAACTAACAAGAAAGCTGCTATTCAGCAGCGTTCTACTACTCATGCTAAATGATTGACTGTTACTATTGTAACAGACCTTCAGTTTAAAGCACGGGTACTATTTCTTTGATACCATATGGATTTGAACTGGTTTAACAGTTTTAAAATCTAATGTTTTACCTCATGGACAATTAACATCCCAACTAGCAAACACTCAATCAATTCTGATTTTGATTATTAAACGGTTATTTTTCTCCTTCGATTGTACAAACTTCATTAACAATTCAATGTTGTTCAGTTGGTTCGCGGTACGTTTATAGACTTACAATACTGAAATGCTGGGTTTAGTTACCGGCGGTGGGCATAGCGCCGTTAGCTTATTGTATAAATTCATGCTAAACAACACCAACTAATGTATTTAGCTGTTAATATACTCTACTCGTAAAGAATAGCATATCGAAGAGGCTAAAGGCCTCAGATTATGGTTTATTCTCCAAAATCCACATATTTAAAAACTACACTAACGGTAAATACTGTTAAGTGTTATAAGGAATGTTTTCGAGTATATATATGTGTACTCAAACAATATAATTACCTTAACCTTAACTCATTTGTTTCCCATTTTGAGGATGAATAAATAATAGTGTTCATACACAACCAAAATATTAAAAAACTATTACCTTTTTTTAAATTTACAAGTGCCATGAGGACAACAATAATGAAAACGCATAAAGATGAATTATAATTTGAAACGAGATAAAGTTTTGCGTTATAATGTTTTCATGGATATTGTAAGTTGCTATCTTATTCATCGTTTTACTGGATATCTTGCATTATTATAGAGACAATTATTTCCAAGTTTGACCGTTTTTTATGATATTTATTTCCTCAGATTCAAAATAATAACATCAATAACCACTATTAAAGACCTGACATGGCCTGGTGGTTAGGGCGCCAAACTCGCAATTTGTAAAGAAGCATCGATACATCTTCCTGTTTAGGATTTTCGATATTTGTAAATACAGATAACCCTTTGATAGACGAACAAATTACAAGACAGTTTTCCTTGATAAAAATTTTGATAATTAAAACCGATGCTGGACTGCGACGTTTGCTTAAAGCATTTTTGCTAATTTTCCTCACCAGTAGATCGCTATCTTCACATTCGCTCCCCTTCTGATTTCCCAGACTAGAAGTCTTCGTATTAGTTGTATTTGTTCTTAGACAAAGAGGCTGGAAACTACGGAGGTGGACGTCTCCATTCTTCTAACATGATGTTAGAAGTTTTAATAAAGGTTGAGCCCTTCTGTAAGATTGGACATACAGATGTTGAAATCAAGTTTATATCGTTACATTATCTTGCCTTATGATAAACGGGAGTGTGAAAGAGTTTTGGCGCAACTATTTGTCTTAGTATTTTTAAATCTCATTGTAGCATTCTCTAACCAATCCTTGATGGCACCTCTTAATCGATCACTTGATAGCCCCTTGTGATGAATTTTGAATGTCTTCCCATTTTCCTACCTTTGCTATCAATCGACCAGTCCGTTAAATGAAGAAATCTGAGATGAAGGTTTTCCCGCTTCGACATTTTCCCAAACCGCCCCCATACTGGCTCCACCCACTATTCCTGCTCTTCCTCGCACTCAGTCGATGAAACAGTTTGTCATTAACAGAGAACCGAACTGTGAGTAGTGCGCGTGCTTGACAGGACTATTTGCACGAGTTTCTTGTAAGTTCGTTCTCTAACTTGCACACGTTAGTTCTGTAGACCAAGGAGTGCTGAGTAGTTAGAAGGAGTGTTTGAGAATCGCCGGGAAACTTGAACACCTCTCCGCTGTCGTAAACCCAATAAAAAGAAGGGAATGGAGGTGTAGACTTGCTAGTGTTCAAAGAATAGAGCAGTGAAAAACATTTTTTTTATTCTTTTGGCAAGCTCGAAAACACAGGAGAACAGATAAAAGGAAGCAAGTGCAACAGCACGTGCTTGTCTGTTTTTTTTTCGTGTGTATTTAGAAAATCAACAACATACGTGGACTAACATTTTGTGCTGGAACTGTATTTTTTAGTTCAGGTGAGTTTTAAAGTAATAGCCATTACATAAAATTTCAGTGTTACAAGTGGTAAGTGGATTGCCAGTGTCCATATTAATTTCCAGAATTTTTGACGAAAAAAAAAAAAGAAATTTCTTAAACATTATGCAATTTAATTTTAGACAACTTATGCGTTTAAGTTTTTTTGAACATATATATTTCAAAATAGAATTTAAATTTAGTAAAATGTTTTGCATCTGTTTACATGTTCACAGTATTTACTCTATCGGCATTTTTATCTATTGCTTTTATTTATCTTTTTAATACAACACATAAAGTGATATAGTTTTGCAAAGAAATTTTAATCCACTCAAGATATTTGTCAACTAAACGCGAATTATTTCACGATCGCTTGATATATATAAATCAGTTTGACATAGTAGCAAACTAAAAGCCAATCAGCTATCAGTTGTCAGTTGTAAACACTTCTATCACATTAGTTGGTAATAATACTTGATCAAGACAGTGGGTGATGGTCAGTTCAAATTACTTCACACATAAGTTTTTGTTTGTTTTTGAAATTCATAAAAAGTCACCCGAGGACTATCTGTGCTATTTCCCCATAATTTAGCAGAAAATGGAAGGGAAACGTCTAGTCAATATCATCCGTTGTCAACTGTTGAACTACTATTTCACCGACAAAAAATGGGATTGACCACCATATCATAACGCTTCCATTACTGAAAAGGAGAGCACATTTAGTGAAGGATTCGAACTTACAGCCTGTAGGTTCCAAATGTAGCATCGTAAGTACCAGGCTATTACAAGCTCTCTTATAGTTTAACAATATAGATAGATAGATATAACGCGGGTCAATATATGGTCATCAGCAGGAAGCAGCTTTCTAAGCTAGGCCAGCAATAACGTTCTGTACATATATCAGAAGTTGATAGTTATTCACATTTTCAAGACTCCTAAAAATTTACTGACTTTTGTTTTGTTTAATAAATGGCTAAAATTTTTGAGGAGATTGAGTGTAAGTCATCTCTACAGGGGACGGAAGTGAGGTGCCGCTCACCTTCACGGGACATCTGTCCACCAGATGTCGTCGCGCAACAAACATGCTTAAATCTTGAAGATTCTCCCCATGTCTCCTTTCCTCTCGTCCTTTCTTCTTTGTTACTGAACCTTATAGGAAGATAGGCTTGTCTTGAACTTGGCCTTGACAATTTTTTTCCACTGAGGAAATGCTCTAGTTTTTTACTTTGTTAAATGGCCGTCAAAATTACACAAGCGAGAAGTGAAGGGAAAAGAATCATGAACTTAGATTTATAAGTTATGTGTAGATATATTATAAGACTTTCATTTTATGAAAAGTTGACAAGTTAGATACAAGCAAGTTATTACTTTTACTATTCCCCAACCTCTGAGTTTATTGATGTAATATCCTACTAAAGTTTTTGAAAAATGCAGTGTTTTATTTGTTTGTTTTGGACTTTCGCGCAAAACTACACGAGGGCTATCTGTGCTAGCCGTCCCTAATTTAGCAGTGAAAGACAAAAGGAAAGGCAGCTAGTCATCACCACCCACCGCCAAATCTTGGGCTACTCTTTTACCAACGAATAGTGGTATTGACTGCCACATTATAACGTCCCTGCTTTTGAAAGAACGAGAATGTTTGGTGCGACGGGGGTGCGAACCCCCGACCCTCAGATTACGAATCAAACGCCTTAACCCATCTCCCATGCTGGGCCGAAAGATGCAGTGAGGCAGTTATTGAAGATTGATCTCCATCAGTAATATACAATGTATTTTAGAAAAAATACATAAGGTGTGAGTTATCTATCTGAGGGATAGTGAGAGTTTGAAACGTAGAACGTAACAGATTAAAGGTATAATAAGCATATATCCAAGTTTCTTTGAATACGTCTAAAAGATGAAAAGAAACATATTGGAAATTAAGCCTACAAAATAATGACAAATCACATTAAAAATTAATCATTAATGTTATTTTTAACATTTATATTCCAGATATGACATTTTTACCCAGGACTAAAGTCAGGTTATTTAGTAGCTTTATGCATCACGCTGCATTTGGTTGGCTTTAATATCAATACAGGCGATTGTACTGTGATTATCACTTGCAAAATATACAATAGAAACATAGTGCACAACTGTGATTGTAAATTGTAAACCTACTAGTTCTTATGTGCAAAAGTTAGTAAATAATTATTGAGGCTTAGCCAATTCTGTTAAAACGATGTTGAATCTCATAACTTCATTATAATTTATATCTTCACGTTCGGTTGTACTCTTCACAACTGACCCGATGCGTAGTTTCTACTGCAAAAGGTTCGGTCGTATATTGTCATGTCCAAAGCACAACAATACTTTCTGATGCTGTTCATAATTCATCTAGTTAGTATATTGGAATGACAGGTTCCAAGAGCTCCCTTCAACGGTTTGATCACACATAAATATGCCCGCCTTTGTGTCTTCCCATGGTATTTTCGTCTTGAAAACCTTAAACCCACGCTATGAACATATCTTCGTGGTTTGAGGGTATGAATATTTTTCTTCGGAAAAAAGTTGCTGCAAATCATTCCAAACGATAGTGAAATAATACTATGTACAAAACACCAAACAAAGTTAAAATACATATCTTGTACATTCAGTTCTGTCGTGACTTTACATCCGCTGTGGTTGTCACCAGACCTTCCGGTTCGAATAATGAAAGCTGTTTCAATATAAAGTGCTTAACTTTACGTAAAACTATGTTGAAAAGAGCAGTTAATTATTAATATTTTTATAAAAGCGGAAATACAAGATGCTTTACAAATATCAATTAACGTAAAACACTGGCTATAGCATATTGTCATCGAGTTAAACTATAACTGTAATTAGTAACCTAAACTTTCCACAAATATAAGATATACGAAAGAACTAGAATATATCCAGTCAAAAATGACGGGACTATTGTCACCATCTCATTCCATGGTATACCATAACCAAATACATTTCATAGTTAACTGAAATAAATTTTACAAGATCAGGCTTGACCAATAAAGAGGTGGAAAAGAGCAGTCGACACAGTTAAATATCGACAAATTCCTTCGAGATCCAATCAAAATTAAGATCACTCGTGAAATGCGTTCGTGGCGTATTCATAGAATGAATATTAGTAAAAATCGTTTAAATTAACAACTTCTAATACATAAAAACGACAGATCTTTTTGTTAACATTACGTTCCAACGTAGGATGTTATGTTATGTTGCTTAGCAACAAAAAGTATAACTTCATATTGTTATTAGTCTATGTACTGTAAGTATAAAATGAAATGTATAGACCTCAAAAGTGGAAAAATATTTCTTGATTTATTCAATTAGAGTTTCTATTGAATAAATAGGTTTGTTTTTTGTCAAGCGTGTTGGTGATATAGCAGAAAGTATCTTAACACGTTGGCTCCCAAGCCTATTTTGCCGATACCTTCCAGGGTTGGGAAAAGAAATGTTGTCCTGATGTCCCACTATCATCTGTAGCCGTTGTGCCCCTGTTTATAAAGAAATAGAGCATGACTCACTGGTGGGTCGTATGGGAGCCAAAGTATTAATTCAATAACGATTTAAATTTAAATAGGTATTTGTACTTTCATGATAAATTTTATGCACTTGGCTTTAGGCTAGGCGGTCCCACACTACGTCTTTCGGCTTATTATACCAACACTCATTACACTTATAAGGTTTCACGGCATATCCTCTAACGACTCCCTTGAACACCCTTCACTAAATTGTATTGGGCATACAGTATTTTAACAACATATCTGGATAAATGCATTTTATCTTTTATGACTCCTCGTTTCTCGAGAGATGAAGAGTGACGTGACATGACACACACTGGCTTTTATAAAAGTTATGTACATATATTTTCTCTCCTTATTGAGAAATATGTATAATTTATCACACTTATTCTTTGCTATGTTATTTTGAAGTTGCCAACATTTGATAATGTTGCCAGAATGAATGATAAACTTTACAAAATATTATACTTACCTAGTTGTATTCTGAAGAAAACACTAGATATGTCAAATTGTAATGAATATCATAAGAAAACACTAGATATGTCAAATTGTAATGAAAAGTTAACCCCTTTCACTCTCACAAGTAGTAAACAATGCAAATAAGGCCTGTAGAAATACTTGTCACTGCCCTAATTAATAACTCAAATAGAAGCAGAAGTGATTTCTTGTAACATTTCTTACTTTCATTCGTCAGTAACTGTTTTCGTCAGTTATATTAACATTTTTAGTATTCTTGTGTTAATTCGTTTGTTTGGATAATATTAAGATAATTTATTCTGCTAAATTTATGTTATTGTTAAAATGTTTTGTTTTATCCGAATTTGCAAGTCCAGAATAGCTAGTAAGTGACGAACAATAAGTTATATTTGCACTGTTTGATTACAAAGCTATTGCGTTTTCGTCTTAATTCAAAAACTTAAATTTAGAAGAATACGCTCATTTTAAAAGCGCGAGAAAACCGACTTACATAGGCTTCTAAAGGTCGAAATTTGCATAGAAAATTTTAAGACTTTCTAACAGAGGGAGTTTACGCAGAATAATGGAGATCACGGCTGTATTATTCACGGATTCCCGCCTTTTTATTTGGTTTTGAGATGCCATCTGGAGCTCAAGAACATCACACGAAACCTGAAATATCGAGCGATCTGAAACGTTCAAAATAAAGTTAATATTCTGAGGGTTTACAACTTCGTGTTTTGTTGTTTTCAAACAAATCTCTTTAGTGTTTTTAAAACATATACATACATTTTTCTTTATTGTTATGCACCAGAACATTTAACATAGACAGACTATTATAATTTTAAGTTCATTGCAATGCAATTGGTGTTTTACATTTAATAAAGTTTATATCTTTAATAAATATTTAAATCTGTGAAATTTTCCACTGGTTTCAGATCATACCAATTCTTAGATTTTCAATGCCACCAGGGACCCGGCATCGTCAAGCGTATCAAGAGTGCGACTCGTAATCTGAGGGTCAAGGGTTCGCATCCCGGTCGCGCCAAACATGCTCGCCTTCCCAGCCGTAGGGCGGTTACAATGTGACGGTCAATCCCACTTTTCGTTGATAAAAGAGTAGCCCAAGAGTTGGCGGTGGGTGGTGATGACTAGCTGCCTTCCCTCTAGTCTTACACTGCTAAATTAGGGACGGCTAGCACAGATAGCCCTCAAGTAGCTTTGTGCGAAATTCAAAAACAAACAAACAAATCAATGCCACTACACTCTTTATTGGGCACCCAATGCTCCGTTTCTTCAGGGTTTTTTTAGAATTAATAAGCCAACTAGGAAGTTATGACTCATAACTAACATCTGTTTTAATATAGAATATAAAACAATATGTTATTTTACTGTTCTTCCACACTCTCATAAGCTCCATTTTTAATTGTATCTCTGCCAGTTGGAGTCGCCAATTCTCTGACTCAAATGATTAAAGCACAGGGTCTATTTTTGATCGTTGAATACAAGTTCACGGTAAAATTTTGCTGAAAATTTAATCAGGATTTTTTACTAACATCTGAACTGGGATTATATGTTTACTTTTTTATAAAATGAATCTGAGTCACGCTTTGCTACAATAGCCTGGAAGTAATTCCAAGTGTAACACGTGTTTAGAGATAATCTTCTTTAGCTTCGACTTCATGGTAAGCACGTTCCATTCAAACAATAAAAAGGAACTCATTCGTTATTTAACTGTGTGCACTTAGGCCGAAGTGTATGTTGCTTCAAAGCTCAATAATAAGAAAGTAAGTGATTAACATATACGCAGAAGTTAAGGTCACCAAAATATGACACAAGTAGGTGAGAATAAGCGAAAAAGTACACGTGCTCCACCGGCGAATGGCCATCGCTAATTTTCAAGAATATGTGGAAAGTAATTGGTCAACAACTTTAACTGCCCACTGTCAGACTTTTCTTACTTGATTTGAAAATGAATTTTATAATTAGTGTAGCGCAACTGTGGTCTTAAGTTGTGAGGCGCATTCTTGCAGCAATGGGACTCAAACTCTGAATCCTCACATGCACAGTCCGAGAAACTTAACAATTAGGCTATGCTCGACCCCAGAAATAGTTTTAAGAGAAATAACTGAAGTTTAGAAAACTACTTGCTATTATTGTAGTACTTTCTTTAATGTAATGTTATAAAATAGGCTATATGCTCTCTGCTCATTGTAGAAAATTAAATCCCGAATTTTAGGGTTTTAAGTCCGTAAGCTTGCAGCTGATCCTCCATAGAGTATAAATCTACATTATGTGACTGTCATGCAACGGACGAACTTAATATCCATAAGTTTCAGAAACACCTGTTTATATTTTTCTCTTTTATTCAAGAAGATGAGATGATATTCTTTCACACGCACCATTACATCGTGAATGTAAGAAAAAGAAGCAGTGGTAACCATTTTTTTTTTAACAAGAATGGTACACTGAAGATAAGACTACCATTTTGGCTTTTTATATTAGTATTGCTTTCCACCTGGCCAAGGCTGACGACGATAGTTACCGATGAGAGTGATATGTAAGGAAGCTAATAACCTTTGATAGTCAAGAATTTAAATGAAAGAAGAGATGCCAAAAAGACTGCGAATAAATTTTCCTTGTCACTCATTAGTACCAAAATAATACCACGTGTTACCTATCAGATTAACTTTAGTATGCATATCGTACAATAAATTATTCTATTTTGCAGCCTCTTGTGTAATATGGATGTTCTATTGAAGCTGTTATTCTGCTAAGGTAAAACTTTCGAAACAAACATGACAGTAAGTTGTTTTGATTTTAATATCAGGCTTGATTATTCTAATCAATAAAGTTTGTTTTTAGTGCTCTTAGCTATGTATTATTTCAGTTGAAAGACACTTAATTTTGATGGTTTAATTTTTAAGAATCAGTTGTAATTTTTAACAGAATTAAGGTTATATCAATTTCACCTGCGAATGGCATTAAAAGAAGAAAAACACGAAATACAAGTGGAGAACAAACATGTTTGTATGTATTCTGTACCATTATACGTTCATAAGGCGGTAATATTTATGACAGGATGACCAGAGGACAATACTCATATAATCAAAGGTCAGAAAAATCCCTGACGAACATTGTCTTCTTTTGATGTTATTGACAAATTTTAATATCAGCTCACTGCTTTCAGCATAAGCACTAGAGAAGTCCCATGAGCTAAAAATCAAATTTTACTTGCAATGATAAATAGTTTTAAAAACATTTCAGTTATTACTGTATTAATTAACACAAAAATACAAATACAATTAAAGCTGTCAAATATATAAGCACCTTCAACAATTAGTACTGACCCTGTTAGATTAAAGAGAAATTATTCCAAACTATGATAATTTTAGGAATGCTTTTGTATTTTGTGGTAAGCTGCAATTTTATCTGATAAAGACTACTTTCTAACGCTAAATACCCTATGAATATTGTGATATACATATTGAAGAACATTTTATAATTCTATAGTTGATTAAAGCAAGTTACTACGGATACTACGATGTGCCTATTGAAAAATGTTTTGAAACAGACCAAACAGAACCCTTTGAGTTTTATCGTGTGTTACAGCCTCAACTATTTAAGTATGTTTTAAGCAGGTGGTTTAAGTTGGATAACCTGACTTTTGTGCTTTAAAGAGGAAATTTAAGCTGGATACTTTGGGTCTTTATGTTTAAACACGTAGTTTAAGTAGACTATTCTGGATCTTATGTTTTAAACAGATAGTTTAAGCTGGATATTCAGTATTTAGTATTTTAAATAGATAGCTTAAACATGGTACTATGGGCTTTGTGTTTTAAACAGTTAATGCTTGCTGGGCACCATAGTCTCGTGTTTGCAACAGGTTGTTTAAGCTGGATACTTTGGATCTTTTGTTTCAAACAGATGATTTAAGCAGAGTACTTTTGATCTTGTGTTTTATTGTTTAAGCTGGGTACCAAGTGTCTCAGGTTATAAACATGTAGTTCAACTTAAGCATTCTACGTTTTTCTTCTAAACAGGTAGTTTAATTTGGGTACTCTGGGTTTTATGTTTTAAAAAGGTAGATTAAGTTGGGTATTCTGGTTTTTGTGTTTTAATCAGATAGGTTAAGTTGGGTACTCTTGGTCTTGTATTTTATGGTTTAAGCTAGACACTCCAGGTCTTGTATTTTAAACAGGTGGTTCAAGCTGAATATTCCATGTTTTGTGTATTAAACAGGAAGTATTAGCTGAGTACTTTGAGGCTTGTGATTTAAACAATGTTGCAAGCATGCTAACCATTACACTATTTTTCAGCAATATCTTTTATAAAAGTACACTAAGCAGGACATTTATGATCTTATAGTATCATAAATTGTTATATGTTTAAAAATGTGTTTCAGGAAACTCTGGATCTTATAATGTCTTACTTTTTTGTCAGAATTTTTTCACAACAAGGACCAAGAACACTACTTTTGTTCTTGTAATATCTCAGAGGATTATCTACTTAAGAAGGATTTTAACGGATATAAACAACACAGGATATTTTGGGTCTTCATGTGTATTAAAGCTTTTATCTATTCAGATATGTTTTATGATACATTGATTCAGCAGGACACTACGTGTTGTATATTAAAGCGTTATATCTTTTGTAATATTTTATGGTACATCGACTGTTTAGGGCATTAGGGTCTTGTTTTGACTTCAAATGATATAAGTTCAAGAATGTGTAATAGATTGACTAAACAGAGTGCTCTGAATCTTTGTCTTAAAGAGCTATCTGTCTAGGAATGCTGTCTGTTAGTCGATTAAGATGGCGTTCCGAGTCTTGTGTTAAGTTCTCAAGCGTTATCAGTTCACTAACATTATACAATAAATTGACACAGCAGGAAGTTCTGGATGTTGTACCTTAACATTTATCTGTTCAGGAATGTTGTGTAACAGTAAAACTGAGCAGGACACTCTGGGTTTGTTGTGACAAAGCGTTTTGGCCTTGCAACATAAAACTTTACTACCAATGTTTTGTAATAGTTAGACCAAGCGGTAAATACTTAGTCTAATAGTATCTTACTTAAATTGATATTTATTCAGAAGTACCTAATAGCACGTAGACTAATTGGAGAACCTTGTTAGTGAAAGCGGTATCTGTTCGATAATTGTGGTCTAACTATAGTCATATCTTAAAGTGTTAACCAGTAAACACTTTTTAAAAGAAAAACATGCAAACTCTTGTTCCTTAATGAGTTATCTATACAGGATTTAAAAACCCACACCTTATAGGAATAGTAAGAAGAACAAGTTTAATTTTGAGACATTACTTGATTAGTTAATGAATATTCTGCAAAAGTGGATCCCAGTTAGCAGATCTAATATTCGTAACAAAAATCTCGTTTTTCTTTAAGTGTCTTATTTCACTTTTTTGTTTGTTTATTGCGGATTTCAAGTTAAACGTTCGTGAATAAGTGTATTTTCTGGGTGAGGTGTGGTGTGGCTTACCGTTTCAAATCCTTCTATTCCACTGGAGTATCCCCAAGGTTAGCTATTGCTGTGAACTAGTTGCTTTTTGTTTTATTGACTATTAGCTCAAATTTAGGGACGACTGATTTGTTTGTGAAAAAATAAGTTATTTTTTGTCTTGGCTTTTTTATATTCTGTCACCAGTATCACACAGAACAAACTATCTGTAACTCGCATGGCCAGTTGAAAAGGGATTCATACATCTGATATCAAATTAGAACAAATAGGCATGGAAAGAAGTCCAGTCGTAGTTAATAGAAATATTCATTCAATGTTCACAAGGTTCGGTTTGGATGTTCCTCAAGAATCACATAAATTATGTTTTGTTTTTTGTGACGCTTGATCGTCGATACCGTGAGAATAAAATTAACTTATGGATATATGTATAATTCAGTGGTTCAACTAAAACCTAGAATTAACTTCCTTTATGGTATCTAATTTATGCAACTGTTGTTGTTTTCTTCTTCGAACACTGACATCCATATTTTTAACTTATCTTCTTCTGAAATTTCGTCAACAGCCAATTGAAACTTTAGAATAAATTCAAATAAAAACACAATATTTAGTGTACGAGTTCCGCTGATTCCAAGTGAAGAGAACTCCCAAGTGTCAAGGCCCGGCATGGCTAAGCGTGTTAAGATGTGCGACTCGTAATTTGAGGGTCGCGGGTTCACACCCAATCGCGCCAAACATGCTCGCCCTCCCAGCCGTGGGGGCGTTATAATGTGACAGTCAATCCCACTATTCGTTTGTAAAAGAGTAGCCCAAGAGTTGGTGGTGGGTGGTGATTACCAGCTGTTTTCCCTCTAGTCTTACACTACTAAATTAGGAACGACTAGCACAAATAGCCCTCGAGTAGCTTTGTGAGAAATTCAAAAAAACAAACAAACAAAACTCCCAAGTGTACTGGAACTACAATAAACTAATGTAGAAAAATGATCAAATAGCCTTTGTACTCACTGTAATTATTGTGAATTCAAAGAATAACTGGGTTAGAACATATTGCATTATAATTACGAAGTTTAACAGACCACCTGTGCACATATTGTCTTATTATGAAGTTTAAGAGACCATCTTGTGTTATTATGAAGTTTAAGTCAATTTAAGTGGATGGATGAACCTTACATTATTTCTGAACATTTATGATCGTTTTCAAGAGCTCTTTTAAATAGATGTATATTATTTTAAAACACAAACCCGGTGTTTATGTTTAGAAAATTACAGTGCTAATATAACGTGTTTAATATCGGTTCATTGAATTTTTAAAAGGTATGTTATTTGAAGCATGTATTCAACATATATATATAAATAAGGTAAAATGCTTATTTAACTTTAAAGTCTGTATTTATTAACATAAAAGTGAACAATAATATAAAAATTGGAAATGTATATGATGTCGGATAGTATTTGTTTCTTTTTAGTTTCGCGCAAAGATACAAGAGGGCTATTTGCGCTCGGCGTCCCAACTTTAGCAGAGTAAGACAAGAGGGAATGTAGCTAGTTATCACCACTTACCGGCAACTCTTGAGCTACTCTTTTACCAATGAATAGTGGGATTGACTGTAGCATTTTAACGCCACCACGGCTGAAAAGGCGAGCATGTTTGGTGTTAAGGGGATGCGAACTCGTGATTTTCTGATTACGAGTCACACGCCTTGACTCACCTGGCCATACCGTGCCTCAGAATGTAAAAAAAAAACTTCAATTCAAAGGTCAGTTAGGAATAAAAGATATCTATTGAAATAAAAGAAAAAATTACATTCAGAAAAACTAAAATGTGTAAACTGTATTCTGTGTTCAGGGAAACAGAAATGCTATTTACTGAAAACCACGTGTTTCGATTTTAGTTCAGGAAGACAGAAATGCTATTTACTGAAACGAAAAGAAATATATTTTTAGTTTTAAGAAAGATAGAAATGTTAGTTTGCTGAAACGAAAGAATGAGGTAAAACCGAAGACTGCAAGAAACAAAAAATTAAAGATTTTCGTGAAGCAGAGGACGGGGAAAAGAAGTTTATAGATTTTTTAAATGGGGAAACAGTTATTACACATTTTAAGGTTAAGGGTTAATATCTTAAATTTTTTAAAAATTGAAAAATGTAGCTTTGGAATTTTTTATGATTAAGGAGAAAAAAAGAAAATAAATGATAGCAAATAAAAGCCGCCAATTCGGGTCTGGAGGTTCCTTCAGTATGAATAAGTAAATAAAATAAACAGCAAAAAATCGTCCATCTTTAGATCTCTTTGAACACAGCGCAAGTTATAGGAACAATGCGCGTGAATATGTCGGTACTTTGTAATCTTTAAAACCTTTGTTGATTTAGGCATCTGTTTAACAATACCAGAAACTTCTTCCACTGTATCAGTCCTTAAAATGTTGTTAATTAAATATTACTTACATTACTAATTCAACGTGGATCATTATTCTATCTGTAGTAATTAAAAAACAATCCCATAACTTTCATTAATCTACTCAGAACTTGTTTTAACAACAAACAAAATCTTGCGACTGCAAGAGGTTGGTTCCTTATAGACATGTACTCGTCCTTGCATATGGTTGCCTGGAAAAGAACGCCAACCCCACTTTGGAAAACCAAAAGTGGCTACCAATTCTTCAGGCTATTTATACCCATAACTTCCTGTCTTACACACTCGGTATAACGACCCCACGAACAGTTCAGATATTACAGAGTTCATCTTGAGGTGAAGGTATGTTTTTACACGTGCTTTTGAATAGGACTATAAGGCAACATCGGAGAAAAAGAAGGTTCTTCATCATCGACAACTCAACACAGATACAAATCCTAGCAAACATAAATCTCGCAGAGTTCAAAAGCATTTGGTCTAAACCGCGCTAAAGTGTCACTTGATTGCGCACTCATTGGGAAACGTTGTCGTTTGAGAAAATTAAAAATACCTTACAAGACAGATTGTTTCTACTGCTCGTTCAACTGAATGTTATCTATTACTGACTTTGCTGTAATGAACACGGCTGTTATAAACCAGCTATTGGGTCATTAGCTAATTACTGCATGTGTTTCCTAGGAGTTTATTTCAGATGAAATGTTTAATAAAAAGTGCCAATCACAGCTCGCTAAAATAACGATTTCAATAAGAAAGTAGGCAGCAGCTAAAAATCTATACAAAATTGTAGTTTAAATCATTACCATTTGCAAACGTTGCATTATAATCTTTATACCCGATTGCAATTTATTTCTCAACTGGCAGATATAATATTCTTTTACAAAATGCTAAAATATCAGAGTTACTGTTCCAATATGACATCTTGGGAAATCGAAGTCTGTGTTATTTGACATTAAAGAATGTTTTCCTAAGAAATTTTTCGGCGATAAAATTTCGTTACGGGGTGGTACATTTAGTTTAACAGCATAAAACTTTTGTTACGTTTTACTTAGTATGACGAACTTCGAATTTATCGTTATTGTCTAGACAACTTTAGACAACCTCTTTCGATATGGTAACACTTTCTATTTTGTGAAGTAGAGCATGTGACCTCTCTTAAACCACTAGCGTCACCAGCAGGGGATCATCAAATTCACACCCGATGTTCCCCAGCAGTACGCATGGTTAGTTATGTTGCAGACCTGAGAGTTGCCACAAGTTTCTGAAGAGATTCCCAACTAATAAACTCTTATCTACTGACAAAGTACTCAGACCACGTGACCTCTATGTGACTCCCATGACGTCACCTCTTCTGATCTTCCAGGAATCCTGGATTGGGGCTCTGCGTCATCATAGCTGATGCTGCCGTTTTGGTAATCTTATAAAGATGTGTTTATAGTACACACATGTAACTTTAGTGCCTTTTTGGTAATACGTAAAGATATGTTTATAGCACACACATGTAACTTTAGTGCCTTTTTGGTAATACGGAACGATATGTTTATAGCACACACATGTAACTTTAGTGTCTTTTCGGTAATATATAAAAATATGTTTATAGTACACACAGGCAACTTTAGTGCCGTTTGGATACATTGTAAGGATACGTTTATATCCTTACGTGCCAATAACAACTTTAGAAAAACTTTTGTTTTCACGTTTTACTTAGTATGACGAACTTAGAATTTATCGTTATTGTCTAGACGACTTTAGACAACCTATTTCGATATAGTAACACTTTCTATTTTGTGAAGTAGACCAACTCTTATAACTTCATCGAAGTACTTGTGAAACCATTATTCACGTATCCAGGAATATAAATCTATCCAAAATATCGGTATCAAAGCTGTCATGGTGAATCACGTTGTTTGGCGCCGGCCTCCACGACCCAGCCTCTTTGAGTAGCTCATAAAAGATTCTAAAGTTACATGGTCGTATTTCAAACATATCTTTACATTCAACCAAAACAGCACTAAAATTACATGTGTGTGCGCTACAAACATATATTTACGCATTATCAAAACGGTATTAAAGTTAGACATTTCTATTATAAATATGTGTTTACAATCACCAAAACAGCCCTAACATTATATGTGTGTACTACATACCTGTACAGATTATAAAATCGGCACAAACTTATCTTTAAATAATATCAAAACTACATTAATGTTGGCCTGGCATGGCCGAGCGCGTTAAGGCGTGCACTCCTAATCCGAGGGTCGCGGGTTCGCGCCCGCGTCGCGCTAAACATGCTCACCCTCCCAGCCGTGGGGGTGTATAATGTGACGGTCAATCCCACTATTCGTTGGTAAAAGAGTAGCCCAATAGTTGGCGGTGGGTGGTGATGACTAGCTGCCTTCCCTCTAGTCTTACACTGCTAAATTAGGGACGGCTAGCACAGATAGCCCTCGAGTAGCTTTGTGCGAAATTCCAAAACAAACAAACAAACATTAATGTTGTTTACGCTAGAAACATTTCTTAACAAATTACCCATATGACACTAAAATTAAATATTTTTTATTATAAACATGTATTTACAAATTACCAAAACTCCATTAAAGTGTGTACTGCAAATACAGAAATGTTTTTTACTAAATAGTCAGAATTTCAGAAATGTTTGTGAAACAAACAAACAGCCAGCAATAACTGGAATTGTGATTACATTCTGTCTTGCTGTAACAAGTAGATTGTAATACTGGAGTTAAACAGGAAAACAAAATAAACAAAGACAACTTGAAAATGTGAATTAGCAGATACATAAACCAGTTCTTGGCTGATTTTTGTATCCATCTACTTGACAACAGATCAGAGTAGATTTGATAACAATTATTAAGAGCACTTCAAACCTGGATCACCCACCTTCATTTTTGCAGCTCTATTCACATCAAATGATCACTAGTCCACTGAATTAGTTGCAATTGGACCGTTAGTAGGAAGTGGGCCTCTTGCTGGGAGTTGGAGAGCGCCTTAAAACCTTAAAAAGGAAGCATACTTGATAGCTTGAGAAAGTAATATAAAATTCGTCGTGATTTCAGGGACTAACCGCTGGAGGTCTAACGCGGAAGTGCGCTGAATGATAACGCACGTTTTTATTCACATTGAAAGGATTAAGTTCTATCGTCGTTGTTTATTATTTTCTTGAACTTACAATTTGTTGAGAGTGTTCATGCTGGCGCTGTGCATTTCGTGCTGTCATCCACGTTCCACGTGATCTGGAGAGCCACTCTACGTTCCTCTTGCTATTGCTGTATAAAATACACATTTACGAGCAAGATTTTTTCAAATGCTTAAAATTCCTCACAAAGTTTGGTTTTTAAACATTTTTTTCTTTGAAAGTAGATTTCTTCGCACGTCATTATGTCCATAAGAACACGTCACTTTGTGCTCAGTAAGGAATAACTAGTCACGTACAAACATTTCTGAAAATCTGACTATTTAGTAAAAAACATTTCTTTGTGAAGTGTAATATTACTGTGCTCTTGTACATCATGTGAAGTGTGTGAAACGTGTGATTGTTACGAACAGCTCAGATGATGATATCTGTATTAGGAGGTAACATTTTACAACCATAGGCAGATTCCTCAAGACACTACTTTAAATCTCTTTAAAAGACCATACGTACTGTGACTGAATATACTTTTAAACTGTATTATTTTGGCACGTTTTCTATTGTATTCGTGAGTACTGGTTTACAGTTAATACGATGATTCCTCGGAGCGTGCTGACACTTCTTTGTTGTTAACAGTATTGTGTTCTCTCAGTGTTTCCTCGAAGTAGGACATTAATTTCCTTGCCATAACATAGTGTTATTTCACTGTTTTCACTAAGTGTTATACTGAACTCTTTATAACAGTATTTTATTTTCTCGGTAAAATTCTAATTTATCCGGGGTTTCGCTGATTATTGCACCAATTTGCTGATAGCGATATTTGTTTTTTTCGGGGAAGTACTAAATCTATCTGCTTGTAATATTTTTCATCAACTATGACAACCCTTAGAACGGACTTAAAGTATTTGGTTTGATACTAAAGGTACAATTCTAAATCATTGTGGTTAAAGTTCAATATTTTTCTTTTATGGGTTGTTATCTATTTTCATGTTATATTTTTACATAAGTTTTAAACATATTTTAAACACTATTTGTACACCAAATTACTAATGGATTCATGACTTTGTTGTTGTTTACACGATCTATAACAACACGTAAACAAAAATAATCTCAATATTACAATTAATCCCTTTGTACGTCGTAGGAAGTTGCAACATATTTTACATATAAAATAAATGATTTCACCCAGTTTTTTCATTATTTATTTACACTGAGTTGATGGTGAAAAGTATTACAAATTTAGCTGAAACATATTTAATTATCGTTTGTTTTAGAATAATAGTTAGAAATTAAACTATATTGTAAATGAACATCTGTGTAATATATTTTACTCCATATATAACATCTCGATAATCAAGGGATTACATCTTTATAACATAAAAGGAATTTCCATACAATGCGCAGGAGGAAACCTATAAAGTATTGTACACTACTCTTGTACAGTGTATGTGTTGTCTTACAGCAAAACCACATTGGGCTATCTGCTGTGTCCACCGAGGGGAATCGAACCACGGATTTTAGTGTTGTAAATCCTAAAACTTACCATTGTCATAGCTTGGAACTGCTCTAGAAGGGTAGTACACACTAGTTTTATATACACTAATAATATACACCATCACCATTCATGTGCAGCCCAAAATAACAAACTCAGCACTATGCTCATTTAAAACTATTGTTCTAACGCATATACACTCATTCAATTCAATTATTATACTAATACTTTAAGTGAAGCTTAATTTAAAACTTAATTCCACTTTTTATCTTCGAAAATCTTAAATATTCGGAATTATAACTTAAGTATGCTAAAACGCAATGACGCTGGCACACTATTTAGTTCCAAAGGTTTTGTATGTCAATATAAAAATAAAATAAAAGAAGTAAATCGCTCGAGAGGTTTTCTTCCGGATATTCTTAGTTAAGGTGGTTATAATGTCTTCAACATCCTAGTCATAATCAGACGCAATAACATGCGTCTCTTTATGATTAATATTTTTTCAGTTTTTGTCTTTGAACCAACTTGAACGTTTGGTGAAAGGCTCGATAGCCGCTACACAATAGAGAGAAACGTCTCTAGGTGACCTTGTGACCTCTTTTTGAGCCAAGCAATGCGAGGTTGACGCACTAAGATTGATGCTGTTATGTTAAGACACAGTGATACCGTGGGAAAATATTGTGGCCAGAGCCCCGCTCTTTATGTTTCCCGCAACATTAGAAGTAGATTAAGTTTAACTTGCATATTTATGTGCATCTCAGAAGTGGTTATCCGGTTCTTAGAACGCTAATTTTCACATGAAGTTTTCTTCGGACTCCTTTAAGTTGGTTGTGTGTGAAGTACTATTTTTTTATTTGTCGTAGACAAAAAAATCAGACAAAAAGTTTATAAAGACAAAAAAAGAAGAAAAAAGTGAATGTGATAACAGCTGATACTATAGTGAATGTGGTAACACCTGACACTGTAGTGAATGTGGTAACAGTTGATACTATAGTGAATGTGGTAACAGCTGACACTATAGTGAATGTGGTAACACCTGGCACTATAGTGAATGTGGTAACAGCTGACACTATAGTGAATGTGGTAACAGCTGACACTTTAGTGAATGTGATAACAGCTGACACTGTAGTGAATGTGGTAACACCTGACACTGTAGTGAATGTGGTAACACCTGACACTATAGTGAGTGAATGTGATAACAGCTGATACTATAGTGAATGTGGTAACAGCTGACACTGTAGTGAATGTGGTAACACCTGACACTGTAGTGAATGTGGTAACAGTTGATACTAGAGTGAATGTGATAACACCTGACACTATAGTGAATGTGATAACACTTGACACTGTAGTGAATGTGATAACACTTGACACTGTAGTGAATGTGATAACACATGACACGATTGTTTAGCTAATATGAAGATTTCGCAGCTACTGGTTATGACAAGCTTTACAAAGTTATGGGCTGTTAGGTCGTTCTTTTTTATCTCATGCTGTTACTTTGTTGTATATTGAATCTTTATATGAAAAGTTTTAGTTACAAACACAAATTCCGTTAAAAAACAACTTACAAGCGAAAAATTTAGCGTTTTTCTGAATTAATTTTCATGTCCGTTGTGCACTCCATAAACCTTAACCGTTTAGCATCTAGAAATGTTATCATTTCGTTTGTCAAGACGAGAAAGAAAGAACAAAAGAGTTTAACAAAGGTGCAAATTCTCAAGCTGGCACTCTTTCAACATTCAAAATAGTATTTTCACACTAATTGCTTTCCGACAGCCGTTCCTGATCTTTCAAAACCAAGGTTGCGTGCATTTGTTTAAAAAAAATAAACGAAAAAAAATCGAAAGAAAATCTTATTACATGAACCTGCAGAAAATGTTGTTTTCTTTGTGACATTAAACATCGTTCACTAGCACGAAATGTTAGCAACAGCTACTACACAAGTAATTGATAAAAATGTTGAAACAAATATCTCATGTATAAGACAATTGTTGCTTTCATCTTACCACAAGCGCGATTCATTATTTCGTAGCAGAAATAAATTATTTTCTTATAATGCGCATGCTCTATACAACGTTTGACCTATGAACTTTAAACTGACATGAGACTTCTAAAGAAAGAGCCATGTTTCAGTTTCTTTATTTAACCTTTTATTACACAGTTGTTATATAAACAGGGAGAAAAGAGCCGAAGAACTGGCCTTTTCGCGTTCTATCAGAACAAGAAGACAGTTTTTAGCTCTGTTTTCATACATGAATATTATTCCTTAGGTGGCGGACAAGAATGATCTCTTCATAGCCTTGAGCTGACATTACAGTGGGCAATGGTCAAGATGTTGCAAAAGACGTACGTTGCCCTTTTTATGTTGGTGACAATTGCAATCTCCACTGTGCAGGCTAGGAAAAAGGAAGGTAAGTGTATGTTCGAAATAACTCTGACAAGCTGTTTAGTAATGATGAGTCCTAATAAATTTGCTTAATAAGAGCAAGTTGAATGAATTATGCAATAAGGATATAAGTCCAGTAAGTTATGTAATGAGGATAAGTTACAATAAAGCAGTCATTAAAATAAACATAACTGTTATTAATGTGTAACGCTATCATGTTTTTATTCAATTTAACCTTACATTTATATTTCAACATTTGTACAACTACAAAAATAGCTTTTGAATCTAAAATTTCAATAAACTAGTCAGTAACAAAAATTACATGTGACATTGTGTTGATTTTTTTCGACGGATGTTTCCTCGTGTGCAATTGTGACCAAATCTGTTTATGGTCTTTTCAGATGGCACGTCCTTCATGCATTTTGTTGTCGTGTTAAGTGAAAACATGATCATCAGGTGTATTCCTGGTATAGAATATCGTGTTCTGTTACAATACGAACCTGAGGTACAGTTTTTATACAGACTCTTGTGTCTTGAGACAATATATATATGAGTTGCTCTTTTGGTACAGATTACTGTGTTCTGTGATAGTATGTACTTTAGGTGTATCTTTTAAGACACAGCTGGGTTATGTGATTTTATTTCTTGATACAGACTGGTGTTTTGTAACATTATGTCACTTATCTCTAGTCTTCATAAGGAATGTGATACTCTGTACTAATGTTATGACCATTAGTTCTGGTCTTAATAAATATTATACAGCTCTGTGGGTTATATCCCTTAGTTCTAGTCCTAAAACATAAGATTGGTATTTTACGACAATATATGTTAAGGCAAGCTAAGTCTAGTTCAGATGCAGTCTGTTTATGGCTTTCTGTGATGGTATATCTCATAAGTCTAGTCCAGATGCAATGTGTTTATGATTTTCTGTGATGGTATGTCTCCTGAGTCTAGTTTAGATGCAGTTTGTTTATGGCTTTCTGTGATGGTATGTTTCTTAAGTCTAGTTCAGATGCAGTCCATGGTTTTCTGTGATAATATGTCCCTTAAGAATAATCTAAATGCAACCTGTTTATGGTTTTCTGTGATGATATATCCTCTATGTCTACTCCACACGTTGCATATTTGTTTTCTGTATTATTTTTTTGATCTAGGGCATTGGTTGTCCATTACACTTTAACTATGCACATACCATTTGTGATTACCAAACTTTTAAGACTTTTCTGCTAGGCTGGCTCAAGAATTTCCTTGAATAGACAAGAAAAGCCTTTTGTTTCAGTTTCTAGACCTGCGACTGTCAGTGTATGTCCTGTTTACTTCCTGCTCTTTTTTATACTTTATTATTTTTACTGTATATGTCTTGACACTTGGTGATGTTGCAGCGTAGGATATTTACTTCATAAAAACCCAGAAATACACTCATCTGGTGAACATTTATCTATTTGAAAACGATTTTTTTTTCCTTTTACTGAATGTTTTTGTACCAATTCTAATGGCGTTTTCGATAATATTTGGTGACCAAAATACGAAACGTACAAGATATGTCGTATGCAAAACCGTTGGGAAAACAACATCTGGTGTATCGGAATTTTACTTTTTTCTCTTTTTTTGAATCCCCATAATTTAATTTATGTTATCGCATAATACAGTAATTTCGGTGCTTTTTTATAATTTTTCACCCGTCATTCTTATATAGCATCAGCTTCATTAACAAGTTAACAGATATATATCTTTTTGCCTTATATGAAATGGTTATAAAATAAGCATGAAACATTATAGCTCACAATTATAAAAAAAACACAAAAAACTTGTGATATTGATGTTAGTGTTTGACTTGTGGTTTTAGTTTTGTTTCGTTAAGCTTAAAAAATATTTACTATTTTTTGGCTAGGGTTTATATAAATAGAAATAAGTCATCCCAAAACTAGTTCATACTACGTACATTGCTCTTGCCAGAAAAAAAATATAAAATTGTAAGCTATGTAGAGTCAACTTACGACACCTTCCGTACACGTCTTTTACAAGAAAATCCACATAAATAAACGGATATTTCATTTTTTGGTGTAAATAGCTAGGTAGCAGTCGATGTTTTAAAAATTATGAATACCTGATGATATACGAAGAAAACAAACATACCAGATTAAAGTCACGTGGTTTTAAAGATGTCGATATTTTTCCTACGATATTGTTTCATAGTTATAACTTCAATATGAAGAGAGGATAAGACCATTTCAAAGATTCTATGGCTAATTTCCTCTTCGCCAGGGTGCCGCTAACACTGAGATAATGTCTTTAGCGTTTAAAATTACGATTTGCAAGTGAGTATATTAATTTTTATATGTCTATTATTTAAAAAGAAGTAAGTACCTTCAGAAAGCATGAAATATTCTTTAAAAAGTGACAGATTTGGTTTGTGAAAACAATATTTTATTTACACGAATTCAAATGCACAAAATCACGAAACCACAAGTCGGATTAGGAAGTGTTTTTTTTGTTTTTTTTTACGTTCCCAATCTCACGCGATTAGCGAATTTCGGAAGCAGTGATTGTTTGTATTAGGCCTATGAAGCGAAGTCGGGTAATGTGCCTCTTAAGCTGCTTCATAATATATATACATGTATTTACTACTGTGAAACTGCGCTATGACAAGAATCGTAGCAACTCATCTTTTACTCTTCTCGCATCTCCATAATTAAGTTTCCAAGTTTCTGGGAGTAACGCGTAACTAGAAGACACGTTTATCAATTGATAAGGGATCTCTGCTGGTAGCCCCCATGGACGACGACAGCACTGAAGTGACCCTTAAAATTCACTGGGATGAAGGGGAAGGAGCGCTGATAAATAACAGCAGTGGCCCTCCTAGCATCTGTGCTTCAGCCGTTTCCCGACATGATTTGCTTAGGATAGATGGAAGTACCATACCCGCTTTTAATCACACTACAACCACGTGTTGTTTGGAAACCTGTCACTCACAGTAGTGTTGACTACGTGTGGGGATTTCTCATTGACCGTGCTTTCTCACTTTTGTCATCAACAACTGAAATAACATGGACTTCTTGGCCCAAACCTAAGCATTGTTGACTTCATTACAGACGTACACATTTTAACAACTAAACTGGCGTTGTTCTAAGCGCTAGTAGTAGTTTCCGCCCTTCCACGACACTCATGTTGTAGTGTCTCAAGTAAAATGATATGGTTTCGCTGGCTACCATAGTGATAACGTTCTTGCATCCATTCATGATGTTAAAAAGACATGTAGGTTTAAGAAGTCTTGGTAGAAATGAAAAACAACTACAACAACGGAACACCTATAAACCGAAAGCTTTCGAAATATATACCTTTTTTGTTCAGGAAAATCCATCATATAACAACTAAAGTAACGTGACATTGTTATATCGAACCTTACCAGCAATGGCTTAACTACTGTCACATATACAAGACTATTATTGGAAATGAAAAAACAATCAGATAAACCTGGTATTTTTCGGAACCAGCCTTAGCTGTATTAGTTTGACCACCGTAACATCTTCATGCAACATTTTGCAAACAGCACGTGAGCCGCCCACGTGCATCGCATTATAAGATCTCAGTAATTATAATTCCTATGTACAACTTCTATATATTATCTAACCGTAACCATTTGATTTAGGCATCTTGATTTATTTCATGGGTTTAAAGGGTGACCTCTTTTTGAATTTAGTAATGATTTCATCAAGAAACTGGTTCGTGTTCTAGCTTCAACGGTAATTCAGGCTAGATATTTAGGGGCATATATATATATGCACGCATTAATTTACTTGTTTTTTGGATACACGTTTGCAAACCATATTGAGGACGCTCCTTATTACGGCATAGGGTACATAAAGTACCTTCAGTCATCCAGTGTTTACCAATCGTACAAATTCTCATTTCTTGATGAATGTTTTTATAGTTCACTACGATTTGAAGCATAAATGCATTTCATAGAACGGGATAAAAAATAAAAAGAGGTATGTTTGTTTTTTTAATTTCGCGAGAAGATATACGAGGGCTATATTAGCAATGTAAGACAGCTTGTCATCACCACCTACTGCTATCTCTTAGGCTACTCATTTACCAAATAAGAGTGGAAGTCACAGTTAAAATGATTCCATGGCTAAAAAGGCGAGCATGTTTGGAGGATTCGAACCTACAACCCTTAGGTTAGAAGTCGAGCGCCCTAGCGACCCGGATGTGACGGGTATGAAACAAGATATACTTTTCAACCATTGGTTAAAGTAACACAAATTACTTTTAAAACTCACTTGTGGCAACACCAAAAATAATTAGTAAACCTGAGAAACGCCTGAAATAATTAATTTTACAATATGCCTTTTAGAACATTTTGAAAACAATGCCTCCGTAATATGTTAACAACAATGTTTACAATAACTGCTAAAACTGTTTCCATAACGTATTTATGCAATTTTTTTACAGAAAATGCATGCGGTGTCAATATATGTTGCAAGGTTAATAGATAATTAGTTTCTGAACACGTAGTATGTAATGTAGCTAGTAGCGATAATACGACAGTTCTGGAACATTGCTTTAATAATACTAATATCCAATGTAGTGTTTGGAATATTGTTTTTACAGCACGTGTGTGTGGCGTGAACCGCAGTACCAAATATGTAACGTGTGCGATCTCTCACATCGTATATACGAAATGTTTAGCGTAACCGTTACGTTCTTTATTTTAATATGGAGATATTTTGCGGAAATAATTGTTGTTAAAAATTTGTTTTGTTTACCGACTTTTCCTAGTACTAAGAAACTATTTTAAATATATATGTCACATGGGTGCGTTTGAATGATTTAACGGTTAGTAAGGAAACTTCCAAAACAATAAAATATCATGCAAATTAATCTGAATCTAAGGATAAAATATGTTCTGAGTCCTAAATCTGGGTTGCACAGAATCAAGTAGTTTCGTCAATTTCATGTTAACAGACTACAATCTGCTTAATAGTGTAAGCTCAACTAAGCTACAAGTGGTCTGGATCAAGTGCAAGCAAAACCTGAAAGCTGTCACATATGGTAAACTCTCGCCTAATTTTATCTATTTTTCACAACGAACAAGATAATAATGTTCAACATGAACTTTCAATCATGTCTAAATAATATTTGCACAACGTACAATAATCGACGTGATCTTCATTCATGTCTTCTGTTACTTATACTTATGAAAGAAAATCCTGAACCATGCCTGCCTGATTTTCAAATTCGTTTACTGTCATGCCTTTCAAGGTAGCAAGCGCGTTACGATATAACGGTACTTATTTTTGTAGGAGAAGAAAAAACACACTAAAAAGTGACTTGAAATTCACCCCTGTTAAAATCAGCAAAGGTGGTGGCCATGTGTGTAAAAAGAAAAAAATTACTCGGTCCATCAAATTATGTTCCAACAATGTCTTGATGGTTCCTGAAATGTACGGTTGAGGCCCGGTCTTCCAAGAAGCCTATTTGATTTATAATTTCACTTCCCTGAAATGTAAGGATTAGAACACGCTTCTAGTTGTATCAGAACCGTTCGAATTTGTTCATTTTTTTTAACCAACTTCCAATAATCCCGTCATTGAATGTTTTCTTTAGTTCGTAAAATCGACGTTAATGGCCTGTTTGTTTGTTTTTGAATTTCATGCAAAGCTACACGAGAACTATCTGCACTAGCCGTTCCTAATTTAGCAGTATAAAACTAGAGGAAGAGCTAGTCATCACCAGCCACCACCAACTCTTTTGCCAACGAATAACGGGATTGGCCGTGATATTATAACGCCACCACGCTGAAAGGGCGAGCGTATTTGGTGTGACGGGGGTTTGACCCCGCGATTCTCAGATTACAAGTCGAGCGCTCTAAACATCTGGTCATGCCGAGCCGTTAACATTCAGATATATAAAATTATTTTTCAATATAATTACCTTTCCCATAATTTCTTTAGTTCGTTATTTCACGTACAAAATGATACAAGTATCTGATTGTTAACTTTTCGAGTTCTGGTCATCAGAACAGGTCAACTAGCTTTATAATAATAGTTCTGTACTTGCTTCACACAGTAACCTAGTCTTCAGGATAAAGTAAGATAGTTACTCACGGTATTTGAGGGTCATGACACTGCTAAAGAACCAGGATGACCTGAAATGGAGTGTAGATAACCTCTGAAAGAAAAACCATGTAACACCGAGAACGATAAAAATCTCATTAAGCTAAGCTTCGATTAAACATCACTTGCTAACATTAAAAACGGTTAAATCTCTCACACTTCAACTTAACTGCCAAAATGTCAGAAGGCTAATTAGGATATAAGTCTTAGTCATAACATGATAGGGTTCTTAGGGTTAAACAACTAGCATATACTTTTTTATGCAAAATTAAAAAAAGAATATTTTAAGGATTTGTGTCATCTTTAGGGTTGTAATACTGAGAAACATTTCTTAAATTGACTGAACATTTAGATCCAGAAATTCAGTACGACTTTGCGTCATATTTAATTACCCTGCCCTATTTAACCACTACACTGGACTTGTTCAGAGTGAGTCTGATCAGTTGTTCATGATTTATGGAACGAAATTAAAGGAATCGAATATACAATTGTTAAATAGGAAACGAGAATAGCCTAAACGTATCAAATGTTTCCATTTGACACGGCACAGATTTTTCACTTGTAAAATAAAGAAAATGTATAGGAGAATTCTCAATCCAATGTCTCACTGCCTCAGACCTTTTGATGGATTCTGTAAAATAAAGACTTACAAAAATAAACATCTTTGATGAAATATCTCCTTCTGTTTTTACAAAACACAAAACAATGCAAAAAACACATGCTACTCATTTATGTTTTTCTAAACAACAATGTTTATTTACATTTTCTTTCTGCGGACAGTGAATAGTCACCTTTCATCGGATCTGTAATTCTAAGCAAGACACGTGTTTGATAAAACATTCAGATTAATTTTCATCACAATTTGTATAAAAATAAACCAAAAATTAGTTTAAATAGCTTCTTTTTTATCTCACTATGTTTATCACTAAAAATACGATAAAGAAACTAGCTGACTAAGCTTTGAACATTATACACAGAAACTTATATAAGTAGGCTTTCCTATATTGGTAGGTCTGAAGACATGCAACGTTAAAAACTGGGTTTTAAAACCCATGGTGGGTGTTTTTGTTTTGTGTATAGCAAAGCCACATCGGGCTATCTGATCAGCCCACCGAGGGAAATCGAACCCCTGATTTTAGCGTTGTAAATCCGGAGACATACCGCTGTACTAGCGGGCGGGCCCATGGAGGGCACAGCACAGATAGCTCATTATGCAGTTTTGCCCTGAACATAAGACAAAACAAAGAAAGACTTATAGATAATGTTGACACAAAGGAATTCAGGAGATATTGAAACGTTATTTTATTATCTTTGAAATACATATATATATGTGTGCGTGTATGGATGTGTGAAAATCAGTTTTAGAATGTATTTCCTTGTACTGTCTCTGTAATTTCGCTTACATTTCACATACACGCTCATGGTAAGAGATATATGTAACTATGGGAAAAGGGCATTCATGTGTGGAATTTACTTCTGAATCCCTTTATTTTGGGATATAAACATCACCTAATATCTTTCTCAGTGTGTAATGCCACTAACAACAATGGTCTTCATTTAACGTTACATTTTGGTCGTCTGCACAGGCTTGTCCCTATAATTAATATTTTTGTTTGTTTTAAATTTCGTGCAAAGTTACACAAGGACTATCTGCGTGAGCCATACCTAATTTAGCAGTGTAAGACTAGAGGGAAGGCAGCTAGTCATAACCACCCACCGCCAATTCTTGGGCTACCCTTTTATCAACGAGTAATTGAATTGATCATAACACTCCCACGGCTGAAAGGGTGAACATATTTGGTGCGACGGGGATTCGAACCTGCGGCTTTCAGATTAGAAGTCGAACGCCTTGACCCACTTGGCCATGCCGGATCCATAACTAATAAGAAAGAGAAATGTGTTTGTATTAATATATGCATGCCACTTTTAATACAGAGCTAATAAAGTGATTTAATTAGAAATTAAACAATGAACAAGTGCTGTAACCAACATGAAACTAATTATAAAACCTAGTTTTGAGCTTAAAATAAAATACTCACGGAATTTTAATTAATACTTTACTTCTGACATTCTTAAAAACTTTGAAATTTTATTTTATGGCATACATTATTTATGAAATTCTGCATCCACTTAATACAGCGTTTATTATACAAGAAATTTTACCCAATGAGCACTGTTTACATTATTTTTTTTTAAGTTTTGAATTCATTAAATACAACATACATTATTTAGAAAACTAGATAAAGAGTGCATTCACTAGAAATCTCTGAATCTGCTGGACTTTGCATACATATTTTCAAGAAATTTTGACTCCATAAGTTCACAGCGGACGTTACTGAGGAAACATTGAATCTTCAGGATACAGTTTAATTTGTTCAGAAAGCTCTGAAACGTTTCACTGCAGACCTCAGACTTGACGCTCCGATAAGCATCAGGAAATTGAAACTACCGACCGCAAATCAGCCATCAGAAAGTTGTGGAACAACCAATAACATTTTACAACGTTTATGAAACTCTGAAACTGTTAGATTTTGTTCACATAATTGAAACCACTAGCAACGTTTCACAATTTTCACGAAACCCTGAAATACTGGATACAGTTCAAAACTGTATGGGGGCTGGGCTGTTAATTCATTAGATACAGTTTATATTTTGAAAATAACTATGAAACATTCATATTTTTACGAATTATTGGCAAAAACCGATAATAAACTGTGCCACTTTGGCAAGTGTCAGTTACTTGGAAGACAAGTGTATTCTTGGCATCTTTCACTGTTTACTTGTGAAAAGTAGGACAGCTCTTTTAAGAACAGCTAAGAAAAAGGCCTGTTAATGAAAAAAAATGTTTATTGGACTTAGTATCCAAAACTTCTTGTGATTATTAATACTTCCTTTTCCTCACACGTGCGCACAATACGATCGAATATTTTGCCTACTAACTGTTAGTAACGTGAATATTAAAGTCCAAGCTGTACAGACTTCATAATCATCTATTTATACTTCCTATTTGAATATTCTCCCACGTTATTTTATTTATCATCACACAGTTCCATTACAATGCTTGATACTTTCCCCTTTTTTGGACTTAGTTATCTGAAATCCACAAAATACGAGAGCTCTCTTAGCTTTTGATTAAAAACTAAACTATTAGCGTTAAGTCCAATTATGGGTAAGATAGCCAGGAAATTATTACCAGTTTAAACTTTATCACAAGAAATTTCACTCGTAAACTAATACATTTTAGGTTTGAGCTCCATCTTAGCTTACTAATCATTGGGTTACAACATTATAGCTTTTGAACGCTTTAACCATTCGCAAAAATGTTAATGTTACACAATACGCTTTAAAAACATATTTCAGTTTGTCTCTTTAATTAACATACTATAAGATTTTAATCTTAGCTAAGGTACAATTTTGGAAACATTACGCTATCCAATTTGAATATTATTTTAAGTCAACTTATCCTCCAACGTGTCATATTGTGGGGTTTAAATCACCTTTGATCAACTGTCTGTCAGGAGGACATATAAAACTTAAATTTCCTTACGGATAATCTTTCACAGCAAAATGTTGCACTTCAAGGTTTTAATTTTTTGTATTTGTATGTTTTGTTTAAAAAGATTCCTAGTCGATAATTGTTCTTCTATTACAATAATACCAAATATGCGAGAAAACCGTGTATATATTCTTCTCATTCACTGAGTTCATTGCTATTTCAAACATATTAATATTCTTAACATATTTTTTCTGCTGTCGTGTGTGAAGGAAGATTTGAACTAATAGGATATTTTGTTTTTACCGTTTTAGATATATTAGTACTGATGTTATGTAAAAAAACATAATAATTATATCAAATTTCATATAGTAAGGTAGGTGTGTTATACTTTGTATTTCGTAATTAACGGTGGAATTTAAGTTGCATTTTTAAATGTTTTAATATAATCCTAAGCTGAAAATCTACGCTTTATTATTCGAAAAAACCCATTAAGGTTGATACATACTGAATTCTAGACACCTCTTTGGCTCTAAATTTAGGCACGTGACCTGCCTTTATCACATGATCATAACGCACGAGGAGTTATTTTTAGAAGTACTCGTATTCAAAAAATCTAAAGCTAGAAACGTACCGAACAAACATATTTATAAGGATACACAGAAACTAGTTTTTGGCACTCGGTTCATTTTCACAAGAGTAATACTTTCGAGAAAGTGTGTAATTGTACCTCTGAAAAACATTTCTTATTAAATTATCAGTTCTTCTTAGAAGCAGTTAGTTTGCACAGAGCTTGAAATCGAACTCAAATGATGTCTCTGCAATCAGTGTGCCTTTCTATACCTTGTACACGAAATGCATCGAAATTTATAAATATTTCTAATGTTTTATTTTTCCTATAACTTGTAATTAAGAAAGGTCACACCTCTCTAACTGTTGTCAGGTTAGACTTTCTCTCTTTTTTTATTGATTTGTTCAGCTTTAGTGACCATCAAGGTAAACTTTTCGAGGTTAGTGACCTAACACTCATATAAGAAAAAATGGAAGTCATTGATCTTTATCTGGTGATTGGTTGGTACAGCTAAAAATAATGATTTTATTAACGCCCTCTGTTTTGTGTCGTTAAAGTTAATTATGCAAAATAAATTGGTCGAGTTTGCCAGACCTGCTACAGGGTGCACTAGCCTTCTTCAGTTACTACTTGTAGAAGTGTAACTTTTATCTTTAGCACAACAACCTTGAACGATCTGACAAACAAGTCTTTCAGAACAAAGCAAGTAAACCTTTTAACGTTGGAATTTGGCCTGCTGTGCACTCGTTTATTCATTATCTATAATCTTTCATTGTGATCCATCAGGTTCGACATCACAGCGTTTTTTATTGTTTTTTCATCTTTGACTAAATCCTCTTCTCATTCCCGGTATAATCTGCATGTACATTAATCTATTAATGTCAAATACTCCACTTGTATCCTTTAAATAATCAGGATTGGGTTACACATGGATTAATACCAAAATTCTCTATTCCTTTATATGGCCCGGCATGGTGAGGTGGGTTAAGGCGTTCGACTCGTAATCTCAGGGTCGTAGGTTCGAATCCCCGTTGTACCAAACATGCTCACCCTTTCAGCCGTGGGGGTATTATAATGTGTCGGTCAATTCCACTATTCGTTAGTAAAAAGAGTAGCCCAAGAATTGGTGGTGGGTGGTGATGACTAGCTGCCTTCCCTCTAGTTTTACACTGCTAAATTAGGAATGGCTCACCCAGATAGCCCTTGTGTAGCTTTGCACGAAATTCAAAACAAACAAACATATTAATTATGGGGACAAGCCACCAATGTGGGTGGTGATGACTAGCTGCCTTCCCTCTAGTCTTACACTGCTAAATTAGGGGCGGCTAATGCTGATGGCCCTTGCGTAGCTTTGCGCGAAATTCAAAACAAACATCCTTTAGAAGTACAGAAGTTTGTTTATCCAGTGACTTGAGATTTCCAAGTAGTTTAAGTTTCGCGCAGCTTCCTTACCCTTCATTAATTATGATCAGCTATGATCCTCAAGATAAAATTGAGCTTCAATGATTATGTATACAGACGTGTAAGGTATTCAAATATCCATAAGAACAGGGGGGGGGGAACTAAAGTTAAGCGATTCCAGAACCAGTAGAGAACTATCAGAGTCGGCCTAAATAGTAAAATATGAGTACTGCATATCTTCTTTGTGATCCAAGACAAGCAAAATGGTATACAACTTGGTATAGAATTCCATGTGTTCAAACACCAAGCCACAACAAACCACGGCGCATACCACGGAGACATCTGATTTCAAACCATATGAAAAATGGGAAAATAAAAAAGTTGAAAAGGTATTCTGCAAATAGAAGATGATACTTTCAATCTGGAGTATTTAATCTCTTCAGATGACTCAAAGAAAGGTGGAAATGGTAATAGGCCATGGTGGGATGGGATGGAGGTAGCAAAATCATTCAATGATAGACCCAACTCAGTCAGTTGCTCCTGGATATGAAGGCCAAAGGAAAGGATGACAGACTCTCTATTCCAAAAAAGCATAGCCAAATGATGAAGGAAAGCATAATGCAAAAGGATGCTAAGAGGAGGTTCTTGGGACCCAGTATAGAAGCTCTGGACTGGAAAAGTGTAGAAAGCCCCCCGTGTAGAGCCAAAGCCCCAGGTGGTGAATGGGATCCAGCATCTTTAAGGCCCAGGTCATGACAGAGCCATAGACCAGAAACTTAGTCAAGTTTGGAGGAAACGAGGACACGATAGATCTTTAACATGAAATGTCGGTCCACTCTCCAAGAGGTGAAAGAGAGGATAAGGGGAGTGTTCAGTGCTCTTGTACACTTAATTCATAGCAGCTTAATGTGTGAAATAAATGTCGGTTTATGGTCAAAAATAAGCCCCTAAAACTTTGCCTCAGTACTAAGACAGAACTCTAGATCAAGGTTTATAGCTCAATGACGGCAAAATTATATGCAAATACCTTTGGAGAAAGAAAAGGAAAAACAAACATTTGAGGGTAGCCTGAAACTACCACTCAATAAACCTTTTGTTTTATGACTGATGATAAATGTGGAAGTCGTCGACATAGAAGCCACTTGCAACAGTTGGAGGAAGTTGTCTAGTGATACTTAAGAAAGTACTGATGGACTCCAAGTTCCTATGTGTGAGAACGAGAAATGGTCAAACCCACATGGGGCCCGAATCTTCAGCTTTAAAAAGTTGCGAACCAAAATGGGTGAGTGGTCATACAACGTACATGAATAGAGATCCAACAAAAATGCCAAATTCCTAAGTTATGTTATAAGTCTTCTCAAGACGTTCATTCTTGAAGAAGGCTTTTCTGATTAAGGTTTTAAGAAGACTCAGGTGGTCCCAGAGGAACGATGTATACGAAATCCACTTTGGGTAGGTAAGAGAAGGTTGTTTGGTCCAAGAAATAAAACAAGATGCGCTTTAACTATCCTCTCTAAGACTTTACAGAGACAGTCAGACAGAGTAATTTGATGATAATTAGAAGAACGTGCACTATCATTCACGGATAAACCTTCTCCTACCAGATCTGGTTAAAACCAACCACAGGAAGGGCAAGAGAAGCAGAAAAGATATGGCACAGTATCCCATAGTGAAGGTCATTAGGCCCAAATTATGTGCTGCCAGAACAATGAAAAGCAAGCTTAAGTTCGACCAGAACAAACTAGAGTGTATAAAGCTCTAAACTATCAGTCCAAAAGAAAAATGGTTTGGCTCAGCTTGAAACTCGAAAGCCAAGAAGGTAAGAGGAAAGAAAGAAGTACTGAAAAGATAAATAAAGCTCTTCCCGAGAGTATTAGCGATACTTTGTACATCAGCAACTTCCTGGTTATTGGAAAGCAAGATAGAAAGGGGATGAGAAGCATACTTCCGATTGTCCTTCCGAATCTTGTTCCACATGACTTTGTTTCTGGTAATGGAAAAGATGCTAATTGTGAACTTAATCCAGGATTTTTTCTGACTTTGACATAACTAGCCGAGCATAGGCACGAGCCTGCAAAAGACATTCGATTCCCATTTCTAAACCTTCCGTGTCTGCTGACAGGCAAGAAACCATTGTCGACAAAAATACCATGGGAAACATGTCTAGGTTTTGGGGATAAAATAAAATAAATGCTAGAACAGTACAGTCAGTCACTGTCTACACATATTCATTAATAGATGGAGCACTAACAACAGCAGAATAACGTTTTGAAAGAGCAGTGTAGGAGAGTCAATTAATCTACTACAACTTTCCCCATGACACACATATCAGATGGCAACGATTGTGGCCAACTTCCAACAGAAAGACTGGAAAATTATCACTTCCCATTGGCCTCTATCTACCCTCAAGGAAAAATGAGAAAACGTGAATGTAAATATGTAGATAGATCAATAACAGCAAAGAACTAATTTGATGTATGAAAATATGTAAATTAACCACTATGAAGGAGATAAAAGTTGTGATCTGAGAGCAATACACTTCACAGAACAATCCCTTTATCAATATGAGTATCATCCTAGAGGGAAATGTGTCAATTAAAATGTCTCGAGATGAAAAAGGAAGATGGTAGTTGAACAATAAGAACATTAAAGTGTGATTAATCATAAATCTCGTCTGGTGACAGCTAAAGAGAACATATGGTACAATCCACAGAGATATGGACAGCCACACACTCTAAGGACGTAGTGAGTGACACAAGTATGGTGGTTATATTCTTGTCAAATTGCAGTTCCACAGCTCCATAAACTCACACAACATGGCATTTATGAACAAATAAAACTAATAAAAAGTGGCAGAATCAGTATGTTAGAGGAACGTTTCTTGTAAGAAGAGATATACAGAATGATAATAATTGGCAAAGGCCTAAATATTACCTAAATTACAATGGAAACCTTGACAATACCACTGTATCAGAGTGGTCATTTCCACTTAGAAAGAGGCGAACCGGGTAGAGAATACATTTGTTAGCGACAACAACGTTTTTCTTTGGTGGAAATATGTCTTATTGACCTCCATGAAAACCTTATTGGGACAGCTTGGCAGATCTCTGTGAGAGGAAGAAGACTCCAATGATTGAGGGTGTGACCACATTATGGTTTTGCACCTCAGGACCAAAGGAAAGGGACTCAACCAGTCACTGGAAGCGATGATGGGAACAAAGACACTCGTGGACGCAGACTTGATAACTCTTAAACTTCCACTGTAGCTGTCTTCTACTGCAACATTATATGTTCATGATGGAACAAGAGGCAACATATTCCGAGCCTCAATGTATGAAATGTTATTAAGAGCGCTTAAATGTTGTACATCTTTTTCGTCCACCCGCTTAGGGCAAGAACACAATTATGAGGAGTGAGAATAACAGCAACACATTAACACAAGTACCGCCACAATAAGCACATGTAAAAGAATCAAAACAAGATGCCTTACAATGTCTGAATAGTTGACACTGGAAACATCAGAGAAGATTAGGAACATAAGGTCGCACCTTACAGTTTAGGTAATCTGCCTTAACAGTGGTAGGAAGAAATGGTAATGTAAGTTGCAAATTCAGAAAACTGTAAGTCTGCAGTACTCCACCTTTTTAAATGGAGATGAGTTGCACAGCTGAAAATCATTAGCTAGAGAAACCAATGAGAACAAGCGACTCGGGGATGTCTTTTAAGTCCCTTTCAATGATAATTTCTTCTGTTCCAATGACCTTTGATTTCGAGAGGAATTTGCTATGCTGTAGATGTTTCTACCAGTATGTCATCAGAACCTAACTTCTTGACTGACTTTGGAGAGCCAGCAAGTCACTCCAATCCATTTTGGGTGAAAAAAAGGTGACATTTGCCATAATAATCTACAGTCAAAAAATGAAGAATGAGAAAACAAGATGCAGGAACTGACTGGGGTGGTGACTGTGGAAGTCTTCCATAGGTGGTCGTTTACCTATTAATTTTTATTATTATTTTATTTTCTATGTACTTGGGGTTTTCATAACAAAATATAAGTAATACAGTATCCACTGACTCCATCAACCATGGAGTCCCACGAGAGGATACACTACAATGCCAAACAAGGACAGATTTTCGTGAGCATTCTACCTAAACACCAGTATCAAACACAATTTCAACAACACCCAGTGAGAACTTTCAATACTAATTGACTCTAACCCAACAGGACCAGCCAATATATGCTGGGGATACTACCCCGAGCCCACTGTAAACTGACTTATAAAGTGATGTACCTCAATCATCAGGATCCTTTCCTTCCCTTTACGTAACGCCACGCATTGGAAACACTTGGGTGGTAGTTTGGATCCCATAGGAGGTAACCTATAGAGAAAGAACATTCCTAGGAAGGTTCCCTTAATATGTGCAGGAATCCTCCTCGAAAGATTGTTTTTGCTTTTTTGTTTTTTGGAAATTCGCACAAAGCTACTCGAGGGCTATCTGTGCTAGCCGTCCCTAATTTAGCAGTGTAAGACTAGAGGGAAGGCAGCTAGTCATCACCACCCACCGCCAACTCTTGGGCTACTCTTTTACCAACGAATAGTGGGATTGATCGTCACATTATACACCCCATGGCTGGGAGGGCGAGCATGTTTAGCGCGACGCGGGCGCAAACCCGCGACCCTCGGATTACGAGTGCACGCCTTAACGCGCTCGGCCATGCTAGGCCATTCCTCGAAAGATCCGTGGAAAATAAAATACTTTGATGCAATGGAAACTACTACTCAATAGTTCAGTACAGTAGATCTGTTTTCCGTCCAATGACAGGTAAAAGTTGACAATGAAAATTTTATTATTGAAACAACGCTTTAATGTTTCTAACATAGCTCAGGTTTCTCTGTGAATTTTTAACTGTATAAACGCGATTGTACTTGTACTTGCAATTTCTCACTGAAGTTACGTTTCGGTACTTTATAAATAAAAAAAATCTCCAACATTTATTTCTTAGAGAAAGAATGTTTAATATTTTAGTGAGGGTTTCTTCACTCATTGTTTCTCACTGTCTTACAACTTAGTATCTTTTAGTCACGAGGATCTTTTATCTTTAATTCTAATTTCAAGGATTCCTCACCGCATGCTCGCCTCTGAATGATTTCGTCTAACCAATTTTTTTTTTTCATAATAAAGATCTTTTATCAATATAACATTGTAGTGCCCGTATATCCTGAAGGGTTTTCTTAATTTCAATCTTTTTTCATCTAATGGTCAAGTATCTTATAACATCGAGTGCGTTTCTTTAGTTGTTAACTTTTACCGAAGCCTTATTAACAATGTTATACCTCGAGAATGTGAAAAAACGTCCATGTCTTAGGGGATTGCACAATCTTTCATTCTCAATAACACAATTTTAGAAAGTTTCATATCTCAGAATATCATTTAGTGTGCGTCTTAGCAAAGTAATGGAGTTTCAGTATTTATAGCACTTGAACACTTAGATGTGGACAATGTTTAAAATATTTCCATATTTCAAGGGGCTCATCTGTTTCATTATCGTTGAGAGTTTAAATGTCTTTACACGTACTTGTTAAATCTTTACAGTGATTTTAAAATACCACTTAAGTTATATCCCAGAGCATTCCCTGCTGTTTTACTGTGAACGAAAGCGCTGAAAATTTTTGGATTTTGAATGATTGTTTTAGTGCAGATTTATTTCTACGCTCTTACGTGCTAATCCTCGTGTATTTCATATACGAAACAAACAAACGCCAGAAGCACGTGATTATATATATATATATATATATATAGTCTGTTATGAGTTCGTTCTGGCTGTGTATGTTGTTTAGCCACGTGCTCACCATCGCGTGAAACAAACACGTGCAGAGTGTGGCGAAAGAAGGGAGCATACAGGAGAGAGAGTAAGAGGGGTTGGTACTATTCTTTAGGTTTTCTTGGAATATACAACGCATATTCCAACCATACAATAACCCACCGTTGCTAACAGGCGACATGCTTTTGAAAGACAACTATCTGTTTAAGAAGTGTATGAATGTTGCAGCTGTCCGCTGCCTTGGAGTAACGGTTTTGGGCAGCTGGAAAACAACAAAATATTAAGCTTTTACTATTTGTTATATTAGCCTTTTATGTGCTAATTTTATGTCTTCTCAGTTCAGAAGAAACAAAACATACAGTAACGTAAAAACGATTTTTTTAAACTGTTTCGTTGGATTTTTTTAGTTCTTTAGATATTTTGTAAAACGTTTGAGTTTTTGAGTAAAAGCTAAGAGAGGTAAAATGTTCAGAAATAAAATAGCGACCAGACATGTTAGGAAATGAAAAAAGGAAACTGACAAGCAAGGAAGAAATAATTAAAAAATGTTAGAAGATAGAAAAATAAAGTTAATAGAACGTTTAATTAACGACAGTTTTCTGTATTTTTAGGATATGTTACAGTATATTAAATATTTAGTTGTGAATTATAAGCGAACATTTCACTTAAAGACATATTCGATGATACTAGTTTCATCTTAACTAATAATCTTAGTGATTTAACACAAAGAACCAGCGAACTTGTAAGTTAGAGATCAATGAAAATACGAACTTTAGGGTTGTTGATACATTTGCTATAATATCGTTAGCGTTGGTAATACTTGCTATGATAGATATTCATCACTTGTGGTGTTTCGACTACAATACTGCTCTAGTGTTGCTGAGACCATTACTATAAAAAACTTTAAGGTATGTTATAGTAAGACAATATTTTTAAGGTTGACGACAGTATAATTACAATTCCCTTGAGATTGATAACAGTTGTGGATGATGTTTATTTTGATACCAACTTTCGTTTTTATTCATTTGCCCTGAACCTTCATCTTGTTTGTTTTGTTTTTGAATCTTGCCCAAAGCTACACGAGTACTACTAATTTAGTAGTGTAAGACTAGGGGTAAGGCAGGTAGTCGTCACCACCTACCGCCAACTCTTGGGCTATCTACTCTTTTAAGAACGATTAGTGGGATTGACCGTCACATTATAACGCACCCACTGCTGAAAGGGCTAGCATGTTTGATGCAATGGGGATTCGAACCCGCGACCTTCAGATTACGAGTCGAACGCCTTAACCCACCTGGCCATATCGGGCCCCTTCACCTTGAAGTTTGTAGCAAATTCAATCTGTCATATACACCTCTAGAGCCAGACATTTAGTTAAAAATCCAGTTAAAAATGTTGCATGAAATGTATGCGTTCTACCGCTGTTATTACTGATGGTAATACTTGTGAGTATTTGTTACCAAAGCGCCTTTCATATTAAATATGTTTTGCGTTTGTCTGACCATGGTCTTCCAATCTTCTCTTCCTACGCTTAAAGTCATTAGTGCCTTGTGTATAACAATAAAAAAATAAATTATATATTTTAAAATAAAAGTTGATACATATAGCTATGAATATCCTTCAGCACGTTTAATACTTTAAATGTCATCAGTTTATTAGTGTCAGTTTCAAGGTCTTACTATGATATATCACTTTCAAAAGGCTCTCACCTTTTAACGTTCGGGTTAGGGATATCTTGTAATTAACATGTTCTCATCATCTAGCCATTTTTTTAACGTTTTTTCCCCTTTCTGATGATGGTTTTTTGTATATCGAATATCATTTCTAAGAATAAACAACGTTCTGAAGATGTATTAAAAAAAGCAATCGAAATATTCATTTACTACTGAAGAGAAAAGAATGCAGAAAATATAAAATGACTAAGTGCACTTTTATGTCTAAATATAAAAGTAATCCTCACATAGATAGGCAGTTTTCTCTGGTTAAAACTGAAAGTGCTGTTTTGTTCTTTACGTAAGTAAATACTGACTGTTCAACTAAAAGTTAATTGTGTGCGAAATAATTTAAAGTGTTAGTATGAATCACAATTTTGTTTAAATATTTTAGTTTCTTTTGTTTGAGATGTTAGAGTGAATTAAAAACCATGACTGAAGAACATTTCTTCAGAAATCGTTTTGCTATTAAAATTTTGAAATAATCTGAAACTGTGATAATTTTGAATTGAATAGATTATTGATCTATAAAAGAACAAAACTGAAACTAAATAAACCACGCTTTCTTTGTAAGAAGTTCATCAAGTTTCTAAAAATGAATAAAAAAAGACACGGGTAGTTTCTATACAGTACAGCAAAAGATTTAAAAAAAGTCCTTAGATCAATTCACAGTTGGTTGGAAACATTCACGCAGTGTCACCTAGCGACTTGTCTGGACTGCAGTATGCTTTTTCGAATCCAGATGGCTCGTGTTATAGCTCTTTTTGTTTGAGGTTGAAGTCCATGATTCTGTCTTAAAAACGACGTTTGTGTTTAATAGAAGACATCAACCGCTATGCTAGAGGGATATCAGTTTACAACAGTTCACTTCCTCGGTTTATTGGCGTGATTCTGCCTTTTCCATGAATAACTGTATGTCAAGATCACGTGATATCGTCTGGTGGGATAATCAACACAAGTTTTAACTGTGGCGTAAATATTTATTGTCATGTGACTCAATAAGATAAAATTCCTGTCAAGTTATTCAATAGGATGTTATTTTAATATCATCTTATTTGATCCATGATACTATAATATCACGTGATTAAATAATATTAAAAGTTTTTGTCACATGATTAAACCAAATCTTAAAGGTCAAGTCACTTAAACTCATGAACATTTGTTGTCATGTGAAATACTATTAAATCTATTGTCGTTTGATGTTTTTAAATGCATAACATGTTACTGTACTGCATAAAACTATTGTCAGGTGATTCAGTAGAACATATTAAGTCAATCTCAGGAAACTTTACTGTTGTTTGTAAATTATTGTTCAGGTTTGAAAATCCCTCATGTTTTGTAAAGATGTGAGTCGTATGAAATTTTTAGTGCTATGTAGTTAGAGTGAAAGAGAAAATAATACATAGATGGATAATTCTGACGTGATTGGGTGATCTTTTACTGCTATAGTATTTTCGTTTACAACAGTGGAAGGTCTGTAATACATAAATGAAAGAAACTCTATTCTTATAACAGTAAAGTTAAATTAACGTTAATAAGTATATCTTTTTGATTTTATAAGAATGGTGTCAGGTTAATGCTGCTTTTTTCTTCTTAAGACGTTATTTACTTAGACGAGTGTGTGTTTTATTCACAGCAAAGCCATATCAGGCTATCTGCTCTGTCTACCGAGGGGAATCGAACCCCGAAATTAAGCGTTGTAATTCAATATATTTACTGCTATACTATGGATGGGGGAAACGTAAGTTATAGAGGCAATGAAAGAAATGGATTAAAAGATTGCCAGTCAGATTGATAGATGATGAACACAGGTACTCCCCGCTAGTACAGCGGTATGTCTACGAAGTCACAACGCTGAAATCAGGAATTTGATTCCCCTCGGTGGGCTCAGCAAATAACCAGATATGTCTTTACTATAAGAAAAAAAGAATACGATGAACACAGGTTGATAGATAACACTGATCTTTCATTTCTTATGGTATAAAGTAACGTAGGTTTTGAAATTTATCCCATCATCAGAGACTTTTCATGGCCTGGATGGTTAATGTATTCGACTCCAAACACACGGTTTTCGGGTTTGAGTCCCGTCACTAAAGATGCTAACTTTTTGTTATAACGTGACAGTTGATTTCACTACTCGTTAGTCCAAGAACTAGCATTGGGTGGTGTTGATAGCTGCTTTCCTTCTAGCATATCACTTCAAAATTAGGGACGACTAGTGCAGTAACCCTCGAATAGATTTTCAGAAAGTTAAAATGCTTATTAGTTGTTGAACACATAGCTATACAAACGCTGTCTTTTATATTGTTTGTTTTGAATTTTGCGTAAGGAAAATCTGCGCAAGGACATCTGCGCTCGCCGTCCCTGATTTAGCAGCAAAAGACTAGAGGAAGGCAGCTAGTCATCATCATGACCGTTAACTGTTGGTCTACTCTGTGGGAATTGATCGTTACATTATAACGACCTTACGACTGAAATGGCTAGCATATTTGGTGGGATGGGGATTCGAACCTGCGACCCTCGTACTGTGAGTCGAGCGACTTAACCATCTGGCCATGTTGGCCGCCGAGGGTATCAAAACCCGATTTTTAGTGTTATAAGCCTTCATATTTGCCACTAAGGCGCTCTGATAAAGTAGCTATTGCCAAAGTAATTAGTGTTCTAGTCTGTTTTTTCGCATAAGCCAACCTGTACGGACGTAATTAAGATATAAGCTTCACAATTTTAGTGTCGAAAGCTAGAATATACTTAAATAACTTTATAAAATAAAACATTGTACAATAGTATACGGCTATTTTTAGTTTTAATCATGTTATTTTACTTCTTTTTCGTAAAACACGTATTATTATTAATTTGTAACTCACAATATAAAAACTTATTTATTCAAATTAAGATCACGATGTGACATCTATTATCTTATTTATCCATATGCACTTCTTATTTGAAATATACTGTCGTTTTCCTTAGAAAAATGGCCGTCACGGTTTGGAGTGGTTAACGTGCTCAGATTGTAAATCGGAGAGTTTTATTAGTGTTCGTGTCTCACTGTGTTCCGCACCTCAAATCCGTGACAGCAAAATCCCAATATTGGATTAGACAGGAATAGCCCAAGAGATGGCGGTAGATGCTCTTGACCAGGTTGCTTGAGAATATCTTTTCAGAACAAAGATATAATTGTGTCTACCGCGTGGAACTGAATCCAAGATTTTTTAACTGTACTTTTGCCCCTAAGCTACTCAAAGGCTACGTACTAAAGGTAACAATAGCATTAAAGAAAAATGAGAGATCTGTCATGTGACACTTATTAATGTGTGATGTTCGTAATTCCTGTGTTTTTTCTTTCAAACAAGAAAAGTTACTAAGTGATTACCAAATAAAAGTTTATTATGTTCCTGGGCGTCTGTAGGACGAGGCGAAGGGAACATATTGGTCCCCCCTAAATTTCGTAAGAACATTTATTTGAATAATGCATTAAGACATGCATAACAAATAACACTGTTTAAATATAGGTTACGAAATCAGGCACATATAAATAATCCATAATCAATGTAAGGGTCTGCGATGACTACTATTTCGCTCACCACATAAAATCCTCAATCCTTTTTTCACTTTTAAATTTGCCGATGACCATCGCCAACGTTTCTAATATTGTCCAGTTTATTTTATCATATTGATAAGATTCACAGCGTCACAAATTAGCTCTTACCAGTGTTCGCTGGTTGTGGGCTTGTTCCGTGGAATAAACCTGAGGACAGCCTTGCTTCCATAGTGTAGTGAAATAGTAAATTAATCATAACAACCAACAACAACGAATACAAATAAGTGTGTATTTTAACTATCAGTTCATGTAGGTGGCTCGGAATAATGGCCGACTGTGAATTATTTTTTGTGTTATTATGTTTGTGGGAATCCCAGGAAACAGTTATACTTCCTTCATTCTTCAATCAACTAACATCAAGAAATTGCTGCAAATGAAAAATCGTGAATCTTGTCTCGATTAGCTGCGTTAACAATTCTAAGGAACCGTTTGGAACACCACCCCCGAATGATTCATTAACAGTAATGAATTCCCAGAAGTTTTTTTTCTCAATAAATCAAACCAGCTGGATTATATGCGATCTCGCACTGTTGATATGCATTATATAGCTATGATTATTTAAGTAGGCACTCTCCAGAGTGAGACACTCATATATTTTGTGAGCATGTGGGCGAAGAATGATTTACATTAACAGTTATTGAATGAACCTCGGTTTGCTTCCAAAGTAAGACACTAAGACGCCAATAAGTAAGAATTCAGGAGTCCCGTGAGCTACAATTCTGCAACTTTTAATCTCAGTCGACCGACTTGTCTGTATTAAGGTTCACTAGAGAATTATAGTACATTCAAACAAAGCTAGCTATTATAAAAATGCTTAATTTTGATATATAATCGTCTGTTATATCCTAATGTGCTATCTTAAAAACCGGAAACGATGGTTTGCAGTAGCGTCCAATTAAAGTTTGTTTGTTTGTTTTTGAATTTTACGCAAAGCTACACGAGGGTTATCTGCACCAGCTGTCCTTAATTTAGCAATGAAAGACTAGAGAGAAGGCAGCTAGTCATCAATACCCACCGCCAACTCTTGGGCTACTCTTTTACCAACGAATAGTTGGATTAACTATGATATTATAACGCCCCAAAGACCGAAAGGACTAGCATGTTTGATGTGAAGGGAATTCAAACACGTGACCATAAGATTACAGGTCGATCCAGTTAAAGACTCAACTACATTATAACCTGCTTAGTTACGAATTTAAAAACAAACAAACAAAATATTTTTTTTTGTATTTGAACCTTTTATATGAACAATTAATCAACATATAATATTACTTGAGCACGCCACGCACCAAAACAAGCTAATCAGTGTTTGGTCTTTGAGTTAAAGAAATATCTTACAAACCTTTGCTTAGCTAAAGATGAAGATAAATTAACCATTCGTTATGCCCCCCCAATGGCTCAGCGGTATGTCTGCGGACTTACACGCTAAAATCCGGGTTTCGATACCCGTGGTGGGCAGAGCACAGATAGCCCATTGTGTAGCTTTGTGCTTAATTCAAAATAACAAATAATAACAAATTAACCATTCTTTGTCCTTTTCGTTAAATAAATAAAAAAATATGTTATGATTATTATTATTACGTAAAAACTCTATATCTAAACAAATTAAAGCAGTTCTTGTACTTTAAGTCTAGTCTGCTACTGGAACAGTTGTAAATATTCAGGTTTACTTCGCTAAAAGCAAGGGTTCCATTTCTTTAGGCGGATACAGTAGATAGCACGATGTGACTTTGCTTCTAGAGAAAGTCTCACACGCTCCTTTAATGTATAAATACTTTAATACGGAACATCAGGGGAATAACTCATCATTGATCTGAATTACGAACGATGAGAAAGTGTGGGAGGGGCGCAATTTTTCCCCTGTTGGAGGGGAGAGCGTTCGTAGAGTCTTTGTCAGAAAGTTTTAAAATTTAAGGCTTTATGGCGCAAAGTAGCTGAGATATCTGTTAAACAATTAGTAAAAATGCAAAATATTGTACAATAATATAAAAAGAAAACAAGCTGAAAGCGAGAAAATGTCCAAAATTTAAGCACAAATGTAAATAATTTAAGCCTTAAGTAGCGCACTTTGATAATCTAGTTTATGAATATATAAAAATGAACCAAATGGCAAGATAACGTATTGTTTGTTTGTAATGAAACACAAAGCTGCACCATGGGCTATCTCTGCTGTGTTTATTAAGAAGGTAAAAACCCAGTTTGCAGCGTTGTAAGTCTGCAGACATACCACTGTGCACAAGGGGGCTTGTTGAATGAAAAAAGTCAGTATAAGATTTTATTTAAAAAATCCATATCTTATTTTTTATGCCACTGTTACGTATCATTATTTATTTCGATAAGTATGTCGTATTAATATTTCAAACTGCCGGAAATTTCAATTTATATTTATAAGTTTATTAAATGTTAATATGTATCACATTTATATTCGGCAGCAAGACTGACACACAAAACTTTCTTTTTTAACACAAATATATTTTAATATACAAACAAACAGAAATATAATTTATAATAACGGTTATTACAATGATGAGTTATAAACAAGAGTTTTACAAACAATAATTAATCTTGTGTCGTTGTTGTTTTGAATTAAGCACAAAGCTACACAATGGGCTATCTGTGCTCTGCCCACCACGGGTATCGAAACCCGGTTTTTAGCGTTGTAAGTCCGCAGACATTCCGCTGAGCCACTGGGGGGAGTTAATCTTATATCAGGTTTAAAACTAAATCTTTTATCGAAATTCACCGAGAGCAAATTAATTCTTTGTTGAAATACCCGTTTTGACGGCCAGCTGGCTTGAAGAAACCTCAAGGTTTAGCCGACGATAATATCTAATGTACTTGTACAAATACTAACGTCCGAAGTTAGTTCAATGAAATTAAATGGTGGTAATGTTCAAAACCTACAAAGGTTTGTGTTCCAATTCTGCAGTTTTTCGATTAATAGGCGTCAATCACAATTATAGATTCCGAGGCCTACCGCTGACCAATAATATTCTTATGTCTATTGGGTAGCCGCTTTTATACAAATCACGCGTGTTTCTTGAAGGTTAAACAACGTTCGAAAACGCCTAAGAATCTTCGTAAAACAAATTGTCGATTCTTACTCTCAAGAATATTTTACACGTTTCGAGAACAGGCAAGACTTGCACAATACAGAGTCAAGAATATGTGTCACACGGAAACAAAAAGAAAAAAGAAAACTTTTCTTAAGCAATCGTTGGTATTAAAATAAACGTACAACGGTAAATCTATTATAGTCACTCACACAGGCATAGGTGCGTGTGCTTGGCTAGCCTCTGAACACCGCTTAGACAAGAAAAAAATCGAAATAATTATATATTTTGGGTTCATTAAAATTGGTGGAATAATAATCAAAACTTTGCTTTGTATATTGAAAAACCTTAGAAACCACATGTTTCCTATTCGCTCAAACTCTAGTAGCCAAGCCCTTAATTTAGAAGTACAGTCTTGGCCGAAATGTTTGCATGCTATTTTTAATTGTTCTATATGAATGGAGTAGTTATTGAGTAATGACCGAACAGTAACAGAGAAGGTACTGTATGATCGGATTCACGTGTACCAGTTGTTATACTGGTTTATATAAGGTGTTTTGAGGTTTTATTAGTCAAAACAGACATAAACACCTATTTTGTATAAAAGGGTGTACTTTTGATACAATACTGTTTAAAAAAGATCAACTTTTTCTTCAGACAGTTTCTCTGCACTTGGTGTAAAGTTATGCACCAAAAGTTATAAAGCGTCCAATTATTTGAAATGGTATAAAATAAAGAGACATTGTTAGAAAATAGGGTACTCCCCAGTGTACTGCATCCATAATCCCGAAACGTCATCAAACTACAAGAAACATTGTTCCCGGAAAGTCTACTGGTGAATCAGGTTTTAATCAGATCAATACATTAAAGTCGAAAGAAACCTTGCAACATCTTACAGTAGGGATGAAATGAGCGTATTAATTTCAGGCATCTAGAAGAAAAGTGAATAGGAGACTGATCAAACTAGGTTATTTTGCAAGAAGAGTTATCTGTAACTGGGGCAAGACAGCATGTCAACTTTCTGTTAGGACACTGGCGACATGCCATCTCTTTACATGAGTCACGTTTCTGGCTCGTTAAAACTAAAGGTTCAATTCGCGTTCGTAATTTGCCTGAAAAACAGATGAGACACTGTCTTTCCCAGAACGGACACACAGGATGAGGTGCAGTACATGTCTGGGCAGCTATTAATCATGGTGGAGAAACTGCGCTTCCTTTAGGAAAACCTTTATGACACCTTCTACAGATATCACATAGAGACATTTCTGTGCCACTCTCCACAGTTCGTGTATTGCACACAATTACCATGACCACGATGATGTTATAAGAATGTCATGACCAGCAAAGTCTCCAAACTGTAATCCCACTGAAAACTGCTGAGCAGATCTCAACTGGAAAATTACGAACCGCGAATCAAAACTAGCGACTTTAGCTGAGTTCCAGAACATTCTAGTGACAAGCTGGGATGAAATCATGGTGGATTACATCAGTAACCTCATTGATAGCATGTGATAAAGACTGACCAAGTACTGAATGGTTAATATATAGTGATATAAGAAAGACTAAACCTTAAATGCTTTACAGCAGCCAAGGAAATACATATATAGAGTATGCGCAAAGAGATAATTCATGTCTGACTCTAAGCATTAGCCTTTCGATGAAACAGCAAAAAGTTAGCGGACAGAAAACAATATAATGTGGGGTTGCTTTATTTGGGATAAACACAGCAGATAATCCACATTGATTGTGTTCTAAAACAAACACGCACACACACAAGTAAAAACAAAACAAGTCTAAACATGATTACAGGACAGCTCTTGTGAATCATTTCACGTATTTTATTTTTAAATAGAGGGCTTATTTGAAAATCTATTTGACGTTTTATGTGCGATAAATAATGAAAACTCAACACAAAAAATGTGTGTTTGATTGCTCCTCTAATCTCTGTCATGTTTCATGAACAGTTTTTAAACTTTGCAGATTTTAAGACAAACTACGATACCATTAGCACCAAACAAACAAAACTGATCAACTTCCACAAAGTTAAATTCTTATTGCTAGAACCTGTAGTTTGCTCAATACAAGTTTGAACTTAGCCAATTATCTCAGGCAAACTGGTTATTACACTGTCTCCCGTCCAAAGTGACAACTGAACAATAATCAACATATGAGGGGAACTTATTAGTGGTGTATTCATTTGGTAACTGATCGAAAACTATCTTGCACTATTTCAAGTGGTGCACCAACTGAGTTGTGTATAGAATTCATTCTTATCTGTCGCGAATGAAGCAGTTTCAGGTGACTGAATAATTGTAATATTTTTGGCTTTTCTGTTCCTTCTGTGGCTGCTATAAGGACTGAACAGGAATAGATTCTGCAGCATTTGGTGACTTTTCCTTGACTTTCAAAATATTAATAGTCTCAAGTAGTTCTTTCTTAACACAATATTATGGGTGGTGGATTGCATCTCCTTGGGCAGCAGTATATACATTGGCCATAATTTCCAGCTCTGGGAAAGCCAGTTTGGTTTTTATAGAAGGTTTGGATGTCTACATAAGCCGCAGTACTTAGTGCCTCTTCCATCTTAAACTCTTTCCTATTGGTACTCCACTTAATGATCTGAAGTATGGGGAGGGTCAGTGTTGATTATTTTTGTCTGTGGTAGGTCTGAAGTTTAGGTTTTAGTATAGGGTTTACTCCGCAGAGTATAACAATAAAAGTTTTATAACTAGAAACTTTCAAGACTTATCCAGGTCACAAAAGCGAAGTTTGAATGGAATAATGGCCATGTTTTATACTTTAACAACATAATTAATTAAGAAATAACAATACTATCCAGGAACAAAATTTGTGTTACATGGTGTAATTAAACTTTCAAATCAATAAAACTATCGTATTTTACAGTTATTCTTGTAGATGGTGGATGCCTTTGCTGAAAATGCCCAAAACACTGTGAGATTGAGTTATCTTGGCTGTTCCATTTCTTCCAAAGATACCTGTTATTGTATAATCATATATCATAAGTATGGTAGTACTTATAGTAGGAGTGGATCAGATTTGTGTACGAATTAAAATCTCAAACATAATGCAAACAACATGTAAACAAAACCTTATAACCACATTGTTAAGTAGTAAACAAACTAATCGCAGAGTAACAACGTACCAAATTACTTGAGAAAGTCAGCAGAGTACGACCAAATTTTTACAAAAACAAATATGTCAGTCTGACTATCTGATTGATTAACAGTTTATGCAAATCTAAATGCATATGGTTCAATTACGCTATCTTGAGAAAAAACTTTTTTGCTTTTTCTTACTTTATAACCTTAGTAATAACAATAACCATTTTATTGACTCATGACCTAAGTTCTAACCACAATTTCATCTTTGAAAGTAAGGTTTCGATTCTACATCTGAAAAAGAAAAAGAGGAGTTAACAAACTGTGACAAATGTGTATCCTAGCCAGGATAATTTTTTTCTTTCTGATCCTTATCGAAACGAGACGGCCAGAAAACAACAGAAGGTTTGATCTGGAAAACCTTGTCATGATGTTGTCTACTCAAAGTCGACTTCCAAATGTAGGAATCGTGGTCTTTACCACAACAAAAAGCATATATAAAAGAACCACGACATAATGTCTTCGAGTGATCGAATTGTTGACATTGGAAACATTTGAGAGAGTTAGATAACCCGTCTTGACAGTATCAGGTGGCTGTAGTAGCGAAAACGTAAAATTAAAACACTGGTAGGCAGCATAACCCCGTCCTTCTGAGGGGTGATACGTCTCGCTGCAGAAACTCATTGAGTGAAAAATCCAGTGAAGATTTCTAACACGGAGATATTCTTCAAATCATTCTCAACAACAATTCCTCTTGTGGAATAATCTCAGTGGGTATATCCCCAATGTTTTGGGGTGGATGTTTCTACAAAGATGTCCTTTAAACGTAGGTTTTTGACTGAATTAGGAGGGCAAGTAAGCCCCTTTAGTCCTTTCTGAATATAAAGGAATACATTTGCCCAAAGATCTGTCTGACAAAGAATGTAGTATGACAAAATGAGGTTCAGGTGTGGAAGGTGAAGGCGGCTGTTTAAAAGTATCTAAGAAGTGGTCATTTACCAGTGAGCTGTTTTTATTTATTATTCTTTATTTTATTTGAACTTGGAGAATCCATAATAAATATTTAGGGTTCACTGACTTTACCCACCATGGAGCCCTACAAGGGCAGGTACAATACCGCTACATACCAGAGTCAGATAAAATGTCTACAACACCCGTTGAAAACGTCCAACACTGGTACTCGGTTGACCGTAGCCCAACAAGACCAGTCGCTTGACCCTAGGGGTGATGCAAACTAAGGCCACCTTCTACAGGGATTCAAGGCCAAAGTGCTGTGGTGGGGTTGAACTCCTCAACCACAAAAATTCTCTCCTCCTCTTTACGGATCGCTAAGCACGACAAACACGTGGGTGGAACTTTATATTCCAAAGGAGGTAAACTAAAAATACAGAACCTACTCTGGAAGGTCCCCTCATAAGGTGGAGGGATACTCCCACGGAAAAGTATCATATGCAGATCATTCCTTCAACGGGGAGAGAGATAAAACTTTGATACTGACCAAAACATGTTATCCAGATGTTTTTCAAAAGGGTAGCACTTCGTTAGATAAAGCCCGTAGTTCGTAACAAGGAATACAGATCAACTGATTCTTGCACAGGCGTGTAGGTTAACCATTAAAATCAAATCAACAGGTGGCGGAATGAAGACATTAAAGTATGTTTTGTTTCTTTGTTGGTTTGCAAAGTACCAAGCAATCATTTGTTTTTTTTAAACCCCATCTAACCCCTTATTGTACTTGTCAGATCCTCGGGAACGACTTTATTTTGAAGTCGAAACATTGGACTACTATTTATTATTTTTATTTAGTTTTGATATAATTTCAGTTTATACACCTGTTGTAGATAGACACAAGTTAATCTGCCTATCACATCTGTAGACTAGAAACATACAAATTTTAAGACACGTGTACTTAATATTATGTATTGAATTATTCCAAATACTTACCATGTGGTATTTTTGGGAGGGTATATAAAAGAAATTTGTATAAAGTAACACCAACAAAATCACACTTTCACGTGCGCCTGAATACAAGTTTTAATTTTTTAGCAGCATGCCTCGCGGATCTGGAATACATGAATCTTGCTAATTTTAATAAACTACATTGTGTGTGTGATGTCTGGTAGGCTCCCGACCTGCGCGTTGCCATCTATATGTTTGTATATGTCTATAAGCACGTGTACTACATGGCATGGTAGTTGTATCCTGTAGGCAATCGGTAAACACTGGATGCTGGTGCTGACGTCTGGTGTCTACATCAGTACAAACCAGACACGAAAAGGTAAATAAACTTCTCTCACGTTGTTTACGTTAATGTAGCATCTCAAGCCGTGCATAAAAACATCTTCGCTCACTGCTTCTAAATATGCAATTTTATGTAGGATTATTATTCAATTTTGAAGTTTCTTGCAACAAGTCAACTTTATCACTGAGAAACATTACTGAATATGAATGCATGTTTATGACTAAAAACATTCATTACAACTTAAGCTTTTTATTAGAAATAAAAACTGCTAAATAATAGTAGTGAAATCTTGTGACAACTTGTTATTAATAACCGGAAGAATACAATCTTCAATTTCGAACAACGTCAGTATTAAATGTCTGTCTGTTGAAAATACTTATGCGTCTCTATTAAAGAAAATACGAAGAAAACTTTCAAAACGGATTGCCTCATACTTGTCACATGTTCACTGGCTTACACTAACTTTAGTTATTAGTATCTGAAAAAAACTTGATATACACATTTTTTACTGAAGTTTAACATTTCATTAGTTTACTAAAATTCTATATTGCCCGTTAAGCAACATTTAACATCGGACGCCGACAGTAAATCTCTTGTTTGTTCCAGAAATTCGCGCAACGCTACACAAGGGCTATCTATGAATAGTAACCCCTAATTTTAAACTGACAGACGAAAAGAAACGCAGCTAGTCAACAGTATCCTCCGACAACTCTTGGAATATTTATGTCAGTTAAAATAGTGGGATATCATGGTGTAACGTATCCATATCTTAATAATGTGGAGAGAATTTTTTCGGCAATGAAAGGCGAGCCAGAATTCGTCGGATATACAAACTGGGCACACTTACTGTATGAAATATTGTAAACTAGAAAAATTGCTGCGTCTGTAAGTTATCTAATCATTGGTGTTTTTGACTGTTTTTCCAGATGTTCCAAGATGGAGAAAGAGGTTGCCCACAAAGTTCGAGGTGTTTCAGGATCAGAAAGTGAGACTACAATGCCCAGTTCGTGGAAACCCACAGCCCTATTTAGTGTGGTATCACAACAACCAGCCAGTGTCCAGTGTGTTGCCCCACGTACTGCTGAAGCGACATAGTCTCATTATCTTAGATTTCCAACCCGAAGACGCTGGAGTCTACGCTTGTAAGGCTTACAATCGATTTGGAGAAATCTGGAAAAATTTTACTCTTTCTTTGGCAGGCAAGACATATGTTATTTCTAAATAACCTCTGTATGATAGCACAATTTTATGAGCAAAACTGTGATAACATGGAGAACTTAAATCTTTACAAAGAACGACATCTCATTTATTAACAAATGTTTCAACATCAACCATTGCTTCTTTAAAGGAAAAAAATGAGTTTGGCAAAGCAAAATAACGCATAAACAGTAGTAAGTTACCTGCGAATAGCTCATTTCATATAAAAAATTACACGAGAGCGTTATTCGAAGTAACACATAAATTCTTTGTTGTGGTAGTTTTCATTTATTCAGTTATTAGCTAAAGGAGTGGATGGTTGATTGACGATATTTACCGTAAAACAGCATGGTTAATTCCATAAAACAACCAAAAATATTAAAATGTAAAAATGAATCGAGTTAAAATTAAACTAAAACATGAGTCTCAAACATGCTAGATTGAACAATATATTAAATTCTGAACATGCATATAGTGTCACCTGACTTTAACACTCTAAAACCTTATGTAAGAAGGTATTGTCACTAATGTTTTATTTGTAGCAATTGTTTTACCTCAAAAATAGCATACTGTTGAGAAAAAAGCTCGGAACATTAAGCGCAAACTTTCATGTTATTTATTATGCAATAAAGTGACAAACATGCAGAACACTTTGTAAAGTATGAGTGAGGAGAAACTGTCTATAAAACGTAGGTATTATTAAATGTATAAACACATAGCATGTCTAATAAGTAATAAATGTCTGGAACATTTAATACTGTGCTAATTAAGTACAAAAGTATAGAATAATGTCATGAGTAAAGCTTAAGGTTAGACTCTTAAAATATTTAAAAAATATCTTGTTGTAACTCGATAGAATTTAAATTATCCAATAATGTACTGTAGAACAAGAAATGCCTTTAATATCTAATAAATTAATATGAACAACATATGTCTGTAGAGATTGTATGATATGATAAAGTTGAACAACAAGCGTCTCCAATGTTTAATTATTTGCTTTTGAGTACTGAAAATGTTTTAAACATTAAGTAATAAACTGCTAATGAACGAAGCTTTAACAGACGTCCAGTATATGCTTACGAAATAGTTTTACTTCATTATGAATTTAATTAGCCATGTTTTTATTTTTGCTTACAGAGTTTTCTTCACCAACAAAAGCTGTGACAGATGTTGTTTCTGTACCAGAAGTATCTGCAGGCAAACTAAGTAAGTTTTTTTGTTATATCAGATTTGTTGGTAAATATTTGAAGTACAAGCTACAAGATACATAAACACATGTTACTTAGAACTTGCAAATTTATCCAAACAATCTGTACCAAGTTTTAATATTCATTTTTGTTTGAGTTTGTCATAATGTGTATTCACATGGAGTGATACAACCTGAGAGTGTCACACCAACTGGCACATTCACTTCACAACTATCAGTTTCTTACACCACGTCTGTGAGTGATATCAAAGCTGATCCTACATATGTAAGACATTGAAGTAGTAATTCTTCTGTCTTACTTGAGAATGACAGTTTAGAATACTTGTAAAGGACAGGGTTTTATGTATTTAAAATAAGTGTTTTTGTGAGGTCTTACGCACTTAGTGTTTGTCTCAGAAAGTTTCGTTTGTTAAGAGAGTTAATGTTCCAGAAGGATTTTAGTTTTCAACATTTCATGCCACAATATTTTACGGATACTAATTTTCTGTCATAAAAAATTTTGTGTTTTAATTTTAAAGTTTACATTTTTGGAGTTTTTGTGCTGAAAATGTAGCGTTCTTATATTAAGCATTACAATAGTTTTCAGAGTTTTAACAATTTAGTTTAATTTACTCGGATATTTTATGTTCATTTTTACTCTGAAAGGTTTTATAGATTTAGGACTTATCTCTTAGAAATGCAAGTGTGATTAGTTTGTAGTTAAGCAGAAGCAATAAAGAATGGGCCCTTAGTGCTGTGCCCATCATAGGTATCGAAACCCAGTTTCTAATGTTATAAGTCTGTAGATTTACAACTGTGTAATTGGAGGTCACGATAAAAAATTATTAAAACCAGGTGTCTCATTGAGATTCAAATGTGTGCAACTGCCCTATTACGATAATAGCAACTTTAATAGTTTCATAACAACATAATATTTTGTATTTTTATGAACGTATTCTTAAAGTTTGACCTTTCATAAATATCTGCTCTGTTCATAAAAAATCAATGCCATTAGTTTAAATATTCTGTATATAACCTACTCATAGTTTTAAATGGAGGTTGCTTCATAAAAGTGCAATATAACCGTTTGTGTTTTTTTTACGAGAGATTAACGACGTGAGTAATTGTGTTGGACATCACAAATATGTACTAAAGGTTTTTAATAAGGTCAGTAACACTTTGTAAATTGTTTTCGTATAGGCATGGCGTGGAAACTAGAAATATTAACCCATGAACACTTAATTAGCTCTTTAATTCTTACTAATAGCGGTTTCCAAAAACCAGGAGTTCAGTTCTGAGGTCCCTTCCTTTTATAGAATTTGCTGTGGGCCATTTCAGGTCCTTAATTCAACTTTGAATTTAATATTTTCAAGCTAAAAAGTTTTGGGTATTTAGAAGTTCTCGTCCACAGTCTTCCAAAATATCTAATAATGTATGCGAGAGAAGTAAAGACAGCGATAATGCTTCTGTTCTATGTTATTTTATGGGTTTGAAGTTTTTATTTATAATGTAATTCTACAATGTTTTTTGTGTTTAGAAGTTCTAGTCTGTAGTATTTTATTCAGTTAATGTTTCTGTTGCAGAGTATCTCATATTTTTAACATTTGCGCGGGTTTGGTTTGCTTTGAATTTCGCGCAAAGCTACACGAGGGCTATCTGCAACAGTGTAAGATTAGAGGGAAGGCAGGTAGTCATTACCACCAACCGCCAACTCTTGGGTTACTGTTTTACCATAAAAGTGGGATTGACCGTAATCATTATAACACCCCCCACGGTTGAAAGAGCGAACATGTTTTGTGCGACGGGGATTCGAACCCACGACTCTCAGGTTACGAGTCGAGTACCTTATCCACCTGGCCCAACCGGACCCGTTTACACGGGAAGTAAAGCACCTAATTGGTTAAAACTTTGGTTTGATTTACGTTTCGTGTAAAGCTACACGAGGGCTAGTTGCGCTAGCCATCCCTAATTTAGAAGGGAAAGACTAGACAGAAGGCGGCTAATCATCACCACGAACTCTTGAGCTACTCTTTTACTAACAGATAGTTGAATTGACTGCAACATTATAATGCACTTAAGCTGGAAGAACGAGCGTGTTTGGTGGGACGGGGTTTCGAACATGCGACCGCAGATTGCGAGTCAAGTAACCTTATTACCTTGCCATGCCGGGTAACGGGTTAAGAGAACATGTTTTTTGTGAAAGGGAGCTTTTACTAAGAAGTTTATTAAACATTTTATAGAATATATTAAACAACGTTAAAATTATTACGAGTAACATGCGACATTAATATTTACATCTATGAGCTGTTTTTACAGTATTTTCAGTGATGCTTTAATTTGCCTTTTTAGAATTTTGTTATAAAGTTACTTAATCAAACTTTCTCTTTTCAACAAGGATCGCCATTCTTCACCGAGCCAGAAATGATGTCCAGAGATCTGATCGTTGTTCCTGCTGGAACTGACGTGACCCTTTCATGCCCTGCAGAAGGTTCCCCAAACCCAAACATAACGTGGGTAAAGAATTCTCGACCAATAGTTCGTTTTATGAACAAAAAGGTAAGTTTCTGCTACTAACATTAAGGTAAAGATGTGAAATGATGTGTAAGTCAGTATGCTATTTTTATGTTAATCCTATACATTTTTACAAAGTGAAAGGCCCACGGTTATTAGTGTGGTTCGATTTGTTTTGAATTTCGCGCAAAGCTACACAAGGGTTATATGCACTTGCAGTCCGTAATTAAGCATTGTAATACTAATGGGAAAGCAGCTAGTCATCACCACCCACCGCCAACTATTGGGCTATTCTTTTACCAACGATGTAAGGGGATTGACTGTCCCATTAAACGCCCCACGGTTGAAAAGGCGAGCATGTTTGGTGCGATGGGGATTCGAACCCGCGACCTCAGATTATGAGTCGTGTACTTTAACCACCTGGCCATGCCGGTCCGTTATTAGTGTGAGAAAATGAAGACAGTAACTCAAGGCTAATAGATAGATTTCAATGAAAATTTACTCAGCAATAGTATGTGTTGTGAATGAAAAGTTTAGTATTTTGAAATATCGAATTAAAAGTAAAGTTTCTTGGAAAGCTCTTACTTTTATTCGTGAAAGACGAACGTTCAAATATTTCATCTTAAAATAACAAGCATTTTAGACATATCGATAAACTCTTTCAAAATGTTCATTGAAACAAACAATTATATGCTCTAATAGTTACACTACATTTAGCTTTCAAGTTTGATATTGTTGAAGTGTTTAATACAACAATTTGGAAAAAAATATAACATTTTCCTAAGATTAAAAAAACGGTTATAATAGGATAGTTTTGGTAAGACATGTATGCTAGTTTTGAATTTTTCTAACCAATTTATGGTATTGTATTTTTAGCATTACTAGCTCAAGTAAATTAAATTTTTAATGTGATGCGTGTGTCACTTAGACGATATACAAGAAATGGAACATCACACTGACTACTGTTGGACCTGATGATAGTGGAAACTATTCGTGTATAGTTGAAAACAGCGAGGGAAAAATCAAGTGGACTTTTAAAGTCGAAGTTCAAGGTAAGTTTCGTATGCTTATGTAAACAGTCTTACTGTTTTATCATCCCTCCTTTATGATAGTATTTTTATTCTCTAAATTTCGTTATCTTGTGTGCTCAAATGAACAGAACAGCCTCTAAGGAGGAATTATCCCTGGGCCTAGAATCATCAGAGGGACCGAATAAAAGATCGCCAAAATTGACTTTTCAGATTGCACTAGAACTTTACCATGAAAATGTCTGAGAAAGTTGCATTTTTTAGTTAACTGATGTAATGGGGGCCCCAAACGTGCGCTACTCCTGGCCTAGGAATACCTCTCAGCGGCCCTACAAATAAACAGCTCGTTCCACCAACTAGGAGTGTGTGTTTGTGTGCTTCCTTATGGCAAAACTACATCGAGCTAACTGCTGAGTCCACCGAGGAGAATCGAACTCCTGATTTTAGCGTTGTAAATCCGTAGACTTACCGCTGTACCGGCAGGGGACGTATTTAAAAAAAGTTGTTTACTTAAATAACTTTAATTTTGTGAAGATCTAGATATGTTCTAGATATTTGTTACTTAATATCTTTAATAACACAAATATACTAGACATTGGTATGAAAACATGTTATGAAATGTTTCAGCCATTTATTGCTGAACATTACAGTTAAGCATTCTACAAGTTTCTTTGTAAAAAGTGAAACTATTTTGATACGAGCATAAATATAACATTACTCTACAAGGAAAGAGAAATGCTGAAAATTAAGGCTATGGTCATATAGTAGACTAAGAAATAGATGTGAATGTGAAGTTGTTATGAGAAAGATAGCTCTTGTGTCAACTCAGTTCATATTATGAAGTAAATTAAAGTTTGTATTTCTCGTTAATGCATCCTTGTATAGTGAGGGACCCTGTGTGGGTGTACAGTCTGAAATAGACAATCATGTTTAAATTATTTATTTCTCTTAATTATTCTTATAATATGGGTTATTTAACATATAATATTTTCTCGCTTAAACCAAGTTTTTGTTTAATATTTCATTCCTTCTCTCTCTCTTCAGAACGTTTGGTAGGCAGTCCTCTCATCCGAGATGGTTACCCGACTAACCAGACAGTATACGTCGGACAGCAGGCAAGATTTGAATGTCGTTTTTACAGCGACCTACACCCTCACGTGCGATGGTTAAAGTATTACACTGTGAACGGCTCCTACCAAGACTCCAATGGAAAACTTAATGTTCACATAGTCGAGGTTGGTAGAGTGTTACTATTTAGCTAAGAAACTAACAACTTAATTATTAGCTAATTTTTCAGTATGGTGACAAATTATGTATCAGAATATTTAAATTTGCTTTATAAAGTTATACCTTGTGATGTACCGATATGTTTATTCTAACCCTTGAAACTTTATTCTACCAATGTGCATGTTTTATATATTGTATAAATTTTGCATATATTGACAAAATGATTATAACACATTAGATTTGTCTTAAAGTTTAGTAATCTTTACATATATTAATTCCTAATTAATTGGTATGCATATATTATAACACAAAACGATTTGTATATCAGCATAACAACATACACACATATTTGTAAGTGAGTTCTCAACGTATTGAATGTTTACTGTTATGTGTTCAACAGATTGTTGGCTATATATGTTGATGACATTGAGTTTAAGTTCATAGTTCAAAGATCATACAGGTACCATCTTCTTAGATAGTAGATTTATTCATATTTTCAGTAACTTAAATTGTTGATGATATAAAAATAAACGAGAAAACATTGTAATCATCTTCCTTAATTAATGTTTAATAACATGTATCTTCCAATCAATAAATTACTCAAAATTGATAGCAAAATAAAATAATGTAAACCAAAATACATTAACATCAACAGGGATATATTGGATTGGGTGTGGCTTAGCGATTAGGGTGCTAGATTAAGAGTTTAAATATGTGAGGTTATATATATATAGTTGTTTATAATTGTCCTCTTACTAGTTTGCAGTTCAAAGTTATGAATGACTGTTTGAGCCTTGGAATCTCTGTCCTATCCATTTATTGCATGTGTTGCATAAGAAGTCATTCAGCTTTAAAATACCAAATGTTATGTTAGTTGTATCAGTACATATTATATTTCAATAGAGTACATAAACTTAGATAAATATATATCTCAAAACATGATATACATATATATTATAACCTGTTTTTAAAGATAATTATTTAAGAAATTGCTTTTATAATACCGAAAAAATATTCAAGCCGAATTTTAAACCCCCTCATGCTTTCGTAGAAGACGACTCATTGCGGTAAGTGGGGATTTTCTAATAAAATCAGTTTAAACTTTTTTTTTCTGTTACAAGTTATAGCTTTTACAGTAAGGAATATTTGTTTTTCAGAACAGGTAAGACGTTTCGATCATTTGTATCATCATTCTCATCCACAGAAGTTTTAACACAAAAGGTTTTAGTAATTAAGTCAATGTTTAGCAGTCTAACAATTAAAACTTGAGTATTTAAGAATGATACCACTAGTAACGTTGTACCTGTTCTAAAAATAATCTTCCTTGTTATAAAAGCTCAGGGGGGAACTTATTAAACTAATGATTGATAATTGGCTTGTATTTAACTTGTACATAAAGTAGAACTCTTTGAATAACTTCTTACAAACATATTATATTTTCAATCAGCAGGTTATCAATTTCCAGCCTTCAATTATGTTCTTACTTTTGTGTTATTTTTTTCTAAAACTAATGTTTTTATTTAGCTCGATGATCAAGGAGAAATTTTTCTCCTGATGTAGGTCTACAGCTGAAATTGTTTTTGACTTTCATTCATACTTTATTTTTTAGAGCTTTAGGGGATTTATCATCTGTTGCTATAACAACATTGAAAAGTATACTTCAAATACAAGTAATATATGTAACTGTGTAAACCTCTTGTATTGCTTCTTTCAGTCTTAACCTTTGTTTACAAAGTCTTGTTTGTTGTTGTTTGATTGGCTAGTTTTGGCGCAAAGCAAATAGGCTATCTGTGCCAAACAACTCGTGAATAAAGTAAAAGTAAAATTATCATAAAATAGATCAAGTTAAAACTAAACAATGTCCAAAATTCGTATGAAAGATTTATATTGAATTTAAAAAGTTAATGGCTGGTAAAGAAGTTAAAAAAACAAGGAATAATCCGTGATGACGAGAAAACCCACTTGTAGAGAAAGATATATATATATGTAAAAACGACTGGTATGGATTGAGAAAATCTTATGTAGAGAAGCGAACAACGTTTCGACCTTCTTCGGTCGCTCCTCTACATAATATTTTCTCAACCCATACCAGCTGTTTTTACATATATAAAAAACAAGAAAGCTGGACAGTGTCAGTGTTCAAAGTCTTGAGTAGACCTGTTAAAAAACCATTTAGAACGAAGCTGATGTTCACGATCTTACGCGACGGTACGACGGAGTATCACAAATGTCACACGTTGGTGAATCAGTTTCAGATAATAAAAAACGATGAGTTAAAAATGTGTGACAAACGTGTAGCCCAGTTAGGACAACTTCCTCCTCCTGATCCTTACAGAAACAAGATAGCCAACTGTATTCTCAAGACGGCTGGTATGGGTATTAAAACTAAATAAAATAACAAGGTCGAAACGTTGTTCTGCACTTTAGGTCATGTTCAAGTTAGAGAGTTTGCAAGAACATGGCTAAATAACAACAAGAAGTGGTGAAAAAGCTTGTTAGATGTTGCTCACTCTAGTCGATTGCTAACTGGTGCGAAGTCGGGTCTTAAATAAAGGATTAGAGCCTATATACGGGATAGGCACAACACCAGAGCATACGGACTTAGCCGCAGTGTCAGCGAGCTCGTTCCCTCAAATACCAACATACTTTTGTTTGTTTGTTTTGAATTTCGTACAAAGCTACTTGAGGGCTATCTGTGCTAATCTTTCCTAATTTAGCAGTGTAAGACTAGAGGGAAGGCAGCTAGTCATCACCACCCACCGCCAACTCTTGAGCTACTAGTTGGGACTGACTGAACATTATAACGCCCCCACGACTGAAAGGGCAAGCATATTTGGCGCGACAGGGATACGACCCACGACCCTCAGATTACGAGTCGCACGTCTTAACACGCTAGGCCATGCTGGGCCATCAACATAGCTAGAAATTCAGAAACACTGAATACAGACAGGTGAAAAAGAAAAATGGGCCAGTCGTTTTTAAATATCGTCATAAAAGGGACGAGAACTAACTATAAACAATTTCAGGTCTAGTAGAGAGCTAAGATTCGGTACAGATAGTACAATATGTACACAGTGTGATTTTTATATGATCCAAAGCAAAATAAATTACATACAACTCTGCAAAGAACACAAACTGTAGGGGGATCCTGTGAGAAACCACTGAGTCACAACAAACCAAGGCAGATCCCACAGATTTAGTTGATTTTGAACCATCTCTATATATGGCAATGGAAAATGATGAGAAAGTTGTTTGGAAAAGAAAAGACAGTACTTTCAATAAGGAGTATCCACTTTCTTGAGATGACTAAAAGAAAGGTCAAGGCAAGGATAAGCCACGGTTGGATAGGTTGATAAGTGAAGACAGCAGCTTCATCAAATGAGAAATCCAACTCAACCAGCTGCACCTGGATATGAAGGCCAAAGGGAAGAATGAAAGATTGTATATTCCGAAAGGGTATAGCCCAGTGAGAAATGAATACACAACCATAGGTGGGATGCTGTAATAAGGACTGAGGTTTAATGGCATATTGCAAAGAAAGTTACAAATGGTGGATGGTAAGAGGGAGTTCGTGTACAAACTCTGGACTGGAGAAGTGCAGAAAGTCCTTATGCAAAGCCAAAGCATCAAATAGTGAATGAGGTCTTGCATCTTCAAGGTTCTAACAGAGCCATACGACGGCTGTTCAAAAAATACGCAGACTGACGTCATAAAACAAAATGTACTTTATTTAGAAGTTATAAGCATAGCAAAAGTTTCAGTCGCAGATTTTCCAAGTTTAACACAAAATTTCACAGCAAGTCGTTACTACTTCAGGTCATTCATTCTGAAATCCGGCAAACGAAAAAATCGCACTCACTTAAAACCGAGTAGCTAATACACAAATGAAGTTATCTGCAATCGGGAATGGCGTCGTAATCAGCTGATCTGTGCAAACCTAGAGACACCAAGTGGATTCCCCTGGAGCCAACTGGAGCCGCGCAGTTCAAACAGTCCGCGTATTTTTTGAACAGACCTCGTATACCAGAAACTCAATCTAGTTTAGAACAAATAAGAGAATGATAGATCCTAAGCATAAAACATCGATTCACTCTCTAAGGGTTGAAAGAGAAGACGTAGAGGGTGTTCAGTACCCTTGTACACTTGATTTATAGCTGCTTCATGTGTGGAATAAAGGTCAGCTTATGGTCAAAGATAAGCCAAAGAACTTTGCCTCTGAGAAAACGGGAAGAATAACATAATTGAGACTGAACTCTGGATCAAGGTGTATACCCTATTGGCAGCAAAAGTGCATGCAGACAGTTTTTGGAGAAAGAAAAGGTAAAACTATTTGCTGTGTTTCACTTCAATAAACAGTTAAGAGCAGTTTGAAGATGCCACTCATTGAATTTCATGCTAGGTAACTGATATCAGATGTAGAAATTGTTGATGAGCCCGATTGCTACAGAAGGAGGAAGATGTGCAGCGATAGCGTTAATTTTTACACTGAAAAGTGTAACACTCAAGAAAGTCTTGAGGGACTTCAAATTCCTGTGTAAAATAATGGAAAAGCATTGAGCCTGCTTGGGCTTAGAACTGCTTGCAAAATTTAAAAAAATAACGAAATAAAATGAGCAAACGGCCATGCGTGTCATATGAGTGGAGGGTTTGCAAAATTCCATACCACATGTAGTGTTTGAGTCTTTTCAAGGTCAAAAAATACGAAGACAAGATGTTCCTTCTTGAGGAAAGCTTCCATGATCGACGCTTCAAGTCGAATCAAGTGGTCCATGGTTGAGTGCTGTTGATTGAACTCAATAGGTGGGCGAGAGGAGGTCATTTGGTTTAAAGAAACAAACAAGATAAGCATTAACCATCCTCTAAAATCTTACAGAGTTACTAAAAGGAATTGGACAATAGTTAGAAGGAATTTGGGGATCCTTTAGAGGTTAAGAGAAAAAAAAGGACAATAACCTGGTGATAAGCATCAGGAAAAATACTCTCCTTTTAGATCCAGTCAAAAACAAGCAGAATAATAACAAGAGCGGCAGGAGAGAAATGCACAGATTTTCATAGTAACATCATCAGGCTAAATGGCCAGGAAAGCAGGGGATGAAACAGATGCAAGTGAAAAGCTCTCCTGAGTGCACTAGTTATGCTTTGTATTTCAACAACTTCCTGGCTGCTGGAGAACAAGATGAAAAGGGAATGAGAAGTATATTTCCCAGAGACCTTTTGAATGTTGTCCAACATGATTTTGGAACTGATGGTAGACCAGATGCTAGTTGTGAACTTAATCCAAGGTTTGTTTTGGCTTTAACGTCTAATGCATTGATGATAGAATGGTCAATGTAATAAGTGAAAGAAAAGTGAAGAGGAGCAGATTGAGGTCAGTGGCAGTAAAAAACTGACTAGGTGCATGAAAATAGGTATAAGAACCACTATTTAAGAGAGAAAAGTTGTGATCTGAGGTTTTTCAACAACTGCTGTTGAATCAATATTTTGATTTATTTGATAAAGACATCATAGGAAAACACATTTCTGCTATACTTTACAAAGAAATCGGTAAGATGTTTGCAGATATATATATGATCTTTCAGCATAATTGTCTTAATTCTTATTAACTCTATATTCGCAACGTAAATTGGCAAAATCCGTAAAACGTGGTGATAAATTTTCGCAGCTTTCGAGTCAAATGTTTTAATAATCACCAAGTCATGTCAAGCCACGCAAGATCAGAGGCACAGAATCGTCTACTGGCCTTTACATAACCTATTTCTACATTCGTTTTCTGCTCCTTAAAAAAACATAAAAATAATTGAATTATGAGCAGAGAGTAAAGGTGAATAACATCCTAATGAAAAAACTTTACTCAAAATGTTTCGGATGTTACATAGTCTATCATCAATGTAGGTCTGGTTAAGTTGCGAATTTATGGTTTAAATATATATCATGACATAAGAAAATTGCATATTTAAATACTGTGAAATAACTTTAGCGTCGTGTAATATCTGATAAATTTTAAGATATGTCAAAAATTTACTTGAAGTATATAACAAATGTCCGTAATTTTATGAAAAAGATTTTACTGCATTACGGTACAGGATGTCCCAGAAGTCTGGAAATATATACTTAAAGTTCAACAAACACATTTTTAATGTCATGTGTATATATTTCAGGAAAGAAAACGCCCTTATAGAACTTTATACCAATAACTAACATGTGTATGGGTGTTAATGTTACGCAATTTGAATAATAAATAGATTAAGAATAAATTGTGTGTTTTTCCCTGTAGGTTGAGACATCCTATAGAGTTTTGTCCAACATATTACTTTGTTTACTTTAAAACTTTACGAAAAGCTACACAACGCTTATATGTAGCACAGCCGTTCCACAATTTGAATTGATAGGTTAGGGAGAAGTCAAGCTATTTAGCAGCACACACTGCAAACACTTGGAATATTCTTATTTCAGTGAATAGTAGAATTTTACCATCACTTTTACAGCACACCCACCCCACCACCTAAAAGCAAGAAAGACGTTTCTGTGTAAACGGATTTCAAACCACAAATACTAGGATCACGGTCTGGACACATTAAGACGCCAAATCCAAGTTACTTATAATGTGCGAATGCTTTTCTAAATTCTCCACCTATGTAAATCGTGAATCATATCGTTAATAATGGTTGATGAATGAAAATTTAAAGCAATCATTACAAGCTTTTTCTCCTTATGTTCTTCACTCCACAGTAGAGCAGTGGTGTGTCTGTGGACTCGTAGTGCTAGAAACCGGGTTTTGATACATGGTATAAATGCCTGTACATAGTAAGGGGATCTCACAGAGAAGGTTCTGTATTTTTTAACGTCCGCATTGTGTTTCCCATGCGTGGCACCCGTAAAAGGGAGAAGAGAGTCCTGGTGGTTAAGGAATCCAACCTAACATGACACTTTTTGGTCTTGAATTTCTGTAGACAAGTGGCCTTGGAGAGCCATCCCAATACATTATTGGGCTCGTGTCAACCTAGTACCAGTGTTTGGCATTCTGAATGGGTGTTATGGACACTGTCTGCTGGTATTTGGATATAGTGTCCACGAAAACTGACATTGCTGCAGTATCCTTGTTTGGCATTGTACTGCATCATCTCATAGAACTTCATAATGTGTGGGATTAGTGGGTACTGAATCTTTATTTCATTATGGATTCCTCAAATTCAAATAAAATAACAGCTTATTTGTAAACAAACATGTGTTGAACACTGAACAGCAGTTTCTACCTCCTCCTACATCTATATCTCATTTATTCGTATTATATTCTTTGAAGAAAAACCTTTAGGACAAATGTCTTTTTTATCAAGAAAGAATTACAGAGACTTCCTTTGATCTCCTATGTCAGTTAAGGACCAACATATTGAGGATATCTTGGTGGAACTATTTACCCCAAAACACAGCAAATTCGTCTTGAATTCAAAAGCCATTGGGGATATACCCATTGAGGTTACTCCCAATGCTACTCTGAACTGTTCACGAAGAGTCATTCTTGAGAAGGACTTGAAGATCATGCCCAAGTCAAAGACGTTCACTGGTTTTTCCATCCAGAGTTTCTGCCGTGAGATGCATCTCCATTTGCAAAAACAGAATCATGCTGTCAACCAGTGTTCTCATTTTAATGTTTACATCCCACGACTACTTGTCACTGTTAAAGCAGGGTACCTGGGCTGTAAAGTATGGTCATATATTTCAAACACTCTCAGATGTTTCCAGTGTCAGTGGTGCAGTCACTCAAAGACATCATGTCATGATCATTTGAAGTGTGCACTTTGCAGGGGTAAGGATCATGATGCCTGTGAGTGTGAACTGGATACTAATTGTGTTAATTATATTGGCTCTCACCTCTCTTACTTTCGTTTTTGCCCTAGGTAGGGGAGACGAAAAAGGTACTACAGCATTTAAAATGGTTCACAACATTTTTTACTTGGAGGCTCAGAAGGAATTGTCCCCAATTCCATCTCGGACATATGTTACATTATGTTCTGCTACTTCAGTGGGAGTGCAGACGAATCTTTCCATGCTTCCATCAGAGTTATTCTCAAATCATATGCAATATTTTGTTCTCTATGGATAGCTGAATTGACAAGTCAAAATCTACCCCTTCCAGTGACTGCCTGGGTGCACTTTCTTCAGCCTCAGCTTCTGTCATCTGATCAGGTCCACCTTCTTCACCCCCAAGATGTAAAATAATTATTCGTTCATGCCCTCAGTCACTAGAATATCCATTTACTGAAAAAGACCAAGGAAAAACGTATGGAGGTCAACAGATCTCTTTCCACTAAAGAAAAACGACGTGGTCCAAAAACAGAAGGGTTCTCTCCCAATTCTTTTCCAACTAAAAAAAAATGGTCAAATGATACAGCAAAACTGTTTATGTTTCCGTTCTGATATGGGTGGTAGACATTAAGGCCTTCATGGATTTCTATCGTCCTGTATGTCTTTCCTTACAAGAAGTAATTCTGACACCTGCTGGTACAGTCAATTTTCAGCAGTTTTTTTATACAGGAATGACAGGTTTTGTGATGAGCTAATGCATAAAGGGATTGTACTGCTGCTCGAACAGCACTTGCCCACCCTATCTTTGAAGATCGATACACTCTTTTAAGAGGGTGTCGCCATCCATATTTCCTTGGGTCATACCATCACTCTTTGCTTCCTTTACCTGTGCCTGGAGAGATTTAAGATCAATCAGACCTTGATGCTCTCGTTTAATCATGGGTGATTTTAATGGACACAATCCTATCAGGAATGTTGTTGATATTAATGGGAGTGGTCATTGTGTAAAATATTTGTACTTAATGTATAATAATAAGAGCATGTCTTTGTGCGAGCACCATAGATCCCAGAAGAAAGAACTTAGGAACCTGACATTTTGCACCTTTAGTACTTGGACCTTGAGGGTGTGCAGCTATGTATTAATGCTTATCAATGTGTGTGCGTGCATACACATGTTTCTATGAAGTAAGATTGTGAGAAATAACAGAAAATAATTTTGATCGGCAGAGCTCCAAAAAATAAGAACCTAGAAACCTGGAATTTTGTACCAATACTTTGTTGACCCTGAGGACATATACTCAGATATTAATTATGATCTTATCCACTTGCGTGCTCGCATGCATTGTTTTAATGTGATAAGCTAATGGAAAACCATCTAGGAAGAAGTGGTTCCTTATATAACAACTTTAATATATAGAAAAGTCAGTACGTTTTCGTAACAATGCGTTTTAACAATGGCTTTTATGTCGTGTTGATTAGCAGCAAAAGTATATAGCATATACTTATGTTAAAACGGGCTCAGACAGAATACATACATTATCAGCAAGGTACTTTTTCTCGTTAATAATAAAAGAAAATATTACCTAGAAATACAATTTCAAAGCAGACTCTACTCCCCTAAATATCTTTTTCTCTCGATACCAAAACATAAAGTACCATGTTTTCCAAAAGCAAAACCACATCTTTCCTCTCTCACGCTTCAGAATATTATGTCGAATCACATTTACATGGAGGTTGGTACAATGTTATTTTATTTTTAAAAAAAAGTATTTAAATAACTACATAAATACAACTATACAGTTTAACATTTTGTTCTCCAACTGAAATAGTTTTAGTGCCTCTTATCACTCCAGTGAGTAGAGATACCCCATAAAATAGTTAGTCGTGCAAGAAAAGGTTTAATGTATCTTTGGCTTGCAGAAACCAAGTCAGTGAGTGACTGTAATGCAGCGTAATTACAGACGCCAGTACAGAAAAGAAGGTGCAGATAGCCCTTGAATAGCTTTGCGCGAAATTTAAAAAAACAAAACAGAAAAATATATGGAGGATATGTTAAAGATAATCATATATCACATCCCTATAGTTATGGAGTCGAAGCCCAGAATAACGGATGCTATCGCCATTGTAACTGTATACATATTACAGCGAATGTGCACTGAAATCTAACATCTGTTAGACGACTGAGTGTTTTTAATGGTGTACACCAAGAAACCTACCGACATGTCAATAAAAACTGAGTTGCTATACAATATGTTGAAAAGTGTATGGTTGTGTTGTCTTAGTTATTTAATTAAAATTCTAAGACAGGAAAGATAATTTTGGACCACCATGTATTATCTATATTTCTAAACAACCTTGTGATACGAAACCCGGTTAGAAGGGATATGTATGTAGAGAAGCTCTCGAGATTAATATTCTGTGTATTTGTAGCTTCCTCAGTCTATATGTTTTAAAAACTTAAAGTGTTTTGATAATAACTGTTTTTTGTCCCACATATTTGTTCCTTGGGCGCTTCAGATAAGGGAAGCTCAAATTGGTCTTACTATAACACATAGATAATGTTTCTTTTACTAACATCTGTAGTTCTGTGTTGTTGTTTGTAGATTAGAAGCCACATTAAAAACGAACAGACTTGGTCTTGTTTCGAAGGTAATTTAGGTTGATAACAGTTTATAATAATTCATAGTTCAGTTGTTGTTTTCTGGCTGTACTAGATTTCTATGAATATAAATTTCAAATATCTGCATTAAAACACAATCACGAAGAGTTTAATATGTGGTTGATTTAATTAAAGTGTCTCTTGCAGAGTACTAATCCAAATGTCACCGATCCTCAACTACTGGTCATAGATAACGTAACAGAAGAAGATGAAGGGTGGTACGCCTGTCTTGCTTGGAATTATATCGGTTTTTCCAACAGAACTGTTTATCTCTCTGTGCTTCCGTGTACGTTCACACCTTTTTTTATCCTTTCATAATTAATATTTTTAAATAGCATTTCAAAATACATATAAAAATCATCATTTTTAAAGTTACTTAAAATATACAGCAGAGAAAAAAGATCTTAGGGATACTGATCTCCCAAGTGAAGATGTTTTATTGTCAAAAAGTCGACATCCTGATGTTATAAGTGATCATGTTCTTCTTAACGTTATGCACCAAAAGAGTATAGAATGATTTTAGGTGAGTGGTGCAGGAATACTTTAAACTTCACAACATAGTTTATCTACAGGCTTTACTTTATTGTAATATAGGCTCAGTAACCCCTACTGGACTACAAACATAATGACTATTTTTAGACCATAGTTTGATGATCGCTCCTTACCCAAAGACTTTAACCCTCAACTGAGCCGTAGACGTAACCCCCGCAGACTATAACAGAGCTAAAAGTTTTTTGACCCTTGTGTTCAGTTGATGAAAACAGTCTTAAGTTAATCGATTATTACTAGATAAGATACAGTAGTGACCTCTACTGGACCAGAAACTTAAGTGTTATACATCTATTGAATTATAGTATTAGAGTTCATTACGAGTAAAACATGTAAGTTCTGGTTATATGATGAAATAAGTAATTAATGGGGTATAATTATTGAAAGAAGTGAAAACTCTCATCTTGCACAGTTAATGTGTTGTTAAAGACTGCCACAAAATGAAGCATAATATGTGATTAAAGTTATAAAGTATTAGGAAGTCATGCTGTGCATTTGTAAATTCAGGGCCTGAAAAAGTGAAAGAAAACATACAAAAGGAGGTTTCTCCAATTCCATGGATGATTTTAGTGGTCGTGTTTACAAGTATACTAGTAGTGATATTACTTGGAGTTGTCTTATGCCGATATCAACTGGCAAAACAACAGAAAAACAAAGTCAATCTAATAGCCACTCAGAACCATGTCATCATCAAGAAGAAAGTTGTATTAGAAAAACCAGTAAGTGTTTTTCTACTTTTGATATTAAACTGCTAAACTGAACTTGCTAAAACGCGTTAAATTGTGAGATGTAATATTTTTTCAAATATAACTACTAAGCATCTAACTCATAATAATGCATATAATAAATTAGCTACATGAAAATAGCCTGAAATTTTTAAATATAAACTTAGTGTCTCAAACAGAAGGTTAATTCCACTTTAATTGGAAGGTATCAATTTAACAACGCCTCACGCCACTCATGCATCGTGGCGTCCCCAGAAACTGATACGTAAGCCCAAGTACTTGCAACACTAAAATTCAGGTTTCGTTGCACACTGTGGGCAGATCAAAGATAGTTCATTGTGTAGCTTTGCACTTAGCAGCTAATATACGAGTAGTGGTGCAATGGGTGACATATCTACTGTCTAAAACATTTGTCCATAGGAAATGAAAAATTCCTATAACTGACAGTGTGATGTTCCCAAGATTAGATTAATGGCGACCAATGATTTATTTTTGTAACATGGTAACAGTGTAACATTGAAAAGTTTAAATATAAACATAAAAAAGTCATATCGTCAACCATATGCTGTGAGAAAATGCTTAAAGATAAAGAAATTAAAATTGCGACTTGTAGCTATGAAATTAGCCTAATTTATTTAAATTTGAAACTTTTATTTAAAGTTTAAATATCGTATATTAAGGTCCTACAGAAAGTGATTAGAGAAATGAAACAAACCAGTTTCTTATTTTTCTGTTGGTTATCTTATATTTGTCTTCCGTAGGAATCAGACACGTCAGGGCAGTCTTTAGCACCTCTGGTAAAGATTGACATCACACACAGTTATCCCTCTTCAGAAAAAAACTCGGTATCCGAATATGAAATTACACCTGATCCATTGTGGGAATTTCCAAGAGAAAGGTTAGTAAACCTTTCCATTATACTTTAAGTGAGAACTTTCACTATCAAAATGCATTCAGTAAACAAGTTTAAAACGAAATTTTGTATTATTAAAACAGCTTATTTTCAAAAACTGAGAAAAACGTTGTTTTTTTAAATTGTTACTTTAAGTTAAGATATTTTCATTTCAAAAGGATAATGTACTAATTATATTCATTCAAATATTTTTAAAAAATTGACGTACTTTTCAACAGCTTTAAAATATATTTTATTAGTGCCTGATAATTTTGTCAAAAATCCACTTTAGGCACGATGCCATGAACATTTGTAATGTACTGAACCATTAATATTTCTTAGAAGGTCAAAACACTTACGTTGAAACTTAGATAGAAGTAGTAATTTTGTCAGATGGCATAGCGAGATATTTGCCCAAATTTAATTGACACAATATTAATGTGTTGATTGATCATTATCGAATAGACTGTAACAGTAATTTTGTTTGAAATGTTGTTTTTTGAGGTGCATATCTTTTGATTTTGTAATTTTATAGGCTAGTGCTTGGCACAACTCTTGGTGCAGGGGCTTTTGGACAAGTCAGGAAAGGAGATGCTTATGGTCTAACAGATAAGGAAGGTCCTACAATAGTAGCAGTGAAGATGCTGAAAGGTATGAATTGCAATAATTAATTGTTACTAAATACTTAAACCGCACAAAAATTATGTTCTAGGTACGACCAGGTTGTTAGAACGCTGGACTCGTAAAATCATTATAGGGTCGTGGTTTCGAATCCCTGTCACACTAATCATGCTCGATCGTTCAGCCGTGGAGCTTTATAAAGTTACGGTCAAGTGGTTGTTAAAAAGAATAAACCAAAAGTTTGCTGCCTTCCCTTTAATCTTATATTGCTAAATTAGGGATGGCTAGCTCAGATAGTCCTCGTGCAGCTTTGCTCTAAATTCAAAAGTAAGCAAACCTTTGCAAAAGCAACAATTATCTGCTCCAAACAACCATTTAAAACATTATAGTAAATTTAATAAAAAGTGAATTGAGTTAAAAATAAAAAATGTGCAAAAAATTCCGATAAAAGGCTTGTACAAAAATTGAAAATAGAATAATGATGGACGGTGTCACTATTAATAATGATGTCGTCCAATATCATGGCTAAACCGTCAGAAAACATGTGTCTAAAATGGTGACGTCGCTCAGTTTCCGTCTATAAACCTACATTTTGGGTATAAGCAAAGCTCGTGTATTGACTTAATTGTGTTTATTAAAATACATAAGTAAATAAGCCAGTACCAAATGACACACGAAATAAAAGGTTACATATTTTTCCAGTTTTCGGCATGTAACATTGCTTTAAGAATATTTTAATGTATTTTAAAAGGTGATAATATAAAGTAAATTTTAAATATTTTAAAATATGATTATCAACATAAATTTTAGTAGATTCCAGATAGAAAAAAAACTTACATAAATATGACTTTTCGTAGATGGTCACACTGATCAGGAGCTAGCTGATTTGGTATCAGAGATGGAAGTCATGAAAATGATCGGGAAACATGTAAACATTATCAACTTGTTAGGATGCTGCACTCAAAACGGTAAGTGATATTGCTACCTTATACATCAACTATTATTTATTACTTCCGATTCATCATGTAGGTGCTTCGAAACCAGATGAAATTATTTTAGAAAAACGTTTTATAATATAATATTTAAGCTATTTTTTGTAAAACTGACTTTTATATATCATTAGATCTTTACTAACGAACTTACAAAATCGCTAATTACTTCGAAATAAAGAACACTGTTATGTTGGAGATATAAACCAATAAGGCAGTTGAACCGCGTGTTTCAGTTCATTCTAAACGTAAATTTAAACCAATTTAGGATTTTAAAAATCAAACAAAGTCTCCGATTTTGTAACCCAGTTTACGTTGATTATTTTACTTCAAGGACGGTTGTTTTTTCTGTACTGGTCTGCTAGAGATGTTCTAATGTTTTGAAATCATCTGTAAGACAAAAGAGAGGTATTGCACGTTGGAATATTTAAAACTTGAAGCTGTATTGTTTACAAAACCTCATAACAGACTGCTCTGCTTTATTTAGGACCACTGTTTGTTATTGTGGAATACGCACCAAATGGGAACTTACGAGACTTTTTAAGAGCTCATCGACCTAGTTCAGGGTATGAACGAGCCATTGGGATTGACTTGAAACCAAAGACACTGACTCAGAAAGATTTGATTTCCTTTTCTTATCAGGTGGCTCGTGGCATGGAATACCTAGTTTCAAGAAAGGTAATCACACTTATTTGTCATCGTCATGAACGTACCATTATACTCATGAAGACCTATGTATAGTTGTTAGCACATCTGTTATAATAATAATAATACTCAGTTTGCGTTTGTCCTAAATGCACGCGTACAGTACTATCTATACGTGATGTAAGCACTTCATTTCAACAAATATAAAGAAAATGCGGATTTAAATATGCTTTAGTATACATTTTACTGAACACTTGTATCTAGAACTGTAAATAGTTGTTTTAATCTTCACTTCCACACAAGCTAGTTCTGTTGCTTTAGAATAGAATTTGGCAAGACAAATTATTCTTTCTACTGTGTTGTTACAATACAGTCTTTGATAATTTCACTTTAATAATCATTGTTATAAACTCTATCGCGAAAGACACAATCATACAGTCTGGATCTACCTATCTAATAATTAACTCCAACTACAATTTAAATGCTTAATTATAGCCTGAGACTACAAAATATTATGGTAAAAATACTCAATTAAGCAACGAGAAAAATTTGAATGGTCTGATAAGATAATGCAATAATAAAACTATCGTCAATTCGCAAAGGTGGACTCGAATAGCATATGACTGGAAAACGCTTTTGTAAACAAACATGAATTACACTATCGCTTGTGAAAGCTAAATTTAACACACACACACCGAAACAATCGTGTAACTCTAACAATAACAATGGTAACCACGGAGAAGATCATTGTAGATATTTATTTATTGGGAAAGTTGAGGAGAAAAAGAAAAAACGTAACTGGTGAAAAAAAAGAGGGGTTAGTAAAATGTGACAAAATTTATTTTACTTTCCTCAGTTAATCCAGAGGTATACAAAGAGCTGTATGGTGTCAGTGGTTCAATCATCAGTCATTTACACTTGGAAAATTATTTTAAAAATTAGTTTTACTGTTACTGTGGATCCCTAAATATTCAATACCGTGAGTCTCATGTCTGACTAGAAGGTTGGGTATTAAAATTGAAAAGGATAAGTATCACGTATATTTAACTTTTTGTCTACAGAAGTTCCAACATCTTTCATTAAAACAGATAATATGATATAGGCAGATTTGAGCTTAAAAAGTTACTTTTAATGTGTAGTCTGCCTGATTCAGATCATCCAAAGTAGTATTGGGCAACATGTTCTTCACCAAACGTTCAGAAGAAGGGATCAGTTTTATGGGGAAGACTCCTCATAGACAAACAGGGTTGTGTATACTTGGGAGGTAACATTATTACTGAATATCACCCTTTTTCTTAATTATCATTTCTGAAATCATAGGTTAGAAGTGAAATACTCTGTTGAATATTAGTTTCTTTAGGCTTATTTAAACTTACTGACATTTCGTAACCTTTTTTTTAAGAGCCTCAAACTTCTCGGAACTTTTAATTTACCTGTTTCTTATAGTTGTTCAAATAGTTTATTTTTATTTGTGAACGCCTCATTACATAAAAACACAATGTCAAACTAAATGGTGTGTTCTGATAAAAATAAAATTACTGTTAAATATACTGTACTAATTTCAATCAGATTGTTTGCAATAACAAAATATTCGTTTCCTTTTTTCTTTTACTTTTGAAATTATTTGAACGCGAATACATTTCACCATTTGATGTAAATATTCAGTGTATTCATCGAGACTTGGCAGCACGTAATGTACTCGTGACAGAAGACAAAGTGATGAAGATAGCAGACTTTGGACTAGCTCGAGATGTTAACAACATCGACTATTACAAGAAGACAACTGACGTAAGTGTTCGTTGTATTTTAGGTTTTATACACAGGAGATGTATCAAGTAATTATGAAGTAATAACAATTTGAAATAAAATACAGCGATCGTCTTCTTAAATTCAAAAATTCCAAAGCTAAATATAAAGATAATATCGTAACATTAAATACCTTTTGAGGAAATTTTATTAAATATTTAATAAAACAGTTAAGAAATACAGGGAATCGGGATATTTTACTTCGTTGAGTTCATTTAAGACGGCATGTTTGTTATTCTCTTTCAGTCGGATTGAGTTAAACTTTGAATACATCCATTCTCATAACACCTTCTCTATTAGGGCCGACTACCTGTTAAATGGATGGCACCAGAAGCTTTATTTGATAGAGTATACACGAGTCAGAGTGATGTGTAAGTTGGTGTTTTTTTTTCTGGCACTTTTAAGACTTAAAATATATCAAAAATATTTTGGAATATTTTTGTTTATGTTCTATTCTTTAATCAGTGAAAAAAGTATGTTAATACATCTATAATGTTGAGTTTTCAGTGATGTCGAGAAAACCCACTCGTAGAGAAATATATATGCAAAAACGGCTCGTTTGGGTTGAGAAAATATTTTCTCAACCCTAACGAGCCGTTTTTGCATATATAATGTTGAGTTTTCTTATCAAAACCACATTGGGCTATCTGCTGTGCATGCTACAGAGAATTTAAACCCCCATTAACTTAATTTTATCTTTTCGTTGGGTTATAACATAACACCATTTTATCTCAATGCAAATACCAATAGATGTATAAAAATAGACAGTTACTGTGTCGGTGTATGAACCAATTTATCTCTTTAAAACGATGCCCGATTTTACCCTTCGTCTTTCACATCGGTTCGAAGATAGTTCCAGCATGAACTATCTGGTTAATAGCGTATTTAACAACAACTGTATTGTGTTTTTTTTTGAGTAAGTATGTTGACATCGTGCAATGTGTTGCGTTACAATAACGTTTGTAATCGTATCGTTTGTCTTGGTTTTTCAGAAGTCAAACTTGATTAATTGTAACTAGCACTTGAGATAAAGACATTTGTGAGTTAACATGTACTGTTCCCATCCATCGTAGTAAAATATTGCTAATATGTCAGAAAGTTAGCTTCTCGAAGGTACATAAGGTTTTTTATAATAGGTCACTATATCTTAAGTGTTGTTTTTTTTAACTAGAAAAGGAGTTCAATAGTCATGAACACAACGTAAAGTTGTTTATTAGATGTTTGTGACTCAAGTTATGCCTCATTGAACTGGTTGTAGCGTTTCAAAGGCATAGAATTGCACAGAACGCATGTTAGCACAGCTTATAAATAAATCAGGTGTTTGTTTACACTTTCAATACATTAGTTTTAAACCTTTGTTACTTTACAACTATTGTATGTTTCCAAACAATACAAACATCTCGGAACCGATAGTTAGGTTATCGTTTAAATACACCTCATATGCGAACAACGACTTCACTCGCTAAAATAAATCCAATAGTACACTAATTCCATTATTTGTCGTCATTTTAGATTACAAATATAAATATATATCACCATGGAAAGGGGTGGGAAACAAGTGAAAGTGAAAAATGAAAACAGTTGATTTTTTTAGGCTTTGCGATGCTTTACTTTTAAAATTCACTATTTTATAACGTCACTGTATCAACGGTTCTCCAAATAACCGAAATCTCGAGATCTTAGTCCAAGATGACACTTTATAGATGCAACAGTTAAAGATTAAACACGTGTTACTTTAAATATTTTCATTTTATAAAACGTGCGTTTAGATTTTACATAGGTGTAATTCTATAAAACTAATTTATAACAAATCTCCTACAGTTGGTCTTATGGTGTATTGGTATGGGAAATAATGACCCTTGGAGGAACACCTTATCCATCAATTCCCATCGAAAAGCTTTTTCACTTATTGAGAGACGGACACAGAATGGAGAAGCCACAGAATTGTACTCTTGAAATGTAAGTTACAGTAATTCCACTGAATATGAAACCACGTATTCTTTTAGAACTAAATTAATATAAGATTATGGAGTGAGGAAATTATTATTCTTTTTAACAGAAACCTATTTATTGACAACTAGAAAGAGGGTCACCGTGAGTTATGATTTAAGGATGTTTGACTCAACACAAGCTACACCTGTGGATATAGATAGAGAACTTTTAGTTACTTATTGTATATAGTACAGTGTACGATATCTTAAGTTTATGGTGTATCATATCAACATTTACGTAATAACTACATATGTATATATTCTTCAGATACATGATTATGCGCGAGTGTTGGCAAAATTCTGCTCAGCAAAGACCGACATTTTCTGAGCTAGTGGAAGATTTGGACCGTATCTTGACTATTTCATCTGAACAGGTGAGGTTATGGCTAAGAGTTAAGTGTTTATTAAACATGTTACAAGTGAATACACATTATAATAAAAGCAGTCCAGTTCAAAAATTTGACCATTAAAAATGTTCGACTTACAATTTAATCCGAAAGATTTCACTTAAAAAGATCAATGCATTTACTAAATTGGTGTCATTTTCTCTTCAGAATATTTCTATATAAATGTATTTGGAATATATTTTTTTCATTTCAGTTACTTAAAAAAAAATTACCACTAGTATCACAATTAGAAAGATTTCTGTTGATACTTCATGGGAATACAACATATAACGTGTATAGAAAATTTGTATGCATTAAATTCTCTCTCAAGGATTATAATTACCTTTTACTTATAAATCATATTTTTGTTCAATACTTTTTAACGTCATGCAAAACAAGATAAATTTAATTTGCGATTTATAATTTAGTACGTCCTATTTTAACTGAAGATCGAAATCAGACTAATCAGAAAATAAAAACACTCGACTATGTGCTTTGATTTTTCACACCTTTAAATTGAAAAGTTATGAATACGCTGATAATATGACGTAAAAAGGCAAGATATTTTTGTTATTATTATATCTACATAAACAGTATTATGAATTATTTTGCTGATTTTATAGGAATACATGGATCTGAATATGCCCTTTCCTGTACTGGAAACACCTCCTTCAAGTTGCTCTTCTTCTGACATGGATGTGTTTGATTCCGAGGAAGAAACTAGTGATGGTTTTAATCTTTAAAATAAGGTTTTCCGTCAATCTGTTTATGCTAGTCAGCAGGCCTAACACTGTAGAAACTTATTTTAACGTAAATTAGGTTTTTCAGAAAGCTGTTAATTGTGTCGCTTTCTTTGACTTGGGAACCGAGAAAAAAAAAGCTTTATGCAGATCACAGCAGCAGAACTAAATACATACAAATAAATTTGTATTTAGAACACAAGAGAAAACTGAATAAAATCAAGTCAAATTTAACTGCCTTCAAAGAAGAGTAGAAATGTACTAGACAATGCGAAACAAAGTGTTAGAGTATTTGGTGCATCGAAACGAAAAAATAAAGAAATGTTTTATAGTAAACCTTAAAGAAATATACAAAATTAGAACATTAAAAAATGATATTTTGTTACGACAAAGCCTGGAACTCCTGGGAGGCTGTAATGTTGCATGTAAAGAATGAACACGTCAACTTACCGATGTTACTATTTTTTTCGTTGGATTTTCAGAAAGGAAGTGGTGCTCGTTGAAGTGTTCTCTTTTGATTGAATATATTTTTACTAACATGTCTTTTTATTTTACTGTTTAAGTATTTTTAAATTTTGTAATATTTTTATGTAGCAAGTAATTTATTGGCTGAGAGTTTTCTTGTATTTATACACTGTATATCTGTTTTATTTTCATTCTCACATAACAGGATAAGTTCAACTCATTCGCTCCTTGACAGTTTGTATCTATAACTTATTAGAGGGAGCATTTTATCTAAATACAGAAACTGAGTAAAAGAGAACATTACACTGCAGCTTATTTTACGGATATCATCTGTACTTTAAAAGACTAAGGATTCCGATATAGGAAAATATTTGAACACATACATACAAACCCGTGTATACTGAAAGCAAAGAATAGAATTTACTTTTAGATAGTTAAGTTTTTTTTTATCATAAACAAAATTTAATGGTTTGGCTGACGTTGATGTTAAGTATTCTGAATACGGAGCTGTTTACTGATAAACACACACTCAGAGGTTTTCTTCGTTTTAATACAATGAAAAGTGCCTTGGTGTTATTATCACAGTACGTGTTAAATAGAAATAAAATACCCAGTTTAATATGTGCAAAGAAGTAGGAAAAGAAATAAAACCTACTTGTTTTTGTATACAATCAGATAGACAAAAGTCACAGCTGTTATAAGATTATGAATTTTGATACGTTAAGTAACTTATACACAGAAGTAAAACAGCAGCGTTAAACGCTCTTGTGTCTGGAATATATATGAATCAACGTGAAAAGAACATATCCTACATGACAAACTTCTCAAACCAACGTATTTGTATATTGGACAAACTAGGCTAATGAGATCAGTTACTACTGTGCAATTAATTGTAATTCCAATGTCATCTGGTGCACACAAACACGTTAGACATCAACATCTGTATTGGTTTAAAACTATTTCATTAAACAAATTTATAATCTCTCCGAAATGTGTAAAATAACTATATCTTGAGGGATACAAAAACTCGTGTTTTGATATCACATTTGATTATACACACTCATGCTAGTTTTCAGATCGCATCAAGTTTCACACAAACTCGTGCTAGTTTTGAGATATTTCGTTGTTTTACCGTTGTGCTTTATTTGTGTTCGTAAAATCGTACTGATATGTTGTATGAAATAGTTAACGGTGTCGGACCATTATGTCGATCATTTTTATCTACAATACAGTGAAGTAGACGTTATTTTTTTGTTTTTATTTTACTCTTCAATGAACACTAAAGAGGGTTAATTATAATTCTGAATCTTATTCAATACACGCACAGCCATGTTTACATTGAACCAAAGATTCAGGTTTGTCTCATAGAATATATTAATATGAAGTTACAGTTAAAAACTAGTTAATACACTACAATATACTAAACTTATACATAAACATTGTGCCATATCGACATTACTATTCAGTAAGAAACATTAAAGAATGGTGAAACTACCAATTTAAATAACATAACTATGGAAGTTGAGTCAGGACCAATGAAAGATTAATGATGAAATTACAACCAAGTGCTATAAAACTCGTTATAAGTTGTTTTCACAAAATCTTAAGTTATGTAACATGATAAAGCATAGAAACTGTATACATTAATCTGTTTATGTAAGTTGCTTTCGTAGTACTTTACAAGTGCTGTGTTTTAGACATGGAGATGTGCGTTTAAAGTCTACATGTACACACTTTTCACAAGCTATAATTCTGAACGTTAACTTGTGTCAAAAACAATTTTATTTTATCATGTTTTTGGGATAAAGAAAGCCGAAAGTGAAAGTTTAATAATTAAAGTCCTTTCATTGAAATATGGAAGTTTAAAAAATATTAAATTTGTGTTTACCGAAACAATGATAACATTTCGTTATGTAGCAAATAAGCCAATGAAACCATTATAGAAGATCCAGGTTTAACTCTGGAATTTCATTCGACTTCATTAAAAAAATGTTGTGATCCTTTTAAAATGTTTACGATAGTATAAGAATAACAAAGCAAAATGATTTATTAGGATAAGGTGTATTTATCGTGGTTAGTATTTATAAAACGTTTATAACCTCAAATATATATTAATTATGACTTGTACCCATAGCCTACGAGTGATTATTTCTGTTCTGAAAAGATAAATGCTCATCTATAGTTTGTTCGTGCGTTTCCTTGTTATAGGTTAGAACATCAACATCAGATGTGTGTACAATGCAAAGTGGTTTAAAATGTGGTTTTCAAGGATCTCTTCATGACTTGACACATTTCATGAAGTATTATGTACATTAACCATTTTAAAAATTCATTGGTAACTTTAGGAAAATACTTAAGTGTCTATTATAAGTTACATTAAGGGCAGATAAATGTTCGTAGTTCTTAGTAGCTGTCTTTAACTACGTGCAAGAATTTTTTTAAGACTGTATATAGATATTAGTGCGCAAGTACTAAGTAATTATCAATTTTTGTCCATTTACAGAGTACAAAGACTGAAGAAAAGTGTTATGTAGTTTTAAATGTTGGGTTCAAAATGTTTGTATTTATTTCGATGTGAATAAAATGTTTGAGAATGACGATTGAGTACTATTCTTTTTGTATGCATGTAATGATTAGTAATCGGGACGAGCCCGACATGGGCAAGCGCGTATGGCCCTCGACTCGTAATCCGAGGGTCGCGGGTTCGCGCTCGCGTCAAACATGCTTGCCCTCCCAGCCGTGGGGGCGTTATAATGTGACGGTCAATCCCACCTTTCGTTGGTAAAAGAGTAGCCCAAGTGTCGGCGGTGGGTGGTGATGACTAGCTGCCTTCCCTCTAGTCTTACACTGCTAAATTAGGAACGGCTAGCACAGATGGCCCTTGAGTAGCTTTGTGCGAAATTCCAAAACAAACAAACAAAGTAATCGGATGATTGTAAAGGTTACTTTGGTATAATACAGTTAATGCTTTCATAAAGCTGGTTCGTTATTTGGAGTTTAACATGAAGCAAAGAGGCTATCTGTGCCATACAAACGGTATTACCTTTTCAAAAAAATAATTTATGCATATTTGGAGCACCAATAAATTACAGTAAACGTATAAGAAAAATATAGTGAAACCAACTAAAAACAGAATACGGCCCGGAAATAAGGTTCAAAATTAAATAGTAATTGTTAGGTCAATGGGCAAAAAAGATTAAGTCTCAATAAATTTAGACAATGGTCACCAAAACCAATGTCATAGTAAAATGTTAGAATTAAACCACGAGAAAAAAAATGCCTAAAATGGTGCTTCACGTATAATGATGACATAAAAGTAAAATGTTGGCACCGTTACCTGAGTGTCATCTAGACCATATATTTGCAGATCGATTGCTTATAAGGGGTAACGAGGAGTAATGACACCGTGGTCAATATGTAGCTTAGAATAGACATATATTTTTCCGATCTTCATGGAAACTAGACAGCCAAAGAACAATGGTAGGCTTTAACTAGAAATGCTTATGAAATTGTTCAGTTCAAATTGGCTGTCAACTAGCCTTGATGACGGATCTAAAATCCACATAATGGATAGGCAGGAATGTGACAACACCATAGCAGATGGATTTAGCTGTGGTGTCAGCAACATTATTCCTATGGATAGTGAAACGAGCCAGGAAGCCAGAAAAACTGGTTGAGAATTCACACAAACCACTTTCAGGGCTGTCAAAAAGGTAAGCAAATCAGTATAGTATAGACAATACAATTAGTGTACTACTTGGCTTCTACGTGATTCAAGGAAAATTAAATTACACATAATTAGGCACTCAACAGAATCTGTAGAGGTTTATCGGACGAGAAGTCATAAATCTTGGTTGAGATCCATAAGAATAATGGGAAGAAAAGATTGGTTTAAAATATGTATAGAAATATCAGTATTCTCAAATCAAAAGTATCTAACCTCTTCAGATGACTCAAAGAAATGTCACAAGCAGAGATAAGTCGTGATGAGATTGGCTGATCATTGGTTGATTAGTTGGTAGATTTAGTGTTTTATGGCGTCCGGTAAAATGGTAGAAGTCAATTCAGGAAAATTCTTAAAAGGAAATTAAGGTAAAACAAAAAAAAGTTAAAAACTAAATAAATAGCATAAAATCAATGTTTGCATCTAGTCTACAACGTCAAGAGAAAAACTACAGTAATTCAAGTTGTAAAGGACTTTCTGGAGTGTAACAGTAATAATCATAACTTGCCAGGAAGAAAAACAGGTAAGTACAAAAACCACCATCAATCACCTCAAGTTGGCCTTTCCTGTCCTGGTTTCAAGTTACTTAATGTTACGGTCAGTTTCTAATTTCCAATTGAACTAGATGAACTGTAATTTTTAAAACGAAGCTACATTAAAAAGATGTAAAGTATAAATTAAAAACTTACAAAGATTAATGGCCTTTAAAACCTAAATACATTAACAAGGTGGACAGTGTCACCATCACCAATAACACTAACGTTTTGGACAAACGTTGGGACAGAATATACTTAAAATGGTGCCGTCGTTGTGAATCATAACGACGACAAGAAAGTAAAGTGTGGCTTATTGTGATCTGAGTGTGTTACACAAACTACACACTTGTGCATCAATTCCAGATAAAAGAAAACGATGAGTTAAAAAACCAATGCACAGTCTGGTTAGAACAACTTCCTCTTTCCGATCCGTACGGAAGCAAAGTGGCCATAGTTCAATATAGGGTTATAGTTGGAAAAGCTTGTTTTTGTGTTGCTCACTTCAAGTCGACTGTCATCTGACACAAAGTCAAGGATTGAATACAGGACCACAGTCCATGTATGGAAAAGCACAGTGGTAATAGTATCAGAGCAGATAGACTTAGCTGGAACTTAATCCAAAATTCCTTCTGGCTTTCACGTCTTACCCACCAAGCATGAGCACGGGCCTGCTGGAAAGCGATGCGGTTCGATACTGTGGGATATTTACAAAAAGTATCCCAGGCCCGTTTTTGAGCCTTCCGTGCTATGTGGCAGGTAGGATACCATCACGGACGAGGATATAGTGGCAAACGTGTCAAGGTTTTAGGAATACACTGAGCAGCTGCTTGTATAATACAGTGCCATATTATACATTGTCTGTGAAATTACAGACAATGGCAGAATACAGTTCTGCGAGAGTAGTGAAAGAGAGCTAGTTTGCCTGATCCAGCTTCTACCGGGGCACACGAGTTGGGTGACATGGACCACAGCCAGTCTTTCTCAAGATTGAATAAAAATGGCCACTGCTTCGTGGGTTATTGTTAACCATCCAAAAAAATGGGAGAATAATGTAGGGGAGCAAACTGAGGGATCAATAGCAGTAAAGGACTGACTAGGTGCATCGAGAAAAGTAGAAGAACCAGTACTGAAAAGAAAAAGATTGTGATCAGAGAGCATAAGCTCCATAGAGCGACCCCTCCTATCAATATCAGCACTTCCCAGGGGGGATGATGTCCATTATAGTCCCCCAGGATAAAAAGGCAGATGGCAACTGTTCAATAAGAGCATCAACGTCTGGTTAATCACGTCTCTCCAGGTGACAGGTAGAGAGAACAAACAGTAATAGTATGACCCAAGGAAACACGGATTGCTATGTCCTTCAAGGATGTGTTGAGTGGGAAAAACATTGTGGGCACATGCTGATCAACCAACATTGCCACCCCTCCATGCACTCGTCCATCACACAGCCTGTCATTTCTGCACAAAGAAAATCGCCGAAAGGTGACTATATCGACAGGTTTCAGAAATATTTTCTGTAAGGAAAGACATGCAGGATAGTAGGAAGCAATCTGTATTTTAATGTCATCCAGATCAAAACGTTAACCTCGACAGTTCCATTGTATCAGGGTGGTCATTTTTATTTATGTGTAGGCGAATTGGGTGTGTAACCTTTCTGTTTACGACCACGTCTTTTTTTCCTTACAATCCTTATTCAAGGGAGATCTATCGACCTCCATGGATCCTGTCCTGGGTCGATTGGGCAGGTCTTTGTTGTTGGAAGGAATATTCCAGTGACTGAGGAGGTGAACGAATGATTATTTTGATCTTGGGTGTGGAGAAGATGTATCTGAGGAAATGCCTGTACCTGGAACCAAAGAATGTAGATCTTGGGGTTTGTTGGAATGCATGTAAGGGACAGAGATAGGTGTTGAAGTTGATTCATCAACTTTTTTAACCATGGAGGTCAAAATACTTTTGATATATTTGGAGAACAATTCTTTTGAAGGCACAGAGAGATGTCTGCACTCCAACTGCAGTTGTGGAACGAAGTGCAGCAGCATACCTCTGAGGTGTGGTGGTGGATAGCAATTTTTGAGCCTCAGGATAAGTAATGTTACGAATGGTCTTTAAATGGTGCACCTCTTTCTTTTCAACCATTTAGGGCAAGAACGAAAGTCGGATGGCTGAGAGCCATTGCAATTGATACAATGAGGATCTTTTTCCCACTGCAACGAGCAGATGTAAAGGAACCACGACAAGACGTCTTTGAGTGACTGAACTGCTGGCACTTGAAATATCGGAGGGTTTACAATGCAGTTAAAATAACCTGCCTTGATGTGAGAATGAAGACATTGGTCGCACCATAATTCCACTTTTGCGCATGAATATACGACTCACTGCAGAAACAATTTGGGTGGAGAAATCAACGAGAATCTCCAACTCTGGGATGTTCTTCAAATCCCTCTCAACAATAACTCCTCGTGATGAATTCAAAGTAGCATGAGGTGTAACCTCAATAGGTATATCCCCAATGACCTTTGAATGCAAGCGGAGTTTACTATGTTGAGAAGCGGATATTTCCACCGATATGTCACCAGATCAATGTTTCTTTACTGACTTTGGAGAGCCGAAAGGTGACTGTATCGGCAGGTTTCAGAAATGTTTCTTGTAAGGAAAGACATACAGAATGGAAGGAAGTAATATATATTTTAATGCAATCCAGATTGGAATGTAAACCTCGACAGTTCCATTGTATTAAAGTGACCATTTTTATTTGTGTGTAGGCAAACTGGGTGGAGGGCCCTTCTGTTTTCGACCTCGTCTTTTTTCTTTATTCGAGAGAAGTCTATCGACCTCTATGGATCCTGTCCTGGGTCAATTGGGTAGATCTTTGTTGTTGGAAAAGTATTCCAGCGAGTGAGGACATGAATAAATGATCGTTTTGCATCTTGGCACATAAGATGTACCCGAGGAAATGTCCGTACCCAGAACCAAAGGAAGTGGATCTTGAGGTTTACTGGAGTAAATGTTAGGAACAGAGATGGGTGTTGAAGTTGATTCACTTTAACTATGGAGGTCAAAATACTTTTCATATGGTTTAAGAACGGTTCTTTTGGAGGAACGGAGAGATTCGTCTGCACTCCCAGTGTAGTAGTGGAATGAAGTGTAGCAGGATACATCCGAAATGAAGTGGTGGACAGGAACTCAACTTTCGTGCCTCAGGGTAAATAATGTTTTGAGTTGTCTTCAAATGCTGAACCTCTTTCTTTCAACCATTTAGGGCAAAAACGAAAGTAGGATGGGTGAGAACCATTGCAATTGACACAATTTGGGTCTATAAGCATTGTGGTCCTTGCCAACACAACAAGCACACATCAAGGAACCATAATATGTCTGAGTGATTGAACCACGAACACTGGAAACATATGAGGGTTTGGAATGTATGGCTGTACTGCAATTAAGATTATGTCACCATATCGAAGCTTCTTAACTGACTTTGGAGAGCCAGCAAGTCCCTTTAGCCCCTTCTAAATTAAAAAGAAAACATATGCTCTAAAGGTTTGTCTGAAAGAGCATGTGATACAAGGAAATGAGGTACAGGTGTTACAGATGTTAAAGACTGCTGCTCAGAATCTTCAAGACGTGGTCATATGCATATGGACCGTTTTTCACTGTTTTAAAGTTTTAATTTGGTTGATCCATAATAAAATTTTCCAGTGCTCACTGACCCGATCCACCGTGAAGCCTTATGAAGGAATGCACGCCAATACAAAACAAGGACACTGCAGCAATGCCAAGGTTTCGTGAGCACTATACCCAAACAAACTATGTTGTTTTCGTTTGTATGTTAAAGTACATAGATTAAAAGAAATTAGCGTGTATCAATCTTATTAGCAAATATCAAATACATATTAACATTTAACTGACTTCTAAAAAAGTTCCCGATTATTTAAAATCGGAACATGGAACATAACTTGTAGACTTCTCTGTGATAAATTATAATACGTAACATGTTTTTCACATGTAACTATGCACCTAACAACTAAAATACGAGTTATAGCTCCACAAGTGACATGTTTAACATCTAAAAATTTCCTTTCTGGCAAATCCATTTTAGTGAGTGTAATGTTACCAAGATGAGGCTTATGGCTTTTCTCGGCTTATTTTTACAACATGGATATGTTGCAAAGTTTGCAAAATTGAAATAAAGATAAATAATTATACCTAATTTGAAGTTGAGTAACATTTAGAAGTTAAATATTGCATTTTAATGTACTGGAATTAAAACATGAAACAAGTTTATTTTCAATCACCTGGTCTTAACAGGTATGTATACTAAAGAATTTTTACAACATGGATATGTTGTAAAGTTTGCAAAATTGAAATAAAGATAAATAATTATACCTAATTTGAAGTCGACTAACATTTAGATTTTAAATATTGCATTTTAATGTACTGGAATTAAAACATGAAAAAAGTTTATTTTCAATCACCTGGTCTTAACAGGTATGTACACTAAAGAATCAGACATATCAAGGTAGTTTTTTATCACTGGTAAAAGATCACATGACACTTATCCCTCTTCTAAGGGAAACTCAATATCAGAATATCAAATTAAGCCTGACACAATGGGAAGTTCCTAAACAAAGGTTAATAGAAATATTTATCATACAGTACAGGTTAATAAAATGTACTAAAGGTGAATGATACCGTTATTAAAACTTTTTTCCATGGGTGTGAACTATTTTGAAGGTAAAAGTAAAATATTTTCGTTGAAAAATGACACTTCTAACAGTTGTAGTTATTGTAAATGGAAATAAACGTGGAATCACTTCTTTCACTTTTTTATTGCGGGGTTTTCATCAAATTCCCACTTTAGGCAAGATGAACATTAAATTCTGCGATGTACTGAACCATTAATATATCTCATACATTCAGAAAATTTTCTTCAGACGAAGATAAAAGTTGTCAAATGACACTGTGCGATTTTTACTGAAGTTTGATTTATATAACACTAATGTGCAACGTCGATTATTCATAATTTAAATAATATGACAATAAGCATATTTTTTTCTTTTTAAGCGTACGCGTCTTGTGATTTTTCAGGATGGCACTTGACAGCGCTTGGTACAGGTGCTTTGGACAAAATAAACGAGATGCCTACAGACCGTCAGATGAGGAATAGCATGCGATAATAGCAGGAAAATGCCGTAAGTTATGTATTGTAAAAACCAATTATTACAAAGAAATACTGTCTGAACAATAATTGTTAGAAAATACTTAAGGCAGACAAAATATCACCCCAAGAAATCGACGTATTACGAAGAAACAATTTTTTTAAATAAAAAGTTCCTATGATGATTTACGTGGGCTAATTAAAAAATATAAAAGTATCGCTATACGGTAAGACAGCAAGCGATATTGTTCTTTACTACCTTATACATCTACCAATTATTAAATCCTGTCCATTCTTATAAATGCTTCCCTAATTTTTTTTTTAATTTAGAAGTTATTTACTCTAAAATTAACTTTCGTAAATTAATTTCTTACCAACTCACTTTATTTAAAATTGGTATTTACCTATAAAGAACAAAATGTTATATTATACATATAAGCCAAGAGAATGTATCAACCACTTGTTGCAGTCCGTTTTCAAAACAATTTCAACTCTATTTTAATATTTAGAAATCAAAATATCTTACTTTTATTGTATTTAGTCAATTAGTGGAAGGTGAATTTCTCCATACGTCATCTTAAAAACTTTTAAATTACTTCATCTAACTAGCTCAAAACTTTCTTTCATCCTACAATTATTTTTATTACAAAAATTTTCTAATTTTTATTACAAAATTCACATTTGCGTGAAATTGCGTTTTCCAAAATATTTCATTTGGGCGAAGACTTCTTAGGCAAAATTTTAATTATTAAAGAAGTATTTTTATTATACAGCTGAATCGAAGCAGATTAAAATTGAGATTGCTTATACGATTATGGCTGAATCTCATCTTGAGCGGGAATTTTGTTGTTGTTTTGAATTAAGCACAAAGCTACAGAATGAGCTATCTATGCTCTGCCCACCACGGGTATCTAAACTCGGATTTTAGCGTGTAAGTTTGCAGACATTCCGCTGAGACACTGGGGGGCGTTAAGCGGGAAATTTCCTGCATTATCTTGTCAGAAATGCGGCTATAAAGCTCCCATTCAAGAAACTTCCTTTTAAAATTTGAGATTTCAGAAATAGTTAGTATTCATAATTACGAACGACTTCGTGATACTTTTATTTTTCACTAGGTAGTATTCTAAGCAATTTGAGGTTGCAAGATAAACATTCTCAATAAGATCCAACGTTTTATCATTGAAGTTTAGTGACATTAAATCAACTTGCGCTTTGGTGAGAAGATTCTTTCTTTTGGGATTTATAGCAGTTTTGCGATAGAATCAGTTTTCATTTATTGTTTGCATTCTCTCAAATCGTTTTATACTTTTTGTAGATTGTCTTTAGCAGCTTCAAGCTGATCTTCTACAAGAACAATATGAATGCTCGACACCTGGTGTCTTTTTCTTCTTCTTGGTAAGTGATCTATTTTATGATTGTAAATCTTGGATGACCTTGAAAAATGATAGGCACTACCAGACGTTTCAATTAATACTTCAAAATGTCATCTTTTATGTCTCTTGGATGTACTCCTGGAAATAAATGAAAACTAGTAAGTTTCGTGATTGCAGCAGGTTTTCACTGGTAGGTTGTTCTTATCACATTTTTTAAACAGACCTGAAATTTAAAATACATGTTCTATAAACAGTAATAAACATGGGCAGTCATTACTATGTATTTTTACATGTGTTATAAAGTCATTGATTGTATTTTTCAAAAATAAAAATCAGTTTTCTTTACAAAAATATTAATACGTATTAACAGCATTGTTCAATTGGTTTTATACCTCTCATATAGTCGTTTGCCAAAAAGTGTTCACTGCACACCCTATGATGTCTGGATGACTGAAATCGTTTAGGGCTTACATTCTCCAGCATTTGTTGACGAACTGCTACATGAGAAGGGAATCTAAAAATGAAGTTGTACTGTGACTGATTTTGAGGATACACTTTCTAATCTCTCTTCGCTCCATCCATCGAAAATATTTTTTAAAATTTTAAAATTTGACAAAACAGAATTGAGACCAAAAATGTGTTATATGTGCATATAATTTTCACCAACAACCATTGCCATTTATGATTTGGCTTCTTCGTCGCTTATTCATACTTAAATACTGGTATATTTAATACCCCATTATAAATTAGTTCCACATCAAACTCAATTCTGACGTTTAATACCTTAATTAGGCCTACGGTATATAGCCTGGTAGAAATTAGTACATGACAGTTTGGCCTTGCTAGATGCAAAGCAAACAATAGTTTGTAATTTCTCGAGTTTCAAAGCCTTCATTTTGAAAGGAAAGTTCATAAATATGAATACTTATTTATTGAAGGAGAGTCCAGAGCCCATTTTACGCTTATTTGTGCAATTAAAATGCTCTAGAGTATTGTTTGACAAGTTGACAGTTATCCGTCAGTAATTTTCGAACGTCTAATACCGTTTTCACAATGACCATTACCACCCCTTGTTGATACGTAACCAAAGTGCTCCCGCCTTCGCTCTTTCTCTCTTCATAATTATATGTTTTGAATAACTAGCGCTCCCTATACAATCTCAAAAATATAACTTCATTCATAACATATTTATTTATTAATGAATTTTTTTTTTTAATTTTGCACAAAGCTACTCGAGGGCTATCTGTAGTAGCCGTCCCTAATTTAGTAGTGTAAGGCTAGAAGGAAGGCAGCTGGTTATCACCACCCACCGCCAACTTAAGCTTAAGCTACTCTTTTACCAACGAATAGTGGGATTGATCGTTATATTATAACGCCTCCACGGCTGGAAGGGCGAGTATGTTTAGCACGACCGGGATGCGAACCCGCGACCCTCAGATTACGAGTGGAGCCTTAACACGCTTGGCCAAATGAATTCTAATGTTTTATAAATATATATATATAATTATATTTGCGAATTCTTACCATCATTAACTATAATTCATTTTCCCGCAATTAAACATATATAAAAAATTCACTCTCGTTACAGATATTTATACTTGTTTAAGTTTTTAAATAACTATTTACTGTCTTTGCTGAGCAGAATTTTGCCAACACTCGCGCATAATCATGTATCTGAAGAATATATACATATGTAGTTATTACGTAAATGTTGATATGATACACCATAAACTAATAAAATATTGTACGCTATACTACATGTATATACAATAAGTAACTAAAAGTTCCCTATCAAATCCACAGGTGTAGCTTGTGTTGAGTCAATTGTTGTTGTTTTGAATTAAGCACAAAGCTACACAATGGGCTATCTGTGTTCTGCCCACCACGGGTATCGAAACCCGGATTTTAGCGTGTAAGTCCGCAGACATACCGCTGAGCCACTGGGGGGCCTGTTGAGTCAAACATCGTTAAATCATAACTCGCGGTGACCCTCTTTCTAGTTGTCAATAAATGAGTTTCCGTTAAAAAATAATAATTTCCTTACTCCATAATCTCATATTAATTTAGTTCTAATAGGATATATGGTTTTATATATAGTAGAATTACTGTAACTTACATTTCAAGAGTACAATTCTGTGGCTTCTCCATTCTGTGTCCTCTCTCAATAAGTGAAAAAGCTTTTCGATGGGAATTGATGGATAAGGTGTTCCTCCAAGGGTCATTATTTCCCATACCAATACACCATAAGACCAACTGTAGGAGATTTGTTATAAATCACTTTTATAGAATTACACCTATGTAAAATCTAAACGCACGGTTTCATTAAATGAAAATATTTAAAGTAACGCGTGTTTAATCTTTGACTGTTACATCTATATACTTTTTCTTTGTTCTAATGTGTCATAGGATATTTTAAGTTTTCGACGTTATTTTGTCTTCTGCGAGAAACTAACAGCAGAGCTCACGATTAGTCTACGACGTATACATACAAATTATGACTTCCGAAACGTTGTTTAGGAATAATAATAAACGGAATATGTAAACGAGATTTGAATCTACGACCTCTTTAATACAAAGAATGTGTTGTGTCAAAGGCCAACGATTTCATTTTTTTACATAAGGAGTGTTATGAAGCTGAATATTATTTATAAGTATGAATAGGGTGTAAGTTTTAAATATATAAATCCTTTGAATTAATTCTGTTGTATAACGAATTTGGGCATGAATGATTGAAAACTTACTACATAAAATATATAGGTGTTGTATTTAGATTTAAAGTGATGTGTAGAAACATGGAACTGCTGTAAGCTAAACATCTGTATATAACATTTTTTGTAAAAACAACATTCTAGTACAGTGTCATCTTTGACTAAGATCTCGAGATTTCGGTTATTTGGGGAACCGTTGACACAGTGACGTTATAAAATAGTGAATTTTAAAATTATAGCATCGCGAAGCGTAAAATCAACTGTTTCCATTTGTCATTTTTCACTTGTTTCCCACCCCTTTCCATGATGATATATATATATATATATTTAATCTGAAACGACTACAAATAATGGAATTAGTGTACTATTGGATTTATTTTAGCGAGTGTGCGAGGTGTATTTAAACTATAATCTAATTATCGGTTCTGAGATGTTTGTATTGTTTGAAAACATACAATAGTTGAAAAGTAACAAAGGTTTAAAACTAATGTATTGAAAGTGTAAAAAAAACACCTGGTGACTTACATTTCTGTTTGTGTAACTTTCTTTTGTTTTGTACTTAAACCGTATTTGTGTAACCTGTAATTTTCTTTCTTGTAATGCGTTTGTTGTAGAGCATCAAAAATTAAGTTGTGACAGTGACAATTAGGGTAAGTTCCTGTAGAATACATAGTAATCAAACAGGTTTAAACTTTAGGGTTACCTCATTTAGTGCTGTATAAGACGACCCTGGGTTCTTTCAACAAATTAAATATATTTCTGTTAAAGTTTTGCGCAAAGGGCGAGCTGTATTGTCCAGCAGGACTAAGATGTTGCTTTTGTAAACAAAAACAAAAAAAACAAAAATTTATTTATAAGCTGGACTAACATGCGTTCTGTACACTTCTATGCCTTTGAAACGCTACAACCAGTTCAATGAGGCATAACTTGAGTCACAAACATCTAATAAACAACTTTACGTTGTGTTCATGACAATTGAACTCCTTTTATATTTAAAAAAACAACACTTAAGATATAGTGACCTATTATAAAAAACCTTATGTACCTTCGAGAAGCTAACTTTTTGACATATTAGCAATATTTTACTACGATGTGTTACCTATTTTTTAATGTTTTAAGTTCTTCGTAGATTAAACGCAACCGAAAAACACAGATAACAGCTTGTATAATTTATTACACTAAACTATTAACAAATATAATATAAATTATATAATAACAGTGACAGATATTAAGTTACAACATTCGAAATTAATTACAAAACAAAATAAAACTAGTTTCAAACTTCAAAATTAATCACAATACAAAACGGTACTGGCCTGTATGTAATGTAATGATCTAAAATTAAAGTCTCAAATTCCAGTCTAGGGTGTGAATTTGGTCCCACGAAGAAATTCCGAAACAGTTCACAGTTCAATAAATTCGCCGTCTCTCAGCACAAGCAGTAATTCAGATGTATCGTAGAGATTGACGAAATAAAATCACAGCTTCCGTAGATCTAACTTCAGTCACAAATCCAAGTTGAATAATCACAGCAAACACTTAATCTTTCTCAAATAACTAACTCTCTTCTTTTTCTTCGAATAATACTAATGACTGAATCTATATTCTTTTTTCGAATAAAAACTGATGACTGAATCTCTTGCATCTTCGTCTGTTTATATATTTTAGTCCTAAACTCCTCGAAAGACCGCGAAAGTTCTACATGTCTCCAGAGCAATCCACGCATATCCGTTCTTGCACGAAACTACACGTCTAGACACGAAGTCACCAGCACTCGTTTACAAACATATGATTGGTTTACTTAATTCAAGAAAATTCTAAATGTTACCCTAAATGAATAACAAAATATTAGTTTAAACTTCGAAACAATAATATCAATATGGAAAAATGAATAATAGAAATGAAAATTTAAACACAACACGACATGTTGTCGTTCTCAAAATATTTACACATATACATAACAGATGGATGGGAACAGTACATGTCAACTCACAAATGTCTTTATCTCAAGTGCTAGTTACAATTAATCAAGTTTGACTTCTGAAAAATCAAGACAAACGATACGATTACAAACGTTATTGTAACGCAACACATTGCACGATGTCAACATACTTACTCAAAAAAACACAATACAGTTGTTGTTAAATACGCTATTAACCAGATAGTTCATGCTGGAACTATCTTCGAACCGATGTGAAAGACGAAGGGTAAAATCGGGCATCGTTTTAAAGAGATAAATTGTTTCATACACCGACACAGTAACTGTCTATTTTTATACATCTATTGGTATTTGCATTGAGATAAAATGGTGTTACGTTATAAGCCAACGAAAAGATAAAATTAAGTTAATGTGTTTCCTTGCGTGTTTTGTCAATGTTGATGAAGTAATCGACTTTAATGTTTATATTAAACTGCAGTTTTGCACCATCACAGAACAGTGCAGGTTAAACTTCGTCCAGTTATTGATTCCTCACGAGGTAGCACGCATACACACATTATCTGATTGACACACGAATAGATGTGCGAATTGTAAGAATTTTTAGAACATTTTTAGTGGTGCAGTTATTTATTAGATAGGATTTATAATTACTTCCTGAGTAAATTGTCCTTTGATAGGACAGGGGTACGATTACAAGCTTATGACGTTAAAATTGGGGTTTTAATTCTCTGTAGCATGCACAGCAGATAGCCCAATGTGGTTTTGATCAGAAAACTTAACATTATAGATGTATTAACATACTTTTTTCACTGACTAAAGATTAGAACATAAACAAAAATATTCCAAAATATTTTTGATATATTTTAAGTCTTAAAAGTGCCAGAAAGAAAAATACCAACTTGCACATCACTCTGACTCGTGTATACTCTATCAAATAAAGCTTCTGGTGCCATCCATTTAACAGGTAGTCGGCCCTAATAAAGAAGGTGTTATGAGAATAGATGTATTCAAAGTTTAACTCAATCCGACTGAAAGAGAAAAACAAACATGCTCTCTTAAGTGAACTCAACGAAGATATATATCCCGATTCCCTGTATTTTTTTAACTGTTTTATTAAATATTTAATAAAATTTCCTCAAAAGGAATTTAATGTTATAATATTATCTTTATATTTTGCTTTGGAATTTTTGAATTTAAGAAAACGATCGCTGTATTTTATTTCAAATAGTTATTACTTCATAATTACTTGATACATCTCCTGTGTATAAAATCTAAAATACAACGAACACCTACGTCAGTTGTCTCCTTGTAATAGTCGATGTTGTTAACATCTTGAGCTGGTACAAAGTCTGCCATCTTCATTACTTTGTCTTCTGTCACGAGTACATTACGTGCTGCCAAGTCTCGATGAATACACTGAATATTTACATCAAATGGTGAAATGTATTCTTGTTCAAATAATTTAAAAAGTAAAAAAAAAGGAAACGAATATTTTGTTATTGCAAACAATCTAATTGAAATTAGTACAGTATATTTAACAGTAATTTTATTTTTATCAGAACACACCATTTAGTTTGACATTGTGTTTTTATGTAATGAGGCGTTCACAAATAAGTTGTTGTTGTTTAGAATTAAGCACAAAGCTACACAATGGGCTATCTGTGCTCTGCCCACCACGGGTATCGAAACCCGGATTTTAGCGTGTAAGTCCGCAGACATACCGCTGAGCCACTGGGGGCTCACAAATAAGAATAAACTATTTGAACAACTGTAAGAAACGGGTAAATTAAAAGCTCCGAGAAGCTTGAGGCTCTTAAAAAAAGGTTACGAAATGTCAGTAAGTTTAAATAAGCCTAAAGAAACTAATACTCAACAGTTTGTTTTGGAATTTCGCACAAAGCTACTCGAGGGCTATTTGTGCTAGCCGTCCCTAATTTAGCAGTGTAAGACTAGAGGGATTGATCGTAACATTATAACGCCCCCACGGCTGGGAGGGCGAGCATGTTTGCCGCGATGCGGGCGCAAACCCGCGAATTACGAGTCGCACGCCTTACGCGTTTGGCCATGCCAGGCCAATATTCAACAGAGTATTTCACTTCTAACCTATGATTTCAAAAATGATAATTAAGAAAAAGGGTGATATTCAGTAATAATGTTACCTTCCAAGTATACACACCCCTGTTTGTCTATGAGGAGTCTTCCCCATAAAACTGATTCCTTCTTCTGAACGTTTGGTGAAGAGCATGTTGCCCAATACTATTTTGGATGATCTGACTACACATTAAAAGTAACTTTTTAAGCTCAAATCTGCTTATATCATATTATCTGTTTTAATAAAAGATGTTGGAACTTCTGTTGATTAAAAGTTAAATATGCGCAATATTTATCCTTCTCAACTGGCCTCAGTAGCATAAATATTTCTGTCACTGTTGGCCAAGACCCATATGAGAAGAGAACAAAATACAAGTAACACATGCATTTTCAGGCGAGTTGGCCTCACTCCAGTCTCAATGGCTTGTTTTACTGCTGATTGCTAATTCACTTATAAGCTTACATTTTTAAAATACTTAAATATTGATACTATATATCATATATATATATATTTAGTAACTCAGCACACGTACTAGTGTTAGAAAATGTGAGACAAACATAAGAATCCAACCAAGACTGACTTTCCCATATTAAATGGGTTCAGTTCATTATAATTTATTGTATTATAAGTAAAATTAAACTTGAAATATTGCTATCTTTCATGCTTTTCTAACACAGAAAATATGCATTTTCCCTTTCCCAACAACTTTATAAGCGTTTAAAAAGAATTATTTCGTTACGAAAGAAAGAAGACTGGATTGAAAAACTGGCTTCATTATTATCCTGAAGGTCTTAAATAAGTTATCTCTTTTAATATTTATAAAACGGATATTTGATTAACACAATCGATATATCAATATAAAATTGTGATGTGGACTACTACTTATAGCTCAGTTACTGAGCATATTATTTCCAAACTTAATCATAGTATATTCTGGAATTCCTATGAATTTATTTTGCAGTAAATAACATATCTTGAAGGTGATTAGGGTACTCGACTACCAATCTGTGGATCATAGATTCAATACCCAGTCCCACCAAATATGGTCGTTCTTTTAGCCGTGGGGGCGTTATAAAGTCACGGTCAATCCCACTATTCATTGGTGAAAGAGTAGTCCAAGAGTTGCGGTGGGCGGTAATGACTAGCTGCCTTCCCTCTGGCCTTACGCTGCTAAATTAGGGACGACTAGCACAGATAGCTCTCGAGTAGCTTTATACGAAATTTAAAAAAACAAACAAACGCTCTTTCAGTCGTAGGTGCGTAATATAAAGTTGTGGTCAATCTCACTTTTCGGTGGTAAAAGAGTAGTTCATTAGTTGACGGTCGGTGGTGATAAATATCTGCCTTTCCTCTAGTTTTTCGCTGTTAATTTAGGGATGGCTAGCGCAGATAGGCTTTGTGTAGCTTTTCGTGAAATTCATAACAAACATATCTTGATAGTTTTAAAGAACCAATGACAGAGGGTGCTACTTTTAAGTGGTAATCTTAAAACCAGAAATTGGTAAGTGTTTCGAAGTTCCAATTTAGGGCTATATACTCTTATGTTTATTCCGTAAAAGTTTAATTCTTAAACATTTTCCTTATTTATTTGCTAAGGCCCATTACTATTTATATTATTAGAATGTGTGATTTTATTTTCTTGACTGAGGTTAGGATTTAAATTGTGCTAGAAGTATTACTATTACTTGGTATAATTTGCAAAGTTACACTGTTATTGTGTTAGTATTGCTTTTGTAAGACAAGTAAACTGTCCTATTGATATTAATTATGATAGTTACCGTTGAAAACATACTTGCCTTAGTAATAGAATATTAATTTTAATGTAGATAAATCACTTAAAAATTGACCTCTCACCTCTTCAACTTCATTATTTATTATTACTATTAGTACTATTATTGGTGTTTTTTATTTGAACAAGAAAAAATGCATAAGTAGATTAAGTATTTGGTAAATGATTAAGGCAGAATTAGTTAATACTAATTTTAAATAAAGTATTTGATAACTCTGTTGTGTTGCTAACATGTTGATGTTAGTAACAGTAACACAACAAAGTAACACTAACAATACAACAATTTAGTTGTAATTTTAGAAATATGTAACACTAAACTTAGATAACCCAGTATAATAACAGAATGCTGTTTTGTAAATAATATACAGTATCAAGGTTAGATCTAGGCTTCATCAAACTAAGCTTAAAATCAAGAATATGGTAACTCTGCCCATATTGCTGATATATTACTATATTATCCAATAATTCACTTATGTCTGGTTTTCTCTCCCTTTCTCTCTGTATATATATATATAACCATAAAACATTCAAGTCATAAATCAAAACATATTTACATGAAATTTTTGAATAAAAGTTAAAGAAAAAATATATATTTTTTTAAGAAGAGGACCCTAGGATACAAGCTTCAATATGGGATTATAAATTGTATCCTAGGTTTTGGAGGCAAGTGAAGAAGTAGGATCCACATTGCAGTGGGGATACACCATTTATCAGTTTACTGTCTATATATATAGATATTAATTGTTAAAAGTAGATTTATGGCCAGGATTTTAGGCTTTACTGTATTCTACAAATTATGATGTAAAAATTGTAATTTTGGGAGGGAATACTATTTGGCCCATCTTTATCATTATACTCTTTACTTTTATTGCCAATATACAATAAACTACACACATAAATTTGAATTCATGTATATAGTACTGAAATATGAAATACATGTTCAATTTCCTCTTAAACTCGTTCATTGTTGCAGCTTTTGACACCTGTAGGCAAAACATTTCATTGGCTTTCTACCTTATTTGCACTAAATAGCACAATTGACTGGGGTTCTTTCTGTGATTTTTATATTTTAAGTATATGCACCCTAGTCTTATTGTCTGCAATTTTTTTATGAAAGTGTCATCTGGATGTGTGAATTTCAAACCTTTAACTATCTTAAAAATAGATAAAATATTTATGTCCTGAGACTGGCTTGTCTCCATTAGATAGTGGATACAGGGCCAATGTAATAGGTTTTGTCAATGGTGTATGAAACCTTTACTTATGGAAAAGGGTTAGCATGTGTTTACAACCTGTCAACATCCATATAAGAAACAATGCCATAATGTTTACAACCTGTCAACATCCATATAAGAAACAATGCCATAACTGTATGTAACTCCTGCATGAAAATTTATTTAAAAAATGCTTGATTTATGGGAACAAAGGTATATTCTAAACTAGATTTAGAAGGGTAAACTTCATAATTGTTTCAGCTGTGTCACCTGTAGCACTAATGAGAACAGTACATATGCAGTGAACATTTTTATTTTATTGTCATTGTTATTTTTATAATCTCCACTTAAATATCTAGTGTATTTACTTTCTTCTGTGAGAATACATTGCATTTCCAACTGTTTCATCATAGAATTGATGCTTACAGCTACTTGCTAACAACCTTATTATTCAACCAAATTTTGTAGTTTTTACACATATAGTGCAAAGTTTTGCTTTTGTAGTTTATGTTAATGGCATTATTAATTAGGTACACAAAGTTGCACCTGTGTTCTAATAAGACATCAATGAACAACTGTCAGAAGTGTCTGAGTCACATATTAGCAGGAATCTAATGACTTACAATGATTAAATAAGATAAATGTGATAATATATGTGAATTATTTTTCAGGTTGATGTGAGAGTGATTTGAAGTTGAAGAAGAGATGTTGAACAAAGGTGGCCTCTGCTGCTTTATCAGAACAGGGAAAGGGCATTTGATGAATTAATAATTCTGTTGAGGATGTTTATGGCTTAATGTAGGAGTGTAGACACACTGGTCTAAATGACTGACTTAAAAACTTAGTTTAATATAAATAAGATGTTTTGGCAGTGATAATTGAGGAAGAACCAAAAATGGTAGATGCTTTAGTCCTTCCAAAAGTTGCTGTTTCTTATGTAAGCCATATATTTCAAGAAGTGTAAGGTAATTATTGGCCTAAAAGTTTATCTTAGTAGAAAAAACACTGGAATTTCACAGAGATCATTGATAAACTACTTTAAAAATTTATTTTTGTCAAAGAATACTCAGCATGATTCTAGAAAAAACGTTTTATTCCTGCCAGTCAAATTCTTTGTTACTCCTTTAATTACTTTATTTAAGCTTTTAGCTTTGTACTATAAAGTCCTTATAGTTCTTACTGATGATCAAAACCTATCACTTGGTTAAATTGGCATGTTGTTTCCTTTTATGAGTGCAAAGTAACATTCATGGTAGATTAAAAATACTGTTTTTAATCGAAAATTTTTCAAATATCATTTACATAATCCTTAAAACTTCCTAAATATATTTTTTTTTTCAGAAAAAAATTACCTTATTTTCTTTATTATACATCTGTATGAGGTTGGTTGATTTGACTGACATCTTAATCACCATTAAACTAAGGAAATAATTGTAAATTCCCATATTTTCTTTCTGGAATGACTACAAATTATAATAGAAAAGCACAATTACTTATCTAAAGTTTTTTAAATGCTGTAACAATATATATTGTTTATAAATCAATATTATTGTTTCATTGTCCCTTGAGATGTTCATGCCATGTAAATTGCAAGTTATGGGAAATGTGTAGCTCACATTACGGTATGGAGTTACATAATGCTTAGACAACTTGTGAGTGTACCTCATAAAAATATTTATTTTACTTTATCTAACCTCATTTTAATTTTACATTTTTTTATCATTTCTAATAATAAATATAGAATACACATTTAAAACAAGAAAAAACTACTTGCCTAGATTTTTTCTTCCCCTTCACTGTTGATAAATCTTAACATTTTTATACTAATGGCACTACTGCATTAAATAATTTTTATTTTGTCAAGTAATGCACCAACAAGCACATAATAATAACGTGGAAAGGAAACAATGTTCTGTGACTATCACAGTGTTTCTTGCTTCCCAACTATGTGATAAAATTATTCAAAAATTCAAATGAACTCATTAATGAGTTTCCCTTTGGAATAAAGTTTGAATTGGAAGTAAAATAGACAGTTATCTGTGCAGAAAACAATGTGATATAAAATCTCATTTGATATAGAAAAAATTTGGCTTTCTATTGGTTATAAACAATGGTCTTAAATATCAGAAAAAAGTATTGCAAAGTTCTGAAAGAGAGAACGTGATGAGTTGGTGTGGCAAGAGGGGTCTGATGGTTTATTTGATTGCTCTGTAACTTTATATGTATTTTATGGGTTTTTATACAGTGTGTTTTCAATCATCAATCAAATAAAATTAACCAAGCTACATATATTTTGTATTCCTGCCTTAACAGCTAAATATAAACCAGGTCTAAACCAGCTTGCTTACAATTTGAACACATGCCAGATCCTGTATGCAATAACTCTGAATGTTGTTCAACACTTGAACTTTTGCAACCAAAAATAACTTCTGAGCTACAATTTTTCCAAAGTATATAAATTATTAACTAGAAATGTTATGGAATAATTTTTAGAACATTTTTGTGGAACAAAAGGAGGCACATAATCAAAGCAATAGTGTAGCCCCTATTTCTCAGTAAAAAGATTAGTGAAGTTTGATTTGGTACCCATGGATCTGGAGTTTTGGGGCTAACTTCTAGATCTGAAAATATTTGTAGAGACCTGCTATGAATCATTGGTGAAAATTTTTTTAAACTGAATTTCTAGGAACACCCTTATCCAAGTTCTTTACTAAGGATGGAGTGCAAGTCCACAGGACCATATTTCAGATGTTTTTAATGTGATATGTAACTATGTTACTGCCTTAAATATTGCAAGAGACAGATTAATGAAATACTAATAATAAACTTGTACCCTTTGTTTCATGTTTGTTTATTTAATAATGCGGCATTATTTTTTGAAGAATGGTTATATTTGCTTGTTGGCAGGCTATCTGCATGTGAAAATAGTAAAAATATAGATAAAACCTACATTAGACAGTCATTAATGTTTGATAAAATATTGCTTGAAAGTTAAAGGACCTGTTTTATGGCGCATAAACAACTGATTAGCTTATTAAATTATTTTTCATATTTAAAATATATTAAAAGTAAACACAAAAAAGTTAATATCCAATTATGTGAAAACAAAGTTATTGCTAGCTTACCATATATATGATGGTTGGTCTGTAGTTGTGGGAAACAAGTGCACTAATTTCTTACCCAAGTAGTGTGTGATTAATTAGAAATTTATGTAGCACACCTTATCTACATTGGCTTTTCATAATTTTAGATAATTAATATGTAATGTAAGTATAAAGTGTTTCAAAAAAATTAACTTTCTGTGTGTTGCAAGTCTCTTTCAAAACTTGTGACTGTCATATTAACTGTAATAAAAATTGCACTAAACAATGTATAAATTACATTACAAAAGACAGTAGAAAACAGTCATAGCATATCAGAGTAATAATATGCAAAAAATATTAATATAAAGCGATTCCAACTACTTTCAACAGGCCAAGCTTATCTTTCACAAGAAACAGAACAAAACTTTACTGCTTGTGGCTAAAATTTTTATTAACAGCAAAGGTACCCAAGTAATGAAACAAAGCATTTTAATGTTTGTAAGTAGAAATGTAAGAAAAGTATACTTAATTAACTATTCTGATTACTATGGAGTTTTTTTTAAAAATTCACACAGAGTATATAGTTTGGTTTAATTGGAAGTGAATATTAGTTCTTTGATCATTTGTACATTATCATACTGATGTGGTGTTATTATTTTATATTTGTAAATTTGCATAAAGTGCTTCTCTAAAAGGCTATTGATAATTTTAATAGTTGACACCTAACTACATGTAAGCATAGTGTTAAACTGTTTCATGATGTGTATAGGGCTTGGTGTAGAATTATAGTTAGTATTGCTATACAGCAACTTTGAGGGGGCTCATTGATTTTCATTTTCACAGTGACATGCTGTGAGTGTGCTATAAGAATGATATGTAAGAGCAGTTCAACAGTCAGTGGCGAGTGTTGTTAGCTGTTCTCTTTTTGGTTTTTATAGCCTTTATGTTAAAATTAGGAATGGTATGCAGAGATTGCCCTTTTATGTGACTTTGTGAAAATTCTGAAACAAAATACATATAAAAAAAATTTTTAAGGTTTAATTAATCAGAATATTTTGCTTTATTAAAGTGACAAACTATGAAATATTTAAGCTGCAAATGTGAAGTAATCTCATTATTAATAAAGTGGTTCAGATGTATGACATTACATCACTTTGGATTACTAATTTATTGTAGTATTTGTAACAGTGGTAAATCTAGCTGAGTAGAAACAATATAGCTTTTTGTATAGTATGAGCTATTAAAAGGACTGGTCTTGGGACTTGTAGACATTGTATTTCCACATAGGTACAGAAATTTCCGTTGCTTAATTATGTATAGGGTAGAATTTATTCAAGTTTATTAATATGTTAGAATATTAGTTTGAATGGTCAAATTTGTTTTGGAACTGTGTATTTACTGGTTGAAACATTCTATATTATTCTAGAACTGTACTGCAATTACACATTTGCTTTATACTTTTTCAGAAGAGAAATTATTTTGTGCATGCATGCAGTTTTATAGAAAAAAATGTGTTTTACTGAAAATTGAAGTTAAGTCATTGGTGCTCTTAGTGAAAATGTTAAGTTTAGTCATATTAATGAGCCTCTTAAATAGCAAAATGTGTTTTTACTGATATTTTTTCTAAACAAACAAAACAAAGCCATATTTGACTTTCGAAAACCAGAATCATGTTCTTAGAAGTTTCTAGTGATTTAATAATAAAAAAAATTAAGTGTATGACACATTTACAATTAAATTGTGAAGTGATATGCTTACCTTAATGCGCTATTCCTCATGTGTCTACCTTTGAGATTTTTGTGTGTAATCAGCTCTGAGCTATCTCCAGTCTAAGATATGTTATAACATGAATTATGCTAGAGCATGTTGTAATCAACTTGTGACAGTAGACCTCCATCAGTAAGGGGATGATACATTCTTTATGCACAGTAAATTTCCATAAAAATTTTCATGTGAAATTATCTGTATTCTTACCTTCTTTTTAATATACACATCTTTCTTTATGATGATGATTAACTCTCAGGTTTGCAGTTACACAGTTACTGATTTTCTCTGTCTGAAATGAAGTGGCAGTCCTTACTTTCCAAGCTATTAAGTGATGTTTACTTTGCAATGTAGGCTCTGCATTGTATGATTTTACTTGATTACCAACAATTTAGGTAATTGTTTGGTCAAGAAAACAACAGTTGAAAGTGATGTCTAGGAGAATGTATGGACTACATTTTGTCGCTAACAGTCTATTGTGATAGCTAGAATGGTCATTTAACTGAAAGATCAGTGGTAGAAAAGAGGTAGCTTTCCTTTCTTTCTAAGTTATTAAATAGTATTTCACAATGTGATAAATGCACTACATTGTGTGATTTTCTGCTTGATTATTATAGGTAGGTTGGTTTGTTGGTCAAGAAAACAACGGAAATGGTGTTCAGACCCTAGTTATCTGTGCAACCAAAAATGGCTTGACCCAAAAAAAGGTATTTGTATAATAACCTTATTCTGGAAGAGATGTTTGTTGAGAAACTGACAACAGTAACTTTCAGAGTAATCAAGCAATTTTCCATTGCTGAAATGGTACTCCAACAATTTGCAATAGCCACAATTTTTCTGAATAGGCCACAGGGGCTCTTAAGAGAAAAGACTTGAAACTTAACTGTTTGTGATTTTTCTATGTGCAGTGAGGGAGTTTTGTTCTTAAAAGGTGTATAAAGTAGGTTTGGGTAACTATAAATTGCATTATTTTCCTCAGCACTGAACTCATTATACATGTTTTTTTCTGCCAAGGTAAAAAGATTTGCATTGTTCCAGGAACTTAATTTATTTTCTTTTTTTCAAACTGTCAGTTCATGTGAGATCTTCTACCACTAGTGTGAGTGATTAATTTTCTCATACAGGTTATATAGCCAGGACATTCAGCTCCAGTCCTTTTCCAGGTGTTCTATACTTCATTTTGTGGTGAGAATAAGGAGGATAAATTTGATTGTTTCTTCACCTGGATAGATGGTGAAAACTTCTCTCGTTGTTGAAGAGAAGCCTTAACAATTCTTGTATTCCCAGGACTTAATTTCTCAGGTGTGCACCTTTTTTTTTCTTTCCTTTGTATCATATTCTTCTTCTGTACTTCTTACTTAATTGTAACCCTAATTCATTTCATTTACGATTCCTGGATCACTTTTATTTCTGCAACTTGAAGCCCCCCATCTTCCAATCTGCCTGATTCTTATTTTCTCAGTGTTAATCATTCTGCATCCTTTTTTGTGATTCTCATGTTTAGGATTGCCCTTGTCTGTTGGTGATGGGGAAGGAACTATTTGTTGTCAGTTTTACCCTTCTCTGTTTAACACTCTTGTCTTCACCTGATCCTTTTCATCACATTTCTTTACCTCTCCTCCCTTCATCTGGAGTCTCAGGCACTCCATTCTTCCATGGAGAATTTTGTGGGTGAATCTTGTTACCTTCATTTCTCTACTGTGGTTGTTCCACTTCCACATTCCCTGCTCACTCACCTCTTTATTACTAGGAAATATTGGGTAGGTTTGAGATTTTTTCTTTCTACAAGCCTTTTGTTTTGCCATTTTCTTTGTCCTGAAGTTTGGAGGCATTCCTGATTTGATTGAATTGCAGGCTAAGGATACTTGTCATCAACTTCACAGTTTGAGCTTCTATGATCACATTTTTCTGTCCACGCAGGGGTTATTCTACTTTTAACTTTTATTCATGAAATTTCTCTCCAATTTCAGCTCTCACCTTGTCTTATTTTCTTCTCCTCCTCCTTTTTACGTCCAACCAACCAAGTACCAGTGTTGGAAGTTCTCAATGGGTGTTGTCGACATTGTGTCTGATGCTGGTGTTTGGGTATAGTGTTCATGAAATCCTGGCATTGCTGCAATATCTTTGCATGACATTGTAGTGCGTCCCTCTTAGGGCTCCATGGTGGATGGGGTCATGGGTGCTGAAATTTTCCTTTTTTCTGTGGATTCTCCAACAAAAACTTTAAATAAAATAGTGGAAAAACAGTCAATAGGTAAACGACCACGTCTTAAAGACTCTGAGCAGCAATCTTCAACATCTGTTACACTTGTACCCCGTTTTCTTATATTACATTCTCTTTCAGAAAAGCTTTCAGGGCAGATGTCCCCCTTTTTTATTCAGAAGGGACTAGAGGGACTTGCTGGCTCTCCAAAGTCAGTAAAGAAGCTTTGATCTGGAAACATATTGGTTGAAACATCCACATCCCAACACAGTGAACTCCTCTTTGAATCAAAGGCAATTGGGGATGTACCTATTGAGGTTACCTCTCATGCTACTTTGAATTCATCAGGAGGAGTTATTGTTGAGAGGGATTTGAAGAACATCCCCGAGTCAGAGATTTTGGCTGGTCTCTCCACTCAAGGAGACTCACTCTGCAGTGAGGCTCATCTCCACTCACAAAGACGGAGTTACACTGCTGAAAAATATCCTTGTTTTGACATTTATATCACCACGTGCACCTGCCACCATCAAGGCAGGTTATCTAATTTGCAGGGTACAGCCATACATTCCAAACCCTCTTTGATGTTTCCAATGTCAGAGGTTTGGCCACTCAAAGACATTCTGTCGTGGTTCCCTGGAATGTGCTTGTTGTAGTGGCAAGGACCACAATGCCTATGAGTGTCACATGGACCCATATTGTGTCAACTGCAATGGTTCCTACCCTTCCTACTTTTGTTTTTGCCCAAAATGGTTGGAGAAAAAGTGGGTGCAGCATTTGAAAACAACCCATAACATTAGTTATCCTGAGGCTCAGAAATTGCTGTCTGCCACTCCATCCTGGACATATGCTGCTGCACTTTGTTCCACAACTACAGTGGGAGTGCAGACAGATCTCTCTGTATCTCCAAGAGAATCATTTTCAAAACAAATGAAAAGCCTTTTGACCTCCATGGTTAAAAAGGTTGATGAATCAACTTCTACACCCATCTTCCATACAGTCTAACAAATCTCAAGAACCACATCCTTCAGTTTCAAATACAGGCATTTCTTCTGATACATTCTTTTCTTCAACCCCACGATGCAAAACAATAATTCATTCGCGTTCTCAGTCACTGGAATCCCCTTCCAACAACAAAGACCTGCCCAATCGACCCAGGCCAGGATCCATGGAGGTTGATTGTCCTCCTCCGAATAAGAACAGTAAGGAAAAAAGACGTCATAAACAGAAGGATACTCCAGCCACTTCACCTATCCGTCATTAAAAATGGCCATTTTGATACTATGGAACTGTCAAGGTTTACGTTCTAATCTGAATGATATCAAAACGCTGATTGCTTCCTACCATCCTGTATGTCTTTCTTTACAAGAAAAAGTCACAATTTGGCAGTTTTGTCTGTACAGAAATGACAGACTGTGTGATGGATGAGTACATGGAGGGGTGGTATTGTTGGTTGATCAGCATGTGCCCACCTTGTGTTTGTCACTCAACACACTCTTGGAGGCTGTAGCCATCTGTGTTTTCTTGGGTCATACCATCACTGTTTGTTCTCCCTACTGTCCCCTGGAGAGACATATATGATCAATCAGACCTTGATGCTCTAATTGAACAGTTACCATCTCCCTTTCTAATCCTGGGGGACTTTAATGGGCATCATCCCCTCTGAGGAAGTGCTGTTATTGATAAGAGGGGTTGCTCTGTAGAGCATATGCTCTCTTATTACAATCTTTCTCTTTTCAATACTGGTTCTTCCACTTATTTTCATGCACCTAGTCAGTCCTTTACTGCTATTGATCTCTTGTTTTGCTCCCCTTCATTATTTTCCCATTTTTCATGGAGGGTTGACAATAATCCACAAGGCAGTGATCATTTTCCTATACTTTTGAGAGAGATTGGCCGTGGTTGATGCCACCCTACCTGCGTGCCCTGGTGAAAGCTGGATCAGGCAGACTGGTCCACTTTCACTGCTGTTGCAGAACTTGATCCTGCCATCGTGAATCAGCCATCAGTAGATGACTGTGTGGCAGCGGTAACTGACTGTATTATACAAGCAGCTGTTTAGTGTATTCCTAAAACCTTGATGCATTTTCCATGATATCCTCGTCCATGGTGGAATCCTGCTTGCCACTTGGCACGTAAGGCTCAGAAATGGGCCTGGGATACTTTCCGTAGATATTCCACACTTTCGAACCGTATTGCTTTCCAACGGGCCCGTGCACATGCCAGGTGGGTAAGACTTCAAAGTCAGAAGGAATATTGGATTAAGTTCACAACTAGCATATCTTCTACCATCAGTTCCAAGGTCATATGAGACAGGATTCAAAAGGTCAGTGGGCACTACAATTCTGTCCCCCTCTCCATCTTACTCTCTGTTGGCCAAGAGGTAGCTGATGTCTGGAGTATTGCTGATACTCTAGGTGAAAGCTTTTGCCAGGTATCTAGCACTTCTGCTTGTTCCTCCACCTTCTTGGCCATCAAGACTTGGACAGAGCATTCACCTCTTTCCTTTCAAACTTACTGTCTTTTTTACTATAATTGTCCCTTTACACTGGTGGAACTGAAAATGGCCCTTCATTGGCCTGGCAGTACATCTGTTGGACCTGATGATGTACACTATGACATGCAGTGCTTTCTTTTTCCTCCTGCTTCTCTTGATATTCTTCTAATTGTTTTTAACTGGATCTGGCAGGAGAATGTTTTTCCTGATCCCTAGCACCAGGCTATTATTTTACCTTTCTCTAAACTTGAGAAAGATCCCAAGATTCCTTCACACTACCGTACAATTGTGTTGTCGAGCTGTCTCTGTAAGACCTTAGAAAGGATGGTTAATGCTCATCTTGTTTGGTTCCTTGAATCAAACAACCTCCTCTCACTCATCCAGTATGGGTTTTGATGACAGCATTCTACCACGGACCTGCACCCCATGTTTGTACAGGGGTATGTCTACAGATTTACAACACTAAAATCAGGGGTTTGATTCCCCTTGGTGGGCTCAGCAGATAGCCCAATGTGGCTTTGCTATAAGAAAAGACACAAACACACCCACCATGGACCACCTAATTCGACTTGAAACATCAATCAAAGAAGCTTTTCTCAAATGCCAACATCTTGTTTCCATATTCTTTGACATTGAGAAGGCTTATGAAACAACATGGAGGTATGACATTTTGCAAGACCTCCATATATATGAATTATGTGGCCATTTGCCCATTTTTATTAAACATTTTTTAATGAACAGGAGATTCCAAGTTTTTGTAGATTCCATTTTTTTGTACAGGAAGTTGGGGTCCCTCAGGGCTGTGTTTTGAGTGTCACATTTTTCAGAATAAAGATGAATGCCATCACTGAACAACATTCTTTCAGTGTTGCAAATGGGCTCTATGTTGATGACTTTTACATCTCGTGTCAGTCATTAAACATGAGCTATATTGAGTGGCATCTATGAACTGTCCTCAATCATGTACTGAAATGGACTTCGGTGACTGGCTTTAATTTTTCTCTCTCTGAAACCATTTGCACGCACTTTTGCTTCCAATGGGGTATCCAGTCTTGATCCTGAACTCCGTATCAGTGAAGTTTTACTGCCAGTGGTCCCTGAGACCAAGTTCTTGGGGTTTATCTTTGACCGTAAGCTGACCTTTATACCACACTGAAAGCAGCTACAGGTCAAATGCACAAGAACACTGAACATCATCCGTGTCCTCTCTTCTGCCAGATCGATATTGTATGTTAAAGACATCATGCTCTTATTTGTTCAAAACTCGATTATGGATCAATGGTCTATGGCTCTGCCAGACCCGTGGCCTTAAAGATGCTGGAGCCCATTCATCATCAAGGACTTCGACTCTACACTGGGGCTTTCCACACCTCCCCAGTTCAGTGCTTATATGTCGAATCTCACGAACCTTCTCTGCACCTTTTTCGTTTGCAACTGTCTTTACTGTGTTCTTCGAAACTTCGCTCCTAACTAAAGCATCCCACTTGGGGATGTGTTTTCCTTCCTCAGTGGGCCTTACTTTTTCAAAACAGATGATCTACCATTGCATCCAGGTGCAATTGAATGAATTGGGTCTGTCCTTGGGAAACATTGCAGAATTCACTGGTCAGCCTATCCCCCCATGGCTTATTACAGCCCCCAAATGTGACCTTTCTTTAAGTCATCTGGAAAAGGCAGATACTCCTGATTGCAAGTACCATCTTTTATTTACTGAACATCTTTTGAAGAACCTTTCTTTTCCAATTTATACAGATGGTTCAAAATCAGGTGACTCTGTGGGCTCTGCTATGGTTTGTTGCGGTTTGGTGGTTGCGTGCAGAATCCCCTCTACAGCTTCTGTGTTCACTGCTGAACTGTATGCCATATCTCTTGCCCTGGATCATATTGAAGCTGAGAAGTACTCTGACTGCACTATTTATCTTGACTCCCTTAGACTCTGCTGGCCATGGAATCACTTCACATTGGCTCACACCATGTTCTCGCTGATATTTAAAACTGACTGGCCCATTTCTCATTAACATCTACTTATATCCAGTTTTTATGGATATCAGACCACATTGGTATTCATGAGAATGCGCTTGCAGACATGGCAGCTAAATCTATCTGCTCTAGCACTATCACCATTGTGCCTATTCTGTACATGGACTATGGTCCTATATTTAGGGCTCAGCTCCTTGCCAGCTGGCAGTCCACTTGGAGTGAACAACGTGACAACAATCTTTTTCAAATAAAACCCTATATTGGGCTTTTGCCATCTAGATTCCGTAAGGTTCGGAAGGAGGAAGTTGTTCTAACTAGACTACGTATTGGCCACAATTTTTAACTCATTGGTTTCTTTTATCTGGGACTGATGCAACAGTGTGTTGTTTGTGTTACACTCAAATCACTGTAAGCCACATTTTACTTTCCTACCATTGTTACGACTCTCAATGACGGCACTATTGTAAACATGTTATGTCCCAGGGTTTGTCTGTAACATTGGACAGTGTTATTGGTGATGGTGACACTGTCCACCTTGATAAAGTTTTTAGTTTTTTAATGGCCATTAATCTTTTTAACCTCATTTAAGTGTTTGATATTTATTCATTACACTTTTTTAATTGTGGTTCCCTTTTCAGAGTCTCATTCTTTCTGGTTCAGTTTGAAATTATAAAATGACCAGAAAAGCAGAAAATGGCCATAACATTAAATAACGCTACACCAGAACTGGAAAGGTCAACTTCAGGTGGCTAAAGCTGCTGTTTGAACTACCCATTAGTCCTCCTGGCACATTGTTATTACACTTTTGCTGCATGCCATTTAACACTTTTATTACTTTATCTTTTAGTACTGGCCATAATGACACATAACCCGGAACCAGGACTAGAAAGACCAACTTCAGGTGACTGACGGTGGTTCTTGTATTTACCTGTTAGTCTTCCTAGCGGGTTATGATCATTACCATTCTCCTACAGGAAGTCCTTTACAACTTTGTAGACTGGATGTCAACATTGGTTTCATGCCATTTTTTTGTTTTTAATTGTTGTTTTGTTTTTATCTTTGTTTCCTTTTACAAATTTTACTACATTTACTTTTCTTTTACCTTTTGATAATGGCTGTTATGACAACATAACCCGGAACCAGGACTGGAAAGGCCAACTTCAGGTGACTGACGGTGGTTCTTGTACTTACCTGTTAATTTTCCTGGTGGGTTATGATCATTACCATTTTGCTAGAGAAAGTCCTTTACAACTTCTCTTAATTTGCTTTCTCTCTTAACATTGTACACTAGGTGTCAACGTTGATTTTATGCTTTTTCTGTTTTCCAATGATGTCCAACATCACCATTTCTGAGAATTCTCACTCAATTTCTTAACTCAATCTCAGCTGTTGTCACCTTCTCCCATCTGACTGTAAGCTGTGGAACTTATAATCACCAGAATTTGTGACCATCCTACATGAAAGGTTCAGTATTTGGAGACTAGCCTCTTGGGGACTGCTTGCCCATTTGGGTCACACATGTGCATCTTCTCAGTTGGTCTTAGTATGACCAGAGGGATACTTCCCATGAATTTTTGATCTCATTGGTTCTCCTATCCATACCCATATTCTAGTATTTGTCGTAGTTGATACAAATATCATCGTCTGTGTTTCATCACTTCCACCAAAACTGAGCTTTGTTCGGAAACATCCCTGAACTGCAATTTCACATCTGTCACGTGGACCTAGGATGAGTCCTTTCTCCACATTCATGCATTCAAACTTTCACTAAACTATCAGGCATGATACCTTTATAATCACTTCTAGTAGCTCATGTTGTTATATTCCATTCCAAAAACTCCTTGATTTTTCATAAATTAACTCTCATTAAGGAATCTGATTCAGAAGTCCTTGATTTTAAACTTTGGCTGGTTTTTACTGGACCATTTCTCAATAGATTGATTTCCTGGCAGACTATCTTTCTTGTCCAAACTATGTTCTGACCACAGAATGGTCTATTTTCCCCCTACTTTTCCATTTTGGGTACTCCATTCATCATTGCCTTATCAACTCTTTCAGTTTCTTGCTTTCTCTCTTCTCATGATCTGTTCTCCTTCCCTTAGTTTATGCTGCTATTTCCTTCTACCAGGCCTGGCATTGTACTTTTCATAATGCTCCTCCACCTTTCTGTCTTATACCTCAAGTCCTAGTCTTGATTTGAGATACTCCTTGTTCTGTTCTTGATAATACCACTTGTTAGCTTAACCTTGGTTCTCTCTTCTGTGCCACCCGACAAACCAACGTCTTTTTTCCATGCAAATTACACACTTACTTCACCATCTCCCATCTTTTTCCATTTTGGGATCTTGTCCTTTTACCTATATGTTTGAATTTGACTGATCCATTGCCTGTTGAACTGGACTTTTCAGTGCAGTAATCTTTTCCTATTATGCTCCAGGCATCCTTATACTTAGTACATCTATCCATGTTAAGGGTGTGGCTTTCCATGTTGGTTCATTTGTTGCCATTCTTCCTGATCGTCCAACTGTCTGGTTTTTCCCTTCCTTTTACCTGGGTGTTTGACATGATCCAGCTGTCTCCATCATTGCTGGTTATGTGGTGGGTTGTCTTGACTTCAACATTTCACCTTTCTAGATGTCATGGGACGTTTCCTCCCCATTTTCTCTACCTTATTCTTGTCCTTCCTTATCCATAAATACACTTGCCCTGTTCCTGTGCTCAGCTGGAATCTCAGTGTCATCCTATATGCTCATATACATGTCCCTCTAAGCTGTGGGCAATTTACCATTTTTATTACTTTTCTATTCAGACACATTTCTCTTAACTTTTTGTCTTTGGTTGCCATCATTTAGATGTTTATGCTGTCAATTCACCTTGTGCCATTTCTGATGTTCTCATATTCTGATTTCTACAAACTGGTCCATCTTCCTTAAGTTTTCAGCTGCTATGGAAGCAGATTGCTCCCTTCTCCTTTTGTCTGTCTTTCCTTCTGTTTTACTCTTTTACTATCATTCAGACTCAAACACATTTGTGTCTTGTTTGTACCATTCATTGCTCTTTTGCTCATACTTCTCACTCTTAAATTTTCCAGCTTCAGCTCAACATTATTTGGATTCCTGTTCTTCCAGAGACAAATCTCTTACTGCCCTGATAGGTAGAATCTGCCATCAACATTTGATCTTCTTCTCTTATGATTTTGTGGTTTGCAAATGGTCCACATTTTGTCTGACCAGACTTGTCACCTCTTTCATTCCCTCACTGCTCAGTTATGATGGTTACTGAATGAGATCCTTCAATCTGGCTTGTGAACTCCCTTACATAATTTCATCACTCACTTTCTTCATTATCTGTATCCCTCTTCTCCTGAAGTTTACTGCCTGCCCTTATTTATACAGGTGAATAACTTCCCTTTATAATAATAGAATTTGCTTACAGGATTCCACAAGATGACTGAAGGTGCCTTCCAAGGTGTTTATTTCCCAAAGTTTTATGTTGAGTCAGAATGTACACCCACTGTTGAGGTGGAAGGTTTTGCAAAACCACTTGAAGTATTCTCATGGTATATTTTGGAATGTGACTACTGTTAAATCTAGACTGTACCTATATCAGAAACGGTCATTAAAAAGACCAGCACTAGGGAGGTGCTCTACCTGATTCCATGGGTTGTGCTTTATGGTTTTTCGAAATAGAGTTGTGCATTAAACTATTGCACTGTCTCCAGTAAAAATCCTTTCTAGCTGAAACAAGACTGATTTGGATCCTGGCATTTTTTCTTGGTCTTCCCACCATGAATTCTTTCAATAATAATATTGGACTGTCTCCAGTGAAAATCCTTTCTAGCTAAAACAAGATTGATATGGATCCTGGCATTTTCTCTTGGTCTTCCCATCATGAATTATTTCTCATTTTTCTTCAAGTGTGGCTCAAGGGGTCTTTACCACTTACCAGTTTCTGGTTGCAGGGGTGGTAGGCCATAGAGAATCCTGAGTGGGACCAAGGTACTGGATGCTAGACTAAGGGGGTGGAAATCAATGGGAAGTGGTGACACTGTCTGTGTAGTTCAGGTTACCCCTCATATAATTATCTCTGCAACATGCCATAAGCACATCATACAATACTATGTCTTCCTCTTGCAGTCTCGTGTTAATATAATGGCCCTTCCCCTCAAACAAGGAGCTGTGATTTCTACCCATTCATTCTTAGGTACTTGATACATATAAAAATGTTTCTAAGCTTCAAACTCTGTTGTTTTATTTCAGAAAACTCATTATTATTAGAAAGAACTGATTCCAAGTCTTTTTGATTTAGTTACCAAATGATGCAGATCTTCCGGTATTAGCTGTTATTTTGGTAACTCCTACGACTTGCTTAAACAAATTTATGAGATACATAACTGTAGAGTGCATTATCTTCTCCCTTATTTAATATGTGAATTCTTTGAAATTCCTTTCAGTTTGTATGCAGAGAGATGCACAAATAAAAGACATACACTCTAACTGGCAGTTAATTTTTTTCTTTTAAAGGAAATTTAAACTAGTGATGTTTTGTGATAGATGGTTGTCTTTTCTGCTAATGAAATTGGATAATGGCTATGGGCTGTCATACCATAGCTCTAGAATCTCTGTGGATAAAGGTTGACGTACATAAGATGTGGTTTTGTGAAAATCTAATTTTCTTAATATTACTGTTTTGTATTATAGACAGATTTGGTTCATGGGAATAACTTTTGCTAATGTTAACATTTAGCTTTTCACATGTACCAGAGTATAATCCTAACATCTGTTACATGTACATTATTTAACTTTTGCTTGACTTGATTTTTGGCACTTGAGTTTTACTATTATGGGATTGTTTTTATTTTCCATTTCATATTTTATTATCAGTGTATCTTACCAAAGGAATCACATTGCTGGTACGAAAAATCTATTACAAAGTTTTTTCATGCCTCTCTCTCATTAGTTCAACACCCACTGTTTTGTAGTTTCTTGATTATTGTTTGTTATTAAAGACTGTTGTTGTGTACTTTCTATGTTTTGACTCTTTCTTTATGAAAAACTCAGTCAAAGTTTGAAGAGAAACATAAATACATTCTGTAACTTGCTATCCTCCAGGCAGTTAGGAGGCTATAACTGTTCTGTTGTGGAGATCCATGTCCTGGATAATGCCATATTAGCTTTCATACACTTTTCATGTGTGTTCTTAACATCAAAATTTGTTTAAATCAAATGACTGAATTATATGACTAAAATATAATTTTCTTTGTACTTACTCTTCTGTCTATGAACATTATACAGATTAGAACCTTTTTAAAATTTAGTTGCAAATAGCTATTTCTAATTAAACCATAGAGACCATTGAGGTATGCATTATTTCTCATTTCTTCGGTTATTGGCATTTCTGTTTATATTAAGCAGTAAAAATATTGTAATGATAGTAATTGATTCATTTTTCAGAAAACACAAACATAATAATAGGAAACATTTATTAAATGTTTCAGATTCTCAAAAATTCTATCATCAGTAATCTAGAGATATGAAACAATTACAACAGAAATATATTTGTAATACATAGGTAAACAATTTGAACATAAAAAGTATTAACAAGAGAATTTTAAAATTGGAGAGGGAAATCAAATGTCTTGATTCTGTACTGTATTGCTAGATAACAGTAGGGGGGTTTATAATATGTTCAAATGCTTATACTTAAATATGATGCTTGGTTTCACAAATATAGGAGGCCTTGTAGTATATAAATGTGTATAATGAATTGGGTAATAATAATTAATTTTTATAGCCAGACTGTCCTATTTAGTAAGTGTTGCTTCATCTCTTGCCTTGAAATATTTGATTAACTAACTGATATGGACCCGGCATGGCCAAGCAGATTAAGGCGTTCAACTTGTAATTTGAGGGTCGTGGGTTTGAATTCCAGTCATGGCAAACATGCTCCTACTTTCAGCCGTGGGGGTGTTATAATGTGACGGTCAAGTTCACTATTCGTTGGTGAAAGAGTAGCCCAAGAGTTGGCAGTAGATGGTGATAACTAGCTACCTTCTCTCTAGTCTTACACTGCCGAATTAGGGACAGCTTGCTCAGAGAGCCCTCGAGTAACTTTGTGCGAAATTCCAAAACAAACTAACTGGTTTTTCACTGTTGTTATGTATATGTGTAAATATTTTGTAAACGACAACATGTCGTATTGTGTTTGAATTTTCATTTGTATTATTCATTTTTCCATATTGATATTATTGTTTCGAAGTTTAAACTAAAATATGTTATTTATTTAGGGTAACATTTTAGAACTTTCTCGAATTAAGTAGACCAATCACATGTTTGTAAATGAGTGCTGGTGACTTCCTGTCTAGACGTGTAGTCTCGTGCAAGAACGGATATGCGTGGATAGCTCTGGAGTTGTATGGAAATTGCAAGATTGTTCGAGAAATAGGCCTATCGGTATAAAAGACGGTGACAAGAGAGAGATTCAGTCATCAGTTTTATTCGAGGGAGAGAGATTCAGTCATCAGTTTTATTCGAGGGAGAGAGATTCAGTCATTAGTTTTATTCGAAAACAAAGAGTGAGAATCAGACACCAGTTTCATTTCAAAGAAGAGAGTTAGTTATTTGAGAAAGATTAAGTGTTTGCTGTGAATATTCAACTTGGATTTGTGATTGAAATTAGATCTACGGAAGCTGTGATTTTATTTCGTCAATCTCTACGATACATCTGAATTACTGCTTGAGCTGAGAGACAGCGATTTCATTGAACTGTGAACTGTTTCGGAATTTCTTCGTGGGACCAAATTCACACCCTAGACTGGAATTTGAGACTGTAATTTTAGATCATTACATTAAATACAGGCCAGTACCGTTTTGTGTTGTGATTTATTTTGAAGTTTGAAACTAATATTATTTTGTTTTGTAATTAATTTCGAATGTTGTAACTTAATATCTGTCACTATTATTATATAATTTATGTTATATCTGTTATATATGTTAATAGGTTAGTGTAATAAATTATACAAGCTGTTTTCTGCGTTTTTCTGTTGCATTTAGTCTACGAAGAACATAAAACATTAAAAAATACGTAACACTGTACTATACATTTGCACATTAGTAACATGTAATGTTTGTGTACCTACACAATATTGTAATATTATCTGTGAAACATTGTTCTTTATCTGTTCAAGTTCTTTAGGACAATTAAACTGTTGTAAATTTTTTTGTATTTTATGAAATGTTACAATGAGACAAGTATTTACAGTATAGCAAATTCCATGTTTAGTCAAATGAAATCATGTTTTATTGTTATTTATTACCACAGAAACTTGTGTATTAAATATATAGAACCATTTTTGTATCCAAATCATCTAGATTCTGTTAAAAGAAAAATAAGAAGTTCTATAGTTTTTCTTGTCATTAACTTTTGAGAAATATTTATTGAATCTGAAGAAAATTGTGAATGCAAGATAAACTAAACTTACCCCAAGTCTCAAGAAATTTATTTAAACTGTTATATGTTGAATCTAACCAATTCAACTTAAAAATTAACAAAACATATGTTAATGACTGCCAGGAAAGCATGATTAACTGTTAATAATTACATATATTTTGATCAACTCCTGGCAGTAGTTATTGCTTTATCCTATATATTACAGATTTTTTTCTCAGGGATATCAATATTATTATGTCAATAATTCATAATAAGTTTATTTATTTTTAATCTTTCATTTTCAGGATGAAAAAAAATAAAGAAAATTATAACTTAGTTTTTCTTGTAATGTGCTTGATCCTTGAAGAATAAGTATCATTAGGAAATGGATAAATCTCCAGGATTGTGTGGCACACCTCATTTGGCAGGAAAACAGGTGAATGGATCATATGTCAACTTTGTTTGTACATTGAAACTAAAGTACATATGACTTGACAACAGAAACATTCTTGTACTGACTTAATATCTAAATATAAAACATTCGTCTGTTAATAGGAAGAGCATCAAAATGTTTTTTTTATTAACACATACCAGACATTCGTTAGTTAACAGTGGTGTGACCATCAGTAACGTGTAGTGTTTCTTTATGTGTATTATATTCATGATCATAGATTTTTTACACCTGATGGGGGGATGATTTTTGCAACCACTTATGTGGACTGTTCAATTTGCAAATTGGTAATCTCTGATTACGTGAACCTGAAAGCTGTAAACATGCAGTCACAGAGTAATCTTATTGCCACGATACTTGCATGTATATTTTGGCCTACTGACTGATACTTACAAACTATCGCTTAGATCGAAAAGCTTAGAAGCACGCCTATATTAAGGATGTACATTTCAGCCACTGAAAAAGCCTACATCTAGGCCTAATTATATAATTTGATTGGTAAGAACAGGAGAATCACACGAACAAACACACAATTTGTAGGCTTGTGATGCAATAAAACAATTCAACAGACAAAACTGTAGGGGGGATGATTGTATGCACCATATCCCCCACTTAAAATGAAGGGGGATGTATACTCCCCATCTCCCCAGGATCTACACCTGATTATATTTCAGCTGTAGGAAACAGTTTAAGATATATATTACTTGTGACTCCTTTGACCTTCACTAGAGAGAATTGGTGTTTCTATATTAATATTCTTGTAAATACCTGACAAAATTGATGTAATACAAAGTTTATGTAAGGTGTAAGATTTCCATTTATTTGTTTGACATTTTAGATAAGGAAACATAATTTGGTAACTTGAAATATATTATTGTTTTAATGATTTCTACTGATGAGCTACTTCTTTTTATTATGTGGTAACAATGCAAAAATCTGGATCCCTTAATATTAACAAAAATGATTTATTTTTTCAATTGTAATATGCAAGATGTACAGGCTACATTCATTGGTAACCATAAATCACAAATAAAACAAGCTAAACAGCCACTTATTTATTAAATTTCTTCTCATATCATTAACACAATTTAAAACTAGCTGACTAATATACTCACTGATCAATCAACTTACAAACTTACTAGTCAACACACTAACTTAATTGACTCTAATATTTTTATATAATTGTTTTCCCCCAACTTCACAAAACTACACATCACATCTAATCTAGATGCTCATGAAGTTTCTAGGTGTTAAACATTATTACACCATGCCAAAGTTTCCTCTTGGAAACAATATAAAACTCTACCTGTCTTAACAGACAATAATAAAAAATTGTTAAACTTAAATTAGTAGTAAAATACTATTTACAATTAACAAATATTGGTATTTATAAATAGACATTCAAATTATTAGTTAAATGTAATAAACAAAGTGCAATCACAATTTTAATTAACAAAATAAAGTATAATTTGTCTTTTTTTATTTTACTGTAAATTCACTAAATATTGTTCATGTTTTTTTTCTTCTGAGGCCTATAGTGTGAAGATGGGAAGACCTCTTGTCATTTGCTGTTTTTTCACTTTGTGAGGTTTCTCAGGCTTTGAGCAAATTCATTCCTTGTTAATTCTTTTAAAGTAATTTCAACAGGAGCTTCTGGTTCTCCAGCAGGTTCACTTATCTTTGATGAAGCTAAACAATTGGCCATTATTCTGTTGACATCTTTACAAAGAATTGCAACGTATGACATATTAGCTTGGATTCTGCTTTGTTTCAGTTTGGACTATCTGCTTTCATTACCATGTGCAGCCATATTCGTTGATACTTGAAGTCAGATTTTGGTTGACACAATTGTATATTCTTGGGAATTTCACAGCCCTACTTTTTATTATAAAATCAAATTGAACAATTGTAGCTGTAAGACAAATGTTGATAAATATAATGCAAGGCATCCCATGAACAAATGCATTAATTTATGAACTGGTTTGTTTATATCATACAGTTTATTTCTGGTGGGGCAATTACATTATACTTTGCCTGATGTCAAAATCTCATTTCATTACAATCTTTCATATATAATGTTCATATTTTCTATATTTATAGTATTTTCCCTTTTTTTTTCATCCTTTTTAATCAGGTTTCAGCAATATGTTTTTTTATGTTACTGTTGCAGTGCCATCTGTCCTCTGGTTTACTTTTTCCACCCAAGTAAACAGCTCTCTAATTAAATTCTTTTTGTGGGTAGTTTCTGGCAATATGGTCTTCTAATTTGCAACTGAAACACCTTCTGTCATTTTGTTTACTTTTTTCATTCTAAGTTAAGAGTTTTGTATTGAATAATTTGAGCTATTCTGTACATTTATCACAGAGAGTAGGTGTTCTTATATTATAATTCTTGGATGGTGAATTTAGTTATCTGTAACTCTAATTTATTCCAAGCCCAACACTAAGTGGTGAACTTCCTTTAAAGATGTATACATACTTAATCATAGCCTAAATTTCATTTCGTTATTCACATCTTTAGCGCATATAGTGAAAGTTTCATTCTTCTTTTGCTTTGGAAACTTCTTCTGATGTCTATCCTCAACCTGTTTAATGTTCTCAAGGCTGGTTCTTTAAATGGACAGTAAATTGAATAGTTTATTGTCCACTGTTTAATCATTTAACTTTGGAAATACTTTTAAAATTTTTATATATCTCCCATGGCACCTTTCCATTACAGTCTGTTGGCTTCTCATTGGGATAATGATGTTAAACAACCCTGATAAATTATGTATAATGAATAAGGTTGTGATATAATTGGAGCATTCTAAGAAAGTGCTATGGCCATCAGTGGCACAACAGTAGTAGTGAATGGGGTAGACAAAATGGTTTGTCCTCTTCCATATTTAACAGTCTTTGGGATTGAAATTTGCAAGCACTAAAGAGAGAAGTGTGGTTGGTTTGGTTCTTACATTTATCAGTTCTCAGATTTTTCACCTGGCATTGATAATCTCTCATACTTTCCTTTTAACTTCACTGATTTCCTTTTATACTATTTCAATCTTGCTGTCAAAATACCTTTTTCACATTTCTAGTAGCATTTTTAGTCTTGTCTTTAGTGACAATTTTTTTTTTATCATTCTTTAAACTTTAAGTCATTATATTACCACTTTTATTTGGTTTTAATAATAATCATTAGTTATATTAACCACATTTTTCCCTTAAGTATTAACATTCCAAACAAGGAATGCAACTATTCTTATGTTTATAAAAATTTAATTCACAGTTCCTTCATATTTGCTTTAGCATAAGTGAAACAAATAATTATAATATGGTAAGTTTGCTTCAGGAAAATTTGTAAAAAAACAAAATCACACTAGTAGATATTAATCTAAATTAAGACAACCCTAAGATATGTATTCATCTTTTATTTTTAAAATAATTTTAATTTTAAAATGCTTTCCAAAGCTGTTAGATTCAGTTGACCTGAAATGAAACTCAAGGGCAGAGGTGGGCAATAATTTTTGAGGTATTTATTTGGTAAGTCATCATGAGCCACATATTACTATTATCTTAACCTCTATTGTATAAAACTCCACAACTCCACTTTGTTCTTTCCACAGAAATGTTAGGCAGGCCAAGTCTGGCTCTGGGCCATAGTTTGCCCACCCCTGCCCTATGAGTATGTTGAAAATCTGAAATGAGAGAAGTTTCTTGGCATACAAAGCTACATTTGTATGATAGAATTTCTTCTGAAAGCTGGGGTTTAAATCCCATTCCCACTTCAGAGAGAATGTTATTTGTAAATAATTTCAAAAGAAAAAGTAGTAATATCTGGTAGAAACATTTTTTCTTGTACAAAAACAGTTGAGTAAGAATAAAAAGGTCAGTAATATAAAAGTAAAGTTAAATGAAAGGGGTAAAAGTAGGGAAGCTGAAAATATTAGGGAAAACGTGATTCCTTTTTGTACTCATACTGCTAACTAACTGTTCCAGTTACAAGATAAAGGTTAATTTTTCATAATATTTTTTATTGTTTATTTTGCTTTTTACAGGGTTTACTTTTTTGTGTAACTTGTCTCAATTTTTTTTTAAGTTACCTACTTCATTACTACCAAATACTTTTACTGTTACAGCAATTAATATAAATATACTTCTTTATTCATGTTATAGATGAGCACTAGCTTGAAAGAACGATTACGGCGCTTAGGACGTCTTCGTTATTCTCCACTATCAGTCAGCCAGGTACCTATCACCCCAAACACTGAACATAACACCATGTGTAATTCAAAGTGTATATCATCTCAACAAAATGTCGACAAACCTAGTATGTCCACCACAGACAAAAAACATGAGCAGTACAACTCTCCTATTACAGAAATGAATAAATTATTAGCTGTTTCCAAGACTGACACTATGACAGAGAATGTATCTACAGATGTTTTGCAAAACAGTACTTCAAATAAGTTGCTGTGCAGATTAAAGAAACTTGAAGAACAAACTGAAAAACAGGAAGACATTTTAAGAAAATTACAGATGGTGAAGGTGTACCGGCTGAAGGTATTGTTTTTGATATATTTAACTTTTAAATAATATTCTCTTATAACAACTATTTGTAGATCTGTAAGGTAAAACACCTTCCAGAATTTGTACAAAGAATCATAATGAAAGTATCTTTGACAAGTGGTAAATATATTTAAACTAATGCAGGTCTAGATTTAAATCAGCACCATTATATTTCAACAGTGTCTAAAAGTTTATGTACATTTAGAGATCTGTTATTCATTCTTAAACCAAACTTCATAAGATAATTAAAGCCATATCTCTTTATTTATTTAGACTGCTGCTTACATCTGACCTCACATTATGTAGTTTTGCAACATTATTTTACAGTAGAAAATTAAAATCCAAGATTCATGAAATCAGTCATTTCAAAACATTAGTTTTTGACTTTGTCTCTACAAATAGCTTGTTGTCTCCATTAGGATGGATAAAACCTTTTCATGTTATTTCATTAATGCGTTTGTGAACATATTTATAAAGTTATGATGTGCTTTTCTATATAATATATACAGCTGTCATATTTTGTTTGAAAATGCTATTAGAAGTATTTTGAGGTGCTCTTTATTATCACCTGTTTCAGGGAAATTTGTGTTGTATAACAAGAGAATACAATGAGTTCAAACAGTGATGTGATGACACCCGAAAAATAAATCTGATCAGAATAAGAATTTAATTTCTGCAGTTGTATTCCTATCACAAGTAATGCTAAAAGTCACAGTGTGCAAAATGAACACTCAGTCTGATACTATATTCAGACTTCAGTTTCTGCTCTACTTGCTTGGCAAGTTTTTATATCAGAATGTTTTTTTTTCTTGTTTTTACCTTCACCTCACAGGTATAAGTTACATACACATGATACATAATTTATTTTCTGTTATGATAATGGTGTCCTAATAATAACCCCTACACCTTTCCAGTGAAACTATGGTTATTCAGAAATTGAGACAGATTAGCTGTTGACATTTTATTTAATGTGTTATGAAAGAGTCTGAGTCTACATTTAGTAAAGTTACAAAAGTTAAAAGGCTTAAATGACTATAAACCCAACTGTGTTGTGTTTCATTTCACCCCATGACAAATTTACTGAACCAAGTTATTTAAATGGTATGATTATATTAGTCTAATATGAAGGTTAAAACACAGAAAGATTAAACCAAAATAAGTTGTATTCCATTCCCATATTTATTATAAATTACTTTCACCAAGGGTAATTTATTCTATATTAATATGATATTAATTTACATGTATTTTTATGTAGTAGAAGGATGGGAATAAGAGACAGATTTCTGTTTTATATATATAACATTGCTATTTAGAAGTTGTATCTTCTTGGATTTTCACACTTGATTTACAAAAACTAAAATGTTTAACGTAATGTTAAAGATATTCCATTCTTGAAGTGACAGTATCTCAAATAATTGAGTAAAATTGTACAAGGGTAATCAGAACCCGTTTAACAACCATTTATCCTCATCTTTGTATTTCAGTAGATATTTTAGGCTTTTCTTGTGGATTGAAAATGTGAATCTATTAGAAGGTCTGTGATTTAATATAAAATGTAGAGACAACAAGGACCTATTATTCAATCCATACCATCCTATTTTCTGAAAAAAAAAAACAAAAAAAAAGCAAGCAAACTTTAATTATTCAACTATTAAGCTTTTTCGTAGATGAATGGGGACCCATTCCAGAGGTCAACCACCCTTTTAGAATAGTAACACTGACAAAAATCTAGATTTGTGTTCCTTAGTTCTTCCATTCTCATCATTAAGGAGGATGCATAATCACCATCTATTCCCTAAACACCTCAGTCAGATACCCTCAACTTCTTTAACTGTATGCTACAGCCATGATTTGTCAGTTTTACAAAAATCTGACAACTTGTGGTTAATTTGATTTGTCTATGCTTTCAAGTTTATATTAGATTACAGTCCACCTATAGTATGAAATGTTATAATCCCACTGATTAATATAAATCTGTCATAGGTGAAAAAACACAGTTACACTGGTTGTAATGTATAGAGTATTTGGATAAACTCTTTTTCCAGACAGCCCTATGTTTGCTATTTTACTGATCTCTTTATATCAGTGTTTCTTGATGTATTTTTCAATGGCCTGGTACATTTTAATCCATAAGGTATGTTAATTTAAAAGGAATATTCTCAGGCACATTAAGATTTAAAGCTATCATTTTAAAATGTTTGTAATACAATACTTTTTGTAGTTTAAATGGTATATCTGTGTAGTGCTATTAGAGTTAACACTCCTAATGCAATAAACAATTCTCATGAATGCTACTTTTCATTCCCATTAACTTTTGGTTTCTTTCTTATTCTTTATTCAGAATTTAACATTTTAATAAAGATTATACTGATGGAAGGGAGAACTCAAACATATATTTGAAAAAAGTGATAACATAAATATGTTTATAAGATGAATGATGTATATTAAAAAAACATATTACTAATCTAGAATGATCCAGCAATGTTGGAGCAGCTTATAGTTAAATGGCGACGGATAACACAAGAAGCAGTACAAGATCTACACCAAAGGATGTCTGAACCTAGACCTTCAATAACTGATCTCATCAATCATTTGCAGATTGATCATAAACTGTTAGGTTATGTTGCCGAAGATATGACTTTTGAATATATATCAGACTGATCCATGGATTTCATTCTCTCAGTAGTACTGTCGAATTTACCACATTGAGTTTTTATCTCCATATGTTTCATGGAGTCATTCTGTCAAACAAAGCCTTATTGAAAATGAGCAGGAGCTCCCAGGGATAACTGTTTAAAACCTGTTATTGTAAATATTTTCAGATACGAAGTGAATGAGTGAACAGTTTTACATGATACAAGCAGTATTTTTTTTATGATGTTTACAGTTACAGCAGTAAAAAAGAAAAAAGTGTGTAACATTTTAACCTTAATGTAAATTTTATCTTAACTGTTCAAGCAAGCAACAGTGACACTCCATGAAATTTGTTTAAAAGTGTGAAGTTCCTAGGAATTAATACTTATATATATAAGGTAATATCAAAATGGAATATCCCAAAATTGTTATTACATTTATCTCTTGATAGTGTCAAAGAACTGTTATTTATTAAAAATAACTGAAATCAATGATTAACCATTTTATATTGATGTAAGTTGCTTAACATTTGTATTAACAATTCACAAATATCACTATCTCAGAATTATTAAAGATATGTTAATAAATGAATTACTTACCACTTAGCCTAATGAGCAAGTCCCTCTAACACTTAGAAGTTGCATTTGAAACAATCTTTTAACCATTTCACAACGGGAGACTTTTAAATGTGTTTCTGCACAAGCTACAGTGTTACCTCCAAAACTTAAACACCTTTAATAGTGATGTGAATGTGTGTTATGATTCAAAGATTTAAGCCATTTATGACAAAATCTTTAAAAATTACCTAAAATGTCAGATGTTTGTTATCTGACCGACAAGCTATGAAAAATCCCTACTTTTGCCCTCTGATCTTCAATACATTGGTAAAATGGAGAGGCACATCTAGCACATAAGATGATTACCAAACCTTTTGACTCATTCCTTTCAATGTACTTTAAATATAATTAAAACAAATGTTATCCCTTGCCACACCCACATTTAAACTTATTTAAGCTTTATCTCTTCCATGTAGATGCTATATATAATGTGTATATAACAGAACTTATTTTACAGTATAAATTAGCACAGTGCATGAAATTTGTTGTTGGATGTTTGATCACGATCACCTATAGCATATATGGTTGTTTCTTATCCAGTTACATTTGAGACAGTTTGAAATCTAGTTAGATCTTACTATTAAGTATAAGATATGCTTTAAAAGGTACAATTAAAAGGTTTAAACACTGTTTTAAATATATATATTCTCAAGACTGAAAAAAACATTTTGCCAAAGAGTTGTTTATTTGTGTTGATTTTGGTCCACATGAAGAATAAAACATTAAAAATTAATTATATATTGAAATGAAAAAGAAATCACATTACAAATTTAGCAAAAGGAATCTCTTTAAAGATATTCTCCAAAAAATGAAGATGTATTTTTATATTTTATAATTTCAGTTATTTCATTGCATTGACAATAACTAGTAAGTGATATGAAAAACACAAATTTACCTTAAAAAACTTTTGATAGCTTTTAGATTATGTGAGTGAAGTATGAAAAGTATTTGTATGATTAAAATGGGTCATTTTGTACTTGATTTGTTAATTCAGGGTGTTTAGAAAGTCACTGTGCAGTTTTGTAATCACATTTTATTCAGTCTGTTTCAAGCCAGCAACTGCTAGCAGCATTTAGAAACAAAATAACAAGAATCTAGGATTGTATTGAGGCCAATGAGGGTTGGTTTCAACATTGTTTATAATTGTCATTCATATTTACATCCTGTATTCTATATTGAAACATGTCTGTTAATAAATATACAAATGCACAGTGACTTTCTGAACACCCTGTAGTTCAAATGTAAGTAAATACAACAAAAATATTAATTATAAAACTGTCATTATTTGTGTAGAAAATACTTAAAATTACCAGTTTTTGAAACAATTTGCTAAGAAATCTCAGTTACTGCATGCATTATTGTACAAGTGAAATTTGTGACTGGATTTCTGCAAATTGTAAAATCCAACTGCAAAAAGATTAACATGTGTTGTTTAACACTCCTACGAAAATTGGAGCCTAATAGGCCCCAGAGCAACTTGAAAGGTTATTAATATTAGGCTAATAATTTTGTATTTAAATGAAATTGCCATTAACTGACCCTATCCCTCTATATTTTAAGGAGCAATAATATTTTGACTTTTCAGACATTTGCGAAATAATAGTTAAATTTTTTTTTTAAAACATCCACTAAGGGTATCACTTTAGTGGATGTAAATATTTTTTTGCATAGGAGTGTTAAAAAGGGTTGCAAAAATAAATAGTTAACTGCATATTTTTTTTACAAAAGCTTGTCAGGGTTTTATGTATGTGTAGGCTGAACTTTCTTCTGCAGTTGGTATTGTCCGTGAATTGGTGATAAATTTAACAACAGATGGATAGCACACACTCCCCATGTTTAAATATAAGTTAACTATATACACAAAAATTCTTTAAACTCTAAATAATTTCCTTTTCTTTTATACAGTGTGCCAGTGGAGTCTATCTAAAATGTAATATTATTCTCATGAAACATGCAGCACTTATAATTACTGCACAGAACATCTTTTTGCCCCATAACTACTTTATGTATATTTATTTACAGAAGGAGAGTTTAGTAGAACTGAAAGGTAATAGTGTTCAAATTTTTCCATGTCTGGAATCCAATTTCCAGATATCTGAAAGTAATCAACCAATATAGACAATCTGTTGCATGGTATTTATATGTTTTGATTTCATCTGTGCAAGTCTGAATGAACTGTGGGACTATATCTAGTGGTCAAGATACAAAATCCAACACAGGCTTATTGTAGATCAAGAGTATGAATAGCATTCATAAAGCTTGCTGATGGCTGGAAAAAGTAAACTATTTTTGAATTTTGGGACACAGTTTGTCTAATATCTTGCCTGTGCTGATTCACTGTTTTCACATTGTTTTGATGTGCTTTGTCACACCATTCACTGCAGCAAATAAATTGTAGGTCAAATGAATTCAAATTATGTTAGTAAATCCATGAAACATGTAAAGCAGTTCTTTTAGTTTTTTTTTTGGAATGTATGTATATGTAGTGTTAGAAGTTCTTGTACAAAATAATTCAAGTTGTTAAAGTTCTCACTGTGGAATCTGGTATTTTAAAACAAGATGTTTCATTGTGTAATAGCAGGCTCTGGAACCAACTGTTTCATTCAGTTTTCTACAGGGATGGGATTTAATCTTTGTCATTTGCTGCAATGTTTTCTACACATGGGTAATTTTCTTACCACAGATCACTGAACAGTTTCATTGCATGTAACATGAATGCAGTAAGGAAGCAGTTCTTGCAAGGTCACTCAATATCTTTAACAAATAACTATCATTACCTGTCAGTGCAAGACACACAGTTAAGATCAGTGACATTTCAGAAGTCTTACGACGGCCTGACTGTTATGTAATTAATTGAATTGAGATGCAAAGCCCTCTCTCAAATGAACAGAAGGTTCCTCTTAATTGGTTGTTAACCAGCTCTGTAGCAAGAAAATTTACAAAATGATCATCAGTGGCTTTACTGTATAGAATGCAAAGTGGATTTATTCTCTGTGTGCTACATACACTTTAGGGTAAGCCTTGTCTGAGAGTTTCTCTGTTTTGCAGTGCACCACAATTGGGGATTTCTATGATTAAGAAACTTCATAGTTTATTATTATTTAACAGCATGTTTACTGCACTAAATGTAATTTATTTTTAATTTTGTTTGATGATTGTTCTGCATCAAATTCAAATTTTATCTTTGTGGTCAGCACTATCATGAAGTTTGTCAGTGACACCTTTCCGTAAATCATTCATGAGGACATTATAGCTAGACCCAAAAAAAAACCACATCTGCATGTAAGATATCTTTTTTGTAACCCTTCAGCCAAAATAAATTTAATTTTTCTTGATATTTTGACCATACACAAGAAGTACATGAAAAATGTTAAGATCTGTTTCACATTTTGCACTTTTAGCTCAGACTATATGACTGTGCCCTGCTCTTGTGTGGCATTCTTAAGTTGGTATTTATTTAATTCATTGCTGTAGAACTATGTACAGCCAACTACAATGAAAATGTATGAAATTGACAGAGAAATGCAAAAAACAAAAAAAATTTACTATAAGCAATGAGATAGTATTAAGGAACTTGTGTAATACGTGTGTATATTATTATTACTATAAAAGGATCTTCAGCATGTTTTACAACACAGTGCTTTGAAAGATTATATAATTCCACTTTTCTGAATTAACTAAAATATTTTAGTGTTATCAAGAAAACTAGTGTAAAAGGTAAATTTGTACGTATTTTGAGATATTACTTAAATTAGACAAGCTGTACCATATGTTTAATATTAATAAAAATGTGTATTCTTAAAAAAAGGAATAATTTACAATAATAAATAAATAGTGGTTTCTGAAGTTCTCTCTTTATTGATCAGTTCAGAGGTCAGCAACAATTTACTTTCCTATAGCAGTTTTTTTGTTGTTAAATATATACCTGTCTCATTTAGACAAATATTAAAAAATAGCTTAGGCCCAGCAATGTCTATCTAAAGTTTCTTGCATTCTTTCATACAAAATAAATCTTTTCTTTAATCTTTACCGAGTTTTATTTGTGACTAGTAAAGTATTTGAAATAACACATTTAAGCCATGGTGCTTTATCTAGCATTTCTTTCAAATAAATGGTAAAGTATCAAGCAGGGATTCTCCAGGATAGAATGTGGTAATGATGAAACTTTGGTTGGTCTGTTCAAAATTAACAATGTTTTACCAATAATAAGTACCTTAGATGCACATTACTGGGATGTGAAAGGTAATTACAAAGTAAGTTCTTTTGTTACATTAACAAAATGGAACAAACAGTGGCACAAAGTGTTACGAGTAAAATTATGAAATTGATTCAACACTATGATACATAAAGGTTAACAACTTAAAATAATGTTCAAACTAATAAAGATTTATTTTTTTAAAGTACTACTGAAACTTAAACAACACTTGAAAACAAACCATTAAACACCTATAACAACTTAACCTAAATAATGCCACTCTGACTAGAAAAAAACACCCTCCTTCAACTTTCAATCTCAGTTTAATTTTGAGAGAGAACCTAGGGGATCATGTTTTTTGAAATATAATTTTTAATTAAAACAAATTCAAGTTAAAATGCATCATTTTATATAACAATTTTGTTAATTTTCTTTTTGCAAAGGTGACTAAAAATATGATCCCTCAAAAATGGTACCTTTGCTAGGGATTCTTAGACTATACAAGTTCTTCAACCGAAAACGACCTTTATTTAAAAAATCAAAGTTTGTTATAACTATACTCTTTTTCAAAATTTTTGATGTATTAGTTTAGAAATGTTTAATTTTGAATAGATTTCTGTTGTAAAGTGATAGCATAGCAAAGGTTAAGTTTCTGGAGATGTTTTCAACAGAGAAACTACAAAGGAATGATAAATGAGTACAGTTGTTTGTTCAAAAAAAATAGCAAGAAACACTTATTTGTAACATTTCACAAACACAAACTTGCCTAGTTTCTGATCTACATCTTCCTAAGGAAGTACAGTATGAATTGCCCCAGGTCTAATAACATCCATTAGAAACAAATTTTTGAAAACAATGTCCATACATTTAACCATTTCTTCCTTTGAGAAATAAACCACTTTCCTGACTTTAACTCTACAATGGGAACTCCTGATCACTTTTACCATGTTTTCTTTTCATATGTAGATTTTCTCCTACATTTTTTTGTTGGCTTTCCTGTACACAAAAAAACAAAAGTATTTTAACCACACTGAAACTGTAAAACTTGTGTAAGAGAATTGCAACAAATATTGTCAAAAACAACTTTCTGTATCAAAATTTGGTGGCATTTTTTTCTTTCACCTCACTAAAATCCATGTTTTGTAGCATAGAATTAAATTGCTGCAGAGAAAATAGCCAATCAAAAAATATATTAAACCTTTACATCAACTATAATATTAACTATTCTGATATCACACACTTTACTTAAACCTTACAATTTATCCAATACCTTAAAAAAGCTTACTTGAATGACATTTCAGGATTTAAAAAAATGTGTGAACACACTGAACATTACATATTTATTAATTAAAGTCACATTTCAATTACTGTTTTTTAAACTAAAATTATACATTGAAAAGTGCATTATTTGAATAATTAACTGATTTTTTTAAATCACTGTACATAAGCTTCGCAGTTGAAACTTTGCATTAATGTTTTCTGTGAAATGAAACAAATCTTTGGAATACAATTTGTATACTTTCAGAAAACTTCAGTGAATACAATAATTCATTTACTTTTCCAATGAATAAAACATTCATCTTGTCCATAGTTCCAATGGCATCTGCTAATTTTGGCAAAAGGCTTGAACTGATGCTCAGCAGCAATAATGAATCTTGAAATAGAATACTCACTTTCAACAGCTCCAGGAGCATTACATGATGTCATTTCAGCATTTTCAATGTACAATTGAAACTTATAATAACCTGGTCTTATTAGCACAATTGAAAACAAGTTAACAAAACAATCTTAAACAGAAATTCTATGATACTACACCAGTATTATACTCAAGATTTGTAACTAAATATAGAAAATGCTCATGTATATAATTATTATTTTTGCTTAAAATCAAAGCACAATTACTGGTAACAAGACTAAGTAGTTCTCCGTAATGGTATGTAATGTGTTAAAAGGTTTTTACAATCAAATGCTCTTATAATTACTCATTAATGTTACTCTTAGAGAAAAAAATGCTGTACAGTATAATATAGTACAAATTTTGTTATAAAAACTTAAAAAGTTAAACAAGTAAAGGATTTAATATTATTTTAAATTCTGTTTCAGTTTGGCATATATTTTGAAATGTATCTAACTTCTATTGTTAAATATGTATTGCAAAAGTCCTACCTGTTCTCTAAATTTGTAGAATATTTTTGAGAGTAAAAATCAACAATGTATGTTTTATGAAAGCACTACTGCATCTTTGAATATTGTTGGGCCAACTAAACTTTCTAAAACTTTGTGTAAGGATTATAAATCAATGAGCAAAGAGACAGTTTAAGAATATTACTGGTTGGCTACAGTCACTATGCTATATGCCTAAGAAGCTATAATTGTAATTAATGCTTGTTAATTGGAAAACTACAGATATTTTATGAGGAATGATTATAGATTGCAAACATCAGAAACTTTAGAGAATTAACTTCAGATGTGAGTATTTCTCTGTGATCATTAGATATTTTACTTGTGAACAAAAACTTATGGGATAAATAGTTAGCTAGCATTCCCATAAAGTGAAGAGTACCTGTGTATCAACATAAAAATACTTTGTCCCTTGTGAACCATCAACAAAGTATTCAGTTCCAGACTGGATAGAAGATTTAATAATGTTTGTAAAACTCTTCCATATCAATTAGAATTAGTTCACACTCCATGAACCATTGAAAAAATATTCAGTTCCAAATCAGATTGAAGACTGAGTATTGTTTATAAGTTTGGAAAACTTTTGTATATAAATCATTATTTGTAATAACCAATATTATCAACTGTATTATTATTTGTATATTTAAATATATTTGTGTATCAAATTTGTTGAGAAGTATCATAAATTTGATACATATTGACATTCAATTAACTTTAAAATTAAGCCTTCTGGCTATTTGAAATCTTAATACATAATGTATATAACATAATAAATCGGAAACTCATCTAAGATGATACGTAATAAATGACATGCAAAAATTAGATACCTTTAAGTTAAGACTGGAATATTGTTTACTATTTAATTAGAGGAAACTACATACTAGCACTCTCATAACTACAATTATCACAGTAAGTCTTGCTGTGGGAGTTTTGAAGAAATCAAAGGGCCCAAGAAATGAAAACTAGATGACTAATGTCAGAATCTTCACAAAATTCTTCATTTGAAGACACCTTGGACTATCATTTGTGGTAAATTATTTTCGACTAACCACTTACTCATTCTAAAAGTTTACTGTATTTCAAAATTAATATTAATTTCCTGACTTACTCTGAAAGTAGACACAGATAAAGAAGGAAAGTCATTTTCAGATTCCAGAGTAAAGTTACGTTTACTGGATGCCATCCTTACAATACCAGGTTGAGTTGGGCTTAAAACAAAAGAAAAAAAACATCAATTTATGTGACTGTTTAATAAACAGCAGCAGAAAAAAATACGGCACTTTGTAGTAATCATATCTGGCATTTAGTTTTTTTCTTTTTTCTCTGAAAAGTTACAGGAATATGCAATATTTATAAGGAATCTAGAGATGTATGTATGATATATGTCTAAAAAACATCCAAAGATGTTATGACTGATTTTTTACAAAGAGTTAGATGGTTTTTCCTTATTTATATACAATGGCTGTGATATTATTTTATTACATTATCTATGAATATTACTCATAATTCTCAATCTTTTAGTGAAACCTATAAGAAAATGCTGAGAGAATAAACCAGAATTTCTCAGTGCTCTTTCTTGACAACATGAAAAACCAGGTCAGATTACAACCTAACAAATGTCCAAAATATTACAAATGAAGGAGATGTGGATGTGATCAAGATGACAGACAAGTTGGTCAAAATCCCACATGAGCAGTAAATTTCCTGGTGTATCCAGAAACCTGTTCTCACATGAGAAAGAAGGTGAAGATAATTTAGTGTGTACATTTCTTAATTATGCAGAGGAAAACAAGTCAAGAACAAAGAATACAAATATTTTTTCTGAATGAAATACAATATTAAGAGGAGTATTAAAATAATGCCAGATTAACATGACTGTAGCTTATAGGCAAGTCCATGTTGATAGGATGAAAACATTTTAATGACTACTTGGAACAAAGAAAACGGTGACCAAAAGATCCCTTCATCATGTCCTACAAAACCATGTTTCATATTTTTAAGCAACTAAATTTCCAGATTCTATGAAATACACCACCACCTGCCAAAATAATTGTATTTCCTACTGTTGAGTCAAAGTGATTGTTATGGAGATAATCCTAGCCATGTTTCTTTGATAAATTTAAACAGTAACACATCATTGAAAATATAATCAAGACTTCTAATACTGGTTTATGATAGTGGTAAATTTTACCACTAAAAACAACTAAGATATCATAATTTACTTAAGCCAAAAAGCACAACTGGCTGCAAGTAGTGCTTGCTCTTCGTGTTAAAATTTGTAACCTTAGAAATTGCAAAATAACAAAATTAGAGTAAACTTTTTAATTGTTCATGGAGAGATACTTTTGCTCTATAACAAATCATAATGTAATTTACTTAGAAGTCAAATTTTGGAAACTAATAGATTCTTTCAACTCAAGCATGTACATGGTCATTTCCTTACAAACATACTCTTCTACACACAAAGTAATAACATACATTCATCAAGTATGTTTTACTTTGTTTTTGATGACTGGATGATAAAATAATTAATGAACCACATAACCCTGCAATACATTAAATTATGACTCAAGTGGTAGACTGAACATACAAATAACAAAATCATTTGGTTTTTACACTTCTCAAACAAATTATATTAATCATAAATATCATACATTTCTTTTATACGAGTTATATTATGCACCTGTTTTAATTTGGGTATCGTTTCAAAACTGACCAAGTGTTAAGCATCTTTGCTTCATGTTACATTCACTTTTATTATGAATAATGATGTTTTGTTCATGTGGCAATTTTATTAAAAACTATAGTGTCATTTCAACTCTCTGTAGCTCCATTCTATGAGTTAATGTAATTTTTTTTACTGTGATTAGTATTATACCTACCTATTCCTTTCAAAGTTTATTTACCTCCTGATTACAGTAGAAAAAGTATGCTCAATTATCACTGTTACATGCTTGTTTTAACCCTCACACAACAGGTAGGTTCAAAGAGCACGTTACAGAGTTGCATACAAACTTTAATTAAACTAATTATCAAATTTATACAAATAAACTTGGTATCAAAACAGTTACACCAAATTTTAATATTATATACACTTTAAGTTATTAACTTTATAAAAGAAATGTTTCTAAAAATATTCAATCTTCCCTTGTATGAGAACTAACATTTTTTCTCAAGGTGTTCCTCTTCTAATTTTTTACCACCCCTCTAAAGTAAGGAATTAAATGCAAATTACTTACTATAATACGAAAGCAAAGCAAGTTTTATAGCTTGCAATCTTTCTTGTTTATGGAGTTATAAACTAGAAACTTAGACTAACATACCATGCTTATCTGTTACGACCTCTTTTTTACAAATTGCCAATACTTCTCTTTCACATTTGATACTATGAAAGACATATAATGGTACATTATTTCTAGTACAGGCATTGTAAATTTTGTCTTCAATTTGAAAGTTCAAGTGATTCAGATTGAGCACCCAAGGGAATTAATTTAACCCCCTCATTTTAGTTGGAAATCCAGTTAACTTAAAATAGTTATAAGATATTATATGCTTCGTGTGTGTGTGTGTGATTACTATTTTTTCTTCTGTGCATTACTTAAATTATTAAATATTTAGTATGCTAGTATTATTAATACAAAAAGAGTATCCTGAAATGTTATAGGATATTGAAAAAAGTATTATATTTCTTATATATGTAAAAACGGCTCGTTTGGGTTGAGAAAATTTTTTACGTAGAGGAGTGAACAACGTTTTGACCTTTTCCAGTCATCATCAGGTTCACAAAGAAAGAGAGAGGTAACTGAGTGTCAGAATGTAGAGGACATGCTTAGATGTTTGAATATATAATTTTTAGTTATTTTATTATTATTTATTATATTTTTTAATATATATAAATATATATAAAGGTGTTCCTTTGTATTGGTTTATTTTGCTTTATAAGTAAGGTTTCTTTAATTTTGTATTTGTTTATGTTTATTTCTTTATTTAGTATTTGAGTGTTTTCTATGGTTATGTTGTGTTGTGTTTATTTGACTTGCAGTGTTTGAAAACATGTGAAAGTGACTTTATGTTCTTTAAATCTGGTTTCCATTTTTCTACTTGTTTCTCCAATATAGAAGTCGTGGCAGTTACCACATTATATTTTATAAATAATGTTAGTGTGATGTTTGTCAGAGTAGTTCTTACATTTTACCTCAGTTTTGTGCCCGATTTTTGAATAAATTTGGTATTAACTGGAATGTCATATTTGTTACTAGTTTTTTGCCAAATGTTGGTTATTTTTCTGCTGATGTCGGGAATATATGTTATGCAGCAGTATATGGTTTCGTGATTTGTGAGATATATTTACTTTTGTTGGTTGATTTTGCTTTTTGTCTAGGTGTGTGTGTGTGTGTGTGTGTGTGTGTGTAATGTTTTCTACGATTTATGGAGGAAATTTATTGATGTTGATCAAGTATTGTGTTATTTTGTCTAATTCACTGTTAATTTTATCTGATGAGCATAGTTTTATGGCTGTGTTTATTTGGTTTCTTAGTATGTCGAGTTTTTGTTTTGTTTCATGTGCTGAGTCCCAAGGAATGAAAGTCCAGTATGGGTGATTTTTCGGTGGATTTCTGTTTAAAATTGTGGATCGGTTCTTGTAATTTTGAGGTCAAGAAATGATATTTGATTGCTTCCTTCTTGTTCACACGTGAAGTTGATGTTGGGATGTATAGCGTTAATGTGATTGAAAAAATTAGGTGCGTGTTCTGTAGATGTGAATCCCACAATTGTGTCGTCTACATATCTGTACCAGTATAGTGGTGGATGCAATGCTGTGTTAATTGCTTGTGTTTCAAATTGTGTCAAAAATATTGGGTAGTACTGGTCATACTGGGTTGCCCATCCTTAGGCCTTTTGCTTGTATATAATTGTAGTTGATGAACACGAAGTTTGCCCTCATCATGGTGAATTCTATGAGTGTTGCTAATTGGTTGCTGGGAATTTCTATAGATGGATTAGGGTCTTGGATATAGAGTTCTAAAGCTATCTTGCAGTTTTTACATATAGATTTTTCTCTACAGGTGGGTTTTCTCGACATCGCTAATTATTGTGTTTCTTATTTTTCACATATTTGTTTTTATTAGATTTTGCAAGATAATGAACAATAATAAAAATTCATCAGGCATGCTTGCAAGCAGCTTGTACATTCCATTATTCAATACAGTTACAAGAGCTATGTGTTGTGGAATTGTTAGTTATAGTCCAAAAAGTAATAGAACAATAATGTTAAGTATGAACAGATGTACTTTTACAACCCTTAAGCTAATTAATATAAATAAACATAGTATTATGTGATAATCTGCAGTCATTCTAACAAGAAGAGTAATTTAGACTTTTTTGTTTGTAATGGTTACAATGGTAAGGGTAGAGAATAACAGATAAAATATCAAGTTTTACTGAAAAAAAAGCATTTTTTTGGATGTTCATTTAGAATGTTTTAGAGGTTCCACAAATGTTTTCAGATGAAGTATTTTTAATTTTAACATGAAAATCAACTTGCAGGAGAAACACTCAGCATTATATGTATATATTTCACTGACAGATCTTCATTAAAAATTCTGATTTCTGAGTAAAAAAGTTCACTCAAAACTTAGATTTTGTGAAGAGACACAAAACATTAAAAGTTATAGGATGGATTATTATATTGAATACAAGGTTGATTACATTGATCAACCCCATATAAAATAAAGAGCTACGTAAAATTATAACCTACACAATCAGCCAATTTTATCTAAAATCTAGAGAGTATATTATCAACCTTTTTGCATTTGAATGATGTATTTACCATGCAAATCAAGTACAAGTTGTTAACCAATTGTTTTTGATTGCTATTATACTTGCCATACTGTAAAGCCAGAAAAGTAACCACATTTATTTTGGAGGATTAAGAAAACTGTTGCCAAAAAGAGAAATATTTTATAATTTTCAAAATTGTTCAGCATTAGAACGAACTTCAGAAAACTATTATGTATGACTGAAGATACCTGTTTTTAGAACAAGACAGCATCTAAAATATGTAACAATAATGAGAATATCTGCATGAAGGACAATTAATGAAAAAGAGACTGCCTGTTAAATGTCATGATTTACAATTTAGAGACCCTTAACAATAACTAAGATATATGTCACAAGAACAGCTAAATACTGTAAGCATAATGTAAACTCACTAGATCAATACTACACACTACTTTTGCAATATTTCACTTACTCAGAATACACATAAAAAATCTTTTTAAAATATCACCTCGGATATCCATGTAAGAAAGGACAGGTAACTCCTTTGAAGCAAGAATTTTCTTCCCAGAAACGACAAGTAATACCTGCTAGATCATGAGAAAACTTGCAGTCTTTTCTTCGACAGCTTCCTTCAAGATAAAATGTACAAGGTCGTTTCTGAGGTGGAATACCTGTGAAGTTAAATTGTTTTAAATGAATGTTTTAATTTTTCTTTTTATATGATATGTTTATCAGAAATAAAAAAGGATATGTGTAATAGAATAATCAGATGAACCTTAAAAAACAAATTTATTACAAAATTACAAAAATTGTTTTGGTTACTATCTATACAGATTAATTTTTGATTGGTAATCAAATTGACTTTTCTACAAAAATATTTATAGGACAAGTTTACTTGCTTCCCTCTATAAAATTAACTCTGTCATGCCCAAATGGATGCATCTTGCCCCTAGGACAAAACTGCACTTTTGAAATAATTATAAAAAATAAATTTAAAAACAAACAGCTGAGTTGAAATTTATTCAAAAAGAAGTTTTACCACTGACTGTTAAATATAAAAGATATTGAAAACAAAATCATAAGTTTTGATTCTGTGTTGATTTTAGCATTCTTTTAATGAAAATTTTCATGTTTGTGAATTTCTAAATTATTTCTGAGCGTTTTATACCACTTATAAACTCCAAAGATACAACTTCAAATACTCTTGAACAAAATAGAACAAACTTGATTAAATCATGCGACTTCAATACAAGTGTAGTTCCAATGATTTTAGCCAATCACTGTTTTTTGGCCTTAGTAGTCTTGGTATTATTTAATTACACAAGTCTCAACTTTGGGATTTCATATACATATATGTGAACAACTTCTACCACAACAATGGTCTTGAATTTTGTTAAAACATACAAAAAAAAACAAAAAAACTGCATCATTTCATACTTCGTTGGAATTACGTAGTGGTAAGAAAGGTAAAAGAAACATTTTGTGGAACAAGATGAAGTGTGCTTAGTTAGGCCATTTTGTACTGCAATGTAAAGTTTAATTTCACCAACATGGCTGTGTTCACTTTAAGCCTTTACTGGCCCCAGTTACTGCTTGAATGAACAACAGAAAAGGAAAAATGAAAAAGTAAATATCAATTAAGTTAAAATAGTTTAAACTTACTACATATGCTACAAAATCTTTTTGATTAAAAAAAGTAATAAAAAGCAGACTTGCTTATAAATCTGGTATGGTAAAGGAAAAGTTATTTTCATTGTAAAAAGTGACTAAACATAGTGATACTACATATATTGTTTTATTGAACAAAAAATAACCATAAAATTTACAGTTTATAAAACAAAGGTTAAGAAAGTCTTACAAAAATCTGCAACTGATATTTACAACAAAAGCAAGTATTGTTAACCATTTTGTAATAAAATATCACTATTTTCAAAATTACAAAGTGTGAATATCAACAAATATTGATATAGAAATAACACATTTTATTTGCAGGAACTACACAATCTGTAGAAAAAAACTGAAGTTTCAAATGAACACAACCCGAGTCTCAGAGACTCTCAGAAACCATTTTTGTATGTATGCATGCATGTTCACAAATGGAAACACATTTTCATGTATGATTATTATATAAAATTAAATTGTGACACTGACTAATATTCATTCATACATCTTTAAAGTTTCTCTTTTGCAGTAGTTTTTGCACCATTTAACCAGTTACTTAGGCCAATGTGAATTAATGTTCAAGAACAAAAATGACTTAACTAAGCTTCCCTCTTGTTCTACAAGAAACATTTTCCTATCACACAGAAATGCTAACTATTTCAAATGACTGAGCGTAATGATTGTAGACAGAGCCCTTTACCACTTGTGGCTACTAGGCCTGACCAATGGCTCTAAGCTCTTTATTATTATTATAACTATTATTATTTATTACTGTTATAGATTGCTCATTTATGACTGTGTTTTGTGTATTTAATAAATAAATTTTAAAATTCATTTGAAAGTATGCTTGAAATCATTTTGTCATCTTCACAACTCAACATTTGTACAATGTCTGAAGCACAGCCATATTTTTTTGCTATATCAGAATCTGGGAAGATTTTTCTGAATAGATGTCCTGCATGATAGGCTACAGCTAGGGGTAAATTATAAGCAATGACGAATTGCGTGAACATCACTTCTGCATTTATGGTTTCATATTTTGAATTCTTACTCATAAATGTTGTTATCTGCATCGTTTTTGTCTTTGCCTCAGCCTTTTGTTGGTGAGGCACCGATTTTGTATGTCTGGAACGATCATTTATCCCACCATGCGTCACAGAAAACTTGATGTGACAAACTGTACAAAACACATGACTTTCACTGACTTTTGATGCAATAACCAGATATTTTGCACTATACTCTTTTCTAAATTTTTTATTCAGAGTTTTATTCCTTTTAGATTTGCCAGAAAAAAGACAATCTGGTGAACAAGGTCTCTTTTCCCCACTTGTGAAAGATCGCATTGGTGTTTCTATGCTGCTAAGAATATGAGAAATACCCTTGAGACCTTTCTATAGTAAAAATAATTACTTCAAACAAAACTCACCAGACTTTGGTTTTTTTCTACGAGGTACCTGGACACCAAAATAAGTACTATCTTTTCTCCACTCTTCTTCTAGATCACACGAAAAAAAAACATTTTCTGCAGGAAGAGAGGGAATAGAATGGAAAACAGTATCATCTTGATCCTGCAATAAAGAAATCCAGTTATGTAAAGTACATACTAATCAGCATCACTTGTAAGGATGTTTAACAGTTTTCTACATTACAAAATATAGGTTGGGTGTTTTTAAAAGTTTTAGCCATACCACATTTCAGAGCCACCCATAAATTTTATTTTAATGAAACTTCACTGGTTAATTAACAATATGACTCAATTCAACAACATGATTATTAAACATAAAATAATTACAGATGCCAACTATTTCAAATGACTGAGTGTAATGATTGTAGACAGAGCCCTTTCACAGTTTCAGTCCTTTTAGATTTGCCAGAAACAAGAAAATTTGGTGAATGAGTCATCTTTTTTTCATCTTGTGAACAATCGTATTGGTGTTTCTATGCTGCTTAGAAAACAAGAAATACCCATCTACACCAGTGCTGATTGGCTGATAAGCTCTAATGATGTAACTACGCATTCTCCCACGTACCTAGTATGGAGAAGCACCACACATTAAAACTATTGGTAGACATTGGAGATACAAATATTTTTTTTACTATTTTAAGCACAAACATGATTATCGCAAGTAGCCATTTGGACTATGTCTTTTATTTACTATCAAAATTTATTTGTATCTCACTAGAAAATTTCTTTTAACCCCTTTCAAGCCCTGAGGGAACAATTTATCACTTTATTGTATGGGCCTATATAATATATAATAATTTGGGAGTTCCAACAAGTTGTAATATTTGCTGTATGAGTATATAGTCATAATATATACACCAAAATTGTCATGATTATGCTCAAATTGTAATGGTTGGCGTCTCTGTAATTATTCTTGCTTTATGTAAATTGTAACTACATCATTTCTCAACAAGGAACAAACAATACACTTGAGTACAAAAATGTTAACAAAATATAATTACACAAATAAAATGGTTCAATAAAAGTTTGCAAAATACATTTAGAATATTATTCAACCATTATTGTCACAAATAAAAAAAATTACAAATTACTGTTTATTTTGAATGGATGAGGATAATAAAATTTACAGAAAGCAGATATAAGGACCCTCACAAAAACATACTGAAATATAAAAATCTGATAACATAAATAACTTGTTATTCACATAAAACAGGGCATACAAAATTATAAATGTATTCATATTTTGTTAATTTGTTTCAGAATTTTGCATAGAACTATACAAGGGCTATCTGTGAATAGCGATCTCTTATTTTAAATTTGTATGAAACAGGTCAATTCAAAATACTCTCAGTTAACTTCAGGATAAAAACAAAACAGATTTATGATGCAGTATAGTCCTATTGCTTTTTGACCACTTTTTATACATTGCTCAAAAATATTTAAGGAATAATTGAAGTTCTCTATGTTCTTACTATAATAATGGACAACAATACTTTTAACAAATTATGTTAATGTCTTCTTTTGATTTTATGCAAAATTAGTGACATGTTTACTACTGGAGTTCATATGCAAAAATATTCATTTGGTAATACAAATTTTACAATCTAACAAATTATTAAAAAATGGTTGTTAATGAAATTAAGACTACACTAAACAATAATACAAATCATACAAGGATGTGGCACACTTAAAATTAGTAAGTTAAACAGATACTTCCAGTTCACCAACATCACTTAAAGGTGAATAGTGTGTTACATGGCATATGTTATCAGTTAAATTCACCACTCAGTAAGCATGATAGCAAATCAATTAATTTAATACCCTCTTATTTTGGAAGATTGCAAAACAAGTGGAACACAGTGATGATGTGGATTATTGTTCATTAAAAGTAATGGCTAACCGTTTTTTGCGAAACAATGTTTCTTATCTGTATTTAGAAATTGTGAATGTAAAGTTTTCACAATTGTTCCCACATGCATACAGGTTAAAAAATTAGGGCTTGTTAAAAAGTGAAGCTAACTTCCTACTGCTTTAGTTTCTTATTGTCATGGATAAATTCCTTAAAATATTGCTGAACTAATCTCATAGATGTTAGTAGGGAGAAAAGAGGATAATATAATACTGTACTAAATGTCAACTGTGTAGAGGTTTAACAACATGTGGAGAATACGTCCTCCCTACTTCCACTTATAGAATAATGTGATATGGAAAGTGAGTGCATGGAAATTGAAAATCCCTGTTGAAGTTTTACTGCAACATGCACAGAAAGGAGCTTAAAATGTGCGTCGTTGTCAAAGCATTAATTTACAACATGTTTACATACCTCTATGTCCAAAGAACAATAATCTTCAATTTTTTCTTCTTTCCAGTCCTTCCAGTCTTCCAAATGCTTTTGGTCACTTTCATGTGGTGTTCCAGTTCGGTTAAGATAAAATGTAGCTAAAGGTGCACAAGTAGCCATATACTCCTCATCAGAATAATTTCTTGCTTTCTTTTCAACTATATCTTCTACAGCTGAACACTCTTGAAAGTCACTTTCTGTTTCCATATCAATCACTTCTTCCCACTTGTCTTTCACACGAGTTATGTCTCTTAGAAGTTCTTCTTCTTCAGCTTCTATTTCTTCCCGTAACTGGTTTAAACAGGTTCTGTGGAATATTCCACTTTCTTGCGGAACAAGAAAAGCTTTTAGGTCAGGCATAATTTCAGAAGTCTCAGATATCCAGGCTGTTTTTTTATAATCATTGGTACTCCACTTCCATGTCTTATCAATGTGTTCCCAACGAACTTCCTCATCTATCTTAAATGCAACAGGATTAATATCTGGCATATGAGGAGAAAAGACAGTTGTTTCATTTGCAGATCCTTCTTCCCATAATTTACCACTTTCTTGAAAATCCTGAGGAAAACTGTTAATTTCTGTATTTGTTCCCTTATCTTTGTACAATTCTGTTGTCCTTGGAAAAGAATTGGAAACCCAAATTTCATCTTTATCGTGTACTGATTCAGAGCCAGATTCATTTTCTTCAGGATCAAAGGCACCAGTAAGAGATACAAGTTCTTCAAAAGAAGAGGATATTGTACATCTTCTTTGCTTATTGTATTGTGGTGAACTATTGTGCTCAAGCTGGATAATATTTTTATCAGAATCTCTAGAATCAAGAGCATGATCATCTTGAGTATGTTCTTTATTTGCTAGGGACAGATCCGAAAATAAATCAGGTGAATTTTCATTTTGCTTTACAGAAAGGGACAAAAGTTCTGTTTTATCAATGTTATCTGTATCACATTCATCTCTGATTGGCTGAAAATGTGTTCGAGATGAAGTGAGAAGGTTTTCATCTTCTTCCACCTTAGTGTACCATACTGATGAGCATCTGAAGGAGTCATTTAAAGTTTCCATTGTTTTACCCTCTTTATTTTTAATTTTGTTAGAAGGAACTACCTCTACAAACCTACTCTCTCCTTTGTGGTGTGTCAGTGTAGTACAGGATCCCCAGTTCTGCAAGTCAAGGCAATCTTTACATTCCAAATGCTGATCAAACAAGCTACTAAACACATCAAAAGTATTGTGAGTAGAAAGAAAAGGAAACCAACAATCATTGTTATGACTTTCAAGCTGCTGCTTGATATCATCTGGTGTGTGTCCCCACACATTAGATTCACTTTTAAGGTAATTTATAATGGGACTTTCCTGTCTAGAATTATCATTAGATGATATTACAATTCCATCATCCTCTTCCAAGCTTGTTAAAAACACATCTGGATGAAGTGACAATATCTCATCTAGTTCTTTATCATCTGGTATGTCACCATTATGAAAAGAGGAATATTCCTGAATATTTGTATACAAATCTGACAAGCGGTGATCTTCAACATTACAGGGACTATTTTCTAAGTCCATTCTAGCAGCAATGATTCCCGAAATTATTCCAGCAGCAAGGTTTCGGTGAAGAGATGGGATATAAAAATGTGTTAAGCTTGAAGCATTGAACATATTTAAATATATCAGATCATCATATCCTGCTGACCAAACAGAAGATCCGTGCAATGGATTTGGGTATCCCCTCGTGGTCTCAGGAGTTAGGAGTTTATTAGTGTTTGTTAACATCGAAGTAAACATTTTTAGTGAAAACTCCACTTGTTGTGGATTAGCTTCAAAACCAGTTCCAGGCATACCTTCATTCTTACCCCAGATTGCAGCAACACTGTCATTAAACTTGTTTACTAGATTATTTAGTAACTGTTTATCCAAAGCTTCACATTCAGAAAGAGAGAACTCTCCAGATCCCAAAGAAAGTTTCCACTGTTCCAAAGTTACTGGGTTGTCTGTTTTCATATCAGAATCACCAATAGATTTCTGCAAATTGTTTATAGACAATAACTTTTTAATTTTATCTGTATTTTTAGTTTGAATATTTTCTTTGTCATCTAAAAAGACTTCAGTATTTTTCTGACATTCATCTTCTGCTGGGAACCCATTTTTAATATATGAAAATGCTTCTGTTACTGGATTTTCTTGAATATTTGAAAATACATTAAATGGTGAATATCGAAGACTAAGTGGAACTCGAGAACCACCATATTTCATTTTGGGTACAATAAAATATGGTTTCCACTTTTCTAACTCTGCATCAACATTAGTGTCCCTTTGAACAATCTTTGGATCAGTATATTTGTCCTCTGTACCTCCAATGAAATTACACCAAGTATGTCCTTCCCCCTCTTCACAAAGACCAGAATTTTTGTCTGTGTTTACTTTTGTTTCTGATCTGTTATCTTCTTTCATATTCACAATACCTTCCTCCAGTTTAAAAACTGCAGTTTCATATGCATGTTGAATAATTTTTCTACCATCCCATACACACTTTGATGTGTTTTGTCTCTCCTGCTGAGGGCACAGCTTGGTCTGTGGTTCAGATTTGCCACTAAGAGAAGGAAAGGCTGCATAGTACCTTGAAAAAAACTAAAAAGTCAGCTCAAGAATATTACATACATGGAAGAGAAATGTACTTATACAACTTTCTTATAGTTAATATACTAATATTTAAGCAGCAAAATATCTTTAAAATACCCAAATGTACAGCATATAGTCAGTCTTTTAAGTTTTTTCATGCTGAACTAACCAAGGCTACATGTCCCACTGTATATTTGGAAAGCAGCTAACTATAATATTATGGCAGGTATTAGATAATTTACTGTAAAAGGTCCACAATCCCATATCAGAAGTTCCAAAATCTGAAAAGCTCCAAAAAACAAAATTTTTTGTGTGAAGTGTCAGGATAACAGCTGACCCAATGACGTATTCAGTTGACCCATGGCACTGAGGTGTGACATGGTGGCGTGGCCCGGCAGTCTGACAGATGTGTCAGTTGTGTCTCAGCATTCCTACTGGTTACATGTGTCTGCTGTTCACGGATACTTTTTCTTGCTTTTTATTTTGTGACTTTGTGTTTAATTTCACTGTGAAAATATCAAAGAGCTGCAAATACCTCTATGGGTAACAGTGAGAAAAGGAAAAGGAAGCATCTGATGTTATCAACATTGCAGAAAGTGGAGTTATTGGAGAAGCTTGATCGTGGTGTGTCTGTGCTCACAAATAGATATTTTTCAATACTAACACTGAAATAACACTTTCTGTAACAAATAACTAAAATAAAAAAAATTATGTTAATTTTTACTTTTCAATGTTACAGAAAAACACTTGTAAAGTACTGTAAAACCTTCAACTGCATTTATTCCTTTAAACAAATATGTTTAAACTTTTTAACCAAGAGAAGACAGAAAATCTTACTTCTGGGCTTGCTCTTGAAGTGTTATTGACTTTTGTTCTTTTCCATTTTCAGAATCTGTTTTCTCACTGTTCTTTTTAATACTGGTTGTTACTGAAAATAAATATTAATAAATTCATCTAGTTTGCAAAACCAGAAAGCTGTTTTCCTGAATATTTCAAAATACTAAGAGTAGTTTTCTCATAAATAACATTCATAATATATTAATAGTGGAAAATCACAATCTAAAAAAATCCATTTGTTCAAACACAATTTCAATTTGGCAAGTACTTATTTACTGACAAATAGTTTACACAACTGACAATGGTTGGAATGAGTTATATTAATTCTAAGAACCTGTTAGTGATAGAAGAGGAGAATATGTTGTGTCTACTGCACTACATTTGCATTATGCAGTGCTGATAAGACTTTTTGTCCAATACCTGGGTTCATGAGGCAGTCTAAAATACAACAGACAATGAAATGGTTTCGGCTTTATATACACCATCAGTTTTCAAGACAAATGTCTGTCATGGTGTGAACCAGATTATGTATGTGAATTGTAACTACTATCAGTTTTATGTCATTTACCCATGAAAAGCTTTAGTGTGAAAATTAATAACAGGTTTGAAAATTATTTACTGACTTATTATTTTTTTTCTTTTATTTAACTTTACAACCATTCAAAAGAATTGGCAAACCAGCAAGTTAGTATTTTTCCTTAAGAGAGTCAAACAACTATAGTTAAATATAGTTAACACCCAGATTATGTTAAAATCAAATTATACTGTTTGAAACTACTTAACATATATAAACTAATTACTGCAAGGCAGGTCTCAACTGAATTAATAAATGACTTGCTAATGTACTTTGTGATTGTCAGGTCTCAACTGAATTAATAAATGACTTGCTAATGTACTTTGTGATTGTCCAATCAATGCAATGAAGCTCACAACATTATTGACAAAACTTTTTAAAATGGAAAAGCTATTAAAGATATACACACAAATTAATGGCTCAATGCAAAACCCAAAATTCAATAGAAGATTTTAAAACATTCAAATATACTACCATGTAATATAAATAAGACATCACAGGATGTATTATGAGATACTCATGTTATTTATTATTTTACTCCAAGCAGTTTTGAAGGCAAAACATTTTCATCAAATTCTAATTTTACAATACTGACACCTAACAAAATGGCCATCACAACATTTCTCTCTTTCAGGTGATTTTTAAAGCCACAATGATAATTATGAAAACATCTGCTGATGCAGTATCTCAAAAAATTGCATAGCATTTTCCACTTGCAACATACTATAAGTCACCAAATTAAATAAAATGTAAACTATGGTGTTTTCAGAAGAACCAACACTACTTTTTCACAATTTCTTTTTAGGAAACTTACTGAAAGTTCAAATAAAGAACTAATATAATTAACCAAACATTAAGAATTAAATAAAATAAGTATTGTTCTCTTCTGATAACTAAGCAGACACAAAAATTAGCCAATTTCTAAAAATACCTTCTATAATGTGGAATGTAATACAGTTTTTACCTGTTTGTTTGCTGACATTTTTAAGTTTTAAACATAATTCTTCCACAAGCATTTCTATGCCTGATTTCTGTAGAGAAAGAGAAAGATAAAGATTTATGCTCAAGCCAGAACAATAAAAATATTTAATGAGTAACATACAGTTTTAGTAACTTCATGAATATTCTTTCTATTGCAGCCTAGGATTCAATTAAGGGTTAAAAACATTACTTACTGCTGCATGGACCTTTACATTTATTTTTCTCTGAATAACAAAATATAACATATGATACAGTTCCCACATGTCAGGCCACTATCATGTTGAAATCACGTCTGACCAAAGTTATAACCTATGAATACTCAAGTTATTGCATGAATATCAGTAGAAAACAGGAGTAAATTTTAAATCATAAATCACAAAACTATTCTGAACATCAATTTGTTTTGTAAATATTACTGAAACAATTACAACAAACAACTAAGTTATTGAGTCTAATAATTTAGAATGAAAGTAGTGTTATAGTAATAATTAGATGTAATTAGTTTTTTTTACTTGAGCTCCACCATGCAATTTAAGTTAAATGTTTTATGTAAATACTGTTCTACTTATGGTAATACAAATAATAATAATAATAAATTTAAAAAAATATGATATAGGGATCACAATGCTAAAAAGTACAAAAACATGGTAGGGAAGGTTATACAAGAACATACAAAAATTCCTATATATATATAGCCAAGTCTTTCCAAAAAAAGCTTTCATCAACAACTAAGTGTTAAACTTCTTTCATTTGCACAAGTTCAGGTTTGAATAAAAGCATTTCAACTGAATAATGCCATTAAGTCTTACAATAGCTAATTCTCATCAACTTGTAATATTGACTAAGTGATTACTTATGCAGGTATTTTATATGGTTTTATGTTTATCCCTATTTTGTTTCTGTAGTTTTTTGCTGTGTTAGCCCTACTTCGTCTTTATTTGTTAACTGTTTTTCCACTTTTTTTAATGAATGGTAGTTGCTATGAATATAGCAGTTTTAGCTTAGTGTGGTGAGTTTTCCTGATAGGCATCATGCATTGAAATTAGTGAAACATTGTATTACAACTTCATTCCTCAAGTTAAAATGCAACACTTGGGGGTGTGAATCATTACAACTTAAACATTGGTGAATTAGCCCTCCTGAATCAGAATAACCAGCAGAATATTTGACTGTTATGCTACTCACTGGTTCCCTACTTTAGCAATATTGTTTTTCTTCCTAAACTGAAGGTCTTAATAGCTTTTCAAAACCAATGTTAGGTGTTTATTAAAATTTCTAAGTTATTCTTAGAGAGTATGATGAATAATGTGTGTCAGGTATTGTTTCTCAAGTGATAATTCTTTGTGATGACCATTCCAGATACTGAGTTATTTGCATTCAGCAATACAAGTGACAACTTAATGAGATATTGCCCACTTTACAACTTGTAACACAACAATGTTTACCATGTAACAAAAATTTATAAATATTTCAGTCACCTGTTCAGAGGCAGACTTCAGGCATTCAACTGCTGCACATTTCTTCCTTTCTTCAATATTCAGTAATGAATTACAAGTACACAATGTCTTTGCCTGTTTATGAAATCTTTCCCTCTCCCAACTCTTCCATCTTTTATGCCTAACCTTTGCTGATGGTACCATGTACTGAGTTTGTGTTCCAACCTGTGAAATAAACAAGGGGGATTGAACTTTACTATCAGCTTGCAAGTTGGTATATTTTCACATGGTCATAAATAGACCAAGATTTGTTAACAGAAATCACATGGTATCCAAAGGAATGGTACATTATCCAACCTAATTTATTAACTATAATTACAAATGAATGCATTTCTTTCCACTTTCATATCACATTATTAAAATCTGATATCCTTTTCTTTGAAATCAGAGGTTGCAGACTTACAAAAACAAGAAATTCAAGGATTTGTTTGAAATTTCTCAAAAACATACAGCCAGAAAAGCATACTAAATCCATTGTATGGCTTATATTAAATCTAATATTGATTCCAAGTAGTTTGATATTATTAAGAATACTGATATAGCAATACTGATTTTCAAAAAAACTAGCCACATGGCAGACAATATGCACTGTATATGGAGCTGAGCAATTTCATCATTTACCCACAAGCAGCAATTAAATCAATTAGTCTCTTGTAAACTGTTTGAAATTATGATCAAATCAGTTAATGTCCCAAAAATAATCAAATGAGTATTAATAGAAGTTAAAATTATCTTAAATCAAAAATGTATTTCCAGTAATACTTACCTCCTCTCACACTACTCTTATTACCCATCAATTGCGAGGGTTTATTTCTTTATCTTATCATTGGTCTGCTGTTTACTTTTTCTAGTCTTTTATTCCCCACTTAACTGCTCTTGGTTATATGTCTCACAACACTTTCCACATATTATAATGCACCCTCTGTCTTGGAAGTGTATACAAACACCTTCTTTAAATAATTCTTTAAAAATTTTACCATTTTCACCAAGATGAACTCAACCCGAAGTGTCTAACACCAGCTCTTAGTGGGGAGGAAGGGTGAATGAGTATGAAAGTATTACTTGAAAATCACTTTCAATTTAAGAAAATGTTAACTTCTAAAAACATACACATCTCCACTCACACTATAGCTAGAATCCCATACTGGTAAGGTGGAGGGGGCTGGTGTGAGCATTATTCATACAGAATGCATCTGCAAAGATCATATGTCTGTTAATAGGAGATAACAGCCTTTATTGGTGAAATGCACTACATCTAGAACAAGTATGCTGTTCATCCACGACCGAAACCATGCAATTTGGGTGGAATTTTACATGATCTGTCATTACTATAGGTCAGGTCCAAACCAGGTAGCAGAGGTCTCACTGCTTGGGGCTTAAATTAAAGTTCACTGGTTTTTAAATACCAAATTGGCAGCTAAGGAATTTAGACTGCAGTATATCTGTGAGTGGATCCCAACCTGTAGCTATAGAGTTATGCTGTCTAAGCCACTGGAATCACAAAGAGAAGGTAAGCAACAATGAAGCAGACAAACTCTATCCTCAACCTCACAAAATTAATTAATTAATAATAACACCTACACTAAATGGTCTTGTATAATTAACAGTTGTCAATATTACTTTAAAAAGTATTAATCAATTTTTATTTACTTTTGTGGCAAGTGATTTTGATGATTTAGATTCGCCACACTGAGTTTAGCTTTGCATTTAAGTGTGGCAATTGGTTAGCATGAGCAGAGTATATATCTTTGCACAAATGCATGTATTGTGTCATAATATGAAGGATGAATATTCTTGTACAAGACTCTCACAGGAATCACGGAAAACACAGTCAACACTAGGATAATTAATTTCAAAGTTCTTCCCTATGACTAAAGCTCCCAATGAAGCACCCAAACATGTTTTTTCACTTGCTCTAGGTAATGAGTAAACAATTAAAATAATTGAACCATGTACACAGTATATATTAAATATACTACTCTTTGAATGAGTGTTCTCCTCCTGTAAAGTTCAAGAAAAACTTGGAGAAATTATATTAAAGAACATACTGCTTGAAGAAGGATATCTACTTAAAACACCTCACAATACAAACTAGATAAAAGTTTTTGTTCAGATGCATTAATTTATTCTTTATTATCATATATTTATATTATTCTGTTTTGTTTTTTTAATTCTTTGATTGATTGATTGATTTAGTGTTTTATGGCACAAAGCAACGAGGCTATCTACGCCAGACATCCGGTAAAAAATTTAAAAAAAAAATCTAGTAAAAGACATAAATGGAAATGAAGGTAAAACAAAAAAGTATAAAACCAATGTTGACACCTAGTCTACAACTTTAAGATAGAAGGCAGAGTATAAGAAGTTATAAGGTATTTACTCTAGTAAAAAGGTAATGATCATAACCCGCCAGAAAGACTAACAGGTAAGTTCAAGACTCAGTCACCTGAAGTTGGTCTTTCCAGTCCTGGTTCCAGGTTATGTGTCATAGCAACCAGTATCAAAATGTAAAAGAATAAAAGTTTTAAATGACACTCGGCAAAATCGTAATAATGAGTAGCCAAATGTTCAGTAAAAAGATAAAAGTCAAGTAAATGGAGTAAAATTTGTAAAAGTAATTGAAGATAAAAGTAAAACGGCAATTAAAACAGAAAATGGTGCAAAAACCAATGTTGGCATCCAGTCAACAAAGATGTAAAAAAACTACCTGTGGCAGAATGGTAATGATCATAACCTGCCAGGAAGACTAACAGGTAAGAATAAAAACCACCGTCAGTCACCTGAAGTTGGACTTTCCAGTCCTGGTTCTGGGTTATGAGTCAATATGGCCAGTACTAAAAAGTAAAGTAGTAAAAGTGTGAAACGATATGCAACAAAAGTATAATAACAATTCGCCAGGACGACTAACGAGAAGTTCAAACAGTAGCGTTAGTCACCTGAAGTTGGCCTTTCCAGTCCTGGTGTCGAATTATTTATTGTTCTGGCCATTGTCCAATGTCAAATTGAATGAGAGAGATTAAAACTTTAAAAAAAGAGCCACAATTAAAAAGGTGTAATGAATAAATATGCAACCCTTAAATGAGATGAAAAAGATTAATGGCCATTAAAAAATTAAAAACCATATCAAGGTGGACAGAGTCACCATCACCAATAACTCTGTCCAATGTTACAGACTGACCCTGGGAAAAAATGTTTAAAATATTATCGTCGTTGAGAATTGTAATGATGGCAAGAAAGTAAAACGTGGCTGAGAGTGATTTGAGTGTTACACAAACTACACATTGGTGCATCAGTTCCAGATAAAAGAAAATGATGAGTTAAAAAACTGTGACCAATGCATAGCCTAGTGAGAACAACTTCCTCCTTCTGAACTTTACGGAAGCTAGATGGCCAAACTCCAATTTTGGGTTTGATTTGAAAAAGTTTGTTCTTGCGTTACTCACTCCAAGTGGACTGCCAGCTGGCACGGAGCCGAGCCTTGAAGACAACACCATAATCCAAGTACGGAATAGGCATAGGGGTGACAGTGCTGAAGCAGACATATTTAGCTGCCATTTCTGCAAGCTCGTTCCCGCGAATACCAACATGGCCTGGTATCCAGAAAAACCGGATTGAAGTAGCTGCTAATGAGAAATGGGCCAGTCGGTTTCGAATATCAGCGAGAATAGGATGTGAGCTAACATGTAGCGATTCCAAGGCAAGTATAGAACTAAAAGAATCAGTATAAATAGTGCAGTTGGAGTACTGCTCAGCTGCAATATGATCCAGGGCAAGAGATATGGCATACAGTTCAGCAGTGAAAACAGAAGCTGTAGAGGGAATTCTGCACGCAACTACTGACCTATAGCAAACAATAGTAGAGCCCACTGAATCACCTGATTTGGAACCATCTGTATAAATGGGAACTGAATGATTGTTTGAAAGATACTCATCGAATAAAAGACTGCAATATGATCCAGGGCAAGAGATATGGCATACAGTTCAGCAGTGAACACAGAAGCTGTAGAGGGGATTCTGCACGCAACTACTGACCTATAGCAAACAATAGTAGAGCCCACTGAATCACCTGATTTGGAACCATCTGTATAAATGGGAACTGAATGATTGTTTGAAAGATATTCATTGAATAAAAGACGGTACTTCCAGTCTGGAGTATCCGCCTTTTTTAGGTGACTAAAAGAAAGGTCACATTTGGGGGCTATAATAAGCGATGGTGGGATGGGCCGACCTGTGGAATCTGCAATGTTATCCAAGGACAGACCCAATTCATCCAATTGCGCCCGGATGCGAAGGCCAAACGGAGCAATGACAGATCGTCTGTTCTGAAAAAGTACTGCCCACCGAGGAAGGAAAACACATTCCCAGGTGGGATGCTTTGGTAAGGAACGAAGTTTCGAAGTATATTGTAAAGATAGTTGCAAACGGTGAAGGTCTAGAGAAGGTTCAAGAGATTCAATGTATATGCTTTGAACTGGAGAGATGCGGAAAGCCCCAGTGCAGAGTGATGAATGGGATCCAGCATCTTTAAGGCTGAGGGTCTGGCAGAGCCATAGACCATTGATCCATAGTCGAGTTTCGATCTAATAAGAGCACGATATATCTTCAACATTGAACAATGATCTGCCCCCCAACTGGTAGAAGAAAGGACACGGAGGATGTTCAGTGCTCTTGTGCATTTGACCCGAAGCTGCTTTAAGTGTGGTATAAAGGTCAGTTTACGATCAAAGATAAGCCTCAAGAACTTTGTCTCCAGGACCACTGGCAGCAAAACTTCACCAATATGAAGTTCAGGATCAGGGTGAATACCTCATCGACGGCAAAAATGCATGCATACAGTTTTGGAGAGAGAGAAATTAAAGCCGTTCGCCAGAGTCCACTTCCGCACACGATTGACGGCAGTTTGTAGTTGCCGCACAAAATATCTCTTGTTTGACAACTGACATGAAATGTGAAAGTTGTTGACATACAGCCCATTCACAACAGTGAGAGGGAGTTATTCAGTGATGGCATTTATCTTTATACTGAAGAGTGTGACACTCAATACACAACCTTGAGGGACTCCAAGTTCCTGTACAAAAGAACGGGAAAGTGTTGAACCCAAACGAACTTGGAATCTCCTGTCCATTAAAATTTTTTTAATAAACATGGGTAGATGGCCACGTAACCCATATGAATGGAGGTCTCGCAAAATGCCATACCTCCATGTTGTGTCGTAAGCCTTCTCTATGTCAAAGAATATTGATACAAGATGTGCGGTCGAGAAAGGCTTCTCTGATAGATGTTTCAAGACGAATTAGGTGGTCTGTGGTAGAGTGCTGTCGACGGAACCCACACTGGGTGGGCGAGAGGAGGTTGTTTGATTCAAGGAACCAAACAAGACGAGCATTAACCATCCTTTCTAAGGTCTTACAGAGACAGCTCGTCAAAGCAACTGAATGATAGTTTGAAGGAATTTTCGGATCTTTCCCTGGCTTAGAGAAAGGTAAAATAATAGCCTTGCACCAGGCATCAGGAAAAGCATTCTCCTGCCAAATCCGGTTGAAGACAATCAGAAGGACATCAAGAGAAGCAGGAGATGGATGGTGCATCATGTCATAATGAATATCATCAGGTCCAACAGACGTACTGACAGACCAATGAAGGGCCATTTTTAGATCCACCAGGGTAAAGGGACAATTATAGTCAAAGAAACAGTCAGTTTGAATGGAAAGAGGTGATCGCTCTGCCTGAGTCTTGATGGCCGGGAAGGTGGAGGAACAAGCAGAAGTGCTAGATACCTGGCAAAAGCTTTCACCTAGAGTGTTAGCGATGTTCCGTACATCAGTCACCTCCTGACCATCAGAGAGTAAGATCGAGAGGGGGACAGAATTGTAGTGCCCATTAACCTTTCGAATCCTGTCCCATATGATCTTGGAACTGGTGGTAGAAGATATGCTGGTTGTGAACTTAATCCAAGATTCCTTCTGGCTTTGACATCTTACCCACCTAGCATGTGCACGGGCCCGTTGGAAAGCAACCTGGTTTGAAAGTGTGGGATATCTACGAAAAGTATCCCGGGCCCGTTTTTGAGCCTTCTATGCTAAGTGGCAAGCAGGATTCCACCATGGATGAGGATATCGTGGAAAACATGTCGAGGTTTTAGGAATACACTGAGCAGCTGCATGTATAATAAGTCAGTTACCGCTGTTACACAGTCGTCTATTGATGGATGATTTACAATGGCAGGATCAAGTTTTGCGAGAGCAGTGAAAGTGGAACAGTCTGCCTGATCCAGCTTCCACCGGGGCACACTGATAGGGTGGCATCGACCACGGCCAGTTTCTCTCAAAAGGATCGGAAAATGATCACTGTGTAGTGGATTACCATCAACCCTCCATGAAAAATGGGAGAACAATGAAGGGGAGCAAACTGAGAGATCAATAGCAGTAAAGGACCAACTAGGTGCATGAAAGTAAGTGGAAGAACCAGTATTGAAAAGAGAAAGATTGTGATCAGAGAGCATCTGCTCTACAGATCAACCCCTCCCATCAATAATAGCACTTCCCCAGAGGGGATGGTGTCCATTAAAATCCCCCAGGATTAGAAATGGAGATGTCAACTGTTCAACGAGAGCATCAAGTTCTGATTGATCGTATGTCTCTCCAGGGGACAGGTACAGAGAACAAACAGTGATGGTATGACCCAAGGAAACACGGATGGCTACGGCCTCCAAGGGTGTGTTGAGTGACAAAGACACGGTGGGCACATGTTGATCAACCAACAGTGCCACCCCTCCATGTACTTGATCATCACACAACCTATCATTTCTGTACAGAGAAAACTGCTGAATGGAGACTGTATCAGCAGATTTGAGAAATATTTCTTGTAAAGAAAGACAAACAGGATGGAAGAAAGCAATCAGCGTTTTGATATCATCCAGATTAGAACATAAACCTTGACAGCTCCATTGTATCAAGGTGGCCATTTTTAAGAACAGGTAGGTGAAGTGACTGGAGAACCCTTCGGTTTACGACCACGTCTTTTTTCTTTACTGTCTTTAATCGGAGAAGGTCTATCAACCTCCATAGATCCTGCTCTTGGTCCAGTGGGCAGGTTTTTGTTATTGGAAGAGGAATCCAGTGAATGAGGACGCAAACAAATAATTGTTTTGTCTCTTGTGGTTAGAGAAAATGATGTATCAGAAGAAATGCCTGTATTTGAAACTGAAGGACGTGGATCGTGAGGTTTGTTGGAAGGTATGGGAGGAACATAGATAGGAGTGGAAGTCGATTCATTAACTTTTTTAACCACAGAGGTCAAAAGGCTTTTCATTTGTTTTGAAAATGATTCTCTTGGAGGCACAGAGAGATCTATCTGCACTCCCACTGTAGTTGTGGAACAAAGTGCAGCAGCATATGTCTGAGATGGAGTTGTGGACAGCAATTTCCAAGTCTCAGGATAACTAATGTTATGTGTCATTTTCAAATGCTACACCTCTTTTTCCTCCAACCATTTTGGGCAAGAATGAAAGCAAGAGGGGTGAGAACCAATGCGGGTTCATGCCACAGTCATAGGCATCGTGATCCTTGCCTCCACAACGAGCACATGTCAGGGAACCACGACAAGAAGTCTCTGAGTGGCTGAATCTCTGACATTGGAAACATCGAAGAGGGTTTGGAATGTATGGCCGAACCCTGCAAATGAGATAACCTGCCTTGATGGTGACAGGTGCACGTGGTGAAGTAAATGTTAAAACGAGAGTATTTGTTGGCAGTGTAACTCCATCTTTGCGAGTGGAGATGCGCCTCACTGCAAAAAACTCCTTAAGTGGAGAGACCAGCGAGAATCTCTGACTCAGGAACGTTCTTCAAATCCCTTTCAACAATAACTCCTTGTGAAGAATTCAAAGTAGCATGGGGTGTAACCTCAATAGGTATATCCCTAATTGCCTTTGAATTCAAGAGGAGTTCACTGTGTTGGGATGTGGATGTTTCAACCAATATGTCACCAGATCTAAGCTTCTTTACTGTCTTTACTACAAGTCCCTCTAGTCCCTTATGAATAAAAAAGGGGACATTTGCCCTAAAGGTTTTTCCAAAAGAGAATGCAATATAAGAAAATGAAGTACGTGTGTTACTGATGTTAAAGATTGCTGTTCTGAGTATTCAAGACGTGGTCGCTTACCCATTGACTGTATTTTTACAATTTTATTTAAATTTTTTGGAGGATCCATAGGAAAGAGGAAAAGTTTTGGTACCCACTGACCCCACCCACCATGGAGCCCTACAAGGGAATGCACTACAAAGTCATGCAAGGACAATGCAGCAACGCCAAGGTTTCGTGAGCACTATACCCAAACACCAACATCAGGCACAATGTCCACAACACCTGTTGAGAACTTCCAACACTGGTACTTGGTTGGCTCTAGCCCAAGTGGACCAGCCGATTGACCCAAGGGCAGCCTGTCCACAGGAATTCGAGGCCAAAGTGGTGTGTTAGGGTTGGACCCCTCAACCACCAGGATCCTCTCCTCCCCTTCACGGGTCGCCACACACGGCAAACACATGGGTGGATGTTTAAATCTCAGAGAAGGTAACCAGACAGAACAGAACCTTCCCTGGGAGGTCCCTTCACCACGTACAGGAATCCACACTGAGGGGTTTAAATTCTTTATGAGTTTATAACATTTTATAATTTTACAAACCTGTTGCAAATTCTTGTAGTTCTGCTGGTGGTTCAAGGAGACATGTTCACATTCAGGTACATCCAGATCAAAACTGTCCACTTGGAAGAGACTGAGGATGTATCGAGTGTAAACGCCATCAATTCCCCGACTCTCCAACTCCTCCTCCAGCCAGTCCTGTACTGAAGCTGGAGTGCTACTGGATACTAATCGAGGATATTTCATGACCTGTAATTCCTTGTTGTTAAATAGAACATCTTCATAAAATCTATACATTTCTTAAATTAACAACATGTGAAACAAAAATACTTAAAACTATTAATTGTATGCACATACCAAACAGGATGTTCTCAGTGAAATTAACAACCTATAAAGACTAATAAAACTTCAGTTTAGAAACATTTTAACACATACACACACACTTTCTCTCTCTCTCCTTTTACATGCATGATGTCCAAACAGGGTACTGGTGACCATGGTCTTCCACAGATCTCATTACCTTGAGTCAAAAATAATTTATAAATTTATACATTCATCCATTTTAGACAGTCTTTTATCATTAAAGATATGCAAATTCTAACTTAAAACTTAACCAATCAGGATAAAAAGAAACTTGGGATGGTAAAATAATCTTTTCTGAAAATATTTGTTAATACATTTTAATCATTTTCATTGAAAAAACTTACTTCAAAACTAAAAAGCACAAAGTAAACCTCAGTAACAGCATGTTATGTCATTCCTCACAACTACATATTAGTAGTACATTTACCAATTTTGTGGGTTGAGAGAAGCTTTGCAAGTACTTAGGGATGTTGTATTGAAGAAAAATCAGTTGCATCTATTTTTATACAATTGAATAGACTTTTTTTTATACATTTAACAGGTGCAGATACATGTGGGTGCATGTATACAGATATTAATAGTTATGTATCTACAAAGGTGGATCAGTACATTGTTTGCACATGAAGTTAAAATGCTAGATTAAGTACTAGCTTAAGCATTCACAAGGTTACATATAAATAAGGATTTACAAATAATGTACCAAGTTGCCTCTGGTTCCTCTAAAACAGTATTAATATGTTACACATACATTTGTACAAGGTTAAAATAAAATTTAACTAAATTATTTTACCATTCATAAAATGTGTGCTAAATCACAAACCACGCTCTATGTATAATATCTTATAATTAACAAACAAAACAAACACCATATAGTGTTACTTTAGTTGCTTGCAACTGTACAAGAAATATTCAATAAGCATTATGTAATACATCAAGAAGCAGTATCAATGTAATGATGACTTCTTTGTGATTAAGAAAATAATTTTCAAAGCATTATCACTTGTGTTATGGACATTTATTAACATTTTTAATATTAGTCTTCAATTGATGCAAAGATAACTGAAACATGACATGCAACACCTAAATTTTCATCTTAAACTTTGCAACACATAGCAACACTGGAATTCACATACATGTACAAATCTAAATAAAATAACTTTAATATCAAACATCATTATTTCTGTATTTTAAATGTTATGAAACATAAACTGTCTCATACATATTAAAATATTTTAATAACCAAATTCTCATGCTCTTATTAGCTATGTTTTATAGTTGATGTTATAAGATACTTTTGTACTAGATCCAGAGAAATGTATTAAATACAAAAACTTTGATAAAATTAAATAATTTGTAGAATGTCACTTAAAAAGATGTGAAACAGAAATATATCATTAGGAAGTGATTAATTCTATTATTGTTTGTTTAAGCTATATTCCTACAAGTTGCTTACCTTTTTCATGAAACAAAAGCCACTGATCACAAAAAGGCTAAGTCCTGTCTTATGTATTCCAACAGATACAAGAAATTCTAGTGGCAATCACTAAACCAAAGCCCCTGCTGGCCGTTTCAGCTGAAAAAAGTGGACTAGTAAGGTCCACTATCTCCAAACATAACCATGCTTACAGTCCTCTGTTTGAGGAGCAGGACTCCCCAGGCTACCTGTGTTTTAGGCAACCATCCCAAGTTGATAAGTGTGTTTAATACTGTCTTAGGTGTTGCTCTAAAACTTCCATGAGTTGGTGATGACAACTAAACATACCTAAAATACTGATTTGAAAAACAAACATTAACATTAACAAGATAAAAACTAATTTCAATATTTAAAAAAGTTTTTTAAATATATTAAAAATAAAACATGAAATCTTTACTAATGACAAACACTGGTACATGATACTGTATTAAACATTTATTTTATACACCAGGAAAATTAATAAATAGTACCTTCTTTTATACAGATTAATGCCAAAAATTTGTGTTGAAAGACACACATGTAGCTTTAGTTTTTAAATCAGTACACAAACTCAATATAGTAAATTCTAACTTTATAGGAACTTCAGATTTTTTAAAATTCTTAATTCTTTCATGTTGAACATTGTTTGATTACCTTTTATAACATTAAATATACATCTATAGCATGTTTATACTTAACAGAATTGCTGTAATTATTTAATCATTCCCATACCAATTATGTATAAATAGAAAATTTTTAAATATTTAGAAAGTTATTTTAAGAGGAATAGTACACTATAAACTGCAAAATATAATGTAGTGGCTAGCGCATCTTGAAAAGGTGTGTTTACTTTAAGTGTATATCTTTAGTATTTATTATTGCCCACACTATCACTCACACATGCCACCAAATACAGGTACAAAGTGGAAAACCTACTACAACTGTTGGAACAAAATATCCCTAAAATACACATATAACAAAAACACATTTAGACCTGTGACTAAGACAAGCAGCCTGTCTATGGAATATAAAGCAGTATGAAGTTCCTTGCACATTGTTTAATACACTGATCTACAGTTCCAGATGTGTGGTTTTTATAAGTGGTCAGACTAATATTTCTCATAAGCACACCCAGTGACTTTCCAGTTCTTCTACACACAAACTATTGCTGCAAGATTAGTGAAATTTGCTAACTGATTAATTCACAAGCTCATTAATTGATTATCTATTTAACTAATTGAGAGACTCAAATATTTCACACACATTACCAATGGTACATCAATTATAATTTTTCTTCAACTCTTTCTATGTTGGTATCATTCATACATACCAACTTTGTTACCATCAAGTAACCATGAAAGCACCCATAACCTTTAATGTTGTATATGCACCTTCAATAAATTTAATAAACTTTACAAGTGCTTCATACAAAAAAAGTCAGATGTCTAAATTAATCAAGTTCTTTTCAGTAAAGCATTATATTTTGTTATTTTTTCTACCTCAACTCTATGTAGATTTAGTTGATGTGACCAACCTCGTAACCACAAAAAATAAAATATCTAAATTACCCATTTTCAATTTCTAGAATGACTGCAGGTTATAACAAAAACTGGAAGTTAAAGTGAACAAAACAATAAGACAGGGAAAATACTGACATTGCCAATATAAGTAAAATGTAAGACAAAATTCAGATAAACATTTGAAAACAAAAACAACAAAACCTTTTAAGTACATTATGCTCTGTGCCATTCAGTTTGATATGTGTAATACTCAAGGAACACTGATATATATTTTATTTGCTTCAACTACACTTCTGATAGAGCTTGAGTAAAAGTTAATTAAAATTAACACTCCAATATATAAAATAATAGTTTATGCATAATAGTCACATTGCTCAGCCAAGTCCTCCACAATGTATATCACATACAGCACAAAAAGAATATTTTTTAAAGCTGTATTACCTCCACACACCTTAAGGTTTCTGGAACATCACTGAACTTATTCTAAACCTTTATATATGAAGATATTGCTGTGAAAGTTCAAATGTAGTTGGGGAACAAAATGAAAAGCTATCACAAAACATGCATCTTAATAAATGAAACTTATGATATGATGTAGTTTTATGTTAAAAGCAATTTCAAATAAAATTAATTTAAGCTTTTTTCAAAGAGGTAATATTACATAAGATACTAACACTAACATGTGCACTTGATAAAATTTCTCAGTTTAAAATATTGTAGGTTCTGTAAATGTTTTTTTAGAAATAATGTATCTCACTTCATACACAAGATACCCCATCCCAAGTGTTTGTATATTTCAGAATATTATGTTCTTTCATAATATAAAGATTCCCAAGATCATTCATAAGTTGCAATGAGTAGAATGATCATCAAATTTTAACCTCGCACAACTAAAGAGAATATATATATAGGTGTACTTTTCTAAGCATTCTTGTAAACCAGGTATGCATAGATAATAAATTTACACTCAATTTCAACCTCAGATGTATTACATACAACTATTCTGTAACTCATGTATCTTTGGTCCTGTTTCTGAAGTAAAAGAATACTCATCTCAGAGAGTAGTACAAAGATTTTGACAAGATTGTATGTGTTAAAAGTTTGAAGTAGAAATTACTGTTGATGTATACCAGTATTGAGAATTACACTAGGATTTTTGGTTTTAACTCTATCTGGTGTAGATGTGCTTTTGACCTGCTCAAACAACAAGCTGTAATTAATAAAGAATATGAATGCCAACTAGTACTAGCAGAAGACCATGCATACTCTTATCTTCAAATAAATATTTATTTATTGTGTCCAGTTTATCTTGCATATAAAATTTCCTCTGTTCACAGTTAGATAGAATACTACACTTTGTAGATGGAAAAATCAGTGTAAAACATATGTGGTGTCACAATCAAAGAATAGAAGTAAAAATTCCAAATCTCCAGTAAAGAGGAATGTGTGTAGAGTGGCTATAGCAGGTAGGGCCATAAGCAGGAGGTCAATTCCAGTCCAGGCAAGTGGTGGCACTTGGAAGAACTTGATGAGCTCAGGACAGAAAGGTCATCAACTATTCATCTTAGATCTATGTACAAGAAGGGAAGAAGAGCATTCATTCTGAAAACCTAAACCATCATGTACACAAATTAGTATAACCTACAACAATAAACCTAGGAATGAATATCTGGACATCAGGAATGTGGAAGGTCACAGTTTCATTCCCAAATCATCTGGCAATGAGAATTTAACATCCAGTCCTTGTCAGGAGGAAGATACAAGTGCATTTACATGTGAGAACTTATGTTCACTAATCCAACTCAAACCAAAATGTATAAATCTATATAAAGTGAGTGCTAATATGTACATTAAAGTAATATATTTTGTATTAGAAATTGCATAAAAAATTGAAATTAAATGTTTTATTTTTTGAACCTACATACTTTTAGAAGAGCTCTTGTCTAATTTCAAACAATTTCATCCACCAGCTTTACTTTTGGAAAGAAATATGACAACATTGATGTTACAGCACACAGATTATATGACACTGTTGTCATAACCTTAAATGCAGATACACGTGGAATCAGATGAGACTTTCAAGGCTAGTGTTTAGCAAAACTTTACACATTAGGGGGCAGAAATAAATAAGGCTGTGACAATTACACAATTAACAGGTTACTGCTCTTAACCGGATAATCTAAGATATTTTCTGAGAAAAATCAACAAGGGAAAACAATACGATTATCAAAATTTGCATGTAAACATTCCATTATTTGACACTGACATTGGTATGTTTGCTGATCACGATTTTACAAATTGCTTGCCTTTTTGTTTGGTTGAATTTTTGTTGTTGGTGTTGAAAGCTTTTAGAGTTTTTGTTAATGTCCAGTGCGGCCGTCACGAGCAAATTCCAGTTTTGATATCTGATTACTTGAACAGCTAATGAATGCACGATGCCATCTAATGAAAAAAGTGGTCAAAGATCTATTATCTGGGATCATTTTGACTTGACAGATGGCAAGAAAAAACTGTGTGCAGGTTGTGCAAAGCTGCTTTGTCCTATAGTGGTGGAACCATATGAAACATGTGCAGAAAGGTTTAGATTTGAGTGAAAAAGATGGGTCTGTGGCTAAAAAACAACAAACATCTTAAAAAGGCTGGCATACATCCGTGAGAGCTCTGGGCAAGAAGAAGGTGGAAGAAATTACAAGGGCTTTAGCTCTCATGTGTGCAATAGATATTAGACCAACAAGCATCGTAGAAGGTGAAGGTTTTAGGAATTTTGTTAAAAAATAAACAGTCAGTACCATGTGCCTAGTTGAAAGACAATAAATAGCTACTTAGCCTCAGCATATCAAGAGTGCAAAGCAGAAGTTCTGGAAGAATTAAAGGGAAACAGTTGCTATAACAACTGACCTGTGAACCAACTTGAAGATGAAGCTGTTCATTACGCTTACTTGCCATTTTTTGACTGCAGAGTGGGAACTCAAGACCAAAGTTGTTGCTACTCAGGCAATAGATGACCGCAATACAGGGGTGAACATAGCACAATATGTCACAGCTTTTGCTGTAGAGTTTGAGCTTGATGGTATCACTGCCCTAGTCACGGACAATGTGTCCAACATGAAAGTAAATCTGTAACTAGTTAAGAGCAGTAACTGAACCATAACCAGTTAATCGTCACAGACCTAGTAGTCTGCCACCTGATCAGGACACTGAGGACAGTCCAGCAAAAAAGTTCATGAATCTGCAGCTCACAATTTCACATAATACACAACAAACTTTTGGCAGAGGGATCATCTGGGTCTCTCCTCTTCTGTTGGTGTCAGAAAAATCTATCTTTTTCCAAGACAGGAACGAACTTTTGAGGGCTGGGCAATATAGTATGATTAACTGGTTACTGTTCGGTTACGAGGCAAAGATTAATCTGTTACAAAAGTCTGTAATCATCGCAGCCCTAGTAATAAATCAAAAATGACAATAACTTTTAAAGGTAAGTAATCATGTTGGAACTATAAAGATATCCCTGCCAACTACAACATTAGTTTGAAAACTTTTGCCCATTTATGAATGTCCATTTAAGTGCATGCTACAGTGACTTTCCAGTATTTAGAGGGCCTGATAGTTACTGATATTTTGTTATTATGAGCTAAAATTGAACATATAAACAAATTTGTTGGTTCATAATAGATGAATGCAATCTCAAATTAAAAGTTTTAAGGGTATAGCTTGGCAGTGGTTTGGGTACCAGCAGACTTGATGTCTTCTCACATTATGAACAGAAACCACAGAAATATTTGAATGAACAGTATTAAGATAATTTTACTGACTGGAAGCTTACAACATATTTAATGAGTTTAAAATATGGCATTCATTGTCACACTACTATGAAACAAAAATTTTGAATATCCATTCTCTCAGAAGAGCTAGAATTTCAAATCCATTTCTGATGTGTAAATATGTGGACTCTGCAGCTAACACTATACATACAAGAAAATAACTTTGGAAAAATTATGATAAACATTATCCATCTATTCATGAGGAACTGAAACCTTTTTAGTTACATCCTGGGTGTTTTTGTCTTAAAATTTCACAAATTTAATAAAACAATCAATTTAACATTTTAACTGTTAAGACAAACTTGTATCTTTAGACTGTTGAGCCTTTGGCCTAAAAACTGTCACCCTTATAACTAATAGAAAGAATATATTACAATCTACACAAGTCTAACAGTCATTTTTATTGGTTTGAAGAAAAAACTGTTGACCAAGTCCATACTCTGAATAGAAACAAGTTTTTTTTATTGTTTATATAAACATAGGTATAGCTTACATAGTAAACAAAATAAAATGTGTGTGTGTGTGTGGAGCAGTGTAATAATTTGATAGTTTTTGGTTTTCTAAAATACATCTTTGTATTACAACACTGAATTCTGTCCACCCCAAGACCAAATCAATTAGACTGGTCTAGACTTTCTACTCAGCCATATCAAAAATATTTTCTTGTACTTTTATTTCTTTAGATAAATTTCTTTGCACAAATTGTTCTGCAAACTAGCTGACAAATCCTCTCCTACTGTGCTTTTAGAGCTGATATTACAAAAACTCTGTGGAAAGTGCTGGTGTTTGCACTGTACAAGGTTATTTGCTACTGTCCATGTTGTATTATGGTGACACATAAACAGGCTAATGGTAGGAGTAGTGATTCATTACTTCATGTTCGGCCACTAACATTAAACAAATATAAGAAATAGATGTGACAAGGTTAGAAAAAATTTCAGAAATACTTTAGAACTAAACAGTCAATACAAAAAAGGATAAAACAGTACTATTCACTTTAGTTTACATCTTTCGAACCTTTAAAGTTTTATGGTTGTTTTTATTTCAGTGGCTAACAATAAAACAAACACAGGAACTAAATGTTAAATGGACAAAAATACAGAATCTTGGGAGTACTTTGGAACTTTATGATCAATACTAAAAAGGACGAAACAACACTTTTCACTTTGTTTTAACATCTAAAATTTATAGTGGTCATTAGATTGGTCAAACTGACCAATCCCATATACTCAGGGTAGAAAAAATTGATAAAATATTCAACTTACTTGGGAGGTTACAGAGATTATATTGATAAAGTTTGAAATTTTTCAGGTGAAAAAAAGTATTTTTAGCTTTAACATGAAAATCACCTTGCATTCCGAGCAGTTAACAACCTCTGACTCCATATATTCACAGAAATGTTTAATAAACATATCTAAATAAAACTTAGATTGTTCCTCTACAAAAAACTTTTAATGTTTGCTAATTAGTAAAAGGATTCAAAATTTTGAAGATATAATAAACTTGTTAAAAACAATAGTATGGAGATTTTGACAGTCACTTTGATGTCACATAATTGATGAAACCTACCAATACAGTACAAAGAGAGTTAAATGACTGCTTTCACAACAAGAAAATAATAAAGTGATCAGTGTCTTTAATTAATTCCATTATCCAAGTAACCAAAATATTGCTTTTATGATTTCTCATTTATCAAATTCTATTACTTCTCATTTTTCAATTGTATCAATTAGTGTTATAACTCAAGTTAATTATTTTAGATTATCCCAACTATCGAAGTGGTTAAAATATTGTCACACTGATGTCTGCTGTACATGTTTACAAAGTTACAATATGTATATTGATTACAAATATAACCAGTATAACTTAGGGTGAAATTATTTATTAAATAAAAAGTTATGGCAAGTTAATATTCATTATTATTTATCTACTCAAAACAAAAATTTGATTCCTGAAATTCCTATTCAACAAAAAATATAGAACATCCACAAATAAGTCTAACCACGTACAACACCAACAACCTAATCTATTCATATAAACAGAAGTTCTGTTTAATTAAGAGTTCTGGCTAGACATAAAGCAGAGAAAATGGGAAAACAAGTTTGATTATCTTCATTTACCATTTAAAATACTGTCTATTACATCTTTAAATTGTCCGATTTATTTCTTAGCATACTCATGCATTTTTTACATTGTTTCAGCCTGTGCTCTAGAATGTGAATGTAATCATTTTAATGTGTCCTCCCTGAGTTGTCATTGTAATCGAAAACTTCCTCAAAACTTTATGTAATTAGAAAAAAAATTTGAAATGCATTAAACTCTTAAGTTACCAAAGCTTAACATTTCTTATAATTATTTAATATGTATCTTGAGAATCATGCTGAAAATAGATCTAATATTTTATCATCAAAAGTTTCCTTTCCAAACAGTAAATTATATGCTGTGCATTTCACTAGCATTGGAGTAAAGTTGTTTACACCAAACTAATTATTGCTTATCACAGATTGTGACAAGATTCAACCACTTCTTCATCAGATAAAATCTAAGGATAATTATTTTTATTGGTTTATTTAATTTTAGTAGTTGTTTTGTGAAAATTTGTAGGAAGAGACCGTGGAATACTACTGATCATTCTCAGCTTCGTAAAGGCTTTGCACTACGTTGAATATATGATAACATATTTATGTTTAGCTGTTTAGGATTTAAATATTAACTTAAACCTAACTGGGATTTTGATTATGGCACTAGACTATGTCTATAAAGGTGCTAACTACAAGTGTCTGTTCTCAATATTACAAAAGAAGTTAACTAGAGGTAGTCAAAACAGATGAGCATTAAATGACTGACATATAAAGCACTCAATGCTTCATAAACTACACAATTTGTGTGTCTTTAGGGAACCAACCCCTATATAATGTACAAGGTAAAAGAGTATATACATATAAGAAAATCAATACACATAATATTACATGGTATTACATACATACATTCATTGAATACACTAACTTGCAGCAAGAGGAAATATTACAAAATAAGTAATACAAAACATTTTGGAAATGTTAACCCTTTCATGATGGATCATGAATCAAAGGGCATGACATTACATTTACTGACTTGAATTCAAATTTTTATTGAATTACTATTTTATGAATTTATATCCATAAGTTTGAAATCAAACTGTAGATTATAATTCAAACTTTAACATTATATGAGAATTACTTCCTTAATTTGAAAGTAAATATTAAAAGAACCCACCTGAAAATACTGATTTTAGTGAGTCATATGGTATTTTGAATGCAGTACTGGTTAAAATCAGATGTTTGTGATGTCAAAATACTAAATTATTGTTTTGGAGGAATTGAGAACTCAAATTACAAATATTGATAAGCTATAATATAAAATAAGAACCTAATATTTTTATTTTGCTGAAGTATTGGTTATGTACTGAAATAAAAACACAGTGGCCATGTTCATCTCTTTCAACTTTTAAAAAAGTTCTTTATATACTGTTACTACAATATATAATGTGCATTGCCAATCAACATATCACAATGTCCTCCTAGTAGTTTTCTCAGCCATTTTAATTTTGAAAATGCAACCTCATTCTTTCAACCCCAGATTTTAATGAGACAGGTTGTCCCTTTAGTCTGCTTGATACAGACCTAAATACCACTTAGTTACTAAGCATGACAATTAATAATAGACATCTATGGTATCAATAGAGTTATGATTTTTTTGGTTATTAAATTATATATACAAAACAAAAATAAATTTTCTTTCATATCCTCCAAGTGCAAAATTTTAATAGACTTAGCAATCTATGTTCATCCACAAGTGAGTTCAAAGGTTTTAGCTGGAAGAAATAATTGTTTCCTTCACTTCTTTATTGTTCTGCATAGATACAAACGTCATTGTATGATACAAAATACTAGTCCATTAAAACACAGCCAAGACCAGGGAAGTTTTATGTTATTGGACATGGTAACGTGAGTGCACATAAACTATGTCAATGCAAATTATGTATTGTTAGCTAGGTATGTCTAGAAGGTCAATGTAACAAAAGTAAATACATAACACTACGAGTTTTAAGCTACTTAGACTAAACATTTTCATGCGATAACATGCAGTCATTTTACCACAAAAAAAGCATAATATACATTTTCTTTTTTTATGACTTAAAGGTTGCTCAGTTTACAGACTTCACACAGTTTTTTTACATAGCATAAAATATTACATTTTATATGAAACAAACTCCTGAAATGTATTTAGGAGGTTTTCACAGATTACACAATTAATATTTGAGATTTCTGGGATGAAGAATATTTTTCAATCATACATAAAATTACTTCATGCTCAGACTAGTAACAAAACAGAATTGATATTTTCACAAACAAACCCTCAGTTAAAATATTTCATCAAAAAATTTGATTTTTCTTCATACTAAAAACTAATTTTTACTAAAAGTCTGTCAAATTTTGCAAAGGTACATATACTATATTAAAAGTTATATGGTAAACACTTAACATGTGCAAATGTGTATATTATACCACCTGCTGTGAAAGGGTTAAATGACATAGGGATCAAGTGACAAAAGGAATGTAAGAATGAATATATGGCAATATAGTTATACAGTTTTCACATGTTCTTTCTTTACTGTAGATTCCGTAACAAGTAGTCAAGGTTATAAACAGTGATGATTAATAATATATTGTAGCTATATATATGGTTTTATATTCATATCAAAGTCCATTCCACAAGTGTGATGAAGAAACTGACATGATATTAAGAATATATTTAATCATTGAATCATATAAAATAAAACAAATGTTTAATTCAACTAAATTGTTTAAAAAGTAGAGGGAGCAATTCATACAGAAAATTTTGCCAAAATTAAGCATGATGTAGTGATGGCGAAACCATAAATTACAGCCACAACGTAGGGATAAATACATAAACCATACAAAAAAAGCACTATTAGTATTAAGTAGACAAATATTTCCCAGATATTCCTTTTATCTAAATTTAAATGTTGAATTTCTGTCAGTTTCAGGAATTCAGGTTTGAATAAAAACATTTAAAAAGAATACTGCTATAGAGTTCTGCAGTAGCTAAAAGTAACAGTAGTAATCATTACTTAGTAAGCTTGTAACTTTTACGATTGACTCGACACTCACTACTTACTTAATAATTTTTGAAGGGTTTTTATATTTGTATGCAATTTGTTTCTGTATTTTGTGGCGTTGCCAACCTAACATGATACTCACTTTAGCAATTTCTTTTTATTATATCTGTATTTGTTGTTATCGTACAACTTTCACAAATATACAGCTAAGCCTAATCAAGATCATAACATTATATATGAAATGAAAGTAAACACTAATAATTTAAAATGAAATTAAAACACAGAGACAATACAGAAAAAAGAAAATATATGGTCAAATTACTGCTTAAAAATAACTCACCAGTATTATAAACTTACAACGGGGTGAAACCTAAAGAGTCATCGAAAACTTCCCAACTCTACCCCTAGTTAGGTGGTGACGAAATAGGTCAGGTGCATTCGAAATAAGGATTGTTTTTCATAAAAGAACCTCCAACAACACATGTATTTACATTGACGTTCCGCGCTTAAGTAAACATAAATGCAAGTAAATAAAATATAAAAAAACAATAGATGTTAAAAAAATTATCGTGAAATTATTCTTAAACTTTTATTTAATAAAATATTTATTTATTGCCTAAATATTAATGCTGATTCACGTTATTTCTTGTGCTATCTACTCTGCAATCTTACTTAATTTAGTAGTGTAAGACTAGAGGGAAGGCAACTAGTCATCACAACCACCGCCAACTCTTGGGCTACTCTTTTACCAATGAATAGTGGGATTGACCATCACATTATAACGGATGAAAGGGCGAGCATGTTTGATGCGATGGGGATGCGAACCCGCGACCCTCAGATTAAGAGTCGCACGCCTTAACACACTTGGCCATGCCAGGCCTCGCTCAGTAGCTCAGAGAACTTCCATCGCTAAATATACCATAGATACCCCATTTTATAGCTTTGTGTGCGACTTCAAAAGAACAGATGTTGTTGTTTTCTAATTTAAATATTTATATTAATGCTGATTAATAGCGAGACTAAAAAGTTTAGGTTGTTGATTCACTGTTGATTTTCCCCTCAGTTGCACAACAGTGCGTATGCGGACTTACAACGCTAGAAACAGAGTTTCTATACTCGTGGTGGGCAGATTACAGATAGCTCTTTGTGTGACTTTGTGGTTAACTACAAACAACCAAACAACATTATTGACTTTGCTAGTTAGATCAGGGCTATGAGTGATGAATTAGTATTTCAACGCACTACTGAAATTATGGAAGAAGCTCTGACAAATTTGTGTTATTAGAAAAGTTAAATCTATGGCTGGTTTTTTAATCTGGAACATGTTATAGAATTTAAAGTTTAAGAAATAAGACGCTTTCATTGTTATTAAGTCAAGGCTTTTCTTATAAAAAAATAAGTAATATTTGATCATTTGTATTTCGGCATAAGGCTATAGAAAGGGCTATCTATGCTTGGCCCACCACAGATACATAAACTCTATTAGTAGGTTTTTTTAAGTCTACAGACATGTCACTAGGCAACTGGGAAAAAAATAATGAAGGGCCAAATGAAAAATGAGAAATTGGCTGAAAAAAAAGGGTCCTGAAAGCAACAAAACAATATAATTAAAGACCATCTCTTATTATCACTTCTTCAGATAAACTTATAGAGTATTTCGCTTTAAAAATGAGCATAGATGAATAATTTTCGAGCTGATGGCCAAAACCTAAAAGTGGTGTGATTAAAAAGGCTTTATATTAGATTTACCGATCTTTACTTTATTTTATTGAAATACAAAATTGTTTTGTTTGTTTTTGTTTTTGGAATTTCGCACAAAGCTACTCGAGGGCTATCTGTGCTAGCCGTCCCTAATTTAGCAGTGTAAGACTAGAGGGAAGGCAGCTAGTCATCACCACCCACCGCCAACTCTTGGGCTACTCTTTTACAAACGAATAGTGGGATTGACCGTGACATTATACACCCCCACGGCTGGGAGGGCGAGCATGTTTAGCGCGACTCGGGCGCGAACCCGCGACCCTCGGATTACGAGTGCACGCCTTAACGCGCTCGGCCATGCCAGGCCTAATACAAAATTAACCTGAAATATTAAAGGAAACCATTACAATAGTAGTACCAGGAGTAGATTTATTTTCATGGAAATAAATTCATTGTATATGTGTGCGTTCAAAGAAAGAAGATCAAGAAGATAGAGACAGAAAATTAAAAGAAGACTAGGAATTGCTGGGAATGAGACATTAAATTTACAAATTAATCAAAATTAAATATGGCATGGCCAGGTGGTCCAGGCACTCGACTCATAATCTGAAGGTCGCGGGCTCGAATTCCTGTCACAACAAACATGCTCGCAATTTCAGCCGTGGGCGCATTATATGTCACGATCAGTTTCATTATCCTTTGGCCAAAGAGTATCCCAAGAGTTGGCGGTGGGTCGTGATGACTAGCTGCCTTCTTTCTAGTCCTACACTGTTAAATTCGGAGGCCTTGCGCAGATAGCCTTCGAGTACCTTCGCGCGAATATCAAAAAACAAAGAAACAAATGGACCATCAGTGTTCTATTTCTTTAAATACTAGCTAAATTTCTCAAAATTACAGCAAACTTGAAGCTGTGTTCTTGATATAGATCATTGATCAATGGAACTATCAAATTTTTCTCACCTTCATTATTCAAAGAAATGGGTGATTTACCAAGGCAATCATTTGCACTCCGTCTTATTAAAGCTCCTCCGATGTGACACAGTGGTATATTTGCAGAATTATAGAGCTAGAAACCGGGCTTCATTCTCCATAGTGGGCAGAGCACAGATAACTCATTGCGTAGCTTTGTGCTTAACTTCAAACAAACAAATAAATTCATTAGAGAAAATTACCGAAGCGTAAAATATGCTATAGATGGCAAAATCATCTCTTTTTTACAGACCAGTATATCGTCCCCAAAGTAAGACAACTCTTATTGATAATTACAATGGCTTTCATTCATGTGAATAGAATGTGCATCTTGAGAGTAGAAGCATACGTATATACATGTATTATGTTTTCTTTGTTTTATATGGATTTTTGTTACAGACTTCTGAACCATGGTTTGAAGACAAATCTACTATGTGGGTTGGTGACCTAATTTTAGCCCAAAGGGATTATCTTAGAAAATTATAGAATTCAAGGTTGTTTTAAATTTATCAAGTGTTCTTCTTTACCTTATTACATGGTGATTACCTGTATATCCGGTTCATTTAACACCATGGTATTCAGGCTAAAAGTATTTAAAAAGTTTACAAAATAAGAATGTCTTATCTCACACATTCAATAGTAATGAACGTAAAGCACATGCCAGATATCAGATGTTTCAAAATGGTGGTACTAGCTATTTTTAAATAGGGGTAAACATACATTGTAGATGTCATAAAAAGTAAACTGAATCATCAATGAAAGTAATGTTATGTTGATTTTTCCTCACTACTTTGGTAGAGTCATCACCTCATCAACTTATCGAATTTAATAGGTCATTTGCATAGTATTGTTGAATTGAGAAATGGGAAGTCTGTGATGAAAAGGTATTATGAGCAATTTGAAATAACTTCTCAAATTAATAGATAGAATAAGAATAGCAAGATATTCATCTTACTGCACATTTAAAAAAAGCAACTTTAATAACATTTAGCATAAGAATAAACCGTTAACTGAAGCCATGAAAATGCTTGCGTAGTTGTCTTGCCCAAGCACACGACTTGAAATGATGGATTTATTTACATATGATTAATTTGTAGATGATATAATGGCTGAGGATATGCAAGTTTTTTTTAAAACAAAGTAGCTGTACACATTTAAAGGAATATTTCCAGTTGGCAATGGTTATTCGGCAATCCTTTTATTTATCCTAGACTTTCACCAAATGGAGTTTGGTGTTTCCAAATTACTTGATCCGATTATCTCAAAATTCATTGATTGTAACTTTACTTTTACAAACGTAACTTCATTTGATCCAAATACGTTTTTAAACTATAACCTAAAAGGTTCCTATGCCAGGAACCTCAGACAAAAAACCTGTAAGAAATTAATATTGCTGTATAAAGATGTCAGAGGAATGATTGTTTTGGTTTGTTTTGAATTTCGCATCTGCGCTGGCCGTCCCTAATTTTGTAGTGTAAGACTAGAGGGAAGGCAGCTAGTCGTCACTACTCACCGCCAGCTCTTGGGCTACTCTTTTACCAACGATCAGTGAGATTTACTGTAACATTATGAAACAAACCCCCACGGCCGAAAGGGCGAGCTTGTTTCGGTATGACGGGGATCCAAACCCACGACTCTCGAATTACGAGTCGAGTGCCTTAACCACCTGGCCATGCTAAGCTCATAGGAATGAAAGTGTTATAAGCGTGAAAATTACAATTACGAGGGCTATTACAAAAATACGCAAACTGACCTCATAAAACAAAAATGTACTTTATTTAGAAGTTACAGGTCTGGAACCCCTTCAAAGTTCTCTTCTCCCCAACGCACACACTTATCCCAACGGTGTTTCCACTTGTTGAAGCAGTTCTCGTACGCCTCTTTTATAATGTCCTCCAGCTCCTTCGTCGCATTTGCCTTAATCTCGTCTCAAATCTTCTTCCTTTCCAGGGTCTTTTGAGTTTGGGGAACAAGAAAATATCGCAAGGAGCAAGGTCAGATGAGTAGGGGGTGGGAAAGAACAGTGATCGAGTGTTTGGCTAAAAACTCGCGAGTTCTGAGGCACAAATTTCGCAGCAACGCGGTGAATCTTCAATTTTTCGGTCAGAATCTCCTAACAAGATCCAACTAATATCCCACTCTCTTCAGCAAGCTCTCTGACAATCAAATGTCAATTTGCCCGCACCAGGGTGTTGATTTTGTCCACGTGTGGGTCTTCAGTTGACGTGGAAGGACGTCCAGGACGCTCATCTTCAATGGACTGTCGACCATCATTAAAACGTTCATGCTAATTGAAACATGCCGTACGCTTCATAGCAACATCACCGTAAGCCGTGTTAAGCATAGCAAAAGTTTCAGGCGCAGATTTTACAAATTTTACACAAAATTTCACAGCAAGTCGTTGTTTCTTCAGGTTATTCATTCTGAAATCCGCCAAACGAAAAAAAATTGCACTTCACTTAAAATCGCATAGCTAATACACAAATGAAGAAGTCTGCAAACGGGAAATGGTGTCGTAATCAGCTGATCTATGCAAACCTAGCGACACCAGACGGATTTCCCTGGAACCAACTGGAGCCGCGTAATTCAAACAGTCCGCGTATTTTGTTAACAGACCTTGTATCTTTTGGAGACTTTTCGACTTGTAGCACTTTCCGACTTTTGATTCATTCAGAGTCTGCGGCATTAGAGACTAAGATAGAAGATCATTTATCCTTTTCCATTTGAACTTGTCAGTGACAACAGGCTCAGTTCCATAAATTAACGAGGAGACATGCGTGCCGGGGAGTCGGTGACCGGAGAAAAGAATACGGAGTCTCAGACGCAGGGAGCAGACCTGCTAATATCATGGACTAAGGGTAAGTCTGGTGACGGTGGCCAGGTAGAAAAATAAAATTTAAAGTTAAAATCGCTAATGTATATAGCGGAAAAAGAACTCAAAGCTAAATTAACGCCCGTAAAAGAAAATTCTATTAGGACTAGGAAAAAGAGAAAGTTGGTAAAGGTGTACCTCCGATATCTGAAGCTAATGTGGTTAAAATCACGGAAATCGATAATAATATGCCAACAACGAGCAGTGTAAGCATTCAAGTCCCCACCCTGAATATTCCACAAATACCAAATTCAGATAAAGTTGAAGTTCTTTCTGACGACGACGGCTTCACGCTTGTGCAGACCCGTAGTCAGAAAAAACAAATCAAACAAAATACAACCATCACAGACACAGACACACATACAAAACGAGTCACAAAAGTACCTAAATACGGTATTATAATTCAAGGAGTTCCTGGTAGTTTCAACTAACCTCAATTGGCCAAAGAGGTTTACAGGTGCAAACCCACAACGAGAATAACTAACATAAAGCGTCTGCCCAGAGGCGGTGTTCTAGTTCAAGGTCAGGAACCCGCTGACCTTAACAGCCTACTGAAAGTTTGGCCTTCGGACGCGTTTAAAACAGGAAATATATCAATACATCTACCAGGAACTAAACCAACACCGAAATCTTTTGTGATACGAGGTGTTCATTATACAATAGACATAGAAGACGTCAGGGAAGAGTTAAGTACACAAAACATAAAACATATTTCAGTAGACCGAATAATATCAAATATCACTAAAAAACCCACTAACCTAATTAAAGTAGTCACAGACAACAACCAAGATATTACACAACACATTAATAATGGTATCACTATGTGGTATCAAAAGTACACAGTCGAACCAACAAAAACACCGGCAGTGGTTGTCACACAGTGCTACCGATGCCAAAGGTTTGGTCATGTAGCAGCAGCATGCCAAGCAAACACACGTTGTGTGGGCTGTGGAGAGAACCACCACATTACACAATGTACAAAACAGAACCCCAAACCCAAATGCTGCAATTGCGGGGAAGAACACACGGCAAACTACAAAGGATGCCAGAAATATAAAACAATTAAAACACATTTATACGAAATTAAAAATCCTAACACGAACAAGCCGCCACCACCACGAACAATTAAGGAACCCACACCCACCACTCCAGCACCACAAAGCACAATTACACAAACGAACACTTACGCTGCAGTGGTTAAAAACTCATCATCTGGACAAGAAAAACCTTTACCACGTGAAGAGGTACAACCCACATCACCTCAAAACACACAACCAACAACAATAGAAACCACACTGTCATCTGCCATAACTTCCACTCTCTCGGAAGTAATGACAGAATACACAAACCCCACAAACACAGACAGTCTTACAGACATAATAGTCAAAATCATTTTGAAAAACATACAGAAATTCTTGCAGCAAATTTTAACCTCACTTATAAACGCTACTAAACATGGATAACTTCACAGTCCTACATATCAATATCCAGGGTGCTCTTGCTTCCAAGAAACATGAGATTGAAGGTACAACAAACTCCATAAAACCTGATGTAATTTTAACTAGTGAAACTCTCCTATATAACTACCATAGATTTAAGTTAAGTGGCTACTCCATTATTAGACATGACAGGAAGGATAATAGAGATCCAAACAGAGGGATATTATTATTGTATAAGACTGAACTTATAGTTCAAGAACTCAGTATCCCATCCAGCAATGAATCAATAATTATTAAGGTAAAAACGCTAAATCATACAGATGTTACCGTGGCGGGAATCTACTGCTCGCCTAGTACAGTGTTAGATGTAAATTTACTGAATATATTATATAATAGCAATTGTAATCTTATTATTATAGGCGACCTAAACAGTAAACATATAGCATTCAACTGTCGCAGTACAAACGCAAATGGCAACCTACTTTTTCAATTTTTGGATGAATCAAACATGACGTTATTAAACGATGCAACTCCGACACATATATCACGTACATGATGAAAATAGTCCTAAATACCTCTCCCCTTTTAACATATATTTAAGTAATGTAACTCAATCTGGCCACTATGCACTAGACTCTTAGTCCTTGATTATTATTTATCATACAATTATTGAATAATGATTATTAATATACTTACTTTTATTTGTGTGTGTGTGCGTGCTACTACAAGTAGTAGTAGTAGCATTCTTTCTATGAAAAAAAAATACAAAAAAGGAAAAAACAATCACAAGAGAGAATATTTAAAAAAAAAAATTTTTGTTCGTCCATGCATGGTCTGAGCCCTGAAATGGGCCTGAGCATCAAGTTATACTTTTACTCTGGCCCAAAGCTATAAAAAATATATATATAAAAAATAAATAAGTAAATAATAAAAATAAATAATAATAAAAAATCAATTTTTTGATGCTATGAATGTTCGGGAAGGAGGAAGAGGTCAAATGTACCTGACCCTCTTGGGTATTTAACAACAATACTCAAATACCAACACATCGGAGGGAACAGACCTTGTATCAAGTAATTATCAAGTGGGAACAAGTCAAGAAGGTGATACTTTGAGAATGAGTTTCAAGTGTAATCATGCCAAATGACATTGATAAATAGAAATAATCTAGATTTAAGCAGTGAAGTTCTTTTATAATACTTCTCTTACCAAATTTAGGACAAGTAAATTGTTATTTCAGTTAACCATTCGATTAGTCAATGATTAATTCACGGACATCTCTAAAACATGTTTATAAACATTGGCTTTACACTTATCTTTGTCTGACTGGATTTCATAATGATAGAAGAAAATTGCCTTCAGAGATGAAGTTAGAAGATAGATTGATGCAAACGACAAGTGATCATGATGTTTTAGAAAGAGGAAATTTGGAAGCTATGATATATTATTAATTGAAACAGAGGAAGAATAAATATTGGAAATAGGATACTTTCGAAAAATTTTACAGTATATGATCATGACATGCATACATACTACTCAACAATTACATTACCAGATGCTGGACTTTCATTGACTACAAGGAGAGAAAAACGAATTAAAACAGACAACCAACCTAAAATGCAAAATCTAGAAAAACAGATGTTTAAAGCCAAAGATAATCCATTGTGTGAATATTTGAAGGTATGTCAGCAAGAAACCATTTAAATAATTATCTTCAAAAAGACTTTACTCCAACTAAGTCAACCTACTATAGAGTTCATAGGTCCTGTCTGGATTAGTTCCAATTACCACCAAGAATGGAGCCACCAACTTAATTTCTCGACCATCTTATCATCGAGAATTCTCTGAGTGAAAGAAAATAAGTGGTGATAAAAGACGAAAGGCCATCTCATTTTTGCTCCACAAACAAAGTGAAAGTAAACAAACGATTTTGTTACTGGACAGTTTGTGAACAATAATTAAATAAAGATTTTGTTTAGTTTGATTGTACTTTATAAAACCCATTTAATTAATATTTAGATTTTGTGCTTGGACAGTTTAGGAGCATAAAATAACTAAAGAAAGACTGTATTACATTAAACACATTTAATAATTTTTAATTGTTGCATTTTCCACATCTGTGGTTATTAATGTTTTTAACGGTAAATAATTACATCATCGATAGTTATTGAAGTGTCTGTAGAGTATACCATAACTTCCTGGGCGGAAACACAATTTTCACTGGGCCCGCCATAACCAGGTGGGTTAATGCGTGCGACTCGTAATATGAAGGTCGGGGGTTCGCATCCCCGTCGCGCCAAACGTGCTCGCCCTTTTAGCCGTGGGGGCGTTATAATGTTACGGCCAATCCAACTATTCGTTGGCTAAAGAGTAGCCCAAGAGTTGCCTCTGGGTGATGATGACTAACTGCCTTTCTGGGGCTATCTGCACTTGTCATCCCTAATTTAGCAGTGTAAGACTAAAGGGAAGGCAGCTAGTCATTACCACCCACCGCCAACTCCTGGGCTACTCTTTTATCAGCAAATAGTGGAATTGACAGTAACACTATAACGCCTCCACGGCTGAAAAGGTGGGCATCTTTGGTATGACGGAGAATCGAACCCGCAATTTTCGGATTACAAGTCGAGTGCCTTAACCACCTGGCTATGCCGGGCCGGCTTTATAGCGGTTGGTACTTAACTGCTTTGCCCTTTTGTATAACAGCTCAATATCTAACACTTTCTTGAAAGCGTAGGAAGTGACATGACTATATCAAAACCAGAATAAGGTGAGAGTAGAGAATTGACATTTGTGGCTATTGAGTATGATAGTTAATTCAGTGTTTTAAGTTTGTTTCAGTGAAGCAATAGAGAGACAGGAAAAGTTGCTCTGTGACTGTTTAGTGGCCTGGCATGGCCGAGCGCGTTAAGGCGTGCACTCGTAATCCGAGGGTCGCGGGTTCGCGCCCGAGTCGCGCTAAACATGCTCGCCCTCCCAGCCGTGGGGGTGTATAATGTGACGGTCAATCCCACTATTCGTTTGTAAAAGAGTAGCCCAAGAGTTGGCGGTGGGTGGTGATGACTAGCTGCCTTCCCTCTAGTCTTACACTGCTAAATTAGGGACGGCTAGCACAGATAGCCCTCGAGTAGCTTTGTGCGAAATTCCAAAAAAACAAACAAACAGACTGTTTAGCGCTATTTGTGAAGTTAGGCTTATCATTATTCGTGAAAACGTAGAAGTTGTATAACTTAAATGTTGAGAAATAAAACAATTTTATTGTCATTAAGTATACTGTGAGTTGGTGTTTGCATTCCTTTTAGCAATTAATCCAGAAACAAATTACCAAACAAAAGAAATCATTGTAATAATAACAATCTTTTGAAATAGTTTCTCGTCATTGATACTCTATCACATCGAAGCAACAAAATGTAGAAAAGCAACGGCTTACAAACAAATGGTTTTTAGTATGTTCATACAAAATAGTTTTGAACTGCACTTAACGTAGACATTTGTATACAGAACGATGTTTAATAGTTTCTTTCTTCCTGTTGTTTTTGGTACAAAGTATATAACATATTATTACCATAAGCTGTGTGTTTTTCTTATAGCAAAGCCACATCGGGCTATCTGCTGTATCTATCACTGGGTTTCGAATCCCCTGATTTTAGCGCTGTAAATCCGTAGAGTTACTGCTGTCTCAGCGGGGGACCCTAATCTTAACTAATTAAAACCATAATCTTAAATACAACAAGTAAGAAAATTTCAACTCGACCGAAAGACGTTTTTTAAGGACTGAAATATTTCTAATCTGCATAGAATGTATCTTTACCAAGGTTTATTCAGGTATTTCTTTTTGTAAATTTATATTCTTGTTAATTAACAACTGAATGTTGTAAACTCGTAAACATATCCTAACCCTTATACCTCGGTAAAGGTTAAATTTGTTAACAGTTAAAAACTCTTACCGCCTCTCAGTAGCCAATTAGAATGTATCCAGACTTATACTATTAAAATCAGGGTTTCGATACCCGTGGTGGGCAGAGCACAGATAGCGTATTGTGTAATTTTGTGCTTAACTAAAAACAAACAAATTCCTTTCATTTTGGCCTTGTCCCTACTTGGAAGGATGAACCTATTTCAAAGGGTGAAACACATAGTTATATATATTAGTATGAGTTTTCGATTTTTCTTCTCAAAAATATTATTTAGAACAGCCGATAAAATACGCAGTATTGGATTTTAGTGTATTGCACTTTAATGTTTTTGTCTAGTTTCAGATAAAAAGTCAGAATATCGTTTTAAGAAAGACTCCTCATCATCTTAGCAACCAGTACTGTCCTTACAAAACAAACACTATAGACAATAACTGTGGATAAAGATTTTGTTTATTTGTTCATTTGAGTTTGTGTGATGTGATTTTTTCTTTTATTGTTCCAATTTGACTTATTCTATACATAAGATTTCAGGAATCTGCATTTTGCGAAGTCTTTTTTTTTTCTGGATGTTAATATGTATGAATACCACAATTCTTTTGCCTGATGTATGTATATGTGTGTATAGAAATGTGTGACAAATTATTGTACTTATGTAACTGGATCGTGTAGAAACTCGAAGATAAATAGAAAGTGAATTTTTGTCATCAAGTTGTAGCTGAAGTTATAAGAAAATCCAATCTTTTTATGAAGTTAGCGTACACGTTTCAGACATTGTTTTGGCTTTAACTGTACGTTGTAAATAAAGTGAGGCAGGTTTCCAGTAATTTTAATCAACACGATACTCTGATTTCTCTTTAGCGTGAAATACATTACAAAAGTAATCATCATAGATCAATTGTTCTATTACATAACCGGACGTGGCCAATGATTAGTATTTTCTATTTCCTTAAAAATTTAGACCAGATAAGAATAACCCAAGATTTATGTGTGGGTACTGTTTATATGTTGCCTCTCTTTGGTCTATAAATTCAAAAGTTGGGAGAATTAAATGCAGTTAACTCTTGTGCATACGTTTGCTTGATGATTCTATTTCAAACTATACTGTACTGGTGACAACAACAACAACAAAAAAGTAAAAAAATAAGTGTGATTTTTGGTTAACAATGCCTCATAGTATAGAAACATGACAGGATTGAACACATAAAGCCATACAAATATCCTTATATGAGAAAACTAAATCAATCCAAGAATAACTTTTATGTACAACTAAATGTTGAATTCCTGTCGGTTGTATGCGTTCAGGTTTGAATAAATGCATTAAAACCGAATAGTGCTATATAGTTTTAGAGTGGTTAATAACCAAAAGCTTTAAGATTGACTCAGTACTAATTGACTGTTTATGTAAGTTTTTTGTATGGTATTGTGTGTTCAACCCTGCCTTGTTTCTGTGCTTGTTGACACTTTTATCCCTCAATCATACTTTAGTTTTGCAAAAATCAAAACAAAAAAACATTTGTTATTTTTGTTATTTGTTTCCTTTCTTTTTTAAAACAATTTCATTGAAGTAGGTTGATATGTGAACATTTGTTTTATATTTATTAAATATTAATATATATGTATCATTAATTTCATATTAATTTTGTCAGTTTTTCTAATTTTGGATTGCACTAGGGATCAATGAAGTGGGAATGGTTCTTCCAGGATAGTACCAGTTCATTTGATTCATAGACCGACGTTAAGCGGATATTTACAGAGCCCACGCCTTTACAATAACAAACTATGTGTACATAGTTAAGTCCATCACATACTAGGCTCTTCCCAAGTACTCTTAAGACGATTTTCTATCGTATTAAAGCCGTTACAAAAAACAACAACAAAAACTTCTCTCTTATTTTGGCTGTTATGGGAGAATAAAAACGAAATATGAACATTTTGTCTATTTAGCAGCAATGGGAGTTTTACAAGCTGCAAAACACTTGATAATGCCAATTAGGTGCTCAAATAAGGCTATAATTCAATTTTAGCTGTTATTTGTAAGCACGAGTAACAGTGTGAATGTGGTGACCATGCTTTTTTTCGACCCATATCTACATACCAAACACCACTGTGCTTTGTGATACTGTGTATCATATTTCAGAAGGAAATATCAAGTGGTCATTTCGTATTTTTTTTTTACAATGTGTTGTTTACTTCATTCGATTTAACAAGTGCCAAAGAAAGAAGACCACCACGATCATAGAAAAGTCATATCTGGGATAAATCAAAGGAACCAGATGCTGGAACCAGCTGATAATTTAAAGAAGTATATTCACGTCATTACTATAGACTGAAGATAAAGTCATAAGCATTTTATAACCATTTTTAGACAAAGATTAAGAAACATGAGAAGTGGAGAGTATTCTAACATTTATAAAATATTTGGAAAACAGAGGTGTCGCTAGGTGCTTAAAAGATTCTGAGTTCAGGTTCATAGATGAGAGAATGTTTGGTGTTTCAGTGTGATATCGATCATGGCTTTCTATTTTGTTCTTTCAAGATACTAGCTGGGAATTCGAGGCATTGTCAAATAGAGTCGAAGTAAGGGCCTAGTGTGCCAGTGCCTAGCGACGCTTGTGTTGGAAAACAATATTAATTTACGCTTCTAAAATCTCTTGTGATTTTATTCTACAAATTAAACGTTTATTTATTTAATTTTGGAGCAATTTATTTAAGTAGTAATTACTTCAACACACATACACACACATATATGTATTAGATATAGACTATTTACCAACTTTCAGAAACTTACTAGTAAAATAATCACAACCTATATTAAATAAAATGTTAACATCATTGAGCGCATGCACTCCGCTTGTACAGCGGTAAGTCTATGGATTTACAACGCTAAAATCAGAGGTTCGATTCACCTCGGTGGGCTCAGCAGATAGACCGATGTGGCTTTGCTATAAGAAAACACACACACATCACTGAGGACAGGAATAACCACACTAGTTTTTCACCAGTGTGGTTAGCGGTAAGTTTATGACTTACAACGCTAAAATCTGAGAATAGTTCTCATGCGATAAACAGAGAACAAATAACCTATCGTATAGTTTTGCCCTATATTAAATACAGACTATTTATTAACTTTTAGTAGATTACTTTTAAAAATAACCACAACCTATATTAATTAAAATGTTATGAACATCACTGAATACGGGAATACCCACACTGACTTCCCACCGGTGTGATCAGTTGTAAGTTTATTGACCAATAGTGCTAAAACCTGAGAATAATTCTCATGTGAGGAACAGAGAATAAATAACCCATTGTTTAGTTTTGTTCTAAAATAAAACAGAGCTTCAGAAGCATAACCCAGTGTCATTAATGTGGTTGTTTTATTAGTTGATAAGAGCAAATGCAACATAATGGACTACCTGTATTCTACCCTCCACGGGTTTTGAAACTTGAATTTTTAGTGTTGTAAACTTGTAGACTTACCGCTGAAACACTAGGAAGGGCCAATATTGTTAATACTAACGTAAAATATGTGTGGGTGTGTGAAATACACAATGAATAATAGCTATAAATTATAGGGGATACAGTTGTTAAAAATCCTCATTAGTTAACCTTAAAACATTTCTGTGCAAGTTCAAAAGAAATGATTAAAAAGAATAAATGAGTTGATTATGTGAATAATTATAATGAAGAATAATGAATTCTTGTTTCACTCGTATTAAATTAGTTACAGTCAGGATTGGGCCAGTTGTGGATACTTTCATTCAAGTTAATAGGAAAAAAGAGAGAAAAAAGCTTTTGTAATGCATATATTTAATATTATGTATGCTCTTTTATTTTTTATTTATTCTTCTTTTTGGTAGACGAGAAAAATTTTGCAGAACCATTCATAATTAATCGTCGGTTTCTAATACTGCAGTATAAATAATTTAAACATATCTTCAACTTAAACAGTTATAATGAAACTGAAACACACATTACCTTACATAAAAATTTAATACTGGAGTTTTAAATAAATTTACAGTTTAATAAGAAAAACGAAAAAATGGTTAATCCTATGCATTTAATGAAAAATTTAGTATTTGGTAAGATCAAGCTGAGTTTTGTTGAACTACATTTTGAATTATTTGGGTGGTAAAGGTGGCGCCTTTTGGTGATGAATGACGTCATTTAGTATTATGCTCACGAGTTCTTTAAAAAAGTGATCGTCTTTAAACGATTCATGCGCTTTTCCAGTAGTTAATACGTAAAATTTGAGGTGACTGTATAAGTGTTATGCTTTATTTCAACTCTTCTGACCAGCTTTGTTTATCACATGCGTTAATTTAATAATACAAGTTTTGCAATTCTGATATTTTACTGAGTGAATTACTATAACTGTGTTAAGGCTGAAAGAACAGAATTATTTTTATATCAGAATATTTGCATCTTGACCTGAGTTAGCTTTTAATTCTGAAGTAGCATTAATAAAATACTACAGAATGCTGTGTATAGTGTATAATAAGTCAAGAAAGTAAACCATATTTCACATAGAAATTGCAACTTTATATTGTTCGCGATCTAATTGTTCTGTTTCGATAGAAGTACCTAAGAATTCTTAATACACAGTGAAGATTACTTCACAGATCAGTATTAAAATTCTTAACCCTAAAAATTAACAGCCCGACATGGCCTAGCGCGTTAAGGCGTGCGCTTCGTAATCTCAGGTTCGCGCCCGAGTCGTGCTAAACATGCTCGCCCTCCCAGCCGGGGGGGCGTTATAATGTGATGGTCAATCCTACTATTCGTTGGTAAAAAAGTAGCCCAAGATTTGGCGGTGGGTGGTAATGACTAGCTGCCTTCCCTCTAGACTTACACTGTAAAACTAGGGACGGCTAGCACAGATAGCCCTCGAGTAGCTTTGTGCGAAATTCCAAAACAGAAGTCATTGCAATTGTACATCTGTATTTAGTCTTTGGCTCAGCATGGGCTAAGGAGTTCCACTGCTAATCCGAAGATCGCATTTTCGAATCTCCGTCACACCAAACATGCTCACCCTTTCAGCTGTGGAGTCATTATATTATGATGGTCAATTCTATTATTCTTTGGAAAAAGAGTAGCTCAAGAGTTGGCGGTGGTTGGTGATGACTAGCTGCCTTCCCTCTGGTCTTACACTGCTAAATTACGGACGGCTAGCACAGATAGCCCTCGAGTAGTTTTGTGCGAAATTCCAAAACAAAAACAAATATTCTAAAATTAATCATCAAATACATATAGAAATCAGTTTCATGCCATAAGATGCAAACTTCCTCAAAAATCAATGACAAGGTACTTTCGCTGATTATAGTCTACACGTTTTTTGATCTGTTATTGAATACAATTATATATTTTGGAGGCTTTGCGATTTATTGCTAACCAAAATGTAAATGTTAAGTAAAACGTAACATTGAGAAATACATCGAAGTTAATTATTTATTTTTAAGTTTTAAACAATTCCAAATATTTATTTGAATATATGACAGAGTTATCATTATTTGTTTAATATAAATATTATAATAACAAGGATAAATTGGATACTTTTATTGGGGTGTTACTGTTTGGAAAATTACCGTGAAGGATTTCAATTGGTAATTAAATATTTTGCTTCATTGTAGTTTTTAAACCGTTTTGAAACGTTTGTATTTCTTTTAAAACAATTATCGTACACACGTTCATAATAAAAAAATAAATAGTAATGTTATATAAATAAAAATATACTCATACGAGTTTACCATTTTAGCAAACTTTCAAACATTTGTAAATTCTCCCAATCAGACAATAAATTTAAAATATGTTGCAACCGAATTTTTGTGGCAAAATGCCACGAAGTTCACTTCGTCTTGTGACTCCTGCACAAGGATTAACACCACGTGAACTGGTGTAATGTTACAACTTTGGAATTTCAAATTGCAACTGTAGGCATAAGTAATCGTAAGATGAATATTAACAGAGAAATATTACTGTGTAACTTCAACTTTATATAATTATTGCAAGTTGCTTTACTGAGGGTCTTTAGCTAATACTCTACGTGTTGACTTAGAAGTTCTTCAACTGTAAAAAAATGTTATTTAAAATTACTGTACGAGTTTATTTAATAATTGAACTTGGCACGTTTAACAGTAGATGACGCTAAAATACAAAACCACATTTAAAAAAAATGTAAATAAAGCTAAAATTCGAACTCGGCAAATAACCCGATGAGTTTTTGTTATAATAAAAACACAAAGACACAAAAAGTTGATATTAAGACTTAATTAAAATTGGTTATTTTGGAGTACAGCCGATAGTATTTGATATATAGTTACAAACGAACGTGTTACATACGCAAAACAGAACACGCATGCATAAACAATCAAGTAACATGGACTTTCAAGTTCAGTTAAACTTCATTGTTGGTTATTAACAATGCGTTTCTGGATAACAATAAATCAATTGGTATTAATTTATAATAAAAAGAAAACTGACAGTACAGAATTTGTATGCGGATACACGTCTATTTTGTTTCAGCGTATAATTTAAACCATGTGTACATGCTTGACTAACATTGTAATGGTAAATGATAATTATGCAGAGAATGAATATTTTATGTCAAAATGGAAACAAAAAGTTTCAGGATTAAGTATATTTTAAGTACACGTGTACGTATGAGTTTTATATCCAACGTTTGAATGTTAACACGAAAAACAGCATAATAAAACACATTTTGCGATATGTACTCTATTTTATAACGTGTTTCATGGTAAGGCCAACATTTGTTTTGACCCATTGTTACGTAAATAAACTACAATATTTATTTTAAACTGGAAAAATATAATTTCCGTCAAAATCTTATAAAAAACTAAATTTATCGTGAATGTTGTAATTATAACATTGTGAATGTGTTTTATAGAAGAGCGACGTAGGGGTATCTGCTGTTTCAACACAGGGAAATCCAACCACTGATAATAGCGATGTAAATCCGGAGATTTACCACTGTCTTCTTCGGTGAACAGCTATAAAGCCAGTACACACACACAAAATTGTTATGATTAGAATAAATGTTGATGTTAAATATGCACTAATGTTGTAGTTCAACGTTAGTGCTGCGATCTGCCAAGGGAAACAGCACCTAAAGAGAAGCTAGTCAAGGTGCTACTGGATGATATGTCTCTCATAGAGGAACCATTCAGTAGATTAGCTGTGGACTTAATTGGAACACCAGCACCTATATCTGATAAGGATAACGTTCAAATTCAGCCTACTGTTCACCAATGGTAATCATGAAGAAGAGAGACTGTTAAAAGAATTTATACACAGATTTCCAGAAGATGAACCTTTTGATAACGTTCGACTCTGAACTTATGTACAACAAAGAGGCTATACTAACACACATCTACATAAATTTTTATATAAATTTAACGACAAATAAACTGTTTATAAACAAATAACTAAACATAGGAGGAGCAGAAAATGTTCGTGCATCTACTTTAATGGTCAGTTGTGTAACCTATCAGGTAAATTACCTGGCACAATCTTTCTTAGTAGTGCTCCATGATCATTTGACAGTACTCGACTGGTATTTTCTTCCATTATTTTTTACAGAAGGCCTCCAACTCTTGCAAGTTTCTCGGATGACGCTGATGAACCCTGGTCTTCAACTCATGCCAAACGTTTTGAATTGGGTTGAGATCGGGTGACTACGATGGCCACTCCAGAATGCTTATATGATTCCTCTGAAACCAGGATTGCACATATTTAGATGTGTGCTTAGGGTCATTGTCATGCTGGAAGATTCAACGACGCCCAAGCCGCACGTACCGAGTATCATTCTTGATATAAATGCCTAATATATTAACGTACTCTTCTTTTTTCATGATTCCGTTAACGTGGTTCAGGCTGCCTACACCAGAATAGCTGAAGGAACACCATAGCATGAATGAGCCACCTCCGTGTTTAACTGTAGGGACGGTGTTCTTTGGAAGATTTCATTCCCACTTCTTACGGAAAATATAGCGAACATCATTGTGGCCGAAAAGCTCGATTTTAGTCTCGTCTGACCAAATAATACTCTTCCAATAGGTAAAGGGTTTATCTACATGCTTTCTTGCATACCTCAATTGTGCTTCTAAATGAACAGGCTTTAAATCTGGAGTTCTAAGAGGACGGCATGCTTTGAACCCAGAAGAGCGTAACATGTTCGTAACTGTAGAAGTGCTTACTTCAACCTCAGTTTTCCTTACCAGTTTCTGTATGTCATTATGTGTTAAACGAGGGTTCCTATTAACTTCTCTGAGAACCTACCTCTTGGTTTTCTTTGGAATTGTGGTGTAGCGTCCGGAACAAGGGAGGTTAGCAGTTAATCCTGTAAGCTGAAACTTGGCAACTATGCTTTGAACAGTAGATTTCGGCACATTAAGTTGTGTAGCAATACCGGAAAGAGACACACGGACTTTTAGTTTACAATAATTCGTTTTATTTTTAAATCACTGGATAGTTGTTTCCTATTCGTCACAATGACCAAGCAGAGAATGATGGAGAGGGCGCTAAATTGCCGGAAGTACATTTTTCGCTGGCTAAATTCCAATAATTATGAACCCAATGTCTAGTTCTGCAATGGTATGGTGTAGTTTGTTCACAAAACTAATGAAAATTTTTACGGGAGTATTAGTTTTTCGCACGTTCTGAACTGTACCAACACTTCCTGCCCCTCCTATTTTTGATTATTTGTTTATAAACAGTTTATTTGTGGATTTGTGGTTCAATTTACATAAACAAATTATGTAGATGTATGTTAGTATAATATTTATAACATATTATACTTCTATTAGCCTAATAGTGATACTTTTTATGTAATGAGCAAAAAACCATTCAGGATGCACGGGTTTCTGTCGTAACTGTAAATGCTACCTGAACTATTCTGATTGAACTTTGTTGGACAGAAAGTGGGGGTCTGGCATGGTCAGTTGGTTAAGACTTTCGACTCGCAATCCAAGTGTCGCAGATTCGAATATCCGTTACACCAAACATGTCCGCTCTTTTAGCAGTAGGGTGTTATAAAGTGACGATCAATCCCACCTTTCATTGATAAAAGAGTAGCCCAAGAGTTGGCAGTGGATGGTGATGACTAGATGCTTTTTCTCTAGTTTTACACTACTAAATTAGAAACGGCTAGCTCAGATAGCCCTTGTGTAACTTTTTGCGAAATTCAAAAACAAACAAACGCACAATGGGCAACCAACAGATAGCCATAAAGGAGAAAAGTTAACTCACACACAAGACGCACCAGCTTCAATGACCAAGCAATAATTTAATTTCTTCCTAGGATTAGAGGAACACTACAGGAATTTCATCCCAAAATATGCTGTCGTCATTGCATTACGCTGACCCAAAGTGGGAAAAAACACTCTAGATGGCATTACAAACATTGGAATTGATGCAGTACTTCTGCAATAACAGGAAGACATACTGTTTCCTGTAATGAACGTTAGTAAAAGCTGTTGAGAGGTGAAAATAATTACTCTGTGATTGAATGTGTGGCTACCATTTTTCCATCTGAAGATTCCAGAACTATCTCTACAGAAAGAAATTCATCAGCCAGATGGACCGTCAACCTCTTGCATACATCAAAAGGTGTAAAGTGGACAGTGCGAGAATGAAGAAGTGGATGTTAGTGCAGACTGTATGAGTAGACTTTGTGCACGAACGGAAAATAGTCTTTGTATATAGTGTAAAAACATTGTAAATATTTTCTCATTGTTAGATACACATGATTATTGAAGTTTAATATGAATGTTTTCATTCAGATAGTTTAAGTATTATAAGAGCATTATATTTCTTGATTTTTAGAAGTGATAGTTTAATGCAGGTTTGTTTACATAATTGTTTTTAAATCACATGTTTCATAGTTCAGTCGTTGTGAAATGGTATTTTTTATATTATTGGATCGTAATATCTAGTAGTGTGTAGAAAGGTCTAGGTTTCGATCATGCTATAAATACATGTACAAAATGTAGTTAAAGTTAAGTAAGACAAAGTTATATACATAGGTAAAGAGTTCTAAACTGTGCGTATGTTTGTGAGTTGAGCCATAAAAATGCACAGTTTTCAAAGCGATGTTATCACAGACTGTATTGTAACACCAATGTACAGAAGAATAATTCTTTCTGTATTTAATTGCATTATAAAGCAATTGAACCAACCTGTGTGGACTTTGAAGGAACCAGACAATCAGTTAAAGATCTAGATGGAACTGTGGTAACCAAAAGTCTAACATAAGTGAAAGTATTGCCATTTATTTTGTAATAACTGAGCAGAAAAGACTAATTTGTCTCGTCAATTAGATTGCAAAGTAATTGAACCAGCGTCCGTGGACTTTTGACGTGAAAAAGGATTATTTAATGCTCTGGATACAACTGTGGTGAACTACAGGGTAATGATTCCATAGTGATAAAATAATAGAGAAAAAATAATGTCTTTTGTCAGATGGGCTCTAAATTAACAGAACCAGGCTTTTGACTGAAAAGAAAATTACTTAAAGATTTAGATTCAGGAATGAAAGCAACAGCGTAACGATTTTGTTTGTATTTGTACTTACATTTGACTTATTTTAATATTTTCTTTTAATCGAAATGCTGAAGCGCTGTCTGTTAATGCCAACAAGTCACAAACAGCTACTGTGAAGAATCTGATCCAAACGTACTGAAAATCTGACAGATATTCATTCTCTTGGAATTTTAATTGTTGTACTTTTTGGTATAGATTATTGATTTCATTCATTAACGTTAACGTCTTTTTATAAAAATCCAATCATGCGGAAGTTTGTTGTAAGTTCTTAGAATTGTCTTTGTATTAAAGTGCCACTTACCTTAATATAAATTTAGTAAAGAAAATATATGTTTTAAACTTCTCTTGGTAAATGACATACGAGGGCTGTTCAAAAAATACGCAGACTGACGTCATAAAACAAAATGTACTTTATTTAGAAGTTACAGGTCTGGAATCCGTTCAAAGTACTCTTCTCCCCAACGCACACACTTATCCCAACGGTGTTTCCACTTGTTGAAGCAGTCCTCGTACGCTTGTTTTGTAATGTCCTCCAGCTCCTTCGTCGCATTTGCTTTAATCTAGTCTCAAATCTTCTTCCTTTCCAGGGTCTTTTGAGTTTGGGGAACAAGAAAAAATTGCAAGGAGCAAGGTGAGGTGAGTAGGGGGTGGGAAAGAACAGTGATCGAGTGTTTGGATAAAAACTCGCAAGTTCTGAGGCACAAATTTCGCAGCAACGCGGTGCATCTTCAATTTTTCGGTCAGAATCTCCTAACAAGATCCAACTAATATCCCACACTCTTCAGCAAGCTCTCTGACAGTCAAACGTCAATTTGCCCGCACCAGGGTGTTGATTTTGTCCACGTGTGGGTCGTCAGCTGACGTGGAAGGACGTCCAGGACGCTCATCTTCAATGGACTTTCGACCACCTTTAAAACGTTCATGCCACTTGAAACATGCCGTACGCTTCATAGCAACACCACCGTAAGCCGTGTTAAGCATAGCAAAAGTTTTAGTCGCAGATTTTCAAAGTTTTAACACAAAATTTCACAGCAAGTCGTTGCTTCTTCAGGTCATTCATTCTGAAATTCGCCAAACAAAAAATTGCACTTCACTTAAAACCGCGTAGCTAATACACAAATGAAGATATCTGCAATAGGAAAATGGTGTCGTAATTGGCCGATCTGTACAAACCTAGCGATATCGAGTGGATTCCCCTGGAACTAACTGGAGCTGCGCAATTCAAACAGTCCGCGTATTTTTGAACAGACCTCGTACAGTAAGCAGAATTGTTATGTGTCGATATTTTATTTTTTTTATATTAAAAAATCTGAAAAAAAGTGAATGAAATGTTGTTTTACAGTAAGTCATCCATTTAAGACAACTTAAGAGCTACTATTTTTAGTTTTAGCAAAATTATAATTTGTAAAACGTGTGCTATATATTCAGAGTTTGAATAATTTACTTATAAAACAACACGAAGTGGTCCTTTTAAGAAAGGCCTGGCATGGCCGAGCGCGTTGAGGCGTGCACTCGTAATCCGAGGGTCGCGTGTTCGCGCCCGCGTCGCGCTAAACATGCTCGCCCTCCCAGCCGTGGGGGTGTATAATGTGACGGTCAATCCCACTATTCGTTGGCCAAAGAGTAGCCCAAGAGTTGGCGATGGGTGGTGATGACTAGCTGCCTTCCCTCTAGTCTTACACTGCAAAACTAGGGACGGCTAGCACAGATAGCCCTCGAGTAGCTTTGTGCGAAATTACAAAACAAGCAGGTCCTTTTCAGAAATGGTTATCTATAGAATAAACTAGCATAATTGTAAAAAGTACATTGGACAAATTAGAAAGAACATTAATTTTAAGGCTTTGGTTATTATTGGGTAAAAAATATAATGTTGTTGACGTTGCCATATTTTGAAACACGCTAATATTTGTTGATCTACAACGCTCTTAGGTGATTAGTTTGCAAGCCATCTGCACATGAATTATATCACATTGGTTTATACTTTGGTTCCCCAGTTATTCGCCCCTAGCCTCTCTTGTAACAAACACTGAAACTACAACGTCATAAGATTCCCTGGTTTGAAACTCTCTTCCCATCATTTGAGGCAGCTGGTCATCGAGTTTGTGTCTCAATTACTATGATAACTACTGCCGAACCTTTATCTTAAAATTAGGGTTAGTCAATTCAGCAGCGATATTCGATCACACCTTGAGGATGCTGTATAGAACCGCCAGCATGAAGCATTTTGTGGACAAGATTCTGATTGACATGTTCAGGTGCGAAGACAACCTGAAGAGCTCAGAGAAATATATTTTTAACTTAATCTCACTCGATCTAAAAGTTGAGAAATTAACTGCATTCGAATAGACACAAAATAAAATGCTATTTATAATATGGTAAACTTTGAATGGGATGATAAAAGTAATAAAAAGTATCAAACTTTAGAATATGAATTGTTGACGAAATGTAGGTATGCATTGTTATCAGTAAGAAAAATATGATTGAGATTCACGTTTTAAATCGATTTTATGTATTGGTAGTTAGCTCTATATTAAGCTTAATAATAGTGAGAATCTATACAATTATGTAAGTTCCAATAGCCTTCCGAGCACTTTCCCACGTCTATATAATAATATATACGGTGCATTCTTCTGGTAGCATTTGCAAATTGCTATACTAGTATATCCATGTGTCGGCCGCAGTTTACTCATATACTGCTTCTTTTTAACGTTTCTCACACAAATAACTGAGTGTGTTACGTTAACGCAATTTCTATAATTGATTGTTGAATTAAGTTTCTTTACTTTGAATAAAAACATATTTTAATAGATTTAGTTCATATAACTTGTTAAAAAATTTTTATGTTCATAACATTTACGTCGTTTGAGCATTGGGTACTAATGAGAGTTCTCGATATGACCAAAATCTTGTTTTGTATTGTCATAAGGCCCGGCATAGCCAGATACTTAGGGAGCTCGACTCACAATTTGAGGGTTGAAGATTCGAATTACTGTCACACCAAATATGCTTGCTCTTTATTTGTTGGGGGCGTTAAAATGTTACCGTAAATCCCACTATTTGTTGATAGAAAAGTACCCCAAGAGATGGCGGTGGGTGGTTATGACTAGTTGCCTTTCCTTCAGCCTTACACTGCTAAATTAAGGACGACTAACGCGTTAGAAATAATATTTTTATAAATTTGATTTATCCCATTTTTATTTTTTTATTATTTTACTATTTTCTGAAAGTTCTGATTGCATGGTCACATTTTGTTGGACATTCTTTCTGAAACTATTAAATTATGAAAAAAAAGAGATATTATGTTCATACAAAACGTTGTTCGGTCACACCAAACATGCTCGCCCTTTCAGCCGTCGGGGTGTTATATGTGACGGTCAATCTCACTATTCGTTGGTAAAAGAGTAGCCCAAGAGCTGGCGGTGGGTGGTGATGACTAGCTGCCTTCCCTCTAGTCTTACGCTGCTAAATTAGGGACGGCTAGCTTTGCGCGAAATTAAAACAAACAAACAGAACGTTGTTTCTCTAATAGTAAATCCAAACGTTTTTTATTGAGGGCGATTAAGATTTTTTAATGGTATAAAGTAAAATATATTTAATGACAATTAGTTGTATATTTATTGCGATAAGTTGATGCATCGAAGATTCAATACGTTTTAAGTGACATATAACAATGATTTAATCAGTAGTTCTGTTAATAGTAAGGCAAGACTCTAAACTTTTCTCATGAATCTTGCTGCAGTAACTTTCAGTAATATATGTTTATGTCCAACAGATGTTTTACAAGATATAAGTATACAGGCTTCATGAATTTAGTATCTGTTCCACGGTAGATGTGTTTGATATTTCAGAACTACTTTAATTTTCTAAGTGTTTATGTATTACTGTATTGGCAGTAATTACCAATAAATTAATTAAAAAACTATTAACTGCTTCACACCTTTTTGTTGTTCTCTAAAGCCAATAAAGGTATTCTATTTTTATTTACGTTGCGAAGCATTAAAGCAAAACGTTTAAATGTAGATGCTGAAATGGTAGTTCCAAATTTCTGTACTGCATGTAAAATTAAGAAAAGAATGACATCTGTAAAACAAGTTGATTACACATTCGTTATATTGCTTTATTTTACAGAAACATCAATTTTACATAATTTCATTTTAAAGCATGTATTTTAAGTGGAACACAAATTGTTTGGACGAAGCATTATTAGTTCTAAAGGTTTGTTATTTTTGTATTACATTGGACCTAATAAAATTTATTTACCTCGCTTTAAGAGAAAAGATTCAGTCACAACCGCTGAAGAATAAAACCCAATTAAATAATTTTGTAATAAGAGTACAACTCTATGAAAAGAGACAAACTGGGAAAATTAGTAATAGTTTCTTTTCCGTGGTTCATATACGCTCATATACGTGCGTGTGAGTTAAGCTTTTTCTTCGCTTCTTATTGGCTACTTCAGTTTACTTGTTATGCAGTTCACGTTAAATCTCTTAAAACGCACACACAAGCACATAACAACGGAGTTGATTTTTTACACAGTCAACTTGATTCGTGTTCATGATATCGTGATATAGTATTGTATGTCTTTATGATACTCACGTGACTAGCATGGTTTGTATTTCTTCCATGCAAAGAAAGTGCAGTACTTCGGAGTTTTGGTTTACACAATTCGTTGACACTTGAGAAGTGATTTCGAAGTAGTGCTTGTCTTGTAGACGCTGAGTTGTGAGTTTTGATCAATGCTAACTTTCTTTTTCAAAAAAACCTTTAAACTGGCTGATGTCGGTGAAACAACAGACAATAGAATACATGATTTTCTAAGACAAACACAGTTTAGTTTCTTCTTCAACAATACCAGAAGAATTGGGAGAAATTATGAAGCATAATAAACTTATTTATTCTAAGCTGAAGCAAACTCAATCATGAGTATATTTTTAATGTTAAGATAAGGCAGGATCAGTTACAAGTGTGCTATTCGTACCGTAGTGCCCCCAGTGGCTCAGCGGTATGTCTGCGGACTTACACGCCAAAATCCGGGTTTCGATACCCGTGGTGGGCAGAGCACAGATAGCCCATTGTGTAGCTTTGTGCTTAATTCAAAACAACAACAACAACGTTCCGTAGTTAAAACATTTTTACACTATTAATGGACTGTTTTACACTATTCGTAGATAATAGTTGTTTTTCTGTTATTTCGCAAAATGTTTCTTAACCAGAAATTTCACCATTTTCTATCTATATTTTTTAGTTTATTGGTTGAACAGCCTAAAGAACAAACGCTACGGTGTCTAAGAGTAATTGTAAAGGAAATTCTATATAAATGTTGTGTTATTTTTAAATGCAGTTGTTAGAAAACTGACTATACAGTAGTGTAATAGCTGTGAAATCTAAGTTGTGTTTTTTGGTTAAAAAACTAAAGCTTTATAATTTGAAATTCAATATATGTTAAAATGGAACGAGCTAAAGAGTTGATGCATCGAAGATTCAATACGTTTTAATATACGACCTGATAAAGCAATTCATTGACGGACGTCGTTTTTGTCCTTAATAAAATGTAAATATTGATAGAACTTTTCTTCTTGTGTGCATTTAAGCAAGAAAACACTAAGGGTAAACACGAAAAGTATATAATGGTTAGTTTTAGTTCGTTTGCTTGAACATAAAGAAGTCTTCTTAAAGTAACAATAGAAAGAAATGCCTATAAAAATCAAAATAATGTAAAGCGGTAAAACAAGGTGTCAGTATCTAAAATAACCTTTTACTAAAACTTCGAAAATAGATTATCTTCTAGAATTTAAGAAAAAGTAATTTACATATTCAATGCCTATAATTTACACATGTAATATTTTTTATACATGTTATATATCTACCTACCTGTTTATCATTTCTATGAAATTATATTCAACACATTCAATTTACTTTTCAGTATTTGTATAGTTTGGTTTGATTTGAATTTCGCACAAAGCTAAACGAGGGCTATCTGCGCTAGCCGTCCTTAATTTAGCAGTGTAAGACTAGAGGGAAGGCAGCTAGTCATAACCACCCACCGCCAACTCTTAGGTTATTATTTTACCAACGAATAGAGTGATTGACCATAACATTATAACGCCCCCACGGCTGAAAGGGCGAGCATGTTTGGTGTGACGGTGATTCGAACTCGCGACTCTCAGATTACGAGTCGAGTGCCTGAACCACCTAGCCATGCCGGACTGGTATTTACATGATAGTCATGGAGAAAATGCATGCACTGTAATCGCAAACTACCGGGTGGAATTCAACTTGTAAGAAACTTCTAACCTGTCAAAAAGTCTTTGTTACATTGGACATTAAATAAAATATATTTATTCGTTTGAACGTTATGCTTAAATGTAAATTTCTATAATATTAAAAGGTTATATCTTTAATCTTTAGATTTTTTTCAGTTGTCCAAAATTTCTTATTTTCTTTCCGAGTATACTACAAAAGAATGTCACATACAATGCAATACAAAAATAGATAGATACATATCGTACTCCGCACTCTGGAGTCATGGGTGAGTTATACGAGTGATGATTAAACCCCACTATTCGGTATTACAAAAGCAGTTCAAGAGTTGACGAAGGGTGGTGTTCAGTAGTTACCTTCCCACTAGTCCATCACTTCAAAATCAAAGGACATAGCGCACTTTTATCAAAACCCAATAAAACAATACAACCTTGTGATACATAACAATTGAGAATATTACGTAATCATTCTTCGTCGAAACATAAATTCCTTAGTGCTAACCAGATCGCTGCAGGTTTTTTATATGTAGAAGTTTCAATGTTGTCATTCTGAGTTGTAGTACATATTTTATGACATTTCACTTAAAAGCACTTTTACAATAGAAAATTTCTGTGTTGTATTATGTATTATCATTATAATCCTTTTTAATTCTATTTCTGTCAGACAAAAAAAGTATAAATATGTATATTGTTTATGCTCAAGTTTATACATAATATCCACTGACTCGTACTTAGTTTTACCATTTTTTAAGTGTACATGTGCTGCCGGTGGTTCGAAATTGGGGGGTCAATCCTTGTGGAGAGTACAGCATAGCATATTTAAATCACTGATCAACCCTGTGTTTCAAATAAACAAAGAAAAAAGAATCTACGCCTAAATGTAAGGAAGATTGAATAGATATAATAGAGAGGTATATTTGAAAATGAATAACGCTTTTGTAGCTAATAAAAATTAAATAATTTAAAGAGAAAAGTGCAAAGAAAAAATAAAAGGCCTTAAATATAATACACAATTTATAAAATAGTTTTATATTTTGATACACCGTTTCTGACTTTTTCATATGTAATTGAGTGTTAAAAATGGTTAACATGCATTAGGTACATTAATCAACTAGGTAAACTTAGTTTTATGTTATATATAAGATATGACTCCATACTTAGCTATAATTTGGAGATCAGACCTCCAATTTAAATGTAAATATGTAGCTGCCTATCAGAAAACTGGTATTTATACGCGAGTAAATTTATGCGTTCTGCAGTAGGTTGTGCTTTCTACTGTCTCTCCAACAGAATCTAGGTGTTCTTCAGATATAAGGTGAGAGAACCAGTTGCGATCTTACATAAAACACGAGATGTACTTGTAGCACAAACCTAACATGAATATATTAACTTTTTAGATTTAGTTATGTTTCAGAAGTAAGATGAGACTGCAACTTTGATAGATTTCTACTTTTGGTAAAGCTCTAAGGTAAGACTACCAAAATCTCAGGCTTAATGGATCTGGTTTTTAGTTAGACGAATACTAAAACTGTCTAGCTGATAAATCAAGTTATTATTAATAATAAAATAAGTGGTCGATTTAGTCATGATCCAGACGTAAAAAATCATTTCAAATTCGACGAATATAGGTGTAGTTAAGAAGAGAAATAAGATTACCAATTTTACAGACACAATTGGGATTTAAAGTTTGAATGAACTTTTAATAATTAACAAATTAGGGTTTCAACCAAATTTCACAGCGTAAAAAGACAATGACTCCATCAGCCACCACTTTTGAATTATTTATTTTTTTACCAATTCAAATTGATATGAATTGTCACATAAGAACACTTTAAGGTTGAAGGGGCGAGCAAGTTTAGTAATAACGGTTCGAATCCAGGAGAAGCATAATGTGAGTCGAGTGTTCTAATCATTCGACCATACCAGTAATGACTATTATACACATATGTGAAATGTTGACATACAGTGCATTGCCATTTATAAAAGCATTCAATATATTCTGAGAATTAGAAGGCCTGGCATGGCCGAGCGCGTTAAGGCGTGCACTCGTAATCCGAGGGTCGCGGGTTCGCGCCCGAGTCGCGCTAAACATGCTCGCCCTCCCAGCCGTGGGGGTGTATAATGTGACGGTCAATCCCACTTTTCGTTGGTAAAAGAGTAGCCCAAGAGTTGGCGGTGGGTGGTGATGACTAGCTGCCTTCCCTCTAGTCTTACACTGCTAAATTAGGGACGGCTAGCACAGATAGCCCTCGAGTAGCTTTGTGCGAAATTCCAAAAACAAACAAACTGAGAATTAGATTGTGCATAATATAACCTGGAAATAACAAACACAATTCCAAGTTGATTCGCAATTCATCCTTCATCATTATGTTTTACAACTTGATTCATATTACTGAATTCAGTATTTGATACTTGTGTTGAATGTATTTGAACATAAAGCAGTGTGTTGAGATTGAACGTGTTTAGCCCCCCAGTGGCTCAGCGGTATCTCTGCGGACTTACACGCTAAAATCCGGGTTTCGATACCCGTGGTGGGCAGAGCACAGATAGCCCATTGTGTAGTTTTGTGCTTAATTGAAAACAACAACGTGTTTAGTGGTAAAACAATTTGAGCGGAACAATTAAAACAGCGTTTTCCTATAATTTTAGCTAGATCAACGTCTATAGGTAGCATGAAAGCATAGCCCATTAGGTCTCACTTATATAATAATATTTCTTACATTTTCCAGTTATTTACGCTTTTCATATAATTTTTAAAACACATGAGGTAACATATAAATTAGTATGCAGCTCCGACCTGACGGTTAATATTCAAGAAATAAGAATTATGAAAATTAAAGCTAAATATGAATAATTTGAAAATCGCCCAAAGCTAAACGAGGGCTATCTGCGTTAGCCGTCCATAATTTAGCAGTGTAAGACGAGAGGAAAAGCAGCTAGTCATCACCACTCACCGTCAACTCTTGGGTTGCTATTTTAGCAACGAATAGTGATATTGACTGTAACATTACAATGCCACTATGGCTGAAAGAGTGGGCCTGTTTGGTATGACGGGGATTCGAATTGACGACTTTCGAATTACCACTCAAGGGCCTTAACCAACCGGCCATGCCGGATCAAATATGAATGGCACAGTGTTTTTTTATGCCTGCTGGATTTCTGTATTTTCAGTCATTTAAAAAACATATATTTTCTAAACCTACGATACTTTAAAGGCCATAAGCTTGTGTTAACAAAATTAGATATTTGCTTTTCGTTTTGATATTATTTTTTGGATTCTTACTTCTGACAAACCATTTCGGTCAATGTAATCATTATTTTGAAATCTTTCTTCCTATCACGTTTAACCTATGTTATGCCTTGTAAATTGGACCTTGTTAAAAGGGACTCACTTTAGCTAATGAAATTTTCCTTTTTAAGGAATTGACATCAAAGCTCTAAAAGGCTTCTAAATGAGCATGTCATGCCAATTTAAGCCTAACGCGTATACTTTAACTCAGCGTTAAGTGAACATTTGATAAAGGAGAAGGTGTATAACGATTTTAATCACGTCATGGACTTGAGTTACAATTGCTGGCTTTTATCAAGGAATACTTTGAAATTTTCTCTTTTATTTTTTGTACTGTTGTGATTGTAAAAAAAAAAGACTTCTTCTATTCATGGATCCCAAATGACTATCCGATGTCAGATTTTCAGAAATAAGTTCTGTCAGAAAATGCGATAGAATACAGACTTTTTTTTTTCTCCAAGAAGAATACTAATAGCGTGTGAATCTTTCATGGTTCAGAAAAAAAACAATCTTTTAAAAGTGAAATGCTTGTATATTATTGAAGGACGTGAAAATTGTATTTATTACTGTTCCTTTTATTATTATTATTAAGGTATACTGGACAGAAAAGTAGAAGAATATTGTAAAAAGTATCAGAAAAGTAAACTAGAAGCTATAGAGGAAGCATAATTTGGATTTAAGATTCTGTTCAATATATATGTATTGACATAGTAAATGGTTATAATATATCTCCGAAACATTTATATCTAATATTGTATTATAAGACAACTTTTATTCTGCATTGAAATGAAACATTATTTTCAGAAAACACTTACTAAATGCTTCAAGCCTGTTTGCAAATTATTTGAATAAATCAAATATTAAGTGATAGATAAAACTCAATAAATTAAGGTAGGCTAGACTACAAGATATACATGATATGGCTTGCCATTTAAAAGCTCTTTACAGTAACGATGTTATAAAATTGGCACAGTTACAGTTGTCTCCGGAGTGATGTGGAAGTAATGTTGATCAGCATTCTTTACAGCGCTATGTACCGATTGTTTTATCATTCCGTTTTGAATGTATTGGAAGGAAATTAATACACTGATCATCAACTTTCAAAGCAACAGAGTCATATTACTCTATTATTTTATGAACCTATTAATAAAAAGTATTTACAATGACTAGGAGTCCTTATGTAAAAGCAAAAACTAAAACTATATTCTCTTTTAAATCTTCGAATAGAATGTAGGAAATCTGGACATCAATCCTTATAGAATGTAGGAAACCTGGACATTAATCCTTATAGAATGTAAGTAATCTGGACATCAATCCTTATAGAATGTAGGAAACCTGGACATCAATCCTTATAGAATGTAGGAAACCTGGACATTAATCCTTATAGAATGTAGGAAACCTGGACATTAATCCTTATAGAATGTAGGAAATCTGGACATCAATCCTTATAGAATGTAGGAAACCTGCACATTAATCCTTATAGAATGTAGGAAACCTGGACATTAATCCTTAGTTGAGTTCACTAAATGGCAATCATTACTTTAAGCTGTAACCCCAATAATATCTCACGACATTCGATCAGCTTCGAAAACTTAGATTACTCCAAAATCCGTACAATATGACGACAATGGAAAGGAATCCTTGTGATAAAAATATGTAATAAAGCTTACGACAGTCAAATAACTTCGTTCTTTTAATAACGTAATCATAGATGTGGAGGACATTATCGAGAGAACTTAAATTAAAATATTCTGATCTGTCCATTTTCTCATAAACTGTTTAACAAAAACTCTGATTATTTGTATATTTGCTTACAAGTACTCAATATTTCGGTTTATGCTAAGGTAGAAGGAACAACTTGCATAAACGCATCTCCCTGCTAACCTCAATAATAAAAAAATAGGTACATAAACTTAGTTTTTCAAAAATGGCACAGAATAATAAAATTATGCTCCTTTTTAAAGGAAAAAAATCTATATAGTTTTATATACAATCTGTATTAGATATGAAACCTTTAAGTTCTGGTATCGATCTAAACTTATGGCTAGCAAACACTGGCTCCACCTCGAATACAAGATGTATATATAGAAATATTAAGTGGGCTAGTCATAAAATGCAACACATAACATTTTGTTTTCAGTTACGAAAAAGAAAGTTTCATACAATCCAAAACACGTGTGTCCCTAAAATTCTTGTCGTTGTGAATTTGGAAATTCGAGGAACTAATCATTAATGAAAGTTATTTGTGCGATAAAAAACGCCATATTATTGTCGCCCACAGCATTTGTAATGCTGATCAGTACATATATTGTAACAATAAAATATTTACCCAACCTTAAACGGCTGTGTTTTGCTGTTAAGCACCAGTTACACAATGGACTATCTGTACTCTGCCCACTACTTCTATCGAAACCCGATTTTAAACGTTTTAAGTCCTCAGACTTAATGTTGTATTAAGGGCCCAACTTGAGATAAAATATGTGAGTATGTATATGGATATATATATACAGTCAAAACACACACTAGGACTAGAATAACATCAGTTTTATTTGAGGGTTATAAATGTTTAAATCAATAAACAAATTTAACTGTATGATACGAAATCATGTTTTAAAAAAATGGTTTTTTGCTCGTTAAAAAACTGCTGAAACTACTCTTAGAATTGTATATACAAACTTGTTCAGGGGTTGTTACTTTACTCGTGGATCATTCTAATAAATACGTGAATAAAAAAGGCATAAATCTCGTACCTGTAGATAATTTTGCTCAACAGATATATCAGCGCATGCCTTTTACTACTGAATGTTATGTAATTAATAATCCAGTGAGTTTTCAAAGTCTTAGCACAAGATAAGGTGGTGCTGATATTTTAAGCCTTTTTCTCCAAAGCTAAACAGTTTTACTTGATAACCACCTTTATCCGGGTAATGATTTCATGTTGCACGCATACAGTGTTATCATTAAAGAGTAATAATGAATCTTTTAAAACTGTCACAACCACGTGTTGTAGGCTTAGCGGGCGGTGATTGATCTTCGTCCTTATAAGATGTGTAGGTAAAACAAATGTACGTCGACCAACGAGGCTAAATATGCTTTGACCCTTATTATGCATTCAGGCTAAGAGGTCGGTTCGTTCAGATTTTAAACTATAATAATTTATGATGTCATCAGTCTAGAGACGGTCATTAGGAGCGATCAATGTCTTGTAGTAAATCGTAGTTGTTGTTTTTTAAATTTACACATTAAATATTTAAACATCATCTAGGCAACTTTTAAAGACTGAAATAATTTATCATTGACATTTCATAGTTCTGTAGGTGTACTTTGTATCATCAGAAAAATTAATCACCTAACATACATACTTTATGAATCCTGCTAGTTTTAATCAATGGGTAACTCTTATAATCTGTTTTTATTGTTAAAAGTGCATTTTTTTATATTACAACCTATGAAGCATAATTAAAATTACAGAAAACTTTCTTAAACACATTCAGTTTATAATATGATGCTTCTAATTACTACGTTATTGAAATACACTGCGACGAGCGAAGCCAACTGACTAGCGCGATGGGACAAAAACAAAAGATCCATAGTTCAAGTCCATACGACGAGTCCCTTTCGTTCAGTTGTGAGCACTCGTAAAGATGATAGTTAACTGACCCAGCATGGTCAGGTGGGTAAGGTAATTTGATCGTTTCTGTTTCAAAACACATAAATACTAAACACGACCGTCCTTTGAGACGAGACGTTATAATGTGACGATCAGTCCCACTATTCATTGGTAAAGGAGCAGCCCAAGAGTTTGTAGTAGGTGGTAATGACTAACTGCGTTCCCTCTTGTCTTATACTGCTAAATAAAGGACGCCTAGATCAAACAGCTCTCGCGTAGTTTTGCGTGAAATTCAAAACAAAACAAACAATAAACTTGGTCAGACTCCTGAACATAATTTATACGATCGATTCTCATCAAATACTCCTGAGCTATGGAAAAGTTATCAAATATTGTAGAACTCTTATGACTTAGGTCTAGAAATTTATATAGTGCCGATGCAGATTGCAGGCCAACGAATTTACTAGAATCTAACTTTCTAGAGAGGGTGCGACGACATCCACGTGCAGATCTTATTACAATCTCGAAGTTTTTAGAGCTTTGTAATAATACTATCATATAAATGTCGCTAAGGTTGATGTAAAGTTAGTACCCTCTGCAGAGATCTAACCGACTACTGAAAAATCACCACGCTCGAGCTGTTAGAAAACTTGAAATTGTATGTGACGGTTTAAAAAGACAAAAGCTGGAATTATTATTGTAAATTGGTTCTATCTTTTTACTTGGTTTTGCGATTGGTAATTTATACTACATGAGAAATTGAGGACTCTTCCGGGATTTTAAATGAATATAATTAATTATTGTTTTTAATAAATTGTAAATTAAAATGAATTGGATTTCTAGGTTTTGAAATCAGTAAAGAACCAATATGGTGTTTGAAGTAGTATAAGTTTTGGAAAATCACACCCTGGAAGAGTTTGATAATGAAAAAAATCTTACTTATTGTTATTAGCTAAGCAATATCACTTAACTGAAAATATTTCGACGAGAAACAGGGTGATTAGGAGGTTAGTGGTTAATTGTTTAGTTGAAGAAGAGTTCTTGATGAATATTCACCAAAGTTGTTGATGAGGGCGAAACAAATGGAATTGAATTAAATAACTTAAAACTAGAATATTAGCTGAGGTTAAAAGAGCTGGAAAGAATTGCAAAGAGAATTAGAACTGATGCAGAAAGAATTAGAACTGAAGCAGAAAGAATTAGAAATGCAAATTAAATTAAATAACTTGGAAACATCCTGGGTTATCTAGCAGTAACAATTTCGATGCAGTAAAAATGTAAGACTGATGCCAAAATTTCACAAAAAAGAAATCGATATACATCTTATATTTTCAAAAACTTGCCGTATATTTTAAATAAAACAATACTCCTGATGAATATTAAAAATACCACTATCATTAATTAAGGCTCGGACAGAATATTTCACCTTCGTGGGTCTACTAAAGTCAATTTAGTCTGATCGAGGATCAAATTTTATGTCAGGATTACTTCAGTAGATGATACATCAGTTAAATGTTAAGCAATACAAATCTAGTGCTTATCACCCAGGATCCCAATAATATAAAATATAATTTTAACATATTGTTTGAAAGTTCGGAAAGCTTGAGATGAAAGGCTCCATTCACTTTTGTTTTGTGCCCGAGAAGCTGTTCAGGAGTCACTTTGATTTAGTCTTTTTGAGCTTGTATTTGGTCATCCAGTACTGGGAACATTGAAACTACTCAAAGAGAAACGGTTTTGTACAGATACCGACATAAATCTGCATGATTTTATGTCAAGTTCTAGACATAAGCTCAGAAGAGAAGTTGAGAATGCAGGAGAAAGTCTCAAGAAAAGCCAAAAAAATGAAGCAGGACCATGATAGGTACGCAAAGAAAAGTGGTTTTAACCCAAGTGATAAGGTTCTTGTCTTTTGCCTTTTTCAGGTCATGCCTTACAAGCTCAGATTTCTGGCCTATATGAAACTGAGTCAAGGCCAGTGACTAAGATTACATTATAAAAACTCTGGGACAGTGGAGACCAAAAACAACTATGCCATATTAAAATGCTGAAAGAGTATATCAGAGAAATTACTTTTAACTGTTAAGCAACTTGCTAACTTAGTCACTGCCTCACAAAAGTGACAAGATTTAAAACATTAACAATTATGAAAATGAAAAGTTCTGGGTGAATCAGAATATACAATACAATGTTAAACTGAAAAATGCAGATGTATTTTCAGACTTAGATTCAAATTTGTGTCATCTGAGCAGTACTCAACAATAAGGATCGAAATTTTTAACTTCGAATGTTTACATTTGTTTGCTGATGTACCAAACGGGACTGATCTCATTAATCATGATGTGGACGTTGGTAATAGCATTCCTATTAAACAAAATTCTTACCATGCTAGTTCTGTGAAACTGTAACACACAAGAAGTAAAGTAAAATACATGTTATACAATAACATTATTGAGTAAGTAATAAATAACGGAGCTTACCATGTGTCTTAGTGCTGTTACGCATTATAATTTATTTCGGGAGAACTTCAAATTTATTATGCTATGTATTACGCTTTCAAATAGCCTAAAACTGAGTAAATTGTAATTTTAATTATAAGTTAATTAAATGTTAATGTGTATCAAATTTAAGATATTTGCCAACAATATTGATACACAATATTCTTTCTTAACATAAATATATTGTAATATACAACTAATCATACACTTTATGATAATGGTTATTACGAATAATGAATTATAAATAAAAGTTTTACAAACTTACAAACTGTACTGAGTCTTCTATCTGAACTGTAACTTCCTTGATATGTTATCGAGGGTTCATGACAGGTAAATTAATTCTGAGGTGATAGAAGTACACATCACTTAATGGAGAGCTAGCTAGCTCTTCACATGCGAGGTTTTCCAATTGAGATTATACAATGTCTTAATATAAATGATAATGTCGAAAGTTAATCCACTAAAGTTAAACGATTTGTAATGTTCGAAAACTATAAATGTTCCTAGTCAAATATCAGTTTCCCAATTAATAAATGTTAACCGCAGTTATAACTTTCGAGTTTTACAGCGTACCAACTGTAACAAACCTATAATATATACTATCACTTATAAATGCTAAACGAAATTCTCGAAAGTTCAATTGGCAACAATACTGGAAATAACTAGCATTTACACACACACGTAGTATATTGTTGATTCTTACACTCGAAAATTTTCTACAATTTTAGTGAATAGGCGGAAATTTTGTGATACACATTTAACAGCATAAGTTACATACATTTTTAAATATATATTTAACTGAAACAAACATTAACATTGAAATAAATATAGAACAGTAAATATCTTACTGCAGCCAAGTGAAACTAGTTTTATACTGATTTCAAAAGGTTATAGCATTAAGTGACTCATATCCGAATCCTAAGATTGATGACTGTATTGACAGAATAGGTCATACTAAGTATATTAGTAACTTTCACTTACTGACAAAATACTGGCAAACCTCACTCACAGACAGAACTAAAAAAATAATAGCCTTTCTAATCGAGATGGGCTTTTCAAGTACAAAGTGATGCCATTTGGCATTAAAAATGTTCCAGTAACATTCTGACATTTGATCAAAAATGTAATTGCTGGGCTATATGGGTGTGGCGCTTATATCGATGATGTCATTATGTCAAGTGATGAGTGGAAAAAGCATTTGGAACTTCATGCTTGCTTTGAAAGACTGTCAAAGGTTGACTGTGATTCTGGTAAAAAGTAAATGTTGTCGTGCCACAGTAGGATATCTAGGAAAGGTGATGGTCAAGGGCACATAAAATCTTTAATGACTTAAGGTAGAAGCTAATGCAAATTTTTCAACACAAGGAAACAAAGGCGAATTGATGAGGTATCTTAAAAAGGCTTGGTACTACAGGAAATTCTGTCAAACAATTTCACCATTGGCACAACTTTTGACCAGCTTGCTTAGAAAAACACAACATTTATATAGAGTGGTCACTAGAAGCATTATTTTGGAAGTACCAAAAACATTCTTACGAATTTGCCAGTTCTTAGAGCACCAGATTTTTCTAAGAAGTTCAAACTTGTACATGCTAGTGATGTTGGTATTGGTGCTGTTCTGTTACAAGAGTATGATGATCATTTTGATCGTCCGGTTTGCTGTTCTTCAAACAAATTTGAAAAGACAGCAAATTAATAATTCTGCCACTGATAAACAATGTTTTGCTCTGCTACTAACACTTCAACGATTTGATGTCCATATCAGCACCACCAGCTGCTCAGTTATTGTCTACACAGTACTTCGACATTCATTTAAAAAAATGAAAAATACGAATCAACGACTGCCAAGACAGGGTTTGACTTTGCAAAAGTATAATTTGGAAATTGAACATACACTGCTGGTCAAAATCTTTAGGCCAATGAAAATAAAGAAAAAATATGCATTTTGCATTGTTAGACTTAACCACTTATTTGAGTAGAGCTTCGAAAGATGACAATAAGAAAAGGGAAAATAAAATAACAAAACTTTTTTAGCATTTAATAGGGAAAATGTGAAATTATCCTAAACACTAGCTGGTCTAAAGTTTAAGACCATACTGAAACGAGGCGTTTATCGGTAAACACGTAATAAAATTTAGTCATTTGTGTTCAAGTATTAGCGTTGTCAAAATCTTTCACTAACATCTCTTGTGTTATATCGGGTAAAAACATGGCAAAGGCTAAAACGTTGACAGAGTTTGAACATGGCAAAATTGTCGAGCTGCAAAAGCAAGGTCTCTCCCAACGTGCCATTACTGGTGAGATTGGGCGAGGTAAAACTACTGTTGCAAATTTCTTAAAAGACCTTGAGAAATACGGGGAACGAGAATTTCAAGTGGTTGGCCCAAGAAAATTTTGCCGGCGTTGAATCGGAGGAATTGATGGATTGTCCGGCAAGACACCAGCCGATCGTCGAACCAGGTTAAGGCCCTTACGGACGCAGAATGCAGCTTAAGAACAATAAGACGACATCTACGAAAAAAAGGCTTTAAAACCGTAAACATCTTGAAAAGCCACACCTCCTTCCTCATTACGAAACAGCTTGGTTAAACTTTGCTGAGAAGCACCAAACATAGGACGTAGAAAAGTGAACAAAGGTTTTGTTCTCTGATGAGAAAAAAATTAATTTGGATGATCCAAATGGCTTCCAATGCTACTGGCACGATAAGGATATCCTACCAGATACATTTTCTACACGACACAGTGGAGAAGGTTTCATCATAATCTGGTGTGCTTTCCCCTTACATGGAACAATGAAGCTTCAGGTTACACAAGGGCGTCAAACAGCGGCTGACTACATTGGCATGTTGGAAAGAGCATCCTTATTAACTGAGGGCTCTTGCTTGTGGGAAAATGACTGGATCTTTTAACAGGACAACGCTGCAATCCACAATGTCAGCAGAACAAAGGACTTTTTCATGGAGAATAACATGATTCTTTTGGGTCATCCAGCGTATTTACTCAAACTGAATCCCACTGAAATGTTAAGAAAGTCTATAGAAATGGACGTCAATTCTAAACAGTGTGTGATCTTCGTAAAGCCATCTTCACCACTTGGAATAACATTTCAGCCAGCCTTCTGCAAAGGCTTATTTCGACCATGCCAAAGCAAATTTCTGAAGTTATTCGCAATGACGGCCATACAACTCACTACTGAGACCTCTTGTTGGGCTTCTGTTTAGGAGTTTTTTATTGTCATCTCACGAAGCTCTGCTCAAATGAGTGGTTGAGTCTAATAACGCAAAATGCATATTTTTCTTTATGTTTATTGGTCTTAAGATTTTGGCCAGCAGCGTATAAGGACAATGTTATTGTCGATGTATTGTCAAGATCTGAGTGAGTTTTATAAACGTATCTATGTAAAATTATTAAACGTATCAGAAAGTTTTCATTGTGTTCAAAAGTTTTCATCTTTTAAAAAGTGGGAGATGTTACGTAGTCATATTGATCATTAATAGTAATACTGCAATGTTAGACGTAAATCTATTTTTAATATTGAACTTTAATATTTGGTCAGACTCGTTAGCATAATTAATATGAGTGGTTCTTACAGTATTTTCCTGAAATACTCAAAAGTTATTGAACAATCTGAACCTCTCCTGACTTAGGCCTAAAAATCTATGAAATTTCGAAATTTTTTGGAATTCAGATTAGGGTTATCAAACTTACTAGAATGGAACTTTCTACATAAGATGTGATGATATTGCGGTAGTTTTTACAGTCCAGAAGTTTATAGATTTCCATGATATAAATGTCGCTAAGGTTGCTGTAAAGTTAATATCTTCTGCAGAGACGTAATCGACTCCCAAAAGTCACTAATCTCTTGAAAACTTAAAATTTTATGTGGCGGTTAAAACAGCTGGAATTTTATTTGAAGGTGGACTTATTAACGTATATTGTATTAAGGAATTCTTGATTCTGAGTTGGTCAGTTAATTTTTAATAATTTTTGTGATTGTGTTGATATTACTTCATAATTGAGTAAATATTGTTTGATTAATAATTATGTAAATATTGTAACTGTAAAACTATTCTTATTGTTATTTGATAAATTTGCGAATAATTATAATTGTAAATTGGCTCTGCCGTGTTTGACGGTTTAATGATCAATAATTCTTATCTTAACAGCCGCTCACCAAGCTGTTTATACCATGTGTCTCATCAAAAGATGCAATTCTGGCTAAAACTGCCAAGGCTTAATATACTTTATTAACATTTTATGTTATGCTGGAAAAATAAAGAAGAAATGTAAAATATGTTTTGCATTTACAAAATAAATGGTGTTAATTTTACAATATCAAACTCTCTAGGGCTAGAGAATTTCAAAAGAATGAAAAATTTTGTTCGGAACTTACTGATCTGAACTATTTATAAAATCGTAAATAGCTCATTATTTGGTTATTGTGTATAAATGAACTGTAAAACAATGACATTGATTTTTAATTTTCAAGTGTAATCTAGTCGGATATATTATAGAAATTATCTCTTAAAATCGTCCGTCGCTGTTTCAGCGGTAAGTCTACGGATTTATAACGCTAAAATCAGCGGTCGATTCTCCTGGGTGAACTTAGCAGATAGCCCGATGTGGCTTTACTATTTGAAAAACACACTCTTTCTTAAATCTGAACTGTTTCTTTTTAAGTTGGACGAGCAAAAAAAAATTATAATTTTTTACCAATTTATTATAAAATCACTTCTTGGTGTTATCGAACATTATATTGTGCTCATAGTACATGATAATGTTCTATAACACCAAGAAGTGATCTAGTCACACAGATAGTAACTACTGTGAATACACGTCTTCATGAAGTAAAACATTTTAAACGTAAATTATTTTATTCTTGGCACAATTTTATAAAATAATAAAGTTTATAAAACAAAAGTTTTTAAAAGTGAACAATTACTCTTATAATGCAATTGGTATATGCAATAGGGAATAAAACAAACTTAGAATACACGAACGTGATTCAAGCTATGAAAACAATGAAAGTGCACATTAAGTTAAAAATCACACATGGAACAAGAACAATTTAGTAACACATGATCATAAAATAAACTTACAAAGCACTCAAACAAAATAACCAAACGTGCGCCCGGCATGTCCAGGTGGTTAAGGCACTTGACTCGCAATCTGTAAGTCGCGGGTTTGAATACCCGTCACACCAAACATGCTCACCCTCCCAGCCGTGGAGGCGTTATAAGGTTACGGCCAATCCTGTTATTCGTTGGCAAAAGAGTAGCCCAAGAGTTGGCGGTGGGTGGTGATGACTAGTTGTCTTCCCTCTAGTCTCACGCTGCTAAATTAATGACGCAAACAAAAATATAACGAGGAAAACAAGTAATTCAACAACTGTATCAATCAGATAAGTGTTGTGAATAAAACAGTGACTTGGGATGATACAACTCAAAAGAAGGAGATGTCTGACAGAAGAGTTAAAGAATGAACAAAGTTATGAACATGAAGTTTGAACAACTGAAGTTCAGGTATTGTATACAAATATATTAAAAATACCTTCTTGAACTAAGCATCTCACGTGGAATTAAAACAAGTATTAAAAAGTAACACACTACAAGAGGGATTAAAATAAATATATTTTACTGAACAATATATACCATAAGAAAATGAAACATGTGTTGTTCTAAATTATACAGTACACGTGTTTATAAATCAAATATTTCATAGACGTTCGCATTAAAACAGAAATGATTTTTTTTGAAACAGTAAATATCACAAAATTATTGTGTTTTATTTTAGAATTTGAAGCGACAAAGTAGTATGTCTGTGTTTCGATACCCGTGGTGGGCAGAGCACGGATAGCTATTTTTGGAGCTCTGTGTTTAATAACAACAACATAACTTGTATTCACAGATAGTGGATGTTATATTCAATACAGCTTACTCACTGCTTTTTATGATACTAATTGACACACAGTACCGTACTTGTAGAGCAAAGTGTTTCATTTCGTGACAGTTACTGACACATACTTGTTGGTCATTCACACATAGTGTTATTTATTTCTTCTATACCATTTAATAATACGCTCTCATTATACTGCAATGAGTTGACTAGTTTTTGTTTACTGATATGACTTATCAGTGAGACGTTACGCGGTAACGAGTATTTTCAAACATTTTTCTAATAAGGAAATAGAGGTATGATAAATTCTAAACCTGTACTAAAATATTTAGAAAAAATTGAGAAAAGTTTTATTTCTCTGTTACATTTTAATTTTCTTTTTCTAATTTTATACGCAGGATATCGAGAGTTGTAGTCAAAGTAACACCCTTTAGTTTGCATTCCTTCTTCTCACAATGCTCGAAATAAAACGTATCTATTCTTTTCTTTTTTCCATGTGAAATTTTTGAGAAAAATATTTTCATTTTTTCACATTCCAGAACGTACGCTTTTGAGAATTAAATCTTTGTATTTTTACTTTATAAAAACGCTTAAAAACGTAAGATCTGCTTTCTCTTTTAAACTAATATGAATAGCAGAAGAGATCTTAAAGGTATTGTCAAACTGAAAGCTACAATTTCTTATATCCAGTGGTCTCTATAGGCAATTTGTCGAGCATAACAATAAACCACTTTTGTTTCATGATTGGAAAGACTACCAAGCGTCAGGTCTGTTAGCATTAGGTTTGATAGCTGACTGTTCAACGAGTTTCTAAGGCGGAAAACAGAGTCTTTAAAAAGCAAGAAAAAACTATAAAAGCGATTCCTAAAGTAACCGTAAAATTGAATGAGCTCCCAATCCATCAGCTGTTAGGAAAAAGCTTTAGTACCTGAGATTTCAAAATAACTGAATTATGTTATCTTTAGGTTCAAATTAAAAGGTGACATACTTTGTAGGAGAAACTTCTGTCACTTAATTTTAAAATATTTACCTTTTCTAACACAGGATGAAGAACCTTTTATAATTGTTTCAAATAAGTCAAACGATCGGTTTACAAGTATAATACACACGTTTAAAGTAAAATAACCATGACTCCTACAAGTGTATTTTAATTCTTCTGGAGTGCTTGAACTTTCCGTATACACTTTTTAACAGTAAGAAGAACAACCCAGTTAATTTTTACGTTCGAATTTTAAACTGAGAAAGATATATTTAAATAAATGCACAGAAATTTCCTAATTTCTATTACTGGGTTAGAGACTGATGTATATTGCAGGTAGGCAATAGCACTATAGATGTAATGACTGAGTCACGTTCTTGATGACGAGAAACCCACCTGAAATACAAATGTATCTCTGAAGATGACCTAGGAAGGTCGAAATCTTGTTCTCTGCTTATCAATAAAAGTGTTAATACTCATGCCAACCGATCGGGTCACATGTCATCAAGTAGGCGATAGCATTGGGTCACGTGTCATCAGGTAGGCGATAGCATTGGGTCACGTGTCATCAGGTAGGCGATAGCATTGAGTCACATGTACTTGACTGTATGCAAATATCGAAGCAAAAAGTCTAAATTTCTTGTTCTTCTTTCTTCTACTTCTTTTTTATTACGTTGCTAGGCCTAACTACGCTCACTAATGGTTTTGTTCTGTCTCTCTAAATTATTAGGATCTTCCAAGAAGTATGCAGACTCCCCGTAAGTTCATAAATGCAATATTCTTTTGTGCAGTCTGCAAGGCAGTATGTCAGTTAGGTTTGTCAGAGTTAAGTTTTCTTCATTCTGACTTTCAAAAGTCGTTAACAATTTTCGTTTAAGAAGACAGTCGTTTCTTCTTTTTATGTTTTTTGGCCGTTCAAATATAAATAACTTCAATGCAAAACAAAACGTCTGACATTTGGGAGCACTATGACCGCTCACTGCTGGTAAAGAATTGATGGAAAAAACGGTTGAACAACCTTGAAAAGTGCAATAGACCGTGTCCAAATTGACCAATTCTTTCAGTAGTCAGAATTTGACTTTCTTTAACTGTATGATAAGATACACGAATTCGATGTACAAAATAATATTACATTGTAAATAACAATAAAACCGAAAAATCCTTATTTCAGAAGGAGACAGCTTAGCATCAGCACTTATTTTTTGGTGCTTAAGAAACAAACTGTATGACCGGAAGCGTGTTGTGTAAGCTGATGAGTTAGAGTCCACCCTTTTTTGTGTTGACGATAGAGTAGAAATACAAAGAAAATCCGCATAAGGTACTTTGGTATGTTTGTATTTTTCCTATAGCGAAAGCACTTTGAAGTGGGTATAACTTTGTGGGGGGAGCTTTCTTATGGTAAGAACTAGATATTTTTATTTCTTTATAAAATCGAGAATATAAGATGTTGATGATATTTATCCACAGTGCTGCATTTCCACTCTGATGGAAGATTTGTTCCAAAATGAATATACAATACTCTGTAGTACTTGTATTACCCAAACTTAGTCCAAATAAAATCACAGTAACTTTACCATTTTCCTTATGCATGTTTATAATGGGTAAGAGTTTCAAATTCGCAAATATAATCACCTGTCGATGTTTGGAACATATGCAGAACTTACCCTTGTGTTATTTATGTAAGTGCAAGCAATTTTTGTTTTGAAAAACAGATACAATTCAACGTTAGATGAGGACTCTAATAAATACGTAAAGGGAATATCCATCAAAATAATGGTTAAGAATTTATCTTTCTGTTATCCTTTTATTTATATGCAGCCATATTATACTTGGTCTAAGAAACGTCGAAAGCTATGTTGTCCTGTTTACTAAGAACTGCGATAAAAAATTCAGCCAACTTCTTATACTTTATCCACATTAAAAATTCACAAAAGTCATACGAATAAGAATTTTTTTCGCGCATATATAAATGTTTTTGCTGAAGCATTAGAAATGTATCAAAATTAATGTTTAAAGTTAAAATTTAAAGAAAAGAAGCCAGGAAATGGTCATAGACAACGAAATAGGTTTTCTTTTATTAATAGAAAGGAATCTTATTCATATTGGTTATTTCTATTTTCCTGAAGGTACCGGGTATTTTACTTACTAAATAATATAATTTAAATTTAATTTGTTTTAGATTGTGCTTTGTATATACGTCAAGTTTGATGATTACACAGAGCGAGATAGCAATAGCAACAATGCAATTCAACAGAGAACTAAGTGCTTATTACATTGTATTACAAATTTATGCTAGTGATGAATATATTGTGTGCTAAATTTCATATCTTAGCTTTTTACTGCTATTTACTTCAGATTAATTGTTTATAGTCAATATTCGTTTACTCTCATTTTTTTATTTACTTCATTTCATGAAATGTTCATTATAAAGATGAAACACAGAACAATAGACAATAAACATATAAGTATGGGTCCAGTGTTTATATATACGAATGACTGAGTACATTATATTAAAACATTTTTAATGTAAATCAACAAATCACTTAAAACCACAGCTTGTAAAAACGTCGCGGCCGAACGGCATGTATCAGAACTTTATTTTGATATTATTTGTCGCGTCGTAAGCAGTATAATGCCACCAAAAATTGATAGTTTTGGGAAAAGATATGTAACAATCTTTTCTGATGTGAAAGATGTGTACTCAAAGATGATAAAAATCTCTTCAAATCAAGCATTTAGAACTTTTAAGACTGGAACGTTCTTTGTACTTAATGAAATTGGAAAAAAAAATTAAATAATCTTGGGTCACTAGAGTCATCCAGAGGAAGATCGTACCTTAGTTTGGTAAGTAAACTTCAGTGTTCTGTAACAGGTGAGAATCCGCAAACACAAAGGTCAGTATTAAAAGCCATCCGCCTGTTCAATACAACATAATCAAGAAGAATATCTGTCTGTAAAAGTGAGTCAGTTCTAGTTTTGATTTTTTCTCTCTTTCACATTCATAAAAACGCTGCTTATTTCAATCATCCGGATAAAAAAATAAATCGTATTCATGTTATTGATCCATATGTGTGTGTGTGTGCGTGTTTTCTTATAGCAAAGCCATATCGGGCTATCTGCTGAGTACAGCGATATTGATCAACACGAATACATAACTGCCAAATATCTAGACTTAACGTTCATGGATTTCTAAGTGATCAGATTGTGGAAACGGGCGTCGGGAATCCGCCGCTCTCGTACACTAGCTAGTTTCGGGAATATCCAGAGAGAGGTGTGATATACCTTGGAAATGATTACCTTATGAAGGAGCTTCTTGTAATGGAACATACTCTGTATGTCTATTATTATGATGCATAGTCGTTATAAAGAACGATACCGGACGTGGCTACGTAGCCTGTTATAATGTAGTGAGGCTCCAAAATAGTATCCACATGACGTATCTAACGTACAAAGCGAAATAAATGATATTTTCCAACAGAAACTAATGTTGGTGTTTGTTTCATTTTTTCAATAATTAAAAGTGGGATTGACCGAAACATTATAACGCCTCCACGGCTGAGAGGAAGAGCATGTTTGGTGTGACGGGGAGTCGAATCCGCAATCATCAAATTACAAGTCCAGTGCTTCAACCACCTGGCTATGCCGGGCTTTAGAGTTAAGACAGCTATACCAGGTTATTGTTTGTTGGTAATTATGTTTATTTAAAGTGTTAAATTTGTAGTTATTTTTTTCTTTTTTTAAGTATTTAGCATGTGGTAAAGTTTCCTTATAACCATTCTAATTTAAATCGAATTTGATTGTTATATGATAATTTATACTGAACAATAACATTCATGAATTCATTATACACTTTGTAAAGAAAAGTAGAAATAAATTTTGTTCTGAATTTCTGATTATCTTTGTTTTAATTCATAGTTTGATAAAAAAAAATCCCATATTATTTATCGCTTTAAATTATACAAACTAATTTAAGAACTAATATAATCGTATTTTAAATAAAATCTGTCAGTTGTTGTTTTTGATAAAATAGTTTACTTAACTTTACCCTCCATTTTAATTTGCGGTCTGAAAATTAAATGTTTGGAATAAAAAATGACCACAAAGTTGTAAAATCATATTACTTTTTATTTTTCGAAAATAATGTTAATCGATGAAATATGAGGTGAAGAGTATAAGAGGAATGTGGATTTCAGGAGTACTAGTCTAAAGGTGTGATACAGCAGCCAGCGATTCAGTGTAAAGCTACCAGCAAATATCACCGTTTTTAACTAAGACAGTGAGTTACGTTGTGCTAAATAATACGTGTTATTGGTTTTTGCATTTTGACCTCACCAGTAAATATAAACACACATAGAACTGTGACATAGCACTAAACAGTCTATACTAGTGGTTTAGTTTGGTTGTGAGTGGTCTGTACTGTGCTTATACCGCGCATCGAAACCTGAATTTTAGTGTCGCTGAACGCTTAACGCTGAACCACTGAGGGGCGCGTTTAATGTATCTGTAAGTGGATATTAATAGTGTGATTTTAGTCTCAGTAAAAGGTGAATTAAAATGAAAAACGTAATTAAACACAACATTTTTATTATATAATATTGGTTTAAATAATTTACGATTATTTTGCTTTTGATGATATTAGGACGAATAGAAATTTGTATAGCATTTGAAAGAAGTTAGCGTTATAACTGTTCCTGACTTTTATTTTCACTGTGCATTCCGTGAAATAAATAAATAATGAACTTCAACATCCTTTATAGAAAGTTCAAATGCAGTCGATTTGTTCTAAACTGGATCAGTTGTAAAAATAAATTTTTCTTTGGTACACTTCTTAGTGTATGCGTAGAGCATTATCTACTCAGATTTCTTTTAAAGCCAATATTCAAAGCACTAAGATGAACAGTCTTTTCAAATTTACACCCAAGATACTTTTGTGAGTGTTTTTTTACCAATTGTTTGTTGTAAATTTGGAGAAATTATTTTATGGCTCTTTACCCTCTTTGATCAAGGTCAGACGATGTTTGTTAATAGCTATTATAATTTTAATCTAATTTGATCAGATACTAAAAACATGCTCTCAGGTAGCGACTCACATTTGGATAAATCTAATTTCCATAAACTCCGTTAGGTGATGTTAAAAACATAATATAATTATACTATAATTAATGTTTTTGTGCTAAAAGTCTTTAAGGTAGACCAGATAAGAAACGCATGGTATCTTGCTTATCATGTTGATATACGACTATCATTTATATTAGTGGTAACTGCTCATAAGTTAGTTTCTTGTTAGTAAGTGATATGATGTAAAAATGTATAATATAAGAACCAGCAATGTGATAGAAACGTTCTGAAATCTAAACTTTATTTATATACCATGAAAACATTCTATTTCTTTTGAGTAAAAATTACATTTTAGGTTTAAGAAACAAACATAAATATCACTTCACAAGTCCCCTAGTGGCACAACGATGTGTCTGTGGACTTCCACTTGTAAAAACCGGATTTCGATACCCATGGTGGTCAGACTTCAGGTAGCCCATAGTTTTGTGCTTAACTATAAGCACAAAATACTTCACAAAGCATTTTGCTATTTCTATAGATTTTAAAATATGTTTCGTAAATGAGTAGAGTCGTATAGATTAGTTTCCAAATCTCTTCTTAAAAACAAAGAAGTATCAATTTGCTGTTGTTTTCTCAGTGCAAAGCTACACATTGAATTATTTTTACACAGACCACTTTGGGGAATCAAATCTTGAATTTTTGAGCTGTAAATTCTTAGACTTACTTCTAACCCATGTGAAAGAGGGTAGCTGGGAACAGTTAAGATTGAAAGCACAGGTTTTCTCGAAGAATATATATAAACAAAAAACATTTGCAACATTTATGAAGTTAGTTGTCATACCAAGATTCAATAGTTTAGTCACAACTACCGTATTTAGGTAAGAACGGTTTACTGTTAAAATGATAACAATGTGTCGCTCACTATCCCGCTGTGATTGATCCTTTCCAAACATGGTTCTTGCGGAAACGAGATACTTAACAGTAGTGTTTGAGCTGTGACAAACACCAGAATCTTAATGACTCTGTCATCATTCTTTTTCTTCTGCTGCTTTTCTCACGGTACATATCCAGCTGGGCACGCCATCTTGCAAGAAAGACCGTGACGTGAATCTCAACGAGAGTTGTTTATTTCTACAACTTTTCAGTCAGCCGAAGCTGGAGACAGTTTGGATCAGATTGGCCTTTCTCAATCAAAGTCTTGTTTTTCTCAACCAACAAAGATCTCTTTTTTACTTGTTGAGAAGGAACCACAAAGCAAATATATACGTAGTTATTAACTGTCTATAAATGTGTAAGGTTACCTGAACATCAAGTGCCCAGATGGTTAAGATACTCGACTTGTAATCCGAGGGTTTCGGGTTTGAATCTCTGTATTAATTTGTATTTTCCACTTTTCAGAACTCTATTAATTGTAGGCCCGGCATGCCCAGTTGGTTTAAGGCGTACGACTCGTAATTTGAGTGGGGACGTTATAACGTCACGGTCAATCCCACTATTCGTTGGTAAAAAAGTAACCTAAGAGTTGGCGGTGGGTGGCGATGACTAGCTGCCGTCCCTCTAGTCTTACACTACTAAATTAGGGATGGCTAGCGCAGATAGCCCTCGTTTAGCTTTGGGCGATTTTCAAATCATTCATATGCGAAATATAGCTTTGTGCGAAATTTATAAACAAATACATAAACATGATGTCACTAAATAGTTAACATCATCTTATTAAATTAATGATACTTTTACGCTAAAATCCTGGATTCGATTCTCTACGCTGGATAGAGCGCAAATAATCCATTTTGTAATTTTTTTGTTAAAAACCAACAACAGTAATATTACAATGACTTAAAATAAAATTTAAAAGTGTTATTTAAATAAATTTCAAAACCTGATACGCACTTTCCAGCCACAATATTTGTATATTTGTATAAGTATCATGTTAAAATCATCAGCAAGTTATCAAGATATTTTGTTTCATGCAAAAACTCATTGAGCCTGAAATTAAATTATTTTGGAATTATTGTTGTGTGTTTATAAAGTATCTGCTCGGAAAAAGTTTTGTTTGAAATCATTATTTTGATTAAAGCTGGTAACGTTTAAAGGCGTCACAAAATAATATTTTGTACTTAGCTTAAAGAAAAATTACATAAGCATAATGTTTAAAAAAATAATAAATATCACTTATTTTAGAAGCTTTTAATAAATTGTAGGCATTCTTAAAAATACTGTTTTCTCAGTTAGTTGGTCGATTGTTATAAATTGTAGGCATTGTTAAAAAGACTGTCTTATCAGTTAATTGGTTGAATGTTATAAATTATAGGCATTGTTAAAAAGACTGTCTTCTCAGTTGGTTGATCGTTATAAATTGTAAGCATTGTTAAAAATACTGTCTTCTCAGTTAGTTGGTTGATTGTTGATAAGCATAAAGAAGATTTTCTGTGCTTTATCCATCAAGGGTATTACAACCAAAATTTTAGCGACGTAATCCTGCAGACTCATCATTGAGCCACTTAAGTGGAGCAGTCAACTTGTATTATATGTTTTTCTAAGATTTTTACCATAGTTTATAAATTTGGTCATGAACCCGTAACTTTTCCTGAAACATTTGTTTCAAACAATAATCTAGTTCTTGAAACCCTGGTTTCAATAATTCTGTCTTAATTTTTGACACTTTTATAGTTAATAATATATTAATTCGTGAGCCCTACTCACCCCCATTATGGCTTTCACCAATCATTTTTTCCCAAAAAAGATGCGCCCTCCCACGCATACGCACGCACGTTATAGATTTCTGCCTTCCCTCTCGTTAATAGTAAATATGTCAACTAGTAGCGTCTTTGAAAAAACAAAAGTCACAAATATGGGATAATTCCGAGAGGAAGAAAGAAAAACTTTTCCTGAGTTGTTTCTTATTAACGAAATAAAACTAGAAGACTTTACTGAAAAAAAATTATTCCTAGCGTGAGCAAACTGTTTGGTTAACAGTCCCGGGGGCTGTATTGATCTTTCAAAGTCACTCAGAGTACTTTCTATGTGGTAGTTAGTTGAGCTCAAAAAAAGAAAAAGAAAAGAGAAAAGAGCAACCCTACTTGATGAAAGATTTCTTTTCTGTAAGCGTGATATAACTTTCACACAAGTATAAAAGGAAAAGAAACAAAACATGTACTATGGAAAGATCAACATTATTACAAATTAACGCAGAGTGAATCATTTAAAACCGTTTTGTTTGTTTGTTGTTTAGCGCAAAGCTACGCGTATGGGTTGTCTATATGGTACCCATTGCAGGTGTCAAATCCAATTTCTACAGTTATAGACCCTCAGACCTACTGTTGACTCATTAGAAACAACTTAAGTTTGAAAGCTGAGGTTTGAAGTATATTAAAAAGTATATTAAACAAGAACAAATATTAGCACTGGCTGAAAAAAAGTAATATAGAATTGAGTAATGGATCATTCAAATCCACTAAATAGCATGAAATTAAGTACCAATTAAAATAATATTGATATAATGTACAATCAAACAGCCCTCTCTCCCCAACCATTGGATCAGCGTCAGGTCTCTATGCTCACAATGCTAAAAACCGAGTTTCGATACTCTTAGTGGACAGAGAATAAGATATCCTATTGGGTAAGTTTACCGCTTAAAACAGCCAAACAAACAAGCAAGAAAAATAATTTAAAATTATTGAGAATGTTAAAAAGCAAACAAAAAGAAACATAGTTTTAAAGAATTCTTAAAAAATAATTCAGATCAGATGTTTAACGTAGATAAACATGAAATATTAAAACAACATTTTTTTGAAACAATATGAATTAATATTGACTGGAATAATGTAAAATAAGTTCTTAATATGAAGTATTAAAACAATATAGGGTTATACAAGGATAGCAATGGCATTACTGAAACCGGTGAAAAATCTCACAATGAACTTATAATGAGGTCTTATAATATTGTCTATTTTAGTATTAGAATTGAACGATCTTATAACAACAATTTTGTTATTTTGCTTTAGTTAGATATTCAACGTGCTTTATAAGCTTCGTACCGTTACGTAAGATGTGTTTTTGTGGAACGCTTCTAAATAAGTTGTAGTTCATAGACGTTATGTTGCTTAGCATGATTGTTATTGTCAGCTGCAGATGTGTAGTAAATCTGTTATTGTTTGCAGCGAAAGGTACACAGTAGGCTATGTGTATTCGCTCTATTTACATTTAGGAATAAAACCCGAGATTTTAACATTGTAAGTCCATTAACTTTTTACTGATTCGTCGTGGGATATATGATAAAACTAACTACCGATCTCGTTTTTTGACTCGAAGATCCGTACACAGTTCTTGCTACTAGTTGGTTTTCTCTGGTCATTCAATGGCCTAGGGGTCTCTGACTTCGCCATTTTACACACGTGCAATGACGTGCTACTAGATTGAAAACTTCAATTCTAGCATCGATTGAATTATCTGTCAAATAATTTGTAAAATTATTGAAGTAATTGATTTTTACTTTTTTAATATTATAAGTATAAAATAATCTTAACAATTACGTAAATACAATAAAGTATAGTGTTATATGTGGTTTGTGCTGAGATTATTTTGTTTATAATATGCATATATGAGTTATATGAGCATTCTTCCAGTATGCACTACAGATTCTGACAATAAAAAAGCTTCCGATAGTTAAAAAAAGGATATTATTTATAAACATTTGGGTTACTTAGCAAGCTTGTTCAGTAATTTATCTTTAATGGTAAAAAAAAAGAAAATGATAAGAAATTAAACTTAAGAAACTTTAAACATGATTTTCGGTTAACTGTAGAAATACAGAAAATTTTTAATGTAGTAAAATAAATCATTGTGATTTTAAATTTAAATATGATTACATGAATTACTGACCTCAGTTCTTCAGTGATAAGTTTGATATTTTAATATCAGTGGTGAGCACAGTACAGATTCCCCATTGCGTAACTTTGTGCTTAACAATGAACAAATGTATAAAATACTACGTAATGAATGATATTCACGCACATAAACTGAGATTTCTTGGATTAATTTTAATTTGTATTTGTAAATTTAAAGATAATTTTGTTTGTTTTTTAAATCCCTCTCACTTCTATGCTTTAGCGAAAAGCTAAAAAAGCTTATATGCTGGTTCAAGTGTGTGTTTTCTTATAGAAAAGTAGCATCGGGCAATATCCTGAGCCCACCAAGTAGAATCAAACCCTTAATTATAGTGTTGTAAATCCGTAGATTTACCGCTGTACTAGCGGATGGCTATTCTGGTTTGCTCACCACCACAAGTCTATTGTATAGCTTTGGACTTAAAACAAAGTGAGATGCAGAAACGTATTAAAAAAAATACGTGAAAAATACTTAAATTTGTTTTTACTTATAATAACATATATTTAGTTGCATTAAAACTCACATTACTTTAAATGCTAACGCAAAATTGAAAGCACTATATTATAAAGACAACATCAACATTATTTTAACAGAATAATGCTCAAAATAATGATCAATACAGTTAGAAAAGGAGAGAATAATTTAAATCAATAAAGATAAAAAGAAAAAGGCGAGAGAATAAAGGATTAATGTGGGGCAAGAAGCTTGTGACAAGTTTGTTGTTCTTCGTGGTATAAAAGTAACTAATGAAAAAAGACATTACTAATAACAGGAAAAAAAAAATTGATTTTTACAACAATCTTTCCACACTCTAAACATCATATGCTTGTGCATGAGACTAAGCAAATAAAAGATTTGTTAAGTGAGATTCAGTGGATCATATTTCCTGAAGGGCTTTTTGAGTAAACTATTCGATGTGTAGAATGGAGAAAATTTCCATCTATTTATAAACTTATTGAAGAGAGTGAAACCATAACACAGGCCTACGATGTTGTTGTTTTTGTCTTGAAATATGTATATACTACAGTAATTCCTGTACACTGAATCTGATAATGATACTTATTTTTTCCATCATGTAAAGATTTTAAACAAAACATTATATGTATTTTTACATAAGTGAATTATCTTTATTGAAATCGGGTGACAATTTGTTATACTTAAAATGTTGACAACTACTGGTTATAGATTTCTCGAGACCAATCGCGACGTGAGAGTTTTATCGATCGTTGTAGAACCTAAACATAATAATAATTTGTTATTGTGGTAAACGAAATAATAATTTCATTTAAGTAACAGTTTTTTCTTCCTGATTTGTAAAAAAAAAAATTTCGTGACAGGAAAAAACAACAACATTATTTTCAAAATCTGCGTAGCTGAATTATCAAGCATTCGTTATTTAAAACCAAAAGAGCTTTTATGAAGTTTAAGTTTACTAGCATGTGTAATTAGTAGAGACAATGAATAGAAAAAAGTCATGAAATGTAGAGACCTATAATCTGGCATGGCCAGATGGGTTAAGACGTTTGACTCGTAACCTGAGGGTCGCGAGTTCGAATCCCCATCGCACCAAACATATTCGCCCTTTCAGCTATGGGGGTGTTATAATGTGACGGTCAATCCCATTATTCGTTAGTAAAAGAGTAGCCCAAGAGTTGGCGGTGGGTGGTAATGACTAGCTGCCTTCTCTCTAGTCTTACACTGCTAAATTAAGGACGGCTAGCGCAGATAGCTCTTGTGTAGCTTTGCATGAAATTCAAAAACAAACAAATAGTTTATAACAGACAAAATTTTACAACTCCTGGGATTGTAGAATAAAAACTAAGACAAGCGAAGTTGTAGAATTGATAAACTTGGTAGTTACAATCTGAGAAATTTTGAAATAAAGGGCGACTACGCTTAGTGGACTTCTTGTATTGGGGAAAACTGAAATTAGTTCAAACTGGAACGCAGAGAAAATTACAATGAGGGGAATCGAACAATAGATAAGGTTTTGGTTGGTAGAGTTGTAAAAAGGTAGAAAAACAAAAATTAGTAGGGTAGAAAAATGGAGAATAAATTAATTAGTACAGTTAGTAAAGTCGTAGAGTGGAGAAATGTACAATTTATAGAGTTCTGAAAAGTGAAAAATACGAATTAATACAATGGTAGAATGGAAAGAAAACTACAAGCAATGTGGAAAAACAAAACTACTGGAATTGTCGAACAGGCAATGAATGCAATCCTGAAATATATACAAATTAGATTAAGTGGAGTTTTGAAATGCAGAAAAATTGAAAAACTTTAGTTGTGAAATGGTAAATAAACTAAAAATAGCAAAGGTGTAGAACATAGAGAAATCTACAGTCACTGAAGTTGTAAAAATACGGATACTAAAACTAGTGTAGCTGTATAAAGAAGTGAAAACTAGAACTGGTGGAATTATAAAATGGATTGTTGTTATTTTGAATTAAGCACAAAGCTACACAATGGGCTATCTGTGCTCTGCTCACCACGGGTATCGAAACCCGGATTTTAGCGTGTAAGTCTGCAGACATACCGCTGAGCCACTGGAAGGCTTATAAAATGGAAGAAAACTAATGGAAGAACTATATTAAAATATAAGAGAATGAAAAAATCTATATTTGATGTTGCTGTGAAATGGATAAAGTATAAAATTATATGAAATCTGAAATGGAATAAATACGCTTAATTAATCTAGTAATAAAGTAGGGAGAAAATTGTGATTAATAAAGTTTTATAATTAAAATAAACTAAATTAGTGGAACGGGAAGAAAACACAAACTTGGTGAATATACGGACTAAATAAAAAATACAATTAGTAAAGTTGTGGAATGATTAGAAAGCATTCAAGTTAATAGAATTCTGATGTTGAAATATTACAATTAGTGGAAATGAAAAACCTTGAGAAAACTAAAATTGTTAAAGTCGTGGAAAGAAGAAAATAGTTAATTATAAGTATAACGGAATGAAAAAAAATAACTTAAACCAAACCTAGTGTAGTTGAAAAACAGAGACAAATAAAATTATTGGAGCTGCGAAATAAATAAATTTGATGTCGTTGCGATCTACTAATACATGAAAAAAAATTTTCTGGAGTCATGTAATGGAGAAAATACAATGACTATAGTTTCAAATGAAGAAAAACTGTCATTAATGTGGAAAGAATAATAAGTATTAATTTTATCGTGGGATGACGAATAAAATAATTCTACTAGATTTATAAAACATAGAGAGAAAACAACAACCAGTGGAGTCATAGAAAAAAGATAATAACTAATTTTAAATAGTCCCAAAACAAACTACAAATATTAAAAAATTACAATCAGTAGAGTTTTCAAAGAGAAAATAAACAATAATAATGATATATAAGAATGAGCTAAATTAAAACCAGGAAAGTTGAGGAATTGAATAAAGTTACAAGTCATATAATGAATAAAAACTGAAATTATTGAAGTTTAGGAATGGAATAAAGTTACAACTCATATAATGGACAAAAACTAAAATTAAGGTTGGGGAATGGAAAAAAAAATCCTAGCTAATTTCAGAAAATTTTAGGAATATAAATTTATGAAAGTGAAGTTCTCAAATGGAAAGAAATGAAACATGAAATTCAGGAACGAATTAAATATATAATATTAAACAGTTGTGAAGAGAGGGAAACTAAAATGAACAAATTCTGTAGAACGCATAGAAAAGAAATACAGATTATGGAATTGAGAAATGGGAAGAAACTTACAATTGGGGAAATAACAGAATGTAAATAAAACCATATCTTATGTAGAATTCGGGGGAATGAAAAGTGCAGTAAGTTAATGTATGAAGTATAAAGATCAATTCGTATTGCAAAACTATGAAATGAAGAGAAAAGACCAACTGGCAAAATATCTTCAAAAGAATACATTAAATTTTGCTTAATTTGTCGACTTGAGAAGTAAGGTTCAAAGAAAGCCGAGAGAGGTGTAGAAATAAGCATAATAGTGAAATAGAGATCACTGTAATGAATGACAAAATGAGGCGACCTTTCTCAAGTTGTAGAGCAGGTGGAAGAATGAGTGTTTTCTTATGTCAAAGCCACATCTGGCTATTTTCTGTGTTCACCGAGGGTAATCGAACCTCTTATTTTAGTGTTGTAAATCTGAAGACTTACTCACTGTTACAGGTAAACGATAATGTATTCTAAAGACGGCTGGTAGATACGAGTATTAAAAACTTTAATTAAGATTAAGTACTGAGCAATATTTTGAGGAAAATATAAAATTGTCTCTTTTTTTTGAATTTCGTGTAAAGCGATTTAAGGGCTATCTACACCAGCTATTCATAATTTAGCAGTGTAAGACCAGAGGGAAGGCAGCTAGACATCACCACCCACTGCCAACTCTTGGGCCACTCTTTTACCTACAAATAGTGGGATTGATTTCACATTATAATGCCCCCATGGCTGAAAGGGCAAGCATGTTTGGTGCAACGGGGATTCGAACCCGCGACTCTCAGATTACGAGTCGAGTGCCTTAACTACCAAGCCAATGCGGTTCAAATATAAAATGAAAAACCTAACGTGAAATAATATATTTTAATTTTTATAGACATAAGACTTTATAAAATGCTAACATGTGAGTGAAATATTATGCGTGTTTATGTAAGCAATGCCTTTTTTTTCTTTTCACAATGGAGACTAGTATTACCATATCAACGACACTCTTCCGAAAAGTCCTCTTTATACCATTTTTCAGTATGAATGACGCCGCATTTTGAACTGTATTTACTACTGATCCATGTTAAATTTAAAATTTTAGACATTAATGTAAAAATAATAAATATTTCATTACTGTGATAATAGCCTAGCTTTCAACAAAACTTTGTTTCTAGAAGTAAGAGACTTGCACGTTACGACAATACTTGAGTCCAGTAAGCAAACTTTAAAGCAGTTTCTCTACATTTCTCTATCTGTGGGCTTGTTTCTGGTGATTAATGTTCTGATTATACCCAGAGGAGTGAATTTATCATACTATAAGGTAAATATTACATCTGTCTTCTTAATAACATCTTACTGATGGATCGTCTCTTATCGTGACCTTTCCATTCGTTTTTCACTTCTTTTAGATAATAGAAAGGATATAGTTCGACTGAATCCTCTTTAACAATTTACTAAGGTGCATTTGGAGCTTAGGGGATCATCCAACCAGGCTTATTCAAACATAAAATATGAAGAATAAACTGTAATGTTGTTATGGAGGTTTAAGTTTCTACAATGGAAACTATGCTTCTAAGTTTTATTGTAAAAATATCGAGTCTGTTGTTGCCGTTGCAATAATTTTTTGGAAGGAGCGAACACGTAAGTAAGTTATCTTCTCCTTTAAACATGTGATAGACACAGAATAAGCTGGATGTTAGCAGAGGCTGTAGCAAGATTAGTAGTAATAAAGGGAGCAAAATCTAACAATTATAAAAGTATTGGGAGAAGGACAACTTTATTATTAAGTAAGCATTACTTGTTGAAATAAGGGTTAAACTTTGTGTATATTCAAAAAGAACACGACGTTCTGTTTAAACATTAAAATAACAAAGTTCTTAAGAACGTTACATATAATTCTTCAGTATTTTGTTCTGTAACTTATTGCGTCTGGAGTTTTTGTTGTCTTTTTTTCTGTAACTTTTGGGCAAAGCTACATGACGGCTATCTGCGCTAGTCGTCACTAATTTAATAATGTAAGACTACAGGGAAGGTAGCTAGTCATCACCACCTACCAACTAACAAGTAGTATAATTGATCGTAACATTATAATGCCACCTTCTACTGAAAGGGCGAGCATATTTCACGCGACCTGGATTCGAACTCACCTTCAAATTGCGAATCGAGCGTCCTAGCCACCTGGCCATGCCTATCTATTTTAATACCTGTGTTAGGCCTAATAGTAATATATACAATAAAGGTCTGAGGCGAAATCGTTAACCGTAGTTAAGAACGTTACAAAGTGTTTTCAACAAAATTTTGTTTTCAATACAAAAAAATCGCAATAATAAAGCAAACAATTTGTTATTTGGAAAGTAAATGATCAATAAACTTATGCACTCGTTTGAAGGGAATAACACAGGCAAATTATTAGGCCTATATACGTACTGATGAATGTTGCACACACTCCCTGATCAAAACATTATAAATAGCATGTTGGTTCACCACATGCTTCAATCACAGCTTGAATCCGTTATGATACAGGCCCCTCTAGTGGAAAAAAACGTGTTTGTTTTTCACACCATTCCTCAAGTAACATTGTCTCCAAAACTTTCGAAGACGAATGCAAAAAGTACGTGTTCTGATAGCATGCTGTAACACATATACTCAGCAGATTCTCAACTGCATTAAAATTAGGAAATTGTGGTGGCCCGAAGAGCGTTGGAACTTTTACTGGTGGTTATAAAACCTGTCAAATGAAGTCAGTGTTGTTGTAAAAATACTCATCACGTAGAGAATAAGTGTGTACACGCATGTGCTTGTTTCCTGAGAATGTGCAGGCAATTGCAGGGGGAAATACGGCCGTTTAAAGAGACCCAAGGACTCAAACCATACTTTGAAAATCCACACCACATCATTACACCAACTATAGCGGCTTGCCCCGTGTGGACAGTGAACGAAAGTCTCAAAATTTGACATGCATACTTTACATGAAAGTTTTACAACTTTATAGGACTATTGCTAATCTTTTAGTTTATCATTTATACAGAATAAGCTGTATAAAGAGTATTTTGACTAAGTGTATTTCTAATGTCCAACAGTCCAATCCTTACGACCTATGCGATACTGTAGACGTATCTTTTTATTGGTACTTGAGACTAATGAGGAAGAATCATCATTTACCATAATTTATATCTCTCAGGTCCATGCACATTGCTGAAATGAATGCTTCTGGTCCACAACTGATGACTTATTTTTGTATTTGCACAGATAAGCATCTGTTGGGTTAACCGCAGTTTATTTTTGTCTGGGGACAGTTTCAGCTATTCAGAATTTCCATTCTTGCAGATTTTTATCGAGATTTCTGTCATTATACTTAGAGGATGATTAATTTTACCATCATTGCCTACTGATGTTAATTATAATGTTTTATCCGAAGTTAGATACATCCATAAACCAGTAACAAATAAATAATGGTCATCCAGTGAGATATAAGCCATACTTAAGGGTTATGTTCTTTAACTCGTTAAGTTTGCATCATCAATCTTTGAATTGCTTTATCTACACTAAAAGTGTATTAAATACAGAATAAAAATGTTTGAAAATCGAAAAGACATACATATTAAACCGAAAACTTACAATTGTATAACTTTTCTCAGTTTATTCTTATTATTGAAATAGTTACCCTAATACTTTGTTTTATAAACGCTTTATCACCCATTCCAAACACGAAGGGACCTTCACACAAGGTCATGAAAAGATTTAATGACGTAAAAAAGAACAACTTGGAATCACTTAATTTATCATAAAACTTTAACTTTCTTTTCTTTTGATTTTAGTATTAAAAATATTCATTTGTAGTCACGAAGTTATACTGATTATTATGGTTAGCTCCAAACTATTGAAAGGAAATTACAAAAAAAGAGAGATTATTCGATTACTCATGTATATTCTTTTAATATTTTAATTTTTTTTAATAATATTGTTCATGCACTAGACAAAAAGGTTTCAGACCACTAGGTGAATTTGAAAAAAAAATGTATGTTTGATGGAGACTGATCATTGTACTAAAACTTCACTCTTCTTTTACAACATATCATTTATGGTAAATGTTTGTTTGTTTAAATTTCGCGCAAAACTATTCGAGGGCTATCTGCACTAGCCGTTCCTAATTTAGTAGTGTAAGACAAGAGGGAAGGCAGCTAGTTATTACCACCCACCGCCAAATCTTGAGATACTCTCTTACCAACGAATAATGGGATTAACCGTCACATTATAACGCTCCCCCAGCTGAAAGGGTGAGCATGTTTCGTGTAATGGGGATTCGTTTTTGCGACCCTCAGATTATGAGTTGAACGCCTTGACCCACCTGGCCATGTTGGGCCTCCCTTATGGTAAAGTATCAACGTTTTGTAAAACACATTTCTGCGATGAAAATAAATAGAAAATATATCACTCTATTTCATTATCTGGCAAACCCAATTCAAATATTTAGTTAAGCTGGTTAAAGATTTATGGTTACTACAGTGCAAGGTAACAAAAATATTGAGATTTTGCATCAAACATTGTTCAAAGTTAACTACCAGCTAGATTACACATGTTTAGTTACGATATCTTAAATCACTAATCCTTCAGTTTAATGGGATATTACACATTAAAAAGTTCAAAATTATTACATAACTAAATCTTTTGAGGGAACGCACAACAAGACGTTGTCTACTTGGTAACTGAGATCATAATGTTTACAAAACAACCAAATTACATTATTAACCAGAAAATATTTTTCTGTATGGCTTAATAGAGTGATTACAAATATTGCTCGTTACATGAGATGAGTCACCTAAAGTAGCTTAACATGGAAAAAGTTGCTAAACTATTATAAATATTTTATTATATCATTACTTCTGAGCTAATTAACTGCTGTAACATTAAAGTGTTAATAATTAATAAGAACTGTTGTTTATTACTATGTGAATTTATAAAACAATTGAAGTTCTGCACTTAAAAGATACTGTGTTTGGTTTAACGTAAAGCTACACAATAAATTATCTACGTTCTTTCCACCAGCGAAATCGAACTCTGGATTTTAGCGTTATAAGTATGCACACTTAACGTTAATCCACTGGTGGGACTTAGAAAACACAGACAAAAAAACAAAAGTAACAACAAAATTTAACTATATTTCAGCGTAGGGCTCGTGGAATACATCTGAAGTACAGGTAAAGACCTTTGAAAATTTACACACCTACAGCGATTGATCATTCCTTGTGTGACAAATTAAACTAGAATGGCACAGCTCCACAACTGAGCATTGAAAGTATTCAGCTTTCACATAAAGTACAAAGTTGTGTCTACATGTCCATCACTATCGACAGAAACGAATCATTTTTGGCAGGACAATGAGATGTAAATAATATTCTGCACAAGTCTACGGAGTTTCATCAAAATCTAATTATTTTTTGACAGGAGTATAGAGTAAAAATCGTTTCACATATAAATAAATATGGATTTTTTTTATTTTAGTGACCTTGACACCACAAAAATTAATAACTTCATGCCAGTTTTCGTCCAAAATGCATTCAAACATTTTAAAGATAAATCTTGCTTACAAACACATACAACACACACAGGGGTGAGAGCATAACCTTCGTCCATCTTCAGCGGCTAAGGTAACAAAGTAATATGGTTGATGCGTATGAAAATAGTTAAACACAGAACCAAACAGGGAGACAGAAAAACTGTTTCAATGGACAAATAGAAGATAGCAAACAATTCAAGAATGTTTAGAATAATGTAAGATACAGATGTAGAATCAAATAAATAAACACTGATAGAACTAGATGAACAATGCATACAGAGAAGAATAATGAAATATGAAGGCAGAAGGTATAAGCACTGAAATGGGTAGGAAGTTATGTAAATACACCACGTGTTTTAACATATTAGTGCTACTTAATCACATCTTCTTGTTCTGATGGGAATTGCTCTCGTCTTCTGATTAATGTTTGATGTGTCAAATTTGCTTCGGACATTCTTGCTTTTTCGTCTTCTGGAACTACGTTTTACTTTGTAGTGCAAATGATGATTCATTACAAGAAAAACCTCTTCTATTCACAAAGGATTATCTTGGCTTTATAAATCACAAAACAGTCATTATATTTTCATAGATGCAGTGGTTTGCTCATGTCTCGTGAGCAGGTTTTATCATATTTATTTCAAGAAATAACAAACCTCCATAAAATAAAAAAATCTAATTTATATTCTCGATACACTTTTTAGCGTCGATTTTTTTAAAGGTAAAAAACTGAAATCCTTGGTAAATAATATTGTAAGTCGTTAGAAAGTGTCAAGCAAGCTATATTAGTAATGGATAGATGATATTGCAGATTAAAATATATGTAGCTTAAAGGCAGATATAACAGTTATGGGACAGTCGTTAAATTTTAACATAAAAGATAATGAAAGTTGTGGATTTTAAGTAAGTTGTTCTGTACGTTCCTTTAGGACTCGAGACTAAAGAGATAACAAGTTTTCGTATCCCGAGTTTTAAGTACAAAATATGTACATCGAATTGCATGGAATATTGACTTCTATTATTAAAGTACATTGTTTATGAATTATGTGTTTGGGCTCGGCTAGGTGGTGAGAGCGCTTGACTCGTAATGTGAGGGTCGCGGGCTCGAATCCCTGTCACATCAAATATGTCCGTGCTTTCAGCCGTTGGGACGTTATAACGCTCGATGAATCCCACTATTCATTGGTAAAAGAGTAGACCAAGAGTTAATCGTGGGGGGTGATGACAAGCTGCCTTCCCTTTATTCCAACACTGCTAACTTTGCGCGTGTATCTTTGCGTGAAATTATTAAAAACAAAAAAACAAAATTATTACACGTTGGGATTTCTTTGTGCATATTCTGATTTGATGTATACAGTGGAGTTTGGTACTATAAGATAGCGCTAGAGTTCAATGCAGAATATTTATGAGGTTCGGTAATCAAGCATTTCATAAGTTATGCTGTTGACCTATAGCATGCGTATAAATATCCTGTTCCACACATTCACTTCCTCACAGGTAACGTAAGGTGAAAGATTGTATGTATAAGGATTAATGAAACAATTATGGAACAGCCATAATAAATTAAAGTCCAGACTGGTTGAAAACAATCGCTGACCACTTCAATATTATGTACTAGTTAAAAAATCGTACGCTGAGGGGTTGTTTCAGAGAATGCGAGGGGTAGAAATGATGAAGTCGTAGTTCCCTGAAGTTGAACTAGAGGGTGCGTTGCTAGGCTGCCATGTCAGGCGGAAGTTGTCTTGTTGTATTGACAATAAAGGTTTTTCTGAAAGCACGATGGCAAGGCCATCAAGTTGAAGTAGAGAAACTTTCACAAAGTTCACGAACGAACCCCTAGAGGTTGACAACGTGTCGTCAGCTTTATTGTAACAGCAATCAGCATTTTAAAATGAACAATTTCATTTATTGTATATTGTATAACCTTTCTTTGGTTATCAGTACTGAAAAGTTTTATCACAATTACAGTATCGCTGAATAAGTAAAACGAATATTAGATCTGCCTTTGTAATTTCCAGTTCTTAACATTGTGGTTATTTTATAGATTTTGCTTTTATATTTATTTACACTACATACGTACATTATAAAAGCAAATGGTGTTTTCAAGGTACAAAAGAGTACGGTCTTATTAAGTATATTTTTTCTATAGGCAGTTCATTAGGACGATAATATTATATCATGTGATGTCTCAGGTTGTGTTTATAGTTTTAACTTGTATATTCCATTATATTATGTAATTTTACAATTATGTGCAAAAATACATTTCAACATTTTAACAATTGAACGACGTACTTATCAAGCGAAATCATCATTTGAGCGAGTCAGTTATTATAACACTGTTATAATGTTATATATTGTGTTTTTACCTTACATTGACTAAACGAACTCCAATACTAGCAAAACGTCTGGTTGGCAGCGGCGAGCTTCGCAGGGTGTACACAGTCCAGATGCTGTTATGTTTTATTTTAGTCGGAAACTCATAACACAGGATTAGTAATGAAAAAAAAGATTTACAAAGAAATGTTGTTAGTCTTGTTTGTGTTCCTGCGCTCCCATAACTCAAGAAAGTCGTTAGATATTTAGTAACATTTTGTGACAACGAAAACTACGATTATGACAGATTCTTTATATAAACAAATTTCATGCTCAGTGGTATGTCTGCGGACTTACAACACTAAAAACAAGGTTTCGATACCTGTGGTGGGCAGAGCACAGATAGCTCACTGTGTGGTTTTGAGCTTAGCTTAACTCGAAACAACAACTGACAGTCTTGTCATAAGACCTTGAGGCTGCTGTCAAACAAGGGTCCCTATCAAGTAGAATTTACTCATTGTTGTGAACTTTATAACAATTCCTGTGTAGTTTAACATGTGAAAACTAAAACTATATTGTTATGTTATACAGTAGGAATAATACTAAGTTAATTATAATGGTCATGGTCTAAATAGATTATATAAGCTTGGCAACTGGTCTCTGGAGATAAATCTAATTACGTTGATAAATGTCTTACGTGGTGTTTAGTCGAATTTATATAAACACTCTTTATAAACTGATTTAATCTAAAGAACAGGTATGTCTTTTCTTGTAAATCATAACCTTTGTCGTGCGATCAGTGAACTTGCAATTAAAACATTCACTATTATATTCACGGTATTATTGTTCCAACGATATAATGGTGTAACAAAGTATTTAACGAATTATCCATTCTATGCATTGCACAATCAGTGTTCCTTTATATATAACAGATAAAATGTATTAGTTTTTGTTTTCATTACACGACAGAGAACCGTTTGTTTCTCAGGTAATGGTTGTTGACAGACATGTGACTAATGAACTCTTTAGTGCCACTTCTTTGGGAGCTCTTTTGTTCTAGATCACACACACACATATATATGTGTGTAAAATTAATGTACAAACGTACTTAGAGTCACGGATTATGAGTGTATACTTGGTGGTGAATATCTTCAATATGTGTAATCATATGATCATCATCACCTTAGAAATCATTTTGGCAAACATTGTAACTGTTTTGTTTACAAAGATGTTTTATTTACATGACCATTTGATTAAATATTTAGATATTCTCCAATTATTAATACATTGAACCTTTGGAGTTTTACAGACAGTGACATAGAGAGGACTCGGTTCCAGGGCCTATGGTCTTAATGGGGGCCCATTGATAATTTTATTCTATGTAAAATTACATAGGATGTACGGTCCAGAAAAGTTATTAACTTTGGGCTCACACAACTTTAAATCCACCACTGTATACAGAATAGACATAATGTATTTCATATGAGGATTTTTGCTGTAAATAATTATTTTGTTCAAATGATTGAAATGTATTGGTCCTTTTCAAGACCATCTCGTTCTCAGAAAGCGAAAACTATGATTGCACACATCACCTCTAGTAATGAAAATATTCCAATAAACATCAGTGTGTATTGTTTGATATTTTAAGTTTAATATATTCCTCAAAAACAGGAATAGAATTTCTAGTTTGTCTGGTAGTTTTGTCGAAATTGAAGCATTACTTTTCTTAACCAAACACGTCACTTGGTTTCATACAAGAGCCCATGTATCTCAACTTAACATCAGCTAGGATGTGTCAGAAATATGTTGAATTACCCCATACCATTTGTAAGTGTGCGACACTGGTCATTAAATATCTATAAGTTGTTCGAGGGTTAATATATAGCTGAAATAGTAGTAAGACTATTACTTATATAGAATGGTGTATAATCACTTCTGACAATCATTGTTTATCCAGCTTTAATTTTACATACAAATAGTTTCAATTGGCAAGAAACAAGCTCTAGACAAGGATTTCTGAAAAAAATATCTACAGAAAGATTATAATATAGTTTTCTAGTAATGAATAAACTTAGTTTTTACTTGGTCTTTTAAACTGTAATGGAATAAAGCAGCTTTTAAAACTCAAAATATGATCTAAATAATCGCTCTTTTCAGGACGTCATAGTGAAAAAGATAATACGTGTAATGTAACATTGTTTCAAAATCTATGTCATGTTTTAAAAAGTTACATTTTTCTGAGTCTGAAAGATCAATGAACAACTATAACATATGAATAGAAGCATATTACTATTAAAAATAAAAATGTTATGTCTTAAATTGTACCCGGGTTTATTAGCACTACCCAGAAACAACAAATTCTGTCACCATGCCACTATATAATTCGTTTATAATTAAATCGTATATCTCGCACATTTCACGTGTCTGTAACGTTGATGTAGTTTGTAAGTCTAAGTAGATATCATAAATATTAAAAGTATAATTGAATCAATCAGAGTCAAACTATCTTTCATTTTCAAAATATTCTATGCCATATTTTGCGACGTTCCTGTCTGAACTTCAAACTGACTGTTGTTTGTCGGAAACAGTTTAATCTTACCCGATAGAGTAAATAAAACGTTTATGTTGTAAAGTAGATTGGAATACAATCATTACACTCTATCATTATTTGTTACCTAATAAGTTTATCTATTATAGTTGTTGTTTTGAATTAAGCACAAAACTACACAATGGGCTATCTGTGCTCTGCCCACCACGGGTATCGAAAGCCGGATTTTAGCGTGTAAGTCCGCAGACATACCGCTGAGCCACTGGGGGGCATCTATTATAGCATAATAAAATTTCTGATCTGTCAACAAACATATGTGCATTTGAAAGTTGTATGGCTTTAGTCTTGTTTTTGTTGTAAAACGTATTCTTTAAATATAAATACTAAATGCGTTATATTTATAAACATAGATGTAAGAAACATCAACTATTTCAAATCGAGCTACATTTAAACAATTAAATTTACATTTCTTTCCGTATTTCAAATGTGTTTAACTTTGTTTCCGGCTTCTAAGTTAAATCATTTGGTCAGCTCAACTGTTTAGAAGTAAAAAGACGAATGGGCCTTAGACCGAATATATCACAATTACTCAGAGTGGAATACCTTCATAGTGTCAGTTACTCACTCACAGATAGAATAACAAATCACGTCTATATGGAATTGTTTTCAATAGAGAGCTCTTAATATTCACTGCAAACAGTTTGATTAAAGCATGAAAAAAGTCCGTTTATAAGCTGTTCTCTAAACCCACAAAGTTTTTCGATTTTATTTATATTTCAATTGAATATTCTGTAAAAAATGGTAATTTATGCTATTTTAAGTATTTTTTATAATAGTAAGTGATATTTTAAATACTTAGTTACTCTTATTGTTGTTGTTGTTTTGAATTAAGCACAAAGCTACACAATGGGCTATCTGTGCTCTGCCCACCACGGGTATCGAAACCCGGATTTTAGCGTGTAAGTCCTCAGACATACCACTGAGCCACTGGGGGGAACTTAGTTACTCATTTATCATAATTAGTTACAGAAAAATCATTTACTACAGAGATTATCAATCATATGTTAAAATTAGATATATGAATGAAAACAGAGCTACACACATAGAGGGTTAATATAGGAATATGTTTAATCTCTAAAGCCAAATGTTATAACCAGTAAAACATGCATTATATGTATAATATATATATATATATATATTAAAAGTGAAACAGTAAGATTGTATGTTAATTTATTCTATATTATTTAGTGACTTAAATTATTATGTTAAATCAAAGTTCCGTCCTTTACACGAGGAAACGTGTAAATGTATGTTATGCAAATAACATAAAATAATGTTGAGTAAACAAAGATTGGAAAATCAACTTATTCACTTTTATCAATGTGAGGTAAAAACATAAAATATCTAACAGTTTTATAATAGCTATCTTCTTAAATAATAATAGAGTTCGATTTCCCTCGATAAACACAGTTGATAGCCCGTTGTACCTTTGCTATAAGAAAAACGCACTCACACTCAAATAATGATTTTACTTGTGAAGTATGAAGATTAATTATTGAAACGAATTTTTCTTACAATTGTAAAATGTAGGTAATATAATTAAATACTTAAGTTAAAACTATAAACACAAGATGAGATGCAACATAATCAGCTCATGCTCCTACTGAAGTATTCGTCTATAATTACATCATCCAACTATAAATACACTATACATATTGAAAGTGTCCACCAAGAGTTCCTTAGTAACACCATCCGCCTTTATATGACATATGCTATACAATTAAATATGTATAGGCAAAAACAATAAAGTTACACACAATGATAAGAACTAGAGAGTAAAGTACCAAATTTAATATACGTTTTACTTATGAAATTAATCAGTAATTGTGAAAGAAACTTTCAGGTGCTGATAATTGTAAACGCAATGTTATGAAAATTAGATTAAACTATTAATTTAGAAGACTTTGATTGTTACTACAAATTTAATGACGTTGTTTCCCTCTAGTGGTTTGCTTGTGAACTATTTGGACACCCTCTGGTGCTATTTCAACCTATCACAACAAATCAAAAAGTTCTCTCTGTAGTAATTCTTGTTGACAAAAAACCCACTTGAAATAAAATTGCATCTCAGAATGGCTGGTATGAGTATCAAGTTTGTTGATAAAGCTTGTTTTTTTTTTAATTTAGCAGTGTAAGACTAGAGGAAAGGCAGCTCGTCATCACCACCCAACAAATAGTGGGATTGACCGTCACATTATAACGCTCCCACGGCTTAAAGGGCGAGTATATTTAGTGCGATTAGGAGTCGAACGCTTTAACACGCTTGGCCATGCCGGGTCCGTAGTGATAAGGAAAGAACAACGTTTCAACATTCCTAGATCATTTTCAGGTTAAGAAAGAGAGAGTTTGAAAGTGACCGATGCCAGACACACGTCTTACGGACGAAAGTATAAACGTTTATACTCTGAAATACAAACGTTTTCTCTGGTTCCACTTCCTAGAGCAATGGTATCATCGTCTCTACCCCGTCACCTCGCCTGAAACAGCCAATCAGCTTTTGGTGTTTGAACAACCTGTATAACTTCCTAGTTTCAACTCTGCATATATGAGCATTCTTTTTATCATTAGAGCAAAAACTATATCCTCGAGTACATTTTCAGTTTAGCAGAAATTTTGATGAAACCACGTGAGAAATATTTATGAATTTTTGGAAATACTGTAGTTTGAAAACAAGTTTGTTTGCTTTTATCAAAGAACTTTTATGCATATAAAAATTAAAAAAAACAATAGTCAATAAATGGGCACTTCAAATAAAATAACATGGTTTTAAGTTATAATGGCGTGGTGCTATGCAAATTGGAATTGATGAGCCCAAATGCAAGTCAAAACTTAAGTTATAAATTACGAAAAGATGAATGAGATATACACTTTGAAATTTGTAAGCCGTGTATAAATTGTAACATGTTACCTTATACAACTATATTAACTTGGTTAGCTTAAATTATTAATGCTACCCAAATCTTATACTAATATTTACTCGGTTAGCCTTTAACATTACAGCTTTAGATTTACACCGCTATTTATTAGATTAAGCTATGACATTACAGCTTTAGATTTACATTATTATTTACTTGATTATACCTGTGACATTACAACTTTAGATTTATTACTTGCCTGGTTAATTTATATTTTTATGACCTTACATTACTATTATTAATTAGTCTATATAATTATATTCTTAAATTTATATTAACTTGGTTAGTCTATATAATTATGCTTTACATTTACACTGCTATTAATATGGTAACTTATATTATTGTGATCTTACATTATTATTAACTTGAATACCCTATATTATTACTATTTTACATTACTATTAACTTGATTGATTAATGTATATTATCATGACCTTTCATTACTGTTAACGAGATTTATCAATATTTTGTTACCTCATACTTAGACTGCTGTTACAGTGGTTGGTCTATATTATTATGAGTTAACACGAGTACTTTACTCGCTAAACTAAACACTTTTGTCTTTCTGTTCATTTTCACGAATCTACTTCCGGCTCTATCGTAACATCGTATTATATATAAGTACATACTTATTTTTTTATGTCTTTAACTTACTTTGTACAACGTTCCTGAACAATTTCTTTCTGATATTATCTCTTATTGCCTTTTATTAGTATTTTATAAACTGATTTAATCTATCCGATATAGAACACCAAGGTATGTACAGTGGCTTTGTATAAGAACATACTTGGAATTGGAGTTTGTAATTGATACACACCCAGTTTTCCATCGACTGATGTCTATAAACTTTTTTCAACTTTTTATGAAAAATACAATACTTTATATGTATACGTAGATCTATATTGTACACGTGAATTCATAATGTTGAGAATAAATTGTAGGTTATATTTATTCAATATTGGATATAATGTAATTTGTACAGAGTGTTGAGTAGGCTACGTTAAAACTATTTTCAATAACCAACTCAACAATTTACATGACAAGTACTGTTCTCTAAATGTGTTGGTTAAAATGAAGTTCTTAAGTTGATCCTATTATATAACTTCGTTAAATTAGTTCTTTTCTTTTTGTTTATTTTATGTGCTATCTAAATTCTCCATCATTGTCTTATAAACTGAAAAAAACAACCAATAAGAGCTCACAAACGAGATATACATGTATGTAATTTTCTTTCAGTTCGAAAATGTAGTTATATAATGTCATAGCTATGTTAACTTTCTGGCGTATGTTTATTTGTAAGTGTTTGAGACGAAAATTATTTTACAACTTTCCAGAATACTAAACTAGATTGGTGGAATACAGCACAGAGAGCTACTTCCTGTCAGATATCACTCCTCTAATCTCAGGTTATTTCTTATTTGAACGGACTATATGAATATAACTTTACAATAAAGCTGATATGAAGTTATTTCCCTCATTAGATTATATCATTATAACATTAAACGGACGCTTACTTTGTTAATCAACCAAGCCATTATTTTAGTTAGATAGACTACATTAATATGAGTTTATGCGAGTGCATTGCTCCTTATACTGTATTTGTATGATCCAGTACTAGTATATACCCAATTACTTAAAGATATTACACGAATATTTTTCTATTTAGAGTGCACTGTTAGAAACTTACACGATGAAATAAAACTTTCATGATATAGTTGCTAATGTGAAGCAGAAAGCTGCAAAGCTCTGTCCTGTAGCCATCAAGAGTATCGAAACCCGGTGTTAAATGTTTTATGTCTGCAGACTTATCTCTGAACCACTGGGGACTAGAATTGCACTATAAGGAAATCTTTATAAAATATAAAGGTAAGAGATGATATTTTTTGTGACGCATTCGATTAAATAATTAATTAGTTCGAACACTCACAAGGGGTCTTCCGATAGGGGACTTACAACACTAAAGTTTGGAGGATAATACACTGCGATGAACACGGCAGATAACCTAATGTGGCTTTTGTTCTAAATAAACAACCAAAGTAACTAAAAGGGAAATCAACTTGAGATAAATAGCTAACTACCTGGAGGTTATTTACTTCTGGTTTCACCTAATCTATGCGAACATTTATGTTCTCTATTATTTATTACTTGAAGCGTAGCTTAGATAATAAAGTTCTTACTTTATTTTTGCTGTTAAGCTCGTGCTGAATTCCTTAGAGAAGTTTTCTTGTATTTGGCCAAAGGCGAAATATTATCCAAATCTATCTTTTATTTGAAAATCATCATGAACATGGAAGCCTCAAAGTTCACAACTGCGTCTCATATTTTTAAACAAGGAATTTTTCTGAAACTTCGACTAAAGAGCAGTTTATTTTTATTTTATTTGGGAATGGATGTGAGTATATTATGGCTTTAAAATTAAAATTTTTTCACAGTATCGAACGAGTAAGTATTTCATTCTCTTTTTAATATTATTTTCTAATAGATGAAAACAAAAATTCCTTTGTCATTTCCTGAACCAAGTGTTTAGTGTTGTTTGTTATTGAAATTCGAGTTTCTTTCTTTTTTTTTGTCTAATCTGAAAATTCCTTTTGTCTTTTCCTGCAAGTGACTCAGCGGTATGCTTGAGGACTTATGCACTGAAGACCCATTGTGATGGGCATTGCTGAAATAGTCCAGTGTATAGTTTCACAGTAAATATGAAAAAAAAACTTAGGTTTTTTCTGTAATTTTTATGTATGTATAGCTATGTGTATATTAGGATTAAATGTACTTGCTATTTTCAAATAGTTAATATTTACTTTCCAACAAGCAGTGAATGTTTATAGTTGAAAATTTGTTTACTCTGAAAATAACATTATAATTTATTCACACAAGTGTATTTTATTCAATTTCATCGAAGTACTTGCTTTATCATTTTAACAAGTAATATTTTAAGTCGAATATTTTTACACTAAATTGCACGACTTTTGATTTTTACCTGAGCTACCTTCTCTCAATAACGCAAAATAATAAAAATGAGCTAATATGTTTATTCGAAGTCATGCCCGTGTATGACACTGACGCTGTCTTAGAACGTTAAACAATATGAAAAAATCGATAAAAACTATAAAATAATATTTGAAATTGGAGTTTGTAGTTGATACACGCCCGGTTTTCTATCGACTGATGTCTATAAACTTACTTTTATAACTTTTTTGTGAAAAATACAATACTTTATATGTATACATACATTTTTTATTGTACAGTAAGTTCGTAATTGAAGGTTATATCTGTGTAACGTTGGATATAATCTAATTTGTGCAGAGGGTTGAGTAGGCTACATTAAAAATATTTTGAGTAAACAAATTAACAAGTTTTATGACACTCACAGCCTCCAGTGGCACGTCTGCGGACTCACACAGCTAGAAACTGGGTTTCAATAACAGTGGTGGGCAGAGTATGGATAGCCCATTGAGTAGCATTGTGCTTATGTGTGTGTGTGTTTTTTCTTATAACAAAGCCACATTGGGCTATTTGCTAAGCCCAGCGAGGAGATTCGAACCCCTGATTTTAGCGTCGTAAATCCTGAGACTTACCGCTGTACTAGCGGGGGACATCATTGTTCTTAATTCCAAACAAACAAACAAATGACAATAACAATCAGTATAAGCCATGGTGGAACAGCATGTATTTCAAACTATATTTGGACATTGTTTGAAGTTAAGTAAGTAGGATATCAACAAACAACACAAAATACACTCAGGGCGAAAAGATGTGATATCCCTTATACTTAATGGCATTAGAAAAAACAGGAATATGGATCAATTTGGAGATTCAGGACAATTTACAAAGAGACTTCCGTCGTGGTAAACAAAGTGTTGCTTCTTATAACAAGAAACAATCCACAAACACAAAGGCTCATTGTAATAGCCATGTCAACAGCACATAATCAGAAAAATTCTTTCTTTGGAAACAGGGGCTACAGGTTATGAACTCACTCCAATGATCCCCTCCCATTCAATCGTCATATATCTCGAGAAACTGGATAGTTAAATTAGTATTCGTGTTATGTTGTAAGAAAACATAACATTCAAGTCACTGGGCATAGCGCCTATAACTTTCTTTGCGTTTGGACTGTTAAAACGAGGGAGGATTATGGAAAACACCCAGGTACGGGTGGGGTGCTTTAGATATAACAGTCGTACGATGAAACCTTTTGTCATAGTTTGTATGACTATTATCAAAATGCACAGTCACAAAAAAAGAGTATACCAAACGTAGCGAAACGGTGATGTTTCAAAACAGTTTTATGCAGTATACAACGCTTTGTACAGTTTTTTTGAATATATGCAAGACTTAGAGTAATCTTTAGTAAATAAATAAACATTATCTAAGAAGTTTAAAAGGGCTACTTGAGAGTAACGCAACCATTTAAGTTAATTTAGTTTTTATATTTATGTCCTTTAAAGGATGCCCATAGAAGACACAAAAACAAAACAAGAAATACAGTAATAATGATTCAACTCCAATCTCAGATGTGTAATACGATCATCACTGATTTTACATAGAAACTTGCAATAACTGGTTTTTAATTGTTATTGTTCACATGATACCGAGAAGACAAAAAAACCTTCGCAAAATTGAATATTTTTAAACCATCAATCATGTGATGTTTTGAATAAAATGCTAAGGATATGTAATCAACAGGTTAAACCAATAAAACAAAAGAAATATTCCCTGGAAAACCAAGTGTCTGAGAGCTCCGTTTATAGATTTTGTCAGAATTCATGAGCGGCCAAACCTACTTTAAACAATTCCCACATAAAGATGTCCATCAGTAGTTCCTACTTCTTGTTAATAATATAGAAACTTTACGAAATCAAGTTAATATCGAAACTATTGTTCTTCAAATCGTGAAAGTTAATTGAATCACAGTTTAATGCTCTCTTTAGTTATGTACAACTACCATTTGTAGCATATCTAATAATATTCATGAGACAAATTCTTACAGCGTGTGTGTGCGTGTTTCTTATAGCAAAGTCCATCGGATTATCTGTTGAGTCCACCTAAGGGAATCGAACATCTGATTTTAGCGTTGTAAATCTTCTTGCAGCGTTCCATCACCTGACAAGTATGTAACTACGTTACAGGTTTACAACGCATATCTGTGTGTAACATATGTATTCACACTGTCCGTACCAAAGGAAATGTTTTATCCAGTAATAACTGTGCATAAACTAGTTATACACGCGTATCTAAACTGCTTGTAGCAAGTGAAGAGTTCACATAGATTTTTTGTTATTGTAACATGTAAAAAACGGATGGTGTTATAAAAAAGTGACATGTTATAATTACGTACAAAGTCAGTAATGTAGCACATGCATTCTGACTGTTTATAGCAGTTCAGGTGAGTAAAGCGTAAGTCAGATTGATATTGGTTTTACTCTCTATAACAGACTAAGCGTTTCAGAGACGATTGCGCCATGTGTAGGCTGCTGTAATCAGTTTAACATTTGTATCCAGTGTTTCGAACGAGTAAAATAATAAACGTATTACATAGTTATGATACGGTGATGACCGGTGTAGTAGTTTCTAAAATCCTAGTTTTGGATGTATACATTGTAAGTTCCATTATAATTGGATATTAGATTTTGATACCGATGTAATATTTTTATCGAGACTGTAACAAGTGAAATATATTATCACGTGGTTTCTAAGTTCGTTAGATACTCCTACCAAAGTAGTACGTGTACCGATACAGTAAAAATAATTGCGTATATGTAGATTATAAACATCGAAACAGTCGATTATCAACAAATACCAAGTGAATACTACGCTGTTTCCTTCTTTCTATGTTTCCACATAGAAGAGGCTTCTCTGACCATACCTCTTTCAGTGGTATATCGCACATGGCAAACCTGATGGAGTATCCGGTGATAGTTTGTAGAAAACAATGCCTACAAAACGCCTTGATTAGATCGAAGCCCTAACCAAAACCCTTTGAAGTGTTTTAGAGTCTTTTGGAATACTTCATGAAGTAAAAAAATTAAAACCTCCCTACGTATGGGAGTTCTTTACAAAGCAATTGATGGTTTACCATGTAGATACATAACAGCTGCTTGCTAGCGACAGGAACTCTAGCAGAATTTGTGAGGACTAGCTGTTTCAGCATTTTTGTATTATAACGATTATTAAGGAGAAACTATATGTTAAGTTGAGGTCATTAGTTTTAATTTGATCATGGCTAAAACATGAAAGAAAATACTGGGTGACTCTTAAAATAATGAGAAAGCGAAAAAGTCAAATAATTTGAAAATATAATCAGTTTATAATTTCTTGTGAAGATCGCAAGTAAGAATTTTACCAATTAATATATTAAATTGGACAAAAATTACACTTAAAAAATATAAAACAGTTTTAAAATGAAAGTCGTAATGAAATATAATGAAACTTTATTGAAATATAACCCAAATTTTGTTCTTACAAACAATGCAATTAACATAACAGAGAAGCTTTTGCGTAATCTGAGTAAAACAGTACTTGTAAGTCGTAATCGGTCGCAGAATTCTATGGCAAACAATGTACCAACAAAACTGTATTTCCTAACATGTTAAAAATTGCAGAGGTTTCCCTCAAACAGTTGTTACACGTAAGGTACACGGTTTATTTACATACTTATATATGTACCTTATTTTGTATGATGAATGTTTTCAATGTTTTGATTGTTGTTGAGCGCAAGACTACACAATGAGCTATTTTTATTTTGTTAATCTGTGGAGAAACGTGTATTTAGTACGAAAAGTTTGTTTATTTTGAAAGTCTGAATAAACTGTAAAACATTATACGATAAATTCAGAAGAAATAATTTTCAAACACAATTCTACGATTTTTTATAAGTTGTAATATATAACAAGAGGGAATCCTCAATAACCACAACACTTAGAATTCTTTTAGGCAAGATTAGAGTAAATTAATCGACGAGATCTTCCTCCTTTTATGAAAAATAGTTTTAATATAATAAAAACCAATTAAAAATGACTCCAACTAAAGCTATTCCGTACAAAACTGGCATTGCATAAAAGAAATAAAAAAATTCCTTTCCCAGGAACATGTAAGATGTTAATCCTGAATCTACTATATATAAATGAAAAACATGATACATTTTGATGCCTGTAGATAAAATATTAATACATACGATGATCATGTGATTACATAAACTCTTCTTTTCTTTCAAGAAGCCTCCACTTGTAGCACAGTGGTATGTTTGCGGACTCCTACCATTAGAAATCTGGTTTCGATATCCGTTGTGGACAGAACATAAATAGTCCATTGTGGAGCTTTGTGCTTAATTTCAAACAAACAAAAACATCTTTGGAAAAGTATCTTCATCCTTATAAATAATTGGTATATTCAGTGCGTTTTAACAAAAACTTCTTTCTAATAATCTCCAATCACAGATTTGCGCTAATGTTTACTTATTTTTCACAGGAGATAATAGGGCGCAAATGCACTTCCATATCTTCAATCTCAGAAGTCTTCCCGACTTTTCTATTTGGATTCTACCCAGTTTGACGTCATAAAGATACGGATGATGTCGTGTCACACACAAGTAATAGATTTACTAATATGTATATTTTTAATATCTACGTTTGTTTTAGTTAAATATATATTTAGAAATGCGTGTAAATTATATTGTTGAATTAACTACATTTGTAGAAGATTCTCAAGTGTAAGAATCAACATTATATGTTTTACATTCTTGCCAACTGAACTCTGAGAACCTTGTCTGAAGTTTATAAATAAATGTGTCAAGAGACATTCTTCAGTTGGTTTGCTACAGTTGCTATACTATAAACGTCGGAAACTATAACTGTGTTAGTATTTCTATAGGGATATTAGATATTTTCGTAGGAGAAAAGTCAGCTTACAAACGGTGTGAGGACACCCACAAATAGTGAGGTATCTAGCTAGCCATTATATGTAATATCAACTCAGAATTAATTTAGTTATCGTGAACCATCGATAAAATATTCAGTTTCAGACCAGATAGAAGCCTCAGTATTGTTTGTAAGTTTGCAAAAGTTCAGAATATAAATCATTATTTATAATAAGTTTGTAATAATAATCATTATAAATTGTATTGTCGTTTGTATATTAAAATATATTTGTGTTAAGAAATAAAGTTGTGTTACAATCTAACTAAGTTAAGGTTATTTGAAATCATAATAAATAACAATGAATTTAAAGCTTGTGTTAGAGATCTGAATCAGAGACAAAATTTGATTTAAATTAAAATTAAAATCGTAATTTCGTTTATATTTATCAGTGCTAATAAGACTGATCATGTGTGATTATCAAGCTTTTCTTGAATCATCCTTCCTCCAGCAACTAGAAAGGTATAACAAAAGTGAATTGCTTGAAATTGACAAAGTTTTATAATTAGAAGTCAAACATCAGTGAGAAAAATTAACCAAAAAGCATATTATTGAAAAACTAGTCGATTGTGATTTGTTGTCAAATCGAAGCTGAAATAAAAAATTAAGTCTCAAACCCAAATAAATCCGTTTGGAAGCAGAAAAAGAAAGAATAAGCTTGAATGAAGCCGAAAAGGAAAGTAAGTTGAAAGGAATGGAAATTGGACTCAACTTCGATTGACAAAGACAAAACGACTACTTTAAACTCAATCGATATATTAAAGTATCGCCATTCAATGAAAGCGAAGTTTATAAATATTTCCAACATTTTGAGAAGGTTGCCCAAACCAGGGAATGGCCAACAGAAAAGTGGCCATTGTTATTATAAAGTGTTTTAACTTATAAAGTACAAGAAACTTATGCAGCTCTCTCACTAGAAGGTTGTACAGATTATGATCAAGTTAAATCAGCTATTCTCTAAACATACGAATAAGTACCTGAAGCGTATCGTAAAAAGTTTCAAGATTATTGAAAGCAAGAAAGCCAAACTCAAATGGAATTCGGCCGCGAAAAAGAAGCTCATTTTGATCGACGATATAATTTTTTTCATACTGGCAACAGTTTCGACAAACTAGGACAATTATACTTAACTGAGGAATTTAAATGTTTTGAAAGTGATGACCTCAAAACCTACTTGGATAAATAGAATGTTGAAACACTACCGGATGCAGCTATTCTCTCTGGTGGTTACACTTTAAGGCATAAAACCACTTTTCATAAAAATAAATTCTTGCCAACTGAGGAGAAACTTGCAGCTGTCCAGTCCATTAAAACTGAGGATTATTCTCAAAAATCCAGCTCCTTTAGTTCAAGATCTTCTGACAGTCAGCTTCATCAAAAAAATCAAGGCCTTCTGCCATTTTTGTTAAAAAATGGTTATGCTGTCTTTTTGTTAATGTTTGAAAACGAAAAAGTAAAGGAGGTAAGGTGCATTCATGTTCACATATGGATGTAGTTTCACTATATCACTCAATGTTGTTGATTTGGCCAGTGGTTTAAAAGGTTGACATAGTTAAGGGTAATTTAGATTTTCTGTGTCTGTTGGTTCTGTCTCTGACAAGTGACAATGCTAATTTCATACACATACGTATTCCATTTGATACTAGGGCGGCTCGATCATTGTTGTTAGAAGGTGTATTGCCTTTAGATTCGAGTTTTGCTAAGAGTGAATCAGTTATTGCTCAGGCTTGGTTAATGTTTTTCTTCATAACATTTATTTAGCGTCAGACCTAGTTACAGAACTACTTGTGGTTGGAGTATGACCTACTCTATCAGTTAGGTGTGTATCATTATTGTTGAGAAACGATTTGACTTGGAAAAAATTTGTTCCTGAACCCAAAATGGATAGCGAGCTGATCAATGTTTCATATAAAGATGATGTTGTTGTTGAGGATAATCCAGACGTCTGTTTTGACTCGAGCTCAAGATGAGAAATTAAGCCAGAAACAAACAATATAGACATATTAACAGAATGACATATAGATACGTCTCAGACAATATTTGTATCAAATGTAGATCTTGTAAATAACTGTCCTACTGGCAACTCCTTGGTGAATGTCAATGATGGACGTAAGGGATCTAGTTCACCTGGTGAAGTTCCATTTGATAAAAGTAGACTGATGACTGAGAAAAAAATCTACAAATTTATTCACTATTTAAATATACACTCCTGAAAATGAACTGGAGAAAGTTTGAACTGGTTACTTATTCAAAAGTGGTGTGCTCATGAGAAAATGGAGACCACCAAATGTACCAACTTCAGAGAACTGGGCTGTAGTTTATCAGATCATTGTTCCCAAAGCATATCGTTCTAAAATATTGAAATTTGACCTTGAACTCCTCATTGGAGGTAATTTACGTACCAACAGAACATGTAACCAAATTATGAGACATGTCTTTTGGCCAAAATTTAGGCAAGATGTTTCTTGCTTTTGTAAAACTTGTCATATGTGTCAGTTAATTGGAAAACTTAACAAGAAATTTCCTGTTGAAACCATTCCCATCTTTCGAAGACATCCTCATTCATGTGATTTTTGATTATGTCAGGTCTATACCAAAAATATAACATTTCTGTGGATACACTTTCACATGCAATGCAATATTATGATAATGAAGATATTTATAGTGATTGTGTTATGTACTGTCATGATTAATGAAGTTGTGTGATTCTTTAATAACGTATGATGTTTAATGAATTGGTATCAATGTATATGTATATATATATGTAATATATTAAATAAAATATTTAACTCAGTTCGGGTTATTTGAATTCGAAATACATAAAGTACATAATAAATTTGATGCTTATCTGAGACAAATTATAATACGTAACACACATGCATGGTTGTCTTCTTGACAAATTGCATATAGCAGAAAAAATTGCCAAAATTTAGAAGCTATTTATACCTATGTTAGAAATAAGATTCAACAAAAATGAGAACAGATGATCAAAAGAGGAAGTATTATAACAGAAAACAATTGAATTGGATTCGTGTAACTCACGAAATTCGGAGAAATCGAGTGTGACTGACATTTGACTCATATATATATACGGGTATATATGTATATTATATTGATTTTTGTGCACCATCAATTCCAAGCATCGGATACGAGGATATCCACTTGGATTTTATTACTCAACGTGATCACTACTAGCCTACACTCAAATTGAAATCATTTTAGTCAGTATTAGAGTAAATGAATCTATGAAGCTTTTGGTGTGGTAAAATATGTTAAAGTAACAGATTTAGTATTACTTTAAAAATATGTTTGCTTTTTAGTTTAATATAAATTTAGAAATGTATGTAATTTATGTTGTTAAATGTATATTGCAAAAGTCCCGCCTTACCTCTAAATTTGTAGAAGATTCTTGAGAGTAAGAATCAACAGCACTTTTATATATATATGTATCTGTATATATCAGTATTGTTCGGTCAAGTGAACTTTCTATAACTTCACCTTAAAGTCAGGCCCCCCCCGCTAGTACAGCGGTATGTCTCCGGATTTACAACGCTAAAATCAGGGGTTCGATTCCCCTCGGTGGACGGGGCAGATAGACCGATGTGGCTTTGCTATAAGAAAAACACACACACTTAAAGTCAGTATATTATAAATCTCGGAAGCTATAACTTGATAAACGTATATTAATCGGTAAACCACAAATATTTGACCAGGGACGTTAATTGTTTTCGAATATAGTAAATCGTTAAATTTCAGGGAATTGACTTCAGACTCGATATTTCTATGAATACATGAGATATCTTTGTCGGAGAAAAGTCAGCTTCTTAATGCCGTGAAGCTAGCCGCTAAGTGAAGTGTAACAATATCAACACAGAATTAATTCGCTCTTCTGGAAGGTTGATAAAATATTCAGTTCCAGATTAGATAGAACGCTTAATACTGTCTCTCAGTTTGTAAAACTTTTGTATGTAAACCATTATTTGTAATAATTATTTCTAATAACCGTTATTATACATTAAAATACAGAAAAGGAAATTGTATTTATAAATCTTGTTGGCAAATGACATAAATGTGATACATATCGACATTGAATTACCTTTTAAATTTAAATTTAAATTTTCGGCTATTAGAAATTATACTACGTAACGTACGCAGTATAATAAATCGAAGACAAGAGCGGGATAAATTATAATTCGTAATAATAGAAAGGGTCTGGCTTTCTGAGTTCAAAACTGTAATTAGATCTCAAATCGGTCAAGAGCTGACGGAGTTACGAGCTAGAAATTTGTACTTGGGGGGGGGGACCAAGAAACTCAAAAACATTGAGTGAGCCATGATACGGCAGCTAAAAATCATGTTTATATACTAGAGTACCAATAACGAACTAAATAAAGTGTGTTGTGAAACTAATGTGTAGTAGTCCTTCTATAGAATACTAGCTCACCACCTGATAGATATGACAATGTAATATTATATAGCAAAAACCTGTATTACCTTGTTATCTTGTCGTCTGTTGGTAACACTGCCAATAAAGTGTACATGGAGACGATATAGTCGATTTATATAATTTTTCTACTTCTTTAATGCTACTTACCTTATTCCAGCATTTCTCAAAATGTGGATCTCGCTCGCAACTAAGAACAGGCTAAATTATATCTTGGAGGAGGTGAGAAATTAGAGTAGAGTCAATAGTGTAAAATTAAGCGTTTAAATGCATTTTGGATTAATGAAATGAATTAGTAATAACATCAAATCGTATAACAGTTTACTACGTGGCCGTGTATTACATCTTATCGCTTAATTCGCTCTTTCACTCATTTATAAAAAAGAAAGGCGTGTGTGCTGGAAACTTTATTTATTAAACAGGACTGGGACTGAGAAAAGTGTAAAGTTGTCTTGGCCAAGGAATTACAGATTTGTACTAACTTTAAATGGTGTAGTTGATCTAATGATTTGTACATGTGCTAATATCTCCAGATTTTTATCCCCGGTAGCTCAATGGTAAGACTGGGGGCTTCTAACACCAAAAACCGGATTTCAATACCAGAGGTGGACAGAGCAAATATGGCTTTTCGTGTATCTTTGTGATTAACTACAATAATCAACTCTTGTTGTTGTTGTTTTGAATTAAGCACAAAGCTACACAATGGGCTATCTGTGCTCTGCCCCCCGCGGGTATCAAAACCCGGATTTTAGCGTGTAAGTCCGCAGACATACGCTGAGCCACTGGGGGGCTAATTAACTCTATTTGACTGAGTGTGGTGACTCAATTATATTGAGTTTTTATTAGTAAATATTTATACAGTCTTCTGATTTTAGCTTGAATAAGCACAGCACAATTAACCTGATTTTACGAGCAGTTTTCTCACGATCATAATGTATTCATACTGCAATTAAATCAATTTTATAAATAATTTCTGTAGTTTTTTTATTACATTTTAATTTCAGAAGAGACGTTTTATGAGGTTTTGGAGAATTTTCGCGTAAAGCAACACATAGAAGATTTTTTACGCATAATTTTCATAATGTTGAATTGGCAGGCCAGAAGTAACTTAAGTGGTCAATAAATATTACATACCGCTATCATATAGGCTACCTCGTTTGACCGAATAGTAAAATTTAATCGTCATTCTTAAAACAAATATATTTTAATACACGAAAAATAATTCCAATTATAATAACTGTTATAACAAATAATAATTTATATACAAAATCTTTCAACTTACAAACAATACTGAGTCTTCTATATGATCAGGAACTTCAATTCTTTTAACGAGAATCTATCTAACTCTTCTCTGATCACACGTGAGTTTTTAACCACTGAAGTTACATAATGTATTTGTAAAAATATTAACATCCGACGTTAATCCGCTGAAGTTGAACAGTTTGTAACGTCCGAAATTTACAAACATGCCTGGTTAAATATCTGTAGTTACAAGAGTAATAAACGTTATTCACAGCTTTTGCTTCCGAGGTTTATCGTATACCAACTTAGCAAACCAACAGTATATACTGTTTCTTCACGTTGCATTGTCACCTTTTATACGCTTGAGAGGAGACTTTCTATAGATTTCAGCCAAGGTAGCAATACTGAAAATCACTAGTATTTGCATATACATATTTACGTTGTTGATTCTTACACTCGAAAATCTTGTACAACTTTAGTGAGTAGGTGGAGTTTCACAATACAGATTTATAAATATAAGTTATATGCATTTCTGAATATACTTTTAACTTCTTCGAACATCGCTATTAAAACAAATGTGTAATAGTAAATCCGTCACAGAGGTGTTAAACACTACTATTTGTTATTAAAAGAGTTGCCCAAGGGTCGGCGATGGATGGTGATGACTTGCTGCTTTTCCTCTAGGCTTACACTGCTAAATTAGGGACAGCTAACACAGATAGCCCTAGTGTAGCTTTGCGCGAAATTCAAAACAAACCACCAAAACAAAAAAAGAATTAAAAAATATAAAGCTTATTTTTAATTAATTGGTTTAATATATTTACATTCTCGCACCCTTCCATGGCCAAGGTCTAGGTAGATATAACAAGTACAGTATACCTTCCAGAGGGCCCGGTATGCCCAAGCGTGTTAAGGCGTGCGACTCGTAATCTGAGGGTTCGCATCCCCGTCACACATGCTCGCCGTTTCAGCCGTGGAGGCGTTATAAATTGCAGCTAATCCCACTATTCGTTGGTAAAAGAATAGCCCAAGAGTTGGCGGTGGGTGGTGATGACTAGCTGCCTTCCATATAGTCTTACACTGCTAAATAAGAGACGGCTAGCACAGATAGCCCTCGAGTAGCTTTGTGCGCAATTCAAAAAACAAACAAACAATACCTTCCAGATGTAACCCCAAATGTAGTAAAACTTAAAACCTTTCGAAATTTACAACAATTTAGTTCTGTTCCGGTCGTAACACGCAACGCGATCCAAATATAACTCACTGTTTGTTAACACACGTCATCACCAACGCCAACTATTCATTTTTGTTGAGGTAGTCAGTGATGAATTCATTTAAAGTTTAGAACTAAGTTAGTCAAAATGCACATGTCTGTCTAGGTTGTGCTATTTTTGATGCACACGGTAGAGAGTCTGTTTAGATATTAGTTAACTTAAGAATGTTATCCAGTTTTAAGCTAACATAACAAAATTAACTTGAAAGTACATGATCCGAATCTTTTATTGACGTTTGGAAAATTCATTAAAATTCTATATTCGAAACAATATTTTCTCAGATGTTTCTGACTGTATATTATATTTATAAATGAATTCAAACCGTTTTAATTTACATTATCAATCAGAACGCATTTCTTTAACGATGACACCTGAGACCAATTAAGCTAAAATATGATGAACTGCAGGTGATTCTTCAACAGTGTCCTCGGGATATTTAACATTTCCGCGCGAGAATCTGTCTCGTGGTTCTAACCAATAGGGCTGGCTACCACTTCAGTTGAAGTCGTCCTTGTTTGGTCGTGTTTGTTTAGTTTGAATAGTTTAACGATGTTGTCTGTATCTTGAGAGAAGGTCGCGTGGTAGATTTTACTCAATCGTCTGTTCGCCCTTCTCTTCCTTTTAAGCAAAGTTTGTTTACAAGTTCATGTTACTCATCTACATAACTAAATTGCTGCAGTAACAGGAAGAAATGACTCAGAATTTGATACTGTGTGTGTCAAGATAATTTGATATAATGTTGTAGCTAAAACTTGTGTAAATGTAAACCTGTTATTCTTCTTAGCAAAACATAAATTTCCTCCTAAAGTTTTAAACTGAATTTCCTGTGTAAGATTACAAAATATGTGACATATATATAAATATATTTAAAATTTATCAGCTGCTGCGTCAGTATCTTAATTTATTAATAAACTGAATGTGAAATTCCAGGCTAAATGTTATACGAAAATCATTAATTAATATTTTTATTTGTTCTTTCATGTGTGATCTATATTGAACGTCACTAAAAGGTACTTTATGAAAACAAAACAAAAACAATCTACATCAAAAGATTAATTAAAAGGCAAAATCTTGTTTGGTTGTATTACTAACATTTAAACACTGCTTATGAACGCTACGCTACTTCAAGTACAGGCCTGGCATGGCCGAGCGCGTTAAGGCGTGCACTCGTAATCCAAGGGTCGCGGGTTCGCGCCCGCGTCGCGCTAAACATGCTCGCCCTCCCAGCCGTGGGGGTGTATAATGTGACGGTCAATCCCACTATTCGTTGGTAAAAGAGTAGCCCAAGAGTTGGCGGTGGGTGGTGATGACTAGCTGCCTTCCCTCTAGTCTTACACTGCTAAATTAGGGACGGCTAGCACAGATAGCCCTCGAGTAGCTTTGTGCGAAATTCCAAAACAAACAAACAAATTTCAAGTACATAGAAACTGTATGTGCAAGTTTTCTTATAACAAAATCTGCTGTATCCGGCGATGAAGAATCGAATCCCTGAATTTAGCATTGTAAATCCCTAGTAGTCTTACTGCTATCCCAGCGAATGGCCAGAAATTGTATCTTAACCTTCAACATGACAACCGAACATGTAAAACTTTGGTGTTGATCAAAAAGTGTTATTATGTAAAAACGAGTATTCGACCACTTTCAACAGAAGCTGTAAACCCTTTTTCCTCGACCACTTTCGACAGAAGCTGTAAACCTAGCTACAATATGAAAGGTTTATTAAATGAGTTTTTTTTAAATTTCAAAATTGATATTAATCTATCTACCTTAATATCTTTATGATTTATCTAGAAAACAGAATACGTCTGAAATGTAACTTGTTACCTAGACGAATAGAATTTTGTGCTTGAGAACAATATCCTTGTTGCTATGCTTTCATCGAGTAAAAAAATTAAGTTAATTAACAGTGGTAAATAAATGTTCCTGAAAGTTATCTATTCCTCTCTCTTTTTATTGAGCTAGCTGTCAGCTTCGTATAATACTTTATTTCGTTACAGTCGTCTTTAATTTTGTACGTATTTGCAGTTTTTAAGACGAAGTTATGGGAAACCAGACTCAAATAAAAGTAGGTATGAAATCTATGAAAATTTATTTGTTACAGAATTTTAAAGAAAAAATCGCACAACGTGCTATCTCTATCTAATGGTTCATAATTTAAAACTGATAGACTTGAGAGTAAGAAGCTAGTAAATAGAACATACCTTCAACTCATTCTTTGAAAAGTCTTATCTTACCGAAAAGTATTATTTGACCTCCGGTACTACAGAGCACCCACTGCGCATGTCTTTACTGCAACCGGTGTGGACAATGGCTATTCAGATTCATAGTGCAAGTATGCTAACTGCTGTGCAATACCTAACCTAAGTCTGTGGAAGGAATTATCACTGACGTGGTATTATTTTCAAACAAAAAAGTATAAATGTAATTTATGTCTATTCGAGCATGAGAGAAGAATATATTTTGATGTTAGACAAAATAAAAAGAAATGTCATACATATATATGATTTCATGAGATCTAATTTTTCTATATTTTTTATTTGCCTAAAAATGAAAATTGCTAATAAATTGTTCCATATTTTTGTAAGTTAGTGTTACGTTTTTTATGTATGTAGACTGAACGCAACAGAAAGACACAGATAACAGCTTATATAATTTATTACAATAAAACTATTATATATGTAACAGATATAACATCAATTATATAATAACAATGACAGATATTCAGTTTAAAATTAATTACAATACAAAATGGTACTGGCCTGTGTCCAATATAATGATTCAGAATGAAAGTCCAAAAGTCTAGATCAGAAATCTAAACTTCCAGTCTAGGGTGTGAATTCGGTCCCACGAAGAAATTCCGAAGTTTGAATGGAGAAGTCCAGAAACAGTTCACAGTTCAATAAATTTGACGAAGTTCTTTTTACGATGTTTTCGATGAATGTCTCAAATTTGTCGCTCTCCCACTTTTCCGGTCGCCCCTAAACAGTCCTGTACGTGTTGACCTTCAGTATAACCAGTAATTCGAATGAATCGTAAAGATGCCCCCCAGTGGCTCAGCGGTATGTCTGCGGACTTACACGCTAAAATCCGGGTTTCGATACCCGTGGTGGGCAGAGCACAGATAGCCCATTGTGTAGCTTTGTGCTTAATTCAAAACAACAACAACAACAACAATCGTAAAGACTGACAAAAATAAAATCACAGCTTCTGTAGATCTAGCTCCAGTCGCAAATCCAAGTTGAATAAACACACAGCAAACGTTTAAAATTTCTCGAACAAAGACAATATCTCTTGAATCGAAAAAAATGGATGACTCACTCTTCTCGCATCGCCGTCTGTTTATATACTAGTAGGCCTATTGTGTTCTCCAACGATCGCGTAACTTCCACAGAGTTCCGGAGTCCTCTGCGCATGTCTGTTTTTGCACGAGACTCGTCGTATAGACACCAGGCCGCCATATAAATTATTTATAAACATATGATTGATCTACCTAATTCTAGAAATTTCTAAATGTTATCTTCAATGAATAACAACGTATTTTATTGTTTTGAACTTCGAAACAATAATATAAATATGGAAATATAAATAATAGATATGGAAATCCAAACACAACACGACATAGCATTCCAAACGCTTTATACATAACAGTTAGTGTAAATGTTTTGTCACTTAAAATAGTACAAAAATATGGTTCTTTTCCGTAAAAAAATATAACTTAAATGATGCATTAATTTGCATTAAAACTAGTCAAAAATATTTTTCAAACAGTTGTTTTCCAAAGTAATGAAACCTGTAAAAATAAATTCTTTGAAACATAATTGTATAAAAGGCTAGTTTTAGTAGCAAATTAGTGGAAAAATAATACATGTATATATACTTCGATCGAATATGTTATACTGAAACGATTTTGGAGTTCTTTGCATCCATCATGCTCTGTCTGACGACCGTGGAACTTAATAATTCTTCTATCATGTAGTTTTTTGAAATGTCTAGCTGCTGCATAGTGACTCAAAGAATGGCTCCAAGTTTGTTTGTTGTTGTTTTTTGTTACAAACTTTTAGCTCATGGATTTTAACCAATTTATAATCTAATTACGATTTTGGAGTCAATAAGTCAAACCTTTTCGACTGATGAATTTCACCACGCCTTAGGTCTCACAGAGTAATTTACTCTAATACTACCTAAAACAATTTCAATTTGACAATAGGCCTGTAGTGATCCTGATTAGTAACAAAATCAAATGAGGTATATGTTCGCCCCATGCTTGGTATTCTTGGCGCACAGACGTATAGCAAATAAAACTGGAAACAAAGAACTTACAGTCAGTGATGTCGAGAAACCCACTTGTTGAGAATTTTATATGCAAAAACGGCTCGTTTTTGCATATAAATAGTATACTGTAAGTATATACCTAGAGAGACATAAAGAGTTGAGTACTTTTTATTAAAGAGTTTTGAATATGTGAAGCAGCTAGTCACTTTAGAACGTCAGCCGATAGTTAGTAGGTACTGCGATACCACAAAAGGTTCAGAAAAATATGTAACAATTTTTCCAACGCAGAATATTTACGTACACACACGCAAATAATGAGGAGTTCTTTAACTTGGAAATTTAAAATTTTTAAAATGTAGATATTCGTTGTCTTTAACGGCACTGGAAAATAGAGGAAAGATAGATAAACTTGAAAGAACAGGAGCATTCACAACTCGTACCCTAGCTGAGGTAAGCAAAGTAGTGGCAAAAACTGTCCACATGACCCAGGCGATATTTCATAACACAATCGAGAAATATCTTCGTCTGGAAAAGTGACACAGATCATATGTGGGAAATTTGCTTCCGTGACATATTTGTTTAACTTTCGCATAACTGTAAGCACTCGAACAGATATACATGCTATTTCATACGAAGGCATACCGATCAAATCGCCAGACGCAAACCCTACGGATTGCCTTGTGATCGGGCTGTTGAAACTTGTACTATGAAACCGACGTCTTTCGCACGCTAGACTGATTTATTGAAAGAAATCAGGTCTGAGGGATGAATTGTGGTTATGACAGACGTAAGACAGAGATTTTTTACAAACAAGAAGGAGTCTTCAACGGCCGAGGCACTTCAAGTAATTTTAGGTAGGATTGGAGTAAATTAATTAACCTGTGAGTTCTTTTTTTTATATATGCAAAAACGGCTCGTTTTGGGTTCAGAAAATATTTTAAATAGAAGAGCGAACAACGTTTCGACCTTCTTCGGTCATCGTCAGGTTCACAAAGAAAGAGGTAACTGACCGGAAGCTGACCACATGTTTGGAAGGGGTTGTACAACTGAGTGTCGCAATGTAGAGGGCGCGGTTAGATGTTTGAATATATAATAATCTATAATATTAATATAGGTATAATGGCGTTCCTTTATATTGGTTTATTTTGGGTTTAAGTTGTTGTATAAGTAAGGCTTCTTTAATTTTCGTTTGTTTATGTTTGTTTCTTTATTTAGTATTTTAGTGTTTTCTATGGTTATGTTGTGTCCATTTGACTTGCAGTGTTCGAAAACGTGTGAAGGTGACTTTTTATGTTCTTTGAATCTGGTTTCCATTTTTTCTACTTGTTTCTCCTATATAGAAGTCGTGGCAGTTATCACATTGTATTTTATAAATAATGTTGGTGTGGTGTTTGTCAGTGTAGTTCTTACATAGTATAGACCTTAGTTTTGTGCCTGGTTTTTGAATAAATTTAGTGTTAACTGGAATGTTATATTTTGTTACTAGTTTTTGCCAAATGTTGGTTATTTGTTTTCTGGTGTCAGGAATATATGGTATACAGCAGTGTATGGTTTCGTGATTTTTTGATTCGTGAGATATATTCACTTTTGTTGGTGGATTTTGCTTTCTGTCTAGGTGTGTGCGTATAGTGTTTTCTACGGTTTGTGGAGGAAACTTATTGATGTTGATGAAGTATTGTTTTATTTTGTCTAATTCATCGTTAATTTTATCTGGTTAGCATAGTTTTATGGCTGTGTTGATCTGGTTTCTTAGTATGTTGAGTTTTTGTTTTGTTTCATGTGCTGAGTCCCAAGGAATGTATAGTCCAGTATGGGTGATTTTTCGGTGGATTTCTGTTTTGAATTGTGCGTCGGTTCTTATAATTTTGAGGTTAAGAAATGATATTTGATTGCTTTCTTCCTGTTCACATGTGAAGTTAATTTGGGATGTATAGAGTTAATGTGAGTGAAAAAATTAAGTATGTGTTCTGTAGATTTGAATCCCGCAACCGTGTCATCTACATATCTGTACCAGTATAGTGGTGGATGTAATGCAGTATTAATTGCTTGTGTTTCAATTTGTGTCATAAAAATATTGGCTAGAACTGGTGATACTGGGTTGCCCATGCTTAGGCCATTTGTTTGTATATAGTTTTGGTTGTTGAACATGAAGTTTGTCTTTATTGTGGTGAATTCTATGAGGGTTGCTAACTGGTTACTGGGAATGTCTATAATTGGGTTAGGGTCTCGAATATAGAGTTCTAAGGCTATCTTGCAGGCTTCTGTTGTTGGAACTTCTGTGAAGAGGGATATAACATCGAAACTGGCCATTAAGGCTTTATGATTAAGTTGATTTAGATTAGACTTGAAATTAAAAGAGTCTTTGATGAATGAGCTGGCTGATGTTGCATATTTGGAGAATGCCCATGCTATGTATTTACCAAGATTGTAATTAAACGATTCATATGTTGACATTATTGGTCGTAATGGACAATCTGGTTTATGAGGTTTGGGGATGCCGTATATTTGCGGTGTGCGTGAGTCGGTTTTACGTAGGTAGGAATAAAGTGTTTGTGAAATTGTGTTGGCTTTTTTCATTTGTAGTAGTAATTTGTTTAGTTGCGTCTCAATCAAATATCATTTCTTAACCTCAAAATTATAAGAACCGACACACAATTCAAAACAGAAATCCACCGAAAAATCACCCATACTGGACTATACATTCCTTGGGACTCAGCACATGAAACAAAACAAAAACTCAACATACTAAGAAACCAGATCAACACAGCCATAAAACTGTGCTCACCAGATAAAATTAACGATGAATTAGACAAAATAAAACAATACTTCATCAACATCAATAAGTTTCCTCCACAAACCGTAGAAAACACTATACGCACACACCTAGACAGAAAGCAAAATCCACCAACAAAAGTGAATATATCTCACGAATCAAAAAATCACGAAACCATACACTGCTGTATACCATATATTCCTGACACAGGAACAAATAACCACATTTGGCAAAAACTAGTAACAAATATAACATTCCAGTTAACACTAAATTTATTCAAAAACCAGGCACAAAACTAAGGTCTATATGTAAGAACTACACTGACAAACACCACACCAACATTATTTATAAAATACAATGTGATAACTGCCACGACTTCTATATAGGAGAAACAAGTAGAAAAATGGAAACCAGATTCAAAGAACATAAAAAGTCACCTTCACACGTTTTCGAACACTGCAAGTCAAATGGACACAACATAACCATAGAAAACACTAAAATACTAAATAAAGAAACAAACATAAACAAACGAAAAATTAAAGAAGCCTTACTTATACAACAACTTAAACCCAAAATAAACCAATATAAAGGAACGCCATTATACCTATATTAATATTATAGATTATTATATATTCAAACATCTAACCGCGCCCTACATTGCGACACTCAGTTGTACACCCCTTCCAAACATGTGGTCAGCTTCCGGTCAGTTACCTCTTTCTTTGTGAACCTGACGATGACCGAAGAAGGTCGAAACGTTGTTCGCTCTTCTATTTAAAATATTTTCTGAACCCAAAACGAGCCGTTTTTGCATATATAAAAAAAAGAACTCACAGGTTAATTAATTTACTCCAATCCTACCTAAAATTACTTGAAGTGCCTCGGCCGTTGAAGACTCCTTCTTGTTTGTAAAAAATCTCTGTCTTACGTCTGTCATAACCACAATTCATCCCTCAGACCTGATTTCTTTCAATAAATCAGTCTAGCGTGCGAAAGACGTCGGTTCATAGTACAAGTTTCAACAGCCCGATCACAAGGCAATCGTAGGGTTGCGTCTGGCGATTTGATCGGTATGCCTTCGTATGAAATAGCATGTATATCTGTTCGAGTGCTACAGTTATGCGAAAGTTAAACAAATATGTCACGGAAGCAAATTTCCCACATATGATCTGTGTCACTTTTCCAGACGAAGATATTTCTCGATTGTGTATGAAATATCGCCTGGGTCATGTGGACAGTTTTTGCCACTACTTTGCTTACCTCAGCTAGGGTACGAGTTGTGAATGCTCCTGTTCTTCAAGTTTATATTTCCTCTATTTCCAGTGCGTTAAAGACAACGAATATCTACATTTTAAAAATTTTAAATTTCCAAGTTAAAGAACTCCTCATTATTTGCGTGTGTGTACGTAAATATTCTGCGTTGGAAAAATTGTTACATATTTTTCTGAACCTTTTGTGGTATCGCAGTACCTACTAACTATCGGCTGACGTTCTAAAGTGACTAGCTGCTTCACATATTCAAAACTCTTTAATAAAAAGTACTCAACTCTTTATGTCTCTCTAGGTATATACTTATATATACAAATAACAATATATACAAACCATTACATTCAGGTTACCAAACGAACATGACATTTGATTTGTGAACTGAAAAGGTTGCATGTGAAAGATTTATTAGACGCACCAATATTTTTGTTATTCATCGGTAGATGCTGTTATTAATTGTTTTATAGAACCAAAAAGTCTTCCCTAGCTATGATAGCGTAATCCATAATGCGAGCAGCACTAGAGTTGTAAAAAAAGAAGTAGCGAGGAAACTACTTAAAAAATGCAAGTTCTCACAAACTGGCAAATGTTTGTTTTTTGTTAAACCAAATCTACACAATAGGCTCTCTGTGTTGGGAAACAAGCTGAAACAAGGCTTTTAGCGTTAGCAGCCTTAATACTTACTGTTGAGCCACTAGGTGGAAGATTCAAGCATTTGAAAGTCTAAGTTTCAATTTACGTACGTTAACAAGATTGTCATATGTTCCTTTATGTTCTATCTTTATCCGAATACTGAATGCAAGTTACAATTGCCGATCCTCTTTGAGGCTTACGGAATAATATTACATTTTGTCTGCCGTAATCAGTGGCGTAAGGTGGTAGAGATATATCATATAAGTGCGTAGTTTGTTTGTTTACTTTGAATTTCGCGCATAGCTGCACGAGAGCAATTCGAGTTAGCCGTCCCTAATTTTGCAGTGTAGGACCAGAGAAAAGGCAGATAGTCATTACCACCGCCAACTCTTGGGATACTTTTTCATCAACGAATAGTGGGAATGACCGTCACATTATAACGCATTAACGGCTTAAAAGGGTAGCATGTTTGGTGTGACGGGGATTCGAACCCGCAACTCTCAGATTACGAGTAGAGTGCCTTAACCACCTGGTCATATCGGGCCTGTAAGTCTGTGGAGTAAATGATGTTTGTGTACTTAGATAAGTAGCACAAGCTGGCTCATGCAGAAATACTATTTGAGGTTCTGACAGTAGTGCACAAGTTGTGATATTTAGTGAGAAAGGAGTTGACACTGTGTAGATTAATGTGGTTGTCCTCGTAACACCGATGAGGAACATTTAAAATGTAAAAAAACAAAAACAAAGTGCTACTGCTCCTTCTGTGCTAAGAAAAACGTAGTGACAGCATTTGTGGTTAAATCATAAAGATACATGTAAACAGGCACTGTTATTTTTGTTCTATCATCAAGATATATATAAAGTGACACTGTTGACTGCTAACCATAGTTAGACCAATAGAGAAACTACAGCGCATAAAGTAATAAAGAAAATCAACAAATATTTCGTGTGAACTGACGGAAAACAGAAACATGCGGAGAGGAATATAAACAGAAAACAACACATTTCTTGAAACGTCTTCATCAACACTTGTGTTTCTACAACAGGCAGTTCTGTTCATTCAACTCAATTTGAACCTGAATATTTTACCTATAAAAAATATAAAAGGATAACTACAAACCTGTATATCCTCCAACAACGTAGAGAGCAAACTTTAAAAAACAAACTACATGTAATTAAATAGTAGCTCACGGACATTCAGATGAAAGAACTGGCCGCGAAAGGAAAATCGATCATTTTGGACGGTTACATTAAATAACAGAAGAACACACCTTGAGTGACTATGTGGTCATGAACTTGGGGAAGTAACTTGTGTTAATAAGTAACTTTGTCTAATGTAGGAAGGAACTTGTGTTAAGAAGTAATTGTGTCTAATGTAGGAAGTAATTTCTGTTAAGAAATGACTGTGTCCAGTGGAGGAAGTAGCTTGTGTTAAGAAGTAACTGTGTCTAGTGGTCGGGGTACGCTTCGCTGTACATGACTTTAGTTAATTTAGAAATGTTGGATTTGAAAAAAAAAAGTGTTTAGTTTCAATACGGTTCTCCAAAACTAAAAGAAATGTATCAACGACAAAACAATTATGAAAAACAATTCGAACATTTATCTTATTAGCCAAAGCCATGCCAAGTAGTACAATTATGTCTCTTAGAGTAGCGATGACATAGGCAGTTTGGGGATGAGAATGGATAAATAAATTGGCTATTAATTTCACGATCCTCCACAGTTGCAGGATAACAGTGAAACCGATATCCTTAGCACAACCATAACTTTGAGTAGCTTGCACTTATGTTTCTCATCACAATATGAGGGGATAAATTTGCGTACCGTCTACCAAGCAAACGCTTGACCAAGCTTTGACCAAGACAAATAAATCATGTATACTTTTTTTTTATGCTGAGGTAACTAAATATGCTTCAAAAGACTGGGCTGTTTATTCACACCTATACAAACTCTTAGCCAGTTCGATACATTACTATATGGTTATTTAAAGAAAAATTCAGATTACGGAATGTCTTACATTATAACATGGAAAAAATGGTCTACATCTCAAAAATGAGCTCAAAACAAAACCAATGTTTATATTCCCCTCCACAAAAATAGCAACAAAAACATACAATTACAACTATATTCCACACCGCACCATTTTAAAAATTCAGTTAAAAAAGGTATTAAACATTGCATCCTCCTATTGGGGAAAGATAACTTCTGGAAATGTGTGAAATTGAGTTAAGAAATAATTCACACTGACCTTAAAGATTGCATTGTTAGAGTTATATAAACTTTACTTTATATTCACACTGCAGAAACCGATTAAATAATTTTATCCCCACCAATATTAATTGCAACCATTAAGTCTTACAAATTCGAGCTTGATTCAATGGCTAATGTACTGGATTGTGAATTCAATGATACATGGTTCGTGCCCCTTAATCACTAAAATAAAATAATTCTCCGCAGTTTAAAGCTGTGGATGCTTTGTATTTGTTTAAACAAGCACAAAGATACACAATGGGCTATCTTTGTTCTGCCCACCACGGGCATCAAAAACGGATTCCTAGCGTTGTAAATCCACAGACATGCCAATTGATAATAAAGGGGGCTGTGTGCGTTATCAGAGTGACAATCAAATTTCACTTCTCAAGTACAGTAGCCTACGAGTTGCTGTACCTATAACCTGGTACATCGAAATTAGAGAACCCTAGCGCAGAAAGTATTCGAGTACCTTTGGGTGAAATTCAACAACAACATCAGTCCTATCATTGAGTAAGCTACAACAAAACAACATTTTAATATACAACACAATATCCGTTCTACCCAAGAATATATCAAACACAAAATGAATTTTGTTTAGAATTCATACTCACATATTTGTATACACGTAAATATATGAGATTTGTTTTCTAATTTTTCTGGACTTTAGATACACACATATATACCAAGTCTATCATATTGCCTTCAGAACCTAACCTAAATGACACTCTTCTGTCCAATGTGATTAGAGTACTTTAACTTTTACACATCTTGTCAGATGCACTGCCTTTACTTTCACACGTCTTGTAACAGGCAGTAACTTTACTTTTGAGCAAGAGCCAAGTTGTAGAAATTAACAAACATCAGACATGTGAGGTCACGTAAATTTTTGCTATTTTTATTAATTTAATGTCATGAGATCGAATTTTGAGACATTTTAACTATAAATACTGCATACACACACTACGTGATATACTGAAATAAGTAAGGTTTAATTCATAAATTGTAACTAGCTATACGTAACACGAAAAAAGCAGCTAGACCATGATCTAATCGGTTTTAATGTTTCATACAGCCTTGACTGTATGCGTGAATAACGCTAGCATATGTTGTATCCTCAACTTTTATTTACTAAGTGTTGTTTACTGAGTTACGTAAACACTATTATACATATTATATATGATGTTAATATTTATATAACTTATTTCAATAATAACGTACGTGAATAAGCATAATGGCTAATAAGGTAATGTGTCTGAAACATGTCAGTATGCATTTCTCTTAAAACAAATCAAACCCGTAATATTCAAAGCATATCTAAATACTATTAATGTTCGTAACACATGCCAATAAGCGTATTTTACAACTGATGTCAACGATAACCGTTCTTATAGTTCTTGTCAATACGACTATTGTTCATAACACGTAACAATACAAGACTGTACACGTATCTATAATACAGTATTACAGTCTTATAGTGTGTCTTACAGTCATCTACGTTCTCATGATGAATCACGATATTTGCTTTGTTTTTTGAATTTCGCACAAAGCTACATGAGGGCTACCTGTGATAGCTGTCCCTAATTTTGCCATAACTGTTAAATTTTTAGTTTTGAATGTGTTGATTATGACGAAGTTTTATTTAAAAAATAATTCAAATTACACTTAGTGTCCATTGTTTCAGGAATACGATGATCATTGCAAAGCATAATACGCATTGACGAGTTAGAAGTACATGTAACTTTCAAACCCTTTTACCATGAATTAAAGTTGTAGAAAGTTAATTTTTTTTATTATAGTTAAGCATTTATTAAGGAAACTTGTGTAATAAAAGTCCGACTATAGCGGAAATTTTATAAGAAACCTATCGGACTGGAGGTCAAGAGTATGTGCGTTTCTGTGTTTGATATCTTAATATGATTTGTTTATTTTTTGAGCAATACATGAACAATAATGTGTCGTTTAAGCCATTTCAATAGTTATTAGGTAATACAGGAAATTATCAATTCACCCAAAATATACTGGGTTTACATTTCAACCTTTAGAAACCTAAGAGTGCCCAGCCGGCAGACTCCTGTATAACCAATAAGAATTGCTCTCTCCTATTTAACTCTGAAATAGCTCCCTTGATGGTGGGTCGTCGAAAGGAAAATTTCAGTTTTTAAGCTTGTAACGAAATCGCGCATTCAAAATAGTAATTAGCGGTCTGAAAATTGATAAAGAAATTCACATTTTAAACAAAATTCAGTGTATGTGACATCATATATGGTTTGTAGTTTTTAGGCAACCAAGATTTGTTAAGAATTGTTAACTTTTATATCTGTAAATATCAACAGGAATGTATTTATACATCTACAACTTGAATACAGACATATATAGACACTGTTATTTTTTCATAACTATGCAATATTAAAGCCAAGAATCGCAATACGTGGTCTGGGATTTAGGGCGCGGGTTCGAATCACTTCACCGAACATACTCGCCATTTACGTCGTGGAGGCATTATAGTGTGGCGGTCAATTTCATTTCTTGTTGGCAACGAACAGCCCAAGATTTGGAGGATGGTGATTTTGATTAGTTTCTCACATCTGAATTACAGGCGGCTAGCGCAAGTAACCTTTGAGTAGCTTTGCGCGGAATTCAATAAACAAACACAATACACTTACGTCACGTACTTGTTCAAATGTAACTTTATTCAAATTTTATTTGTAAGTCGTTACACATTGGGCAATACGCGTACTATAAACATGAATGACACAAGAAAACGTAGAGAACTTACTTTAGAAACTAAAGCTGAAATTATTGACGCAGTAAATCCCGGTATCAACAAATGCTTTAACCGTACCAGGAGAATTTTACATAACACAGTCAACTTTACGTACGATTTTAAATATCTAGAATCAGTTTGAAATGATTGTAAAAATGGTAGTGACATAAAGCATGGAGAAAGAGAAACAAATAGATCGAACATTGGCTTGTAAGGAACCGGATGAAAGTTTAGCTAAATTGTTTTAACAACAAGTACATCACGTTGTCTGAGCCTATTCTTATGATAAAATCTAATGAATTTGTTAAGAAAATGTGGATTACAGATTTAAGGTTAATTTAGGGTTTTGGAAGGATTTCAAAAACAGAATTACCCTTCAGATACCTATAACATTGGATAGACAAAATGTCTAAACTGGAATGCCATACATATTTTCTTATAATTTACTGTTATTTTCTTCTAAATTCATATAAATAAACAAGATACTAGGCATACAGCGGTTATTAGTTGCTATTTACCGGAGTCCTTGTGGTTTTGTTATAGCTGTGAGCGACTTGACTATATACTTTCACTCGTTACTGAATACATTTTTATCCGATTTGGTAAGTTATATTATGAAATAGTTAATAAACACAATAATATATTTTGAATACAATTATATACTACTCCTGTATATCATTTCCACTAAAAACATTCCTTTTCTGGAAATATTTCTAGTGTGTAAAATTTGACATTGAAAAGAAGCTTACTGTCGTACTGTCGGGTTATTCACATACTACAAAATCATGTATAGATATTTCTATCCCTAATCTGTGTATCATAGCAACAAATTAGAGCATTATCAACTTTACGTTAATTTGACCTAATCATTTAATATACATAATGTTTTATTTTCACACACAGAGACAAATACTTTTATAAGCACAAGTTTCAATTTAGTTACGTATTCTTAAGAGAAATATTTACAATTATCACATGATTCATTTATTCTTTCTGTTTTTATATCAGAAGAATAAAATGATGACGAAGACAAAACTTACCTAAAAATATTGTGGAATGCAAAAACAAATTTAAATTTGTTTAGAATTTCTGACTGAAATACCTTCTATTCTCTCTATGAAAAAAATCAAAAACTAATAAGAGTTTAATATCAAAAATAAAACGATCGACTGAAAATTTACTTTGAGAAAGAACCAAGCTATGTGAGCAGTAAATTTCTATTTTATTAAGTTTAAAATATGACTTACAGAAAGTTAGAATAACTGAGTTAGGGTTAGAATCAGCAATATTATACTGCGAGGAAGAAGTTACTTTCTAATGATCATCTGAAATTTCCCGCCATCTAGACATGAATGACGACTTTTAATGAAATTTGAGCATTTTGTGTTTAAAATTTTGACATGTCGATTGCATAAATAATCAGCAGTATAATCGTTCAACATAACTTTCAATGAGTATATTATGACTCCGTTATTGGTGAATATGTTAGAGTGAAGAGAAATGACAAAATTTAGCTATAACTTTTATCAGTTTTTAGTAACTCAAAGTCATGAAGGTTGGGCAGGTTATTTTAAAATGAAACACAAACAAACAGGTAATATGTCAAATAAAATGTAGAGTTTGGTTTTAAATTACAGTTCACCAAGTTCAATATAACGGGCAAGAACAGACAAACAAAGATAGGCTTAGTTTACAAACTATATACCAAACTGTATGTTGTTGTTGTTTTGAATTAAGCACAAAGCTACACAATGGGCTGTCTGTGCTCTGCTCACCACGGGTATCGAAACCCGGATTTTAGCGTGTAAGTCCGCAGACATACCGCTGAGCCACTGGGGGGCACCAAGCTGTAACTCACATAAAAAGTATACACTCATTTTGTTATGATATTATTAGAGCTACTGAAATAACGTTTTGAAAGCGGCGGTTTTAGCAAGGTAAATAGATATGATGAATAGTATTTCATAAAATAAAAAAACCTCGACGTGCATGTACGCAGATAAGTAGAAACTTTTTAATGACAACCGGATGTGATATCATTTTTCAAAAGGAAAAATCTGTATAAAAATCGTTTGACGTTTTAATGACACTAACGATTTGAGCGTTTAATGATAAAACTAGTCTGTTTAAATAGTCTTTGGGCCACTCGAACTTTTCAGTTTTTACGTTGAGACTTATCAGCTCGTTATAAACCGGTTTCACAGTTTAAGCTCTCAAAACAGATCTACATAACAAATTTTTATCCTATACAACTTTGACTTTGCTATAGATTGTGATAAATAGTGTATAATAACTACTGCTTACTTATTACTTGACAACATATGTAGTAAAAGCAAAATTAAAAAGAAACATTCTGTTTAAGAATCCCGACTGCCCAGCAACAAGTTCTTACAGCTCGTTTGACTCATCTTGTTGATGGAGACGACGGAAAATTTAACTGTTACCCTAGGACGGCCTTTTACATGAGCTGTTGCACGAAATCGGTGCCCGTTTACAGTTCCTATTGATCCTGTTTTGCATTATGGAGCTGCAGTCATTGAGCGAGTACCACGCATGCGCAAAGGACATGTAGTTCAGATCTCCGGCGAGCTGGCTTCCAGTCTGACATTTTATGGTACAACAGTACTGATGATATTTATCTGAAGTCCGGCTACGCTTTTACTGCAATTACCTTATTTGTCTTCAATAAAGAATTTCATTGGAATGGATTTGTGGTCCAGACACAGTAGCGACAATCGAAAAGAAGAAAGTTACACTAGACGATATTCAAAACTTTTTCAACAGTAGAAAGGGTAAGTGGACCCTTGATTAATTGTTTTCTTTAACGCTGTGAGAAATGTTTACAGTTTTTTTTGTTTTTTTTACACAAACCTGTTTTGTTTTTCTAAATCAGCTTTATCTTACCACTCTTTATGGTCAACAAAACTGAAATGGCCTCGACGCAACTTTTCCTACAAGGAGCTAAAGTAAACATTTTCGTACAACTGTAAAAATATGTAAAAGTTTGTCGTACATTATTGTCGATTGTTTTCAACATGAGAAGCACAGCAGCCATGCGGAAGTTATTACTTCAAACTTTATACTTCTGGTTCGACAAACAAACAAAAACACCGGTTGATGTTCTACTGTTAGTTGTACTTTTATTGCTGCGTAACTTCAAAACACAATTATGGTCCTGCTGGGACTTTTGTATGTCGAAATGTTGGCACTATTTTAAGCAAACATTTAATAACTGTGTTCGTATTCGGGTATTATCAGCTCCATAAATGTACATAGGCGTAATAACATGATCTCTGCACATCTAAATAAAAATAACGGACAAATTAGAACGTTTCTCATCTAAATACAAAACTACTGTAATTTATAGACGTATAATCTCGGGGAAATATTTACATCATGGCTTTTGTACCTTTGAATACAGGTATTATTAAAAGAACTTCTGAACAACCTTGTTAACAGATTATTCACAAAACGAAGTTTGTAAGACTGGAAGCACTTAATATTCACAGTAAGACATCTGTAACTCAAAGTACAGATATTATTAACAGAACAATACGAGTACGTCTATGTGCATGTAGGTTACAGGCAACTCCTAGTGTGCTATCCGCTGTGTCCACAGAGGAATCGAACCTCTTATTTTAACGTTATAAATCCGTATACTTAGCGCTGTCCCATTGGGGATATACATCTAAATGCAAATATTTTAATAGAATTACTTGTGTACATTACAATACAAATATTATTAACGCAAGAACATGAATACATCTGTACACATAGACACTGTTAATTGGAATTAAAATGTTTACCCCAAATGGCAACACATGGGCACAGTAGCTAAATAGTTAGTTATATTCACAAATAAATTTGAATACTAATTAAAAATTGAGTAAATGGGAAGCGGTACCCCTCTGCTACAACGGTTGTTTTCGATTCTTTGAAGCTAATAACGAGATTTATTGTTACCTTTCCAACGCGACAAAAATTAAAAGTGCAGAGCGTGTTAAGGGACCTCATATTTCTTACCCAAGACCCGACAGTACGTAGCTTGACCCGCCAACTATTGACCTGTTGTCAAAAGAATGACTTTTGGACATGTAAATAAAGGATTTGTGATTTTGGTGAAGCCAAGTTAGACAAACATTACACATGCGTGTCACGTATAAGACGTGAGGTGGCACTGTGAGTGAATTTCACCTGAAAAAAAAAAATTCCATGTTTCATACTGTCTATGGTAAAATAATTCTTAGGCTACACATTTTGACAAACCTTCTACAGGCCCTCTACCGACTCTTGATGCTGATTTCATAGACCAAATAGACCATTTGTATAGAAATATATTAGAGCTGCATCAGGAAATTTGACAGAAACGTTTTTTCAATGTAACTGCTGTAATTCAAATTTCCTTGGTCATTTTTAGCATGAAAGCAACATTGATTTGATGGTGAGGATTGAAGCTTGTAACCTTTGATGACTATCAAATCATTTTTATTACCTCATCAACAATATCAGGAGATAGTCCCATGATTATTCCAAAAGGCTTTTGAATCAAAGAATTTCTTTCTTCACCACTGTTAGCAAAAATTACCCTTTAAGTCAGCCTATGTACGGCTCGGCCATGTGGGGTACATCAATGTTGAGGCTGTCTGATGTTCTAAGTAAGAGAGATAGATAGAGGGAAGCAGAACTGACCTTAATTCATTTATTATCAAAGTATGAACTTTTCTTAACTCCAAATAAACATGCAGCAGCAAGCGGCCATTGACACTCTGTCATTTAAATTAGAAGATTTCGAGCTGACACTGAAAACTGACTTCGGAAAACTTTAAACTTACACAGATGTGGTGGTCTGTTTGTTATTAACCACACTGAACTTGGTCTGGCGTTAGTACATGTGCAGAAGTATGAAGTAGAGTTTTTCAAATATAACTGCAGCTAAGGCATGTCAGCTACCATACAACTTATTATTGCTGAAGGGAAGTAAGTAGAATAAAGTAAGCGGAGAAGTCAGACTTCATCTTATAGTGGATGCCGCCTGTTTTGGCCAACTTCCCTTAAATTCCAGAAGCGACTGTTAGTAACAGTAGTCACCAGTCTTGTTGAAGGAAACAATATAACAAGTGCTGTGTCTAGCCTTAGCAGATGCACTGAGAAGCAAGGAGGCATACCTCTAGTAAGAACACAAATGGAGTGCTATCATCATCACTGCTTTGTTGGGTTTTCTTTCAATCTATAAGAAAGGTGATGAATTTTGTGATGGCGTTTTAGTTTTTCTTATAAAAATATAATAAGCGTAGCTGTTTCTTACTTAAATTTCGTCTATAAAAATATTGCACATGGTGGATTGTGTACTATGTTGGTTTGTGGTTTGGCTTTGGAGACTTGCTATCTTGGACACTTCTGAGTGTTTTGCTTCTTTGAAGAATATTTTAGGTCCTATTTTTTCGAAATATTGCGTTATATTTATTGTTTAACAATTTTCCTATATAATTATCTTTTTCTTACACTTTTATAAGGATTATAAGCCCAATTTTTTCATGTTATCTTTTGTTTCTTTACAAATTTTCTTGAACATTCATTTTGATAGGTACTCTTTACGGTGTTTACTTTAAACAGTTCTTTGAAGAAGAATAAATACTGAGTTTTGTTTGTTATATGATCACGTGTTGTTGTTTTTCTTCACAATGTCAGTTTTGACTTTGCATTTTGTATATTATACTTGGAAATATTTTTGGTTGAAATGAATGTGTTATTTAAACAAAAAATAACTGTTATCACATTGACTACGATGTCTTTTACTGTATTATATTTCTGTTATTTTAAACCCGTATTAAATAATGATAAACATTTTGACTGAACCATTTGGTTTTTCATCTGTTGTATTTATTTTGGTTTATAGCGAGTTTTATTTATACGAACTAACTTGTTGATTTAGAGTGTACACTCTAAGCTGTAAAATCTGTTTTAATTTCATTTTGTTATTTGACTTCTTACAAATTTAGTTTTAATTTCGATTTGGGATTTTTCTATTTTGTCTAAATAATCCTTTTGTTGATATACGTCTTCTCCAGTGGAAAAGTGGCATGTCTATACACTTACAATGTTAGAAATCGTGTTTCGATACTCATGGTGAGCAGAGCGCAGATAGCCCATTGTGTAGCTTTGTGCTTAGCTACAAATAAATGCAAATATACTTTGTTGATTCATATGTCAAGTTATTTTCCAATAATAATTAGATTAATATTTAATCCTTATGTTTCATGTGTACTCGTATAACAAGTATTTTTCATATTTTATATCAGTTGCTATGAAGTTTTAGGGTTTGTTAATGTCTTAATCTAGAATCATGAATTGGTGTATCATGATTGGATAAGATCATTTTTCGTTTAGTATCAAGAATTAACTTTAACTTAGCTCCAGAACAAACTAAAAAAAATAAAAAGAAGGGAGCTGAACGTGTTCATATCTAAAACTATATGGTCCTATAGTTCAGATATGACCTCAGAGTTGAGTACTTTGTCCGTGGTTCCAGTTTGAATTAGCTAAACAGTTATTAACCTTTCGTGAATATGAAGCTAAAATTCGTAACCTCTGTGTTTTTTCTTAATATAGAGTGTCACTGTTTTCTGTAGGTGTTAATAACCAACCTCGTCTTGTGAAATTAATCTCCCTATCAGAAAAGGATAAATTATCACAAAGTACACTGACTATTATGTCATGGATTCCCAAACTTTATCAGCATAAGTCCCCCCAAGTAACCATGCCATTTGGCACAGTTTACATCCTGTCTGAGACCTCCCATCTAACGAAATTGTAGACACTGAACATTTTACCTCCTCTTGACTATTTCATATGGCTCCCAGTTTGGAAACCACTGCTATATATGATTGGTTAGTTATGAGAGGCCAACTGTTGGTCTTAACTAAAAATGAGTTATCTTGCAGTTTTATAACCCCATTATGTGAAAGCATTGTAAGTCCAAATCTCCGCTGTGGGGTGTATAATGTGACGGTCAATCCCACTTTTCGTTGGTAAAAGAGTAGCCCAAAAGTTGGCGGTGGGTGGTGATGACTAGCTGCCTTCCCTCTAGTCTTACACTGCTAAATTAGGGACGGCTAGCACAGATAGCCCTCGAGTAGCTTTGTGCGAAATTCCAAAACAAACAAACCAAACCGCTGTTGAGTTATTTGTAGTTTTCTTAGTTGTGTTGAACATTCTTTGTGTACACACTCTCTGTGGTGTTTCCTTTAGACAGTTGTCTGAAGATAAATAAGTATTAAATTTTGTTTGTTATATGATCATGTACATAATTTTGTTTGTTATATGATCATGTACATAATTTTGTTTGTTATATGATCATATACATAAGTTTGTTTTTACAAGTAAATTTTTGCCTGTTTCATCAATTAACTCTTTCTGAATTTCTGTCTTACAGAGTCTATTCAGTAGTGTTAAATATTTAATAGCGACGAATACTACAACTGTAAGAGAATATGAAACTTTAATACAGATAACGTTCACAATATGAAATCTACGAATATAAATACAAATAAATCTTATGGTAGGAATAATTCTGTCTACTTAGACTAAACACTAATACTTTTAACAGAACATTATCCGTAAACTTTTTAAATTTGTAGTCGAACTTTTATATACCTAATTATAGGTAGTAGTTAAACAAAACACTGATTTTTCCGTTCGCTGATGCTAAGGTGTCTAAATTTTAAGTTAACTGTTAATTTGTTTCCTGCCCACTAAAGACAATACAGAATTCTGAAAAGAATAGTTACAGTTAAAATATTTTGTTGTTTTTTGTGTGTGCGTGTGCAACTAGCTATTTCCAGTTTCACGAACTGAGAACATTTAGATTGTATACTCACGAGACCCTTTGTTGAACTTCGCATATTTTTTCAAAGAATTAGAGCTGGATAAGTTAACAACAAAAGTAAGTCTAGCTCAGTCAGAGCAATGCATAAAGTAATCTTGATAAACACGTTTGTGATTTGTTAATAATTGATTTATTCTGGAAATGGGTATTTATTTTCTTATTTTATAAATCGATTTTAATCTTCCAAAGAAAGTGTAAATTAAAGTTAACCTAGACTTGGAAAAAATTGTAATACTTGTTGCCGTCATCTTTCGTTTATTTTTAATCGCTGAAAATCGATCAGAAAAAATATTGAAACTATTTGTGATTTTTTATTTATTTTGTGTCACAGTTTCGATTCATTTTTCCATAAAGTATAACTTCGAACTATTATCATCCAGTAATAATTACTCCTGTAAAACCTTTTTTTTAATATTATAATGCTGATTTTTATCTAATCATATGTTTTATTACATTATTACATCTACGGTTAGTTTCCATTGCATATTAACAATGAACTTAACCCTATAATCCATTAGACTGAAAAGTGTAGTATAACTCGGTAATCCGTTAGCTACCGAGTTGTTGTTTAATGAGCTTTAACCTGCATTTTGTACCATTTTACTTACTGTTACATTTTTAACCTTCTATTTTAACCATAGTTCAGGTGTTGTGTTGATAAAAGAATCAATGTATTTTTATAACACTAAACCAACGTATTTTTATAACACTTATTTTTATACTTAACTTTCACTATATTCTATTTTACATTCTATATTTAACTTCTTGAATAGTTTTCAGAGAATCCATTGGCATTCTAAACAGTTTCTAAATACTCTAATGATCGATGCCAAACAAACGGAATGGCGATTGTCAATTTACAATAACACAGTTAGTTGACGTTAATTATAGATCTTTGTGGAAAAATTAGAACTTTTGTTTATTTGTAAAGGCTTCTTACATATAATTTTAGTTATATTTTTGCATACAATGAAGGATGTTCTGATATATCTAATAATCAAACAGTATAATTTTTGTATTCTTTCTTTCTTTACATTATTTTTTTTTTATTTTTGCAAAAACCCGGGTGTAAGAATACTCGTGATTATGTCAAAATTAATCAAGCTTAACAAAGGCAACGAAGGCAACAAAGGCAGTAGTTTATGACTTGAAATATTTTAAGAATTACTGAAAAATGCATTTGAAGATTTAATCGTAATAACTCGGCCTATTTTCAATATTACAATGGCAAGTTAGTATTTATACTCATTTCGATAAGTCTCCATGTAAATATTGTATTGCTGTGAAAAGTGGTTCACAGAAATATTTTATTCAACACTAATTTGGTTGCGTATGACTAGTGTTAAAAACTGATGTTATCTTTATGTACCACAATCTCCAATATTACAGACAAACAAAGAAGTACTGGACACTAAATATCTGCAGAAATATTGAATATAAGTTTAAAAAGATTATAGTTTCATTGCATGAATCATTTTTAGATCACATTTGAAATATTGTGTCCAGTTTTGGGTGTCTACTTTGAGGAAGGACATTGAATTGATGAAAGGGTTCAGAGAAGGACTACTAGGTGGTCATATGACGACATAGTAAGATATATGAAATTGGTTCTTCTTCAAAAAATGTTTTCTGCAGCTTATATGTGTGTATATATGTAGCAGATCATTATTACCGCTCTCGTCATCCCAAGACGATTAAGGGACGATAGAGCCATGTCTATAAAGCAAACAAATATACTGTTTCATTCTGATAAAGATTCCACTATATTTGGTAAATATGTACACTAATATGCTATGCTAATGACATTTCTATGGTCAAAATATAATATTTTTATCAGATTTCTAGTTTCAAGAAACACTTAAAGATATGGATTACAAACTATTTTGCGACAAGAAGCATTTATGCTTTTCTCTGAAAGGTATTTTTACTAACATGCTTATGTTTAACTTATATATACGAATGTTCTTATATTAAATAGACAAAAATTTGTTGCCAAGTCCTTTAAATGTGCCTCTCAGAGATATCGTAGAACCAGAAACGTACTGTGTACACGATAATAGCACTCATAATTACATGTACAAGATAAACAGTTAATAAGAGAATATTCACTCCCTCATTACCATCGAAAGTTATGGATTTGTTTATAATGATTTGAAGCAAAATAAAAGCTCAAATTAGAACAACATGTTGCATCACGGAAAATTGAGGAATATAGAATAAAAATACATGGCTGTTTAAAATAAGTTATTATATTATCAGGGATGCCAACTATTTCAAATGACTGAGCGTAATGATTATAAACAGAGCCCTTTATCATTTACGGCTGACCAATTTCTTTAAGCTGATTATTATTATATTATTATTACAACTATTATTATTTATTACTGCTATAGATTGCTCATTTATGACTGTGTTTTGTGTATTTAATAAATAAATTTTGAATTTATGTCTTTTATTTAGTTCAGAGTAACAAACATACTGATAAAACAACATTGAACATGCACAAACAGTAAGCAGAAAAAGCCTTTGTGTAAAGACTAGTTTATATCATGTTTATGACACTTGTTGTAATAGTTTTGCAGCTGTTGCAGTCTTTGCTTTCACGAGAATGTCTCTGGATATTTGGGAACTATAATAACATTGTTCATTTGACTGCATACACATCTTGTGTGTTATAATACTGCTCAAAACTGAGGTGCTCAAGTTTGGTCTGAACTTGCTTTTGTTTATAGTCATTAAACTAAATATCCTTTCACTGTCAGCATTGGAATGGAAGATTGTAAGAATTCCAAGCATAACCCTACACAGAATGTCATACTTCTGGTTGCCATTTCCATCCTTAACTGTAGACAGCTGAACCCAAAACTTGTCAACATTCAACTGAAGGACGGTTTCTGAGAAAGTATTTATTTGATAGTTCAGATATTGCCCTCCCAACTTGTCAATAGTGTTGTGCTCATGTGTACTGACAAGGACAGGATACCTGTCTGTGAAGAAGCGTAGAGAGGAGAAATTTTTGCTAACTTTCAGTTTTGGATCAGCAACCTCTGGGTGAATTAGAAGTTTATCATTTAGAGGGAAATGTTTCATCATGTAATTTGTAGTTGCAATATAGTATTTCTTGACACTGGTGTAGAAACTTATCAGGTCCAGGTCCTTTTCATATTTAACAATGTATTTCTTGGCAGCATTTCCAATAGAAACTGCCTCATCAGATTTGTGTAAGGATTCATTGTTGTAGTCAAGTTCAGTGATGTTGTCTTCAAGATATTCTGGCTTGATGTATCTGACAAGTATATTTTTAACTTGTGTAATCAGAGTTCTATGCATAATTGGTATGCAAGGTTCTTCTCTTTGCAATATGAAATTGGCTTGCTCAAATAGATGAATTGCAGATTGAAGAAAAAGACAAAATAACAAGTTCATTTTATTGTCCAAGAAAACTGTAAACATATCTAACTTGCTCTGCACATAACTTTTCTTGGTTACTTCCTTGCTAGCTTTTGTTTTCTTCTCGTTTTTCATTGAATGTTTCTTCTTTAGTTCAGACTGCCTAAACACATATTGAGTTATATCAAATGTTTCTTTGTCTGCTTTTGGAGACTGTTGTCTTGTGTCCCTTTGTGGCTGAAAGGGTGTCTTGACTGTGTCCCTGTGTGGCTGGGAGGACATCCTGATTGTTAAAGTCTTAATGCCTGACTGGCTGCACGTTTAGATCCTTTTGAATCTAGTTTTTCCTCTTCACAGTGAAAGTACTTCTTCGATGGCTTCCACATGTCCAATATTCTGTTAAGGCACACGTCAGTGATAGCTATCTTGTGTTAACAAGTTGTAGAATTTTTCTTGTTACTTTGTCATGTAATCTTTGAAACTTTTTGAAATGTTGTTTTCTGCAAAAAATTGTCCAGAAAATAGTAGATATCTATCAATATATCATAAACTTGGCAGGGAAGTTCTCTGAAAGTTTTCTGGGCAGCAATATTCATGAGGTGACAGGCACAGTCCATGAAGTAAATGGTAGGCTGTCGTCTTGGGATGTGTCTCATTACACCTTTATCTATACCAGACATAACTGAGGCATTGTCTGAAGAAACACTAAGACAGTTTTTCCATGGAATTTTCCTTTTTGTCAGTTCGTGGTCCAGAAGCATGAAAATATTCTCTCCTGTTGAAGCTTCTTTCCATTCCACCATTGTCAAAAGAGAACAAACAATTTTTCCAAGTAAAGAGTCAAGATATCGTACAACCACTGGATACAGTTTTGAGGCATCCATGTCTATGGATCCATCTGTGGCTAAACTGTAAACACTGTTACTAAGTATGTTTGAAATCATTTTGTCATCTTCACAACCCAACATTTGTACAATGGCTGTAGTTTTGGCTTAAGCACAGCCATATTTTTTCTTTTCGCTATATCAGAGTTTGGGAACATTTTTCTGAATAGATGTTTTGCATGATCGGCTACAGCGAGGGGTAAATTATGAGCAATAACGACTTGTGTGAACACCACTTCTGCATTTATGGTTTAATATTCTGAATTCATACTCATAAATGTCGTTATCTGCATCGTTTTTGTCTTCGCTTCAGTCTTTTATTGGTGAGATGCCGATTTTGTATGTCTGGAACAAACGTTTATCCCGCCATGCACCACAGAAAAATCGATGTTACAAACTGTACAAAACGCATGACTGTCACTGACTATTGATGTAATGACCGGATATATTGCACTATGCTCTTTCCTAATTTTTGATTCATAGTTTTAGTCCTTTTAGATTTGCTAGAAACAAGACAATCTGTTAAACAAGGACTCTTTTTTTTCCCACTTGTGAACAATCACATTGGTGTTTTTATGCTGCTTAGAAAACGAGAAATACCCATCTACGCGAGCGCTGATTGGCTGACAAGCACTGATGACATTACTATGGATTCCCCCACGTACCTAGTATGGAGAAGCACCGCACTCAAACTATTGGTAGACGCCGGAGATACAAATATTTTTTTATTATTTCAAGCACAAACATGATTATCGCCATTTGGACTGTCTTTTATTTATTATCAAAATTTATTTGTATCTCACTAGCAATTTTCTTTTCACCCCTTTCAAGCCCTGGGGAAACAATTTATCACTTTATTGTATGGGCCGATATAATATACAATAATTTGGGAGTTGCAACAAGTCGTAATATTTGTCTGTATGAGCGTATAGTCGTAATGTATACACCAAAATCGTAATGATTACGCTCAACTCGTAATGGCTGGCATCTCTGTATTATTAACCTATTATAAAACATTAATTCATTTCTTGACACATCATAAGTGTTATGAAAATGGAGTACCGTGGCTTAGTACGCTTGACCTGTAGTTAAAAGTTTGCGTGTTCAAGGCTTGACACATGATGGTCTTTCAGCAAGACACCACACTTTGTTCAAGCTGTATGATGATTATGAGAAAATAATATAAAATACTGCTTTTGGTTGGTAGTAGATTGAGGTGCGACCTGTCCTTACAGTGGCCATGAGACAGATTATGCAGTCTGTTACTTAAACAAAGGGGAAAATTAGCATTAAAAGGCTGATCTGGACAATATCATATGTTGAACACTGGCTAAAGAATTAAAATTTAAAATCTGTTTCTTAGAATATATCAAATACACCGGCCTACTGAACTATCGCTCTCTGTCCAGGTGGGTATACTGCTCTTGTATATATACGATATAAGTTTCAGTATTGAATGAAGCATACAAGCCAAATGTGAAATAAAAGACTTGTTTGATGTTTTGAATTATTATGTATGTATGTACATTTTCCTGAGAAAATGTTAATAATGTTATTAAATATTAAAACTACACTAGCATATTTCAAAAGCATAAAATCTCTATTCTTGTAGCATGGAGTTATTTGTTTTTAATAACAAACTTTATCTAGCCTATGACTGAAGATGTTTCAGGTATTTTCCGTGTTTAAACTACTTAACTTTAAGTGTTTTCCTATAATATATGTTTGTTTCAGAGGGCGACATAGCTTAAACATGCAAACAAATAGAAGATCATACATTAACAAATTAACAAATATTAAAAAAGATGTTATCTCAATTAATAATGGCAATTTTCTCTATTTGTTTTACTCCTAAGATAATTTCCTAAAAAAATTTGTAAAAGTAAAAACTGACAAAGAAACAACGTTTTTATGAAATGTTCACAAGGACAGACAGTGGAAAAACGGCAGTTAATGATGTCATGTTTTGATATAAGCTCTCTTTATTGTAAGATCAGAGCAAACAAGAAAAAACGTACAAAGATATTGCAAAAGAAACAATAATAATATTTCACAAAATTTTAGAAATGCATATTTAACTATGATTTATTTTTCAGCTAAATATATACTATCATTTCAGAAGAGTATTTATTAGCATATATTTGTTTGTTTTGGAATTTCGCACAAAGCTACTGTGCTAGCCGTCCCTAATTTAGAAGTGTAGGACTAGAAAGAAGGCAGCTAGTCATCACCACCCACCGCTAACTGTTGGGCTACTCTTTTATCAACGAATAGTGGAATTGACCGAGACATTATAACGCCCCCACGGCGGAAAGAGCGAGCATGTTTGGTGCGACCGGGATGCGAACCTGCGACCCTCAGATTACGAGTCGCACGCCTTAAGACGCTTGGTCATGCCGTGCCTATTAGCATATAAACAAAAGATTACGCATACTCAATTTCAGTCATATTTCTATGTTAATCATAGTAACTGGTTTTAGTTGTTTATTTTGATGTACTAGCTGGTACCCCTTCTGCACAACAAACAGTATCCTGTGGGCGCTACTCTCATCAGTGAGGTACTACAATAGAGTCGTATGTAGAGAAGAACTGAATGAAATGAACAAAATTAAGAAAACAGCTCTTAACTGATACAGTTTTTAATATTAAAAGTGAATTTATAACAATGCTATGCTTCGTTTTAATTGTACATTTTTTTCATAATAAGAAGGATTTTAAGAATTTTCAGCCAAGAAGAGATTGAAAGATAATTATAGTAAGCAGTTCAATACGTAGAACAATGCGATTACCTTTTTGCCAGTACTTACAGTCATAATGATCTTTTTTAATACAGAAATATATCATCTGGCCAGATGTTATCAAAGTGTAATGTTTATCATTATATCTTTAGTTTAGGTAAAACTAATATTTTATGAGCATTTGCAGAGTTTGTTTACCCTAAATTAGGACATCACATGTATTTTCGTAATACATTATTCTGTTCCTCTATGGGCCTAAGAAAGTGTTTTGCTTTTCCATCACTTGGACAAACTATGGTGTTCAAACAAGCTGCACAAATAATTTAATTTCTTAGCTCTTTATATTCCACGTACATAATGCTATGTCGAAATATGCCGCATTCAAACTCCCCTTGGCTATATTGCAGTCTAAATTCTTGGAAAAATCTGGCAAAGACACCAGGATTCTATACGTCCGAATGTCACATTTCTCTCCTTCACGCAAAAGTTCTTGTCAAACAGCAAATAGTGTTTCGAATAGGTATATCGAAAAAAAATATGGGTTTGTCAGTTTTGAAAAACTCATCCCCATGATGGGGCATACATAATGTTAAACTGATATCTTCATGCTCTAGAATTCTTTGACGTTTCAGCTGTTTTTCCCATTTCCTTTCTTCGGAAAACTTTATTAGTAATACTTTATTTTCTGCAAAATTCTAAGTTTTTCTTCTATTTATCTTTATTCTGTAAGAGTTTTTTTCGGTGCAACTTTCCTCTCATATTGGTGAAACCATTCTTTTAGGGTTTTTGTATTTTTTAAAAAAAAATTCTAAGCCTATGAAACGTTGGAAAATATACATTTTTGCTGTTCTCCTGTTTAGCTCTGTTTTCAAGTACCACATTAACGTTTTCAGGAAGTATCAGTTCACTCTATTGTGTGAACAAGTCGTGTAATCTTTCAGAGATAGAGAATGTTTTGAACAAACTACATATTTGTCTAATTATTTGGAAATAGAGATTTTCGTTTATGGCTTTATAAGGTGAATAATTAGGCGATTTTGGCGTAATATGACATCAAGTTTGAATTATTTTGTAAGGAGGGCCTTATTTCATACAATCAGATCGGTTATGTACAAATGGAAATTAATTATTCTTTTTGTATCTACAAAAGATTTAAACTTAGAAATATGAAGAGAGATCATGAACATGTCAATACATCTTAGTGTGTACAAAATATGGGATAGCATTGTTGAGCTCATACACACTGAGGGACACCTTGCAGAACATACATTTGACCATAGTCTTTTCTTGTGATTCCAGACTTCTAGAAATAATGTATTAGAGTAGTGAAGAGATGGTTATAGCACATCATAGCGCTGGTTTGGCCCCAACTGACCTAGCTGACCAATTTTAGTTTGGACTCATTCTCTGATAAATTATTTTTTGGGTGTCTAGAATAACTTTTAAAAGAGTTCTACTATAACGCCAAAACATTAAGTGCAAGCCATAACATTATTTTTCGATTCAAATGTAAAGTTTTGCCAAAATGATGCAATTTGACAATTTCCACTTTGGTCCAGGCTTTTATATCTTATTCTTTGGATAGAAGAATTTAATTTTAAAATGCCGTATTGTAGTTACAACACCTTAAGAGTGCGCCATAATGCAAGTTTTACATTTAATTTTTGATTTTTAAATGACATTAATTGGCCAAACAAATTAATGTTAATTTATGTGCAGAGAAATAATTCGGACGTGTTACTAAGTTGTCAGCGTCATTTTTAACAGTAACCGGTTACTGGTTTGACATTCGAATGCCGAATCATAAACTAGTAAACAACTTTACCGAGTTTTTTAAAATGATGTATAAGCCATAAAAAACACTTGTGTTAGAAAACTAGACCAGTCTTCAATTACTAAGTGTTCAGTCAAGTATCACTTAATAAGTAATTAGTATTTAATACAGCACTAAGCAACAAATAACAAACAGTTATTATTTTTTAATTAATAAATGCTACGTACAAACAATCAACTAATTCTGAGTTTTACAAAACACTACTATGTGTTAAATGAATCATGGTTATGCAATTAATAGTTGCTGCAGCCAGCCACTACTAAGTGATAACCTCTACTGAGTGTTAAAGTAACCACTTTTGAAGAGTTTCTATATTTTTGACATGAAACAGAGCTTCAGAGAACAGCCAAAAAGTCAAAGAAAACAATTAAAAATGCACGTAGAACATGTCTGCAAACAAATAAATAAAGTTAACTTTCATTTTTATTTATTGTCCTCCTTCAAGCAGTATAACATTAGTAAACGAAAAAAACTGATATTTAGGAGGAAACGTTAGTTAGATTAAGTCGTATATTTTACACACACGTAAACCTTGGCGCCTTTCTCTTGACATGGCATGGGCGGACTTCAGTAACAGCAATATTTTCATTGAAGAACGGGTTTCATGTTTCACTGTGAGCATGTAGTAACGTGAAGATATTAATTCACGTGACAGAGCTTATAATATGCAGTATTTCTCGTGTCGAGGTGAACTAGTGATTGGTAGTCTGAATGTCTAAAAACAATAAGAGTTTCATATTGAATCTCCAAACAACGAAAAAAAATTCTTTTAAGTATGATAAGAAACTCAAATTTAACAGGAATCTTCCTGAGTGTTTTTTTGCTACTAATGTATTGAAGATATTTATAGCTATCAAACGTGATTCATACTACTCACGGATTTTTAACACAATTTTGCCTTCTGTTATTAAAATGTGAACTTTATGTAAATTCTGCTGCCACAAGAGCACTATAAATATAACAAATGTAAGAAGGAAGTGTGCAAATAGTTTAACACTTCTAAGCTTATTTTAACAGATCTGTTTTATATAAGTTATGAATGCATGTTTAAATAAAACATAATTATCCATATATCACCAGTTTCTTTCAGAAATTAATTAAAATTATTTACAAGAGAGAGACTGAATTTCATATTTTGTCATATTACTAAAACCAAAACAAGTAAAACCTTTCCTTGACAGACTGAAGTTCACATCTATACATTTGTCACAACAATGAAGTACAAGACTGAATTATACGTTTCTTTATCAGAATGATGAAGAAAAACAACAAAAAAACATACCAAATAACATTTCTGTTGATCTAATTGTTGTTTGTTTATTTTTTTCTAATTTTACACAAAGCTACATGAGGAATATCTGCGCTAGTCTTTCCTAATTTAGTCGTGTAAGACTAGAAGGAAGGCCACTAGTCATTATCATCCATTTCCAGCTCTTGGATTACTCTTTTATCATCTAACAATGGGATTGACCGTTAAAGTATAACGCCCCACGGCTGAAAGAAACAGAGTCAAGGGAATAGGGTGAATTACTTTTCCTTCCTTGCTCCAGATTGAAAGAAATAACTGAATTACATCTCTTTTCGTCAAGCTAGAAAAAACAAACTAAATTAGTTTTATTTTCATTAAGTTGTGAAACAAAATGAATAAGACCTCTTTTTCTCACGTCACATTGAAAGGAATGAGTTAGAGTTTGCTTCAGCAAAATATAAGAAGGAAACTAGATTTTAAAATGTTCATCACGCTGCAAAAAATGTATTCGGTTACACAGCTCAACACATGGCAACAAGGAACAGACGAATTACATTAATTTTCATCAGGTCGCAAAAAAAACTAGATTACATTTACTTGTGCAAGGTCGCAGGGAACGGACCTAAGTACACAAGTGGTGATTGAAAGAGACCTCTCTTCACCAAGTCTTGAGAAAAAGATTGAAGATCTTATCCTTTTCATCAAGTTCCCAGGAGGAATTTGAATTATGTTTTCCATTACTCTTTTCTCTTATCAGATTAAAGTAAAGTATATGTCTTTGTGATAAGTTATCTGAGGCAAATTGAATAACATTTTTACTTGGCAAGTTTCAAGGAACGAGGTAAATAGCATTATTTTATTTGCAATAAGCAGACTGAATTCTGCTTTATAGCGTATAATAAAGGAAAATGTTACATTACAGTTCCACCTAGAAAGCTACAATGATCAGATTTGATTCCATTATTTTCTCTCAGGATGCAAGGTTCAGACCAAATCGCGACTCTCTTTAACCAGGAAGCTAGCGAAGATGAGATATTTGTCTAGATGAGACAGCCAAGCTTGAAAGGGGCCCAGTCTCTACTTGAATTGGTTGAAATGACTTATACGTTTTTGCCAGACAACATGTAATTTCATTCTCTTGTTTCGGTGCAAGTGGTTTGCTCACTTAAGCCGTCATAGACGTTTCAATTCGTTTATGTATTGTCTTTGAATGATGTCTGTCTGTGCGGTGGAACAGTTTGACTTGGCTTCCTTGATTAAATACGTAGCCATATTTTATAAGATATAATTATTATATAATACGACTACTTATTAGACTACGGTTGAAAAAATATATAGAGACGTAGTTATTACATATACAAAATTATGTTAAAGTTACCTTTTGAAGAAACTGCCAAGCTCACTCCACATAATCATCACATTAATTGATGTATACACACAACTACAAAGTAAATCGAAGTTCCGATACTTTTTATTCATATGAAGTGAAAACGTTTTATCACTTTTTTAAAAACAAAACTAACTTTCTCTGTGATTAAATTAAAATAAACTGAGAAACTGTTTGAGTTTCTTGATAAACGTCGAGAATGGTTCAGCAAGAAGCTCACGAGCTGACAACACTAAAATCTAGGATTTGATTCCCCACGGTGTACAGGGCACAAACACTCTGTTGTACAGCTTTGCGCTAACAAAATAAATGTTTGATAAACAGATTTTCAGTTGTTACGTGTACTTTTCTGTCTACGATTTAATGCTTGTTTTAGTTGTTTTACAGGTCGTTAAAACCAAGTGCAATGGCAAGGAAAAGTATGAACTTACATTTAGTTTTGTGTAAAATATCTGTTATTACTTATAGTTAGAATGTGGCTGCAAGTTCTTATGTAAACAGTTGACGCGTACGTGTAACTCCTTCCTTTTTATTACCTTTTAGCTTTGCTTGAACCACACCTTTTATGGTGATTTGACTTAAGTCTTAGCCACAAAGTTAAACTTTTCACGGAGACAAAGTTCAAGTTTTACAGTTTTATGCCAGTGAAGCGATTCTATAAAAGTAGCAAGCAACTAATTTCTTGTTCTAGGAACATCTACGAGAATGGTTTTTATAATATTTTGATATAAAAAATACCTTTTCAGAAAGACAAAAATAATTTATTTGAAAAAAATAATTATTACGTTCCAGAACCTCATTTATTAATACAGTAATAATTTAAAGTTATCCATAACATTCTGAAACAACAGGATGTATCTCTGTTACAATAAGAATGTTTCCAAATCAATGGCAGCTGATTTACATTTCCAACATCACAACATAAAAATTGTAATCTCATTTGAAATGGTGAGATGATTGTATAATATTATACGAGTGTTTGCATGTTATTGGAATTTGCATTATCACTAATTAAAATGCTGCCTCACCTGACATAGCAAGATATTCCCACACAGTGTTTTAATGTAACATACAGTACATTGCAGTACCGCTGTCTTAATCAGGATTGAATCGATGGTATATTTACATCTGCCTGATAAAAGAGGATGTTTCTATTACAAAACTGGTTTTTCAAGTACACTTGATAGAACTTTACATCAAGTTTCAGGTTACTATCAAACTTACAAAGTTTTTTGTAGAGCTTTCTGAATAACTGCAAAAACCACTTTTTCGATGCAAAATAAACAAGTTGATAAAAGACAAAGTTATATGTATACATTCACATACGTACACATATAACGTATATAAAAAAATATTATCGGATTCAATCTTAAGGAATTCTCATGATAAAAATACCAATACTTTTAAAACTTGGCGAAAGGAAAAATAAAAGAGAATAAAAAAGTCGAAGAGCTTTATATTTGTTTATGTCAATAAACATGAAATCTTTTCATGCTTGTAGTTAAACACAGAGTTCTCCCTACAAGGTTAAAAACTCTTAGATTTACTGAGCTACAGACGACAATACAGACTTATTACGAAATTTCATATTACAATATACAAAAAAGCGAAACAAAATTGTCCAATAACATGTTTATTTTAAAGTTTTATACTGTATGCATGGCCCACCAGTGTATCAGTGGTAAGACTGAAAACTCGTAACTATAAATAGAAGGTTCTGTTACCCATAGTGGGTAAAGCACGTGGGTATAGCTCATTGCCTGGGGTCGCACTTAACAACAAGCAAGGAAACGAGCCAAGTATGTTTCAAGATAACGTAAATCTCAAAATCGAAAATAAAAACACAAGAAAACATTTTATTATACAAGTTTAATAACTGCTTTTTGTACCATATATGTTTTTCTACGTAATCACCACAGACTTCTATAGAGAAACTTAATATTTAACAAAATCAAGAGAAACACAAACATTTCCCACTAAACTGTCATGAACTACTGCAACATTTAGGGATGTTTGAAAACCTAACAAAACAAAATATATCTTGTCGTAGTTTCAATCAGTTTTTATTATTGTTTTCACCTAGTAAAGTGAACGAGCAGTCTTTAATCGAAACTTGTAAGCTTTAACGACAAAAAGGTTTGTTATTTTTCCGTTCCAGTCAATGGTAGTGATGTGAAAGTGTATAGAAACAATAGAAAACAGTTGAGGTCTGAGAAACGAGGTGTTAATGACGAATTTTTATGTTGTTGTTGTTTTTTTTCAGTAAAGTGGAAGAATACATTAATGTTTGTTAATGACACATGTTATTTTTTTAAGTAAAGCGGCAAAATACGTTAATGCTTCACTTTAAACAGCACTTTTTCGTTGAAAAGCATGCTTAAACATAAAGATTCTAAAAGAAAATAATTTTTATCTCATAATGAATCACCAAAGTTTTCAACAATTGACAAATAATCTTTTATTTATTTATTTTGTCATTACGGTAAATATTAGTTAATTTGATTTAAATATTTGAACTTATATATATATATATATCGTTAGCCAGCCTTTTTACTTTTAAATTGTACAAAAACATTCTAACTTTGTTCAATGCACACTTAATAATAATTGATTGGAATACTACCAAGATAACAGTATACAAAGTTTTATTGGTAAAGTATCTTACACGTCTTGATAATTGTATTCAAATTTTCTTCATAAATTGAGCAAAAATGGTTGTTATTTGTTACCTATTCTTCTATATATAAACTAATTTTTCAGATAACAAAGATAAGTAACAAAAACGTTGTTCACAAAAATTACAAGGTGATGTACCTGTTATTGTCTAGTGATTGGAGTGTCGAACTGCGGAATGGACGGTCCAAAGTTTGAGATCTTATGTCGCTGGACAAGCTCAGTCGCTCATTTGAATGCTATTCAAATACAAAGCTCCAATTCATTTTTGTCGGTTAAAAGTACATTGTTTGAAAAACAAAATGTACGATAGTAAGATACGTTTCTCTGAATTAAGGTACACACAGAGGTAGGGTCACATGTACTAGATGTGCAGATACTTCATGTGGGAAAAGATATACGTGCAAACGCCGTGAGAAGATATGGACACTAAAGCCCATAATGTTCCACATTCTGTTCTGCAGTCATTTGTAGGAAGGCTAATGTTTTCAGTGAAGCATGTTACTTTGAGAGTGATAAGTAAAAGATATCTCATGATGACAGAATTATAGACACATTGTTAATGGTTACATACCTGAATTAATAAGTTTAAAAACATTAGATGCATAAATGAAAATTGCTTTGAAATATCGCCAAAGACAGAAACGTGCTATTGCAACTTTACCTTTCCTGCAGATGTGAAAAGTAACAAAACAGTTCTTTAATATTTGTGTATGTAAGATACAGCAGTTATATTAATTATAATAAATAAGGAATAAAATTATCCAAAGCAAGAAATTTCCTCAAGGTCGGATGTATTTTTTTCAAACTTCAAAGCCAAAACAAACAATATTGTACCTATAAGACAACAATATAGCTACCGTAGTTTCTAAACTACTATATAGCAATATAGAATGGATATAATTGTGTTTATTGAAACCAAGTAATTGGAAAGTCATTTCTCACGTAGGGTTGGTATACAATTATGAATGAATATGATGCTGGTGTATGAGTTGTGACGTAAAAGATACACATTTATTCTATTACCTAAGGTATTTTCAGGTCACATGTCACCAATCGTTGCTGCACTAGAACACAAATCCTCTCTTAGAGTAATTTTAAGTGTAAATAGATTTCGGAATTTTCTCCGTTTACCTTACAGGAGTTACTGAAAAATTACTCAGTTCAATTTGGTTGGATTCAATCCGAGAGAGTTAGGGTAACCAAGAAAGGTTCAAGACGTAACATGTCTCGTCATGAACACAACATAAGGTATGACATAGTGTATTTTCATGCTGAAGGAGATGTGGATTAATTTCTACATAAGTCCATTACTGTAGGTGGTGCAGCATTGTATACAATGTTGCTACATGATAAAATACTTAAAGCTTTCTTTGTCATTAGCCGTAGGTCAAGTCGAAACCAGTTGAAATAGATTTACCACACACTTCACAGATGGGGTAAAACAATCAAACCAGCAGTGTTTCTCAAAAAGTCATCAAATACACAACAAATTACACAACAAGCAAACAAATTAGTACTGGAATTCCTCAACCAACACGATATTTTTTTCCACTTTCCTTCGTTACAGTTTCTATGCTTTATATGATGAGCTTTTTACGAACAGCACCTTATCTGTGAAACACAGCAGAATTAATGTGTTAGAATGTATTCCTAAACGTTAAATATGGTTCTGGATGAAACATTTAATGCCACGTATTTCCTTTTACAACACGATACAAAATTTTCACAGAACACGGAAAGGTAAACTGTGTCTAAACATGTTGATATTTTTAATTAGCATGTCATGTGTGTTTTTCTGTAGTGCATTACCCTACATGGATTTTGATGTAACTGCAATGTCTTGGGCTTTCATAGAACCAATTATAATTTCACTATCTTTTTTTTTATTGCCACTTTTAGATATGCGTATAAAACTCTTCCAGTTCCAGGATTACGTTTGGATGCAAAATACAAAACATGATGACAGAATGTTTTAATGTTTAATTACTTACTACAAATTTGAAAACTTCGAAAACGGTATAGGAGAATATACTTTTCTCATGATAGTATACGATGCCTAACTCATAAATGGTCAATATTATATTTTCAAGATTAAAATAAATTATTTAGTATCCTGATTTTCATAAGTACGACAATTACATTGCTCTAGGAGGAAATATGTATAAGCCCATGGCAATGAAAGAGTCGACAATTCACTCTGACGGTACATGTTGATTGGTTAGTTTTGGTTGTTTGGCGTTTAATGGCCCAATTCAACTAGAGAAGGTGCAATAGCCTTTTTTGTTGTAGCCTTTGAATTTTTATATGCCCTACACAACATTGCATCGCGGGATCCACAGTTAAATTTAATTGAGACAGTCATTTCCAGCTATTAAAATTACATAGTGGAAATAATTATACCAGTAACAATTAATAATTGTAATCTGCAATATTGTAGCTATATTACTATTCTAAAACAATGTTGGATACCCCTCATTTCATTCTTATGCAAATTAGGTATCTGCGATCAGCGTGTGATTTTAAAATATAATGGGTTGGTCATTCGTCCTATGCTGTATACTCTAATCTCACACAATTTTGCCCCAGTTTTCAACTTAAATGAATCTCAGAGTAAAAAATACTCCGAATCATTTAAGAACCATGGCTGGACTTCATAAAATCCAGATACTTTATTTGTGTTAAGGGCCATTGAATCCTTGAAAACTGTTAAACTGCAACAACTTATAGAAAAATGGCTACAAGCATCTCAAAATGTCGTTGAAAGAAAGTGGAACCACTTCCGAGGATATAATATGGTTGCCCGTCTTCCTTGACAAAATCTTTCACGATCTACAAAACAAGAATATTATTACTATCAGTCGATTTCTTTTCACTACAATAATAAGGTACTTTCTTCGAGACTGAATCAAACACTTGCAGCCGCAATGAGACACAGTATAAGTGTACAAGCAATTAGAAATAAACTTAATAAAGTCAATCTGAAAGCTAGACGATCAATGAAGAGTATTATGCCCATAATAAGGCAAAATCAAACAAATAAGAAAATATAGTTCATATGCAAAGAGGCTGAGAAATGCTAAGTGGACCAACATTATCTAGAACACTATTTCTTTTACACATCGATTGATTCTGAAACATGCAGTCAAATAACAGAAATATACTCATTTTAAAGGAATCTGAGCCAATCAAATATTTATCGAGGAACGTGCGTATAAAGAAGCGGTAGTGAAAATATGGCGTAGGATGGAATAAACTTTGGTGGAAATATCGATTGCTACATCCTCTAACAGTGTTTTGTTGCACAGGTGTACAGCTACTTGCTTGATGTCAGGTGTGCTACATCCAACTGTTTTGTAGTAACAAATAAGGTTATGCTTTAAAGACGGAAATTAATTGTGTTTGATACATATACGGTGGAGTTTACTCTAGAATGGTGTCACATAAATTACATCATATATCGGTTAATAAGAGGATCTTGAAGTGATGAAAATAATTATAAATTATTATACTATACTCCTTTTGAGATTATTAGATACTAAAATCAATGTTCGAAACAATAATATTACATTTAACACTTTCTTGTGTGTTCCTATAACTAATAAAGTGAACTAAAAGATGCAATGTTATTCCATTTCAAACTGTAAAATGTAAAATACTAGAGGAGTGTACGCCATTGAGAAACTAATCTTGTTCTTTTCTGTTTATCAACTTGTACTTTTGTGAAAAATTTAATACGAGTTAAGAAGAAATATTATGACTACGTCATAACTTTTCTATCCTTAACTGATTTAAAGATAAGTCTTCAGGATAGCGATAATAAAATTCGGATTTTGATACCTGTGGTGGGCATAAAGCAGACGGCCCATTGTGAAGCTTTGTGTTTAGCACTAACCAAAGAAACTTACTCGTACACTTTTGATGAAGTATTTTTAATTCATTGTAAAATTTAAAATTATGGAGAATTTACGTACGCGAGAAGAACAAAACACTATACCATCCATTCTAATAAGAATAAAAATGAAGAAGGAAACTTAACACAAGACAATACATAATTATTTATTCTATTCCAGATTTTACAATTACGAAGAGAAATTAGTTTAAAAGAAGATTAAAGATTATGTTAGAATGGGTGACGTAAAGTCGAGAGAACTTTCTTCAAATGAATAAGCATTTTCTGTAGCACTGATTAATATTTTACTTAAGTAAAACACACTTGTGCACTTGAGATCTTGCTGCCCTGTATTTAAGTTACTTTTATCACAGAAAATACACGAACAATTCACCAGGAGAGATATGAAAATTTTAAACTAGGAAATAATGTTTATCTGCATGTGGTCGTAAATGTAAAATAAACCCAGGGTTGTAATGCTAAATATTAATCCGTTATTCAACAATAATTTTATCGTCGGCTAAAAAATGTTCATCTCCTTTTGTCATTACCACGTTGTTGGAGTACAAGATCTGAAACTACGTGGTATTCTTTGTCAGTATCGTAAAAACGTTCTAAAGTTATTTCATTATCATTCGGTTCTCACTTAATTTCATGGTATATTTTGTGATTCATAAAAACTGCTTTCTAAAGATCGTGTTTCATTAACTAAAACAGTTTAAAATAAGGAGTTCTTAGCACCCAGCCAATGATAACTCTGAAAGTTATGAACAAGCGATGATTTGTCTTTGAGTCACAAAATTCAGTGATTTTGTAACACATTACGCGTTTGGTGGAGGTGCAGTCTTCAGTAAGATTGAATTATATATATATATATATACATCGTACGCTTATTTTTCAGTTTTTATATCTTCTTCAAATAATAAAAAATTCTGTTATACTTTTAAAACTTAAAGTTTCTGGGCTAAATATGTAACCGATGTTTTTATCTATATCGCACTTTTCTATCGACTAAAAAGGAATCATGAAATTAACGGAGCCCATTACTTTACGTTTCATTTCGTAATAAATATGTAGTAAAAACTACAATCATTGTTTATCTTTACAATAACTTAAGAATTTACTAAAAAAATCATCCTTAATCATACCTACGTATACATATGTGATTATAAATGACCTTGGCTTTTTTAATGTTTCTATGTTGTTATACATATTTCATTGAAAACACACTTTTTATCTTAACTTACTGACCGAATACTGTATTAGATATCCTTACATCAAAAGTTGGTTAGAAAATAAAACAAACTCTGGTTTCTAGTGGCCGATAAGTATCTTTGAATATGCGAAAGCGCTACACTTAAGGTTTCAATTTAACTACATAATATCTAAGTCCCTTTTTTTAAATTACTTTCGTATATAAGTTGATTTCTGGATGTATATTAAAGGACAGTAGATACATTAACACATTTACTGTCAATTTTTAATGTATGTATACATGTTTCATGTATTACTGAACACTGAATTTTTAGATAAGGTTTTGTAGGTGATTTATTTACTCATTCCAATAATTTAGACCCTGCATGGCCAGGGTATAGGGCACTCGACTCGTAATCTGAAGGCTGTGAGTTTGGTTCCTAATAACACCAAACATGCTCGTCCGTTCAGCTGCGGAGCATTATAATGTTAAGTTAATTCTCCTATTCGTTGGTAAGAAAATTAGCCCTAGAGTTGGCACTGTTTGGTGATGACTAGCTGTATTTCATCTAGTCTTACACTGATAAATTAGGGACGGCTAGTGCAGCTGACAGTCGTGTAGCTTTGCGCGAAACAAAATAAAATAACATCAAACAATCCAATAATTTACATACTCATAGCGCCATTTTAAGTAATCATATTATCATCAACTAAACAAAACTTTAGCTTTTCATCCAAAATGAAAAAGAAAACTACTGTAGTCTTGCTTTTTCATGTATACATATTTAGTAGTGTTTCCTGAATTAAAAGTAACAAATGTTTTGTCTTATCTTCAACACCATACATTCCAATGAAAAATTTATAAACTTGTTTTGCTTACGTGTTAGTACTTAGTACTTAATAGTGTTTACGTTTTGTTATAGTTAGGTTTTGCTCGCCCTCCCAGCCGTGGGGGCATTATAATGTGATGGTCAATCCCACTATTCGTTGGTAAAAGAGTAGCCCAAGAGTTGGCGGTGGATGGTGATGACTAGCTGCCTACCCTCTAGTCTTACACTGCTAAATTAGGGACGGCTAGCACAGATAGCCCTCGAATAGCTTTGTGCGAAATTCCAAAACAAACAAACCCAGTACTTGTCCATCAGAAACAAATATGGCTGAATTATTCTATTTTTACTAATGTGAATGAGAAGAGTAACGTTCAGTATGTTCAGTTTTGCAAATAATAATTGTTAATAACAATGTAATGGTTAGACTATTTTCTTTGATTTTGAACTTAATACCCGGTTAGAATCCTTAGCATTATTGATATGATTGATTCTACTGGTATTTTCCTGAACCACTGAAAAGTTATTGAACTCTCGAAACTTAGGCCTAAAAATCTATAAAGTACCACAACTTTCTGGAATGCAGATTGAAGGTTAGCGAACTTATTATAATCGAACTTTCCACAGAGGATGTGATGATATTCACGTGCGGAAGTTTTTACAGTCTAGAAGTTTATAGAGCTTCATGATAGAAATGTCGCTAAGAATTATGTAAAGTTAATATCTTCTGCAGACCTAATCGATTCCCGAAAGTCACCGCTCTCTGGATTTTAGAAAACTTGGAATTTTCTGTGGCGGTTAAAACAGGTGGAATTTTATTCGACGGTGAAATTGGACTTATTAACGTATATTGTATTAAGGAATTATTGATTCTGAGTAGGTCAGTTAATTTCTAATATTTTTTGTGATTGTATCAATATTGTTAGGTTAATAATTATGTAAATATAGTCACTGTAAAATTATTCTTATTGTGATTTAATAAATTTGTGAACAGTTGATATTGTAAAATTGCTCTTTATTGTTGTTTTTCAGCGGTTTCTAAACTGGGAGCTTTCATTTGTTGGCAACGCCCAGAGGATTCTTATTTTTCAATGGGAAATTTTACAATTTATACTAACATAACACTAGAGACAGAAAGCAATGAACTCAATGTGTATACGTAACTGAAGCAGTTATTTATTTGTTTTGTAGTTCTAAATAAATATTTATTCCTGAGCTGTGAATAAGAAAGAGCCGCTATTAATTAAAATAAAAAATATCTTCCTCGCTTTTATCGGGTCACTCTCGTTCCCAGAGTTTATTTCACATAAATTAACTCAGAACGAAAGCACCATTCGTTGTAACTGCTGATTTTGGCTCTTTTTTTACACTTTATGCTTAAAAGTAACAGAGCTTTAAATTCACGTAATCTACTTGATCTCATGTAATATTACCACTAGCCTGATCTGCAAATCGTTTCCTTTCATGAGTTGCTTCCCTTTAAAAGTCTAGTAGGACAATAATGATTATATTGTAGATGTGTGTGTGTATTTTCTTATAGCTAAGTCACATCGGGCTATCTGCTTTGTCCACTGAAGGGAATCGAACCCCTGATTTTAGCGTTGTAAATTCGTAGACTTACTGCTGTACCAGCGAGGGACATATTGTAAATGTCTTGAATTGAAAAAAAAACCGCAAAAAACATTCGAATTAATTTAAAAACGATTGAGCCTTAAAAGCTGTTTGATTCATATGCTGTTACACTAAGTGTTACAAAGCTGTTTTACTTTGCTATGTATATATCCTATATTATTAATCTTAAAGCAGTATTTTCTCTTTTGTTCTTTTGCTCAAACAATTTTGGTTGAATATTGTTATACTGAAAACATTCTTTTTGCATTTATCTATTTATTTCAATATTATGTAGCAATTTTAGTTGCTGATTAGTAATATTTAGACTTATCTATTTACTTGTGTCTTGCCACATTCCATGATGCTGACACTATGGAGGTCAGATAGGAACTAGGGATAGGTTAGTTCAACACTCACAACCAGCCTCAGAGAATGAGCAAAAATTGAACTCTGGACTTTAGAAGTTTAAGCTCCTTCATCGAATTTATTTTATAAACTCACTAGATTTTCACTTGCGTTGGACAGATGCTGTTAAAAGCGGACCATCTTATCTTATACCCTCCCTCCCGGTTGGTGAGTGGTAAGTTTACGGATTTAAAATGGACAGAACACAGATAACCCACTATATTGCTTTGCAAAACAGGCTAGGCAACAGCAGCCATATTGTCTCGGAGTTATAACTGTAATTGTTACTGTCATCTGGAACTGAATTAAAATCGGAACTTATTCAAGCTTTCTTAAAGTAACTTTAACCTGCATTTTATTTAAACTTCATCATATGTAAACAAATAACTTACACAGCAATTTCTCCAAAAGGTCAAGGGTCGCCTGGAGAAATCACCTTTTTTAACCACCCGCACTACAATATAATAGTGTGTCGTCTGTCTGTCAGTTCGTATACAATAAAATTTTATTACATTAGAAACGCTTAACTTTGCAATTTGTACTGTTGTGATATAATTTAAACGCGCGCATGCTGTAATCACAACAACGATTATGCACTCTGCAAGCTACAATACAACATAACATATGAACACTAAAAGCAAGTAATTAAAACATCTGTGACACTTAATTTTGGTATTATTTACTCCTGAAACACAACATTTTAGAGGATTGTGCGGAAATGTATCTGGGATATTTGTGAGTATGAGTGTTCTTATAACAAGGTCACATGGGGAAGAGAACGGAACCCGTTATTTTAACAGCTTAAATTCGAAGACTTACCGCTGTTCCATCGGAGGACTCTAGAATATATATATATGTTCTGCAAAATTCTGTCCAACAGCTGTGTTTGAGCTGATGGAACACAAGAAAGAAAACTGAAATGATTTTCAGAAATAACATACTTTGTAACAGAAATATAGCACTTATATAAACATTTTAAGAAAAAGTATACTTAGTATTCTCTACTGTGTATAGTAAAAATTTAGGTACTGTCAATTCCTTTAGCATTCAAACACAGTTAGTACTTTGTAGTAATAGATTCATAAGACCTACTTAATATTTATGACTATACAGCGAATGTTCATTCAACGTCATGAACAATTGTGTGGGTATTAAATTCGCTTAAGTTTTCAGCCGTAAAGGTAATTCCTGTGAAATACACATTATGCTGAATATGACAATGCTAACATTAACTATTTTAATGTAAATAGACAGGTACTAATTATTCTTACGTTACAAGAAGAGTGGTTAATTGATAGGATGTAATCATTGATTTAACTTTCTTTGGAAGTAATAACTTGATAACTTACACAGGGCAGTTCATTCCATTTTTAACACTTTCTGTAGTTTTCCGTTTCTATGTTTAACTCTTCCATCTCGTTGGATCTTTTATGTGTTTATGGTGTATTTTTGGCGATTTTTACGCCATTAAATTATTTTAAAGTTTGAATCTCCATATACCATAGGGTAATGTAAAGTGTTTTGTATTACCAATTGTAATAACACTATATCATATATAGACGAATTCACGACACACATATCAGAATCTGACACGAAAGCAGTTTAGAGATATATAGTGATAAGTATTATAATTTATTTCGAAATGAATTTAATTTAGCGTAAAACTACACGAGGATTATTTGCACTAGCCGTCTCTAATTTAGCAGTGTAAGGCAACTAGTCATCACCACCGACTGTCAACTCTTGGGCAACTCTTTTACCAACGAGTAGTGGGATTGACCGTAACATTATAACGACCCCACGGCTAGAAGGGCAAGCATGTTTGGTGTGACGGGGACTCGAACTCACGAATTACGAGTCGAGTGCCTTACTTAACTGGTCATTCCGGACCTAACTTATTTTGAACGAGTGTCTGATTTATCATATTACGCACGTATTAGATATTACGATTTCAAATAGTCAAACATTTTAAGTTTAACTTAGAACTTAACTGAATGTCAAAGTGTATCAAATTTATGATACAATACTGAGTCTGCTACCTAATCTGTAACTGAATATTTTACGGAGAGCAAAATAATTCTATGTTGATACTTAACGGGTGAGCTATCTGTCGCTGCTTACACTTGAATTTTTCGCTGCAGTTATGTGATGTCTTCATCGAAATGCTAACATTCTAAGTTAATTCTCTGCAGTTGATTGGTTTGAAGTGTTTGAAACCTATAAACGTCCGTGGTCAAATATCTGTACTTTCCCGATTAATAAGCGTTAATTATAATTATTGCTTCTGAGAACTGAAGTATACTGACTGTAGCAACAACATTAGACTGTCTTCCCGCGTTGCGTTGGTTACTTTTTAAAAGCTTGAGAGGAAATTTTCTAGAAATTTCAGCTTACACAACAATCCTAGTATTTTACAGACATACATTGTACATTGTTAATCATTTCACTCGAGAATCTTATTCAGAGAACAGGCATGATTTTCGCAATTGGCGTTTACCAATATAAGTTAGGGGCATTTCTAAATACATATTTAAGTAAAACAAATATCGATACTGAAATAAATACATAATAATAAATCATTTACAACAAAAATATAACAATATATTTCTTTTAACGTAAAGGAAAACGTATACACCAGCAACTGACATTTAGAAATCTAGCCTTGGCTCAGAAGTTCAGGTCATATAAAATTGTGATTCGATATTCGCGACGGGCTCAGCGCAGTTAGACCATGAATAAGAAAACTTTGCATTTAACACAAACAATTGTTTGTTTTTTAAAATTAGCACAAAGCTACTCGAGGGCTATTTGTATTAGCCGTCCCTAATTTAGCAGTGTAAGATTAGAGGGAAGACAGCTAGTCATCACCACCCACTGCCAACTCTTGGACTACTCTTTTACCAACGAATAGTGGGATTGACCGTCACATTATAACGTCCCAACGGCTGAAAGGGCGAGCATGTTTGGCGCGACCCTCGGATTACGAGTCGCACGCCTGAATGCGCTTGGCCATGCCGGGCCTAACACAAACAAACCAGAAAAACGTATATTAAGCTGTGTACATACTTACTTCTCTTTTATAGTAAGGAAGGTTTTTAGTGAACGGTGATTGGAGTCCAGTTTATGTTAACAAGAATATTTTATTAGCTTTTATATGCATACGTCAATGAAATGCATAAAGTTAAAGCTGTTAAATTATTCAGCAACTTAAAAATCGAAAAGATATATATTTGTGTATATAACGTTTTAGAAATACAATTTCTCTCATTTGTTTGATTTACTATTATAACACCAAATTTAGAAACTTTATGGTTTTCGTTTTCAAAGTGTACGGAAAGGTTTCATATCTTTTCTTGTTAAACTAGCTTAAGATAAATTGAACTGACACTAAAATTCTGTTTATATCTGATTTGCTTTAAAAGTTAGTGTTAATAAAACTAACAGTCGCTAAAATGTGAGGTTTAATGATGTGCTTTGTACTTTTCTTATAAATAGGGCACATCGGGCTATCTACTGTGCCAACCGAGGGGAATCGAACCCTTGATTTTAGCATTGTAAATCCATAGACTTATTGCTGTCCCAACGAGGGACGGTTTTTATAATAAACAGTCGGCTGCAACAACGAACATTTGTTTACAGTAACAAATATTTAATTATTAAATGTTTCGGAATACTGCAAATTTATCTCCAGCGAGCTACGTTAAACAAGATAATATATTAGGAATTAACATTTATAAATTTCACATATTTTATGAAGTGTAATTAAAATGCAGAATAAAAGAATGTGGTAAATTAAAAAGTCAAAGGAGACTGAATATAAATTTGAGGTTTATTATGGTAGTTTATTAAATCTCCACAACTGGAGTTTTAAAAATGGTGTTAAAATATGAGACTTAAACTTAAAGCAATAACTCGAAACTACTATTTAAAAAACTCTTTGAGCTGGATTTGTAGGAGGATAGCTTTTAAGAAGTGAGTTGAGGCTTGAGATATAATTAAATATGTTGTACTGGGCAGCTTCTAAAGAATCTAAAACTCGCTCTCTGACATAAATTTTAGGCTCATGGAAACAATCAAAGCATTTTTTTCACCACGGAGTAGCTTGAACTTTAATTTTAATCTTTGCTCTTTAAAGAAAGCCTGATGTCTTATATTGTACAACTTAAAATCGCTATTTGACAAAGTCTTTAAGTTTCCCGCTAGTACAGCGTAAAGCGTATGGATTTACAACGTTAAAATCAGGGGCTTGATTCCCCTCGGTGGACTCAGCAAATAGCCCAATGTGGCTTTGCTGTAAGGAAAACACACACGAAGACTCTTTAACATTTGGAGTCAGACTTGTCTTACTGACTGTGGTAGCTACAAAGGCATATCCTTATCTTAACGTTTACTGCATAGTCTTTACACTAAAACCGTTTAAATGTTTTTTAGTGAATGTGCCACATCCAAAGGCGTTGTCTAAACTCATTTATTTCTGGCAGACTCTTTTTTTTAATGCGAGTATCAACTATATGCTGGAGGCTTTCCTAATTCTAATATTAGTTAAACTTCAATGTTTCTAGGTTATGGTCGATTTGAGCATAACTGAAACCTAGTTACTCACTTCACTACCCATGTTAAGGTAGTATGATTGCTATGGGTTAGAACTGTTGCTTATGTTCTACTCACATGATTTTTTTCAGCTCATCAACGATCGTGATCTAACGAGGTAGTGATTAGCTACGTGATTGCTAAACACGTTCAAGTAATGTTCTATTCATAAAGTCATTTTCGGTGTTCGTGCATCCTGGGTACTTATTATGTTATGGTAAAACTGAAACTTTTAGCTGACATGCATTCTAATTATTGGTCATCTGCTGGTGCTAGCGGTTATTTTCAATTAATTTTAAACAGTGGTCACATTCTGGTGATGTAATCATGCTGAGGTGTTGGTCACTCAGTTTGTTTGTTTGTTTTTTACATACATTTTAATAAGTTGCTTTGTTAATTTGAAGCAATCAGCGACTAAACATAAAAGCTATCTAACTAGAATATTTTGTTATTCATTTCGTTTAATGTATCAAGATTATATTGTTTGTTTGTTTGTTTTTGATTTGGAAACATTGTAGTTACAGTAAAATAATAGTCATACCACCTATCAATTAAAACTAAAATTATTTCTCACTGAATTTTGGTTTGGGTTGTTCTGAATTTCGCGCAAAGCTACACGAGGACTGTCTGCGCTAGCCTTGCCTAATTTAGTAGAGTAATATTAGAAAGAAGGCAGACAGTCATCACCACCCACCGCCAACTCTTGGGCTACTTTTTTACCAAAGAATACAGGAAGTGACCATTACATTATAACGTCCCCATGGCGTAAAAGTCGAGCATGTTTGGTGCGACAGGGATGCGAACCCGCGACACTAAGATTACGAGTCGCACACCTTAACCCACTTGGCAATGCCAGGCCTCATGATTATATGAACCGTCATTGAAGAGGTTTGCCCTTTCAGTCATGGGAGCGTTATAATGTTTAATGCAGTTCCACTTTTCGTTGTTAAAAGAGTAAAGAGTACGTAGGTGGTGTTGATTAGTTGTCTTATCTGTAGCCTATCATTTATAAATTAGGATGACTAGCTCATATAGTCCAAGAGTAGCTTTGCCTGAAACTTCAAAATAAACATATCAAAGTGAATCATTCCAAAATATTTTTGTTCTTTTTGTAACAGACACATGGCGTTTAAACGTTTAAGAAATTTATACACGTTTCTGAATATTTTCGAATGTAAAAACTGTACATTTATTTTCGTGCCTAAGCTTGTTTCTATATAGTTTTCATTTTGCACGTGACGTATATTTTTCTCTGTATATTATATTATGCAAGTCGTGCTCGTTCTCGAAATTTGTAGAACGTTCTTGTGCGTATGAATCAACGTTATACTAGGTGTGTGTATGTGTAATAATAGGTCTTGACAATACTGTTGCAAGCAAACTTTTGTGAATGTTTTAGTCTCAGGTGATTGATATATAAAAACCAACATGCCGAGAGACAAGATAATGTTATTGGACAGCTACAGTCAGTGTACTATAGGCCTAGAATGCTATAATTGTGATTACCATAAAACTACAGAATTGGACAAGAAACATTTACAGATTTCGAACATTACAAACCGTTCACCTTCAGTGAATTAATTTTGGACGTTAGAATTTCTACGAGGGCATTAGATACTGTCTTCGACGAAATCTTGCGTTTGTAACTGGTGCAAGGCCAACAAAGCTAAGTAACTTAAGCGAGGTGTGACAGTATTAACTCAGAAATAGTATGCTCCTCCTAGACCTGGACCATCGATAAAATATTCAATTCTAGACCAGATAGAAGATTCAGTATAATTTGTAAACTTGTAAAACTCTTGTATATAAACTACCGTTTGTAATAACTATTAGTAATAACAGTTATTATTTTAAATTGTATTATTTTACATTTGTATATCAAAGTATATTTGTGTTAAAAAAGGTAAACTATGTGCACTAATCTTGTTGGCAAACAATATAACTTTGATACATATTTACATTTTATTAACTTCTGAATTAAAATTGAAATTTCCAGTTATTTTAAATAAAAATACGTAACATACGTAATGCAAGAAATCGGAGAGTCGTCCGAAATAAATGATTATACTTAACAAAACGACGACACATGTATGTATTTCTTCTTACCTGATTTTAAAATATTAATTTGAATGTTAAATTTGATTATAACGTAATGCGTCTGCAAGTTAAGGTAGTAATGTTGTGTGTTGACAATGTGTGCTCAATACAGTGCTATATTATCTTTAGAAGCCGCGGTACTCTGAAGAACGTAAGATATATTATTTATTACAACTATCACTTTGTGGAAAGTTTATTTTATTTTATTTATTTACTACAATTTAAGTAAATCTGTTGATGTGTTTATACCCGCCTTGTTGAGATAATCACGTGTCGCAGAACTTGACGCCTCGCGCTGTGTTAGCTTTATGAAGGTTGTGCAAATTTCTTTTCGAGGGCAATGTTAATGAACAGCTTAGACCAAGAAGAACTTTTTGCTCAAACCATACTTCAGAAGTAATAAGCGCGGAAGTTAAATCGTGTTTTTTATCATTAAATTTCGTTTCGGCTGTCAATTATCGGACAAATCTATCTAATGTTGGTGAGAAAGAATGCACAAAAAGTCGTTCGAAAATCACTAAGGCATTAGGAGAAGTTTAAAAACGTAGTATATTTTTATCTTCATAAACTTATCGAGCTCTCGACTTCTAAGCTAGAGTTTAATTAAGATGCCATAACTTGTTTTTATTGTTCCCTTCTTCTTCCTTCTCGCTGTTATTTTTTTAATATATGAATGCAAGTAATTTAATATGTTGATGTATCTTTATATTCACATAGACTAGCAACAGACTTCCTTCTATTCTAGATGAATTGATAAAACGAAGATGATGCTTTTATAGTTGTTAGCAGGAGCTCACAACATTTATGCTTTTCCAAAAAGCATCTATGCGTCGTAATGGCTATTAAACAGTTATTGTTCGGTAGAAATGTGAAATTATTTCTTTTAAACTCAGCAGTCAAGTTTTGAAGAGTTTAAATATTCTGCACAAAGTTTTAGAAATATTGAAAAAGCAAACGTTTTACACTTTCCTATCGGATAAACACACCCAGAGAGAAATAATTCTGGAAACAAGTTCGCACAGCTGAAGAAGATTTGTTTCTTTTTAAATAGTCCTCGAAAGACTTGGATTATGTAATACTATGATGATAATCATGGTGCAAGTGAGCTGAGTGTGGCTTAGTATTAAACGTGCCGAAATGTGAAATCCAAGACCAATGGTTCGCGTCTCGTAGCAGCGCTTTGAACTCATGAGTGATTAAACGACGATCAAGCATTACTGTTCAAATAGAGCAGCGCAACATATGGCGATTGGTGCATTCAACTGTTTTCTTTCTATTTTATTAGTTCAAAACAATGGATGGACAGCGCAAATATCCTTTGGATAACGTTTGGAACAACATGGGATTTATTGGTCCATCTTGGCTGTTTCATCTTCTAAAATGAGAAAAAATAATTTAAAATGGATAAATAAAAAATATTTAAGCCAGTCTTTATCATTCATATACTTATCAAGCTTTTGTTTTTTTAAATATACGAGGGAAAAACCATTCCAAAGTTCAGCCAGCTGTTAGAAAAATTAAACTGTGTTAGCTGAAAGTGATACTAACCTTGTCAAAATTTATATTTCTTTTCTTTAGTTCTTTTGTAGGTTTATACATATAAACCAAAGAATATACTGTTAATATACTTTTTAACTGAAATTTGTTTTTTTTAAATTACGTTTAATTTAAGAGCAACTTTATAGACGACAAGATTTAATTATATGTGTTTGTGTTTTTCTTATAGCAAAGCCACATTCAGGCTATGTGTTGTGGCTACAATGGGAATCGAATTCCTGATTTTAGTGTTGTAAATCCGAAGACTAGGCACTGTCCCAGCGAGGGACAAATTCAATTATAAAGGCCAACATTTGAGAGCGAATTGCAGAGTGTCTACGCCACGCAATCCCAACATGGTTAATTATGACACCTTAAAAACTGTGAAAAACTAAAACATCTAACACTCTATATTACTGGGTGGTTCCTACAAGAAGGTACCTTTGTATAAAATCTATGTAAATTGTCTAAAATACGGCCAAGTAATCGAACAAAATCCATAAAATTATACTTTTATGGTGTGAGCTCTGACACCCACTCAAAACACTCAAATTGGGGAAATCAAATATATCTGTAAGAAAGCGTGTTGGGTGTATGAAAATTTATATTTGTGCCAATTTTCACCTTGATTGTTGTTAATATAACCGCACAGGGCTTCAAAAATTTTTAACCCCATAAAATCATTACAAAGATCTGACAAAAGTAATCTAAGAGTATATCAAGTTTCAAGGAAATCCACCAAGAAATGAAGGAATGAAGATCGATTGAAAAGTCTTGTAAAAATAAAAAAGAGCTAATAGACAAACAGTATGTTTGTTTACAGAGACGATTATATGCTTATGAATTGAATTTTCTCCAGTGTTTGTACTTAAATGTGTGGAAATTGATAATTTTTTCATAATGCATACTATAACGCAACATGCGATCCCAGAAACTTGTGATATTCAAGTGAAGTGTGAAACAGAGTGAACACCAACATGATCAAGTAATGTGCAATATTAAGTTATTCGATATCTCAGTGTCGTTTAGTGACGAGTCGTTACAATCTGTCGTTGTTACAACTAATAGTCTAGAGTGGGAGTAAGCTAGGTTTCAGAGTTTGTTCAACATACGTTACTGAAAAGGTATAATTTAATTTTCAAGGAAATTAAACATTTTGATGTAGGTATGTTATAAATACATGTTTTTTTGTGAATGTTTGAAAAGCTTAACAAAATCCACAACGGATTTTATTGCAAAATGTAAGATTAGTTTTATTTGGTAATATACAATCAGAAGCTATGTAATACACGATTCTCCGTTTTCCACAAAAACATTCACAAGGTTAGTTGCTTATTTGCTTGTACCTTGTAGTATCACCGATTACTGTAAGTTGACAAAGTAGCAAATTTTTTAATTGTGTGTATGAAAATGATGAACTGTGGAATAAAGTTAAATGAGTTTAAATCATTTTACATTTTTTAAAGAAAATTGTTTTGACTGTTGTTACACAAATTAGGTAACGATAAAAATTATTGTAAATCACAATTTGCCTATATTTCGAAAGATCTCCTGTTGTAAATAAAATTACATTTTTCATACAATATTTTCACTTATAGTTTCTGACTGGTTGATTATATAGGCTTCTAACTGTTCAAGAGTAAAATATGTATATATTATAGGAACATTTAGTGAGAAAATGTTAAATCTATAATATGTTTAGTTATGATTTTATGGTTAGTACAAAATTGAGCAGTAATTTTGGTTTCGTGTCAACAAATCTTTGGTCCCTGAAATAAGTATCACAAAAACTTAAATCATATTTTGACATTACAACATTACATAAAAATGTTTAAAAGTGTTTTCTTGAATAAGAAAATAAAACAAATCTGGCCCTTAACGTAAAGAGTGTGGACAAATTTTGAAAGACGAGCTTTTTCCAGAATTTTCCTCTCGATTATAAGCTTAGGATAAGCATCTGGTTCAACGAGGTTTAAGGAGTAAGCGGGATTCAGTGGAATGAAAAAATAAGGCTTTTGAAATTCTATATCATGATTATAAGATTTGAACACGTTTTCTGTAAACGGACTTAAATTTTTACAATGCAAGAAGTTATAATGACTTTAAACATTTGATTGCGTAAATGTTTTAACAAATTTTAACCAAACCTGGTTACTAATGTAAAATGAAATTCCATTTCAGAGAAAGACAATTTAATACTTATTACAAGCTGTGAGGAAATTTACCAATGGATTTAAGAAACTAGAAATACGTTTAAATTAGCACAAGAAAATTAGCATAAACTAGGACAAACACTGTGCAAAGTGGTTTAGATAGATTGTAACTGCCAACAATGCGCCGTGCAGCTCGGCCTCTTTCGGTTTAATACATTACATATTCTTGATTCTCTAATAACAAGACTACTTAATCAGTTTAATTGATCTACGTTAATTTTAATTTCAGCAGCATTTGACCAAGTTTGTTGCAATATTTATTTAACAGAGTTTTAAATTGGATTTGATTTTATTCTTATTCAAAATTAATTTAATTATATTCAGAATTATTCAAGAAAGAGAGAAAACATTTCACTAGCTTGTAAAAATCTGTTAATGACTAAGTCGATTGTGATGACCTTGTTTGTCTGCCCTAAACACCGGGCCAGCTGAGAAAAGCTTAATTTGAACTTTGGTCTCTTACGGGTTTTCCACTGGTAGACAGTTAGAGTGAAATGAATTTAACCAGTTTTGATAGAAGTTGCGCGTGGTTGTAGAAGTTGAAATAATAATAATAAATCGTAGCGCGTGGTCTGACACTAATGGCAGGAAAAGGTTTTACACAAACGCAGATTGTAGTGAATAAGGCTACGAATCTAGTTTCATATGTAATTATGACACGCTATGTATCTGAGTTGTTGCCTTATTTGTATATTGGCCTGAAATGTAGAAGATAATAGTGCTGGTTATAACACCTCTTTTGGAATTTTAGAATGTATAAACAAAACCTAAAAAAAACAAATGTTTCCCACCTGCAGAGTGACAACTTTTTACCATCAACCTTGAAAGCCTAATAAAGGCTAAAACAGATCATGAAATTGTAATATTTCACTGATAATGGATGCTGTTATTATTGTATCTGTTGCATAATCCGTTTCACATCTGATTTTAATAACAGAACCTCGGGTATTTTAAATCATTTAAAATGTTTCACTAAATTTGCATTTTTATATTAATTTACGTCGTTATTTATTGTGTTCAAGGAGAGTCACTTTGTGCAACTGACTGTCAAACTTACAACTGACAGGTATTTATTTTATTTCAGCAAATAATTCAAAAGGAGATTTATAAAATTATTATGTAGCTGCAACCTAATGGTTTCAGTATTGTTCGTAGCTGCAACCTTATGGTATCAGATTTGTAATGCCTGAAAGAATTGTTATGGCATTATTTGTTTCTATTGCTCGATAACTCACCGTTTAGACTTCACCGCAAGCAAAATCAGTTTTCTTTTGAGGCTATTTATGGCTTTAACTGTCTGAAACAGCACACTTTCGTTTAAATAGTTGAAACACCTTTTCCATCATTCGTTTTGTTTAATTAAATGTTCGTGTTAATGACTGTAATAAGATTTGTGCCAGCACACTTGGAATAGTAGGAAATTACACAAGTGAGTGTGGTTCTGATTTATGGCTTTGGAGCAACTTTTACAGGGTTTCATACATTAATATTGAAGACCTATTAAACAACTTTACATCAAGCAAATTACATGATATATTAAATGATAGCATCGCTCTCTGCATATTCACCACGTAACTAATTTTAGTGAACTACGTACTCATTACTTTCACCACATCTTCCAGTAAAAACGCTACTTCATAATATGTTGGATTACACGTTGTTTTTTTTCACATGTACGACTACAGATGTTATTTGGAAGGAGATACGTACACATTGTGAAATATTCTGAGGTCTTATCTCCTTTCAAGTTTCTATTACTAAGATGTTTAAATTAGCATTCTTGGTGAAAAAAAATCCAAGAGCACGTGTTTATGTGGATGTTATTTTAAATGGTCAGCTGATTCGCGAAAAATGCTTTGTAGAAAGATATTACTTTCAGTAAATCACATAGATTATGATTTGTATTTATCTACAAAACTTCAAAAATAATGCACCCGCTTAAGGGTTTCTAATAACTTTAAATTAAGATTAATTGTTGAAGCACACAAGTTTTGTTTTCCTGATGTAATGTCAGAACAATAGTAGATAAAGTCAAGATATCATTTCATCTGTGGTTTTTGTTGTCATTGTATGTGAAAATTGATAGCAACTGTCGTGCTACAAAAAGGGTTTTCACCATTATAGTTTTTATTTTTCTTGGTATTTACCAAACAGTAGTTTTCTGGACTTCTTTAACATTTCTACACCATTTGGTCTCAAGTGTACGTCATGATGAGGTTAATTCGCCTATCTTTCACTTTCTTGTTCTCCAGTAGCAATATCACAGTGGACTGATGTGAAACCAACAACAACAACAACAATACTGAGTTAATGTATTTTATTGAAAGAGCATCCGAAATATTAAAATGAAAAACAGTTAAATGAAGTACACAACAGATAATAAAAAGTAAACTGTGGTGAAACGTTGTCCATCATCATTACATATCATAACCGCATTATATATCATCACTATATATTATCATTATATATCATAACTATATATTATCATTACATATCATCACTATATATTATCATTGCATATTATCACTACATATCATCACTATATATTATCATTGCATATCATCACTATATATTATCATTGGATATCATCACTATATATTATCATTGCATATTATCACTACATATCACCACTATGTATTATCATTGTATATCATCACTATATATTATCATTGCATATCATCACTATATATTATCACTACATATCATCACTATATATTATCATTGCATATCATCACTATATATTATCATTGGATATCATCACTATATATTATCATTGCATATTATCACTACATATCATCACTATATATTATCATTGTATATCATCACTATATATTATCATTGCATATCATCACTATATATTATCATTATATATCATTGCTATATATTATCATTATATATCATTACTATATATTATCATTGCATATCATCACCATATATTATCATTACATATCATCACTATATATTATCATTATATAGCATTGCGAGATAGATCAGTATAGATCAGTACGATAGAGTAGCATTGCATATCATCACCATATATTATCATTACATATCATCACTATATATTATCATTATATCATCACTATATATTATCATTACATATCATCATTATATATCATCACTATATATTATCATTATATATCATCACTACATTACATATCATCAGTATATATTATCATTATATATCATCACTATATATTATTATTACATATCATCACTATATATTATCATTACACATCATTGCTATATATTATTGTTACATATCATCACTATATATTATCATTACATATCATCACTATACATTATCATTATATATCATCACTACATATTGTCATTATATATCATCACTATACATTATCATTATATATCACCACTATACATTATCATATATGTTATCACTATACATTATCATACATGTTATCACTATATATTACATTATATGTTATCACTATATATTGCATCATATGTTATCACTATATATTATCATTATATGTTGTCACTATATATTATCATTATACATTATCACACTATATTATCACTATATGTTATTACTATAGATTATCATTGTATATTATCACACTATATCATCATTATATGCTATCACATTATATTATCATTATACGTCATCACTATATATTACATTATATGTTATCACACTATATCATCATTATATGTTATCATTATATATCATCATTATATGTTATCACTATATATAACATTATACGTCATCACTATATATTACATGATATGTTATCACACTATGTCATCATTATATGTTACCACTATATATTACATTAGATATTACGTGGAATGCTGCTAACAACAACAAAAATAACTAAAATTGAACAGAATTTACAAAACATTGTTGTACATTCTAATTCTACAACTTAGCTAGAAACAGTTTGAGAAAATATCGCATGCACTATTAAACGTAAAGTCACTAAATCTCAACTTCTGGCATTTATCTTACTCTGTTTTGGGTTTTACTACTAAGTAATCGGTTGTTTCGAAATTTTCACGTAAACGTATACAAGGATATTCTACGCTAGCCGTCCTTGGTTTTGAAGTGAAGGCAGCTGTCAACAGTTTCCGTCACCAACTCTTGGGTAACTTTAAACGAATAGTGGGAACTGAAAGTCACCCGTATAGTAGCAGCACGTTTAGTTTTATTTGTTTTTATTGGTAACGAGACGGGAACCATGAACCTTTGGTTCCCATTCTGACACGCTAACCATATTGTTTACAACTTATGTTTATCGAAGTATTTTAACTTTTATTCAATCTAAAGAAATAAATGGTGAGGTGTTTTAGCACTGTTAGTTTCATATGTTTTCTCTCTTCCTTTTTGTAGGCCAAATATGGCCAGGTGGTTAAAGTGCTTGACTTGTAATTTGAGTGTTTGAATTTCCATCCCAGTTAAAATGATTGCCCTTTCAGCTATTGGTACTTTATAACGTAACGGTCAATCCCACTATTCGTTGTTAAAAGAGTAGTCCAAGAGTTAACTGTGAGTGGTGATAACTAGCTGCCTTCCCTTTAGTTTTTCACTGCTAGAATCGGAACGGCTAGTGCAGATAGCCCTCGTATAGCTTTGCGTTAACTTCAAAATAAACAAAAAAACCCTTCTTTCATTGGGCTAATGAAATGATAAGAAAGTAAGTTTTGTTTGTTTGTTTTTTGGAATTTCGCACAAAGCTACTCGAGGGCTATCTCTGCTAGCCGTCCCTAATTTAGCAGTGTAAAACTAGAAGGAAAAGAAAGTACGATATTACGTTACAAGCAGAGTAAATATTCATTATAATAGTTCCCTGAAATTATCTCTGAATAAATTAGCTAGAATATAGGCTTATATATATATCGTGTACCAAAAGATGTTTCACTAAAGTTCTGCTTTCAAAATAAACGTTCCCAATTTAACTTAGGAACTTTTATTTTGAAAGCATGAAGACAAGACTAATTTATGAGGAATTTCTCATTCTCTTCTAATAACCACCACTATAAAACCATTATCAGCTATTTAGAATACGTGCGTTTCTTATTTCCATGAAGATTAAGAAGGCAAAACAGTATAATTATTAGATGTTCCTTTTTTATTTTGTCCTTTAACTTTAGTGGAAACTGTAGATGAGATAAGTCTTTATTAAAGTCCGACGAAACTTCTGTATACAGCTGCATAAACTATTAGAAGTAATAATACAGGAGGAAAACACATTCAGAGATTTATTCATATCAATCCACATGACATTTTATCACATGCTCTCTCTGTAGATTCTACAATATATGTCAGAAGTTTCTTAATTTTAATGACATTTATTTCTGAAAACGCAGTTCTGTAAGTTAATGGCTGTCTATAACCGAGTATTTTCAGAATCTAACGAATGCTAATTACTTTTTACATCAGGGTCAAAAGAACTAATTTTATGATAAGAAACCAGGAAAACGTTTCACGATTTCTAAGTAAAAGAAGAAGAAACGTTTCTATGACTGGAATATTTATAAGCGAGTAGAAAACTACATGTTATGACATATGTTTTCGCTGATGCAGTGATAAGTCTACGGGTTTACAACGCTAAAATTAGGCATTCGATTCCCTTCGGGTAACTCCACAGATAGCCCAATGTGGCTTTGCTATAAGAAACCACACGCTAATATAAATTAAAACGTTAAATAAATATTCAGATATGCATGTAACTTGTACTGTTAAAATTGTATTACCAAATTCTCTTCTATTCACTAAATTTGCAGATGATTCTTGAGCGTAAGAATCAACAATGTGTAAATATCAGTATTGTTATCCTATCTGATATTTCTAGAACATTTTCTCTTAAGCTTATGAAAGATAACCAACGTAATGCTCACAAACTATTGCTACAGTTAGTATATTTAAAACCTTGGAAGCTGTAACTGTGATAAACGCTGATCAATGGCTAAGCGATAGATATTTTACTAAGAAAGCTCATCAAGTTTGAAAGTTATAAGAGCTAAGTTATTATAATCAATGAATTCACATCGGAGATCATTATTTTTACGAAGACATTATATAACTTCAGTAATGAAAAATCAGCTTGTAAATGGCGTAAGACCAGCCAAGAAACGGAGCTAGTTAGCAACGTGTTAAATTAACTGTACTAGTATCAACTCGAAACTAATTCGCTCATCGTGAACCATCGAAAAAATATCTAACTCCAGATCAGATAGAAGAATCATTATTGTTTTTAAACCTTTTGTATATAAATCATTAGTTGTAATAACAATTATTATAAATTGTATTATTGTTTGTATATTGAAATGTATTTTTGTTAAAAAAGAAAATTAAGAGTATTTATCTTGTTGGTAAAAATAATACATTTGATACATATCAATATTCCGTTAAATTCTGAACGAAATTAAAACTTATTTCAGTTTCAGTCTGTTTGAAATTGTAATATGTATCATAATCAACTGTAGATTCCTTCGGGATAAATCATGATACATAACGATATGAAAGATGTATTTTTAAGATTGTTGCAGATACCACTTTTCGAGTCTTTACGTAAAGAATTTTTTGCTAATGTTGTTTTTATTGTGCAAACCCGCACAATGAGTTATCACGTTATGTCCACTGCGGGGAATCGAACCATATATTTTATCATGATGAATCACTGTACAGAAATCATGGATAGTGTAATGTGCAAGGTGCAATTCTTTTAAAGCAGAAATAGGCAAAGCTACTTCAGGGCATTCTTTGCTAGACATCCCTGATTTTGAAGTGATAGACTAAAAGGAAGGCAGCTAGACAACAACGCCGATAGCGCCAGCTGTTGGGCTTCTCTTTACCAACCAATAGCGAAATTTAATGTCACTTTATAACGCCCCCACAGCTATAAGGGCGAGTATGTTCGGTGTCGGGTGTCAACTTCGCGATACACAAACTGCAAAACGAGTTCCTTAACCATCACGCCATGTCAGACTTAAACCACGAGTTTTGCGATGAAATACAATTATTATTTTTTTATGTCACAAATAAATATACGCAAAACTACGAGAATTGTAACTACGTGTTCAACTTATTTTTACAACAGTTAAAAAATACAAAATTGTTGTTTAGAATTAAGCACAAAGCTACACAATGGGCTATCTGTGCTCTGCCAACCACGCGTATCGAAACCCGGATTTTAGCGTGTAAGTCCGCAGACATACTGCTGAGCCACTGGGGGACGAACAATATAAGAAGCAGATGAATAATAAAAACTACAGAACACTAGTGAATACTCTAACATTAAAAATACAGAACACTCGTGAATACTCTAACAATAAAAATAATACAACACTCGTGAATACTCTAACAATAAAAACAATAGAACAATCATGAATACTCTAACGATAAAAAATGCAGAACACTTGTGAATACTTTAACAATAGAAACTATAGAACACTCATGAATACTCTAACAATAAAAAACTACAGAACACTTGTGAATACTTCAACAATCTGTCTTTATTGGAAAGACTGGCAGTCCTATTTTGGGTGTGTCACAAGCAGCTCTAGAACTATAAATAACAGAATAAATAGTCAATTTAAAAGCGGGACAATATTAGCATACTTAGAAATAAAGTACATTTTGATGATTAAAACAAACTTCTAAACAAACTAATATCAGATTATCAATTAACATCTGAATTATACTTAAACAAAATAATAAAACAAGGAATGTCATCAGTTGATCAATTGTCATATTTACAGAAATCGATTAAAAAGGGAGCAAGAAAACTGTTACGAATCTGCAAATAAAGCGGTATCTATGTACATAAAATACATTTCAAATTTTGTATACGTATTTTATAATGTAACTAAGTATTTTTCAGCACAAACTTAAAATCCAAACACAATAAACACTATTTGAGCAAGAGAAAATGTTATTACTTGGTGGGTTTGAACGTTTTTTTCAGACTGCATTGTGGGTACGTTGAGTTTGTTTTTAACAACATTATTTTTATTGTAATTTTTAATGGTTGATAATGGCGAAGATTAATTTGTTTGTTTGTTTTCATACGTCATAGACTACTTACGCTCTATCCACGATAGAGAATCAAAGTATTGATTTTTATTTTTAGAAAATCAGCTTAATGAATAATAATTTATTCAATTATCGTTTTAAGTATCATTACAACAGCTGTCAATAGCACAGCCAAGTCGCTACTCTAATATTATTTCTGATGAAGGAAAACAAACTTTTACAACAAATAGTGTTGCAAATGTTAGGTGAACATAAATAATTATTTTTTCATGCTGTCCTATTGCACTTTTATGAAATTTGATAAACTGATTTTTTCGTAAACATCCGGGCCTGGCATGGCCGAGCGCGTTAAGGCGTGCACTCGTAATCCGAGGGTCGCGGGTTCGCGCCCGCGTCGCGCTAAATATGCTCGCCCTCCCAGCCGTGGGGGTGTATAATGTGACGGTCAATCCCACTATTCGTTGGTAAAAGAGTAGCCCAAGAGTTGGCGGTGGGTGGTGATGACTAGCTGCCTTCCCTCTAGTCTTACACTGCAAAATTAGGGACGGCTAGCATAGATAGCCCTCGAGTAGCTTTGTGCGAAATTCCAAAAAAACAAACAAAACAAAACAAACGTAAACATCCAAATATATTTAAAGTACTGACTTATCACTCATTTAATTTAAACGAATAATTTAGTCGTGCTTCTTTATTGGGGCTTGTTTCTTGTAAGATGTGAAATTGACAGTAGTTAGGGTGCTCGACTCTTGATCTGAGGGTCCCGAGTTCGAATCCCCGTCACACCAAACATGCCCGCCCTTTTAGCCATGAAAGCGTTATAATGTGACGGTCAATCCCACTATTCGTTGGTAAAATATTAGTCCAAGAGCTAGCGGTAGGTTATGATGACTAGCTGCCTTCCCTCTAGTCTTACACTGCTAAATTAGGAACGGCTAGCGCAGATAGCCCTTCTGTAGCTTTGCGCGAAATTCAAAAACAAAGAAACAAGACATGAAAAATGTTCCAATATTAACGAATACAATAATTAGAACATTAAAAATACAGCATAAATACTACAGAAACACAAAAGTTCAAACTCACAATAACAAGATCAAATTTTCGTATATACAAGGAAACGCACACACAAAATTTCAACGCTCTGAATTTATGTTTATACATGATACAGAAAAGAAGAAATGTCCAAATACAAAGTTATCGGATACTTTAACAAAGATACAAACATTCAAACACAATATTAACACACACACACACCCATATATAATCAAACTATCCAACGCAATATCAAGACACAAATGCATATATAAAAACAGATATGTTCAAATACAGTTTTATATAATTTATTGTACATACTTAGAAACAAAAGTAAGCAACTGTTAATTATCAAATGTGTTCAAACAGAACGTTATTAAATGTGTAACTGAATGTACATGAACACATTTGCTTTCGAGGGTATTGCTGCATGTACCTAAGCATCTATACTAACAAAGACAATTATGAAATAAATAGTTATATAAAATACACGTGTTTATCAGAACAAGTACTGAAATACAATGTTAGATAACACAAATATATATAATGAAACGCAGATACAGTATGTTACATTTACAGAAACTGATACATGTAGTCGTAACGTAATAGCGTCGAAGTTGCATACACAGGATCACTGAAGCTCAAGAATACAATTTTATTAAATATAACGCATGCAGGTTTGATATACAGTTTGAACAATAATACCATATATATGATGAAACAAAATAATTTGTGTATTTTTTTCTGGAATTATATTAATACAATATTTCCTTTCTTTTTTCTCCACTATTACTATCAAATAAACCGTTATACCTATGATACATCCATATACTTGAAATCAGTTTCTATAGCGTGTTGCAAACTATACACGTCATATTCCTTTTTAGTGTTGTCTTCAGATTAGCCAGTTAAAAACCTTTAATACATATGCCAATTAACAAACAACTGGATTTTAACTGCTAACATATTTCCTTGAGAGTTTTTTTTTAAAATATCGAGTCTTTCAATACGTGCTGCTTATCACGTGAGGTAAAAATACTCTATAATCGGAAAGATTCCAATTTTGAAGATTATAAACAACTTCCACGAAATTAGCTGTTGCCTCGACTTTTTATCAGTTCACTTCGTAATAAATAGCATTAATCATCGGTTTAGGAGTGGGTGTTGAATTTATCTGAAACTGAAGTTTAATTTCACCTGATAAACCTCATTAAACGGTTTTAGTCAGGTGTGTATGTGTTCGATCATTAATATCTATGTCTAATAGCGAACCATTTTCTATGTTTCAGTCAATAACTCTGGGCCACTTTGCTAGATTAATTAAAGAACTATGATGTATTAGCATCATGAGCTTTGATTTTTTCACCTGAAGGAAGTTGTTTGTGTGTGCTTAGAGCGAAGCTGTATTAAACTATCTACCCAGTCCACTGCTGGGAATCGATCTCGGATTTTAGTATTTAACTCCGTAGACTAATTGCTGTCCCACTGAGAGTCACTGAAAGAAGGAAATAGGAAAACAGTAAACAGAAACGTAGACACAGACACATCCACTTCTCAGGAGAAACGCAGGTGCATAAGAACCTGTCAGGAAAAGGCGTAGCCGTGCACACTTCTCAAGAACAGGCGCAGACGTATATATTTTTAAGAAATAGGTAGAGGCATATATTTTTATAAAAATAGATACAAACGGATACAGTTTATGGAAACACGCACAAAAAACATACACATGTTTTAGAAACAGATTTAGACAAGTTAATTTTTCAGGAACAGATGCGGAAGGGCACATTTCATCGAAGCAGACGCAATGTTAGGTGTTAACATCCTATCATAACTTTCCCTGGGAGAAACATAAAGTGCTAAACACGGATTTTATCTATTTAAGCTTTAGCCATCAACCCAGACTGTGACTTTACTGCATACGCCTGAGCAACTACTCAATTAATAAATTTAGAAAAAACTTGCGCGGAAAAAGTTTAATGGAAAAACCAACAGATCATGTGGATTTTTTTGGTGATCCGTAGAGACTGAAGATGACTTTTGAAATAATATACGACTTCAAAGAGTTAATCGTAAATACATGAAGTGGTGTAAAGAATCAATTCTTATTGTTAACGACATAGGTCAGAGATTGAAATATTTAAAGATAAAAAGGAATATCTGTTAGCTGCAATAATCACCCGATTATTAACTGGATAATTCCGTATTATCCATTATTCAACAAAGGTGTACAAAAGAAAGCAGTAGTAAAAAACCAGGTAAGAATTTTGTTATCGAACCCGACCTCCTAACAAAATATGCAAGTTGTGACAAAACCACAGGTCTGGTCACTTTCTTAAAAAAAGTAATGTAATTCCTGTAATCTTATTAATAACATGAACGTTTGATTTTACTTAATTCCTTGTTTGCAAAGTAATTATTAAAATAAGTCATTGTTATGTTACAATAACATTAAACATAGTCAATTGTATTAATTGTCTTAAAATTAGGTTAAATTCTTTCTCAGGTGCAATGGAAAAACTATATGGCATCGCAGAGTACAGAGTACAATTACTTTAGTAAGAAATTTGCTATTAATTTAATTTAAGTGTTCAACTTACAAGGTAACAAAGGACCATAACTGTTTACATTGAGCTGTTTATTTGTCTACATTCACCGATTAGGTTTGTTTCTGTGTTTGTAATACAAAATACAAAGAAAGTTCAAATTTTTTGTTTGTTGCTCTTAACTTCAACGTTCAGTTGAGGATACATTTTGTTCTTCAGGAGAGCTTAAGTGATTCATCTTCTTTAGCTGCCAGTTTCTGCAATAAAAAATAGAGCAAAAACCGCAAGCCGTCTTCATTTCTCTGTTCACCATGTAAACAAACATCAATAAAATTATTTTAAAATATTAAAATTCAGTGACCATGCAGAACTGTACCTAATGGATTACACAATATGTCCTATTTACCCAAGCAAGATAAGAGTTGTAAAATATAAAATATTGGTTTTAATATAAACATATTTTTTTTGTAAAGTCGAATAGACCCACATTTGCAAACTGTTACAGAATTCAAAGAGCGGATTTTTCTAACAAAATGCTTTCCTTTTGAATAAAATCAAACCAAAATATAAAATAAGTTTGTGTCGCCTATTGATTTCTAAATACATTTGCTCTAGGTTTAGTTTATTTGGTTCAGTAATTGTTTTTATTAGATACGTAGATACATCTTTTACTAATTTAGGGAAAATAAATAAAACGCAACATAACAAAGACTATATGTTGTACCACAACTTTCTTTTCACGAAGGTTCGTGAAGAATGTGGATTTTTATTATTTTTTGTTGTTCAGTGACCGATAGAGAACTCGAAACTATAACAGCCTCCAGATAGTTGTATATGAAACATGTTAGAATTAACTTCTTATATTATGAAATGTGTCTTATTTCTCAGACAACCACATTGTTTTCTTTGTGTGTATTTATAATGACGAGAGACTGATTTTCTTGATGTAGTATAAACATACGTCATCGGTTTAATTTAGCCGAAAGAAATTATCATATCATGTTATATTTTATATTCATTAACACAATATATTTTCTGTTCTATCTGTTAACTATTGGAATTTATTGACTAATGCCAAAAGTGGAAACAGAATGTTCAAAAACTATATTTAAAAAAAACAATCTCAGTAGAATCAATGAAATTGCAATTTACCAAATATTCTTATAGCTAATATATAACCATAGAATAATATGAGGAACCAATCCTAGGTAGCAGGCGATGAATACTTTGTGGCATATAAAGTTTAAGTTTTATTGTGTACCATATATAATTTAATTTCCATTATTGCATTTTAAATTCAATTTCTCTTATGTAAGATCTGCCTGGCATGGCCGAGCGCGTTAAGGCGTGCGCTCGTAATCTGAGGGTCGCGGTTTCGCGCCCGCGTCGCGCTAAACATGTTCGCCCTCCCAGCCGTGGGGGTGTATAATGTGACGGTCACTCCCACTTTTTGTTGGTAAAAGAGCAGCCCAAAAGTTGGCGGTGGGTGGTGATGACTATCTGTCTTCCCTCTAGTCTTACACTGCTAAATTAGGGGTGGCTACCACAGATAGCCCTCGAGTAGCTTTGTGCGAAATTCCAAAACAAACAAACTTATGTAACATCTGATATTTAATACATATTATGTAGTATACATAATTTGATTGTTAATAGCTACAGCAGAACTTAATTTTCAATGAATAAAATAACGAATGTCTGACAAAACAAAACAGTATAACAATTAACACCAATCATTACTAATTACAAAATTATAGTTTATTAAAGAAAAGCTTCAGGATTTTAACTTATTATGAATAAAACCTCCAAATATTCGTCTCATAATATAAATAAATAAATTCAGGGATTCACTGATGATTTAAATAAAAAATATTACAACACAATGTTTTTTATAGAATACTTTTAGGTAACAACAACGACTCCGGCAGAAATCACTAATGAATTTGTTTGTTTGTGAAATTCGCTCTAAGATATTCGAGGGCTGTTTGCACTAGTCGTCTCTAACTGTGATGTGATAAACAATGGGGAATGCAGCTAATCAGCATCACCCACCGCCAACTCTTAGGCTGTTTTATAACAAACGAACAGTTTGAATGATTGTGTGTTTTTTTCTTGTAGTAAAGTCACATTGGACTAGATGCTGTATTTTCCGATGGGAATCGAACCTCTGATATTAATGCCCCAGCGGGGGACGAAACATGATTGAAAGAGCGAGAATGTTACGAAGAAAGAGTTTGAAACCACGACCCTTAGAATGCGAGTCGAGTGCTACAGCGCCATGTATGACGCCAGCACAAATTGCTATCGAGTAATGCTAAGAATTATTTATAAATGACCCCTAAATTATAAAGAAATAGAATGAGATATCGGTAATGAACATTCTTAGCAAATTTGAATGAATTGTATGAATATTATTTTGAAACTGTTTTAAATTACTTTTAATAAATTATAAAACAAGTTTCAACTGATTAACACAATCACGCACTGATGATAAACATGATAAAATATTAATGATAATTTTAACTGTTGTTGGTTTGTAAGTGTAGGACTAAAAATGAATTAACTGAAACTTGTCCACTACGGGAAATCTCTCACCCAATTTCAACTTTACAAGTCAGAAAAATTATCTCTTTCTCGTCCCCTGGTGGCTTAGGTGTCAGTATTAAATATCATTCGTAATTTTGATATACATCATAAGAAGTTGCTTTGAATAATTTCGAGTATTTAAAATAAATAACATGTATTATTAGTTACGATTATTATGAGGTATATTGCTTAATGATGAATTATTAATAGATAATAATAGAATTATCAGTCACGATGTGATATCATATGACATTCCTAACGAATTTTTTTAGGTCTGGAATTTCCAGGAATGACTAATAAATAATTAAATTGATTTATAAGTGGATAACCTAGAGGATTAGTAATAAATACCTAAATACATCCTCATGTAAATATTAAAGCAGATGAAGTATTGTTATCAAATATTATTAGTAACGTCTAATAAATAATATCAGATATTTATTTTAGTGTCAAGCTAAAAATAGGCTAGCTACGCTCTCCAAACTGCTGGGATCGCATTCCAATTTCTATAGTTATAAGTCCTCAGATTATTTCTGAGCACTGGGAGAAACAAACATTACATATTACCTGGGAATAACTTCAGGAATTATTAGTGAATAACGTCACGGATTATTGACGAATAACAAGAGAAACTACTAATTAATAACGCAGTAATTTACTAATCAATTACACCAAGATTTACTAATGAATAAATCAGGATTTTTTAAATGAATAACGCATGTAATTACAAATTAATTATAATGGTTAACAAAAAGATTGCTAACGAATTACATAAAGAATTACTTGTGAATAACAACAGGAATTGTATCTCAAAAGAGGAGGTATAGGCATTGTGACTTTTATTGGTAAGCAGAGATTGATAAAAGTTATAATACTCCTACCAGCCATTCTGAGATACATTTTTTCAAGTGGATTTCTCATCGTCAAGAACAACATGAATCACTAATAACAACCTTCTGGACTAAATAAATAACATTTCAGATTAAAAAAATTTAAATAATATTTATAATATTATCAATAATTACTAATTGATAACAACAGGAATAGATTGAATACTATTGAGTCAATATAACGAGTTATTCTAAAAAATGATACCATGAACTACTATAAATGATTATTATGGAGAATTTCAAACATCATCAAATATAAACGACGAATAATATTAGGCATTACTAGTGAATAGATTCAATATTTTCCAACAAATAACATCAGAGATTAATAACAGTCAACAACATAAAGTAATAATAAATTATACCAGGAATATCTGATGCTTGAAATTATACTTTATGAATGAAAAATTATATTTTTCCTTAACCAATACACAGGATAGTCTTTAACGGTGCCCCCCAGTGGCTCAGCGATATGTCTGCGGACTTACACGCTAAAATCCGGGTTTCGATACCCGTGGTGGGCAGAGCACAGATAGCCCATTGTGTAGCTTTGTGCTTAATTCAAAAAAAAAACAAAAAAACTTTAACGGTAGGAATGTTTAAAAAGCTCAAAAGTGGGGGGCAATTTTGCAACATACTGCTACACCAAACGCTACGAGTACCAGAAAGATAACCATTAGCTACCAAAATGATTAACAATTAATGATTAAATACTATATAACTGTAACCAGAAAAAAAGAACTGTGGAAACATTCCTTGGAAATGCTGGAAAATAACAGAAATGAATGCTGGTATATATATAATTTCTTATCACAAATAAATACTATCAGAGATTACTAAACTGCAATAATCACTAAACTATAACATTAAGACCCATTAATAGTATTGTCACGCATTTATGATAAAGAATAGTAAGGCTTAGTGGAATTAAACATTGTTATCCAATCATATGAAGAAGTAGCAACAATGTCTTTCCGTTGTTTGTTTGTCCGTTTTGCTGTTAAACTCTAAGATACATCAGAGGCTGTTTCTGCCATTTTTCACGTGCTCTCGTGGTTACCAAGACACATTATCAGGAGTTTGCTGAATCTGAACATTCCATTTTTGTGAATATGTCAATCCAGCTATTGCTTTCTATCTGTAACAAAGTACGCTATTTTACTGTATGTTATCTTCTGTTTAACTCTATTATTCGAATTCTTGTTAAAAATAAACACTTCTATTTATGTTATTTTATTATATAATTACAACGTAATAAAGATTTTTGTTTGAAATGATTTTATCTATCGATGAATGTGTATATTGTTTGTTCAGAAAGCAGCAAGACCCCGTTTGACTCAGGTTGCTAAAAACAAAACCTATTATTTTATGCTAAAATTATTCAATTCTTGAAAAACAGAGGACCTGTTCCAAAAAAAAGGCATAGTAATAATGTTGCATCACTGAAGCAGCAACTTTGACTAAATTAACAGATCAAAAAATTAAATACGATTTTAAAATATTACCTTTTAGCATGACGTGCTAGCTCTTTATTAGTATTGCCTGTAATTAAACGGCAGAGCCAGAAACTCTGAGAGACAGGTTGCATCGCTTCTTTTCATCAGGTATTGATTTTCCTGAACAACCGACGTTGTATGACCTTATATCTGAGTATATGTATTTTATGGGAAGCGTGAAGTATAATACATTGAGCACACCGTGCCTGTTACGGCCACTGTTTGCATATTGATATACATTAACATCATTAGGTAAGCTAGCATATCTACTATTACAACAGTCGAAGTCACGTTACTTGGTACCTACATAGAAGAAGAGAGTATGGGGGCAGTAGAATGATGTACATTATAATTATGTATAACTATTATTCTTTGTTCCTCTATATTTGGAAGTAATAACTGAAATTCCTTATGAGGTATACTTTCACGTCATGTTTGTCTTGCTATGATATTAGTCGAATAGCATTGTTTGCTTGATAGACCTTAGCGCTACGCCCAGAGTTCAGAGACTAAAACACATACAGATGTGCAAGGAACTTGGAATTCTCAATGCTACCTCGTACTCAGTGCTACTAACATTAAATGTATGCTTAACGTTTTCGATACGTCAATAAGGACAGTGTTACTTCACATTAACTATACGTCTGACGTGTTGGATATGCCTATACTGAAATTAATACCCCTTTGTGTTACTAATAGTAACTACATTTGTTTAAAGTGTTAGGTTTTATTTCTAATGAAACGGAAAATAAAACGATGGGCTATCTATGCTCACCACGGGTATCGAAACCCGGATCATAGCGTTGTAAGTCCGCAGACGTACATACTGTGCTTTTGGGGCTTCGCGTGCTACGCGTTTTTATATTGAAAATGGTACATCATACTGAGTGTTGCGAAAGTCATGGGTATGCCTACTGTGTTTGATACACAGTAAAACCTGTCTAAGCCGGAAATTGCATAGGGCGGAAATCTGTACAAGTCGAAAATATCAAAATTTTACGGCATTAGCTGAAGATTTTTCTAATAAAATGCCCTCTATATGGCAAAACCTGCATAACGCGGAGGGAGAACTAGCTTTTACCTACCTCATCTATCAACAAGTAGGATCGGGACCTGAGTAAGACGGAAAAAATGCTTTTGACTACATATTCATTTCTTATTGAATTAATAATTTCTCTAAATATCAATAAGTTCTTGTTTAATTAATAAGTTGTATAAATATTAATAAATTCTCGGACATTTTGTTCCATATAGAATTGGTTAAATATATTCTGTTCTTTTTTCTGCCATCATTATTCCGGAGGTCGCTCGCTATTCGAAATAACGATTGACTGTACTTTTGGTCACATTTTCTGATGGAAAACTAGAGAAACAGTGGGTAGTAGGAAAAAGTAAATATCCGCGCTGTTTCAAAAACGTAAGAAAGAATCAACTTTCTGTGGAATGGAAAGCGAATAATAAAGCGTAAATGACATGTACTATATTCGAGGAATTTTTGAACAAATTACAGAATGGAACAAGAAAATAGAAAGAGTATTTTTTCCTAGATAATGCAACTTGTCACCCAGAAGCTCAAATTTCGAATGATCGTTCAGTCTTTCTACCTCCATGTACAACATCAGTTTTACAGCCACTATATAATGGAATTATACAGTGTATAAAATTGAAATACAGAAAACTGATGCTTTAGCATATTATTGCAAACATGGACGACTGTAAGAGAGCATCTGAAATGACCATGAAAATTGACGTGTTAGATGCAATTGCATTTTTAAGTCATTCAGTCAAATGCGTAAAAGATGAATACGTAATAAAGTGCTTTCGAAACTGTGGATTCATTCTTGATAATTGAAATTCAGTAGAGATTGTTTGTTATGATGATTTTAATGAAATCCAAACTCTGATTGAGAAGATTGATACAGATGATTCTGTGAACGCGGAGAGTTTTGTGAACGTTGACAAGAATGTTATAACAGAAACTGATGAAACTTATTTAAAATCTATAATAGAATCGCAAGATGGTAACAGTGTGAGAGATTAAGAAGATAAACAAAATGAAATATAAATTCTTTCTTCATCGCAAGAGTTAAGGTATATTAACACTATCAAAATGTATGCAAAAACGAAGGAGGAAAATGAACTTCATAAAAAGGCCGTAGAATTGACGTTCTCTGTTAACCGCATGAGAAAGCCCATTAAAGAAACAAAACAGTTGAAACTGGACACTTTCTTCAAATAAATTTGATTAAGATTTTGTGTACTTATGTAATTTTTTGTTCTTATTTTAATAACTATAACATAAACAGTATAATAACTTTATTCACAAACGTTTTACTTCCCTTGAGTCAAGCAAGTATAACATTCCGCTCAAAAATTATACATAATTAATGAAATGCATGTTCACTATCTAAGCCTGAAAACCTACTTAAACTGGAAATTTTACTCGGTCCCGTGCTATCCTGCCTTAAACAGGTTTTACTATATCCATATTAAAAATTCAACATAACACCGAGTGTTACCAAAATTAACTGTATGTCTAAATATCATGGAAGTGAACACCTGTTAAAATTCAGTCAAGCAGCACTAAATTTTCATTATAATTTAGACCATTGGCAGTAAAACTAGACTAAACAAATGAGAAAACAGAATAACCTTTTTAATCACAGACATTGTCAAAATATATCTTACGTGTAAAAATGTTTTTTTCTACATACAAGCGGACGATCAAAACGACAGAACGTCAACATTTTATTCTTTGGTTAATGTATTAAAAACAGATTTATTTATTTCATTTGTCTTTTGTGAAATATGGTGTATTTGATATTTAATGCAATAAGCAACAAGGAAATTGTGTTCAGTGTTTTAGTTTTGCTTTCATTAACTAATAAGGAAAAAAACTTGAATTGTAATGTAGACTTTTATTTCTAATGACATTAAATAATGCCAAGATGACAAAGAATATTCGATATAAATTATAGGTTAACTAAAACTGGCAGTGGTTGCTGACTCGTTTTTCACAAAAATTACATTTAAAAGAAAAACAACACAGATAAACCGCATTGCCAAAACAGCTGTTTTTATCTGAAAAAAATCATAATATCTCGTTCAGTTGCGCCCATCTAATTAAAAAGCACTGTTGCATTGAACAGCGTCTCATCTCACGCCTCAGTCCCCATTTCTTTCCTTGTAATGAACAGTATCTATCCATTGCATCTTCTATTACAACTTCTAAAGATAAATGGATCCATCAGTAAGTAATATGAATACTGTGCATGTTAAAGTCTGGTCTCTTTTGTGTTTAGAAGTTATTACGCTTTAACTTTTTGTCTGGTCGCCGTACTGAATCCAATACATGGTTCGGTGCTATTTTCTTCCATTTGTATTATTGATGGAATGAAAGGCACACAGGAATATTTCAGTTCATTACGTACTTTTGGTGCATAAAAACTACTAGCATCTTCATCTTCCTTATTTCATTCCATTAAAGTTGAATATGATATAAATGTTTTTTTATAGCTTAAAAAAACCACATAGATTTATATAGAAACACAAAGTAATGTCAATAAACTCTCGTTCTATTCATGAACCAGATCAAGAAGTGTAAAAATTATAATAAATAGAGTTATGAATTTAGGTGTAGGGGTACTTTGTATTTATAATCTCTTAGAATTACGAAAGAATTGTTGAAAAGTTTAAAACCAGTTTGATCAAAAAAGAACTCGTTTTTTGGAATCATCGAATTATTCCAAGTGATACAAAGAACAGAGGAACAAATTTAAACCAATGAAAGCAGTCTTTTATTACTTGAGGATTTTTAATTCTAAAGTAAGGACGTTAATTAAAAGTCACGAGAGACGTTTCTTATTATCACAATATTTGGCAATTGATAAAAGTAATTAAAATTCCCCTTCAACGATAATCCTAAAATTTAACTTTTGTGCTAATAGTTTTACTTATTATAGATAAATCTTTGTTGAAAAATGAGTTCTTTTTATTATTGTAGGTCAAGAGCATAGCAAGATTTTATTGCCTTGTGCAAAGTAATTTACTTAAAATAGACCTTAACTTGCTACTGACTTTTAGGACGTCTCTTAAGTCTGGATTAGAAGGCGTGATGTGTTCATCAAATGCAAACGTTGTGCGTTTTGTCGCGGTGGGAATAAATCAATGAGAAAATATTAGTTTCCGATGAAAAGAAGACAAGAAACTGCGAAGCAGAGAAACTAGTAAAGATAAAATATTTTATTCTTCTCATTGTGACTATATTCACTGCATGAAATAGTACATTGAATGACATACTCAGATAATAAAATCAAGTGCTTCCTGTGTTTTTTTTCTGAATTTTAAGATACCATCAGTAAAAAAGACGGCAAATAATAATTCATCGGATAACATCACATATATTCATTTTCTGTTTGTATCAAAAACATGTTTTTGAACTGATTGCCAGCTGCTATATGAAAAGTTTGTGACGTTGTTTGTATTTTCTTAAGATGAAATAGTGGAATTGTGATTCGTGCTGAAATAATTGGCCAATTCGAGCACAAACTGATGTATTCTACGCCTTAAACACCCAAATGTCTTTCTATCCCGGATCACACAAAATTGCTTCTTGAAAAATTCAAGTTCTACACATTATTTTGTAGGCTAATCATGGCATGACTACATCTTGTCACCATTTATACGGCTCAAGCAATAATTTAGCAACACCTATGATAAGTTGATTTGTATAAGGAAACAAATGGATAAATATGCAAATGTATGTGGGTGTGTGGGGGTCTAAAAATACGAGCAGTCAGTTTTATGAGTTTAACCTTATGATACTATTCACGAGTCCCACCTTTCAAGGCCAGTTGTGGGTAAACAATTAATTCACATCAATACCTACTAATGTCTGTTAATATGGTAACTGGTGATCATACCCTCACCATAAAACACATTGCTCTAGACAAATAGATAGAGCTAATTAATTCAGTTACTTGCCAGCAGTGTATACAACATTGCAATATACATATGGAACTTGAAATACAGAAGGTAACCTTCACTTCCTAACCGCTATTGATTTTTTTATGGCGATAATTATTACTTTTGTTTCCTTTATAATTATTTATATATCAATTCCATTGAACAGCCAGCAGCAGACGGTGGATGTATTTGTTGTGGCTTGAGGTATCTCTCCCTAATTTTCTAACAAACCTTTGCTTTTGTTTCAAACGTGAAAGTTACTAGCTCAAATTTAATCTGATATATTTTGTGATCCTTCCTCCACAGACACCTTTCCTACTAAGATACATTCTGTTGTTCTCCCTGTTTTGTACATTTGTCCTGCATATGTGATAGTAGTTGTTTTGGACGATGCTCTTAAAATATGATTAAGTTATTAAGGTTTTCATCTTTCATATACGATTCGTATTTCAAAAATAGCTTAGGCTTAAGTAATATATTTTTTAACTAAATGTAAAGGCTTGTTAAAGTATAATATTTGAAATAGAGAAGTAAGTCATGAAGTACAAATACTCTAGTTTTAGCATTTTTCTATCGAGTAGATGATTCACTTCGATCAATATTCAATGCTAAGATATTGTTTTATCTCCTTTTCATTAAAGCAGATATCCCTTAATGTCACAATTGAATGAAATTTCCAAATGTCTCTTACTATGTATCTAAATTCGCTTGAATATCATAAATAACACCCCCCAGAAAGGGCTATCATTGTTACTTGAATTACTTGTAATTTACCTAAACTTTTTTAGAGCAGAACAAAGTTCTGTTTATATAAAACATTTAAGTCGTCAGGTTTTGTATTGTATTTGCTAAAATTTGAAACAAGTGTTTGAATCCAGCACACAAAGAATTATTGTATCGCATGTAAAGCTCGACATTCTTACTTTTATAGAGGATTAGTTATAAATGATAAGAACAAGTGACATATGTCAGTACAGTAGATATGAGTCGTTGAGCCACAGAAAAAAGTGTTTAGCACCTACAGAATTAGTAATAATTCGATAACACAACGATGCCATACGTAGAACATAGAGTTTTGATAAAATCTTGACGTGATGCTGGTTGGACTCTCCAACAAATTGCTGCAGACTTGAAATACTCCTCAAACAGTAAGAAGATCGTGAGATTAAGATAGGTAAATGTGAAAATAGGAAAGGAAGAGGCAGAGCACCTAAACTCAGTGACATTGATGTTAAGTATCTTTATTTATACAGCCTTCAGGACATAAGGAAGACTTTCACTGATCTCAATAATGAGCAATTCAACCATGCACCAAATAATAGAAACGTATCCAGATCTACAGTATCAAAACGACTCAATGATAATGGAATATTTGATTGTGTAGCAGCTAAGAAAACTTTACTTTAATAATAAAATATTGTCAGAAAACTTAACTTTTGTAAGAAGTACAAAAATTGGATTGATGATTGGTAAAGAATATTATGGATGGATGAATCCAACATTGAAATGTCTGTTTCAAAGCGTAGGTTGTACGTCTGGCGGGGAAGAAAAAGTGAAAAATACTTATTTCAATGCATAGAACCTACCATGAAGCAAGAGAGGAGGCAGAGTGATGATTTGACGGTATTTTCGGCTGAGGAGATACTTGCTAAATAGATGAAGAAATAAATCAGCTCGAGTACCACTTGCAATTGATCCGTCATGATATACTCAGTGGTTTGTGTATTATCGGTGAAGGATTTTACTACCAAGAATGATTTCAAACACTCATATAATCGGTACAGAAATTACTTAACTAAGAAAGAAGCAGATGTAGTCATTCAGATAATGCAATGACTCCCAAAGAGCCCCGATCTCAACTCAGTTCGGCAGATCCGGGATTTGATAGCATTAAAAACTTGACAAATCGAACTTTACTTCCAAAGAAGCTTTATGGGAGTGTATTAGAGACATCTGGAATAAAATCCCAAAGGACGTTTTGATTAAACGTGCTACAACAATGTCTGAAAGGCTGTCTACAATTATTAAAACAAAAGAGGGAACATAAAATACCAATTGTTGTACTAAATATGATTAATCAAATTTTCCCTGTGACTATCAGTTCATTGCTCTTTGAAAGTAGCCTAGTAGCCTGAAATATAATTTTTGACTTTGTCCTTAGACTTTTTCACAGTACAGTACTTCCAGGAAATGAGCGAGGGTGAAAATTGGAGCTGGTTATTTATATAATTATTGTGGTTTCTTTCACAAGCATAACTGTTCGGGATGTCATTCATTGCGATCATTTTAACACTGAAATGGAGTTTTTAACATATTAACCCCGACCGTATCGAACAATATTTTGTATAAGTTTTTTTAAGTTTATTACAGTTTATCATTAGTCTTTTTATTTAATTTTTTTAACATAACAATCAATAAGATACCGAGATTTTTATTGTTTCTATCAGTTTTCACAATCGTTACTGTCTCTTATCAATTCTACTTACAACAATTTATATACAATACATTTACAGTTTCCAAGTATAACTGAAGAATACATATATTGTACACTTCATGAGGAAAGTGCCACTTAGCACGAAACAAAATAAAAGTAGAGAATATTCGTTTTAAAATATTTTCTGCATTTTTCTTGATTAGTGAAGTAATTATTAAAGGTAATTGAAACAATAACTTCTGTTAGCAAGTGTTCATTTAAATCTTTTAGATTAATATCGTTTCAGAATTTCATAAGTCGATTAGTAGAAATAACGAAGTTTAGTTTAGTAACATTACGAATACCATATTTTCTCCTATAACTACTATTTTCATATATTTGGTATTACTTTTATTATTAACTACATATCTTTAAGCAGGGACAGTATTTAAATTTTCTAGGGTCTCCACAAATAATACAAATGCACATTCATTCTAAAAACATGTTGTAGTTTTAAAAAATATATAATTTTACAAGACCAGTTTCACTCAACACCAGTTTGTATGTGTGTGGTTTCTTGCCTCGGAAATTGATTTAATTTCATGCTAAACGCTTAGGAACCCTGCGATGCAGTCCTCTGGTAGAACAGCGGCAGGTCATGAACTTATAACGCTAAATTGCGGGGTTCAATTCCCCGCGGTGGACACAGCAGATCGCCCAATATGGCTTTGTTTTAAAAAGATAACCCAACCCTGCAGTGTAAAACCTAGGGTATGTATGTGTGGCAGTAATGAGCACAACACGATTTATGATACAACTGTGGCTCACGAATGATAATTACACTAACAATTGATAGCTAGTAAAAGTAAAAAATAGCCTGTAAGTTGTAGAACCAATTTCAGGCGGTTTGGTTGATTGAATACAAATAGTGAGGTGGTTAGAGATACTAATCAGTTAGACTTAAATTTATTTGACACTAAAATATCCCCCCTTCCTCACAACCCATAAATTTTGGATTGTCTGTGGCAGGTGGGGAACTAAGGATATCACAAAACAGTTCTGTTGCTAAGAATTTTTTCCTTCATACTTTGCTGTTATTGGAATATAGAATTAACAGTTTTTTTATTTTAATAAATGTATATAAGACAACATATACTTAGAGTTTCTAATTTCTATTACTCAACATTTACTATGCTTTAAGCCTTAATAGTCCATTCTTCTCTTTCATTTCTTTACTCGTAACCGATCTATTATTTATTGTACAGAATTTTTCTCTACACCTTTAAGAAATTAATATCCACAGTGAATATCAGTTTATGAGGAAGAAATGATATTTTATTTCTTTTATAAGTCTACTTAAGGAACCATCAAAAGAAATGGCGACTTCAACATCTCAAACAAATATTTCTAATTATATCCACTTATCACAGAACCTGGAGAACGTTTAGATGACTGTAGAGTAACCGAAAATGTTGGTTTTGAAGGTGGGTTGCTGCGTGATGGAAATGGTTATGTCCATACATCATTAAGAATGGTATTTTAAACGCCATGTATTAAATGAGATAAAGTCTAGGAACTACAGGGGTGCACAAAAAATTTCATCTCTCGAAAATGTTAATTAGTTATATCTTTTAACAAATAACAGGAAACATATGTAAAGTTATGTGTTTTTAGAATGCATTCCATTAGATCTGTTCTGGAATAATCTACATAAATATAAAACTCAAAACAACACAAACCAGTTTCACAAGATAACATTTAGTTGGCGTTCCCTTGGATTTCAGTACCGCTTCACTTCAAAGTGACATGGTTTCAATAAATTTCTGCAGATATTCCTGAGTGATTGACTGACGTCCTTCTTTGTGTACTTCAAAAAATTCATTTTTCCGTGTTTGACATGCGATCTTTTACTAAACGGTTCAACACTGCCCATAAATTTTCAATCGGATTGATATCAGGTGACTGGCCTGGCCATTCCGTAACATCAATTCTCTTATTTCTAAGACATCGTTTAATGACTCCACAACTGCAAAGAAACTTGTTTAATCATTTTATAGGCTAATTGTAATAAGAAGTTTTGAGGAACTACGGCAGATACACAACACGTTTTATGAGGAAATGTAACTAAAATCATGAAAAGTTCAGATATTTACGAAAGTCAGTGTCAAAATTAGGATTTTGAGATTGCATTTGAACAGATCTCATCGAGTGTGTTTTGAAAAATCATATAGTTTCATATATTTTTCTGTTATCTAATAAAAGATAGAACAAATTAACAGCATTTTGAAGTCCATCCCCTGTACATTCTGCAGGTAGCGTATAATTGATTCTGGTTTGATTTTACTGGTAATAATTCTCGTTCTCAGTATTCAGTATTGTGAAGCATATGTAAGGCGTAATATGTGAAGTGCCATTGCGTAGGAGCTAAAAGATATGACATTGGGAAGCAGATAGAGAGTGTGACAGGTCAAGGCCCATTATGTAGTAAATCATAGCTTGATGTGGTATGACTTGTTTGAAGATAAATTTTGCTCTAGCATTTTTAATAAGTTGTAATTTACGTTCTTTATCTTCGTTAGTATATCATGAAGACATCTAGGGATTAAAATCATCTAGTTGTGATATTGCTCTTTTATTTATATCTTTAAGAAAGTTCTATATATTACACCGTTCTCGTTTAGCGACTATCTGGCATAGGAATCAGGTTCTATAGATTACACCTTTCTCGTTTAGCGACTATCTGACACGAGAATCAAATTTTAGAGAGATCCTTAACCAAAATAAAACTTTGCATAACAACAAGAAAAATTAACCAGAGCATAAGATGTAAAGTGGGGTACAAGATGTTTCCTGGTTTTTGTGGATGACTACGGAAGTGGGGCCTACGTACCAGCGGGAGTACATCGCCTATTAGTCTTAACCTCCAGTCGCAAAGCCTTACGTGCAAAGAATAAAATAAGAAAGCAAAATAAAATAAAAAATAAGATGTGAGTGTTCAATCTCTCAATGTCCCATATCTTTATCACCTTTTACTGTCTGCAAACAGTTGCTGGAAGGTGACTGTTCTTTTTCTAATTTATTTTATTCTAACAACAACAAAGGGTGATATAATCAGTGATGTCGAGAAAACCCACTTGTAGAGAAATATATATGCAAAAACGACTTGTTTGGGTTGAAACAACGTTTCGACCTATTTCGGTCATCGTCAGGTTCACAAAGAAAGAAAGACCGGAAGCTGACCACATGTTTGGACAGGGTTGTGCAATTGAGTGTCGGAATGTAGGGGGCCATAAATAAACACAGCCATAAAACTCTGCTCACCAAATAAAATTAACGACGAATTAGACAAAATAAAACAATACTTCATTAACATCAATAAGTTTCTTCCACAAACCGTAGAAAACATTATACGCACACACCTAGACAGAAAGCAAAATCCACCAACAAAAGTAAATATATCTCACGAATCAAAAAATCACGAAACCATATACTGCTGCATACCATATATTCCCGACATCAGCAGACAAATAACCAACATTTGGCAGAAACTAGTAACAAAATATGACATTCCAACTAATACCAAATTTATTCAAAAATCAGGCACAAACAAAGTCTATACTATGTAAAAACTACAGTGACAAACACCACACCAACATTATTTATAAAATACAATGTGATAACTGCCACGACTTCTATATTGGAGAACAAGTAGAAAAATGGAAACCAGATTCAAAGAACATAAAAAGTCACCTTCACACGTTTTCGAGCACTGCAAGTCAAATAAACACAACATAACCATAGAAAACACTAAAATACTAAATAAAGAAACAAACATAAACAAACGCAAAATTAAGGAAGCCTAACTTATACAACAACTTAAACCCAAAATAAACCAATATAAAGGAACACCTTTACACTTATATTAAATATAATAAAATAAATACTTTAAAACTATATATTCAAACATCTAACATCGCCCTCTACATTCCAACACTCAATTGCACAACCCTGTCCAAACATGTGGTCTGCTTCCGGTCAGTTACCTCTTTCTTTCTTTTTGAACCTGACAATGACCGAAGAAGGTCGAAACGTTGTTCGCTCTTCTACGTAAAATATTTTCTCAAACGAGCCGTTTTTACATATATAAAGTGATATACGTGTAGGATAGCGTAAGTTTGAACACTCACACTTTGTTTTCTAACTTTGTTTTGTGTTTTTTCTTATTTTATTCTTTGCACGTAAGGTTTTGCTTTAGACGGTGCATTCTCAATGTTATGTGGGTCCTACTTCTTCAGTCACCTCCGAGAATCAGAACATATCTTATACCCCGCATTATAGTCTGCGTCGTATTGACTTTATTTTGGTTCATCAGTATTTTTGTTAAGGCCTTGTTTTGCATTATAAATATGTTTTATTTAATCATAGATTTGGTGTTACTGTTTCAAAAGTAGTCCTTCATTTGTGATGTAAATATTAATTGTTTATTTAATGTTTATGTCTACATTATATATACGTATATATGTATATATATATATAAATGGTTATATCAATACCGCTGTCATTTTTGTGTCGTGTATTCTCATTGAGAAAACTATTATTTACGTTTTGTTAAACTTTTCATAGTATTCTATATTTATATCTTTATAGTGACTTTCTGTAAAATATCTTGTCGTCTTAATAAGATACAGTTATGTACGCTTTACTAAACACCTTTTCATGGAATTAGGTACCACTTTAACAGTCTCACATACATTGTTGTCGCCAAGCCTTATCACAGGTAATCATGACAAAGAATGAAACTCTCAGATGATATTACGAATTACGTAAGGTTCAGCTGGCCTGCTTTCGTCTGGTTATTTCCTAATTAACAACTTGTTGCCCGTATCTTTAATTTTCGTGTAATTATATCAACAGAATTCATCCACCTCTCACTATATTATAAGGTTAAACCTTTAATCTTTAACATAGCGTATAGAATTACACAAAGGCTGCACGCGCTCTTAGCCAACAGGAAACACCACCAGATTTTGAATAACTCTTTATTGATCAGATGGCGAGATTTGACCGTCACTCGTGCACTGAAGTGCCCCCAATAACACAATGGTGTGTGTGGGAAATTACTTGCAAAGTTAGAAACCGGGTTTCGATAACTGTAGTGGGCAAAGCTCAAATAGCCCAGTATGTAACTTTGTGCTTAACCTGAACCAAACCAAGCTTACATTACACTCTCGGCTTCAAAATTTGAAATACATTCCATCTGCACCTAAAAATCATGGTTTGGGCATCCTAGCAACTAGCCCACGCTTGGCAACCGAGTTTTGTAAATATCTGATTTGTATTTACGACTTTCAGTATTTTGTTAACGATAACCCCCCCAGTGGCTCAGCGGCATGTTTGCGGATTTACAACTCTAAAATCCGGGTTTCGATACCCGTGGTGGGGAGAGCACAGATAGGCCATTGTGTAGCTTTGTACTTAATTTAAAACAACAACAAATTAACGATAGACTAATTCTCAACTTTCAGTAGTTTTCTATCTAGTATTCTTAGTTATGAATTAAATATTATACTAAGAACTGTATTATCTATGATATGTTACTTTGTTGTGTGTTTTGATGAACATTGAGCGAATACATACTATTTGGATACGCAGGGTCCAGAAGATTTTGTTTTATGTTATTTTTACCACAGAGATAACCAATAGGCTTTCTGTGTTCTGTCCACTACGAGAATCGAACTCTGAAGTTTAACGTTTTTATTATGTTTACGTTCTTCCAAACCAATGAGAGACGTCCAAGAGAGCGCTTTTTAAAATGTAACTTACATTTCTTGTTATAATAGGAAAACTTCAATGTAATGTATTTTTCATATGGTTTTCAATTAGCTTTAATTTTTAAAATAAAAGTAAGATAATATGTATATACCGAGTATAGAAGTAATTTTGTTTCACAACATGCGATTGTTTCTTATCACCAATCGTTACTTTTAAATGAAGAACCTTAAAGAAAAACTTTCTCTTCTATGTCTTATCTGGTACCTGTAGGCCACAATTTAATGCTGGAAGTGTTACACTGTCGAAAAGCAATAAGTTCGTTCACAACTTATATACAGTGTATTCGTAGTGTATATTTCAATTACCTCTTCAGGTAAAATTAAGATTTTTTTTTAATGACTGAACAATAGAGCAAAACAGGTGACGAGTGGCTGACTCATCTATGATGTTTTCATCTTTCTTAATATTCAAACGAATCACTTTGTCCAACGTTTCGTCACAAATAATAGCTTCACAACAATTCTTATGTTGTTAAAAGTTTCAACCAATTTCCATCGATTTCGTAGTTACCACAATATTGTGTTCATAAGGCTCCAAAAATCGATTTTTTTTTCAATAGAATGTTGCAAGCAGAACTCTTTCATACACAGATACAACATGGAATATGAGATGCAAACGTAACTCTTTGAGACTGGAAATCTCATCTCAGTTTATGGCACCATAGCAAGCTTCCAGGGGTAGTTTTAAAATGGTATATATACCACCGACCAGTAATACACTTGCGACTCAGGTGCGTCATGTTTGTCCCATGTGTCTGCCTTCCTGGTTAGAATGCTTATGGTTATATCATTTTTATTTGCAAGACTGGTTAAGTTTTCAAAAATCTCACTAAACTTTACTTCTTTTCCTCTGTTATTTAAGAAGTGTGGTTTGTTTTGAACACTCTGCAAAACTAGAGTAGATTCCCTGCTAGAGGTTACGGATGAAAAGCTAGCGGAAGTGAAACGAAAAAAACAGAAATAAGCGTTTCCAGTGACATTATAGATTTAAACAGTTGTACTGAATAGAGGAAATGTAACATCGACTGAGAATCTACATTCAAAAGAAAATCTTAGGAATTGCATAACAACTGAAGGTTTTTCCTGAAATATGGCAACAGCTTCGAGGCATCTGTTTAACTGGTCCGTGAGAATGATTTTAATAATTATGTCAGTTTATAGCAAACTCCTAGATGTAATCTTTCATACACTTAGCTTAATTTACAGGCTTTTTCACAATAGAAAAAACATCAAATCTATTCTAAACATCTGTTTCATGGGTTCAATATCACAAGGTTAAGGTCCTCGTGCTGAGGCAGCGGCATGGCTACAAACTTATAACCTTACAATATCTGATTATATTACCCATGATACCCACAGCAGATAGCTTAGTTTAGCTTTGTTCTAAAACAAACAAACAAACACAAGTGTTGGAAAAGGGTGAGTTAACGTATGCGATTAAAACAATAAATACAAAAACAACAGTTAGCTTTCCTTGAATTAGAGCTGGAATTCCACAAGATTTTCCTGTAACGTTAGCACATTCAACTTACCGTGACCTTTATAGATCTCTAGATGGCTGATGAATCTTAATAAAGTGTCTAATATGGTCCGTGAGATCCTTTCTTCCGTTACAACCACTACATTATCGAAATAAAGAAAGACTTCCGTTCGTTCACATGTTAATAGTTCACTTATGATATTTATTAAAATACTATAAGAACCGATAATTTTCGTCTTCTTTGCTTTATGTCCTGTAATTGTAGCTCTACACTCAGTTCTGTCATTTTGAGCATTTATACCAATCAGAATATCATTTTTTCAGATTTGTTTAAAATATTTTCTAACCCCTCATCACCACTATCAGCTCTACGTTGTAACAGACTATTAAATACCTCTGTTTTTGGTAATTGAAACATAAGTTTTGACATCCCTTTTTTATTTCTTGTAAAACTAGTTACGTACTTGATATTTATGACTATATTTCAACAATATCTAGGTTCTGCTGAAACCTTTTAACTTGTCTCTACTCGTAAGTTGAACTAAATAGTGATCATTTTTTTCAAGAAAGAAATATTTGGTTGATGGAGTGCACAGAATAGTTAATTTATTGTAATTCTAGATGCTTACTTATTTTTACAACAGTATCAATACGAAGCTTACCTATCACAATGTGGATCATTTTTTGGCAAAGACTGATGATGTTGCAGTTAAGTTTGAATTATTGTTTGGACATTGTTGAAACACTTAATTACAAACACAAGGCAAGTGTCACTGACCACTGCTGTTTGGTTCTTATCCCACTGTTTACTGTCAAGACCTTTTATTCTGTATGCTAATAATGAAGATACTAAAACTTATTTTATTTCCTTGGATATTTTCACATTTCACACACGTAAGAGCAATTTACTCAGAGATTATTCATGAAACAAATTCTATTTTTTTTGAAAACCTGTAGAACTGCTGAAGCTTTAAATCTCATTACTTATGTTTATGTGCATCCATACTACTAAATATAGTGAAGGTACTTGTGGTGTAATTTACTGATTGGCAGTGTGGTCATTAGATGCCAAGTCCAAACCGTTGACTGGTCCAATGTCTCGTGTGAATGTCCATAAATTTATATTTTCCCTCCATTATAGCTCTTCACACACGTCCCAATCGTGAAAGAACAAACGACAGACAAGGGAACTTGAAACTGAAATGCCTATTTATCTGCCCACTAATGACTAAGTACAATTTCTTCTTCTTAGTGTGGGGCTTGGCATGGCCAAGCGTGTTAAGGCGTGCGACTCGAAATGTGAGGGTCAAGAGTTCGCATCCCTGTCGCGCCAAACATGCTCGCCCTTTCAGCCGTGGGTGCGTTATAATGTGACGGTCAATCCTACTATTCGTTGGTAAAAGAATAGTCCAAGAGTTGGCGGTGGTAGGTGATACTAGCTGCCTTCTCTCTAGTCTTACACTGCTAAATTAGGGACGGCTAGCACAGATATCCCTCGAGTAGCTTTGTGCGAAATTCCAAAACAAAAATCTTTGTGTGTTTATATAATTTTTATTGCAGCCCATTGAATACGAATAGCTTTTCCCCCTCTGCTTTCACTCTTCTTTGAAGTTGCGTTATAAGTGAAATAAATCTACGATCAACACTAATAAAAATTGCATTTTGTTGTATTTTTAACTGACGTCCTGATATTTTGAAATGAAATAATTTCTTATTAATTATTAAGGTGCATACATAATAATACAAGACGAATACTGTCTTCACCATTAATTATTACAGATTAGAAATAAAAACTAAAAGTAATTAGTTACATCACTCGTATTTTTTTCTTCAAATTAGGGAAAACTTAAATGGTAACAACATTGCTTTAGCTTATTGTAATATATTTATTCTTTTTTAAACATAAAATAAATTACGTTAATTTTCTCTTACACTTTAGAATCCTACGAGCGCTGTCCAAAATTTAAAAATCGTCTATTTTTATTGCTTATAACAAATGCATGAAAATATTTTCTACTCATAGATTCACTTTCTGTGTTTTAAATAATGTCATTTCAGTCAAACGTCTTTAACTCAAGTTCACACAAATTCATTAAACTTTTCGTTAGAAATTTAATAAGTATTATATTAATATCGATATTTGACATTGCTAGGCATGAAAATGATTTGAGAAGGAGTGTGTAAATATATTTAGTCAAAGAATACAAAGATGAATGAATGGAGGAGATTTCATATATGGCAAGAACATATGTCCGATATTGTCTAATCATTAAGTTAATTTAGATTCTGCGTTGAAAGCTAGAATTAAGTAATTATGAGCTGTATATAAGCTACATAAGCTCTTAAGTATTGCGTTAATGGTTATAAATTAATATTTAATTAGTTGAAATCATCAAAGCTCATTCATTATGTAATTCCAGTCCGGCTTCTTAACAATGGCTGAACCCGGCATTATGACTCATTACTTTGAATTTATAACCCATAGCTTTACTAAGTTGGCAAACATAGAAATATTTTCTTAGTTTTAACTCAACATCTTCAAATCATTTCACGTATAATGACAGCACTTTAGTTCCTTGCTTTAGATATTTTTTAAGTGTTTGTTTTGCGTTAATCATAAAGCTGTACAATTAACTATAGCTATTTATGTTGAACTCAATGCAAGGATCTAACCATAAATTTAAACGTAATAGGTTTTGGGGTTTACAGCTCTCCACTAGAGCCAAAAACTAAAATTCATTTTATAAAAAAAATTTGGAATTAAGGGTTGAAAATAAGCATCAAGCAACACAATGAGCTATCTGCTACACTAGTATTGAAGTCTGGTTTTCAGGGTTACAAGTTTTCAAACTTACCACTGTGCAACTGGAGTGCAGACGAAAAATACAATTTGAAGTAAACCAACTGATATATTTTACAATAAAAATTTTGTGCTTAGGTGAAAAATAATAATTACTGAAATACTTAGAAGATCATTTGATAAGAAAAAACAACGACTAGTGAAATTCTTTTTAACTCTGAGAAAAGAGTGAAACGACCAACACGTGATTTAAAAAAAACAACTGTCATTCGAGATCGCTTTGCAAAGTTTCTTAAAGCTTAAAACAGGATAATACTATTCTGATGCTGTCGACAGACAAAGAAAATTCTGCAATTATTATGAATAAAAAATGTTTAAAACAGCAGACACTGTCGTGTTCTCGAATCCAGTGTACATGCATTTCAAAATTTTATTTTAAAGAAATACAGCAGGAAATAAATAAATAACTGTCTTCAGCTACTTATGAAAGTATGTTAGTTTACTAAGAGTTGATCACAATGGCCCTATACCCATGATACCTCACCTCCACAACTTTACTGTAAATCCCCAAATCCACAACTATCACATTACTATAAAACTAGTAATGCCAAGTTTTCATCAACACTTTTTTTAATTAAATAGCCAGTTTTTGATCCAACATATGGATAACTTTTGAAATAAATAATCTTTGATTTAACATGTGGATAACATTCCAAACTCTAAAAATTTAGATGATTAAAAGACACGAGGCGTATTAGAAATATTTTCTTTTCAGCTTTTATGTAATATTACTCATCACTAGATATCTCATTACCTGGCACTATTAGAATCATACAGTGGTTGTTACATACAGATACGCCCCCCCAGTGGCTCAGCGATATGTCTGCGGACTTCCACGCTAAAATCCGGGTTTTGATACCCGTGGTGAGCAGAGCACAGATAGCCCATTGTGTAGCTTTGTGCTTAATTCAAAACAACAACATACAGAAACTTAATCATCTGACACTATATAACATGAAGAGATGTTATTTGTCACATATTCCTTATTACCTGACACGATTAGAATTATGCAATAGTTGTTGGTCACAGACATGTTATTATCTGATACTACTACAATTATACAACTGCTTTTAAACACTTGTTTAAAAGTTGATATAAACACAGACATCTCATCACCTAACAGTCCCCCGCTCATACAGCCGTATGTTTACGGATTTACATCGCTAAAATCAGTGGTTAGACTCCCCTCGATTGGCTTAGCAGATAGCCCGATGTGGCTTTGCTATAAGAAAACACAAACACATTACTTAGCAAACGACAAACCAAAGTTAAGAACACTATCACATTTCTCCTTTTTTGTCTTCAATCGGTATACTTTCATTGGAGTTCTCATGATAACCTGTAAGGTGCACCTGGTTTGCCAATAGTTGCTAAGTTTACGTGCAAGGTTTTGAGGTAATAGCACCTCATTTGAATTACACTATCTACGACTATGATTCTTGCACGGTGATGCTTTAAATGGCAACATAGAAAGGAAGTATTAAATCAGTTTAAATAATCACCAGTAACCTGTATATTTTAAAGTTGAATGGAAGAACACGTAATTTACCCTTTCTTGATGCCCTGGTAACAAAAATACTTTAGTATTCACAACCAAGCGTACTGACTGTTAGAGTGCAACACTTGCATGAAAGGCATACATTGTGAATAGTAATGAATATGTTGAAATTTAATTAAAAGACCTAAAAACTATTTTATTAACAAAAAACAGCTTAAGGAATCTAAAAAATGACCTCACATAAAAAGATAAATTAATTCTATAATTCTACAAACAACGTAATACGAGACAACAACATCAAAATTCTAAAAGCAGATAAAAGCAATGTTGTAGTTATAATGAACAGAAATGAATAAATCAACAAAAATGAAAACAACTTCTCAGATACAAAAGAATTTAAACTACTAAACACAAATCCAACAAAAACACATGAAAATCAATTTAAAAATACTACTACAAATGAAAAAAAAAACAATCCAAAAAACATTTATTCTTACCTACGAAAGACCGACTCACGTACACCACAACTACATGACACCCCCAAAGCTCACAAACCTGATTGTCCACCTATAATGCCGATTTATGAATCATTTAACTACAACCTCGGTAAATATATAGCGTGGGCCTATTATAAATGTGTAACATCAGCTGGCTCCATTTTAAAAGACTTTTAACTTTAAATATATTCTTAATCAACTAAGTCATAAAGCCTTAATGACCAGTTTAATGTAATCTCCCTCTTCACAGAAGTCCCAACAACTGAAACTTGCAAGATAGCTTTAGAACTTTATATCCAAGACCCCAAACCATTGATACACATCCCCAGCAACCAGTTAACCAAAACTACCTACCTACAAGTAAATAACTTAAGTATGATGAATCCCGTTTCTCCAATCCCAGCCAACGTTTTTATGACACAGATTGAAAGACAAGCTATCAATTTAGCCTTACACCCACCACTATACTGGTACAGATATGTTGATGATACAGTTGCATTATTCACATCTGCAAAACACAAACTTAGTTTTCTTTCAATCACGTTAACTCGATGCACTCCAACATTAAGTTTACCTGTGAAAAGGAAAAACTAACTAAGCATTTCTTAGCCTCAAAACCACTAGAACTGATACACAATTCAAAACAAAAATCCACAGAAAAACATCATCCATACTGGATTATACATTCCCTGGGACTAGGCACATGAAACAAAACAAAAACTCAACGTATTAAAAAACCAAATAAACACAGCCACAAAACTATGCTCACCTGATAAAATTAACGATGAAATCAACAAAATGAAACAACACTTCATCAACATCAACAAATTATCTCAAAATAACCGTGGAAAATTATACTCACACATCTAGACCAACAACAAATCCCATGGTACAACAAACTACAAAACCTTACAATGTTGTATACCATATGTTCCTGATATCAGCAAAAAAATAACTAACATTTGTAAAAACTTATAACAAAACACAACATTCCAGTAAATACCAAATTTATTCAAAAACCAGGTTTAAAACTGATCTTCATAATATCTAAAAACTACGCTGACAAACACAAAACCAACATAACTTTTAAATTACAATGCAACAGCTGCAACGACTTCTATATTGGATAAACAAGAAGAAAAATGGAAACTAGATTCAAAGACCTAAAAAAACACCTTCACACGTTTTTTTTAACTCTGCAACTCACATAAACAACACAACATAACCATAAATAACACCCAGATACTAAGTAGTGAAACAAATATAAACAAACACAAGATCAAAGAAGCCTTAATTATACAACAACAAAAATCAAAATGAAATCAATATAAAGAAACACCTTTATACCTCTACTAATTAATAACCTAACATTCACCTGTAACGCCCCCTACAACCCTGTACCTGTTTATACTTTCGTTTCTAAGATACGTGTCCGGCAATACGTGTCTCTCTTTCTTTACCTGAAGATGACCTAGGAAGTTGGAAACGTTGTTCTCTCCCTATCAATAAAATTGTTAATACCCATACCAGTCGTTCTGAGATACATTGTCATCACTTGTTACACGTCTTGTCGATACAGTTGACCAGTCTTTGGTGACATTATCTAATCTACGTCTATTTAAAAAATATCATGAATTAGTTCTGATACATTGTGTTCCACCGTGTCTTTATAAGGCTTGTGATTGTAATGTGATTGGTTGACTTGCCTATTTAAAACCGTTTTGATATAACATCTTCACCTCTGTATAGAGTCCCCCTATAGTACAGCAGTAAGTCTACAGATTTACAACGCTAAAATCAGGCGTTCGATTCCCTTTGGTGGACTCAGCAGATAGCCCGATGTAGCTTTGCTATAAAAAACAAACACCCTCTGAAAATCTTCAGTAGTCAAAATATTAGACACCACAACCCCATAACGTGTTGACTCACCATATACTTTAAGTACAGTCTAGATAAAGTATGTTCTAGACTCTATTAGCACTTGGACTATAGCTGCTTCAATCTTTAACCATTTATTAATCTATATCATTCTAAATAAATGTATAGTTGAGTGAAATGAATCATGTCTCAAAGAAATTCATTCTTCAACGGACTATAGATTTGCAATGAACTCAGGAGATTTTGAACTTAGGGGTAAAAGTTGAAAGACTTTACCATGGTTAATAAACCATTAATGAGCGATTTTAGCTCTATGGTTGCTGCCATTATCGTTCTAGAAGTAACCATCTTAACTTAGATAAAAGTACAGAGTTACGAGACGCTCAACAGGGATGGTCAAATATTTACATAAAGAGAAGTCATTATTTTAAAGAACCAGAAAGTTTACAACGTTACATTGCTCCAGGACTTATAATGGGTTTATGACTCTTGTCGGCTTTCCATAATCTGATCCTACTATTATTGTGGAAGCGTGTCAAACTTTGTAAAGTGGATACTACGCAGTAGGTCATGGAATTATTGGGCTCTGGCCACATTTTAACCCTACCACCACTGCAGAAGAACTTGCAGAGGTAAATACGTCTCATTATGTACAACGTTTAGTCCTTTGTTTGTGTTGTGTTTTGGATATCGATAATTCTATCATTATGTAACAGCACCTCACCCTTTCTTTGTTGCTGTATTCCAGATTTTGGTAGCTCTATCATTATGTAAAAAACTACTGAAAACATCAGCTCTGTAAGTTAACATCATAATTTTGCTGATTTTATTTAAGTTGAGTTGAAGCATGAATTACAAGTGGTTTTGATCGTATTTATAAACAAATATTATTAGTAAATAGCTTTCTACTTTTAATATTCGGTTAACCATTTTTGTAGTTACTGACCCTGCATGGCCAAGCGCGTTAAGGCGCGCGACTCGTAATCCGAGGGTCGCGGGTTCGCGCCCGCGTCGCGCCAAACATGCTCGCCCTCCCAGCCGTGGGGGCGCTATAATGTGACGGTTAATCCTATTTTTCGTTGGTAAAAGAGTAGTCCAAGAGTTGGCGGTGGGTGGTGATGACTAGCTGCCTTCCCTTTAGTCTTACACTGCTAAATTAAGGACGGCTAGCACAGATAGCCCTCGAGTAGCTTTGTGCGAAATTCCAAAACAAACAAACAATGTTACTGATCCTTGTATGTTACAGCATAAATAAAAATATTACGCATTTAACTTCACACGTTTCACGCTTCATGTGTTGCAGTTTTGAAGACGAAAACTAGGTTGTCTGCTGCTCTTTAGGTGATAAAGACATAAATTTTCTGCCAACTTTGAATATATAAGCTAAATGCGATATCCTTTACGAAGTTTAAAACCAGACAGTGGGCTATCTCTGGTGTGCTGACCACGTGAGTCAAAATCTGGGTTTTAAGATTATAAGTTTTTACACTCACTACTGAACTTGTGCAGGGGTGAGTATTAATAATGAAGTTGCATGAGTATTTATTACATAACGGAAAACATCGTTTTAATAATTTAGTATAATTAAAACTATATTTTTTTAAAGTTAAAACACTCTTACTTCACCATTTTTTCAGAATGAACATTCTGTGAAATGGCTTCTCAGTAGTTCCCAGTAATCCAACTATGTCTTCGTTAAATTGCCTTAAGATTTTGTTAACCTAAAGATGACCTAAGGTCGAAATATTGTTCTGTTTTTTATTTTAATTAAAGTGCTAATATCCATACCAACTGTCTTTAGATATATTTTTATTTCAAGTGGGTTTCTTACAAATCACGATTTTTTTAAGATTTGCTCAAGTTTTGAATAAATATTTTGTATTTTAAGATTTTAGATGGCTGAATGTTAAACAAAACACAAAAGGAAAACAGTTTATATGAGAAAAGAAAGGTTTGTTGGATTTAGAGCTTCTTTGTTACAGACTGAATGATGTTTTAATGACCCTACAAAAGTATGTAAGAGAATGAGGAAAGTTTGACAGCAGTATGAAGTTAATATAGGGGTTTTATTCTTATTTTTATTTCCTAATGTAACATACTTAAAAGTTTGATTAAGAAACTAAAAAATCACTTGTAGAATACAGCAAAAGTAAGTTTCGAAACCTTAGAGAAGAAGACGTGATTGGAAATAATGTCCAGAAAAGAAGATAACATCTGATTTACCAAGTTATTTCATTCCCTTAAGTAGAGAACTGTTACATATTGAATTTCAGAAAAAGGTCTTCCATAATTTAAATTTCACATTAGTTAAAGAAAGAACAGTTATCTGCGGTAAATATTTCAAAATGAACAATATTACTTTAAGAATGAGACATTTGTCATTCGATTGGTTGGAATGAAGCACAAAGTTATTTATGATCTAGCAGTGTGAGTTCGCAGACTGGCTGCTGTGCCACTGGAGGGCTACATTTGCCATAAAATTTATAGTTGATTACAAAAGCATAGATGCTTTTATAAAACAAACGACAGAAGTATTTCTAAGATACGTTAGTACACATATATATACTGAAAGATGAAAGCATTACCATCTCATTATTGTTAAAATTTGTAAATTTATAGTAAGTGAAGCTGTAATCCTAAAAACGAAATAACAAACCAGAAAGCTGGTAATATTACGTGTGGTAGTAACATAAATTCTCAGAGTTTAAAAATCGTACACTGAAGTTGAATAAGTATCCGATATTTAAGGTGAAAAAAAACTTTTAATGTAATCTCTTTTATTTTACTCTAACTCCGGTTATTTTGTTAAAATATGACGAAAAACACTTTCAATAAAATCACTTAAATGTCCTTCTTTTAAGATAATGTCTCCCAGTGGAATAACGGTAAGGGTACGGATTACACTAAAACCAGGAGTTAGATATTCTTCAGTGGACACAGCATTTAGCCTGATGTAGATTTGTTATGAAAACACACACACATACACGCTTATGATAGTAAATTTCAGCCTATTAACTGAAAATATAATCTGGACTTTATGTTTTACACTTCGGTAGAGATAATATACAAAATTTAAATTGATTTATTTCTGGAGATAGTAAAACTCAATAGACCAAGCGAGGAATGTGAAAAACAAGAGTTTAATAAGATAATTTCATCCTTGTATTTTAATATACAAACAATAATACAATTTATGATAATGGTTATTACAAATAATTGTTTGTATACAAAAGTTTTACAGACTCACAAACAATACTGAGTCTTCTGTCTGGTCTGGAACGGAATCTTTTGTCGACCGTTCACGGTGAGGGAATTAATTATATGTTGATACACAGGTACATTTCTCTTGACGGGAAAGCTAGCTATTTCTATATGTGGCTGGATTCACGCAATTTGTAAGTTCATATTTTATTCCAGAGGATATCTAGTTAATATCAGAAATATTAACTAACGTCCAAAGTTAGTTCTCTGAAGTTGAGGGGTTTATAATGTTTGAAATCTATAAACGTTTGTGATAAAATATCTGTAGTTTTCTGATTAATAAGCATGTGTCACAGTTATAGCTTTCGAGGTTTAAAGTATGCTGACTAAAATGATTCAACAAAATTATAACTGTCTCCTCGCTTGTTGGTTACCTTTTATAAGCTTGGAAGGATACTTTATAGAAATTTCATCTAAGATAACAATCCTAGTATTTTACACACATGTATCGTACATTGCTGATTCGTACGCTTGAGAATCTTCTACAGATTTATAGAACAGGTGGGACTTTTGCAATAAACATTTAACAATATAAGATACATTCAGTTCTGAATATATATTGTGCTGAAACAAACATAGATTTTAAAATAAATATATAATAATAAATCCGTTACACAACGTGCTGTAGTAACAACAAAAATATTATAACAAATGTTCTCCACAATTCTAATATTTTGGTTTTATAACCTTTGCATTCTTCTCTTTTCCTTATTTGCTGATTTTTACGCAACTTATGCCACGTTCAACATCACATTTCTTTCAAAGATAGTGTTTAATAGTCTTTGTAATATGATGTTAAATTACCATAACCTTCTATAATTCCCTTCTCTTTGTACTTATATCTTGATTCCATCCTAACTTCCTTAACTTATTTACACTTTCATTATGTTCTACTTTCCGTAGTTTATCAACACCCTATTTATGCTTTATGGTATTAAATTGATATTCAGCAAGTATCTTTTACACGATAAAATAATCATGAAGAATGTTCTTATGAAATGCTCTAAAAGTTTGATGGCTGATACATTAAAGATGTTTTATTTCAAAAGAGACTATTTATCAATTGAACTGTGCCATCAGCGTTGTTGGCTGTACGAATCTACTTGTAAAACTATTGCATATGACATAATTGAATTATTTATATTTCAACTACAAGAAACTCTCAAGTCTTAAAGTTTATATGTCACACAAGGACCGTGAATATCTATCTATCTAACAGTGAATACGTAGTCAACCTCTGCTGTCAAAATACGTCTTGTCAGCCTTCACCAAAAAGGATAATGAGACCTCTTTTTCTCAGAAAAGTTTTTAATTTGTTCCCGTTAAAAACGTGTATAATATTTAAACCTAAAGCATGAAATTGAACATTTTAATTCCCGTTTCAAATGAAAAATCACTCAAGACAGGAAACACTTATGTTAACTATCAACACCAGTAAGTTATTTCTATCTCATCTACAGGAACAAATTAACATATCTATAGCCCTATCTGGAAAGTCTTTTTCTATTTATTACCACAGAGAGAAATTTCAAAAGGAAATTTACGTCTTAGATTTCACAACTACAACATCTGTTAGAAAACTCACTGAAAACGAATAAACATTTTTACTTAATCTTCGTTAGAGAGACGACATTGTAATAAAGCAACCTAGGAAAGTAGGAACAGTGAATATTTTAAAGAAATCACTGTCTTCAAGGATTAATTGAGAACCATTAGATCAATCATCCTGTTTGTGACAACACTACCATTATTGGATATCAACAGACTGTCCGTGTCACTATATAGCCATTGTTCAGATAAAATAAGCCTTCATTAGGAGTTAAGTGCTCTATACTTTCTACATTCTATTTTCTTCCTATGATACATAAGCTTACAAGTTAATCAACTTTCTATTTAAATTTAAACCTTGACTATTCGCAAATTCCTTAATTTGTCAAATTCTTACTTACACCTTGATTCCATCCTAGCTCCCTACTTACACTTCAGTTGCATTCTAAATCCTTTACTTTATCAACTCTCTATTTTATCTTACTTCCATCCTAACTCCCTACTTACACCATGATTCTATTCCTGACTTTCTTAGTTCGTCAACACCCTACTTACACCTTACCTCCATCCTAACTCCCTTCTTACACCTCAATTCCATCCTGCGTCCCTTAGTTCGTCAACTCTCTATTTACACCTTACTTCCATCTTAACTCCCTACTTACACCATGATTCCATTCCTGACTTCCTTAATTTTCATTAAACTTACATCTTACTTCCATCCTAATTCTCTACTTACACCATGATTCCATTTCTGACTTCCTTAGTTCGTCAACTCCTTACTTACACCTTACTTCCATCCTAACTCCCTTCTTACACCTCAATTATATCCTGCGTCCCTTCGTTCATCAACTCTCTATTTACACCTTACTTCCATCTTAACTTCCTACTTACACCATGATTCCATTCCTGACTTCTTGACTTCCATCCCTCCTCACTTGATTTATCAACTTCATGCTTACATTCAGACACCAATCACGTCATACAAAAATGAGAATTGTAACCCGAAACCCGATTATGTATTCGACTAATACTTGACATAATATCTCTGCATACCCCCATTACTTTGAAAAAATGGAATATTCCCCAGTATCGAAATATTTTTATAGAATAGAAACCTATTTTTATAATTTCAATTCATTGAAATGTGAATTAAATGGGTTTCTCCTATTTTAACCCATTTCTAAGTTACATTGAAGATTGAATAATTCATCGCTACGAAAGTGTTCTTCTAGTCTTGTGTTTAAGGTACATTTGGTATGGCTGTTGACACTAATGATTACTCGATATTTTGTATCGTATACTAAATGTTTTTACCAATTACTTAAATAAACGTCTTCTAGTTCCCATTAAACTATATCATTTCTTGACATAAATATTTTCGTAACTAGTAATGGCCATCATGTGAGATCTGTACAACAACAGCTGACAGACACGCATATCCACTTCCATGTCTTCTCCATACATCTGTAGCAATGATCAAATTATAAAAACAAATCAAACATAGCTACTATACTAGTTTTCTTCATCATACTAAAGATGATTTTCATACGCACATCAAATGATCGAATTAAGCTTTTTAAGAAGTGCCTAACTTAAGTAATGACAGTTATTCTCAGACTAACACGTTGAACAAGTTACAGATTCCAAAGTTCACATAACCAACACACTTCTCTTGCCGTTATACTTGTTTACACAAATCACTCGCACAATGTTTGACAACTTTCACATCATAAAACTGGATAGTACTATCGATCGAGTGTTTTATAACAAACCTCTAATTTCTTATAAACAAAACACTATTATTGGATATTCACTCATTCACAGTCAATATCCGAACAACATACAACCAGCATGGGGTGCTAAAATTAGTACGAATAGTTGTTAAAGGAGTAGATGCAACATTTGTTCTTACATTAAACATAGAATACCTGTTAAAGTTCTACGTCAACTTATTCTTTTAACAGCCATTTCACCAGCATATTAAATGTTTCATTTATTGGATTATTTGTAACAAGTGAAGCCAAACCAACGAGATTACGTACGTGGCATTTCAGTAAGATAAAGTAGTAGCTGAACATTTTAATAAAGGTGGAAATTCCATTGAGAATTTTAAAGTAATTGCATTGCTCTAGACATTTCTCCTCAAATATTAATCAGCTACTTAAAACCAAAGTAGTATTAATTGCTGAATTAGGTTAGTATTAACGAAAGGTTCAGTTTTATAAATTAAAAACTATGTAAATGAAGTAAAAACACGTTCAATCAATAAACTAAAACGTGTTTTTAAGTGTCTTTATTAACTGTGCTATAAACATCTTGCTTAAGGTAACTGTGTTTTATATATCTTTTCTTAATCATACTTTATTTTTCAGTTTCAATCAATAAACTGAAACGTGTTTTTAACTGTTTATATTAACTGTGCTATATATACCTTGCTTATGGTAATTGTGTTTTATATATCTTGCTTATAGTAACTGTGTTTTATACATCCTCTCTTAATTATATTTTATTTTTCAGTTTTAAACAATAATTCATCACTATTTTACTTCGACTCCTTATTTTTTTCATGACAGCATTGTTTGAATTCTATGCTTATATTTTATGTAGTATTATTTCCTTGTGTGTTGCGTTTCAAATGTCCTGCATAAGTCCATAGTTAACCAACAGGCTCATTTCTGGTTTAAAGAAAAGCATTTGTTGAAACAGTATCATATGACATTAAGACTGAAAGTTAAAAAGAAATAAATCAAAAGCTTCATAAGGTGCTTTACCTTCAAAAGTAATTTCTTTATTTCAACTCTTCTTTTTCTTCCTGCTTATCATGCAAAAGCCGTAACAAAACATTCGGAAAAAAATCCTTAAAAAGTGAAAATTTAAATCCAAACAATACTTTAAAACATACTATTGACTGCTAAGGTTGTACCTTTAGAAAATGCACAAAACACACGCATGTTAGACTTACAAGGAAAATGAAAATCCGCTCAAAACAGTCTGTTTAAAATTTTTCTTTTGCTAGCTCGCAAAAAACAAAAAAAACAGCTTGTCATACTGGACCCAAAAATTTTGTGGAATACTAAATAATGTACTGTGAAGGTTGTAAAGATATTGAGACATTGATTTGCTTGTTACATATTTTACATAATTTAAGAAATGTTATAATTCTAATGTAATTTTTTTCATGCTTGGTGGGGTTGTATCTTCGTGAATTTAGTCACACATATACTATACATACTTAATACATTCTCATACATATCTCTATAAAAATTTTCATCTGGAGTTGAACATTCTGTATCTTGAAATAATATGATCTAATAGACAATAGCTGGAGTAAATCATTATGAACCGTGTTAGCCAGTCATTAGCTATGTTTATTATCATTACAATGTATAATGTTACTATATCAAAATATTCTCTGCTCATAGTTCATCAGAATAAAATATGTCAGCAAGCAAGATAAATAAAAATATTATTTTCTTAATTTCTATATTAGGAGAAACAGAAGGAAATATCAGTGTGTTTTAACTTGCATATCATTGTTGCCTAGTAGAAAAAACATCTTTACAGGAAAACAGGAATGTACAAACTACTCCTGAAGATATATTTAAGCTTAGTGATTTTTAAACCTGGGCTATTTCTTATTAATTCAGACTATCAGCTTCTTTGGTTGTACAAAATACATGAGATTTATCTCGATTCCTTTCAACCACGTCAAACAAAATTCAAGAATATATTGAAAAGAAGAGCTTTGTTCTTGTATTTCTTATTTCAATCAATCAGCAGACACTGGCGGAATGTTGCTGTTATCGTGTTCACACCACTATAATCATGTCATTTCAAACCACTAACATTGACAAGACAATTTTTTCCGTTTTCGAGTGGAAATCATCCTATAGAATGTATGGATAAAATATTATCTATAAAATATGATAATAAATGATATATTTTCAATGTAACTTGAAATGATAGTGCAATTTTATTTTTATTTAAAAAATAAAGCCTTTAGTAAGTCTGTCTTCTACAACCAACAATTTGTGTTCATTTTATGATATCACACAACTTTTGCTGAACTCGATGTTTTTATTTCATGTCGTTATTTCAAATAATTAGTAATTTGCATATTTCTCGTAAGATTTTGAAATACATTCTGAGGTACTTGGTCTTTGTCCGTTTTATGAATGTTAAAGAAATGAGTGGGTAAATCGTATGATGAATAACACAAAAAATTTGGATTTTCATACAGTTTATTTTTAGCACAACATAATTATTATGGTATTTATTATTATCTCACCGAACGTTTTGTATAAGCATTAATGACTCAGTATGTATACAATTTAAACATGGTAAACATTGCGCAATTGTCAGGGTAACTTTGTAGAAAGAGGAGGCGACTAAAGTTGTGTGCTTTATGTTACCTATTTCCAACACTCAGTTCTTATGGTCCTTCTACAGTGTTGGATGTGATCAATTAGTTGAAGGTCATTGGCTGCAGCTTAAAACTCATGGGTCAAAATAGGAATTGGGTATAATTCAAGAAACGGCTCTTCATATCTGCCTTATGATGGTAACTGGAGCAGAAACTTCAACTGGGTTTATATATTACTCTAATTGTGGCGGCCGTGTTTTCATTGCATTCTTCCACATATAAGACATTTGTGTGCTCCCTACCCCCTACTTTGTGTATGTTGTGCTATGCATACGTAAGCGTAATTAACGTTAACTTACTTTAAAGAAATCGAAGCTAGGCGCCAAACATGCTCATCTTTTCAGCCGTGCAGGTATAACAGTGTAATGGGGCTTACTATTCGTTGGTGAAGTAGTAACCCAAGAGTTGAAAGTAACTGCAGCTGGACAGCTCCCTTCTTTCTTTTCAGCAGTTCAAAATTGTAGACGGTGGCTTTGCCATAAAGAAAACAAAGATATCCAAAATATATATACACACACACGTATAAAAATGTCCAATCTGTCGCTAAAATCAAGTATGTACTTCTAGGTAGATCACACAGAACAAGACAATCTGAGATTTTATACCAATTTTTATTTAGTTGTCAGTCCTGAACACAAGGAAACCAAATAAAATATACGCGGATAAAAGTAGATTGTTTTAATAAAATTATTTCTTCATATTTCGTGTCGCCAGTAACTCAGCGGTAAGTTTGAAACTTATAACGTGATGTTAAGAGTACAGATAGTTACCAATTACTAAGAAACAAAATTTATGTAACTTACACAATTTATTGAGCTGTACTTTACTCAGAGAGAAATCAATTAAAACTTGGTAAAATATTCCAATGAAAGAGGAAAACTTAGTGTCTAAATTACATATGAGGTGAAACATGTTGGAAGTATCATAAGTAAAATATGTTTAAATGCTTTTATTGAAACTGTTTTTCTCAAACCTTTAACAAAATTATAGTAATTTAACATAAAAGTGCAAAGTTACATCGCAATGCATTTTTATAATAAATATTATATTTATATATATATATTATATATTTATTATACTTAAATAAACCATTCCTGAAACGAGTGAAGTGATTTTACTACCAGTTGGCCATTTTATGACCTTTCTGGTTGTATATTGTGTTTTTAGGCGAAGCAACTTTTCATACGATAAATAATTATTAGGTGTTGATAAAAGAAACAAAAATATATATAATGTATATTTTGCTGCAACAGTGAGTTTAAAGTCTAATAATGGGAAACAACTGTAGAAAAGTCCGTGTAGGAGAATTGTATTATTTTAAGTTTCAAAGAAAATAAGTTTTAAAACATCCATAAAAATACAGAAATACAGCACATGCACGAAAGTAAAATTATTTAATGATGGTTGTAGGAAATTGGTCATCTCAGAAAAAGTGGAACCAAGAAGTTTGATATCTTTCGTACAGATAGAATTATCAGTTTATGCTCTGAAAGAGAACGCAGAGTTTGGTAGAACAAATAAGACAATGTTCTACTGACTCACACAATGAAGATTAATTGAACATTTGGAAATTCTACATACCTTTTGGTAACCACGAGGAGTTCAAGCAAACGTGTTTTAGCGAAAAAGTGAAAGATGGTGGTTTGTAAGTAACGATGTGAAGATGTTTTTGTGTTATATAACTGAAAAACACTGGTGAATTTGATAGTACTACGGTTAATGACTGTATTGTCACAGCATCCTAATTCATCACATGCCTGAAATCCAGAGGGTGACGTTTTAACTGGCTCTGGAATCAAAGTTACGTGAGGTAAATATCCAAACTTTGCTATCCTGCTAAATAATATTTATTTGTGAAAAGAAATGTCTGTGATGCAAATATTGTGAAATACCCATTGCTCAAAGTTCTAATGCTAAACCAACTCAAAATACCAGTTACTAGTTGAAAAATAAGAACATTTGGAGATTTTGCGTGAGAAATAGAAATAAATGTTAAATGGCTTTCTCAAAAACCTCATAGATAGATGGCATCCAACCCTGATCGATCAAGTCATGTGCTTAAAGTTAGAAATGTTTTGGTTATGAGAAATGTTCGGGTCTCAAACCCAAGAAACTATTAATTGTAGTCAAATATGGTAAGTGGTTTGAAACTTTAAATGCTCTTAAATATTTTACTACAATTTTCTATTGTATAACTTTGTGAGGCTTCGCATGGACAAGTGCTTAGGGCACTCAAATACCAATTTGTGGGTTGAGTTTGAATTCCGTCACCAATCATTTTCGTTTTTTCAACCAGTTGAGAAGGCAGTATCACGTGATAGTCAATCCTAATTTTTTGGGACTATTCAGGAGTTGAAGGTGGGAAGTAATGCTGCCTGGGTATTTTCTTTTTAGTATATAATTTCTACATTAGAGTTGGCTGGGGCAGATAGCCCTCGAGATGTCTCCCTATATGGACAAACACGCCCCCTATAAAATAGGCTAGAGGAAAACGTACTATATATACTAAATATTAAACTTGTACTCTGAAATGAGTATCTTGTATATAATACTATACAAGTATGCAATAGTATGATTAAAAGACTATTTTTATTTTCTAACCTTTCATGAAAACTCGAGTTTTGACACCTTAAAATGAAAATTCGGACATGTATTGTATGTTTGTACATATAGGCCAAATAAATATAATTACTTCACAAAATACAATGTGGTAAAGATAAAATATACCACAGTAAAAAGAGATGATGGGGTAAGAGGTACAGAGCAGCATGGATACACAGTGTGTAAAATGTAACCACTCTCTGTATGTGTATATATATATATATATGTCTCTATTGGCTCAACAGCAAGTCTAAGGAATTCTATCACCAAAAACTGGGTTTCGGTAGATGATATAACACACATAGTTCAACGTGCTTAACAACAAAAAGCCCTCTCAGTACATACGTAACGATTTAATGTCACTAATCACATTGACAGGCTGATATGGAAAGTGAGAATCTAGAAATTTTAATAGAGTCCAGTTAAGAAATACATGATCGAGACTAAAAGGCCAAAATACGTTATGCGTTATTAAAAACACAAAAGTCGGTGAAGGGATTTAAACTATAGAAGTATGTTAATAATTTAGTTATCTGTTTTACCTTTGCTAAACTCACGTGCTTCTTACTATAGTTTATGTGCAAATTTCGCTTCGACTCATGCATCTTATTACAGATGACTTTTTTTTATTTCTTTGAAAGTCTTTATGTGTCAGTCACGTATCAAAATTCTCATACTTTTTGGCATGCTGTCATATGTAATGGAGATATTCGATTTTATATTTACTTAACGTAAATTATTATATTTAACCAAACGTTGAAAAAATAAATTGTTCAGTATTAACTATTTGTTTCTACAAATTTGGACAGCAATGTATTTGTGAGATGTTATACTTTAATTTTTTTTGTTTTACTTCTACTAAGGGCATTAAATATTTCTATATCAAAGGTATTACAAATTACTTTGCAGTAGATATATTTACGTATTTCATTACTTTTTTACAGGCATAATGTTCGCGCATTAAAATATTTAGACTTTTTTTTAACTTATATTACATACAAAAAATATCGTTATTTCCATATACCAAAATTCCCTGAGAAGACAGCTTTAAATGATTTTATACACATAAACAGAAACTATGCACTGAATTTTATGATATGTCACATATAAGATGTTCTTGCTGTTCCATTAGATTTTTCCCAAACAGTTCTGAATACTAAATTTATGGTATCATGTACTTTTAAAAAATTATAAAATTTCAAGTTACTTTTATTTAATAATTTTGGTGTGTGAAAGCACATCGTGTTGATTCAAGATAAGGAAATATATGGTTAATATTTATACACGTATTTTGACTGACATTACTCAAGCTTAATTTCTGACTATTGCTTTTAAAACTGAATGGGTACTCAGTGTTGTAAATTAAAATGTTGGTAATCAGTGCCGTATAAACTTAATAAGTTTATTTTTTAATCCTGTTTCCCAAGATACGATAAATTGTTTATTTAATTTAATATAAATGTTTATAAGTAATGAAAAACAATAAACGATTTAATATGTTTAATCTTTATAGAGAACTGTACTATTAATTAATTAATTATTAGCGATAATCAAGTTTAGAACAAGTATTCCTTTGAACGAAGCAAATTAGGGATTATAAACTCGTTGTCTACGTTAGTAGCGGACGTTTATTAGAGATAAATTTAGACTGCAGCACCCAAGAGATTAAAACATTAGAATTACTGGTGTCATCAACTTTAAACAATTAAATAGCGGGCTCCATTAGAATCAACTACAAAGAAAAGTGTTATAATTTAATTATGAAATTATAATGAATTTAATACTCGACATACCCGTACGTATATATATATATATTAAGTATTAGATTCACTTCACCGAAAAGAAATACACACACATTTCATGTATAGGCTTTAGAAACACAAACTCAGTAAATATATACGTGTACACAGTACGGTCTGATAAAATTACAGTAAATTTATTGCCAAATTTAGTATTATGTTTTTCACACGTCCTATCGTGAGAATTTACAGTTAATTTGGAACACTTTGCATATAATAGCTATTCTGGAATGATAGAGCCCTGTTTTGCTTTTAAATGTGATTATGCTATTTTGGCGATCGTTTCTGTTAAAAAAATGTATTTGTATAATTGTGCTACAATGTTATCTGCTTTTGACAGAAGGAGTGGTACGTTATAAAAGAAAAACAGACTGTTAGAACTGTTCAGGTTTTAGAAGCCTGAAAACAGCTTAGTGTATTCATATTTGTATTAGAAAGAAAAATATTGGACAAGCTATCAGAAAAAAAGGATGAAAGTTGAACCATTTAAAATACGGTAAGACACAGGTTTTGTCCCAAATTACCATCCACATAACATAACTGTTAGGGTTCGTGAGACTCCTCTCTATGGATCCAATATAAAATCCAGGAAAACAAATGGAGTTATTAATAGCGACCAAAGAGTAAGGAACAAGCTTCGATAATCTAATTAACATGAGATCATTACGTTTAACTTTCGTTAAAATCACAAATATTGACAGCAACGCCATTAGATGAGTCATAAGTCAATGCAATTTAAATTATCGAAGAATTCTATTGGAAGAAACAGAGGTGGGCAATAAACTTAATACGACATCGTTGAATATGAAAATATTTGTGGCGGTTCGGTTATAGTGTGGGGAGATATTAGGAAATATCGGCGTACTTATAGATTATATTGTGCTTTCAACAGTAACATCGTTTACAGAAATAACTGGTTCGGAATTTATCCTGATGAAGGATAGAATTTGAGTGTCAAATTAACAACATTGTAATAAATCATTTTGAATAAAAAACCACAAAGTCGGGGATTGGACAGCGGGAAATATTAATATAAGCCCACCCATGGAACTTTCATAAATATCATATAAGTCAACATTTAAATTCAGAAAAAAAGTCAGTAAAGTTGACATATTACGTGCAACGAGGACCGAGACAATAAATTATCCTTTGTCTTATCAAAACTGTATCTTGTAGATGGTTGAAGATGAAGGGAGAAGATAGTCCTTACCAAGTATCTCGTTTTTAATCAAACATATATTTTCAGACTCTAACTCTGGTCATTTAATTTTTTTCACAGTTTATATCTTGTGATATGTTATCAGTTAAATGATTCGCTAACTTATTTCAGACTCTAGTTCTGACCATTTAATTTTTTTGCTCTGTTTATATCTTATGATATTATCAGTGAAATGAATCACTAATTTATTGAAATAACTTATTTTGCTTTGGAAGTATATTCTGGTTTGGTTTCTACTCCCTCATTTATTTTGTTGTAAAATAGTTCAGCTACTAGTATCTACCCTCTATAATTTGAAGAAATGAACATTTATACAGCTATAATAGTTTTATTTCTTTCTCTTTTTTATGTTGCTTAAATGAAAGACTAGAAGTGAATAGCTCTCCCTAGTTTTGAAGCTATAGACTAGAGGAAAGGCATGCATTCAACAGCATCCACCTCCAACTCATGGAATACTCTTGCATGATTGAACAGAGAGACTTGATTGCTACAAACCTACAGCCTACAGAGTGGATGTTTTGTGGAAGCAAACAGAAAATCACGAATTTCGAGACTCACAGCCTTGGTATATCACTCATAGTCTCCCATATAGTCAGGTTGTTTTAATATCTAAACAATTTAGTTATATAAATAAAACAACAACCTAAAGTATATGCATGCTGTTGTATAGTGTATTTATAAAGTGCACATATTGTTTGATGTATACATAAAGTGTACATGTTGTATAGTGTATATATAAACTGCACATGTTTTTGTATAGTGTATACATAAGGTGTAAATGTTGCATAGTGTATATATACAATGTATACATTATGTTGTGTTGGTACTTTCTAGATGTAAAATTATGATAGAAGATGCAGTGTTCAACACTTTGTGTAAATCTGTTCACTTTTTATTAAGACCTTTAGTAAGCACGTGGAAATAAAATCATTATATTCTATTTATCCAACGACTGGATAGTTTTCCAGTAAATAAGTAAACGAGAATGCTACATTTGAAATAAAAATACCAATGTGATAAAAGAAAAGATTTATTTTACTCTTTGTGTTTTTTGTTAAATTGCACATTTCCAGAGTTTTAAAATACTAAAGTAGTCAACTCATTTTTTCAGTCTCTAGTTATCACCAAAATAATCTAACAAATTATATTCGTAAGACACGGTGAGCAACAGAAAACATTAAAATTATTTATTTTTATTTTTTAAGTGTCGTGATTTATTTAAACCTTAAATATTTACTGTATTTTAACGGAACCTCGTGATAGAAACTTTTGCTTCGATTTTAAAAAGTACTGGATTAATACTGTCTTTTTGTTTCCGTAGTTAGATGTTACGTTATATGTTTCTAATACCAGCAGTCTCGTAAGCGACTTCAAACTATTTAAAACGTACATAGACAGGACGAAAACGTTCATTGTACACGAAAGCGAAAAAGAATACAAGATGCTAGGAAGAAAGTGGGTTTTAGTTATCCTGTGATGTTTTTAAATGCATATCGTATTAGTTTTTGAATGTTTAAGTAAAAGTTGATTTTATGAGTGTGAACTATTAAAACTAACTCATGTTACATTATTTTTATTTTGCTAGAAACCCCTGAATTGTGACTAGAGCATCAAGAACAAAAGAAGATATTAACGACTTCCTTTTACGAATGATTTAAAACTGACCAACATGAATGACAGCACTGCACGAGCGCTTTCAGCAGAGATCACAGATGCTTATTGTCTTGAGAGTATTTCTAAGGAAAAGTTGCAAAATGCACAAGTTATTGCGTCATTTATTGTGCTCTCTATCATCAACGTTATTGTAATTGCTGGGAATTTACTTGTAATTTTATCAGTTTTTATTTCTGCAAAACTTCGGACTGTGACCAACTTCTTTATTGTGTCTTTAGCTGTGTCAGATTTCCTTGTTGGACTGGCGGTACTACCATACTCTATGACTTTAGAAGTGTTGGGTGTTTGGGTATTTGGAAAAACTTGGTGTCACATCTGGCTGGCTGTTGATGTGTGGCTGTGCACATCGTCCATTCTTAACCTGTGTGCTATCAGTGTCGACCGCTATCTGGCCATAACTCGACCTGTACACTATCGAAGCATCATGTCTCCGAGACGAGCTAAACTGGTGATCGCTGCTGTATGGGTCTTTGCTTTCATCATCTGTTTCCCGCCACTGGTGGGCTGGAACGACAGCCGTTCTGTAACAGATGAATTGGTTGTCCAACACATCAACTCCTCATTGGTGGAAGACCAAAATAAAATAATTTCGTTTGTAATAGAAGACAACAACAATTCTTTAATTAATGCATCACTACAAGACAACAGTCACCGAGTACTACCACTTCTTACAGAAACTCAATCGTTTCTCCGGGAAATTAGTAGGAATAACAAAACAACGAAAACATCACTATCAAGAAACACTAGTCTCACCTGTACATTAGCAATATGCACGCTCAACAGTAACAAAGGTTATGTCATCTACTCCGCACTCGGTTCCTTCTACATTCCAATGCTTGTGATGCTTTTCTTTTACTGGAAGATCTACGCAGCAGCCAGCAAGACTGGAAGGGCCTTACAAAGAGGATTCAAGACCACCAAGCTAGGGAAGTGTAAGAACGAACAAGGACAAGAGCAGTTTTTGACTCTACGAATGCATCGCGGGAATACTGTATCAAGCATTCACGTGCCAGAAGGTTCTTCACAAAATCACATGGTACGTGCAAAAAGTCAGAGGTCACATACAGCTAGGAGCTCCGATGAAAGCAGTAGGAGCACTCGCAACAGTTCTTGCTCTAGTGCAAGAATACTTTCAACTTCTTTTGGTTCTTGTAAGGAACCCAGTTATGAAAACAACCCTAGGACAATATCAGGCTCCCAAGAAACTGATAACGGACTTACAAAGGAAGGAAGGCTATATTCTACGCGCATGAGCAAACGAAATGCACGCTGGCATGCCAGAAGATTTCATGCTGAAGCAAAAGCCGCCAAAACGGTGGGTATCATTGTTGGAGGGTTCATCTGTTGTTGGCTACCATTCTTTACAATATACTTAATAGGAGCTTTTTGTGATGATTGTATTTCCTCGTTATTGTTTTCCGTATTCTTTTGGTTGGGCTATTGCAACTCAGCAATTAACCCCTTTATTTATGGACTTTTCAGCCAAGACTTTCGTTTTGCTTTTAAAAGGATCTTGTGCCGTTGTCTAATGAAACCAGAAGGAATATCTTTGCTCATCAGACAAATCCACATTCCTCTGATGGTGGATGATCCACGTGACATCACAGAATCTAGCTAAAAATTAACTTCTTTGTTGTATATTTCTGCTCTAGTAAGTTAATTATTCACTGTGTATGGTCTCTTCTCAGTATGTGCTCATTACATAAGGACAAATGATATTCGTAGATGTACATATAGCATTTTATTACAAAAATATTACATGATTATGCTCATTGTAATCAGCGAAACACTAGAAAATACACTAGGAATGGAGATAACGGTTGCAAACCATTATAATAGAATATTAGTAATTAAAATGTAATTACACATACTATTAACATCATATTTTTCAACCGATAATTCTAGCTATAGATAGCTAACCTGGTATTGATAGACAGTTTATGAAATATATATATGCTTATGTTAGATTTCTTAATGGTAAACGTTACATAGAATGTGAAAAACGTAACAACACTAATAGCTTTCAACTGTGTGTTCTACGGAAATGTCGTATCTATTTGTCAATCCCATTTTTATATTCGAATAACTGTATAGGTTATTTCTTTATAAACATCGTTTAAATTTATTGTTATATTTATTGTAAGAAGTAATATGTTCTACTGAATTCACGAAAACTCGAAACAACAAATTAATAATCTAAATGTATCTTCTTGGACAATCTTTTTACATAAGGAGAAGATATACGTGATCTATGGTTGTAAATTAAAATGTTATACAGATGGCAAAAGTTTCTAGTATGATTAAACTAGTATATTCACAGTGAACATACGATCATGATATAAAAAGTAAATCAAGGCTTACGTATATATGATACAAAGGACACGTACAGTTAATATTTTGAAAACCCATAGATAACGTATATCACTTGTTTGTTAAACATATTCAGTCGTTCTGATAGCAATGTGCCTATTTCTTTGTGGTGTAACATGCAATAATTTGCTAAAATTATCTAGTTTTGAATATACTTATAGATTATTTGTTTACTTGTATAAAATATTTATTGTGAGATTAATAGAAGCATGTATTAAGTATGCTCCAATTCATTTTTAAACGTGTGCAGAATTATCACAAGCACGAACGAGCAATGAAAGAATAATACACAAGGTGTCGCTATCTTATTGGTAGCTGCTGGAAAATGGTTATGAACGTTGTGATTTTTTTCAGAAACTGAACTGGGGTATATATTGCCCTGTAATAAACGATATATAAATATATTATGTTTATTCAACGTCTTTAAATTATTTTAAATTCTTGTAAGAGTTGTTCAAGTATGTAAAGTAAATATCTAATTGTATATTTATTGTGAACCTGTCATACATAATTGTTATACTAATAAGAAGTTATATATCGTCATTTCGTCAAACAAGTAGTGAAATATTTAGAGTCAGGATAGGCTGGTTAATTGAACTAGTGAGCTTATAACATATATTATACATAGAATAACACCCCAAGTTGCATCAAACAGCAACAGTCTATTGACTGTACATCCTGCAAAACTGAAACTTGCAGTTTATCCAGAATAGCACTAATTATGTATTTAGGTATCACTATTGAGATCTTACTTCAGGTTTATGATCTTCGATGTCGTTTTATTAGCTTGGTTACCAGTTTTAATAGCTTCAATTCCTGCCTAGCAAAGTAAGTTAAGAGCCTTGTGAGTTTAGCTGCTGGTTTTGCAATTTTTTTAACCGGTTCTAAAGGCTTAATTACCAGTTTTGAATATCGTCTATCTTGTGAGTTTAGTTGCCACTGTTACCCAGTTTTAATAACGATTTTATTTTGACAATGTTTCGAGACTTGACTTTTCACAAAAAATGTCTAAGTATTGTTGATAACAATAACAAGGTTAAAACATAACTTAAAGCATCAAGTATGTATTAGAGAGAGAAACATACAGCATAAATGAAGTCGGACCATGTTGGAGCTTTCCTTTCATATCTAATAAATACACTGTCGGTTGTATTAGTAGGAAAGCTCATCGATTTGATCGGTTTTGATGATTCGCCCTCGGAGAACATGCAGAAAAATAGAATCTGTAAAAGTTTGTAAACGTTGCATTTTTCATTCCTTTGCAGCAAAGTTGTTGGATATTGATCATGCTTCGTCTACTAAAATGCAGTTTTGTCATGAAAACTGTAAAAAACGAATGAAAATACACATCTCTAACGTAAACATGCCGATAAGCAAAAATAAGTATCTTCGACTTCGATCTTTCAATTTCAACTGCAACATAGGTTTCATTTTATTGTTATTCACCTAGTTAGTGTTATCTTTGAGTTTGGCATTTAAATCAAGTAATCGAAAGTAGCTCAAATGTGGTTTTAGTCACGTGACTAAAAATGTCAGAAAAACACTGACGTGAAAGTTGTTTCAAATGCTTATTAAATTAGAAAGTTAATAATTTGTCCTTTTCGAGAATGAGTTGGACATTTGGCAATGAACTTAGACCGATAACAAAATATTTTACGATCCACCAAATAATAATAAAAACGTTTTTAATTGTTATCTGGAGAGCAAAGATCGTGTTCCTCTGTATATTTGTTGCTAGAATGACAAAATTAACCATATTATTTGTGACTTTGTAATATATTATACACATACGAGATCTTGATCGTAAAGACCGTGTAATATTCCACGAACAAAGGTGCTACATTATTAATGTTAATATAAACTAACCTATGCCACTGCATGGTTACGAAGACAAAATGATATTTAACATCTCAGATTAATGGTTTTAAGGTCTTGCTCAGTGGCCGCCGTTCACGTCTACGCAGAAAACAACACTTTATTAAATTAATGTTGTCCGTTGCTTCAGTAGTAGGGATGTTTAGTGTCGCCAACTCTCTCGCCCTTTCCGCCTTCGCTTCTCTAATCTTTCCTTGACTGTTCGCCCCCTTGGCTTAGCTCCGATTTCTTTGTTTTCCTAACTTTACCACTGTTTACAAGGTGTGTGTGCTCTATATACCATTGTTCACAAGGTGTGTATACTATATATACCACTGTTTGCAAGGTGTGTATCCTATATATACCACTGTTCACAAGGTGTGTATGCTATATATACCACTGTTCACAAGGTATGTATGCTATATATGCCACTGTTCACAAGGTGTGTGTGCTCTATATACCATTGTTCACAAGGTGTGTATACTATATATACCACTGTTTGCAAGGTGTGTATCCTATATATACCACTGTTCACAAGGTGTGTATGCTATATATACCACTGTTCACAAGGTATGTATGCTATATATGCCACTGTTCACAAGGTGTGTATGCTATATATACCACTGTTCACAAGGTGTGTGTGCTCTATATACCATTGTTCACAAGGTGTGTATACTATATATACCACTGTTCACAAGGTGTGTATGCTATATATACCACTGTTCACAAGGTATGTATGCTATATATGCCACTGTTCACAAGGTGTGTATGCTATATATACCACTGTTCACAAGGTGTGTGTGCTCTATATACCATTGTTCACAAGGTGTGTATACTATATATATCACTGTTTGCAAGGTGTGTATTCGATATATACCACTTTTCACAAGGTGTGTATGCTATATATACCACTGTTCACAAGGTGTGTATGCTATATATCTCTCGTTCCATTACATTAATGTCATCATTTTATTTTATTTTTAACCTCACATGATGAGGCAAAGCAAGCTATGTTAACAATGTGAAATTAATTTCATCCAATACTCTATTTATTTTGATCACCTTTTTTACTACATCTTTTGAAATATCTGAGTGACATTTTTTTCTTTCTTTTAATCACAACCTACTACGTCGGTTACCAATCACGAGAGCTTATAGTGAAAACTTTGCACTTTTGTGCAGTAAACTTGAATATTTAAAATAACATTTTAATATTTACAAATTCCAAACTGTTACTCTTCTGAAAATTTCAGAAATTTGGAACGTTAATGTCGCCAGTACTCTTCGTCCGAGTTGTGATTTTAAAAAAGAATATGTAACGAACATTTATGCCGTACCTGCAATAAAAATGCGTATATTATACACATAAAAAAGTTTTAAAATCTCCAACTTTTTAGATACTTTTTTGTTTTTTTAATTATGTCTATGGTATCAAAAGATGTAAAATACAAAATGTGCACATTTAGAGTCGAAACGTGGCTTCATTTTTGTTAGGGATTATGGAAAGCGGAGACTTCAAAATCATTTTGCACAACATAATTATGTTTTAGTCTTAGTTATATCTTTCAATAAAGCTATAGATCTACATAAACAACAGTTTCTTATTGAGGATATAATGTTTTAAAACGGGTTACAAATATCAAAGAAAGAGTGACTGACATTTCAATTCTATAAATGCAGCTTTTATACACGAAATAAAAACATTGATGGTTTGATAATCAAAACAATTTTGATCTGAATTCATACTAATCTTTTATATGAGTCACTCAGTCAAAGGAATAGAACAACTTACAAGTTTCCAAAACACACGAAAGTCATTATTTTATATGATTATAAATCACATAACATCAGCAAAAATTACAAAAATATGATAGAATTTTTAACTGTGATTTTTATATATCATTCATTTCTCTATCTTTCTATTTTCTGGCTTAAACTGCATGTTAACGTATGGTTGAATATATATATACACATTTCATACCCTTGTTCATGTTACCATCAACATATTCCTTTTGAATTTTATTGTGTGAGCTTTCTCTGATGTGAACTCTCGATAAAGAAAATACCCGAGATGATTTGTGGACTCGTTAACTTAGGTAATGTTAACTTCTGTTATACTACCAAGAACCAGTAAAAAATACACGAAATTAGCTGTTGTCGTGAAAAACATAATATAAATTAAAAAGAAAGATTCATTAAAAATTTATTAAAATAATATTTATTGAACTTAACTTATAGTTATGATCTTAAGTTTATTTTATATTAAAATATTATCAATTGAGTATTTTATCTAGTCAGCCAAATTTAATAAAAATAATTAATATTATTATATGTAAACATGAAATTATCTATTAATCATAGTACGTGTGAAACAGTTATTCAGCTGGTATGATTAGATCCTTATGTCTGGAACAATGGCCGTCTTTTACAAACTTTGGCTTTTAATATAACGATAGTTCGCTCTTATTAGGCTTTCCATGTTAATTACGCTAAGTAACTTAACATATGTGCACCAATTAATTAATTAGGCGACGAGGAAGCTTTTAGCCTTTCATGTGATTTCTATTATCAGATGTTAGAAGTTTAGAAATCCACAAAAAGAGTTATAGTAGCACAGATCAAATGTTCTATTGCACATCCAGTTAGTATTTTAATGTTCTTGGTGTTTACGAATTAGTATCAACTGATCCGTATCGATGCAATAATTTAAATTTTCTATCTGGCATTTGAAACTAGAGAACATGTTTTGTTTTTCTTAATTTTTCGCAAGAAGCTATACAAGATAGCTTGAACTTTTGAAATGATAAACTAGAGAGAAAGCACCACTAACCACTAACTCATTAGCTATTATTAGGCAAGCAAGTAGTTGATTTACAGTCACTCTTATAGCGCAAGGTTACAAAGTGCAAACACAATTTTACAACAATGGAACGCGAGCCATGAACCCTAATATCAATTATCTGAGAACGTTAAGAGCTACGTCAAGCATTATTCTATCATCCGTAACAACGGAAATTCGACGTCTATAACAGACATTTAATAAACTCTGTAAAACCAAAGTATTGAGTTAATTATAAAGAGTATATTCACTGTTTTTTGAATTATGACGTAAGCTTCGTTTTGGTGTCAAAATACCGGGATGCTACGTCAAAAGCATATTTCGCCACTTGGTTTGTTTGCTGGTTTGTAATTAAACACAAACCTACACAATGAGTTATTTGTGGACTGTTCACAACAGGTATCGAAATCTGGGTTCTAACATTGTATATCCACAGACATTAGCGTTATGCCACGGGAGGGGTGCCACTTGGAATTAATTTTCTTCGCGCAAATCTGGGAGTAGCCACAAATAATAATTTTGCAAAGTATATTCTTCAAAGATATAGAAACACTGAAAATGAGAAGTGTTAAATATTCAAAACATGAAATATCTTTTTAGATTTAATTTATTCGAGTGACTAATTTGATTACATTTCGTAAAATTATTTTTTTACCTAATTAAAGGCCCGACATGGCCAGGTGGTTAAGGCTCTCGACTCGTAGTCTGTGGGTCGCGGGTTCGAATCCTCGTCGCACCAAACATGCTTGCCCTTTTAGTCGTGGGGACGTTATATTGTGACGGTCAATCCCACTATTCGTTGGTAAAAGAGTAGCCCAAGAGTTGATGGTGGGTGGTGATAACTAGTTGCCTTCCCTCTTGTCTTATACTGCTAAATTAAGGACTGCTAGCGAAGATAGCCCTCGTGTAGCTTTGCGCAAAATTAAAAAACAAACAAACAGTACCAAATTAAATAAAATTTTCATTTTCTACTTGGTGATTAAAGTAAATTAATATACATATAAATAGGAAATAATTAGCTGCTATTTACAAGTTGAATTGTCTGGATGTATTAAAATAGTCAACTTGTTTAGCAGCAACTGTAGTTACGAGTACATCTAATGTCTTTAGATTTTTAATGAGTATTGTTGTATTAGATAATTCTTGAAATAATACTCTTTAGTTGTCAGCTGTCAAAACGTTTTATTGTTTCATCAATTTAAATAATATGATACAGTTAACATTAACGTGTTTTTTGTCTAAAGAACATTTAATGTAATTTTCTATAGAAGGTATCAATACACAACCTATAGCACTCGACCTGAGAAATCCTAAATTTGAAAGTATCTAAATAGATCGCAGTATGTTTAGCTGTTTGGTTTGAATTAATTTTGCGAAGAAAGAAGAAGGTAGCTGAGAAAACTAATGCCGATGATTTTGAGTATTAGGATAATTAGTTGTAACCTTTAACCTTCTTTCTGTTACAAACGTTACTTCTCTGTCATCACGCTTGCATTTTACAAATCCATTTGCACAAAGTCTTCTTTGTTTGTATATTTTAATGAAATTATGCATAACGTGTTGTTTCTGCACCTTGTCCACCACGAGGAATCGAACTTCAGATTTTAGTCTTATAAGTCCTTAAACTTACCGCATTGAGAAAATTCACGAAAACCGGTTTAATAGCGTTAGTTGTGTGAAATACAGGTTGTTCTTGAAAAAGATAGAAAAGGTGGAAAACAACGCACAACTTTATTTTTTAACCGTTTGTTCTGAACTTGATTGCATTGTCATTCAACTATGGTCACAACACAAGACATATGGTGTCGCCAGCTGCAGACAAATATTGACCTATTAGAACGATCATTCATGGGCTGCACTTTACAGTTATCTAGTATACGGGAGAGAAACTTCCATTTCCTTGTAAAACCTTCTGGTTGTAGGTGCAACAAAAGAAATGTCTTTTGTAAGATAATTAAGTGCTTTTTCTCATCACAAAACATTTTCAAAAACTTCCAGAATTTGAAAATAATTTACAATTTCTACAAATAAGCTTTAGACTGGTATACGAGTAAAATTAAAAAAAAATCTTTTTTCACTTTAAAATAAATATAGGATATTGACCAGAGCATCTTTAGTTAACTTTCAACCATATTTGTTTCCAAATATCATTTAAAACGTATTAATCAAAATTATTTATCCTATATCTTTACACACAATATCAAAGAGTGAAGTTAGATCATTAATGTTCACGACTCGCATTCTTATGGTTGAGAGTTCAAATCCCTTTCCCACCAAACTTGTTCTCTGTTAGAGCCATGGGGGAGTTAATATGCGGCGGTCAATCCTACTACTCGTTGGCAAAATAGTAGCCTAAGAGTTGGCGGTATGTAGTGATAACTAGCTTCTCTCGTGTAGTTTTAGGCAAGATAAAAAACAAGATAGTGAAAAATAAAAAAGCCGTGTAAAGAAAGTTTTAAATTTGAAAAATATATCCAGTTCTCAAAACACAAATCAGATTATTAATGATGATAATAACAAAAAAGTTGTTTCTCAAATTTAAAACTAGACAACAATCAACACTAAACAGTGCAAATTGACGTCCAGTCTGTGATGGCAGGAGTTTTTTGATTAATTAAAACAGAAGGAGATTACATAATTGACTGAAATGTAACATAATTTTGAAATATTAATGTTATCATATATTCCATATGTTGAAATCAAAAATTCATTGTTATATTCTAAATAGTTTCTTATTATCTTCCTATTTAGTGCTATTGATTTGTGAAGTTGAAGATAATTTTTATTTGATACCAAAACTAAAAGAAAATATCCTACCATTAATCACAGCACTGTTCTTTCAACTGCTGTGAAACACAACTGTGACTTGTAGTTGAGTAAATAAAATTGGTTATTCCGATGCTACATGTAGCTCATGCAGGTTTCGATACATTTATCAGAAAGAACTAGTTTGCGAATTTACATTTCTTCTCTTTTTTAACGAACATGTTTTAACATAACTAACCTCCTACAAATTTATCTGGCTTTTGAATTTGTCTTTAAATATCTAATTCTTATTATATATCAAAAAATAATATTTCCAGAAGTAATCATTTAACTTCAAGTTTTTGTTTAAAAAAGTAACTTACAGTATTTTGAAAAGTTTTCCGTCTTTTGGTAAAAGTATTATAGAATTGTTCCTTTACTAGTAACTGTTATAAATTTGTTTTTCTAGTGTAAACTGTCATAGTTTTCAATTTGAAACTCCTATCTATATCTTTTAATGACTCTTCCATTTGTTCTAACTTACTATAGCTCTCAATTTTGAAACAAATCACTCTCGTGTCTACTTTATATAAGGATAAGATTTGCATTATTTTCAATAGTAATTTTACATTATTATAGTTTTATTGTTGTAAATTTAAATTACCCTTCGATCATATAGTATAAGTTAGTTGCACCTCCCATAGTTTTTCCAATTTTTCTTACAGGAACTGCTACCCTTAGACTCCAACATCATATCTTTCTTAATATAACAGCTACAAATTCCATTGATTTTCAAAGAAAGAATTAAGTAATACATTCAGACTCCAACATCTTATCTTTCTAATTATAACATCTACATTCTTTCATTTATTTCCATAGAAAAAATGAACTGGTACATTTAGATTCAAACATCTAGTCTTTCTAGTCATAACAACTATAGGCTTCCATTGATTTCCTTAAAAGTAATTACTTAACTTTAACGTTTTCTTCTTTTAAATAACATATAGGAGTTTAACTATTCATCTGTCCAGAAATATGCTGTATGTTTAAACAACTGTCGTGTCATCTAAAGAATGAAAATTAATATCGTCTTTGGCCATTCTGTGCTTCAAGCTGCAGAAAATATACATGCACATGAATCGCAGTTATTTTCTCAACTGATGAAGGCTTATCTCAATACACTCTACTGAGCATAAAAGGCTGATTAAAAGCTTGAAACAAATGCAACTATGTTACGAGTATATCGACCAGGCGTTATTTTGTTGAAATTTTCTTTCGTTTCTAACATAATTACAACCAAAATTTAAAAAAAAAGTTTTAAAAAAGGTAATTATACTCACGTTATAAATTGAAAGCTTTCAAAACATTTTCTGAATGTCTTGACGAATAATGATCCAAAGTTTATAATACCCTAAGCTTTAAAAGAAGAATGCACATTCTTATGAGGCGGTAACGCTTAAAGCATTCGTGGAGACCGAAGAGTGTGACCTCTCTCTTTCTCATGAGGGAATACACCGAATCATGTAGTGGTATTCCTGAATATTTTTAATCTTATTGCTAGGTGTTGTTTGATCAATTTTTGCGTGGTACAACGGCATGTCTGCAGCCTCACAATGCGAAAAACTGGATTTCGATATTCATAATGGTCAGAGCACAGAGAGCCCATTATGTAGTTTTGTGAATAATTACTAATCATCATTTAAATTTTTATGTATACACAAAACATAACAGTACCTAAAATCAGGAAATATATCAATAAAAACAAATGTACACAATTTTTCAGTCATTTGTGTAGAGTTCGTACAAGAGATGAGCTTCGTAAGTTTAAATTTTCCATAAATTATTTCACGGAGTTCTAAAATAAAGATGAATTTTGTAGTTATTTCTGTAGAGTATATCTAAGCTGTTGTGAACCAAATTTGTCGATAAACACGAAGAAATTAAGCGTTTTCGTCACGAGTTTACTGTTACATCATTTTTCATAACCCCTTCTGTATGTTCTACATCTTTAACGATTAAGTTCCATTCTTCCAATTTCATCACATTCTTTGTTTTCGAATATTCGCGCAAAGGTACTACAAAAACTATCCGCTTTAGCCATCCCCGATTTTGAACTAATTGACTAGAGTGAAAGCTGCTAGTCAACAGTACCTATCGCCAAACGTTTCAGCTACCTTGTCTGACCTTCGTTCTGAAAGTGCAGACCGTGATTTTTTTATTTACTAAGACTAGACAATGAACCTGCAAATTCATAGTTCCTGGGTCTCGCTAGACCCAGTATCATTCGTAAATATGTATTTAGAATTCTAGTTAAAACCATAAATGCAAACTCCACAGATGATAAAAAGTCAAATCAGACTTGCTATTGGTGGATTAAGTCGCGTTCTTTTCCAATTATCTAAGAAACAACTTAATACGGTATAGGCTTTTGTTTTGTTTGCCATTAAATCACCTTGGTATTTTTTCAAGCGAGACGTCAGATAATACTAATGCTTTTAAAGGCCACAACACTCAACGCTTTATTTATGGAGAAGTGTTGTCGTTATTATTTTCTTGAGTTCTACGTTGGATACAAATATTATTTGTAAGTTTTTATTTCATATAGAAAATAATAACTGATTGCTTCTCGTTTTCGACTATTTTAGGAATCGTATGCATACTGGTAAAATAAATAATCGTAGATGTTTATGAAAGGAAAACAAGCATAGTTCTAGTAGCCACAACAAATGAGGAATTATGTTGCAGAACCAAGACGCTGTACATTGTGACTTGTTTTCAGTCTCATTGATTTTCTGTCTCTTGAAATACATTGAAAGGGAAACAAATAAAAATATCATTATTCCTACATTGATTTTGTCTGGCTTGACTTAGAAGACGCATTAGATTCTTCATGTTGCTAAGTCTTAAAGCAACTGATGATGGCGTGCAATTGTATTTATCATGTTCTCTCGATCGGTTTCTTATATTTTAAATGGTAAACAAACACTCCAGTGCTATGTCTTATTGAAAACCTCAACTGATTTGTACAATAAGATTCAGTTCCGTGTGTGAAAAACGGAGATATGTTTAAATTATAATAAGCTGGAGATGAATATGTCACGACGATCTGTAAGTCATGTGAAAAACAATATTTCTCAGAAGTCATTGTTTGAAACGGTCACAGGGGAGTCGCTTTGTTTTTGTTTTCAATTTTTTTATACATTTATTTTATTGGAGTGTTAAATTAAGACTTTTCAAGTGCACAAAATAATTAGTATTCCAAGTACGGTGTTGTGAAACACTAATTCAATGTATTAATATCAGTTCTCTGATAAGTCAGGGGTGAGTTTAATGTTTAGAACGCTACAACCTGTGGTTCGATTCTCTGCGGTTTACAGATACCTCATTCTGTGTATTATGAATATTTCAATTATTATTTACCGTAATTTATTTCGATACTATTAAAGAAAACACTTCCTACGCAAAATAAAACTTGCCTGTGCATTAAGAGTTTAGCTGAAATGAAAAATCCTAATAAAAGCTTCGTTTCAACTGAAATTTAAATATCCTACTGAATAATACAGTTCGATTGACGTAATAATACCCGACTAAATACTACAGATTAGTTGACATCATAATGCCCAATTGAATACTACAGATTAGTTGACATCATAATACCCAATTAAATTCTACAGATTAGTTGACATAACACTACCCAATTAAATATTACAAATTAGTCGACCTAATAATACCCGACTAAGTACTACAGACTAGTTGACCGAATATTACTAATCTAAATAATATAGATTAGTTGACGTAATAAGAATTGACTAAGTACTAGACATTAGTTCATCTGGTAATACCTATGTAAACACTACAGTTCACTTGAGCTAATAATAAATAACCCATTAAATTCTATACAGCAGTTAACCCTAAAATACGCGACAAAATAACATTGGTCATTTGGCCTGATAATACCCTATAAAATACATCAATTCAGTTGACATATTAACACCTGATTAGACATTCAAGTAAAAAATAAACAAGAATATATATTTCTAGCTATAAAGATTTATAGCTAGTATGTTAAGTATAAATTGATGTAGTACATATGTTAAGACTTATAGTTTGTTAAGTATAAATTGTTATAGAGAATATGTTCAGATTTATAGCTAGTATGTTGAGTATAAATTGATGTAGTGCATAAGTTAAGACTTATAGTATGTTAAATATAAATTGATGTAGTAGATATGTTAAGACTTATAGTATGTTAAGTATAAATTGTTATGAAAAATATGTATATATATATATACAGTAAATACGTTAAGGATGATTGTTATATATTAATAATAAAGAGATATAGTAAACATAATAAGAAGACTCATTGTTAAGATACATGAAACATGTTAAAGATACTTAGTGTAAGTACGTTAAGGATATAGAAAACACGTTAAAAAGAATTATTTTCCGTTAAGAACACATAGATACAGGAAAAACGCTAAAAGACTTGATGTGAGTATGTGAAGTGTAAGTTGATGTAGTGGATATGTTAAGTGAATATTAATGTAGTGAGTATGTTAAGTATCAATTGGTATAGGGAATATGTTAAGATTTATAGCTAGTATGTTAAGTATAAATTGATGTAGTGCATATGTTAAGACTTATAGTTTGTTAAGTATAAATTGTTATAGAGAATATGTTAAGATTTATAGCTAGTATGTTGAGTATAAATTGATGTAGTGCATAAGTTAAGACTTATAGTATGTTAAATATAAATTGATGTAGTAGATATGTTAAGACTTATAGTATGTTAAGTATAAATTGATGTAGTAGATATGTTAAGACTTATAGTATGTTAAGTATAAATTGTTATGAAGAATATGTTCAGATTTATAGCTAGTATGTTAAGTATAAATTGATGTAGTGGATATGTTAAGACTTAGAGTGAGTATGTTAAGTATAAATTGATGTAGTGAACGTGTTAAGACTTATAGCGAGTGTGTTAAGTATAAATTGATGTTGTGAATATGTTAAGTGAAAATTAATGTAGTGAGTATGTTAAGTATAAATTGATGTAGTGAACGTGTTAAGACTTATAGCGAGTGTGTTAAGTATAAATTGATGTAGTGAACGTGTTAAGACTTATAGTGAGTGACTTAAGTATAAAATGATGTAATGAATATGTTGAGAAGACTTATAGTATGCTAAGCATAAATTGATTTAGTGGATATGTTAAAGAACAGACTTAAGGATGCCACAAACGTTTAGAAGGTGTCATGAAACACGAAGTGAAATGCTATTGAATTAAGCATTACATATTTTTAGTACTATATGGGCTTTCAGAAAGAAGTTTACATTGATATCACTCCACCATTTATTGTAAGTGTTTTACAGGCAGGCTACACCGCTACACGCTCAAAATGATCAGTAAAGAGTTAAGACTTATTTAAACGTATTGTTTTACAGGTTATTATACTGTACCACCTATCACGTTATGCATAATAATATTGAACTAATTTATTTCACTTTTCAAAAAATAATTTATCGAACTTATTATAAGTTATTACTGAATAAAATTCAACAGTTAATATATATATTAAAGTCACAGAGCATGTTTTATTTTTCTTAAATCTTTTTTTATGTTACTCACAAGCACTCGGACATAACTTTATCAGTTGCTTGTTTGTCTGCAGCTGTTTCAGAGTATTGACATTGTTTTAAAACTAAAATCTTTCAAAAGTGTTTTTTTATAGAGCACTGCCCAATAAAATATATTAAAGTACAGTGTATTCTATCTCAGAGTTCAGTAAGGTTTATGAAAACAGTGTCTTGTATTTCAGTACCCACTAAAATATATCAGAAGAGTGTGTCTTTTGAAGCAGTGACCATCAAGATCTATCAGCATAGTGTGCCTACTATTTCAGTGTCCAATTAGATCTATCAACATAGCGTGTCTACTATCTCAGTGCCCAATAAGATCTAATACAAGAGTGTTTTATTGTTGTTGTTCTTTTCTGGTGGAATGCACATTTAGAAGTGTTAGCGGTGAATATATATTTTTGCTGGCAGTTTACTAAAAATCAAATACATATATTTAGTGATATTTTTCTAAAACTTATCAAATAAGCGATTTTTCTAGGAGGTAATTCATTAAAATATAGGAAAAAATATATATTGGCTATTCAGTAATACTTGTAAGATTTTTCACGGAGTGGTTTCTTAGCAAACAATCTAACAAAATATTTCAGAGAAGAACTTTGTAGCGGAGAATCCACTCAAACCTGTTGGAGGAGTGTTTGATTTACTAAACAACTTTCAAAACCTTGACAAAAAGTATTGCTTTTAACAGCGATACCACTAAACCCTAATAACAGAGTATTTGTTCTAAAATATAACAAAATAGTGTTTCTTTAACGAATACTCTATAAAGATCCAAAATAAGAAGCTTTCTATAGACAATGAACTAATATCTAATAAAAGAACGTTGTAAGGATAGTCTACTGAGATTTAATAATAAAACATTGTTAGGATAGTATACTAAGATCTGACAAAAGAGAATTCTAATAACAGTTTACCAGATATAACAAAATATCGTCATGAGGATAGTCTACTAGATATATCGTATTTTTCTTTGCCAGTGTTTACCAAGAAATTCACTCGTGATGAATTAATACTTACTAATTACATGTCTAGAAAAGCATCCTTAGAGCTCTACAATAGCTAATTTACCTTCTTGTAATCTATCCCTAATTCAGCTCTAGGTTAAACACAGGGAACTTCAGGTGTTACATGGTTTTGCTTATCAATATTTAATGCGTTTAAAGTCTTTCAAATGAATATTTTTCTCTGTATCTTATTTTAAGTTATTTTGTGTCATATTTCTTTTCTGTCATACTTTGTTAATACATACAGCTATGTAAGTTGATTGAGAAGAGCGTATTTCTAGCTGAAGTATTTTATGAAACATAAAACTTTAATGCTATGATATTGTTTCATGCTTCATGTTACAAAATCCATTCTACAAAATTTATATTTATTAAGCTGTAGCTATAATTATTTTGTGACATTATACATACACCAAAATTAATTTTTTGTTCATACCATAAACAAAAGGTGGCGCAGAATTGTTAAAATGTCAATTTGAAGTTAGGCGTTTTTAAATCGTAACGCAAGTGTAGATCTTCAGGTAAGCCAAATGTTATTTCAGTACCAATTAACTGCTTTCGGTGCAACGGAGCGTATTATATGCATAATCAGTTGAGTACTTATTAATTTATTTTGTTACCTCCACGAATGTTCCAGAGAGAGTGCCACACTCTCGAGAGAATAACGCAGACTTATCTCTACAAACAATAGAGCACACTAACAATGACGTCTTCATATTATTAGTTTTCTTATATAATAAACAAAATAAAGTCATTAATCGAATAGTAGAAAAGAGAAATTTTCATTTAGAGGTCACATGTTAATCCGTTTATGGAATTTTCAAGCAGCAAACTACTTTTTTTGCAAACTCTTTACCTACAAAAAAGTGCACTGGATCGTTACATTATAACATTCACAAGGCTAAAAGAGGGAAGAACATCTGGTGACCGGATTTGGTCCCGCGATTCTGAGTCGATCGTCTTAACACCAGGCCATGTCAGGCTCATCTGTTGTTTTGAACAAAAGTAGCGTGATCCTAGCACAAGACATTACAATGCAGGGCATATCTAATATTTTTGGAAAATACCATGCAACTTAAGTACCTAAGCTAAAGCTGCGGAAGTCGAAAATATCGTTAGTTGACATGCATATGTTGGTAAATGTAAGCCTCTCAGATTTTCACGCATAATAACGTGATATTTTCGATGAAATCAACAATCTATACTGTGTTAAACTATGAGTGAGGTTACAAAAATAAGGAAAGATAGTTCACTTAGATAAATAGTAATATAACATAATGCACTACTTTTTAAAAATGTATTTCTACCTTATTAGCACGCACCACCAAACATGGGTGATGACTTGTCAATTGTAATGTTTTGAAATGAACAGAATTCATTCAAATGAAAGAGATTATTGACAGGTAGTTGTGTGGGACAGTAAGAATTTGCAATAAGAAAAAAATGTTTCGAAACGTGAAGAATGTCAAAAGCACGTGCATGTAATGATTGAAAAGCTCTGTTGCGATAAGTAGCAAGGCGGAGTGAGATCGAAAATCAATGATTCCAGAGTCTTGAATTCTTTTTTTTTTCTGCATATTAACTAAATGCGCACTTATAACGCCTGTTAAAAATTTCGTGTTTTCGACCAAAGGCTAAAAGATAATAAATCTACTGTGTACATTTAATATGGAATATTTCTTGTTGTCTTTGCCCTAAATTCAGTGATCCATTCATTGGAATCACGATGTTTAAACTGACACATAAAAGTAAAATTAATTATTTAAAACCTTCAGATTTTGCTTTACAATTCACTATCCTGTTCTCTAATTAAAATAAAGTAAACAGTCGGTGTGTGACAATCCGAAACGCTGTACTCTGTAATAACATATAAGTGACGCAGTCGTCACATCTGACATTATTTTAATCATTAATTACTACTAAGAAGCCTGCTTTACTGAGTGGTTAAAGTATGACATGTCATACACAAAATGATGCTGCAATTAAAATATGTTTGTCCAGATGTATTTGCTACATACATCAAAATATCAATATTGGTAGGTTTTAGTTGTAAACAAGCAGCGGTGGTTTAGCCACAAGGGTTTTATTATTTTAAAAAAAATGTATCAAAGTTGAGAGTTGTTAAATTTAAATTCATAGGTATGTTTAATTCAGTTACGGTTACTTTCACACAATGATTTCTTTCAACTGAAATTATATAATTCCAGGTTTTCTGAAGAAATTGTTAAACCTATCTAATTTTGTTGAAGGAAGTGAATTACTTACCAACAAACTCGAGCACAGCTGACACAATAAATGTACGCTACATATGCGTAAAAAAAAATGTTTACGCCAAGAACTTTAAAAATCAATTGGGATACTGTTCAACAAGCTTATTCCTATGAGATTAGCCCTGCAATCTGAGAATACATTAGAACAACCAGATTAAACTAACACTGCCGTGAATAAGAATCGCTATAATGTGAATAAAATAACGTGTTTGTGGCTTTTAAAAATGTTTGTCTTCAGTGTTCATTATACAGTATAAACACTCAACACTGAAAACATCTTGTATTAAATTTGTTGTATGTAGGCTTACAAAGTTATCTTAAGATTCTACTCGTTTTTTTATTCAACAGAAATACCACGTTCATAAAGATACACATTAAAGTTGGATATTATAGAATTAAAAAGTCACTATTAGTTTGAATAACAGGCATTGAAATAGAAGTTAAACGGTTTTCATTTTAGTTTTGTGGTAAATAAATTGCATAAAAATGTGTAAATTGGTGTGTTCGTACTTTTAAAATGGTTGTATAAAATCATGTTTCAAAGTGAAAAAACGGTTGTGTTTTTTATGCTGGAATAGAATGCGAGTAAAATCAACGTTTCTGATAGTGGAATAATAATATGACGGTAAAACTGCTATAAGAAGGATATATACTGTTTCTTTACTGACAAAAGAGTTTTTGTTTGAAATAGAGATCCATAGTGACTAAACAGCTGTGTGAAATCGTGTTACATAGTGACTGAAAAGTTGTGTAGATTCACGTTGCATGTTGAATCGATACTAACTTATATGTTGGTTGCAATAGCATAAGATAATGACCAGAAAGGGTATCATAAGGTGAGGTAACCAGAGACCTGGTCCTTCTTGTTGTATTACGTATGCAGACTATTATCATTTTAGTGAGTGTAATACTTTTTTATTTCTACGCACATGAGGCACTTGAGTGTTTTGATAGAATATATACATATGTGTGTATCGATATATA